>CM060920.1:563186360-566023860 GCA_030737875.1 Allium sativum | reverse complement strand
TATCGGCAGGTGGTTCCATACCTTGTCATAGTCGGAATCCAATCTCCAATAAGCACCTGCGGTTTTGATTGTATAATATATATATGTGGAGCGTGAGATGCAAGCGTTCTACTGGATTGTTAATTATTTGTTATTAGACATTATTATAATATCAGAAAAGTATTGAATTTTTGAAAAACGTTTTGGGTTATTGTAAGGTAAAAACCATCCGTATTTATGTGTGGATAGGTATTACGATTATCATTTCTTTGAAAAGTATTTTGAAAAGTTAAATCGAATGGTTGGAGTTTACTCACACCAGTCCCATGACTGACCCATAGTTTATTTTGTTTTGTTTTCCCTAAATTCTTGGGTGCCCAAAATTTGTATGGGCAGTCAAGTAGTCGGGATTTACAGATACACTAGATGGAGCTTGGAGCAGGAGGCTTCAGCAGCGTTTTATAGCTATTGTTTATTTCCACTATGATGTAAGTGTTGTACTCTAATATACAAATATAGATTTGTGTTTCAATGTTACTTTTGCATGCTATATTTTATTCGTTCCGCTGTGAGATTCGTGTTACTCTGATGTTGTTGTTTTCTTCTTCTTCTTCTATTCTAATTTTCTATATTATCTATTCTCACCCTCTAACTTCTTTCTATTAACTATCCGGTATTTTCAATGTTTGAATAATCGGCATTGGTATTTGTGTCGATTTTCAGAGTCGAAAATCCTTGGGTCGTTACATCAGTATTTGGTATAAAAAATTAGTGGGCATTAGACACTAACAAATGATGGATATAACATATAAGAAGCAAATAAAAAAGAAGGAAATATATTATACACAAAGTTGAGATTCCATCTTTTGAGCAGTATTAGAATATAAGAATGAACACAGAATTAAGACCTCATATAAATATCACCACAATACTTGACAATAATGAAGTCCTAAAATAGAAAAGAAAAGAATAGCCCAACTCGGCGGAATTGACGCAAATGAATATAAGTGCCGATTAATATGAAAATTCAGTACAACTTGGATAAGGTAAGTTTGTTTATCATAGAAAGCAGGAAATTTTCTATGAAATTCGGTAAGAGCTAATGTTTGTAAAATTTTCATGGATTGTGCATTTCCTTATTTTTGGTGAAGCATCAATTACATATTTCATAATTAAGTGTAACACATTGTGTGATGGTATTAATACATAGTAATCGTTAATTGCTGACATTCTATAACTTGTAGCTCTACTATTGTAAGCTCAGCTTATAGACTGGCTAATATCAACAACTAAAAAGAAAATAGTAGTTATTTGGTACATATGGTAACCTTGCTAATTCTCATGCAAAATTGCTCCAATAAATCATAAAGAAGATAGTTTCTTTGTAAAACTTCTTTCATCTTATGATATTGAATATGCATCTATCTAATTATATTTATTTACTTTTAAAAAGGATATTGACTGCCCTCTTTTAAAGATTCATTGCAGAAATCAAAATCGATTAAATAAGTGAAATTATTATACTATTTTTTTTACCTGGAAATGCAACACATAACCAATTAGAATTGTTTTTTGTTTCAGCTCAGGATATGGATGTGCACAATGATAATAAATTATAGGCTTATTATACCAATTTAATTTTATTACTAATTTAAGACAAACGGCTTCGATTGGATGAAATTTAGCTCATCTATCAAATCAAAATCTATTAAGTTTGTAATTCAAAAGACTGAGTTGGATCAGATAAATTGACTTAGGTAACCATAGATCTATACCATAGGAAAATTTGTGGAAACTTGTAATCGACACTGATTAAATGATTATTTTTGTGTCACAAAAAAGTAATAAGCCATGAATTAAAAGCAACTTAGCATAGCATGCAAGTAGGACTAATGCAATCGTAAAGTTGATATTCAAATTTCATCATATGAAGATTAAGAGAAGGCTAGCTAGTTGGCGGAAATATGTAGTGGTTACAATTGTCATACCAATAAATCAACGTGGTTGTAGAAAGAATTTGGATAATGAAAAGAGTAATAATAGTAGGAATAGTCTACAAATTGTGTTTGATGTCAATTTAAAAGAAATATTATTGCAAACACATAATAGTCATATACTTTATCTTTATTTATTTTCTGGCAAAACTGAGCCATACACTTTATTATTTATTGATAAAACATAATTTTAGAATGAAAATTTCTGTATACCAAAAATATGCTATAAATGTATTAATGTGAATCAAACGTAGAATATTGGAAAACATATAGAAATTTCCATGGAAATATATTTATAACAATGAAAATTTAAATAAAATTCACAATTGTAGATGGATTTAAAGGTAATAGTTGGAGAAGAATCATATAAGAATACACAAAAATTTGAACAATAACAGCTTATTAAGATACACAGAAATCACAGCTGCTTTTATTATCCATCTCTTTTGTTGTGTTATTTAATTTTCTCATGCTAACATTTCCCTTCATCTAACAATTTTATCCAGTTGTGAACAATATAGGAAACGATAGTGGTAATAAGGGGAAAAGTTTAACAGTAGCAGCCTTAAAAGTGAAATCTAAAATAATATAAAATTATATAGTTTTACCCTATAAGTAACAGTATTTACAAATACTTGAATACACCTACTTGTAATTAGAATTCCTAAATACATCGAATAACAAACAGAAATAGTATGTACAAATAGGATTAAGTCATTCTTATATTTTCCGAGCACCAATTAGGCTCTTCGGCTTCAAACACAATTGACCGATTAATTATTGAACACCAAGAGACAATTTTATTTAAAACTGAGGGGTATTCTTAGTGTTTGTGTGTAAAATTGGTGATTCAAATACCTGGGTTGCTTTATCAGAACCATGATGTTATGAATTTTGACCTTTATCAAAAAATGTTAATTGTTTTGAGACAGTTTTAAAAGTAGCGCTTAGTCAAAATAATTCAATCATACAACAATTAAAGTGAAAAATTCTCCTCATCTATATAAAAAATTATGTTCATGTATATCACCATTTTATGGTCTGTGCTAGATATAGTGCATTCCCTCATATAGATTTCGTTAGGTAGAAAAATGAAAAATATGAAAGAAAATCCAAAAACCCATAATTACAAAACTTGAATTGAAAATTTTGACTATATCATTAGATATAAATAGTTTCCAAGCTATTATTTACAAATGGAAATTCTAGTTATCTCAATAAAGTTTTCCTAACGTTCAGAAATTTTTATGTTCATAATTTAACTTACGTTTTTCAAATGAGCTTTTCTGCGATAAAAAATAGAAATGGTTTTATAATAATCCTATATGCATCCTTAGTGAAGACAGTTCCAAGCACGATGCAAAGGAAAAGAGTTATCAAAAGGAAATAAAATGCCAATATCCAAATTTAAGTGAACATATATGATTTGCAATTCATTTCAGCTGACATTACAAGAGATTTTTTTGGCGAAATAAATCGTACCTTATTATGTTTAGTAGTCTTCCTGCGGTTGGTCTCCTTTCCTATTCCATTGAAATCATCATCAACAATCTGCTTTCCTGAGTTTGATTGGTTATGAACAAAATTAATTGTTATAAGTAAGCAATTCGTTGACCTCATAATGGAACAAAATTGGTAAATAAATAGAGTAAAATGTACTTATCAATCATTTTACACAAATGGATCAAAAAATATTCAAAATGCAAGTACAAAGAAGCACAATTTTTCACGTGCATCAATAAAATTACATTTTTCACTTCATCGCATAGTCAAAATTTTCTATTGATTCAAAAATAAAATCCTTAGTTATTTTATCGAGCATTACGATATGACATGCAACTTGAATGTTTATGTGTTATGTTTATCTTGTAACCGATCTCAATGTTAGAAACTATATGATATAACTTATATCATAATCAAAAATACATACATGATAATGATACGCAAAGTGCTTATAGCTAATTCTGTGATCGAAACCTTTGGCCAGTAGATCCATTCTCACGTTAGTAGTTGAAATGAAGTGAAGCCACATGCGACTCAAGATAATGCTCTCTGGCGAACCTGCTGGTGTTGAAATTATGATGAACATCAGGGGAAATCACTTAATAGCAAATAGAAATCAATGTTGATATATCACAATGAGTTGAAATTTTGAATCTAATAAATTGCATTAAAGCTTAGAGATGAATATAGCATAAAATCTTAAAAATATTACATGTTTATTGGTAATTCCACTCTTGCTGGAAGTATTATGCAATACTTTAGATTCCACTTCGTCGTCAACTCACTACCTTCCAGAAAGGTTAAGAAGATAGAATATAAGCAGGTGGCTAACAAAGTCATAAATTATTTGTTTTGAAAGGATAGAACTGCTTCACGTGAGCAACCTAGTATGTAAGGAAAAGAGCAATAAAAATTAAAATTAGAAAACCTATGACACCTGAGTGGCAGATCTGAAGCAAGCACATGTTGGTCCTAATAAGGAAGGTAACAGGTTCGGCAGTTACATGTAAACGTGTGTACAACAAATTATTCAAACAAATAGCTGGATTACATTAAAAAAATTACCTCTATCGATCATCCAGTACCAATTCAGAAAAGGGGCGTCAGATCTAAAGAAATAGTACCAATTAGAATGAAATATTGTAACAAATAGTAGGAATAAGTTTTTTTATATTACCTCTACCATTTATCCAAAGCCAGGTCGGAAAGGGGGTGTCAGATGTGAAGAAGAAAGAACATGTGAAGGAGAATCCTAACGGGATCGGGTGAATTGACCTTGGATCTCGTGCGGTTACATGACAAAGATTGAAGCTTTTGGATTTGAGAAGGAACGGGTTAGAGGAGGTAAAAAGTAGTAGGAATTCACAGCGGAAGGGGGTAACACTTTTAATTTTTCAGTAGATCTGGTTGGTGAAGTAGGGAGGAATGGAGAAGAAAAGAGGAAGACGATAGTAGGAAAAACGTGAATGATAAAAGAGAGAAAATGAAAATGGTAGACCAGCTCAATAACCACAGTAAGCGTAGTGGGTAATAGAACATTGGGAAATGTCATATATGCCCCCGCGTGTGAATGGCTTATCGAATTCTGTTGTATTGACAGGCAACGATTTTTTTTGGTAATGTGAAAAAGCTTCACCACATCTATGTATTTGTATTATTTGTAGATATAATTATGGAATCCAATATTGAAATATCCAAAGATTATTTCCATTCAAATCCAATATTCATATTATTGGAAAAAAATTACTTGGTTAAGTATTTATTAACTTCAAACCGTTTCAATCACTTTATCAAAGCAGCTAATTTTCACAAATAGCTTTATATCATTTAAAGTTGGATATATTAAATCCAAATCATTTTTAGATCATTTATTATGATTTATCATATTATTTTTCCCATTTTTGATAATAGCTCAATTTATTGAAAATCAATTTTAGGTCATTAACGACGTCGTTTTTCTTTAGATTTAATTTGAAATTTTCTTAAAATCAAGGATTTTAAAGTGTTACATTTCATTGGAAAGCTCTTTCCATTCTGAACCAAATGTTTTTCATATCGGGAGAACCTGGCAATCGGATCTCCCGATGCTTCAATTTGAAGTTAATGGTCGAAATTCGTGAACGGTCGTTGCGTGAATCGTCCTTTTTAAACTATATTATTATTTATAATGAAATTCATAGATTCAGGTCAATCGTATTTTATATAATGTTTATAAACTCATTTAAAAACGATTCAATATCAATTCAATTTTAAATCAAAATTGAACATTCCATATTATTATAATATTAAAATAATAATATTTCCAAAATATAATATTTTGAAATCCAAATTTTCTCGACATCCATTATAAAAATAAATAAGATCAATAGAAGAATCCATTTGAGTTATGTAATAACCCGAAAATCCGAGCCAATTTAGAAAATTTATTTTGGCAATTTTAATGAATTCTGAATATTTAAAATGAATTATTTTAAATAATGATGATGAGAAATTTATTTTGGATAGAATTAGAACGTATATATTTATTTGAATCGACGCTAGAATATAAATATTTATTTTGAATTATAAAAGGAATTGAAAATGGCACGGTTGTTTGAAAATTCGATTTCAAAGTTCAAATGAATGTACAGGATTCAAAATAAATCAGATTTTAGCGAAACCAAAAATATTAGAATCTAATCGAGAATATCTATCCAACGAATCCGAAAAATTGAAATTTCATAGCAGGAATCAATAGTTATGCCCAGTTGAAATTTCAGAATAGTCACTATGGAATTCTGGCCCTTAAAAATGGAAATTTTGCAAACAACCTCAGTTTTCGACAAAACCACTTTTGTTGGATCCGTGATTCAAATTATTGCTAGGTTTCAAAATTCATAATTTTTCGAATCAATATGTGAGCGTGGCAAAGGAAAACGCGTTTGACCAGTTTCGGTTGATTTTAATCGATTGGAAAATGGCCATTTTTCAAACGGTCTCAGAATTTGACGAAATTAGTTTTGTTAGGACCGTATCGTCAATACGAAGCTAGAAATAATTTTTCTAGAATTTTTAGAGTCTATATGTGGCCCCAGTAAATTGAAATGTACGTTTAAAATTGAATATACAGATTTATATTTTGATTTTGACGGAAACTAATCGTAACAGCCGAATCAGCTTACGATACATATCCCATTGTGTTCAAAATGGGGGTAATTAACTATGGATGACAGGCGGTGGGTCTCGTTTAGAGGTCGAAATAAAAAGTTGCTTTTTGAATATAAAAATAATAAAATAATTAAAATATTATATAATCTCCTACCCCACCCTTCCCTCCTATTCAAAGTCAAACCCGATTTCTCAAAACAAAAATAGAAAAAGGGGGAACCACGAGGGCTCCCCGTCGTTCTCCCTCCGTCGCCGCCTCTGGCGAGCGTGCCCCTCCTCCAGCCGCTGCTCCAGCGATTGCCCCCTTCGTTCGCTCGCACTCCCTCTCCTCTAAAGCCCCCCCCAAATTGAACGTGAACCCAAAACCACCCAAACCCCCCTTCTGAAACGCGACCGCCCAGACCCGGGCCGAGCACCGTAGCCAACGACCCCACCTCCGACGCCTGCACCCCCTGCCGCGACACCAGCAGCGAAACCCATCCCCCCTCCTTCAATTAAAGGTAAATCTATATTTTTCATTATTTCATTTGTTTCTTAGAGGGAAAAAAATAGGATTTTCATTGATGAAAAGGCTAGATTTCTATTCATAAAAAGTTTAGATTTTTATTGTTTAAATTTTAGATTTTTATCATTCAAAAAAGATTTGATTTTTAAAATATGAACATCACGGTAAAGATTCGATTTTTATAATGTTTTCATAACGATAAAAATTTGATTTTTATGTATGAAGTAGCAACTTAAAAATATGATTTTTATATTGAAGAAAAGTAGATTTTTAAAATAGAAAAGGCGATATTTTTAAAATAGAAAAGGCGATATTTTTATATAAGAAGTAGAGAATAATTTTTATAGAAAGAAGCGATGTTAAAAACATGATTCTTAACGTATACCGCGTGAAACCGATTACATTGAAAACGCGGCGAGGATTTTCTACATATGAAGAGTCGTGGTGTTTGGTTAAGCTTATGGGTGAGAACTCCTCACTTTTACTTTTATTTCTAGTTTGAAATATATACTAGGATGCAGACGGTGCTTAGCAGCACCTGACACCCATCGTCCACAGACCATGGATGACTTGTTTGTTTGATTGTTGTGTTGTGAAATTTGACTATTGATTGTGATGTGTGAAATATATATTCATGTGTTGAATAAAATATATATTCATGTGTTGAATAAAATATATATTCATGTGTTGAAGTAAAATAAATATTCATTTACAAATCGAATGATTTGTTTATGTACACTGATTTGACTGATATTGGTTGGGACGATAAATTTTACACATCGCCCAACTGCACAAATAAAAATCTGTGTTTGTTGATTTGAAACCCCACATGGGTATTGGGATGATATCCGACGTACACTAATCCCGATTGTTTAGTTGTATGTCAATCGATGGGTTGACAGACTGTGTAAGCGTTAATTATTTATATTTAATGTTTATGCAGTTGTGTGGTGCACTCTAGATGATGGTTGATGATTTATCATTGCTATTATATACATGTGTTGAAGAAAATCCATATAATTAACATTATATGGTAATTGATTGGGCCTCATTCCAATTTGGAAAATAAGGAATATTATAAAAATAAATTTATGTGTTGAATAGAAAATATATTCATGTGTTGAATAGAAAATAAATTCATGTGTTGAATTGAAATAAATTCATGTGTTGAATAGAAAATATATTCATGTGTTGAATAGAAAATAAATTCATGTGTTGAATAGAAATAAATATTCATGTGTTGAATAGAATAAATATTCATGTGTTGAATAGAATAAATATTCATGTGTTGAATAAAATAAACATTCATGTGTTGAATAAAAGCCGTGTTGACTAGATTGACGCCATTTTGACGAGAACGATATTTGTATCGATTTTATTCATTTTTATAATGAATATAGAAAAGAAAGTGATTTCAAAATATAACGTTTTGAAAATATTATCATTTGTATATCGATGATGTGGAATATTCAATTTTGATTTGAAATTGAATATGAAGTTGAAATCGTTACGAAAACAAATTTAAAACGATTTATAAAATACGTTTTAAAAGGAAATTGACGAAATATATATAATATATGTATTATATATATAAAATGGCCTGAATAGAACGCGCTGCGGCAGTTTGCGAATTTCGACCATTGACTTCGAATGGATATTACGGGAGATCCGACCGTCGGATTCTCCTAAAACCAGAACCGTTGGGTTCGTATAGAAAAGAGCTTTCTAACGAATATTAGAGATTTGAAATCTAACGGCTGGATTTGGAATTATGTCCAGATCAAATTTGGAAAATGTCGCTGTAAGTGCAGTTCGATGGCCGTTGATGGAAATCGACTGTACGAGCCTTGATAATATTAATAAAAATAGTAATAATTTGTGTAAAATCACAAGAAATGATTTGGAAAGAATTGGGTTGAAAAACTCCATATTTGAAAAGATAAAAATAGATTTTTATCGAAATGAACTAGTTTTGAACTAGGATTATAATCCCATTTATTTTTAAAATAAATAAATTGGATTTGAAAGGGTTTTAAAAGTAACCAGAAGTTTCAATAATTGAATTGGAATAGAATGTGATTTTGGGTTTATAGTGAACCGTGTTTTAAATGACATTAGTTCTTTAACCCAGTTAAAGACAAAATATTGATTTTTGGGAAGATTAAAACTAAGTGGAGTTTTAATGAATCTTTAATTAGATTGAAATGATCGAGAATGGATTATCACCAGTTTTTCTCCAGGCGATAGTTAAATCTTTAATTAGATTTGAACGTGAAATGGTAATTGAATTTATCGATAACACCGTGGTGTTAAATGTGAAGTATTACCATTTTTACTTCATGGGATGAATAGGTTGGGATTGGGAAATAAAACAAATGATTACTTCGTTGTGGTCGCTAATCCCGACTAGTTTGAATTGATATTCAAAAGAAGATTAAAGAATAAATTTAAGGAATTTATCTTTGATAAAATTAATGGGAACCTTTCCCAAGGTATAAGGATATTTAAATAAAAGAATAATTTAAATTGGAATGAGTCGTATGTTGTGTTTGTGTAACACTTGTTTATGATATACACGAGTTATTCAGAAAGACCGGGTTTACCCCATTCTGAATAACTGATTCGACGTGGTGTCGAGGATGAAGACGGTGGTCGAAGACCGGAGGTCTTCACATCGTTTAGGTGATTACCGATGATCTTGATTGGGCTGTACACCCAAGAGGAGGGAATCAATTGGTGATCGTCCAGACGTACTTACAGATCGATGGATATGCGAGGTACAAGGTGCCTCCGGTTTCGTTCAGACCTAGAACGAACTTGTAAATGGACTGTGTGTCTGACATTGGATTTTATTCTGTGTGATTGATTTCTATTAAATATATATCTGCTTGGCGGTGGAAATTTTATTCTTTTGCTTAACGCCCTTCTCTGATACGTACGAGCTCAGGGGTTATATATTGATGGATATCAATCGCATGGCATGAATTTCTTGGGTGGCATGCCTAAGTGGCAATTGATCAAGGCTTCTGTTGAAAAGCAAAGTCTTGTGGTTGATGATCAAAGCACGGCCTGTGTGGTATAGCTTTGTGTAGCAATGATTCACGAGCCTCACACCCCGGTTGTGAACCAAAAACGGGAGAGGACCTCAGGGAGGGCACGCGTTTCCTTCTAGCTAGGGTGGTGTCAGTGACCTACCAGTCCTGACATTTATATTATTTTCACCTGTTTGGTTGTTGCTGTTGCGAGGCGCCTCGAATATATCGGTGACTATGTGGAGCCGATGGAGTCATTTGGCTCATTTTCGCCCCATAGGACGGGGGAACGCAGTGTCCAGGGTTTAAGTTTAATCCACATCGGTGGACCGGCCCTAACGATCCAAGGGTCACTCGAGCTCTGATCCTGAGACATGGTAGGCTAGATTGTCTCGAATCGGTAGAGGACTATCTTTTGCCTCGGTTCACAGATGGAAATCCAGCTTCCAATACGTGACTTTGCAGTTTTGATTGTAGAGCCTAGTATGGCGACATAGTGGTATGAGGCACTTATGTCGTCTATGATTGATACTTATGATTGAAATTGTTTTGACACTGTACACTTATAGTAATAATAAAAGATGAAATTAAGCGTATCAAGCATTCTTTGGCTATTATAAGGTAAAAACCCTATCCTCCGACTTGCGTTGCATTGTGTGATGGGACCTGGTGTAACGACCCATATTTTTGGTCAATTAATTTTAAATATTTAATATGATTTTAAATATTGTGATTGATAATATAAATCGATATATGATTTTTTTTTGAATATATATATATATAATTATTTAATTTGAAATAATTATAATAATATGAGAATCTGAATTTAATTGAATTCAAAATTTAAACTGGAGTCAAAATGATGTATATGAATTTTATTTGAATATAAACGATAATAATAATTTATTATCAAGAAAATGATTAGTTTTGAATTTGAATTTTAGTATATTAATTTAATATGGTATATGTGTTCAAATTAAAATTCAAAAATATATTTAGTTCAGTATAACGCTATAATATTGAAACGAAGGTCGGTACGCTAAAATAACGGTTCACGATTTTTAATTTTGAACCCCGAGATATTTATAATGGATAAGATCGAAATCGAATCGAAAATCAAATCGATATCTATTTAAAAAGAATATAAAAATCCCTTTATATCAAGTCGTATTAAATACGAAATCAAATCAAATTAATGGGAAAATCTTTTTAAATAAATAAAAAGGATTTGCTTGTACTTTTGCCGACATCACTTAAATGGCTTTAGTACGTCTGGTTTCCTCACTCTTCTATAAATCGCGACGCCCTCTTCATTTTGGCCATTTCCTTCTTTATCAGGAATTAATGAAAATCTCAGATCCACTCTTCAAAAGGAATTTAAAGGAAAATGAATATGAAAGCTTCCTTTGTTTCTCTTTTTAATGGTCGTTCATTTTCATTATACCACGAATTTTCCCCATTCCTTATTGTTCCTATTTCACCCTCCTGACGAATCGTATTCAATCGCAAGTCCTAGAAGAAGAAAATCGGCTCCTTCATATTCGAAATCCATCCACTTTTAACTCACGCGCCCAGATTCTTCATGCGATAGGATTTATAGTTTGAAGTTCGAACTGGCGATAATTAGGGCAGTCAATTTTTGGGGGGTCGCGATCATCAGAAGACCGCAAGCTCGACAGTGGGTTAGGGCATCTCGAGGTCGAGCTCGACCTGGAAGCGATCGCGATAGGTTTTGGTATCGAAGTTGCGAGGTATGAAGGGGGTCGTAGTGCTCAGAAGCAGTTCGATGTAGAGAGGAAGCTTGCACACAAAAGGGATCGACAGCTAAAGAGGGGGAGTTCGGTGTATTGTAAATGAAGGTTTGCTTGAACGATATTCATGTTGATGTTTCAGACTTGCAATGAAGCATTGGTGAGTTGGAGGCGGAATTTTGGTTGTTATATCGATTTGATAATGAAGACTTATGGTGATGAGTCGGTGTAATGGCGAAGAATGATAGTCGCTGTGGATGTGTAGAGGGTTCGAGTTGTAGAAGAAGTGATGAAACGCTGTAAAAGGAGGTCAAAATGCTAGTTGATAATTAGGAAGATGCAGTTTTGTGGAAACATCATAATGGGTAATCGGATGGCAATGGGATAGTATAATAGTTATGTGAAGTCGTAGTGACCGGAACAGAATAAGCAGTAAGGTATACTTTGTTTTTCAGAAATGTTAAAATACTTAGATAGTTTGTTTATTTACTTCATTAATTAATTTAAATAAATAATAGCTTGATCGATTTATAAAATTAAATAACCATAGGTACAAGATGGATTCAACTCGAGTAGTTCGTAGCTGCGATGTTACAGATTTAAACAGATATTCGACAAACAAAAAAATCACGGTGAGTAAATCTCACTCACCTTTTATCTATAATTATTTTTACTTCGTAAAAATAATTGTTGTTGCTTGTTTGGATTTTTCTGCTTGTTTTATATATATTAGTTATTTAGGCTATTATATATATATTGGGTTGATTGATTGGTTGCATTCCCGCAGTCTCATTAGCGGATGCCCGCAGTTTCATAGCGGATGATTACCCTATACGCCCCACACTATGATAGTGGATGACCTTCTATACCGCGATATTCTTCCATGAAGCAGAATGGGTATTATTTATGTGCTAACATCTGTGGATGCAGGAAAACAGGTTGGAGGGATCCAACTGGATTCCTCAAAAATATGTTATCTGTTTGTTGTTTGCTGATTTCATATGTTCATATATGATGTGTTAAAAATAAAATGATTGAAAATTGGGTGATTTGATTGTTTAAATATCGCTGGGCTAAGTGTTAATTTATTTAAAATATCGTGGAAGGATATTTGAGATTTAAAAGGGAAAATTCTATTTTTAAATAGAATTTGAATTTTTAATGGAATAAAAATATAAACTTGTTTTTTTGAAAAATAAAACAAGTAGTTCCTTTATAAACGAAGTTTATAAATAGTTCTTTTATAACGAAGTTTATAAATAGTTCTTTTATAATGAAGTTATAAATGAAGTGAAAAGAATTATCATTTGATAATTCAGAAATAGAAATACAAGTGTGAAATTGGAATGGGAAATCTATCTTCAAAAGGAAAATAGAGATATCGATTTCAAAAAGGAAATGAAGTCGAGACTTGTTTAAAGAAATTGAATAAAGAAAATTCAAATGGAGTTAACTATAGAGACTTGAAAATAGAATTCAATGAAGTTAACTATAGAGATTTGAAAATATGATTCAAATGGAATTTAAATATAGAGTTTGAATAAGAGGATTCAAATAGAATTTAAATAAGGGAATTTGAAGTAACATTTGAATAAAGATTTTGAATATAGAATTCAAATAGAAAATCCAAAGTGGATTTGAATATAGAACTTTCAAATGGAGTTTGAATATAGAGAATTTGAAATAGAATTTCCAAATAGAAATTTGAAATAGATATTCAAAATAGAATTTCAAAAGAGAATTTGAAATAGACTTTGAAAATAGAATTTCAAAAATAGAATTGCAATGAAATTTGAATTCAAATATAATTGAAAGAGAATTTGACTATAGAAATTCAAAAAAAAAGAATTTAAATATGGGATTTGAATTCAAAGGAATTGAAATAGATTTGAAGTCAAAGGAATTGAAATAGAATTTGAATTCAAGGGAATTCAAATAGATTTGAATAAAGAAAGTTCATATGAAATCTGAATATAGAATTTGAATAAAAGAATTCAAACGGAATTTGAATAAGAGGTTTGAATATAGAAATTTTGAATATAGAAATTCAAATGGTACTTGAGTATAGAATTCAAATAGAGTTGAAATGAATTTTAAATATAGAATTCAAATAGAAATTTAAATTGGAAACTTGAATATTTAAAATTCAAATAGAAATGAAAATGGGATTTGAATATAGAAAATCGAAAATATTATTTTGGATTGAAAAGGAAAATAGATTTGATATATATTAAAAATATATATCAAAAATAGAGTTGAATTTATTTTAAAACAAAGTTTTAAAAGTGTATATATATATATATATATATATAACGAACTCGCCGCGGAGCGGTAGTTCGTAAATTGGCGATTCGAACTTCAATTGAATATACAGAACTCAATCGAAGTCGGAATTCTTTGAAACAAGAAACGTCAGGACTGATTTGATAATAGTTTTCTAGTGGAGGAGAAAAATCTGGATTTTGTCGAATAGATTTTGAGATATGTCAAAATCAAATTTTTAAAAGTGCAGCGCCAGAAACCATTAAAAACCATAATGGATTTTATATAATAAATACAGGGATTTTTTTAAGCAAATAAAATCCGCATTTTTATTTAGAAAAGCCCAGGTTTGAGAGGTGAAATATATCTGAACTCAAATGGAGTAATGAGTTGATTTCTGAAACAGAAATTAGATTTTTGATTATTGAATAGAATTAACTAATTTGAACGGAAATTAGTTAAATGAGATTTTGAATGGATATTGAGCTTTAAATAAGTAAATTCGATTTGAAAATTTATATTCGAAATAGAAAAGAGAACTAGAATTGAAATTGAAATTGAAATTCAATTTGGTTATGAACGAGTTAAATATTTTGTTTGAACATGTTATGTTCAAACAAAGAAGTGAAATAGGCAAAATGACTAATTAAAGAATAAATGGGCGAAACTGAATTCAAACGATAGTGTTGAATTGAATTGAAAACAGGTGTTAGACAGGTATGGGATTAAGTATATGAAGATTTTAATTTATGTGCCCGACAAAAAGGTACAAGTTTAAATTCATATATGAGGTTTTATGCGCCGTATCGGCATGCCGCTTGGCTTTTTCTTTTTCTCTTTGAGATGAGAAGTTGCCGGGAAGCTATTTGAAATTTCCCGATGCTCCCAATATAGGGGAGGTTATGGCGAATTTTTCCGGAAACTTAAAGAGTTAGAATATTTTTAAGAAATTTTGATAATTAGAAATCTATATATTGATATATATAGAATTCGATAAGGAAACGAAATCAAAAATAGAATATTGTAAACAAAAAGGGAAATCTATAAATTGGAAATAGAAAGCAAACCATATACATGTTCAAAATGAATAATTGGGTTTTATAGTGTGTTTATTCGAAGTAAGTGGTTTTGCCGTTTTGAAGTTGAGGATGTTTTCAGTCAAGGTCTGAGAGGTAATTTTACCCCAACTTGATTGATTTCATTTTTAATGGAGAAATAGCAAGATCCAGTCTCGAAGAGAAGTGTTTGAATAATAGTTTAGTTGGATACAAATATTTGGGTTGTCGTAACGATGTTTTACACAACATCTGTTTTAATCCAAATATGTGTAAGTTTGGAAATAGAGTTATAAATATTTCCTAAGTACAGAACTAAATGAGTTCGTGTCAGAGATAGGTAATTGGATTGTTTTCCAATTATAATCGAATATATTTTCTAACTGTAGAAAATAAGAGGAAGCGATATTTGGAAATGTTTTCCAAATAGTATAAAATCCAAATATGGCTATTTGAAATATTTGGTTAACAAATATTGATAAGGAAATGGAGAAGAGATTTAATTAATGAAATATTAATTAAAGAGCCCAGTGATTTGTTTGATATGTTTGGATGAACACTTGTTTTTATTCGATAGTTAAATCACAGACTATCGAAGTTTTGACCATCGTTGTCAATATGGAGAGAC
Source organism: Allium sativum (assembly GCA_030737875.1). Classification (NCBI taxonomy): domain Eukaryota; kingdom Viridiplantae; phylum Streptophyta; class Magnoliopsida; order Asparagales; family Amaryllidaceae; genus Allium; species Allium sativum. The sequence goes on along the minus strand of CM060920.1, from coordinate 566,008,004 downwards.
CGGTTGGATTATTATCCGAAGAACCACTCCGTATCGGCATAAGCGTTGCGAACCAAGTATGCTGAATATATTGAAGACGGAGTAAAGTGCAAGGACTCTTTCTATTAAATAGAAATAGTGCCTTCGGTTTCGTTCAATCCCAGAACAAACGTAAATGGACGAATGTCTGACAGAGTATTTCCAATGATCAAATGGGTTGGTCTGTATAAATATATATGGTTGCAACGGATTTATTCCCTTAGCATAACATCCAGAATATTTGTGCAAACTCAACTAGTGATTAACGGATATGACAATGTGGCATTCAAAGTGATTGTGCTATCAATGAATGGTAAGTATTCGTAGCCTCAGGCCTCAACAACCGGGAAAGGACAAAAATCGGGCAGGCAGCATGGCTATGTGGGTCGCACCCATTAGGATGTATAATCACCTATCTAGAGGTTCATTTAATTTCTTATTCTATTCGATGTTGTCCCAGTCGGGAGGCGGTTGCTGATCCGAACCGTTGGTGATATACATTCGATACACTCAAGCGAAATGAGTGGTCGGTCATGTGTGGGCCGGGTTACAAGATGTTCTTGTTGAACCCAGTGTATTCCTCTCTAGAGATACACTAGCGGAAGGTGGTTCCATACCTTGTCATGTTGGAAATCCAATCTCCAATAAGCGCCATGCGGTTTTTGATTTATACTATATATGTGGAGCGTGAGATGCAAGCGTTCTGCTATTTGGTTATTTACTTGATGTAGACATTATTGTAATATCACTGGATTTTCGTATCAAAGTGTTTTGGGTTATAGTAAGGTAAAAACCGTCCATGTTTATGTGTGGGCTGGTCTTACTATTATCTTTTCTTTTGAAAGGATTTTTAAAGTTAAACAAGTGGTTGGAGTTTACTCACACCAGTCCCATGACTGACCCAGAGTTTATTTTGTTTGTTTTCCCTAAACTCTTGGGTGCCCAAATTTGTACGGGCAGTCAAGTAGTTGGGATTTTTCAGATTCACTTGGAAGAGCTGGAAGCAGGAGGCTTCACCAGTTAGATATAGACTATCATATATTCCGCTGTGTACTATGTTGTATCTGGAAACAGGTGTTTATAACTGTTCCAGAAATGACTGTTGTGCTCTGATGATGGTATGTATATAAAGTTACTGATTTGTATTTCAAAAGTTATGTTATATAATATATTTTATTCGTTCCGCTGTGAGTTTGTGATCTTCATTTTTCTTCTATTCTAATATTTCTTTCTTTCTATTTCTCATCCTCTAACTTCTTTCTAAAAATGATTCGTATTTCTGTGCAATTTGGGTTGGACGTGTGGTGTTTTTAGTCAACTCAGATAGCACGGATTTGCGGGCCTTTACAGTTGGTATCAGAGCTTAGGTTGAGCGAATACCTAGGCTTTGGTTGGATTGTGCTCATTAGAGATAGGGTCTGTAGTACCCTAGAATGAGTTGAATGTATATATACGAGAGAGCGTATTTGTAAATTGATATAAAAGTTGTTTTATATTGTGTTGGTTAGTCTGTTTAGTGGTTTATGAATTCTGATCGAATCGTGGGACGCCACGAAGTCGATAGGAATTTCTAAATACTTGAACAGAGAAATTTGACATAGTATTGTTTTAAAATGGGTAGATGAAATAATTTTACCCAAAATTCTGTTCTGATATAGAAATAATAATTTTCTGGAATTATTGGATGAGTTGATTGTTGATATTATAATCAAATAAGATTATAAAATGGGAATGGTTATATAAAACCGAATAGAATTTGTATATGAATGAAGAATATACAAATGAGATGGATTAAAATGGAATTCAAAGCAAAATTTAGAATTTAAAATCCTGGGAAGTTGGAAAATATTTCCAAAATATATTAAAATAAAATAGTTCTATTTTGAAAGGATTTTTGAATAGAAATCATTTTGAGATGGATTTTAAAAGTTTTAAAGCACTGAACTCACTTCAGTAGCTGGGAAATAATTCTGATGATGGTCGCGACATCACCAGTGTTCATTTTCGAGTTCTAAGTGATGGATTGCTACCTTAGAAAGGTTTTGATGGAAATTTGTTTGAAAGAAAACAAGTTGGATTTGAATATTCAAATATTTTGAATTTTGAGATAGAAGTAAATATATGTATATATTTATGGAACGTCAAAAGGATTTGACATAAAAACCCGGGAATTTGAATTCTGAAATTTAAATTTCACTTAATCAAGTTAAAAGGATTGAAAGAGATGAATTGATTAGATCAACTGAAATGAATTTGAATACATATGAATGAAAAACCAAAAGTTTTGGTAGAGCTAAAAGTTGTAGAAATATGTAGAGTTGAGTTCAACATAAATGAGTTTATGAAAAGTAATGGGTTCGTTTGATTTTCCCTACCTTAGCAATTTCGGGGACGAAATTATTTTAAGGGGGGAAGAATGAAACGACCCGTATTTTTGGTCAATTAATTTTAAATATTTAATATGATTTTAAATATTGTGATTGATAATATAAATCGATATATGATTTTTTTTAATATATATATATATATATATATAATTATTTAATTTGAAATAATTATAATAATATGAGAATCTGAATTTAATTGAATTCAAAATTTAAACTGGAGTCAAAATGATGTATATGAATTTTATTTGAATATAAACGATAATAATAATTTATTATCAAGAAAATGATTAGTTTTGAATTTGAATTTTAGTATATTAATTTAATATGGTATATGTGTTCAAATTAAAATTCAAAAATATATTTAGTTCAGTATAACGCTATAATATTGAAACGAAGGTCGGTACGCTAAAATAACGGTTCACGATTTTTAATTTTGAACCCCGAGTTATTTATAATGGATAAGATCGAAATCGAATCGAAAATCAAATCGATATCTATTTAAAAAGAATATAAAAATCCCTTTATATCAAGTCGTATTAAATACGAAATCAAATCAAATTAATGGGAAAATCTTTTTAAATAAATAAAAAGGATTTGCTTGTACTTTTGCCGACATCACTTAAATGGCTTTAGTACGTCTGGTTTCCTCACTCTTCTATAAATCGCGACGCCCTCTTCATTTTGGCCATTTCCTTCTTTATCAGGAATTAATGAAAATCTCAGATCCACTCTTCAAAAGGAATTTAAAGGAAAATGAATATGAAAGCTTCCTTTGTTTCTCTTTTTAATGGTCGTTCATTTTCATTATACCACGAATTTTCCCCATTCCTTATTGTTCCTATTTCGCCCTCCTGACGAATCGTATTCAATCGCAAGTCCTAGAAGAAGAAAATCGGCCCCTTCATATTCGAAATCCATCCACTTTTAACTCACGCGCCCAGATTCTTCATGCGATAGGATTTATAGTTTGAAGTTCGAACTGGCGATAATTAGGGCAGTCAATTTTTGGGGGGTCGCGATCATCAGAAGACCGCAAGCTCGACAGTGGGTTAGGGCATCTCGAGGTCGAGCTCGACCTGGAAGCGATCGCGATAGGTTCTGGTATCGAAGTTGCGAGGTATGAAGGGGGTCGTAGTGCTCAGAAGCAGTTCGATGTAGAGAGGAAGCTTGCACACAAAAGGGATCGACAGCTAAAGAGGGGGAGTTCGGTGTACTGTAAATGAAGGTTTGCTTGAACGATATTCATGTTGATGTGTCAGACTTGCAATGAAGCATTGGTGAGTTGGAGGCAGAATTTTGGTTGTTATATCGATTTGATAATGAAGACTTATGGTGATGAGTCGGTGTAATGGCGAAGAATGATAGTCGTTGTGGATGTGTAGAGGGTTCGAGTTGTAGAAGAAGTGATGAAACGCAGTAAAAGGAGGTCAAAATGCTAGTTGATAATTAGGAAGATGCAGTTTTGTGGAAACATCATAATGGGTAATCGGATGGCAATGGGATAGTATAATAGTTATGTGAAGTCGTAGTGACCGGAACAGAATAAGCAGTAAGGTATACTTTGTTTTTCAGAAATGTTAAAATACTTAGATAGTTTGTTTATTTACTTCATTAATTAATTTAAATAAATAATAGCTTGATCGATTTATAAAATTAAATAACCATAGGTACAAGATGGATTCAACTCGAGTAGTTCGTAGCTGCGATGTTACAGATTTAAACAGATATTCGACAAACAAAAAAATCACGGTGAGTAAATCTCACTCACCTTTTATCTATAATTATTTTTACTTCGTAAAAATAATTGTTGTTGCTTGTTTGGATTTTTCTGCTTGTTTTATATATATTAGTTATTTAGGCTATTATATATATATTGGGTTGATTGATTGGTTGGATTCCCGCAGTCTCATTAGCGGATGCCCGTAGTTTCATAGCGGATGATTACCCTATACGCCCCACGCTATGATAGTGGATGACCTTCTATACCGCGATATTCTGCCACGAAGCAGAATGGGTATTATTTATGTGCTAACATCTGTGGATGCAGGAAAACAGGTTGGAGGGATCCAACTGGATTCCTCAAAAATATGTTATCTGTTTGTTGTTTGCTGATTTCATATGTTCATATATGATGTGTTAAAAATAAAATGATTGAAAATTGGGTGATTTGATTGTTTAAATATCACTGGGCTAAGTGTTAATTTATTTAAAATATCGTGGAAGGATATTTGAGATTTAAAAGGGAAAATTCTATTTTTAAATAGAATTTGAATTTTTAATGGAATAAAAATATAAACTTGTTTTTTTGAAAAATAAAACAAGTAGTTCCTTTATAAACGAAGTTTATAAATAGTTCTTTTATAACGAAGTTTATAAATAGTTCTTTTATAATGAAGTTATAAATGAAGTGAAAAGAATTATCATTTGATAATTCAGAAATAGAAATACAAGTGTGAAATTGGAATGGGAAATCTATCTTCAAAAGGAAAATAGAGATATCGATTTCAAAAAGGAAATGAAGTCGAGACTTGTTTAAAGAAATTGAATAAAGAAAATTCAAATGGAGTAAACTATAGAGACTTGAAAATAGAATTCAATGAAGTTAACTATAGAGATTTGAAAATATGATTCAAATGGAATTTAAATATAGAGTTTGAATAAGAGGATTCAAATAGAATTTAAATAAGGGAATTTGAAGTAACATTTGAATATAAATTTTGAATATAGAATTCAAATAGAAAATCCAAAGTGGATTTGAATATAGAACTTTCAAATGGAGTTTGAATATAGAGAATTTGAAATAGAATTTCCAAATAGAAATTTGAAATAGATTTTCAAAATAGAATTTCAAAAGAGAATTTGAAATAGACTTTGAAAATAGAATTTCAAAAATAGAATTGCAATGAAATTTGAATTCAAATATAATTGAAAGAGAATTTGACTATAGAAATTCAAAAAAAAAAGAATTTAAATATGGGATTTGAATTCAAAGGAATTGAAATAGATTTGAAGTCAAAGGAATTGAAATAGAATTCAAGAGAATTCAAATAGATTTGAATAAAGAAAGTTCATATGAAATCTGAATATAGAATTTGAATAAAAGAATTCAAACGGAATTTGAATAAGAGGTTTGAATATAGAAATTTTGAATATAGAAATTCAAATGGTACTTGAGTATAGAATTCAAATAGAGTTGAAATGAATTTTAAATATAGAATTCAAATAGAAATTTAAATTGGAAACTTGAATATTTAAAATTCAAATAGAAATGAAAATGGGATTTGAATATAGAAAATCGAAAATATTATTTTGGATTGAAAAGGAAAATAGATTTGATATATATTAAAAATATATATCAAAAATAGAGTTGAATTTATTTTAAAACAAAGTTTTAAAAGTGTATATATATATATATATATATATATATAACGAACTCGCCGCGGAGCGGTAGTTCGTAAATTGGCGATTCGAACTTCAATTGAATATACAGAACTCAATCGAAGTCGGAATTCTTTGAAACAAGAAACGTCAGGACTGATTTGATAATAGTTTTCTAGTGGAGGAGAAAAATATGGATTTCGTCGAATAGATTTTGAGATATGTCAAAATCAAATTTTTAAAAGTGCAGCGCCAGAAACCATTAAAAACCATAATGGATTTTATATAATAAATACAGGGATTTTTTTAAGCAAATAAAATCCGCATTTTTATTTAGAAAAGCCCAGGTTTGAGAGGTGAAATATATCTGAACTCAAATGGAGTAATGAGTTGATTTCTGAAACAGAAATTAGATTTTTGATTATTGAATAGAATTAACTAATTTGAACGGAAATTAGTTAAATGAGATTTTGAATGGATATTGAGCTTTAAATAAGTAAATTCGATTTGAAAATTTATATTCGAAATAGAAAAGAGAACTAGAATTGAAATTGAAATTCAATTTGGTTATGAACGAGTTAAATATTTTGTTTGAACATGTTATGTTCAAACAAAGAAGTGAAATAGGAAAAATGACTAATTAAAGAATAAATGGGCGAAATTGAATTCAAACGATAGTGTTGAATTGAATTGAAAACAGGTGAACAGGTGTTAGACAGGTATGGGATTAAGTATATGAAGATTTTAATTTATGTGCCCGACAAAAAGGTACATGTTTAAATTCATATATGAGGTTTTATGCACCGTATCGGCAAGCTGCTTGGCTTTTTCTTTTTCTCTTTGAGATGAGAAGTTACCGGGAAGCTATTTGAAATTTCCCGATGCTCCCGATACAGGGGAGGTTATGGCGAATTTTTCCGGAAACTTAAAGAGTTAGAATATTTTTAAGAAATTTTGATAATTAGAAATCTATATATTGATATATATAGAATTCGATAAGGAAACTAAATCAAAAATAGAATATTGTAAACAAAAAGGGAAATCTATAAATTGGAAATAGAAAGCAAACCATATACATGTTCAAAATGAATAATTGGGTTTTATAGTGTGTTTATTCGAAGTAAGTGGTTTTGCCGTTTTGAAGTTGAGGATGTTTTCAGTCAAGGTCTGAGAGGTAATTTTACCCCAACTTGATTGATTTCATTTTTAATGGAGAAATAGCAAGATCCAGTCTCGAAGAGAAGTGTTTGAATAATAGTTTAGTTGGATACAAATATTTGGGTTTTCGTAACGATGTTTTACACAACATCTGTTTTAATCCAAATATGTGTAAGTTTGGAAATAGAGTTTTAAATATTTCCTAAGTACAGAACTAAATGAGTTCGTGGAAGAGATAGGTAATTGGATTGTTTTCCAATTATAATCGAATATATTTTCTAACTGTAGAAAATAAGAGGAAGCGATATTTGGAAATGTTTTCCAAATAGTATAAAATCCAAATATGGCTATTTGAAATATTTGGTTAACAAATATTGATAAGGAAATGGAGAAGAGATTTAATTAATGAAATATTAATTAAAGAGCCCAGTGATTTGTTTGATATGTTTGGATGAACACTTGTTTTTATTCGATAGTTAAATCACAGACTATCGAAGTTTTGACCATCGTTGTCAATATGGAGAGACCGGTTGGATTATTATCCGAAGAACCACTCCGTATCGGCATAAGCGTTGCGAACCAAGTATGCTGAATATATTGAAGACGGAGTAAAGTGCAAGGACTCTTTCTATTAAATAGAAATAGTGCCTTCGGTTTCGTTCAATCCCAGAACAAACGTAAATGGACGAATGTCTGACAGAGTATTTCCAATGATCAAATGGGTTGGTCTGTATAAATATATATGGTTGCAACGGATTTATTCCCTTAGCATAACATCCAGAATATTTGTGCAAACTCAACTAGTGATTAACGGATATGACAATGTGGCATTCAAAGTGATTGTGCTATCAATGAATGGTAAGTATTCGTAGCCTCAGGCCTCAACAACCGGGAAAGGACAAAAATCGGGCAGGCAGCATGGCTATGTGGGTCGCACCCATTAGGATGTATAATCACCTATCTAGAGGTTCATTTAATTTCTTATTCTATTCGATGTTGTCCCAGTTGGGAGGCGGTTGCTGATCCGAACCGTTGGTGATATACATTCGATACACTCAAGCGAAATGAGTGGTCGGTCATGTGTGGGCCGGGTTACAAGATGTTCTTGTTGAACCCAGTGTATTCCTCTCTAGAGATACACTAGCGGAAGGTGGTTCCATACCTTGTCATGTTGGAAATCCAATCTCCAATAAGCGCCATGCGGTTTTTGATTTATACTATATATGTGGAGCGTGAGATGCAAGCGTTCTGCTATTTGGTTATTTACTTGATGTAGACATTATTGTAATATCACTGGATTTTCGTATCAAAGTGTTTTGGGTTATAGTAAGGTAAAAACCGTCCATTTTTATGTGTGGGCTGGTCTTACTATTATCTTTTCTTTTGAAAGGATTTTTAAAGTTAAACAAGTGGTTGGAGTTTACTCACACCAGTCCCATGACTGACCCAGAGTTTATTTTGTTTGTTTTCCCTAAACTCTTGGGTGCCCAAATTTGTACGGGCAGTCAAGTAGTTGGGATTTTTCAGATTCACTTGGAAGAGCTGGAAGCAGGAGGCTTCACCAGTTAGATATAGACTATTATATATTCCGTTGTGTACTATGTTGTATCTGGAAACAGGTGTTTATAACTGTTCCAAAAATGACTGTTGTGCTCTGATGATGGTATGTATATAAAGTTACTGATTTGTATTTCAAAAGTTATGTTATATAATATATTTTATTCGTTCCGCTGTGAGTTTGTGATCTTCCTTTTTCTTCTATTCTAATATTTCTTTCTTTCTATTTCTCATCCTCTAACTTCTTTCTAAAAATGATTCGTATTTCTGTGCAATTTGGGTTGGACGTGTGGTGTTTTTAGTCAACTCAGATAGCACGGATTTGCGGGCCTTTACACCTGGGTCTTATAATAGCTTCATTTTTCTTTATTTAGCATTGCGCTATTGTTTTATGCACTGATATTCTTGGGAGGAAATCCGTTTCGTGTTATACAGCGTGGTCCCTTGATTTACCTAACTTTAAAATAACGATTAATAACTGTTTTAGTTCTCATACCAGTCACATCACTGACCTGGAGTTTATTGTTTTAACCTAAACTATGGGTGCCCTTATTTTGACACAGGCAGCTAGTAGTTTTGGTTTTGCAGATTTATATTCATAGGATCCTGGTTTATAGCTGGAACAATACTCGGAAAGCTCTATATCCGTATATTACTTTCAATTATGTTTTGTATTATTTTTCCGCTGCTATGTATTTAAATGTAATTTAAATCTCTGATATTTTCTATGTAAGATTTATTCATACTTTGTAATATTCTTGTATTCTGATGGAATTGTTGTAATAAACATTGAAATGTTCTTCTATTTGCGTTCAGATTCGTCTTGTCCTCACTTCAATCCGGGCTTTCCTTACCGAGAAAGTTACGGGTCATTTAAGTTTGGTATCAGAGCTTTGGTTTACAAAGCTTGAGAACAAGACACGTTAGAACCAAACGAAAGAATTCATCAGAGATTGGATTAGTAATATCCAATAAGAATGTGTGACAACAAGGAATTTCGCTCAATTCTAATCGATCGTTAAACCGACTAAGACCGTTCGAAACCCCAAATCGTTTTGAGAACACGACAAAATAGAACGCAAACAGAAGAACATTTCATTGTTTATTACAAAAATTCCATCAGAACACAAGAATATACAGAGTATGAATTAATATTACACAGAAAATATCAGAGATTTAAACTACATTTAAATATATCGCAGCGGAAATAATACAAAACTCAACTAGAAGAGATATACGGATACAGAGCTTTCCGGATAACGTTCCAGCTGTAGATCAGGATCCTGTGAATATAAATCTGCAAAACCAAAACTACTAGCGGCCCGTGTGGAAAATAGGGGCACCCAGAGTTTAGGTTAAAACAATAAACTCCAGGTCAGTCATGTGACTGGTGTGAGAACTAAAACAGTTATTAATCTTTGTTTTTAAAGTTAGGTAAATCAAGGGACCACGCCGTATAACACGGAACGGGTTTCCTCCCAAGAATACCAGTGCAGAAAACAAACAGCGCAATGCTAAATAAAGAACAATGAAGCTATTATAAGACCCAGGTCCCATCACACAATGCAACGCAAGCCGGAGGATAGGTTTTTCCCTTATAATAGCCAAATATGCTTGATACGCGAAATTTCATCTTATATTATTACTATAAGTGAAGAAAACAACTTCAAATATAAATATATCAATCATAGACGGAATGGGTACCATATATCATGTCGCCAATACTAGGCTCTACAATCAAAATCGCAAAATGTCATATTTGGAAATTGGATTTCCATCATGGTGGCTCCTGATTCGAAAGATCGATCGCGTAGTGCCATCTCAACGGCTTACGTCTCAGCTAGAGAAAACACCGTAATGCACATCCGCACTTTTGGGAAATCGAGTATCACTGCGGCTTACGTCCCAGCGAGAGAAAACACCGCTTACCCTATCCCTCTGAGCACTAAGCTCACTCTCGGTCGACCGAATCCACGACACCACGAAGGTGCCCATCCACGAAAAAGCATACTGATCAAACCATCAGTTTACCACCATACCGGGGTGTGAGGCTCGCGAATCAACGCTATACACAAAGTCGTGCTATATTAAAGCTGCGCTTTGATCATCATCCACCAAACTTTGCTTTTCAACAAAAGTCTGGATCACTGCATCTCAGCATGCCACACTATCAATCCATATCGTACCACTGATTTCTGCCAATATATAACCTCTGAGCTCGTATGTCTCAGAGAAGGGCGTTAAGCAAGAGAATAAATTCTCCGCCGCCAAATAGATATATATTTAGCAGAGATCAACGAATACAATATAAAGGAATACAATGTCAGACACACCATCCATTTACAAGTCCGTTCTGGGTCTGAACGAAACCGGAGGCACTTTCCTCGCATATCCATCGACCTCCAAGCACGTCCGGACGGCTACCACTTCAGCCCCCTTCAAGGTAGCTACTCCCATCGTGAGCATCAGTAGCACCCACCTATTCGATGTGAAGGTCGTCGGTCTTGCACCATCTTCAATCTCTTCGACTCATCGTCGAATCAGTTATTCAGAATGGGTTATACCCGGACTTTCTGAATAACTCACGTATCTTAATCAACAAGTGCTATAAAACACAATATACGCCTCATTCCAATTCAGAACATTCTTTTATTCAGATATTCACACTCCTAGGGAAAGGTTCCCATTAATTTTATCAAAGATAAATTCTTTTAAATTTATTCTTTAATCTTCCTTTGGATATCATTTCAAACCATATTATGGTTTTCCAAACTAGTCGGGATTAGCGAACCACACCGAAGTAATTATTTATTTTATTTCCCAATCCCAACCTATTTATCCCATGGAGCAAAACTGTTATTACCCCCATAACTAACACCACGGTGTTATCGGTAAATTTAATTACCATTTCACGTTCAAATCTAATTAAATATTTAACTATCGCTAGGAGCAAAACTGGTGAGACTCCCCTTTCGACCATTTCCAAATTTTGATGATTTAAATTACCAATTCTCATTTCAATCTAATTAAAGATTCATTAAAACTCCTTTTATTGGGTTAAAGAACTGATGTCATTTAAAACACAGTTCACGACAAACCCAAATCACATTCCATTTATTATCGGGTTAAAGAACTGGTGTTATTTAAAACCCCGTTCACAATAAACCCACAAACCAATTCTAATTCAATACAGATCAAATATATTAGGAATTCCGATTATTTAAAACCCCTTTTTAAATCTAATTTATTTATTTAAAAATAATTGGGTTTTAAATTTAGTCCAAATTAGTTCATTTCGATAGAAATCTATTTTTATCTTTTCAAATATGGAGTTTTTCATCCCAATTTTTCCCAAATCATTTCTTATGATTTTACACAAATTATTACTATTTTTAATAATTTTATCAAGGCCCGTACAGTCGATTTCCAACAATGGCCATCGAACTGCACTTATAGCGACCTTTTCCAAATTTGATTTGGACGTATCTCCAAATCCAACCGTTAGATTTTGAATTTCTAGTATTCGTTAGAAAGTTCTTTTCGATACGAACCCAACGGTTCCGGTTTGAGGAGGATCCGACGGTCGGATCTCCCGTAATGTCCGTTCGAAGTCAATGGTCGAAATTCGCGAACTGCCGCGGTGCGGCGCGTTCTATTCAGGCCATTATATTATATAAATATTATATATAATATATACTTCGTCGATTTCTATTTAAAACGAATTTTATAAATCGTTTTAAATTTGTTTTCAAAACGATTCAACTTCCTTCAATCCAAATCAATTTCAATTCGATTTCAATTCAATTCTATTCTATTCGAATCCAATTTCTATTCAATTCTATTCGAATTCAATTTCTATTCAATTCAAATTCTATTCAATTCTATTCGAATTCAAATTCTATTCAATTCAAATTCTATTCGAATTCATTTTCTATTCAATTCAAATTCTATTCAATTCTATTCGAATTCATTTTCTATTCAATTCAAATTCTATTCAATTCTATTCGAATTCATTTTCTATTCAATTCAAATTCTATTCAATTCTATTCGAATTCAATTTCTATTCAATTCAAATTCTATTCGATTCTATTCGAATTCATTTTCTATTCAATTCAAATTCTATTCAATTCTATTCGAATTCATTTTCTATTCAATTCAAATTCTATTCAATTCTATTCGAATTCATTTTCTATTCAATTCAAATTCTATTCAATTCTATTCGAATTCATTTTCTATTCAATTCGAATTCTATTCAATTCTATTCGAATTCAATTTCTATTCAATTCAAATTCTATTCAATTCTATTCGAATTCAATTTCTATTCAATTCAAATTCTATTCAATTCAAATTCTATTCATTTTAAAAACGAATATAATCGATATCAATATCGTTCGCGTCAAAATAGCGCATCTCTAATCAACACGGCATCGTATATTTCTATTTTCAAATATTCTATTTCAAATATTTCCTATTATCAAAATATTTGTTATTATCAAAATATTTCGTTCAACACATGACTAATCTCAACGGATGAGTACAGTCAACACATGAACCTTTGTTTTATATTAATAAAGATGTAGATTTTATTACTAAAATATTTCGTTCAACACATGACTAATCTCAACGGATGAGTACAGTCAACACATGAACATTTGTTTTATATTAATAAAGATGTAAATTTTATTACTAAAATATTTCGTTCAACACATGACTAATCTCAACGGATGAGTACAGTCAACACATGAACATTTATTTTATATTAATAAAGATGTAAATTTTATTACTAAAATATTTCGTTCAACACATGACTAATCTCAACGGATGAGTACAGTCAACACATGAACATTTATTTTATATTATTCTTTATTTTCTAAATTGAAATGAGGCCCAATCAATCACCATATAATGTTAATTATATGGATTTTCATACATCACACGTATATAATAGCATTGAAAAATAATCAACCATCAACCAAAGTGCACTACACTGTATAAGCATCAAATATAGATATCTAACGCTTATAACAGCCTATCAATCAATCGATCGACATATTTAATCAATCAGGATGAGTGAACTTCAAATTTCATCCCAACACCCGTGTGGGGTTTCAAACAATCAAACACATATTTTAGTTGTGCAGTTGGGCGATGTGTAAAATTTACAGGCCCAATCAATATCAGTCAAATCAGTGTATATAAACAAATCGGCCGATTTGTTTATAAAAATTTATTTATTCACTTTCACGTTAAAAATTATATTTTTAACGATAAAATATTTTATTTTAACACATGGACTTTATTCAGTTCATTTGCAAAATAGAAATGATATTTTTATTTTTCTAACTCATTTTAGAAAATTTCGGCGGCATAACGGCACGATACTAGAAACGGGACGAGGCCTAGCCTTATCCCCGGTCTAGTGAAGGCCCACGCCATTCACAAATCAATCAAATCCATTCATTTCACCACACAATTCAATTCAAACCAAATAATCTAACTAATTTTTGCAATCAAACAAACAAGTCCATGGTCTGTGGACGATTGTGTCGGGTGCTACTAAACACCATCTGCATCCTAGTATATATAAATAACTAGAAAAAGAAATTGAAAGATGAGAAATTCTCACCGAGGTTTCCATTCGCCGTGTTTTGCTTTTGAACTGTTGAACCGTCTGGATCTGTTTGAAATTCCAATGCAGTCCCTTTCCCGCTGTTTATATATAAATAAAAATCACATTTTTATTTCGCTAATCAATATATAAAAATCACATTTTTACTCAGTTATTCAATATATAAAAATCGAGTTTTTACTTCACATTCCTATATAGAAAAATCGTATTTTTTTTTATCCAGCTACATATATATTTTCAAATCAAAAATGTTCATGTATTTTTCAAATAAAAAATGTTCATGTATTTTTCAAATCAATTGCTAATTTTATCTTCAAAAATAATTCTATTTTTATCCTCCAAAATCATGCTATTTATTTATTTATTTATTTATTTATTTATTTATTTAAACAAAGCTATTCTTATATTTAAAAACAACAAAGCTATTTTATAGTTCAAAAATCTCTATGCTGATTTTATTTCAAAAGTAATGCTAATTTATTATTTAAAAACATATGTAAATTTTATTTTTTCTAAAATCAATGAATTTTCTATTCAGAAAGAAATGTATATTTACAATGCTATATATTTATTTAAAAAAAACAATGCTATTACTGTTTTTATTATACAAAATTAATAGTTCACTGTGTTTATACGTTAATGATAATTTAAATTAATTAATATAATAATTAATAAAATTAATACCTTCTTCCTCCCCGTTATACACTCCAGAACCCGTGAAACCCACTGCTCAAAACCTAGGGCCGGATTTTTCACGCAACTCGAGACGCTGGCTGAGGATCGGATGCTCCCCCGTCATGCTCCTCCGCGACAACTACCACCAGCCTCAACCACGGCGAACTCAGATTCTTCCCGACGCCAGAAATTTCCTCGAAGCGGTCGGACTTTGGACCCGCGATTCACACAAAACACGAGATGATACTCGACGTCGTCCGTTGGATTTGAAGAGCTCGAGATGTTCTTCAATATGGCTTCAGAAATTGCTTGAATCGATTCACAAATTTGAAGATCGAATGGAAGAATGGTTTGAGCGATATATCGCCTTATATCGTATTGAAGGCGGCTGGTGTTCAACGTGTTAGGAATTAGGGTTTTTCTAAATTTTCATTGGCCAGAAAATATATATATAATTTTAATTTCCAAAAATACCCTTATATTGAAACGAACCCCAAACGAATCCCAACGACTGCCTCCCCTAGCTAAATACCCCCATTCCGAACACAATGGGATATGTTTCCCATGCCAGTTCTAATGTTTTGACCAGTTTTTATCCAACTTAAAATATAATTCAATATATATTGAATTTAAACGTACATTTTAATTTACCGGGGCCACATACGAACTTTAAAAATTCCAGAAAAATATCTTCTAGCTTCGTAACGACGATACGGTCCTAACAAAACTAATTTCATCGAATTCTGAGACCGTTTGAAAAATGGCCAATTTCCAGTCGATTAAAATCAACTGAAACTGGTCAAACGCGTTTTCCTTCGCCACGCTCACATATTGATTCGGAAAATTACGAAATTCGAAACCTAGCAATAATTTGACATCACGGATCCAACAAAAGTGGTTTCGTCGAAATCCGAGGTCGTTTGCAAAATGGCTATTTTTAAGGGCTGAAATTCCATAGCGACTATTCAGAATTTTCAACGGGACATATCCTTTGACCCCCGCTATGAAATTTTGATTTTTCGGATTCGATGGAAAGATACCATCAATTAGATTCAAATATTTTTGGTTTCACTAAAATCCGGTTTATTTTGAATCCTGTACATTCAATTGAAGTTTGAAATCGAATTATCGAACTACCGCGCCATTTTCAATTCCTTTTATATTTATAAATTATTATTTATAATCTAACGACGATCTATGTAGTATATACGTTCGAATTCTATTCAAAATAAAGTTTTCGTCGAAATTATTTAAAATAATCTATTTTAAATATTCAAATTCAGCTAAAATTGCTAAAATAAAAATTTCAAACTGGCTCGCATTTTCTGGGTTGTTACAGAATGACTCGTTAGAGATGGAATCAGTAGTATCCTAGAACGAGTGTGAAGTGTATATTTTTAAAATGAGAAATAATTTTGTTTTGAAAATTTAAACTTTATTCAACGTATTTGAATATTTATTTGTATTGAATTTGGTCAATCCAATATATAAAGATTTTGCATATACGTCTGATCCACGGGTATTCGAAGTTTTAATATATTGGGTAGATATAGAATCACACTCTAGTCGCCCGGAGATGAAACTATTGATGACTGTATAGCATCAGTCATTTGGGTTCGAGGGCCGAAAGTGTGATATTTATATATTTCCAATTGACTGGTGTAAGAACCAAAACTAGATAGGGCTTATTGTTGTGATTTGGGATCAAAAATCTGATTTTTGGACTATGTATCAAAGTTATTAATTTAAAAAGCTAATCAACTAATTGATTGATGATTGTGTTGTTTGATTATTGGTTGATTAATTAAAATTTGAACCATTTAGCCAAATTGTACCAAATAGTGAATTGTATTGAAAATTTGTCGCATTTGCATGATGTACTTACATTGAACAGGTCATAGCAAGGAGGCTAGAGCAGAGGAAAAAAATTGTTTTCCCTACAAATAGGTACATGTTTATTGTATTTCTTGGGTTTTTGATGATTTTATGAGCCGCTTGGCTGTTTCTTTTTCTTTTTGGATTGGTGAGGGCCATGGGAGGCTATTTGAAATATCCCGAAGCTCCCGGTGTAGGGGAGGTTATGGCGAAATTTTTCGAAAATTTAGGGTGTTAGCCAAATTTTTGAAAAATATGAAAAGTTCTTAGAAATTGAAAATTGAAGAACTTAAGCCGTAATGAAAATAATGAAAGTTGATTTGATTAGTTAAACAACTTTCGGCTTCGTTCCTTTTCGGGGACGAAAAATTTTAAGTGGGGGAGATTGTAATAACCCGGAAATCCAAGCCAATTTAAAATTTTTATTTTGGCAATTTTAATGAATTTTGAATATTTAAAATGAATTATTTTAAATAATAACGACGAGAAATTTATTTTGAATAGAATTAGAACTTATATATTTATTTGAATTGACACTAGAATATAAATATTTATTTTAAATTATAAAAGGAATTGAAAATGGCGCGGTAGTTTGAAAATTCGATTTCAAGGTTCAAATGAATGTACAGGATTCAAAATAAATCGGATTTTAGCGAAACCAAAAATATTAGAATCTAATCGAGAATATCTTACCAACGAATCAGAAAAATTGAAATTTCATAGCGGGAATCAATAGTTATGCCCAATTGAAATTGCAGAATAGTCGCTATGGAATTCTGGCCCTTAAAAATGGAAATTTTGCAAACGACCTAGGTTTTCGACAAAACCACTTTTGTTGGATCTGTGATGTCAAATTATTGCTAGGTTTCAAAATTCGTAATTTTTTGAATCAATATGTGAGTGTGGCAAAGGAAAACGCGTTTGACCAGTTTCAATTGATTTTAATCGACTGGAAAATGGCCATTTTTCAAACGATCTCAGAATTTGACGAAATTAGTTTTGTTAGGACCATATCGTCAATACGAAGCTAGAGATAATTTTTCTAGAATTTTTAGAGTCTGCATGTAGTCCCGGTAAATTGAAATGTACGTTTAAAATTTTATATATAGATTTATATTTTGATTTTCACAGAAACTGATCATAACAGCCGAATCAGCTTACGATAAATATCCCACTATGTTCGGAATGGGGTAATTAGCTATGGACGACAGGCGGTGGGTCTCGTTTAGAGGTCGAAATAAAAGGTTGATTTTTTGAATATAAAAATAATAAAATAATTAAAATATTATATAATCTCCTACCCCACCCTTCCCTCCTATTCAAAGTCAAACCCGATTTCTCAAAACAGAAATAAAAAAAAGGGGGAACCACGAGGGCTTCCTATCGTACTCTCTCCGTTGCCGCCTCTAGCGAGCGTGCCCCCCCTCCAGCCGCTGCTCCGGCGATTTCCCCTTCGTTCGCTCGCACTCCCTCTCCTCTAAAGCCCTCCCCCCCTCCCCAAATCGAACGTGAACCCCAAACCACCCAAACCCCTTCTGAAATGCGACCGCCCAGACCCGGGCCGAGCACCGCAGCCAACGACCCCACCTCCGACGCCTGCACCCCCTACCACGACACCAGCAGCGAAACCCATCCCTCCTCCTTCAATTAAAGGTAAATCTATATTTTTTCATTATTTCATTTGTTTCTTAGAGGGAAAAAAAATGGGATTTTCAATGATGAAAAGGCTAGATTTTTATTCGTAAAAAGTTTAGATTTTTATTGTTTAAATTTTATATTTTTATCATTCAAAAAAGATTTGATTTTTAAAATATGAACATCATGACAAAGATTCGATTTTTATAATGTTTTCATAACGATAAAAATTTGATTTTTATGTATGATGTAGCAACTTAAAAATATGATTTTTATATTGAAGAAAAGTAGATTTTTAAAATATAAAAGGCGATATTTTAAAATAGAAAAGGCGATATTTTTAAAATAGAAAAGGCGATATTTTTAAAATAGAAAAGGCGATATTTTTATATAAGAAGTAGAGAATAATTTTTATAGAAAAAAGCGATGTTAAAACATGATTCTTAACGTATACTGCGTGAAACAGATTACGTTGAAAACGCGGCGAGGATTTTGTACATATGAAGAGTCGTGTTGTTTGGTTAAGCTTATGGGTGAGAACTCCTCACTTTTATTTTTATTTCTAGTTTGAAATATATACTAGGATGCAGACGGTGCTTAGCAGCACCCGACACCCGTCGTCCACAGACCATGGATGACTTGTTTGTTTGATTGCTGTGTTGTGAAATTTGACTGTTGATTGTGATGTGTGAAATATATATTCATGTGTTGAATAAAATATATATTCATGTGCTGAATAAAATATATATTCATGTGTTGAAGTAAAATAAATATTCATTTACAAATCGAACGATTTGTTTATGTACACCGATTTGACTGATATTGATTGGGACGATAAATTTTACACATTGCCCAACTGCACAAATAAAAATCTGTGTTTGTTGATTTGAAACCCCACATGGGTATTGGGATGATATTTGACGTACACTATTCCCGATTGTTTATTTATATGTCAATCGATGGGTTGACAGACTGCGTAAGTGTTAATTATTTATATTTAATGCTTATGCAGTTGTGTGGTGCACTCTGGATGATGGTTGATGATATATCGTTGCTATTATATACATGTGTTGTGGAAAATCCATATAATTAACATTATATGGTAATTGATTGGGCCTCATTCCAATTTGGAAAATAAGGAATATTATAAAAATAAATTCATGTGTTGAATAGAAAATAAATTCATTTGTTGAATAGAAAATATACTCATGTGTTGAATAGAAAATAAATTCATGTGTTGAATAGAAAATATATTCATGTGTTGAATAGAAAATAAATTCATGTGTTGAATAGAAATAAAAATTCATGTGTTGAATAGAATAATTATTCATGTGTTGAATAGAATAAATATTCATGTGTTGAATATAATAAACATTCATGTGTTGAATAAAAGCCGTATTGACAAGATTGATGCCATTTTGACGTGAACGATATTTATATCCATTTTTATTCATTTTTATAATGAATATAGAAAAGAAAGTGATTTCAAAATATAATGTTTTGAAAATATTATCATTTGTATATCGATGATGTGGAATATTCAATTTTGATTCGAAATTGAATATAAAGTTGAAATCGTTTCGAAAACGAATTTAAAACGATTTATAAAATACGTTTTAAAAGGAAATCGATGAAATATATAATATATATATATATATATATTACATATATAAAATGACCTGAATAGAACACGCCGCGCTGCGGCAGTTCGCGAATTTCGACCATTGACTTCGAATGGATATTACGGGAGATCCGACCATCGGATTCTCCTAAAACCAGAATCGTTAGGTTCGTATCGAAAAGAGATTTCTAACTAATATTAGAGATTTGAAATCTAACGGTTGGATTTGGAATTATGTCCAAATCAAATTTGGAAAAGGTCGTTGTAAGTGCAGTTCGATGGCCGTTGATGGAAATCGACTGTACGAGCCTTGATAAAATTATTAAAAATAGTAATAATTTGTGTAAGATCATAAGAAATGATTTGGAAAGAATTGGGATGAAAAATATTTGAAAAGATAAAAATAAATTTTTATCGAAATTAATTAGTTTTGAACTAGGATTATAATCCCATTTATTTTTAAAATAAATAAATTGGATTTGAAAGGGTTTTAAAAGTAACCAGAAGTTTCAATAGTTGAATTGGAATAGAATGTGATTTTGGGTTTATAGTGAACCGTGTTTTAAATGACATTAGTTCTTTAACCCAGTTAAAGACAGAATATTGATTTTTTTGAAGATTAAAACTAAGTGGAGTTTTAATGAATCTTTAATTAGATTGAAATGATCGAGAATGGAGTATCACCAATTTTGCTCCAGGCGATAGTTAAATCTTTAATTAGATTTGAACGTGAAATGGTAATTGAATTTACCGATAACACCGTGGTGTTAGATATGAAGTATTACCAGTTTTACTTCATGGGATGAATAGGTTGGGATTGGGAAATAAATTAAATGATTACTTTGGTGTGGTTCGCTAATCCCGACTAGTTTGAATTGATATTCAAAAGAAGGTTAAAGAATAAATTTAAAGAATTTATCTTTGAAAAAATTAATGGGAACCTTTCCCAAAGTATAAGAATATTTGAATAAAAGAATATTCTGAATTGGAATGAGGCGTATGTTGTGTTTGTGTAACACTTGTTTATTATATACGCGAGTTATTCAGAAAGACCGGGTTTACCCCATTCTGAATAACTGATTCGACGTGGTGTCGAGGATGAAGACGGTGGTCGAAGACCGGAGGTCTTCACATCGTTTGGGTGATTACTGATGATCTTGATTGGGCTGTACACCCAAGAGGAGGGAATCAGTTAGTGATCGTCCAAACGTACTTGGAGATCGATGGATATGCGAGGTACAAGGTGCCTCCGGTTTCGTTCAGACCCAGATGAACTTGCATGGACTGTGTGTCTGACATTGGATTTTGCTCTGTGTTGATTGATCTCTATTAAATATACATCTGGATGGTGAAGGGGAATTCATTCCCTTACTTCACCCTTCTCTGATACGTACGGGATCAGAGGTTGTATATCGATAGACATCAGTCGCTTGGTGTGAATTGCCTGTGTGGCATGCCTAAGTGGCAATTGATCAAGACTTCTGTTGAAAAGCAAAGTCTTATAGTTGATGATCAAAGCACCGCCTGTGTGGCATTGCTTTGTGTAACGTTGATTTGCAAGCCTCGCACCCCGGTTGTGAACCATAAACGGGAGAGGACCTCAGGGAGGGCATGCGTTTCCTTCTTGCTAGGGTGGTGTTAGTGACCTACCAGCCCTGACATTTATATTATTTTCACCTGTGTGGTTGTTGCTGTTGCGAGGCGCCTCGGATATATCGGTGACTATGTGGAGCTGATGGAGTCATTTGGCTCATTTTCGCCCCATAGGGCTGGGGAACGCAGTGTCCAGGGTTTAATTTTAATCCACATCGGTGGACCGGCTCTGGCGATCCAAGGGTCACTCGAGCTCTGATCCTGAGACATGGTAGGCAAGATTGTCTCGAATCGGTAGAGGAATATCTTTTGCCTCGGTTCACAGATGGATATCCAGCTTCCAATACGTGACTTTGCAGTTTTGATTGTAGAGCCTAGTATGGCGACATAGTGGTATGGGGCACTTATGTCGTCTATGATTGATACTTATGATTGAAATTGTTTTGACACTACACACTTATAGTAATAATAAAAGATGAAATTTAGCATATCAAGCATTCTTTGGCTATTATA
The DNA here is from genome assembly GCA_030737875.1 of Allium sativum. NCBI lineage: Eukaryota > Viridiplantae > Streptophyta > Magnoliopsida > Asparagales > Amaryllidaceae > Allium > Allium sativum. The sequence continues at coordinate 565,985,965 of CM060920.1, read as the reverse complement.
AGGTAAAAACCCTATCCTCCGGCTTGCGTTGCAGTGTGTGATGGGACCTGGGTCTTATAATAGCTTCATTTTTCTTTATTTAGCATTGCGTTGTTGTTTTATGCACTGGTATTCTTGGGAGGAAACCCGTTCCGTGTTATACGGCGTGGTCCCTTGATTTACCTAACTTTAAAATAAAGATTAATAACTGTTTTAGTTCTCACACCAGTCACATGACTGACCTGGAGTTTATTGTTTTAACCTAAACTCTGTGTGCCCTTATTTTGACACGGGCAGCTAGTAGTTTGGTTTTGCAGATTTATATTCACAGGATCCTGGTTTATAGCTGGAACAATACTCGGAAAGCTCTGTATCCGTGCATTACTTTCAGTTGTGTTTTGTATTATTTTTCCGCTGCTATGTATTTAAATGTAATTTAAATCTCTGATATTTTAAGTGTAAGATTTATTCATACTCTGTAATATTCTTGTATTCTGATGGAATTGTTGTAATAAACAATGAAATGTTCTTCTGTTTGCGTTCGGATTCGTCTTGTCCTCAATTCAATCCGAGCTTTCCTTACCGGGGAAGTTACGGGTCTTTTTTGTTTGGTATCAGTGCTTTGGTTTACAAAGCTCGAGAACAAGACACTTAGAACCAAACGAAAGAATTCATCAGAGATTGGATTAGTGATATCCAATAAGAATGACTCGTTAGAGATGAGTATCCTAGGACGAGTGTGAAGAGTATATTTTTAAAATGAAAACGAATTTTGTTTTGAAAATTTAAAGTTTATTCAACGTATTTGAATATTTATTTGTATTGAATTTGGGCAATACAATATATAAAGATTTTGCATATACGTCTGATCCACGGGTATTCGAAGTTTTAATATATTGGGTAGATATAGAATCACACTCTAGTCACCCGGAGATGAAACTATTGATGACTGTACAGCATCAATCGTTTGGGTTTGACTGTCGAAAGTGTTATATTTATATATTTCCAATTGACCGGTGTAAGTACCAAAACTAGATAGGGCTTATTGTTGTGATTTGGCATCAAAAATCTGATTTTTGGATTATGTATCAAAGTTATGAATTTGAAAAGCTAATCAACTAATTGATTGCTGATTGTGTTGTTTGATTATTGGTTGATTAATTAAAATTTGAACCATTTAGCCAAATTGTACCAAATAGTGAATTGTATTGAAAATTTGTCGCATTTGCATGATGTACTTACATTGAATAGGTCATAGCAAGGAGGCTAGAGCAGAGGAATAAAATTGTTTTCCCGACAAATAGGTACATGTTTATTGTATTTCTTGGGTTTTTGATGATTTTATGAGCAGATTGGCTAGCCGCTTGGCTGTTTCTTTTTCTTTTAGGATTGGTGAGGGCCATGGGAGGCTATTTGAAATATCCCGAAGCTCCCGGTGCAGGGGAGGTTATGGCTAAAAATTTCGAGAATTTAGGGTGTTAGCCAAATTTTTGAAAAATTTGAAAAGTTCTTAGAAACTGAAAATTGAAGAACTTAAGCCGTAATGAAAATAATGAAAGTTAAGTTGATTAGTTAAACAACTTTCGGCTTCGTTCCTTTTCGGGGATGAAAAGTTTTAAGTGGGGGAGATTGTAATAAACTGGAAATTCGAGCCAATTTAAAATTTTTATTTTGGCAATTTTAATAAATTTTGAATATTTAAAATGAATTATTTTAAATAATGACGATGAGAAATTTATTTTGAATAGAATTAGAATGTATATATTTATTTGAATCGACGCTAGAATATAAATATTTATTTTAAATTATAAAAGGAATTGAAAATGGCGCGGTAGTTTGAAAATTTGATTTCAAAGTTCAAATGAATGTACAGGATTCAAAATAAACCGGATTTTATAGAAACCAAAAACATTAGATTCTAATCGAGAATATCTTTTCAATGAATCCGAAAAATTGAAGTTTCATTGCGGGAATCAATAGTTATGCCTAGTTGAAATTTCAGAATAGTCGCTATGGAATTCTGGCCCTTAAAAATGGAAATTTTGCAAATGACCTCGGTTTTCGACAAAACCACTTTTGTTGGATCCGTGATGTCAAATTATTGCTAGGTTTCAAAATTCGTGATTTTTCGAATCAATATGTGAGCGTGGCAAAGGAAAACGCGTTTGACCAGTTTCAGTTGATTTTAATCGAATGGAAAATGGTCATTTTTCAAACGGTCTCAGAATTTAACGAAATTAGTTTTGTTAGGACTATATCATCAATACGAAGCTAGAAATAATTTTTCTAGAATTTTTAGAGTCTGTATGTGGCCCCGGTAAATTGAAATGTACGTTTAAAATTGAATATACAGATTTATATTTTGATTTTTACGGAAACTGATCGTAACAGCCGAATCAGCTTACGATACATATCCCATTGTGTTCGGAATGGGGGTAATTAGCTATGGACGACAGGCATGGGTCTCGTTTAGAGGTCGAAATAAAACGTTGCTTTTTTGAATATAAAAATAATAAAATAATTAAAATATTATATAATATCCTACCCCACCCTTCCCTCCTATTCAAAGTCAAACCCGATTTCTCAAAACATAAATTAAAAAAGGGGGGAACCAGGAGGGCTCCCCGTCATTCTCTCTCTGTCGCCGCCTCTGGCGAGTGTGCCCCCCTCTAGCCGATGCTCCGGCGATTGCCCCCTTCGTTCGCTCGCACTCCCTCTCCTCTACCCCCCTCCCCAAATCGAACGTGAACCCCAAACCACCCAAACCCCCTTCTGAAATGCGACCGCCCAGACCCGGGCGGAGCACCGCAGCCAACGACCCCACCTCCGACGCATGCACCCCCTACCGCGACACCAGCAGCGAAACCCATCCCCCCTCCTTCAATTAAAGGTAAATCTGTATTTTTTCACTATTTCATTTGTTTCTTAGAGGGAAAAAAATAGGATTTTTAATGATGAAAAGGCTAGATTTTTATTCGTAAAAAGTTTACATTTTTATCATTCAAAAAAGATTTGATTTTTAAAATATGAACATCAAGATAAAGATTCGATTTTTATAATGTTTTCATAACGATAAAAATTTGATTTTTATGTATGATATAGCTACTTAAAAATATGATTTTTATATTGAAGAAGACTAGATTTTTAAAATAGAAAAGGCGATATTTTTAAAATAGAAAATGTGATATTTTTAAAATAGAAAAGGCGATATTTTTATATAAGAAGTGGAGAATAATTTTTATAGAAAGAAGCGATGTTGAAAACATGATTCTTAACGTATTCCGCGTGAAACAGATTACGTTGAAAACGCGGCAAGGATTTTCTACATATGAAGAGTCATGGTGTTAAGTTAAGCTTATGGGTGAGAACTCCTCACTTTTATTTTTATTTCTAGTTTGAAATATATACTAGTATGTAGACGGTGCTTAGCAGCACCCGACACCCATCGTCCACAGACCATGGATGACTTGTTTGTTTGATTGCTGTGTTGTGAAATTTGACTGTTGATTGTGATGTGTGAAATATATATTCATGTGTTGAATAAAATATATATTCATGTGTTGAATAAAATATATATTCATGTGTTGAAGTAAAATAAATATTAACAATTTGTTTATGTACACTGATTTGACTGATATTGATTGGGACGATAAATTTTACAAATCGCCCAACTGCACAAATAAAAATCTGTGTTTGTTGATTTGGAACCCCACAGGGTATTGGGATGATATTTGACGTACTCTAATCCCGATTGTTTAGTTGTATGTCAATCGATGGGTTGACAGACTGTGTAAGCGTTAATTATTTATATTTAATGCTTATGCGGTTGTGTGGTGGACTCTGGATGATGGTTGATGATTTATCGTTGCTATTATATACATGTGTTGTAGAAAATCCATATAATTAACATTATATGGTAATTGATTGGGCCTCATTCCAATTTGGAAAGTAAGGAATATAATAAAAATAAATTCATGTGTTGAATAGAAAATAAATTCATGCGTTGAATAGAAAATATATTCATGTGTTGAATAGAAAATAAATTCGTGTGTTGAATAGAAATAAATTCATGTGTTGAATAGAAAATATATTCATGCGTTGAATAGAAAATAAATTCATGTGTTGAATAGAAATAAATATTCATGTGTTGAATAGATTAAATATTCATGTGTTGAATAGAATAAACATTCATGTGTTGAATAGAATAAACATTCATGTGTTGAATAAAATCCGTGTTGACTAGATTGACGCCATTTTGACGTGAACGATATTTATATCGATTTTATACATTTCTATAATGAATATAGAAAAGAAAGTGATTTCAAAATATAACGTTTTGAAAATATTATCATTTGTATATCGATGATGTGGAATATTCAATTTTGATTCGAAATTGAATATGAAGTTGAAATCGTTTCGAAAACGAATTTAAAACGATTTATAAAATACGTTTAAAAAGGAAATCGACGAAATATAATATATATATATATTACATATATAAAATGACGTGAATAGAACGCGCCGCGCTGCGAAAGTTTGCGAATTTCGACCATTGACTTCGAATGGATATTACGGGAAATCCGACCGTCGGATTCTCCTAAAACCGGAACCGTTGGGTTCATATCGAAAAGAGCTTTCTAACGAATATTAGAGATTTGAAATCTAATGGTTGGATTTGGAATTATGTCCAAATCAAATTTGGAAAAGGTCGCTGTAAGTGCAGTTCGATGGCCGTTGATGGAAATCAACTGTACGAGCCTTGATAAAATTATTAAAAATAGAAATAATTTGTGTAAAATCATAAGAAATGATTTGGAGAGAATTAGGATGAAAAACTCCATATTTTAAAAGATAAAAATAGATTTTTATCGAAATGAACTAGTTTTGAACTAGGATTATAATCCCATTTATTTTTAAAATAAATAAATTGGATTTGAAAGGGTTTTAAAAGTAACCAGAAGTTTTAATAACTGAATTGGAATAGAATGTGATTTTGGGTTTATAGTGAAACATGTTTTAAATGACATTAGTTCTTTAACCCAGTTAAAGACAGAATATTGATTTTTGGGAAGATTAAAACTAAGTGGAGTTTTAATGAATCTTTAATTCGATTGAAATGATCGAGAATGGAGTATCACCCATTTTGCTCCAGGCGATAGTTAAATCCTTAATTAGATTTGAACATGAAATGGTAATTGAATTTACCGATAACACCATGGTGTTAGATATGAAGTATTACCAGTTTTACTTCATGGGATGAATAGGTTGGGATTGGGAAATAAATTAAATGATTACTTCGGTGTGGTTCGCTAATCCCGACTAGTTTGAATTGATATTCAAAAGAAGATTAAAGAATAAATTTAAAGAATTTATCTTTGATAAAATTAATGGGAACCTTTCCCAAAGTATAAGAATATTTGAATAAAAGAATATTCTGAATTGGAATGAGGCGTATGTTGTGTTTGTGTAACACTTGTTTATTATATACGCGAGTTATTCAGAAAGACCGGGTTTACCCCATTCTGAATAACTGATTCGACGTGGTGTCGAGGATGAAGACGGTGGTCGAAGACCGGAGGTCTTCACATCATTTGGGTGATTACTGATGATCTTGATTGGGATGTACACCCAAGAGGAGGAAATCAGTTGGTGATCGTCCAGACGTACTTGAAGATCGATGGATATGCGAGGTACAAGGTGCCTCCGGTTCCATTCAGACCCGGAACGAACTTGTATGGACTGTGTATCTGACATTGGATTTTGCTCTGTGTTGATTGATCTCTATTGAATATACATCTGCTTGGTGAAGGGGAATTCATTCCCTTACTTCACCCTTCTCTGAGACGTACGGGATCAGAGGTTGTATATCGATTGACATCAGTCGCATGGTGTGAATTGCCTGTGTGGCATGCCTAAGTGGCAATTGATCAAGGCTTCTGTTGAAAAGCAAAATCTTGTGGTTGATGATCAAAGCACCGCCTATGTGGCATAGCTTTGTGTAACGTTGATTCGCGAGCCTTACACCCTGGTTGTGAACCAGAAATGGGAGAGGACCTCAGGGAGGGCATGCGTTTCCTTCTAGCTAGGGTGGTGTCAGTGACCTACCATCCCTGACATATATATTACTTTCACCTGTGTGGTTGTTGCTGTTGCGAGGCGCCTCGGATATATCGGTGACTATGTGGAGCTGATGGAGTCATTTGGCTCATTTTCGCCCCATAGGGCTGGGGAACGCAGTGTCCAGGGTTTAATTTTAATCCACATCGGTGGACCGGCTCTGGCGATCCAAGGGTCACTCGAGCTCTGATCCTGAGACATGGTAGGCAAGATTGTCTCGAATCGGTAGAGGAATATCTTTTGCCTCGGTTCACAGATGGATATCCAGCTTCCAATACGTGACTTTGCAGTTTTGATTGTAGAGCCTAGTATGGCGACATAGTGGTATGGGGCACTTATGTCGTCTATGATTGATACTTATGATTGAAATTGTTTTGACACTACACACTTATAGTAATAATAAAAGATGAAATTTAGCATATCAAGCATTCTTTGGCTATTATAAGGTAAAAACCCTATCCTCCGGCTTGCGTTGCAGTGTGTGATGGGACCTGGGTCTTATAATAGCTTCATTTTTCTTTATTTAGCATTGCGTTGTTGTTTTATGCACTGGTATTCTTGGGAGGAAACCCGTTCCGTGTTATACGGCGTGGTCCCTTGATTTACCTAACTTTAAAATAAAGATTAATAACTGTTTTAGTTCTCACACAGTCACATGATTGACCTGGAGTTTATTATTTTAACCTAAACTCTGGGTGCCCTTATTTTGACACGGGCAGCTAGTATTTTTGGTTTGGCAGATTTATATTCACAGGATCCTGGTTTATAGCTGGAACAATACTCGAAAAGATCTGTATCCGTGTATTACTTTCATTTGTGTTTTGTATTATTTTTCCGCTGCTATGTATTTAAATGTAATTTAAATATCTGATATTTTCTATGTAAGATTTATTCATACTCTGTAATATTCTTGTATTCTGATGGAATTGTTGTAATAAACAATGAAATGTTCTTCTGTTTGCGTTCGGATGTGGTTTGTCCTCAATTCAATCCGGGCTTTCCTTACCGGGGAAGTTCGGGTCATTTTTAGTTAAAAACATCGTTTATATACCTAACTCGAATTCACATTTTGAATTTACTATTCAAAATCTAATCTGAATTAAAACAAGTCGTTTTAATCGGAATTCTCTTCAAATTCATTTCAATAGTTTTTTGAAATTATATCAAATCCATTTTCAAATCAATTTTGATTTAAAAATCCAATTTTCTTGTCAAATTTTACTTAAATGAATATACAATTCATTTAAAATCCCAATAGACTGAAATTCAATCAATTTCCAAATTTCATAATCGTGGTATAAATTCTTGTGTCAACAATGTAAACACATCCATATTAACTACCATCCATTAACCAATAGTCATAATACAAGAGTTTCCATCGTCAACGCTTATATTCATAGTTAAATAATAATAATAGTAAAAACTGTAAATATCATCCATCAACCACGAAGCAAACGTTGCAATCACAGGCAATCAATACATATTCAAGTATGAATATAATAATTATAAAAATCAGTTGAGTGAGTTCTCAAGTTGTTTGGTTAGAATCATTATAAAACGATTGTTTTAATTAAATTAAACAGGATATTTAATTTAACCAAAAATTTCAACTACTCCCAATCTTGTGTAATTCATCTCTATTGCGTAGTATTCTTTACCAAGATTCCAACACAACGAATGCCACTCAATTATGTAGTCATATGAGCAAGATATTACAATTTAGATCTTGTAGGAATTAGATGGTCATTGGTTAATAATTAATTAACATAAACCTTAATTAATTTCTTCCTTCCCCTAATTACTCCTCAACCCCATCGTTATCTTCTTGAAACCAAAAAAAACCCAAGCTCACAATCACCCTTTCACCGGCGCACGCACTACGACACACCAGACCACCATCAGAACCTCCCACGTTGAAGCCCCGACAACCTTCCTCCGTCGCCTGGCACGGCGGCCAGCTTGCACCTCCCCAGAGCCCTCAATTTGCGTGATCCCTTTGAGGCAAAAAATGTCACAATACCCAACACCACAAACGATCATCACTGTATTGGATTAAATCACTCGCCTTGCTCTAAGATTTTCATATTATAAGTTTTTGAAAATACTTCATGGATTTAGAGAAAAATAGGGAGAATGAATCGAACGTTTCTGGCAATTCATTGATGGAGGCAGCGGATAGGGTTTACGGGACTAGGGTTTGGAGATTAAAGGTTATTTATATCCTTATTTTAACTTGAGAAACACATCGAACCTTAAGATCACAACATACATTGATGCACACTTAAGTAAACCCCACGTCGTGTGTCTACCCCGCTTTGTATAGTCATCGCACATGGATGCTTAACGTCCTAGCCCCAGAAGTGGTTTGCAGTGGGATTCGAACATGCCCGCACACGGTGCATTGATCCCTATCTCCCGACTTCAAACCACTCGGGCTACGAACGACGGGTATTTATATCCTTATTTTTACTTCATGGTGAAATTTAGCGCTCGTACTTCAAACGAACCCCAAAGACTATCATCATTGTAACACCCCACCTCCGTTAAGGACACTCACAAAGGGAATGCCTTAACTTTGGTGGAGCATTTTAGTAAACAGAACAGAAAATTTCAAGACAGATAAACAATACTTGAGAAATTATAACTTTATTACAGCGGAAAACAGAAATCAGTTTGGTTACATCTTTACCAAAAACTCAAGTACATAAATATCAGTCTTGTTCAGAAAATCATCAGAGTACAAAACTTTAAAATCATAATCCCCACAGAAGCTGCCATAAGGAGTCAAGCCATACTTTAAGCACTCTAAGTACTTCAAGCAGAAGAAATCCGGATCAAGCTAAAGTGTTCCCTCCTTGGAAAACCTGAGGGGAAACGGAAGAAAAAGGGGCGAAAACAAGCAAGGTCAGACATAAAGTCTGGCAAGTCCAGTGACTTTCAGCATATGAACAGATAATAATAATTATGACATGAAAATAAGCTGGATAAGAGATAACAGTAACAGGAGCAGCAGATGTACTTAGGTTAAATAGAAGAAACAGGATAATATTACTTTTCATTTCTCTGCACTAATACTAGTATAACAGGATTAGGTGTCACCCTAATGTCTAAACTGAAACAGAAACGGAAACAGAATAATTTCCACAAAACAGAATGCTAGTAATGGGCCTTTACCACCCGAATAGAAACAGACAGAAATAGAATGCTAATAATGGGCCTTTACTACCCGAACAGAAGGTACAGAAACAGAAACAGATTAATCCCTACGGAAACAGAATGTAGAATTAGGTGTACACTAGTAAATGGGCCTTTACCACCCGAACAGACGGTACCACGCAGAAACAGACAGGTGTTGCCACCCAACAGAAACAGACGGTACCAACAGAAACAGACAGAACTAAGTGTACCCTAAAACCCTACCCCAAGCGATCGGCTCCCTAATACATAAATACCCTGTGTCGGCCCCACAGTAGGGTGTATCACTCCCTAAACTGACAACCAATTGGCACAGACCTATTTACAGATGTCACGGCGTCTTACATCCTCAGAGGCAGACCGGGATCCATGCACGCACATGACCCGGTTGGAACGCACCATCAACACCCCTCGCCATTATTAGAATGAACCGCTTAAAATTAGTTCGGTAACCGTGCCCGGACCCTACCTACTATTGGATCAAAGTTTGATACCAGAAAGGGTTACTGACTAATATGGGTCCCAAACAACAGATGACACAAGTAATTTCCCTCCTAACCTTGTGTCCCCAGACTAACAGATTTCAGATTAACTTGTTTATAAGTTCGTACATACAGAGTTCAGATCAACTAGTTCACAGATCAGACAAGTTCTCAGACTAACGGATCAGATATACGGATTTAACAGATTTGTCTAACTTTGTAATTGGGCCTACAGATTCACGAAACGGGTTTGTTAAATTCATTAGTCCAATTGGTTTAACCTTATCCACCCAACATGTTTTAGACATCATATTTATCTCAGATTTGTATCAATTAAAAATTAACGCGCAGACCTCTCACATTAGACTGACAGTTTGCGGCCACTGGTTAGGCTGGTTGGTTCCGGGCAGGTTTCTGCCGCAAACTGAGTCTAACCTCGGGTTTCAAGCACGTTATGACTAACTTCTCACATTAGAACCTATTGTTTGCGGCCACTGGATGTGCCGGGCGTATCCGGGTAGGATTACGCCGCAAACTCATTCTAACCTCGAGTTAGCCATGTTTCATATTTAGCCAATGCATTCATTCACAGACTATGCTAATATCAGACTAATCATGCTAATTTTAACCAATTAACTTATGTACAATTTACAGCAGATTATTCGAGATTCTATTAACAAGTTTTGCTCAATTTTAAATCGAGTCTACAGATATTCATACTCAAATTTCAATACTCGGTTTTCAACCGATTTAGCAGATGAACAGATCTAACAGATTAGGCAATATAACAGATCTAGCAGACTAGGCAATATAAAAGAACTAGCAGACTAGGCAATATAACATAACTAGCAGACTAGGCAATATAACAGAACTAGAAGACTAGGCAATATAACAGAACTAGCAGATTAGGCAATATAACAGAACTAGCAGATTAGGCAATATAACAGAACTAGCAGTTTAGGCAATATAACAGATTTAATCATTCCTTAAAGTTTCATAGACATATCTTGCCTAATTATAAATTTGGCCTAAGTTTGCATGCCTAAATAGTTGTCATGATTCACAATATGATCATATACCCCACGTTTGCATTGAATTTACATGGCACAGATTAAGGTCATAATTTACCATATAACACATGTCCCAAATTTAGTTAAACTTGCCTAGTACAAAAGATTCACATATAAATTATACCCAACAATCTAGAACTTTAAATTATAACAAATCTTAATTCAAGATATGCGTTATGTCCAATGTCTCAAGTCACATGTTAACATACAATGGTTCCTCTTCTTCCAATTCATAGAATATGCATAGATCTAAATCTAGTTTACAACATATGTCCTTTCAGTCACAGATTAGCCATGTCCAATTATGCCATCATTCATTATTTATCCCAAAGTTTAGCGTTTCTGCGTTAATCTCTTATGAGATTTGGCGCAGGCTCGTGCTAGCCTGGCTATAGAACAGAAAGAAGAAAGAGATACCGAATAAAATAGATCAGAACAGAACATACACAACCTCATATTCAGATTTACAATTATGTCACAATTTTAATTAAAGTTTACATCGGAAAATAACTGTACTTGCCTTTCGTGGTTTTAAGAAAGGATAATAAACTATTGTTGTAGCTCTAAACTTTGATTTGAGATTTGATTTAGCTTTTAATTCTATTCAGGTTGGAAGAAGATGCATCAGTCCAAGTTTTGATTCCTGCAGAGTAGCGACGCCATTTTTATTTAATTAGAACAGAGGCAGAATATAGACAAAATGGAATTGTGTAGAGAAAATGAGGCTAGGGGGCTGTTTATATAGGGTTAGGCAGATGAATCTGGTCACGAAACAAGTCTAAATACATCAGAATGCATCTGGTTCAGGAAATAGGTTCAGGAGGCAGGTCGACCCCCAGGTCGACACTATGGTCGACCTGGTCTGGCCAGGTCGACCCCCAGGTCGACACTATGGTCGACCTGGCCCCTGGGAGGTCGACACTATGGTCGACCCCCAGGTCGACCTGGTCCATGGGCGGGAATTTTCCCGCCCAGCCTGTTCTAGGATTTTGAATTCGAATTTTCGAGCTGTTTTCGATTCTGAAATTTTCGGAAACTTCGGAGGGCCATATCTCCCTCATACGGACACCGTTTCTCGAAAACTCGGACTCGTTTCCAAGCAGAATTTCGAGACGAACGCAATGGCACAACCCGTTTCCCTTGATTCTTATTTTATAATTTAATTATTCTCTGATTTGTTACTTATACGTTCATAGAAAATGCGGGGTGTTACATTCTCCCCTCCTTAAAGGATTTCGTCCCTGAAATCTTCAAGTTAAGAAGAATGTGTCCTACCATCCAGTCATCCATCTACTCAACCATCATCCACAAGCATCCATTGTCCTTAGAAAACTTCTAATGTCATATGAACATATGCAAAACTGTGTGTATATGTTCCTTATCTAATGCAAAGATCAGGCGGTCCACTGATTCAGTTGACCTCCTTAATGCGAATTATGTCAGTGCCATGAGTCCAACATGTATGCAATTTTCCTATTTGATCCATATTATTCTTATATGAGTAACAACCATTTATTCATATGCAACATCCATGTGATGAGTCAATCATTTTGCATCGACAGAAATTGAAAATGCTCACACATCCATATGCAGTATGAGAGTGTTTTCGAGCCGATCTAGTGCCTAGTGTGTGTATATGCATCCACGAGCAACCACTTGCATCCACTTGCAACCATCAAACATAACATGTCTCAAACACATGTTTACATCCATTAGTTTCTACCTAAAGTTCGAAGATTCGATCGATAGGATACAGTCGAATGATGGAAGCGAGTACAGATAAAACAAAAACTTGGTTTCCATTAGACCTTGGTTGAGAGACAAACTCCCCTAAGTATCAACCCCGAAGACCGAAATCAACATCAGATTGACACCCAGAGGATTACCCTCCTTAGATAATGTCAAAACTGGAAATCTTAACCTTTTCAGAAATATCCAGATGCTTATAGACTACTAGTACAGATCAGATTATCGAATGATTCTTAGAAAACTAAGCATGATAAAACCCAGAATGTATGCGTCCTACTTGACGCATAACACAGATATCTCTCAAACCCCAATCTATCGCAAGCAGATGAGTCGTAACCCTTATGGGTTTGAGCCTACAGTGGAATCAGAAACAATACTAGTATTAAAGTGCAGAGTATCGGTTACTGTAACACCCCATGTCCATTAATGTCACTCACAAAAGGTAATGCATTAACTTCTATGGAGCGTTTTAAGTGAATATAGAACAGAAAATCACAACAAGACAAATAAGAAATAGTACTTGAAAATTTAAAACTTTATTTATTGCAACGGAAGGTAAATATGTTTGGTTACATCAACAAAACCCAAAGACTAAAGTCAAGTACATAATATCCATCTTGACAAAATCAGAGTACATAATATAAAAAGCATAATCCTATAAATAGCCATAAAAGAGATAGGTTGAGCTTTACTTCAGCAATCCAAATCCAAGTGCTCCCAAAGAGATCCAAATCAAGCTTCCCACCCTAAGAACCTGGGGAGGGGGGGGCGAAAGGAAGAAAAGAGGTGGAAACAAAGGGGGTCAGACATAAAGTCTGGCAAGTCCGATAACTCCAACAATATAATTATCAAAGTAACTAGGATAAGACATAAGCTTGGTAAATAAGGAAATGACTATGAATTAATGGCAAGACCAAGCAACCAAAAATAATAGGATGAGCAAAGATAACGTTAAAGGCGCTTCCTAATCAATATAGGGTAATTACTATACTCTACCGTACTGTACTGTACTAACACTAACTGCACCCATACTAGTCACTCTAGAAACTTGATCCCTCTTGACTAAATAGAATGATGATAGCTTCGTGTACTACTAGATGTACCCACTATCCCCACTAGATGTACCCCTTCAATGGTAATTCCATGTACTCCTAGCTGACGTCATAGGTGTCGCCTGCTCCTATCTCCACTAGGTGTACCCCTTTAATGATTAATTAATAATGGTAGCTTCGTGTACCCCTAGCTGACTACATAGGTGCCGTCTGCTCCTATCTCCACTAGATGTACCCACTACCCTGCCCCATTCGATCGGCTCCCTAACTCGTAGATACCTGTGCTGGTCCCACAGTGGGGTGTATCCCTCCCCTAAAGTGGCAACCCAATACAACTTAAGGATGCACGGCTTATACCTACACGATGCAACAACGTCTTACCTACCAGCCCGGGGTCACGCACGCACACGACCCCGTTGGACTTGTGTTGCCACCGCTAACCCATTTTGGCCTCTAACAATCAGGCCCAGTAGGCGTGTCCCGTCCTCGACTTGGGTCGAGCTCACAAAGATACTTAATGGGCTACTAGACTGAAAAGGGCCCCCACCAAGCTTCCCACCTAGGCTTGGTCCCCTCTAATACATCCCACTTAACCCCATGTCCACTTACATGTATAAATTTGGTTAAGTGTTTTCTAATTTAACCTAGTCTCACCCTTTAGTTTAATTAACAGGTTGTATTGGTTAAGTCTGTGGGCCTATATACACAAATATTACCCACCTACCCAAGATTTACTTAACCCTCTCACTGGTTCAGACATATTAATTTAATGTTAAGTTTGTGGGCCTATATGTACTAATATTACCCACCTACCCAAGATTTACTTAACCCACTCATTCCGTATAACCCAGTTTACTTAACCCCCAACTTAAACTTAAGTTCTTACAATCCCTAGGGATCAGATTTGGTTAAGTAGTTCATTTAATATACCATGTCCATTTTTAACTAATTAATCAATTAATTAAAACCTTTCCCTTCATAGGTGTCAATACCTATTTTATCCAACAATTTGAATTACATGTCATAATTGTTTATATTCAAATTACTCCATTTTTCTAATCGTATTTCTCATGACATCCTCATGTCACCCACATGTCACCCACTAGATTCCTCATGCCACCCAAGGCACCCACTTAACCCCCTCATGTCCCGCTACATATTTACTTTGGTTAAGTGTTTCTTAATTTATTACTATCGTAACCCCTGTAGGACCTCTCACATTAGACTGACATTTGTGGCTGCTGGATTTGTCGGGCGGGTCCGGGCAGTCTTACACCACAAACGAGCCTAACCTCGTGTCCATACAATTGTTACGCATTTAGTTTCGGCCTTTGACCTCTCACATTGGGCTACCATTTGTGGCTGCTGGATTTGTCGGGCGGGTCCGGGCAGTCTTACACCACAAATGAGTCCAACCTCGTGTCTTAGGCAATTAATTATACATAATTAATTTCCCCCAATATTTGAATTACTTTCCCTATTCAAATTACAAATCATTTCCATATTTATTTATGTATAAATATGTCAACTTAATTATGTCCACTATTTATGGTACATAAATTGTACCAATTTACATCTCAAATTAATTTCATGCCTTTTTAGGCATTTGTGCCAATTCCCAATATTTAATATCCCTATTCAAATTCAAATTAATCTATGTCCATAATTAAACTATGTCCATTACTACACATTAATTTTTCAATTAATGCCTTCATTAAATTTTTCGCCTTTTAAGGCAATTCACCTTAATTAATATCTCAAATTCGTTATATGCCTCATTTACATGCCAATTCACATTTATTAACATAATCAATATTTTCATCACATATTTGGATTAATTATTCCTAATCAAATATGTTAATAAAATTCCAATTATCTTTATGACCATAATTCACATTAATTATGTCCATATATCACTTTGCCAATTAATATCTCAATTTACATATATGCCTCTTTTAAGGCTATTACATGCCAATTCACATTTATTAACATAATCAATATTTTTCCCATAACCCCTGCGGCGTCTGTTCGCATAGAATATATGATAGACTAAGAAATAGTCTAACACATGAAAAAGGGAAAAACACCACATATTCACATAACATACAAAATAGGCCTAACTTGCATATGAGAATTTACCACATAACTTGCATAAAATCATAGATCTAAACATAGGCCTAAAAGGTATGAACCTTCATGTTATGAATAAGATTTTCATCACAAAATTTACATAGGCAATAACCACAAACTTGCATAACATGATTCATATTCCAAACTCATATTTTTATATAAACTTGCATATGTGATTTATGCAACATAACAATGGTGTAAATTTACCTCTAAACATATAAACTAGCATGTAAAGATTTAGCATATAACTCATACATGTCATAGCCTAACTTTTGATCTAAAATAGATGTCATAATCTTTACTAACTTGCATGTGATTTATGTCTAAATCAACATCTAAACTTGCATACATACATATGATCTATCATATGAATCAACATAACCAAACTAGCATTTAAACGACATGATGATTTGATTATACATAAGCCAATCATAGAATTACAACATAGATCATAACTTTACAACATGTATGATAACATCACAATTTAACAACATAATCATATCATATGGTCAATAATTCACATCATATCCATATAATCCACAATTAGATAATCTTACTTAATTTAATAATTATCTTGATTAGAGAAATCGAACTTGCCTTTCGTGGTTAAAGAATTATGAACAATTGATCAAACTTGATGCAGAATTGTTGTAGCGACGTTAGTTGATTCGTTGTTGAAGCTCTAAGCTTGAATTAGGTTGAATTGATTAGCTATCTTCCTCTTTAGTTGGCGGCGGCTACACTGAGTTCCATGGCGACGGCATAACGGCTTTAGTTTCAATTTTAATTAGGTTTAGGGTAAGCATTAGGATGTATTTATAGGTGTAGGAAGTAATTTAGGACCATTAGATTAACCCTGAACCATGAGAACCAACCAAATGCAAAATCTGCATTTGAGCGAATCGGCCTACGAGTTGACAGCCAAACACCCTGGATTAACCCCTAGTCGACCCAGCGGGGCTCGGATCGACCTCAAAAATGGACCGGTTCGGTCATTCCCCCTCCCAATTCGCTGTTTTGAACTTTTTCGCATATTTGTTTATTTAATTTTTAATTATATATATATATATATATATATATATATATATATATATATCAATATATATATATATATTTCTCTGCGCAACCCATCTCACTTAATTCTTTTCTAAAAATTAAGTATACTTTAATTTGTGAATTTTGATGTTATAAAATTACGGGGTGTTACATTCTCCCCTCCTTAAAGGATTTCGTCCCCGAAATCTCCAAGTCAAGAAGAATGTATATCCTACCATCTAATCGTCCATCTACTCAACCATCAAACACCAGCATCCATTATCCTTAAAAGACTTCTAATGCTTTAATGTTTATATGCACAGTGTGTGTATATGTCCATATCTAATGCAAAATTAGGCGGTCTACTGATTCAGTCGACCTCCTTAGTGCAATTCATGATAGTGCCATGCGTCCAATATGATTCCTAATGATACATATTAATTCTATATGCGTGCACAACCATCCACCCGAATGCAGCAACCATATGATAATACAACCATTATACATCCATTTTACTAGATACATCCATATATATGCAATATGCAATATGAAGTGACTGAGCCGATCTGGTGCCTAATAGTGTGTGTATATGCATCCACGAGCAACCACTAGCGAACACTTGCATCCACTTTGCATCCATCATACATAACATGTCTCAAACACATGTTTCAACCATAGGATTTCCCTAGCTGAAGGTCAAAGATACTAGCGAGAGGGCATACTAAAGATAAGATAAGCACAAGCTAAGCGATAAAGGAGAAATTAAAAGACATACCCTCGAAAAGAAAAGGGTACAATGAACGCATCTTCTCTTCCGTCTCCCAAGTAGCGTTACTCTCATCGTCTCCCCATTGTACTTTGACTAGTCTGACCTCTCGATTTCTCAACTTCTTGATCTCCGACCCAAGAATGCATGTAGGAGCTCGTCGAATCGTCGCATCACGCTCTATTTCCACCTCTCTAAGAAAGCTCGGCTCCACTACCTCCGCGGTCTCGTGTAAGCACTTCCTCAAATGTGATACATGGAATACGTCGTGTACACCACTAAGTCTCTCAGGCAACTCCTCTTATCCGCATAAGATTTCTTCCTATCTTGCGCTGCCTTCATCCTTCTTCGAATCAAATCAATCTTCTCTGAAATTTCTCTAATCATATCGGGCCCAAGTAAGATCTTATCCGTAGATTCCCACCAACGTGTAGGTGAACGACAAGGTCGTCCATAAAGAGCTTCGAAAGGTGCCATGCCAATGCTAGACTGAAAGCTATTATTATATGCGAACTCCACCAATGGAAGATGCTCTTCCCATGTACCCCCAAAGTCTAGGATACATAGCCTCAAAAGGTCCTCTAGCATACGATTCACCCTCTCGGTTTGGTCGTCCGTCTGAGGATGATATGCGGTGCTCAAACATAACTGAGTACCTACCGCTTCTTGTAAGCTCCTCCAAAATTCGCTAGTGAAGATAGAATCGCGGTCGCTTACTATGCTAGAAGGAACACCATGCAAACGAACTATCTCTCGGACGTATACATAAGCTAACCATGGAGCAGTCCTCTTACTCTTCACGGGAATAAAATGGGCGCTCTTAGTAAGTCTATCTACTATAACCCAAATCCCCGTATTTCCCTTCCTCGATCTTGGTAATCCATCAACAAAATCTATCGAGATACTATCCATGTGAACTCATCGCAACTATCCATCTCCCACGCAAGCCGTCCTATTCGAACTCGATATCCCCCAAGCACAAGCCCCAAAGGCCTAAACCAATATCAGACAAGCACCCAAGGAATACCTCCTCCGATTTCAGACAGTCTACGTGAGATGATACTAGCAAAACAAATAATTGGGCACTTAACCGACTCTGGCTGTCCTCGCCAGTCTTGCTTCAAAACCATCACTAATCACCTAACTGACTTTGCATTATCCCCTAGGCACACACGAATACCTCGTGCCTCTAGGTAAACCCCGCACTTCATCAAAGACGTCACTATACTCACGGACCACACGAAAAGATTCCAAATCACCGTTGGATACGTCAAGAGATTCGAGACAGCTAAACGTCACTGAACCCCTAGGGTCACAAGAAATATGAGGGTCTTTCCATAATGAATCAATAGTCTAACTACCCTCCTTTCACTATCTAGGATGGCACCCCGCCTGGGTAGCCAATCCACCCCTAGAATCAAACTATAGCCCGTGAAACCAAGGACGAAGGCGTTGCATTCAAATCCAACGTCCAAGATAGACACTCTCAAATCCCGACAAACCATTGAAGGATGAGCCGAACCACCAAAAAGATTTGAGACTAGGATGGGATCCTTAACTAGACTAGTATTTAGGTGCAGTGTTTTCAACTAACGAAGCAGATACTAACGAGTATGAAGCGCCAGAATCAAACAAAGTTCGAACAGGATGATAAAGGAAACCAAATTTCTACCTGGACGGTCCTACCCCTATCAGGTATACCAGCCGTGAGGGAATATAACTACCCTCCAGAAGATCCTGTACTTTGCCCTTGCCTCTTTGGACAATCCTAATAAGGTGTCCTATTTCTCCAAAAGGATAACTACTAGCCATCTTGTTCACATTCCCCATTCGTGACCTTCCACCAAGATGAGATTTCGTCCTTCATTAACCAACAGCTATTTGAACCTTCCTCCCATCGTCTACCTTAAAGGTATCAACAAGCCCTCCACTTCCTTGAACTAACTTCTAGCCCGTCAAACGTCTAAGTCCCTTGAAGTGGTTTTTCGTCCTTCGTATGGAAGTCCCTATTTATCTTAGAAAAAGCATCTATACGCGGAGGGGAAATCCAAAAAAGAGAAAGAGGAAGAGATTCAAAACGGAGAGTCGAAGGAAGGATATACGGCTCTTGGGGATTATGTTTTTTAAAACAAACCTTTCTTTCAAAAATACTCTTCTACAAACATATTTTTGAAAGTATTATTTATAAAAATGCTTTTGAAAAATAGTTTCTCAAAATATCTTATCTGTTCTGGTAACCTTCAGCTCTGATACCACGTGTAACACCCCATGTCCATTAATGTCACTCACAAAAGGGAATGCATTAACTTCTATGGAGCGTTTTAAGTGAATATAGAACATAAAATCACAACAAGACAGATATGAAATAGTACTTGAAAATTTAAAACTTTATTTATTGCAACGGAAGGTAAATATGTTTGGTTACATCACCAAAACCCAAAGACTAAAGTCAAGTACATAATATCCACCTTGACAAAATCAGAGTACATAATATAAAAAGCATAATCCCATAAATAGCCATAAAAGAGATAGGTTGAGCTTTACTTCAGCAATCCAAATCCAAGTGCTCCCAAAGAGATCCAAATCAAGCTTCCCACCCTAAGAACCTGGGGGGGGGGGGGGGAAGGAAGAAAAGAGGTGGAAACAAAGGGGGTCAGACATAAAGTCTGGCAAGTCCGATAACTCCAACAATATAATTATCAAAGTAACTAGGATAAGACATAAGCTTAGTAAATAAGGAAATGACTATGAATTAATGGCAAGACCAAGCAACCAAAAATAATAGGATGAGCAAAGATAACGCTAAAGGTGCTTCCTAATCAATATAGGGTAATTACTATACTCTACCGTACTATACCGTACTGTACTGTACTAACACTAACTGCACCCATACTAGTCACTCTAGAAACTTGATCCCTCTTGACTAAATAGAATGATGATAGCTTCGTGTACTACTAGATGTACCCACTATCCCCACTAGATGTACCCCTTCAATGGTAATTCCATGTACTCCTAGCTGACGTCATAGGTGTCGCCTGCTCCTATCTCCACTAGGTGTACCCCTTTAATGATTAATTAATAATGGTAGCTTCGTGTACCCCTAGCTGACTACATAGGTGTCGTCTGCTCCTATCTCCACTAGATGTACCCACTACCCTGCCCCATTCGATCGGCTCCCTAACTCGTAGATACCCATGCTGGTCCCACAGTGGGGTGTATCACTCCCCTAAAGTGGCAACCCAATACAACTTAAGGATGCACGGCTTATACCTACACGATGCAACAACGTCTTACCTACCAGCCCGGGGCCACGCACGCACATGACCCCGTTGGACTTGCGTTGCCACTGCTAACCCATTTTGGCCTCTAACAATCAGGCCCAGTAGGCGTGTCCCGTCCTCGACTTGGGTCGAGCTCACAAAGATACTTAATGGGCTACTGGACTGAAAAAGGCCCCAACCAAGCTTCCCACCTAGGCTTGGTCCCCTCTAATACATCCCACTTAACCCCATGTCCACTTACATGTATAAATTTGGTTAAGTGTTTTCTAATTTAACCTAGTCTCACCCTTTTGTTTAATTAACAGGTTGTATTGGTTAAGTCTGTGGGCCTATATACACAAATATTACCCACCTACCCAAGATTTACTTAACCCTCTCACTGGTTTAGACATATTAATTTACGGTTAAGTTTGTGGGCCTATATGTACTAATATTACCCACCTACCCAAGATTTACTTAACCCACTCATTCCGTATAACCCAGTTTACTTAACCCCCAACTTAAACTTAAGTTCTTACAATCCCTAGTGATCAGATTTGGTTATGTAGTCCATTTCATTTACCATGTCCATTTTTAATTAATTAATCAATTAATTAAAACCTTTCCCTTCATAGGTGTCAATACCTATTTTATCCAACAATTTGAATTACATGTCATAATTGTTTATATTCAAATTACTCCATTTTTCTAATCGTATTTCACACGACATCCTCATGTCACCCACATGTCACCCACTAGATTCCTCATGCCACCCAAGGCACCCACTTAACCCCCTCATGTCCCACTACATATTTACTTTGGTTAAGTGTTTCTTAATTTATTACTATCGTAACCCCTGTAGGACCTCTCACATTAGACTGACATTTGTGGCTGCTGGATTTGCCGGGCGGGTCCGGGCAGTCTTACACCACAAACGAGCCTAACCTCGTGTCCATACAATTGTTACGCATTTAGTTTGGGCCTTTGACCTCTCACATTAGGCTACCATTTGTGGCTGCTGGATTTGCCGGGCGGGTCCGGGCAGTCTTACACCACAAATGAGTCCAACCTCGTGTCTTAGGCAATTAATTGTACATAATTAATTTCCCCTAATATTTGAATTACTTTCCCTATTCAAATTACAAATCATTTCCATATTTATTTATGTATAAATATGTCACCTTAATTATGTCCACTATTTATGGTACATAAATTGTACCAATTTACATCTCAAATTAATTTCATGCCTTTTTAGGCATTTGTGCCGATTCCCAATATTTAATATCCCTATTCAAATTCTAATTAATCTATGTCCATAATTAAACTATGTCCATTACTACACATTAATTTTCCAATTAATGCCTTCATTAAATTTTTCGCCTTTTAAGGCAATTCACCTTAATTAATATCTCAAATTCGTTATATGCCTCATTTACATGCCAATTCACATTTATTAACATAATCAATATTTTCATCCCATATTTGGATTAATTATTCCTAATCAAATATGTTAATAAAATTCCAATTATCTTTATGACCATAATTCACATTAATTATGTCCATATATCACTTTGCCAATTAATATCTCAATTTACATATATGCCTCTTTTAAGGCTATTACATGCCAATTCACATTTATTAACATAATCAATATTTTTCCCATAACCGCCGCGGCGTCCGTTCGCATAGAATATATGATAGACTAAGAAATAGTCTAACACATGAAAAAGGAAAAAACACCACATATTCACATAACATACAAAATAGGCCTAACTTGCATATGAGAATTTACCACATAACTTGCATAAAATCATAGATCTAAACATAGGCCTAAAAGGTATGAACCTGCATGTTATGAATAAGATTTTCATCACAAAATTTACATAGGCAATAACCACAAACTTGCATAACATGATTCATATTCCAAACTCATATTTTTATATAAACTTGCATATGTGATTTATGCAACATAACAATGGTGTAAATTTACCTCTAAACATATAAACTAGCATGTAAAGATTTAGCATATAACTCATACATGTCATAGCCTAACTTTTGATCTAAAATAGATGTCATAATCTTTACTAACTTGCATGTGATTTATGTTTAAATCAACATCTAAACTTGCATACATACATATGATCTATCATATGAATCAACATAACCAAACTAGCATTTAAACAACATGATGATTTGATTATACATAAGCCAATCATAGAATTACAACATAGATCATAACTTTACAACATGTATGATAACATCACAATTTAACAACATAATCATATCATACGGTCAATAATTCACATCATATCCATATAATCCACAATTATATCTAATCTTACTTAATTTAATAATTATCTTGATTAGAGAAATCGAACTTGCCTTTCGTGGTTAAAGAATTATGAACAATTGATCAAACTTGATGTAGAATTGTTGTAGTGACGTTAGTTGATTCGTTGTTGAAGCTCTAAGCTTGAATTAGGTTGAATTGATTAGCTATCTTCCTCTTTAGTTGGCGGCGGCTACACTGAGTTCCATGGTGACGGCATAACGGCTTTAGTTTCAATTTTAATTAGGTTTAGGTTTAGCATTAGGATGTATTTATAGGTTTAGGAAGTTATTTAGGACCATTAGATTAACCCTGAACCATGAGAACCAACCAAATGCAAAATCTGCATTTGAGCGAATCGACCCACGGGTTGACAGCCAAACACCCTGGATTAACCCCTAGTCGACCCAGCAGAGCTCGGGTCGACCTCAAAAATCGGCCGGTTCGGTCATTCCCCCCTCCCAATTCGCTGTTTTGAACTTTTTCGCATATTTGTTTATTTAATTTTTAATTTTTATATATATATCAATATATATATTTCTCTGCGCAACCCATTTCACTTAATTCTTTTCTAAAAATTAAGTATACTTTAATTTGTGAATTTTGATGTTATAAAATTACGGGGTGTTACAGTTACAGAATCAAAATGCCAGAATTAGAAAGAGTTTCAACTTAACAATCAGATAAAGAAATTAAACCTCCTACAGAAAGTTTTCCTATTTCTATCCTATCCACTAGCCTCGAGAGTGTTCGCCTGCCTTCTAGAAGTTGGTCCTGCCCTTGCCCTCGTTTCTTCGGACAGTCCCTAGTGAAGTTTCCCATCTCACCACAGTTGAAGCAAGTGCCCTTTCTTTTTCTGCAATCCTTGTTCAGATGAGTCGAGCTTCCACAAGTAAAGCACTTTTTCTCCTTCTTATCTTCAGACTTTTCACCCTTCTCTTGTGTTTCCTTTTTTGGGCCATGCTTTCTTGTTATGTGGTTCTTCCTTCTTTGCCTCTTTCTTTTCGTTGTCTTCCTCGTGCAGTAGTGCCATATCCACCAATCTCTCGTAAGTCGCTCCCATGGGTATATGGGTCATGGCAAGGCTGTGCAGTGGCTCGTTCAATCCTTTAACAAAGCGAAGAGCCTTTTTATGCTGGGTGTTGACTAAATCTAGTCCGAACCTAGCCAGTTGGTTGAACTGGTTGACGTATTCCTTGACCGTCATACTTCCTTGCTTAAGAGATAAGAATTTTTCCAGTTGTAGACTTCGTTCAACTTGCGAGAGGAATTTCGTCTCAAACCTTGTTCTGAAATCCATCCATGTTTCAACCGGCCTCTCGGCGTTAGTGA
The DNA here is from genome assembly GCA_030737875.1 of Allium sativum. Lineage (NCBI taxonomy): Eukaryota > Viridiplantae > Streptophyta > Magnoliopsida > Asparagales > Amaryllidaceae > Allium > Allium sativum. The sequence goes on along the minus strand of CM060920.1, from coordinate 565,961,469 downwards.
CTTCCCACCAATAGGAAGCTTCGTCCTTAAGCAACCATACCGCCAATTGTACTTTCTGCCTATCGTCCACCTCGAAAATAACGAATAGATCCTCAGTTTCTTTGAGCCAGTTCCTTGCTTCTACGAATGATTCAGTTCCCTTGAAATCCTTTCCACCCATGGCCCTAAAATATTTACAGATCTTTGAAAAAGCAATTGCAAGAGGAGGGGGCGGAGGAGGAGGAATTGCTACAGCTAGAGGAGGAATATCTGCTGGGCCTGCATCGTTGGCCCTAGCCTCTAAGTACCTCCTGAACCAGCCAGGTATTGGCATGCCCTCTGGAAAGTTAAGATTCCCAGACATGTTGGAATGAAAGAAAAAGATTTTAAACGGAGAACTGAAAAGATAGATATATGGCTTTTTGGGGATTATGTTTTTCAAAATAAACTTTATTTTTGAAAATACCTCCTTTTAAAACCTTTTTGAAAATAGTTTTCAAAAACTTTTATCTAATCTGGTAACCTTCAGCTCTGATACCAAGTGTAACACCCCACCTCCGTTAAGGACACTCACAAAGGGAATGCCTTAACTTTGGTGGAGCATTTTAGTAAACAGAACAGAAAATTTCAAGACAGATAAACATTACTTGAGAAATTATAACTTTATTACAGCGGAAAACAGAAATCAGTTTGGTTACATCTTTACCAAAAACTCAAGTACATAAATATCATTCTTGTTCAGAAAATCATTAGAGTACAAAACTTTAAAATCATAATCCCCACAGAAGCTGCCATAAGGAGTCAAGCCATACTTTAAGAACTCTAAGTACTTCAAGCAGAAGAAATCCGGATCAAGCTAAAGTGTTCCCTCCTTGGAAAACCTGGGGGAAACGGAAGAAAAAGGGGCAAAAACCAGCAAGGTCAGACATAAGGTCTGGCAAGTCCAGTGACTTTCAGAACAGATAATAATAATTATGACATGAAAATAAGCTGGATAAGAGATAACAGTAACAGGAGCAGCAGATGTACTTAGGTTAAACAGAAGAAACAGAATAATATTACTTTTCATTTCTCTGCGCTAATACTAGTGTAACAGGATTAGGTGTCACCCTAATGTCTTAACTAAAACAGAAATGGGAACAGAATAATTTCCACAAAACAGAATGCTAGTAATGGGCCTTTACCACCCGAACAGAAACAGACAGAAACAGAATGCTAATAATGGGCCTTTACCACCCGAACAGAAGGTACAGAAATAGAAACAGATTAATCCCTACGGAAACAGAATGTAGAATTAGGTGTACACTAGTAAATGGGCCTTTACCACCCGAACAGACGGTACCACGCAGAAACAGACAGGTGTTGCCACCCAACAGAAATAGACGGTACCAACAGAAACAGACAGAACTAAGTGTACCCTAAAACCCTACCCCAAGCGATCGGCTCCCTAATACATAAATACCCTGTGTCGGCCCCACAGTAGGGTGTATCACTCCCTTAACTGACAACCAATTGGCACAGACCTATTTACAGATGTCACAGCGTCTTACATCCTCAGAGGCAGACCGGGATCCATGCACGCACATGACCCGGTTGGAACACACCATCAACACCCCTCGCCATTATCAGAACGAACCGCTTATAATTAGTTCAGCAAGCGTACCCGGACCCTACCTACTGTTGGGTCAAACTTTGATACCAGAAAGGGTTACTGACTAATATGGGTCCCAAACAACAGATGACACAAGTAATTTCCCTCCTAACCTTGTGCCCCTAGACTAACAGATTTCAGATTAACTTGTTTATAAGTTCAGACATACAGAGTTCAGATCAACTAGTTCACAGATCAGACAAGTTCTCAGACTAACGGATCAGATATACGGATTTAACAGATTTGTCAAACTTTGTAATTGGGCCTACAGATTCATGAAACGGGTTTGTTAAATTCATTAGTCCAATTGGTTTAACCCTATACACCCAACATGTTTTAGACATCATATTTATATCAGATTTGTATCAATTAAAAATTAACGCACATACCTCTCACATTAGACTGACAGTTTGCGGCCACTCGTTAGGCCGGTTGATTCCGGGTAGGTTTCTGCCTCAAACTGAGTCTAACCTCGGGTTTCAAGCACGTTATGACTAAATTCTCACATTAGAACCTATTGTTTGTGACCACTGGATGTGTCGGGCGGTTCCGGGCAGGATTACGCCGCAAACTCATTCTAACCTCGAGTTAGCCATGTTTCATATTTAGCCAATGCATTCATTCACAGACTATGCTAATATCAGACTAATCATGCTAATTTTAACCAATTAACTTCTGTACAAGTTACAACAGATTATTCGAGATTCTATTAACAAGTTTTGCTCAATTTTAAATCGAGCCTACAGATATTCATACTCAAATTTCAATACTCAGTTTTCAACCGATTTAGCAGATGAACAGATCTAACAGATTAGGCAATATAACAGATCTAGAAAACGAGGCAATATAACAGAACTAGCAGACTAGGCAATATAACAGAACTAGCAGACTAGGCATATAACAGAACTAGCAGATTAGGCAATATAACAGAACTAGCAGATTAGGCAATATAACAGAACTAGCAGATTAGGCAATATAACAGATTTAATCATTCCTTAAAGTTTCATAGACATATCTTGCCTAATTATAAATTTGGCCTAAGTTTTCATGCCTAAATAGTTGTCATGATTCACAATATGATCATATACCGCACGTTTGCATTGAATTTACATGGCACAGATTAGGGTCATAATTTACCATATAACACATGTCCCAAATCTAGTTAAACTTGCCTAGTACAAAAGATTTACATATAAATTATACCCAACAATCTAGAACTTTAAATTATAACAGATCTTAATTCAAGATATGCATTATGTCCAATGTCTCAAGTCACATGTTAACATACAATGGTTCCTCTTCTTCCAATTCACAGAATATGCATAGATCTAAATCTAGTTTACAACATATGTCCTTTCAGTCACAGATTAGCCATGTCCAATTATGCCATCATTCATTATTTATCCCAAAGTTTAGCGTTTGTGCGTTAATCTCTTATGAGATTTGGCGCAGGCTCATGGTAGCTTGGCTATAGAACAGAAAGAAGAAAGAGATACAGAATAAAATAGATCAGAACAGAACATACACAACCTCAAATTCAGATTTACAATCATGTCACAATTATAATTAAAGTTTATATCGGAAAATAACTGTACTTGCCTTTCGTGGTTTTAAGAAAGGATAATAAACTGTTGTTGTAGCTCTAAACTTTGATTTGAGATTTGATTTAGCTTTTAATTCTATTCAGGTTGGAAGAAGATGCATCATTCCAAGTTTTGATTCCAGCAGAGTAGCGACGCCATTTTTATTTAATTAGAACAGATGCAGAATATAGACAGAATGGAATTGTGTAGAGAAAATGAGGCTAGGGGGCTGTTTATATAGGGTTAGGCAGATGAATCTGGTCACGAAACAAGTCTAAATACATCAGAATGCATCTGGTTCAGGAAATAGGTTCGGGAGGCAGGTCGACCCCCAGGTCGACACTATGGTCGACCTGGTCTGGCCTGGTCGACCCCCAGGTCGACACTATGGTCGACCTGGCCCCTGGGAGGTGGACACTATGGTCGACCCCCAGGTCGACCTGGCCCCTGGGAGGTGGACACTATGGTCGACCCCCAGGTCGACCGTGTCCATGGGCGGGAATTTTCCCGCCCAGCCTGTTTTGGGATTTTGAATTCGAATTTGAATTCGAATTTTCGAGCTGTTTTCGATTTTGAAATTCTCTGAAACTTCAGAGGGCCATATCTCCCTCATACGGACTCCATTTCTCGAAAACTCGGACTCGTTTCCAAGAAGAATTTCGAGACGAACGCAATGGCGCAACCCGTTTCCCTTGTTTCTTATTTTATAATTTAATTATTCTCTGATTTGTTACTTATACGTTCACAGAAAATACGGGGTGTTACAATCATGAACCAAATACCCCTATTCTGGGCACAGTGGATCATGTTCTGGAAGCTAATTCGATCGTTTCAATCAGTTTTTTTTTTTTTTGAAAATTGGTTCTCTTTATTGCTAAAAACCAATACAAATCTCCTTTATAAGGCTCGTTAGAACCCTGCAATCCCCCAAACCTAGATGGGTGCCTTACAGGAAAAAAGAGTACTTATAAATTTGATATGCATGATCTAAAACAAAAACAAGAAAGTCTCCAATACAGAAATAACAAATTACTCAAACAAAAAAAAGGAATTAAAACAAAAAGAATAGTCCAGCTACACGGCCCATCAGAAAGCCCATATTCTTTTACGCCACTTCAAAATTCAAAAAACCTCCAGTCTTCCTTATCTAGTATCATTTAATTCGATCCCCCGTCTCTCTAGAAATTATTCATTTCTCCAGCTTCCAAATGATTTACTTCCATTATTTCGAGATAAAAAGACAATTTTTGTAACGACCCGCATTCTACGCATTGAAGGATCGTAGAATATTTATTTCATTTACATATGAAGTCATATGGTCATGTAACTTTGGGGAAAGACTATTGGGGTCATTTCCAATGTTCACGATTTTTGCCGATTTTTAAATGACCGTTTTGCCCCTAGCGAATCTTGTTTCCCCTGTAACTTTTTACTGGAAAAGAGTTTTGACCGGAAACCACTTCCATTAGATTCAGATGATGGTTTACATTTCCATAGAGTGGTCACATTGATCAAACGGACTTACCGTTTGGGAGAAATGGCTGAAACAAGGTTTGGAAGGTGAAAAACAACTTAAACGGGCTTAATTGGGTAATTAACAGCTATTCCCATAACCCATTTCGGGATTAGAGTTATGGGAGGGCTGATAGGGTTAGGAAAACATTTTATTTCAGTTTTCCAACCGCCACAAACCTCACTTGAGATCTAGCAATGGCCTTCATCTTCTAAATCACTCCCAAAACACGTTTTTATCATTCCTAATCGCTAATTAGGCCTATCAACACCAAATCAAGGCGGATTAGCATCAAAATTGGAATAGAGCTGCTGTGTTGCGTAGGAATTCGACCCAAATCAGTGGAGGCTTCAGATCTATAAATTATTTGTGGCTAAGGTGAGTGGTATGCATTGTTTTTCACTAATTACGGCTAATTAGGAGTGATTAGTGATAATTAGTGAAACTATGGCTTAGAAAAATCTAGAAAATTTTGTAAAATTCTAAAATATTATTTTATGCCTCAGTTAGAAATTTGGGTTAATTTGGACATGTTTTGCTAATCGTATGGCTAAATCATGATTAAGAGAATTAAGGGGAAAACATGGGTTTTGAGTATGTTTGATCCATATTGACATGTTAAGTTGTTGTTTTGGTGTTTATGGTTGATTATACATGTTTCTATTACTGTATGGTATGCTTTGTGATTCTAATTCCAACCTTCATAGAGCGACCGTGTGGAAGGGGGTGAACCTTCATAGAGCGACCGTGAGGAAGGGGGCGAACCCTAATAGAGCGGCCTGTGGAAGGGGGCGAACCCTCGTAGAGCGACCGTGAGGAAGGGGGAGAACCCTAGGAGGGCGACCGTGAGGAAGGGGGCTTACCCTAGGAGGGCGGTCGTTGGAAGGGGGCGAGCCCTAGGAGGGCGACCGTGAGGAAGGGGGCGAACCCTAGGATGGAGAGCTGTGAACCGCGCCAGGAAGCAAAGAGGACCACGAGCCGATGCAAAAGAGGACCACGAGCCGATGCCAGAGCAAGCCGCGAGACGAAGGATACGGGGAGTACCACGCGACGACGATCATAAACTCTTCTGAATATCAAAACCAATTCAACCAAAACCCAAGATGCAAAGGTAGTCCAAATATGAAGTTAGAACTCAAGATCCAGATGGGAACCAACGAGTTAACTTCATGAGTTGGACTTTGTTGCGGGACGTGTGCAAAGGGGTCATCGATATCCATAACTTTAGTTCACCACTGAGAGACGGATTATTGGCTATGGATCAGTGCAATGGAGTCATTGTGACTCCATAGAGCAAAGTGATCGTAGCAACGGATGGGGTGGTCGAATGGTGGATATCGTATGCTTTACGCACTGAGTGAGAGATGTGAGGATGATTGATGTGTTTGATGTTTGCTATCACCATGACCCACACTCCCATTTACACTTTATGTTAGTGTTACCTTAGAGTACTATACATCTTGTTATGCTAACTCTTTAGTTGCAGGTCTAGGTTCAGGTATGATTAGATTATACCAGTTACTATTTTGTTTTGCTACTTATTGCTCATACCAGACTTTTGTCTAAACCCAAGTTTTATGTCTCTTATTATTACTCTGGGTGCTCCTAAACGAGCAGACTAGGATCAGGTTGGCTGGTTATGCACGAGTAGCTGTCCGGAGACGAGGATGAGGCTTACATGTATTACTCTCATATATTCTCCCTGTGTTGTTGCTGGTCACTACTTTGGTCATTAGTAGAGTACATTTCTATTTTTCTTTAGAGATAGTTTCAAAAGTTCTAATAAAGATGGTTTGGATCATAAGCTGTATTTTGAATTTTCCGCTGCTATGATGGTTTAGTTTTCAGCTTATGCACTGTCTCGCCTGTTTTATGTCAAGTTATGTTATTATTATATTTTATTCCATGTGTTGTGAGATATACTATAGGTTCTTTGGTGATTCATCGTCTTGCTTCTTTTCTTTTGATGACTGTCCCGTGCTGGTTGGACATTGGCACAGCGCATTTTCGGGGAAATGTCGGCTGGTCCGGGGTGGGCCATCACACTTGGTATCAGAGCTCTAGGTTGCATAGTTAACCTACGGAAAGACATCAAGGAGAGATAATATACGTATAAGAGAGCGCGTGTTTGTGATATTTTGGTTTTTGAAAGCTATATATATACTATTAGTATATGCAAGGATGAAGTCGCACTGCACTGGCACCACTGAAGAGATGGTTAATCATTTTCTCTTTACATATTAAACGATGAGCCGATATACGAGGAATACAGGTTCAGGGGCCAATAGAAGGATTGCTCCTGACATGAGGATGATGTTTACTGACTTCATGCGAGAGATGCTTAGTGATGCTCAGGGAGTAGTTCCTAATGCTGCTAACAGTGGTGGTGCAGCGGTGCAGGCGCTTAGAGCCGATTTCACCAAGCTATGCAAGGATTATACTAGTCTTGGTGGGAAACCGTTCCACGGAACGGAATCGGCTACCCATGTTCAAGATTGGCTTGATAGTTGTCAGCACATCTTCGAGGATTTGGGAATCGACGATGCGATGAAGAGAAAGCTAGCATCGCGTCAGCTTCAAGGACGGGCGATGAATCGGTGGAATGCTATTAAAGTAGCTACTCCTGAGGATCAAGTTACATGGAATCAGTTTAAAACTCGTTTTATGATAAGTTTATCCCAGCTGCTCAAAAGTCTGAGTTGTTCAAGAAGTTTCTGGATCTTAAGCAGAATGGTAGGGCAATCTGGGAGTATATTGCTAAATTTGATATCTTATCGAAGCATGGATTATCCCTTATTGACACTGCCGAGAAGAAGAACGAGAAGTTCGTAACTGGCTTAGATGGGGACTTAGGGGAAAGGCTTATAAACCACATTGATGAGACTTTTGAATCTATTGTGGGAAAAGCATTGAGATCTGAGAGCCTTTACTCTAAGTTAAAGACCGAAGTTACTGTTATAACTACAGAGGAGCCAAAGCCGCAAGCAAGCGGTGGAGGCAAGAATAATTCCCAAAATAAGAGGAAATAGAATTAGATCAAGGATGGTCAGAAAAAGAAGAATAAGAAAGATGTCGAGTGTTTTAGTTGTGGCAAGAAGAGCCACTATGCCAGAGATCGTCCGGAAAAGCCTGGGGAAAGGAAGTGCTTCAATTGTGGCCAAGCGGGACATCATAAGAATGAATGTCCACAACCCCCTAAAGAGAAACAGATTGTGAGAGCATATGCGATCAACGCTGTTCCTTCTTCGTCGAATTCCCCAACTACGGCACAGAAGGGAAAGAGTGTCGTTATTCAAGGTATGCTTTATATTTATGAAGTTTCTATTTGAGTTTTGTTTGATACCAAGACATCCCATTCCTTCATACCTAGTGACCTGGTAGATAGGTTGGAATTGGAACTTGAGATTGTCGATAAACCTCTAGTTGTGACCAACCCGATTGGTGATTCGACTAGCCTTTGCATGATTTGTGGTAATGTGGTCTTATCGAGTCATGGATGTATGTTTTCTTGTGATTACTTAGTTGTTTTGCTAGTATCATCTCATGTAGATTGTCTGAATTCGGAGATGTTCCTTGATTGCTTATTTGATATTGTTTTGGGCCTTTGGGGCTTGTGCTTGGGAAATGTCAAGTTCGACTAGGATGGTTTGCATGAGATATAGGTAGTTGTTATGATTTCCATTGAATGATATCTCGGCTTATTGAGGAGTGATGTGCAGCCATGACATGATAAGACTGTACAATGGTATGAATTGCCCTGAGTTGGACTCGATAAGGTTATGAGATGACTTGATTGGGACTCGAGAAAGTTGCAAAGTAATGGATTGTTTAGGACCCCTATGTTGATGTTCTCTTTGGTTCAAGAATGGTAGAACTTTAAAGGGATAGGATGGGTTCATTGATCATGGAGATGCAATGAAGGTTAGGACGATTCAAGTTGGACTTGAACTCGTAGAGGAAAAATGGTTGTTTGCTGATCTTGGAGATGCAACGAATAGGGAGACGACTCATGTTGGACTTGAGTTTGTCGGTAATGGATACTCAAGACTGGGTCTGAGTTTGTGGGTAGCTCTTCTGATGAGAGTACTAAGGAATCGTCGATATTTGGAGTGTTCAAGGCGGACTCGAAGCAGTGGTATCTAGGGGCGCCCATTACCTTGGATCCATTGGACGTGATCTAGTTATCCTTGGAGGATAATCATGCGTTGGACGTGCGGTATTCCGTTTGGGGCCGGGATTCCATTAGCCCTTGAGATTGGTTGGACCAGTCATGTAGGTATCGACGTATTTATGGCTTTAGCAGGTGATGGATAGGACATGTTTGATGGATGTTATGGTTGCTATGTTTGTTCCTATTTTTATTCCCTTGAGTAGACTATTACCTGTAGGATTCTTGTAATAGAGAACGAAGTGATGACGGTATAAACGGATGCATGTGGTACCAGACTAGGTGTTGTACTGATGCATTGAGTAGAAAACATGACATTTTAGATGCTATGTTTCTTGAATGAAAGTAAATGGAGTATATCACAGGATATGATTTCAGACCTAATTATGGATTGGATCCAGAGATGTTAGTAAGTTTGATGATCAGACCGACTTTGATTGAGAGGATTGGTTCCAGTCAGAAGGACGATCCTAATCTATTGGAAATCATCTCCGAGGTAGAGATGGGCATCTATAGTGAGAAGATGAACAAGTATGGACTTGATCGAGAAGGATGGCTTCGAAATAATGGTAGGTTGTTTGTATCCAACGTAAAAGGATTGAGTGATGAAGAGAGACATTGGGAAGTTTATAACCAAGTGCATGAACCGCCAGTTAGTTAGAGCCGAGCCAAAGAAGCCAAGTGATTTGTTACAACCGTTGGAGATTCTTGAATGGAAATGGAAAGAAATCTCAATGGATTTCATTGATGGTTTACGAAGGATTGGATCGGGATATGATGGTGTTTGGGTGAATTGTGCATTATAGGATCTTTTAGAGCTCGTATATTGGATTTTGGAGGGTCATGGGATGACCATTTGCATCTGGTTGAGTTCAATTATAGTAACAATTATCCTTCTGTTAGTAAACCGCGTGCTAGGACAGGCTTGTTAAGTTATTGTGTATGTTCGCTTGTTTGTAAATGGCTGGTAGGCATGCCAGATACTTTTTTTTGTTTAGGTTAAGGAATTTCGGGGGCGAAATTTCCTAAGGGGGAAAGAATGTAATGACCCGCATTCTACGCATCGGAGGACCATAGAATATTTATTTCATTTACATTCGAAGTCTTACGGTTATGTAACTTTGGGGAATGACTATTGGGGTCATTTCCAATGTTCACGATTTTTGCCAATTTTTAAATGATCGTTTTGTCCCTGGCGAATCTTGTTTCGCCTATAACTTTTGATTGGTAAGGACTTTTGACCTGAGACCACTTCTATTGGATTCGAATAATGGTTTACCTTTCCGTAGAGTAGTCACATTGATAAACGGACTTACCGTTTGGGAGAAATGGCTGAAACAAGGTTTGGAAGGTGGAAAACAAATTAAACGGGCTTAATTGGGTAATTAACAACTAGGCCCATAACCCATTTCGGGATTAGGGTTCTGGAAGGGCTGATAGGGTTAGGAAAAACATTTTATTTATAGTTTTCCAACTGCCACAAACCTCCCTTGAGCTATAGCAATGGCCTCCAGCTTCTAAATCACTCCCAAAACACCTTTTTATCATTCCTAATCGCTAATTAGGCATATCAACACCAAATCAAGGCGGATTAGCATCAAAATTGGAATAAAGCTGCTGTGTTGCATAGGAATTCAACCCAAATCTGTGGAGACTTCAAATCTGTAAATTATGTGTGGCTAAGGTGAGTGATTTGCATTATTTTTCACTGAATACGGTTAATTAGGGGTGATTAGTGATAATTAGCGAAATTATATCTCACAAAAATCTGGAAAAATTTGTAAAATTCTAAAATATTATTTTATGCCTCAGTTAGAAATTTGGTTTAATTTGGACATGTTTTGCTAATCGTATGGTTAAATCATGATTAAGAGGATTAAGGGGAAAACATGGGTTTTGGGTATGTTTGATCCATATTGACATGTTAAGTTGTTGTTTTGGTATTTATGGTTGATTATACATGTTGATATTACTGTATGGTATGCTTTGTGATTCTTAGTTCCAACCCTCATAGAGCGACTGTGTGGAAGGGGGCGAACCTTCATTGAGCGACCGTGAGGAAGAGGGCGAACCCTAGTGGAGCGACCGTGTGGAAGGGGGCGAACCCTCATGGAGCGACTGTGAGGAAGGGGGCGAACCCTAGGAGGGCGACCGTAAGGAAGGGGACAAACCCTAATAGAGCGACCATGTGGAAGGAGGCGAACCCTAGGAGGGCGATCGAGAGGAAGGGGGCGAACCCTAGAAGGGCGACCGTGAGGAAGGGGGCGAACCCTAGGATGGTGAGCCGTGAACCGTCCAGGAAGGAAAGAGGACCATGAGACGATACAAAAGAGGACCACGAGCCGATGCCAGAATGAGCCGTGATCCGAGGGATACGGGGAGGACCATGCGACGACGATCTTAAACTCTTTTGAAGATCAAAACCAATTCAACCAAAACCCGAGATGCAAAGGTAGTCCAAATAGGAACGGGAACCAATGAGTTAACTTCATGAGTTGGACTTTGCTGTGGGACGTGTGCAAACGGGTTATCGATATTCATAACTTTAGTTCACCACTGAGAGACGAATTAGTGGCTATGGATCAGTGCAATGGAGTCATTGTGACTCCATGGAGCAAAGTGATCATAGCAAAGGATGGAGTGGTCGAGTGGTGGATATCGTATGCTTTACGCACTGAGTGAGAGATGTGAGGATGATTGCTATGTTTGATGTTTGCTATCACCATGACCCACACCCCCATTTACACTTTATGTTAGTGTTACCTTAGAGTATTGTACATCTTGTTATGTTAACTCTTTGGTTGCAGGTCCAGGTTCAAGTATGATTATATTATACCTGTTATTGTTTTTTTTTTGCTGCTTATTGCTCATACCAGACTTTTGTCTGACCTAAAGTTTTATGTCTCTTCTTATTACTCTGGGTGCTCCTAAACGAGCAGACTAGAGACAGGTTGGCTGATTATGCACGAGTAGTTGTCCGGAGACGAGCAGGAGGCTTATACGTATTACTCTCATAAATCCTCCCTGTGTTGCTGCTGGTCACTACTTTGGGCATTAGTAGCGTACCTCTCTATTTTGCTTTAGAGATAGTTTTAAAAGTTGTAATAAAGATGGTTTGGATCATAAGTTGTATTTTGAATTTTTCGATGCTATGATGGTTTAGTTTTCAGCTTATGCACTGTCTTGCCTATTTTATGTCAAGTTATATTATTATTATATTTTATTCCATGCGTTGTGAGATATACTACAGGTTCTTTGGTGATTCATCGTCTTGCTTCTTTTCTTTTGACGACCGTCCCGTGCTAGTTGGACATTGGCACAGTGCATTTTCGGGGAAATGTCGGCTGGTCCGAGGCGGGCCGTCACAATTTCTCTTTCAAATTTCATTAAAGTAGATAGAATATGATTGTTACGTCCTTGAAAGATCCTCAAATTCTTTTCCCTCCATATGAAATAAATTGCAGTAGAGAAAGCTCCACAAGCTACATCCCTCAATTGATCCTTTGTGCTGAAATTTGTGTGAATTAATCTAGCTTCATCTTTCAAATCTGAAACTCTATCAAGCAGCAAAGACAACTTTTGCTTCAGAGACAACCAAATGAAGTCAGAGAAGTCACATTGAAAGAAGAGGCGTTGAATTGATTCTGGATGATTCTCACATAAAGGGCATATAACATTTGTGATGTTACCAAAATGTTGGATTCTGTCTTTTGTATTCAATCTTCCTATAATTGCAAGGTATGATATGAAACTCATTCTTTTGCAGTTTTTCCTATGCCAAATAATAGAATAAATTGGATCAAAAATTTCATGTGTTCGAATAAAATCCCAAGTTTTATGAAAAGAAAAACTTCCCCCTTCACACCACTCATATGCATCATGACTACTATTAGGCCGGATTGAAATAGAATTAATTTCTTCAATTAAATCCCTTATTGCAGGATGAACATCTAGCTGCAATGATTCATTTATAACGATAAAATCAACTCTATGACTTGCTTGACCAATCATATTCAACCTATCATAGCCTAATAGATCAACCATGCACTGATAGTTAATCCAAGGTTCAAACCATAGAGAGGTATCTTTACCATTCACAATAATTTTATTGAAAAACTGCATTGAATTTGATCTTAATCTTAAGATAGATTTCCAAGTACTTGAGGCATTGACATCAAAAGCCATAGACCAGAAATATTATTGCTTGCAATATTTATTATGGATCCATTTACTCCAAAGCGAGGAATTTGATAAATAATTCCAAAGCAACCATTGCCCCCCTTCACTTTTTGTCTTACAAAGACTTTTCCGTGCCACTTTATGAGATGTACCTCCCCAAAAGAAATCAGCACAAAGAGATTCCAGTTTAAGAATTGTAAATTCTGGTATTTGATAATGAATAGCCAATAAAGGATTATAGGATTTATGAATGAATTAATCAATTCATCCCTACCAGCAAAACTTAGTAGTTTAGTTTCCCAACCTTGAATTTTTGATTGCACCCTTTGAATCAGAGAATTACATTCTGAATAATGCAAATAGTTTGATGAAAGAGGAACTCCTAAATACTTTATTGGCAAAGAACCTTGCTCAAATCCCAAAATGTTGATGATATCTGTTGTATTTCTAGTTGAAAAACTGAAAAATACCTTAGTTTTTGATGCATTAACATTAACGCCTGCATACTTGCTTAAATTCTTAAAAATAACCTTCAAAGCATTTGCATTCTGGGTTGATGACTTTCCAAATATCATGAGGTCATCAGCATATAATAAATGAGATATGATTGGCTGAATCTGATAACTAGGTTGAAATAAGCAAGATTGTGTTGCTTCATCCATTAAAAATGTAAAATACTGCATGGAAATAGCAAAAAGATAAGGGAAGAGGGGATCCCCTTGCCTAATACTCCTAGTTTATGTTATGAAACCCTTAAGAATGCCTTGAATAAGAATATAAAATGTAGCTGAAGAGATACATTCATATATCAAGTTGACAAAGTTATAGGAAAATTCATCCTTGCCATCACAAAACATATGAATTCCCTGTTAACTTTGTCATAAGCCTTCTGAAGATCAACTTTTACACATAATTTAGGCATTCCTTTTTTTCTTAAAATCACGTAAAAGTTCATGTGCTAACAATATATTATCTCCTTTATCTTTCCTGTATGTAGGCACTCTGATTTGCTGAAATTAAATGTGGCAAGAATGGTTTAAATCTATTGCACAGAACTTTTGAAAAAAAATTGTAATAAACATTACAACATGAAATTGGTCGATAGTGAGAAATTTCTGATGGTCTGTAATTTTTTGGTATAAGAGTGATAAATGTGTGATTGAGATATTTGGGTAATTTACTAGACTTGAAAATATCAGTTATAACTTCCAAAAGCCCATACTTTATAGATTCCCAATGAAATTTCAGGAATTTGGAGTTTATCCCATCTGGACCAGGATTAGACTCATCATGAATGGAGAATAGTGCATCTTTAATTTCTTCTAGTTCAACATTCTTTAGTAAAAACTGATGACCTTGCTCATTAACAGTTGAAATAGGAATAAAATTAGGAAAGCCATTTGAACAAACCCCATTGAACATATTAGTGTAGTATTTTATTGCCTCAGCTTCTATCTCATTAGATTTAAATAACAAATTTCCATCCTGATCAATCAATGCTCTGATGTGATTAAAAAAATCTTCTATTTGACATATGAGAATAGAAGAATTTTGAGTTTGTACAATGATTTCTTTACAATATCAGAGTATCATCTGTCTTACAAAATAAAGAAGCATAAAACAACATTTATATTCCCCAATGTAGCAAGAACCAGCCATATCATCCGAAAAGAGAATCCAAGCAAAACTTCGACAAATCTTCAAGCTGGGAAAGAGTTACAGTCCAACTTAACCTGAGCTATACTATTCCCTCCTTTACTACCATGGGGGGGGGGGACGGAAGAAAAGAAGATGAAAGAAAAACAGAGTCAGACATAAAGCCTGAGTAAGTTCAGTAACTTCTAGCATATGAACATGGAACAACAACAAAACGACATGAATTAACTGAATACAAGATAACACCATGATGATAGGGTTGGCAAGATTAGACAAGATTAACACGAGATCTGCTAAGCTAAGATAAACTGGATATGCTCTAATACTTTCGCCGCTTGGCCATTTCCTTGTTATACGGATTTCTATATCTCTGCACCACCTAACTAGTGTTCCAACTAGTAACGATAACGTGATCCCAATCCCTGTATTTTCCATCGCCTCCAGGTATCCATTTATTTATTTGTTCCCTAGATTTAATCTAGGGTTTTCTACCCAGTACTTTCTAGATTCAACTAGAGTTTACGCTGTCTGCTGAACACTTCTTGGATTCAGGATTTATGCCACCTAGTAAAACTAGGAATTATGCTACCTGTCGAACGATGCCCCCAAGTCTAGGACACACTACCTAGAGTGGTATATGTTCCTATACTTCCCCATGCATGTATCGCGAATCGTTATCGCTTGTCTAGATGCACATGTCCTGTAATGTGCGGTCCGAGTCCTGTGACAGGGCAAATCAAGGAATACAGAATTCGGTCGGGAGCTTTCAGATATCTGCCGATGCAGATGCTAAGGTCTGTTTTTATTCCAGTGGCTATGGTCCCACTTGACCCCTCCCTCAACTAATGAAAGGCACACCGTGAAAAATGAGAACTATACGCCGGCCCTCGGTGCCCCACTATCCTATGGCCATCCTCACCCATAACTAGATAGCAAGTATATGGTCTTTTGGAGTTCTCCGCCTTTCCGCTTCACGTATCTCGATTGACTCGAGATGGATGGTAGACGACGAGTCGCTATCACAGGGCTACCGTTTGCTCGCCGAATCAGGCCGGTCCATCCTAGTCTTTAGGTTGCCATGTATTGCAACCAAGGCATACCCCTGGTTCTTCTACGCAGACCTTAACCTCTGTGGGCCCAGGCGGATCATCTGCAGCCTCACAGAGGGATACCAAGAGTACCTCACGTCCCCTCGAAGCCTCGGGCTTCGTAACCCAATTCGTTTGGAGCCTCCTTTTTACTCAGACGGACATTCGCTCCTTTCCGTGTTATACTAAGAATTACTACTTAGTTTTACTAACTAAGATTTACCACTTAGTTTCCAGAATCGTTGTTTTCTTAACTAAGGTTCACTACTTAGTTCTCCTTCCCGTTAATTTGGATTGGTTAAGTGTCATTAGTCAATTCAAGCTAACTTAACCCCCCTCATTTATCCTGTTAAACTGGTTAAGTGTTATCAGTAATTCATGTTGACTTAACCCGACCATAAACCAGGTTATGTTGGTTAAGTATTCCTTATTACTTAACCCTACCCATTATCCTGTATTGGTTAAGTGTTCCTTTTTAACTTAACCTTGCTCGTCTGTTTTCACTAACATGTTATTAATGGTTAAGTATTGTCCCTACATGTTTTAGACTTAGCCTTATTCCTTTATCACAACCTGATGGTTAAGTGTTCAAGTTTACTTAACCCTACGGCCTAGCCCAGCTAACATATCAAATTGGCTAAGTGTATTAACTTTACTTAACCCCACCTTCTTAGTCTAGTTAACATGTTAATTTGGCTAAGTGTTTTCTTAGTTACTTAACCCCTACAAATCTTGTCTTGCTACCTTGAGTTTGGTTAAGTGTCTCTATGGACTTAGCCCTCCCATTCTAGGTTAACTGTGTTAAGTTGGTTAGGTGTTCCTATGGACTTAACCCTCCCATTCTTGTCAGTCTGAACCTAACCCCACCCATCCGTCTAGTTATCATGTTGAACTGGTTAAGTGTCTTAGTTAACTTAACCCTACCATTCTTGTTCTAGCTTTAACTAAATAGATTAAAGCCGCTACCACTCACATTTACAGGTATTGTTGCGACTACTGGATGTGCCGGTTGGTTCCGGGCAGGTTTACATCGCAACTCAGTCTAACCTCGGGCTGGGCATATTCGTGTTTTCTAAGTTCAAAAGGGTTTTTGATTAATTTTCAAATCAGGTTTTGAAAACAACCATCCCGTCCGTCGGATCAGTTAGGGATAGCCAGGGAGAGCAGGAAACTTGTATTTTCCAAACCCAAGCCTAGACACTATCCTCTCTGTCACCCTAGAACTTTCTGGTGTGTCATTAAAAGAGATGCCGTTAATAAACCTTTAATTTGTTTAAAGTTATATTTCCTCACTTAGGACAAATTCTATAAGTAAATTATTTCTAATTTACTTATTTCCTAATTACTCTTTTAATGTAAGTTGTCAACATTTATTCTTATGCCCCTTTTTCCCCCTATATCATATTTATGCTTTTTGGTATGTAAACTATAGCAAATCAAGTGTCACTAACCATGATTTTGCTAAACCTGACAGTTATTCCCAATTATGGCCAATTTCACTTTTATGCCAATATACTTACCGTTGCCAAATTAGCTAATCCAATTCTGATTCATCATTCTAATTCACGTCAAACTAGACTTATTACTCTATCTCTCTATTCATGTAAATTCTAGATTTACACGTCAATACTAGATTCAAATTACACATCTTATAATCTATGTCAAATTTATCCAATTTGCATTTCTATGAACATGCCATAATACATGTTCCCAATTTATGCCAAAATCCAAGTTTTACAACTATGTTTTAGTACATTTCACATTATGCCCAAATCGTATTCCCACCGTTCGTATAATTGCGATTCAATCTAGATTATGGATAAGTCTATAATCGTAGAAATTAGGGAAAGAACCAAAGATGCTATGCAAAAGATAGACATACTAACTGGCATAAAAAGGGTTGAATAACGACGTTGGTTCAAGAACATGGGTAGACCTAACTTAATAGGTAAATTCCCAAGGTCTAAAGCCAAAGATAGACAGAATAGAGACGTAGTTTAAAGAACATGGGTAGACCTAACTTAATAGGTAAATTCCCAAGGTCTAAAACCAAAGAAAACCAAGGACAAGCAGAATAAATAATCGGGTTTAGACCCAATCTCATAATCACAGAACTTAAGCAACACTTTCCTAGTCATGAATCATAGGTGTTTAATCACAGATGTCCTTGTTTTGTCATAGGCAATAGTTTATGTTTCCTAATCAAAGGCATAGGCTTAGTCAAGGAAATAATCCTCATAGTCACAGTCACAGTCATAGGCAATGTTCATAGTCATAGGCAATGTTCATAGTCATAGGCAAATGTTCATGGTCATAGGCATATGGTTTTAAGGTCCATAGTTTCATAGTCATGGTCTATTTTGTCCTCGAATCATAACAGTTCTTAATTAGGTTCAAGAGTATAGGCACTGATTCGAATAGAGAGAGAGAGAGAGAATTGGCATATTCTTTTATTCCTTTAATTTCATGTCACGAACAAAGAAAAACGTTCAAATCTAGAAATAACTGACTTACAGAGATTAGATCAGAACAGAAAGATGGCGTTGCTAAGATTCGTAGAAAAACAGTCGTTTGAACCTCCTCTTGAATCCTAGCTTGACTCGAACCTCTTCTTGAAAGTCTTTTAGCAGCATCTCCTCGTCTTGATTTATTTTATATATTATTCTATTTATTATTTAATTTAAGAGGAGGAGAAGAAGCCATGTTTGTCAATAATCTTTGCAGCATAAGGGTAGAAAAGAATTGTGAATAGAGAAGAAGACCAAGGCTGTTTATATAGTGTTAGGCGGACGAACCTGGTCAGAAAATGTGACCAAATACATCAGAACGAACCAGATGCAGAAAGGTGGAAAAACAGCGGGGTCGACCCCTAGGTCGACTACATAGTCGACCTGGGTGCCCCAGGTCGACTACCCAGTCGACATGGGTAGCCCGGGTCGACTACCCAGTCGACCTGGGTGTCTTGGGCGGGAAAATTCCCGCCCTGGCCAATCCGGCCCGATTTTTGAAATTTGAATTTGTTTTCTGTTTGTTCGAATTTTAAACTGAATTCTGAAACTTCCAGAGGCCATATCTCCCTCATACGGACTCTGGTTTACGCAAACTCGGACTCGTTTTCATGCAGAATTCCGAGACGAACGCAATGGCGCAGCCCGTTTCCCTTGATTTTGATTTTAACTTTTAATTCTGCCTTGATTTGTAAATCTTAGTGTTACAGAACTACGGGGTGTTACATTCTCCCCCACTTAAAAGGATTTCGTCCCCGAAATCTCCAAGTTAGGAAGAATGTGTCCTACCATCCAATCACCCATCTACTCAACCATTCAACCACAGGCATTCATTGTCCTTAAAAGATTTCTAATGCTTTCATGTTTATATGCATAGTGTGTGTATATGTCTTTATCTAATGCAAAATCAGACGGTCTACTGATTCAGTCGACCTCCTTAATGTGAGTCATGTCAGTGCCATGCGTCCAACCATGTATGCAAGCATCCCTAGTTATGTAAATACTATATGCGTGCACGGCCATTCATCCATATGCAACACCCATATGATAACATATCAAGTTCAATTTACAAACAAATACATATCTGTAAATGCAATATGAAAGCGTCTGAACTGATCTAGTGCCTAATACGTATGCATATGCATTCACAAGCAACCGTTAGCAACCACTTGCAACCATCAACCATAACATGTTTTAAATACATGTTTACATGCATTGGTTTCTGCCTAAGGATCGAAGATACGACCTAGGTGATATACTTTGGAAAGAGAGAAATAATTATGCGTAAAGCTCCTAAACAAAGAAATCAAGGATGCACCCTTAAAGAAAAGGGTATGATGCTAGTATCTAGCCTTCTTGAGCTTTACTCCACTGTATCTTAACTAATTTAACTTCACGATTGTGAAGTTACGGATCTCCATTTCCAAAATAAACAGATGTCAATCACGGTACCAGGTATACGTACTAAGATGATTAGAGGTTTTCTTCTTATCCGCCATGCCATAACTATAAGAGTCGAAAGGTCACTACGTGCTCTTTGGAGTGTCTGCCACAACTATTCACCTCTCACGCAAACCATCCAAACCGAACTCGACATTCCTCAAGTACAAGCCCCAAAGGCCTAAACCAATATCAGACAAGCACCCAAGGAATATATTTCCCGAATTTAGACGATCTACGTGAGATGATATAAGCAAACTCGATAGTTATTCTCAAATTGGATTTGAGACTCTAGTGGGATCTTTCTACTATACAAGTACTATGGTGCAGAGACTCAACTATGGAAGTGAATATGAACAAATGAGATGCGCTAGAACCTAAGGAAATAGCACGAATAGAAAACTAGACTCTTCCAACAGAACTTTACTACCTTTCTCCTAGGTACGCTCGGTGGTGAAAGTATGTACTTGCCCTTCTGAAAAATCTTGTTCCTCGTTCTTGCCCTTGTCCTTGAGTATATGCCCTATCATACCCTAGTAAAGATACTTCCTTTTGTTTTGGGTTTTATAATTCCTTCCTTCTTTGTGAGCTAGGTCTACATCCATGAATTCCTCATCCTAGGGTTATGCTCCTTAGCCAAACTCCTCATCCCCTTCCGTGTGTAGTCATGTTTGACAAATCTCTCGAAAGTTGCTTCCATCGTACATAAAACCCTACTAAGCTTGAAAGAAAACTAACCGCAGGTGGAACTACTACGGCTATGGATGGAAGCCGGGCACTACTTCGCCCTTCGATGAGGTTACCACCCAGAAAGCCAGGAGCCCCAGAGACTCAAGAAAGAAGGAGACAAGAATTTAAACAGAGGAAGAGAAGATAGTGCGTATGGCTTTGGGGGAATATGTCTTTTAAAACAAATCTTTTCTCTTGAAAATGCTTCTTTAAAAACCGTTTTGAAAATAATTTTTCAAATCATTTATCTGATCTGGTAACCTTCAGCTCTGATACCACGTGTAACACCCCACGTCCGTTAGTGTCACTCACAAAGGGAATGCACTAAGTTCTGTGGAGCATTTAGGGTAAAAGATGCAGATAAATTACAAGACAGACAGAAATTAAACAGCGGAAAATAAAATTTTGCTTTATTGATAAAATAGTTTGTACAATGATTTCTTTACAATATCAGAGTATCATCTGTCTTACAAAATAAAGAAGCAAAAAACAACATTTATATTCCCCAATGTAGCAAGAACCAGCCATAGCATCCGAAAAGAGAATCCAAGCAAAACTTCGACAAATCTTCAAGCTGGGAAAGAGTGACAGTCCAACTTTACCTGAGCTATACTATTCCCTCCTTTACTACCTGGGGGGGAACGGAAGAAAAGAAGACGAAAGAAAAACAGAGTCAGACATAAAGCCTGAGTAAGTTCAGTAACTTCTAGCATATGAACATGGAACAACAACAAAACGACATGAATTAACTGAATACAAGATAACACCATGATGATAGGGTTGGCAAGATTAGACAAGATTAACACGAGATCTGCTAGGCTAAGATAAACTGGATATGCTCTAATACTTTCGCCTCTTCGCCATTTCCTTGTTATACGGATTTCTATATCTCTGCACCACCTAACTAGTGTTCCAACTAGTAACGATAACGTGATCCCAATCCCTGTATTTTCCATCGCCTCCAGGTATCCATTTATTTATTTGTTCCCTAGATTTAATCTAGGGTTTTCTACCCAGTACTTTCTAGATTCAACTAGAGTTTACGCTGTCTGCTGAACACTTCTTGGATTCAGGATTTATGCCACCTAGTAAAACTAGGAATTATGCTACCTGTCGAACGATGCCCCCAAGTCTAGGACACACTACCTAGAGTGGTATATGTTCCTATACTTCCCCACGCATGTATCGCGAATCGTTATCGCTTGTCTAGATGCACATGTCCTGTAATGTGCGGTCCGAGTCCTGTGACAGGGCAAATCAAGGAATACAGAATTCGGTCGGGAGCTTTCAGATATCTGCCGATGCAGATGCTAAGGTCTATTTTTATTCCAGTGGCTATGGTCCCACTTGACCCCTCCCTCAACTAATGAAAGGCACACCTTGAAAAATGAGAACTATACGCCGGCCCTCGGTGCCACACTATCCTATGGCCATCCTCACCCATAACTAGATAGCAAGTATATGGTCTTTTGGAGTTCTCCGCCTTTCCGCTTCACGTATCTCGATTGACTCAAGATGGATGGTAGACGACGAGTCGCTATCACAGGGCTACCGTTTGCTCGCCGAATCACGCCGGTCCATCCTAGTCTTTAGGTTGCCATGTATTGCAACCAAGGCATGCCCCTGGTTCTTCTACGCAGACCTTAACCTCTGTGGGCCCAGGCGGATCATCTGCAGCCTCACAGAGGGATACCAAGAGTACCCTCACGTCCCCTCGAAGCCTCGGGCTTCGTAACCCAATTCGTTTGGAGCCTCCTTTTTACTTAGACGGACATTCGCTCCTTTCCGTGTTATACTAAGAATTACTACTTAGTTTTACTAACTAAGATTTACCACTTAGTTTCCAGAATCGTTGTTTTCTTAACTAAGGTTCACTACTTAGTTCTCCTTCCCGTTAATTTGGATTGGTTAAGTGTCATTAGTCAATTCAAGCTAACTTAACCCCCCTCATTTATCCTGTTAAACTGGTTAAGTGTTATCAGTAATTCATGTTGACTTAACCCGACCACAAACCAGGTTATGTTGGTTAAATATTCCTTATTACTTAACCCTACCCATTATCCTGTATTGGTTAAGTGTTCCTTTTTAACTTAACCTTGCCCGTCTGTTTTCACTAACATGTTATTAATGGTTAAGTATTGTCCCTACATGTTTTAGACTTAGCCTTATTCTTTTATCACAACCTGATGGTTAAGTGTTCAAGTTTACTTAACCCTACGGTCTAGCCCAGCTAACATATCAAATTGGCTAAGTGTATTAACTTTACTTAACCCCACCTTCTTAGTCTAGTTAACATGTTAATTTGGCTAAGTGTTTTCTTAGTTACTTAACCCCTACAAATCTTGTCTTGCTACCTTGAGTTTGGTTAAGTGTCTCTATGGACTTAGCCCTCCCATTCTAGCTTAACTATGTTAAGTTGGTTAGGTGTTCCTATGGACTTAACCCTCCCATTCTAGTCAGTCTGAACCTAACCCCACCCATCCGTCTAGTTATCATGTTGAACTGGTTAAGTGTCTTAGTTAACTTAACCCTACCATTCTTGTTCTAGCTTTAACTAAATAGATTAAAGCCGCTACCACTCACATTAGACAGGTATTGTTGCGACTACTGGATGTGCCGGTTGGTTCCGGGCAGGTTTACATCGCAACTCAGTCTAACCTCGGGCTGGGCATATTCGTGTTTTCTAAGTTCAAAAGGGTTTTTGATTAATTTTCAAATCAGGTTTTGAAAACAACCATCCCGTCCGTCGGATCAGTTAGGGATAGCCAGGGAGAGCAGGAAACTTGTATTTTCCAAACCCAAGCCTAGACACTATCCTCTCTGTCACCCTAGAACTTTCTGGTGTGTCATTAAAAGAGATGTCGTTAATAAACCTTTAATTTGTTTAAAGTTATATTTCCTCACTCAGGCCAAATTCTATAAGTAAATTATTTCTAATTTACTTATTTCCTAATTACTCTTTTAATGTAAGTTGTCAACATTTATTCTTATGCCCCTTTTTCCCCATATATCATATTTATGCTTTTTGGTATGTAAACTATACCAAATCAAGTGTCACTAACCATGATTTTGCTAAACCTGACAGTTATTCCCAATTTTGGCCAATTTCACTTTTATGCCAATATACTTACCATTGCCAAATTAGCTAATCCAATTCCGATTCATCATTCTAATTCACGTCAAACTAGACTTATTACTCTAGCTCTCTATTCATGTAAATGCTAGATTTACATGTCAATACTAGATTCAAATTACACATCTTATAATCTATGTCAAATTTATCCAATTTGCATTTCTATGAACATGCCATAATACATGTTCCCAATTTATGCCAAAATCCAAGTTTTACAACTATGTTTTAGTACATTTCACATTATGCCCAAATCGTATTCCCACCGTTCGTATAATTGCGATTCAATCTAGATTATGGATAAGTCTAGACTCGTAGAAATTAGGGAATGAACCAAAGATGCTATGCAAAAGATAGACATACTAACTGGCATAAAAAGGGTTGAATAACGACGTTGGTTCAAGAACATGGGTAGACCTAACTTAATAGGTAAATTCCCAAGGTCTAAAGCCAAAGATAGACAGAATAGAGACGCAGGTTCAAGAACAAGGGTATACCTAACTTAATAGGTAAATTCCCAGGGTCTAAAACCAAAGAAAACCAAGGACAAGTAGAATAAATAATCGGGTTTAGACCCAATCTCATAATCACAGAACTTAAGCAACACTTTCCTAGTCATGAATCATAGGTGTTTAATCACAGATGTCCTTGTTTTGTCATAGGCAATAGTTTATGTTTCCTAATCAAAGGCATAGGCTTAGTCAAGGAAATAATCCTCATAGTCACAGTCATAGTCATATGCAATGTTCATAGTCATAGGCAATGTTCATAGTCATAGGCAAATGTTCATGGTCATAGGCATATGGTTTTAAGGTCCATAGTTTCATAGTCATGGTCTATTTTGTCCTCGAATCATAACAGTTCTTAATTAGGTTCAAGAGTATAGGCACTGATTCGAATAGAGAGAGAGAGAGAGAGAGAGAGAGAGAATTGGCATATTCTTTTATTCCTTTAATTTCATGTCACGAACAAAGAAAAACGTTCAAATCTAGAAATAACTGACTTACAGAGATTAGATCAGAACAGAAAGATGGCGTTGCTAAGATTCGTAGAAAAACAGTCGTTTGAACCTCCTCTTGAATCCTAGCTTGACTTGAACCTCTTCTTGAAAGTCTTTTAGCAGCATCTCCTCGTCTTGATTTATTTTATATATTATTCTATTTATTATTTAATTTAAGAGGAGGAGAAGAAGCCATGTTTGTCAATAATCTTTGCAGCATAGTCAATAATCTTTGCAGCATAAGGGTAGAAAAGAATTGTGAATAGAGAAGAAGACCAGGGTTGTTTATATAGTGTTAGGCGGACGAACCTGGTCAGAAAACGTGACCAAATACATCAGAACGAACCAGATGCAGAAAGGTGGAAAAACAGGGGGGTCGACCCCCAGGTCGACTACATAGTCGACCTGGGTGCCCCAGGTCGACTACCCAGTCGACCTGGGTAGCCCAGGTCGACTACCCAGTCGACCTGGGTGTCTTGGGCGGGAAAATTCCCGCCCTGGCCAATCCGGCCCGATTTTTGAAATTTGAATTTGTTTTCTATTTGTTCGAATTTTAAACTGAATTCTGAAACTTCCGGAGGCCATATCTCCCTCATACGGACTCCGATTTACGCAAACTCAGACTCGTTTTCATGTAGAATTCCGAGACGAACGCAATGGCGCAGCCCGTTTTCCTTGATTTTGATTTTGATTTTAACTTTTAATTCTGCCTTGATTTGTAAATCTTAGTGTTACAGAACTATGGGGTGTTACACAACATTCCTAGTATCTTTTTCCTCATGATTATAAATATTATCCTCTATTTCTTGAAAATCAGAAGTTTCTACATTCAGTCCTTCTTGAGCTTCAGGGGGAATCCATCTAGCATCACAGTTACCAGCATGATAATCATCATCATGACCAAAAACATTACATTGTAATCATTTCATAGGGATAAATTCATATTCAACTGTAACTGAAAGCTTTTGTCCATTATGTAATAAAACAGGAATTTCAGTTTTTAGTTCAGTCTGAGTATCTATTGAGATCAAGACTCTCGTATATTTTGTAAATCGTTTTTCAGTTGTATTTTCGTCTATCAAAATAGGATTTGATATAAAACTAGTCAACATTTGAAAATCTTCCTTAGACCAAAGCTCCATGGGCAGATCAAGCAATCTGATCTAGATCTGAGCTTCGTTACACAGTTTAGAGCTAGAATCATAAGCTGGATGCCAAGCTTCAACATACATTAGTCTCCCAAAATAAGAATAGGTTAAGCTTTCAAAGATGCGAGAAAAATCTTCTTTTCTTTCAAACTGAACAAAAAATTGTAGCTAGGAGAAACACGGATATTAAAACTACCCAAAGGTTTCCAGACTTTGGATATATAATCTTTCAGCTTAATCGATAGTAAACGAAAATGGATCGGGATCAAGGCTACCTTGTTCTTCCATGATGGTTCAGATATGTTGAAAACTTTTTCTGGAATAAAGATGTATTGCAGAGTCGGATGTACAAAATCAAGCTTTCTAATATTTGAACCAGATGAGATCGAATCAGGATTTGATGTGGGATTTGAGGAGGTTTTAGGTTGCGGATTAATGGATGTTGATGATGAATGGTTTAAGGAAGAGGATGATGGTTGCGATCGAAGGAGAGAGAAAGAGGAAGGTAATGCATGCTTTTTGTCTGCCATTAAAGGAAACCTTAG
The DNA here is from genome assembly GCA_030737875.1 of Allium sativum. NCBI lineage: Eukaryota > Viridiplantae > Streptophyta > Magnoliopsida > Asparagales > Amaryllidaceae > Allium > Allium sativum. Next base: position 565,935,153 of record CM060920.1, on the reverse strand, counting down.
AAGGTGAAAAAAATCTTTTCAATTAGTTTTTCTTACAATCAAAATACAAGTCAATATAATACTAAATATTGAATTTCAACGTGCGTTTCAATTTGCTAAGACCACATAATTCCAAAAAATACAAAATTCGAAATCGTGCTACAATTGACAAGTACGGTTCTTACGAGCCATCTTGTCGAATTTGGAGACCGTTTGAAAATCGGCCTTATTTCTAGCTTTTATTAAACTTTAACTGAATTTTCAATACGCGTTTACATTATGTATGTTTACATATGGACTCCAATTGACTTGAAATTTGAATCCTAGCAATAATTTAATGTTCCTAATCTTATAAAACCAGTTTCATCGAAAATGGAGGTCGTTTGCAAAATGGCTATTTTTAAGGCTTAAATAAAATCAATGAAATATAAATAAATTCAAAAACAGTTTCAATAAACAATAATAAATTAATATTATCGTATATATCCAAATAAAATATCATATTGTTTCAAAATCAATATACTTGAGTTTATTACTCAATATTTCCAAAATTTAAGTCAAATCGATATTTAGACTCATAATAAATCCTTTTATTTTATTAAATAAATCGTTATAATTTATAAACGATTTCATAGCGACTTTTGAAATTTTGCTTTGGACATAACTTACAATTTGTAACACAAAAACTCAATTTCTCACTTACATTAGACAACTATAGTTCAATATATCCTAACGTTTCTTGTTTTACAGAAATCCGACTTATAATGAATTTTGTATATTCAATTGAAATTCAAAACTAAATATTTCGAACTACCATGAAATTATGAGTTTGTTTTATAATTAATATAAACTTATGTATTCAAACTTCGTTTTAAATAAATTTTAAGTCGTTAATCCTCAAAATAAATCATTTTAAATATTTATCCATTAAATATTTCTTACTAAATTTTGGGTCGTTACATTTTTGCCATTGTTTTATTTGAACTAAAGTATTAAATTTATCTATCTTGTTTTGACTACTTTGTATATAAATTTAACTATCTTATTAAATTATTCTATATAAAATCTATTTTTGATTCTGAACAATTTTTACAAACTTACTTTATAACGAAACCTATCTATTTTAATTCAAACCTGTTTTTCAAACCTATTTAATTTACTTAAACTATTTTATATCAAAACCTATCTAATTTATTCAAATCATATTTTTCCAAAGATTTATTTATTTTATTCAAACCTATTTTATTTTGAGCTTATTATTTTACTTCAACTATTTTGACGAAGATATTTCCAATCCGAGCAATTCAAGCCGGAAACTATTAAATATAAAGATTCATTTGAATAACGATATTTGGGAATGAGTAATACAAATCGAATGTGAAGTTTTGAAAATGAGTTTCTTTTTGAATATGAGTTTGAAATGATATTGAATATCCAAATTGATTGTGAATTCAAAACTAAATTGGTATTGAAATGGAATTTCAAGAATCTTTAATAATCGATATGAAGTTTTGAGAACTTATATATGATGTATACAAGAATAAAGTTATTCGAAACCACTGATTTGGAAGGTAATTAATTTGAAATGAAAACTTATACAATGGAATTTTTATATGAATGATATGTTTGAAAACATGATTTGGAAAGGAAAACTTATGTAAATTGACATTTATATAAGTGTGATATATGCGAAATATGAAATGAATTACTATGAGTATATAGTATCTTATGTTTTCAAAACCAAAGATATAGGGAAGTTTCTTCCAGTGTGTTCCTACTCGTCAGGTAACGTTTGGGACCTCGGGTCCATTGAAAACTCTAGCTTCGTTGCAACTACGTTGATTGGAGTGTCCATTGAAATCAGAATCTCACTCGGTGAGATCATGTTTGATATTGTAACGTCCTGCCTTTTTGACCGCTTCAAATTGGGATATTAAGCCAACTTAAAACGTTCAAAACGACGGATCGTTATTTAGCTTACAAAGTTTAAAACAGAATCAAAACAGAAAACAAATAAACAACATAGTATTGAACAGCAAAATAAACTTTTATTTATAAATCAGAATTTTTAATACAATATTTTTCTATACAGCGGAATTTAGAATTTAAGTACAAGAAAAGTGTTTACTGTTCAAAAATCTTCAGAGTACGCGTCTTCGAATCCCCAGCTTCACTAGTCTTTGAATCCTGAGCTGAAATCTTTAAAATATGTACTGCTCGGATCTGACTTGAGCATTTCACGCAAAAACATAAATTACTCGAGTCAGGATTAATCATAGTTCAAGTAAATTAATTTTAAATAAAAACTGAATAAATGGTTAATCCTATAATCCACTAACTTAAGAGTACATCGAGCCCATGAGAAATTTGCGAAGAATATAGCATAGAAATTTGGGATAAAATAAGACAGAGCAACATATCGATTCATATATATGTATGCTGATGACATGTGTATACACACACAATAGTATGTATATACACATGTGTCCATTGGCCGCCACATATATACCAAGACCAAGCTTCGGGAGACCAGTACATGCAAAGGAAGGGGTACGTACAACAATCAAGGAAGGGTGGAACATTCAATAGCTCAAACCAATTGAGCCAAACAGTTTTGTACATGGGCAAGGCAGCAGGGCAAAAATGGCCAAGTGATCATATATGTGCAGTCAATACAAATGTTAAATATCCCTACATAATTGGCCTTATATAGTGGGTGTAACATAACTATAATGCAACGAGTATGCAGCAACAAACACCAAGATTCCTAAATAAATTGGTTTCAGAAATTACGAAAGAAGACAGTGGAAATGAATCAAATGGTTTAATTTATAAAGAAGGTAAAATGGCATCTAGCATGGTTTCAGCTTTGGGATAAATTAGCTAAACTGGCATGTATCCTTATTTAATTTTTTTCCAAAACAAAGAAAAGCAACTTGTAAACATGTACATCGGGTTTCACAAGACAGGGAGTTAATTTATGCATTTCAAATTTGAATATATACACAAGACTTGATGTACTCTTTTATTTATGAATTTAAGACAAGGTCGTGGCATGCACATTTAATCAACCAACAAGGTGGTGTGACTGTGAACATAAACAAATAAGGTGTATACAGGAACAATAAGGTAATAGTGTACTTAAATTATAAACCCAACAAATTCTTAGTTTCAGATTTTAACAAACTAATCTTGAGAGCGTATACAGGAAACAATAACGGTAAATATTTAACTTCTCAGATTTTACTGCATATGCTTAAAAATAAAGGCTTTCTTTCTTCACTGCATATGCCGGTTACAAATACATATGCAAGTCACTACTGATTTATATTTTCAAGTTAACAAAAGGGTCAACACATATTCAGGTTACAGGGAACTAAACACAAATGGCAAATATTGCTTGGCTTACAGGGAACGTATAACAGATGAAAGTATATGCATGTACACTTAAGTAACAGAGAACATATGACAATTGAAACATATGCAAGAAAATAATGGCTGGAACTCATGCATGCCTTACTAATATCACATATATAATTCCAGATAATACTATGACATTTTGAATATAATCAAGTGAATCTCGGTCAAATGCTAGTGTCGAACAGCCAATAACATAAGCTATCAACATATATATAGATAACCCGTGTCTAGGGGAAGGAAACTTAAGTAATTATGTTGGTTCAAACCGAGCGCCTACAGCAAGTCCAACATACACAGGTAAATATCCAAGTATAAAATTTCAAAGCAAGTCTAATATATGAACCAGTGTCCAAGTTAAGAAAAACATGAACAAAGTTGTTTCCAGTTTAGGTATATATGAATAAGAGGTGTTTTCCCAAAGCAAACCATACATTCCCTTATCAGATTTTCTCTTCAGTAATATAGCATATATACTCATGTATGTTGCCCCCATTTAGTCGAGATAGGTATATACCCAAACAAGAATTCACTATAACCAGTTTGTGACAAAATTTATATAAATGTGAATGTATGTTACTAAGTGGACAAAACCAAGAAGTCAGGCACGTCACATATTCTAAACCATGACAGGTGTAACATGTTTTGTATAAACATATAAAGCCAGCTTTTAAATAAAGACAATTTCAAGTTGCTATCTGAATTAAGGACTTAAATGACAATTCTATGATGTAATGAATATTGTATTAATCAGCATGTTTATACAGAAAATTTGCAGTTGTACCAAATCAATAAAGTTGTCGTGTCTATCAAATGTTTAACTGGAAAACTCTTAAGTGCAAATTCAAAGGGGCGATATCAGCCAATAAATCATATCTTCAGCAAAATAATTCAAGGGCAGATAGCATTCCTATTCATCAACAAATAAAATGTAGTATCAGATAAAGTGCAGTACAGAAATGGAAGAACAAATGCAATATTAAAATGAAGGATCAAGTGTAATTCAGTTCTTATTAGTAATCTGTTCCTATCAGTTTTTTTTTCTTTTTTTTTTCTACTATCATCGGCCATAATAAAGCAAGGGAAGCGAGGTACAGCATGTGTGTCCAGGTCATGCAATTAAATGGAAGGTTATCCCACAAGGTCAGTAAATTCAAATGTGAATACATTTTTCTTTTCATCCTATTGACAGCATGAGGACCCCAAGACCCCAAAGGAACAGTGCAGCAACTCAAATCTGTGGATAAAGCACAAGCAACAATTATCAAAACACAATCCATTATCAATCAATTCAAACCCAAGTCAGAAACACCACAAAAAATCATACTATCAGAATTAGTTTGTATTAAAATTAAAGTACTTAAACTAGAATTAATCAATCGTGAGTTCCCAAAAGAAACTCACCTTGAATGCAACCATACGGTGGCATAGGCCATGGGCTCGATGTGGTTCGGAACGAAGTGGCTCGAGTTGCTATGCCTGCAAGAACTGATGGTGGCAGCACCCAACGAGACTGGAAAAGCAGCGATCATTATTGAAGGTGGAAGACTAGACAACAACAACAAAGCTTCAGAAGACGGAGTGGTGTTGACACGGTGGCTTCCCTGGTCGAGGCGGATTGATTTGGGAAGGAGAAGCAAGTTTGATTTTTGAGGAAGGGAGCGTTGCGCTTCGGCCACAAAAATTCAGAAGAGAAAAATGATTTTCTTCTTTGATTTAGGGATTTCGCTTATGAGGAATTTGGGGGATGAAGGGTGCGATTTATAGAGAAGTAAACCGTTGGAAGCAAGGAATTAGAGTAGGCTGAATTTGGGGTGGGTGGTTTCTGAAATTACTTGATGGTGAAGGAAGGAAATGTGAACCGTATGTAATCTACTACTACCGACATTTATGATACACGTTTTTTTATTTCATCATAAACGAACTCCAAATAATACGGAACTTGACGTGCTGCTATGTTTTCGCATTCTAAACCTAATAAATTAGTTCGATTGAATTCCCATCCCGTTTACACAATAATATTATTTTAAATTTAATTTATCTATCGGTTCGCATATATATTTCGTCTACCGCAAAAACAACTATGTTTTTCCCCAAATTTTGAAATATAGCAATAATTAATTATACGCATTCAAATAAAAATTCGTTTTGTTACAAACCGAGGTTATTTGAAAATTTATTCATATATATTTATACGTTCAACTTCATTTCTAATATAATTCCCATATATTTAAACGAACAAAATTTCTGATTTGTTTTAATGCCAACTATGTATATTTCTAAATTCAACCATTAAAATTTTCACTCGAATCTCAATCCAACTAAATTCAATTCAAATATTTGCCTCTTAACTAACGTTCTAAATCAAATTAAATCACAACAATATATTTGATTTTTAGCTCAAGTATCAATATAACTTGATTATTAATAGTTAAACCCTAATTAATCTCATATTCCTGTTGTCGAAATTTCTGGGTCGTTACATTCTTCCCCCCTTTAAAACTTTTCTTCCTCGAAAAGGAGAGATTGTCAGGGTTATACCAACGTATACTTCAAATTTCCATATTTGGGTGAAAACTTTCCACCATTAATTCAAATATTGGTATCTAAGCTATCGATCCTCATTATTTACCATCATATTCAATTAACTTGGAAAATCATATTTTCTTCCAAAATTAATCTATTCTTAAATTTCAAATCCTGCAAATAATCCCAAATTTTCTTATAATCTCTTCTGTCAATATCTACTTATCCATCGTTTCACAAGTTCAACTACGTCATCACATATTCAATCCATTTAATCTTCCATACACTCATTGAAAAGTGTAATTATTATTTTCCTTTCAAGTCACAAATTATCGACCTGAAATTTTTCAAAATCTAAAACCTTTATACTTTTATATGGAAAATATTGGTATTATTATTCCAAGATTCTCTTTCTTATTTTAATCTCAAATTATTTATTTGAAAAAACTTTATAGCTCGAAGTTTGACAGTTTATTGTCGTTCTTACAGATGTCAGACATACGTTGGCCAGGCGCACGACTAAATTCTCCAAGCACTAAATATCCTTGCTTCAACTCCCAGTGAAAAATATTTCAAAAATTCTTTTAAAAACAGATACGGAAAGTACCAATGTGATATTGATATGTTGATTGTTCATGAATCGCAGATACACAATGGTTCCGTCTGGGTCCCCCAGAAAACATCTGTATCCGTAGGAAATCGCTTCCCTGCAAATTTCGTCATGGACAGATCAACGGAAGATATTTTAAGGATCAAAAGACATTCTAAGGTCACTGAGCGTTGATTGCTTTGTCTCAGAATCATGGAAACAAATCAAGGAATTATGAAGATACTTCAAGTCACGAGGACAAAACAAGTCCCAAAGACAAATCAGGTCACGAAGACCAATCAAGTCACGAAGACTAACTGCTGCATCAAACAGGTGGCTCACTATCACTAAGATATCTCGAACATTGCATGGCTCCATTCTACTTTTAGTAACTCTAGTGGTTACATCTCTTTCACTTGTAGATATGCCATGTGGACCGCAGGTACACAATGGTTACGCCCGATTCCCTCAGGAAACATCCGACCGCTGTAGGCTATCTGCAGCCCTGCGAATTACGCTAGCAGTCGTGCTCAACGGCAACTCATGAGTTTCATGTCCGGACAACCTACTGCCACCAGCAGCATATCTCGACAAAGCTCGAAATTCAAGGAGAAGGAAGGTACTTTCCTTATTTTGCTTCGAACATATAATACTATATACATATAGTACTTTATTTCAAAATCCTCTTAAATCATACTTATGTCAACTTACATAAGATCTACTTTTCAAATCATATTTCCAAACATCTCATCTCATTGTTATATAAATTCTGTTATATAAAATTTATCTCAATTCATTACCTTCCAAATCAATGGTTTTCGGATTCGCTATATTCATATATATATTTTCAAAATCTTCAATATCCAATATCTCAGATCGAATATCCTCAAATTTCCATTCAAATTCCAAATTTTGGTTTTGATCTCTCATCCAATTAAGATATTTAATATCCTTTCAAACTCAGATTTATGCATCTATTCGTTACAAACAAAATTTCCTTTCAAAATTTACAATTATTAGTTCATCACTTAATTCACATCTTTACGCCCTTATATTCCAGAATTTTCGTTCTTACAACAACTTCTCATTCATGTATTACCACTCTGTGTTACTACTCTCTCATATTCACATCCTTCGACTGTAAATTAGCAAGCGAACAACTCCCCAAGTATCAACCCCAAAGACCGAAACCAACATTAGATCAACACTCAAGAAATTATTCAACTTAACTAATCTCCAGTCAGTTTTCAACTTCCTAGACCTAATTTCTTAATTTCTTACCAAATCATTTCTTATGCAGTACTCGAATTTAGTTTACGAATCTACTTCTTTTATGAAAAACATTGATTATAACGATATCATTATAATTTCCACTTAGAAATATTTCACTTTCAAGATTTCAAATAACATCATACAAATGAGATTAAACCATTCATAGCTATTTCATAGAGTTCAAAAATTTTCATACCCATTCGATTTAAATAATTATACATAGTCTCGATCTATTCAAAACACGTACATAGGAGATTTAGGGTTACAACGATAGTATTACGAAACAGAGCTAACTTAATTAGAACTTACAATCTTCGATGTTTGTCTGCTTTTCGATTGATGATCCACATCTCTGCGTAAATTTCTTTCACGATATTCAATTTTCTGGAGTCTCCACAAAAGGATTAGTGCATTCCTCATCCACATGACCCCACTTCTTACAGTTCTTACAATAATACGAGATGGAGCCGTCTTTATCTACATACTTCACAGTTTTCTCTCTAGCGACACGCAACACTGCCTGTCGTCCCTGTCGTCTCTCGGAACAGCTTCGAGCTATATGTCCAACTTGTTTACAATGATAACAAATGATTGGTTCATCGGGCTTCTAACAGATTGCAGGCTTTTTCTTTTTCATCTTAAGACAACGCCTGGAGAAATGTCCCCTCTCTCGACATTTAAAACAGAAAATCTCGGATCGGTTAAATTTTCCTTCTTTCTTCTTTCCCTTGTCTCTCTTTCCGCACGTAGCCACATAATGTCCCTTGTTCTGACATCTGTAACAGACGATATTGTCGTAGGGGCCAGCTATCTGTTTTTCCTTAATCCTCTCCTCGTATTCCAATATTAATTCTTCCCTTCTTTTACGTTCTGCCGCTTTTCGTTCTCGACGTGCGGCTTTTTGCTCTTCAATCCTTACCATTCTGATTTATCAAAACTCATTAGTCTCTCATGGTCTTTTGGAAAACATTTCCAATTATCATATTCATATTTTTACAATTTTACGAAATCTCTTATTATTATTGGGAAAACATTTCAATATATTCGCAAATCTTCATTTTATGACGAAAATATACTTTATTCTCATGAAAACATTTCTAAAATCGTTATTTGGATTCAACAGATGTTAAATACAACATCGTTGTTCCCACTTAATTGTTGACACTTATTAGCTCTCTTCACTTAACCCCTTTTTATTTTATTTTCATCAACTTATATTCTTAATTTCAAAATAAAATTCATCGTTTCTTCTTTGAAGCGATTTCAAATTTTCCTTTTTCTGTTCAAATTGAATTTTTATCCACAATCAACTTCAGTTATCTTTGATTTCTAAGACTCACGCTTAACAAAGTTAATTCGTTGTTTATCTCCTGCTTATCTACCTTAGATACCATCCGATTATGGATTCGAGATTCAAATCCTAAGGGAACTTATCAAAGAAAATGCTTGCAAACCTGGATTCGAAGAGTTCCAAAGACTGGGGATTCCGAATCAAATATCAAATCTCAAAATTCCTTTTCCACTGTATTAGTTTCAAAATAATAGTCTCAAAAATGATTTCTCAATATATATATATATATATATATTCCAAAATCCATTTTAAAATTATTTTCATTTTCAAAATTCATATTTCGAAACCTTTTTATTTCCAAAATTCGCTTTTCTAGTATCGTTCCTACTCATTTAAACTCGATAAGCTAAGCTTTGAATAAACCAAAGCTCTGATACCAACAGTAACGTCCCGTCTTTTTGACCGCTTCAAATTGGGATTTTAAGCCAACTTAAAACGTTCAAAACGAGGGATCGTTATTTAGCTTACAGAGTTTAAAACAGAATCAATATAGAAAATAAATAAACAACATAGAATTGAACAGCGAAATAAACTTTTATTTATAAATCAGAATTTTTAATACAATATTTTTCTATATAGCGGAATTTAGAATTTAAGTACAAGAAAAGTGTTTATTATTCAAAAATCTTCAGAGTGCGCGTCTTCGAATCCCCAGCTTCACTAGTCTTTGAATCCTGAGCTGAAATCTTTAAAATCTGTACTGCTCGGATCTGACTTGAGCATTTCACGCAAAAACATAAATTACTCGAGTCAGGATTAATCATAGTTCAAGTAAATTAATTTTAAATAAAAACTGAATAAATGGTTAATCCTATAATCCACTAACTTAAGAGTACATCGAGCCCATGAGAAATTTGCGAAGAATATAGCATAGAAATTTGGGATAAAATAAGACAGAGCAACATATCGATTCATATATATGTATGCTGATGACATGTGTATACACACACAATAGTATGTATATACACATGTGTCCATTGGCCGCCACATATATACCAAGACCAAGCTTCGGGAGACCAGTACATGCAAAGGAAGGGGTACGTACAACAATCAAGGAAGGGTGGAACATTCAATAGCTCAAACCAATTGAGCCAAACAGTTTTGTACATGGGCAAGGCAGTAGGGCAAAAATGGCCAAGTGATCATATATGTGCAGTCACTACAAATGTTAAATATCCCTACATAATTGGCCTTATATAGTGGGTGTAACATAACTATAATGCAACGAGTATGCAGCAACAAACACCAAGATTCCTAAATAAATTGGTTTCAGAAATTATGAAAGAAGACAGTGGAAACGAATCAAATGGTTTAATTTATAAACAAGGTAAAATGGCATCTAGCATGGTTTCAGCTTTAGGATAAATTAGCTAAACTGGCATGTATCCTTATTTTATTTTATTTTTCCAAAACAAAGCAAAGCAACTTGTAAACGTGTACATCGGGTTTCACAAGACAGGGAGTTAATTTATGCATTTCAAATTTGAATATATACACAAGACTTGGTGTACTCTTTTATTTATGAATTTAAGACAAGGTCGTGGCATGCGCATTTAATCAACCAACAAGGTGGTGTGGCTGTGAACATAAACAAAGAAGGTGTATACATGAGCAATAAGGTAACTATGTACTTAAATTATAAACCCAACAAATTATTAGTTTCAGATTTTAACAAACTAATCTTGAGAGCGTATACAGGAAACAATAATGGTAAATAATTAACTTCTCAGAATTTACTGCATAATAAAGGCTTTCTTTCTTCACTGCATATGCTGGTTACAAATACATATGCAAGTCACTATTGATTTATATTTCAAGTTAACAAAAGGGTCAACACATATTCAGGTTATAGGGAACTAAACACAAATGGCAAATATTACTTGGCTTACAGGGAACGTATGACAGATGAAAGTATATGCATGTACACTTAAGTAACATAGAACATATGACAATTGAAACATATGCAAGAAAATAATGGCTGGAACTCATGCATGCCTTACTAATATCACATATATAATTCCAGATAATACTATGACATTTCGAATATAATCAGGTGAATCTAAGTCAAATGCTAGTGTCGAACAGCCAATAACATAAGCTATCAACATATATATAGATAATTCGTGTCTAGGGGAAGGAAACTTAAGTAATTATGTTGGTTCAAACCAAGCACCTACTGCAAGTCCAACATACACAGGTAAATATCCAAGTATAGAATTTCAAAGCAAATCTAATATATGAACCAGTGTCCAAGTTAAGAAAAATATGAACAAAGTTGTTTCCAGTTTAGGTATATATGAATAAGAGGTGTTTTCCCAAAGCAAACCATACATTCCCTTATCAGATTTTCTCTTCAGTAATATAGCATATATACTCATGTATGTTGCCCCCATTATTCGAGATTGGTATATACCCAAACTAGGATTCACTATAACCTGTTTGTGACAGAATTTATATATATGTGAATGTATGTTACTAAGTGGACAAAACCAAGAAGTCAGGCATGGCACATGTTCTAAACCATGACAGGTGTAACATGTTTTGTATAAACATATAAAGCCTGCTTTTAAATAAAGACAATTTCAAGTTGCTATCTGAATTAAGGACTTAAATGGAAAATCTATGATGTAATGAACACTATATTAATCAGCATGTTTATACAGAAAATTTGCAGTTGTACTAAATCAATAAAGTTGTCGTGTCTATCAAGTGTTTAACTGGCAAACTCTTAAGTGCAAATTCAAAGGGGCGATATCATCCAATAAAACATATCTTCAGCAAAACAATTCAAGGGAAGATAACGTTCCTATTCATCAACAAATCAAATGTAGTATCAGATAAAGTGCAGTACAGAAATGGAAGAACAAATGCAATATTAAAATGAAGGATCTAGTGTAATTCAGTTCTTATTAGTAATCTGTTCCTATCAGTTTTTTCTTCTTCTTTTTTTCCACTATCATCGGCCATAATAAAGCAAGGGAAGCGAGGTACAGCATGTGTGTCCAGGTCATGCAATTAAATGGAAGGTTATCCCACAAGGTCAATAAATTCAAATGTGAATACATTTTTCTTTTCATCATATTAACAGCATGAGGACCCCAAGACCCCAAAGGAACAGTGCAACAACTGAAATCAGTGGATAAAGCACAAGCAACAATTATCAAAACGCAATCTATTATCAATCAATTCGAACCCATGTTAGAAACACCACAAAAAATCATACTATCAGAATTAGTTTGTATTAAAATTAAAGTACTTGAACTAGAATTAATCAATCCTGAGTTCCCAAAAGAAACTCACCTTGAACGCAACCATACGGAGGCACAGGCCATGGGCTCGATGTGGTTCGAAATGAAGTGGCTCGAGTTGTTATGCCTGCGAGAACTGATGGTGGCAGCACCCAAAAGCAGCGATCATTATTGAAGGTGGAAGACTTGACAACAACAACGAAGCTTCAGAAGACGGAGCAGTGTTGACACTGTGGCTTCCCTGGTCGAGGCGGATTGATTTGGGAAGGAGAAGCAAGTTTGATTTTTGAGGAGGGGAGCGTTGCGATTCGGCCAGAAAAATTCAGAAGAGAAAAATGATTTTCTTCTTTGATTTAGGGATTTCTCTTATGAGGAATTTGGGGGATGAAGGGTGCGATTTATAGAGAAGTAAACCGTGTGAAGCAAGTAATTGGAGTAGGCTGAATTTGGGGTGGGTGGTTTCTGAAATTACTTGACGATGAAGGAAGGAAATGTGAACCGTATGTAATCTACTGCTACCGACATTTATGTTACACGTTTTTGTTTTTATTTCATCATAAACGAACTCCAAATAATACGGAACTTGACGTGCTGCTACGTTTTCGCATTCTAAACCTAATAAATTAGTTCGATTGAATTCCCATCCCGTTTACACAATGATATTATTTTAAATTTAATTTATCTATCGGTTCGCATATATATTTCGTCTACCGCAAAAACAATTCTGTTTTTCCCCAAATTTTGAAATATAGCAATAATTAATTATACGCATTCAAATCAAAATTCGTTTTGTTACAAACCGTGGTTATTTGAAAATTTATTCATATATATTTATACGTTCAACTTCATTTCGAATTTAATTCCCATATATTTAAACGAACAAAATTTCTAATTTGTTTTAACGCCAACTATGTTTATTTCTAAATTCAACCATTAAAATTTTCACTCGAATCTCAATCCAACTAAATTCAATTCAAATATTTGCCTCTCAACCAACATTCTAAATCAAATTAAATCACAACAATATATTTGATTTTTAGCTCAAGTATCAACATAACTTGATTATTAATAGTTAAACCTTAATTAATCTCATTTTCCTATTGTCGAAATTTCTGGGTCATTACAGATATATTATTATGACTGATTTATTCTAGTGAAATTCGAGAGGAGCTATGCCTATAGTAACAAGCAACTCCACAGCGATAGTGGCGTCACCGCTGAGTAAGTGCAATCTAGACGCCATAGTGTAATTCGAGGGGAGCGATGCATACAGTACAAACGAGCCTATTGGGATAGTAGTGTAATCGCTGCTTAATTGTGATCCATGGAGAACCTAAAGGCATGCCTGTATTTAATCACCTATTTAATTGTTGCTAGTGCACAACCGATCTCAGCATTGCAAATTCTAGCACAAATGTTTCTAGAAGCAACTACAAATGAATGTTTATTTCAAAAAAAACACTATATATGATATTTTATAACCATGGTTACTGTACTTTTTTTTAAACTGTAAGGTGATGTATTTCTGGTTTAATCAGGCATGGAATTCGAGGGATGTGATACCTATGACACAAGCGATTCTACTTGGATAGTAGCATAACCGCCGCGTGTCTGTGATCCATGGGGGATGTAACAGCCCGCACCTCCGTTAACGCAAGATATTGTCCCCAACTTAGCCACCGTATAGGTGTGGGGTTTTGTTCCTCGAAAGGCCTCGACATTAGTAAGAGATAAGATCTACTATATAAGTACCCACTCCACACAGGCTTCCACGATGTGGGACTCAGGGATATTACATTCTCCCCTCCTACAGAGCCCAACGTCCCCGTTGGTTCACAAACACCTCACCCAGGTGCTGTGGTCCACACAGAAGCCACAATTCTGGTTGGGTATTATTGGCTCTGATACCACTGTAACAACCCACACCTCCATTCACACAAGATATTATCCCCAACTTAGCCACCGTATAGGTGTGGGGTTTTGTTCCTCAAAAGGCCTCGGCATTAGTAAGGGATAAGCTCTACTATATAAGTACCCACTTCACACAGGCTTCCACGATGTGGGACTTAGGGGTGTTACAGGGGAAGTACTTTCCATATCTATTTCTTTTTTAAAAAGTTTTTAAGTATTTTCATTAGGAGTTGAAACAAGTATATTATGTACATGGAGATATTAGTCATGCGTCTAACCAACTTATGTCTAATATCTGTAAGAACGACAATAAACTTGATAAACTTCGAGTTATCAAGTATTTCCAAACTTTAAATAACAAGTCAATAATCCGAAATTAAAACCTATAAAACTTCAACAAATAAACTAAGAAAGAGGGTTTTAAATGTTTACAAGTTCACGGCCTTGAAATATAATTAAACTCCTCCTAAATTTCCAACTTGAGAATTTTATGTTTATTTAGGTCTTGTAAAGGTTTATAACAAATTTATTAATAAATGAATCTTGTAAGTTAAAACAAATTGAATAGAATTTTCAAGTTTTGAACCTATAACTTGTTTTAATCCAAGTGAATTATATATTTTTTTTGTTAAGTATAATTTGATATGGAAAATATAGTATTTCAATGATTTGAAATGAAATTGGGATTTCAAAAGTAAGCAAAGATTTTATATCCAAGTATAAATTCAATAAATTCAAGTTTTAATAAAAAATATTTGGAAAATTTAATTGTATGAAAATGTCGAGGTAAAAAAATCCTATAGTTTAATTTGTTTCTAAGGTTAGGAAAAATGTGTATAGTTAAGAATATCATAGTTATACCTAAGTAAAATCTTAATAACCTCTCCTTTTCGAGACGATAAGCCTTGAGTGGGGGAGATTGTAACGAACCAGAATTTTTTATGTTTAAAGTATATAGTTAATTTAGATTTAGTCTTGAAATTAATGTTTATATTAAGAAATTTGTTCAAAATTTTAAATCTGGCCTATTTTAATTTGGTTTTGAATAAGTTTGTAAGTATAAATTTAATTTCAATATTTGAATCTAAATGGTTAGTAAAATTAAACGTTGTTAACATTTAACTAATTAAAATATATTCTTGGAATATTTGTAAATTTTGATTTTTGAAACATAGATTTAACTTGATAATTTATAATCTAATTTAATTTAAATTTGGTTTAACTTAAGGCTTGTATCTGAAAATGTATATTGCATTATACAAG
The DNA here is from genome assembly GCA_030737875.1 of Allium sativum. NCBI lineage: Eukaryota > Viridiplantae > Streptophyta > Magnoliopsida > Asparagales > Amaryllidaceae > Allium > Allium sativum. Next base: position 565,919,597 of record CM060920.1, on the reverse strand, counting down.
TATAATAAAAATAGTATATACACTTTGAAGCAAAAAAAATGCTTTGTTAATAAATTTTTCCACATGTTGAGACCTTGTTGAAATTATAATACTTTTGCTGAATATTCTAAAATTGAAGACACTTGCCCTTGCTTTGGAAATTTTCCCTCTCATTCCTTTTCCTTCTCTCCTCTTCCATCAGCCGAATTAACCCTATTCTCCAAATCAAAATGGTCCACCAAATCGACCTTCACCTTCTCCCACCGCAAAGCCTGCAAATCCGCTACCATCAAAGTCCGCTTCGCCCTCGTCATTCTCCACCAAGTTACTTCGCTCCAACACCTCTAAAATCGCCATGTCCTGCTCGTTGTTCACCACCAACCACCACCAAGGCCATTCGCCTGGCATCGATCGATCAGTCGCCTCTGAAGCCTCGGCCGCAACCAAGAGAAATCGACATCGCTTCCTGCTCCTTCCACCGCTACGTTGCTAAAGGCGAGTACCCCTCATGATCATCATGTTTCAAGTGTTTTACTTCAATATGTATTGAATGTAGTAGGCAGTCTCTTCCTTATTGTTGGTTGGCTTATTCCTGCATTTCCGGTCACTTTTCCTTACCGTTTGGGTTTGGAAATTGAATTGTGTATATGTACGTGAAGGCTAATTAGGATACGTATATACATATCTTCATGTGTTTATAAATGTGCCATCAACATACGTATGTATACAGAGAACACCCTTGCCAGTTTGTTGTTGAATTGCATGCGTGACAAACACACACACATATATATATATATAGTACTTGCTGCTTTTATGTCATGCGTTGCTTACCTTTCTTAGTTTGTACTGGGTTTTTTATTGTTATTGGATGGGCTTGCATAGCCCCTGCCTCAAATTTTTGACATAAGTTGTTTTGTTTGAACTCGTCCATACTGTTTTATGTGAAAACAATGTTGGAAATTTATGTGAATTATTTAAAATATAGAAATATGTGTATGATGGCTCCTATATGTGAATAGTCCCACATCATGGGATTATAAGAAAGATGCAAGTATTTATACTTGTTTCTAAGAAGTCATGTTGGGGCCTTCGGCTCCCAATGCATGCTTTGTTGTGAGGAGGGAGACCATGCATCATGACCACCACACGCGCACGCGACCGACCGACTCGACTCGACCCGACCCGGCCCGGCCCGGCTCGGCTCGGTTCAGGCTTGGGCTTGGGCTTGGACTTGGGCCTTGGCTATGTGGTGTAGACACTTATATTTTTGGACCAGAAAACCTTGACTTTTTCAAACCGTTTTTATGAAAAATATTTCTGAGCCGACTTTATCATGAAGCAATAAACTTTTGACCCGGTATTTCAGCAGATCCTATTTTCTCCTACTGCCCAGTATTTTCGATTAACCCTAATCCCCGTCTATATATTATCTTCAGTTGTAGACGAGATTAGTACAGAAAAAAATTATTATTATTTTTCTCCTCCACCATTAAAATATTCTTACAGAAATTTTCGAGCAGTTATTTATTTCGAAAGTGCAATCTGCCCTGATTTGTTGTGCAAGCAAATCAGTTACTATTCTACGAGGCTGTTTTATCCTAGAGGCGGCGGCGAGAGTACGAACTGGTTTTGCACCACCGGCCAGATCGCCGAATCATCTTCAAGAGACCGACCTGGTCCGCGACTCAGCCATTGTTTCCCAACAATTTGAAGATGATCCATGAAACAATGGCTTCGACTGCCCCATTTACATTCGGCGACCAAACATCTTCAACCTCGCTCATTTCTGATACCCGTCTAGGATTTGCTGTATTCATTTCTATGTTTATCTGTACATACCAGACCGCAGCTACCACTCTCGATATTCACTAAAGATCCCAGATCTAATAATTTAGCCTGATTGAGCTTTTGGGTATACCCTAGATCTGAAGAAATACATGTACGGTGAAGATGAGATAGTTGAGTTGAGAGAGCTGATGCGCGGTCATAAAGAGAAGTAAAGCTTCAGAACTTGTTTCCTACTTGCAACTTAATGCCTGGTATGTTTTTAATTTTTTATCATTTCTTTTGCTCCATGTGACGTTTGAAGTATGATAACTTATACAGTAATGTGCTTTGTCAATGCTGATTAAATTGGTTGTGAATGCCGAAGCATATATACATGGTTAAATGTAATTACACACTCAAGTGATGACCACGAGGTTGAGCAAGTAGAAATGCATGAATTGCGATGTTCAGACTGTATTATGATGCATAAATCTCTCGATTTATTTATATATATTTTTAGGGAAGATAAGAAGTGGCCAAAATAAACAATTGGTCAATACATTTGAAATGCATATGATTATATGGAAATGTCATTAAAATTTGACATTAATAGAATGTGTATGTTATTTGAAAAATGTCAGTAAGAATTGACATTAATAGAACACATATAATATTGGGAAATGTCACTAAAAATTTGACATTAATAGAATGGGTATGTTATTTGATAATGTCCTTAAGAATTGACATTAATTGGATGAATAGGTTTTTTGCATCAAATAAATTGACAAAGTTTATATGCATACAAGTGAAAAGATAGAATATAGAACACCTTTGTTGCATACATGTGGATAATTTATGTTAGTCTCTGAGTTTATGAATATTTTCCTATGAGAAAAAATAAATTCTCAAACATATGAACATCTCTAAAAAATAGTAAGCATCAACAACCGACCAGTAAATAACAGAATGGAATCCGCAAGGAAACCATAAATGACAGTAGCAATCAACCCAAATGAATGATTCTGGACAGTTATTTTATAATACAACTGTAGAAAACCAGATCATATGACACTAATGTATTGGAACAGGCCAGGCCCTACAACGCAGGCTAACCTGACTGAGGAGCCTCTTACGGCTATGATTACTGAGATTCGCCTTATTGGTGAATCAGAGGTTGGTGGGTAGACATTGGTGTTTCTCGCCATGTTTGCTATGATCGTGATATATTCACAATATACACGGTTGCTGACGATTAGAAAGTGTGTTGTGAGATTCTCGCACCACTTAAGCTGTAGAGACTGGTAATATGAAAATAAAACATATGATTGGAAAGACATTGATTCTTAAAGATGTGATGCATTTGATATGTTTGAAACATTCAAAATTGAAATCAAGCAAATAGAAATTTAAGAGACTATATAGTGATAGAGGAACAAAATATGAATCAAATTCTATTCTGGATTTTTTATGTGATATATTGTACATAAGAGAACTACACCATTTTCACCTGAAATGGAAGGTAAAGCTAAAAAAAATAGGACCTTTACCGAATTAGTAATTGTCATTTTATTAAATTTTGGTGCAGCAAAACATTAGTGGGGGGATATTTTATAGACTGTATGTTATGTTCTGAATAGAATCCCCAATTCTAAGAATAAAATTTCGCCTTATGAAATTTTAGAGAAATATAAATCCAATATGTCATACTTTAGAACTTGGGGTTGCTTAGCATATGTTCGCATTCCAGACCATAAGAGAATAAAATTGGCAAGTAAATCATACGAATGTGTATTTATAAGCTATGCTGTTAATAGCGAAGCATACAGAATTTATGACCTAAATACACATAATATAATTTGAATCAAATGATGCCAATTTTTATGAAACGAAATTTCTTTTTAAATTAAGGAATAGTGGGGGCACATCAAGTATGCCTATTAGAACAGAACTTAATAAAAGTTCTGAAGTTGAACCTAGAAGAAGTAAAAGAGCAAGAACCGTAAACGAATTTGGTTCGAATTTTTGTGATTTTACTATAGAGGAGAATCCCTTAAACCTCCAAGAGGCCTTATCTTCTTTAGATGCCGATTTTTGGCGAGAGGCTATAAATAATGAGATGGATTCTTTGAAATCCAATAAGACTTGGCATTTGACATATTTACCCTCTGGTTGTAAATCTATAGGCTGTAAATGAGTACTTAAAAAGAAAGCTAAAACCTGATGGTACTATTGATAAATACAAAGCACGACTAGTAGCTAAAGGTTTTAGAGAAAAAGAAAATATAGATTTCTTCGACACTTTTTCACCTGTAACTAGAATAACATCCATCCGGGTATTAATCTCACTTGCTTCCATTCACAATTTACTAATACACCAAATGGATGTTAAAACCGCATTTTTGAACGGTGAATTAGAAGAAGAAATTCATATGGACCAGCCTGAAGGATTCGTAGTACATAGTCAAGAACATAAAGTATGCAAATTAGATAAACCATTATATGGTTTAAAACAAGCACATAACAATGACATAAAAAAAATTGTTAACTTTAATCATTTCACATGGTTTTAAAGTTAATGAAAGTGACAAATGCATTTATTACAAATCTGAGAATGACATTTGCACTATTATATGCCTTTATGTAGATGACCTACTCATCTTTGGGTCAAACATTCATGCCATAAACTCAGTCAAATCCTTATTAAATGCCAATTTTTGATATGAAAGATCTAGGTGAGTGTAATCCTTGGTATTAAGATTACTGGGTAAAAAAGGGGATTTTCTTTGGATCAATCTCATTAAAATGAGAATACTCTAAAGAAATACAATTATTTTGACTGTAAACCTGCATATACACCATATGGTCTCAGTGTAAAGTTATTTAAGAACACTGATGAAGGTGTAAGACAGTCTGATTTTGCGAGCATCATTGGCAGCCTTCGGTATGCCACTGAATGTACTAGACCCGACATTGACTATGTCGTGGGATTATTATGCAGATTTACCAATAGACCCAGTATAGAGCACTGACATGCAATTGAAAGGGTCATGAGATACCTTAAACGAACCATGAACCTTGGATTACATTATGAAAAGTTTCAAGCTGTACTTGAAGGATATTCCGATGCTGACTGGAATATTTTATCTGATGATTCTATTGCGACCAGTGGCTGTATATTTAGCATTGCTGGAAGAACTGTTTCTTGGAAATCTAAGAAACAGAATATCTTGACTCAGAATACTATAGTGACTGAGATAAGAGCACTAGCCACACCTAGTGAAGAAGCAGAGAACTAAAGAAATCTGCTAGTTGAGATCCCTATAGGGGAAAGATAGACACCAGTGGTGTAATCGATTGTGATAGTTCCGCGGCTATTACAAAAAGTATAGAATCGTTATAACAACGGTAGAAAATGACGTCGTAAGCACAATACTGTAAAAGAACATCACATATATAGTGATGAAAGATTTGATGACTATTGAAAGAAAAACAGAACCGATAATACAACGGTAAGAAATGACAGTCGTATGCACAGTATTGTTAGAGGACATCACATATGAAGTGATGATAATTTGGCAGATCCTTTGACGAAAGGACTGACCAGAAAGAAAGTCCTTAATAATTCTTAAAGAATGGGACTATTGCCCTGAGATTGTGGAATCACGCACAATGGTAACCCGACCTAAATGACTGGAGATCCCAAGAAATAGGTTCAATGGGTAAAAACAAGTTTTGTAGTGATAGAAGTAGAACATGCTATTTAAAAAACTAAGAAGCATGTATTCCTGAAGTGATTAGAGGATGAGTTAATAGAAACTCTTAATGAGATCTATACTCTATTTGGAGTGGAGTACCTACCTTCAGGAGTACTCTTGATAGACTCACCTGTGTGAATGTGGAAATGTGGTCGTTTCCTATGGAGTTTTGGGCAGAACTTCTAGAGCGTTCACTAAACTGGGATAGACGTGCATGGCCATAAACGCACGGGCTTATTTGATTGCACTATAGAAAAGGTTGTGTGTGGTTTGATGTCAGGAATAGAGTTCAAGACTACGTGTCACTCTAGTAAAAACTGAATCTTACTCACTATGCAAAGGTTCAAGTTGGATGACACCTTTGTTTATGCACAGTCTTATGTTTTTAGAAACTGCTCGATAATATTTTAAAAAATTCAAGTGGGGGATTGTTGGAAATTTATGTGAATTATTTAAAATATAGAAATAAGTGTATGATGGCTCCTATATGTGAATAGTCCCACATCATGGGATTATAAGAAAGATGCAAGTATTTATACTTGTTTCTAAGAAGTCATGTTGGGGCCTTGGGCTCCCAATGCATGCTTTGTTGTGAGGAGGGAGACCATGCATCATGACCACCACACGCGCGCGCGACCGTCCGACTCGACTCGACTCGACCCGACCCGCCCCGGCCCAGCTCGGCTTGGTTCGGTTCGGGCTTGGGCTTGGACTTGGACTTGGCTATGTGGTTTAGACACTTATATTTTTGGACCAGAAAACCTTGACTTTTTCAAACCGTTTTTATGAAAAATATTTCTGAGCCGACTTTATCATGAAGCGGTAAACTTTTGACCTGGTATTTCAGCAGATCCTATTTTCTCCTACTGCCCAGTATTTTCGATTAACCCTAATCCCCGTCTATATATTATCTTCAGTTGTAGACGAGATTAGTACAGAAAAAAATTATTATTTTTTTCTCCTCCGCCATTAAAATATTCTTACAGAAATTTTCGAGCAGTTATTTATTTCGAAAGTGCAATCTGCCCTGATTTGTTGTGCAAGCAAATCAGTTACTGTTCTACGAGGTTGTTTTGTCCTAGAGGCGGCGGCGAGAGTACGAACTGGTTTTGCACCACCGACCAGATCGCTGAATCGTCTTCAAAAGAGCGACTTGGTCCGCGACTCAGCCATTGTTTCCCAACAAACAAAGTAAAGAGAAACTTGGGAAAAAATTGCACCCATATTCACATTTAGAATTAGCTATTTTATTCCATATCTTGCTGCCTTTTACTCACTTCAATATCTTGAGTGCTTTGCCATGTTACTTAGTTGTTGTAGTTGTATTTCCTTGACCTTGTTTCATGGCCATCCATGTATTTGTGTTTCATTGTTGTATAATATACATACATATGTGTGTTTATATATGTAGAATTTTATTTCATATCTCCATGCATTTAGCAATAGTTGCATTGTTTGACTTTGGCCTCTTGATTGTTGTCTAGTCGCCTATTTCGAATTTGATCATTTATGATTGGTCTGGTGTATTATGTTTCCCTTATTTCATCATCCAAAATTTCTTTATTTTTTATTTTTTAATATATGTGTAAACTTTGTGGCCGATGATAACATTATGGACAACAATATAGTAATGGTTTCTGGTTTGTAGGGTTCAAATCTATCATCCTAAATTAATAATTTAAGGTTGAATGGTTGGTTAAAATTCAATTTATGGAATCAGACTCTGCTATCGGCACCTCCTTCAATGCCATATATTTTCAGTTGGGTCTAGTTCGAAATGAAACCAACATGTTATACTATTCATTAAGTATATGCATATACGTCTACTTCATGTATGCTATGGAAGGGTGTCATTTATTGTTGGGAATTGTGTATGATGCTCAGTTGTATGCTTCTAATTATGAAATTATGCTCCCTTATGTCGGCCTGCATGTTAATTGTCCTGCACCTTGCATATATATATATATATATATATAGTTAGTTAGTTAGTTAGTTAGTTAGTTGCATATATATTGTGGGTTGCTTTGTGTAGAAACCTGGTATGTCAGTTCCTCCTATTTGTTGTGGCTTAATACCCATGCGTGGTCAGCATTGGCTTGTTTGTTATGGAAGTGTTGCACTTATTGTTGGGAATTTGTATACTATCTATATAATAAAATCCCTTGCTCGGACAAATCAAGAGACAAAGAGCGGCTCAGATCTAATTTGCCAACATATATCACGCGGATGTAAAACGCACACGTAACCCATATGGGCGATAAACCGTTTTTCTTATCCAACCACCACTCGCAGCACGACCCCCACTTCCTTTAACCTATCTCGCTTCTTTCACCTCTTTCTGTCCGACTAAATTGAAAAAAAAAATTGAGTTTTTAAATTAATACTTCTATATTTCGAATCCAAATCGAGGTATCTTCGTTTGTTTCACTATTTCATGGATTTGTATTAAAAATGGTATCCTGGTAATCGGTTCTATTCTTTTTCGCTTGCATTTGGATATAGCTCTCTTACTTTCAGTCTTTCAAATTTCAGATTCAATCTTTTGATCCCTTTATAAGTTAATTTTGTCATAATTTTCTTTTTCTGTTCTACGTTTTGGACCGAATTGCAAGTTGTAGCCTCTGGTGCTAATAAGTTTCCATGTTTTTGCATTGATGGTTTCATTTTATCTAAAGTTTTCATTACTGTTTTACAGTTCTAGGTACAAATATTTTGCTTACGTTGATGTCAATGTTTACTTTGGCTTTAATTCTTCATACATATATGTATGCAGAAGAAGTGTTTGAATAAATGATCCACGTATCCAACATGCATTCTCCTTTGGTTGTATTTTTTTGTCCTAAGTTATGCCAATGTCATTGTTACAAGTGTGACAAAGTCTTTTTCTCTTATACGGAAAATAACATTGAGTTTGTCTTCTAAATGTAAAGATAATTTTAGCATACATATATGTCATTGTTTCATGTCTTAGTTTAATATTATCTAAATCGCAGATTGAGCATTGCAACTGAGCTTATTTGCTTCTCAATGAATAGTTTGGTGAATCTATTAACTTGATGTTGTTTCCTACTAACGTTCAATGTAGGTTGCATGTTGTACCTCGGTTTCAGTTTGAAACACTATAAACATGAAAGTGAGAAAATCTCCACATCAATTTGAACACTACTGTTTTGTTGGCGAAGAAGGTTGAAAAATGGTATATTCTGATTGATTCTTATGTTTTTTTTTCAGTCCAGTTGTTCTGGAAATGATTAATATATGGAAGAAAAACATGCATTTTTCGCTCTAGGCCATTTAAAAATATGGCTTCTAAAGTGGTGATAATATTTTCTATGCTACTCTGCAGTTAAAGCTTTCTGTTGGAATAGTTCAACAGTTCAGTATGTTTAAAGTATAAAATTTTTGTTTTTAAGATGATTCAACAATCAATATACGTTAGAATGCATTTGCATTCTTTGGTATGCAAAGCTTGCCAATATGTCGATCATGTTTGATGGTTCAAGCCATTCCAAAATGCATTTGCATTTTTCCATTCTCACCTTTTTTTGATTTTTCTTTTAGCAGGTTTTCTGGACTCATAGATTAGGGAAATTTAAGAAAAAAATGTTTAGGATTTAGGAGTAGAATTTTGGGTATAGGCTTATACAACGGTTTGGGCAGAAGAAAGATTTGTGTATTATTTGTGTAGTCAGTGAAGATATATACACTGCATCTGAATAGTACCATACAAAAGACAGTTTTTCATTTGAATTACTACAGTTTATCCTTACGTCTATCCTATAATAAAATGGTATATTGAAATAATAATTTACGCATGAAGCGTGTTCCATGATCACTATATGATCACAAGATGATTCAATGGCTGCTTGGACTTGAATTGTGATTTTGAAATTGTGTTGTCTTTGTTTCAAGAAGTTACAACCTGACTCAGTATTATGGGATGTTTTCGTCAATTTCTTGATATTACTATATGGTAATCTGATGTGCTTGAGAAAACAGTAAAAGTAATTTTGCCTATAGCCTTTGCATTCAATGATTAACCTTTTTTATACATGCGATTATTTAGCAGTTCTATGAGGCAAATTGCATGTGTATGGTTTAATTTGGAAGCTTTCTTCAGTTCATGGTCTCCATCCTTTCATATCACTATCATTATCATTTGAATGGAGTTTTTCCTGCTTGCTGCAAGGACCTTTCAGGTTTGTTCAAGTTTTGTGCTTATTTTGTGGATTTTGTTATACTTAATGCACATAATGTGTTTGGTTGTCCTCCCATGTGAGTTTCACCACCTCTCTTCCATTTTTTTAGCATTAAATTCAAGCTTTGTTTTATTACTATTTCGGGGGTTGTCATTGCATAATGGTAAACATAATTGTTATATGATTTAAAATAACCCATAAAGCTATGAATTTTTTTATATATCTTTGACATTATGTTTACCTGTATTTTTTAGGGAGTGTATGTTGTACATTTAGGACTTTGCTTGGCATTAGATCTGTACAATGTTTATTCATTTTAAATAGTAACTTTTAACACACTTTTTTGTTGCAATCAATGTCAACATTGTTAACACTAATCACTCATTTTGTGTTCATACTTATGTTATGAGAAAAAAATCATTCACCATTTCAATATTGCAATTTATGTACAAAATCAATGATAGTTTCAGATTTCCTATTATGAATGATACTAATTAATGTTGCTACCATGTATATTAAATACCAATTTTTCTCATTTTCCTTGCATAAATAGATAATTCCAAATTTTAAAACCATACCTAAACTTTTTTTGATTTTGATACGTCGACCCCACTTTTACCATCTTTGGTACAAGTTTTTCTACAATCCAAGTTTTGATTCTGATAGCCCTAGCTATTTTCGTGGATTAGGAGGTTCGTAAATTCTAATAAACCATCTATTCTTTTGTACAACTTTGAAGTCAGAGATCTGAACGAAGAGCTTTTTTTTTCTTTTCAATTTAGCTATTTTATATACATTTCCCTTCATTCTCAGCTTTCTACTATTCATACCACATGCCTTTTTTAATTGATTCTACTGTTTATAGTAATATTATTTTTGATTATTTACCTTTTCAATATCACAATTATAATGAATTTACTAATTGGTATTTTTACCTTAATTATGTACATTTTTTGGTGCAGGACAAACAAATATTGAAGTTTGAAGAAAATAAGCTACATGGATACAATGTTATGTGAGTTAGAATTTGGTTACATGTATACATGGATACAAGTTTCAAGAAAAATGTCCACTTGGGAATAACTAAATATTTGATTTGGTTATCTTAGGTTTTGTGAGTTAGAATTATTGACTCCTCTTTTTATGAAGGTATAACATGTATCTAAACCAAGTACAGAAAGTAAACTCTGTCATTGATTGCATTTCTTTTTTCCCACGTTGATGTTTTTCTACATAGCTTCGATTTTTTGATTTGAGAGGCATATGAACGAAAGTTTCAAGTTGATGTTCTATGCATCCATATTTTAATCACTATTTTCTATTCTTTTCTGTTGTACTTCATTTCATCCATTGATTTTCTGTGCATTGTTCAATGTTCTGGGTATGTTCCTATTATAATTTGTATATTATTACATTTCCATGTTCCTTCCTTAGTATAAGTTTTCAACGTCGATCAAATCATTTCAGCTTCCTTTTTTAACATGTTGCATGCCATTAATTCTAATACCGCCATTAATCCCTTCTATTTTATGTTTTCCCTCTAAAAGATACAAACATAAATTAATTTTCCTCAATTTTTTTACTACCGTCTAATATGTTCCTTTTATAAATATATCCTCCCTTGTCGCCTTAAATAAACTCTATAATTAATTATGACCACTAAAAAAATGTTTCAGTATAACCAATTCCTATATTTTCTACCACTAATGTAACTTCCCGACAAATCTAACTGATTGTTTACTTATTTCTATTTGCAGCTTAACTTGCAAATAACAACTGAAATATGACGTTAATTCTACTTCAACATTTATTAGCAGCCATCTTCCACTTAAAATTGGGAGAAATATAAGTGTGCAAAGATTTATTAAGTGTACATGCTATATTTATGTATGCTCTGCAAAAACAACTCTTTTATTTCCTTTTGACATTTGAACATATTCTATAAGTATTACATGAAGACTGCGAAAAATTATATTAACACATTAATATTAAATTTATATTGTATTAAGAATATTTGCCCACTTTTGATATGCATAATAACAAACGAACTATATAAATATGACATATTTAAATATGTATTATTGGCAGAGGCACATGAATAAAGGAGCATTAAGCATATAAAGAAGGATGAACTATTTTTTTTTACTGTGTATTTAATATGACGAAGATGCTGGAATTGCATTTCTCTCCATTGTCTTTCTACTTCTCCTAACCTAAAATGTATTTCATCTTTTATTTAATATAATCTATGTGAAGTTATTACTGTAAATTAAATACTTGCAGACTAATTGTCAAATAGGAAAAACATGCACACTTATATGAAAGGTAATTCATTTACTGTGTCATAGCTTGATTTAATTATTCTATTCACTGCTTGCTTCAAATTAAAAAATTACTCCAAACCACTGGTTAATTGTTTTATCAATTTGTCGTATACTCACTTTTAAATTGCATATAATCAAACAGAATGATTATGTATACATGTTATGTAAATTTGTTTCGTGTAACACACCTTTAAAATTTTCAACACGTTAATTACTACAGTGAGAGGAAATGGATTTAGAATTGCTTCATCTTTATGCCTCTCTACGTACTTCATCTTCCTTCTTCTCATAAGTTAAATAATTAGCTCTTCAAATATTATATCGCTTAATGGAAAGGTTAATTTCTCCATATAGAAATCAAATTGTGTTTATTAGTTTTTACATATTTTTCGTTTAATAATAATTACTTATATTAAAGCTTTAGATGCCATATAATGCTAATTACAACACATGTAATTATACTAGCCTCGATTATGAAAATTAAATTAAATAATTTCCTTCAATAACTTTGCATTTTGGTTGAATTTATGTGCTCATTTTGGCAACTTCTAAAACTGCTAACAAAATGTTTTCGGGTAAATAAACGTAATAAATATCAAATTAGTCCTTTAATTGATTCTCATTTGTGTTGTTCTCCATTTTTTCAATAAGTGTTTCAGATTTAATCAATAATTTTATTCCCATTTATTTCAATTACTATCCATTGACAAAAATTTCAACTATTATCTGTTGATAACCAAAAACAAATATGTTTTCACATTGACTTTTGGGTTTTACTATGTTAAAATCCATTTTCATTTTGCACTTCAGGCAACATTGATTAGTAAAATTCTCTTCAAATCAAAACGCAGTAAAACCAATTATCATGTCCACTACATATTGTACCTGATTTTAGGACTGGTCACTTTTGAATTTTACTGATAGAACTTAATATGATGTTAACAAGACAAATTAGAATTTTGAAGCCAGTAGATTCATGTCTATAATAAATTTTACGATCCTTATGAAGGAAAATCTATGCCAATTATAGTTCATTTATTAGTAACCTATTGTTGTTTGTTAGCCGTAATATTCATAAACTATGCTCAATTGTATTTGTCATTCCTATATTATGTAATATATGTCAGTTTAAATGACTATATTGATTAATAGTCATCGAAAACTCATACAAATAGGATTACTATTTGGAATATCCTACAAATTTAAGTTGTTATATTTTTTGTTTTGCACCAAAGATTTATTTACTACTAAAACTATAAGTTCATCCGAAAATTATTATGGCTATTTTTTGTATTTTGTTGAAGTTTGCTCTTTTTCTATATCATGTAATTATTATAATCAAAGAAATAAAAGCTAATTATCAATGATTTTAATGCGTTTAATAACTTTGCACTTTGGTTGAATTTATGCGCTCATTTTGGCAACTTCTAAAACTGCTAACAAGATGTTTATGGATAAATAAACGTAATAAATCTCAAATCACCTTTAATTGATTCTCATTTGTGTTCACTTCTCCATTTTTTCAGCAAGTGTTTCAATTTCAATCAATAATTTTATTCCCATTTATTTTAATTACTATCTACTGACAAATTTTTTTTTGACTATTATCTGTTGCTAACCAAAAACAAATTTGTTTTCACATTGACTTTTGTGGTTTACCACGTTAAAATCCATTTTCATTTTGCACCTCAGGCAACATTGATTAGTAGAATTCTCTTCATATCGAAATGTAGTAAAATCAATTATCCTGTCTACTGCAGATTGTACCTGTTTTTGGACTGGTCACTTTTGAATTTATTTGATTAGAACTTAATATGATGTTAACAAGACAAATTAGAATTTTGACGCCAGTAGATTTATGTCCATAATAAATTTTACGATCCTTAAGAAGGAAAATCTATGTCAATTATAGTTGATTTATTAGTAACCTATTGTTGTTTGTTGGCCATAGTACTCATAAACTATGCTCAATTGTAGTTGTCATTCCTATGTTATGTAATATATGTCAGTTTAAATGACTGTATTAATTAATTGTCATCGAAAACTCATACAAATAGAACTGTTTGGAACATCCTACAAATTTAAGCTGTTATATTTTTTGTTTTGCACCAAAGATTTATTTACTACTAAAACTATAAGTTCGTCCGAAAATTATTGTGGCTTTTTTTTTTATTTTGCTGAAGTTTACTCTTTTTCTATATCATGTGTTATGTTAATCAAAGAAATAAAAGCTAATTATCAATGATTTTTCTTTTATATACTTTGTGTTGTTAAAGTGGTAGGTGCATAAATGTGAACATTGTTCTCATCAGAATGCCATTTTTTATCTTTATGGTAATTGTCATATTTACAAAAAAATGGTAAGCAAGTTATTTTCCAGTATAACATTCCCTTTTTCACCATAAATACTTTCCATATTTACTTTCTTCATATATACACATAAAACCATAAACAAACAAGATAAAGAATATGTCATGCATTCAAATATGTATTTCTACAGCAAACCTTCACCCACTTGACCTCTTTCAAATGCTGGTTTGCAGTCCCACCACCTGCTGTGTGTGCTGGAATACATATCAGATTAATGTCAATACACTATATTGTACATAGGTGGATATTGAAACTGAAAAATGTAAATTTAGTTCATGTTCTTTTGTGTACCTTCATCCACAGTATCATATTGACGCAGCACATGTGGGGACTAAAGTTAAAGTTGTTGTTTCCATTACTGTTATGCTTGCTTTTTGCAATGGTGACCAGACTATTTTTTAACCTAAAAGCGTTAGCAGTAAAGATAATATTATATCGCAAATGCAGAGTTGACAATCCTTTTGATGTTTTTTGATCTTGCACTGAATTTTATGTTGGTATTTTTATATGAAGCTTAAAGTCTTTATATCCATCAAGCCTTCAACAAAAAAAATTCATCTTTTTGTTGGTCTAATTTGCCAAAGAACTTATACTTCACACCTGATTGGAGACTTTTCCTAATGTATTTGAAGGTTTGATTTATTATTTGACATGTATGATATGAAAGAGATAAGTCACTTAATTCAGTGCTTATGTATAGGCTTGTAAAAGACAGCGCAAAATTATGGTTTAGAAGTTTTTTGGCAGCTTCTATGGACCATACAAAGCGAGAGATTGCAAAGGCAAGATGGCATAGTAAGACATGAATACTTGAGCTCCCAACTGGCAGATATATGGAACAATAACCTATGTGTGTTTCTTCTTTAATGTGAAGCTAGCTATTCATCCGTTATCATATATTGTTCTGTTTATGTATGCACATCAAATATGTTTACTTCTCCTCTAATGGGAAGTTTATATGAGAACGGCTTCAATTGACCTGTTCTTTATATTTGCCAACAAATCTAATTTTGTTGAAGCTAATTTTATTTTGTCAACATTATTAATTAGGCATTATATATGATTATTGCATGGTTTATAAGATTAACTTTTTCACTTTAGTTCTAGAATAATTGTTATGAACTGTTATTTTTTCAATCATAGTTCCAACATATCTTTCGTTGTTCAGAAAGATTTATGTAAGACATATTTAATGCACACCGATATTCATACTCTTGCTAATATAGCAACGTTGGTATTTTCTTATAAGAGGATATTTACTGTTTGATTTGCAAATAGACGTATTTGATGCACACTGATATTTATATTGTTGCACGTTGCATGTTATGGTGCCACCATACACCATCTTGAACTATGCTGACATTTTAACTACTACAATTTTTATCTCCATCTTAAGAATGCTATTTTTTTACTACTTACTGCTCTTTTGTTTCAATCATTTTGGTTGGTAACTACTGTTCACTTTGTTATGGTGTGGTTAATTTCGTATGACATAACCTTTTATTTCTATGCATATGCTTTTTTCAATTCCGTACTCATATTTCTATGCTCACTGTGTTCAATCAATGCAAATTAACACATACATGGTTGTTTAATTCATCATTTAATATATACATCTTTTCATCAATTGAATAAAGATACATGAAATTTGACACAGTTTACACCATGTCCAAACTGTAGCCACTAGCTATACATGAATCATTTACTTACTAGAAAATTTAATGTCTACGGTTGAATTCTAACAAATACATATATCATTTACATTTCTCACTGTCATATAACACGTTCTCATACCTTATTCATAAATGCAAACTACAACACTTGAAAATTTATGCTTCCGTGCATCGCACGGGTTTCCACTCGTGTATATATATATGAGTGCATGGGTATGTAAATGTGTATATATACAAATTTATATTATATGTGCGTATATATGCATATGTACTATTGCATGTATATATGTAAATATACATACAAGAGTTGTAATTGTTCTCCACTTTGACCATGTGCCACACACTGGATACTTGGAATATTTTAAAAAACTGGAATCACCCCTTGATTTGCTTAACCTTGCCCATGCTTGCCTGTGTGTTACTGGCTATTGTCGCTTGTTGTTGACCATTATTTAACTGGAAACATCTAGTGATAACATGTTTTGTATCTGGTACAATATCTCACATACATATAATTGTAAAACATGCTATAAGTTCACCTCATTATCTTATTTTGTAAATCTGAAAATCGGCCGCATGTGTTTGATTTCACCTCATTATATTGACCTTGAAACCATGTAACTTTAAAAATTATTCTAAAGTTTACTATTATATTTTAGTATTTTATGGAAGTTGATTTACTTGAATAAAGTTAATCCTGATTCGAGTGTTTTGTGTTTTGCATGAAATGCTTTGGTCGGACCGAGCGTTGCAGATTTAAAGATTTCAGCTATCAAAGTTAGAGCGGTGAACGCGGTGAAGACGCTCATTTTGGGTTCATCAAATATGTAATTTTATTTTATTTAAATTCAGATTATGTATTTAAAATTCCGCTTAGTAAAATTTTGTATAAACTCTGATATTTTGTAATAAAATTATTCTACAGTGAGATATTGTTGTCTGTTTCTGTGTTTGATTCTATTAAACCCTGCAAGCGATAATAAAATTTTATTTCGTACGTTTCTAGTTGGTTTAATTCCTGAATTGAAGCGGTAAAAAGGACAGGTCATTACAACTAATCTAGAAAGTATGCTCGGTCTGACCCAAGAATAAAGGAAAACAACATCTGAATCAGCCTTGAATACCAAAGTGATTAAACTCACATTACAAACAACTTACTTAATTTCATAAAATCTTTTGAAAGAATGGAATTCTTGTGAGACATGACCGAATATAAACATGGCACATGCTTTTCCCTTACGATAACCAAATCATTTTAGGAAATCAAGCGATATTATTTTAATGTCTATTTTGGGATAGAACCTGTAAAGTAAATCAAATTGCAAAATTGTTACCATTATTAAATTTTGCGCGCCTATTGGGGCTCTACATACAAATTGGTAGGTTCATAATGGTAATATATTTCATATGATGGTAAGGTAAGGGACCACCTCTCCATGCAATACACATATAGAGGGATGCACCGAGGGCCATTGCCTGGCAAGTCTGGGACAGTTACACAATCCATACGGTAGTGCATAGCCCGTACACATCATTGCCTCGATCAATAATAACCTAACCAGGATCCAGCATACTCCACTTCTTGACATACAATGAGAAAATCTAGAAGGCTGATGTTTATCTATTAATGGTAGATACCCACTTCACCACACTGCATGCCCTGTTTCTACCAGCTTCGTAGTTGAGCTAAGGGGCAATGACTACCTTTACATTGGGAAATTTCTTCGCATTGGATGCCACATTAGCATTCCATCAATTGCTAATTGATTTCCATAAAAATAAAACCTTCGAGCTCATGCGCATCAAAAAAGGGTGTTAAGATAAGAGAAGTTGTTTTTTCTGCCACCAAATAGATGTATGTTTGTAAAACTCAATGTTCATGATATAAGATACGCAATGTCAGACATCCATCTATACAAGATTTCCAGTTATAAGGAAAACTGAAGGAAACCTTTTACCACGTCCTACCGAGTATCACCTCTAGTATTAGTAATAAGAGATATTTGCACCATGCAGACCTCTATAACGTAAGGACCACAGTTAAAAGTATGTAATGTAATCCTAAGAGCAAACTAGGATATCAACAAGCAGTTCTTTCCGTAATAAAGTTCCATATCTTTACTTTATAGATATATTATAGTCCTCAGGTCAACTGCGCAACAATTTTGAACGCAACGGTAGTTCAAAGTGATCACGGTTCCAATTAAGATCTCGGTTCTTTGAACCAACACATTATAAGTTAAACGGAAACTTAGGAGATACTTAATTATTTAACCATTAATGATAATCGTATAGCTAAGCATATCAACAGCTTTAGACCTTTTAATTAAAATTTTCAATAAAACCATTTCATTGATTCTTATAAATCGATTCCATATACTTACCTCATCAGAATAAGTATATTCACGAATCTTTTCATTTCTTACTTAGAAATAATATTCACACACTTCTCAGTAGAATGACCATCTTCACAGATCGTATAGTTTTCATACTTCGAAAACATATCTATACTTAACTCAAACTTATAAGTATAGTCATAAATCATAGGAGGAACAAAAACAATGTCATGTCATAGATCGTTACCTTAAAATCCAAAAAAAATTGGTACTAAGTGCAAAATTGAGCATGGTGATGGTACTCAGTACAAAACGCCAAATTCCACTTATACTATTTGTTGAACAATGGTTATAATACCTTACAAATTCATAGTAATAGTATGAGCTTTGTGTTTGGAATTCAATAAAAAACAAATTAGAAGATTGTAAATATTATATTTAAAAACATGTTAAGCTTTGGAAAACTTATTATCTTCATTTCAAATCTTACAAATTCTTCTTTAATTATCATATCATTTTATTTGTTATCATTTAGACTTTAAACATTTAAAATCTCCATTGTAAGTTCTAAGATCATTTATAAAATTCTTCAATTATGAAACTTATTCATTTATAAAACTTGGTTTTATTACTTCATATATAAAAGCTTAGTTAAGTTTAAACACTTGAAAATCTATTTACAAAACATGTTTATAAATCTCGATTCATTATAAAATCATTTATGAATCCTTTATTAATATCCAATTATAAATTTTGATTTTTTCATGAAACTTCGTTTTATATAGTTTATATAAAAAAATCTTTTGTTATAAAACAATTTGTGTACTTTAAAACATAGAAATTTTGCCTTTCGACGAATCTTCATATTCAAAATCCTAAATTTATGCAATCTTCCGTCAATCACTTAACCAATACTGGTTTGACATCATACACATTGAATTTACTTCAACAATTATCATCCAAATGCGATTTTAGTGATACTTAGGTTAGATAGTTCATAATATTAGCACCATATATGCATATAAATTAGTAAATAAATCTAAATCATATAAGATGAAAGTGAATAATATCAAAAATATCGAGGAATCCTATTGGATCCCTCCAACCTATCTTCTACATCACAACTCATATATTAGAACCATTTGTAACAACATGGAAAATCGGAACCAGTTTAAAAATTTTATTTTGGCTATTTTAAAGAATTTTGAATATTTAAAATGATTTATTTTAAATAATAATGACTAGAAATTTATTTTGAATAGAATTAGAATGTATAAATTTATTTAAATGGAAGTTAGAATATAACTATTTATTTTAATTATAAAAGAAATTGGAAATGGCGCGGTAGTTTGAAAATTCGATTTCAAATTTCAAATGAATGAGCAGGATTCAAAATAAACCGGAATTTAGTAAAACCAGAAATATTTGAATCTGTTTAAAAATGTCTTTCCAACAAATGTGAAAAATCCAGATTTCATAATGGGAATAAAATGTTATGTCCAGTTGAAAATTCAGAATAGTCGCAATGGAATTTTATATTATATATAGCCCTTAAAAATAGCGATTTTGCAAATGACCTCCGTTTTTGACGAAACCGCTTTTGTTGGATCTGGAATGTCAAATTATTGCTAGATTCCAATTTTCATAATTTTTGGAATCAATAAGTGAGCGTGGTGAATTTAAATGTGTTTGGTAAATTCAGTTTGAATTTAACCGACTGGAAAATAACCATTTTTCAAACGGTGTCCAAATTCAACGAAATTAGTTTTGTTAGTACTGTATCATCAAAACATAGCCAGATTTATTTTTCTGGAATTTTTAGAGTCAGTATGTGGCCCTAGTAAATTGAAATGTACATTGAAATCAATTTTGAACTTTATATTAATTTATATTTCAAATTTAATGAAAACAGATCGAAACAGTCGAATTGTCTTATGGGACATATCCCATTGTGTTCGGAATGGGGGTAATTAGCTAGGGACAACAGTCGTTGGGTCTCATTTGGAGTTCAAATAAAATAAAATAAAAATACAACTTTTTGGAACAAATTAATTAATTAAATTATATATATATTGCCCCTTTCTTTCTCTTTACTCAGTCAACGAAAAAAAAGAAACCCGCTGAAGCCCTACCCCCCCCTCGACGCCCATCGTCGCCCCCCCTCCCTCCCCGGCTGCGCCGCCGCGCCGGAACCCCCCTTACCCCGCCGCAACCTCCCCTTCTCCTCTACCTCCCCTCCAATCACCCTCTCCTGACGCGAAGACCAAAACCGACACCCTTTCCATAAATCCCCAAATCGAGACCACCGCACCCCATGGGCCTACCTCCGACCACTGAACCCCGTGGGCCCACCTCCGACCACCGCACCCTGTGGGCCCGCCTCCGACCGCCATCGCCTGACCGCACCCCCACCACCTCCTTGACCCGTTGCTGCGCCATCCTCCACCCTGAGACAAGTTGTAAGTTTTTATTATTATTTATTTAAATGTAATTAGTTTTAAAGCAAAATAAAAATAGGATTTTCATATATTATAGAAAAATAAAAATATGGTTATATATATATTAGCAAAATAAAAATTGGATTTTAATATACATTATACCGATATAAAAATTCGATTTTTATTATTTGAATAGCGATATAAAAATTCGATTTCTATTATTTGAATAGAAAAATAAAGATTTGACTTTTATTTATATGAATAGCATAAAAATATAATTTTTATACATGAAGTAGCATACAAAAATATAATTTTTATATAAGAAGTAGCGATATAAAAATTAGATTTCTCTATAGAAGTAGCAATATAAAAATTAGATTTTTATATATGGAGTAGCGGTATAAAAATATGATTTTTATATATGCATAGCGTTATAAAAATATGATCTTTATAATATATGTAGTGAGATAAAAATGTGATTTTTATTCTATATATAGCTTTAGTTAAAAATATAAAGATCAGATTTTTATCGTATGAATCATAATGTTTTTAGTTAGATAAAAAATTCAATTTTTAGTTAGATAAAAAATTCGATTTTTAGTTATGTAATAATTCGATTTTTAGTTATATAAAAATTCAATTTTTAGTTATATAAAAAAATTCGATTTTTAGTTAGATAAAAATTCAATTTTTTAGTTATATTAAAAATGTGATCTTATATATATATATATATAGCAATATAAAAATGCGATTTTTAAATATATAAACATTATATTAAAAAATGTGATTTTTACTATGAACAGCGTGGAAAAGATTGCGTTGGAATTTCGGGCAAATCCAAACGGTTCAGAAATTCAGAAATAGAACTGGAGGAGTGGATCCCAAAGGTGAGAACATCTCACTCTAACTTTATTTTCTAGTTAAATATATATACTAGGATGCAGACGGTGCTTTGTAGCACCCGACCCCTTTGGTTGAAACCATGGTTGTTTGGTTGTTTGCTTTAATTGTTTTGTTTGTTTGAATTTGGTTTAGGATGTGAATTGAATTGATTAGAATTGGTATGTGTATGGCGTGAGATAGTACTAGACATTATTTCGGTTCTAGTATCGCGCCGTTATGCTGTCGAAATTTTCTAAAATAAAATGTGTTAGTTAAAAATAACATTTTAATGTGTAAATGAACTGTATAAAATATTCATGTATTGAATTTAATATTTTATCATTAAAAATATAATTTTTAATGAGTATATGAATGAAAATAAATATTCATTTACAAATCGGACGATTAGTTTATGTACACTCATTTGACTGATACTGATTGGGACGATATATTTTACACATAGCCCAACTGCACAAATAAAATCGGTATGTGTTGATTGAAAACCCATACGGGTATTGCGATGATATTTGACATACACTAATCCCAATTGTTTAATTGTATGTCAATCGATTGATTGACTGGCTGTTGTAAGCGTTAATTATTTATATTTAATGCTTATGCAGTTGTGTAATGCACTCTGGATGAGGGCTGACTGTGTTTGATTATTGTTGTGTACATGTGTGTATGAAATCCGTATAAATAAAATTATATGATAATTGACTGTGTCTGATTCCAATTCGGAAAGAACGGATATTTTAAAGTAACGAATATTTTAAATTGACGAATAGTGAATATTTTAAAATAACTAATATTTTAAAATAACTAATATTTTAAAATAATATTCAGTAATGGATCAAAATATGATTTTGATATCCGATTTGGGATGGACACGAAAATATCGAAATATATGAAGCCGTGTTGATTAGATATGCGCCATTTTGACGCGAACGATATTTATATCGATTTTATTCATTTTTATAATGAATATCGAAAAGGAAGTGATTTCAAAATATAATGTTTTGGAAAAAAATTATCATTTATATATTAATGATATGGAATATTCAATTTTGATTTAAAATTGAATATGAAGTTGAAATCGTTTTTAAAATGAATTTAAAACGATTTATAAAATACATTTTAAATGGAAATCGACGAAATATATATAATAAATATATTATATATATTTGGTGGCCTGAATAGAATGCGCCACGCCGCGATCGTTCCCGAATTTCGACCATTGACTTCGAATGGAAAATATGGAAGATCCGACAGTCGAATTCTGCTAAAACCGGAACCGTTAGGTTCGTATAGAAAAGAGCTTCCCAACGAATAAAAGAGATTTGAAATCTAACGGTTGGTTTTGGAATTATGTCCAAATCAAATTTGGAAAAGGTCGTTGTAAGTGCAGTTCGATGACCATTTATGGAAACCGACTGAAAGGACCTTAATATAATTATTAAAAATATTAATAATTTGTGTAAAATCATAAGAAATGATTTGGAAAGAATCTGGATGAAAAATTCCATGTTTTTGAAGATAAAAATATATTTTTATCAAAATGAACTAGTTATGAACTAGAATTTTAATCCAATATTTTTAAATAAATAAATTGGATTTGAAATGGTTTTAACAATAACCAGAATTTCAAATATATGAATTGGAATGGATTTGAACCGAAATTATCTTCGGAATATTTCGATATTGGATTCCGTGAATATACGGATATTGTGGAGGAATTCGAAAGATATATATATATATATATATTGTTATTCCTGGTACGATATTTATTGATTTCAGAATTTGATATTGAATATGAGCCGATATAATTTCTATTCAGAGCCTTGTATTTAATATTGAATTGGAATTTGGGTTTGTCGTGAATGGTGTCTTTAATAACACTGTTCTTAAATCCGATTGAGAAAAGAATAAATCTTTTAATTAAAATTTAGAGAAGTTTTCCAATTAATTAATATTTAATTGGAATTGAATGAAAGAATTGGATTTTAGGGTTTATCATGAATGGTGTTTTAAATAACACTTGTTCTTTAACCCGATTAACAGTGAAATGTGATTTGGAATTTATAAATCTTTTTATTAATATTTAATGGGAATTTTCCAAAGTGAAGTTTTCCAATTTAATATATTAAATTAGAATTGAATGGAATTCGATTTGATAATAACCGAAGTGAGTTTCTATGGAGGAAGACAGTTAATACATACGGAATTTAAAAGGCTTTGTCGTTATTCCATTTATATTATTAGTCGGATACGGAAATTGATATCGATTATATATTGATCTATTTTCCGTGAAGATTCCATAATTAATGGAATGTGATTTGGGTTTATCGTGAACTGTATTTTAAATGACATTAGTTCTTTAACCCAGTTAAAGACATGATTACATGTCTAACATTGTATTTCGAACTGTATGGTTGATCTCTTCTAGATATATATCTGTTTGGTGGCGGACAATTTATTCTCTTGCTTAACACCCTTGTCTAAGACGTACAAGCTTAGAGGTTATATATAGGCAGAAATCAATAGTACGGTGTAGATTGTCGATGCGGCATGTTTGATTTCCCAAAGTTAAATAATCATTAGTATTGATTTTTGGAAAGATTAAAACTAACTGGAGTTTTAATGAATCTTTAACTAGATTGGAATGTGATAATTTAAATTATCAAATTTGGGAAATGATTGAGAATGGAGTATCACCATTTTTGCTCCAAGCAATAGTTAAATCTTTAATTAGATTTGGACGTAAATTTGTAATTAGATTTACCGATAACACCGTGGTGTTAGACATGGAGTATTACCAGTTTTGCTCCATGGGATGAATAGGTTGGGATTGGGAAATTAAACAAATGATTACTTCGGTAAGGTTCGCTAATCCCGACTAGTTGATAAACCTTAATTTGGTTTAGAATTGATATCCAAAGAAAGATTAAAGAATAAATTTAAAGAATTTACCTTTGATAAAATTAATGGGAACCTTTCCCTAAGAATATAAATATTTAAATAAAAGAATATTCAGAATTGGAATGAGGCATATGTTGTGTTTTTATAGCACTTGTTTCTAATATACGCGAGTTATTCGGAAAGGTCGAGTTTACACCCATTCTAAATAACTGGTTTGACGATAAGTCGACAATGGAGACGGTGGTTAAAGACCGGAGGTCTTCACATCGTTTGGATGATTACTGATGTCTTGATTGAAATGTATACCCAAGACGAGGTAATAAGTGGTGATCGTCCAATTGTACTTGGAGATCGACCGGATATGCGAGGACCTCTCTCCTGTATAGGACATATGGGACGAGGAATAAGGTGCCTCCGGTTTCGTTCAGACCCGGAACGAACTTGTAAATGGATGTGTGTATGACATTGGATTTTATTCCGTGTTGATTGATCTCTATTAAATATATATCTACTTGGTGGCGGAGAATTTATTCTCTTGCTTAACACCCTTCTCTGAGACGTACGAGCTCAAAGGTTATATATCAATAGACATCAATCGCATGGTGTGAATTGCCTGTGTGGCATGCTAA
The DNA here is from genome assembly GCA_030737875.1 of Allium sativum. Lineage (NCBI taxonomy): Eukaryota > Viridiplantae > Streptophyta > Magnoliopsida > Asparagales > Amaryllidaceae > Allium > Allium sativum. The sequence goes on along the minus strand of CM060920.1, from coordinate 565,894,326 downwards.
GATGCAAATGAACAAGCTTTTGTTGAAAAGCAAAGTCTTATGGATGATGATCAAAGCACGGCTTTAATATAGCATAGCTTTATATATAGCGTTAATTCGCGAGCCTCACACACCGATGTAAACCAGAAACGGGAGGGACTTTAGGGAGGGCATGTGTTTCCTTCTAGCTAGGAGTGGTGGCATGGTATGGAGCCCAAACATTTTACTTATGTGGATAATGGATAGCGAGGCGCCTCGGTTATATCGGTCACTATGGGGCCGATGGATTATATGGTTGACATACTGACCATTTCATCCCATAGGGCGGGGAAACGCACGTTCAGGGATTTTAATCCACTTAAAATGTGGACCAGCCCTGACGATCCAGGTGTAGTTGCGGCTGTTCCTGAGACATGGTAGGCTAGATTGTCTCGAATTACATAGGATGATCCCTTTGCCTTGGCTCACAGATGGAAATCCAACTTCCAATACGGCATTTCAGTTTTAATTGTAGAGCCTAGTATGGCGACACGATAGATGGTACCCATGCCGCTTATGATTGATACATTTATATTTGAAATTGTTTTATACACTATGCACTTATAATAGTATCAAATGATTTGTTTTAAACGTACTAAGCATGTTTGGCTATTATAAGGGAAAACTCTATCCTCCGGCTTGCGTTGCATTGTGTGATGGGACCTGAGTATTATAATAGCTTCATTTTTTCGAAAAGCATTGTGCTGTTTATAAACTGTTTTATGCACTGGTATTCTTGGAAGGAAACCTGTGCCATGTTACATGGCGTGGTCCCTTGATTTACTTTATTTACTTTATTTTTAGTGCAAAGTTTTAAATAACTGTTTTAGTTCTCACACCAGTCACGTGACTGACCTGGAGTTTATTGTTTTAACCTAAACTCTGGGTGCCCCTATTTTCCACACGGGTAGCTAGTAGTTTTGGTTTTGCAGATATGATATTCACTGGATCCTGGTTTACAGCTGGAGCTATATTCGAAACGCTCTATATCCGTGTATTTCTTTCAGTTGTGTTTTGTATTATTTTCCGCTGCGTTGTAATTTGTAAATCTCTGATATTTATCAAATGTATATTATTTGTTCATACTCTGTATATTCCTGTACTCTGATGTAAATTGTTGTAATAATCTATGAAATGTTCTTCTATTTGTGTTCTGATTTGTCGTGTTCTCAACTCAATCCGGGCTTTCCTTTATGGGGAAGTTTGGGACGTTTCACCATATATGCATATAAATTAGTAAATAAATTTAATTCATATAAGATGAATCTTCTGCTTTGACCAAGTAGTGTCAAAGGTCATCCGCTCTAGGGGGATATATAAATAACCCAAACCAACTACATAAGCAGCAAATCATCCAAACAAGCAATCGTGAAAATAAATGTCAAATAGAAATTGTAACACCCCACCTACGCTAGGGTCACTCACAAAGGGAATGCACTAGTTATGGACGAGCGTTATTGAGGTAAACAAACACAGAAATATTACAAGACAGAACATAAATAAAACAGCGGGAGAATCAAAAGATAAATTTCATTACTTTCAAAAAGAGTCAAAACCTTTTACATTCAAAGTACCAAATAGCCCAAGTCATTATTTTCCATTACAACAAATTCTGTCTTGCATAAATAGAGAAGCATAAACTTAAAACAACAAAAGTAGCTTAATTCCCCAAAGGTAGCAGAAATGCAGCCATAGCATAGCTCAAGATCAAACCGTACATGAGTTGAACTGAAAGCAAGCGAAATCCAAGCTAAGTGCTAGAGTTTCCTCCCTGAGAACCTGGGGGGCGAAAGAAAAAGAGGCAAAAGAAAACGGGTCAGTCATAAAGACAGGTAAGTCCTAGTGACTTTCAGCATAAAAACAGGTAAAGGTAACATGACATGTATACACTGAAAGTAAACATAAGGATGATGACAAGATGGGCAAGATAGACTAAGATAGCATGATAATTCAAGTATAAATCAAGTATAGCATCGCATGTTCATGATTCGCTGCACCAACTGTACCAGTATCCCAAACCCATGTCATATATTAACAATGAAATGATCCCTTAGCCCAATATCATGAATGACCCATTACTAGATCCAACAGAACGATCCATTAATCGATCGACTCCTTACAAGTTCTAGCTCGTCATGTGTCTGTGTCATACGGCCCTATCACGAATGTGGTTACCTTTGCTAGGTCCACCATAGGGTGTATCAAGCCCTAGCGTGCCAACCATCGACACGAATCTAGCATGCACAGTGTAAACCTACTGATGCCCAATGCCTGCTTTTTCAACTCCGGACTACGTGCACGACCATAGTCCGCCTGAACCTACACTGGCACACCAACTCAGCCATCGTTTTGGTTGTTACAATTCAGCCCAGTAATCGTGCCCCAACCTGCCTAGTTCTAGGGTACCATGATACATCTAAGTGGGTTACTGCTGAAATGGACCGCTTAACTAGGGTTTCCGTCCAGTAGGTTAAGTGTTGTCATTTAAATTCGTGACTTAACCCTTATCAGTCTAGCATGTCAAGTTGGTTAAGTGTTGTCTTTCAATTTCATGACTTAACCCTATCAAGTGGCATTAATTCATTAATGCACCCCAACCTCTCACATCAGACTTGTTGTTGTGGTCACTGGATATGTCGGGCGGTTCCGGGCAGAATTACACCACAACTCAGTCTGACCTCGGGTTTTCAAGCGCGATATGACCAACTACCCACATTGGATCCTATTGTTTGCAGTCACTGGATTTGTCGGGCGGTTCCGGGCAGAATTACACTGCAAACTCAACCCAACCTCGAGTTGGCCATTTTCAAGTTCATTCTGGTGTCATGTCCATGTTCAGTTTCATGTCAAGTTCGTGTCAAGTTTCATGGCAAGTTTCATGTCAAGTTTCATGTTTCAACTTATGCCTATTAGCAAGTTCATGATTCATGTTCATAACCAATTCATGTTTTGCCTAATCTACCCAAATCATATCCCCATCGCACGTAAACGTGAATCGATCTAAATTACAAGTAAATTCAGATCCAGAAATAAAGGGAATAACATCCAAACTATGATAGGCAAAAAGGATGAGCATAAAGTGATAAAAGGGATTACAAGACTAGCATGACATATCATGAGATAATTGGTTACAACATCACTGGCATATAGAAAATAATAGGATTTCAAATGTAACATAATAAGTTGTTAGTCATGGCATAAGGTGATAGTCCCAAACTTGTAAATAATAGACTGATTCAACATCATAGACATGATAATGTTATGGACATGAGAGAGTTTGATTTACAACATGAATAGGTCCAAACTGATTTCATAGCAATATTCCCAAAAGTCAAGGTCCAAGACGGAAACTAGAATAGATGTGAATCGATTATCATACTTAAGTCCAATTTCACTTTATCTCATGTCCAAATCATAATTAACAAGTTTAAATCTCAAAGTAACTAGAACTTACAGATCGTGGTCTAAGAAATTGAGATGCAGAAGTTGAATCTATAAACTAATCGTCAAATTGTTGAATCGTTGAATCTTGATTTCATTGTAGAAGCAAATCCCCAATATGCAATTCCTAGCCGTAGTCTTCAAGGAATAGTCTTCGTGTTTTAATTTACTTTTAATTTAAAAGAAGCCACGTCCATCAAGAATTTGTGCAGCATAAGGTTAGAGAAGAATGGTGTAAAGAGAATGGGGCTAGGAGGCTGCTTATATAGGATTAGGCGGACGAATCTAGACTGAAAACGAGACCAGATACATCAGAATGAACCCAGGCTCAAAACTGGGTTCTGGCACCAGGTCGAACCCCAGGTCGACCTGGTCCCTGGGTGGTCGACCATAGTGTCGACCCCTAGGTCAACCTGGTCCTGGGCGGGAAAATTCCCGCCCAGCCTGCACTGGGGTTTGAATTTGAATTTTGAATTCAAATTCGAGTTGTTTTTCTGTTATGAAAATTCCTGAAACTTTGGAGGGTCATATCTCCCTCATACAACTCCATTTCTCGAAAACACGGACTCGTTTCCAAGAAAAATTTCGAGATGAACGCAATGGCACAACCCGTTTTCCCTGATTCTTATTTTAAAAATTAATTCTGCCTTGATTTATGGTTTTAACATGTTATTAAAATACGGGTTGTTACATTCTCCCCTCCTTAAACGATTTCATCCCCGAAATCTTCAATTTAAGAAGAATGAATCCTATCAACCAATCATCCATCTACTCAACCATCATCACAAGCAACCATTGTCCTTAAAAGATTTCTAATGTTGTATGAACTTATGCAAGAGTGTGTGTATATGTACTTATCTAATGCAAAAGATCAGGCGGTTACTGATTCAGTAAACCTCCTTAATGCAAAATATGTTAGTGTAATGTGTCCAACATGTATGCAAATTCCTAACATATTTTATAACCTCTACATGAGTGCACAACATTCATTCATATGCAACATCCAAATGATAGCATATCAAGTTTCCATCCATATACAAGTATGAGCACCCATGCATATGTAATATGAGATATGTGACTGAGCCGATCTAGTGCCTACTGTGTGTTATGCAACCACGAGCAACCACTAGCAACCACTTGCAATCATCAACCATAACATGTTTCAATTACATGTTTACATCCAAAAGGGTTCTACCTAAGGTTCTCAAGATAGGATCGAGAAGATAACAAGACAAACATGGATAGCAAAAGCATGCACATGATACGAAGGTATGTAAACTTAAAGGAAAAAAAGAAATCGAGAAAGTACCCTAAAAAAGAAATGGGTATAGCGAGCGTATCTTCTCTTCGGTTTCCCAAGTTGCATCTTCTTAGGCTTCACTCCACTGTACTTTAACTAGCTTGACTTCTCGATTCCTTAGCTTCTTGATATCTGTTCCTAAGATATGAATCGGAACTCGCCTTAATGTTGCTTCCTTCTCCACTCTACGCCTTCAAGGACGCTTGGCTCAACCACTTCGGCAGACTCATGTAAGCACTTTCGGAGATGCGAAACGTGGAAGACATTGTGTACTCCGGCCGGCCTCTCAGGTAACTCTACCTTATAGGCCATCTGTCCAATCCTCTCGATGATAGGGAACGGTCCTACGAACCTCGGTGCTAACTTTCCAACCGCTCCAAAGCGAACCACATTGCGTAAAGGGGAAACTTTTATAAAGACCATATCTCTGACTTTGAACTTTAGGTCTGTCCTTCTCTTGTCCGCGTTGGATTTCTATCTATCTTGGGCCGTTTTCATTCATCTTCGTATCAACTCAACCTTCTCGGAAGTGTCCCTTATCATGTCGGGTCCAAGTATAAGCTTGTCTGTCGACTCCCACCAACAAGTTGGTGACTTACACGGTCTTCCGTATAAAGCTTCGAATGGTGCCATCCCTATGCTAGCTTGGTAACTATTATTATATGCGAACTCAATGAGAGGTAGGTGATCTTCCCAAGTACCACCAAAGTCAAGAATGCATAGTCTCAAAAGATCCTCCAGTACCCTATTTACCCTTTTAGTTTGTCCATCCGTCTGTGGATGATAGGCCGTGCTTAAACTTAGTCGTGTACCCTTTTCTTCTTGTAAACTATTCCAAAATTCGCTAGTGAAAATCGAGTCACGATCGCTAACAATACTAGAAGGAACTCCATGCAATTGTACTATTTCTCGAAGGTATATAGATGCTAGCCATGATGCGGTCCTCTTGCTCTTCACAGGAATGAAGTGAGCGCTCTTTGTGAGTCTATCAACTATAACCCATATGCTAGTATTGCCCTTCCTTGACCTAGGCAATCCATCCATGAAATCCATCGAGACACTCTCCCATTTCCACAATGGAACCTCTAAAGGATGCAATAGCCCACCGGGCTTTTTCGACTCGGCCTTTACTTGTTGGCACACCATGCACTTAGAAACGAATTCCGCCATGTCCTTTTTCATCCCGTCCTAAAAGAAAATGCGATTCATATCCTTGTACATCTTATCCCCAACAGATGTATAGTCATCTTCGAGTGATGCGCCTCATCGAGAACTCTCTTTACTAAGTCTCCCACTTGTAGGACACATAGTCTACCATCACGCCTTAGCCATCCCTTGTCATCTATGGCATACCTACTGAGGTGACTTGACATCTCACCTCTAATCAACTTGTCCATGATCTCGACTATCTGTGGGTCTTCCTTCTGTGAAGTCCCTACTTGGTCTAGAAGCGTAGGCCTTAACTCAAGAGATGCTAACGTGCTAGCCAACGACTCAACAACAGGTATGAAATCAAAGGTTGCTATAAACTCTAGACTTTTCCTTTCAACAAACAAAGGACTCAAAGTCAACCATTTCCTACTTAGCGCATCCGCCACCACGTTACCCTTTCCAGGGGTATAGGCTATATCGAAGTCATACGATGCCAAGAATTCCATCCACCTCTGTTTCCTTAGATTCAAATCTTTCTACGAAAAGAGGTACTTAAGCGATTTGTGATCGGTGTACAACTCGAATTTTTCACCTAGAAGATAGTGGAGCCAAGACTTAAGCGCAAAAACAATCGCGGCCAATTCCAAGTCATGTGTGGGGTAGTTTTTCTCATGAACTTTAAGTTGTCTACCCCCGTAGCATATCATTTTCCCTTCTTGCATTAGGACAGCGCCTAATCCCGTGCCGCACGCATCTGTGTACACCGTAAACATCTTATCTCCGTCGGGTAATGCCAAAACTGGAGCTGTGGTAAGGGCTCTCTTAAGCCTTTGAAAAGCAACGTCACACTCTATGTCCCATGCAAAAGTTAGGTTCTTCTTCGTTAACCTAGCAAGTGGGGCTGAGATTTTAGCGAAGTCCTTAATGAACTTCCTATAGTAACCCGCCAAACCGAGAAAGCTTCTCACTTCCGTTGTGTTCTTAGGAACTCTCCAGTCTTGCACCGCAGCTACGTTTGCGGGGTCCATGGCTATACATTGCTTAGAAACTACATGTCCAAGAAACCGAACTTCTTTTCTCCAAAAATGACACTGGAGAACATAGCCTTTAACTCGTGTGCTCTAAGCGTATCCATGACTTCCTTGAGATGTCTAGCATGTTCTTCCTCATCCTTTGAGAAGACCAAAATATCGTCCACGAAAACCACCACAAACTTGTTAAGGAACTCTCGGAACACCTTGCTCATTAAATCAACAAAGTACGCGGGTGCATTCGTCAAACCAAACGGCATGACGAGCCATTCGAAGAAACCATCCGGAGTCCTAAACGCGGTTTTGTCAATGCTATCCTCAGCCACTCTAAGCTGATGAAATCCTGTAGCTAGATCGAGTTGAGAGAAAATAGACGCTCCTACAAGCTGGTCGAACAAGTCATCGATTCTCGGTAGTGGGTGCCTATTCTTCTTAGTCGGCTTGTTTAACTCACGATAATCTACGCATAGACGAAGCAAACCATCGGCCTTAGTAGCGAATACCACCGGAGCACCCCATTCAGAAATGCTTCGCCTAATGAAATTTTTCTCAAGCAACTCCTTAACTTTCTTACTAAGCTCTTTTCTCTCTCGTGGGGCCATGTGTCTAACGGGAAATGCAACTGACTTAGCAATATCAACAAGATATATACGGAAATCTATCTCGCGTTTAGGGGGTAACCCCTTAACCTCATCAAAGACATCGGGATATTCTCGGACTACCCTTACTGATTGCAAATCATCGATAGATGAGTCGAGAGATTCTAGATACATAACATGACAGGACCCATAGGGTTACAAGAAATTTCAAGGGTATTACCAAGGCGAGTCACGAGCCTAACAACCCTTCGTTCACAATCGAGAGTGGCTCCATTATTGGACAGCCAATCCATGCCTAGAATCAAACCGTATCCCATAATTCCAAGAACATAAGCATTACACGTGAATTCTACGCTTAAGATAGAAATCCTCAAATCCACACAAATCATAGATAAATGAGCGGAGCCACCAATTGGATTTGAAACAATAACGGGATCCTCAACTAGACTAGTACTTAGGTGCAGAGTTTCAACAATATCAGAAGAAATAAAAGTATGCGATGCGCCAGAATCAAACAAGGTTCGAACAGGATGATCAAAATGATAGACTAAACTTTCAACAGAAATATTTCTACCTCGTTCTTGCGGAGGTACCGTGAGAGCATGGACTTGTCCTCCAGAAGAAGGTCCAGCTCCCTGCCCTTGCTTCCTTGGGCAGACCTTAGCCATGTGTCCTGTCTCACCACAGTGGAAACAGCCACCCATCTTCCTTTTCTTCTTCCTATAGTCTTTGACCAGATGTCTAGGAATGCCACAGAAATTACACTTTCTATTTTCACGGGGTTTGTTGTTCTTCCCGCCTTTCTTTGGATCAGTCTTCTTGTTCTGTGACCCTTCCCCCTTCTTATCTTGTGGCCCTTCTTCTTTTGCCTCATTCTTGCCCTTGTCTTCCTCACTTAAGAGTGCCATGTATACTGTGAAAACCCGTAACTTCCCCGTAAAGGAAAGCGCGGATAGTTCGAGAACAAGCCACAACAGAACGCATATAAAAGAACATTTCATTGTATATTACAACAATGCATCAGATTACAACAATATACAGAGTATGAATAAATATTACACAGAAATATCAGAGATTTAAATTACATTTAAATACGTAGCAGCGGAAAATAATACAATCCACAACTAGAAGAGATATACGGATACAAAGCTTTCCGGATATCGTTCCAGCTGTAATCCAGGATCCTGTGAATAAAAATCTGCAAAAACCAAAAACTACTAGCTGCCCGTGTCAAAATAAGGGCACCCAGAGTTTAGGTTAAAACAATAAACTCCAGGTCAGTCATGGGACTGGTGTGAGAACTAAAACAGTTATTAATCTTTATTTTTAAAGCTAGGTAAATCAAGGGACCACGCCGTATAACACAGAACGGGTTTCCTCCCAAGAACACCAGTGCATAAAACAACAGCGCAATGCTAAATAAAGAATAATGAAGCTATTATAAGACCCAGGTCCCATCACACAATGCAACGCAGCCGGAGGATAGGGTTTTCCCTTATAATTGCCAAGAATGCTTGATACGTTTAAAACAAATCATTTGATACTATTATAAGTACATAGTGTATAAAACAACTTCAAATCATAAGTATCAATCATAGGCGGCATGGGTACCATATATCATGTCGCCATATATAGGTTTACAAATAAAACCGCAAATGTCACGTATTTGGAAATTGGATTTCCGTCTATGAACCGAGGCAAAAGATAGTCCTCAACCGATTCGAGACGCTCTAGCCCGTGTCTCAGGACCCAGACACAGGTGGGCCCTTGGATCGTCAGGGCCAGTCCACCGATGTGGATTAAACTTAAACCCTGAACATGCGTTTCCCCGCCCTATGGGGCGTAGGTGAGCCAACTAAATGACTCCATCGGACCCGGATCGTCCGATCAAACCGAGGTGCCTCGCAACAGCAACAACCACATAAGTCAAACTCGTCAGGGCGTGTAAAACCACTGACGCCACTTTTTAGCTAGAAAGAAACGCATGCCCTCCCTGAGGTCCATCTCCCGTTTTTGGTTCATACCGGGTGTGATACTCGCGAAGTAAAACGTTACACAAAGCTACGCCACAAAGGCCGTGCTTTGATCATCAACCACAAGACTTTGCTTTTCAACAGAAGCCTTGATCATTTGCCACTTAGGCATGCCACACAGGCAATTCACTCCATGCGATTGATATCCATCAATATATAACCCCTGAGCTCGTACGTCTTAGAGAAGGGCGTTAAGCAAGAGAATAAATTCTCCGCCGCCAAGCAGATATATATTTAATAGAGATCAATCACACGGACTAAAATCCAATGTCAGACACACAGTCCATTTACAAGTCCGTTCTGGGTCTGAACGAAACCGGAGGCACCTAGTACCCCGCATATCCATCGATCTCCAAGTACGTCTGGACGATCACCAACTGTTTCTCTCCTCTTGGGTGTACAGCCCAATCAAGATCATCAGTAATTATCCAAACGACGTGAAGACTTCCGGTCTTCGACCACCGTCTTCATCTTCGACTTATCGTCGTATCAGTTATTCAGAATGGGATAAACCCGGTCTTTCCGAATAACTCGCGTATATTATAAACAAGTGTTACACAAACACAACATACGCCTCATTCCAATTCATCAGTCACTAACCGTAAATTAATCAAGAGAATAATTCCCCAAATATTAACCCCGAAGGCCGAAACCAACATCAGATCAATATCCAGAAAACCGTTCTGCTTGGCTAACCGACAGTTAGTTTCTAAATTTCACATTCATAGGGAAAAGTTCCCATTAATTTTATCCAGGATAAATCATTTTGATTTATTCTCAAATCTTCTTTTGAATTTCGATTCAACTAGTCGGGGTTAACGAACCTTACCGAAGTAATCATTTGTTTTAATTTCCCAATCCCAACCTATTCATCCCATGAAGGAAAACTGGTAGTACTTCATATCTAACACCACGGTGTTATCGGTAAATTCAATTACCATTTCACGTTCAAATCTAATTAAAGATTTAGCTATCGCCTGGAGCAAAACTGGTGATACTCCATTCTCGATTATTTCAATCTAATTAAAGATTCAATAAAACTCCACTTAGTTTTAATCGTTAACTGGGTTAAAGAATCAGTGTCATTTAAAACACAGTTCACGATAAACCCAAAATCACATTCATTAATTATCGGGTTAAAGAACGAGTGTTATTTAAAACACTGTCCACGATAAACCCGAAAATCAATATCAATTCAATTCCAATTAAATATTATTTAATTGGTACACTTCATTAAATCTAAATAAAAAGATTTAATCTTTTCTCAACTGGGTTCAAGAACAGTGTTAATGAAGACATCATTCACGACAAACCCAAATCATATTTGATATTCAATACAAGGCTCCGAATAGAAAATATATCGGCTTATATTCAATATCAAATTCTACGACCAACAGATATCGTATTGGAAATAACGATATATATATCTATATCTTTCAAATTTCCATAACAACATCTGTATAATCACGAAATCCAACATCGAAATATTCCGAAGACAATTTCGATTCAAATCCATTCCAATGCAATCATTGGAAATTCTGGTTATTTTCAAAACCATTTCAAATCCAATTTATTTATTTAAAAATAAATAGAATTATAATTCTAGTTCAAAACTAGTTCCTTTCGATAAAAATCTATTTTTATCTTTTCAAATATGGAGTTTTTCATCCCAATTTTTCCCAAAATCATTTCTTATGATTTTACACAAATTATTACTATTTTTAATAATTTTATCAAGGCCCGTACAGTCGATTTCCATCAACGGTCATCGAACTGCACTTACAGCGACCTTTTTCAAATTTGATTTGGACATAATTCCAAATCCAACCGTTAGATTTCAAATTTCTAATATTCGTTAGAAAGCTCTTTTCGATACGAACCCAACGGTTCCGGTTTTAGGAGAATCCGACGGTCGGATCTCCCGTAATGTCCGTTTGAAATAAATGGTCGAAATTCACGAACTGCCGCGGCGCGGCGCGTTCTATTCAGGCCATTATATTATATATATAATATATATAATATATATTTCGTCGATTACTATTTAAAACGAATTATATAAATAGTTTTAAATTCGTTTCAAACGCAATTCCAACTTCCATTTCAATTCAAATCAAAATTGAATTCTTCTTTATAAATTCGTTTTAAAATTCATTTCTATTCAATTCAAATTTCAATTCAATTTGAATTCATTTCAATTCGTTTTCAATTCAATTTGAATTCGTTTTCAATTCAATTCATTTCGAAATCGTTTTCAATTCAATTCATTTCGAAATCGTTTTCAATTCAATTCATTTCGAAATTGTTTTCAATTCAATTCATTTCAAAATGAATAAAATCGATATAAATATCGTTCACGTCAAAATGGCGTCAATCTAATCAACACGGCTTCATAAATTTCTATTTTCAAATATTCTATTTCAAATATTTCTTTTTCAAAATAGTTGTTATTATCAAAATATTTCGTTCAACACATGACCAATCTCAATGGATGAGTACTGTCAACACATGAACCTTTATTTTATATTGATAAAGATGTAAATTTTATTATCAAAATATTTCGTTCAACACATGACTAATCTCAACGGATGAGTACAGTCAACACATGAACCTTTATTTTATAATATTCTTTATTTTCTAAATTGGAATGAGGCCCAATCAATTACCATATAAAATTAATTATATGGATTTCCATACAACACATGTATATAATAGCATTGAAAAATAATCAACCATCAACCAAAGTGCACTACACTGTATAAGCATCAAATATAGATATTCAACGCTTATAACAGCCTGTCAATCAATCGATCGACATATTTAATCAATCAGGATGAGTGAACTTCAAATTTCATCCCAACACCCGTGTGGGGTTTCAAACAATCAAACACAGATTTTATTTGTGCAGTTGGGCGATGTGTAAAATTTATCATCCCAATCAATGTCCTTCAAATAGGTGTACATAAACAAACCGTCTGGTTTATAAATGAATATTTTATTTTATTCACTTCACTATATTCATATTCACGTTAAAAATTATATTTTTAACGATAAAACATTTCATTTTAACATATGAATTTCTATTCAGTTCATTCTTTAAATAAAATGATATTTTTATTTTTCTAACTTATTTTAGAAAATTTCGGCGGCATAACGGCACGATACTAGAAACGGGACGAGGCCTAGCCTTATCCCCGGTCTAGTGAAGGCCCACGCCATTCACACATCAATCAAATCAATTTCATTTCACCAAACAATTCAATTCAAACCAAATGAACTAACCAACTACACATCCAAACAATTTAACAAACAAGCCATCCATGGTCTGTGGATGACGGGTGTCGGGTGCTACTAAGCACCGTCTGCATCCTAGTATATATATATATAACTAGAAAAAGAAATTTAGAGTGAGAAGTTCTCACCCTTTCGCTAAACTGAATGACGCAACTCTTCATGTGTAAAAATCTTCACCGTTCTTCCTTTCTTCACTTTCGTCGCCCGTATTCTCTACATATGTAAAAATCACATTTTTACTTCGTTATTCAATATATAAAAATCGAATTTTTGCTTTGCTATTCTATATATAAAAATCGAATTTTTACTTTGCTATTCTATATATAAAAAATCCCATTTCAAAAATATAGATTTCGCCTTTATAAAAATAAAGATTTCTCCTTTTCAAAAATAAAGTTTATATTTTTCTCGAAGTAAAAATCATATTTTTACTTCACTACCCATATCAAAATATCGTTTTTATTTTTGCTACTTATACAAAGATGTTATTTCTAATATTCCTACAATGCAAAGATCATATTTTTCAAATATATAAATCAAACCTTTGTTTTATAAAAATCTAACCTTTCTAATTTAAAACTATAACCTTTTTATACCATACACTTCATGTTCTTTTATATAATAATCACCTTTCTAAAACATAAATAAATAAATATAAAAGCAAAAACTCACATTCTTCTCGTAAAAATTGAATTTTCCAAAGACGAGGAGGCTGCGGCACTTCATGTTGACCCTCCCATTGGCTTTGTTCTCGAGGTGGCTCACGAGTTGGTGCGAAGGTGAGAGAGCGGAGGTTGTTTCCCTCGATTTGGGGGTCAATGGTTGGCGCTGGGCGGTCTGTGGTGGGTGCGGGGTGTGGTCAGGCGGTGGGGCTTCAATTCAGGTGGCGTCAACGGCGGATGGGGTGGCTGGCGTCGGATTAGGTTTCAAATCGAGGGTAGGGGATTTCGAATCGGAGAAGGGGGCGGGACTGTAGAGGGGCGCGGTCTTGGGAGGAGGTGGTGGCGCCTGACGGTGGGGCGTCGATGGGGAGGGAGGAGCGACGGGTGGTGGCGTGCTCCGGTGTCCCCATTTTCGATTTCGATTGGGAGGAAGGGTGTCGGGCTGAAGAACTAAAGTGGGGAGGGTGTATATGAAAAAGAGGCGTTGACTTTTAAATTTAATTATATATTTAAATAATTTTCATCTCCAAAAAGTTATCTTCCCATTTGAACTCCAATCGAGACCCCACGACTGTCGCCCTAACTAATTACCCCCATTCCGAACACAATGGGATATGTATCGTAGGCCAACTCGGCTGTTATGCTCAGTTTTCGCTGAAAATAAAATATAACTCTATATATTGAATTTGAACGCGCATTTCAATTTACCGGGGTCACATACGAACTCTAAAAATTCCCGAAAAATATTTTCTAGCTTCGTATTAACGATACGGTCCTAACAAAACTAGTTTCGTCGAATTCTGAGACCGTTGGAAAAAGGGCCAATTTCCAGTTGATTAAAATCAACTGAAACTGGTCAAACGCGTTTTCCTTTGCCACGCTCACCTATTGATTCGAAAAATTATGAAATTTGGAATCTAGCAATAATTTGACATCACGGACCCAACGAAACTGGTTTCGTCGAGATCCGTGGTCATTTGCAAAATGTCCATTTTTAAGGGCCTGAATTCTATAGCGACTATTCAGAATTTTCAACTGGACATATCCTTTGATTCCCGCTATGAAATCTCGATTTTTCGGATTCGTTGGAAAGATATCATCAATTAGATCCTAATGTTTTTGGTTTCGCTAAAATCCGGATTGTTTTGCACCCGGTACATTCAATTGAAGTTTGAAATCGAATTATCGAACTACCGCGCCATTTTCAATTCTATTTATAATTATATATAATTATTTATATTCTAACGACGACGTACATAATATATACGTCCTAAATATATTCAAAATAAATTTCTCGTCGATATTATTTAAAATTATTTATTTTAAATATTCCAAATTCGCTAAAATTGCCAAAATAAAAATTTTAAACTGGCCCAGATTTTCGGGTTGTTACATATACCAACCTTTCGTAAGTAGCACCCATAGGTATGTGGGTCATAGCCCAGCTGTGGAGGGGCTCATTAAACCCCTTGACAAAACGGAGAGCCTTCTTATGAGGAGTATTCACGAAGTCCAGTCCAAACCGATCCAGCTGATTGAATTGATTGACGTACTCCTTGACCGTCATACTTCCTTGCTTAAGAGATAAGAACTTTACTAGCTGTAGACTTCGTTCAGCTTGTGAGAGGAATTTCATCTCAAACCTTACCCTGAAATCCATCCATGTATCAATAGGTCTTTCAGCGTTAGTGACTTCCCACCAATAGGAAGCTTCATCTTTGAGCAACCATACTGCCAACTGCACCTTCTTCCTATCGTCCACCTCGAAGATAACGAACAGATCCTCTGTTTCTTTAAGCCAGTTCCTTACTTCTACGAATGATTCAGTTCCCTTGAAATCTTTTCCACCCATGGCCCTAAAATCTCTACAGATCTTTGAGAAAGCATTTGCACGAGGAGGGGGCGGAGGAGGAGGAATCGCCGCAGCTGGAGGAGGAATATCTGATGCGCCTGCATCATTGGCCCTAGCCTCTAAGTACCTCCTGAACCAGCCAGGTATTTGCATGCCCTCTGGAAGGTTAAGATTCACAGACATGCTGAAATGAAAAAGAAGAGATTCAAAACGAGGAAACAAAGGATAGTGCTAATGGCTTTTTGGGGAATAGCCTTTAAATAAAACAAGACTTTTCTTGAAAAATGCTTCTTTGTAAACGGTTTTGAAAATAGTTTTAGAAGGTTTTAAAAAACTTTTGCCTAGTCTGGTAACCTCCTGCTCTGATACCAAGTGTAAATCCCACCTCCGTTAGGGTCACTCACAAAGGGAATGCACTAGTTTTAGAGGATCATTATTGAGGTAAACAAACACAGAAATATTGCAATACAGAACATAAATAAAACAACGGAAGAATCAAAACATAAATTTCATTACAAGAGTCAAAACCTTTTACATTCAAAGTACCAAATAGCCCAAGTCATTATTTTCCATTACAACAAATTTTGTCTTGCATAAATAAAGAAGCATAAACTTAAAACAACAAAAGTAGCTTAATTCCCCAAAGGTAGCAGAAATGCAGCCATAGCATAGCTCAAGATCAAACCGTACATGAGCTGAATTGAAAGCAAGCGAAATCCAAGCTAAGTGCTAGAGTTTCCTCCCTGAGAACCTGGGAGGGACGAAAGAAAAAGAGGCGAAAGAAAACGGGTCAGTCATAAAGACTGGTAAGTCCTAGTGACTTTCAGCATAAAAACAGGTAAAGGTAACATGACATGTATACATTGAAAGTAAACATAAGGATGATGACAAGATGGGCAAGATAGACTAAGATAGCATGATAAATCAAGTATAAATCAAGTACAGCATCGCATGTTCATGATTCGCTGCACCAACTGTACTAGTATCCCAAACCCATGTCATATATTAACAATGAAATGATCCCTTAGCCCAATATCATGAATGACCCATTACTAGGTCCAACAGAACGATCCATTAATCGATCGGCTCCCTACAAGTTCTAGCTCGTCATGTGTCTGCGTCATACGACCCTATCACGAATGTAGTTACCTGTGTTAGGTCCACCATAGGGTATCAAGCCCTAGGATGCCAATCATCGACACAGATCTAGCATGCACAGTGTAAACCTACTGATGCCCAATGCCTGCTTTTTCGACTCCGAACAACGTGCATGACCATAGTCCGCCTGAACATACACTGGCGCACTAACTCAGCCATCGTTTTGGTTGTTATAATTCAGCCCAGTAATTGTGCCCCCACCCTGCCTAGTTTCAGGGTACCATGATACATCTAAGTGGGTTACTGCTGAAATGGACCGCGTAACTAGGGTTTCCGTCCAGCAGGTTAAGTGTTGTCATTTAAATTCGTGACTTAACCCTTATCAGTCAAGCTTTTCAAGTTGGTTAAGTGTTGTCTTTCAATTTCATGACTTAACCCTATCATGTGGCATTAATTCATTAATGCACCCAAACCTCTCACATCAGACCTGTTGTTGTGGTCACTGGACATGCCGGGCGGTTTCGGGCAGAATTACACCACAACTCAGTCTGACCTCGGGTTTTCAAGCGCGATATGACCAACTACCCACATTGGATCCTATTATTTGCAGTCACTGGATTTGCCGGGCAGTTCCGGGTAGAATTACACTGCAAACTCAACCCAACCTCAAGTTGGCCATTTTCAAGTTCATTCTGGTGTCATGTCCATGTTTAGTTTCATGTCAAGTTCGTGTCAAGTTTCATGTTTCAACTTATGCCTATTATCTAGTTCATGATTCATGTTCATAACCAATTCATGTTTTGCCTAATCTACCCAAATCGTATTCCCATCGCACGTAAACGTGAATTGATCTAAATTACAAGTAAATCCAGATCCAGAAATAAAGGGAATAACATCCAAACTATGATAGGCAAAAAGGACGAGCATAAAGTGATAAAAGGGATTACAAGACTAGCATGACATATCATGAGATAATTGGTTACAACATCACTGGCATATAGAAAATAATAGGATTTCAAATCTAGCATAATAAGGTGATAGTCATGGCATAAGGTGATAGTCCCAAACTTGTAAATAATAGAATGATTCAACATCACAGACATGATAATGTTATGGACATGAGAGAGTTTGATTTACAACATGAATAGGTCCAAACTGATTTCATAGCAATATTCCCAAAAGTCAAGGTCCAAGATGGAAACTAGAATAGATGTGAATCGATTACCATACTTAAGTCCAATTTCACTTTATCTTATGTCCAAATCACAATTAACAAGCTTAAATCTCAAAGTAACTAGAACTTATAGATTGTGGTCTAAGAAATTGAGATGCAGAAGTTGAATCTATAAACTAGTCGTCGAATTGTTGAATCATTGAATCTTGATTTGATTGTAGAAGCAAATCCCCAATATGCAATTCCTAGCCGTAGTCTTCAAGGAATAGTCTTCGTGTTTTATTTTTCTTTTAATTTAATTTAAAAGAAGCCATGTCCATCAAGAATTTGTGCAGCATAAGGTTAGAGAAGAACGGTGTAAAGAGAATGGGGCTAGGAGGCTGCTTATATAGGATTAGGCGGGCGAATCTAGACTGAAAACGGGACCAGATACATCAGAATGAACCCAAGCTCAAAACTGGGTTCTGGCACCAGGTCGACCTGGTCCCTGGGAGGTCGACCATAGTGTCGACCCCCAGGTCGACCTGGACCTGGGCGGGAAAATTCCCGCCCAGCCTGCACTGGGGTTTGAATTTGAATTTTGAATTCAAATTCGAGCTGTTTTTCTGTTCTGAAAATTCCTGAAACTTCAGAGGGTCATATCTCCCTCATACGGACTCCGTTTCTCGAAAACTCAGACTCGTTTCCAAGTAGAATTTCGAGACAAACGCAATGGCACAACCCATTTTCCTTGATTCTTATTCTAAAAATTAATTCTGCCTTGATTTATGGTTTTAACATGTTATTAAAATACGGGTTGTTACAGAAAGGACTATTATTATATGGTACAATTATACCCAAAAGAGTGAAAGTTTTAACTCACCATCCACAATCAATGACTTTGGTCATTTTATCTAATTTCAAACAGACGTTTGAAATTATCTACAGTTCCAAATAGCTCCAAATAAGATTACTCCAACTCGTACACATAGATATCGTGAATATGAATCCAATGGTACTTATCTCGCTTAAATCTGAGCTTGTATTAAAGGATTACATGTGCTACAGGTTATAAAGTGAATTAAACAAATTACCAATACATGCAAAGCTTTGGTTGTGAGTGGGCATCGTAAATGGCATCTGGTTTCCTTTCAGTTCTTTCTTCACGCTTACTTTTTCTCTACAAACTCAGATCTGTCCTTTTCTCCACATTCAGATTTGTCTTCTTTTCGCTCTCTTTTCTCATTTCGATCTCAATGTTACTTTCTTCTTTCATAACCCTACTTTCGAGATGTGCGGTGCCCCTCCCATACCCATTTTATCACGCAGATCTAGGCTTTTGTCCATGAAAGTTCTCTGAGTTACGAAATCCCCCTCTCTTATTACGCCTCACCTCTTCAGATCCTTCCTATAGTTACTGAGCTGATTACTCTTCCATCCAAGTTTTTGTAGTTACTTCAAGTAACCTCTCGCCTTCGAGATCTTCAACTGGTAGCTATGATGACTTTGGATGCCCGTCTCTGATGCAGAAGACCTAGGTATGCAGTAATTCTCTGATTGTTAAAATGGTTCGTGTTTCGTCCTTGGTTGTGACGGTCCACTTTAGCAATTCGAGTGTTCTATGTATGCCCGGATTATTGTCTTGCCGGTAGTTTTGGTAATTGGTTTTGTTTTTGGGAAGTTTCTGTTTTGATGTCTGGAATTTTCCTTGGGGTTTTGTGCTCGGCAATTTCACATGTAATTTGTTTACTGATCAATCTTAGCTATACGTGGTTGCTCTTCTTATTACATGATTGTCTAGTCTTATTATAGTTGGGTCATCACCTTCGATTGCCAGCAAAACATGAGATGCCTATCACTGATCTTTGCTGATATTCCTTGGTTGGTGGTTAAGCTTGACTGTGTTTTTTCTGGTTTTTATGTGGTCTTTGGTTAAGTTTATTTATCGATCAGTATACTATTCAGTTTTTGTCTAGCGTTCGTGTTATGGTGCTCTGGATCCTTGTTTAGCCATCGGAAATATCGTGACTCTGGTGAAGCTTGCTCTCAATGTCGTTGTCCTTTCCGGTTTCCGCTCATCGAAATTTGCCTTATTTGAAGCTAGTCAGAATGGTCGAAATGTCAGTTTCAACCTTGAAATACGTGCATGCCACTGCTTCTCACCTTGGTGTGGAGCTCAAGAAATTGAGACTGGTTATTGTATGCTACAGTTTATTGGCACTATACTACTCTATCTACTTGATGGACTTGCCATGCAATATGATGTTACTTGTGCTTTATTTAATCATCTTGTACTGTATCTTGTGTACCATATGTAATCACTACATTTTTGTAATATGTAATTTCCAACCATTTAATTTACTGTTAACTCGGTATGTAAATGCTCCCTGCGTGGAGACATATAGCAATCTAGTACTCTAGCTAGCTCTTGTACTGTAGTCTAGGTTATATACCGTGCACGGCCCATGTTAAATGCCGTAGATGTTGGATGGTCCACCTTAAAAACTGAATTAGCTGACTGCTAACTACAGCCACTTGTATTAGATTGTTATTTTATTATTGGTCATAATAAACACAACACCAAATATGCCATTTTGTAACACTTTTTGCGCTCCATTTTCTAACGGTTGTTATCGTGATCAAATTATTATGGTTATTTTTTTTATACTAGGTTATCACGGTTATCTCCGTGATATTACCTGAGCTTTTGGCAAATTAATGGATAGAATAGTTGTTTCATTTTTACTCTTACTTTCATGCTTCAGCATCCACTTTCTTACTTCGTAAATGAGTTAGGGTTTTTCCGCTTATTGCTGCCTCTACTCCTCTGCCTCAAATTGGAGCTGCCTTCATCAACCTCTTCACTTCTGCCTCAAATTGGAGCCAACTTCATCCATTTCTTTGCTTCTGCATCGTTCCAGATAAGGTATGTTTCATTTTTTTAATCTTAGATTTAGATTGTTAAATATTATTATCGTTCTGTCGCCTCTTTCTTGTTTATTGGATTTAATATTAAATAATCATATGGATAGATCAACACCGTCTCGTAGTTTTTTTCTAATTTTGTCGTTTCAGATTTATTTTTCTCATAAATTTACTTAAAACTAGAAACCAAAAAATAAATAAATATGTTGTAATGTATAAATTTAATATTACAGAAACAAAATGAATAAGTTGTAATGTATAACTTTAATATTACAGCAATGTCAGTATTTCCATTTGCTCATATATTTTAGCATGATCAAGGTAAGCTGTTTCAGAGGTGAGAACCTTTCAAATACTGGAGATTATCAGCAGTCGAGTTTCACTTAGTTCATTTAAATATACATACCTGCTCATCACTGAAGCTTCTAAAATTTCTTCATTTTTTTTGAAATACAAGCTTGAAATAGAAGACAGTGAAAGAAAATGGAAGCAAGATCAGAAGGTAAGACTGAAGCATGTTGACATTGGTGGTTACCTCCATAGCCACAATCAGAAATATAGCTGCATTTCTTGCAGACAACAAGAGGTAAATACTAAGAAGTTACAAATATGCTTAACACCATATTTGCAAAGAATGAACTGTACAAAAATAGTTTGTTGACAAAAATCAAAAATAAAATTGAGATAATTAGATAAAGCATCAAATATGCACAATTATAGTTTACTATGCTAATGTGAGATCAAACGATGTTCTAACAAAAACCAACCGAATATGAAATAGAAAGGCTAGTGCACTTATATAGTTTTGTTTAGATTTCAGCTTTTTATTTGGTAGGGTACAATTTGTGTTTTTGTCTCTTTTTTCGATGAAAAAGTTTGTTAGGTGGATAGATGTAGATTTTAAATTATGGTACCATGTCTTTCTGTTTTTTATTTGTATACTTGTGTTGAGTGATTTATGATGTATTATTGCATGTCTTTTAGTTTTATGGGGAATAAGCTGTAACTATCGCCTTTATATTTTGAAATTCATCTATACCAATAAAAGGCTTTTTTACCCATTGCAGCTATTGCCTCTATAGTTTGCTAGTTCTTTAGTTAACGCAACATAATAACTCCTATGCTTTTTTACCCATTGCAAATAAAATTCTGGTTTTTTCCAGTTGATTAACACTTTCAGTTTTGTGTTTGCAAAACACATTGACTTTTATGTTGATTCTTAGTTGCATGAGTTCGCTAGCATTATGCCACTTTTTTTAAGACCAAGGATTTCTGTTGACGTCAAAAGTTGGTCATTAGTGACGTTCAAACCTCAATCGGTGAAGAGCATACAAATACTGATTATAAAATACGGAAAAAGTAAAGGAAACAGGGAAGACACACATACTTTTTATAGTGGTTCGATAAAGATTGTTCCTACGTCCACTTTATATATTATTTCTGCTTTAGATTACAAGTACAATGCTTTTTTCTATTTGAAGAAAAGAAGGGATACGGCTATTTTTCTCTTCCAGATAAAACCTCTCTGGGAAGAAGAAGAAGTAGGAGCCGAAAAGGGTCCTTTTCCTCTTTAAGCTTTGAGGTATTTATAGGTGGAGATGGCGACTTGGGCTGCTATGACGTGGCCCGACCTTTCTGGGAAGACTTGGATGCGTGGAGTCCATTTCTTGGATAGAATAGCGGTTGGAAGACTGATTCCACTATTCATAAATAGTATCCTCGGTAGTTGCGGCTTACGTGGCATCCATGGTGAGGTATGTCAAAAGTAGAGCTTTGTCCGGATGTGGTTTACTGCCTTTTCTTCCTTGAAAGTCGGGCTAAGTATTTGAACAGCTCAGCTGGATATTTCCATGTAGACCCGGAATACTCGGTCAATATGCCCTGTATGAGAGCGGCTCCCTCGGTCGACTGAGAGAGCAAGTGTTCCGAAGTGAAATGTTAACTTTTTTGAGAAGCAGATCGGCCCATTACATGATGACTTCGGACCGACCTTCTGTTGGGCTTCCTTGAATGCAATTTGCCTAATTTGGCTGGTTGCGCGTTTGGGCTTCAATTTGACCTGTTGCGGCTTTTGCCAAAAAGAGAGCTAACATTTTGCCCCTCAAAATGCATCTTCTTCGACAGAGGGAGGGGTGTTTTGAAGTATGAATTGAAGTACAATCATTCGAGTAGCTATGGTCGCGTCGAACCATATTAAGGCCAGAAACGCGACGATTCCGATGATTGTATTAAGGCCAGAAAACCGACAACCGCATTAGGTTGTATTAAGGCCGGAAAACCGACAACCATCGGGAACTGTATTATGGCCGAAATAATCACCGTCTTTATGAGAGTTAGTTCCTACAAAGACAAAACCAAACCGTTCTCGACTTGGAGAAGGCTGATGGGTCAAGCATTTTATTTCACTCGGCTTTGAGAGGTGGCGAGTATCGACCATACTCGACTTAGTGGCGAGTATTAACCATACTCGGCTTAGTGGCGAGTATTAACCATACATGGCTTAGTGCAAGTGTTTTTATGCTTGACTCATGTTAGATTAATGTGTCTAGCGAGCTGTAAACGCTCGTGGTGTAGAAAAAAGGAAGGGCGAGTATCATCCATACTCGACTTTAGAAATATACCACACTCAGCTATGGGAGTAGGTGTTTAGATATGGTGGTAGGCTTTCGCGCCGACTACATTAAAAGGGGGCGAGCATTATCCATACTCGGCTTTAGAATTCTCCAAACATTATCCATATTTGCAAAAGAAATTTCATTGCTGCTAAATAATTGTTACAGAGGAAAGAAATTCTAAGAAGACACCGATTGATTCCAAAGCATGCCTAGGTGCTGAATCCTAACTCCATACATGTGTACATCTAGGTGTCCTTTTTATTGAAAGAAATACATTAGAAAAAATCTAATTAACGATAATGTCGCGAGTGCTAGTCCCGGGATCCTTTCCATTCCTAGGAGCTCGTGGATCGACCTGAGGAGCTTGGGCAGAAGATCGCGGCGGCAAGGCCAAGGCGCAATTCTTGATATATTCAGGAAGCTCCCCTTTTCTGACTTGATCCTCGATGAGATCGCGCAGATGCTGGCATTCATTTGTGCTATGTCCAGCTACGTTGTGGAATATGCAATGTTTGCCGGAATCCAGCTCCATCTGTGTTGGCTCTCGTAGAGGTGGTCTCAAAGTGGGTAGGGACCCTCGTATGTCAAGGTAGATATCGAGCAGAGAGGAATTGAGTTTGATGTAATGATCGTACTTACTTTCGATCCAAGGTCGCACTTGATGCTCACTCTTTTCTGAAGCCTTTCCTCTTCCTTTATTCTGGCCGTTGTTGTTGGATGGACCTTGTTGCTTGGCGGCTAAGACCTCTAGGCTCTCCATCTCAATGCTGGCATCTTCTTGTCGGAGGAATTGCTCGACCTCGGAATAGAAATCATCTATATCCTTGGGGGATCTCTAGTTAAAGAGACTGAGAATTCTGATCGGTTCTGAACTCCCGCAATGGCGGCCATAAGTACCATCGATGGCTCGGGCCGATCGACTAACGCTACTGATGCACTGAACCTTTTGAGGAAGGACCTGAGCGTCTCTCCTGATCGCTGCTTGATGGTGGATAGGAATATAACACTTTTTGGTCAGGAGATATGTACCCTGAATTGGTCGATGAAGCGGGTGACCAGCGTGTTCCAGCTGTTGATTGATTCTATTGTTAGTTGTCGAAACCACATTCCGGCTAGTCAGTAAGAAAGGGTGGGAAGCACTTAGCCATGACGTTGGTCGATGCACCAAGTACTTCCATATGTCGCATGCATCGCATGAGGTGGATGGTTAGATCAGTCCGACCGTTGTATGGTTCGATAGCTGGGAACTTGAAGTCCGGAGGGTTTCGGGAATTTCTGATTTCCCTGGTAAAAGGACTGTGATTAACGTTATCTATGTCCTTCTGCGAGGAAATGTCCCGAGTAAAGCATCAGATGATGCTTGCAATCTGGCTTCCATCTCCTAGGAGTCGTTGCCATGAATTTAGCTCAGCATCCGGAAGAACTTTGGCGTGAGCCTCCCGAGGTTCTGCTGCTGCAGCTGCGCTAATCGCTGAAAGTGATACTCGTGGATGTGATCGATCAGTTGGTGGGACCAAACCAGGATGAAATAAAGGTGTAGCCTGATCAGTGGCCTGATTCCGTGCAGACTGAAGATCAGTTGTTGCCTAGTCCCGACCGGTGGAGGAATTGATGTTGAAGCGTTCAATCCTGTCTCCAATCGACCGAGAAGGTGATCCATCAACTGCTGTTGTCATTCAAGGAGTTTACCCTGAGATGTCATATGGTCTCTGAACTCGGTCATGATTTTATCCATGTCGTCCCAGGTAAGAAATCGAGACATATTTTCATGAGAGGAAACCTCGTGGCTCGCTTCTATAGCATTAGTATCGGCTGCATCGGCATTTGCGGGACGAGAATATGTTGTATCTTTCTTTCGTTTGTTCGCCATGGACTAAGGAAATCCTCCCCCTTCCTGGCGCGCCAAAATGTTGACATCAAAAGTTGGTCACTAGTGACGTTCAACCCCCAATCGTGTGAAGAGTACACGAATATTGATTATAAAATACAGAAAAAGTAAAGGAAAAGGGGAAGACACACATACTTTTTATAGTGGTTCGGCAAAGACTGTGCCTACATCCACTTTATATATTATTTCTGCTTTAGATTACATGTACAATGCTTTTTTCTATTTGAAGAAAAAAGGGATACAACTATTTTTCTCTTCCAGATAAAACCTCTCTGGGAAGAAGAAGAAGTAGGAGCCGAAAAAGGTCCTTTTCCTCTTTAAGCTTTGAGGTATTTATAGGTGGAGATGGTGACTTGGGTTGTTGTGACGTGGCCCGGTCTTTCTGGGAAGACTTGGACGCGTGGAGTCCATTCCTTGGATAGAATAGCGGCTGGAAGACTAATTCCACTATTCATAAATAGTATTCTCGGAAGTTGCGGCTTACGTGGCATCCATGGTGAGGTGTACCAAAAGTAGAGCTTTGTCCGGATGTGGTTGACCGCCTTTACTTCCCTGAAATTCGGGCTAAGTATTTGAACAGCTCAGCTGGATATTTCCATGTAGACCCGAAATACTCGGTCGATATGCCCTGTATGAGAGCGGTTATCTCGGTCGACTGGGAGAGCGAGTCTTCCGGAGTGAAATATTAACTTGTTTGAGAAGCGGATCGGCCCATTACGTGATGATTTCGGACTGACCTTCTGCTGGGCTTCCTAGAATGTGATCTGCCTAATTTGGTTGGTTGCGCGTTTGGGCTTCAATTTGACCTGTTGTGGCTTTTGCCAAAAAGAGAGCTAACAATTTCCAATAAGTTAAACAAGTTGCGGGCTTTGTTTCTAATCACATTTTATTTAGTGGATAGACTGTTCTACTGGTTGGTTTGCTAAGGCTACAATCATTATACACAATCTTTGCTACTTATTTTACCGTCTTCTGCATGCATATGTGTAACACCCCGCATTTTTAATGAAATTGAAAATGTGGAAATATGTATATATATTATATACATAGATATATTTAAGAGAAAAATTAAATAATGACAATAAATATACCATGTAATAAGTTCATGCAGTGAAATGAAGGAAAAAATTAAGTGTAATACATGAAATGCGAAGAAACGCATGCGAACAATTAAATAGAAAAAAACAATAAAAAAAAATTGAAGAGCTTCAGGAATTTGGTCACAAAATTAGCATCATTGCGTTTATGGCGATTTTCTAGTCAATTTAGACCTATGGTTTGCAGAAAACCGATTTAGGATGAAAAAAATATCTTTAAATTAAATATTGCAGTAAAATATGAAAAAGAGGAATGAGAAAAGAATAATGTTTAGCATTGTTCTAAGGTTTGTAAGCAAAAGACTTAGTAGCTCATTTGGCTAGAACATGTGACTTAAATACAAGAGGTACAGAGTTCGATCCCCGTCAGCGCCATATTTTTGTTTTAGGGGAATGGCTAAAAAGTGGCTTAGTGTGAACTCAGTACAAAAAGTAGTTTAGTGTGAAAATGGTTAATTGGGAAGATAGCTAAAAAGATATATATATATATATATATATATATATATATATATATATATAATGTGTAGGTATCAACACCCTGTTGTTGCGTATCATGTGGCACACGTGGCGCATTTTTGATGGCCAAGGGTTGTTTCTTTTAACGTGGCTTTTTCTGGTTGGTTGGGTGACAATTTTTCTTGTATTAGGGCCGATGTGGCTTTATTTGATTGGTCTGGTGAGGTGTCTTTGTGTCATGATGATTTGGATGGCTTAGATGAATCATAAGTTGATCTAAAGGCCCATATTAATCCAAAACATCTATATATACATCTCTAAACCTAAACTCTAACCTCACAACCCTAAACTATGATGTCGTCATGTTGTTTATCTATAAACTAACCTAGCTGCCACCATAACAAACCAAATTCTAGATTAAAGATAAAGAGATAAGAGATAAAGACAAAGCCTAGGAATTGCGAAAAGGAATTCTAAAACAACAACGAACGAATCAATGCATACATCAACGGATTAGCTTATCAACTTCAGAAATCAGATCCCAGAATTCAAGATCTGTTTTATGTGAGTGCAGTTACTTTCACAAGATAGTTGTTTAAACGTAATTGTGATGAGTTATGAATTGGACTGTATGAAAATGTTTGTAAATCATATAAATTTTATATCTTTGCAAACTATGTTTTGATTTATGCTTGATTTGATTCATTATATGCAAGTTATGTTCTATGTTAATTCATATGCCTAATTACATATGCAAGTTATGTATGCAAGTTTGCTCGATCTATGCAAGTTATGAAAGATTATATGCAAGTCGTGTTCATACATGTAAGATCATATTTTATATATTCATATGTTTAGATCTACATGTTTATATGATTAGATCCATATCAATCCATATGCTTAGAACTATATGTTCATATGTTTATATCTACATGTTTATATGATTAGATCCATATCAGTCCATATGTTTAGAACTATATGCTCATATGTTTAGATCTACATGTTTATATGATTAGATCCATATCAGTCCATATGTTTAGAATTATATGTTCATATGTTTAAATCCGTGCAAGTTTATGTTTAGATCCATGCTAGTTTGCACTCAATATGTTGATTGGATCTATTTTTATATGTTTACTAGATTTATGTCGTCTTAGATCTATATTGTATAGCCAGTTATGATGTCATGTGATTCTTCCCTTTTTTCTTTTTTTTATGAGTTGGGCTAATTACGAGCCTAACGTATCACATTAACTATACGTACGAACGACGTGGAAACGTTGGGGAAAAGTTTGGGTAAAAGTTGAATATTATGTAATTGGCATAAAAAGGGGTTGTAATCATATAATTAATTTTGGGCATAACTAGAAAATGTGGCATAACTTGAATTGACCACACTTATGGATAATTTACATATAAACTTGGACATGAATGGTAAATATGTAAATTGGCTAAAAGATGAACGTGCCTAACTTGAGGTTAGATTGAGTTGCGGTATAAGACTGCCCGGAACCGCCCGGCACATCCAGTGACCGCAACAACATAGATCTAATGTGAGAGGTTAGCGCATTAAGCACAAAAACTAGAGGTTAGAATGAGTTTGTGGTAGAAGTCTGCTCGGAACCGTCCAGCACATCCAGCAACCACAAACAACAGTTCTAAAGTGAGAGGTTGGTGCTTTAATGAATAAATTAAATCTAAGGAACGGACATGCTAAGAATGGAAAGGTTAAGTAACATATGAACATGTGAAACTTAACCAATACAACATGTTATGTGGGTGGGTTAAGTTAACATGGAGAAGAAGACAACTTAACCAATATTACATGAACAAAATGGATAGGGTTAAGGCAAGCTTAACCAATTATACATATGGACTTGATAAGGGGAAGGGTTAAGTAAATCTTGGGTAAGTGGGTAATATTAGTATATATAGGCCCACAAACTTAACCGTTAAATAAACATATGTGAATCAGTGAGAAGGTTAAGTAACATATGAATAGGCAACACTTAACCAGTACAACATGTTAATTAAGCAAATAGGTAGGGTTAAGTTAAATTGAGAACACTTAACCATTATAACATGTTGATTAGGAAACCCTAGTAACGGGGACCCATTTCAGCAGTAACCCACATAGATGTATCATGGTACCCTGAGCTAGGCGGGGTGGGGCACGATTACTAGGCCGATTATAAGCAGTCAAAATAGCGGCGGGTGGTGCAGCAGTGTAGGTTCCGACGGAGTATGGGCGTGCACGTGCTCCGGAGTGGAAAAAGAAGGCACTGGGCATCAGTAGTATACATTGTGCATCTTGAATCGTGTTGGGTTGCCATCATGGGAATTGATACACCCCATGATGGGGCCAGCACAGGTATCTACATACAAGCGGGCCGAATGACATAAGTAATGAATACATACAAGCGAGGTCGAATGACACAAGTAATAAATACATGCGAGTTAGAGAGCCGATCGAACGAGGAAGGTAGTGGGTACAACTCGTGGGGGTAGGAGCAAAAAGGGGCACCTACGATAGCAGCTAGGAGTACACGAAACTACCATTATCATGATTAGTAAGAAGGATTAACTTTTAGTATGGGACTAGTAAGGGTGCGGTGTAACTAGTTATGATACGGTGTTACTAGCATTGGTGCAGTGTAATAATTATCCTATAGTGATTAGGAGCGCAAATTAACGTTGTCTTATTCATCTTGCTTACCTTGTCATGCTTGTCTGTTTCACAGTCATTTCTTATTTTCCAGTTTATGTCTTATCTTGTTACTTTAATGATTATATTGTTAAAGTTACTGGACTCGCCAGACTTTATGTTTGAATCTCTTTGTTTTCGCCTCTTTTCTTCTGTCCCCCCCCCCCCAGGTTCGCAAGGGAGGAAATACTCAAGTTTGATTCGGATTTCTCTCTGCTTGAAGTGCTATAAGTTCTTGAAGTATTGCTTGGCTTTGATTCTACCTATTTATGGTGTTTCTATTGGGGTTTATGGCTTTAAAATTATGTACTCTGAAGGCTTTTGTACAAGACTGATACTATGTACTTGGTTTTGGTATTTGAAGATGTAACCAAACTTATTTTTGTTTACGCTGCAATAAAGTTATAAAATTTTCAACTACTACTTTATGTATCTGTCTTGTAATATTCTATTCTGTTTACTCATAATGCTCCGCGAAACTTAATGCATTCCCTTTGTGAGTGACATTAACGGATGTGGGGCGTTACACTTGGTATTAGAGCTGAAGGTTACCAGAACAGATAAATGATTTTGAAAACCGTTTTCAAAAGTATTATTTTCAAAAACATGTTTCAAAGAAGGAGTTTACAAGAGAAAGATTTACTATGAAAAACATAATCCCAAAAGCCATATATCTATCTTTCGATTCTTTGTTCCAAATCTCTTCCTTTTTCCTTCTTGAGTCTCTTTCTCCGCGTTTAGATGCCTTTCCTAAGTTATGGAAGGACTTCGGTGCGATGGGCAGAAAACTTTCTCATGGGACTGAGACGTTTTTCAAGGCTATAAATTGGCTCAAGGAAGTGAAGGACTCGTTTGGTATCTTGGAGATTAACAATGGAACGAAAGTTCAGCTAGCTGCTTGGTCGATGAGGAAGTTTAGGCTGAGGAACACAACCCAAGGATAAGGAATTTGTTGATATGGCTTTAATCCACGAAGGAGGTAAAGGAGAAAGTGGAAAGAATAATTAACCCCCGTAACAAAAGAAGGTGTCTTTATTTTGGTATAACGGGCCATATAATTAAGGACTGTAGGAAGAAGAAGAAGCATGGTTGTTACCATTGCGGCGAGGCAGGACTTATGATTTAAGATTACCCAAGGAGGTAAGGACACGGGCATGGACAGGGGACAGGACCTACTTCTGGAGGACAGGTTCATGCTCTCATGGCACCAGGACAGGAGAGGGATAGAAGCATTTCTGTTGAAAGTTTGATTTTCCTTTTTCAGTCATCCTGTTTGAACTTTGTTTGACTCTTGCGCTTCACAATCGTTTGTATCTGCTTCGTTAGTTGAAACACTGCACTTAAATACTAGTCTAGCTATGGATCCCATTGTAATCTCAAATCCTATTGGTGGTTCGGCTCACTTATCTATGGTTTGTCGGGTTTTGAGAGTGTCTATCTTAGGCATTGGGTTTGAATGCAACGCCTCCGTTCCTGGTTTCACGGGCTATGGATTGATTCTAAGGATGGATTGGCTAGCCAGGCATGGTGCCATCCAAGACTGTGAAAAGAGGGTAGTTAGACTTTTGACTCGTTGTGGAAAGACCCTTGATATTTATTGTGACCCTAGGGGTTCAGAGATGCTTAGCTACCTAGAATCTCCTGACGCATTCATCGATGATTTGAAATCTGTTCGTGTAGTCCGTGAGTAAGGTGACATCTTTGATGAGGTTCGGGGTCTACCCCCGAGGCGCGAGATAGACCTCCGAATATACTTTGTAGACAATGAAAAGCCGGTTGCATTGCCAGTGCGCCACATGGCTCCGAGGGAGAGAGGAGGGAACTCAGTAAACAAGTAGGGGAGCTACTTGAGAAAGGGTTCATAAGAAGAAGCATTTCGGAATGGGGTACTCCAGTTGTTTTTACTATGAAGACTGATGGTTTGCTTAGATTGTGCGTGGACTATAGGGAGCCGAACAAGCTCACGAAGAAGAATAGACACCCTTTGCCAAGGATAAATGATTTGTTCTATCAGTTAGCTGATGCTTCGGTATTCTCGCGGTTGGACTTAGCTACAGGATTTCACCAGTTGAGGGTAGCTGAGGATAGCATAAATAAGACTACTATTAGGGCTCCTAACGGTTTCTTTGAAGGGCTCGTCATACTTTTTTTTTGGTATGACAAATGCACCCATATATTTCGTAGACTTGATGAGTAGGGTTTTTAGGGAGTTCCTAAACAAGTTTATGGTAGTCTTTATGGATAGTATTTTGATTTTCTCTAGAAGCGAGGAAGAGTATGCCCTATATCTTAGGGAAGTCTTAGAGACCCTAGAGCACATCAACTCAAAGCCAAGTTCTCTAAATGTCATTTTTGGAGGAAAGAAGTAAGGTTATTAGGACACGTGGTCTCTAAGGAAGGGATAGCAGTGGATCCTACAAAGGTGGTGGCAATCCAAGTTTGGAAGGTTCCTAGAAAAGCAACAGAAGTAAGAAGTTTTCTAGGGTTGGCGGGCTACTATAGGAAGTTCGTTAAGGGCTTTGCAAAGGTATCAGTCCTAGTTTTGACTTTGCTAGATAGGAGCAAACCGTTCACAGTATATACCGGTACTTGGAGGCAAGGCTTGGAGCAGTTTTCGATGCAAGAGGAAAAGGTGATATGCAAAAGGCAGTAGGTACGCAGTTATGTTTGAGCATCGTGTATCGTCCACAGACGGATGGACAGATAGAAAGGATGAATAGAATCCTTGAAGATCTTTTGAGGCTATGCATCCTAGATTTTGGAGGACATGAAAAGAGCACTTTCCATTTGTGGAGTTCTCCTATAACAACAGTTATTAAGCTAGTATTAGGGTTTTTATGGACGACCGTGTCGATCACCAACTTGCTGGTGGGAATCTACGGATAAGATTTTACTTGGGCCAGATATGGTTAGGGAAACTGCTGAGGAGATAGACTTGATTCGAAGATGAATGAAGACAGCACAGGGCCGACAAAAGTCAAACGCTGGCAAGATACGAATCGACCTTGAGTTCGATGTTGGAGACAAGGTTTTTATTAAAGTGTCACCGTGGAGGAACTTAGTTCGCTTTGGGTAGTGTGGGGAAATTAGCACCAATGTTCGTAGGGCAATCCCCCGTTACAGAAAGAATTGGACAGACAACAGAGTGAAGTTGCCGAAAAACCTTAGTGGTGTTCATGACATGTTTCACGTGTCGCATGTGAGGAAGTGTTTACATGATACCGCAGAAATAGTGGAGCCGAGCATGCTTAGGGAAGTGGAAGTGGAGCAAGATGCCAAGATTAGACGAGCTCCTACATGCATTCTTGGATCGGAGGTCAAGAAGTTACGCAACCGAGAGGTCCAGTGGTTAAAGTCCAATGGGGAGATGATCAAGGAGACGCGACTTAGGAGATTGAAGACAAGATGCATACGTTGTACCCTTTCCTTTTGAAGGGTATGTTCTTAACTTCTTTTTCTATCGCTTTGTTTATACTTGTTCTATCGTTCAGTATGTCCTCTCGATTACATCTTCGATCTTTAGGTAGGAAAATCCTATGGTTGTAAACATATGTTTGAGACATGTTATGTTCAGTGGATGCAAGTGTTTGCTAGTGGTTGCTCGTGGATGCATTTACATATATATTAGACACTAGATCGGCTCAATCACTTTCATATTACATATGAATAAGTGTGCATAATTAATTTGATGGATGTTTGTTGAATGTGTTATCATATGGATGTTGCATTTGAATGAATGATTGTGCACGCATGTAAAAATGATATGTATCATTAGGATTCTTTTGCATACATAATGGACACATGGCACTATCATGAATTGCATTAAGGAGGTCAACTGAGTCAGTAGACCGCCTGATTTTGCATTAGAGTAAGAACATATACACACACCATGCATATGTTTATGAAAAGCAATAGAAATATTTTAAGGACAATGTGCTTGTGGATGACTGATGAGTAGATTGATGATTGGATGGTAGGATACATTCTCCTTAACTCAGAGATTTCGGGGATGAAATCCTTTAAGTAGGGGAGAATGTAACACCCCGCATTTTTAATGAAATTAAAATTGTGGAAATATGAATATATATTATGTACATAGATATATTTAAGAGAAAAATTAAATAATAACAATAAATATTTTATGTAATAAGTTCATGTAGTGAAATGAAGGAAAAAATTAAGAGCAATTCATGAAATGCGAAGAAACGCATGCAAACAATTAAATAGAAAAAAGAAATAAAAAGAAAAATTTGAAGAGCTTAAGAAATTTTGTCATGAAATTAGCATCATTGCGTTCGTGGCGATTTTCTAGTCAATTTAGACCTATGATTTGCAGAAAACCGATTTAGGATGAAAAAGATATCTTTAAATTAAATATTGCAGAAAAACATGAAAAAGAGGAATGAGAAAAGAATAATGTTTAGCATTGTTCTAAGGTTTGTAAGCAAAAGACTTAGTAGCTCATTTGGTTAGAACATGTGACTTGCATACAAGAGGTACAAAGTTCAATCCCCGCCAGTGCTATATTTTTATTTCAGGGGAATGGCTAAAAATTGGCTTAGTGTGAGCGCAGTTCAAAAAGTGGTTTAGTGTGAAAATGGTTAATTGGGAAGATAGCTAAAAAGAAATATATATATATATATATATATATATATATGTATGACGTGTAGGTGTCAACTGTCAACACTCTGCTGCTGCGCATCATGTGGCACATGTGGCGCATTTTTGTTAATCAAGGATTGTTTTTTTTTTAACATGGTTTTTTCTTATTGGTTGGGTGACGATTTTTCTTGTATTAGGGCTGATGTGGTTTTATTTGATTGGTCTGGTGAGGTGTCTTTGTGTCATGATGATTTGGATGGCTTAGATGAATCATAAGTTAATCTAAAGGCCCATATTAATCCTGTACATCTATATATACATCTCTAAACCTAAACCCTAACCTTACAACCCTAAACTATGATGTCGTCATGCTGTTCATCTACAAACTAACCTAGCCTCCACCATAACAAATCAAATTCTAGATTAAAGATAAAGAGATAGGAGAAAGATTCAAAGCCTAGGTATTGCGAAAAGGAATTCTAGAATAACAACGAACGAATCAACGCCTACATCAACGGATTAGCTTAGCAATTTCAGAAATCAGATCCCAGAATTCAAGATCTGTTTTATGTGAGTGCAGTTACTTTCACAAGATAATTGTTTAAACGTAATTGTGATGAGTTATGAATTGGACTGTATGAAAATGTTTGTAAATCATATAAAGTTTATATCTTTGCAAACTATGTTTTGATTTATGCTTGATTTGATTCATTATATGCAAGTTATGTTCTATGTTAATTCATATGCCTAATTACATATGCAAGTTATGTATGCAAGTTTGCTCGATCTATGCAAGTTATGAAAGATTATATGCAAGTCGTGTTCATACATGTAAGATCATATTTTATATATTCATATGTTTAGATCTACATGTTTATATGATTAGATCCATATCAATCCATATGCTTAGAACTATATGTTCATATGTTTTGATCTACACGTTTATATGATTAGATCCATATCAGTCCATATGTTTAGAACTATATGTTCATATGTTTAGATCTACATGTTTATATGATTAGATCCATATCATTCCATATGTTTAGAATTATATATTCATATGTTTAAATCCATGCAAGTTTATGTTTAGATCCATGCTAGTTCGCACTCAATATGTTGATTGGATCTATTTTTATATGTTTACTAGATTTTTGTTGTCTTAGATTTATATTGTACATGCTAGTTATGATGTCATGTGTTTCTTCCCTTTTTCCTTTTTTTATGTGTTGTGCTAATTGTGAGCATAACGTATCACATGAATTATACGTACGAACGACGTGGGAACATTTGGCAAAAGTTTGGGTAAAAGTTGAATATTATGTAATTGGCATAAAAAGGGGTTGTAATCATA
This sequence comes from Allium sativum, assembly GCA_030737875.1. Taxonomy (NCBI): domain Eukaryota; kingdom Viridiplantae; phylum Streptophyta; class Magnoliopsida; order Asparagales; family Amaryllidaceae; genus Allium; species Allium sativum. Next base: position 565,859,058 of record CM060920.1, on the reverse strand, counting down.
TAATTAATTTTGGGCATAACTAGAAAATGTGGCATAACTTGAATTGATCACACTTATGGATAATTTACATATAAACTTGGACATGAATGGTAAATATATAAATTGGCAAAAGATGAACGTGCCTAACCCGAGGTTAGATTGAGTTGCCGTGTAAGACTGCCCAGAACCGCTCGGCACATCCAGCGACCGCAACAACATAGATCTAATGTGAGAGGTTAGCACGTTAAGCCCAAAAACCCGAGGTTAGAATGAGTTTGCGGTAGAAGTCTGTCTGGAACCGCCCGGCACATCCAGCAACCGCAAACAACAGTTCTAAAGTGAGAGGTTGGTGCTTTAATGAATAAATTAAAGCTAAGGAACAGACATGCTAAGAATTGAAAGGTTAAGTAACATATGAACAGGAGAAACTTAACCAATACAGCATGTTAGGTGGGTGGGTTAAGTTAGCATGGACAAGAAGACAACTTAACCAATATTACATGAACAAAGTGGATAGGGTTAAGGCAAGCTTAACCAATTATACATATGGAATTGATAAGGGGAAGGGTTAAGTAAATCTTGGGTAAGTGGGTAATATTAGTATATATAGACCCACAAACTTAACCGCTAAATAAACATGCGTGAATCAGTGAGAAGGTTAAATAACATATGAATAGGCAACACTTAACCAGTACAACATGTTAATTAAGCAAATGGGTGGGGTTAAGTTAAATTGAGAGCACTTAACAATTATAACATGTTGATTAGGAAACCCTAGTAACGGGGACTCATTTCAGCAGTAACTCACATAGATGTATCATGGTACCCTGAGCTAGGCAGGGTGGGGCACGATTACTGGGCTGATTATAAGCGGTCAAAATAGCGGCGGGTGGTACAGTAGTATAGTTCCCGATGGAGTATGGGCGTGCACGTGATCCGAAGTGGAAAAAGCAGGCAGTGGGCATCAGTAGTATACATTGTGCATCTTGAATCGTGTCGGGTTGCCATCTTGAGAATTGATACACCCTATGATGGGGCCAGCACAAGTATCTACATACAAGCGGGGCCGAATGACACAAGTAATGAATACATACAAGCGAGGTCGAATGACACAAGTAATAAATACATGCGAGTTAGGGAACCGATCGAACGAGGAAGGTAGTGGGTACAACTTGTGGGGGTAGGAGCAAAAAGGGGCACCTACGATATCAGCTAGGAGTACACGAAACTACCATTATCATGATTCGTAAGAAGGATCAACTTTTAGTATGGAACTAGTAAGGGTGCAGTGTAACTAGTAATGATACGGTGTTACTAGCATTGGTGCAGTGTAGTAATTATCATATAGTGGTTAGGAGCGCAAATTAACGTTGTCTTATTCATCTTGCTTACCTTGTCATGCCTGTCTGTTTCACAGTCATTTCTTATTTTCCAGTTTATGTCTTATCCTGTTACTTTAATGATTATATTGTTAAAGTTACTGGACTCGTCAGACTATATGTCTGACTCTTTTTGTTTTCGCCTCTTTTCTTCCGTCCCCCCCCCCCCCCCCTCCAGGTTCTCAGGGAGGAAATTCTCAAGTTTGATTCGGATTTCTCTCTGCTTGAAGTGCTAGAAGTTCTTGAAGTATTGCTTGGCTTTGAGTCTACCTATTTATGGCGTTTTTGTTGGGGATTATGGCTTTAAAATTATGTACTCTGAAGGCTTTTGTACAATACTGATATTATGTACTTGGTTTCGGTATTTGAAGATGTAACCAAACTTATTTTTGTTTCCGCTGCAATAAAGTTATAAATTTTTCAAGTACTACTTTATGTTTCTGTATTGTAATATTCTGTTCTGTTTACTCATAACACTCCACGAAACCTAATGCATTCCTTTTGTGAGTGAAATTAACGGACGTGGAGTGTTATAATATGTTTCCAAACCAGTTCAGTGAACTCATTTTTCTTCAATCTCAATATCAATAATGTCAGGACTAGATGATTTATTTGATGAATGACCGTATCCTTTAGAAGTATCGTTGCTTCCTGACTGTCATACAATGTTTCTGCACCCAGCGCATCTAATTACTAGATTTTTATAGCCCACAAATTTTCTCTTAATCTTATGACACAAATTTGCTTGTTTCAAGTCAGTATAAAACTAGATAATTTGTTCTTTAGGGTGTATTGTGGTGTTGTTGAATTATGCTATGAATGACATCGTAGTATCGTACACATAACAGACATGCATTTATCTTGATTTACATTTATTATATTTTTCCGCTGTAATGTGCACTAAACCAAAGATTGACAATTGTAGTAGAGTCCCTAAAAGCCATTTAGGAAACTGCTGTATATTCGAATGTTACCATTCAACTGTAGTGTAGTAATAGAAACATAATGCATTTGCTATAGTCGCATAGTTGTTACATATGGGTTTCTATGTTGCAAGCTAAAGTACCAATTCTTTTGTGATTTTGTTTGCAGCCAGGCTGCTAGTAGCTATTTAAAACAAGCTGGGCAAACCCATGGTACAATGAAAATACACATATCAGTCGGTAAGTGTTATCAACAACTTGCATTTGCATTTTTCGCTTATTTTTATGTCGCTTATTTTCAAAACCCAGGGCACTCACCCTGAAAAAGCAAACTGTGTCAAACCAACTGTAAAGTATTGTTAATATACATAACCTTATGACACCGAAATTTAATGACATGTTATGGCCATTGTAAGGAAACCAAATTTTCCACGTCCCAAACTAGAATTTTTTATTGTTTCTTTCAGTTTAAACTTAATTGATTTTATTTTTTAAATACTAGGAACTTACTGGTCGTCAGTTCAATAGTGCGCTTGTGCACACACACACAGTGGATAACATTAAGTGCATCAAACCATGCACACTGATTTCTTTAACACGCTATAATTATACATTCTGCTTACTGATAAATGATAAATACACATTTCCATTAATTTGAACAGTTTCAGTCATCTGGGTAAAAGTAAAGCATGGTAAACACAGCTTGCTTTGTCATCGTTAGCAGGAATGACATTCCTATTTATGAAGTAGAGCTGGGATCGACAATAAAGGTACATAATGCAGCATTACTTCTCAGATTGCAAGTTCGTACCGCTGCGAATTCTTCTTATTGTTGGCTTAAAGCATAGCATAAGTTGAGAGGGCCATATAATAAAACTACAACCTCATCCATGTATTTAAATTATTGTAAGGTCGGTTCTATTTCCACCCCTACTCATTTGTCCACCCTTCCCTCTCACAAACAAGATTTTTGCACCCAATAAATAACCAAGAAGAGAATGGTTTTGTAGATTTTCCCAACTTTTTCTTATTCTATTTCATCCATATTTTATTTAAATGGTGAAACTTCATGTCTCGGTTTCCGCATTTTCTTGAATCTCATTAATATTTTTACACACCTAAATTTTGTATTATATTTGACTAAATTGCTTCAACATATGGACTGATTTTTTTTTTTTAAACTCATATATGCTTGATCCATAGGAGTCTAGTATTTGAGTTATTGACATTTCACAAGTAGATTCACTATAATGCAGCACTAAAATATCACTATATTCTTAATCTATTCTATTCCTATAGCTGCCAAAGAAGAATGTTTTATTCATGTTAGAACCTTCGTCCGTGGTTCACAATGGATAGACACTTGCTTATAGCATGCTGCATTTATGTGACATATCATGAATGATTTTTATGTTTTTTCCCTTTCCTTATCTAATTTAACTTTTAACTCTAATGGTTGATTTTACTGGAGGTGTAAATAAGAAACAAGGTTGATAAAGCAGTTGGCCTTGTGGCAGTCTGTTAGGCTGCCAAGTAAATTGATCATTATCTAAGACAAAAAAGTTCGTATTGAGCCAAAGCGGAAGGACTGAAAAACGACCCTAACCTAATGGTTCTTGGGTCGGGTATGGAACATCAAGTTATATGCACCAAGTGGTACCATTACCTGACCTGACCTGATTTGGAACGAACCTCGGATGCCAATCGGATCTGGTTTATGTCTAGAAACACATAGTTTGGAACTAGTAAATCCTGGTCTGAACCGAGACTCTTTGGATTCCGTTCTGAGTAGGTCTAATAGGATCTATTTACACCCCTACTCCCAATGGTTTATATTTTGTCAAGATGCACTTAGTGTTTGTCTTTCATACATATAAGTCTTAATTTATTTTTGTTTGGATAGCAGGAAGAAGAATCAGCAAGTCAGCACCAGTTTATTTTACATGCTGCTTTAGATATTGTGTAGGACCTTGCATGGACAACCAATGCCACGTAAGTTTGATTTACGTTACACACAAAATGTTTGGTAGAAAGCATATTTTTGGAAGCCATATTTCGATATTATACAGTTTGGTAAATCCATGCTTTTATTGCATTACAATTTGGCAATTTTAGGTTCTTAAAGGCAATGGATAGATTTAATGAACTAGTGGTGTCCGTCTATGTTACTGCTGGTCATATCCTTTCATTTAGATTCCTCTACCCTTCTGTTTTACTAACCATGAATTATAAATATTTAGTTGAATAATTGCATATTGATTGAAATGTTACTATACCTACTTGTATTTTTTTCTTTTTTCTTTTTTTACTTATGTGTAAATTTGTATGGTATCATGCATCTAAGTTTCCAAAGCTTAATGCACAACATTTCTTTTAATCAGTGACGGTGAAGCAACAACAAATAAAATCATTTAACCACATCCTTTAAAATAAATCCCTTGAAATTCACAATTGGTCATTATCAGGATTCTACATTTACCATTTGGAATCAGTTAACTTTCTTCTTAAAAAAAGAAAAGAAAAATTGGTTGTCCCTTTAAGTTGGAAAATGGTGAAATGTTTTGAAAGGGAATACATGACCTAATTAGCATAGCTATATGGCCATTACAAGTTTATAATGCTCGTTTAACTTTATGGCTGAACAAATTATTTGTTTTCTTTAATTAGCATTGTCTACATACTAGATTGATGCTGCTGCATGATTCTTGGAATGAGAATGGGATAAAAAGTTTTTTGAAGAGGTTCATGAACTTTATATCAACGTAATAATGTCATCCCCAAACACTACAAGAAAAGGGCTTAAATTCGACGGCCCATATCGACGGTTTCCGACGGCTTTCGACGGGCCGTCGGCGGCCGTCGGAAACCGTCGATTATAATCGGGATTTCTTCCACCCGAGCCAATTTCTGCTTCATTCCATCTCCTCCTAAACCCATTCAGCCGCGATTTCCAAACCCTACCTCCCCCAATTTTCGATTTCCCGCCTCTAAACACCAATTTTTTCGCGTTCGGATAGCTCCCGACTTCCTCTCAACCTTGTATCATCATCAATTTGAGGTATAATCTCGTTTTTACCTTAAAATTTTAATTTTTACCTAAACCTAAATTTGGTAAAATTAGAAAATTAGAGTTAATTGTTGATAGCAATTGGTTCCTATGGTGTTGTAGTATGTTATATCATCATATTATATGTGTGTTTCATTTGCTACACTGAAATTGAAAAAGTTATGTTAAATATTTGCATATTTGTGTATTTGACATCAAAATTTAGGCATGTTTTGGATATATTGTTGTTTGTAGTGGTCATAAAAAATTGTTTAAAAACCCAGATATTTACAAATTGGTTTAAGTGTGTGTATGTGTTTCAATTTAGATTGTTTATGTCGTTGTATAATTTAGGATATTTTTGTACATGTGTGCCGTTATGCGCTCGTCATTCTTGCACGTGTTATTTGACATACGAATAATTGAATGGATGAACTATGAAAAGTACATCGTGCAAATTTTGATTTATGCACAAAAACGCATGATTCTAAATTATAGTTGTGTGCCTATTGAATCGACGGTAATAATTTTGTTTTAAGTTGATTGAAATGTTAGCAGATGTGATAAAATATAAAATATTTTTTTGTTGCAGTAAAACGTACTTTATATTAATATGCGCACATATAATTGAGTAATATCCCCTAGAGTGTTTTCGGCCCCGTCGGACGAGTGTTGTACATGATCGTTATATAAATAGTTGTTTTTTTTCAAATTAAAAAACGACCGTTTATATTCATCTGGTACAATATTTGTTGGATTTGTCCTTGTATTGGACAAGTTATAAACGCAATAAGCATCTACATTTTGTATACTACTTCGTTTCAAAAGATTCACAAAATTTTGGTTCCATTTTCCCTTTTGTTTCCTGCGTACATGTGTACAGTGCAGGAAACAAAAGGGAAATGCTGCCGAAATTTTGTTGAATCGTTTGAAACGAAGTAATATACAATTGTAAATGTTTACTGTGTTTATAATGGGAAGTAGGATGCCTGACCATGTAAAAGAATTGCATTAAAAAAAGTGTCAAATTTAACTGTGTTGGGTTATGGATATTTAAGATTATTTATTTTGAATAACAACGATTGTTTTTTTGTTATTTAAGTTAGATTTTATAAATTAAAATAATTTATATTCGAAGACTAAAATGGCGCGGTAGTTTCAAAATTTAATTTTGAACTTTGAAAAATTATATAAAATTCATTTTAAATCGGATTTGGACGAAACAAGAAACGCTAGGACCGTATTGAAAATATTTTTCTAACGGATATAAGAATTTGAGATTTTAGTTCATAATTTGTAAGTTACGACAAAATCAAAATTTCAGAAAAACGCTATGGAATTAATATATAAAATACATATGGACCAAAACGCTATGGAATTAATATATTTTTAATATTAAATATATATGCCTTAAAAATGAAAATATTGCAATATACGTGCGTTTTATTACCATAAGTACAAGTTTTTTTTGTAATTTGAATTCTTAAATAAATATTAATTTTTGGACTTATGACTGAATTTCTCAACTAGGAAAAATGATTGATTATTTTGTTGATCGGAGGAGTTGGATGTACCAAAGAAGAGGACAGAGAGGTTCAATAAAAGAAGATTTTTATAATGGTATAAATGTCTTTGTTGACTTTGCTTTAAGTAATAATGGAAGCGATCCTGAAATTCGTTGTCCGTGTAGCAAGTGTAAACATTTGAAATATTTGTTTCCCGATGTTGTGAAAGTCCATTTGTGCAAAAACGGATTCGTACCCGAGTATTATTTTTGGGATCGTCATGGAGAAGTTGTATCAAATACTCCTGTTGAGACTGAGGTAGACAATCCTGTTGAAGAAAATGTTAGCACGACCCGTATTGAAAATATGGTGGAAGATGCAGCTCGATCTATGTTTCCTATGATTGCAGCCGACGACGACGATGGAAATGATGAAGAACCGAATATTGAAGCTAAGAAAATTTATGATTTGCTGGATAATGCTAAGAAAGCTATTTGGGATGGTTGTACAAGCGGCACTCAGCTATCGGTAATCGCGGAATACATTGCGATGAAATCTAAATACAACATCACTGAAGCTGGGTTCACAGCAATTGTACAAGCTGCAAAAAGGCACATGCCGCCGGATAATTTAATGTGTGAAAATCACTACGAAGTTAAAAAACTTATGTCGGCATTTGGTTTACCTTATCAAAAAATAGATACATGTGTAAAAGGATGTATGTTGTTTTGGAAAGATGACGTAAACCTTAGAAATTGTAAAATTTGTAATGAAGAAAGATATAAACCACGAAAAAAGAAGGGAAAGGAAGTTCCATATAAACGTATGCATTACTTACCTCTTACTCCAAGGCTTCAAAGATTATATGCATCTTCTGCAACTGCATCTCATATGAGATGGCATAAGGTGAGATCGGAGCAAGAAGGTACGTTGACCCATCCAGCCGATGGGGAAGCATGGAAGCATTTCGATAAAACTTATCCCAATTTTGCAGCGGAGAGTCGTAATGTCAGACTAGGATTATGTACGGATGGGTTTTCACCATTTTCTCAGTTTGGTTCTAAATACTCATCATGGCCCATTATCATCACACCTTATAATTTACCTCCATGGATGTGTATGAAAACACAATATATGTTTCTTACTGTTATTGTTCCTGGGCCCGATGATCCAGCACAAGGAATTGATGTTTATTTACAACCGTTAATTGAAGAATTAAAAACATTGTGGAACGAAGGAGTAGAAACGTACGATGTTTCAAAGAAGAAAATTTTTCGCATGTTTGCTTCTTTGTTGTGGACTATAAGTGATTTTCCTGCATATGCAATGCTTTCAGGATGGAGTACTGCTGGTCGTCTATCATGTCCATATTGCATGGAAGAGACACGAGCGTTTTCCTTACCGCATGGTAGGAAAATTTCATGGTTTGACTGTCATCGATGTTTTCTCCATGTAAATCATGTTTTTAGAGCAGACAAGAAAAACTTTTTGGTTAATAGAGTAGAAACCAGACAACCTCCAACGTTATGGACTAGCGAAAAAATATATGAAATGGTTCGAAATCATCCAAAGATATATCAAACTGGAGTTCAAACAGAAATTGAAGGCAAATCGATTTATCATAATTGGTGCAAACAGTCTATTTTTTGGGAGTTGCCGTATTGGAAACATCTTCTGCTTCGTCATAACATTGATGTGATGCATAATGAGAAAAATGTATTTGATAATGTGTTTAACACGATTTTGAATGTTAAAGGGAAAACTAAAGATGATTTGAAATCAAGGCGCGATATAGAAGAATTATGCAAACGTCCCGAGCTTCATATGAAACCTAATGACAGTAAAAAACCCAAAGCATGTTATGAATTAGATAATAATCAGGTTAACGTTGTTTTAAAATGGGTTGAAGGGTTACGATTTCCTGATGGGATTTCCTCAAACCTTCGTAGGTGTGTTGACTTCAAAAATGGTAAATTGAGCGGAATGAAAAGCCACGATTGTCATATTATGATGGAGCATCTATTCCCAGTTATATTCAAAGAACTACTGCCGTTAAAAGTTTGGAAGGTAATAACGGAGCTTAGTTTGTTTTACAAAGAACTTTGTTCAACTACTTTGAAAGTGGAACGTTTACGTAAATTTGAGGTAGATATTCCAATATTGCTTTGCAAATTAGAGAAAATATTCCCACCAGGTTTTTTTAATGTAATGGAACATTTACCTGTTCACCTTCCAACTGAAGCACGATATCGAGGTCCTGTCCAATATGGATGGATGTATCCATTCGAGAGGTAAACATAGACATATTAACGATTAATTTAATTGAATTTAAAACTATTAAATAATGTAAATTAATATTGCATAGGTATCTGAATCATTTGAAGAAAAAAGTGAGACAAAAAGCACGAGTTGAAGGTTCGATATGTAAATCTTACATCGAAGAAGAAGCTTCGTTCTTTTTCTCTCATTATTTCAGTGATCATGTGAATATATCATTTGAAAGTGTTCCAAGAAACGACGAAGGAGACGAACTAGAATCGTCTCAAACAGTTTTGTCTATTTTTAGACAACACGGTCGACCTTCTGGAAAATGTGTTGACGTCTGGCTAAATGATAAAGATGTTCATGTAGCTCACACTTATATTCTTCTAAATTGTGCTGAAGTTGCACCATTCGTTAGGTAATCTGAAATATCAATTACTGCATTTTTATTTCTACATCTTTACGTGTGTATAATCTAATGCAAAACACTATTTCTATTTACAGCGTTTATGAACGTGAACATCCAAATGGAGATATCAGTAAAGAATTTTCTGCTTGGTTTACAAATTATGTTTATGAACCCAAAAATTGTGTTGTTGATGAAGGGTTGAAACATCTTGCAATGGGACCAAAAAGATTGGTTAAGACATATCCAATATATTTTGTTAATGGATATAAATTTAACACAAAAGAATACGGTGCTGAAAAATCAACGAACAATACTGGTGTATTCGTTAAAGGCAGTGACGATCCTGAGAATCACATCAAAGATTTTTATGGCGTTTTAACACAAATTTTGCAATTGACATATTTCTCACGACCCGTAGAGGAGGTGTTTCTATTTAAATGCGATTGGTTTAGCAATGTTCCGGGTTCTGGGATTAATGTACATAAGGATTATAATCTGATTGAAATAAAGCATACATCGCGTTATTACAAGTATGATCCTTTTGTACTAGCCAAACAAGCATTACAGGTTTATTATGCTCCTTACCCATCTCTAAAAAGAGATAAAGCAGATTGGTCGGCAATTTTTAAAACAAAGGCCAGATTTACGTTTGATGGGAAGAATATTCCAGATGAAGGAGCCTATCAGGCAGAACTCGAACAGAACAATGAAATAATAATTGAAGATGATCATGCAGATTTCGGACCTCTAATCGATGAGGCAAATGCTTTGGTAGATGCGTTTGAGAGTGCGGAGGAAGATAGTATGCAATCTGAGGATGAATTTGAATCTGAAGAAGATGATGATTGATATAGATGATGATCGAGTACTATCTATCTATTGTAATGTAATTATGTAGTAAACCCAGCTTATTTTGCAATTCATGTAACTCTATTAAATTTTTAACTTTTATGATCGTTTTTTACATCTTTTGTGTCATATGCAGTTTTGCTTATTTATTTGTCTTAAATCTGCAATAATGTAAAAATGTTAATCTTTGGAATATGAGACCAAATCAAATACAGGTAAAAACAATTTCTCTTTTATGTCATTTTTTGCATCTTTTATGTCACTTATTTAGCAGCTTATATCGTTTGTTTAAGTTAGCTTAGATCTTTGAAATGATTTGTATGTGACAGGTATGTCATCTAGAGGAAATTCGTCAGGCGAGGGTTCTGGATCGCATCCCCACGTGCGTCCAGTCGTGTCCTTAGTTCCTACGAGTACTGGGTAAAAATTAAACTTTATTTAGCATGTTTATTATTTTATACAGCACACTTATATGTTTTTCACATTTAATGCAGGACTTTCGATTTTCAGCCTTCGAAGACTATTTTGACCGCTTCGACAGCAGCATATAAGGCAAGGATGTCGGGATGTTGGCCTAAGTGGGATTTGATACCACCTCACATTCAGGAGGTCATTTGGCAGGATGTGCTAGTAAGTATTTTCTTTTATATTTTTTGCAATATAATTTATGTTAATCGCTGAGATATACTGTACATATTTTACTACTAATGTTTGTTTAACGTGAAATACAGGCTGAGGTTGATATACAGACCGATGATTTGGCATTGGCTAGGACGTATTGGATGCAAAAGATGAGGAAAAACTATAAAGATGCCATATCAACAATGAAAAAAAATAGGAAAAAACCTACGTGGATGGGAGATAATGTTTGGAGTGGGTTTCTGAAGTATTGGGATAGTGATACAGCGAAGGTTAGTGTACTAATTTTTTTTTAAGAAATATTAAAATATTTAGACTGATAAATATAAAATTTTAAATGTGAAGGCGGAGTCACAAAGAAACAGCGCGAATAGGAATAAAAATCCAGTCACGCATAGAGGAGGATCCAAGTCATTCCAGCAGTATCGGCAGGAGTTGGTAATTTTTTTTAAATGCGACTTATTATGCTGTATATAGTTTTGAACATTTAATAATTGTGTTTAATAATCTAATTCAGGAGGCTGAGGGGCAGGGTCCAGTCTCCTATATGGATGTGTTCACACGTACGCATGCCATAGAGCATGTCGACTCAGACGGGAACATCACATACTCATGGCATGACGAGAAATCCAGGAAGAGTCACGTAAGATTTCATTTTATGTAGAAGTTTATGTAGTAATTGTTAAATTAATATAAAATACGATATCATGATATTAATTTTATATACATTCCTATTGGGCTTGCAGGAGAAGTTCATGGAGAAACGTCAGTTGCGTCTAGCTGAGACTGGAAAGGAGCAGCTTACTACAGACGAGGAGGACATTATCTTCCAGTCAGTGATGGATCCACAGACGCGTAACAGACGATATGGATTTGGAAATCAAGTGGTAAAACATTTTTAGTTTAGTTTAATTTTTATGCGTTTTATTTTTATCTAGAAAGCTTAAGCCTCAAGTTCTTTAATTTTGTGATAAATATATCTTTCATGATACCAATGTTGCGTGCATTCAATGTTATCATTTGAGAGATCAATAATTATTGCTCTAAATTAACTCGATGAAGTGCATAGTTTACGGTATTAAATTATGCCATTTAAAGCATATCAAATTTCTTTAACATGTGATATCACACCTGTCATTAATTGTTGTTATAATTTAAAGCATATCAAATTTCTTTAACATTTGATACCAACAAGTAAGCATTAACTATGTTATTGTAATTTATAAAACGTTTTATAATCAGTGTTATGCGTTGGTTAGGAATAGGTTCATTTATGGTCTTATTTACCATAATAGTTAAAAGAGGATATAGAATGTAATGATATAGTCGATAACCTTTTTATGTCAACGAAGATTATAATGTATTACTCCGAACTCTTTAATTACATATTTTTACGCCATGCAGATTATTAAAATAATTGTAAATGAGTAAAAGAATTTTAAATAATTGTTACAGTCCACCAGTCAGCAGGCACGGGCCAGACATGCTAGAGAAGCTATGGACGCCGCAGAGATCGAGGACTTGAGAGCTAGGGTGGCACAGCTTGAGGAACAGAATCGCCGCCAAGCCATTGAGATGACTCAGATAGTGGATCGACGCATAGCAGAGTTCGAGCGGCAGTATGGACGCTTTCCTTCATCAGCTGGCTCTGCAGAGGAGGACGACCAGTGATGTTGCTTGTTAGGTATGTTATTTTAGTTTGACATATGTACATATATGACTAGAGATGCGCTATATATATATGGGGGTGTATGACTGAACATTGGTTGACATTTCGTATGTATTTTGATGGTAGACAAGATGTGGTGGATTGATGTAGTAAATGTGATGTATTATATAGTGTGCAATCGTAGAAGTGTTATGTTTTATATGTTTTTTTATCGTTTTTATGAATTTTTGGTTGAATTGGTTTGGTTTTGATGATTTTTTGGTTGAAATGGTGTGGTTTTGATGGTTTGTGTATGAAATGTTGTGATGGAGTTAAAGACCGACGGTCTGAATTAATGAATTGAGTGGAATGTGGGTTTGATGGTTAAATAGCAGCTGTAATATAAAAAAAAAGCAGCAGTATTTCCGACGGCTTCCGACGGCTTACTGGTTCAAATGTTTATAACGGTTTCCGACGGCTTGCGACGGCTTCCAGGCAAACGTCACTAACGGTTTCCGATGGCCGTCGAAAGCCGTCGGAAATTGACGATAACCGTAGGAAAACGTAGGAAAAATATTCGACAACAGCCGTCGAAAACCGTCGGAACCACTGTGTACCGACGCCTTTAATTGCGACGGGGATTTCCGACGGCTTCCGACCATTTCCGACGGCCGCCGACGGTTTTCAGCCGTCGGAAATCCGTATTATTCTTGTAGTGAAAATTTCAAATTTTGAAATGTGGTGATATTGTATATTTCTATGAGTAGACTTTGATTAATTCTGAAACATGGTAGTTCTATCAATATAAACATATGTGATGCCTCTTTGCCTTTTTATTAACATTATATATGAAAAAATAAGCTCTGGGTTAGGTTTCGAATTTTGGTACTAACAGATTTACTGATATTAGGTCATGTTTCATAACTCACACATAGAAACTTTTTGTTCCGAATTGATTCTAAAGCTTAAAAATGCTTGCTATTTGGTTTCAAAATTTTAGTTTTGTGTTCTGCTTTTTTAGAACACTTTAGAAGATATGGAAGAGGAAGAGAGAGCGAAAAAGATCAATTTAGAAAGTAGATTTAACAAATAAATTTGAATGTAACCTTTTTTCCATCTTCTATTAAAATACCAAAACCTGTTTATTCATCATTCTTCTACCATTTGTTGTAAGTTGTAACGGTTGGAAATTTTTTCATTCCATCCTCCTTTGTGTTTTAAAAGTACATATTTTGAATACAAAACTCATATTGAAGCAAAACGTACAGTTAACATTTTATGAAAAGAGCTACCAAGATAGCAGATATATGGTGCTTTGCTTGACTATAACACCACTCATGTTCTTAGATTTTCCTTTTTTTTAAGTGACAGTGATCTAGGTGGAGGAGATTGAGACATGCACAATGTCTGTATATCAACCATATTCGTACAATGAATTTTCCGAAAACAGTTGAATTTTAATTTTTCTTAAAAAAAGATTTCGCAGAAATAATTTTACTTGATATTTTATTCTTAATAACAATTGATTCTTTGGGGAAAACTAAATTCTTGAAAAGGAAATTCTTCAGAACTTTAGAACAAAGACCAAAATCATAGGAAAATTGCTGATTTGCAAATGACGAGGAAGGAATTAGTGGTTCGTTTTTGACATCATTTTTTTTCTTCTTTTTTCCTATACAATTTATTTTTTATTTTTTTGTTTTTGTTTTTAATGCAAGTTCAAGGCGGTTATTATCAGTTGTATTATGTAATGTGTACTATGTGATAAAATCCATTCTTTCTGTTTGATTTCTTTGTTCTATATGATTTCTTATCTGCACCGTTCAGTAATATTGTTTTAACCATTATGTTTTAACTAGATTTTGCATCCGTAATGAAATACATGAAAATGCTTCTTGCTAATAATGCTAATTTGTAAATTTATAATGTTATCTTTTCATGTATGCAGAGCTCAAAATCAGAAATAGTCAATTACCTGATATTTATGTCCAGTGAAAATTTTCATATAACATGTTCCAATTTAAATGTTTTTGCAGGTATTATAGAGTGTCAAGCTTAAGCTTTATTCCAGGACTTTGTTTAGCTATTGTAGCATGATCCTATGGTGTTTGTATTAAGGAACTCTTATCCACGGTATGGTCTGTTTATTTTTAGACTTATCAGATATTATCGTTCATGCAAACAACGATTAATTATATTTGACACTGTTCAGTACACCATTTGTATGAAGATTATGTGCATAACAAACCAACTTATAAGCTAAGTTTACTCCAGCTTACGAACACTTGATGAAAAACAGTGGGCCACTCAAAGCCTTGCCCATCGTTGTGCTGATATATTTTCTATAACAACCTATAAGTTAGTTTTACAGCTGCTTACATATTTGCTTAGTGTAGGAAGGCTTCCGCTTGGCTTCATTGTGTTTATATGCGTGTATGTAGGAAAAGAAACTATATAAATGGAAATGGACGAAGGGTGGGAAAAAGTATGAGGTAGAGTGAAAAGAAAGAAAACAGTATTAATGCACATGACTGATTCTTTATTTAGATAAATCAATCATACATCCTAACTTCATAATTCTTATTTTCCATACGATTACTTATGATTCCTAATTTTTAAAAGAAAGGTTTGTTTCCATTTTTGGTAAATCGAAATGATAACACTAATATTTAATATTGTCTTACTGGAAATAGGTTCTACATGATAAAACTGCGTTGGTGTTGTGCTTTCTACAGCAAAAAATGAAGGTAACCTAGCATTTAGTCAGATCCTAGAAGCTGTCAAGGTATTATAATGACATTAGAGATTTATATAAGGCAGCGCTGTACTTGCACGTACCCTATCTTGTGTTATAGGTTTGCTTACAATGACAACAATAACGGTGGAAGGTGTAGACACTAGAGATGAAAGACTGAATTTAGAAGATGTACGTTGAAGCTTATTTTAAAATTTGTGATGTATGTTAATGATGTATTTAACATGCGGTACTTTGTAGGGGATATGTGTATGTTTGCTATTTTAGATATTGTGTATTGACTATTTGCTGTAGGATCAAAATTAACCCTAGAGGGGGGGGGGTGAATAGGGTTTATCACAGATTTTCAAAGAGTAATTAAATAATCACGGCACAGATTAAAAACAGAATAAATGCGGAAAATAAATAACACACAGATTTACCCAGCTTCGGCAAAACCCTGCCTACTGCTGCATTCCCCAAGGTTTCTACTAGGAGTTAAAACAATCTCTACGCTTACAATCCCCTGTAAACTCGCGACACTCACTCCCAACTGTTCTTGACCCTACGCTCAAAACCTTGCACTGGTTTTTATCCCCAAAACCAGATTTCCCCGAATTACAAACCCTGTAATTCGTCTCCCTAGTTTTAGAGACAAACTAGAAAACTCTAGACTTGATAACAAATTGAAATTAAAGACGAACAAAATCAAAACAATAAAAAAAACCTTAAGAAAAAAAAACTTTGAAAAACCCTAGGAATTAAATAGGGGTTATCCCCTTTGGTTTAAAAACTTGGTCGGCCTCTTCTTTTTGCCCTAGCCCCTTTATTCTTTGACCCGATCTCCTTTTTCTCTGTGAAAAAAATGGCGGCCTAGGGTTTCTTCTTCTGTCCAAATCACGATGGCGATCCAGCTAGGGTTTTCAATCTCCTTTGATTTTAGTCAGCGGCTCTCTCGTGTGATAGTCTCGAGTTATTCAGAGTCTATCCTCTTCGATTTGATGTTGAATTCTGGATCCAAGCTTTCTCCTTTTCTGGTATGAATTTTAATTTGAGATTCAGTTTTAATTGGTGCTAGAACTTGGATACTTTGCTTGTGATGAATCGGTGGTTATTTATAGGATTAAATTCCTAGATATATGCTCTGATTTCGTATAAGACTCGGTCTGATATTTTCGTGAATTTTGGACTTGAAATTTTCTGAAATTCTGGAGGTTTCTTCGAATTTAAACTTGAGTATATTGCATAAATCTTGGGCTTGAAGTCTTCGGCTACTCTGGAGATTTCTTTGATTAATTCTGGAATTTCATATCCTCTTTCATTTGACTTTGTCAACATGATTTTTAAACTGGAATTTTGCTGCCTTGGATTAACTACTTCATAAAGAAAACTGATACGAACAGATGCCTTGATTACACTTGACTTTGAAATCGGTTTCTTTGATTTCTGGAACTTTAAAGTTTTTATTTCCTTTGCCTTGAAGTTCTTAAATAAGAACACATTTAAACTGATGCTTGTCTTAAAAAAATGATTAGAACACATGCCACTCTACTTCCCTTTGAACAGATTAAAACAAGTACTGCTCTTTGAACTTTGCCGTGAACCATACTTAGAATTGAAAAAGCAGTACCCTTTGCTTGCTTCACCATCTTGAAAGTGATCGAGTCTACACTTATGTTGTTCCTGTTCAAATGCAAAGTTGTTGTGTGTGTATCATTCCTGGCTAGTTGATGTGCATATACCCTGTTATTTTCGTCTGCACTCGAAGTTGCTTTTTCATTTGTAGGTTTTGGTTTGCATGGTGCACCACTGTGTATGTTTGTGAACTATCTTGTCTCGGCCATGTACTTGTTCACTTATATAACAATGCTGCATAGGAAAACTGTTTACTATTGCCAAAAAATATGTAACTGCCTTGCAATTATAAACTTGTTAACTCTTCATCTATGCATATGCTTTGAGCTCGACCCTTTTTGTTTAACCTATTTGATTATGCTGTACTGCTGTTGCATATACATTTTGACCCGAACTGTTGTGTATTTGCTGAGCCATTCATGTCTCTCATACTTCATGCACTTGCTGCTCTGGTATTAGAGTCTGTACACTCTTTCTAAACCTTGAACATGAACCATGTATCCACTGTATATACTGCTTCATTTTTGTTGAATCTTCATTTGTGTATACTGGACTCACCATGTTACTCATGCTCATCCACCTTGCTACACTTGCACACTTTGTCACACCATCATCGCTTGTTGTGTTCATATGCTACTTTGAAGCTACCATGTAAGTGTGTATTTAAAATTGTTTGTTCAGTCTTCTCACTTTTCACTTGTGCACACGAACTAGGGTTTCACTTAGATTTAAATCATCTGCACTTTGTATTGCTTCTCGACCATGTTGATACTTGCATTATTCATGTATGTCACTTGTGCATTCCTGCTTCAATGTATTTGTTTGTGTCATTCAACGTTGCACAGTAAGAAACAGAAATTCCACTTGATCATTAGTTGTCTTGCCAAAACATATCCATGAACCTATAAACTTTGGCACTTTTATTTCTTTGCTGGTTTAAATCTTGAACTGTTCCTTGCAATATGTTCTGCTTCGTGTATTGATGTTGAACTGATTTCCTTTGTGTGCACTTGCTTCATGTATTCTGCCTCGAACACTTGTCTTTTGTACACTTTATCACCTGTTTGTACATGCCTGACTTGAACACTGATTCAATGCATATACATGAACTCTACTTGAAATATTGCCTGCTTCATGCACATGTATATGATCTGAACCAAATTTGAATTGATACTGCACTTGTTCACTTCTCCTTGGATTTTTATGGGTTTTTTTATAAAAAAAACTGATATAAACAGATTTTGCCTTGATTAGCACCGAGTTGAGTTAGTCCTCGAGGCTGCTCCTCAGTGTAATACTGTTTTCTTTTCTGTAAACTTAAACAGATGTGAGCACTTGATATATATCAGACCAAGTCTGAAAAATGATGAGAAACACACCGTAATTCTGAGGCAAAATAAAATTTAAAAATAAATTTTTATTTGCTTGTATTTTATTTTATTTTTGTTGCAGTCTACTGTGTGTGTTCTTCTGTATTGACAGGTATGCGGATGGTGAACTGGATTGGAGCACGTGAAGATTCAGAAGACAGAGTGTCAGTGTGTGTATATGTAAATGTAATGATGAATCTGTGTATATGAAATTGATTATAGATGTGATTAAAAATTGTACTGTTATTTGTAATAAACAGATGTGATTGAAATAAAATATTATTTTATTGTGTTCAATTCAGTCTGCCTATTTTTATTTGAATTCCTTCAGTATTACAGTTTCATGTGTGATGTGTCATGTCGAAATATTCAAATATTATTTGAATTGTAAATAGTGGAGTATGAATATGTACTATTCCAACTGTAGAAATAAAATATTTATTCGAATAAAAACACTGTTTGTATATTCAATTCTATATAGTAGTGTTCTATTCAATAAATATTTATTTATATGTGTAAAATATATAATAGTACTGCTTACAAACACATTTAAAATAATATATATATATATATATATATATATATGTTTGTTATCATCAAACAAAAATCATACTGTTATACTCAACATTCTCCCCCTTTTGATGATGACAAGCATATACAAGATTTTGAATGTGTTAAATGTGTTTGAACGTGAAATATATTACTCCCCCTATTTGTTTGCTCCCCCTACAACTGAACTCCCCCTATATATGTGGAAAAATATGAATGATGAAATCTAATTGACCATTCTCCCTCTAGATATTTAATTTCCAATCTTAAAATATTTTTGAATTAAATACTCATCAGTCAAAATCTTGACAACTCTCCCCCTTTTGTTATCATCAAAAGGATCATAGAAATCGAAACAATGATGAATATGGACTAAAAATATAAATTCAAATCAAGAGAGAGAATATATATTGTAAAACCCATTTAATCAAACAAAAATCATAATAATATTTAAATCAGAAGCAAATTTCACTTTCAGAATGAATGGATTTACGATGGATTTTATCGAATGAGGAGAGTTCAATAAAAATTGAATATTTGAATATGAATTTTAAAGATTTTAAATATGCTAAAAAAAGTGTTAAGCACTTTCTAACCACGCATAGCCCAAAGGTCTTTTAAATGGGGTTAGTAGTAACTTAACTTTATCCTCTCTAATGAGTTCCATCCATGCACAGCCCGAAGGTCTTTTAAGTGAGAATGGAAGCACATAGAAATTAAGGTAATTCACCCACGCATAACCGCGAGGATTTTTAAATGGGAGTGAATACCAAGGATAATTTATTTATTTAAATTTTTTTTTTAATTTCAAGAATAATTAGAACTCCCCAAATTAAATAAAACCATGATGAATGACAGAAATATGGTAGACATAGAAGATGGTCGTGAAATAAGCTCTAATTCAAAAAAAAATATTATAAAATCTGTCCAATCATCATGAGATTTAAAATAATATCTCCTCTAGTTATGAATTATACCATAGTCACAACTCATCACAATTTCATAAATCTATCAATAATTTTGATGAGTCTCAAAACGGTTCAAATTAATCAATAATTTCAATTTTTGAATAAATAATCAAAAATAATTTTAAAATTGAAAATATTAATTTCAAGAGGAGTTTTTGAAAATGCCAACTGAAAATCAGTTTTAAAAAAAATCAATCAGTTAAAAAAAAAGAAATTTTCCAATATTTCTAACACTGATTGCTCCTAGACAATTTTTTTTTTTTAAAAAAAACATTTATATATTTAATTCAAATTGCCTATGAATTTTAACTAAATCCAGTCACTGATTTTCCAACTTATCATTTAATCACCAACACACTTAAAATGAATCAAATCAATTTCCTTATCAGAGCAACACAAGATTATTTTCAAAGCAAGAATCACAAGTGATATTCTTAGAGAATTTTTAGACAAACACAAGAAATAGTAAACGATCAAATCTGAAGATAATTATTTGAAATCACCTAAAAAAATCAAATTTTTTTTATAATCCAAGAATTTCAACAATCCATAACAAATGATTTCAAAAACAACCAAGTATAAAATTAAAGAGAATAAAAGAAACAAAACAAAAAAAAGGAAATAAACTAAAAAGAAATAAAAAATGAGTTTAGAGATCATACCTGACTTACCATAATCGATGTGATCCAATGAATCTCCAACTCTGAATCTATGGCTAAGGAACTCCAAATAATTCGATATATGAATCAACTTGAATTTTATCTTACTTAAGCACAGTTGTTCCTCGGCCTCCCACGGTACCTAAATGTTTATATGATCGAGTGGTCTAATAAAAGTTGTTTTACCACTCTTATCTTCGTTTACACGTTTTGGTACCCAAACCCGTTTATATAACAATCCATTACTATTCACTAGCGTCCCTTTGGAACCCAAATTTGTTTAGATTTGCTTAAATTTGTTTTGTTAATTTTTGGAATCCAAACAGATTTAAATGAATTGTTTTTAAACGAGTTATCAACTTGTTTATGATTTAAAAACCCTTTGAAATTATTTAATTCCAAAAATTCAATTTGATCGTTTTCAAAGCCAATTAAAGGATTATTAAAATCATTAAAATTTTGTTTTTCAACTTGATCAGATTCAAATCCAAGTCCCTTTTTATTCTGAACAAAAAATTGATTTTTCAACAACATATTCAACGATTTCTCTCCTTTAGAAAATTTAGTCAGAGCTGACTCAAGTCGTTGAATTTTAATTTTAAGATCGCTATTTTCTTTCATTAAATTTGAACAACGATTAATAGCGATTTTCCTCTTTTCAGCATCAGTTTGTTTTAAAATCAAATTTTCGTTTTCAAGTGCTTTGATTCTAGCATCGGACTTGGAAATTTCAATTTCAAATTGTTTTCGCTTTCCAAAATCAAGTGTTAGTTAAATCGAATTACTTACGGTTTTAAGCGTGATTAGAAAATAAGTACCAACAGTTATAAGTGTTTGTTAAATTGAATTGCTCACGGTTTTAACCGTTATTAATATGTTATTCACTAACCCTTATAACCATGACTGATTGCACACTTTATACTGTTGTTCCCATGCTAGTCAATGATACACATTAACATATATTTCAATTGAAACTAGCATGTAGACATATATTCGGTACTAATTAATATCAGTCAAACACACAATAATAATGCAAGTTACATACACGGTAATAAGTATCTCATAGCAGTAAATATTGATTCCATTCTAGATGCAAATGTTGAGTATAACAGTATGATTTTTGTTTGATGATAACAAACATATATATATATATGTATTATTTTAAATGTGTTTGTAAGTAGTACTATTATATATTTTACACATATAAATAAATATTTATTGAATATAACACTACTATATAGAATTGAATATACAAACAGTGTTTTTATTCGAATAAATATTTTATTTCTACAGTTGGAATAGTACATATTCATACTCCACTATTTACAATTCAAATAATATTTGAATATTTCGACATGACACATCACACATGAAACTGTAATACTGAAGGAATTCAAATAAAAATAGACAGACTGAATTGAACACAATAAAATAATATTTTATTTCAATCATATCTGTTTATTACAAATAACAGTACAATTTTTAATTACATCTATAATCAATTTCATATACACAGATTCATCATTACATTTCCATATACACACACTGACACTCTGTCTTCTGAATCTTCATGTGCTCCAATCCAGTTCACCATCCGCATACCTGTCAATACAGAAGAACACACACAGTAGACTGCAACAAAAATAAAATAAAATACAAGCAAATAAAAATTTATTTTTAAATTTTATTTTGCCTCAGAATTACGGTGTGTTTCTCATCATTTTTCAGACTTGGTTTGATATATATCAAGTGCTCACATATGTTTAAGTGTACAGAAAAGAAAACAGTATTACACTGAGGAGCAGCCTCGAGGACTAACTCAACTCGGTGCTAATCAAGGCAAGTTCTGTTTATATCAGTTTTTTTTTAAAAAAAACCATAAAAATCCAAGGAGAAGTGAACAAGTGCAGTATCAATTCAAATTTGGTTCAGATCATATACATGTGCATGAAGCAGGCAATATTTCAAGTAGAGTGCATGTATATGCATTGAATCAGTGTTCAAGTCAGGCATGTACAAACAGGTGACAAAGTGTACAAAAGACAAGTGTTCGAGGCAGAATACATGAAGCAAGTGCACACAAAGGAAATCAGTTCAACATCAATACACGAAGCAGAACATATTGCAAGGAATAGTTCAAGATTTAAACCAGCAAAGAAATAAAAGTGCCAAAGTTTATAGGTTCATGGATATGTTTTGGCAAGACAACTAATGATCAAGTGGAATTTCTGTTTCTTACTGTGCAACGTTGAATGACACAAACAAATACATTGAAGCAGGAATGCACAAGTGACATACATGAATAATGCAAGTATCAACATGGTCGAGAAGCAATACAAAGTGCAGATGATTTAAATCTAAGTGAAACCCAAGTTCGTGTGCACAAGTGACAAGTGAGAAGACTGAACAAACAAGTTTAAATACACACTTACATGGTAGCTTCAAAGTAGCATATGAACACAACAAGCGATGATGGTGTGACAAAGTGTGCAAGTGTAGCAAGGTGGATGAGCATGAGTAACATGGTGAGTCCAATATACACAAATGAAGATTCAACAAAAATGAAGCAGTATATACAGTGGATACATGGTTCATGTTCAAGGTTTAGAAAGAGTGTACAGACTCTAATACCAAAGCAGCAAGTGCATGAAGTATGAGAGACATGGATGGCTCAGCAAATACACAACAGTTCGGGTCAAAATGTATATGCAACAGCAGTACAGCATAATCAAATAGGTTAAACAAAAAGGGCCGAGCTCAAAGCTTATGCATAGATGAAGAGTTAACAAGTTTATAGTTGCAAGGCAGTTACATATTTTTTGGCAATAGTAAACAGTTTTCCTATGCAGCATTGTTATATAAGTGAACAAGTACATGACCGAGACAAGATAGTTCACAAACATACACAGTGGTGCACCATGCAAACCAAAACCTACAAATGAAAAAGCAACTTCGAGTGCAGACGAAAATAACAGGGTATATGCACATCAACTAGCCAGGAATGATACACACACAACAACTTTGCATTTGAACAGGAACAACATAAGTGCAGACTCGATCACTTTCAAGATGGTGAAGCAAGCAAAGGGTACTGCTTTTTCAATTCTAAGTATGGTTCATGGCAAAGTTCAAAGAGCAGTACTTGTTTTAATCTGTTCAAAGGGAAGTAGAGTGGCATGTGTTCTAATCATTTTTTTAAGACAAGCATCAGTTTAAATGTGTTCTTATTTAAGAACTTCAAGGCAAAGGAAATAAAAACTTTAAAGTTCCAGAAATCAAAGAAACCGATTTCAAAGTTAAGTGTAATCAAGGCATCTGTTCGTATCAGTTTTCTTTATGAAGTAGTTAATCCAAGGCAGCAAAATTCCAGTTTAAAAATCATGTTGACAAAGTCAAATGAAAGAGGATATGAAATTCCAGAATTAATCAAAGAAATCTCCAGAGTAGCCGAAGACTTCAAGCCCAAGATTTATGCAATATACTCAAGTTTAAATTCGAAGAAACCTCCAGAATTTCAGAAAATTTCAAGTCCAAAATTCACGAAAATATCAGACCGAGTCTTATACGAAATCAGAGCATATATCTAGGAATTTAATCCTATAAATAACCACCGATTCATCACAAGCAAAGTATCCAAGTTCTAGCACCAATTAAAACTGAATCTCAAATTAAAATTCATACCAGAAAAGGAGAAAGCTTGGATCCA
This sequence comes from Allium sativum, assembly GCA_030737875.1. Lineage (NCBI taxonomy): Eukaryota > Viridiplantae > Streptophyta > Magnoliopsida > Asparagales > Amaryllidaceae > Allium > Allium sativum. The sequence goes on along the minus strand of CM060920.1, from coordinate 565,834,798 downwards.
GAATTCAACATCAAATCGAAGAGGATAGACTCTGAATAACTCGAGACTATCACACGAGAGAGCCGCTGACTAAAATCAAAGGAGATTGAAAACCCTAGCTGGATCGCCATCGTGATTTGGACAGAAGAAGAAACCCTAGGCCGCCATTTTTTTTCACAGAGAAAAAGGAGATCGGGTCAAAGAATAAAGGGGCTAGGGCAAAAAGAAGAGGCCGGCCAAGTTTTTAAACCAAAGGGGATAACCCCTATTTAATTCCTAGGGTTTTTCAAAGTTTTTTTTTCTTAAGGGTTTTTTTATTGTTTTGATTTTGTTCGTCTTTAATTTCAATTTGTTATCAAGTCTTGAGTTTTCTAGTTTGTCTCTAAAACTAGGGAGACGAATTACAGGGTTTGTAATTCGGGGAAATCTGGTTTTGGGGATAAAAACCAGTGCAGGGTTTTGAGCGTAGGGTTAAGAACAGTTGGGAGCGAGTGTCGCGAGTTTACAGGGGATTGTAAGCGTAGAGATTGTTTTAACTCCTAGTAGAAACCTTGGGGAATGCAGCAGTAGGCAGGGTTTTTGCCGAAGCTGGGTAAATCTGTGTGTTATTTATTTTCCGCATTTATTCTGTTTTTAATCTGTGCTATGATTATTTAATTACTCTGTGAAAATCTGTGATAAACCCTATTCACCCCCCCCCCCCCCTCTAGGGTTAATTTTGATCCTACAAGTGGTATCAGAGCAGGTATTTTTTTATTTTATTTTAACTCTAGAGTCATGAATCTGTCCAATAACGCGTTTTCTGAGGGTCAGTCCATAGCTAGGCCACCAATGTTTAATGGAACTGATTATGCATATTGGAAAGCTAGGATGAAAATTTATTTGAGTTCAGTCGACTATGATGTATGGGATATTATTGAAACGGGTTATAGATCTCCCACTATTATAGTTAGTGGTGTTGAAATTCCTAAATCAAAAGACAGGTGGGATGCTAATGATAAAAAATTATTTTCAACTAATGCCAAAGCGATGAATGCTTTAATCTGTGCCCTTGATAAAACTGAATTTAATCGAATTTCTCATTGTGAGACTGCACAGGAAATATGGCATACGTTGGAGGTTACACACGAAGGTACATCTCAAGTGAAGGAATCTCGTCTCGCTCTACTCAGCAACGAATATGAAAATTTCTCTATGCAAAGAGACGAAGATATAAAAGAGATGTATGGACGCTTCTCGTCACTAGTCTACAATGCAAAAGCTCTTGGCAAAACCTATACTGAAGTTGAATTGATCAGAAAAATATTGAGAGTGCTACCAATGAATTTTGAAGCTAAGGTGACAGCGATACAAGAATCAAAAGATCTGAACAAAGTAAGCACGGAAGAGTTGATCGGAAATCTCATCACTTACGAGATGGAGTTAAAAGCAAGAGAAGAACGAAAGGATTCTGAATCAAAGAAAAAGACGATCGCTCTAAACAATTCTGTTGAAAGTAATGATGATGATCCCACTGAAGAGCTAGCCATGGTTTTAAAAAAGTGGGCCAAAGGAAAATACAAACCACGAAAGAAGAATTCAAAAACCGACAAGTCCGAAAGTTCAGATAGTTCAGACGATGAAGTGTTTTGCTACAATTGCAAGAAACCCGGTCATATCAAATCAAATTGCCCACAGCTTAAAAATGAAAAGAGGAAGAAGTTCAGAAGGAAGAAGAAGGCTTTTGCTGCTACATGGGATGACGAGGAAGGAGAAGAAGCTTCTGAAAGTGATGAAGAAGAAGCTAATTTGTGTCTTATGGCACAATCTGATTCAGAAGGTAGTGAAGAGGATTCTAGTGAGGTATCGAATTTTACTTATAAAGATTTAATTTTAATGTGTCACGATCTCACGAAAACTGTTGATTCTCTTGAACTAAAAGTTAAGAAATTGAAATCTGATAGGTCAAAACTAGTTCAAGAAAATAACAGTTTAGAAAGAAAACTTGAAAAGGGTAAGAATTCACCGTTTTCAGAATGTGAAAAATGTCAATTTTTGAGTAATGATTTTTTGAAATTAAAAACTGATCTTGAGTTACTTAAAAGTGAAAACATGAATTTGAAAAATGAAAATCATGATTTTGAAAAGGTGATTGAAAAGTTTAGAGAATCTGAAAAACTTGATTTTGGAAAGCGAAAACAATTTGAAATTGAAATTTCCAAGTCCGATGCTAGAATCAAAGCACTTGAAAACGAAAATTTGATTTTAAAACAAACTGATGCTGAAAAGAGGAAAATCGCTATTAATCGTTGTTCAAATTTAATGAAAGAAAATAGCGATCTTAAAATTAAAATTCAACGACTTGAGTCAGCTCTGACTAAATTTTCTAAAGGAGAGAAATCGTTGAATATGTTGTTGAAAAATCAATTTTTTGTTCAGAATAAAAAGGGACTTGGATTTGAATCTGATCAAGTTGAAAAACAAAATTTTAATGATTTTAATAATCCTTGTATCTAGAATGGAATCAATATTTACTGCTATGAGATACTTATTACCGTGTATGTAACTTGCATTATTATTGTGTGTTTGACTGATATTAATTAGTACCGAATATATGTCTACATGCTAGTTTCAATTGAAATATATGTTAATGTGTATCATTGACTAGCATGGGAACAACAGTATAAAGTGTGCAATCAGTCATGGTTATAAGGGTTAGTGAATAACATATTAATAACGGTTAAAACCGTGAGCAATTCAATTTAACAAACACTTATAACTGTTAGTATTTATTTTCTACTCATGCTTGTAACCGTGAGTAAATAATGTATTAGTTACGGTTATGACCATGATAATATCCATTATAAAAATCACCCACGCATGCTGGGTTAACGGTCATAACCGTTAGGAATCTGATTCCTCACGGTTATAAGCGTTACAATCGAGCCTTTATGGTGTTGTGAAAAGAGTGTTACAGAACAATATAAAAACCGGTCGGCTATGCCAAAAAAAACTATGAACACCATTAGTTTAACCTAAATGACCTTGATTTGTACCTTAATCAAGTTTAATAAATGTGAAACCTCCAAATGAACCTCGACACCCCCTCGACCAAATAAAATCACCATCGTGCCTCCTCTACATCGCTTGGAGCCACCATGATCTCTTCCTCTCCTTGTTGGACCACCACCCCCAGGTCCGAAGGTTGACCACCCCCCGTTCACTTGCAATCGTGGGGTGAATGTAGATAGTTCATCCTCAAAATTCTCATGCCACCGTCACTTCTAGGAGCTCTGAACCACTATGGTTCGAATGAACTCACCTTTGCCTCCTTTTCACTTTATTGGCCATCACCCCAAATGTAACGACTCGCATTTTACGGATCATAGGATCGTAAAATGTTTTTATTTAATTCTCCAAGGGTCGAACCATTCTCATCTTTTGTTATGTTGTTCATAGAAATGTTAGACATTTCCATAATTTTTACCAATTATGTTTGTGATCATTTTTTCCCCTGTTATTTTTTTATTACATAAGTTTTGAGTAGGATTGAATCAGGAGCTCATATCTATCTCATTAGATTGGGAATGGCGTTTCCAATTCCGTAGAGTGGTCATAATAAGGATTTGGCTGAGCGGTTTGGGAGGAATCGTTGTTTTTGTGTTGCTTCTTTTTGGGACAGGCTAATTAGTCATTAGTGGGCTGATTAGTGAGGCCCATTAAGGATAAGGGTTGTTGGATATAAATAGGTGGGTAGGGTAAAAAAGAGATTTTATTAGTATCTTCACTTCCTCATTTTGTTGGATGTCTATGATTCTCCGGCTCAATCAAATACACCTCCATTCCATTTCAATTCATAGATTCGTGAATAGAATTGAAGATCAACATCGAGGGAAGATAGATCACATCAATTGGATTGATTCAGAGGCTGTTCTTCGCTGTCAAAGATTAGAGATTGTTGATTTGTGGCAATTTTGTGGATTTAGTGAGTGATAATCATCTCTCACACAGATTCAATCAAGTATATGGGTTTGTTTGATCTTAGGTTCATTCATACAAGTTATATTCACATGGATCTAATCAATATTTTGAATTCGGATCACACTATAGGATCTAATTTAGTTAATTATAATGGTAATTCACATGTTAATATTGAAATCACATGTTAATTATTGATTATATGCAAGTTAGATCCAATTATTGATTTGTTTATCATTGTTTCATGATTTGGTGAATTTGGTATGATTGTATGAAGATTGTTTGTCGTGCTAATGATTGTATGATGATTGTGTAATGGCCCGAATTTCCGTACCCTTTGAGTCGACTAATAACACCACACGTCCAATCCAAATTGCACGGAAATACGAATCATTATTAGAAAGAAGTTAGAGGATGAGAAATAGAAAGAAAGAGAAATTAGAATAGAAGAGAATGAAGAACATAAATCTCACAGTGAAATGAACAAAATATATTATACAACATAACTTTTGAAATACAAATTAGTAACTGTTTATACATACCGTCATCAGAGCACAACAGTTATTCCTGGAACAGTTATAAACACCTGTTTCCAGATACAACAAAATATACAGCGGAAAATATGATAGTCTATAGCTAGCTGATGAAGCCTCTTGCTTCAAGCTCCTCCAAATGAATCTGTAAATCCCGACTACTTGACTGCCCGTACAAATTTGGGCACCCAAGAGTTTAGGGAAAACAAAACAAGATAACTCTGGGTCAGCCATAGGGCTGGTGTGAGTAAACTCCAACCATTTGATTTAACTTTCAAAAATCCTTTCGAAAGAAATGATAATCGTAAGACCAATCCACACATAAACACGGATGGTTTTTACATTACGATAATCAAAAATATTTTTGATATCAAAATCCAGTGATATTATAATAGTATCTACATCAAATAAATAGAATCTAGCGGAATGCTTGCATCTCATGCTCCATATATAATATAAAATCAAAAACCGCAGGGCGCTTATTGGAGATTGGATTTCCAACATGACAAGGTATGGAACCACCTTCCGATTGTGTATCTCTAGAGGGGAATACGCTGGGTTCAACAAGAACGTCTTGCAACCTGGCCCACACATGGCTGACCACTCATTTAACTTGAGTGTATCGAGCATATTATCACCAATGCTTGTGATTAGCAACCATTACTGAAAGCATACAACAACGAAATAGAATAAGAATCAAATGAAATTTCTCTAGATCAGGTGACAATACCACTAATGGGAATGACCTACATGGCCATGCTGCCTGCCCGATTTTTGTCATTTCCCGGGTGATGAGGCTTGAGGTCACGATTATCCTTTTAGAACATCTTGCCACCATTTACTTTGAATGCCACATCATCAAACATTCGTCCATATACGTTGTCCTGGGACTGGACAAACCGAAGGCACCATTCTGTTAATCCATCTTGGGAAATTTCCACCTAGGATTGATAGAACAACCCTCGCACTTAACTCCGTCTTCATATGTCTTCAGCATAAGTTGATTCGTAACGCTTATGCCAATATAGAGTGGTTTTCAGATATTAAATCTGATCTCGGTCTCTCCATATTGACAACGAAGGTATAAAGTAAATCAAAACTTTGATAGTCAGTGATTTAACTATTAAAGAAACATCCATACAATCAACGGTCTTATTTCCAATTGGAAATTATACCGATCAAACATCAGACAACACTGGCCCCTTTTTATATTAGTTCTTTATTATATTGTCGATTTCAAATTCCCTTTTCCCTCTTTCGCATCTTTTCAAGCTTGATTTTTCTCTCTCTATTCTTGGAAAAAAACATTTCAATATCATAATTTCTTTATTCGAGGAAATATCTCTTATTATAGTCAGAAAACATTTACATATATTCACAAATCCTTATTTTCTATATTCAGAAAATATTCCTTATTAATATCGGAGAATATTTTCATATTTCATTTATTAATTCCGAGTTGACCAATTCTTTTCCTTTTCTATGCATAGAAAATATCTCTCATTTTATTTGGGAAAACATTTCAAAATCCTTTAAATTAGCGCGATATTATAAAATATCGTTATTATAACTCAAACATTAATCATTTATTAACTAACCATATTACTAACCAATCTTTACTATCGAACCTTAACCATTCCTCTATCAGTCATGAAGTCAATCAAGTTGGGGTATAATTACCTCTCAGACCTTAATTGAACTACATTCTCAACTTTGAAATCGTCAAAAGCTCACAACTCCAAACAAAACATCGCTTACGCGACTTTCAGACTCAATCTAAGGATACACTTCTTTTACGGAAAAACATTGATTATAACGGTAGCGTTATAATCGCTGCTTCCAAATATTTGATTTATAAAACATTTATTTTAACGATAGCGTTAAAATCGATGTTTTAGATTTAAAAAAGTTTATTATCCTTTATCGTTATAATACCTATTTAGATTTATAAAACATTTATTATAACGATAGCGTTATTATCGCTGTTCCCAAATATTTGGTTTATAAAAATATACTTGTACTTATTAATTTAAATAAATAAATTAATAAGCAAATAATTAAATTTGATTCAAAACGGAAAGTAAAAGTAACTACTTCCCTAAATTCGATATAATCGAATTCCAATAAATAATTCTCTCTCGTATAATCTATATTCGATTAATATTCCAAACTTCGGAATAAATCTTATTATTCCAGGTTAACTCAATTTCCCTTACGATTATTTCCATTCGCAAACATTTGTTTTTAATCGTTATTCATTTTCAAATATCAGTATCTTTCCTTATTAGGAATTTAGACTAGTTTGATAATTCTAATTTAAAATAAATCTTAATCTATTTCAAAACATGGAATTGTATTTCCTTAGCTATAAATATTGACATATTTTCTTCTTAATATATTTCATTTAAATTATAGTTTTATACTAAATAGAATTCAAATATCCTTCCTAAACTAAACCATTTTAATAAAATTCGACCTAATCAAAGTATAATTATAAATCTCTTGGATTTATTTCAGTTTGTTTTATATTCCAAACTTTGGAACAAAATCCAACGTTTCCTTTTCGAAAGCGATTTCCATTTCCCTTATCATCCAAATTCTATTTGAATTTACATTTCCAACCCAGATTTCTTTTATAGATGCTTCCATTTGCAAAATATCTACTTTAATAGATTATTCACTTTAATTGTGAATAATATTTCCTTTTACATAATCTAACCGATTTGATTTCACCATATCAAATCCAAATTTTATTTATAACTTCTATTTACAATTTTTATAGAAAATCTCCTTATTAATTTCAAACATTTATATTCTCGTTTATAATTTCCTTTATATTTTGCTAAGTTAAAATCTCATCTCAAATATTGGTTTCACATCTGATTTCCACTATTCCATATAAATTCAAATTTTAATTTATATTTCAATTTATCTAACGATAAATAATTCATTTTATTTATAAACTCCTTTAAAATTCACTTCTTGTTTTAATGAAAACAAATTTCTACCTTTTAACTCTATTCGAAATTACACTTCCATTTTTTTGAAAAATATATTTTCTTTTTAAATCTCAAATTTCATTTTCTATTCGAAAATATTTTATGGCATTCAAATACCAAAATTCTAGGGCCAGTGATATTTAAACACAACAAGATCAATCATAGTTATTATATATCACAACATATGTCACAATCAATGCAAACACAATAATATAATGTTGAGGAATCCAGTTGGATTCCTCCAACCTGTTTCCCTGCATCCACAGATGTCAATGAACATCAATAACATTAATTTCACATCAATATGAAATATCATGGTGAACAGAATTAATAATCGATCAATGATATAACTATATTAACCACTTTTATCAACCATGCAACCAAACAACCATCACACAGTATAAAATTACTATAAATTAATTTAAAACTCGTTTATATAAAAATAAACGAGTCAGAGTTTAGTGATGTTACTCACCTTGGTTCGTAGTTGACAGTTCTGCTTTAGTTTCATTTTAAAATCAAACAGGCATTTGATTTTATTACGAAACTCCAATAGCTTTGTTTCCAGCGAAATTAGTTCCAGTGTAGACCTTGTCGGTATGTTTCCAATGTAACTGATTTCGTTTGATTCTGTTCCCCGAAAAATAATAATAAATAACTTATAATCTTTATAAGTTATGGTATATATATTGACTTACTAACCCTGGTTAAATTATTTAAAATCATATCCCAAATTTCAGCTGCTAATATGAGCTCATCCTCAATTCAAACAGCTATTGCCAACCGTCCTCTTCCAACTTTCTCCCTCTCGTCCATCCTTCAATAAAAACTCAACACTGAGATTTTCCCTTAATTTAAAACAAAGTAACCACACAGTAACTTGCCTTCCTTTACAGTATAAACATGGTCCCCTTCGCCATAGCCCATTTATCTTTTTTTCACCTTTCGAAATCACCCTGCAAAATGTTCACGCCCATCTCACATTTAAAAGGATTAAAGCATTTTTATCTTAATTGAATATAATTAATTTACTTAACCATTACATTGATAATCCTTCCTCATTTATTCGCGTGATGCTGCAGCCTTCAAATTCTAGATTAGCTTCTTCTTATACCAGAAATCACGATACCCTTTTTCCCTTTTTGATTCGTTCCAGGAAACATTAAAATGGTCAATTTTCTTCAATCAATTTTTGTCCAGGCATCAACATTAATTTATAATTACAATTCGTCCATCAACAATTCATTCCCTGCTTACACAACCTCTTCATTTGAAGTCAACTAATTCGCCTCACACCACTTTACAACAGCACTACCGTACTTCAGCAAAACACGCAAATTCCAAGCTTTTCTAATTAACAAAACAATACTTTTTTTGTAGTGTACTTTATCTGATTACAGGGAATACCTTCAATCCAACTACGTTGCTTCAATCATCAGACTTCATCATTGATTCTCCCAAAACATTTGCAGCAACATCCTCCACCTCCACGCTCAGCGATCACCCCTCCAACCCCATCACTTACTCGCCGCCTCACCCTGATTCTGATCATCCCCCTAGCGTCGAACTCGACACCCACCCATCGCGATGCTTACTCAGTCCCTCGTAAAAGGCTACGGACATTATTGGCGAAATAATTCACTAGACTTCGCTACACAATCACCTAGATCCCTAGGACCTCAACGCCGACCCCTTTTCCCTTCGACACTACCCCAATCCGGTAGCTCCTCCCTTGATTCGTGCTGTGGTGAAACTCACGACAAAACTTATCGCTGAACCCATCCTAAACAATTCATTCTGAAGCCCTCGAACTCAGAATCAACCACACCTGGATTTGCTTTGATTTTCTCTTTGATTTTATGATTTTATGTGGATCCTTAGTTTGCGTTCTCTTTTGAAAGACGATATTGTTTTTCTTCCGGAAGTTGTGAATTATTGGGTGAGGAACGATTTGGGTGCAATATTTTTTCTTTTATTTCTGCAAAAGGTAGCATGGGATTAATATAAATAAAAGGGGAAGGGATAAGAAGAAAGTCGCTTTCAACTCGTATAGTATCGGCTATCTTCTTCTTCTTTTAGCTGCTGCGTTAGGCATGTGCTACAACTGCATGATATGAAAACTCAGACACCGTATTAATTTGATTAGGAACAATATAGATTTTTACAGGATTTGCGCAAGAGCCATACTCAGATTTTCTGAGATTTAGATATGAACGAGGTTTTCCAAAAGATCTTGCATGTGTTTAAATATATAGGAACTCCAAAAAATTTGACCAAGAAACATTTTTCTTAGATTTAACAAATATTATATCACATTTTGCTTAGATTTGGCCGACATATCCTTCTCCAAATTGCTTAAGTTTTGGCCATGTGTATGTATATTTTACTTACTAGTTAGTTGGTTTCAAGAAGATTTTGTACGACATGTTTTTGGAAGTCTAAATTTCGCTATCACTTGGTCTGAAGCAATACAAACAAATCATGTCAAGGTTTTTGATTTGAACACATATGAGATTTTGAAAAATGAATGGCATTGTATTACTGTCCAAATATGAAAAGATGTTGGGCGAGATTTCGTTGGGATTTTTGAAATTGACATTGTAAGCGTAACCCTTGTTTTATAATATTATTAAACGTGAATTTAACGCTCGACATTTACAGTTCGTATGAGCATACATGACATTCAATCGAAACAAAATTTAATTCTATAGCAATTTAACATTCCAGACTCGATGGAATCATTTTTATCGAATTCCGATATCGTTTGAAAAATTCATTATTATTAATTTCCATATTTAATCAAAATAAATTCCTTAAAAATTGTTTTATATTTCAAATAAAATATTTAAAACCAATTTAAATATTCAAAATTGAATGGCTCAAAATCTGGGTCGTTACAATTCTTCCCCCTAAAAATTATTTCGTCCTTGAAATTGCTAAGTAGTAAAAATGCTATACCTCTAACCCCTCGTAATCTACTTAGTTGAAATCTTATATTCCATATCTTTATAACCCAGTTTTACCCGACCTTCGAATTCTCATACCAATACTTTACCATTCATAATTCTTTCCAAATGATCTGTCCGCCATTTTTGGACAATCCATCATCACTTTCTTGTCTTCAATCCGTATGCTCTTCTGCATATCCATACCCATTCCAATTGATTTTAAATCCATTTATCAATTTCATTATTCCACTTGAAATTTTATTAAAAATTTTGGTTTTCTTATTTCAATTACAATTAACAACTCGATTTTAAATTATCAAAAATTTCTTGAAAATTTTCTAACTCTTTAAATTTTTGAAAAATTTCATCAGCGTCTCCTTTGCACAGCTCAATCGTTACAACCACAACTCGCCTTTCTAGGCTCTCTCCAATCCAAAAGAAAATCAAAAAGCCAAGCGGCTTGCCCTAAGGCTCATAAAACCATAAAAACCCAAGTAATATTGTAAACATGTACCTTTTTGTCGGGCGTAATTCTATCTCTTGCATTTGCTTCCATTCAATATCTGCTTAGCATACATATATCCATTTCCAGTTGGTTTCAAATCAATCCAACTTCCCGTTTTTAACTCTCTAATCAACTTCTGATTAGTTCACTTCAATTCTATCAATTCAAATCCGATTTCTATTTAAGTCAGTCTACTTATTATATTTGAGTCTAAATTTATCATAATCCAATTTCAATTAACACATCCAATATATATTCAACTTGCTTATTCATAAGCCGAATTCATATTAATAATTCGAATCCCAACATTTTTCTTTATTTAATTTCATTCAGAATTATTTCTAATCCAATCCAACTTTATTTAAGTTAAATTTCAATTCATTTGATACATTTTTACAATTTCAATCTATTCAACTTATACAAGTCAAATTTTAATTTCAAAATTCGAATTTATAGGTTTTATTTCAAATTAGTTTGAAATCATATATATTTATATACGTATATTTATAATCAATTCAATTCAAAACATTTGAATTTCTAAAACAACTTTATTTTTCTTCAACGATTTCCATTAATAAATCTGTTATGGTAGCAATCCGTTACTCAGAAACTTGAAAATGAATACTGATAATGTCGCGATCCATTATTAGAATTATTTTCTCACTACTGAAGTGATTTCAATGCTTAATAACTTCTAAAGTCCATTTAAACTATTTCTAATTCAAAAATACTTTAAAGTAATGTTATATTACTTTATAATATTTCAGAAAATATTTTCTAAACGCCCGGTGTTTAAATTCCAATTCTGGTTTGAACTCAATCTTGGTTTATCTCATTTGTATACATTATCCGTATACAAATTATATAACCATTTCAATATTTCATAATTCCATTTGATTGTAATAACAATCAACACATTCATATATAATAACTCAGAAATTATTCCTTTTATATCAAAATAATTTTTAGGTAAAATTATTTCATTTATCCATTTTAAAACAATACTGTATCGAGTTGCTTTGTTCGAGAGTTTAGAAACAACAATCGATACAGTTGTACATCCTGTATCGACCAGAATTCATAAACCACTCAACAAACTAACCAACAAAGTATAAAACAATTTTATATCAAATCTACAAATACGCTCTCTCGTATATACACTCAAACTCAATCTAGGGTATTACTAACCCTATCTCTATTGAGTTACGCCACAGAGCCAGGGTTACTACTCAACCTTCAGCTCTGATACCAACTGTAATGGCCCGAATTTCCGTACCCTTTGAGTCGACTAATAACACCACACGTCCAACCCAAATTGCACAGAAATACGAATCATTATTAGAAAGAAGTTAGAGGATGAGAAATAGAAAGAAAGAGAAATTAGAATAAAAGAAAGCGAAGAACATAAATGTCATAGTGAAACGAAAAAAATATATTATATAACATAACTTTTGAAATACAAATTAGTAACTGTTTATACATACCGTCATTAGAGCACAACAGTTATTGCTGGAATAGTTATAAACACCTGTTTCCAGATACAACAAAATACACAGCGGAAAATATGATAGTCTATAGCTAGCTGATGAAGCCTCTTACTTCAAGCTCCTCCAAATTTGGGCACCCAAGAGTTTAGGGAAAACAAAACAAAATAACTCTTGGTCAATCATGGGGATGGTGTGAGTAAACTCCAACCATTTGATTTAACTTTCAAAAATCCTTTCGAAAGGAATGATAATCGTAAGACCAATCCACACATAAACACGGATGGTTTTTACGTTACGATAATCAAAAATATTTTTGATATCAAAATCCAGTGATATTATAATAGTGTCTACATCAAATAAATAGAATCTAGCGGAACGCTTGCATCTCACGCTCCATATATAATAAAATCAAAAACCGCAGGGCGCTTATTGGAGATTGGATTTCCAACATGACAAGGTATGGAACCACCTTCCGATTGTGTATCTCTAGAGGGGAATACGCTGGGTTCAACAAGAACGTCTTGCAACCCGGCACACACATGGATGACCACTCATTTAACTTGAGTGTATCGAGAATATTATCACAGATGGTTGTGATCAGCAACCGTTACCGAAAGCATACAACAGCGAAATAGAATAAGAATCAAATGAAATTTCTCTAGATCAGGTGATAATACCCCCTAATGGGAATGACCCACATGGCCATGCTGCCTGCCCGATTTTTGTCATTTCCCGGGTGATGAGGCTTGAGGTCACGATTATCCTTTTAGAACATCTTGCCACCATTTACTTTGAATGTCACATCGTCAAACATTCGTCCATATACGTTGTCCTGAGACTGGACAAACCGAAGGCGCCATTCTATTAATCCATCTTGGGCAATTTCCACCTAGGATTGATAAAACAGCCCTTGAACTTAACTTCGTCTTCATATATCTTCAACATAAGTTGATTCGCAATGCTTATGCCAATACGGAGTGGTTTACAGATATTAAATCTGATCCCGGTCTCTCCATATTGACAACGGGGGTATCAAGTAAATCAAAACTTTGATAGTCAGTGATTTAGCAATCAAAGAAACATCCATACAATCAACGGTCCTATTTCCAATTGGAAATTCTACCGATCAAACATCAGACAACACTGGCCCCTTTTTATATTAGTTCTTCATTATATTGTCGATTTCAAATTCCCTTTTCCCTCTTTCGTATCTTTTCAAGCTCGATTTTTCTCTCTCTATTCTTGGAAAAAAAACATTACAATATCATAATTCCTTTATTCGATGAAATATCTCTTATTATAGTTAGAAAATATTTCTATATATTCACAAATCCTAATTTTCTATATTCAGGAAATATTCCTTGTTAATATTGAAATATATTTTCATATTTCATTTATTAATTACGAGTTGACCAATTCATTTCCTTTTCTATGCATAGAAAATATCTCTCATTTTATTTGGGAAAACATTTCAAAATCCTTTACATTAGCGCGATGTTATAAAACATCATTATTATAACTCAAACATTAACCATTTATTAACTAACCATATTGTTAACCAATCTTTACTATCGAACCTTAACTATTCCTCCATCAATCATGAAGTCAATCAAGTTGGGGTATAATTACATCTTAGACCTTAATTGAACTACATTCTCAACTTTGAAATCGTCAAATCTCACAACTCCAAACAAAACATCGCTTACGCGACTTTCAGACTCAATCTAAGGATACACTTATTTTACGGAAAAACATTGATTATAACGGTAGTGTTATAATCGCTGTTTCCAAATATTTGATTTATAAAACATTTATTTCAACGGTAGCGTTAAAATCGCTGTTTTAGATTTAAAAACGTTTATTATAAAGGTATCGTTATAATCGCTATTTAGATTTATAAAACATTTATTGTAAAGATAGAGTTATAATCACTGTTCCCAAATATTTGGTTTATAAAAATATACTTGTACTTTTTAATTTAAATAAATAAATTAATAAGTAAATAATTAAATAATTAAATTTGATTCAAAACGAAAAGTAAAAATAACCACTTCCCTAAATTCAAAATAATCGAATTCCAATAAATAATTCTCTCTCTCGCATAATCTATATTCGATTAATATTCTGAACTTCGGAATAAATCTTATTATTCCAGGTTAACTCGATTTCCCTTACGATTATTTCCATTTGCAAACATTTGTTTTTGATCGTTATTCATTTTCGAATATCAGTATCTTTCCTTATTAGGAATTTAGACTTGTTTGATAATTCTAATTTAAAATAAATCTTAATCTATTTCAAAACTTGGAATTGTATTTCCATAGCTATAAATATTGACATATTTACTTTTTAATATATTTCATTTAAATTATAGTTTTATACTAAATAGAATTCAAATATCCTTCCTGAACTAAACCATTTTAATAAAATTTGACCTAATCAAAGTATAATTATAAATCTCTTGGATTTATTTCAATTTGTTTTATATTCCAAACTTTGGAACAAAATCCAACGTTTCCTTTTCGAAAGCGATTTCCATTTCCCTTATCATTCAAATTTCTATTTGAATTTACATTTTCAACCCAGATTTCTTTTGTAGATGCTTCCATTTGCAAAATATCTGCTTTAATAGATTATTCACTTTAATTGTGAATAATATTTCCTTTTACATAATCTAACCCATTTGATTTTACCATATCAAATCCAAATTTTATTTATAACTTCTATTTACAATTGTTTATAGAAAATCTCCTTATTAATTTCAAACATTTGTAATCTCGTTTATAATTTCCTTTATACTTTGCTAAGTTAAAATCTTATCTCAAATATTGGTTTCACATCTGATTTCCACTTTTCCATATAAATTCAAATTTATATTTCAATTTATCTAACGATAAATAATTCATTTTATTTATAAACTCCTTTAAAATTCACTTCTTGTTTTAATGAAAACAAATTTCTACCTTTTAACTCTATTCGAAATTACACTTCCATTTTTTTGAAAAATATATTTTCTTTTTAAATCTCAAATTTCATTTTCTATTCGAAAATATTTTATGGTATTCAAATACCAAAATTCTAGGGCTAGTGATATTTAAACACAACAAGATCAATCACAGTTAATAAATGTCACAGCATATGTCACAATCAATGCAAACACAATAATATAATGTTGAGGAATCCAGTTGGGGATTCCTCCAACCTGTTTCCCTGCATCCACAGATGTCAATGAACATCAATAACATTAATTTCACATCAATATGAAATATCATGGTGAACAGAATTAATAATCGATCAATGATATAACTATATTAACCAATTTTATCAACCATGCAACCAAACAACCATCACAAAGTATAAATTACTATAAATAAATTTAAAACTCGTTTATATAAAAATAAACGAGTCAGAGTTTAGTGAGGTTACTCACCTTGGTTCGCAGTTGACAGTTTTTCTTTAGTTTCGTTTTAAAATCAAACAGGCGTTTGATTTTGTTATGAAACTCCAATAGCTTTGTTTTCAACGAAATTAGTTCCAATGTAGACCTTATCGGTATGTTTCCCATGTAACTGATTTCGTTTGATTCTGTTCCAAAAATAATAATAATAAATAACTTATAATCTTTATAAGTTATCGTATATATATTGACTTACTAACCTTGGTTAAATTATTTAAAATCTTATCCTAAATTTCCGCTGCTAATACGAGCTCATCCTCAATTCAAACAGCTATTGCCAACCGTCCTCTTCCAACTTTCTCCCTCTCGTCCATCCTTCAATAAAAACTCAACATTGAGATTTCCCCTTCATTTTAAACAAAGTAACCACACATTAACTTGCCTTCCTTTACAGTATAAACATGGTCCCGTTCGCCATAGCCCATTCATCTTTTTCTCACCTTTCGAAATCACCCTGCAAAATTTTCACACCCATTTCACATTTAAAAGGATTAAAGCATTTTTATGTTAATTGAATATAATTAATTTACTTAAATCCTTACATTGATAATCCTTCCTCATTTATTCACGTGATGCTGCAGCCTTCAAATTCTAGATTAGCTTCTTCTTATACCAGAAATCACGATACCCTTTTTCCCTTTTTGATTCATTCCAGGAAACATTAAAATGGTCAATTTTCTTCAATCAATTTTTGTCCAGGCATCAACATTAATTTATAGTTGCAATTCGTCCATCAACAATTCATTCCCTGCTTACACAACCTCTTCATTTGAAGTCAATTAATTCGACTCACACCACTTTACAACAGCGCTACCGTGCTTCATCAAAACACGCAAATTCCAAGCTTTTCTAATTGGCAAAACAATACTTTTTTTGTAGTGTACTTTATCTGATTACAGGGAATACCTTCAACCCAACTACGTTGCTCCAATCATCAGACTCCATCGTTGATTCTTCCAAAACATTTGCAGCAACATCCTCCACCTCCACGCTTAGCGATCGACCCCTCCGACCCCATCACCTTACTCGCCGCCTCACCCTGATTCTGATCATCCCCCTAGCGTCGAACTCAACACCCACCCATCGCGATGCTTACTCAGTCCCCTCGTGAAAGACTGCGAACATTATTGGCGAAATAATTCACCAGACTTCGCTACACAATCACTTAGATCCCTAGGACCTCAACACCGACTCCTTTCCCTTCGACACTACCCCACTCCAGCAACTCCTCCCTCGAGTCGATGTTGTAGTGAAACTCACGACAAAACTTATCGCCAAACCCATCCTAAACAATTCATTCTAAAGCCCTTGAACTCAGAATCAACCGCACCTGGATTTGCTTTGATTTTCTCTTTGATTTTATGTGGATCCTTAGTTTGCGTTCTCTTTGGAAAGATGATATTGTTTTTCTTCCTGAAGTTGTGAATTATTGGGTGAGGAATGATTTGGGTGCGTTTTTTTTTCTTTTTTTTTTTTCTGTAAAAGGTGGCGTGGGATTAATATAAATAAAAGGGGAAGGGATAAGAAGAAAGTCGCTTTCAACTTGTAAAGTATAGGCCATCTTCTTCTTCTTTTAGGGTGCGTGCGTTCTTAACGGACGTGAGCGTGACATTTGAGCGTGGTACTGTAGCGAAGGGGAATTGTGTTTTTAGCGACGAACGGGGTATTTGAGCATGGTATTTGAGCGTGGTATTTAATTGTTAAATTAATGGTTTTGATTTAATTAAATTCTAATTGCATCAAACTATAACGACAACATATTTCATAACACGACCACTTTTTTCATAAAACATAAAAAACACAACGGTACTGGAATTAAAACAAATACATGAAAATCTACAATAAACGACGATGAGGTAATAAGTTCAACTCCGATGAAATAAAGGCACATAAGCCCTCATCGCTAAGCTCCTGAGCAATATCAACATTCCGCTCATCGTTGCGAAATATCGTCAGAATCTCCCAAAGATCCACAGGCGTCCCCGATCTGCGAACAAGCTCCAAACAACGAGCAGCAAGCTGTCTCGTATGGTCGGTCACCCACGAGCTGGCACGCTCTGCCTGTCTGCGCCTAGAGGGCTGACTAGACGGTGGATCGCCCGAAGCCATCCAACCAGTATAGAAACTCGCGTCCCCGGGGGAGAAAGAACCAGCTGCTGCAGGCGCTGGTGGAGGTGCTGGTGCAGTAGGAGGCGCAACCTGAGGAATCGGATACGCACAAGTATCTTTCCGCAAACAACCCTCGAACATAATGTCCTGCTCTCGAAACTTCATCGGCGAGTGCTTCCTAAATTTTCTGAATCGTCTGCCACCGCCGGTACTCCAAAATTCATCAGGACCGTCTAGATAATCGAACTCCTCATTCCATACACCCCCAGGTGTTCTAAGCAGCATGTCCCAATCACGAAAAGCTCGCTTCATGTTGTCCCATTTGTTTTTAATCTAGTTTTCTGTGAACTCCAGATTAAAACGGTTGTTCATTGTTGTTGCGACTGTTGCGTAGAACCCACTGACGCTTGTATTGCGCTCCGCTATGAACTCAACGCAGACATGTATGAAAGCGGACTCCCGGTCGTCCGTCCAATTCGCAAAAGGCTGCGAGGTAGCAGTGGTGGAAGTGGAAGCCATCTGCGTAAAAAAAAAAAAAAAAAAATCGAAAAAAATATATATGGTAGAGAATTGAAAAATAAACTCAACTATAAAAAAAATTACAGTTTTTGCAGCTCGAAATTTTTCAAAAAATTCGAAATAAGGGGTAAAAGGGGAGAGGTTTCGGGTTGGAATGAGGAGGAAGGGGGGGTCGTTCTTATAGCCAGTGAATCGGTACGTTGGAAAATTAACCGTTGGCGTCCGACGCGTCGGACGCCAACGGTTACTTTTCCAACGTTCGAGAATCGTGGAATCTGGAAGGGGCAAAATGTGCTCGCGTCCGACGCGTCGGACGCAAAAAAAAAAATGAGCGTGCCAAATTTTGGCTGCGAACGCACCCTTAGCGGATGCGTTAGGCATGTGCTACAGCTGCATGATATGAAAACTCAGACACCATATTAATTTGATTAGGAACAGTATAGATTTTTACAGGATTTGCGCAAGAGCCATACTCGGATTTTCTGAGATTTAGATATGAACGAGGTTTTCCAAAAGATCTTGCATGTGTTTAAATATATAGGAACGCCAAAAACTTTGACCAAGAAACATTTTTCTGAGACTTAACAAATATTATATCACGTTTTGCTTAGATTTGGCCGACATATCCTTCTCCATATTGCTTAAGTTTTAGCCATGTGTATGTATATTTTACTTACTGGTTAGTTGGTTTCAAGAAGATTTTGTACGACATATTTTGGAAGTCTAAATTTGGCTATCACTTGGTCTGAAGCAATACAAACAAATCATATCAAGGTTTTTGATTTGAACACATATGAGATTTTGAAAAATGAATCGCATTGTATTACTGTCCAAATATATATAGATATTGGGAGAGATTTCGTTGGGATTTTTGAAATCGACGTTGCAAACGTAACCCTTATTTTATAATATTATTAAACGTGAATTTAACACTCGACATTTACAGTTCGTATGAGCATACACGACGTTCAATCGAAACAAAATTTAATTCTATAACAATTTAACATTGCAGACTCGATGAAATCATTTTTATCGAATTCAGATATCGTTTGAAAAATTCATTATTATTAGTTTCCATATTTAATCGAAATAAATTCCTTAAAAATTGTTTTATATTTCAAATAAAATATTTAAAACCAATTTCAATATTCAAAATTAAATGGCTCAAAATCTGGGTCGTTACAGATTGTGTGTAGTGCTATTGAATTTTTGGTCGAAAATGGTTGTTTTTGATAAATTGTATGCATAGATGTTCATCGTTAAAGCTTAGATTGGTTGGTCGGTGCAAATTGGAGGTTTACCTGATTAGAATTGGATGAAACTTGGCAGAGGAGATCTAGAGGAGTAGTCAAGGAGATCTGGAAAGTTTGAGCTTCAAACTCCAAGATCATGATGGCCTGGGTGCGATCCATGATGGACTAGGTGTGATCCATGATGGACAGGGTGCGATCAATGGATGGGTCATGAACACTCCATCACAAAAATTGCAGAATGAGCCTATTTTCGGTCATGTTGAAGGGTATGGTTTATGAAGGTTATCTATGAAGTTTGGTAGCCGTTGGACCTGTAATGATGAAGTTGATCGTGACTTTACGAATGTTGTGGCTTCGATGTTGAATTCAGATGGAATGTTCGAAGCAGGGTCGAGTGATCGTTGATGGTGGGATGATACAACGATGTATTGAAGAAGACTCAAAAGGTGGTTTGAGCTCATAGATAATGGATTGCTCGAGATGGTGCTTGATATTATGAATATAATCGTCAGGGAGGATGGTTAGAGTTTTGAAGTGCCAAGGGATCATCGTTAGTAAGAGGTTCTAGTGGACTCAAAGCAGGAGTATAATGAGGATGCCCAAAAGACTAGGTGGTTACTCAAGTACCCTGGGCAGTCACGACGGGCCTAAATACGAGTCACAATGGCATATGGATTTTTGCTAGAACCGGGGTTGCCATTATCCCTTGACGGATGACTAGATGGTGTAACGAACCAGATTTTTCGGCTATTTGAATTCGAATATTTAAATTCGTTTTAAATATTATATTCGGAATATTAATTCTATTTATATCGAATTCATTTATTTAATGATGAGTGAACGTTATATTTATATTTAAATTATAAAACGAATTCGAAACAGTGCGGTAGTTCGTAAAATTGATTTTCAACTTCAATTGATTATACTGATTCCATGTTGAGTCGGATTTCGGTGAAACAAGAAGCGTCTGAATCTAGTTGATAATATTTTTCTAATGGAGGAGAAAAATCGAGTTTTCATATTATAGATTTTATTTTATGTCCAAATCAAATTTTGAAATAGTCGTTGTAAGATCGTTTATACGCCATAACGATTTTTAAATATTGGCTTCAAATTTGGACAGGACCTTTGAGGCGTAGTCATAACTTTATTTTTAGAATTTTACTATAATTTTTAATTCGCAAAATAAACAACTTTTTATTTGGAGTATTTCGCACCCTATATCAACATTTTGAGGTATCAAAATATAGGTTAACCTACCGATATTATTATATTTTTGGAGTCGTGAGGCAATGCTCGACACAACGGTATTTCTATTTCTGTTCGTAGCGACGTGAACATGAACGAATTTATACGTTACACGGTACGCCACTAATACAAACAAAGAATAGATTAAATAAGTATGTTCCTTCCCTAAATATATGTACAACCCTATATATTATTACACATCACGTCTGCAAACTATGGTGACAATTGAGAACACAAAAATAATAAAAATTGGCTCATTCTACATTCTCAAGTCTATAGCTCTGCATGCCTAAACACAGCTAACGCACATGCAAGTGCCTTCCACAGCATCGTCCTTATTTCTCCCTTAAGTTCCATCATATCTGCGCCTGTCTACAGGCCTATCACACAACTATGACTTATCCCATCATCCATGTTGTTGCCTTCAAACATTTTACGTGATTGCCAAACCTTTGTCGTGCACCCCAAGCTAACAATACGTGATCCCCAAACCATCTGCATCTATAAATAGGGCATCTATAAATAGGGAGGCAGTTTCATCATTTCCAGTGCACAAAATCAACGGCGGTTCCTCAAACAAAAAAAAACAAAAAACAAAATATGTATGTATATATAAAGAAGAAAAGAAGCTACAATGGGGAGAAGAAGGGATGGCAGGCTTCGAAGTTCCGTGTGGGTGCTAGCATGAAAAACGTGGATTGTGGAGGAACAGTTCGGAGTTGGTTGTGGGGCCAGACGAGCTCGTGATGGGAGGTGTTGCTTGCGGTGGAGGCTTCAGCTATGCATGTTTTTTTTTACATGAAAACGTAAACCGAGGAGAAAAGGAGAAGTAGGCTTGTTTGGCGAAGTAGGCTTGGTCCTTGGTTAAAAAAAAAAGGACAAACGAAAAACTGGAAGTGGGCTGATGGGTTTCGGCAAGATGGTTTGGGAATGCGTGGAAGCCATGGGGCAGTGAAATAGAGGAGGAGGGGGTACTGTATGTGTGGTATACATACGTGTTTAGTGTGTAGATGCAGTGGGAGTTTGGGAAAGGAACTAGTGTGTTAACTGTTGGAAACAAGAAGAAGAGTAGTGTTCTAATGGAAGTATTGATGTACATGAGGCATGCGAGAAGATGGTGGTTAGTGTGAAAGAGAATATATTTAGAAGAGGGACAGTTAACGTGATAAATTATGGAAGGAAGAAAAAGAATAAAAGGGTGGGCTTTGGGCTGTTAACAGGGTGTTGGGCCTTAGACCAATTGATGGGAAGAAGAAAAGAAAAAGGATTAAAAGAAGGATTGAAAAGGAGAGCAGTAGGCTTTGCGTTGGGGGTGTGTTTCAAAATGGTAGAAAGTAATCATGGAGAGACGGGGAAGGTGGGAGGACGTGTTAAGGTAAATGGGTTGTGAGAGTTGGGAACGTGGGTTAGTAGGACGTGGTGCACGGTAGGGGTTGTTTGTGTGAAGGAAAGAAAGTAAAGTGGAAGAATAAAAGAAGAAAAAGGAACCAAAAAGTAAAGGACGGTGATGATTAAGGCTGACTGAGGGCATGTTGGCCGATAATCCTTATTGGCAAAAGTTGATTAAGGTAAGATTTATTTATTTAAAATAATTGATGTATAATTAGTTTATAAATTATACGTTAAACCATGTATCGATGAAAACTCGTTCGAACGTTGTTAGGATTCCGTGTAACTGGAAGCGATGGGATCCCGGTAAAGAGCATTACGCTGTTGAACAGTTTCGAACGGGAATTGGATGCTATCGGATTTTTGTTTAATTTTAAACACTGTTTGAAATTAGACAAAACAATGAGCGATCGTCAGTCGACAAATAAAGGTGAGTTAATTCTCACACATTTCTGAAATACTAGGATGTGCTAAATTCATAAAATTAAATTTAATTGGTTGATTGGATGCCTTGAATGCCTATGGTTGACGTTAATTATATTATCGTCGTTTAAAATATTTCTGTGTACTGATATAAAATATTATAATGATCTGTGATGCAGGGAAGAACAGGTAGGAGGAATCAAACCGGTTCCTCAAATATTTAATATGCTGTTATTTCATATTTTATGAACTGTTTAAAACCCCTTGACTTTAAACCTTGTTGGATGTTAAATGTGGTTGAGTTTGAACCAATATATATAGAATTGGTTGAGAAAAAAAAATAGCAGATGGCTTAGAAGTACACCGTCTATAAAGATCAATTCACAGTTAGGTGAATCGTTAGAAATGAGGTTATAGAATATATTTTATAACCGAATATAGATTTTATTTAATATATTATTTTAAATGAAGATCTAAAAAAAGAATAAATCAATCACATATATACATTGATTTGTTTTAATCACAAATCGTCGTTTTGGTTTAACCAAATTATACCGTGCGCGAAGCACGTGCTTATATAAGTGATTATTAAACGACTTTATTTAGCTAATTCAAGTGGTCAGAATTTATGTAACAATTAGAATGGGTTTATATTGATATTGATCAAAGTGAAAAGAATTATTTAGATTAATTACTAATTAATTTAAATGGTGAGATCAATAATGATTGACTAACGGTTAATACTGCTAGCGTTGAACAAGTTAACGACATTAACTTAAATTGTTATTTAATTAGTTCGCTAATTAAATGAGGATAGTTAATGGTAAAGCAAACCATGATTATTTTGATAAAAAGAACGATGGTTATTATTTATTTAATAATAATCAAAGGGGATCATTTAAATTGTTTAGTCTTGGGATTAATTTAAATGGGATTTAGGAAAAGATAAGGTTCATTAATATTTTAAACAAATGAAAATAGAAGTTAAGTTTAAATCGTGGCTTAAAGGGAAATCAAATGTATACATAGGTTTGAATTAGAATAGTTAACCGAGATAAGTGATAAAGATGCATTATAAAAGTACTATTTTAAAGAAGAGATAATATTTCAAAGAAGGAACCAAAATGGGATTTGTTGCGATATGGGGAATGAGGATCAGTTTTTGTATTACAACTGATATCTATCTTACGATAAGAACGTTGTTGATCAAGGTCTGAGACGTAATTTAAAATACCCTAACTTGAACAACTTCAGGACTATCAAAGGATGATGTTAGTCGTAAGGGTGAAAGTGTTAGAATAAAATATTTTGGGAAAAACAACAAGTGTAACGTTACCTGAAGGATTTAGAAATATATAACGAGATTTTAAAATAAAAGGAAATTAAAAGGGGCTTGATGGTATGAAATGATTGGTGGGATTATAGCGATACTTTCAAAGTTATGGAATTAGATTTAAAGGGGTTTATTCTAAAAGGATGAGTGATGTTTTTGGTGTTCAAATAATGAAGCCAAAGAAGATATCGTAATTATTGTTTTACGAATGATAAATTGAATCGATAAGATAATAAGAAATGTTATAGCAATGTTTTGAATATTAGTTGAAGGTTAAATTAGATATGACTTTAAGAAATTTTCTAAGTATATAAGTGAAAGGATTTGAGTATAATAATATATTAAACCATTATTGGGTATTTCAACTGATGGATTATGTTTAAATGGCCAAGTGATGCTGTGTATAAACCAATGGATCTGGTTGTTCTTATGGTTGTTTAATTTGATAGTTAAATAACCGACTATCAAAATCTGACCCAACGTTATTGGTACGGAAAGACCGGGATCGAATTTATATTTGAAAACCATTCCGACCAATAGATACGAATACGTCGAAGACGCTGATCGAGATGGAGAAATTGAAGACCGTAAGGATCCATGAGCGGAAGAACTATTGTTAAATACCTCTGGCTGATCCCCAGAGTTAACGATGATTCTGTCATGATGGGAATCTGCTGATTGCAAGGACTTCTCGCTAATGATCTATAGGGTGATTCCTAGGATGTGGTAGGAGTGTGCCTTTGGTTCATCCTGTTCCTGGATGACGTGTATGGACGATGTGAATGGTGGCCAAATGTTTCAAAAGTCGATTATAGCCTCAAGCCTCAACAACCGGAAAATGACAAAAATCGGGCAGGCAGCATGGCTATGTGGGTCGCACCCATTAGGGTGTATTGTCACCATCTGGAGAATATTCATATTTGTTACTTCTTTTCATTTCTGTCTCTCCCGGGAACTACGGTGGTCGCGCGACAAGAAAGCCGTAAGGTGACAATATACTCGATACATTCAAGAGAAATGAGTGGTCGGTCATGTGTGGGCCGGGTTGCAAGACTTTCTTGTTGAACCCAGTGTATTCGTCTCTAGAGATACACTATCGGCAGGTGGTTCCATACCTTGTCATAGTTGGAAATCCAATCTCCAATAAGCGCCCGCGGTTTTGATTGTATACTATATATGTGGAGCGTGAGATGCAAGCGTTCCACTAGATTCTATTTACTTGTATTTAGACACTGTGATAATATCAGAAGAAGATATTGATTTCAAAATGATTTGGGTTATAGTAAGGTAAAAACCGTCGTGTTTATGTGTGGGCTGGTCTTACTATTATCCTTTGTTTCAAAAGGATTTCAAAGTTAAACAAGTTGGTTGCTATATGAATTTATCACTGAAAGTATTTCAGACTGATCCGGCTGAATTTTGTTTTAAATCAAATGTGCTCGGGTCAGACCAAGCATATTTACAGGTCAGGTTTCCGCTTGAAGCAACAGAGATGGAGTTGAAGTCGATACGTATTCCATATATATACTGGTACTGGTTTATTTCTGCTGTATGTTGTATTGATCTGAATGTATACTCTGATGTTGTGATATACAATTTTTGTATAAAGTATTTCTGATTATTATATTTTGTCCATTCCGCTGTGAGACTCTGATCTGTTTATTCTTCTATTCTAATATTTCTTTCTTTCTTCTCTCACCCTCTAACTTATTTCTATTAGCTTTCAGGGTTTTCGATATTTGAGTTTGGACACGGGACGTGTTAGTATATGGATTCAAGTGTCGAAATTCCCAGGTCGCTACAGATGGGCCAATCATATGATTAACGATGGATTCAAGATAAGGCAGACGGTGACAACCAGGGTCATGGATGTTGTTGTTTGGTTGTATCGTCTTGTATGGATCATTCGACATTGATGAAGATATTTCTTGGTTGCTTATCTGATCTTGGTTTAGGCCTTTGGGGTTTATGCTTCGGAGATATTGAACTCTATTAGAATGATTCATACTTGATAATTGGTTGCTATGGATGTTCTTATTTGTTTGTTTCTTCTCAAATTCTTTTGGATGGCTATCACCATCGGTTGTGAAAGAGAAGTAGGATTGTGAATCCTATTCTGTTGAGGTGTTGGGCAGATCAGAATGATTGAACTTCCTATTATCCATATGCTTTACTGTTGACGTTGATAGTTGTTTTATCGCTCATTAAGGCTATTGTCTGACTCAAGGTTTTATGTTTCCTTTTATTACCTTGGAATGTTCATCAATGTTGTTGATGAGCAAACTAAGTGAAAGGTAGTAGATCTTGATGAAGACGATGCTGTTGAGCGACGACGAGTAAGAGGTTGACGTATTACTATCTACAATACATAATTATTGTTTCCGCTGGTGTTATTGATATGTTACTCTGAGTTAAATTGTAGTGACGCCCTTTGTACAAATTTCATATAATACAGTTGTTTTGTATTGGATATTTTCATAGAGATATAAAAGTTGAAATTTTGTTCTATTGTACTTCACTACTATTTCCTATTGTATATGTTCTATTATATTTTATTCATGCGCTGTGAGTTATACGACAAGTTCCGTTGGTGTTATTCTACCTTGATGATCGTCTATAGCTTCCTTGCACATCTTTCAATGCACTATTTCCTTTGTTAAGTGCGGGAGTTATGGACGGTCGTCACACCAAAGTTTGCTAATGTCGATATATCGACCAAAGGACATAATGAACCCATTCTCGACAAGACTCCAACGAGTCTGATCACCCAGTCGGTGAACGTCCAACACCAATCAATTTATATTGTCGATTCAGTTAATTTTCATGTTGAGAGTTTTACTAATTGTGGACCGATTGAATCAAGCATTTTCGACCTTTAAAATGTTAACAGAGGATGGGGTTTAAGAGTGAGGAGATAGGATACTTATACAGCCTCCTCCAAAACGCTATTCACTAGACCCGAAAAGTTCAAACTCGAAAACGGGACATGCTCACTATCGTCCATAGTTAATAACCCATATCCCAAATATAATGGAACTTGTTTCAGAAGCTAATTCAATCGTATGTAAAATCTAACTTTTGAAATCATATTATAATTTTATAATGTTTAACGACGCACATTTATATAGCATACAATCACATGCTAACTCCAATCGATGTAAAATTTAAAATTTCACAATCATTAACCATTCCAAATCCAATGAAATTGGTTTCATGGAATTCTGTGATCATTTGCAAAATAGCTATTTTCATGTGTTAACGAAATCGAGTAATATTTGATTTTCAAATACTCCAATTTTATGCTTATAATTTATCATTATCATTCTAATTCAAATAGAATTATTCATAGCTTCAAAATCAATTTGATTTCATAATAAATTCAAGATTCTCAATTTTAATTCATTCTGATACTCAAATTCTCTTATAAATTTAATTCAAGGCATTAAGTTTTAACTCAATGCGTATGAATATTCAATTTCTTTAAATATTCAACGTTTAAAAATTCAGGTTGATGCGATGTATTATTTTTTAGAGTATAATATTGGGATAGTTGCCTCTATTGTTTTAAAGGCTTTGAGGCTTTCGCCTCAATAAGCTTCGGCTAAGTAGACAGGGGATGTTTTTCTGAACTTTATTATAAAAGAAGAATAGAGGCCTTCTCCTATGGACCCTCCCACTATGTCAAAAGGATCCTTTTCTCGAATCACCTTTTGACTTAAAGGTTTCCACCTCCTCGCCTGTCGACTGTATCAAAGGGGTTATTTTCGGAACCTCAAACTATAAAGATAAATAGGGCTTTCCGTTATGTTTTACACAATCTGGGAGGCTATCGCCTCAATGCCTTTCGGAAGATCCAAAGGTGCTTGTTTTACTTAAATTTTATATCAAAAGTAAGAAAGGTTGTTACCTCACTAACTTTTGATGGATCAAAAGGGGTTATTTTCAGAACAATGATTTTTAAGGAGAAAGGAGTTATTTACTTTTTACCCTTCATTGGAACCGAACAGGTGGGTTTAAATGGAATCCTTATTTCAATAAACAACTTATATGTGAATGTTTGGCTAGGCTTGTTTGCTTGCATTGTTTTGCATGCACTTTGTTTTCATGTGGTTTTACCATGATAACTTTCATCGCCTGGAAAATGAGTTGAAATGGGGATTTGGATCGAATGAATTTCGACCCCCTTATACATGCATGATGCTTTAGCAGGGAGCTAATACATTACATTAAATGTCATTCCTAACTTGGCGAAGGCTAGAGTTTTAACTTAACCTTGGTAAGGAATCTTGTTATGCTTTTGTAGATGTATGAGCACATTGGGAATACCAATGGATACATGAAAGCGATATTAGGGATACCAATTAAATTCGAAGCACATTGGGATGATTAATCCCATAAATTGAGGGATTCATGGTTAAGCAAAGATAAAATCATGCAACAAGCGAGGGTTACTTGCATTGCCTTATGTATGTGAGGGTTACTTCCGTCAACTTGAAGTGAGATATTCATAGTCATCCAAGGTAAAATTATGAGGGTGTGCGATGATTAATCCACGTCTCAGAATTCGATTTCGGTGCCTAAGGGTGGGTTACTCCACGAAACATAGCATGGGAATAGAAATAAAGAAAATGTAAGGGAATCGTTAATATTCAGCCAAAGTAGGAAACTAGGATGCAAGCTACTAACTTGTATTCACCTACACATGTGAAACAGTTAAGGCAGATTGTCACGGAAACGGGAATGGGGAATCCATTGCATGTTTCTTGTTGTACCTTATAGTTATTGTTATACTATTATGTTCTTACCATTGAAAGCGTAGGATCACAAACTTGATTATATTACGGAGGACACAACAAGGGAAAACCTGTTCCGCTAAGCGGCGTGGTCTCGATGGATATCTATTTGAACCGAAAAGATGAATAATTATTCATACCTGTCTATTGACAGGCCCGAAGTTTTTGTTTTGTCCTGAAGCTCTTGGGTACTCATTTAAGCAGGTTGACAGTTGAAGTTTTTTAGATTTTGATTCTATGAATAAGCCTCTAAAGGTGTGCAAAAGATAATAGTTATTCTAGAAGTTCTTTTTCATTGTTTGTTTACTTTAGATGTATTAAAAGGCACGGAAGTTATATCTATATATATTTGACTCTGATCAACCGGGGGGCATCTTCATATGTTGCTCTCAAATAATATTGAATTACTTAGATATGATCCGAAAGGGGTTATGCAAAGGGAATGTAATGAATGAATTTTATTAATGAATGTGTTTTGAACTCTTTCATAATCCTTTTTTGATGATCTGATTCATTAACTCGTTATTTCCTACCATTGAAAATTAATACTATAGACGACTGCAATATATTTAGCATTTAGCTTTGGGCCTTTGAAAATGGGTTGTTACATAAACGGTAAAGCAGAAGAAGAAAAAACAACACATAATATCCACCTTAATTTGTATTATTATTTGTTCTCTCTTTGGATTACGAGTAATTATCTTTGATCTAAGTTTACAATGTAGGTTTGAATGTTTTCAAAAGAGAGTAGAAGTGAAGAAGGTTCTATATAGTCTTATGTAGAAAAGTCTAGATCAGATCAGACCTCTCTTTAGTTGAACATAAGCAGGTATTTATATGGAAATATATGTATAGATCTAGAAGGCCACTTGAAGCAAAGCCTAAAAAGTTGCTCTTCATCGACCTAAAGTAGAGTTTTTTAGCTAATCCCATTCATTTGTTATCTCTTCTATTATCTTTTTGGGTTTTTCCAAAATATTTTCCTTCCGCTTTGAGTTAACTCTAGTGATCTCCCATCGATACATGAGTAATCTTCTTTGTATAACGTCTTTATTTTAATCCTTGAAATAGCTCACTAAATTTTTGAAACTACTTGAACATGATTTGTTGGCATAGTCTAGGGGGTATACGATGTTGAAAAGGCAAAAAAGACTGAAAAGAAATCGATGTCAACCCATTTATCTCGAGAACTTTCTGAAGTTTATCTTTTTTGTCTTTCTGATTATATTTCCAATTCCACGATTCATTTCATCTTCATATCGATCTTCTGGGTCCGCTTGATATCAAGTTTAGCTGTAAAGTAGTTAAATATAGTTCAATCAACCATTAACGGCAAAAAAGTAAGATTAACAACATATGCATAAACAATTTATCAATTTCAAAGTAGAATTCTTCCAGTTTAGATACTTAAGTACATTTTGAATATACATGCTCGTTGATTTTTTAAGGGAAATTATAATGATAATTAATAATATTTGACTAAACTGTTAATTACCATTATTGTTCCATTATTTTCTGAACAAAAACAAAAGTAATAGCAAGTGGATACTTTTGGTTTGTAGCTTTACATCATAATATAAAATTTAAGAGGAAATTTGTTCTTTCTTATGTTAGTGTTAGTTGTGGTTGCAAAATGTTAAAGATTAATGGAAATCCGCATACAATTAAATGATAGTCTAGCTGTAGTATGAATCTGTTGTGTATAAATGTACTAATAAAGCATTTTGAATTTGTTAAAAAATCGATATGGAAAGGATTTAGGTAAATGTATATAGTATCACATTATTTTGGTATTACACAAAACAATTTTGCAAGATCAACTCAAAAGGTATATATAGGCGAGGTTGACATGCAGCTTATACATATGAGATTTCATGGAACGTGCAATGCACATGCATATAAAAGTCACTTTTTTTTGTACTTGATAAATATAAACTGAAAATTATTAAAAATATGTTCTTTTTTATTAGAATAGGATTTGAAATTCTCATATTGTTTACGTTTCAGAATATTAATTCGAAGATAGGTGTTAGTTTTTGTTCTTGGTGGGATTCGAATTCCTAACATCTTGCTTAAATCCAGAAGTATTTTTGAAATTGTACAATTTGGGCAAATAATTGTTTTTATATTCTTAAACGAAATATTACGGCAATTGCAATGTATGTGCATGCAAAATATTCATTTAAAAATTTAAATTTTTGCCTAGTTTCGATGAAAGCTAACCTGAAAAGTAATAAGAAGAAAAAAGCAACTTTTTCATTGACATAGAGGATCAAGTTTTTCAAATTTTCAATTTAAATTTTTTTTTAGATATTGTTTGGTTTGAATTGTATCGTTTAGCCTTGAGTGTTCAACACTAATTATAATAAATAGAAAAAGTTGAGGGATGGCGGACATAACGGACGGGGCGACAGAGGAGATGGAGGGGTGACCGAAGTATAAATTATCTTTTATTTTTTTGATACTTCCCATTACATGGAATAAAAATGATAATTGTTTTTTAATTTATGTGGTAGTTTCATTTTTAACATGATTGTTTTCATGATAGGAATGTGCATCGTTCCTATTTTTGTATGAATGAGAAGACAGAAATAAAAATGGTAAACCAAGCACTTCTTAAGATTTCGTTCTTTATGGAATTTAAACATTCTACTTTTGTTCGAATACAAGGTATTTTTGAAACTTCACGGTTGGATCGAAACATTCATTTCCGTTTCGGGTTGTTAACAAAGGTAGCGTTTTTATTCTAATTTGAGCAGTTCACGTTGGCATCTGCGTCCGATGCGTCTAATGCGTCAACCCCACAAACTGCCCAGTTCGACCTAAACGTTGTGGGAGACACATTCGCGCCTGATGCTTCCCGCGCGTCGAACGCGAACGTCACCCCCACATACTTCTCCTTCCCTCCTTTTATTCCCAGCTCTTTCCATCTTCTTTATCATCTTATCAACCTCTTTTCTCTTCTGCTTTCTTCACATCAAATGGCGGATCCAAGTTCAGGAAGTTATTATTCTGATGTTGAAGATTTGCAAGAAATCAAGTTCATTAGATTGTATTATGTCACACGACGGCGTTACATGATCCAGATACGCAGTTCCGAAGTTATCAGTATTAATTGGTCTAATGAAATGCTTACAAGTCGTGCAGAATGGTGCCAACGAAATTTTCGAATGAAGAAACTTTGTTTTATATCGTTGTGTGAATGGTTGGAATCAACTGATTTGCAGATAGCGATGCACGTTACAGCTAGAGAAATGGTAGTCATCTTCATATATATAGTCGCTTTGGCTATTCCTATATGGTATGTTGCTGAAAGATTTCAACGATCAATTTATACAGTTAGCCGTTATTTTCATACAGTTCTGAATTTTGTCTTGTTACTGTATGTTGATATTATTAGGCGAGTTGATCCTCAATTTAGTAAAACTTCAGAACCGATGTGTTCTTCACCATGATATTACCCATTGTTTAAAAATTGTATTGGAGTTATTAATAGTACGCACGTAATGGCACACGTTCCTCAGGCAGACATGCAATGATTTATAGAATGTAAAGGTATGCCTACCCAAGATATAATGGTTATATGTGCTTTTGATTTAACATTGACGCATTTTTCAATCTGTATTTTGAATCCTGAAGTATATGTACTTGGTATTATATATTCTATATCAGGTATATATTTATTTGTATTTGTATTGTGAATTCTGAACTATAAATTTTCATTTCATATGTCGTATTATATGTTTTATATTTTTTATCTAAAAATAATTAACATAAATAAAATATTAACATAAACAAACAATAAAATAATATTTTGCTTTTTTTTGTGTTGTCCATTTCGTAAAAAAACGCATTTTCTTTTTGGGAACTTTCACCTTCTCCAGTCTCTTCAATTTTCCCATTCAATTTGTCTTTTTCAATTCAAAAATGAAATGAACGCAACCAAAAATATAACGAACTACTGGCGTGACGGGCTTTGAACGAGTAAATGGAATGTCATAGAGGATCAAAGTTTAAGCCCAACACCACAAAATCAGTTAAATGGGCCGACTTCCATGCATTTAAATAGAAAGGGAAAAGAAAAAAAATGCAAAAAGGAAACAGAGAGGACGGAAGAAAGAAATCAAAATTTTAGTCTGTTAGCATCCATATAGTATGAAATCCAAATATGCTACTATGTTTAAATTATTGAGAATTGGCTGAATTCCAGATTTATGCTACTATATTCAGTTATTACTCTATATAAAATGTGATTCGTAACTACATTGTATAAAATGATAATTATAATTAAAAAAAATTAGTGCTTAATTTCTTTAAAATATTGTTCTTCAATCCAAATATGAAAAATGGAGTTGCGTAAAAGATAATTATTATGAACTGATTCCGTGAGGATCAATATTTACATTTGACTGAAATCAACATAATTAGCCACAAATATACGTTTGATCAAGAATTCAAAGCTAATATCAACTAATCAAATGACGCAGGAGTCGCAACCAAACAACCACCTCATTCCAACCCACCAACAACCGCTCAACAAATCTAAGTATAGATTCAGAATACTTCATACGTTATGTCACAAAAATTCCCAAATTTTATATATTTGATAAATTGTCATTGTAAGAAACAAGTAGCCTTAGGACATGCGTGTATATATATGAGACGCTCTGTCACACAACAATTTTCTAGCACTCGTTTATAATTAAATAAGTTAGCGGAAAAGAGAGAATTAAATAAGTTAGCAGAGAGTAGAGAAAAGAAAGTGTGATGGAAATCAAATGCTAAAGATATATATATATATATATGTGTGTGTGTGTGACACAAATAGTGAGCATTCCAAATGTCTCCCAACAGAAACAACAGAAACCAAGTACTTATAGTAGTTTAAGTTAGTGGG
The DNA here is from genome assembly GCA_030737875.1 of Allium sativum. Taxonomy (NCBI): domain Eukaryota; kingdom Viridiplantae; phylum Streptophyta; class Magnoliopsida; order Asparagales; family Amaryllidaceae; genus Allium; species Allium sativum. The sequence continues at coordinate 565,800,969 of CM060920.1, read as the reverse complement.
AGATGAGAGAATGAATGGAGGGAGAAAGAAACGGGATATATGGTGAAAATTAGGGGGCATTTAGGGATGCTGGACTGTTTTGGGTGGCATTTAACGATCGCGCATATATATAGACACACATATATAGCAAGGGATCGGGAGCACCCCAAATGCTCCCTAATTTCCACCTCCCATTTATATTATTTTAAGTGAGTAGGAGGTGAGAGAGTTAATGGAAGGAGAGAGGAAGGAATTGTGTGGTAGAAAAGTGGTAGGCTATTGGGGTGCTAAGTTTTTGGGGTGCCATTGAACCTACCTCTCTCTCTCTCTCTCTCTTTCTATATATATATATATATATATATATATATATATATGAGGGTTATATATATGAGGGTTATATAGCACCCCTTTTCCATGACACCCCATTTGCACCCCTATATTAGGCACACTTTTACGATTAAATAAGTTCGTGAAAGGAGAGAGAATTAATGAGAAGAGAGGGAAACGGGATTGTGTGGTGGAAATCAGGAGGCTAAAGGGATGCTGCACTGTTTGGCTATATATATATATATATATGTATATATATATATATGTATATATATATATGTATATATCGCGTGTGCAGAGCTGGTATTTGTGGACAGAGCGCAGGTTTCGTTTCAAGCCTAACAAGTATTTGATGGGGGAAAGGAATAAACCCGTGGCATATCATGTGAGTTCTAAATGTTTTGCCAGAATGAGTTTTTGGCGATATTTAGAAACTAAAAGTCAAATTAGACAATTTCAGTTTTGATTAAAAGATAGAACATAAAAATTGAGATATTAAAATATAAAAATTAGACAAATGCAAGTTTTATATACCTAGTAAACAGCAGCATTCGTATATAATCGAAACCGATGGCATAAAAACACCTAGTAAATGCAAGTTTTATATACCTAGTAAATGCAAGATACAAATTTACTGCTTTTATGTATTTTATCTTCTTTTATTAGGTTACACAAAAAAACTTGTAAGCAGGACAAACACAATCTTTTTTTTTTCATGACACCCCATTTGCACCCCTATATTAGGCACACATTTATGATTAAATAAGTTAGTGAAAGGAGAGAGAATTAATGAGAAGAGAGGGAAACGGGATTGTGTGGTGGAAATCAGGAGGCTAAAGGGATGCTGCACTATTAGGCTGTATATATATATATATATATATATATATATATATATATATATATATATCGCGTGTGCAGAGCTGGTATTTGTGGACAGAGCGCAGGTTTCGTTTCAAGCCTAACAAGTATTTGATGGGGGAAAGGAATAAACCCCTGGCATATCATGTGAGTTCTAAATGTTTTGCCAGAATGAGTTTTTGGCGATATTTAGAAACTAAAAGTCAAATTAGACAATTTCAGTTTTGATTAAAAGATAGAACATAAAAATTGAGATATTAAAATATAAAAATTAGACAAATGCAAGTTTTATATACCTAGTAAACAGCAGCATTCGTATATAATCGAAACCAATGGCATAAAAACACCTAATAAATGCAAGTTTTATATACCTAGTAAATGCAAGATACAAATTTACTGCTTTTATGTATTTTATCTTCTTTTATTAGGTTACACCAAAAAACTTGTAAGCAGGACAAACACAATCTTTTCTTTCTTTCTTTCTTTTTTTTCCATGACACCCCATTTGCACCACTATATTAGCCACACATTTATGATTAAATAAGTTAGTGAAAGGAGAGAGAATAAATGAGAAGAGAGGGAAACGGGATTGTGTGGTGGAAATCAGGAGGCTAAAGGGATGCTGCACTATTTGGCTGTATATATATATATATATATATATCGCGTGTGCAGAGCTGGTATTTATGGACAGAGCGCAGGTTTCGTTTCAAGCCTAACAAGTATTTGATGGGGGAAAGGAATAAACCCGTGGCATATCATGTGAGTTCTAAATGTTTTGCCAGAATGAGTTTTTGGCGATATTTAGAAACTAAAAGTCAAATTAGACAATTTCAGTTTTGATTAAAAGATAGAACATAAAAATCGAGATATTAAAATATAAAAATTAGACAAATGCAAGTTTTATATACCTAGTAAACAGCAGCATTCGTATATAATCGAAACCGATGGCATAAAAACACCTAGTAAATGCAAGTTTTATATACCTAGTAAACGCAAGATACAAATTTACTGCTTTTATGTATTTTATCTTCTTTTATTAGGTTACACCAAAAAACTTGTAAGCAGGACAAACACAATCTTTTCTTTCTTTCTTTCTTTTTTTTCCCTTTTCCATGACACCCCATTTGCACCCCTATATTAGGCACACATTTATGATTAAATAAGTTAGTGAAAGGAGAGAGAATTAATGAGAAGAGAGGGAAACAGGATTGTGTGATGGAAATCAGGAGGCTAAAGGGATGCTGTACTATTTGGCTGTATATATATATATATATATATATATATATATCGCGTGTGCAGAGCTGGTATTTGTGGACAGAGCGCAGGTTTCGTTTCAATCCTAACAAGTATTTGATGGGGGAAAGGAATAAACCCGTGGCATATCATGTGAGATCTAAATATTTTGCCAGAATGAGTTTTTGGCGATATTTAGAAACTAAAAATCAAATTAGACAATTTCAGTTTTGATTAAAAGATAGAACATAAAAATTGAGATATTAAAATATAAAAATTAAACAAATGCAAGTTTTATATACCTAGTAAACAGCAGCATTCGTATATAATCGAAACCGATGGCATAAAAACACCCAGTAAATGCAAATTTTATATACCTAGTAAACGCAAGATACAAATTTACTGCTTTTATGTATTTTATCTCACCAAAAAACTTGTAAGCAGGACAAACACAATCTTTTCTTTCTTTTTTTTTTTTTTTTTTTTTTTTGCACTTCTGAAGGAACCAGCTTTTTTATGGGACCATCAACAAATTATTTCATAAATTTATCAAAAATCCAAATTTTAATGAGGGCCGACTCTAAGGACAGTCGGAACAGACTGCCGTCTGGAGCACCCCCTCAAGGGAACAGGTAGTGATGGACGAGTAACAGGAAAAAGATATAAATATATAAATAACATGTAGGAACTTTAGCAAATGAATATGTTGGAAATATTAGGTGAATTATTAAAATATTGAGATAAGTGTATGAATGGCTCCTTTATTGAATAGTCCCATATCATAGGATTATATGGAAGAGGCAAGTATTTATACTTGTTTCTAAGAAATCATGTTGGGGCTTGGGCTCCCAATACATGCTTTGTTGTGAGGAGAGAGGCCATGCATCATGACCACCACACACGCGCGACCGACCGACCCTGCCCGGTTCGGGTTCGGGTTCGGGCTTGGCTTTGTGGCGTAAACACTTATATTTTTGGGCTAGAAAACACTGCATTTTTCGAACTATGTTTTTAAATACGAAAATATTTCTGAGCCGACTTTTATTTTGAAGCGGTAAACTATTGACCCGGTATTTTAGCAGATTTTATTACTGCACAGTATTTTCGTTCAGACCTAATCTCCATCTATATATTATCTTTAGTTGTAGATGGAAATAGATAACTTGTCTCTGCCATTAAAATTATAATCCAGAAATTTTCGAGCAGTGATTTTAATTTCGAAAGCGCAAATCTGCATTGATTTGTAGTGCAAAGCAAATCAGTTATTTATTCCAGAGGTTGTTTTATCCTAGAGGCGGCGGCGGAAGTACGAACTGGTTTTGCACCACCGACCAGATCGTCGAATCGTCTTCAAGAAAGCGACAAGTACGTGACTTAGCCATTGTTTCCCAACAATTTGAAGACGATCTGAAACAATGGCTTCGACATAAAATATGGATGATGCTGCTCCTCCCTCTGCTTTCCAGATCCCATTGGTGACTGCTGGCCCTTTCGTTTCGAAGGTCTGCACTTCAAACGATGGCGTCAAAAGATGGAGTTTTACCTGATGATGAGAAAGGTGGCTGCTGCTCTGACCACCGATAAACCGCATTTGCCAGACAAACCTGACGGAACTGATAAAGCGCAGATGGCTTTCTGGACTGAACAATCAAAACAGCAACAGAACTGGATTGAGCAGGACTATCTATGCAGAAATTTCATTCTCAATGGCCTCAGCGATGATCTGTATGATTACTACAATTCGGACGACAAGACAGCGAAGGAGATCTGGGAAGCGCTGAAGAAGAAATATGATACAGAGGAGGCAGGGGAAAAAAGTATGTTGTGAGCCGCTATCTCAAGTATCAGATGACAGACGACAGGTCAGTAGTGATGCAGTCTCATGAGCTTCAGAAAATAGCTCATGAGATCATCTCCGAAGGTATGGTTTTGGACGAACAGTTTCAAGTTGTTGTTATTATTGACAAACTGCCCCCAGGTTGGAAAGATTTTAAGAATTCCCTACGACATAAGACTAAGGAATTTTCCCTAGAGAGCCTGATCACTCGCCTCTGTATTGAGGAGGAGGCACGCAAACAGGACCAGAAAGAGGAAGTGCTGGTTGTCTCAAACAACAACACTAAGAAGACCACATCCGCTGTTCTGAAACCGAATCAGAAATCATTTAAGAATCAGAACAAGCGCAACAAACAGAATGGGAATCCACAAGGAAACCCAAAAGGACAGCAGAAACCAGCCCAAAAGAATGACTCTGGACAGTTGTTTCTATGTTACAACTATGGAAAACCAGGTCATATGGCATGAAAGTGTCAGAACAGGCCAAGCTCTGCACCGCAGGCGAACCTGACTGAAGAGCCTCTTACGGCTATGATTATTGAGATTCACCTTGTTGGTGGATCAGAGGGTTGGTGGGTAGACACTGGTGCTTCGCCATGTCTTCTATGATCGTGATATGTTCACCACATACACGGCTGCTGATGATCAGAAAGTGCTATTGGGAGATTCTCATACCACTAAAGTTGCATGGGTTGGAAATGTGGAGATCAAGTTTACCTCTAGAAGGACTGTGATTTTTAAAGATGTTCTGCATACTCCAGAGATGAGGAAGAATCTGGTTTCTGGCTTTCTTCTTAATAAGGCAGGATTTACTCAATTTATTGGGGCTAATGTGTATACCATAGGGTATAAGGGATCTTTTGTAGGAAAGGGTTATGCTTGTGAGGGAATGTTTAAATTAAAAGTTGAATCTAATAAAGTGAATAATTCTGCTTATATGTTGTGTGATTTTAATATTTGGCACTCTAGATTATGTCATGTTAATAAATGAATAATTCATAACATGAGCACTCTAGATATGATACCTAAGATGCCAGAATCTGAATCTGATAAATGTGAATTCTGTACTCAAGAAAAAATCACTAAGAAATCTCATAAATCTGTTGAAAGAGAATCTGAACCCTTAGATTTAATTCACTCTGGTATATGTGAACTTGATGGTACTTTGACTAGACATGGACATCGGTATTTTGTCACTTTTATTGATGACTATTCTGATTTCACATATGTATACCTTATGAAAAATAAAAGTGATGCTTTTGACATGTATAAAACATTCAAAACTGAGATTGAGAATCAAACAAATAGGAAAATTAAGAGACTTCGTAGTGATAGAGGAACAAAATATGAATCTAACTCAATTCTGGATTTCTATAAACTACATGGTATAGTACATGAGAGAACTGCACCCTATTCTCCTGAAATGAACGGTAAAGCAGTAAGAAAAAATAGGACTTTTACCGAATTAGTAGTTGCCATCCTACTAAATTCTAGTGCAGCAAAACATTGGTGGGGGATATTTTATTGACTGTATGTTATGTTCTAAATAGAATCCCCAAATCTAAGAATAAAATTTCGCCTTATGAAATTTTAAAGAATCATAAACTCAATGTGTCATACTTTAGAAGTCGGGGTTGTCTAGCATATGTTCGCATTCCAGACCCTAAGAGAATAAAATTGGCAAGTAGAGCATATGAATGTGTATTTATAGGCTATGCTATTAATAGCAAAGCATATCGATTTTATGATATAAATGCACATAACATAATTGAATCAAATGATGTCGATTTTTATGAAACAAAATTTCCTTTTAAATTAAGGAATAGTGGGGGCACTTCAAGTATGCCTATTAGAACAGAACTTAATAAAAGTTCTGAAGCTGAACCTAGAAGAAGTAAAAGAGCAAGAACCGAGAAAATTTTTGGTTCAGATTTCTGTGCTTTTACTATAGAGGAGGATCCCTTAAACCTCCAAGAGGCCTTATCTTCTTTAGATGCCGATTTTTGGCAAGTGGCTATAAATGATGAGATGGATTCTCTGGAATCCAATAAGACTTGGCATTTGGCAGATTTACCCCCTGGTTGTAAATCTATAGGCTGTAAATGGGTGCTTAAAAAGAAATTAAAACCTGATGGTGCTATAGAAAATACAAAGCACGAATAGTAGCTAAAAGTTTTAGACAAAAAGAAAATATAGATTTCTTCGACACTTTTTCACCTGTAACTAGAATAACATCCATTCGAATATTAATCTCACTCGCTTCCATTCATAATTTACTAATACACCAAATGGATGTTAAAACCGCATTTTTAAACGATGAATTAAAAGAAGAAATCTATATGGACCAACCTGAAGGATTAGTAGTACATGGTCAAGAACATAAAGTATGCAAATTAGATAAATCATTATATGGTTTAATACAAGCTCCTAAACAATGGCATGAAAAATTTGATAACTTAATCATTTCACATGGTTTTAAAGTTAATGAAAGTGACAAATGCATTTATTACAAATCTGAGAATGACATTTGCACTATTATATGCCTTTATGTAGATGATCTACTCTTCTTTGGGTCAAACATTCATGCCATAAATCCAGTCAAATCCTTATTAAGTGACAATTTTGATATGAAAGATCAAGGTGAGCCGAGTGTAATCCTTGGTATTAAGATTACTAGGTCAGAAAAGGGAATTTCTTTGGATCAATCTCATTACATTGAGAAGATACTGAAGAAATATAATTACTTTGACTGTAAAGCTGCATGTACACCATATGATCCAAGTGTAAAGTTATTTAAGAACACTGGTGAAGGTGTAAGACAGTCTGATTATGCGAGCATCATTGGAAGCCTTCGGTATGCCACTGATTGTACTAGACCAGACATTGCCTATGTCGTGGGATTATTGTGCAGGTTTACCAGTAGACCTAGTATAGAGCACTGGCATGCTATTGAAAGGGTCATGAGATACTTAAACGAACTATGAACCTTGGATTACATTATGAGAAGTTTCTAGCTGTACTTGAAGGATATTCTGATGCAGATTGGAATACTTTATCTGATGATTCTAAAGCGACCAGTGGCTATATATTTAGCATCGCTGGAGGAGCTGTTTCTTGGAAATCCAAGAAACAAACTATTTTGGCTCAGTCTACTATGGAGTCTGAGATGATAGCACTAGCCACGGCTAGTGAAGAAGCAGAGTACTTGAGAAATCTGCTAGCTGAGATTCCCTTATGGGAAAAACCGATACCAGCTGTGTTGATACATTGCGATAGTACCGCGGCTATTGCAAAAGTTCAGAACCGTTATTATAACGGTAAGAGACGACAAATACGTCGTAAGCACAACACGGTTAGAGAACTACTTTCCTCAGGTACCGTTAGAGTGAATTACGTACGTAGTGATGAAAATTTGGCAGATCCTTTGACGAAAGGACTGTCTAGAGAGAAAGTCCTTAATTCTTCTAAAAGAATGGGACTATTGCCCTTAGACTGTTGAGTCACGCACAATGGCAACCCGACCTAAATGACTGGACATCCCAAGAAATAGGTTCAATGGGTAAAAACAAGTTGTGTAGTGATAGGAGTTGAACATGCTATTTAATGAACCAAGAAGCATGTATTCCTGAAGTGATTAGAGGATGAGTTGATAATAATTCTTAATGAGATCTAAACTCTATTTGGAGTGGAGTACCTACCTTCAGGAGTACTCTTGATAGACTCACCTATGTGAATGTGGAAATGTAGCCGTTTCCTATGGAGTTTTGGGCAAAACTTCTAGAGCGTTCACTAAACTGGGATAGATGTGCATGGCCATAAATGCACGGGCTTATTTGATTTCACTATAGAATAGAGTTCAAGACTACGTGTCACTCTAGTAAAAACTGAATCTTATTCACTATGCAAAGGTTCAAGTCAGATGACACCTTTGTTTATGCACAGTCTTATGTTTCTAGAAAACTTCTCGATAATATTTTAAAAATTCAAGTGGGGGATTGTTGGAAATATTAGGTGAATTATTAAAATATTGAGATAAGTGTATGAATGGCTCCTTTATTGAATAGTCCCATATCATGGGATTATATGGAAGAGGCAAGTATTTATACTTGTTTCTAAGAAATCATATTGGGGCCTTGGGCTCCCAATACATGCTTTGTTGTGAGGAGGGAGGTCATGCATCATGACCACCACACACGCGCGCGCGACCGACCGACTCAACCTGACCCGGCCCGGCCCGGTCCGGTTCGGTTCGGGCTCGGGCTTGGCTTCGTGGTGTAAACACTTATATTTTTGGGCCAGAAAACACTGCATTTTTTGAACTATGTTTTTAAATACGAAAATATTTCTGAGCCGACTTTTATTTTGAAGTGGTAAACTATTGACCTGGTATTTTAGCAGATTTTATTACTGCACAGTATTTTCGTTCAGCCCTAATCCCCATCTATATATTATCTTCAGTTGTAGACGGAAATAGATAACTTGCCTCCGCCATTAAATTTATAATCCAGAAATTTTCGAGTAGTGATTTTAATTTCGAAAGTGCAAATCTGCACTGATTTGTAATGCAAAGCAAATCAGTTATTAATTCCAGTGGTTGTTTTATCCTAGAGACGGCGGCGGAAGTACGAACTGGTTTTGCACCACCGATCAGATCGCTGAATCGTCTTCAAGAAAGCGACCAAGTACGTGACTCAATCATTGTTTCCCAACAGAATATATAGCTGAGTTGGTTGTTACGTCTGAAATCTAGAGTTTGAGTTCATAAGCGTGCAATTTTTTTTTTTGCCTTCCTTCATTTTTGCCCTTGCCTACACCTGAGGCAACCCAATTTCTGTTTTTTTTTCTTTCTTTTTTTTCCTTTTCCTCTTGCATGCGCCTGGCTGGGGCAACCCATTTTTTTACTTTTCTGGAGTCGACGCTGATTTTAATACAACTACTACTGTAACGATCTGGAATTTTCGACTCTGAAAATCGACACAAAACCCAACGTCGACTGTTCAGACATCGAAAATACCGGATCATTAATAGAAAGAAATTAGAGGGTGAGATAGAAAGATAGAACTAATAGAATAGAAGAAGAAGAAGAAGAAGAAGAAGAAGAACACAACTGAGCAGAATCAGAGTAAACACGAATCTCACAGCGGAACGAATTAAATATATTATATAACATAACTTTGATATACAAATTTGTTTTGTATATGCATACCATATCAGAGTACAACATAACATTTTATACAACGGAAATAACTCTAAATAACCAACATTGAAGATTCCTGCTTCAAGCTCCTCCAAGTGCATCTGTAAAGCCTGAAACACTTGACTGCCGGTACAAATTTGGGCACCCAAGAGTTTAGGGAAAACAAACAAAATAAACTCTGGGTCAGTCATGGGACTGGTGTGAATAAATTCCAACCATTCGGTTTAACTTTGAAAATCCTTTTTGGAACAAAAAGGATAATAGTAAGACCAGCCCATACATAAACACGGACGGTTTTTACCTTACTATAACCCAAAATATTTTGATATCAAAATCCAGTGATATTATAATAATGTCTAATCAAGTAAATAACCAAATAGCAGAACACTTGCATCTCATGCTCTACATACATAGTATAAAATTAAAAACCGCAGGGCGCTTATTGGAGATTGGATTCCAACTATGACAAAGTATGGGACCACCTTCCGATGATGTATCTCTAGAGGCGAATACACCTGGGTTCAACAAGAACGTCTTGCAACCCGGCCCACACATGACCGAACAATCATTTCGCTTGAGTGTATCGAATGTATATCACCAACGGTTGGGCTCAAACCACCGTTCCCGAATGGGCAGAATCGATAGATTTAGAAACAAAAGGAATTTCTCTAGATAGGTGATTATACACCCTAATGGGAGCGACCCACATAGCCATGCTGCCTGCCCGATTTTTGTCATTTCCCGGTTGTGAAGTTTGAGGCCACGCTTAGCTTTTAGAACATCTGGCCACCATACACTTTGAATGCCACATCGTCAATCCTGTCAAATCACTAGTTGATCTTTCCAAAAATATTACGGGTATAAAAGCTAAGAGAAACGAATTTCTCCGCCACCAGACGTAATACCTTGAAAAGATCATCTTATGTGACCGTTAGGAATACTCTATCAGACATTCGTCCATACAAGTTGTCCTGGGACTGGACAAACAGAAAACACCATTCTGGAACAGAACGACCCTTGCGTTTCCCTCCATCTTCAACTGCCTCAGCATAATCAAATTCGCAGCGCTTATGCCTATATAGATTGGTTTCAGATAATATATCCAACCGGTCTCTCCGTATTGACAACGATGGTCAAAACACTTCGATAGTCGGTTATTTAACTATCGAAGTAAAAACAAACATCCATTCAAATGTACAACTACATCACACAACCACGGCACTTTTTATTTAACATTCATTCTTATATTTCTTTGGACAACCGTCGTTACTTATTACTTAAGAATAAGTGAATTTCAAAACAAACTGTTTACGTTCCCTAGGGAGTAGTGCTATAAAAATCATGCTTAAGTTTGGTCAATAGCGCTAATTTATCATTATAGTTCAAAACTTGTCATATGCTGTAATATCCCCCTTTTATAACTAATCTCGACATAACAGTCACGCTTAAGCCTAGTTAACAACGTTATTTTATCGCTATAGTTCTAAGACTTGCAATACGCTGTCATATTCCTTTATACTAATCTTGACATCCCTTTCCGTTACAAAAATCTTGACATCTCTTTCCATTACAAAAATCTTGACATCTCTTCCCGTTACAAAAAATCTTGACATCTCTTCCGTTACAAGAATCTTGACATATCTTAAATATGATTTTATGACGCCATATCCTTATTTGAAAACTCGGCTGTTTAAAATTATTTACATTGGTCATTAATTCTTCACTCCATCTTCCTTGAACATTTCTCTTTAAACTTCTCTTATCAAAAATCGATTACAATCTTTGTCTTTTTGGCAATTTTCTTCTTATTCGTATTATTATACCCAATTCAATAAAACATCTCAATACAAACTTAATATCAATTTAAAATAGAATTTCTATTATAATTTACACTTTGCTTTAATTATAAAAATATAATTTTTATAATTAACTTCGTCGATTTGCCTGACGGCAATCAATTTCTTAACCAAACGATGGATTTATGGCCAGTTGTTGCCACTTCCTTAATCGATATCATCCATTGATTTAATCGATATCCATACACGGTTTAAATTTCATTTGGGTTCAAACAGTGCATATAAAACAAACAGTACATATAAATATTGAGGAATCTGGTTGGATTCCCCCAACAGGTTTCCTACGTCCATATATGTTAGTCAAATCAGTATCCAACCAATGATGTGTATATATGCAACGATATATAATTCAACCAATTTAATTGTTATCTACCGAAGCGACCAACACACAACGTTCAACCAATATTAAAAATATAATTGTAATATTTTAAAATAGAACAGAGTTAGTGAATTTACTCACCTTGGCGCGTTAACCTTTAAATAACGATTTGCGTTGGTTGATAAAGTCAGGTGTTCAACTCTGCCATCAACTCAAACGAGCTCTGAATCTCTTTAAACCGGTTCCCGTATGTAGCTTGCGCTCCTACGATTTCAACGGATCGCACTGTTCGCGATTCTTTATTAGTTTTCGGCCCATGCTTAAAACCGATATGCTCATCCATGTATAGTTCTGCCTTTTCTTCCAAAATCATCGCGTTCCATCTTCTTCATACACGGTATCTTCTCCTCCCACATTTCGCAAGCTCCTTTTACTTTTTCCCATGGGGTATGACCCGACCTAAATCCGCATAAATATCTCATTTTCCTTGAACAAATTAGGACGTTGCTCCTTTTATATTTACCAATGTCCATTCCCCTTTTTCTCACGTGTTCCTCCCTTGCACATCACTGCTCACCAATCTGATTACATCATTATTCTTCATTAAAACTTCCGAACGTTCCCAATAAAACAGCAATGTCCATCTTCTCCACGAAACATGAACTTCCGTCTCCCTTTATGTCCTTGCTCTCCTTATCGAACATATCCATCCGCACTTGACTTTACTTCACAGTAAACACATGAACAACCGCACCTTCTGTGAAACACTCATCACCCTTAACCCCTCTTTCTATTTCCACGCAATGATCCCACTTCCAGCGCCTACCCACCTTCACACGCCATAGATTTCATCTCACCAACCACCTGCTGCTACATGGAGCCACACGTCACTTCCCATACCCCAGTATACAAACCGCATGCGCCCTCTTCCCACTTCTTCTTGCATATAAAACTTATGCCAGCCTGCATGTATACACCATCGCACCATACTCCACACACCCCCCCACCGAACTACATACCACCAATGCATTCTCAAGTCCCGTTTAAAACTCCATTCACTACCACTCACGCTCCAGACCTCCACCACAACAACGACCTTCACTCTTCTTGTCCACTCCACCAACAGACATCATCTCGAATAAGCTTGCATCGGCATTCACTGTTTCTTCCCCAGGTCCTGAGCTCGACAACTCCATCACCGTGTTTTTCTTACTCCCCTTCGCCGCAAACACTGACCTCACTAACTCTCGCTGACTCCTCATGTCCTCACCAAATCCAGTATTTCCTTCCACCACGTCATTTTCATGCACGCCCTCATCAGCACACATCACGTCCAGTCTTCACCGCCTTCAAAAAGAACAGCAGAGGCCGAAACAAAACGATTGGGGCGTCACATAGGATTTTGTGGAGAAGAATATTGTGTTTTATATTTTATTTTCCTGTTCAATGCGCTTGGGCAGTTTCCGGTTTATAGAAGAAGAGAGATCTGCGTGTTTATATAGGGGGAGGGAGCCTTGGCACTCAAGGAGTAGATGATAGGGTGGTAGGTAGGGATGCAGTATGGGTTGACAGCAATATGTGACAATTCACGCTATGCTAGATTGGCTTCAGCTATGCATTAATGAAGAGGGGACATTGTACGCGCCACAATAGTATGTGTCTTCTCGTCAAGTCTACCAGGGCAGGTGTATGTAGGGGAGGTTTGCAATATTGTCCGTGGTATGAAGTATTAGAGGGAAAGGTGTGACAGTGTGAGTACATCTTAGGCATGTGCAAGTGATACATCTTAGGTCCGTATGAATTGTATGTTTTCTTATATAGCCTGCGTCAATAGCTTGAGTTGTTTTGTCTGTACAGGAACATCACTGTTCTATGTGAAAAGAGGGTGACAATTCATGTTGTTCGGTCGGTGATATATCTAGGCCAGGTCTGTGTTTTTAAAAAGGATGGTTATGAAAACTTGCCTACTAAGTAAATGTATAGGCTGCTATAATATATATATATATATATAAAAATCTATAAACTTTAGCTTCATATTGTTATCTTAGTATATAAAGTTTAGTGTACCTATTACCAAACATTTTGTTCGTGCCCAAGCTGCTACGGACAGAAGTAAGATTACGGTTGCGTCCAACGAGGTGCCACGATCCCAAAAATATAATAATATCGGTAGGTTGACTCATATTTTGTGTAATAACCCGAAATTCTGAGCCAGTTTAAAATTTTTATTTTGGCAATTTTAGCGAATTTTGAACATTTAAAATAGATTATTTTAAATAATATCGACGAGAAAAATGTTTTGAATGGAATTCGAACGTATATATTTATACGCGTCGTCATTAGAATATAAATATATATATATAATAGAATTGAAAATGGCGCGGTAGTTCGATAATTCGATTTCAAACTTCAATTGAATGTACCGGGTGCAAAACAATCCGGATTTTAGTGAAACCAAAAACATTAGGATCTAATTGAGGATATCTTTCCAACGAATCCGAAAAATCGAAATTTCATAGCGAGAATCAAAAGATATGTCCAGTTGAAAATTCTGAATAGTCGCTATGGAATTCAGGCCCTTAAAAATGGGAATTTTGCAAACGACCTCGGATTTTGACGAAACCACTTTTGTTGGATCTGTGATGTCAAGTTATTGCTAGGTTTCAAATTTCATAATTTTTCGAATCAATAGGTGAGCGTGGCAAAGGAAAACGCGTTTGACCAGTTTTAGTTGATTTTAATTGACTGGAAAATGGCCATTTTTCCAACGGTCTCAGAATTCGACGAAACTAGTTTTGTTAGGACCGTATCGTCAATACGAAGCTAGAAAATATTTTTCTGGAATTTTTCGAGTTAGTATGTGACCCCGGTAAATTGAAATGCGCGTTCAAATTCAATATATAGAGTTATATGTTGATTTTAACGGGAACTGATCGAAATGATCGAATCATCCTACGATACATATCCCATTGTGTTCGGAATAGGGGTTATTAGCTATGGACGACAGGCGGTGGGCCTCGTTTAGAGGTCGTATGTAAAAGTCAACTTTTTGAATTAAATAATTAAAAAAAATATCCTCCTCTCTCCCTCCCCTTCAAAAACCGTGGCCCCCTTTTCTTTCATTATACAAAATCGATTCAGAAAAAAAAACCTAATTCTCCGTCGCCTCCCCCTAAACCGCCGCCGCCACTTCAACGAAACCCCCCCTCGCACCGCGCCACCACCCACCTCCCTTCCCCCTTCCTCCTCGTGTAAGCCGCAACCGATTCCCCCCCTGGCGTGCGACGCGATCGAACCCCCCCATCCTGATGTCGACCGACGCGAGCCAACCCCCCCCCCCCTTCGCCTGACCTCCGCCCTCCCTTCCACCTCCTGGACCTCCGACGAAGAAGCACAACCCCCCCTTCAACCAAAATCTATAAGTTTTAATTTTATTTGTATTTATAAAATCAGTTTTTTTTATGTGAATTAGCATTTATATATTCGTATAGCATAAAAGAATTTGATTTTTATATATTCGTATAGCATAGAAAAATATGATTTTTGCTATATGAAAGATTAGATTTTTAAATTAGAAAAGATTAGATTTTTAAATTAGAAAAGATTAGATTTTTAAATTAGAAAAGATTAGATTTTTAAATTAGAAAAGATTAGATTTTTAAAATAGAAAAGACTAGATTTTTAAAGGAAGAAAGACGATATTTTTAAATGGAGAAAGGCGTGATTTTTACATATGTAGTGGATTAAAAATAAAATCTTTATATTTGAAAAGGCGAAATCTTTATATTTGAAAAGGCGAAAACTTTATATTTGAAAAGATAAAAACAGAATTTTTATCTACATTGAATAGCGAAGTAAAAATTCAATTTTTATATATTGAATAGCGAAGTAAAAATTCGATTTTTATATATTGAATAGCGAAGTAAAAATTCGATTTTTATATATTGAATAGCGAAGTAAAAATACGATTTTTATATATTGAACATCGTAGTAAAAATAGAATTTTTATTTATTGAATAGCGAAGTAAAAATTTGATTTTTATATATGTAGTGGCTACGGGCAACGAAAGCGACAAAAGGCGAGAATGATGAAGATTTCTATAAATGAAGTGTCGTGGAATTGGGATAGCTATCGGTGAGAACTTCTCACTCTTCAATTTCTTTTTCTAGTTATATATATATATATTAGGATGCAGACGGTGTTTAGTAGCGCCCGACACCCGTCATCCACAGACCATGGATGGCTTGTTTGTTAAATTGTTTGGTTGTGTAGTTGGTTAGATTATTTGGTTTGAATTGAATTGTTTGGTGAAATGGAATGGATTTGATTGATGTGTGAATGGCGTGGGCCTTCACTAGACCGGGGATAAGGCTAGGCCTTGTCCCGTTTCTAGTATCGTGCCGTTATGCCGCCGAAATTTTCTAAAATATGTTAGAAAAATAAAAATATCATTTTATTGAATAAATGAACTGAATAGAAATTCATGTGTTGAAATAAAATATTTTATCGTTAAAAATATAATTTTTAACGTGGAAGTGAATAAAATAAAATATTCATTTACAAACCGGACGGTTTGTTTATGTACACCTATTTGAAGGATATTGATTGGGTCGATAAATTTTACACATCGCCCAACTGCACAACTAAAATCTGTGTTTGATTGTTTGAAACCCCACACGGGTGTTGGGATGAAATTTGAAGTTCACTCATCCTGATTGATTAAATATGTCAATCGATTGATTGACAGGCTGTTATAAGTGTTAGATATCTATATTTGATGCTTATACAGTGTAGTGCACTTTGGATGATGGTTGATTATTTATCGTTGCTATTATATACATTTGTTGTATGGAATCCATATAATTAACTTTATATGGTAATTGATTGGGCCTCATTCCAATCGGAAAAATAAAGAATATTATAAAATAATGGTTCATGTGTTGACCGTACTCATCCGTTGAGATTAGTCATGTGTTGAACGAAATATTTTAATAATAAAATTTACATCTTTATCAATATAAAATAAAGGTTCATGTGTTGACCGTACTCATCCGTTGAGATTAGTCATGTGTTGAACGAAATATTTTAATAATAAAATTTACATCTTTATCAATATAAAATAAAGGTTCATGTGTTGACAGTACTCATCCGTTGAGATTAGTCATGTGTTGAACGAAATATTTGAAATAGAAATATTTGAAAACGAAATATTTGAAATAGAAATATTTGAAAAGGAAATATTTGAAATAGAATATTTGAAAATAGAAATATATGAAGCCGGGTTGATTAGATTGACGCCATTTTGACGTGAACGATATTTATATCGATTTTATTCATTTTAAAATGAATATTGAAAAGCGATTTCGAAATGAATTGAATATAAAACGATTTCGAAATGAATTGAATATAAAACGATTTCGAAATGAATTGAATATAAAACGATTTCGAAATGAATTGAATATAAAACGATTTCGAATTGAATTGAATAGAAAACCAATTTGATTTCAATTGAATATATAACGAATTTGATTTGAATTGAATAGAAAACCAATTTGAATTTGAATTGAATAGAAAGCGAATTGAATTCAAATTGAATAGAAAACGAATTGAATTTAAATTGAATAGAAAACGAAATGAATTTAAATCGAATTAAAATCGATTTGAATTGAAATCAAATAGAAATGAAAGTAAAAAGGATTTATAATAGGAAATTCAATTTTGATTTGGATTTGAAATAAAGGTTGAAATTGTTTTTGAAACTGTGACGACAGGAAATTTCGCTCGGTCCGAACCGATCGCTAAACCGATCTAGACCGTTCGAAACGCCTGATCGTTTTGAGAACACGACAAAATAGAACGCAGACGGGAGAACATTTCATTGTATATTACAACAATGCATCAGATTACAAGAATATACAGAGTATAAATGAATATTACATAGAAATATCAGAGATTTAAATTACATTTAAATACATCGCAGCGGAAAATAATACAATACACAACTAGAAGGAGATATACGGATACAAAGCTTTCCGGATATCGTTCCAGCTGTAAACCAGGATCCTGTGAATATAAATCTGCAAAACCAAAACTACTAGTTGCCCGTGTCAAAATAAGGGCACCCAGAGTTTAGGTTAAAACAATAAACTCCAGGTCAGTCATGGGACTGGTGTGAGAACTAATACAGTTAATCTTTATTTTAAAGTTAGGTAAATCAAGGGACCACGCCGTATAACACGGAACGGGTTTCCTCCCAAGAATACCAGTGCATAAAACAAACAGCGCAATGCTAAATAAAGAAAAATGAAGCTGTTATAAGACCCAGGTCCTATCACACAATGCAACGCAAGCCGGGGGATAGGGTTTTCCCTTATAACAGCCAAAAATGCTTGATACGTTTTAAAACAAATCATTTGATACTATTATAAGGGCATAGTGTATAAAACAACTTCAAATCATAAGTATCAATCATAGGCGGCATGGGTACCATATATCATGTCGCCATACTAGTTCTACAATTAAAACCGCAAATGTCACGTATTTGGAAATTGGATTTCCGTCTGTGAACCGAGGCAAAAGATAGTCCTCAACCGATTCGAGACTGTCTAGCCCGAGCCTCAGGAACAGCCGCAACTGCCCCTTGGATCGTCAGGGCCGGTCCACCGATGTGGATTATTATGCCTGAACACTACGTTTCCCCGCCCTTTGGGGCGTAAATGAGCCAACGAATGACTCCATCGGACCCGGATCGTCCGATCAAACCGAGGCGCCTCGCAACAGCAACAACCACACAGGTGAAAAGTATATAAATGTCAGGGCTGGTAGGTCACTAACACCACCCTAGCTAGAAAGAAACGCATGCCCTCCCTGAGGTCCGTCTCCCGTTTTTGGTTCACCACCGGGGTGTGAGGCTCGCGAATTCACGTTACACAAAGCTGTGCCACACAGGCTGTGCTTTGATCATCACCACAAGACTTTGATTTTCAACAGAAGCCTCGATCAATTGCCACTTAGGCATGTCACACAGGCAATTCACTCCATGCGTTTGATATCCATCAATATATAACCCCTGAGCTCGTACGTCTCAGAGAAGGGCGTTAAGCAAGAGAATAAATGTTCTGCCGCCAAACAGATATATATTTAATAGAGATCAATCACACGGACTAAAATCCAATGTCAGACACACAGTCCATTTACAAGTTCGTTCTGGGTCTGAACGAAACCAGAGGCACCTAGTACCCCGCATATCCATCGATCTCCATGTACGTCTGGACGATCACCAACTGTTTCCATCTTCTTGGGTGTACATCCCAATCAAGATCATCAGTAATCACCCAAACGACGTGAAGACTTCCGGTCTTCGACCATCATCTTCATCTTCGACTTATCGTCGTATCAGTTATTCAGAATGGGATAAACCCGGTCTTCCCGAATAACTCGCGTATATTTTAAATAAGTGTTACACAAACACAACATACGCCTCATTCCAATTCATCAGTCACTAACCGTAAATTAATCAAGAGAATAATTCCCCAAATGTTAACCCCGAAGGCCGAAACCAACATCAGATCAATATCCAGAAAACCATTCTGCTTAGCTAACCGACAGTTAGTTTCTAAGTTTCACATTCATAGGGAAAGGTTCCCATTAATTTTATCAAAGATAAATCCTTTAAATTTATTCTTTAATCTCCTTTGAATATCAATTCAAACTAGTCGGGATTAGCGAACCACACCGAAGTAATTATTTATTTTATTTCCCAATCCCAACCTATTAATCCCATGAAGTAAAACTGGTCCTACTTCATATCTAACACCACGGTGTTATCGGTAAATTCAATTACCATTTCACGTTCAAATCTAATTAAAGATTTAACTATCGCCTGGTGCAAAACTGGTGATACTCCATTCTCGATCATTTCAATCTAATTAAAGATTCATTAAAACTCCACTTAGTTTTAATCTTTAACTGGGTTAAAGAATCAGTGTCATTTAAAACACAGTTCACGATAAACCCAAAATCACATTCCATTAATTATCGGGTTAAAGAACGAGTGTTATTTAAAACACTGTCCACGATAAACCCAAAAATCAATATCAATTTAATTCCAATTAAATATTATTTAATTGGTACACTTCATTAAATCCAAATAAAAAGATTTAATCTTTTCTCAACTGGGTTCAAGAACAGTGTTAGTCAAGACACCATTCACGACAAACCCAAACCACATCTGATATTAAATACAAGGCTCTGAATAGAAAATATATCGGCTTATATTCAATATCAAATTCTACGACCAACAGATATCGTATTGGAAATAACGATATATATATCTATATCTTTCAAATTTCCATAACAACATCTGTATAATCACGAAATCCAACATCGAAATATTCCGAAGACAATTTCGATCCAAATCCATTCCAATGCAATCGTTGGAAATTCTGGTTATTTTCAAAACCATTTCAAATTCAATTTATTTATTTTTAAAAATAAATAGAGTTATAATTCTAGTTCAAAACTAGTTCATTTCGATAAAAATCTATTTTTATCTTTTCAAATATGGAGTTTTTCATCCCAATTCTTCACAAATCATTTCTTATGATTTTACATAAATTATTACTATTTTTAATAATTTTATCAAGGCCCGTACAGTCGATTTCCATCAACGGCCATCGAACTGCACTTACAGCGACCTTTTCCAAATTTGATTTGGACATAATTCCAAATCCAACCGTTAGATTTCTAATTTCTAATATTCGTTAGAAAGCTCTTTTCGATACGAACCCAACGGTTCCGGTTTCAGGAGAATCCGACTGTCGGATCTCCCGCAATATCCGTTCGAAGTCAATGGTCGAAATTCGCGAACTGCCGCGGCGTGACGCGTTCTATTCAGGCCATTATATTATATATATATAATATATATAATATATACTTCGTCGATTTCAATTCAAAACGTGCTTTATAAATCGTTTTAAATTCATTTTCAAAACGGTTTCAACTTCATATTCAATTTCAAATCAAAATTGAATATTACAATATAAATTCGTTTTAAATTCATTTCAAATCGATTCCAATTCAAATTGATTTCTAATTCAATTTTAGTTC
Organism: Allium sativum; assembly: GCA_030737875.1. Lineage (NCBI taxonomy): Eukaryota > Viridiplantae > Streptophyta > Magnoliopsida > Asparagales > Amaryllidaceae > Allium > Allium sativum. The sequence continues at coordinate 565,780,255 of CM060920.1, read as the reverse complement.
TAATTCAATTCAATTCCATTTCAATTCGAATTCATTTATATTCAATTTCAATTCGAATTCATTTATTTTCAATTTCAATTCGAATTCATTTATTTTCAATTTCAATTCGAATTCATTTCTATTCAATTCCAATTCGAATTTATTTATTTTCAATTTCAATTCGAATTCATTTCTATTCAATTCCAATTCGAATTTATTTCTATTCAATTCTTTTCAAAATATCAGATTTTGAAATCACTTTCGATATTCATTATAAAATGAATAAAATCGATATAAATATCGTTCACGTCAAAATGGCGTAAATCTAATCAATACGACTTCATATATTCCTATTTTCAAATATTCTATTTCAAATATTTCTTTTTTTCAAATATTTCTATTCAAATATTTCTATTTCAAAACTTTCTTTTTCAAAACTTTCTTTTTTCCCAAACTGGAATGAGGCCCAATCAATTACCATATAATGTGAATTATATGGATTTTCTACAACACATGTATACAATAACAACGATGAATAATCAACCCTCATCCAAAGTGCATTCTACACTGTATAAGCATCAAATATAAATATTCAACGCTTATAACAGTCTGTCAATCAATCGATCGACATACAACTAAACAATCGGGATTAGTGTATGTCAAATATCATCCCAATACCCGTATGGGGTTTCAAGCAATCAAACACAGATTTTTATTTGTGCAGTTGGGCGATGTGTAAAATTTATCGTCCCAATCAATGTCCTTCAAATAGGTGCACATAAACAAACCGTCCGGTTTGTAAATGAATATTTATTTATTCACATTCACGTTAAAAATTATATTTTTAACGATCAAACTATTTTATTCAACCTATGAATATTCTATTCGGTTCATTTATTAAATAAAATGTTATCTTTATTTTTCTAACTTATTTTTAGAAAATTTCGGCGGCATAACGGCACGATACTAGAAACGGGACAAGGCCTAGCCTTATCCCCGGTCTAGTGAAGGCCCACGCCATTCACACATCAATCAAATCAATTTCATTTCACCAAACAATTCAATTCAAACCAAATAATCTAACCAACTACACAACCAAACAAACAAGTCCATGGTCTGTGGACGATTGTGTCGGGTGCTACTAAACACCGTCTGCATTCTAGTATATATATATAACTAGAAAAGAAATTGAAGAGTGAGAAATTCTCACAAATAGCTATCCAATCATCTTGACTCTTCTTTGATAGAAATCTTCATCGCTATCGCATCTTTGTCATCTTCGTTGCCCGTAGCCACTACATATGTAAAAATCGAATTTTTACTTCGTTATTCAATATATAAAAATCGAATTTTTACTTTGTTATTCAATATATAAAAATCGAAATTTTACTTCGTTATTCAATATATAAAAATCGAATTTTTACTTTGCTATTCAATATATAAAAATCGAATTTTTACTTCGTTATTCAATATATAAAAATCGAATTTTTACTTTGCTATTCAATATATAAAAATCGAATTTTTACTTCGTTATTCAATATATAAAAATCGAATTTTTACTATGCTATTCAATATATAAAAATCGAATTTTTATAATCACGCTATATGGATAAAAAATCTATTTTTACATTGCTACTATATAGATAAAAATTATATTTTCACATCGATGTTCATATAGTAAAGATTATATTTTTATCACGCTATTCTTCATATAAAGATTTCTCCTTTTCAAAAATAAATATTTCGCCTTTTCAAAAATAAATATTTCGCCTTTTCAAAAATACATATTATAAAAAATCACATTTTTATTTTGTTCACTTACAATAAAAAAAAATCTATTCTATTACCTTGCTTTCACGATGCTAAAAATCTCATCTTCATCTTATAAAAAACTAATTTTTATTAACTTAAAACTAACTACATTTAAATACTTAAAACCAGTAACTAAATCAGGTAATAAAACTCACCGTTCGCTGTTGGAGGAGATGGTTTCCAGTCGAAGAAGAAGAGAGACCGGGGGGGGGGGGGAGCTGCTCGCCGGCGCTCAGGCGAAGGGGGCACTGGCCGGTGGTTCGGTGATGGCAGTGGTGGGGTTTGGCGCGGTGGTCGCGCGATGGGAAGGAGGACTCGCGGTTGTCGAGGTCTTCGAGGGGGGGGCTCTCCGATCTGACGAGGAGGGGAGCGGAGGGGGATCGTGAGGGCGACGGCCTGGGGGAGCTTCGCCAGAGGCGGCGGCGCATGAGATCCAGGGGCGACGGGTTTTCCTTTTTTTCTTTTTTTTTTTGAAAACTGAATTGAAAATATCGAGGGGGGGGTGCCAGAGTATAAGGAAAGGAGAGAAAGGGGATTTTTTTTAATTAATTTAATTTCTCTCTCCTAAGTTGACTTTTCATACGACCTCGAAATCAAACCCACCGCCTGTCGTCCATAGCGTTTTACCCCCATTCCGAACACAATGGGATATGTATCATAGGTTGATTCGATCGTTTCGATCAGTTTCCGTTAAAATCAACATATAACTGTATATATTGATTTTGAACGCGTATTTCATTTTACCGGGGTCACATACTAACTCTAAAAATTCTCGAAAAATATTTTCTAGCTTCGTATTGACGATACGGTCCTAACAAAACTAGTTTCGTCGAATTCTGAGACCGTTGGAAAAATGGCCATTTTCCAGTCGATTAAAATCAACTAAATCTGGTCAAACACGTTTTCCTTTGCCACACTCACATATTGATTCGAAAAATTATGAAATTTGAAACCTAGCAATAACTTAACATCACGGACCCAACAAAAGTGGTTTCGTCGAAATCCGAGGTCATTTGCAAAATTTCCATTTTTAAGGGCCTGAATTCCATAGCGACTATTCAGAATTTTCAACTGGACATAACTTTTGATTCCCGCTATGAAATTTCAATTTTTTGGATTCGTTGGAAAGATAGTCACAATTAGATCCCATTATTTTTGGTTTCACTAAAATTCGGTTTATTTTGCACCCGGTACATTCATTTGAAGTTTGAAATCGAATTATCGAACTACCGCGCCATTTTCAATTCCTTTTATAATTATATATAATTATTTATATTCTAATGACGACGTATATAATATATACGTTCTAATTCCATTCAAAATAAATTTCTCGTCGATATTATTTAAAATAATCTATTTTAAATGTTCAAAATTCATTAAAATTGCCAAAATAAAAATTTTAAACTGGCCCAGATTTTCCGGGTTATTACAATCTCCCCCACTTAAAACTTTTCGTCCCCGAAAAGGAACAAAGTCGAAAGTGGTTTGATTAATCAACTCTACGTTTGATCTGGCTTCCATTCTCCAACTTTTCAGTTTCTGAGAATTTTCAAATTCTTCAAAAATTTGGCTAACACCCTAAATTTTCGAAAAATTTCGCCATAACCTCCCCTGCACCGGGAGCCACGGGAAAATCCCGAAATTGCCATATAGGCCTTCTGATCTCAAAAAGAAAAAGAAAAAGCCAAGCGGCTAGCCAATAGGCTCATAAAATCATCATCACCCAAACAAAACAGGAAATTATGATAAACATGTACCTATTTGTCGGGCAAACAAATTTTATTCTCTGCTCTAGCCTCCTTGCTATGACCTGTTCAATGTAAGTACAAGTATATGCAAGCAAATGCGACCAAATTTCCAATACAACTCACTATTTGATCAAATTGGTTATATGGTTAAAATTTCAACTAATCAAAACATTAATCAAACAACACAACCATCAATCAATTAGTTGACTAGCATTTCAAATTTATAACTTTGATATATAGTCAAAAATCAGATTTTTGATGCCAAATCACAACAATAAGCCCTATCTAATTTTGGTTCTCACACCAGTCAATAGGAAATATATAGAAAGCCCACTTTCGTCACTCGAACATAAATTCTAATGATGGAGCTCCATCATCAAAATCATCTCCGGGCGATTAGAGTGTAATTCTATATCTATCCAGTATATTAAAATTTCGAATACACGCGGATCAGACGTATACGCAAAATCTATATATACTGGATTGTCCACATCAATATAAATAAATAATCAAATACGAATAATTGATTTATATTTCAAAACAAGATTTGTTTTCATTTTCAAAGATATACTCTTCACACTCGTTCTAGGATACTACTGATCCCATCTCTAACGAGTCATTCTCGTTGGATATTACTAATCCAATCTCTGATGAATTCTTTCGTATGGTTCTAATGTGTCTTGTTCTCTGAGCTTTGTAAACCAAAGCTCTGATACCAAATGTGACAACAGGAAATTTCGCTCGGTCTGAACCGATCGCTAAACCGATCTAGACCATTCGAAACGCCTGATCGTTTTGAGAACACGACAAAATAGAACGCAGACGGGAGAACATTTCATTGTATATTACAACAATGCATCAGATTACAAGAATATACAGAGTATAAATGAATATTACATAGAAATATCAGAGATTTAAATTACATTTAAATACATTGCAGCGGAAAATAATACAATACACAACTAGAAGGAGATATACGGATACAAAGCTTTCCGGATATCGTTCCAACTGTAAACCAGGATCCTGTGAATATAAATCTGCAAAACCAAAACTACTAGCTGCCCGTGTCAAAATAAGGGCACCCAGAGTTTAGGTTAAAACAATAAACTTCAGGTCAGTCATGGGACTGGTGTGAGAACTAAAACAGTTAATCTTTATTTTAAAGTTAGGTAAATCAAGGGACCACGCCGTATAACACGGAACGGGTTTCCTCCCAAGAATACCAGTGCATAAAACAAACAGCACAATGCTAAATAAAGAAAAATGAAGCTGTTATAAGACCCAGGTCCTATCACACAATGCAACGCAAGCCGGGGGATAGGGTTTTCCCTTATAACAGCCAAAAATGCTTGATACGTTTTAAAACAAATCATTTGATACTATTATAAGTGCATAGTGTATAAAACAACTTCAAATCATAAGTATCAATCATAGGCGGCATGGGTACCATATATCATGTCGCCATACTAGTTCTACAATTAAAACCGCAAATGTCACGTATTTGGAAATTGGATTTCCGTCTGTGAACCGAGGCAAAAGATAGTCCTCAACCGATTCGAGACTGTCTAGCCCGAGCCTCAGGAACAGTCGCAACTGCCCCTTGGATCGTCAGGGCCGGTCCACCGATGTGGATTATTATGCCTGAACACTACGTTTCCCCGCCCTTTGGGGCGTAAATGAGCCAACGAATGACTCCATCGGACCCGGATCGTCCGATCAAACCGAGGCGCCTCGCAACAGCAACAACCACACAGGTGAAAAGTATATAAATGTCAGGGCTGGTAGGTCACTAACACCACCCTAGCTAGAAAGAAACGCATGCCCTCCCTGAGGTCCGTCTCCCGTTTTTGGTTCACCACCGGGGTGTGAGGCTCGCGAATTCACGTTACACAAAGCTGTGCCACACAGGCTGTGCTTTGATCATCACCACAAGACTTTGCTTTTCAACAGAAGCCTCGATCAATTGCCACTTAGGCATGTCACACAGGCAATTCACTCCATGCGTTTGATATCCATCAATATATAACCCCTGAGCTCGTACGTCTCAGAGAAGGGCGTTAAGCAAGAGAATAAATTTTCCACTGCCAAACAGATATATATTTAATAGAGATCAATCACACGGACTAAAATCCAATGTCAGACACACAGTCCATTTACAAGTTCGTTCTGGGTCTGAACGAAACCGGAGGCACCTAGTACCCCGCATATCCATCGATCTCCATGTACGTCTGGACGATCACCAACTGTTTCCATCTTCTTGGGTGTACATCCCAATCAAGATCATCAGTAATCACCCAAACGACGTGAAGACTTTCGGTCTTCGACCATCGTCTTCATCTTCGACTTATCGTCGTATCAGTTATTCAGAATGGGATAAACCCGGTCTTCCCGAATAACTCGCGTATATTTTAAATAAGTGTTACACAAACACAACATACGCCTCATTCCAATTCATCAGTCACTAACCGTAAATTAATCAAGAGAATAATTCCCCAAATATTAACCCCGAAGGCCGAAACCAACATCAGATCAATATCCAGAAAACCATTCTGCTTAGCTAACCGACAGTTAGTTTCTAAGTTTCACATTCATAGGGAAAGGTTCCCATTAATTTTATCAAAGATAAATCCTTTAAATTTATTCTTTAATCTCCTTTGAATATCAATTCAAACTAGTCGGGATTAGTGAACCACACCGAAGTAATTATTTATTTTATTTCCCAATCCCAACCTATTAATCCCATGAAGTAAAACTGGTCCTACTTCATATCTAACACCACGGTGTTATCGGTAAATTCAATTACCATTTCACGTTCAAATCTAATTAAAGATTTAACTATCGCCTGGTGCAAAACTGGTGATACTCCATTCTCGATCATTTCAATCTAATTAAAGATTCATTAAAACTCCACTTAGTTTTAATCTTTAACTGGGTTAAAGAATCAGTGTCATTTAAAACACAGTTCACGATAAACCCAAAATCACATTCCATTAATTATCGGGTTAAAGAACGAGTGTTATTTAAAACACTGTCCACGATAAACCCAAAAATCAATATCAATTTAATTCCAATTAAATATTATTTAATTGGTACACTTCATTAAATCCAAATAAAAAGATTTAATCTTTTCTCAACTGGGTTCAAGAACAGTGTTAGTCAAGACACCATTCACGACAAACCCAAATCACATCTGATATTAAATACAAGGCTCTGAATAGAAAATATATCGGCTTATATTCAATATCAAATTCTACGACCAACAGATATCGTATTGGAAATAACGATATATATATATATATCTATATCTTTCAAATTTCCATAACAACATCTGTATAATCACGAAATCCAACATCGAAATATTCCGAAGACAATTTCGATCCAAATCCATTCCAATGCAATCGTTGGAAATTCTGGTTATTTTCAAAATCATTTCAAATTCAATTTATTTATTTTTAAAAATAAATAGAGTTATAATTCTAGTTCAAAACTAGTTCATTTCGATAAAAATCTATTTTTATCTTTTCAAATATGGAGTTTTTCATCCCAATTCTTCACAAATCATTTCTTATGATTTTACATAAATTATTACTATTTTTAATAATTTTATCAAGGCCCGTACAGTCGATTTCCATCAACGGCCATCGAACTGCACTTACAGCGACCTTTTCCAAATTTGATTTTTACATAATTCCAAATCCAACCGTTAGATTTCTAATTTCTAATATTCGTTAGAAAGCTCTTTTCGATACGAACCCAACGGTTCCGGTTTCAGGAGAATCCGACGGTCGGATCTCCCGCAATATCCGTTCGAAGTCAATGGTCGAAATTCGCGAGCTGCCGCGGCGCGACGTGTTCTATTCAGGCCATTATATTATATATATAATATATACATCGTCGATTTCAATTCAAAACGTGCTTTATAAATCGTTTTAAATTCATTTTCAAAACGGTTTCAACTTCATATTCAATTTCAAATCAAAATTGAATATTACAATATAAATTCGTTTTAAATTCATTTCAAATCGATTCCAATTCAAATTGATTTCTAATTCAATTTTTGTTCTAATTCAATTCAATTCCATTTCAATTCGAATTCATTTATATTCAATTTCAATTCGAATCATTTATTTTCAATTTCAATTCGAATTCATTTATTTTCAATTTCAATTCGAATTCATTTCTATTCAATTCCAATTCGAATTTATTTATTTTCAATTTCAATTCGAATTCATTTCTATTCAATTCCAATTCGAATTTATTTCTATTCAATTCTTTTCAAAATATCAGATTTTGAAATCACTTTCGATATTCATTATAAAATGAATAAAATCGATATAAATATCGTTCACGTCAAAATGGCGTAAATCTAATCAATACGGCTTCATATATTCCTATTTTCAAATATTCTATTTCAAATATTTCTTTTTTTCAAATATTTCTATTCAAATATTTCTATTTCAAAACTTTCTTTTTCAAAACTTTCTTTTTTCCCAAACTGGAATGAGGCCCAATCAATTACCATATAATGTGAATTATATGGATTTTCTACAACACATGTATACAATAACAACGATGAATAATCAACCCTCATCCAAAGTGCATTCTACACTGTATAAGCATCAAATATAAATATTCAACGCTTATAACAGTCTGTCAATCAATCGATCGACATACAACTAAACAATCGGGATTAGTGTATGTCAAATATCATCCCAATACCCGTGTGGGGTTTCAAGCAATCAAACACAGATTTTTATTTGTGCAGTTGGGCGATGTGTAAAATTTATCGTCCCAATCAATGTCCTTCAAATAGGTGCACATAAACAAACCGTCCGGTTTGTAAATGAATATTTATTTATTCACATTCACGTTAAAAATTATATTTTTAACGATCAAACTATTTTATTCAACCTATGAATATTCTATTCGGTTCATTTATTAAATAAAATGTTATCTTTATTTTTCTAACTTATTTTTAGAAAATTTCTGCGGCATAACGGCACGATACTAGAAACGGGACAAGGCCTAGCCTTATCCCCGGTCTAGTGAAGGCCCACGCCATTCACACATCAATCAAATCAATTTCATTTCACTAAACAATTCAATTCAAACCAAATAGTCTAACCAACTACACAACCAAACAAACAAGTCCATGGTCTGTGGACGATTGTGTCGGGTGCTACTAAACACCGTCTGCATCCTAGTATATATATATAACTAGAAAAGAAATTGAAGAGTGAGAAATTCTCACAAATAGCTATCCAATCATCTTGACTCTTCTTTGATAGAAATCTTCATCGCTATCGCATCTTTGTCATCTTCGTTGCCCGTAGCCACTACATATGTAAAAATCGAATTTTTACTTCGTTATTCAATATATAAAAATCGAATTTTTACTTTGCTATTCAATATATAAAAATCGAATTTTTACTTCGTTATTCAATATATAAAAATCGAATTTTTACTTCGTTATTCAATATATAAAAATCGAATTTTTACTTTGCTATTCAATATATAAAAATCGAATTTTTACTTCGTTATTCAATATATAAAAATCGAATTTTTACTTTGCTATTCAATATATAAAAATCGAATTTTTACTTCGTTATTCAATATATAAAAATCGAATTTTTACTATGCTATTCAATATATAAAAATCGAATTTTTATAATCACGCTATATGGATAAAAATTCTATTTTTACATTGCTACTATATAGATAAAAATTATATTTTCACATCGATGTTCATATAGTAAAGATTATATTTTTATCACGCTATTCTTCATATAAATATTTCTCCTTTTCAAAAATAAATATTTCGCCTTTTCAAAAATAAATATTTCGCCTTTTCAAAAATACATATTATAAAAAATCACAATTTTATTTTGTTCACTTACAATAAAAAAAAATCTATTCTATTACCTTGCTTTCACGATGCTAAAAATCTCATCTTCATCTTATAAAACTCTAATTTTTATTAACTTAAAACTAACTACATTTAAATACTAAAAACCAGTAACTAAATCAGGTAATAAAACTCACCGTTCGCTGTTGGAGGAGATGGTTTTCAGTCGAAGAAGAAGAGAGACCGGGGGGAGCTGCTCGCCGGCGCTCAGGCGAAGGGGGCACTGGCCGGTGGTTCGGTGATGGAAGGGGTGGGGTTTGGCGTGGTGGTCGCGCGATGGGAAGGAGGACTTGCGGTTGTCGAGGTCTTCGAGGGGGGGGGCTCTCCGATCTGACGAGGAGGGGAGAGGAGGGGGATCGTGAGGGCGGCGGCCTGGGGGAGCTTCGCCAGAGGCGGCGGCGCATGAGATCCAGGGGCGACGGGTTTTCCTTTCTTTTTTTTTGAAAACTGAATTGAAAATATCGGGGGGGGGGGGGGGGCAGAGTATAAGGAAAGGAGAGAAAGGGGATTTTTTTTAATTAATTTAATTTCTCTCTCCTAAGTTGACTTTTCATACGACCTCGAAATCGAACCCACCGCCTGTCGTCCATAGCGTTTTACCCCCATTCCGAACACAATGGGATATGTATCGTAGGTTGATTCGATTGTTTCGATCAGTTTCCATTAAAATCAACATATAACTCTATATATTGATTTTGAACGCGTATTTCATTTTACCGGGGTCACATACTAACTCTAAAAATTCTCGAAAAATATTTTCTAGCTTCGTATTGACGATACGGTCCTAACAAAACTAGTTTCGTCGAATTCTGAGACCGTTGGAAAAATGGCCATTTTCCAGTCGATTAAAATCAACTAAAACTGGTCAAACACGTTTTCCTTTGCCACGCTCACATATTGATTCGAAAAATTATGAAATTTGAAACCTAGCAATAACTTAACATCACGGACCCAACAAAAGTGGTTTCGTCGAAATCCGAGGTCGTTTGCAAAATTTCCATTTTTAAGGGCCTGAATTCCATAGCGACTATTCATGATTTTCAACTGGACATAACTTTTGATTCCCGCTATGAAATTTCAATTTTTTTGATTCATTGGAAAGATAGTCACAATTAGATCCCATTATTTTTGGTTTCACTAAAATCCGGTTTATTTTGCACCCGGTACATTCATTTGAAGTTTGAAATCGAATTATCGAACTACCGCGCCATTTTCAATTCCTTTTATAATTATATATAATTATTTATATTCTAATGACGACGTATATAATATATACGTTCTAATTCCATTCAAAATAAATTTCTCGTCGATATTATTTAAAATAATCTATTTTAAATGTTCAAAATTCAATAAAATTGCCAAAATAAAAATTTTAAACTGGCCCAGATTTTCCGGGTTATTACAGAAACGAATTCAAAACTATTTATAAAATTCGTTTTTAAGTAGTAATCGACGAAATATATATTGTATATATTATATATATAATATAATAGCCTGAATAGAACGCGCCGCAGCAGTTCGTGAATTTCGACCATTTATTTCAAACGGACATTACGGGAGATCCGACCGTCGGATTCTCCTAAAACCAGAACCGTTGGGTTCGTATCGAAAAGAGATTTCTAATGAATATTAGAAATTTGAAATCTAACAGTTGGATTTGGAGATACGTCCAAATCAAATTTGAAAAAGGTCGCTGTAAGTGCAGTTCGATGGCCGTTGATGGAAATCGACTGTACGGGCCTTGATAAAATTATTAAAAATATCAATAATTTGTGTAAAATCATAAGAAATGATTTGGGAGAAATTGGGATGAAAAACTCCATATTTGAAAAGATAAAAATAGATTTTTATCGAAATAAACTAGTTTTGAACTAATATTAAAACCCATCTATTTTTAAATAAATAAATTGGATTTGAAATGGGTTTTAAATAGAATTGATGTGGGTTTATCGTGAACAGTGTTTTAAATAACACCAGTTCTTTAACCCGATAATAAATAGAATGTGATTTGGGTTTATCGTGAACTGTGTTTTAAATGACACTAGTTCTTTAACCCAGTAAAAGGAGTTTTAATGAATCTTCAATTAAATTGAAATGTGGATTGATAATTTAAATTATCAACTTTAGAAAATGAGTGAGAATGAAGTATCACCAGTTTTGCTCCAAAGCGATAGTTAAATCTTTAATCAGATTTGAACGTGAAATGGTAATTAATTTTACCGATAACACTGTGGTGTTAAATATGGAGTATTACCAGTTTTGCTTCATGGGATGAATAGGTTGGGATTGGGAAATAAAATAAATAATTACTTCGGTGTGGTTCGCTAATCTCGACTAGTTTAGAAAACCATAATTTGGTTTGTAATGACATCCAAAGGAAGATTAAAGAATAAATTTTAAAGAATTTATCTTGGATAAAATTAATGGGAACCTTTCCCTGAGAATATGAATTGGAATGAGGCGTATGTTGTGTTTGTGTAACATTCGTTTTAATATACGCGGATTGTTCGGAAAGGCCGGGTTTACACCCATTCTGAATAACCGATTCGACGATATGTCGAAGATGAAGACGGTGGTTGAGGACCGGAAGTCTTCACATCGTTTGGGTAATTACTAACGATCCTGATTGGGCTGTACACCCAAGAGGATGGAAATAGTTGGTGGTCGTCCAGACGTACTTGTAGATCGATGGATATGCGAGGAAAGTGCCTCCGGTTTCGTTCAGACCCAGAACGAACTTGTAAATGGATTGTGTGTCTGACATTGGATTTTATTCTGTGTTGATTGATTTCTGTTAAATATATATCTGTTTGGCGGCGGAGAATTTATTCTCTTGCTTAACGCCCTTCTCTGAGACGTACGAGCTTAGAGGTTATATATCGATAGATATCAATCGCATGGCATGAATAGCCTGTGTGGCATGCTGAGTTGCATGGATCAAGGCTTTTGTTGAAAAGCAAAGTCTTGTGGTTGATGATCAAAGCACGGCCTACGTGGCAGCTTTGTGTATAACGTGAATTCGCGAGCCTCACACCTCGGTATGAGTCAAAAACGGGATACGGACTGCAGGGAGAGCACGACGTTTCTTTCTAGCTTTGGTGGTGTCAGTGACTTACCAGCCCTGACATTTATATACTTTTCACCTATGTGGTTGTTGGATGAGGCGCCTCGATTTTAGGTCTGTAAGGACCGGGAAACGTGTGTTCAGGCATAATTAATCCTCTAACGTAAGTGAGGACCGGCCCTGAAGCATCCAGGATTGCCCAGAGTGTGTAGTCCTGAGACATTTGCTAGAGTGTCTCGAAAGCGGAGAGGAGCTTGCCCCTTGCCTCGACTCATGACGGAAATCCAATTTCCAATACGTGTAATTCGGTTTTAATTGTAGAACTAGTATGGCGACATAGTGGTATGGGACATTCATGCCGCCTATGATTTATATTTATGATTGAAATTGTTTTGACACTATACACTTATTATAGTATCAAATGATTTGTTTTAAACGTACCAAGCATGTTTGGCTGTTATAAGGTAAAACCCTATCCTCCGGCTTGCGTTGCATTGTGTGATGGGACCTGGGTCTTATAATAGCTTCATTTTTCGAAAAAGCATTGCGCTGTTTATTCTATGCACTAGTATTCTTGGGAGGAAACCCGTTCCGTGTTATACGGCGTGGTCCCTTGAATTACTCTCTTTTAAAGTAAAGCTTTAAATAACTGTTTTAGTTCTCACACCAGTCACATGACTGACCTGGAGTTTATTGTTTTAACCTAAACTCTGGGTGCCCCTATTTTCGACACGGGCAGCTAGTAGTTTTGGTTTTGCAGATTTATATTCACAGGATCCTGGTTTACAGCTGGAATGATATCCGGAAAGCTCTGTATCCGTATATCACCTTCAGTTGTGCTTTGTATTATTTTCCGCTGCTATGTAATTTATTGTAATCTCTGATATTTATTGAATGTATATTTATTCATACTCTGTATATTCTTGTATCTGATGGTATTGTTGTAATAGCAATGAAATGTTCTTCCGTCTGCGTTCTGATTTGTCCTGTTCTCAAACGATCAGGGGTTTCGAACGGTCTAGATCGGTTTAACGACTGATTCGGATCGAGCGAAATTCCTGGCCATCACATTTGGTATCAGAGCTTTGGTTTACCCAGCTCGAGAACAAGACACATTAGAACCATACGAAAGAATTCATCAGATATTGGATTAGTAATATCCAATTAGAATGACTCGTTAGAGATAGGATCAGTAGTATCTTAGAACGAGTGTGAGGGGTATATTTTCCAAATGAAAACAATTTTGTTTTGAAATTTAAATCAATTCTACGTATTTGAATATTTATTTATTTTGAATTTGGACAATCCGATATATAAAGATTTTGCATATACGCGTCATGAACGTATATTCGAAGTTTTAATATACCGGATAGATATAGAACCGCACTCTAGTAGCCCGTAGATGTTCTGATGGTGGTTCGAAACATCATCAGCATTTATTTTCGAGTGACGAAGGTGTGATATCTATATATTTCCATTAGACTGGTGTGAGAACCAAAACTTATATAGATAGATTCATTGTTGTGAATTGGCATCAAAAATGTGATTTTCTGTATATATATCAAAATTATGAATTTGAAACGTTAAATTCACTAATTGATTGATGTTTGTGTTGTTTGTTTATTTGTTTGATAATTTTGAACCATTATGCCTAATATTGAATTGTATTGAAAATTGGTCACATTTGCTTGCATATACATGTACTTACATTGAACAGGTCATAGCAAGGAGGCTAGAGCAGAGAATAAAATTTGTTTGCCCGACAAATAGGTACATGTTTACTATATAATTTACTGTTTTGTTTGGGTGATGATAATTTTATGAGCCTATTGGCTAGCCGCTTGGCCTTTTCTTTTTCTTTTTGAGATCAGAAGGCCTATATGGCAATTTCGGGATTTTCCCGTGGCTCCCGGTGCAGGGGAGGTTATGGCGAAATTTTTCGAAAATTCCGGGTGTTAGCCAAATTTCTAAAAATTTGAAAATTCTCAGAAACTGAAAAGTTGGAGAATGGAAGCCAGATCGAACGTAGAATTGATTAATCAAACAACTTTCGGCTTTGTTCCTTTTCGGGGACGAAAAGTTTTAAGTGGGGGAGATTGTAATAACTCGAAATTCTGAGCCAGTTTAAAATTTTTATTTTGGCAATTTTAACAAATTTTGAACATTTAAAATAGTTTATTTTAAATAATATCGACGAGAAAAATGTTTTGAATGGAATTCGAACGTATATATTTATACTCATCGTCGTTAGAATATATATATATATATATATAATTATAATAGAATTGAAAATGGCGCGGTAGTTCGATAATTCGATTTCAAACTTCAATTGAATGTACCGGGTGCAAAACAATCCGAATTTTAGTGAAACCAAAAACATTAGGATCTAATTGAGGATATCTTTCCAACGAATCCGAAAAATCGAAATTTCATAGCGGGAATCAAAAGATATATCCAGTTAAAAATTCTGAATAGTCGCTATGGAATTCAGGCCCTTAAAATGGGAATTTTGCAAACGACCTTGGATTTTGACGAAACCACTTTTGTTGGATCCGTGATGTCAAGTTATTCCTAGGTTTCAAATTTCATAATTTTTCGAATCAATAGGTGAGCGTGGCAAAGGAAAACGCGTTTGACCAGTTTCAGTTGATTTTAATCGACTGGAAAATGGCCATTTTTCCAACGGTCTCAGAATTCGACGAAACTAGTTTTGTTAGGACCGTATCGTCAATACGAAGCTAGAAAATATTTTTCTGGAATTTTTCAAGTTAGTATGTGACCCCGGTAAATTGAAATGCGCGTTCAAATTCAATATATAGAGTTATATGTTGATTTTAATGGGAACTGATTGAAACGATCGAATCAGCCTACGATACATATCCCATTGTGTTCGGAATGGGGGTAATTAGCTATGGACGATAGGCGGTGGGCCTCGTTTAGAGGTCGTATGTAAAAGTCAACTTTTTGAATTAAATAATTAAAAAAAATATCCTCCTCTCTCCCTCCCCTTCAAAAACCGTGGCCCCCTTTTCTTTCATTATACAAAATCGATTCAGAAAAAAAAACCTAATTCTCCGTCGCATCCCCCTAAACCGCCGCCGCCACTTCGACAAAACCCCCCCTCGCGCCGCGCCACCACCCACCTCCCTTCCCCCTTCCTCCTCGTGTAAGCCGCAACCGATTTCCTCCCCCCCCCCCCCGGCGTGCGACGCGATCGAACCCCCCCCCCCATCCTGATGTCGACCGATGCGAGCCAACCCCACCCCCCTTCGCCTGACCTCCGCCCTCCCTTCCACCTCCTTGACCTCCGACGAAGAAGCACAGCCCCCCTTCGACCAAAATCTGTAAGTTTTAATTTTAATTGTATTTATAAAATCAGTTTTTTTATGTGAATTAGCATTTATATATTCGTATAGCATAAAAGAATTTGATTTTTATATATTCGTATAGCATAGAAAAATATGATTTTTGCTATATGAAAGATTAGATTTTTAAATTAGAAAAGATTAGATTTTTAAATTAGAAAAGATTAGATTTTTAAATTAGAAAAGATTAGATTTTTAAATTAGAAAATATTAGATTTTTAAAATAGAAAAGACTAGATTTTTAAAGGAAGAAAGACGATATTTTTAAATGGAGAAAGGCGTGATTTTTACATATGTAGTGGATTAAAAATAAAATCTTTATATTTGAAAAGGAGAAATCTTTATATTTGAAAAGGCGAAATCTTTATATTTGAAAAGATAAAAATAGAATTTTTATCTATATTGAATAGCGAAGTAAAAATTCGATTTTTATATATTGAATAGCGAAGTAA
Source organism: Allium sativum (assembly GCA_030737875.1). Classification (NCBI taxonomy): domain Eukaryota; kingdom Viridiplantae; phylum Streptophyta; class Magnoliopsida; order Asparagales; family Amaryllidaceae; genus Allium; species Allium sativum. Next base: position 565,763,930 of record CM060920.1, on the reverse strand, counting down.
AAATACGATTTTTATATATTGAACATCGTAGTAAAAATAGAATTTTTATATATTGAATAGCGAAGTAAAAATTCGATTTTTATATATGTAGTGGCTACGGGCAACGAAAGCGACAAAAGGCGAGAATGATGAAGATTTCTATAAATGAAGTGTCGTGGAATTGGGATAGCTATCGGTGAGAACTTCTCACTCTTCAATTTCTTTTTCTAGTTATATATATATACTAGGATGTAGACGGTGTTTAGTAGCACCCGACACCCGTCATCCACAGACCATGGATGGCTTGTTTGTTAAATTGTTTGGTTGTGTAGTTGGTTAGATTATTTGGTTTGAATTGAATTGTTTGGTGAAATGGAATGGATTTGATTGATGTGTGAATGGCGTGGGCCTTCACTAGACCGGGGATAAGGCTAGGCCTTGTCCCGTTTCTAGTATCGTGCCGTTATGCCGCCGAAATTTTCTAAAATATGTTAGAAAAATAAAAATATCATTTTATTGAATAAATGAACTGAATAGAAATTCATGTGTTGAAATAAAATATTTTATCGTTAAAAATATAATTTTTAACGTGGAAGTGAATAAAATAAAAAAATCATTTACAAACCGGACGGTTTGTTTATGTATACCTATTTGAAGGATATTGATTAGGTCGATAAATTTTACACATCGCCCAACTGCACAACTAAAATCTGTGTTTGATTGTTTGAAACCCCACATGGGTGTTGGGATGAAATTTGAAGTTCACTCATCCTGATTGATTAAATATGTCGATCGATTGATTGACAGGCTGTTATAAGCGTTAGATATCTATATTTGATGCTTATACAGTGTAGTGCACTTTGGATGATGGTTTATTATTTATCGTTGCTATTATATACATTTGTTGTATGGAATCCATATAATTAACTTTATATGGTAATTGATTGGGCCTCATTCCAATCGGAAAAATAAAGAATATTATAAAATAAAGGTTCATGTGTTGACCGTACTCATCCGTTGAGATTAGTCATGTGTTGAACGAAATATTTTAATAATAAAATTTACATCTTTATCAATATAAAATAAAGGTTCATGTGTTGACCGTATTCATCCGTTGAGATTAGTCATGTGTTGAACGAAATATTTTAATAATAAAATTTACATCTTTATAATTATAAAATAAAGGTTCATGTGTTGACAGTACTCATCCGTTGAGATTAGTCATGTGTTGAACGAAATATTTGAAAACGAAATATTTGAAATAGAAATATTTGAAAAGGAAATATTTGAAATAGAATATTTGAAAATAGAAATATATGAAGCCGGGTTGATTAGATTGACGCCATTTTGACGTGAACGATATTTATATCGATTTTATTCATTTTAAAATGAATATTGAAAAGCGATTTCGAAATGAATTGAATATAAAACGATTTCGAAATGAAATGAATATAAAACGATTTCGAAATGAATTGAATATAAAACGATTTCGAAATGAATTGAATATAAAACGATTTCGAAATGAATTGAATATAAAACGATTTCGAATTGAATTGAATAGAAAACCAATTTGATTTCAATTGAATATATAACGAATTTGATTTGAATTGAATAGAAAACCAATTTGAATTCGAATTGAATAGAAAACGAATTGAATTCAAATTGAATAGAAAACGAATTGAATTTAAATTGAATAGAAAACGAAATGAATTTGAATCGAATTAAAATCGATTTGAATTGAAATCAAATAGAAATGAAAGTAAAAAGGATTTATAATAGGAAATTCAATTTTGATTTGAATTTGAAATAAAGGTTGAAATTGTTTTTGAAACGAATTCAAAACTATTTATAAAATTCGTTTTTAAGTAGTAATCGACGAAATATATATTGTATATATTATATATATAATATAATAGCCTGAATAGAACGCGCCGCGCCACGACAGTTCGTGAATTTCGACCATTTATTTCAAACGGACATTACGGGAGATCCGACCGTCGGATTCTCCTAAAACCGGAACCGTTGGGTTCGTATCGAAAAGAGCTTTCTAACGAATATTAGAAATTTGAAATCTAACGGTTGGATTTGGAGATACGTCCAAATCAAATTTGAAAAAGGTCGTTGTAAGTGCAGTTCGATGGCCGTTGATGGAAATCGACTGTACGGGCCTTGATAAAATTATTAAAAATATCAATAATTTGTGTAAAATCAAAAGAAATGATTTGGGAGAAATTGGGATGAAAAATTCCATATTTGAAAAGATAAAAATAGATTTTTATCGAAATAAACTAGTTTTGAACTAATATTAAAACCCATCTATTTTTAAATAAATAAATTGGATTTGAAATGGGTTTTAAATAGAATTGATGTGGGTTTATCGTGAACAGTGTTTTAAATTACACCAGTTCTTTAACTCGATAATAAATAGAATGTGATTTGGGTTTATCGTGAACTGTGTTTTAAATGACACTAGTTCTTTAACCCAGTAAAAGGAGTTTTAATGAATCTTCAATTATATTGAAATGTGGATTGATAATTTAAATTATCAACTTTAGAAAATGATTGAGAATGAAGTATCACCAGTTTTGCTCCAAAGCGATAGTTAAATCTTTAATCAGATTTGAACGTGAAATGGTAATTAATTTTACCGATAACACTGTGGTGTTAAATATGGAGTATTACCAGTTTTGCTTCATGGGATGAATAGGTTGGGATTGGGAAATAAAATAAATAATTACTTCGGTGTGGTTCGCTAATCTCGACTAGTTTAGAAAACCATAATTTGGTTTGAAATGACATCCAAAGGAAGATTAAAGAATAAATTTTAAAGAATTTATCTTGGATAAAATTAATGGGAACCTTTTCCTGAGAATATGAATTGGAATGAGGCGTATGTTGTGTTTGTGTAACATTCGTTTTAATATACGCGGATTGTTCGGAAAGGCCGGGTTTACACCCATTCTGAATAACCGATTCGACGATATGTCGAAGATGAAGACGGTGGTTGAAGACCGGAAGTCTTCACATCGTTTGGGTAATTACTAACGATCCTGATTGGGCTGTACACCCAAGAGGATGGAAATAGTTGGTGGTCGTCCAGACGTACATGTAGATCGATGGATATGCGAGGAAAGTGCCTCCGGTTTCGTTCAGACCCAGAATGAACTTGTAAATGGATTGTGTGTCTGACATTGGATTTTATTCTGTGTTGATTGATTTCTATTAAATATATATCTGTTTGGCGGCGGAGAATTTATTCTCTTGCTTAACGCCCTTCTCTGAGACGTACGAGCTTAGAGGTTATATATCGATAGATATCAATCGCATGGCATGAATAGCCTATGTGGCATGCTGAGTTGCATGGATCAAGGCTTTTTTTGAAAAGAAAAGTCTTGTGGTTGATGATCAAAGCACGGCCTACGTGGCAGCTTTGTGTATAACGTGAATTCGTGAGCCTCACACCTCGGTATGAGTCAAAAACGGGATACGGACTGCAGGGAGAGCACGACGTTTCTTTCTAGCTTTGGTGGTGTCAGTGACTTACCAGCCCTGACATTTATATACTTTTCACCTATGTGGTTGTTGGATGAGGCGCTTCGATTTTAGGTCTGTATGGACCGGGAAACGTGTGTTCAGGCATAATTAATCCTCTAACGTAAGTGAGGACCGGCCCTGAAGCATCCCGGATTGCCCAGAGTGTGTAGTCCTGAGACATTTGCTAGAGTGTCTCGAAAGCGGAGAGGAGCTTGCCCCTTGCCTCGACTCATGACGGAAATCCAATTTCCAATACGTGTAATTCGGTTTTAATTGTAGAACTAGTATGGCGACATAGTGGTATGGGACATTCATGCCGCCTATGATTTATATTTATGATTGAAATTGTTTTGACACTATACACTTATTATAGTATCAAATGATTTGTTTTAAAAGTACCAAGCATGTTTGGCTATTATAAGGTAAAACCCTATCCTCCGGCTTGCGTTGCATTGTGTGATGGGACCTGGGTCTTATAATAGCTTCATTTTTCGAAAAAGCATTGCGCTGTTTATTCTATGCACTAGTATTCTTGGGAGGAAACCCGTTCCGTGTTATACGGCATGGTCCCTTGAATTACTCTCTTTTAAAGTAAAGCTTTAAATAACTGTTTTAGTTCTCACACCAGTCACATGACTGACCTGGAGTTTATTGTTTTAACCTAAACTCTGGGTGCCCCTTTTTTCGACACGGGCAGCTAGTAGTTTTGGTTTTGCAGATTTATATTCACAGGATCCTGGTTTACAGCTGGAATTATATCCGGAAAGCTCTGTATCCATATATCACCTTCAGTTGTGCTTTGTATTATTTTTTGCTGCTATGTAATTTATTGTAATCTCTGATATTTATTGAATGTATATTTATTCATACTCTATATATTCTTGTATCTGATGGTATTGTTGTAATAGCAATGAAATGTTCTTCCGTCTGCGTTCTGATTTGTCCTATTCTCAAACGATCAGGGGTTTCGAACGGTCTAGATCAGTTTAACGACTGATTCGGATCGAGCGAAATTCCTGGCCGTCACATTTTGAAACCCCAAAATACTGTCACAGGGTGCAAAATACTCCAAATAAAAAGTTGCGTATTTAATTAATTAAAAATTTCAGTAAAATTCTAAAAATTAAATTATCACTATGTCTCAAAAGAACCTTGTCTAAATACGAAACCGATATCCAGTTATATGAAATAAACCGTTAGGGTCAATAAACGATTTTACAGCGACTATTTTGAATTTTGATTTGGACGTAACTCACAATCTGTAACACGCAAATCTCGGTTTATCACTTCCATTAGAAAGATACAGTTCAACAGATTCCAACGTTTCTGGTTTCGCAGAAATCCGACTTATAACGGGTCCTGTACACTCAATTGTAGTTCAGAACGTTAAATTACGAACCGCCGCGATATTACGGGCTCGATTATATTTAATATATATTTTTAAACATTCAACTTCGTTTAATTAATACATAAATCCACTTATATTACAAATTCAATATTTAAACTGATTAAAATATTCAAATATAAACCGATAAAACTGCGGGACATTACAACTACATTAAAAATCAAAGTCAAAGTCATTGGTGTAGATGCATGAATGATTAAAAAGAACCATAATATTGCAGTGAAGGTGGCTTTATCAAATAACAATGGTGCTAAGAGTGGGTTGTGTAGGAGCAGTGGACATTATTTAGTTAAACCAATAAACTAACCAGCCCAATTTAGCTTGATTAGTTTAATTTGATATGATTTTGATGCTATATCTTTATTAATAATTGTCTTGAAAGCGCAAACTTTTAATGTGAAAACCCGTAACTTCCCCGTAAAGGAAAGCGTCGGATAGTTCGAGAACAAGCCACAACAGAACGCATACACAAGAACATTTCATGTATATTACAACAATGCATCAGATTACAAGAATATACAGAGTATAAACGAATATTACACAGAAATATCAGAGATTTAAATTACATTTAAATACATAGCAGCGGAAAATAATACAATTTCACAACTAGAAGAGATATACGGATACAAAGCTTTCCGGATATCGTTCCAGCTGTAAACCAGGATCCTGCGAATATAAATCTGCAAAACCAAAACTACTAGTTGCCCGTGTCAAAATAAGGGCACCCAGAGTTTAGGTTAAAACAATAAACTCCAGGTCAGTCATGTGACTGGTGTGAGAACTAAAACAGTTATTAATCTTTATTTTAAAAGTTAGGCAAATCAAGGGACCACGCCGTATAACACGGAACGGGTTTCCTCCCAAGAATACCAGTGCATAAAACAACAGCGCAATGCTAAATAAAGGAAAATGAAGCTGTTATAAGACCCAGGTCCTATCACACAATGCAACGCAAGCCGGGGGATAGGGTTTTCCCTTATAACAGCCAAAGAATGCTTGATACGTTTAAAACAAATCGTTTGATACTATATAAGTGCATAGTGTATAAAACAACTTCAAATCATAAGTATCAATCATAGACGGCATGGGTACCATATATCATGTCGCCATACTAGGCTCTACAAATAAAACCGCAAAGGTCACGTATTTGGAAATTGGATTTCCATCTATGAACCGAGGCAAAAGATAGTCCTCAACCGATTCGAGACTGTCTAGCCCGAGCCTCAGGACCCAGACTCAGGTGGGCCCTTGGATCGTCAGGGCCAGTCCACCGATGTGGATTAAACTTAAACCCTGAACATGCGTTTCCCTGCCCTATGGGGCGTAGGTGAGCCAACTAAATGACTCCATCGGTTCGAGAACGACCGATCAATCCGAGGCGCCTCGCAACAGCAACAACCACATAAGTCAAACTCGTCAGGGCGTGTAAAACCACTGACGCCACTTCTAACTAGAAAGAAACGCATGCCCTCCCTGAGGTCCGTCTCCCGTTTTTGGTTCATACCGGGTGTGAAACACGCGAAGTAAACGTTACACAAAGCTACGCCACAAAGGCCGTGCTTTGATCATCACCACAAGACTTTGCTTTTCAACAGAAGCCTCGATCAATTGCCACTTAGGCATGCCACACAGGCAATTCACTCCATGCGTTTGATATCCATCAATATATAACCCCTGAGCTCGTACGTCTCAGAGAAGGGCGTTAAGCAAGAGAATAAATTCTCCGCCGCCAAACAGATATATATTTAATAGAGATCAATCACACGGACTAAAATCCAATGTCAGACACACAGTCCATTTACAAGTCCGTTCTGGGTCTGAACGAAACCGGAGGCACCTAGTACCCCGCATATCCATCGATCTCCAAGTACGTCTGGACGATCACTAACAGTTTCCATCTTCTTGGGTGTACAGCCCAATCAAGATCATCAGTAATTACCCAAACGACGTGAAGACTTCCGGTCTTCGACCACCGTCTTCATCTTCGACTTATCGTCGTATCAGTTATTCAGAATGGGATAAACCCGGTCTTTCCGAATAACTCGCGTATATTTTAAATAAGTGTTACACAAAACACAACATACGCCTCATTCCAATTCATCAGTCACTAACCGTAAATTAATCAAGAGAATAATTCCCCAAATATTAACCCCGAAGGCCGAAACCAACATCAGATCAATATCCAGAAAACCATTCTGCTTGGCTAACCGACAGTTAGTTTCTGATTTCATATTCATAGGGAAAGGTTCCCATTAATTTTATCCAAGATAAATTCCTTGAATTTATTCTTTAATCATCTTTTGAATTTCGATTCAACTAGTCGGGATTAACGAACCTTACCGAGGTAATCATTGGTTTTAATTTCCCAATCCCAACCTATTCATCCCATGAAGTAAAACTGGTAGTACTTCATATCTAACACCACGGTGTTATCGGTAAATTCAATTACCATTTCACGTTCAAATCTAATTAAAGATTTAACTATCGCCTGGAGCAAAACTGGGGATACTCCATTCTCGATCTTTTCAATCTAATTAAAGATTCATTAAAACTCCACTTAGTTTTAATCGTTAACTGGGTTAAAGAATCAGTATCATTTAAAACACGGTTCACGATAAACCCAAAATCACCTTCCATTAATTATCGGGTTAAAGAACGAGTGTTATTTAAAACACTGTCCACGATAAACCCAAAAATCAATATCAATTCAATTCCAATTAAACATTATTTAATTGGTACACTTCATTAAATCTAAATAAAAAGATTTAATCTTTTCTCAACTGGGTTCAAGAACAGTGTTAATGAAGACACCATTCACGACAAACCCAAATCACATTTGATATTCAATACAAGGCACTGAATAGAAAATATATCGGCTTATATTCAATATCAAATTCTACGATTAACAAATGTCGTATTGGAAATAACGATATAAATATATATCTTTCAAATTTCCATAACAACATCTGTATAATCACGAATTTCAACATCGAAATATTCCGAAGACAATTTCGATTCAAATCCATTCCAATGCAATCATTGGAAATTTTGGTTATTTTTAAAACCCTTTTCAAATTCAATTTATTTATTTAAAAATAAATAGAATTATAATTCTAGTTCAAAACTAGTTCATTTAGATAAAAATCTATTTTTATCTTTTCAAATATGGAGTTTTTCATCCCAATTCTTTCTAAACCATTTCTTATGTTTTTACACAAATTATTACTATTTTTAATAATTTTATCAAGGCCCGTACAGTCGATTTCCATCAACGGCCATCGAACGGCACTTACAGCGACCTTTTTCAAATTTGATCTGGACATAATTCCAAATCCAACCGTTAGATTTCTAATTTCTAATATTCGTTAGAAAGCTCTTTTCGATACGAACCCAACGGTTCCGGTTTTAGGAGAATCCGACGGTCAGATCTCCCGTTATGTCCGTTTGAAATAAATGGTCGAAATTCGCGAACTGCCGCGGCGCGGCGCGTTCTATTCAGGCCATTATATTATATATATAATATATATAATATATATTTCGTCGATTTCTATTTAAAACGAATTATATAAATAGTTTTAAATTCGTTTCAAAAACAATTTCAACCTCCATTTCAACCCAAAGCAAAATTGAATTCTTCTTTATAAATTCGTTTCTATTCAATTCAAATTTCAATTCAATTTGAATTCAATTCAATTTCAATTCAATTCATTTCGAAATCGTTTTCAATTCAATTCATTTCGAAATCGTTTTCAATTCATTTTATTTCGAAATCGTTTTCAATTCAATTTATTTCGAAATCGTTTTCAACTCATTTCATTTCGAAATCGTTTTCAATTCAATTCATTTCGAAATCGTTTTCAATTCAATTTATTTCGAAATCGTTTTCAATTCAATTTATTTCGAAATCGTTTTATATTCAATTCCTTTCGAAATCGTTTTCAATTCAATTCATTTCGAAATCGTTTTCAATTCATTTCATTTCGAAATCGTTTTCAATTCATTTCATTTCGAAATGGTTTTCAATTCATTTCATTTCGAAATCGTTTTCAATTCATTTCATTTCGAAATGGTTTAAAATTGATATAAATATCGTTCACGTCAAAATGGCGTCAATCTAATCAACACGGCTTCATAAATTTCTATTTTCAAATATTCTATTTCAAATATTTCTTTTTCAAAATAGTTGTTATTATCAAAATATTTCGTTCAACACATGACCAATCTCAATGGATGAGTACTGTCAACACATGAACCTTTATTTTATATTGATAAAGATGTAAATTTTATTACTAAAATATTTCGTTCAACACATGACCAATCTCAATGGATGAGTACTGTCAACACATGAACCTTTATTTTATATTGATAAAGATGTAAATTTTATTACTAAAATATTTCGTTCAACACATGACCAATCTCAATGGATGAGTACTGTCAACACATGAACCTTTATTTTATATTGTTAAAGATGTAAATTTTATTACTAAAATATTTCGTTCAACACATGACCAATCTCAATGGATGAGTACTGTCAACACATGAACCTTTATTTTATATTGATAAAGATGTAAATTTTATTACTAAAATATTTCGTTCAACACATGACCAATCTCAATGGATGAGTATTGTCAACACATGAACCTTTATTTTATATTATGCTTTATTTTCTAAATTGGAATGAGGCCCAATCAATCACCATATAATGTTAATTATATGGATTTTCATACATTACACACATATAATAGCATTGAAAAATAATCAACCATCAACCAAAGTGCACTACACTGTATAAGCATCAAATATAGATATCTAACGCTTATAACAGCCTGTCAATCAATCGATCGACATATTTAATCAATCAGGATGAGTGAACTTCAAATTTCATCCCAACACCCGTGTGGGGTTTCAAACAATCGAACACAGATTTTATTTGTGCAGTTGGGCGATATGTAAAATTTATCGTCCCAATCAATGTCATTCAAATAGGTGTACATAAACAAACCGTCCGGTTTGTAAATGAATATTTTATTTTATTCACTTCACGTTAAAAATTATATTTTTTACGATAAAACATTTTATTTTAACATATGAATTTCTATTCAGTTCATTCTTTAAATAAAATGATATTTTTATTTTTCTAACATATTTTAGAAAGTTTCGGCGACATAACGGCACGATACTAGAAACGGGACAAGGCCTAGCCTTATCCCCGGTCCAGTGAAGGCCCACGCCATTCACACATCAATCAAATCAATTTATTTCACCAAACAATTCAATTTCAAATCAAATCAAATCATCTACCTAATCTATGCAACCAAACAAACAAGTCCATGGTCTGTGGACGATTGTGTCGGGTGCTACTAAGCACCGTCTGCATCCTAGTATATATATATAACTAGAAAAAGAAATTGAAAGGTGAGAAATTCTCACAGATAGCTATCCAAACATCTTGACTCTTCTTTGATATAAATCTTCTTCGTTCTCGCCTTTTTGTCACCTTCGTTGTCCGCTTTCACTACATATGTAAAAATCGAATTTTTACTTCGCTATTAAATATATAAAAATCGAATTTTTATTGTTATAAAAATCTAATCTTTCATATGAATCAAAATCCAATTGTTATTTCGCTTTTTTAGTATAAAAACCATATCTTTATAAATTATAAAAGTCGCCCCTTTTCTCTCGTTAAAAATCAAATCTTTCGCTATTTAAAAATCAAACCTTTCGCTATTTAAAAATCAAACCTTTCGCTATTTAAAAATCAAACCTTTCGCTATTTAAAAATATTTTTTTCTATGCTGTTTATATTGTTAAAAACTGAATTTTTTTCTTCTATATATAATATTAAACAAAACTGATTTTTTTCTCTTATGTATATATATATAACTGATTATACGAAATAAATAAACTAAATAAAATAATAATAAGAAAACTTACAGCCCAACGTATAAGCGTATAACCGAGAAGAGGGGGGGTTTGCTGTCGGAATCTGGGCTGAGGAAGGGCGCATATGCGGTGGCAGGTCCGGCAGGGGGGTGGCGCGACTTGGGTGGTCGGCGGCTGTGGTGTTTGGCTAGGGCGGTGGTCGGTTTAACGATTTGAAGAGCGAGGAGGTCGCGATTTCCACTACGGAGAAGGGAGGGAGAAGAGAAGGCGGAGGGGGAGCAGATCGGAGAGGCTTGTCCTCCGCGGCGGTGGGCGGCGCTCTGGCGCTAGGAGGCGTCGTCGATCGATGGGTCCTCCCCGTCGTTCCTTTTCCCTCTTCTTTCTTTCTTTTTTTTTTATTTCAGTGATGAACGAAAATGAAGGGAAGGGGGGGCCAGAACGATTTTAAGGAGGAGGGGGTTTTTTTTATTATTATTTTTTTATTTTATATATTATTTAATTTCTAAAAGTTGACTTTTACATACGACCTCTAAACGAGGCCCACCGCCTGTCGTCCATAGCGTTTCACCCCAATTCCGAACACAATGGGATATGTATCGTAAGCTGATTCGATCGTTTCGAACAGTTTCCGTTGAATTTACATTTAAATCACTATATTGAATTTTAAACGTACGTTTCAAATTACCGGGGTCGCATACGAACTTTAAAAATTCCAGAAAAATATTTTCTAGCTTCGTATTGACGATACGGTCCTAACTAAACTAGTTTCGTCGAATTCTGAGACCGTTGGAAAAATGGCCAATTTCCAGTCGATTAAAATCAACTGAAACTGGTCAAACGCGTTTTCCTTAGCCACGCTCACATATTGATTCAGAAAATTATGAAATTTGAAACCTAGCAATAACTTGACACCACGGACCCAACAAAACTGGTTTCGTCGAAATTCGAGGTCATTTGCAAAATTTCCATTTTTAAGGGCCTGAATTCCATAGCGACTATTCAGAATTTTCAACTGGACATATCTTTTGATTCCCGCTATGAAATTTCGATTTTTCGGATTCGTTGGAAAGATATCATCAATTAGATTCCATTATTTTTGGTTTCACTAAAATCCGGATTGTTTTGCACCCGGCACATTCAATTGAAGTTTGAAATCGAATTATCGAACTACCGCGCCATTTTCAATTCCTTTTATAATTATATATAATTATTTATATTCTAACGACGACGTATATAATATATACGATCGAATTATATTCAAAATAAATTTCTCGTTGATTTTATTTAAAATAATCTATTTTAAATAATTAAAATTCGCTAAATTTGCCAAAATGAAAATTTTAAACTGGCCCAGATTTTCGGGTTGTTACAATCTCCCCCACTTAAAACTTTTCGTCCCCGAAAAGGAACAAAGTCGAAAGTGGTTTGATTAATCAACTCTACGTTCGATCTGGCTTTCATTCTCCAACTTTTTAGTTTCTGAGAATTTTCCAAAATTTCAAAAAAAAATTGGCTAACACCCTAAATTTTCGAAAAATTTCGCCATAACCTCCCCTGCACCGGGAGCATCGGGGAATTTCAAATAGCTTCCCCGGTCCTTCAGATCTCAAAAAGAAAAAGAAAAAGCCAAGCGGCTAGCCAATAGGCTCATAAAATCATCATCACCCAAACAAAACAGTAAATTATGTAGTAAACATGTACCTATTTGTCGGGCAAACAAATTTTATTCTCTGCTCTAGCCTCCTTGCTATGACCTGTTCAATGTAAGTACAAGTATATGCAAGCAAATGCGACCAATTTTCAATACAATTCAATATTTGTTTCAATTAGGCATAATGGTTCAAAATTAGCAAACAAATAAACAAACAGCACAAACATCAATCAATTAGTGAGTTAGATTATCAAATTCATAATTTTGATACATATACTGAAAATCTTGTTTTTGATGCCAATTCACAACAATGTGTTCTAGCTATATATAAGCTTTGGTTCTCACACCAGTCTAATGGAAATATATAGAAAATCACACCTTCGAAACTCGAACATAAATGTTGATGATGCGATCGCTATCATCAATATCATCTTCGGGCGACTAGAGTGTGATGCTATATCTATCCAATATATTAAAACTTCGAATACACGCGGATCAGACGTATACGCAAAATCTATATATACTGGATTGTCCACATCAATATAAATAAATAACCAAATACGAATAATTGATTTAAATTTTCAAAACAAAATTTGTTTTCACTTTTATTTAAAAAAAAATTACTCTTCACACTCGTTCTAGGATACTACTAATCCTATCTCTAACGAGTAATTCTAATTGGATATTACTAATCCAATATCTGATGAATTCTTTCGTATGGTTCTAATGTGCCTTGTTCTCTAGCTTTGTAAACCAAAGCTCTGATACCAACTGTGAAAACCCGTAACTTCCCCGTAAAGGAAAGCGTCGGATAGTTCGAGAACAAGCCACAACAGAACGCATACACAAGAACATTTCATGTATATTACAACAATGCATCAGATTACAAGAATATACAGAGTATAAACGAATATTACACAGAAATATCAGAGATTTAAATTACATTTAAATACATAGCAGCGGAAAATAATACAATTTCACAACTAGAAGAGATATACGGATACAAAGCTTTCCGGATATCGTTCCAGCTGTAAACCAGGATCCTGCGAATATAAATCTGCAAAACCAAAACTACTAGCTGCCCGTGTCAAAATAAGGGCACCCAGAGTTTAGGTTAAAACAATAAACTCCAGGTCAGTCATGTGACTGGTGTGAGAACTAAAACAGTTATTAATCTTTATTTTAAAAGTTAGGTAAATCAAGGGACCACGCCGTATAACACGGAACGGGTTTCCTCCCAAGAATACCAGTGCATAAAACAACAGCGCAATGCTAAATAAAGGAAAATGAAGCTGTTATAAGACCCAGGTCCTATCACACAATGCAACGCAAGCCGGGGGATAGGGTTTTCCCTTATAACAGCCAAAGAATGCTTGATACGTTTAAAACAAATCGTTTGATACTATATAAGTGCATAGTGTATAAAACAACTTCAAATCATAAGTATCAATCATAGACGGCATGGGTACCATATATCATGTCGCCATACTAGGCTCTACAAATAAAACCGCAAAGGTCACGTATTTGGAAATTGGATTTCCATCTATGAACCGAGGCAAAAGATAGTCCTCAACCGATTCGAGACTGTCTAGCCCGAGCCTCGAGACCCAGACTCAGGTGGGCCCTTGGATCGTCAGGGCCAGTCCACCGATGTGGATTAAACTTAAACCCTGAACATGCGTTTCCCCTCCCTATGGGGCGTAGGTGAGCCAACTAAATGACTCCATCGGTTCGAGAACGACCGATCAATCCGAGGCGCCTCGCAACAGCAACAACCACATAAGTCAAACTCGTCAGGGCGTGTAAAACCACTGACGCCACTTCTAACTAGAAAGAAACGCATGCCCTCCCTGAGGTCCGTCTCCCGTTTTTGGTTCATACCGGGTGTGAAGCACGCGAAGTAAACGTTACACAAAGCTACGCCACAAAGGCCGTGCTTTGATCATCACCACAAGACTTTGCTTTTCAACAGAAGCCTCGATCAATTGCCACTTAGGCATGCCACACAGGCAATTCACTCCATGCGTTTGATATCCATCAATATATAACCCCTGAGCTCGTACGTCTCAGAGAAGGGCGTTAAGCAAGAGAATAAATTCTCCGCCGCCAAACAGATATATATTTAATAGAGATCAATCACACGGACTAAAATCCAATGTCAGACACACAGTCCATTTACAAGTCCGTTCTGGGTCTGAACGAAACCGGAGGCACCTAGTACCCCGCATATCCATCGATCTCCAAGTACGTCTGGACGATCACTAACTGTTTCCATCTTCTTGGGTGTACAGCCCAATCAAGATCATCAGTAATTACCCAAACGACGTGAAGACTTCCGGTCTTCGACCACCGTCTTCATCTTCGACTTATCGTCGTATCAGTTATTCAGAATGGGATAAACCCGGTCTTTCCGAATAACTCGCGTATATTTTAAATAAGTGTTACACAAAACACAACATACGCCTCATTCCAATTCATCAGTCACTAACCGTAAATTAATCGAGAGAATAATTCCCCAAATATTAACCCCGAAGGCCGAAACCAACATCAGATCAATATCCAGAAAACCATTCTGCTTGGCTAACCGACAGTTAGTTTCTGATTTCATATTCATAGGGAAAGGTTCCCATTAATTTTATCCAAGATAAATTCCTTGAATTTATTCTTTAATCATCTTTTGAATTTCGATTCAACTAGTCGGGATTAACGAACCTTACCGAGGTAATCATTGGTTTTAATTTCCCAATCCCAACCTATTCATCTCATGAAGTAAAACTGGTAGTACTTCATATCTAACACCACGGTGTTATCGGTAAATTCAATTACCATTTCACGTTCAAATCTAATTAAAGATTTAACTATCGCCTGGAGCAAAACTGGGGATACTCCATTCTCGATCTTTTCAATCTAATTAAAGATTCATTAAAACTCCACTTAGTTTTAATCGTTAACTGGGTTAAAGAATCAGTGTCATTTAAAACACGGTTCACGATAAACCCAAAATCACCTTCCATTAATTATCAGGTTAAAGAACGAGTGTTATTTAAAACACTGTCCACGATAAACCCAAAAATCAATATCAATTCAATTCCAATTAAACATTATTTAATTGGTACACTTCATTAAATCTAAATAAAAAGATTTAATCTTTTCTCAACTGGGTTCAAGAACAGTGTTAATGAAGACACCATTCACGACAAACCCAAATCACATTTGATATTCAATACAAGGCACTGAATAGAAAATATATCGGCTTATATTCAATATCAAATTCTACGATTAACAAATGTCATATTGGAAATAACGATATAAATATATATCTTTCAAATTTCCATAACAACATCTGTATAATCACGAATTTCAACATCGAAATATTCCGAAGACAATTTCGATTCAAATCCATTCCAATGCAATCACTGGAAATTTTGGTTATTTTTAAAACCCTTTTCGAATTCAATTTATTTATTTAAAAATAAATAGAATTATAATTCTAGTTCAAAACTAGTTCATTTAGATAAAAATCTATTTTTATCTTTTCAAATATGGAGTTTTTCATCCCAATTCTTTCTAAACCATTTCTTATGTTTTTACACAAATTATTACTATTTTTAATAATTTTATCAAGGCCCGTACAGTCGATTTCCATCAACGGCCATCGAACTGTACTTACAGCGACCTTTTTCAAATTTGATCTGGACATAATTCCAAATCCAACCGTTAGATTTCTAATTTCTAATATTCGTTAGAAAGCTCTTTTCGATACGAACCCAACGGTTCCGGTTTTAGGAGAATCCGACGGTCGGATCTCCCGTTATGTCCGTTTGAAATAAATGGTCGAAATTCGCGAACTGCCGCGGCGCGTTCTATTCAGGCCATTATATTATATATATAATATATATAATATATATTTCGTCGATTTCTATTTAAAACGAATTATATAAATAGTTTTAAATTCGTTTCAAAAACAATTTCAACCTCCATTTCAACCCAAAGCAAAATTGAATTCTTCTTTATAAATTCGTTTCTATTCAATTCAAATTTCAATTCAATTTGAATTCAATTCAATTTCAATTCAATTCATTTCGAAATCATTTTCAATTCAATTCATTTCGAAATCGTTTTCAATTCATTTTATTTCGAAATCGTTTTCAATTCAATTTATTTCGAAATCGTTTTCAACTCATTTCATTTCAAAATCGTTTTCAATTCAATTCATTTCGAAATCGTTTTCAATTCAATTTATTTCGAAATCGTTTTCAATTCAATTTATTTCGAAATCGTTTTATATTCAATTCCTTTCGAAATCGTTTTCAATTCATTTCATTTCGAAATCGTTTTCAATTCATTTCATTTCGAAATCGTTTTCAATTCATTTCATTTCGAAATGGTTTTCAATTCATTTCATTTCGAAATCGTTTTCAATTCATTTCATTTCGAAATGGTTTAAAATTGATATAAATATCGTTCACGTCAAAATGGCGTCAATCTAATCAACACGGCTTCATAAATTTCTATTTTCAAATATTCTATTTCAAATATTTCTTTTTCAAAATAGTTGTTATTATCAAAATATTTCGTTCAACACATGACCAATCTCAATGGATGAGTACTGTCAACACATGAACCTTTATTTTATATTGATAAAGATGTAAATTTTATTACTAAAATATTTCGTTCAACACATGACCAATCTCAATGGATGAGTACTGTCAACACATGAACCTTTATTTTATATTGATAAAGATGTAAATTTTATTACTAAAATATTTCGTTCAACACATGACCAATCTCAATGGATGAGTACTGTCAACACATGAACCTTTATTTTATATTGTTAAAGATGTAAATTTTATTACTAAAATATTTCGTTCAACATATGACCAATCTCAATGGATGAGTACTGTCAACACATGAACCTTTATTTTATATTGATAAAGATGTAAATTTTATTACTAAAATATTTCGTTCAACACATGACCAATCTCAATGGATGAGTACTGTCAACACATGAACCTTTATTTTATATTATTCTTTATTTTCTAAATTGGAATGAGGCCCAATCAATCACCATATAATGTTAATTATATGGATTTTCATACATTACACACATATAATAGCATTGAAAAATAATCAACCATCAACCAAAGTGCACTACACTGTATAAGCATCAAATATAGATATCTAACGCTTATAACAGCCTGTCAATCAATCGATCGACATATTTAATCAATCAGGATGAGTGAACTTCAAATTTCATCCCAACACCCGTGTGGGGTTTCAAACAATCGAACACAGATTTTATTTGTGCAGTTGGGCGATGTGTAAAATTTATCGTCCCAATCAATGTCATTCAAATAGGTGTACATAAACAAACCGTCCGGTTTGTAAATGAATATTTTATTTTATTCACTTCACGTTAAAAATTATATTTTTTACGATAAAACATTTTATTTTAACATATGAATTTCTATTCAGTTCATTCTTTAAATAAAATGATATTTTTATTTTTCTAACATATTTTAGAAAATTTCGGCGACATAACGGCACGATACTAGAAACGGGACGAGGCCTAGCCTTATCCCCGGTCCAGTGAAGGCCCACGTCATTCACACATCAATCAAATCAATTTATTTCACCAAACAATTCAATTTCAAATCAAATCATCTACCTAATCTATGCAACCAAACAAACAAGTCCATGGTCTGTGGACGATTGTGTCGGGTGCTACTAAGCACCGTCTGCATCCTAGTATATATATATAACTAGAAAAAGAAATTGAAAGGTGAGAAATTCTCACAGATAGCTATCCAAACATCTTGACTCTTATTTGATATAAATCTTCTTCGTTCTCGCCTTTTTGTCACCTTCGTTGTCCGCTTTCACTACATATGTAAAAATCGAATTTTTACTTCGCTATTCAATATATAAAAATCGAATTTTTATTGTTATAAAAATCTAATCTTTCATATGAATCAAAATCCAATTGTTATTTCGCTTTTTTAGTATAAAAACCATATCTTTATAAATTATAAAAGTCGCCCCTTTTCTCTTGTTAAAAATCAAATCTTTCGCTATTTAAAAATCAAACCTTTCGCTATTTAAAAATCAAACCTTTCGCTATTTAAAAATCAAACCTTTCGCTATTTAAAAATATTTTTTTTCTATGCTGTTTATATTGTTAAAAACTGAATTTTTTTCTTCTATATATAATATTAAACAAAACTGATTTTTTTCTCTTATGTATATATATATATAACTGATTATATGAAATAAATAAACTAAATAAAATAATAATAAGAAAACTTACAGCCCAACGTATAAGCGTATAACCGAGAAGAGGGGGGGGGGGTTTGCTGTCGGAATCTGGGCTGAGGAAGGGCGCAGATGAAGTGGCAGGTCCGGCAGGGGGGTGGCGCGACTTGGGTGGTCGGCGGCTGTGGTGTTTGGCTAGGGCGGTGGTCGGTTTAACGATTTGAAGAGGGAGGAGGTCGCGATTTCCACTACGGAGAAGGGAGGGAGAAGAGAAGGCGGAGGGGGAGCAGATCGGAGAGGCTTGTCCTCCGCGGCGGTGGGCGGCGCTCTGGCGCCAGGAGGCGTCGTCGATCGATGGGTCCTCCCCGTCGTTCCTTTTCCCTCTTCTTTCTTTTTTTTTATTTTTTATTTTTTTTTATTTCAGTGATGAACGAAAATGAAGGGAAGGGGGGGCCAGAACGATTTTAAGGAGGAGGGGGGTTTTTTTTTATATATATTATTTAATTTCTAAAAGTTGACTTTTACATACGACCTCTAAACGAGGCCCATCGCCTGTCGTCCATAGCGTTTCACCCCAATTTCGAACACAATGGGATATGTATCGTAAGCTGATTCGATCGTTTCGAACAGTTTCCGTTGAATTTACATTTAAATCACTATATTGAATTTTAAACGTACGTTTCAAATTACCGGGGTCGCATACGAACTTTAAAAATTCCAGAAAAATATTTTCTAGCTTCGTATTGACGATACGGTCCTAACTAAACTAGTTTCGTCGAATTCTGAGACCGTTGGAAAAATGGCCAATTTCCAGTCGATTAAAATCAACTGAAACTGGTCAAACGCGTTTTCCTTAGCCACGCTCACATATTGATTCAGAAAATTATGAAATTTGAAACCTAGCAATAACTTGACACCACGGACCCAACAAAACTGGTTTCGTCGAAATCCGAGGTCATTTGCAAAATTTCCATTTTTAAGGGCCTGAATTCCATAGCGACTATTCAGAATTTTCAACTGGACATATCTTTTGATTCTCGCTATGAAATTTCGATTTTTCGGATTCGTTGGAAAGATATCATCAATTAGATTCCATTATTTTTGGTTTCACTAAAATCCGGATTGTTTTGCACCCGGCACATTCAATTGAAGTTTGAAATCGAATTATCGAACTACCGCGCCATTTTCAATTCCTTTTATAATTATATATAATTATTTATATTCTAACGACGACGTATATAATATATACGATCGAATTATATTCAAAATAAATTTCTCGTTGATTTTATTTAAAATAATCTATTTTAAATAATTAAAATTCGCTAAATTTGCCAAAATAAAAATTTTAAACTGACCCAGATTTTCGGGTTGTTACATTTAATCTGATCATGAAGTTTCCAAAATACCCCATATATAGGTTCTTAAATATTAAATTGATACTTCATATTATTTCTCCAGTAAACTAGAAGAAAATAATCTCCCTACAATTACTTGTTACATATTCATTTTTTTTTTGAGTTATATATAGTATATTTGTTTAAATATAAGATCTTTATAAATCTACCAACATTTTTAATAATTATTATAATATTTTGAATGATTCGCTTTTTTGTATCATCATGAACTACCAAAAACTCCTTTTTATATCATTTAAAAATAGGATAAATTGACACGATTAATCCCAAGTTTCACGTGTCTTTCCATATTGATACAGAGTTTGGATTTTTTTAGTTAATCCCAAGTTGGAGGAGGGTCCTTTCCCATGTTGATCTCATTAACCTTTTAGCCTGCTTAACCGGAAAACTTTCCCAACAAAATCAATTGTGACATTTTAATAGTTCTTTCTTCTTTCTTATTCGTTACCAACACACTACAACAAAACATATCTATTACAATGGGCAATGCCCGTTGTAATAGGGGCTTTACAGCGGCCAGCCTGCCCGTTGTATTAGGCCATGTTGTAATATGTCCCCTTTTACAACGGGGCAATGAACGTGGTAAGAGATAGTTGTAATAGACTTTTTACAACGGTCTTATGTTGTTGTTGTATGTTCCTTCAATAGAATAACAGCCCGTTGTAATATTTTTTGCAACAGGTATTGACCGTTGTAATATCCTCTATAACAACAATAAATGCTCGTTGTAAAAGGATGAAAGTTGCAATGAATTTGAATATTACACATAATATTAATAATTTTTGCAAGAATTGAATATTTAATTCAAAAATTATTTTTAAACAAATATTTATTACACTTTCAAATAGTACACAGTGTTTCCCCTCCATTTACACAATCACTTGTACATACACTTCCTCATTACATTTCACTCGTATACATTGACTCCTCACTACACACTTTGTAACACCCCACATCTTTTAAGGTCACTCACAAAGGGAATGCCTTAACTTCAATGGAGTATTATGGGTACTGGAACAGAAATATTACAAGACAGACATATATAAAACAGCGGAAAATAAAGTGGAAGTACTTCAAATCATTTATTAAATATAAATGTTTACAAGAAAAGCCCATCAACTTCCAATACCCAATTTCATAGTTAAAATATCTGTCTTGCTCAAAAACAAAGAAGCATAAAAACAAACAGCAGTATTCCCCAATAAAGCAAAGCAAGCCATAGCCAAGAGAAATCCAAGCCATACATGAAAGAGCCTTGGAGCTTGGTAAGATCCGAACTAAGCTGTATTCCCACCCTGTGAACCTGGTGGGGGGGGGGAAACGGAAGAAAAAGAGGCGAAACAAAACGGGTCAGTCATAAAGACTGAGTAAGTCCTAGTGACTTTCAGCATAAAAATAGGTAAAGATAACATGGCATGAATAAACTGAAAGTAAACATAAGCATGATGACAAGGTAGGCAAGATAAACTAACATAACAAGATAAACTATGATAACAAGATAAACTAAGGTAACGAGATAAACTTCGGGCACGATGAAACAAGTATAACGTCCCATAATTTCTATCAAGTGTCCCACCGCATGGTTTCTATCAAGAATAACATCGCAAGGTTTCTAAGCTTTACCATTAAAACGGTATCTATTTGCTCTGCACCACCTAACTAGCATCCTCGTAAGTGTCTTACATTGAATGATCCGTATTCCTACTAGTGTCCCAACTAGTGTCCTGTGTAACAAGGATCCGTACCCCCTACTAGTAGCCCGTGTTATATAATAATTACAACGTGATCCCAATCCCCGCAATTATAGTAGCCTTCAAGTGTACATCGATTATGAGGATTCCACCTCGATCACCCCAATGGCCATGTATATATTCGATGCACCCTTACTACCTTATCGATCGGCTCCCTACTTGACCTAGTTCTCGTTTGTGTCACGCGGCCCCCTACTTGTAGATACCTGTGCTGGTCCCACCATGGGGTGTATCAAGTCCCATGGTGGCAACCCTGACACAATCAAGATGCACAGCTTTATACATACTGATGCCCAGTGGCTAAATTTTCTGCGCCGAAGTGTGTGCACGCCCGCACTCCGTTAGAACCTGCACTGCTGCACCAACGCCGCAAATTTGACCTCTTATAATCAGCCCAGTAATCGTGCCCCACCCTGCCTAGCTCAGGGTTCCGTTGATACCTAATGTGGGTTACTGCTGAAATGGGTCCCCGTTACTAGGTTTTTCTAATGGTTAAGTCTGTGGGCCTATATTCTCTGATATTACCCACCAACCCTGATGTGTACTTAACCCCGCTACTGATTCAAGCATGTGTATTTAATGGTTAAGTGTATGTGGGCCTATATTTACTAATATTACCCACCAACCCGATATGTACTTAACCCTTCTACTCGTTATGTTACCATGGTTAAGTGTTTACCTTAGTTAACTTAACCTTTCTCGCTTATTATGTTTGATTGGTTAAGTGTGGTTTATTAACTTAACCCCGTTCGTCTATCTGGTTACATTAGTTAAGAATTTTCTTGTTAACTTAACCCCATGTGTTACTTAACCCCATGTGTTACTTAACCCTACCACGCATCACATCAGATTGGTTAAGTGCATGTCAACTTAACCCCATCCATTAGTCATATTATAATGGTTAAGTGTTATCAACTTATTCAAGTTAACTTAACCCACCCGCTTGTCCTGTTTTGTTGGTTAAGTGTTACTACTTAACCGCAACCACTTGTCTAATCAACCCATCGTATTAGTTAAGTGTTCTCATTAACTTAACCTCACTCTCTAGTCCTGTTTAATCATGTTATAATGGTTAAACATTTGCTTAACCTTACCCACTCCCGTAGTCAACATATTAAATTGGTTAAGTGTCCAGATTAACCTAATCATATTACTTAACCCACCCATTTATATCATATTGGTTAAGTGTTCTTATTTACTTAACCCTACCCACTGGTCTAATTACCATGTTACGTTGGTTAAGTATTACTATTCGTATTTCCACATGTCACCCACTTAACCCCCATGTCCCACCACATATTTATCTGGTTAAGTATTTCTTAATTCATTAAGGTCGTAACCTTATAAAGACCTCTCACATTAGACTGACATTTATGGCAGCTGGATTTGCCGGGCGGGTCCGGGCAGTCTTACACCATAAAAGAGTCTAACCTCGTGTCTTTACAACTGTTACGCTTTTAATTTGGGCCTAGGACCTCTCACATTGGGCTGACATTTGTGACTACTGGATTCGCCGGGCGGTTCCGGGCAGGTTTACGTCACAAATGAGTCCAACCTCGTGTCCTCCTAAGCATTGATTATTACTTATAATCTTTTACCCCAATTTGAATTTATTTCCCCTATTCAAATTATCAATTTATTCCTAATTTAACGATGTCCATAATTGACTCAATTATGTCCATCAATTAATGGTATGCAAAATCATACCAATTTTACCACAATTTATCTTAGGCCATTAAAGGCAACTTATCTCAATTTATATTTATCCCTCTTTTAAGGCTATTACATGCCAACTACCCAAAACCTATTTAGGCGTGTTCATATTAGCCCCTTTTCAAGACATAAATTATCATATGTGTTTCAACTACAAATTTCACCTATTTAACATATGCCCAAGTTCTAGATTACATGTCCGTTTTACATATGCCTAATTCATACCAAATTTACATATGTTCAATTCATGCCTGTTTACATGTATGCCAAATTTATATATGCCTAATCTTAGACAATTTTACATATATACCAAGTTTCATGCCTTTTTATACATATATCAAGATTCATAGTTTACATGTTTACAAAGCTTTGCCCAATTCACATAGATCAATTTTTAGCCAAATATATGTATCAATATTCTTGCCATATTTTACATAGGTCAAGTTTTATACCAACTACATGTATTCCATGTTTACCCCAATTTACCCAAGCTAGCAAAACTTTAATTATAACGATAATACCCAAATTCAAATTTCGTGTTAATGGCAATAATACCCAAGTATCCAGTTTTCATATTATGCCTTCGATTCTACCAAACACATATATCCAACAAGGCAATATCCCAATATTTCCCCCGTATTCAATCGCACACAAATCACAGTTTAGGCCTAGGTCCGAAATTGACCAAGGTTCATCAAAAGAAAACAAATAGGGGAAAGGTAGAATTTTGCATCAAAATAATATCGGAGAGAAAACATCATCACAGGCATATTAAGATTACAACAAGCTTAATAGATCATGAACTAGATATGAGAGTGAAAATAGAAAAGTTTCCAAGATCCAAGAAGAAACAAGAATAGATCTGGATCGATAAACATACTTAATCCAATTCCACTTTAATTCATGGCCACATTATAATTAAATATTTAAATCGGAAAGCAATTAGAACTTACAGAGAACGGCTAATGAATTAAGAAGTGAATTTGTCTTAGAAAGTTGCAGTGTCATTGATCTATCCCCTTGAATTTGTTGTAGAAGCATTGATCTTTGATTTGATTTGAGTTTGGACGCTTAAGCTTTAATTTGGAGACGGCGGCCATGGCTCAAGAGAGATTTTAGCAGCATTTTGGTGTCATATGAATTTGTGTGAGTTAGACTAGGTCTAGGTGTTATTTAATAGGTGTAGAAATTCATTTCAGCCATCGGATTAACCCTAAAACCCATCTGGACCATCAAAACTCATCCCGGGCCTCAAAAATGGGTTCTGGGCCACCCCAGGCCGACCAGGTCGACCTGTACAGAGGGGGGGGGGTCGACACTACAGTCGACCTGGGGGGGGGGGGGGCAGGTCGACTATAGTGTCGACACTATGGTCGACCTGGGTCAGTCTGCCAGAAAGTCTGCTGAAATCTTGTTTTGGCCATATCTTGGTCATACGGACTTCGATTTTCGAAAACTCAGACTCTATTTCGCGTATTTTTCCGAGAGGAACGCAATGGTGATGTCCATTTTACCTAATTACTGATTCTTGAATAAGTTATCCTTATTTTACTATCTTTTCCGTTACATACGCCGTTATCGAACTAATTTTTCTTCTCTTCCATGTATTAATTAATTCTCCTTATGCATCACCATTATTTACCTATCATAAGCATATTTTCATATATTTTATTTCATTTTTAATTATATTAAAAAATACGGGGTGTTACATTCTCCCCTCCTTAAAGGATTTCGTCCCCGAAATCTTCAAGTTAAGAAGAATGTGTCCTACCATCCATCATCCATCATCCATCTACTCAATCATTAATCACAGGCATTCATTGTCCTTAAGAGATTTCTAATGATGTATGAACATATGCAAGAAGTGTGTGTATATGTTCCTTGTCTAGTGCAAATGATCAGGCCTGATTGATCTTCTAAATGCGAAATATGTTTAGTGCCATGAGTCCAACATGTATGCAAATAGTCCTAGTCACATAAACACTATATGTGTGCACAAACATCCATCCATATGCAACATTCACATGATAACACATTAAATTTCATCCACAAACAAGTGTAAACACTCATGCATATGCAATATGAAAGGTGACTGAGTCGATCTAGTGCCTAATGTGTGTAAATGCATCCACGAGCAACCACTAGCAACCACTTGCAGCCGCTTGCAACCATCAATCATAACATGTCTCAAACACATGTTTACACCCAATTGTTCCTATCTAAAGGTATAGTCGAATGATAGAAGCAAGTAAAAACTTTGTGCCCATTAGGCAATGTCAAAACTGGAAATCTATGCCACATATATATTGATTAGGAGAAGAACTCTCTAAGCATCAGCCCCGAAGACCGAAATCAACATCAGACTGACACCCAAAGAATTACTCAACCCAACCACTATATATGATTCTAGGAAACTAAGCATGATGGACTCCTTTTAGGTCACAAGGGAATCCCTTCCTAAGACCAAGCCCAAAAAGTTTAGTCAAACCAACGAACACCCTCAAGCCCCAACATGTGTTACTAACAGATGAGTCATACTCCCTATGGGGTTTGCAACAGAAATTGGATTGAGAATGGGACCGAGAGGATATACACAAAAGATAGTATGCAAGTAAGCTCTACAGGAAGAGAGGGATCAAGGATATACTCTTAAGAAGAGATATGATGCACGAATCTAGTCTTCAATCTTCTAAGTCGCATTTCCTTGAGCTTAACTCCGTCGTGCTTTGACCATCTTTAACTTCACAATTTCGTAGCTTCTTAATTCTTGTTTCCAAAATATGAGTTGGAACTCATTTCACTATTGCCTCTCGTTCCACTTTCACTTATCCTCCTTTTTGTATACTCAGCTTACACATAACAACGTACTCATGGTTTCACAAAAGCTCTCCAAAATTTTACTAGTAAATCTTGGATCTCGTTCACTTACTAGAAAGTATTCCACATAGATGAATTATCTCTTGAAAATAAACAAATGTCAACCATGTTGCCCAATGTACTTACTTAGGTGACTCTCTACTACTCATGCATAAGCGAAATGACTCATCCGCCTTAGTGGCGAACACTACTCGAGCGGATCAACTAATGTATCAAGAGATTCTAGGTAACTAATCCTAATAGAACCCTAAAGGTTACATGCGACTTCGAGGGTATTACCGAGGCAAGTCAAAAGTCTAACTACCCTCCTTTCGAAACCGAGAATGGCACCCTTATCGGATAACCACTTCATCCCTAGAATCAACCCATAGCTCACCAAAAACATGAGCATTCCTCCTAAACTCAACACTTAGCATAGACATTCTCAAATCCTAACAAGTCATGAATAAATGAGCCGATTCCCCAACAGGATTTGAGACAAAAATGTGATCCTCTACTACGCTAGTACTAAGGTGCAGAGACTCAACTACCGAAGCAGAATTCAAAGGATGCGATGTACAAAAACAAAGTTCTAGTGGGATGATAGAAAAGAAAGCTAAACTTTTAACAGAACGTTACCGCCTCTCTTAGGTATACAATTGCCCTCTCGACGATCTTGCCTTTTTGCCTTTGTCCTTGTCTTATACTTAACTACATGTCCATTTTTACCATACTAAAGACACTCTCTCTTGTCATGGGTTCTACTATTCTTTCACTTTGGCCTCTTTCCTTTCACTTTTTTTCCTCCTTCGTGGATTAAGCTATAACTAGTCTCTTGTTCTTACTGTCCTTGTATAGTTTGTTGACAAGTCCTTCGAAGCTACCTCCAACACACGACAATTCTACACAGCTTGAAATACGATTAGTCGCAAGTAAAACTACTGTGGCTACAGATGGAGGTTGGGCACTTCTTTGCCCTTCGACATATGTCTGATGCCTACGAAACTATGGTGAAAAGAGAGAGAGGAGAGATTTCAAGAGGGAATCAAAAGATAGTGCATATGGCTTTGGGGAATATGCCTTTTAATCAAAACAAAATTTTCTTGAAAATTTGCTTCTTTGTAAATGTTTTGAAAACTAGTTCAGAAGGTTTTTGAAAACTTTTGCCCAGTCTGGTAACCTTCTGCTCTGATACCAAATGTAACACCCCACATCTGTTAAGGTCACTCACAAAGGGAATGCCTTAACTTCAATGGAGTATTATGGGTACTGGAACAGAAATATTACAAGACAGACATATATAAAACAACGGAAAATAAAGTGGAAGTACTTCAAATCATTTATTAAATATAAATGTTTACAAGAAAAGCCTATGTTTACAAGAAAAGCCCATCAACTTCCAATACCCAATTTCATAGTTAAAATATCTGTCTTGCTCAAAAACAAAGAAGCATAAAAACAAACAGCAGTATTCCCCAATAAAGCAAAGCAAGCCATAGCCAAGAGAAATCCCAGCCATACATGAAAGAGCCTTGGATCTTGGTAAGATCCGAACTAAGCTGTATTCCCACCCTGTGAACCTGGGGGGGGGGGGAACGGAAGAAAAAGAGGCGAAACAAAACGGGTCAGTCATAAAGACTGAGTAAGTCCTAGTGACTTTCAGCATAAAAATAGGTAAAGATAACATGGCATGAATAAACTGAAAGTAAACATAAGCATGATGACAAGGTAGGCAAGATAAACTAAGATAACAAGATAAACTATGATAACAAGATAAACTAAGGTAACGAGATAAACTTCGGGCACGATGAAACAAGTATAACGTCCCATAATTCCTATCAAGTATCCCACCGCATGGTTTCTATCAAGAATAACATCGCAAGGTTTCTAAGCTTTACCATTAAAACGGTATCTATTTGCTCTGCACCACCTAACTAGCATCCTCGTAAGTGTCTTACATTGAATGATCCGTATTCCTACTAGTGTCCCAACTAGTGTCCTGTGTAACAAGGATCTGTACCCCCTACTAGTAGCCCGTGTTATATAATAATTACAACATGATCCCAATCCCCGCAATTATGGTAGCCTTCAAGTGTACATCGATTATGAGGATTCCACCTCGATCACCCCAATGGCCATGTATATATTCGATGAACCCTTACTACCTTATCGATCGGCT
Organism: Allium sativum; assembly: GCA_030737875.1. Lineage (NCBI taxonomy): Eukaryota > Viridiplantae > Streptophyta > Magnoliopsida > Asparagales > Amaryllidaceae > Allium > Allium sativum. The sequence continues at coordinate 565,735,309 of CM060920.1, read as the reverse complement.
CCCTACTTGACCTAGTTCTCGTTTGTGTCACGCGGCCCCCTACTTGTAGATACCTGTGCTGGTCCCACCATGGGGTGTATCAAGTCCCATGGTGGCAACCTTGACACAATCAAGATGCACAACTTTATACCTACTGATGCCCAGTGGCTAAATCTTCTGTGCCGAAGTGTATGCACACCCGCACTCCGTTAGAACCTGCGCTGCTGCACCAACCGCCGCTAATTTGACCTCTTATAATCAGCCCAGTAATCGTGCCCCGCCCTGCCTAGCTCAGGGTTCCGTTGATACCTAATGTGGGTTACTGCTGAAATGGGTCCCCGTTACTAGGTTTTTCTAATGGTTAAGTCTATGGGCCTATATTCTCTGATATTACCCACCAACCCTGATGTGTACTTAACCCCGCAACTGATTCAAGCATGTGTATTTAATGGTTAAGTGTATGTGGGCCTATATTTACTAATATTACCCACCAACCCGATATGTACTTAACCCTTCTACTCGTTATGTTACCATGGTTAAGTGTTTACCTTAGTTAACTTAACCTTTCTCGCTTATTATGTTTGATTGGTTAAGTGTGGTTTATTAACTTAACCCCGTTCGTCTATCTGGTTACATTGGTTAAGAATTTTCTTGTTAACTTAACCCCATGTGTTACTTAACCCTACCACGCATCACATCAGATTGGTTAAGTGCATGTCAACTTAACCCCATCCACTAGTCATATTATAATGGTTAAGTGTTATCAACTTATTCAAGTTAACTTAACCCACCCGCTTGTCCTGTTATGTTGGTTAAGTGTTACTACTTAACCACAACCACTTGTCTAATTAACCCATCGTATTAGTTAAGTGTTCTCATTAACTTAACCTCACTCTCTAGTCCAGTTTAATCATGTTATAATGGTTAAACATTTGCTTAACCTTACCCACTCCCGTAGTCAACATATTAAATTGGTTAAGTGTCCAGATTAACCTAATCATATTACTTAACCCACCCATTTATATCATATTGGTTAAGTGTTCTTATTTACTTAACCCTACCCACTGGTCTAATTACCATGTTACGTTGGTTAAGTATTACTATTCGTATTTCCACATGTCACCCACATGTCACCCACTTAACCCCCATGTCCCACCACATGTTTATCTGGTTAAGTATTTCTTAATTCATTAAGGCCGTAACCTTATAAAGACCTCTCACATTAGACTGACATTTATGGCAGCTGGATTTGCCGGGCGGGTCCGGACAGTCTTACACCATAAAAGAGTCTAACCTCGTGTCTTTACAACTGTTACGCTTTTAATTTGGGCCTAGGACCTCTCACATTGGGCTGACATTTGTGACTACTGGATTCGCCGGGTGGTTCCGGGCAGGTTTACGTCACAAATGAGTCCAACCTCGTGTCCTAAGCATTGATTATTACTTATAATCTTTTACCCCAATTTGAATTTATTTCCCTTATTCAAATTATCAATTTATTCCTAATTTAACGATGTCCATAATTGACTCAATTATGTCCATCAATTAATGGTATGCAAAATCATACCAATTTTACCACAATTTATCTTAGGCCATTAAAGGCAACTTATCTCAATTTATATTTATCCCTCTTTTAAGGCTATTACATGCCAACTACCCAAAACCTATTTAGGCATGTTCATATTAGCCCCTTTTCAAGACATAAATTATCATATGTGTTTCAACTACAAATTTCACCTATTTAACATATGCCCAAGTTCTAGATTACATGTCCGTTTTACATATGCCTATTTCATACCAAATTTACATATGTTCAATTCATGCCTATTTACATGTATGCCAAATTTATATATGCCTAATCTTAGACAATTTTACATATATACCAAGTTTCATGCCTTTTTATACATATATCAAGATTCATAGTTTACATGTTTACAAAGCTTTGGCCAATTCACATAGATCAATTTTTAGCCAAATATATGTATCAATATTCTTGCCATATTTTACATAGGTCAAGTTTTATACCAACTACATGTATTCCATGTTTACCCCAATTTACCCAAGCTAGCAAAACTTTAATTATAACGATAATACCCAAATTCAAATTTCGTGTTAATGGCAATAATACCCAAGTATCCAGTTTTCATATTATGCCTTCGATTCTACCAAACACATATATCCAACAAGGCAATATCCCAATATTTCCCCCGTAATCAATCGCATGCAAATCGCAGCTTAGGCCTAGGTCCGAAATTGACCAAGGTTCATCAAAAGAAAACAAATAGGGGAAAGGTAGAATTTTGCATCAAAATAAGATTGGAGAGAAAACATCATCACAGGCATATTAAGATTACAACAAGCTTAATAGATCATGAACTAGACATGAGAGTGAAAATAGAAAAGTTTCCAAGATCCAAGAAGAAACAAGAATAGATCTGGATCGATAAACATACTTAATCCAATTCCACTTTAATTCATGGCCACATTATAATTAAATATTTAAATCGGAAAGCAACTAGAACTTACAGAGATTGGCTAATGAATTAAGAAGTGGATTTGTCTTAGAAAGTTGCAGTGTCATTGATCTATCCCCTTGAATTTGTTGTAGAAGCATTGATCTTTGATTTGATTTGAGTTTGGACGCTTAAGCTTTAATTTGGAGACGGCGGCCATGGCTCAAGAGAGATTTTAGCAGCATTTTGATGTCATATGAATTTGTGTGAGTTAGGCTAGGTCTAGGTGTTATTTTATAGGTGTAGCAATTCATTTCAGCCATCGGATTAACCCTAAAACCCATCCAGACCATCAAAACTCATCCCGGGCCGCAAAAATGGGTTCTGGGCCACCCCAGGCCGACCAGGTCGACCTGTACAGAAGGGGGGTCGACACTACAGTCGACCTGGGGGGGGGGGGGGGGGGCAGGTCGACTATAGTGTCGACACTATGGTCGACCTGGGTCAGTCTGCCAGAAAGTCTGCTGAAATCTTGTTTTGGCCATATCTTGGTCATACGGACTCCGATTTTCTAAAACTCGGACTCTATTTTGCGTATTTTTCCGAGAGGAACGCAATGGTGATGTCCATTTTACCTAATTCCTGATTCTTGAATTAGTTATCCTTATTTTACTATCTTTTCCGTTACATACGCCGTTATCGAACTAATTTTTCTTCTCTTCCATGTATTAATTAATTCTCCTTATGCATCACCATTATTTACCTATCATAAGCATATTTTCATATATTTTATTTCATTTTTAATTATATTAAAAAAATACGGGGTGTTACACACTTATTCACTCATATACACGTACATAGTCATCACACTCACACTCTCACTGTATTTTTAGTCTTTGGCTTCTTGCTTCAAGACCTCGTAGATTTCATTCTATATAAAGCCTGCTTATTTTCAGCAAATGGTGCATTCAAAGTCTAAATCCAGAAATTTCATCAGAGAGTGATTTAATGGAAAGTCATCAAATAAAAAAGGCTATCAAATTTCAAAAGTAAAGTCATATTTTTGTCCCCTAAATTTGTTTCCTTACAAATGAATTTGATCATATTCTCAAAATGGCTTTTCTGTTATACAAGGTTAAAACAACATAGCATACGTATTTCTAATAAAAGTTATGTGGTTTATTATTTGCTAAGCAGACCATACACAGTGCAACTTATTTCAAGTGTTAAACTGCAAACAACTTATATCGCAATTCTCCTCTTGATCAGTAATGTCTTTCCCCTCTATCTGTCCTAATCCACATATGTTTAAAGAAAATACCCTATTGTTGATGAAGACAGATTCACATTGGTAAAGTACAGCAAAAGCAGCAAATGGTATTTCAGTTCCAAATGAAAATAACTTCTTTAAGAAGGAACAATGAACAATTTTCAAGGACTGCTCTAGAAAACAAATAACAATAAGGTGCCTTTTCCACACTTTAATAATTGGAAACTCGACAGCAATGCTTTTGGCACGTCAAAAATAATCTGGCAATACAAATATTCTGATCATAAATCAATCATGAACAAATCACTAAATGTTGTACCAATTTATAGAAACAACCAAACTCAACTTGTTGTGTTACACATCAAGAAAGCCTATACATAGGCTGATGTGGTTAAAATAAGGAGTTCATCAAATTTTGATTTGAATTATATGGATCCATTATGACTAAATGGAATGGAACTAATAGTGGTGAAAGAGGCCATAGGTAGAAGAATTGAGAATAAATGGAGGCATACTATATCGCTTATGTATTCGGAAATAGACTAGCATATCATCCCTTTTAAATTTATCATCTTTTGCTTGTTTCTCTCTAAGTATGGATTTAAAGCTATATTTTGAAATAATCTTGTTCAAGAAATTTTACTAGTTAACTAAAAAATATAAGGCAAGCTCAAATACTTAAATAAAATGAGAAACATACCTGAGGAAGCAGAGCTGATTCCTTTGGGGTCGTTTTCTTCTCTATGGATGTTCCTATTTAGCAAGCCTTTCGTGAAAGGAGGTCTCTTTTACCAATGAATCACAAATATCAGTCATTTTGGCTTCTGTGTTCCCACTTCTCTGCCTTGGGTTCCAAACATAACATATCATCGCTTATGTATGCGGAACTAGATAGACTAGCATATCATCTGAATAATTCCAGAAAATCACAGTAGACAAACTCTTCAGCGACAACATTAAAAAAATGTTTAAAATAACATGTAGTCATACTGATATGCAATTCCAAATTTAAGATGTAAGTCACTATTCATGGCCTAAAAATATATACAGTGTCATATGCAATACAAGGCAAAAGTGCCAAAATAATAACTACAACAAATAAAAATGCGATCAACACTGATCAATCCAAGCAAGCAATGGGATGAAATTATTTTAACTCTGAATTTTAAAGCATGTGTGAGAAAGAAAAAAATTTGAATGAACACAGTAAAATCCTATCGCGTTGTGTATTTGCTCTTTGGTTGCTAACACAGTAAGTATTATATTAGAAAGCCATGTTCAAGTCCGAGGGGGAAAATCACAAATCTTTCACTGATCTGCTCAATAGTTATTGCAAAAAAAAAATATTAACAAACCTCTGTACAAATCCTTATACACATCTTTTAGCAGCCGACATAAGGAAAGTTGCATCAAAAGTTTCAAGTTACCAATGGAATGAACAGCAGAAAACTTAAAAAGTAACAGCACTCGGGTCACAAATCTCTGAAAATCTGTACACCAGCTTTGACAAAATCTTCACAACATAATTTTAAGGCAGAACCTGAAGATACTGAGAAGAGTAACCAACGGTTTTATTTTTGAAACCAGGTAAACTAATCAACACTTGACAACCTAAGCCACTAAGCCACAACAAAATATCAATAATTAAAGGATCGAGCAAGCAACAAATTGGAAGAAAAACTCTTACCAACTTGAAGTGTCATAGATTCAGGACCGGAGATGTTCGCTGGCGCGACCTGGTGTTGGAGCGGGTTCGCCAGTGGATGGCATTAACACCCAGTCGACGTCGAGAAGGGCACTAGCTCAGATATTCTTTCGCGCGTAAGCAAGGGGAGGCCGATTTGAAGAATTGGAGGAGGCGTCGAACCTGGAGAAGGTGGGTGGTGTGACATCGCCTATCTGCGATGGTGGGAGATGGGAAGTCGAACAAAAGGCGACGATCGTTTGGTGGACCGAATTAGGGATTTGGGAGAAAAAAAGTGATTTGGGGAAAGGAATAGAGAATGAAATAAAACGAACAGGAAAAATATAAAATAAAGGAAGAGAGGCGGAAATACAGAAAGGGAAGACCCGAAACGTGGCTATAGAATTCAAAGAGCAGGTTATAAGTGTCCGTACAAGTAACACGTGTCTCAATAATTTAGTCAACATTCAACAAGAGGCATGATATTTAAACAAATATTAAGTATAAATACCGTAATTTAGTCAGCATTCAACAAGAGGCAAGATATTTAAACAAATATTAAGTATAAATACGATTATACAAAACAAACAATACTAGTGTAATAAGATCAACACTAGTGTATTTATACATTTTCAAAAACAAGTTTTAAATTGAATTTAAAATGAAATTCAAATCCAATTGTAAATTTCCAAGTTAAGTTCATATTTATATTTTAAGAATCAAATCTACAAATATTAACACTATATACTATAATTAGTTTAAATGATTAATGTAATGTGTATTTTATTTTAACTTTTAATATTAATTATTAATCATAAATAATTATTAATGGTATTTATTTTTAATTATAATTTATTATATGTTTAACATTTATAACTCGATATTACTTGCTAATAACTAAAAAGTAAAACTAAACCAGTTGGATTACTGATTGTATATAATAATTAGTAATTAGTGATTAGTTATTTATATTCATTAATTATTATAAGTTATAAATGATTAATATAATATTATTAATGATTAATTATTTAATTTTAATAAATAATATAATATTATTAATGATTAGTGTCATATAATAGTTTAATTAGTAATTAATGATAGTATATTATAATTAGTAATTATTAACATATGATTTATATAATATTATTAAAGATTAATTATGAAATATTAATAAATAACAAGTATTATTTTTAAGAAAGCATTGTAATTTTCAATTATTTATTATCACCTATTACAACAAACGTTTTTAGCACGTTGTAATAATAATTAATTATTACAAGTTATAAATGATTAATGTAATGTCATTAATTATTAAATATTAATAAATATATAGTATTATTAATGATTAGTAATTATTAATGCAATATTACAGTTACAGGCAATAATATAAGTAATATAACATCATTGAATGAAATCTAAATATGTATACAATAATATAAAGAAAATATTATTTAATTTTTTTTACGGCTATTTGGGTAGACATTATATATATTATTATTTTTACAATGATATTATAAATAATATAATAAGGTGGTGCCTGGCGCAGCGGTAAGGTTACCCGGTTGGTAATCTGGAGCGCGCAGGTTCGAGTCCCGGCCTCTTCACATAAGTGAAGGAAAGGCTGTGCGCACTAATCGACCACCCCCAGAGCCCGGAAAGCCGTGAGAATAGTACTAGGACGGGAGACTGCCTAGGAAGTCCTCTCGCGCTTCAGTATGGGAGCCTTTGGCACTAGGTATCCACCATTATAAATAATATAATATTATTGTTAATAATTATTATTAATGATTAATTATTAAATATTAACAAATTATATAATATTATTAATGATTACTAACATAATATTATAGTTAATAGTTAGTAATAATATTAGAATTGACATATATTACAATAGATATTTTGTGAACATTGTAAAATTGGCATCTATTACAACGGGCCTGAAATGACCATTGCTCTATTACAACGTGTAGTTTTTGCCTATTGTAAAAAGAGCGTTGTAAATGATATCTATTACAAATGTCCAAAAACGACCTTTGTAATAGCATTCCATTACAATGGGCAGTGTGTGCCCGTTGTAATAGATTGTTGTACAGCCATCTATTACAACGGTTCAGGAAGTGACCATTGTAATAGCATTCTATTACAATGGGCAGCCAGCGCCCGTTGCAAAATGGATGTTGTAATAGGGTATTTTTGTTGTAGTGACAACACTCCGATATGCCCAAATCAATTGCGATTAAGCATTCAAGCTCTTCATTTTCTTAAGCTTGAAGTTTAGATCTACAGTGTACAGCATGACTAGCCTTTTTCTAAAAGGAACGAAATTTCTCTCCTTAAATTCGTGACTTCACTTCTCCTTTTAACAAAAAAATGAAACTTTGTTCCCCTTATGCAATTCAAAATTCGCAAATCTTGCTCTTTCCTTTGTTTGTTCGATTCTGGAATCACCAAATTACTACTGCTTGGTTAGGGTTCTGATTGCTAGGCTTTGATAGGGATTGTTTGTTTTAGTGATTTGGTGATAGAGATTCAAGTGAGGGTTGCGCTGGATCTAAGTGATGAGGAGTTGTGTTACCTGTAGCGTTTGGTTGCACGATTTGTTGATTTATCGAAGAGGGGTGGTTGGAGCAATGGGTACAGTGACTGATTTGGTTGTGGTTGAGTATGAAGGTTTCAGTTGTATAGTGTTTGGGTTTGTGAAGTGATTATATCTGAGATGGCTGTGGGTTTGTGGCAGTAGTGTAGGTGATGAATGATGGGCTTTTCCTGGTGGTGGGTGGTGAGGTCTGATTTCCAGGTGGATGTTTTGGTGACTATAGGGCAGGTGATTAACAGGTTTGTGAACTTGGGAAGGTTGTTGATATATTTATGGTAAGAACTTAGGAAATCGCAAAGTCGGGTGGTGCTGGACTAATGTGAGGGAATATTTGTGTTGATCGAGTGCAGCTTCATAGGGGGAGGAGATGGAAATGTTGAAGGAGAGAAAAATGGTGAAGCCGTAATGTTGAAGCATGGCTTCTGGATGGAGATAGGGTAGTGGAAAATATTCGAATTTGGTGGGTTCAAGCTAATGGTGCGAGAGTTTAAAATTGAAAGGGAAAAAGATGAGCGACCACATGATAATTATTGTTGATTAATGTAAAAAATTAATTAATTGTGTTAATGATGTGCTAATCTTGTTTTAACTTATGTGCGTGATATACAGTTTACCAGTAAAACAGATTAAAAGGTTAATGGGATCAATATGAGAAGAGACCCCCACACTTGGGATTAACTAAAAATAATATAAACTCTGCATTAATATGGGAAGACACGTGAAACTTGAGATTAATCGTGTCAATTTAGCCTTAAAAATATGATCTACCAAATCAATTTTTTTCATACATTATTGTTTTTCGTTACAAATACTACCAACAGTTAATGTCCGTTAAACACAGAATTTGACAAATAAAGTTTCTTTATAAGTTGTTTTCATAATTAATAATCCAATCATAAATCAAAATGATCAAAAATCTTGATATTGCAACTTAAAAGCAAAAATTCAAATCAACTACACATTATTTCAGCAAAGCAAGAATATGATTAAAAGGCAGTGCAAATAATTTTATTTTGAATTTTTTAAGCACGATCAATTCGTAGAACAACAGCTCATGCAAGAAGCATGTGTAATGATCATGCGTGAAGCGTGTGCCGTAACGCTCGTTATTTTATAATCGTCTTGTAAAGAGAATTTAGTTTGATTACTGGTTTAACCAAATTAACCAAAAATTTATTATATTTTCTTTATCAATGTTATAATATTTTTGACGGAAAAAAATGTCATAACACCCAAAGATTCTCTGTACACTAGAGAGTAAGTTTCGCATAAAGAAATGAAGTGCAGAAAGCAGTAAATGACACAGAGATTTATTGTGGTTCGGTTCGTGAGGGGCCTACATCCACTTTGAAGGATTTCATTGATCTTTTATTCACAAAATTGAGTTACAAGCATTGAACGTAATCGCGGCATTTGTTTAAAAGTTCGTTCATGTATGCAGGAGTCATATTTGCCATATGCTAAGTCTTGAAAAAAAATGTAATTTGTGCTTCTTCCTCCTCAAGAGTTATGCTGTCATTAATGAGTTCTAGGAGCTTGAAGAGGTGTCAAATCAGCCAAAACCCAACCGTTGTGAAGAATGAGAAAAGGGTATTTATAGGTGATGGATTACGTGGGAGTATGTAAATTTTAAGGACCACACGGTAAAATTTCATATCCATGGAAGGCCACACACGGAATTTCGCATCCCCCTTTTAGCGCATAAGAGATTTCGTATCCCCCCCCCCCCGAGGGATACGTGTAGATCGTATCAATCTCGTATCCCTAAGGATCGTTGTTTCGTATCCCTCGGGGATACGAAATCTCATATCCCCTGAGGGATACGAAGTTGTACCCTTAGGGGTGTAGTGATAATGTTTTGCATGGAGGAAGTCGAGATTTCCGGTGTGCATCGGAAGGATTTGAAATAGGCTGGGTGGAGGCTGCAGGGAGTCGAATCTCGAGGGATTCAAAATGTCAGTGGTTAAAGGATTCGAAGCCCATGGGGTTCGAATTATGTGGAGCTGAGGTAGACGATATCCTCTAAGGATTCGAACTTGAGGGAGTCGAAGTCCTTTGAGGGATTCGAAGTGTTTGATGTACGACACAAGGGGTCGAAACTTCATGGCTTTGGAGGGATTCGAAATCCTTGAAATAAGGGATTCAAAACTTCCATTTTAGAGGTGTTGTAAGGCTTTGTCTCACATGACTTCTCTTCGGCTCGAGTCCTTGATGCTTTGGCGACGCTTTGAGCTTTTATGCCATATAATGAGTTGAGTCGAGTGGGCCTGATATACTTTTGGGAACCGAACCAAAGGACAGGTTAACATTTCCCCCCCTCCCCCAAAGTACGTCTTGTCTCGACATGATGTACTTTGAGTTGAAACCACTATTTCTATTGAGTGTGTCGTGGGTGTCGATCCATCGATAGCTTCATTGAACGTCAAATTCCCGTTTACTCACGAATTTAAATGTAAGTTGTTGACTCTCGTTTATGGTGTAACATAAACGAGTCATTGTCGACATAGTGCCGCATACGCTCACATGTTTTATGTGGTTTTGCATGATGTGATAGGAAATTTAAAATAAAGAAAAAATAACAATTGTGTAGTTGGTCTACAATTACGGGGATCAAATTTCAAGAAACAACACCGAACCGTGGATTCGATCGCTTGTTGTACGTTCTTGAGTTGTTTGGACATACGAGCATACTATTGGTTAGTGAATTGGATTAGTTTCGATTGTCGTGACATCGAAAACACGTATGCGTGATTGTAGTCGGAGTCGTAAGTCAAAAATTTCTCGAAGCTAGGAAACTTCGTTCTCGTTCATTCGATATTTTCATGAATATGTATATACATATGTGCAAATATACATAAATGTACGCGTGAAATATACACATGTATATATAACATATATATACACATATCATTATAAATGTTGTGTTTTTTTTATATTTCGTACCCTACGAGGGATACAAAATTTCACATCCCCGAAGGGATATGAAATGTTTCATGGGCTGAGCCCAGTATGCCTCCTCCCTTATAAATTCGGATCAAAGCACCCCTCTTCCCCTTTCTTGCTTTACTGGATACCGTGACTTAAGAAATTCACAACCCCAGATTCTAAATCTTTGACGGTCAAACTCGAGAGACAAGGCGGGACTCGAATTTAGACCCCGAAGTTGATGGTGTTCAAAGTCGAATTGAAACCGTTCTTGGTCGAAACGGATCTAAGATCGGCACTCGAGATGAGCCCCCAATTCAAGTTACGAGTCGAGTCTCGAATTGTGCCATGTCTCGAGCTTATGATTGGAGCTCGTCATGGCCGAGTTCGAGATTCGAATAGTGCTCGAAGTGAGGTCTTGAGGGGGTCGATTCAGGGTCATTCGTTTTAGCTTCGAATGGGGTCATGAGGAGAAGGGATTCGAGAAGAAAAGGAAGGGAGGAGATTGCATCCCTCGGATGCAAAATTTTGCATCCGAGGGATGAGAAATTTTGCATCCAACTGATACGAAATTATGCATCCAAAGGATGCGAAATTCCGCATCCCGTGGGATACGAAGTCCGGCCAAACAGGGGATACAGAAAAACAAAAAAAAGGGAAGATAGGAGTTAAAATTTCACCAAGGATGACAGATGCGAGATTTAGTAGGGGGGAACTCAAAATTTTCTAGTGATTCGAAATTCCACCCTTAGGGGGATACGAAATTTTGTATCTGTGAAAGGATACGAAATTCGATGTGGATTTGAATATATCCAGTCCCGCCCTATTGTATCTCACGCTTCACATTCGAGGCTTGAACTCCCAACCACCCATCTCTGTATTTGCGTCATTTTCACGATGTCATGTGATTGAATCGAGTCTTACGCCGAGCACAATTGGGTCGACTATTTCAGCCTTGCACATATGATTAGAGCATGAATTTTGACTATTGACTGAACTATTGAACTTTTAGATGTGTTTTCTCGATTCTAATCACGACGTAGTCGTGACTCGACGTAAATCCGGGGATGGTGGTTGATGACAACGATGATTGTAGTCTTGAGGACTTGTGATCTTCGTCATATCCTAAGCAAGTTACGATTGTGCTAGCATCACACTGCGCTACATGTACATCTTAGTTTACACCAACACGAGGGGTACAGGTTATACAATGCAATGTCTAATGAAACTATATTGAAAGTATAACTAGCAATGGAAACGAGATCATCCAGGAAACAATAGGCTTTGGAAGCCGATGTCTCTTAGCATTCGTCGTCCCATTCCAGATCATAAACCCGTACTGTCATGGAGGACAACAAGCTAGAGACCTCTGGAGATTCTACTCTTTCCCAGCCGACAGGTCCGCCAAAAGTGCCCGACTGGGGAGTGCTGCCGGAAGGATCGCAGTCATTGGTTGAACGTTCAGCAAAGTCACCGGCGCAGGCAAGTCTTGGAATGATATGGGGAACTTAAAGTAGAAGAACACGTAGATATTACGGAGGGAAGCACTCTGGAGGCATCGGAAATTATGGCAGGTGCGGTTATAGTTGAGAATCCGTCGGATTCGGTCCCCTCCCATATGGATGAAAGGGAGGTGAGGCGCATGGCGACACAGTTTGGTATTCCCAGGGAGATGTTCACGTGCCTCAAGAAGGCGATAGGGCTCACGCACCCCCATTGGGTTCACTTCTGGAACATGCATGCATGTACTTCTAGGTGCGTGGCCCTAGCTAGCAACTTCATCCGCAATATACTACACTATTTTCTCCTAGCGTCTGCGCAGATTTACCAAAATGTGTATGCTTTCCTCCTGGGTACCTGCGTGCTCTTCAAGTAGTACCTGCAGATAGAGCCCACCAGAGAGGACATCCGGTAGATTTTTCAGTTAAAGAGGAGGGTCTCCAGTGCACCTTCCGATTATTATCTAGAGGCACTGCCCAACACTCGGTTCATTGAGAGGAAATGGATTAGTCTGAGCGTATTTAAGTTTGATTGATTTTTTGTGGATTGTCCTCCTAGATTTGCACGGCGATGGATGGAAGGAATTATGTATCTTTGCTCGCTTTGAGTTTGAAACTCATTGAGTTGTCATCTTTGAGTTAACTTTGCTTCTATGTAACAGGAAATCCTCTTGCGCCCAAAGACACTCTATACCAGCAATGCCTTGAGTTATAGTTGGTCATCCAGGCCAGTGCCCGTTCTACTAGTAGTGTTTTAAATCAGAGTGACTTCATCGCGTGGGCTTACTTCTTGCTGGTCATACAATAATTAAGCTGGCCATTGCCGGGGTTAAAGGGAAAGCGGAGACTGAGGGGGCAACAACTTCCTGAGCCGTAAGAGGAAGGAATCTCCTATTGTGTCCAAACGACGCAAGACCACCAAGTGGAGATGGGAGGCGGTTGCTAAATACGAGGACCTGCTCGCTTCTCATGTCCTGCATATAACAGACAAGGCGAGGACAAAAGTTTCACCTAAGCCGGAGTCTCCCGTAACTACCTCTGAGACCACTGTATCGTTAGAAAAGTAGGGTCAATTTGATGACCTAAATAAGCTTCCGCTTGTTGTTACATCGCTTATCATAGAAGCATAAGTATAGAGGTCTTAACCCTTACCATTGGGGAGATCACTCCTTCGAGCGGACTGTAATCTGATCTGTTGAGAGAACAAATAGGACACACACTCATAAACACTGCATAACACAACATTTGTTTGTGTGCATAGAGTGTTCAAGTCTAATCTTTAATATATTAATCTTTAATATATTCCTTTGCAGGTCAAATTACTTGAGCAAGTAGAGGTCAAGGATCTAGGAGTCATCGACTGTCGAGGAGTGGGTTCATTCGAGATTTTAGAAGAGATACGAGTTTGTTTGATAAGCCCCCACATTCCCACAACCGTAGTAGTGAGTATCCTAAAAACATGATCTCGACATTCTGAATCCCCTCTCCCCATCACTTGGTCATCTGAGACAGATACAAGACATGACACAGCGGGCTCTAGGCATCCCTCGTCGATGATTCCCCCTAATATTTCACCCTCAGCGCCCGTCACCACTTCGAAAGGAAAGGAGTTGGAGTCAACCGACAAAAGAAATAAAGTAGTGTTGAATAAAAGGGGCAACTTCCATACGTACCCAAAGCTCCAGAGCTTACTGTAGACCAAAGGAAGGCCCTGCTGCGGGAACGGTTTACCGAGCACTACTTTGACGAGATAAAATGGCTTTTGGACATTAACATGATTCCCTGAGAGGAAACCGAGAGGGTATGGATGAAGGTGAGTGCCTCTTGTTACCAGTGCGATGAGTTTAAGAAGTATTCTGGTAATCTCTCGGAGCCGATCTAGAACATAAACGTGGAGATTGCGAATCTGCAACAATCGGTCAAAGATGAGTAGCTGAGTGTCCGAAATCAGGACGAGTTGCTGGGTAAGACAGATCGTTGAAGCGTGACAGTTTCTCCGTATACATTTACATATTTAAATATTAAATCTTTGTTATTGAAACAGTGGAGCTGGAGGAGAAGTACAAGAAGCTGAAGAAGGAGGCACATGAGGCAGATGCAACTTTCAAAACTACTGTGGCCTCGGTGATGACCGACAACGCAAAGATTAAAAAAAGAGAACTTAGAGATGGCGGAGGAGATTAACTATATGTTTAAAGAGAATGAAAAGGTGTATCATCTCCAAACAGACAACGAGACCCTGGTGAAGGAGAACCAAAGGCTGAAAGCTGAGACCCAAAAGCTTATGAATGAAAACGCAGAGCTAAAGAGGCTATTGGTGCAGTCCAAGAAGGATAAGGAAATCGTTGAGGCTAGTAACAGGGATGTGGTGAGCTCAATGGATGGGATAAGATCCAAGCATCAGATAGAGGTGGAGGAGCTCAAGAATGAAATCGAGGATGCTGAGGCTAGGGTGGAGGCATCTTTGGAGGAGCCTATCTGGGGTATGTACATCAAAGCATTAAGGTACCGCAGAATCTCATGGGTTAATGATTATCCTCGAGTGTGGGCTCAAACATGGGAAAGGTTGCTATAGTTTTAGGCTCGAAGACAACAGGTGGAGGCCGTAGACGAATTCCTACTCATGGAAAATCACCTGACCAAGAACGAGCGCAAGGTGCTAGAGGAAGGGAAGAGATTATTGCGTGCGGATGCTGAGAAGGCGAGGTTAGCGGGAACTTGCTGCTGAGAAAGGGAAGTTCGTGCCTATTGAGAGCACGATAATCTCTCATGAATTTGCGGAGGGGAGATCCCGCCAACAAAAAGTTACACCATCTATCACCGCCAGCGGTCCTACCATCCCAATCCTTATTACAACCGAGTATCACCCCGACTATCTGGGGTAAGGATTAGAGTGTTCCTCTCTAACTACATTTGCGAGCACTTTACCTATTGCCCTCGTGCCGCAAGTTTCCGGAGGTAAAGTCTCATTATCGCAAACACTTGAAAAGGGTATAAGCAAGCACTAAGTTAAAAGAGACAAAGTAGTCTTCTTCCTTGTTGTGCAGCTCCCTTTGGAGCGGAGATGACAACGGGCTTTGCCCCGTCATTTCCCCAATTACCTGAGACTGGACTGGGACTATGGGGGATTCAGTTTAGAGAGGGAGGTAGTCTTTTTTTCTTGGATGTGGACCTACATTCTAGCATTTACAAGGATCTTCTCTCTGAGCGAGTGGAAATAATAGACGACCAAGGAATCCACGTGTTGGGTCCGGCGGATGTGGGCGAACAGATGATGTATGACTTGGTGCAATCGTAGAAGGCTAAGATGATCCCCAAGGAAGAGGAACAAAAAGAGAAAAGCAGGTTGATCAGGCTGCTCTACAGGAGGCTCAGGTAAAGGCTAGACAGAATGCTGAGGGGAAGGCCAATATTGGGATAACGATAAAGAAAGCTACCCGAGGCGGAGAAGAATAGGGTCGGTGATAAGGACAAGAGAAACAAGCTGACGAGGATGCCAGGAAGAGAGGTAAGGAAGCATTCAAGAGGCTTCAGGCGGATGCAACCAAGGAACTTAAGGCCGGTAAGTTAGCCGAACAGAAAGCCACATGGTATGCCAAGAAAAAAGGCGAATATGGAAGCTTAGAAGGCAAAGGAGGTTGGAGAGAAGGAAGGAACCGAGGTTGTGATAGCTCTCCCCATCGGTGTTTCTATGAAACCGCTACAAGTTATCTCGCCCGGGGATATCACAGAGATTAGAGCGGCAAGGACAACGATGGGAAGTGAAAATCAGTATCCTTCAAGTCCATCTCTCCGACTATGGGTAAATGAGGAAGAGGCGGAGGCAGCTATGGAAGGAAGAGGACAAAGAGTGGTGATGAGTCGCCCAGTGATGAATTTGTCAAGAAGAGGAAGAAGAAGGATAGATCGTCCTAGAGATTGTTATGGACATTTGGGTTATGTAGGCCAAGAGTACACGCGAGCACGACCCTCGCTTTTGGGGGCATGGTGCGGTTTTCATGTACACCATGTCGTTAGAAAGAAAGATAATTATATATATGTAGTTTGCTTTTGGTTGTGAATGAATGTGCTAATTGAATTTTCTTATATCGTATTTCGTATTACGTTTTCAAATGTACGTCTATGCTTTCCAGTTTTTGTACTTGCACAAACATACTTTCCGTTACACTTGAGAAAGTGTTATGTAAGGCTTCGCTCTTGAGTTACCCTCATCGTGAAAATATTGTATGTGTCAACTCGCTTTTGAGGATTTCTCTTGTTTGGGAGTTCCAAGTCGTGCGGAGTTTGGATTCAGTATCTTCTCCCTCGGGACCTCCATGAGGTCATTGATCTTGATTCGTGAGAAGGCATGGACGTTGCTGGTTCATTTTTTAGATTCTCCCGTCGGTTCGTTTGGCTTAGAGTTCGAGGACGTCGTTGGTTCGCCAAATGTTGCCTGGATCCTGTCCCTTCGGGTTGTATTGAGCTAAACGAGTGTTCGATATAGCACTCATTCGGTTGATGGGTTGCCCCCAAATTCGAAGAATAAGGAATGGGTTGTTTTTACTCAGTCTCGTCGTTGGTTCGAGACGTGCGTCGAGTTATTTATACTCAGCCTCATTGTTGAATCGAGGCTCGGTCGGTTTATTTATACTCAGTCTCGTCATCGATTCGAGACTCGAATTAGTTTATTTATACTTGGTCTCGTCGTTAATTCGAGACTCACGTCGGTTTATTTATACTCGATCTCGTCATTGATTCGAGACTCGAGTCGGTTTTTTATACTCGGTCTCATCGTTAGTTAGTTTATTTATGTCGATCTCGTTGTTGATTCGAGACTCGAGTTAGGGGACCGGTTCCCGACTTCGAGGTGTTGATCTACTGTAGTACGCTTATGTATGCAATTCAGTCGTAGCACTTGCTTAAACAAACTGCGCAGAAAGTAAGCACATCAAGAATATAGACTGAAAATTATCTTTTCTGATAACTTTGGCGGATGTGGCCATTACTTTACAATGCTTTGAATTTGAAGAAAACAGAACATTGTTGGAAAGAAGTAAGTCTATGCACTAAGCTATGTGAAGTAGCGACGAAGATGTTCACTACTCCATGCTCTTGGGAGTTCAGTGCCATCAATGCTCGTTAGCTTGAAGGTTCTATCTCCAATCCTCCATCGTATGACGTATGGACCTTCTCAGCAAGTACTGAAACCATTCAGAGTGGGAAAGATCCACTTCAGGATGAGGTCACCGATGTTAGTTCTCAAGACGAACTCTGGAGTTGAAATATCAGGCGACATCATTGGCACTGTGTGGCAACTCTTAGTTCAACTTCATCTCTTTTCTCTTCGAGTAAGTCAATTGAATCCAAGAGGAGACTTGGTTGGTCTTATGGTCATAGTAAGTGACCCAGTGAGATTGGAGTTTGAGCTCAATGGGAATGACGGCTTCGGATCCATAGGCGAGAGCGAAAGGAGTATGTCCAGTCGCTGACTTATGGGTGGTCCGGTAGGCCCATAGGGCCAGAGGGAGTTCATCTACCTATAAGCCTCCGTATTTTCCCAAATGCTTCTCGATGAAGGACTTGATCACTTTGTTAACAGTCTCCACTTGCCTATTAGCTTGAGGATGAGCTACTGTCAAGAATCTCTTTTCAATGTTGTGTCAGTGGCAGAGGGTCTTGAACTCAGTGCTCTCGATTTGGGTCCCGTTGTTGGATATGATAGCTTGGGGGACTCCATATCGAGTGTTAATGTTGCGCACGACGAAATTAATCACCTTCTTGGTGGTAATTGCAGTGAGGGATTCAGCTTCTTCCTATTTGGTGAAGTAATCAACTACGACGATTGCGTAACGTACACCGCCTCTAGCCATCAGGAGAGTTTCAATGATATCTATTCTCCACATAGCAAACAACAAAGGACTGACCATTTGTGTTATCTCGATAGGCGGTGCTCTTGGAATATTAAAAAATCTTTGGCATTTTTCGCATTTGCGGGCATATTCCGCCACATCTTGATCAAGCGTGTGCCAAAAGTAACCATATATGAGAATCTTCCTTGCCAAAGTTTTCTCTCTAGTGTAGTCACAACACTTGGCTCTGTGCCCATCCTACGCACTAGAGTAATGGAAAAGTTAATCCCATTCGGTAGAGCGATCCATCTTGAATGGTATAGTGAGATGACTTGCGAGTAATTGCTCATCTTTCCTTGCAGCACTCAAGGAGGATCCCATGTTGTAAGTAGTTCTTGATCGGTGTCATCCATGACTCAGGCTCGACCTCCGTCGTTGTAATCGAATCAATTTGCATCTGATCGATGATCGAAGAATCGAGCACTTTGACCGGGGCTAACCTCATGATTTGCGCATCCCTAAAGCTTGCTAGCTTGGCTAATGAATCATCTTTCTCATTTTGTTCTCAAGGGATATGCGTGATGATGTAGTGGTCGAAGTTGGTGAGAAGTTCGCGTACCCGAGTGAGGTAGGGATTTAGTCATGCCCCCTTGGCCTGATATTCACCCTGCACCTGAAGTATAATGAGTTGTGAGTCGGAGTGAATCTGGACATCCTTGATGTTAAGTTCGATTGTGATTCTGAGTCCAACAATCAAAGCTTTGTACTATGCATTATTGTTGGTGGCAGGGAGGTCGAGCTTCAGAGCATAACAGATCGAGCGTTCCTCCGGAGTAACAAGTATGACTCCAGCGCCAAAACACTGATTGTTAGAGGATCCATCGATGAACAGCTTCCATTGAGTGTCTGGAGTTTTCCCGTCTTCAGGGGGAGGTTCTTTAGGAATTGTGAACTTCGCTATGAAATCTGCAAGGGCTTGTCCGAGGATGGCTCGACAAGGCATGAATGTGATTTCGAACTGGCTCAACTCTATATTCCGCTTCAAAAGTCACCCAGATGCCTCAGGTCATTGCATGACCTGTAGTAGTGGTTGGTCAGTGTAGACTTTGATTGGATGGGATTGAAAGAAGGTATTTAGCTTCCACGAAGAGATCAGTAGGCGAGCTTCTCAAGCTTTGGATAGTTCTTTTCTACCCCTGTCAATCTCTTATTGATATAAACGGGCTATTAGGCACGGTCTTTGATGCGCACAATATAGTGGTCGCTCTAGGTGATTCAGGAGGTCTTGGAATGCGTCAACGCACTCCGGTGTCCATGTGAAGTTGTGCTTCACTTTTTCGAGCAAGTCGAAAATAGGAATGCATTTGTCAGTTGCTTTAGAGATGAATCAACTTAGCGTGGCCATTTTCACATTTAAGCTTTAAACATCTTTGATGCTCTAAGGAGCTTGGATATCCCGGGTAGCCTGAATCTTTTCTAGACTGGCTTCAATGCCTTGTGAATTGAAAATGGAGCCCAGGCATTTGCCCGAAGCAACGCCAAAATAGCATTTCAAGGGATTGAGTTTTGTTCCATATTGACGGAGGGCACCGACCATTTCAGGGACGTCATTGACGTGGTCATTCGATACCCTGGTTTAAATGAGCATATCGTCCATGTAAACCTCCATGGATCTCCCGATCTGGTCCTTAAACATGCAGTTGACCAGTCGCTGATAGGTGGCTCCGGCATTCTTGAGACTAAAAAGCATGATGATATAACAATAGAACCCAAGGTCAGTTATGAAAGAAGAATGATCCTGACCTGGTAGGTACATTAGTATTAGATTGTAGCCTGAGTACGCATCTATGTAGGAGAGAGGCTATAGCCGATCGTTGAATTAACAAGCCGATCGATCTTTGGAAGTAGGAAGTTGTCCTTCGAGCATGCTTTCTTCAAGTCTAAGTAGTCGGCACACATTTTCCACTTGTCGTTAGCTTTCTTGACCAAGACTGGGTTGGAGACCCATTCGGAGTAGAGGGCATCGCGGATGAAGACATTATCAAGTATCCTATCAACCTCCTCTTTAAGTGCAGTCGATCTTTTGGTTCTTATGATTCGATGCTTATGTTTTACTGGAAGATGTTTTGGTTCGATGTTGAGCATTTGGCAAGCATTTCCTAGGTCAATGTCGCACATGTTAGAGTGGGTCCAAACAAATACATCAAGGTTGTCCCTTAATAATTCTACAAGCTCTTCCCTTTTTACAGTGTGGAGTTGTGATCCAACTTTCAAGACCTTTGTTGGGTCGTCAAGGTTGATCGAAACATCAACCATTGGTTCTATCGAGGTAGCCTTCTCGATGTAGGGATCTTCGTCCTCCCTTGGATCGAGATCGTTATAAAGACGACGGACTCAGACACCTTTGATTTATATGCAGAGACGATCTTCGCGTAGAAAGGTAGAGGCACTGTCTTGCCTTTCACCTTGTTGTGTGTGTTCTTCCATTCTGTGAGATAGCAGGCTCTCGCAGTCACTTGGTCTCCCTTGATCGTACCGATCCCATTCCCTATCAGGAATCTCATTTGGAGGGACCATGGAGACATGCGGACTAGGAACTCTGCAAGGAAGGGACGCCCAAAGAAAACGTTGTATGGAGAGATGACGTCAATGGCCACAAAGGTGAGGATTCACACCCGACTCTGATCCCCTTCTTTCAATTCTACTGATAGGTCGACCATGCTCGTCGGGTGGTTGGAAGAACCGTTGAAGTCGTGGATCATGGCATAACAGGTCTTCAAGTCTTGGGCCTTTGGTCTCATTTGTTCGTGGTCGCCTTGAAAATTATACTGACTAAGCTTCCTGAGTCGATGAGAATTCTTCGGGCAAAAGTTAGGCCAATATATGTAGAGATAATGAGAAGTTCTATGGTTAGGATTTCAATTTCCATAGACTCTCTGTCACGGAAGACCATATCGTCCCATATTGTCTTCCAAAGCTTGGCAGGGATAGACTCGTCTAAAGAAGAACAAGCTTCGTAGGTTGCATGCTTTATGGAGTTGTCATATTCCTCCATCTTGCGAAAGCTGTCGTGTGAGGGGTGAGGTCCACCGCAAATACTGTTGATGACAATGCCACATGCCCTTTGATTAGGAGACCCTAAGGCCACATTAGCTGAAGGGAGAGCGAGCGTTAAGGGGCCCGCGGCTGCTTCAGGAAGAATGGGATTCTGAACGTAGTATTCCAGACGTTTCTCGCGGATGATTTTTTCAATCGCATCCTTGAGGTGGCGATAATCATTGGTTTTGTGCCCAAACATGTCGTGGAATCTGCAATACTTGTCGAAGTTCTTCTCGCGGTTGATAGATTCTCTAGTGTTGGGCTTCTTGTACTGTAGAGTGTTACAAGTCTCTAAGTAGATGGCCTCCAACTCTCGGTTGAGCAAAGTATAGTTTTTGTAATTGGGATAGTGGTCGTGCTTCTTGGGATCCATAGGAGCTCGAATTTTATTGTGACTGCCTTCTTTGCCGTTGTTTAGCTTTGGCTTAAAAGGGATTGCCTCTTTACCTTTGTTAGAGGACTCTCGAACTTGCTTTCCTTTGACCCTATCTTGGATGGTGTCAGTATGCGGGTTGTTAGGCTGAACGGTTTAAGAAACCCTATTGCTCCAAGCTTCCTCTTTACACAAGAATTGTCCAACTTTCTCATAGAAAGCTTCCAGAGTTTTAAGTTGCTTTCTATCTATCCACGTTCCGAACTCGGAGCTAGGAAGGACACCGTTGGTAAGCTCGAGGTAGATGGTGCGTGGCTCAAGATCGTTAATCTCATCAAAGGCTATGTTAAAACGATCGAGGCAAATTTTGAGGGTTTCTGTCTAGTCTTGATAGAGGTGAGGGAGAGTAAGAGTATTCTATGTGTAGGAACATGCATCCTGAACTGTCTGATCATTTCGGTCGCCAGTTGGTCGAAGGTGGAGATAGACTGAGTTGGAAGGCGGGTGAATCAAAGAAAAGTTGCGCCCTCTAAGAAAACCAGGAAGCACTTGCATTTGATGGCATCGATGGCCCTACTAGAGTCTATGTGCCACTTGTAGCGGTTCACGAAAGCACGTGGGTCACTCGTTCTCCCGTAGAGCCCTAGCTGTGGCATGCTAAAGTAGTTGTATATAATAATATGATTTTTGTTTGATGATAACAAACATATACATATTTTTATAAATGTGACTGCAATTGCACTATTATACTACATTACATACAGAAATAAATATTCATATTAGAATAGAATACTACTACATAAGAAATTAAATATTCAAACAGTGTTTTATTTAAATATAATATTTATTTTCGACATTTCAATAGTACAACACATACACTCTGACATGTCACTAAGAATATAATATTCATTACAATGGTTTCTCACTACAATACTCGGTCACTCAGAATCAGTTACATCCACTCTCTCATATACTGACACATACACGTTCATTCACAACACTAACGCACTTGTCTTCAGTCTGCTTCTTAGCCAGCCCAGTCATCTCTATACCTGTCACAGAAACACATAGAGTAAACTAAAACAAAAATTGATTTAAATTCTAGCAGATATAATTTTATTTGCCTTAGAATTTTGGTGTGATTCTCATTATATTTCTTGACTTGATCTAATATGTATATACATCTATTTGTGTCTAGATTGCTTGTGATATTCCCATTCATTCACATACACACACTAACACACTTGTCTTTAGGCTGCTTCTGAGTTAGTCCAGTCACCTGTATACTTGTCACAGAAGCACACAGAGTAACCAAAACAAAATTTGGTTTAAATTCTAGCAGATATAATTTTATTTTTAAATTTTATTTGCCTCGGAATTTTGGTGTGTTTCTCATTATATTTCTTGACTTGGTATGATATGTATATACATCTATTTGTGTCGAGACTGCTTGTGATATTCACATTCATTCACTTACACACACTAATGCACTTGTCTTCAGTCTGCTTCTGAGTTAGTCCAGTCACCTGTGTACCTGTCACAAAAACGCACAGAGTAAACCAAAAAAATTTGATTTAAATTCTAGCAGATATAATTTTACTTTTAAATTTTATTTTCCTTAAAATTTTGGTGTGCTTCTCATCATATTTCTTGACTTGTTCTGATATTTATATACATCTATTTGTGTCTTAACTACTTGTGATATTCATAGTTATTCACTGTAAATACCACAAGACAGACTGTATCTCTAGTGCTGACATATATAAACTGCACATACACAATACATGTATACACATACATGTGTATGTATATACTCATACATTTTGTGCAGGGGCAATATGGTCAAATATCAATGAGTGCACTTGAACCAAGAAATTCAATGCAAGCGACAAAAGTAGATGTAAAGCAACACTTATATACAAACATATATATATATATACACACACATATATGTATATATACATGGATGTATACATAGTAGTACATCAAGCATGTATAAGTGGACCAAATATGCAGCATGCATCAAGGCAGCTCAAACATTCAATAAGCAAAAGACTTCTGGTCAAGATAAGTTGCAATTACAAGTGCCCAAAATGATCAGCCAAGGTCAATACAAGGTCAGGTGCACAAACTCAAGAAGCATGCAACAACAAATTACAACAGCCCAAATCAGTGATGTACATCAGGCTACAATTATACACAATAGCAAGTTGCTCATGTGTATGTCAAATCACGGGAAATGCAAATGACCCAAGCCAATATAATAAGGTAGCAGCATGGAAACGCAAATGATATGTGCACTACTAAGTGCAATCAACTACTTCACAAACACAAGGAAAATCAATATACAAGTAGCAGCTACAAATTGGCCAAATACATGCAACAGTGAAACTCAGGTTCAAGCTCAAGAAAAGTGGCAAGAAATAAGACAGTGCAGTAAACACAATGCACTGATGTTCGAGTGCGGTTTTTAATTCATGCAATGTCATGTGTAGAAAGATTCTTTTCAAATGAACCAAGTCAGACAAAGTATAAAACAAAAACAAGATTTTGTGTCATGCAAATACAAAGCAGCATAAACAAAAATTGCAAGTGGTGTAACAGGTCAGATTCGCATATACATAGCATGTGCACGGATTGAAATGGAAAACAACAAGAAGTAGCACAAGCAAGTGCATTCCCAAGGGTCCAACTACACAATGGCCAAGAAACAAAAGAGCAACAACATGCTTGAATGCATGATGACATGGCTCAACACACTCCAGATCCATATACAAATGAAGAAGCACAGTTTCAATGCAAGCACAAGGCTCAACATCCGCGGCAGTTTTCAAGACCAAATAACATAAGTGCAAGAATGGGTGAACATGGCAGCATGCAAGGCATTTTACAACTCATGGATAAAGCAACATGTACACATGTTGATATGAATACATGCATGATGCAAAATGACAAGAACAGTGTATTCAAGAATGGGTGTACACTGCACAGTTCAATGCTATGTGCATTAACCAAGGACAGCGACATATACACATGCATAACATACATATACATAAATGTGTGTATATATATATATATATGTATGTATATATACTTATTTATATGTATTCGTTAGTATATGGTCATGAAGCAAGCTAAGCCAGAGTATGACACAAGTGCAAGTATAGATGATCGAATGTTTTCAAGGGAAAAGGATATTACTTAAATCACTGATTCTAACAGGAATGGAAAGAAATATTTTTGTATTCATGGCATAGAAAAATTGGCAAGATAATATTGCAAAACAAATTCTTCGAATTCACAGGTTGGAAACTTTCATGTATATTCGAAGTATATTTCTGGACAAAGAAATCAATTCAATAATAATTGGTAAGAAAGAAATCTTTATTTCCAAAAAGTGACAAATAATTATATCACTGTGTATCACGCAACACATCAGAGCTTTCAAGGAATTTACTTTTGGCAAAATCGAAAATTCACGTGTTCGAAATCATTCAATAAAATACAGCAAAGATTTCCAGAAAATCAATCAAACACGTTCATGACATATTAATCAAGCAACAATCACGCAATAAATCAGAGCCAAATCAATTCAGTAAAATCAGAGAATTGAAAGGGTTTCTAAACCCTGTTATAAACCAATTCTTCATTAGCAAAAATGTATTGAAATCAAACAACAAAAATTCAAGAGCAAACAATTTTAAATCCGAATTTCTCACACTGGTTTTGATCGCAAGGGCCAAATTAGATTGGCAAGCAAGCCACAATTTTTGAAGCTTCAGAGAATTTGATCCATCATATTTTACAAGTCACGATTTAGAGCAAGGAGGCAAAAACCCCAGGTTTTTTATTTTGGCCGCCATTACAAAGAGGGAGCTTTATTTTTAAAAACCAAAGCAAAGAAAGCAAGGGGACTGGCCAAATATTTTATTAAAGGGCTTTTGTTTATGTTTTAATTTTTGTTTTAATATTTCTTTTGTAACCGGTCTATCAGTTTTCTAGTTTTCAGTAAACTAAGGTTTACGAGTTATGGGTTTGTAATTCAAGGAAAATCTGGTCTTGGGGATAAAGATCAATACAGGGTTTTAAGCTTAGGATTAGAACAGTTCGTAGCAGGTAATGCGAGTTTATAGGAATTTTGTAAGCATAGAGTTTGTTTTAATTCTAGAAGAAATCTTGGGAATGCAGCCATAGGTAAGGGATTGCCGAAGCTGGGTAAAATCTATGTCATTTATTTTCTTTGTTGAAATCTGTGCTACAGTAATTTAAATATCTCGTAAAACTCCAATAAACCTAATTTACCCCCATCTAGAGCTAATATAGATCCAACAAGTGGTACCAGAGTCTGGTATTTTTAACTTGGAGTCATGGTTTCCTATCGTTGTCTGTCTAGCGAGAGTTAGTCCAGTAATATTCCAATTATTTTTAATGGAACAGATTTTCTAGTTTGGAAATCAAAAATTGAAATCTATTTAAAATCTGTTAATTCTAAATAATGGAATATTGTTGAAAATGCGGGTAATATGCTAGATAAGAGGAATAAAGTTAACAATGCTCATGTTATGCATATAATTTATTCTTATCTTAGTAATAACCGGCTTGATCATATTTCCCACTGTTTAACTGTGCAGGATATCTGGAAAACTCTCGATGCGTTGTATGGAAGAAAAGACAACTGGAGCTCAAAACTTTCAAATGCTAACTCAAGTTCATGTATGTGCTTAATAGAGGTTACAGATGAAGACTCAACAAATTATAATTCAGACGAGATTTTTCACAGGAAGATTTAATTCATCTTTGTAATGATTTAACAAAATTTGTTGAGAGTCACAAAACTCAAAGTAAAACTCTGAAATCTGAGAAACTTGAGTTGATCAGCGAAAATAATATTTTTGAATTAGAACTTATCATAAAATTAGAAACATCTGATTGCAAAAATTGTTTGAAACTAAAAGCGGATTTAGCTCATCACAATGAAAATATCAAAAGATTAAAAAAGAAATTATGTTTTTAAAAGATAAAAAGGATGAGCAAATTTACAAAAACAATCTTTTGCAAAATAAATTAGAAAATTTTAAGACGAAAAAAATTCCAAAAATAAAATTATTGATAAACAAAAGTTGCTAAAAACCAAATCCATTTTGAACGAGCTTGAGAAAGAAATTGAGAAATTCAAGAATTTTGAAAAACTTGAATCTGAAAAACAAATTTTTTTTTTTTTTTGAAAATGAAATTTCTGGGTCTAAGGCCAAAACTGAAAAACTTGAAAATGGAAATTTGGTCTTAAGACAGAAAAACGCGGAGAAGGAAGAATTTTCCATTAATCAACATCCGAGGCTTGCAGATGAGAATAACTTGTTGAAGTCCAAAGTTAATGATTTTGAATTGAAATTTAAGAAATTTTCAGCTAGTTAAAGTTCTTCGAATTCACTATTGAAAAATAACTCCAAATTTGGAAACCAAAAAGGACTTGTGTTTGAAAATTCATTCGAAAAACAAAATTCTTGAATTATTCAATTTGTTTGACTCAAGGAAAATTTAATCAAAGTAAACACTGGTTTAAGAACAACTCATTTGAACAAATGAGGTTCCCAAAATTTACAAAATCAATTTTGACTAAATTCAAACAAGTTTAGGTTCCTAAGGGTACAAAGGTAAGTTTAGATGGATTGTTATTTAAATAGGTTTGGGTATTAAAAGTCACATACACAGCTATGAGCGGTTTTACAAATTTTGTTAGACCACTCGATCCTCTTAATGCTTAGATACCGAAGGATGGCCGAGGAACAACCTTCCAAAAACGAAATCGAATTCAAGTTGTTTCATATCATTATATTATTCATAGTTCCTTAGCCACGACATCGAGTTAGAGAATCAACATCGTCACATGTAAAATCTGGTATGATCTCTAAACTCATTTCTTTGTTTACAATTTTTTCCTTTCTATTCCTCCTTCTATTTTTTCATTTTCCTTTTATTTCTGATTTGTATTGTCACTGCCATAATATTTTTTCCACTTC
The DNA here is from genome assembly GCA_030737875.1 of Allium sativum. Lineage (NCBI taxonomy): Eukaryota > Viridiplantae > Streptophyta > Magnoliopsida > Asparagales > Amaryllidaceae > Allium > Allium sativum. The sequence continues at coordinate 565,707,580 of CM060920.1, read as the reverse complement.
TTGAGCTTCCTAATTTCAAATTGCAATATTCATAATTTTCCGAAAATGTAATAACTCGGAAATCTAAGCCAATTTAAAATTTTTATTTTGGCAATTTTAGCGAATTTTGATTATTTAAAATGAATTATTTTAAATAAGAATGACGATAAATTTATTTTGCATAAAATTCGAACGTATATATTTATATAGATCGTCGTTAGAATATAAATATTTATTTATATTTATAAAAGGAATTGAAAATGACGCGGTAGTTCGATAATTCGATTTCAAAGTTCAAATGAATGTACAGGATTCAAAATAAACCGGATTTTAGTGAAACCGAAAATATTTGAATCTATTTGAGAATATCTTTCCAACAAATCCGAAAAATTGAAATTTCATAGCGGGAATCAAAAGTTATGCCCAGTTGAAAAATTATATTAGTCGCTATGGAATTCAGGCCCTTAAAAATAGAATTTTTGCAAACGACCTCTGTTTTCGATGAAACCACTTTTGTTGGATCCGGGATGTCAAATTATTGCTAGGTTTCAAAATTCATAATTTTCTGAATTAATATGTGAGCGTGGCGAAGTTAAACGTGTTTTAACAGTTTCAGTCAATTTCGATCGACCAGAAAATGGCCATTTTTCAAACGGTCTCAGAATTCAACGAAATTAGTTTTGTTAGAACCGTATCGTCAATACGAAGCTAGAAATAATTTTTTTGAGAATTTTTAGAGTTGGTATGTGACCCTGGTAAATTAAAATGTGCGTTCAAATTGAATATATATAAATTTATATTTTAATTTGAACGGAAACTGGTCGAAACGATGGAATTGGCCTACGAAACATATCCCATTGTGTTCGGAATGAGGGTAATTAGCTAGGGGCGGCGGTCGTTGGGCCTCATTTGGAGTTTGGATGAGAGTTTCACGTTTAAAAATTATTTGAATTAAATATTATTATTTATTTATTATAAATACTCCCTCGGAAACCCTATCCCCTTTTCTTCATTCTTAACCCGCCGCCAGGTACCAACGAACGGCTGAAACCCTCAAATTTTTGCTTCGATTTTCCCCTAAATCGTGGCAAATTAAAAGCTGATTACAAATCAAAAATCAAAATACTCAGTTAGATCTTCAAAACTGTGCGGGTCTGATCAAAAACCATTTCGTAAATCATGTGAATCGGAGGCTCAAAACCGCCGGGATTGAGGCGTCTTCCACCACCGGAGGAGCGATCGAATTGGACTAGGTGGTGGCGGAAGGCGCGGTTCATCAAAGCGGAGGTCGTGGTGCATTCCGATGGTAATCTCGATCAACGGTGCGACGACAATGGAGAGCCCTAGAGCTGGAGCTTTCCGCGACGACGGTTCTGAAAGGGGAGGACGATTTACAGAGGGTAATTAACGTAATGCTTTGTTTAAACGTGGTTATACATTAATTAGTTAATTGAATTGATTATATATAATAACATTGTTTTAGAAATGATTATAAAAGAAAAAAATATACATTGTTCTTGAAAATAAAATATTCATTGTTTTTGAAAATAAACTTATACATTGTTTTTAGAAATAAAAATATATGATTTTTATATATATGTAGCTAAATTAAAATATGGTTTTTATTACAAATATTATTGTAATAAAAAGGTAATTTTTATATAAAATACCATAGGATAAAATACGATTTTTATATATAAATAGCATTGCAATAAAAAAAATACTTTGCTTTTGAAAATACAAAATATACTTTGCTTTTGAAAATGAAAATATACTTTGCTTTTGAAAATGAAAATATACTTTGCTTTTGAAAATATAAAAATATAATCTTTGCCATGAAAAGAATGAAGTAAAAATATAATCTTCGTCATGAAAAGAATGAAGTAAAAATATAATCTTTGCCATGAAAAGAACGAAATAAAAATATAATCTTTGTTATGAAAAGGACGGTATAAAAATATAATTTTTAGATGGAAAGTAGCGGGATAGAAATATGATCTTTAATATATAAACATTATATTAAAAATGTGATTTTTACTGTGAACAGCGTGAAAAAGATTGCGTTGGGATTTGGGGAAAATCCAAACCGTTTAGAAATTCAGATAAAAACTGACGGAGTGGATCTCACGGTGAGAACTTCTCACTTTTAATTTAATTTTCTAGTTAAAATATATACTAGGATGCACATGGTGTTTAGTAGCACCCGACACCCGTCGTCCACAGACCATGGACGGCTTGTATGCTTGTTTGTTTAATTTTGATGTGTAGTTGATTGTGTGATGTGAAATAAAATATTTTATAGTGGAAAATATTTTATAGTTAAAAATAGAATTTTTAACGGGTATTTGAAATGAAATAAATATAAACAAATCGAATGATTTGTTTATATACACAGATTTGACTGATATTGATTGGGACGATAAATTTTACACATCGCCCAACTGCACAAATAAAATCTGTGTTTGATTGTTTGAAACCCCACACGGGTATTGGGATGATATATGACATGCACTAATCCCAATAATTAGTTGTATGTCAATCGATAGATTGATAGACTGTTATAAGCGTTGAATATTTATATTTGATGCTTATACAGTGTAGCATCCACTTTGGATGATGGTTGATTATTTGTCGTTGTTGATATATACATGCATTGTATAGAAGTCCATAGAAATAAAATCTATGGTAATTGATTGGGCCTCATTCCAGTTTTGAAACAGAATATTTGAAATAAAATATTTGAAAAGAAATATTTGAAATAGAATATTTGAAAATAGAAATATTTGAAAATAGAAATATTTGAAATAGAATATTTGAAGGTAGAAATATATGAAGCCGTGTTGATTAGATTGACGCCATTTTGACGCAAACGATATTTATATCGATTATATTCGTTTTATAATGAATATTGAAAAGTGATTTCAAAATCGAATATTTTGAAAATGAATTCGAATCGAATTGAATGGAAATAAATTTGAAATGAATTCGAATTGAAATTGAATCAAATTGAAATTGAATAGAATTGAATTCGAATTGAAATTGAATAGAAATGAATTCGAATTGAAATTGAATAGAAATGAATTCGAATTGAAATTGAATAGAATTGAAATTGAAAAGAACTGAATTCGAATTGAAATTGAATAGAATTGAAATTGAATCGAATTGAAATTGAATCGAATTGAAATTGAATAGAATTGAATTTGAATTGAAATTGAATAGAAATGAATTCGAATTGAAATTGAATAGAAATGAATTCGAATTGAAATTGAATAGAATTGAATTCGAATTGAAATTGAATAGAATTGAAATTGAATAGAATTGAAATTGAATAGAATAGAATTCGAATTGAAATTGAATAGAAATGAATTCGAATTGAAATTGAATTTAATTGAAAACGAACTGAAATTGAATTAAAAATCGATTTAAATTGAAATCAATTTGAGATGAATTTAAAACGAATTTATATTGAAAAATTCAATCTTGATTTGATTTTGAAAATGAAGTTGAAACCGTTTCGAAAACGAATTTAAAACGATTTATAAAATACGTTTTAAAAGAAAATCGACGAAGTATATATTATATATTATATATATATATAATATAATGGCCTGAATAGAACGCGTCGGGCTGCGGTAGTTCGTGAATTTCGACCATTGACTTCGAATGGACGTTGCGGGAGATCCGATCGTCGGATTCTCCTAAAACCGGAGCCGTTGGGTTCGTATCGAAAAGAGCTTTCTAAAGAATATTAGAAATTAGAAATCTAACTGTTGGGTTTGGAATTATGCCCAAATCAAATTTAGAAAAGGTCACTGTACATGCAGTTCGATGGCCGTTGATGGAAATTGACTGTACGGGCCTTGATAAAATTATTAAAAATAGTAATAATTTGTGTAAAATCATAAGGAATGATTTGGGAAGAATTGGGATGAAAAACTCCATATTTGCAAAGATAAAAATAGATTTTTAACGAAATGAACTAGTTTTGAACTAGAATTATAATTCTGTTTATTTTTAAACAAATAAATTGAATTTGAAAAGGGTTTTAAAAGTAACCAGAATTTCCAATAACTGAATTGGAATGGATTTGAATCGAAATTGTCTTTGGAATATTTCGATGTTGGATTTCGTGATGATACAGGTATTGTTATGGGAATTTGAAAGATATATTTATATCGTTATTTCCAATACAATATTTGTTGGTCGTCGAATTTGATATTGAATGTAAGCAGATATATTTTCTATTCAGAGCCCTGTATTTAATATCAAATGTGATTTGGGTTTCTCATGAATGGTGTCTTCATTAACACTGTTCTTAAGCCCAGTTGAGAAAAAGATTAAATCTTTTTATTTAGATTTAATGAAGTGTACCAATTAAATACTATTTAATTAGAATTGAATTGGTATTGATTTTTGGGTTTATCGTGAACAATGTTTTAAATAACACTTGTTCTTTAACCCGATAATTAATGGAATGTGATTTTGGGTTTATCGTGAACCGTGTTTTAAATGACACTGATTCTTTAACCCAGTTAAAGATTAAAACTAAGTGGAGTTTTAATGAATCTTTAATTAGATTGAAAAGATCGAGAATGGAGTATCACCAGTTTTACTCCAGACGATAGTTAAATCTTCAATTAGATTTGAACGTGAAATAGTAATTGAATTTACCGATAACACCATGGTGTTAGATATGAATTATTACTAGTTTTACTTCATGGGATGAATAGGTTAGGATTGAGAAATAAATGATTACTTCGGTGTGGTTCGCTAATCCCGTCTAGTTTGAATTGATATTCAAAGGAAGATTAAAGAATAAATTTAAAATAATTTATCTTTGATAAAATTAATGGGAACCTTTCCCTAAGAATGTGAAATTTAGAAACTAACTGTAGGTTAGCTAAGTAGAACGGTTTCCTGGGTATTGATCTGATGTTGGTTTCGGCCTTCGGGGTTAATATTTGGGGAATTATTCTCTTGTTAATTTACGTTTAGTGGCTGATGAATGGGAATGAGGCGTATGTTGTGTTTGTGTAACACTTGTTTATTATATACGCGAGTTATTCAGAAAGACCGGGTTTATCCCATTCTGAATAACTGATTCGACGATTAGTCGAAGATGAAGATGGTGGTTGAAGACCGGAGGTCTTCACGTCGTTTGGATAATTACTGATGATCTTGATTAGGCTGAACACCCAAGAGGAGGGAATCAGTTAGTGGTCGTCCAAACGTACTTGGAGACCGATGGATATGCGAGGTACTAGGTGCCTCCAGTTTCGTTCAGACCTAGAACGAACTTGTAAATGGACTGTGTGTCTGACATTGGATTTGATTCTGTGTGATTGATTTCTATTAAATATATATCTGTTTGGCGGCGGAGAATTTATTCTCTTGCTTAACGCCCTTCTTTGAGACGTACGAGCTCAGGGGTTATATACCGATGGATATCAAACGCATAGAGTGAATTGCCTGTGTGGCATGCCTAAGTGGCAAATGATCAAGGCTTCTGTTGAAAAGCAAAGTCTTGTGGTTGATGATCAAAGCACGACTTTTGTGGCATAGCTTTGTGTAACTTTTAATTCGCGAGCTTCACACCCGGTATGAACCAAAAACGGGAGACGGACATCAGGCAGAGCATGCGTTTCCTTCTAGTTAGAAGTGGCGTCAGTGGTTTTACACGCCCTGACGAGTTTGACTTATGTGGTTGTTGGTTTGCGAGGTGCCCCGGATATATCGGTGACTATGTGAAGCCGATGGAGTCATTCATTGGCTCATTTACGCCCCATAGGGCGGGGAGACGTATTGTTCAGGCATAATAATCCACTCTTGTGGACCGGCCCTGACGATCCAAGGGGCAGTTGCGGTTGTTCCTGAGGGGAGGACTAGAGGTTCTCGAATCGGTGAGGACGATCCCTAGCCTCGGTTCATACCATAAATGATAACACAACTTCCAATACAACATTTTGCGGTTTTGATTGTATACCTATATATGGCGACATAGTGGTATGGGACATTCATGCCGCCTATGATTGATATTTATGATTGTATATAAAATCAGAAACTAACTGGAAACGAGCTAAGATGGGTGGTTTCCTGGGTATTGGTCTGATGTTGGTTTCGGCCTTCGGGGTTAATACTTAGGGAATCGTTCTCTTACTAATTTACGGTTGGAGTCTGATTAAGAATTAAAATATTAAATTTAGCGTATCAAGCATTCTTTGGCTATTATAATGTAAAAAACCTATCCTCCGGCTTGCGTTGCATTGTGTGATGGGACCTGGGTCTTATAATAGCTTCATTGTTCTTTATTTAGCATTGCGCTGTTGTTTTATGCACTGGTATTCTTGGGAGGAAACCCGTTCCGTGATATCCGGCGTGGTCCCTTGATATATCTGATTTAAAGTAAAGTTTTAAATAACTGTTTTAGTTCTCACACCAATCCCATGACTGACCTGGAGTTTATTGTTTTAACCTAAACTCTGGGTGCCCCTATTTTCGACACGGTCAGCTAGTAGTTTTGGTTTTGCAGATTTATATTCACAGGAACCTGGTTTACAGCTGGAATGATATCCGAAAAGCTTTGTATCTGTATATCTCCTTCAGTTGTGTATTGTATTATTTTCCGCTGCTATGTAATTTATTGTAATCTCTAATAATTTGTAATGTATATTTATTCATACTCTGTATATTCTTGTATTCTGATGGAATTGTTGTAATAAACAATGAAATGTTCTTCTGTCTGCGTTCTTTTGTGTGTTGTTCTCGAAGCAATCCGTGCTTTCCTTACCGGCGAAGTTCGGGTCGTCTCAGGAAATTAGATTCATTCATCTAAAACTCTCATGTTTTGATGATTTGCATACTATAATTTCAAATTTGTAAATATGTGCAATTGTTTTGAATTTTTTTTTACTGATTCCTGAATCCTAACCGTGCTAAAGCATTCTTATCATATGTTGGACGCTGTTATTCTAAATTCTAATTTTTTTAAAGATTTGGAAAACTATTGAAATTTCACACACCTTTGTTGTTTTTGAGTTTCTTCCGATTCATTTTGGAAAGACTTGAAAAACTACACTCATTACAGCACACTACTATTTTTCAGTTGTGCTAATTTCATTGTTTCTTGGATTAGCTTGACTATACTGAATTGAAAATCCTTTGGCATTAATTATTCTGTTGCACCTTGAAACTCACTTTTATATCATGATCAATTAGCTTGGGTATTTGATTTTTTGAAATCATTTGAATTTGTTGATATCTTGAATCTCCCACACTTCTTGGATTTGAAATTGATAATCTTGTGTGATCGATTCATTGAATCTTGAAATTTATACGTCTCTTTATGTGATTTCAAATGAACTGCTTTAAATCTTGGATCCTGAATCATCTCTTAGGCTTGATACAAATATTTTGAATTTTTTAGAATCTTGTTCTAAAAGTGAATGACTACTGATTTGAAAAATGGAATTGAATTGCTTGCTTAGTCCTGGTAATTGAATGATTTGTTTAAAATACATTGGAATGCCACTATTAATAGTTAGGAGATCCCAGTGGTATAAGTTTCTAGAAGTGTTTGAAAAAATTTCTTATTCAGTTAATTGATTTATTTTAAATTGTTTCTCATCTTATATATATCTTTCTGAAACCCTCTTGTAATTGATTTTTTCAATTTTAAAATGATTTTTGATTATTTAGTCAGAAATTGAAATTATTGACCAAATTGAATTATATTTGGAAATCATCAAAATTATTATCATATTTTTTTGAAATTGTGATGAGTTGTGACTATAGTATATTTCACATCAAGAGGAAATTTTATTTAAAATGTTTGAACAACTTTTTATAATATCTTGAATTTGGTTCTTATTTTATGAACATCTTCTTTTCCTATCATCATTCTGTCATCCATCTTGATTTTATATTAATGTGGTGTGTTTAATATTTTTTATTAAATCATCTTAAAGAATATACAGTCTCAAAATGTGTGATGGAAATGTAACTATATTATTTTCCAGAAAAAGAGATAATTGAAAATTTTCAAAAATTCCGGTATAGTTGAGAATATTTCATAATATGATTAATTTAGAAATTTATTTCACAACTATCTTTGTACCTATCATATTTTTATCATCCATTTTGGTTTTATATACTGTGGAGATTTTGTATATAATAAGTGTTTCTCTGACCTCATTTAAAAAACCTAGATATGGTCTTGCATGGTTTGATATTTCTTATTTTTTAAGTTGCAACTGATCCCAATTAAAAGTCCTAATATGCTTTGCATGATTAGTGTGCTCTCAAAATAAAAAAGAAAAATAAATAAAAATTTATATTTATATGAAATCTTCCTTGGTGTGTAAAAACCGACTTATCAATCCATTATCTAATTTGTGAAATGTGTTAATATTTTATGATATATTCTGTTTTTTTGATTGGTAGTCATTGGGATTTGAGATTATTTGATTTTGTCACTTGATTTGAATTATAACCATAATCCAGATTCATTGCTATTTTGTGCTCTTTTTTCTAAAAAAATTATTTGAAGATATTTGGAACTTGTATGTTGTAAAACTCTCGCCATTTTATAAAATTCATCGTAAATCCATCATTCTACAACGTGAAATTTGCCATTATTTTGAAGAATATTATGATTTTTGTTTGATTGAATGAAATTTATGATGAACATTCTCTCTTCTGATCTTATTCTATAATTCTAGTCTATTATTCATCATTGTTTCGATTTCTATATCCTTTTGATGATAACAAAAGAGGGGGAATGGTTAAGATTTCTATCGATGAGTGCATACTTCATGAAAAATTTATTATTGAAAATTCAATTCGGTTATTCTTTTTCACTCATACACACTTATTTTGGGGGAGTTCTACACTTCACTGTCAAATACATTTATTGTATTTAAAATCTTATTATATGTTTGTCATCATCAAAAGGGGGAGATTGTTGTATGTAACAATATGATTTTTGTTTGATGATAACAAACACACACACATATATATATACTATAAATTCTTTGCAATTGTACTATTCTATTACATCACTTACATAAATAAATATTTAAATTTGAATAGAATACTACTGCTCAAGAATTTATGTAACGAACCAGTTTTTCCGCGCTCTAAATATATAAGATTTATTTGAATTGATATTTAGGAAATTTATTTTTGGTTAGAAATTGAAATTTAGTCTATTTTAATATGGGTTTAGACTGATTTTCATAAGTGTGAATATAAATTATCTTTGAATCTAAATTTGTTTTGTTAAATTTTACGGTATTAATATTTTAAACTAATTTAAATATATTGTTGATAAATTATAAATTTGAAAATATAAATTAATTTTGAAAGTTTAATCTAATGTGTTTAATCGGAAATTGATTTGAATTAATTTAAAACATGTATTTGAATGTGTATAATTTCATGTATGTATATTGTACAAAATATTGGTATAATACAAAGGTATATTACCTTGGGGAATATTGGTTTAATGAATTTTTGCCACTTGTTCACCTTGCTTAAACATACAGATGCCTATTAAAAGTTTGCTGAAAGAATTTACGCGTGTTCCCTTTCTTTCTTTTACCGTGTCCTTATTCTCCTTAATCTCTTCACCGCCCCTTTTCTTTCTGTTTTATTTCAATCCACCACAAAATCAAATATTTTCCTTAAATCATCAATTCGGTCCTTCCCCAAATCACATCAAGCTCCACCGTGAATGGCCTCCACTCCTCCTTCGATCAAACCATCCACCTCCGTACCACTAAATTTCCATTCAAACGCCTCGTTCCTCTTCTCTCCCAAGATCCATTTGCAGCGCTTCTTTCACCTTCCATCAGCCTTCGCTCACCATCTCCATCGCGCTGTAACAACCTGAAATTTCACAATAAATTTAAAAATTATTTTTAATATGATTTTAAGGAAAAATGCGTTAGAATTTAAAATTTTGGATTTTACGTCATCGCATAGCCCTTAAAAAGTTAAATTTTGCTAGGAAGCTTAGAATTCAACGAGATAATTTTTATTAGATTTATAATGACAAATCATTTTTGAGTCCTTAAATGTGCGTCGAACGGAGTCAGTGTGTGGTCGTGCACGATAAAACAATTCAGAGTAAAACCAACGATCAATTTACAAAGGAACATTGTTGAAACGATATCAGAATTCAATTCCAATTTTTTTGTGGATTCGTATAGTCCAATAATGGTTAAATCCAAAATGCCATGATTTTTGGAATTAATGTGTGAGCATGCAAGACGAAAAGGTACGCAAAAATCGCATTTTTGGAGCTTATTTGAGCTGGAGAGAAAATTAAAATAAGGTCAAACGAACTCGTAATTCGACGATACTTGGTTTGTTGGATTCATATGACCGTGTATTATCTCATATCCAATTTTTAGAGAAAACGGAGGCAGTTTGCAGTCGGACGGTTGGAGAGAGCGGGAGATAAGTTCCTATATAACTCTCCATTCTCTTTTTCTCTCCTCGGTTCTCTTCATTTCCTCCTTCCTCCAAAACTCCCAAATCAATGGCCTCCACCAAAACAATAACCATGAAGCGACCCGAATTTCCCCGGTCTCCGAAGAGAAGAGAAAGAACGAATTACTTTGGTAACAGAGCTTTGGTTTACAAAGCTCAGAGAACAAGACACATTAGAACCATACGAAAGAATTCATCAGAAATTGGATTAGTAATATCCAACGAGAATGACTCGTTAGAGATAGGATCAGTAGTATCCTACAACGAGTGTGAAGAGTAGTGTTTTTGATAAATAAAAGTGAAAACAATTTTTGTTTTGAGAATTTAAATCAATTATACGTATTTGAATATTTATTTGTATTGATTTGGAAAGTCCAATATATATAGACTTTGCGTATACGTCTGATCCACGTATATTTGAAGTTTTAATATACTGGATAGATATAGAATTACACTCTAGTCGCCCGGAGATGGTACTGATGATTGTCATGACATCATCAGTATGTATGTTCGAGTTTCGAAGGTGGAATTTCTACATATTTCCTATTGACTGGTGTGAGAACCAAAATTAGGTAGGGCCTATTGTAGGGATTTGGCATCAAAAATGTGATTTTTTGACTATGTATCAAAGTTATGAATTTGAAATGATAATCAACTAATTGATTGATGGTTGTGTTGTTTGATTATGGCTTGATTAATTAAAATTTTAACCATTTAGCCAAATTGACCAAAAAGTGAATTAATTGAAATTTGGTCATAGCAAAGAGGCTATTTTTAAGGGTCGAAATTCCATAGCCACTATTTTGAATTTTCATTGGACATGTCTTTTTATCCCCGCTATGAAATTTCAATTTTTCGGATTCGTTAGAAAGATATTAACTAACAGATTTAAATATTTTTGGTTTCACTCAAATCCGTTTTGTTTGGCACCCGGTGCAGTCAGTCAAAGTTTGAATTCAAATTTTGAAACCGCCGCGCCATTTCAGGCCTTGTTTATAATTAGAATTAATTATATTCATTTTCAAATGTCGATTCAAACTTACTTTTCATCGTTATTATTTAAAATATTTATTTTAAATATTTAAAATCCACTAAAATAGCCAATTTAAAATTTTTAAATTGGTTCAGATTTTCCGGGTAGTTACAATAACCCTAGCTTCACCCTCTCCTCCTTCCACCTCCTAGCCGCCGCCTAGCTCCTCCCCTCGCTCCCCCTAGCCAAAGTCAATACCCCCCACCCCATGCAACCCGCAGCACCCCCTACAGCCCACCCGTAGAACCCCCTCTCTCTTCCTTCTTCACTCCAAAATTCCTTTCCTCCTTCTAAACCTTCCTACACCTCCTACATCTCCTCCCACCTCCTCTAAACACCATTTCCACTCCCTTTCCTCTCTTTAATTCCTCCACCAAGTCCGGATAGTAGAGATAAAGTTTCGAGCATCCCACACGAGTTTGATTTTGTAACAACCCGAATTCCGACAGACCGATATTTTTTTTAAATTCTAATCTATCGAAACTCGTGTTGGTTGCTATGGTATCCTGCAGAAATGACAGGGATATAAAATATATCAGAGCACAGAAAAATATCTCACAGCGGAATGGATAAAATATAATGTAATCAAAATATAGCCTTACCGTAGTAATAATACTACCAAAACAGTATCCAAAGCTATCATATCTCTACCACAAATCTAACTTGCGAGCATGTTATGGAGAGGGGGTCTGAACATAAGTTCTAGTGACTGGATTTAAACTATATATTTCGAATAATCCTACATATACCGTTCAGTTACATTTTCTTATTTATTAGGTTACTTGGGTTATCAGCACTCAAGGCAAACATACACGTCATACCCTTCTACTTCCCAGTGGATTAACCTAATACAGTATATATGTAGCTACACCCTAATATTGAGGTACACCCCATGGTACCCCACTCGCACGGTGTGACGGCCCACCCTGCACCAACCGACATTTACTCCAAAAGTGCGTTGTACACAAGTCCAGTTAGCACGGGGCGGTCGTCAGAAGAAAAGGAAGAAGACAAAGAATCAATAAGGAACCTGTAATATGTCTCACAGCGCATGGAATAAAATATAATCATAACATATACTTGACACAAAACAGGTGAGACAGTGCATAAGCTGAAAACAAACTATCATAGCAGCGGAAAATCCAAATACAGCTTACGTTCCACAACATCATCATTACAATTTTTAAAACTATCTCTAAAAGCAAGATAAGGAAGGTACACTACTAATGCCAAGTAGTGACCACCAACAACACAGGGAGAATATCTATGTATATATATCATACGTGGAAGCCTCCTGCTTGCCTCAGGATCAGCCACTCGTGCATCACCAGCTAACCTGTCTCTAGTCTGCTCGTTTAGGAGCACCCAGAGTAATAAGAAGAGACATAAAACTCTGGGTCAGACAAAAGTCTGGTATGAGCGATAAACAGCTAAACAGAACAATAATAGGTATACTAAACCATACCTGAACCTGGACCTGCAACCAAAGAGTTAGCACTACATACTGTACAACGCTCTAAGGTGCCACTGACATATGGTGTACAAGTATACGGGGGTGGGGTGTGCATGTCATAGTGATGGCAAACAATCAAGCATAGCAACCATCCTCACATCTCTCACTCAGTGCGTAAAGCATACGATATCCACCACTTCGATCACCCAATACTTTGCTATGATCACTCTGCCCCATGAAGTCACAACGGCTTCACTGCACCGATCCGTAGCCATTAATCCTTCGCTATGTCCACTTTGCCCCATGGAGTCGCACACACCCCACTGCACTGGCTCATAGCCTTACTAATCCTTTACTATGTCCACTCTGCCCCATGGAGTCACAACGGCTCCACTGCACTGGCTCATAGTCTTACTACGATCACTTTGCTCCTCGAGTCAAGGTGACTCTACTGCACTGATACGTAGCCCATCATTCCTTTTCAGTGGTGAATCGAAGTTATGAACGTCGACAACTCCTTAGCAAACGTTCCATAGCAAAGCCCAATCATGAAGTGAACTCACTGGTTCCCAACTGGATCCTGAGCTCTAACTTCCATTTGGACTACCTTTGCATCTCGGGTTATTGGTCTTCATCAGATCGGTTCGGATCATCGCCTTCATGTCATAGCGGTTCGGATCGGCCTTCAGTATCCCCCACTGGATCGATTTGTGCCAAGCTTCTACGAATTGGATCGTGGTCCTCATCTGGTGGCGGTTCGGATCGGCCTCCTCCAAAGCACACCGGGTCGGATCGCAGCCTCCAAGTCCAATCGTAATACATCGGTTCGGGTCGGGGTACTATGGCGGATCGGGTCGGAGTACTTCTGGTGGATCGGGTCAGTCGTGATCTCCTCCAGGTTTCAAGTCAACTCGTAGCATGCAGGCTCGGTTCGGATGCAAGGGGGCGGATCGTGGATGGGCCACACGAACGGTTCGGTTCGGACCTCCCCATCCGATCCGATCCGGTCCCTGTCCATTTTCTGCATTTTGTCTAGCGAGTTGTTTACGCCATTCGACGGCGTTTTCGACCACTCTAGCTATTCTAATCAATCACAAAGCATGCCACAAAGTCATAGCAACAAATAGAAGTGACCTCAAACACCAAAACATCAATGTGATAGGTTAAAACGGATCAAACATAGCCAAAACCCCATATTTCCCTTAAGTATGTTCAAGCATAATTAATGATAGGATTAGCAAAACTTAACAAAATTAACCCAAGTTTCTAACAAAGGTTTAAAACATCATTTAAGAATTTATAAATATTTTTCCAGATTTTATTTACGTTTAAAAACGCTAATTAACACTAATCAACACTAATTAGTCATAATTAGTGTAAAAGCAAGCTAATCACTCACCTTAGCCACAAATAAACCTTAGATCTGAAATAAATCTCTGTATGGGCGCGAATAAAAATGCAAAACAGCAGCTCTAATCTTGATTTGGTGAAGATCTCCCTTGATTTGATGTTGCTAAGCTTAATCCTTGATTAGAAAGTGATTTGGAGGTGATTTAGAGGTTGGAGGCCATTTTTAGGGTTTCTAAGAGGTAAGTGGAGGCTAGAAAACTGAAATGGAATGAAACCCTAACTCTTTTCAGCCTCCTCATAACCCTAATCCCGAAATGGGTTATGGGTCCATTCACTAATCACCCTATTTGGCCCGGTTAAGCAGTTTTTCACCTTCCAAACCTTATTTCAGCAATTTCTCCCAAACGGTAAGTCCGTTTCTCATATGTGACCACTCTACGGAAAGGTAAACCATCATCCGAAGCCAATGGAAGTGGTTTCAGGTCAAAATTCCTTTGCAATCAAAAGTTATTGCCGAAACAAGATCAGCTAGGGGCAAAATGGTCATTTAAAAATTGGCAAAAATCATGAACATGGGAAATGACCCCAGTGGTCGTTTCCCAAAGCCACATAACCATACGACTTTATATAAGAAAGAATAAATATTCTATGATCCTCCGATGCGTAGAATGCAGGTTGTTACATTCTCCCCACCTTAAGAAATTTCGCCCCCGAAATTCCCTAACCATAACACACAAAGGGTCCCACATGCCTATCGGCAATAAAACAACAATCAAACATGCAAAACAAGTCTATCCTAGCATGCGGAATAACTAAATTGCAAAGTAAATCTTACCTAGCAAAGTGTTCTGGATACGTCTTTCTAATGCTCTCCTCTGTCTCCCAAGTACAGTCATTCTCGTTCTCGCCCCACTAAACCTTGACTAGCTTCACCGCCTTCCTTCGAAGTTGCTTCGTATCATGCTCGACAATACGAATCGGCTTGAGGTTCTTAACCGCCTCGGGTTCCACTTCGAGGTCCTCTAACTGATCAGGTGAAATAGTCATATCTGGGTCGTGCACGAACTTCCTTAGCTGGGAAATATGAAATACGTTGTGAACTCCCGCCATCTTCTTGGGTAAGTCAACTCTATACGCCAAATTCCCAACTTGTTCGAGAACTGGGAATGGGCCAACAAATCTTGGTGCCAACTTGCCTCTCCTGCCAAATCGTATCACGCTCTTCAACGGAGAAATCTTGACAAGTCACCAACGGAGAATTTTAAGTCTCTTCTCCTCTTATCAGCATAACACTTCTGCCTATCCTGGGCAGCCTTCATCCGTTGTTGAATGATCTTAATCTTATCTGAAGTTTCCCTTACCACATCTGGTCCAAGCACAAACTTCTTACCGGTCTCTATCCAACATGATGGTGAGTTGCACGGTCTTCCGTACAAAGCTTCATATGGAGCCATACCGATACTGGATTGGTAGCTATTACTATATGCAAACTCTACTAGATGCAAATGGTCATCCCATGATCCACCTAAATCCAATATACAAGCTCTCAAGAGATCTTCCAATATACGATTCACCCTCTCTGTTTGACTGTCGGTTTGAGGATGATACGCGGTACTGAGATA
Organism: Allium sativum; assembly: GCA_030737875.1. Taxonomy (NCBI): domain Eukaryota; kingdom Viridiplantae; phylum Streptophyta; class Magnoliopsida; order Asparagales; family Amaryllidaceae; genus Allium; species Allium sativum. The sequence continues at coordinate 565,691,652 of CM060920.1, read as the reverse complement.
TAATTCCAACCCTAGAGCCTCTTGTAAGCTCTTCCAAAACCCACTAGTAAACAACAGGTCTCGGTCACTCACAATGCTTTTAGGTACTCCATGAAATCTCACTACCCACTTCATATACAATTCTGCTAACTTAGCTGCCGTTCTGGTCGATTTGACTGGTATAAATCTTGCACTCTTGGTCAATCGATCCACAATTTACCAAATGCTATCATGTCCTGATTTAGTCCTTGGTAAACCATCAATGAAATCCATCGAGACTTGCTCCCATTTCCATTCGGGAATTTCTAATGGTTGCAACAAACCACTAGGCTTCTTTTGCTCGGCTTTAACTAGCTGGCAATTCATGCACTTGGATATAAACTTTCCAATGTCTCTTTTCATCCCTTCCCAGTAGTAAGTCTGCTTCATGTCTTAATACATCTTATCACCACCGGGGTGTATAGTCAGTTTTGAGTGATGACATTCCCTAAGCACTTCATCTCTCAAACCATTCACGTTGGGTACAACTAGTCTTCCATTCTTTCGAAGCCATCTTTCTCGATCAAGCCCATACAAATTCATCTTCTCACCGTCAATATTCATCTCTAACTTGGAGATGATTTCCAATAGATTAGGATCGTCCCTCTTACTGGAACCAATCCGCTCAATCAGAGTGGGTCTGATCGTCAAACTAGCTAACATCTCTGGATCCAATTCGCACTTTGGTCTGAAATCATACCCAGCGATATACTCCAGTTGCTTCCATTCAAGAAACATAGCCCCCAAACTGGCATGTCTCCTACTCAAGGCATCGGTTACCGCATTGCCTTTCCCAGGTGTATATGCGATATCAAAATCACACGAAGCCAAGAACTCTAACCATCTCTGCTGACGGAGATTCAGATCCTTCTGAGAGAAGAGATACTTAAACGATTTATGATCGGTAAACAACTCAAATCTTTCTCCCAAGAGATAATGTCTCCACGTCTTCAATGCGAACACGATCGCTTCCAGTTCCAAATCATGGGTAGGATACCTTTTCTCATGCAGCTTTAGTTGCCGACTAGCATAAGCTACAACCTTACCTCCTTGCATCAATACAGCACCTAGTCCGATACTACAAGCATCCGTGTATACCGTCATCTCTTCATTCCCTTTAGGAATGACTAACACTGGCGCATGGGTCAACTTTTCTTTTAGACTCTTGAATGCATTTTCACACACTCCGTCCCAGACGAAGGCTTGATTCTTCTTTGTCAACTGAGTCAACGGTGATGCTATCTTGGAGAAGTCCTGGATAAACTTACGATAATATCCAGCTAACCCCAAGAAACTTCTTGCGTCTGTTGCATTCTTGGGCGTAGACCAATCCTATACCGTAGCCACCTTTGCAGGGTCCACGGCAATACCATTCTCTGAAACAACATGGCCCAAGAATCTCACTTCCCTCCTCCGGAAGTGACACTTAGAAATTTTCGCTTTCAATTGGTGTTTTCTCAACACCTCCATCACTACCTTCAAATGTCCCTTGTGTTCTTCCTCTATCCTTGAGTAAACAAGGATGTCGTCTACGAACACAAGAACAAACTTATTCAGCTGATCTCTGAACACCTGATTCATAAGATCCACGAAGTATGCGGGTGCATTGGTCAACCCAAATGGCATGACCAACCACTCATAGAATCCAGACGGTGTCCTAAATGCCGTTTTCGGAACACTCTCAGCCGCTACTCGGAGCTGATGAAATCCTGTCGTGAGGTCCAACTGGGAGAACACTCTTGCTCCTTCCAGTTGATCAAACAAATCATCTATCCGTGGGAGGGGATACTTATTCTTCCTCGTCCCTTTATTCAACTCGCGATAGTCCACACACAAACGAAGGGAACCATCTGCCTTAGTGGCAAACACAACTGGTGCTCCCCACTCGGAGACACTTCTTCTAATAAACCCCTTCTTCAAAAGATCGCTTACTTGCACCTCGAGTTCTCACTGCTCCCTTGGTTCCATATGACGAAGTGGCTTCACTATAGGTCTGGCATCTTTCACTAAATCAATACGGAACTCAATCTCTCGGTGTGGTGGAAGTCTGGTCACTTCCTCGAAGACGTCCGGATACTGGCCAACCACGGGCACATCTGACAACTCATCATGCGAGATGTCAAGGGAATTTATAAAACTAGCCATTACCCCATCACTAGGTAGACTACCAAACACTACCCACCGCCCATCAACCGCCCTAACTGTCACCAAAAAGTCCTCACAGTCTACCACCACCCTGTATCTTTGGAGCCAATCGACCCCCAATATAATGCCATACCCAGTAAAGCCCAAAACAAAGCAATCACAAACAAACATGCATCCATGACTCGATAAGACCAAATTTCGGCAAATCATACTAAGGTTAGTCGAACCACCAATCGGGTTCGTCACAACCAATGGTCTATCGACTATCTCGGGTTCCAGTCCCAACCTATCTACCAGGTCACTAGATATGAAGGAACGGGAAGCCCCAGTATCAAACAAAACTCGAACAGGTACATCAAGAAAAGAAAGCATACCTTGAATGACGACATTCTTTCCTTTCACCGCCGCAGTTGGGGCATTCGACGAAGAAGGAATAGCATATGCTTTCATGATCTGCTTCTCCTTAAGAGGTTGTGGACATTTATCCTTATGATGTCCCACTTGGCCGCAGTTGTAGCACTTCCTATCCGCTGGCTTGGCCCGACATTCTTTGGCATAATGTCCCTTCTTACCACAGCTGAAGCACTCAACATCTTTCTTGCTCTTTTTCTGGCCATCCTTAGTTTGGTTCTGCTTCCTTTTGTTCTAAGTGTTATTCTTGCCTCCACCACTTGCTTGCGGCTTCAGCCCTTCTGCAGATGCAACCTCAGTCTTTGACTTAGGGTAAAGACTCTCTGATCTCAGAGCTTTCCCCATAATTGATTCAAAAGTCTCATCGATGTGGTTGATAAGCCTTCCCCCTAAGTATCCATCCAAACCAGTAATGAACTTCTCATTCTTCTTCTCAGGAGTATCGATAAGGGATAATCCATACTTCGACAAAGTGTCGAACTCAGCAATATAGTCCGAGACTGCTCTACCATTCTTCTTAAGCTCCAAGAACTTACTAAACAATTCCGACTTCTGAGCAGCTGGGATAAACTTGTCTCTAAAACGAGCCTTAAACTGATCCCAAGTAACCTGATCCCCTGGAGTAGCTGCCTTAATAGCGTTCCACCAATTCATCGCTCGCCCTTGCAGCTGACAAGACGCTAGCCATCTCTTCATCGCATCCTCGATACCCAAGTTGTCGAAGATACGATCACAGCTATCCTACCAATCCTGAACATCCGTGGCCGACTCCATCCCATGGAACGGCTTCCCACCAAGGTTAGTGTAATCCTTGCATAGCTTGGTGAAATCTGCCCTAGGCGCCTGCACTACTGGACCACCACCATTACCGGCATTGGGAACTTCTCCCTGAACATCCCTAAGCATCTCTCTCATGAAGTCAGTAAACATCGTCCTCATGTCAGGAACATTCCCATTATTCGCCCCTCTGCCAGCACCCCTCGTGTCTCGACTCATCGTTCAATCTGTAAAGAGAAAACGATTAACTATCTCCATAGTGGTGCTAGTGCAGTACGACTTCATCCTTATACTACTAATAGTATATATATATAGCTTTTGAAAACCAAAGTAATCACAAATACGCACTCTCATATACGTACTATCTCTCCCTAGTGTCTTTTCCTAGGTTAAGTACGCAACCTAGAGCTCTGATACCAAATGTGACGGCCCGCCCTGCACCAACAGACATTTACTCCAAAAGTGCGTTGTACACATGTCCAGTTAGCACGGGGCGGTCGTCAGAAGAAAAGGAAGAAGACGAAGAATCAATAAGGAACCTGTAATATGTCTCACAGCGCATGGAATAAAATATAATCATAAAATATACTTGACACAAAACAGGTGAGACAGTGCATAAGCTGAAAACAAACTATCATAACAGCGGAAAATCCAAATACAGCTTAAATTCCACAACATCATCATTACAACTTTTAAAACTATCTCTAAAAGCAAGATAAGGAAGGTACACTACTAATGCCCAAGTAGTGACCACCAACGACACTGGGAGAATATATATATATATATATATATCATACGTGGAAGCCTCCTGCTCGCCTCCAGATCAGCTACTCGTGCATCACCAGCTAACCTGTCTCTAGTCTGCTCATTTAGGAGCACCCAGAGTAATAAGAAGAGACATAAAACTCTGGGTCAGACAAAAGTCTGGTATGAGCGATAAGCAGCTAAACAGAACAATAACAGGTATACTAAACCATACCTGAACCTGAACCTGCAACCAAAGAGTTAGCACTACATATTGTACAATGCTCTAAGGTGCCACTGACATATGGTGTACAAGTATACAGGGGTGGGGGGTGTGCATGTCATTGTGATGGCAAACAATCAAGCATAGCAACCATCCTCACATCTCTCACTCAGTGCGTAAAGAATACGATATCCACCACTTCGATCACCTAATACTTTGCTATGATCACTCTGCCCCATGAAGTCACAACAGCTTCACTGCACTGATCCATAGCCACTAATCCTTCGCTATGTCCACTCTTCCCCATGGAGTCACAACGGCTCCACTGCACTGGCTCATAGCCTTACTACGATCACTTTGCCCCTCGAGTCACGGTGACTCTACTGCACTGATACGTAGCCCATCATTCCTTTTCGGTGGTGAATCGAAGTTATGAACGTCGACAACTCCTTAGCACACGTCCCGCAGAAAAGCCCAATCATGAAGTGAACTCATTGGTTCCCAACTGGATCCTGAGTTCTAACTTCCATTTGGACTACCTTTGCATCTCCGGTTATTGGTCTTCATCAGATCGGTTCGGATCGTCGCCTTCATGTCATAGCGGTTCAGATTGGTCTTCGGTATCCCACTGGATCGATTCGTGCCAAGCTTCTCTGGATCGGATCGTGGTCTTCATCTGGTGGCGGTTCGGTTCGGCCTCCTCCAAAGCACACCGGATCGGATCCAATCGTAGTACATCGGTTCGGGTCGGGGTACTATGGCGGATCAGGTCGGACTACTTCTGGTGGATCGGGTCAGTCGTGATTTCCTCCAGGTTTCAATTCAACTCGTAGCATGCAGGCTCGGATGCAAGGGGGCGGATCGTGGATGGGCCACACGAACGGTTCGGTTCGGACCACCTCATCCGATCTGATCCGATCCCTGTCCATTTCCTGTATTTTGTCCAGCGAGTTGTTTACGCCATTCGACAGCGTTTTCGACCACTCTAGCTATTCTAATCAATCACAAAGCATGCCACAAAGTCATAGCAACAAATAGAAGTGACCTCAAACACCGAAACATCAATATGATAGGTTAAAATGGATCAAACATAGCCAAAATCCCTTTATTTCCCTTAAGCATGTTCAAGCATAATTAATGACAGGATTAGCAAAACTTAACCAAATTAACCCAAGTTTCTAACAGAGGTCTAAAACATCATTTAAGAATTTATAAATATTTTTCTAGATTTTATTTACGTTTAAAAACGCTAATTAACACTAGTCAACACTAAATAGCCATAATTAGTGTAAAAGCAAGCTAATCACTCACCTTAGCCACAAATAAACCTTAGATCTGAAATAAATCTCTGTTTGGGCGTGAATAAAAATGCAAAACAGGAGCTCTAATCTTGATTTGGTGAAGATCTCCCTTGATTTGATGTTGCTAAGCTTAATCCTTGATTAGAAAGTGATTTGGAGGCGATTTAGAGGTTGGAGGCCATTTTTAGGGTTTCTAAGAGGTAAGTGGAGGCTAGAAAACTGAAACGGAATGAAACCCTAACTCTTTTCAGCCTCCTCATAACCCTAATCCCGAAATGGGTTATGGGCCCATTCACTAATCACCCTATTTGGCCCGGTTAAGCAGTTTTTCACCTTCCAAACCTTATTTCAGCCATTTCTCCCAAACGGTAAGTCCGTTTCTCACATGTGACCACTCTACAGAAAGGTAAACCATCATCCGAAGCCAATGAAAGTGGTTTCAAGTCAAAATTCCTTTCCAATCAAAAGTTATGGCCAAAACAAGATCAGCTAGGGGCAAAACGGTCATTTAAAAATTGTCAAAAATCATGAACATGTGAAATGATCACAGTGGTCGTATCCCAAAGCCACATGACCATACGACTTTATATAAGAAAGAAATAAATATTATACGATCCTCTGATGCGTAGAATGCAGGTTGTTACACACGGTCTCCACCGTAATGCCACAGAAATGTACTCAGTCCCTAATCCTACACCGGAGTGATGTACGGATCTCTATATAACAATGCTACGTTCGGCGTATATCTGTCGTTACTATGCTACGTAAGCGTACGGACTGCCAACTTTGATTAAATCAGATTCCATCACAGAGTAATGTCGTCATGTCCACGATACACCACCCAGAGCAGACATGCATGTATCTAGATTTTCCCACGTATCTATCGTCAATCGTATTCGATGCCTTAACCGCATATAACCTCTAATGTGCACCGAGTTCTGTGGCAGAGCTGTATAAGAAACACGGAACTCAGTTGGGAGCTTTTCCATATCTGCATAGGCCCACCTTTAAGAGCCTCAAAATACAAATATCCTTCAAGTCTGTTTTTCATGGTGGTTATGGCCCCACCTCGGTCCCTACCTCAACATGTAAAGACTACAAGAGCTAAGCGACTTGCCCCTAACAAACAATTTAAACATCTGTTTGGCATCTCCCCTCGACCACCATGCCTCGATAGTGAAAGGTGGATGACGTCTTGGGTTTAGCTCTAGTCTTTTCGCATCCCACTAGCTGCGGATGATGGGTACCTGACGATCTACTATACTTGTTGGTCCTGACCCCATCTCCCTGTTGAAGCGATCGCTGAATCACCCTGGTGTCACCTCGTCACAGCTTTCTGAACGCAAAGCTACTTTTGCAGTCAAGGCTACTCATCTGCTAGTTTCGCACAGACCCAACCTCTGTAAGCACAACCTGAACACTGCACCACCACAGAGGACTACCAGGGGCACCTTCCACGTCCTAGGAAGCCACGTGCTTCCCCTTCCAGTCCACCAGAGCCGATATAATATTCGGATGAATGTGCGCTCCCCTCGTTCCTTATGACACCACGATGATCTATCCCGTTGGGTTATTCACCCTCAAATGTACAGATTGGTCTAAGCTCCTCAATTTAATGTGTTATTAGACCCTATATCTAAACATTCAATTATGCGCTTACTCTACCTCATCGGGTTTCAATTTAACTTGGTTATTCTCATTCATATTGACTTCTTATTCAAGTTACTAAGTTCCTCTTGCTTATTAATTTCAGTCATATAACTTAACCCATTTGAATTTTTTAACAATCCCACAATATGCTATTCTAAAGATTGTGATCCGAGGTCTATAATCCACAATCCCTTTATATTATTGTCTGATGTCATAGTTACAATAACATGTTCTACTTAATATGCAATTAAGTATATCTTAATTCACATGTTTTCTGTTTAACATGTCACTCATTATTTATGATTAAACATAACTTATTTTATTTCATAAGTTTGCTTCATTCTTTCTTATTTAATCATAATTCCATCTTATACTGTCACTACCACTTATCGTTGTTTACTTATTAACTTAGTTCTCTTAACTAAGGTTTACTAATAAGTTTCCTTTCCATTAATATAACTTATTTTATCCTCATCCGTAGATTTTAGATTCTCGTTCTTACAAATAACTTAATTTACAATTAAGTACAACTTATCTCATTACATAAGTTACTCCATTTTCTTTATCGTTTATTATAACCTAAACTATAATTTCCACTTGTCCCTATGCCAAGCCTACCTATTATATAACATTCTCATTAATGTAATTTATTTATAATAGGTTATCATCATTCCATGTTCATTCCACTTCTTTTACTGTTGTAATTATCTTTCATTCATTTCCTTATTCATTTCCATTAATCACAATTAGTGTCATTTATTTCTATCCTTTTATATACATATATTTATATATATGTTTACGTACTAGACCTCTCATATTAAGCCTATCACTTGTGGATGTTGGATTTGCCAGGTGGTTCCGAGCAGACTTCTTCCACAAGTTGACTTAACGTCATGTCTTAGCACCATTACATGTTTATTTACGCACTAGACCCCTCACATTAAATTAACAACCTTGTGGACGTTGGATTTGTCGGGCGGTTCCGGACAGACTTCTACCACAAGTTGAATTCAACCTCTTGTCTAAGTGCAATTAAAGTTTTCTATTTACTGTAAATTTTCTATATAATTTAGGCATGTCCATTCTTTCAAGTTTCACTGTAATCTATCTTTTACATGTCATACTTAATTTCACATTAAGTCCATTTCTAATTGCCATGTTGCACGTTTATCCTAACATGTAATTAACTTCATTTTTAAAATGACAACATGTAATCATAAAATCATGTAATTATTCCTTTCTAACAATGTAACATGTATCTATCACAATTCTTACAGTTAAGGGTTCAAGTATAATATGTCACAGGTTAACGATTTAGCGTTCAATTACATAATATGTCACAAATTATCATGTAATTAAAACTTACATGTATACAACATTAATTGTTTCCTCGTTTTTAACAAGTTTACATTTCCACATGTTAATATTTCATCTTTTTAATTATTTTAACATATAATCATATCAAATGAACAATTCAAACAGATTTAGATTGCATGTTAACGGGGAATGTCAAACGATAATATACCATTATCAAAAATGATATAACTTAAATCCACTCACATTGATATGCCGATCTAGAAGAGAATCTCTTTGGATTGGTTGTAGATGGAGAGTCATGAGTTTGTATTGTCGTTGCAGCTGAAAACACCTTATTTTCTGAATTCGTCATTGTTGACGATAAATTTTCTTTTTACTCTTCATTTAGATAGCGCACCATTATTATAATTAATAATTTTATTCTGAAATTATATGGAGGAAGAAGAAGAGAGTGAAGAAATAGCAAATGGGAATGAGGAGCTAAAGGGTCCTTTATATATAAAGCCCAAATTGACACTAACCGTTTATTTTCCCTAATGAAATCTATTCTCTTCACGTTATAAGACCAATAGGAAGTTGCCAAGTAAATATAATTTTTGAGTTGGACCAATAAAATAAAGCCAACAAGGCATGCATTGTCATTTCCTACCAATTAAATGTGCCAATTAGGTGCCACATTAATTTTATACCGTTATGCACATTAATTCCTTTTAAATTAATTCATTATGTCAATTCCTGGTTTGGCTCCTTTTAAATTGATTATGCATCTATTTCCCCTTTTTCATATACTTGCATGCACATTTTGTACATATGTATATAACCTTATAGATTATTCCTTGTTAAATTTTCTCTTTCTGTTAATACTTATTGTTTACCTTCTATTGCCTATCATTACTTCTTTTACTTTTGAATTTCGAATGTTATGTGTATATAATTATACACATCTTCCTTTACTTTATTATTTTATTTTAGATGCCTTATCTTTTTTATTTAATGCAATCATTTTACCATGTTTCCTTTTTCAATCAATCCATTTCATTAATTTAGCGCATGTATTATCTTTCCATCAATTTTGAATTGATTTGAATTCTATTCATACATAAGGTCCTTATATGTATACAAAACCTCTAATGATCATTTTTCGTGTATGTATATGCGCACAACTTACATTTCGTTTTAAAAATTCAAACGGTGTTGTACCGTTATTTAATTCTTGCCATATTTATGTGATTGTAACCTTATCTTGAACTTTTCTCTTGTATATATATATATATATATATATATATATATATATATATATTTCTGCACATACATACAAATATATTCTCATATACATATATACATATATTTTTCTAATTCTTTATATGTGTGTTTATACTAATTTTATCTTTAGAACATGTGTTAATTTAGTCGTTCCCTTAATACAAAAATATGACGCCGATGGGGATCAAACTTTGTACCTCTTGTATGCAAACTACGTGCTCTAACCAATTGGACTACTAAAGCTATTGTTAACAAAGCTTAGAACAATGGTAATTATTGTTCTCTTCTTACTTCTCTTTCTCATGTTTGTTACAATATTTCATTTAAACCATTGCGTGAATCTTTTTCTTTTATTTCTCTTTTATTATCAATGCATAATATTTGTAGATTAGTGCATGTAACATATTTACACTGCATGCAACCAATCCTTTCTTTTAATGCATGCATTTCATTTTTATTTGCATTAATCTTTTCTTCTTTTAAGTGCATGTATTTATTACACACAATCACATATTATCCTTATTTTATTTTCCATATATATATATATATATATATATATATATATATATTTCTATGCACACACACATATATATATATGTACATACTCATATGCATTATTTAATTATTAAATTATCATAAATTTTGGGGTGTTACATTCTCCCACCCTTAGTAAATTTCGTCCTCGAAATTTGATAAAGGTAAAATATATAATCTCTCACATAATATCCATCCATCATGTGTGCATCCAAATTTTCAAACATTGTGCACCTGTGCAAAGTGTAATACAACATAATAATACATGTATGCCTAAGCGGTACCTCCTATGTGTATGCAAATATTTCAAAAATTCTTCAAAATCAAGATGCTCACATCCTAAATATACCGGTAGTTTTACATGATCATGCAATATTTTGAAAATAAAAATACATTTTCATCCAAATTTTCCCAAACTCTTACTGAGTAAGAGCGTAGTTCATCTAATTGTTGCATCCAAAATCCTACCAACCAACTTTATTTTTCAAATTTTAGAAAAATCTAATTTCTAAATTCGATCTCTTATGTTACAAAAAGGTGGAAAACAGAAATGTTTACATCTTCTGTTTTTCCTTTATGTACCTTTTTCCAACAGTACTTAGATTTTATGTAACTGTTTATGAAGATTCCCTATTTTTCTATCCAAGCACAACCTACATAAGAAAATTTTCTTTGTTACTAATTTACTTTTTCATATTATGTAACACCTCACCTCCGTTAAGGTCACTCACAAAGGGAATGCCTTAACTTTGATGGAGCGTTTTAGTAGACAAAACCAAATGTTACAAGACAGATATAAAATAGTACTTGAAAAACTTTATAACTTTATTGCAGTGGAAAAAAAAATCGGTTTGGTTACAACTTTACCAAAAACTCAAGTACATATATATCAGCCTTGTTCAAAACCATCAGAGTACAAAACTTTAAAATCATAATCCCCATAGAACAGAAGCTATAAAGAGCCAAGCCATACTTTAAGCACTTCAAGCAGAAGGAATCCAGATCAAGCTAGAGTATTCCCTCCTTGGAAACCTGGGGGGGGGACGGAAGAAAAGAGGCGAAACAACAAGGGTCAGACATTAAAGTCTAGCAAGTCCAGTGACTTTCAGCATATGAACAGATAATAATAATCATAACATGAAAATAAAGCTGGATAAGAGATGACAGCAACAAGAGTAACAGATATACTTAAACTAAACAGAACAAACAGGATGATATAAGCTATTACTTTTCACTTCACTGCACTAATACTACTATAACAGGATTAGGTGTCACCCCAATGTCTAAACTGAAACAGAAACGGGAACAGAATAATTTCCACATAAGAGAATGCTAGTAATGGGCCTTTACCACCCCAACAGAAAGTACAGAAACAAAATGCTAATAATGGGCCTTTACCACCCGAACAGAAGGTACAGAAATAGAAACAGATTAATCCCTACAGAAACAGAATGTAGAATTAGGTGTACACTAGTAAATGGGCCTTTACCACCCCAACAGACGGTACCACGCAGAAACAGACAGGTGTTACCACCCAACAGAAAACAGACGGTAACCCACAGAAACAGAGAGAGCTAAGCGTACCCTAAGTCCTATCCCCTGCAATCGGCTCCCTAATACATAAATACCCTGTGCCAGCCCCACAGAAGGGTGTATCACTCCCTAAAGTGGCAACCTTTGAATGACACAGACCTATTTACAGATGTCACGGCGTCTTACATCCTCAGAGGCAGACCGAGATCCATGCACGCACATGACCCGGTTGGAACGAACCATCAACACCTCTCGCCATTATCAGAATGAACTTCTTATAATTAGTTCAGTAAGCGTGCCCGGACCCTACCTATTGTTGGGTCATAGTTTTTGATACAATAAAGGGTTACTGACTAATATGGGTCCCAAACAACAGATGACACAAGTAATTTCCCTCCTAACCTTGTGTCCCCAGACTAACAGATTTTAGGTTAACTTGTTTACAAGTTCAGACATACAGAGTTCAGATCAACTAGTTCACAGATCAGACAACTAAGTTAACAAGTTTTCAGACTAACGGATCAAATATATGGATTTAACAGATTTGTCTAACTTTGTTTTGGGCCTACAGATGCACGAAACGGGTTTGTTAAATTCATTAGTCCAGTTAGTTTAACCCTATCCACCCAACATGTTTTAGACATCATATTTATCTTAGATTTGCATTAATTATTAATGTGCAGACCTCTCACATTAGGTCGCTAGCTTGTGGCCGCTGGATGTGCTGGGCGGTTCCGGGCAGACTTCTGCAATAAGCCAGACCTAACCTCGTGTCTAAGCATATTTTAGTTATGCCTACAACCTCTCACATTAGACTGACAGTTTGCGGTTGCTGGTTAAGCCCGTTGGTTCCGGGCAGGCTTTGTAACAACCTGTATTTTCAATAACCTGTTATAACGTAAATCGAGGCAGAATTTAATTCTAAAATCTGAATCAAGGGAAACGGGCTATGCCATTGCGTTCGTCTCGGAAAAATACGCGAAATAGAGTCCGAGTTTTCGAAAATCGGAGTCCGTATGACCCGGTTAAGGCCCAATGAAGTTTTCAGAAAATTTCAAGTTCAAAACAGATTTCAAATTCAAATCTGAATTTGGAAATTAGGGTTATTGGGCCAGGCGGGAAAATTCCCGCCAGAACACCCCAAGTCGACAGGCCTGTCGACTTGGGTGTCGACTTGGTTAGACCAAGTCGACAGCCCTATCGACTGGGCTGTCGACTTGACTCAGACGGGCTGTTTAGCCTGGTGCACCATCTTGGGTTTGTGTTGAGCTTGGGGGCCAGATTCGGTTTTTAGGGCTGAGATTGGAACTAGGGTTTAATCCTATGGCCTAAAACACTTGCCTAATCTATAAATAAGACCCTAACCTACCCTAAATCATCATTTATTCATTCTAGCAACTAAACTATGTCAAAATCAATCCTCTCATGGCCTTCACTCTCTTCATAAAATTCCTAAACAAATTCTTATGAGATTTCCATGCATACAAGTGTTTTTGAACTTGTATGAGCCTCTTTAGCTTGCATTCAAGTCAAGTCTCTATATTGGCACCATAAAGAAAGAGTTTTGATCAATTTTGCTTGCATTTTTGGGGTTTAATTGGTTGCATAAGGGTTTTCTTACATTTGCTATACTCATTTGAGTCCGCATAAGCATTGTAAGCCCTATTCTACTTTCATACTTAAACTTTAAAGTTAAATGTATGATATGCGAGTTTATATGCAAGTTTACTATGATGTGTTATGCAAGTTCATCAAGTTATGTTATGCAAGTTTAATATGCAAGTTGTCATATGATATGCAAGTTATGTTATGCAAGTTTATAAGCAAGTATGTCATGTTGTAATATGCAAGTATGTCATGTTATGATATGCAAGTTTATATGCAAGTATGTCATGTTATGATATGCAAGTATGTTATGCAAGTTTGGGTTGAACATTTTGTTCATGCTATCATGTTATGCATGCTTTTGAGGCCTAATGCAAGTATATGAACATATGTACATTTCATATGCCACCATGTAAAACTTGTGGCTTAACACTTTTATGTCATGATTATGCCAAGTTCCCTCTTTCTATCCTTTATGCGCTATTGCGATATGTAAGCGATGGGATTGCGTTTGGGGTTGGGTAAACTTAAAAGACATAAAAATATAAGCTTGGGAATTTACCTATTAAGTTAGGTCTACCCATTGGGAATTTACCTATTAAGTTAGGTCTACCCAATTGCTTGAAAACTTGTAATGTGTTTTGGAAACATGATGGACATGACACTTAGAAAATATAAGTGTGACCAACTCGAGGTTGGGTTGAGTTTGTAGCATAAACCTACCCGGAACCGACCGGCCTAACTAGTTGCTACAAACAATAGGACCCAATGTGAGAAGTTGGCCATGTTGTACCTTGAACCCGAGGTTAGAACAAGTTGTGGTGTAAAGCTACCCGGACCCGCCCGACTTAACTAGTAACCACAACAAGGTCTAATGTGAGAGGTTAAGGCGCATTAAATTAATTAATGCCTCGTGATTAGGGTTAAGTCATGGTCCACTTAATACTTAACCAATTTGGGCTTGGTAGATTAATCAGGGTTAAGTCGTGAACTCATCGTTACACTTAACCAAGTTAATTCATGATTAGCCAGAGGGTTAAACTGTACTTAACCCACTAGAAAAATCCTAGCAATGGGGGCCCACTCCAGCAGTGATCCCAAGTTCGTATCATTATGGCCCTAGGGTCTAGGCTAGGGTGTGGGGCACGAATTACTGAACTGGAGGTAAGTGACCAAAAGCGACGGCAGAGTGGTACGCCGGTGTAGTTCCGGACGGACTATGGTCGTGCACGTAGTCCGGAGCCGGGGAAATCATGCACGGGTACCAGTAGATCGAGACTGTGCATGCATGTTTATGGTGTCCAGGGGTTGCCACCCTAGGGCTTGATACACCCGACGGGAGACCCGGCACAGTCTGACTACAATTATGTTTGGGCCGTATTGACACCAACACGTGACGAGTTAGGCTTAGGGAGCCGATCGACTAGACCGTTTGGGTTGGACCTTGTATTAGGGTCACTTCATGTTATTGGACCTCGTACGAGGGTCACTTCATGTTATTGGGCCAAAGCTTGGGCCAAGGGATCAATACTTGTTATTTCAAGTCATGTTAGTTTGCTAGTACACCTGTGGTGCAAAACCTTAATCCTGATTATGCGATGACACCTTTATCTACCTTGTTAGTTAATCATCATGCTAGTATGTTGTTATCCTTATGTTCATCCCTGCTGCTCATGCCAGTTAACTTTATCAGTTTACATTGATTGTAGTAGGGCTTACTCAGTCTTTTTGACTGACCTGTTTTCTTTCGCCTCTTTTCTTCCGTTCCCCCCCCCCCCCCCCAGGTTCTCAAGGAGGGAATATAGGAGCTTAGCTTGGATTTCGGATTGCTTACTTGTGGGATTTTAGCTCATGTACGGTCTTGACATGAAGCTAGCTATGGTTATCACTTATTTTGGGGATAGTACTTATGTATTTCAGTTTTTCAGTAATGTTGTTTTTATCTAGACTTGTGTATTTGGAAAGTTGACATTATGTTGTACCAGACTTGTTTTTGAAATAGTTTGAAATCTTCCGCTGTTTTATCTATGTTATTTACTCTGTTTACATATATACATATGTTCTTGTTCTGCCTTGATATATCATTATGCATGTTTACCTGATTCAAACGCCCCTCCAAAGTCAGAGTGCTTGCAAGAGTCACCCTGGCGGAGGTGGGGAGTCACATTTGGTATCAGAGCATATGGTTTACGAGAAGGAACAAAAAAGGTTTTTAGAAAACTTTTGGAAAACTATTTTCAAAACCAAGTATAAAGTATTTTCCAAAGAAAAGTCTAGTTTATTTTGAAGGCTATTCCCCAAAAAGCCATTAGCAAAATCCCTTCGTTTTTCTCCATTCTGAATCTGTCTTTTTCTTTTTCAGTATGGCCGATAACTTTGCTCTTCCGGAGGGAGTACACGTACCTGTTTGGTATAGGAGACTTTTGGAGGCTAGGGCGACCGAAGCCGGCCCCGCAGATGTCCCTCCTCCTCCTCCAGTAGTTAATATTCCTCCTCCTGTCGCTAATGTTCCTCCTCCTCCTGTAGCTGAGGTTCCTCTTCCTCCTCCCCCTCAGCATCCTCAGGCTGACTTCGCAAAGACTTGCAAAGATTTCAAAGCAATGGGTGGCAAGAACTTTCAAGGCACTGAGACTTTTGTAGAGGCCAGAAATTGGTTGAAAGAGACCAAGGATTTATTTGCTATCTTTGGGTTAGACGATCAGAGGAAGATCTTGTTGGCGGTTTGGCTTATGAAGGATGAAGCCGCTTATTGGTGGGAAGTCACCAATGGTACTAGGCTTGTTGAGACTTGGGTCGATTTCAGGGCAAGGTTCATGCTTAAGTTTCTATCTTCTGCTGAGGAGAATATGCAAATGGAGAGGTTCATAACTTTGAAACAAGGGGATATGTCTGTCAAAGAATATGTGAACAAGTTCAATCAGTTAGCTCGTTTTGGCTTGGATATGGTGAACACTCCTCAGAAGAAGGCTCTTCGTTTTGCTAGAGGATTGAATGAGCCGTTGCAGGGATTGGCCATGTCGCATATTCCCCATGGGGCCACGTTTGAGAGCTTGGTTGATATGGCGTTACTTCAGGGAGATGTCAAGAAAAATGATACTCAAGCCAAGAAGACTGATTCCCAGGGAAAAGGAAATCAGGGTAATCCAAGCGGTCAGAGCAGTCAAGGCAATAAGAACAAGAACAAGAGTCAAGGCAACAAGGGGAACAACAACAAGGGCAATAACGACAAGAAGAAGTGCTTTACTTGTGGAAGCTCGACTCATCTAAACAAGGATTGCAGGAAAAGGAAGGGCACTTGCTTTAACTGTGGAGAATTGGGGCACTTCACTAGGGATTGCCCGAAGAAGCAAGGGCAAGGCCAGGGTCAGACTCAGCGTGCTGGACCTTCAGGAGGGCAAGTTCATGGTCTCAGTACCGCTCCAGTTCCCGATCGAGGTAGTATTTCCGTTGAGAGCCTTGTATATATTTCTGATTTTCCAGTTCGTACCTTGTTTGATTCTGGTGCATCGCATAGCTTTATCTCATCTGATCTTGTTGATAGTTTGCACCTAAGTACTAGTCTAGTTTATGATCCCGTGTGTGTTTCAAATCCAATTGGGGGTTTCGCCCATTTGTCTATGATCTACGTGGATTTGAAAATCTCTATCTTGAGTGTAGAGTTCTCGTATGATGCTTATATTCTCGGTTTCAGGGGGTATGGGTTGATTTTTGGGCATGGATTGGTTGTCCAGTTTTGGAACCATCCTTGATTTTTGGGCATAGGGTTGTGAGGCTCATGATTCGCCTCGGTAATACCCTAAAAATTTCTAGTAACCCTACGAGTCCCGTCATGTTGTGTTATCTTGAATCCCTCAACTCGTCTATCGATAGTTTGCAATCGGTGAGGGTGGTCCGAGAATATTCTGATATCTTGGGTGAAGTGAAGGGGGTTACCCCTAAACGAGAGATAGATTTCCGCATTTATCTGGTTGATAATGCCAAGCCAGTTATGTGGCCGGTAAGGCACATGGTCCCGTAAGACGGGAGCTAAGTAAGCAAGTGAAGGAGTTGCTTGAGAAGAACTTCATTCGATGAAGCATTTCCGAGGAAGATGCTCTAGTAGTATTCGCTACTAATGTGGACAGTTCGCTTCGCCCGTGTGTTGATTATCGTGGGTAGAACAAGAAGAATAGAAAACCATTACCAAGGATCGATGATTTGGTTGATCAGCTTGTAGGAACATCTGCTTTCTCTTGATCTTGCTACTGGATTCCATCAGCTCAGGGTAGCTGAAGATAGTATAGACAAGACTGCGTTCAGAACTCCAGATGGATTCTTAGAATGGCTGGTCATGCCATTCGGTGTGACTAATGCACCCGCCTACTTCGTGGACTTGATGAGTAGGGTGTTCAGGGGGTTCTTGAACAAGTTTGTCGTGGTCTTCGTAGATGATATTCTGATCTTCTCTAAGGATGAGGAAGAGCACGCAAGGCATCTCGTGGAGGTGATGGATACGCTTAGAGCGCATCAGTTGAAGGCCAAGTTCTCCAAGTGTCATTTTGGAGAAAAAGGAGTTAGATTTCTTGGGCATATAGTTTCTAAGCAAGGCTTAGCGGTGGATCCCGCTAAGGTAGTTGCAGTTCAGGATTGGAAGACTCCAAGGAATGCAACCGAGGTAAGAAGTTCTCTCAGTTTAGTTAGTTAGTTAGCGTCCCTTAAGCTTAGACCTACCCTTCTGGATCAAGTAGGGACTTCATAGAAAGAAGACCCGCAGTTAAGTCGAGATCATGGACAAGTTGATTCGAGGCGAGATGTTAAGACACCTCGCTATAGATAACAAGGGATGACTAAGACGCGATGAGAGAAAGAAGGTTCTTGAAGATGCACATCACCCGAGGAGGTGGCCTAGTTGGTCCCAAGGTGCATGATGTGCCAACAGATTAAAGGCCAAGTCATAAAAAAAAAAAAAACCGGTGGGCTATTACATCCATTGGAGGTCCCCGCAATGGAAGTAGTAAAGCGTCACGAAGGATTTCGTGGATGGACTGCCTAGATCAAGGAAAGGGAATACGAGCATGTGGGTCATAGTTGGTAGACTCACGAAAAGTGCTCATTTCACTCCGGTAAAAGAGCAATTGGCCACGTGGATTGGTATTTTCGAGAAAAGTTCTGCTGCGTGGAATACTTTATGGTAAGTAAACGAGATCCAGGATTCACTAGTGAGTTTTGGAAAGCTTGCATGAAACCGTGAGGTCATAATTATGTTTAAGCCAAGAATGATAGTAGAGTAAGTGAAAGAGGAAGACGAGAGGCGACAATGAAATGGGTTCCAACTCATATTTGGAAATAAGAGTTAAGAAGCTAAGAACTCATGAGGTAAGAGACGGTCAAAGCACAGTGGAGTTAAGCTCAAGGAAACGTGACTTAGAAGATTGAAGACTAGATACGCGCATCATATCTCTTTTTAAGAGCATATCCTTGATCCTTGTTTTCCTGTGGAACTTACTCGCGTGTTATTTTTTTTCGTATATCCTCTCGGTCCCATTTTCGGTCCTATTTCTGTCGGGAGGTATGACTCATCGGTTAGTAGTACATGTCAAGGTTAGGAAGGGATTTCTTGTAATTTGAAAGGAGTATATCTTGCTTATCTCCCCGATTTCTTTGTAGCATATTTTTGCTATCCATGATTATCTAGTTTATCATGTTGATCTTGTCATGAGAACCTTAGGTAGAAACCCTTTGGTTGAAACATGTGTTTGAAACATGTTATGCTTGGTGGTTGCAAGTGGTTGCAAGTGGTTGCAAGTGTTTGCAAGTGGTTACTCATGGATGCATTATACACGTTAGGCACTAGATCGGCTCACACACTCCTTATATTGCATATGCATGAGTGTTTATGCTTATTCATGGATGAAAATTTTTGTGTTATCACATGGATGTTGCATATGGATGTATGTTATGTGCACACATATAGATGTTATACATTATGTTAGGAATTGCATACATATGGATTCATTTCACTAACATAATTTGCATTGATGATATTTGCATTAGATAAGTACATATACACACACCTTTGCATATGTTCATACAACATTTAGAATCCTGTAAGGACAATGATTGCACGTGGATGATGTTTTGAGTAGATGGATGGTAGGATACGTTCTTCCTAACTTGAAGATTTCGGGGACGAAATCCTTTAAGGAGGGGAGAATGTAACAACCCGTATTTTCAATAACCTGTTATAACGTAAATCGAGGCAGAATTTAATTCTAAAATCTGAATCAAGGGAAACGGGCTATGCCATTGCGTTCGTCTCGGAAAAATACGCGAAATAGAGTCCGAGTTTTCGAAAATCGGAGTCCGTATGACCCGGTTAAGGCCCAATGAAGTTTTCAGAAAATTTCAAGTTCAAAACAGATTTCAAATTCAAATCTGAATTTGGAAATTAGGGTTATTGGGCCAGGCGGGAAAATTCCCGCCAGAACACCCCAAGTCGACAGGCCTGTCGACTTGGGTGTCGACTTAGGTAGACCAAGTCGACAGCCCTGTCGACTGGGCTGTCGACTTGACTCAGACGGGCTGTTTAGCCTGGTGCACCATCTTGGGTTTGTGTTGAGCTTGGGGGCCAGATTCGGTTTTGAGGGCTGAGATTGGAACTAGGGTTTAATCCTATGGCCTAAAACACTTGCCTAATCTATAAATAAGACCCTAACCTACCCTAAATCATCATTTATTCATTCTAGCAACTAAACTATGTCAAAATCAATCCTCTCATGGCCTCCACTCTCTTCATAAAATTCCTAAACAAATTCTTATGAGATTTCCATGCATACAAGTGTTTTTGAACTTGTATGAGCCTCTTTAGCTTGCATTCAAGTCAAGTCTCTATATTGGCACCATAAAGAAAGAGTTTTGATCAATTTTGCTTGCATTTTTGGGGTTTAATTGGTTGCATAAGGGTTTTCTTACATTTGCTATACTCATTTGAGTCCGCATAAGCATTGTAAGCCCTATTCTACTTTCATACTTAAACTTTAAAGTTAAATGTATGATATGCGAGTTTATATGCAAGTTTACTATAATGTGTTATGCAAGTTCATCAAGTTATGTTATGCAAGTTTAATATGCAAGTTGTCATATGATATGCAAGTTATGTTATGCAAGTTTATATGCAATTATGTCATGTTGTAATATGCAAGTATGTCATGTTATGATATGCAAGTTTATATGCAAGTATGTCATGTTATGATATGCAAGTATGTTATGCAAGTTTGGGTTGAACATTTTGTTCATGCTATCATGTTATGCATGCTTTTGAGGCCTAATGCAAGTATATGAACATATGTACATTTCATATGCCACCATGTTAAACTTGTGGCTTAACACTTTTATGTCATGATTATGCCAAGTTCCCTCTTTCTATCCTTTATGCGCTATTGCGATATGTAAGCGATGGGATTGCGTTTGGGGTTGGGTAAACTTAAAAGACATAAAAATATAAGCTTGGGAATTTACCTATTAAGTTAGGTCTACCCATTGGGAATTTACCTATTAAGTTAGGTCTACCCAATTGCTTGAAAACTTGTAATGTGTTTTGAAAACATGATGGACATGACACTTAGAAAATATAAGTGTGACCAACTCGAGGTTGGGTTGAGTTTGTAGCATAAACCTACCCAGAACCGACCGGCCTAACTAGTTGCTACAAACAATAGGACCCAATGTGAGAAGTTGGCCATGTTGTACCTTGAACCCGAGGTTAGACCAAGTTGTGGTGTAAAGCTACCCGGACCCGCCCGGCTTAACTAGTAACCACAACAAGGTCTAATGTGAGAGGTTAAGGTGCATTAAATTAATTAATGCCTCGTGATTAGGGTTAAGTCATGGTCCACTTAATACTTAACCAATTTGGGCTTGGTAGATTAATCAGGGTTAAGTCGTGAACTCATCGTTACACTTAACCAAGTTAATTCATGATTAGCAAGAGGGTTAAACTGTACTTAACCCACTAGAAAAATCCTAGCAATGGGGGCCCACTCCAGCAGTGATCACAAGTTCGTATCATTATGGACCTAGGGTCTAGGCTAGGGTGTGGGGCACGAATTACTGAACTGGATGTAAGTGACCAAAAGCGACGGCAGAGTGGTACGCCGGTGTAGTTCCGGACGGACTATGGTCGTGCACGTAGTCCGGAGCCGGGGAAATCATGCACGGGTACCAGTAGATCGAGACTGTGCACGCATGTTTATGGTGTCCAGGGGTTGCCACCCTAGGGCTTGATACACCCGACGGGAGACCCGGCACAGTCTGACTACAATTATGTTTGGGCCGTATTGACACCAACACGTGACGGGTTAGGCTTAGGGAGCCGATCGACTAGACCGTTTGGGTTGGACCTTGTATTAGGGTCACTTCATGTTATTGGACCTCGTATGAGGGTCACTTCATGTTATTGGGCCAAAGCTTGGGCCAAGGGATCAATACTTGTTATTTCAAGTCATGTTAGTTTGCTAGTACACCTGTGGTGCAAAACCTTAATCCTGATTATGCGATGACACCTTTATCTACCTTGTTAGTTAATCATCATGCTAGTATGTTGTTATCCTTATGTTCATCCCTGCTGCTCATGCCAGTTAACTTTATCAGTTTACATTGATTGTAGTAGGGCTTACTCAGTCTTTTTGACTGACCTGTTTTCTTTCGCCTCTTTTCTTCCGTTTCCCCCCCCCCCCCCCAGGTTCTCAAGGAGGGAATATAGGAGCTTAGCTTGGATTTCGGATTGCTTGCTTGTGGGATTTTAGCTCATGTACGGTCTTGACATGAAGCTAGCTATGGTTATCACTTATTTTGGGGATAGTACTTATGTATTTCAGTTTTTCAGTAATGTTGTTTTTATCTAGACTTGTGTATTTGGAAAGTTGACATTATGTTGTACCAGACTTGTTTTCGAAATAGTTTGAAATCTTCCGCTGTTTTATCTATGTTATTTACTCTGTTTACATATATACATATGTTCTTGTTCTGCCTTGATATATCATTATGCATGTTTACCTGATTCAAACGCCCCTCCAAAGTCAGAGTGCTTGCAAGAGTCACCCTGGCGGAGGTGGGGAGTTACAGGCTTCCACCGCAAACGGAGTCTAACCTCGTGTCATAGCCACTTTATTCCCTTACAGAAAATATCAGACTAATTATGTTCATTTAACAAATTTAACTTCTTCTCAAGTCGCAGCAGACTAATCAAATTAACATGTTTTACTCAATCTTAGGTTGCCTACAAATTACAATTATTCAGCTTTTCAACAGATTAGACGACACAACAGATTTAGCAGATTAGGCAGTTTAACATAATTAGCAGATTTGGCGTTTCAACATATTTAGCAGTTTAGGCAATTCAACAGATTAAACAGATAACAGATTTAGCAGATTAGGCAATTCAATAGATTAAACAGATTTTGCAGATCTAAAACATTCCTTAAGGTTTCGTTGACAATTCTTGCCTAATTATAAATTAGGCCTAAATTCACACGCCTAAATCATGGTCATGATTCATAATATGACATATACCCAAATTTTAGTTAAATTTGCATAGTAACGAATATGCTCAAAAATCCCAATCGTGATTCACACACAAATTATGCCAAATATAACAATTAATTACAATGCATGCCACATATCCAAAAATCCCCATTTAGGTGTATTCACACTTAATAGTTATCAAATATTAATATAGATTTTTACACCTAAGTCATATGCAAATTAATTCTCTTTTTTTTTCAAATTACAGACTATAATATGTATAGTATGTCCAGATCTAGATCTTGAATTACAACTTGTACTATGCATCCAAATCAGTTACATGTTCACAGTTAAATTTTACGCCCCAAATCCCTTGTCATATATCCAATATTCTTTATACCTCAAAACTATGTTCAATTATATGCCTCAGATTTATGTTTCTAAGTTGCAACCTATTTTATGTTTTAAGTCACAATAATCCTCTTCTTCCAAGTCATAGGTCATCTTATGCAATATGCCTCAAATTTATATCCAGAATTACAACATGCATTGTGTCCTCAAATTAGTTACAAATCAATTACGCCCAAATATGCCTCATTCAATATTCTTCCCAAAATTTAGCGTTTATACGTTCATCTCTTATGAGATTTGGCTCAGGCTCGAGGCAGCCTGGCTATCAAACAAAAAGAAAGAAAGAAGGAAGAAATACATAACAAACAGAATAATAACAATAAAGCAGAAGAACAGATCTGATAAACCGAAAAAGGCATAACCTCAGATTCAGATTCATTATCATGTTAGGATCATAATTAAATTTCATATTGGAAAATAACTGTACTTGCCTTGGTTGGATTCTAAAAGAAAAAGGTGTTGTAGTTGTTCTCTTTTAATCCTAATCATAATTGGAGGAAAAAGAAGCACAAGTCCTGGCTTAGGTTTCAGCAAAGTAGAGACACAATTGATTTATTTTTTTAGAGAAGAAGAGAGCAATGGAGGCTAGAGAATTGTGTAAGAGATTTAGGTTTAGGTTAGGGATGTATATATAGGTGTAGGAAGTTATTTATGACCATTAGATTAACCCTGAACCATGAGAACCAATCAGATGCCAAATCTGCATTTGAGCGAATCGGCCCACGGGTTGATACCCAAACACCCTGGATTAACCCCTTGTCGACCCAGCGGGGCTTGGGTCGACCTCAAAAATGGGCCGATTCGGTTATTCCCCCTCCCAATTCACTATTCTGAACTTTTTTGCATATTTTTTATTTAATTTTTATATATATCTATATATATATATATAACTGCGTTCACACTAAGCCACTTTTTAGCCATTCCCCTAAAACAAAAATATGGCGCTGGCGAGGATCGAACTCTTTACCTCTTGTATGCAAGTCACATGTTCTAACCAAATGAGCTACTAAGTCTTTTGCTTACTAACCTTAGAACAATGCTAAACATTATTCTTTTCTCTTTCCTTTTTTTTCAAATTAATTATTCTTTAATTTGTTATTTTAATATTCTCAGAAAATACGGGGTGTTACATTATCCCCTCCTTAAAGGATTTCGTCCCCGAAAATCTTCAAGTTAAGAAGAATGTATCCTAACATCCAACATCAATCTACTCAACCATTCAATCACAGGCATCCATTGTCCTTAAAAGGTTTCTAATGCCGTATGAACATATGCAAAGTGTGTGTATATGTTTCTTATCTAATGCAAAATCAGGTGGTCTACTAATCCAATTGACCTCCTTAATGCGAATCATGTTAGTGCCATGAGTCCAAATATGTATGCAAGACATCCTATTTGATACACATCATTTCTATATGAGTGCATAACCATTCATCCAAATGCAACATCCATGTGAGGAGTCAATCATTCTGCATCCACAAAAATTGAAAAATGCACACACATCCATATGCAGTATGAGAGTGTTTTTGAGCCGATCTAGTGCCTAGTGTGTGTATATGCATCCACGAGCAACCACTAGCAACCACTTGCATCCACTTGCAACCATCAAACATAACATGTCTCAAACACATGTTTACATCCATAGGATTCCTATCTATAGGTTGAATACTCGATCAATAGGATACAGTCGAGTGATGGAAGCGAGCACAGATAAAACAAAAACTTGGTTCCCATCAGACATTGGTTGAGAGAATAATTCCCCAAAGTATCAGCCCCGAAGACCAAGATCAACATCAGGTTGACACCCAGAGGATTACCCTCTTTAGACAATGTCAAAACTGGAAATCTTAACCTTTTCAGAAATATCCAAATGCTTACAGACTACTAGTACAGATCAGATTATCGAATGATTCTTAGAAAACTAAGCATGGGAAAATCCCACCATATCCCTCAAGAACCCAGAATGTATGCATTACAATCGACTTGACGCCTAACACAGATACCCTCAAACCCTAACCTATCACCAACAGATGAGTCGTAACCCCTATGGGGTTTGAGACTATAACCAGATCAGAAACAAGACTAGTATTAAAGTGCAGAGACTCGACTACAGAATCAGAATGCCATAATCGGAAAGAGTTCTAAATCAATAATCAGATAAGGAAACTAAACTCTCTACGGAAATTTTCCTACTTCTATCCTATCCACCAACTATGAGAGCATTCGCCTGCCTTCCCGAAGTAGGTCATGTCCTCTGTCCTTGCCCCCGTTTCTTTGGGCAGCCCCTAGTGAAGTGTCCCATCTCACCACAGTTGTAGTAAGTGTCCTTCCTCTTTCGGCAATCCTTGTTCAGATGAGTCAAGCTTCCATAAGTAAAGCACTTTTCTCCTCCTTTATCTTCAGACTTTTCTTCCTTCTTTTGTGTTTCCTTTTTGCCTCCTTTGTGAACCAAGTCCATATCCATGAGTTTCTCATCCTTGGGTTGTGCTCCTTAGCCAAACTCCCTCATTCTCATCTTTACTATCCGTGTGTAACACGTTGACAAGTCCCTCGAAAGCGGCCTCCATCGCACGGAAAATCCTATAAAGCTCGAAAGAAAATTAGCCGTAGGTGAGACTACTGCGGCTACAGATGGAAGTCGGGCGCTTATTTGCCCTTTGACTGATGTCGTAGTCTTATCAAGCCTACAGAACCATGCCGTGATGAGGTTACCTCCCAGAAAGCCAGGAGCCCTGGAGAAAGAAGGAAACAAAGATTCAAACAGAGGATCAAAAGATAGATATATGGATTTTGGGGATTATGTTTTTCAAAAATAAGCTTTACTTTTGAAAATACTTCCTTTTTAAAACCTTTTTGAAAATAGTTTCAAAACTTTATATCAAATCTGGTAACCTTCAGCTCTGATACCAAGTGTAACACCCCACCTCCATTAAGGTCACTCACAAAGAGAATGCCTTAACTTTGATGGAGCGTTTTAGTAGATAGAACAAAATGTTACAAGACAGATATAAAATAGTACTTGAAAAACTTTATTACTTTATTGCAGCGGAAAAAAAAAATCAGTTTGGTTACAACTTTACCAAAAACTCAAGTACATATATATCAGCCTTGTTCAAAACCATCAGAGTACAAAACTTTAAAATCATAATCCCCACAGAACAGAAGCTATAAAGATCCAAGCCATACTTTAAGCACTTCAAGCAGAAGGAATCTGGATCAAGCTAGAGTATTCCCTCCTTTGAAACCTGGGGGGGAGAAAAGAGGCGAAACAACAAGGGTCAAACATAAAAGTCCGGCAAGTCCAGTGACTTTCAGCATATGAACAGATAATAATAATCATAACATGAAAATAAAGCTGGATAAGAGATGACAGCAACAAGAGTAACAAATATACTTAAACTAAACAGAAGAAACAGGATGATATAAGCTATTATTTTCACTTCACTGCACTAATACTAGTATAACAGGATTAGGTGTCACCCCAATGTCTAAACTGAAACAGAAACAGGAACAGGATAATTTCCACAGAAGAGAATGCTAGTAATGGGCCTTTACCACCCCAACAGAAAGTACAGAAACAGAATGCTAATAATGGGCCTTTACCACCCGAACAGAAGGTACAGAAACAGATTAATCCCTATAGAAACAGAATGTAGAATTAGGTGTACACTAGTAAATGTGCCTTTACCACCCCCAACAGACGGTACCACGCAGAAACAGACAGGTGTTACCACCCAACAGAAAACAGACGGTACCCCACAGAAACAGACAGAGCTAAGTGTACCCTAAGTCCTATCCTCTGCGATCGGCTCCCTAATACATAAATACCCTGTGCCAGCCCCACAGAAGGGTGTATCACTCCCTAAAGTGGCAACCTTTGAATGACACAGACCTATTTACAGATGTCACGGCGTCTTACATCCTTAGAGGCAAACCAGGATCCATGCACGCACATGACCCGGTTGGAACGCACCATCAACACCCCTCTCCATTATCAGAATGAACCGCTTATAATTAGTTCAGTAAGCGTGCCCGGACCCTACCTACTGTTGGGTCATAGTTTTTGATACCATAAAGGGTTAATGACTAATATGGGTCCCAAACAACAGATGACACAAGTAATTTCCCTCCTAACCTTGTGTCCCCAGACTAACAGATTTCAGGTTAACTTGTTTACAAGTTCAGACATACAGAGTTCAGATCAACTAGTTCACAGATCAGACAACTAAGTTAACAAGTTTTCAGACTAACGGATCAGATATATGGATTTATCAGATTTGTCTAACTTTGTATTGGGCCTACAGATGCACGAAACGGGTTTGTTAAATTCATTAGTCCAGTTAGTTTAACCCTATCCACCCAACACGTTTTAGACATCATATTTATCTTAGATTTGCATTAATTAATTATTAATGCGCAGACCTCTCACATTAGGTCGCTAGCTTGTGGCCGCTGGATGTGTCTGGCGGTTCCGGGCAGACTTCTGCCATAAGCCAGACCAAACCTCGTGTCTAAGCATATTTTAGTTATGCCTACGACCTCTTACATTAGACTGACAGTTTGCGGTTGCTGGTTAAGCCGGTTGGTTCCCGGTAGGCTTCCACCGCAAACGGAGTCTAACCTCGTGTCATAGCCACTTTATTCCCTTACAGAAAATATCAGACTAATTATGTTCATTTAACAAATTTAACTTCTTCTCAAGTCGCAGCAGATTAATCAAATTAACATGTTTTACTCAATCTTAGGTTGCCTACAAATTACAATTATTCAGCTTTTCAACAGATTTAACAGATTAGGCGACACAACAAATTTAGCAGATTAGGCAGTTTAACATAATTAGCAGATTTGGCATTTCAACATATTTAGCAGTTTAGGCAATTCAACAGATTAAACAGATAACAGATTTAGCAGATTAGGCAATTCAATAGATTAAACAGATTTAGCAGATCTAAAACATTCCTTAAGGTTTTATTGACAATTCTTGCCTAATTATAAATTAGGCCTAAATTCACATGCCTAAATCATGGTCATGATTCATAATATGACATATACCCAAATTTTAGTTAAATTTGCATAGTACAAAATATGCTAAAAAATCCCAATCGTGATTCACACATAAATTATGCCAAATATAACCATTTATTACAATGCATGCCACATATCCAAAAATCCCCATTTAGGTGTATTCACACTTAATAGTTATCAAATCTTAATATAGATTTTTACACCTAAGTCATATGCAAATTAATTCTCTTTTTTCCCAAATTACAGACTATAATATGTATAGTATGTCCAGATCTAGATCTTGAATTACAACTTGTACTATGCATCCAAATCAATTACATGTTCACAGTTAAATTTTACGCCCCAATTCCCATGTCATATGTCCAATATTCTTTATACCTCAAAACTATGTTCGATTATATGCCTCAGATTTATGTTTCTAAGTTGCAACCTATTTTATGTTTTAAGTCACAATAATCCTCTTCTTCCAAGTCATAGGTCATCTTATGCAATATGCCTCAAATTTATGTCTAGAATTACAACATGCGTTGTGTCCTCAAATTAGTTACAAATCAATTATGCCCAAATATGCCCCATTCAATATTCTTCCCAAAATTTAGCGTTTATACGTTCATCTCTTATGAGATTTGGCTCAGGCTCGTGGTAGCCCGGCTGTCAAACATAAAGAAAGAAAGAAGGAAGAAATACATAACAAATAGAATAATAACAATAAAGCAGAAGAACAGATCTGATAAACAGAAAAAGACATAACCTCAGATTCAGATTCATTATCATGCTAGGATCATAATTAAATTTCATATCGGAAAATAACTGTACTTGCCTTGGTTGGATTCTAAAAGAAAAAGGTGTTGTAGTTGTTCTCTTTTAATCCTAATCAGAATTGGAGGAATAAGAAGCACAAGTCCTAGCTTAGGTTTCAGCAGAGTTGAGACGCCATTGATTTATTTTTTAGAGAAGAAGAGAGCAATGGAGGCTAGAGAATTGTGTAAGAGATTTAGGTTTAGGTTAGGGATGTATATATAGGTGTAGGAAGTTATTTAGGACCATTAGATTAACCCTGAACCATGAGAACCAATCAGATGCAAAATCTGCATTTGAGCGAATCGGCCCACGGGTTGACAGCCAAACACCCTGGATTAACCCCTAGTCGACCCAGCGGGGCTTGGGTCGACCTCAAAAATGGGCCGGTTCGGTTATTCCCCCTCCCAATTCGTTGTTTTGAACTTTTTTGCACACTAAGCCACTTTTTAGCCATTCCCCTAAAACAAAAATATGGCGCTGGCGGGGATCGAACTCTTTACCTCTTGTATGCAAGTCACATGTTCTAGCCAAATGAGCTACTAAGTCATTTGCTTACAAACCTTAGAACAATGCTAAACATTATTCTTTTTTCATTCCTTTTTTTCAAATTAATTATTCTTTGATTTGTTATTTTAATATTCTCAGAAAATACGGGGTGTTACATATTATCTTGGAAATTTTTACTCTTATTCATCTTTTCTCATAATTTTCCATTTTTCTTTAATAGTCATATTTGTTGCTTTACTGAATTTGTTATTCCCTTTTTGGTTGTACTACTTCTCTTTTCTTAGCTTATTTAATTGTCTGATCTAAGTTTAATTTCAAACAAGCCTTCAACTAAAACAGGAAAACAGACACTCTACACAACTACTACTAAGGACCAAGAATCTCGGGACTATGTCCTCCTCAGACAACAAGCTTGAACCACAGGATCAATGACAGGTTTAGGTGTTACCCTAACTATCCAACATGAAAAAATAACAGAACGATCCCAATAGAAATTCAATAACAGGTTGTACCCCTAATATTGAAATTAACAACAAGATCTAAATACTTACTTGTCCTTTACTATCTAGTAGTCACCACTAGTCCTAGTTGTGTATCTATCTCAAGCAACACCCTAGGCTTTTCAATGCTTAAGCATTCTACGGGAACTTACCATTCTTCCAAGATAATTTTCGCTATTTACTTTATAGCCTCAAAACTTTTCCGTTTTCCCTAGGCACTAATCCTTACCTACTTCATACTTTTAAAACACGGTTTAGTCATTTAAATTTTCTTCTAAAAATTTAAAAGTGTCAGAACTTATTTTCCTCATGAGAACTTACTTTTGCCAAACCATAACACATGTCATTCTATATAAAAATGTGAATCATTTTTGTTTCAAATCACAAAAACTGGAGTAGATAAGGACAACTATTTCTCAATCAGGTTTATAACTTGTTCTTACCTATAAGGTCGGTTCAGTTACTTAATACAAGGTGCAAACTTCTACTCTATTCCCAATTTATACACTTATTTTGTCCACCCAACAAAATTCTCTTATTAAAACAATTTATCAAAAATGATTGTCAAAAGAATAGAGACTTCAAAACTTTCTTTACTGGAAATTCCAGTTCTCAACAAAATGCAACTTTTTCTAAGTTTTACTTTTTAATCCTTTCATGCAATATAACAAGAAAACTAGTGAGCTATACATGCTCTACAATATGAATCTTTTACTGAGAGAATTTTATATTAGACAAAGTTTTCATGAGAAATCATTGCTTCCAAAATATACCCCATTTTACTTTGAAACTCAATATGTACTTCTTTACATATTTTAAAACTATAACTTTTAAGAGTAAAACTTGAAAACACCATAACCATTTTCCCAAAACTTTTGCAATTTCAAGTTCTTAAAAGTTAATAATGGGGTTAGACTCAAAGCGGGTTTCTAATTTTTTTAGGCTTTCCTAGACACTCCCACAAAGTCAATTCTCCCAACTATACATATTCCTAATCCGTTTTTCTCTTTTTAACCTTTTCCAATTTATAAGGTTTTACTGCCAAACCCACTAATATGAAATATTAATCACAAGGGATCCTCCTTTCTCTATTTCAAAATATATTGTACACTTCCACCTAAATTTCTTAAGGGTCTCGAATTTGCATATTCATTCCTGTAGTGTACAAAACAGTTATCCCAATTCTTAACATATTATACTCTTTCTATTTAGTGGGTTTCTATATGGATCTAGGTATATATAAGGGTCTGTTTGGCACAAGTCCCTAGAAAGTTTCAAAATTAGGCTCACATCCGGTCCAACTTTTTATGTAAATTAGGTCCCTATTTTCCGTAAAATCATCATAAAAAATAACGAAAATTCATTATTAAATAAAAAACGTATGCACCGAAAAAATACAAAAAAAAACAGCGAAACAACAGGTTTTTGCATCAAAAGATGGACCTATTCGTAAATAGTTGCATATATTCATGCTTATATTTCAGTGTTGCGTCAAACTGCAGTATAAATGCATACATGTATGCAGTTAAACAAAAATATACGCATTCTTTTATGCATATATTCAAATCTAGCTTGTTTTTTCAAGCATTCCCTGTTTTCAGACATTGTTGCACACATTTATGCTCTTATACAGAATACACGCATGCATCCATGCGCATATTCAGAAGTCTTCTTCCCTTTTGAGTTCGTTGCACACATTGATGCATATATACGAAATAGTTGCATACATGTATGCAACTATTTGTAGCACATGCATCTCAGTTCAACTTTATATGCATACATGTATCCGAGTATTGGTAATAGTTGCATACATATGCATGTACTGGTACATATTTTAAATATAAAACACTATATGAATATATGCATGTATGTATGCTACTATTGGCAATAGTTGCATAGAAGTATACATGTAACGACCCGTATTTTAGCGATAAAATAATTACATTTAATTATTTAAATAGCGTTTAGAGATTTAAATGGTTGTTTAATTAAATAATATTGAGAATTTAATTAATATAAATAAGAGAATAATATATTTAATTTCTGAAATAGTTGGAAATAGTGGAATTCACAATATTGTGTGAATTGGATCATTTATAATATATTTCAGTTTAGAGTTGAATTATATTATCGAATATATTATATAAACGACAACGTATAATTATATTATAATTAAAATCAAGTTCGAAATGGCGCGGCAGTTCGTAGTTTGGCGATTCGAACTTCAATCGAATATACAGAATCCATTTTGAACTGGATTTCTGTGAAACAAGAAACGTTCGGACCTGATGAACTATATTTTTCTAATGGAAGAGAAAAATCAAGATTTCATCATGTAGATAGTGAGTTATGTCAAAATCAAATTTTCGAAAAGGCGGTATGGAATTCCTTTATAATTTATAACGATTTATTTATATTATAAATGGATTTTTAATATAAATTGGATACTGATTTAATCTGGATTTGAAATATCTAGTTATAAATTCAGATAGGAATATTTTGGAGCTGTATGATATTTTATTGTGAATATATATGATAATATTAATTTATTAATATTAAATTTAATTGTTTTTAAATATATTTATATTTAAATG
Organism: Allium sativum; assembly: GCA_030737875.1. NCBI lineage: Eukaryota > Viridiplantae > Streptophyta > Magnoliopsida > Asparagales > Amaryllidaceae > Allium > Allium sativum. Next base: position 565,658,792 of record CM060920.1, on the reverse strand, counting down.
GGTTTATTTAGAGCATTAAAAATTTCCATTTTCACAAATGAACTTCGTTTTCGATGAAACTAGTTTTGTTGGATCCGGAATATTAAATTATTGTTAGATTTTAATTTTCGTGATTTTTGGAGTCAGTATGTGGCTGTACGGGATTTTAATGTGAAAAACAGTCGATAATTTAAATTTAAAAATACGTTATGTGAGAAAACAAAGTCAGAATTCGACGAAACCAGTTTCATTGGGTCCGTAATGTTGAACTGTAGGTGTATGTCCAGTTTCATCGAAATTGGATATCATATGTAATTTTACATATTTTTAAAGGACGAATGGACATAGTGATAGCATAAAATTAATATAAAATTCGAATAAAAAATATATAAACTATCCTATTAAACCTAAAAAAACCATTCTAACCATAAGTCATTTTTTGGTGGTCAAAACAATCCGCCTCCATCTGTTTCCTTCTCCACGTGAAATCTTCTTCTTTGAAAATTCTTATAAATCAAAACAAAATCCGAAAAATCTCGAGAGCAATATATTTGAATTGATGGAAGCATACTCTTCATTTTCATGTAAGTCTCGAGTGGTTCGACGTTATTTGGGTGGTCTTCATTTTTCCAGCGAAGACTAGGGTTCATCGATTCGTGACATGGAGGCAGAAATTCATGGATTAGGTAGTAGTTTTGGATTCACAAGAGGAAGTGGAAATCACATGTGATTTTTCGGGGATATCGGTGAGAATTTGTGATGCACGAGTCACTGTAGCTAGCGGTTCATCTTTGCAAACTGCGATGAGGTGCAGTGCGTCGAGTTTGGAGTCAATGGTATGGGGTAAATGAGATTCAGATGCTGAGATGTTTGGTGAAATTAGTTCGATTTTAAAATGGAAGGAGGTAGCGGCCTTGAGTTTTTCCATGTTTTGGATGTTGCAGAAGTTGGAATACTGGAGTGCGAATTTCATTTGGAAGGGAAGAAGGAGGCGGGTCTAGGTACCAACATTTGAATATGGGCCTGCTCTCAAAAATGGTGAAGGCCAATCAATTTAAAAGTTAATTAAATCAAAAGTTTGGTTAGGAATGGAAAGGGCAGTAATGGCCATTTGTTTTCTATGTCGTGGACACTAGAAGGAAGGCTGGAAATGTATAAAGGGAAAGGTGACTGTAGAGACAACTTAGATGGGTATTGGGCCAACATGGTAATTAAATCCCAAATGTTTTGAATAAATTTTAAGTTTATTTAATCTAAATAATATGTGGTACTTATAACTATTGTATCTCGATCATATGATATCAGAATTTCGATCGGTAAGATCCATTGGGATCGTATGGACGAGCGCTACACAGTAGAACTGACTGGGAGTGAATTGGAGCTCATTACAATTTATAGCAAAATAAATTGTATGTCTGAATCAACCGACAATTATCGTTATTTAACGATGATCATCCAATGTGAGTAAATCTCACTTACTCTGTACAGTTTATATTTTTATAATATATTCTAGTATTGATAAATGATGATTGATTGTTGTGTGTTGATTGTTTGGTTGAATTGCTGAATTATTGGTTGAAATTATAGATAACGATATATATATATATCGTTAATCAAATATTGATTCTATTTATCAGAATATTTCATATTTAAATGAAATCGATGTTATTTATATAGTTTAACATCTATAGATGCAGGGAAACAGGTTAGAGGGATCCAATTGGATTCCTCAGTATTATAGTACTGTTTGTTTTCATACATTGTGATATGTGATGTGATATATAATCTGTGATTGATTATGACGATATTGGTCATTTTATTTGGTATTTTAAATACCATATGAAATACTGGAATGTAGAAAGGAAAATTTCAAAGTGAATATTGAAAAAGGAATATTTATATAGAAAATAAATAGAAGTATAAAAGGGATATTTATATAAAAAATAATTAGAAGTACAAAAGGATTATTTATATAAAATAAATAGAAGTAAAAAAGGAATATTTATATAGAAAATAAATAGAAGTATAAAGGAATATCTATTTAGAAAGTAAATAGAATTATAAAAGGGATGTTTGACGAGATATAAAAGAATTATGAGAAGATTGTTTTAAATACGAAATCAAACTGTTTTGATTGCAAAGAAGATATATTATTTACATTTAACATGAATAAAGGATTTAAGTAAATTTTTTTGTAATAAAATGTTTATAAAGGAAATAGGGTTTGAAATAGGAATTAAAATGGAGTTAAAGGAACTAGAAACTAACTGAAGATTAGTTAAGTTGAACAGCTGTCTGGGTATTGATCTGATGTTGGTTTCGACCTTCGGGGTTAATACGTAGGGGGTTGTTCTCTTAGTTGTTTACAGTTAGAGATTGATATATGAGAGAAGATAGTGATGCGTGAATCATAAATGGGAACGTTTTTCAAATATTAATAAGGTATATTTTCTAAATTTATAAAATAAGAAATTTACGGAGATATGGGAATGAGTAACTGAATAAATTAATGATAAATTAATTTAAGAGGTAAATGATGATTGATGATTGAGTGATAGAATTTCCATTTGGAAATACGACCGTTGTTTGTACACATTTTTTCCTTTGATAGTTAAATCACCAACTATCAAAGATTTTGACCATTTCCATTGTCAATACGGAGAGACCGGGATCAAATATATTATCTGAAAACCACTCCGTATGGCATTAGCATTGCGAATCAAACATGATGAAGATAATTAAAGAAGGAGTTATGCAAGAGCTGTTCAGAAAATACTAGGTAGAAATTGCCTAATATGGATTTATAGAATAATACCTTCGGTTTGTTCAGTCCCAGGTTGACCTGTATTGAAGAACGTCTGACAGAGTATATTTAATAGATCGTGTAAGTTGATCTCTTCAAACGTACTTATGTTTGGTGGCGGAGGAATTCGTTTCTCTTAGCTGTATACCCGTGGTATTTTTTAGGAAATCAATTTGTGATTTGGCGGGTATGATGATGTGACATTCAAAGTAATTAAAGGTGTGATCTATACGTTATGGCCTCTAGCCTCACAACTAGGAAATGGTATAAAATCGGGTAGGTCGCATGGCTAAGTGGTTAGCTGCCAATTAGGGTGTATTGTCACCTAATCTAGAGAAATTTCATTTACTTCTAAAATATATTTTGATGCTGTCCCTTTCGGGAAACGGTTGCTGATCCCAACCGTTGGTGATAATACATTCGGTACACTCAAGCGAAATGAGTGACCGGTCATGTTTAACCTGGGTTGCAAGATGTTTTTGTTGAACCGGGTGTATTCCTCTTTAGAGATACACTATCGGAAGGTGGTCCCATACCTTGCCAGTTGGAATCCATTGCCCAGTAAGCGCTCGTGGTTTTTGATTATATATTATGTATGTAAAACGTGAGATGAAAGCGTTCTGCTAGTTGATTATTTAGTTGTGATTGATAAACACTATTAGAATAACAAATGAGTTTGATATAAAGTTTATCATTTCGTTCAAAAGGATTTTTGATGTTAAATCAAATGCTTTGGATTCTCATAAAGGAAAAACTCGTTCTGTTATATGGCGTGGTCTTATGAGATATCTTTTAACTGCTCCAACTATTTTAAATGGTTTTACTCATACCAGTCCCATGATTGGCCCGGAGCTTGTTTTGTTTTGTTTTCCCTAAACTTTTGGGTGCTCAAATTTGTATAAGCAGTCAAGTAGTCGGGATTTACAGATGCACTAGAAGGTGCTGGAGCAGGAGGCTTCAGCAGCGTTTTTATAGCTATTGTTTATTTCCACTGTAATGTAAGTGTTATACTCCTAATGGTATTGTATGCATACTGGTTTTATTTCAAAGTTATGCTATATTTTATTCGTTCCGCTGTGAGATTCGTGTTACTCTGATTCTGATATTGTATGTTCTTCTTCTTCTTCTATTCTAATTTTCTATCTTATCTATCCTCCCCCTCTAACTTCTTTCATTAACTATCCAGTATTTTCGATGCTTGGGTAGTCGATATTGGGTTTATGTCGATAACCAGGATCGCGAATTCCCCGGATCGTTACAGTGGTATCTGAGCTTAAGGTTATGTAATTACCTTGGCTTTGTGGCGTAACTCAGTAGAGATGGGGTTAGCAATACCCGACATTGAATTTGAGTGTATATATACGAGCGAATGTACTTGTTATTTGATTCAAAAATTGTTTTATATTGTGGAGATTCATTGGTTGAGTAGTTTATGAGTTCTGGTCGATCAGTTTGATCCACTGTATCGGTAGGAGTTTCTAAACACTTGAACACGATGAACCGACATAATATCTTTTGAAAAGAGGGTAAACGAAATAATTTTACCCACGTTATATTTTGATATAAAGGATTTATATTGGAATGATTATAATATATTGGATATATTGGTTGTTATTTTAATCGAGTAAGATTATAAATTAAACGGTTATGTAAATAACCAATCAGAATTCATATAAGTGTAGTACATGAAATCAAGTGAATTAATTCTGAATTTAAATCAGAATTGGAATTAAAATTCCTAAAAGTTGGAAAGGCGTTTGTAAATGGATTTAGATTGAATATATGAGAATTTAAAATGCTGGGAGATTTTAAATTGTTTTACAAGCATTGTGAATGGTATTTTGAAATTGATTTCAAAATGAAGTTGTTTAAATATGGTTTTCAAATTGTTATAGTATTGAACTCACTTCGATAGCTGGAAAATAACCCTGACGATTATGGCCACATCATCAGTGTTCATTTTCGAGTTCTAAGTGATGGATTACTACCAAAGATATTGATTTTGAATTGTTTTGAAGAAACGAGTTGTTTTGATTCCAAAAAGGGAATATTTGATTTTTGAAAAGAGTAGACTGTTTAAAACTTCCAGGAAGAGATGATTAAAATCAAAAACAAATTCAATAGAAATTTGTGGAGACAAACTGGAATTGAAAACAGTTATGTGGAAACTGAATTGTAATAGAAAATATCGAATTAAATTGGACTTGGAGATATCCAGACTTATGTTGAATTAATAAGTTAAGTGTTGGATTTGAGAATGGAATTTGGCTTGGTTATAAGTGAGTGATTTGGTTTCAAGGATAAATTGATCGGAGTTTGATAGGAATGATATTCGTATATGCTGAATTGGTAGCAGATGGAAATGATATAAATGATATGCCCGACAAAAAGGTACAAGTTTATTTTTATATGGATTTGGTGATTTATGAGCCTGTTAGGCAAGCCGCTTGGCTGTTTGATTTTCGTTTGGGTTGGAGATGGCGTAGAGAGGTGAGTAGTAGTTGTACCGATTGAGCCGCACAAAGGAGGTGCCGACGAAATTTTTCGAAAATTTAAGGTGTTAGAAAATTTTCAGGATTTTTGGAAATTTTGTTAGTACGAATAATTTAATTGAAAAATAATAATTTAGTTGAAACTGAAGTTAAAAAGGTAAACGAGTAATTTTTAACCTAGTTAATAGGGTTTGTTTTTACCTTAGCAATTTCGAGGACGAAATTATTTTAAGGGGGGAAGAATGTAACGACCCGTATTTTAGCGATAAAATAATTAATTTATTTAATTATTTAAATAGTGTTTAGAGATTTAAGTGGTTGATTAATTAAGTAATATTGAATATTTAATTAATATTAATAGTAGAATAATATATTTAATTTCCGAAATAGTCGAAAATAGTGGAATTCACAATATTGTGTGAATTGGATCATTTATAATATATATTTCAGTTTAGAGTTGAATTATATTATCGAATATATTATATAAACGACAGTTGAACATATAATTATATTATAATTAAAATTGAGCTTGAAATGGCGCGGCAGTTCGGAATTTGGCGATTTGAACTTCAATCAAATATACAGAATCCATTTTGAACTGGATTTCTGTGAAACATGAAACATTCGGACCTGATGAACTATATTTTTCCACTGGAAGAGAAAAATCGAGATTTCGTCGTGTAGATTATGAGTTGTGTCCAAATCAAATTTTTGAAAAGTCGCTATGGATTCCTTTATAATTTATAACGATCTATTTATATTATAAATGAATTTTTAATGTAAATTGGATACTGATTTAATCTGGATTTAAAATATCGAGTTATAAATTCAAATAGGAATATTTGGGTGTTGTTTGATATTCTATTGTGAATATATACTATAATATTAATTTATTAATATTAAATTTAATTGTTTTTAGATATATTTATATTTAAATGGGTTTATTTAGAGCATTAAAAATAGCCATTGTCACAAACAAACTCCTTTTTTTATGAAACTAATTTTGTTGGATCCGGAATATTAAATTATTGTTAGATTTTAATTTCCGTGTTTTTTGGAGTCAGTATGTGGTTGCACGGGATTTTAATGTGAAAAACAGTCGATAATTTGACTTTAAAAATACTCTGTGTAAGCAAACGAAGTAAGAATTCGACGAAACCAGTTTCGTTGGGTCTGTAATTTTGAACTGTAGGTGTATGTCTAGTTTCGTCGAAATTGGATGTCATATGTGATTTTATAGATTTTTAAAGGACGAATGGACATAGCGATAGCATAAAATTAACATAAAATTCGAATACAAAAATATAAACTATCCTATATAAACCTAAAAAAACCATTCTTGTAACACCCCAAATTTTCTGAGAATATTAAAATTAACAAATTCAAAAACACTTAATTTTTAGAAGAAGAATTAAGTGAAATGGGTTGCGCTATTACGTTCGTCTCAAAATTTTAGTCAAGACAGACATTTGGTTTGCTTAAAACGGATACTTTATGAAGAAGTTATTAAGCCTTGAAGTTTGTATGCATTTTAGAAAAATATATATATAGATACATATAATAAATAAATAAATATGCAAAAAAAAGTTCAAATCAGCGAATCGGGAGGGGGAATAACCGAATTGGCCCATTTTTAAGGTCGACCCGAGCCTGTTGGGTCGACTAGGGGTTTATTCAGGGTGTTTGGCTGTCAACCGTGGGCCGATTCGCTCTAAGGCAGATGTGGGATCTGATTGGTTCTGATGGACTCCTTGCTGAGTCATTAGGGCTGATGTGGCTATTCTATCTTGTCTTAATGGCTTTGATTTTCTCTAGGTTAATCTGACGGTTCCTATTAAATCAAATTTCTATATAAGCAACCTAATACCTCAACCCTAATTCATATTAAAAATCAAACCAATAGCCGTCAAGCTACCGTTGGACAACCTCGAGTAGCCGCCGTTCAACTTGAAGCAAATTAAAAGAGACAAACCAAATCAAATCAAAATTAAACTAAAACAACGATTGTCTACATCAAAGGCGAGCATTTCAACTTCAGAATACAGATTCCAGAAATCAAGATTGTCTTTTGTAAGTGTAATTATCTTTTAGATGTAAATAAATTTAAGACGTGATTTGATATAAGGTGAAAAATAGAATTATACCATGTTGTATAATATTGACGATGCTAGTTCATGTTTGTTTCTTGTAATGATTTTATCATGAATTGTCTTGGAATGTTCGTGGCTTATTGGACTTGGTGTTGGATCTATTAAAGATTGAGAATGAAACTATCAATATCATATGCAAGTTATATGTTTCATGTTAAGATCTACATATATATGTTTATATGATTATGCAAGTTGTATGTATTATGTTAGATCAAAGTCAAGATCTACATTTATATGTGTATATATATATATATATTCATATGCTTTATGTTAGATCCATATGCCTATATATATGTTCATATGCAAGTTACAAGTTTTATGTTGGATCCATGTCAAGATCTATCTAGGTTCATATGATTAATGCAAGTTATATGTTTTATGATAGATCCAAGTCACGATCTAATTATACATATGTTCATATGCAAGTTACATGTTAGATCCAAAATTAGATCTATATTTATATGCATGTTTGTAAAGTGGACTTATGCAAGTTCACCTTGTTAGATCCAGTTCACACCTATATGTTAATGTTAAAATTATACATGCCTTAGGATTGGACATGTCATGACTATGTCATATGCTAGTTTATAATTCAGGTTATGTTCACACATGCCTAGATCTACATATTAGCATGTTTTAGGCTTATGATTATCTAAGTCTAAATTATATGCAAGTTCATGTGACATGTTAAGTTATATGAATAAAGTTTTATGCAAAATTTACATGTTTGGTTGAATCTATATTATGCATGTTCCCTTCTTTACCTCTTGTTTATAAATTAGGCTAATATGCGGGCCCAATGACTTTATGTGATTAATACGAACGAACAAACGGGGGTAACGTTAGGATAATTATTAAATCAAAACATGTTAGTAATGTAGGTGGGCCCAAAACCATGTAAATGGTTAAGGCCATGAATGGTATAATTTATACCATTAGTCTTGAACATAATTAAAATATGTGAATGAAACAATTATAGAAAATTCACATATATAAAATGTAAAAGATGAATATGTCTAACCCGAGGTTAGACTGAGTTGTGGTGTAAACCTGGCCGAAACCAATCGACACATCCAGTAACCACAACAATACCTGTCTAATGTGAGAGGTTAGTGCATCAAGCCCAGAAAGACCCGAGGTTAGACTGAGTTGTGGTGTAAAACTGCCCAGAACCGACCGGCACATCCAGTAACCACAACAATACCTGTCTAATGTGAGAGGTTGGTGCTTTAATTAATTAATTAATTAAAGCTTATGAACAATCAAGCTAGAAATGGTGAGGTTAAGTAATTAAGGGAACACTTAACCAACTTAACATGTTAACAAGACAAGATTGGTGGGGTTAAGTAATTGAGGAAACACTTAACCAACTTAACATGTTAACAAGACAAGATTGATAGGGGTTAAGTCAAACCAAGGACACTTAACCAATTTAGCATGTTGATAAGAAAACCCCTAGTAACGGGGACCCATATTAGCAGTAACCCACATGGATGTATCAAGGTACCCTGAACTAGGCAGGGTGGGGCACGATTACTGGGTTGAATATAAGCGGTCAAAATGGCGGCGGTTAGGTGCGTCGGTGTAGGTTCCGACGGAGTACGGGCGTTCACGGGCTCCTGAGTGGAAAAAGAAGGCATTGGGCACCAGGCGTACACTTGTGCATCTTTGAATCGTGTCAGGGTTTCCATTATAGGATTTGATACACCCTATACTGGAACCAGCACAAGTACTTAAAAATCACGTGGGGTCGCATGACACTGGGAATACATGAATACGAGTAGGAGCCAATCAATACATGAATGGGATCACTTTATCATGAACATACATTGCTATTAAAACAGCTCTTAGTGGGTGCAGAGAAGTAAAAGTGGGTGCGATAGCCAAACCTAGTTAAATCTTACTTTACCTCATTTTAGGACTACCCTATCCTTGTGGTATCATTCTAAGTTCAGTTTATTCATGTCATAGTCTTTTACTTGTTTACATGCTATTAAATAACTAGGTTTACCAGACTTATGTCTGACCCATTTTCCTTTCGCTTTTTTTCTTCCGTTTTCCCCCTCCAGGTCCGCATGGAGGAAACACTTCTGCTTAGTCCAGGTTAGCCAAAGCTTGAAGAACGTAGACGTAAGGATTGGACTTTCCTTTTTGAGCTATGGCTATGGTCAAGAACTTATTGGGGATTTATGTCATTTTATTTTCATTATTGCTTCTTTATGTTTTCAAGACAGATGAAAAGTTGTAATAATTTGGAAGGTTGAAACAGTTGTTAAATTGTTGTGTTGAACAAGTATTTATGAAATAATATTGATCTTTTTCCACTGCATAAATTTTTTGTCATGTAATTTATTAGTATCTTGTACCTTAAAACGCTCCACCGAAGTTAAGGCATTCCCTTTGAGAGTGACCTTAACGGAGGTGGGGTGCTACACTTGGTATCAGAGCTTAAGGTTACCAGATCAGATAAAATTTTTGAAACTATTTTTCAAAAAGAAGTCATAAAGAAGCATTTTCAAGAAAAGTGTTAATTTAAAAAGTCATAATCCCCAAAGCCATATGCACTATCTTTCTATCCTTCGTTTTGAATCTTTCCTTTTTGTTTCAGCATGTCTAGGGATCTTAACCTTCCAGAGGATGCACCGATACCTAGCTGGTTCAGGAGATACCCAGAAGCTAGAGCCAATGACGCTGGCCCAGCAAACATTCCTCCTCCCCCAGCTGCTGCTCCTCCTCCTCCGACGAGAGGAAATGCTTTCTCAAAGATCTGTAGAGATTTTAGATCCATGGGTGGAAAAGACTTTAAGGGGAGCGATTCATTCGTGGAAGCCAGAAACTGGCTCAAGGAGACTAAGGACTTATTCGTTATCTTTGAAGTAGATGAGAGACAGAAACTACAATTGGTGGTGTGGTTGCTCAAAGATGAGGCCTCCTTCTGGCGGGAACTCAATAATGCTGAAAGACCGATAGAGACTTGGGAGGACTTCAGGGCGAGATTTGAAATGAAGTTCCTCTCACAAGCTGAGCAGAGTCTGCAAATGGAGAAGTTCCTATCACTTAAACAGGGCAGCTTGTCGGTCAAAGAATATGTCAATAAATTCACTTATCTTGCTTGATTTGGACTAGAGTTAGTAAACACTCCACATAAGAAGGCTCTCCGCTTTGCCAAAGGACTGAATGAGCCACTGCAAGGTTTGGCAATGTCCCATATACCTATGGGAGCGACTTACGAGAGACTGGTGGACATGGCTCTGTTGTAAGAGGAGAACAAAGATGGCAAGAAGGAGGTGAAGAATTAAGAGCCTCAAAACAAGAAAGGAGATGGATCTCAGAACAAGAAGACGGACCCCAAGAAAGGCGGGAAGGATAATAAATCACATAAGAAGATGAAGTGCAATTTCTGTGGGATACCTGGACACTTGGCTAGGGATTTTAGAAAGAAAAAGAGGAAATTGGGAGCTTGTTTCCAGTGCGGGGATACTGGACACTTGTCTAAGGACTGCCCAAAAAGGCAAGGGCAGGGACAGAGGACTGGATGTGTTTGAATTTGCAGTCTGTTAGAGTGGTCCGTGAATACTCGGATGTGTTTGAAGAGTTAAAGGGCTTACCTCCGAAGCGGGAGATAGACTTCCGCAAATACCTCGTTGACAATGCAAAACCCATTGCTTTACCTGTTAGACACATGGCTCCAAGGGAGAGAAAAGAACTCAGCAAGCAAGTTAAAGAGCTGCTTGAAAAGGGGTTCATATGATGGAGTATTTCTGAATGGGGTGCTCCAGTAGTGTTCGCGACCAAAGCCGATGGTTCACTCCAACTATGTGTGGATTATAGGGAGCTGAACAAGCTGACCAAGAAGAATAGGCACCCACTCCCAAGAATTGACGATCTGTTTGACCAGCTCGTAGGTGCATTTGTTTTCTCCCAACAAGATCTGGCTACCGGTTTTCATCAGCTAAGAGTGGCTGAGGATAGCATTGACAAGACTGCATTTAGGACCCTGGATGGTTTCTTCGAGTGGCTTGTCATGCCTTTCGGCTTGACAAACGCACCTGCCTATTTCGTAGACTTGATGAGCAGGGTGTTCCGGGAATTCCTCAATAAGTTTGTGGTGGTTTCGTGGATGATATTTTGATCTTCTCAAAGAGTGAGGAAGAGCTTGCTCAGCACTTAAGGGAAGTCATGGATACTCTCCGTGCACATTAGTTCAAAGCCAAATTCTCCAAATGCCATTTCTGTTGAGAAGAAGTTAGATTCCTTGGACATGTGGTGTCCAAAGAGGGCTTACCCGTGGACCCTGCAAAAGTGGTTGTTGCACAAGATTGGAAGAATCCACGAAATGCAACTGAAGTCCGAAGCTTTCTCGGGCTAGCTGGCTTTTACCGGAAGTTCATCAAAGACTTTGCGAAAATCTCATCTCCACTTACAAGGTTGACGAAGAAGAACCTAGTTTTCGCTTGGGATTTGGATTGCGATATTGCTTTCCAACGCTTGAAAAGGGCTCTAACAACAGCCCCAGTTCTGACATTGCCTGATGGGAGCAAGATGTTTACCATATACACGGATGCATGCGGTACAGGATTAGGCGTTGTCTTGATGCAAGAAGGGAAGGTGGTAGCTTATGGTGGAAGGCAGTTGAAAGTACATGAGAAAAACTACCCAACCCACGACCTAGAATTAGCGGCCATCGTTTTCGCTCTTAAGTCTTGGCGCCATTATCTCCTAGTGAAAAGTTTGAATTGTTTACTGACCATAAATCGTTGAAGTACCTTTTCTCACAGAAAGATCTCAACTTGAGGCAGAAAAGATGGATGGAGTTTCTTGCCTCATATGATTTTGATATTTCCTATGCTCCTGGCAAGGGCAATGTGGTAGCAGACGCTCTGAGTAGAAAGAAGCTGACCTTAAGCCCTCTATTTGTAGAAAGGCAAAGCTTGGAGTACATAGCCAACTTTGACTTTAGACACTCCTCTGAATTTGTACCTGGCTTGTTAGCAACACTGGAAGTGCGGCCTACACTTTTTGACTCAATAGGAACCGCACAACGTGAAGACCCTCAGCTAGTAGATGCGATAGATAAGCAGATTAGGGGTGAGACTTCGAGTCACCTCAGTAGATACTCCATCGATGATAAGGCATGGTTGAGATGGGATGGAAGGATATGCGTCCCACAAGTAAGAGATTTACTGAAAACGGTTCTAGAAGAAGCACACCATTCAAAGCTGACCATACACCCAGGTGGAGACATAATGTATAAAGACATCAAAAGAGTTTTCTTTTGGAATGGCATGAAGAGGGATGTAGCTGAATTCGTTTCTAAGTACATGATATGCCAGCAGGTCAAGGCGGAGCAGAAGAAGCCTGGTGGTTTGCTTCATCCTGTAGAGGTCCCACAGTGGAAATGGGATAGCATTTCAATAGACTTTATTGATGGGTTGCCTAGGTCAAGAAGGGGCAATACCAGTATTTGGGTAATAGTGGACCGGCTCACAAAAAGCACTCACTCTATACCTGTCAAAAGTAGAAGGACTGCCTCATCTCTACCATCTCTATATCTTAAAGAGATAGTTTGACTGCATGGGATACCTTCCAGCATAGTAAACGATCGAGACCCTATCTTTACAGGCTAGTTCTGGAAGAGTTTGCAAGAGGTTGTAGGAACACAACTATGTTTAAGCACGGCCTACCACCCCCAAACTGATGGACAGACGGAAAGGGTGAACAGAGTCTTAGAAGACCTCTTGAGATTGTGTGTTCTTGACTTTGGAGGGACATGGGAATATCATCTTCCTCTGGTGGAGTTCGCATACAACAATAGCTACTGTAACGACCAGCAAATCCGTGCTATCTGAGTTGACTAAAAACACCACACGTCCAACCCAAATTGCACAGAAATACGAATCATTTTTAGAAAGAAGTTAGAGGATGAGAAATAGAAAGAAAGAAATATTAGAATAGAAGAAAACGAAGATCACAAACTCACAGTGGAACGAATAAAATATATCATATAACATAACTTTTGGAATATAAATCAGTAACTTTATATACATACCATCATCAGAGCACAACAGTCATTTCTGGAACAGTTATAAACACATGTTTCCAGATACAAACAAGGTCCACAGCGGAAAATATGATAGCCTATAGCTAACCGGTGAAGCCTCCTGCTTCCAGCTCCTTCAAATGAATCTGTGAAATCCCGACTACTTGACTGCCCGTACAAATTTGGGCACCCAAGAGTTTAGGGAAAACAAAACAAAATAAACTCTGGGTCAGTCATGGGACTGGTGTGAGTAAACTCCAACCACTTGTTTAACTTTAAAAATCCTTTCAAAAGAAAAGGTAATAGTAAGACCAGCCCACACATAAACACGGACGGTTTTTACCTTACTATAACCCAAAACACTTTGATACGAAAATCTAGTGATATTATAATAATGTCTACATCAAGTAAATAACCAAATAGCAGAACGCTTGCATCTCACGCTCCACATAAATATTTTTAAATCAAAAACCGCATGGCGCTTATTGGAGATTGGATTTCCAACATGACAAGGTATGGGACCACCTTCCGCTAGTGTATCTCTAGAGAGGAATACACTGGGTTCAACAAGAACATCTTGTAACCCGGCCCACACATGACCGACCACTCATTTCGCTTGAGTGTATCGAATGTATATCACCAACGGTTGGGATCAGCAACCGTCTCCCGACTGGGACAGCATCGAATAGAATAAGAAATTAAATGAACCTCTAGATAGGTGATTATACACCCTAATGGGTGCGACCCACATAGCCATGCTGCCTGCCCGATTTTTGTCCTTTCCCGGTTATTGAGGCCTGAGGCTACGAATACTTACCATTCATTGATGACACCATCACTTTGAATGCCACATCGTCAGATCCGTTAATCACTAGTTGAGTTTGCACAAATATTCTGGATGTTATGCTAAGGGAATAAATCCGTTGCAACCATATATATTTATACAGACCAACCCATTTGATCATTGGAAATACTCTGTCAGACATTCGTCCATTTACGTTCGTTCTGGGATTGAACGAAACCGAAGGCACTATTTCTGTTTAATAGAAAAGCCCTTGCACTTTACTCCGTCTTCAATATATTCAGCATACTTGGTTCGCAACGCTTATGCCGATACGGAGTGGTTCTTCGGATAATAATCCAACCGGTCTCTCCATATTGACAACGATTGTCAAAACTTCGATAGTCTGTGATTTAACTATCGAATAAAAACAAGTGTTCATTCAACATATCAAACAAATCACTGGGCTCTTTAATCAATATTTCATTAATTAAATCTCTTCTCCATTTCCTTATCAATATTTGTTAACCAAATATTTTCAATAACCATATTGGTTTCTTATGCCATTTGAAAAACGTTTCCAAATATCAACTTCTTTTATTTTCTATATCTTAGAAAATATCTCTATTTGCAATTGGAAACAATTCCAATCACTTATCTCTATCCCGACTATTTTAATTATACTCAGGAAATATTTACTGTTATATTTCCAAAATTCCATCACTTGGGTTTAAAACGAATGTTGTGTAAAACATCGTTACAACAACCCAAAATATTTTATTCAACTAACTCTTTTTCAAACACTTCTCTTCGAGACTGGATCTTGCTATTTATCCATTAAAAATGAAATCAATCAAGTTGGGGTAAAATTACCTCTCAGACCTTAACTGAAAACATTCTCAACTTCAAAACGGCGAAACCACTTACCTCGAATAAACACACTATACAATCCAATTGTTCATTTTTAAAACATGTATAAAGTTCGCTTTCTATTTCTAATTTATAGATTTCCCTTTTTGTTTACAACATTCGATTTTTATATTCACTTACCTATCGAATTTTATACGTCGATACAATGATTTCTAACTAACAAAATATCTTAAAAATGTTCTAACTTCTTAAATTTCCGAAAAATTTCGCCATAACCTCCCCTGTATCGGGAGCATCGGGAAATTTCAAATAGCTTCCCGGTAACTTCTCATCTCAAAAAGAAAAAGAAAAAGCCAAGCGGCTTGCCGATACGGCGCATAAAATCTCATATATGAATTTAAACATATACCTTTTTGTCGGAAACATAAATTAAAATCTTCATATACTTCATCCCATACCTGTCTAACACATGTTCACCTGTTTTCAATTCAGTTCATCTCAAACCAATCGTTAGAATTCAGTTTTCGCTCATTTATTCTTTTATTTAGCTTTTTCGCCTATTTCACTTCTTTGTTTGAACATAACATGTTCAAATAAAATATTTAACTTTCTCATAACCAAATTGAATTTCAAATTTCAATTCTAGTTTTCTTTTGATTTTGAATATAAATTTTTAAATCGAATTCACTTATTCGAAGTCCAATATCGTTTCAACATTTCATTAACTAATTTCTATTCAAATCAGTTAATTCTATTCAATAATCAAAATAAGATTTCTGTTTCAAAAATCATATTCATTTATACAACTTGAATTCGCACGTATTTTACAACTCAACTCTGAAATTTTCTAAATAGAAATTCGGATTTTATTCGCTTCAAATCCTTTTATAAAATTAAATAAACCGTTATGGTTTTAAAACGATTTTGGCGCTGCTTTTCAGAAAATTTGACTTTGACATATCTCAAAATCTATACGACGAAATTCAGGTTTTTCTCCTCCATTAGAAAACTATTATCAAATCGGTCCTGACGTTTCTTGTCTCAAAGAATTCCGACTTCAATCGAGTTCTATATATTCAATTGAAGTTCGAAACGCCAATTTACGAACTGCAGCGCTGCGGCGAGTTCGTTTTAAATTATATTTATTATATATAAACGTTTTAAAACTTCGTTTAAAATAAATTCAACTTCATTTTAACTCTATTTGAATTTCTTGATTCAAATTCCAATCTCACTTTTATTTGAATTCTATATTCAAATTCCAATTCCTTTTCTATTTGATATTCAAATTCAATACTTGAATTTCTATTTGAATTCCCTATATTCAAATTCTATGTTGAATTCATTTGAATTCTCTTATTCAAACTCTATATTTAAATTCCATTTGAACTTCTTCACTCAAATCCATTTGAATGCCCTTGAATTCAAATTCCATTTCAAAACCATTTGGATTCCCTATTTTGAAATCCTATTTTGAAATTCTATTTCCAATTCTACTTTGAAAATCCTATTTCCAAAGTTTACTTCAAATTCTATTTTGAAATTCTACATTCAAATCTCTATTTGAATTTCTTTATTCAAATTTTATATCAAAGTCTCTATTTGAATTTTCTTTATTTGAATTCCTTCGAATTCAAATTCTATTTTTATCCCTTTGAACTCAAATTCTATTTTTCATTCTAATTTTGTCTATTCAAATTCTATTTGAACTTCTATTTGAATTTCTAATATTCAATCTCCTTTTTCTTTTATTTAAAATTCAAATATTTAAACTCCTTTTCTAATTCTACTATTCAAATGTTATACTCAAAATTCATTTGAGTTATATATTTAAAAATTTCATTTCACATCCTATTTTGAAATTTCATTTCAAATTCCAATTTCACACTTGTATTTCTATTTCTGAATTATCAAATGATAATTCTTTTCACTTCATTTATAACTTCGTTATAAAAGAACTATTTATAAACTTCGTTTATAAAGAGACTACTTGTTTTATTTTTCAAAAACAAGTTTATATTTTTATTCCATTAAAAATTCAAATTCTATTTAAAAATAGAATTTTCCCTTTTAAATCTCAAATATCCTTCCACGATATTTTAAATAAATTAACACTTAGCCCAGTGATATTTAAAACAATCAAATCGCCCAATTTTCAATCATTTTATTTTTAACACATCATATATGAATATATGAAATCAGCAAACAACAAACAGATAATATATTTTTGAGGAATCCAGTTGGATTCCTCCAACCTGTTTACCTGCATCCACAGATGTTAGCACATAAATAATACCCATTCTGCTTCGTGGCAGAATATCATGGTATAGAAGGTCATCCACTAATCATAGCGTGGGGCGTATAGGGTAATCATCCGCTATGAAACTGCGGGCATCCGCTAATGAGACTGCGGGAATCCAACCAATCAATCAACCCAATATATATATATATATAATAGCCTAAATAACTAATATATATAAAACAAGCAGAAAGCATTCACACAAGCAACAAACAATTATTTTTAATGATATAAAAATAATTCTAAAGGTGAGTGAGATTTACTCACATGATTTATTTGCGACTTGTACCCATTTAGAATTTCTATTCATCGATTTCCGAGTCTTCGACTTCACACGAATGATTCCAATAAATTTCGTTCATCGAAAACTGTTATCCTATGACAAGGTTATAACTACTTTGAGTTTAAATGTTTTTAAACTGATCATTAACTAAATTAAATTATAAATTAATTACCTTAATCTCTTTGTCTTAATCCAAATTTTGCCCGGTCAGCAAACCATCACGCTAACCGCCTCACATTCCCAACAGAACATCCCTAACTCACTTCTGCCAGGAACTACATCTCGCTTCCAGTGTGCATTCCAACTTCCTACAGTGCTAAATCTTCCCCAGTTAATCACTCAGCACTGCCCAGTAAAAAGAAGGTGGCCGAATCACCATATTTACCTTCCCTTAAATCACACACACGTACTAGAAAGCCCAGGGGAGTTGCGAGTTTGAATACCCCACTTGGACTCATCCAACTTGCGTCCTTCCTACTGTCGCGCCCATTTCAATCCTCATCACAACATCTCCAGTTCGCACCTCCTAAAAACACCACGCTTCCCTTATGGCAACGCCAACATCGCTCCAGCGTCCAAGTCGAGCATCAGGGAACCGACGATTTCAATTTCGATCCCCATTTCTAAACCCTAAATCGCGAGCTCCATTCTGTTGTCGGCTGCAGGGATCGAACATAGTATTTGATTTTTAAATCGATTTTTGTAAGATCGAACTCACGGTTTGGGATTTTAGGCTACTTCGATTTGGTTCTCTCGTGATTGGGGAAAACGAAGATGAAGTAAACATCTATTTGAATTCCGTGAATGGCAGTGAATAGAGAACGGTATGGTTTTTTTAAGTGGAAGAGGTGCGATGGCCATTTTATTAGAATCGAACAGAAGAAATGAAATGAACTAGCTGGAATCGAAAGAACGAGGACCAAGGTTCAATTTATAGGGAAAACGGAAGGAACAGACGTACCAAACCATTAACTTCTCTGATTCCTTTGGAGGGAAGAAATGAGACAGAAAATTCAGCTCGAGGAGAAATCGTAGGTCTGCTTGAATTTATTTTCTAGGATGGTGATGTAAATAGGTCGGCTTGATTTAACTGATTATATTATAATGTTTCCAAATATTTTGTGACCCCTAATTTGCAACCACAGATCCCTATTTTAACGTAACCACTGTTATTTCAACAGTGTAACACTATTCTGAACTAACTAAATATATTTTGAAATTTAATTCCAATGTATATACCATATTGAATATTTAAAATAAATCGATAAAAATTTCGGGTCGTTACATTCTTTCCCCCTTAAAATAATTTCGTCCTCGAAATTGCTAAGGTAGGAAAAAGGTACAAACTCATTACTTTTCAACAATTCACTTATGTTGAAACTCAACTCCTCATATTTTAACAAATTTTAGTTCTACTAAAACTTTTGGTTTTCGTTTATATTGCACATCATATATACTCACATTCATTTAATCTGAATGATTTATGACCAATGTATTCATATCCAATTCATATTCCATTCATATTGGTTCAACAGCCATTTATCCAAATTGATTTTGTTCAATTCATTCACTTTGACTCATTTAACTTGCTTATGTTAAATTGAAATTCCAGAATTCAAATCCCCGGATTTTTATTTCAAATTCTTTTGAAGTCACATAAATATATGTACATATATTTAGTTCTATTTTAAATTCAAAACATTTGAATTTTCAAACCAATTTGTTTTCTTTCAAACAAATTTCCGTCAAAAACTTTTTCTAAGGTAGCAATTCATCACTTAGAAACTTGGAAATGAACACTGATGATGTTGCAATCATCATCAGAATTATTTCCCAGCCACTGAAGTGAGTTCAGTGCTTTATTATTCCAAAATTCATCTAAAATGATTTTCTTTCAAATCTTTCTAAAACAAAGCTATATTACTTTGAAAAATATTTTCAAACTTCCCAGGATTTAAATTCCAATTCTGGTTTGAGTTTAATTACATTTCATCTCATTTGTATATTCTTCATTCATATACAAAATCTATTCGGTTATATATAACCATTCCCATTTTATAATCTTATTTGATTATAATATTAACATCCAACACATCCATATAATAATAATTCTAGAAAATTATTCTTTCTATATCAAAATAGAAATTTTGGGTAAAATTATTTCATTTACCTTCTTTAAAACAATACTGTGTCAAATTTCTCTGTTAAAGTGTTTAGAAATTCCTATCGACTTCGTGGCGTCCCACGATTCGACCAGAATTCATAAATCACTCAACAGACTAGCCAACACAATATAAAACAATTTTTATATCAACTTACATATACGCTCTCTTATATATATACGCTCAACTCATTCTAGGGTACTACTGACCCTATCTCTAATGAGCACATACCACACAAGCCTAGGTGTTCGCTCAACCTAAGCTCTGATACCAACTGTAACGACCAGCAAATCCGTGCTATCTGAGTTGACTAAAAACACCACACGTCCAACCCAAATTGCACAGAAATACGAATCATTTTTAGAAAGAAGTTAGAGGATGAGAAATAGAAAGAAAGAAATATTAGAATAGAAGAAAACGAAGATCACAAACTCACAGCGGAACGAATAAAATATATCATATAACATAACTTTTGGAATATAAATCAGTAACTTTATATACATACCATCATCAGAGCACAACAGTCATTTCTGGAACAGTTATAAACACATGTTTCCAGATACAAACAAGGTCCACAGCGGAAAATATGATAGCCTATAGCTAACCGGTGAAGCCTCCTGCTTCCAGCTCCTTCAAATGAATCTGTGAAATCCCGACTACTTGACTGCTCGTACAAATTTGGGCACCCAAGAGTTTAGGGAAAACAAAACAAAATAAACTCTGGGTCAGTCATGGGACTGGTGTGAGTAAACTCCAACCACTTGTTTAACTTTAAAAATCCTTTCAAAAGAAAAGGTAATAGTAAGACCAGCCCACACATAAACACGGACGGTTTTTACCTTACTATAACCCAAAACACTTTGATACGAAAATCTAGTGATATTATAATAATGTCTACATCAAGTAAATAACCAAATAGCAGAACGCTTGCATCTCACGCTCCACATAAATATTTTAAAATCAAAAACCGCATGGCGCTTATTGGAGATTGGATTTCCAACATGACAAGGAATGGGACCACCTTCCGCTAGTGTATCTCTAGAGAGGAATACACTGGGTTCAACAAGAACATCTTGTAACCCGGCCCACACATGACCGACCACTCATTTCGCTTGAGTGTATCGAATGTATATCACCAACGGTTGGGATCAGCAACCGTCTCCCGACTGGGACAGCATCGAATAGAATAAGAAATTAAATGAACCTCTAGATAGGTGATTATACACCCTAATGGGTGCGACCCACATAGCCATGCTGCCTGCCCGATTTTTGTCCTTTCCCAGTTGTTGAGGCCTGAGGCTACGAATACTTACCATTCATTGATGACACCATCACTTTGAATGCCACATCGTCAGATCCGTTAATCACTAGTTGAGTTTGCACAAATATTCTGGATGTTATGCTAAGGGAATAAATCCGTTGCAACCATATATATTTATACAGACCAACCCATTTGATCATTGGAAATACTCTGTCAGACATTCGTCCATTTACGTTCGTTCTGGGATTGAACGAAACCGAAGGCACTATTTCTGTTTAATAGAAAAGCCCTTGCACTTTACTCCGTCTTCAATATATTCAGCATACTTGGTTCGCAACGCTTATGCCGATACGGAGTGGTTCTTCGGATAATAATCCAACCGGTCTCTCCATATTGACAACGATTGTCAAAACTTCGATAGTCTGTGATTTAACTATCGAATAAAAACAAGTGTTCATTCAACATATCAAACAAATCACTGGGCTCTTTAATCAATATTTCATTAATTAAATCTCTTCTCCATTTCCTTATCAATATTTGTTAACCAAATATTTTCAATAACCATATTGGTTTCTTATGCCATTTGAAAAACGTTTCCAAATATCAACTTCTTTTATTTTCTATATCTTAGAAAATATCTCTATTTGCAATTGGAAACAATTCCAATCACTTATCTCTATCCCGACTATTTTAATTATACTCAGGAAATATTTACTGTTATATTTCCAAAATTCCATCACTTGGGTTTAAAACGAATGTTGTGTAAAACATCGTTACAACAACCCAAAATATTTTATTCAACTAACTCTTTTTCAAACACTTCTCTTCGAGACTGGATCTTGCTATTTATCCATTAAAAATGAAATCAATCAAGTTGGGGTAAAATTACCTCTCAGACCTTAACTGAAAACATTCTCAACTTCAAAACGGCGAAACCACTTACCTCGAATAAACACACTATACAATCCAATTGTTCATTTTTAAAACATGTATAAAGTTCGCTTTCTATTTCTAATTTATAGATTTCCCTTTTTGTTTACAACATTCGATTTTTATATTCACTTACCTATCGAATTTTATACGTCGATACAATGATTTCTAACTAACAAAATATCTTAAAAATGTTCTAACTTCTTAAATTTCCGAAAAATTTCGCCATAACCTCCCCTGTATCGGGAGCATCGGGAAATTTCAAATAGCTTCCCGGTAACTTCTCATCTCAAAAAGAAAAAGAAAAAGCCAAGCGGCTTGCCGATACGGCGCATAAAATCTCATATATGAATTTAAACATATACCTTTTTGTCGGAAACATAAATTAAAATCTTCATATACTTCATCCCATACCTGTCTAACACATGTTCACCTGTTTTCAATTCAGTTCATCTCAAACCAATCGTTAGAATTCAGTTTTCGCTCATTTATTCTTTTATTTAGCTTTTTCGCCTATTTCACTTCTTTGTTTGAACATAACATGTTCAAATAAAATATTTAACTTTCTCATAACCAAATTGAATTTCAAATTTCAATTCTAGTTTTCTTTTGATTTTGAATATAATTTTTAAATCGAATTCACTTATTCGAAGTCCAATATCGTTTCAACATTTCATTAACTAATTTCTATTCAAATCAGTTAATTCTATTCAATAATCAAAATAAGATTTCTGTTTCAAAAATCATATTCATTTATACAACTTGAATTCGCACGTATTTTACAACTCAACTCTGAAATTTTCTAAATAGAAATTCGGATTTTATTCGCTTCAAATCCTTTTATAAAATTAAATAAACCGTTATGGTTTTAAAACGATTTTGGCGCTGCTTTTCTGAAAATTTGACTTTGACATATCTCAAAATCTATACGACGAAATTCAGGTTTTTCTCCTCCATTAGAAAACTATTATCAAATCGGTCCTGACGTTTCTTGTCTCAAAGAATTCCGACTTCAATCAAGTTCTATATATTCAATTGAAGTTCGAAACGCCAATTTATGAACTGCAGCGCTGCGGCGAGTTCGTTTTAAATTATATTTATTATATATAAACGTTTTAAAACTTCGTTTAAAATAAATTCAACTTCATTTTAACTCTATTTGAATTTCTTGATTCAAATTCCAATCTCACTTTTATTTGAATTCTATATTCAAATTCCAATTCCTTTTCTATTTGATATTCAAATTCAATACTTGAATTTCTATTTGAATTCCCTATATTCAAATTCTATGTTGAATTCATTTGAATTCTCTTATTCAAACTCTATATTTAAATTCCATTTGAACTTCTTCACTCAAATCCATTTGAATGCCCTTGAATTCAAATTCCATTTCAAAACCATTTGGATTCCCTATTTTGAAATCCTATTTTGAAATTCTATTTCCAATTCTACTTTGAAAATCCTATTTCCAAAGTTTACTTCAAATTCTATTTTGAAATTCTACATTCGAATCTCTATTTGAATTTCTTTATTCAAATTTTATATCAAAGTCTCTATTTGAATTTTCTTTATTTGAATTCCTTCGAATTCAAATTCTATTTTTATCCCTTTGAACTCAAATTCTATTTTTCATTCTAATTTTGTCTATTCAAATTCTATTTGAACTTCTATTTGAATTTCTAATATTCAATCTCCTTTTTCTTTTATTTAAAATTCAAATATTTAAACTCCTTTTCTAATTCTACTATTCAAATGTTATACTCAAAATTCATTTGAGTTATATATTTAAAATTTTCATTTCACATCCTATTTTGAAATTTCATTTCAAATTCCAATTTCACACTTGTATTTCTATTTTTGAATTATCAAATGATAATTCTTTTCACTTCATTTATAACTTCGTTATAAAAGAACTATTTATAAACTTCGTTTATAAAGAGACTACTTGTTTTATTTTTCAAAAACAAGTTTATATTTTTATTCCATTAAAAATTCAAATTCTATTTAAAAATAGAATTTTCCCTTTTAAATCTCAAATATCCTTCCACGATATTTTAAATAAATTAACACTTAGCCCAGTGATATTTAAAACAATCAAATCGCCCAATTTTCAATCATTTTATTTTTAACACATCATATATGAATATATGAAATCAGCAAACAACAAACAGATAATATATTTTTGAGGAATCCAGTTGGATTCCTCCAACCTGTTTACCTGCATCCACAGATGTTAGCACATAAATAATACCCATTCTGCTTCGTGGCAGAATATCGTGGTATAGAAGGTCATCCACTAATCATAGCGTGGGGCGTATAGGGTAATCATCCGCTATGAAACTGCGGGCATCCGCTAATGAGACTGCGGGAATCCAACCAATCAATCAACCCAATATATATATATATAATAGCCTAAATAACTAATATATATAAAACAAGCAGAAAGCATTCACACAAGCAACAAACAATTATTTTTAATGATATAAAAATAATTCTAAAGGTGAGTGAGATTTACTCACATGATTTATTTGCGACTTGTACCCATTTAGAATTTCTATTCATCGATTTCCGAGTCTTCGACTTCACACGAATGATTCCAATAAATTTCGTTCATCGAAAACTGTTATCCTATGACAAGGTTATAACTACTTTGAGTTTAAATGTTTTTAAACTGATCATTAACTAAATTAAATTATAAATTAATTACCTTAATCTCTTTGTCTTAATCCAAATTTTGCCCGGTCAGCAAACCATCACGCTAACCGCCTCACATTCCCAACAGAACATCCCTAACTCACTTCTGCCAGGAACTACATCTCGCTTCCAGTGTGCATTCCAACTTCCTACAGTGCTAAATCTTCCCCAGTTAATCACTCAGCACTGCCCAGTAAAAAGAAGGTGGCCGAATCACCATATTTACCTTCCCTTAAATCACACACACGTACTAGAAAGCCCAGGGGAGTTGCGAGTTTGAATACCCCACTTGGACTCATCCAACTTGCGTCCTTCCTACTGTCGCGCCCATTTCAATCCTCATCACAACATCTCCAGTTCGCACCTCCTAAAAACACCACGCTTCCCTTATGGCAACGCCAACATCGCTCCAGCGTCCAAGTCGAGCATCAGGGAACCGACGATTTCAATTTCGATCCCCATTTCTAAACCCTAAATCGCGAGCTCCATTCTGTTGTCGGCTGCAGGGATCGAACATAGTATTTGATTTTTAAATCGATTTTTGTAAGATCGAACTCACGGTTTGGGATTTTAGGCTACTTCGATTTGGTTCTCTCGTGATTGGGGAAAACGAAGATGAAGTAAACATCTATTTGAATTCCGTGAATGGCAGTGAATAGAGAACGGTATGGTTTTTTTAAGTGGAAGAGGTGCGATGGCCATTTTATTAGAATCGAACAGAAGAAATGAAATGAACTAGCTGGAATCGAAAGAACGAGGACCAAGGTTCAATTTATAGGGAAAACGGAAGGAACAGACGTACCAAACCATTAACTTCTCTGATTCCTTTGGAGGGAAGAAATGAGACAGAAAATTCAGCTCGAGGAGAAATCGTAGGTCTGCTTGAATTTATTTTCTAGGATGGTGATGTAAATAGGTCGGCTTGATTTAACTGATTATATTATAATGTTTCCAAATATTTTGTGACCCCTAATTTGCAACCACAGATCCCTATTTTAACGTAACCACTGTTATTTCAACAGTGTAACACTATTCCGAACTAACTAAATATATTTTGAAATTTAATTCCAATGTATATACCATATTGAATATTTAAAATAAATCGATAAAAATTTCGGGTCGTTACAGCTACCAAGCTACAATAGGCATGGCACCCTTCGAAGCCTTATACGGAAGACCGTGTCGATCACCAACCTGTTGGTGGGAATCCACAGATAAGCTTATACTTGGGCCAGATATGATTAGGGAAACCTCAAAAAAGGTGGACCTAATAAGAAGACGAATGAAGACTGCTCAAGATAGACAGAAGTCCTATGCAGATAAAAGAAGGACCGACCTTGAGTTTGAGGTTGGAGACAGAGTGTTCCTTAAAGTATCTCCTTTGAGGAATGTTGTTCGCTTTGGATCCAGAGGGAAATTGGCACCTAGATTCATAGGACCATTTCCTATCATTGAAAGAATTGGGACGATGGCCTACAGATTAGAGATACCTAAAAAGTTGGCTGGATATCACAATGTCTTTCATGTTTCTCACCTATGGAAGTGCTTACATGAGTCTGCAGAAGTGGTGGAACCAAAGATACTAGAAGAGGTAGAAGTGGAACGAAAAGCAATAGTGAGAAGAGTCCCAACTCGTATCTTAGGAACGGAAATCAAAAAGCTACGCAACCGTGAAGTCAAGCTTGTTAAAGTACAATGGAGTGACAATGAAGAAGACGCGACTTGGGAGACCGAAAGCAAGATATGCGCAGCCTACCCTTATCTTTTTGAGGGTACATCTTTGATCTCTCCTTTATCATAAGTTTATTCATGCTTAATTATCTTCTTGGTCCTATTTCTTGATCCTTAGTAGAAATCAATGGATGTAAACATGTATTTGAAACATGTTATGGTTGATGGTTGCAAAGTGGTTGCAAGTGGTTGCTAGTGATTGCTTGTGGATGCATATGCATATACACATTAGGTTCTAGATCGGCTCAATCACTTTCATATTGCATTAGCATATGAACGCATGAAATTGTATGTGGATTGAAATTTGATGTGTTATCATATGGACATTGCATTTGTATGAATGATTGTGCACTCATGTAGAATTGTGAATAGGAAAAATTGCATACATAATGCACTCATGGCACTCTCATGATTCACATTAAGGAGGTCAACTGGATTAGTAGACCGCCTGATTTTGCACTAAATAAGAGACATATACACACACTCTGCATATGTTCATATGTCATTAGAAGTCTTTTAAGGAAAATGGATGCTTGTGGAAGATGGATGAGTAGATGGATGATTGGATGTTAAGATGCATTCTTCTTAACTTGAAGATTTCGAGGATGAAATCTTTTAAGGAGGGGAGAATGTAACACCCCGAATTTTCTAAGAATATTAAAATTAACAAATTCAAGAACACTTAATTTTTAGAAGAAGAATTAAGTGAAATGGGTTGCGCTATTACGTTCGTCTCAAAATTTTGGTCAAGCTAGACATTTGGTTTGCATAAAATGGATACCTTATGAAGAAGTTATTAAGCCTTGAAGTTTGTATGCATATGAGAAAAAATATATATATAGATATATCTAAATTAAATAAATAAATATGCAAAAAAGTTCAAAACAGCGAATCGGGAGGGGGAATAACCGAACCGGCCCATTTTTGAGGTCGACCCGAGCACCGCTGGGTCGACTAGGGGTTGATTCAGGGTGCTTGGCTGTCAACCCGTGGGCCGATTCGCTCTAAGGAAGATGTGGCATCTGATTGGTTCTGATGGACTCCTTGCTGAGTCTTTAGGGTTGATGTGGCTATTCTATCTTGTCTAAATGGCTTTGATTTGCTCTAGGTTAATCTGACGGTTCATATTAAATCAAACTTCTATATAAGCAACCAAATACCCCAACCCTAAATCATATTAAAAATCAAACCAAGAGCCGACATGCTGCCGTTGGACAAACCTCGAGTAGCCGCCGTTCAACTTGAATCAAATTAAAAGAGACAAACCAAATCAAATCAAAAATAACGATTGTCTACATCAAAGGCGAGCATTTCAACTTCATAATACAGATTCCGGAAATCAAGATTGTCTTTTGTAAGTGTAGTTATCTTTTAGATGTGAATAAATTTAAGATGTGATTTGATATAAGGTTAAAAATAGAATTATACCATGTTGTATAATGTTGACGATGCTAATTCATGTTTGTTTCTTGTGATGATTTTATCATGAATTGTCTTGGAATGTTTGTGGCTTATTGGACTTGGTGTTGGATCTATTAAAGATTTAGAATGAAACTATCAATATCATATGCAAGTTATATGTTTCATGTTAAGATCTACATATATATGTTTATATGATTAATGCAAGTTGTATGTATTATGTTAGATCCAAGTCAAGATCTACATATATATATATATATTCATATGCTTTATGTTAGATCCATATGCCTATATATATGTTCATATGCAAGTTACAAGTTTTATGTTGGATCCATGTCAAAATCTATCTAGGTTCGCATGATTAATGCAAGTTATATGTTTTATGATAGATCCAAGTCACGATCTAATTATACATATGTTCATATGCAAGTTACATGTTAGATCCAAAACTAGATCTATATTTATATGCATGTTTGTAAAATGGACTTATGCAAGTTCGCCTTGTTAGATCTAGTTCACACCTGTATGTTAATGTTAAATTTATACATGCCTTGGGATTGGACATGTCATGATTATGTCATATGCTAGTTTATAATTGAGGTTATGTTCACACATGCCTAGATCTACATATTAGCATGTTTTAGGCTTATGATTATCTAAGTCTAAATTATATGCAAGTTCATGTGACATGTTAAATTATATGAATAAAGTTTTATGCAAAATTTACATGTTTGGTTGAATCTATATTATGCATATTCCTTTCTTTACATCTTGTTTATAAATTGGGCTAATATGCGGGCCCAATGACTTTATGTGATTAATACGAACGAACAAACGGGGGTAACATTCGTATAGTTACTAAATCAAAACATGTTAATAATGTAGGTGCGCCCAAAACCATGTAAATGGTTAAGGCCATGAATGGTATAATTTATACCATTAGTCTTGAACATAATTAAAATATGTGACATGAAACACTTGTAGAAAATTCACAAATATAAAATGTAAAAGATGAATATGCCTAACCCGAGGTTAGACTGGGTTGTGGTGTAAACCTGGCCGGAACCGACCGGCACATCCAGTAACCACAACAATACATGTCTAATGTGAGAGTTTAGTGCATCAAGTCTAGAAAGACCCGAGGTTAAACTGATTTGTGGTGTAAAACTGCCCAGAACCGACCGGCACATCCAGTAACCACAACAATACCTGTCTAATGTGAGTGGTTGGTGCTTTAATTAATTAAAGCTCATGAACAATCAAGCTAGAAATGGTGAGGTTAAGTAATTAAGGGAACACTTAACCAACTTAACATGTTAACAAGACAAGATTGGTGGGGTTAAGTAATTGAGGAAACACTTAACCAACTTAACATGTTAACTAGACAAGATTGATAGGGGTTAAGTCAAACCAAGGACACTTAACCAATTTAGCATGTTGACTAGAAAAACCCTAGTAATGGGGACCCGTTTCAGCAGTAACCCACATGGATGTATCAAGGTACTTTGAACTAGGTAGGGTGGGGCACGATTACTGGGTTGAATATAAGCGGTCAAAAGGGCGGCGGTTAGGTGCGTCATTGTAGGTTCCGACGGAGTACGGGCGTGCACGGGCTCCGATGTGGAAAAAGCAGGCACTAGGCACCAGGTTTACACTTGTGCATCTTCGAATCGTGTCAGGGTTGCCATTATAGGACTTGATACACCCTATAATGGAACCATCACAAGTACTTAAAAATCACGTGGGGCCGCGTGACACCGGGAATACATGAATGCGAGTAGGAGCCGATCAATACATGAATGGGATCACTTTATCATGAACATACATTGCTAGTTAAACAGCACTTAGTGCGTGCAGAGAAGTAAAAGTTGGTGCGATGGCCAAATCTAGTTAAATCTTACTTTACCTCGTTTTAGGACTACCCTATCCTTGTGGTATCATTCTAAGTTCAGTTTATTCATGTCATAGTCTTTTACTTGTTTACATGTTATTAAATAACTGGGCATACCAGACTTATGTCTGACCCATTTTCCTTTCGCTTTTTTTCTTCCGTTTCCCCCCTCCAGGTCCGCAGGGAGGAAACACTTCTGCTTAGTCCAGGTTAGCCAAAGCTTGAAGACCGTAGATGTAAGGGTTGGACTTTCCTTTCTGAGCTATGGCTATGGTCAAGCACTTATTGGGGATTTATTTCATTTTATTTTCAGTATTGCTTCTTTATGTTTTCAAGACAAATGAAAAGTTGTAATAATTTGGAAGGTTGAAACAGTTGTTGAATTGTTGTGTTGAACAAGTATTTATGAAATATTATTGACCTTTTTCCGCTGCATAATTTTTCTGTCTTGTAATTTATTAGTATCTTGTATCTTAAAACGCTCCACCGAAGTTAAGGCATTCCCTTTGAGAGTGACCTTAACGGAGATGAGGTGTTACAATTCTAACCCTAAGTCATTTTTCGGTGGTCAAAACAATCCGCCTCCATCTGTTTCCTTCCCAACGTGAAATCTTCTTCTTTGAAAATTCTTATAAATCAAAACAAAATCCTAAAAATCTCGAGAGCAATATATTTGAATAGACGGAAGTATACTCTTCATTTTCATGTAAGTCTCGAGTGGTTCGACGTTGTTTGGGTGGTCTTCATTTTTCTAGCGAAGACTAGGGTTCATCGATTCGTGACATAGAGGCAGAAATTCATGGATTAGGTAGTAGTTTTGGATTCACAAAAGAAAATGAAAATCACATGTGATTTTTTGAGGATATCGGTGAGAATTTGTGATGCATGAGTCACTGTAGCTGGCGGTTCATCTTTGCAAACCGCGATGAGGTGTAGTGCGTCGAGTTTGGAGTCGATAATATGGGGTTAATGAAATTCAAATGCTGAGATGTTTGGTGAAATCGGTTCAATTTTAAAATGAAAGGAGGTAGCGGCCTCGAGTTTTGCCGCGTTTTGGATGTTGCAGGAGTTGGAATACTGGAGTGCGAATTTCATTTGGAAGGGAAGAAGGAGGCGGGTCTGGGTACCAACATTTGAATATGGGCCTGCTCTCAAAGATGGTGAAGCCCAATTAATTTAAAAGTTAATTAAATCAAAAGTTTGGTTAGGAATGGAAAGGGGAGTAATGGCCATTTATTTTCTACGTCATGGATACTAGGAGGAAGGCTGGAAATGTATGAAGGGAAAGGTGACTGTAGAGACAACTTGGATGGGTATTGGGCCAACATGCTAATTAAAGCCCAAATGTTTTGAATAAATTTTAAGTTTATTTAATCTAAATAATATGTGGTACTTATAATTATTGTATCTCGATCATATGATATCAGAATTTCGAACGGTAAGATCCGTCGGGATCGTATAGACGAGCTCTACACAGTGGAACTGACTGGGAGTGAATTAGAGCTCGTTACAATTTATAACGAAATAAATTGTATATCTGAATCAACCGACAATTATAGTTATTTAACGATGATCGTCCAATGTGAGTAAATCTCACTAACTC
This sequence comes from Allium sativum, assembly GCA_030737875.1. Taxonomy (NCBI): domain Eukaryota; kingdom Viridiplantae; phylum Streptophyta; class Magnoliopsida; order Asparagales; family Amaryllidaceae; genus Allium; species Allium sativum. The sequence continues at coordinate 565,627,404 of CM060920.1, read as the reverse complement.
TGTACAATTTATATTTTTATAAATATAATCTAGTATTGATAAATGATGATTGATTACTGTGTGTTGATTGTTTGGTTGAATTGCCGATTTATTGGTTGAAATTATAGATAACAATATATATATATATATTGTTAATCAAATATTGATTCTGTTTATCAGAATATTTCATATTTAAATGAAATCGATGTTATTTATATTGTTTAACATCCATGGATGCAAGGAAATAGGTTGGAGGGATCCAACTGGATTCCTCAATATTATAATACTGTTTGTTTTTAAATATTGTGATATGTGATGTGATATATAATCTGTGATTGATTATGATGATATTGGTCATGTTATTTGGTATTTTAAATACCATATAAAATACTGGAATGTAAAAAGGAATTTTTCAAAGTGAATATTAAAAAAGGAATATTTATATAGAAAATAAATAGAAGTATAGGAATATTTATATATAAAATAAATAGAAGTACAAAAGGATTATTTATATAAAATAAATTGAAGTATAAAAGGAATATTTATATAGAAAATAAATAGAAGTATAAAAGGAATATTTATTTAGAAAGTAAGTAGAATTATAAAAGGGATATTTGACTAGATATAAAAGAATTATGAGAAGATTGTTTTAAATACAAAATCAAACTGTTTTGATTGCAAAGAAGAAATATTATTTTCAATTAATGTGAATAAAGGATTTAAGTAAATATTTTGCTGATAAAATATTTATAAAGGAAATAGGTTTAGAAATAGGAACTAAAATGGAGTTAAAGGAATTAGAAACTGACTGGAGATTAGCTAAGTCGAACAGCTGTCTAGGTATTGATCTGATGTTGGTTTCGGCCTTCGGGGTTAATACGTAGGGGGTTGTTCTCTTACTAGTTTACAGTTAGAGACGGATATATGTGAGAAGATAGTGATGTGTGAATCAGAAATGGAAACGTTTTTCAAATGTTAACAAGGTATATTTTCTAAATTTAGAAAATAAGATATTTACGGAGATATAGGAATGGGTAACTGAATAAATTAATGATAAATTAATTTAAGATATAAATGATGATTGATCGATAGAGTTTCCATTTGGGAATACGACCGTTGTTTGTACACATGTTTTCCTTTGATAGTTAAATCACCGACTATCAAAGATTTTGACCATTTCCGTTGTCAATACGGAGAGACCGGGATCAGATATATTATCTGAAAACCACTCCGTATGGCATTAGCATTGCATATCATATATGATGAAGATAATTGAAGACGGAGTTATGCAAGGGATGTTCAGAAAATCCTAGGTAGAAATTGCCTAAGATGGATTTACATAATAGTACCTTCGGTTTGTCCAGTCCCGGGACGACTTGTATGGAAGAATGTCTGACAGAGTATATTTAATAGATCGCGTAACTTGATCTCTTCAAATGTATTTACGTTTGGTGGCTGAGGAATTCGTTTCTCTTAGCTGTATACCCATGGTATTTTTGAGGAAATCAATTTGTGATTTTGCGAGTATGATGATGTCACATTCAAAGTAATTAAAGGTGTGATCTATACGTTATGGCCTCTAGCCTCACAACCAGGAAATGGTATAAAATCGAGTAGGTCGCACGGCTAAGTGATTAGTTGCCAATTAGGGTGTATTGTCACCTGATCTAGAAATTCCATTTGCTTCTATAATCTTTTTCGATGCTATCCCTTTCGGGAAACGGTCGCTGATCCCAACCGTTGGTGATAAGACATTCGGTACACTCATGCGAAATGAGTGACCGGTCATGTTTAGCCTGAGTTGATGTTCTTGTTGAACCCGGTGTATTCTTCTCTAGAGATACACTGTCGGAAGGTGGTCCCATACCTTTTCAGTTGGAATCCATTACCCAATAAGTGCCCGCGGTTTTTGATTATATATTATGTATGTAGAACGTGAGATGAAAGCGTTCTGCTAGTTGATTATTTAGTTGTGATTGATAGACACTATTATAATATCAAATGAGTTTGATATAAAGTTTACCATTTCGTTCAAAAGGATTTTTGTTGTTAAATCAAATGCTTTGGATTCTCATAAGGGAATAACTCGTTCCATTATACGGCGTGGTCTTATGAGATATTGGTTAATTGCTCAAACTGTTTTAAATGGTTTTACTCATACCAGTCTCATGACTGATCCGGAGTTTTTTTTTGTTTTCCCTGAACTCTTAGGTGCTCAAATTTGTACGAGCAGTCAAATAGTCGGGATTTACAGATGCAGTAGAAGGAGCTGGAGCAGGAGGCTTCAGCAGCGTTTTTATAGCTATTGTTTATTTCCGTTGTGATGTAAGTGTTATACTCTAATTATGGCATTGTATACATACTGGTTTTATTTCAAAGTTATGCTATATTTTATTCGTTCCGCTGTGAGATTCGTGTTACTCTGGTTCTGATATTGTATGTTCTTCTTTTATTCTATTTTTCTATCTTATCTATCCTCACCCTCTAACTGCTTTCATTAACTATCCAGTATTTTCGATGCTTGGATAGTCGACATTGAGTTTATGTCGATAACCAGGATCGCGAATTCCCCGGGTCGTTACAATACAACTTTTTTTTACGAATGCTTCTGGGAATATTTCCAATTCTTTGAATTTTGTTTTTTACTTGAGACCGCCTTTTTTTGGTCAAAAAAGGTAAAAGGCAGAAGTGGGCACAACAGAAGGTGGAAGTGTTAAAAGAGAAGGAGCGACACGTAAAAACAAGGGGCCGGTTTACATGTAAAGTTTGGGAGGGACATGGCTTGCATTTTAAACTTAAATAGGGACTTTAGCATTATTTCCACTGTATATAATATATTTTTATTTTTAAAAATATAAATACGTTTACTCACTATTTATATAGGAGTCCTAAACCTAAGCTCTGGTACCAGATGTAACAACCTGAATTCTGACAAACCGATTTTTTTTTCAAAATTCTAATCTATCGAAACTCGTGTTGGTTTGCTCTGGTATCCTGCAGAAAAGACAGAGATGCAAAATATATCAAATCTCATAAAAACATCTCATAGCGGAATGGATAAAATATAATGTAATCAAAATAATACTGCCTAATCAGCATCCAAAGCTATCATATCTCTACCACAAATCTAACCTGCAAGTATGTTATGAGGAGGGGGCCAGAACACAAGTTCTGGTGGCTGGATTTAAACTACACATTTTGGATAATCCTACATATACCATTCAGTTACATTTTCTTGTTTATTAGTTTACTTGTGTTATCAACACTCAAGGTTATACACACAACATACCCATCTACTTCCTAATGAATTAACCTAATACAGTATATATGTAGCTACCCCCTAATATTGAGGTACACCCCATGGTACCCCACTCACACATTCTCCACCGTAATGCCATAGAAATGTACGCAGTACCTCATCTTACGCCAGAGTGACATACAGATCTCTATATAACAATGTTACATTCCACATATATCTGTCATTACTATGCTATGTAAGCGTACGGACTTCCATCTTCGATTGAATCAGGTTCCATCACGGAGTAATGCCCTCAAGTCTACGATACACCACCTAGAGCAGGCATGCATGTATCTAGACTCTCCCACATACGTATCGTCAATCGTATCTGATGCCTTAACCACACATAACCTATAATGTGCACTGAGTTCTATGGCAGGACTGTACAAGAAACACTTAACTCGGTCAGGAGCTTTTATAGATCTGTACAGGCCTGCCTTTAAGAGCCTCAAAATACATATATCCTTTAGGTTTGTTTTTCATGGTGGTTATGGCCCCACCTCGACCCCTATTTCAACTAGTAAAGACTACAAGAGCTAAGCGACTTGCCCCTAACAAACAATCTAAACATCCAGTTGGCGGCTCCCCTCAGCCGCCCTACCTCGATAGTGAAAGGTGGATGACGTCTTGGGTTTAGCTCTAGTCTTTTCGCATCCCACCGGCTGCCGATGACGGGTACCTGACAATCTACTATCCTTGTTGGTCCGAACCCCACCTCCATGTTGAAGCGATTGCCGAATCACCCTAGTGTCACCTCGTCACAGCTTTTTGACTGCAAGCTACTTTTGCAGTCAAGGCTACTCATCGGGTAGTTACGCGCAGACCCAACCTCTGTGAGCACAACCCAAACACCGCACCACCACAGAGGACTACCAGGGGCACATTCCCCATCCCAGGAAGCCACGTGCTTCCCCTTCTAGTCCTTCGGAGTTAACAGAATAATCATATGAACGTACTCTCCCCTCGTGCCTTATGACACCACGATGATCTACCCCATTGGGTTATTCACCCTCAAACGTACGGATTGGTCCAAGTGAGTCGGTTTAATGTGTTATTAAACCCTATATCTAAACATTCAATTATGTGCTTGCTCTACCTCATCGGATTTCCATTTAACTTTGTTATTCCTATTTCTACTGAATTCTTATTCATGTTACCAAGTTCCTCTTGCTTATTAATTTCAGTCATATAACTTAACCCATTTAAGTTTATTAATAAGCCCACAATATGTTATTCTCTAGATTGTGATCCAAGGTCTGTAATCCACAATCCCTTCAAATTATTGTTTGATTTCATAGTTACAATAACATGTTCTACTTAATATGCAATTAAGTATATCTTAATTCACATGTTTTCTGTTTAACATGTCACTCATTATTTATGATTAAATATAACTTATTTCATTTCATAAGTTTGCCTCATTCTTTCTTATTTAATCATGATTTCATTTTATACCGTCACTACCACTTACCGTTCTTTACCTATTAACTTAGTTCTCTAAACTAAGGTTTACTAATAAGTTTCCTTTCCATTAATATAACTTATGGTGTCCTCATCCGTAAATTTTAGATTCTCGCTCTTACAAATAACTTAATTTACAATTAAGTACAACTTATCTCATTACATAAGTTATTCCATTTTCTTTATTGTTTATTATAACCTAAGCTATAATTTCCACTTGTCCCTAGGACAAGCCTGCCTATTATTTAACATTCTCATTAATGTAATTTATTTATAATAAGTTATTATCATTCCCCATTCATTCCACTTCTTTCACTGTTGTAATTATCTTTCATTCATTTCCTTATTCATTTCCATTAATCACAATTAGTGTCGTTTATTTCTATCCTTTTATATACATATATTTATATATATATATATATATATATACACACATGTCTATGTAATAAACCTCTCACATTAAGCCTATCACTTGTGGATGCTGGATTTGCTGGACGGCTCCGGGCTGACTTCTTCCACAAGTTGACTTAACCTCGTGTCTTAGCACTGTTACATGTTTATTTACACACTAGACCCCTCACATTAAATTAACAACTTGTAGACGCTGGATTTGCTGGGCAGTTCCGGGCAGACTTCTACCACAAGTTGAATTTAACCTCGTGTCTAAGTGCAGTTACAATTTTCTATTTACTGTAAATTTTCTATATAATTTAGGCGTGTCCATTCTTTCAAGTTTTATTGTAATCTATCCTTTACGTGTCATACTTAATTTCACATTAAGTCCATTTCTAATTGCCATGTCGCATGTTTTTCCTAACATGTAATTAACTTCATTTTTAAAATGACAACATGTAATGGTAAAATCATGTAATTATTCCTTTCTAACAATTTAACATGTAACTATCATGATTCTTACAGTCAAGGGTTCAAGTATAATATGTCACAGGTTAACGATTAAGCGTTCAATTACATAATATGTAACAAATTATCATGTAATTAAAACTTATATGTATACAACATTAATTGTTTCCACATTTTTAACAAGTTTACATTTCCATATATTAACATTTCAGCTTTTTAATCACTTTAACATATAATCATATCAAATGAATATTTCTAACATATTTAGATTGTATGTTAACGAGGAATGTCAAATGATAATATACAATTATCAAAATTGATATAACTTAAATCCACTCACATTGATATGCCGATCTAGAAGATAATCTCTTTGGATTGATTGCAGATAGAGAGTCATGGGTTTGTATTGTCGTTGCAGTTGAAAATGCCTTATTTTCTGAATTTGTCGTTGTTGACGATAAATTTTCTTTTTAATCTTCATTTAGATAGCGCTCCAATATTATAATTAATAATTTTATTCAAAAATTATATGGAGGAAGAAGAAGAGAGTAAAGAAACAGCAAATGAGAATGGAGAGCTATAGGGTCTTTCATATATAAAGCTCAAATTGACACCGACCGTCTATTTTCCCTAATAAAATCTATTATCCCCGCGTTATAAGGCCAATAGACAGTTGCCAAGTCAATATAATTTTTGAATTGAACCAATAGAATAAACCCAACAAGACATACATTGTCATTTCCTACCAACTAAATGTGCAATTCGACACCACATTAATTTTCTACCGTTATGCACATTAATATCTTTTAAATTAATTCATTATTTCAATTCCTGGTTTGGCTCCTTTTAAATTAATTATGCGCCTATTTTCCTTTTTTCTATATATTTGCATGCACATTTTGTATATATGTATATAAACTTATAGATTATTCCCTATTAAATTTTCTCTTTCCGTTAATACTTATTATTTATCTTCTATTGTCTATCATTAATTCTTTTACTTTTGAATTTCGAATGTTATGTGTATATAATTATACGCATTTTCCTTTACTTTATTATTTTATTTTACATGCCTTATCTTTTTTATTTAATGCAATCATTTTACCATGTTTCCTTTTTTAATCAATCCATTGCATTAATTTAGTGCATGTATTATCTTTCCATCAAATTTGAATTAATTTGAATTCTATTCATATATAAGGTCCTTATATGTATACAAAACCTTTAATGACCATTTTACGTGTATATATATATATGCACACAGCTTATATTTCGTTTTTAAAATTCAAACAGAGTTATAACATTATTTAATTCTTGCCATATTTCTGTGATTGCAGTCTTATCTTGAATTTTTCTCTTGTGTTTGTGTGTGTGTGTGTGTATATATATATATATATATATATATATATTTGCACATATATACATATATTTTTCTACTTCTTCATATGTGCGTTTATACAAATTTTCTCTTTAGAACATGCGTTAATTTAGCCATTCCCTTAAAACAAAAATATGAAGCCGGTGGGGATCCAACTCTGCTTGTATGCAAGACACATGCTTTAACTAACTAGACTACTAAGGCTATTGTTAATAAAGCTTAGAATAATGGTAATTATTGTTCTCTTCTTACTTCTCTTTCTCATGTATGTTACAATATTTCATTTAACCCGTTGCATGAATCTTTTTCTTTTATTTCCTTTTATTATTAATGCATAATATTTGTAAATTAGTGCATGCAACATATTTACACTGCATGCAACCAATCCTTTCTTTCTTTTAATGCATGCATTACATTTTTATTTACATTAATCTTTTCTTCTTTTCCGTGCATGTATTTATTACATGCAATCACATATTATCATAATTTTATTCTTTATATATATGTATATATTTATGTTATGCATATATATATGCATTATTTAATTATTAAATTGTCATAAAATGCGGGATGTTACATATTTCATCTCCATTGAGTATTGGAAAGCATTGGAGTGAAGCTTGAGCACTTAGGATCTTCAGATTGCTGCATGCAAGCTTAGCAAGGTCGCATTCTTCCGCATTTAAAGAATTGGTGGAGTGGAACTCACGGTGAGAAATTTTATCTCACTTAAGAAAGGGGTAGATAGGTTCATGGAATCGCTAGGTTATTTTTAGTTAGTTAAAAATATAATTTTTAACTAGTACTTGACATGAGATTATTTTTAGTTAGTTAAAAATATAGTACATGACATGAGATTATTTTTAGTTAGTTAAAAATATGATTTTTAATAAATGTATGACATGAAATAAATTCTAGTTAGTCAAAAATGTGATTTTTAACTAATGTATGCAATGCAGCTATATACACGGGATGTAAATGAAACTATATTGATGTTATGAGATATTAACGGGAATGAATAAAATTAACTGTGGAGTAATGTGATAATAAAAATTTACTAAGATGTTTGGTAAGCGATGAACAATGTAAATTTTTTTTAATCGTTATGCAAGTAGATGTATTTGATTGAGTAGTGGGTGATTAATTTTTTTTTAATTACGCTTTGTTGATGTTCATACTGCATGCATGCATATATATATATATATATATTTGTTATTTCAACACTTGAATTATTCACAAATCATTTGCATTAGAAGCATTGTATGAATATGTGATACTCACATGGCATGCGACGTGGATGGACACTTGGAGCGCCTTAAATGGCATTGGATGTTGAGTACTTACTTATTTATGATTTTTGTGCGTGCATTGGAGGTGAGTGAGGGACTCTGGATTGATTAAACATCACCCTAGAATAGGAAGCAGGTATTAAACTATACTACATAAGAATATCTGGACATACCCATACAAGTATGTAGCTACTTGATGCTTAAATGATGTGAATCATATTGTATTCATTTATTTGATGCTATACAACGAGAACAATGACTGGAGGTCAGGTATACTGCATATTGATCAGATGTGGCAGAAGACATGATTTGGACTTAATTGAACCTACAAGTAAATATGCAAGATTAGTAATAAACTCTATACAAGTCAGGAGGTGACAAAAATATACGCGTCACTCTTGCATAGTTAAGGTACATGGGAATTGGGATAATTAAATTGTACACATCGCATGAGAGCGATGTGTAAGACACAATGGTTGTTCATATGATTTTTAATTCCCACATGAGCATTGAGATGATTTACTTTTACACATCTCTCGGTGTACATATGTTGTATTGATATACTTTGATTTGTTGGAGTCTTTTTAGGCCATTTCTGATTTTTTGGAGCCCTCCGTACAAAGGAGGTTGTGTCAAAATTTTCCAAAATTTAAAAGCGTTAGCAAAATATTTAGTCAGATAAATAGTTTGGAAGCCGTTGAACGAATTATATTTTCATATGAAAAATATATATTAAATTAAACGAACTATGCAGTAGTAGTTCGCGTATTCGACTCGTAATTTTAGATGAGTATACCGGGAGATCAGACCATCAAATTTTCCCAAACTAGGAACCATTTGGTTCATTTTGAAAAGATCTTTCCAACGATAATAAATATTTTCAGATCTGACGGTTAGATCATTATAAATGTTTAATTCAAATTTGAATGAAAACAGTGTCGGTGCAGTCGAATGACCTAAAACGTCAAGTGACTGAATTGAGCTATTTTTATGTATATAAAAATAGCGAGGGATCGTTTTAAATGAAAATAAGTAATTTAGAACGTGAATAAACCTAATATGTTGGTTTATAAAAATGAAAATGGTTAAGTATGATTTGGTAAGAAAATTTATTAAATGAATTTTGGGTATGTAGGGACGGAGTATTTTATTCAATGGCCGAATTAAATTCTAGATTAAGCCTTTTAAATAAGGTAGTGAAGTGAATTGTAAATACCAATGACTCAACCAAAAAGGAAAAAAAAATTGATTTATATATGCACGAATTATTTGAAAAGACGAGTTAATTCTCATTTCAAATAATTAAACGACGACTAAAAGTCAAAAATAATGAAGACGGTGCAAGATCGATAATTTTCACATCGAATGGATTACTATTGATGCCTTCGATATGGGTAGCTCCCTTGAAAAGGTTATAATGGTAGTTGTCCGGACGTATTTGTTGATTGTCCGGATATGCGAGGACCTCTCTGTTGTATTGGACATACGGAATGAGGAATAAGGTGCCTCCGGTTTCGTTCAGACCCAATATGGACATATGAATGGATTGCATGTTTAACAGTGTATTGTGTGTTATGTTGTTGATCTCTACTAAATATATATCTGTTTGGTGACAGAGAATTTATTCTCTTTCTTAACACCCTTCTATGAGACGTACGAGCTTAGAGGTTGTATATTGGTGGAAATAAATGACATAGTATGGATTGACAATGTGGCATGCCAATGTTCATGTGATCAAGGCTTCAGTTGAAAAGCAAAGTCTTATGGTTAATGATTAAAGCATATCTTTAAGTAGCATAGCTTTGTGTATAGCGTTATTCACGAGCCTCACACCCCGATATGAGTCAAAAACGGGATAAGGAACGCAAGGAGTGCATACGTTTCTTTCTTGCTAGAAGTTTTGCCATGGTTTGGAGCCCAAACATTTTTACATATGTGGATGTTGGATAGAGAGGTGCCTCGGATGTAAAGCCGATTAAAAGGCTTATATGGTCGACGTACTAATCATTTTGGAGGTCAGATAGGACCGGGAAACGTATGTCCAGGAATAACCATTCCACAAACGTTAGGTGCGGACCAACCTTGTAGGATCCAAGGATTACCCATTGGTGTGATCCTGGGTCATCTTGCTAGAGGTGATCCGAATCGATAAGGAGATCATCATTGGCCTTGACTCATGACGGAAATCCAATTTTCAATACGACCTTGTGTGGTTTTAATTGTAAACCTATATGGCGACATATTAGGATGTGATACTATGTCGTCAAGGATTAATATATTTATGTTGAAATTGCTTTTGAAACATCTAAACACTAATGATAATATCAAATGATTTTTGTTTTATGTGTATCAAGCATATTTGGCCATTATAAGGAAAAACTCTATCCTCTACTTTGTATTTGCATTGTGTGATGGGACCTGAGCCTTATAATGGCTTCATTTTTCTAAAAAGCATTGTGTTGTTTACATGATTTACTTTATTTTATGCATTGGCAATCCAATGGAGTAAACACGTTCTGTGACATATGGTGTGGTCCTGCGATTTGCCTTGTTCTTAATTAAGTTAAGTAACAGTAGAATTTCTCATACTAGTCCCATGTCTGACTCGTAGTTTGTTTTTCCCTTGCAAACTCGGGTGCCCCTATTTTATACGGGCTGCCAAGTGAACAGGTTATGGGCTTTCTTTTGGATATGCGCCGTAGCATGGGTGTTCTTTTCGCTAAAGATGAAGACTTATCTTTTATCATTTCTTTTGGACTCTTATGTGTTATCTTATGCATGTTTATATTTGATTCCACTATAGACTTATTTTATACTTGATGAAACTCGTTATGTACCAAGTAGGATCCTATGTTGTTGTAGCTCTGATGATGATTATGACATTGATGATTTCCTGTGAGAACCCGTAACTTCCCCATGAGGGAAAGAGCGGATACTTTGAGAACAACACATAAAAGAACGCAGACGGAAGAACATTTCATTGCTTATTACAACAATTCCATCAGATACAAGAATATACAGAGTATAAATGAATAAATTACATTCGACAAATATCAGAGATTACAATAAATTACATAGCAGCGGAAAAAATAATACAAAGCACAACTGAAGGTGATATACGGATACAGAGCTTTCCGGATATCATTCCAGCTGTAAACCAGGATCCTGTGAATATAAATCTGCAAAACCCAAACTACTAGCTGCCCGTGTCGAAAATAAGGGCACCCAGAGTTTAGGTTAAAACAATAAACTCCAGCTCAGTCATGTGACTGGTGTGAGAACTAACACAGTTATTTAAAACTTTACTTTAAAAGAGAGTAATTCAAGGGACCACGCCGTATAACACGGAACGGGTTTCCTCCCAAGAATACCAGTGCATAGGATAAACAACGCAATGCTTTTTCGAAAAATGAAGCTATTATAAGACCCAGGTCCCATCACACAATGCAACGTAATCCGGAGGATAGGGTTTTCCCTTATAATAGCCAAACATGCTTGGTACGTTTAAAACAAATCATTTGATACTATAATAAGTGTATAGTGTCAAAACAATTTCAATCATAAATATCAATCATAGGCGGCATGGGTACCATCTATCATGTCGCCATACTAGGCTCTACAAATAAAACCGAAGTATCTCGTACTAGAAATTGGATTTCCGTCATGAGTCGAGGCAAGGGGCAAGCTCCTCTCCGCTTTGAGACACTCTAGCAAATGCCTCAGGACTACACACTCTGGGTAACCCCTGGGATCCTCCAAGACCGGTCCTCTCTTACGTTTGAGGATTAGTTATTCCTGAACACACGTTTCCCGGCCCTATAGGACCTATAATCGAGGTGCCTCGCATCCAAACCACAAAGGTGAAAAGTATATAAATGTCAGGGCTGGTAGGTCACTGACACCACCCATAGCTAGAAAGAAACGTCGTGCACTTCTTGGGTCCTCATCCCGTTTTTGACTCATACCGAGGTGTGAGGCTCGCGAATCCACGCTATACACAAAGCTGCCACGTAGGTCGTGCTTTGATCATCAACCACAAGACTTTGCTTTTCAACAAAAGCCTTGATCCATGCAACTCAGCGTGCCACATAGGCAATTCATGCCATGCGATTGATATCTATCGATATATAACCTCTAAGCTCGTACGTCTCAGAGAAGGGCGTTAAGCAAGAGAATAAATTCTCCGCCGCCAAACAGATATATATTTAACAGAAATCAATCAACACATAATAAAATCCAATGTCAGACACACAATCCATTTACAAGTTCGTTCTGGGTCTGAACGAAACCGGAGGCACTTTCCTCGCATATCCATCGATCTCCAAGTACGTCTGGACGACCACCAACTATTTCCATCCTCTTGGGTGTACAGCCCAATCAGGATCATCATTAATTATCCAAACGATGTGAAGACTTCTGGTCTTCGACCACCGTCATCATCTTTGACTTATCGTCGAATCAGTTATTCAGAATGGGTGTAAACCCGGCCTTTCCGAACAACCCGCGTATATTAAAAACAAATGTTACACAAACACAACATACGCCTCATTCCAATTCATCAGTCACTAACCGTAAATCAGTAAGAGAGCAATTCCCCAAATATTAACCCCGAAGGCCGAAACCAACATCAGATCAATACCCAGGAAACCATTCTTCTTAACTAACCTATAGCTAGTTTCCAAATTTCACATTCTTAGGGAAAAGTTCCCATTAATTTTATCCAAGATAAATTCTTTGAATTCATTCTTTAATCTTCCTTTGGATGTCATTTCAAACCAAATTATGGTTTTCCAAGCTAGTCGAGATTAGCGAACCACACCGAAGTAATTATTTATTTTATTTCCCAATCCCAACCTATTCAATCCATGAAGCAAAACAGGTAATACTCCACATCTAACACCACAGTGTTATCGGTAAAATTAATTACCATTTCACGTTCAAATCTAATTAAAGATTTAACTATCGCTTTGGAGCAAAACTGGTGATACTCCATCCTCGCTCATTTTCCAAATTTGATAATTTAGATTATCAATTCACATTTCAATCTAATTGCAGATTCATTAAAACTCTTTTTACTGGGTTAAAGAACTAATGTTATTTAAAACACAGTCCACGATAAACCCAAATCAATTCTATTTAAAATCGGGTTAAAGAACAAGTGTCATTTAAAACACCCTTCACGATAAACCCACAAATCAATTCTATTTACAACCCATTTCAAATCCAATTTATTTATTTAAAAATGAATGGGTTTTAATTTTAGTTCAAAACTAGTTCAATTCGATAAAAATCTATTTTTGTCTTTTCAAATATGGAGTTTTTCATCCTAAATTTTTCCCAAATCATTTCTTATGATTTTACACAAATTATTACTATTTTTAATAATTTTATCAAGGCCCGTACAGTCGATTTCCATCAACGGCCATCGAACTGCACTTACAGCGACCTTTTCCAAATTCGATTTGGACGTATCTCCAAATCCAACCGTTAGATTTCAAATTTTTAATATTCGTTAGAAAGCTCTTTTCGATACGAACCCAACGGTTCCGGTTTTAGGAGAATCCGACGGTCGGATCTCCCGTAATGTCCGTTCGAAGTCAATGGTCGAAATTTACGAACTGCCGCGGCGCGGCGCGTTCTATTCAGGCCATTATATTATATATATAATATATATTTCGTCGATTTCTATTTAAACCGAATTTTATAAATAGTTTTAAATTCGTTTCAAAAACAAATTCAACTTCCATTTCCAATTCAAATCAAAATTTAACTTTTCCTTATAAATTCGTTTTAAATTCATTTCAACTTAATTCAAATTTCGATTCAATTTGAATTCATTTCAAATCGATTTTTATTCTATTTCAATTCGTTTTCAATTCAGTTCGAATTCGTTTTATATTCAATTCAATTCGAATTCGTTTTATATTCAATTCAATTCGAATTCGTTTTCTATTCAATTCAATATAAATTCGTTTTCTTTTCAATTCAATATAAATTCGTTTTCTATTCAATTCAATATAAATTCGTTTTCTTTTCAATTCAATATAAATTTGTTTTCTATTCAATTCAATATAAATTCGTTTTCTATTCAATTCAATTCAAATTCGTTTTCTATTCAATTCAATTCAAATTCGTTTTCTATTCAATTCAATATAAAAACGAATATAATCGATATGAATATCGTTCGCTTCAAAATAGCGCATCTCTAATCAACACGGCTTTATATATTTCAAAAATTCCGTTATTATATTCAACAAATGAATATTTATTCTATTCGATACGTGAATCTATATTTTTGTCAACACATGACTAATCTCAACGAATGAGTACTGTCCACGTGTGACTATTTTTGTTATTCAATATATTTTATAAAAATTATGGTATCTATCGTTTGATTTCAAATCAGACTCCAACTGTTAATTAGTAAGAGAACGATTCCCTGAATATTAACCCCGAAGGCCGAAACCAACATCAGATCAATATCCAGGAGACCACTCATCTTATCTATTTTCCAGTTAGTTTCTAATTCTATATATGATAAAGATGTAAATTTTATTGTTAAAATATTTCGTTCAACACATGACTAATCTCAACGGATGAGTACGGTCAACACATGAACCTTTGTTTTATAATATTAAAGTTGTAAATTTTATTGTTAAAATATTTCGTTCAACACATGACTAATCTCAACGGATGAGTACTGTCAACACATGAACCTTTGTTTTATAATATTAAAGATGTAAATTTTATTGTTAAAATATTTCGTTCAACACATGACTAATCTCAACGGATGAGTACGGTCAACACATGAACCTTTATTTTATAATATTCTTTATTTTCTAAATTGGAATGAGGCCCAATCAATCACCATATAAAGTTAATTATATGGATTCCATACAACACATGTATATAATAGCAACGATAAATAATCAACCATCATCCAAAGTGCACTACACTGTATACGCATCAAATATAGATATCTAACGCTTATAACAGCCTGTCGATCCCTCGATCGACATACAACTAATTATTGGGATTAGTGTATGTCATATTTTATCCCAATACCCGTGTGGGGTTTCAAACAATCAAACACAAATTTTATTTGTGCAGTTGGGCGATGTGTAAAATTTATCGTCCCAATCAATGTCCTTCAAATAGGTGTACATAAACAAACCGTCCGGTTTGTAAATGAATATTTATTTATTCACATTCACTATATTCATATTCACGTTAAAAATTATATTTTAACACATGAATTTCTATTCAGTCCATTTACAAAGTAAAAATGGTATTTTTATTTTTCTAACTTATTTTAGAAAATTTCGGCGGCATAACGGCACGATACTAGAAACGGGACAAGGCCTAGCCTTATCCCCAGTCTGGTGATGGCCCACGCCATACACATATCAATCAAATCAATTTCAATACACCAAACAACCAACTCCAAATCAAATAATTTAACTAATCTATGCAACCAAACAAACAAGTCCATGGTCTGTGGACAGTGGTGTCGGGTGGTACTAAACACCGTCTGCATCCTAGTATATATATAACTAGAAAAAGAAATTTAGAGTGAGAAGTTCTCACAGAGGGTTCCACTCCGCCGTGCTTTGCTGTTGAACTGTTGAACCGTCTGGATCGGTTGAAATTCCAATTCTGTTCTTTTCAAGCTTTTCATATATAAAAATTATATTTTTATCATTTCATGTATAAAAATCCCATTTTTTTCATTGTCTTAAAAATATCGTCTTTACATTGTTAAAAATATCGTCTTTACATTGTTAAAAATATCGTCTTTACATAAGAAAAAAAACAAAACTTTTTGCATTAAAAATCAAAGTTTTCCTTCAATGAAAATCTATATTTTCACATTCAAAGATTTCATATTTTTAAATAACCAAAGATCCTCTTTTTAAAATAGAAAAATCAGTTTTTTTTCTATGATTTAAAATAAATAAAAATAAAAATAAATAAATAAAAAAGAACTTACTGCTTCGAAGGAGGAGGGCTCACTGGTCAACCGGAGGCGGAAGGGGGGGGCGCTGTACGTTGCTGAGGTGGGGGCATCGGCGCTCGGCGAGGCTGACCGGAGGTGGGGCCTGTGGTTGTGCGGCATTGGATAGAAAAGGGGAAAAGAGAGGGGATGGGGCGGAGCTGAACGGAGATGGGTTCCGCGACTTGAGGGGAGGCCGGAGTTGGAGGCGCGCGGTGATGGACGAGGTGGGCAATCGCTTGTATGGCGACGGAGGGACCAATCGGGGCTAGGGCTAATCGATTTAGGGCTGAGGGACTCGGGGTTTCCACGTTCGAGGGAGGGGAAAGAGAGGGAGGAGGTGCGGCTAGGGGAGGAGGCGCACGGCGTTGGCTGGCCGGAGGTGGAGTTCGTCGTTGGCGGCTCTGGGTTTTTTTGTTTTTTTTTATTTCGAATTGATTTGGGAAATGAACGGTGGAGAATAAGGAGGGGGGTTATGTGTTTTTTTATTTTTTTTTTATTTAATTATTTAATTTCAAAATCAACCTTTGTTCTCGAACTCGAAATCGAACCCACTGACTGTCGTCCTCAGCTAATTACCCCCATTCCGAACACAATGGGATATGTATCGTAGGATGATTCGATCATTTCGATCAGTTTTCGTCAAAATCAAAATATAACTCTATATATTCTATTTTAAACGTACATTTCAAATTACCGGGGCCACACACAGTCTCTAAAAATTCCAGAAAAATATTTTCTAGCTTCGTATTGACGATACGGTCCTAACAAAACTAGTTTTGTCAAATTCTGAGACCGTTGGAAAAATGGCCATTTTCCAGTCGATTAAAATCAACTTAAACTGGTCAAACGCGTTTTCCTTTGCCATGATCACATATTGATTCGAAAAATTATGAAATTTGGAATCTAACAATAATTTGACATCACGAATCCAACAAAAGTGGTTTCGTCGAAATCCGAGGTCATTTGCAAAATTTCCATTTTTAAGGGCCTGAATTCCATAGCGACTATTCAGAATTTTCAACTGGACATATCTTTTGATCCCCGCTATGAAATTTTGATTTTTCGGATTCTTTGGAAAGATATTCTCAATTAGATCCTAATGTTTTCAGTTTCGCTAAAATCCGGTTTGTTTTGCACCTGGTACATTCAATTGAAGTTTGAAATCGAATTATCGAACTACCGCGCCATTTTCAATTCTATTTATAATTATATATAATTATTTATATTCTAATGACGACGCGTATAAATATATACGTTCTAAATATATTCAAAATAAATTTTCGTCGATATTATTTAAAATAATCAATTTTAAATATTCAAAATTCGCTAAAATTGCCAAAATAAAAATTTTAAACTGGCTCGCATTTCCGGGTTGTTACAATCTCCCCCACTTAAAACTTTTCATTCCCGAAAAGGAACGAAGTCGAAAGTGGTTTGATTAATCAACTCTACGTCCGATCTGGCTTCCATTCTCCAACTTTTCAGTTTCTGAGAATTTTCAAATTCTTCAAAAATTTGGCTAACACCCTAAATTTTCGAAAAATTTCGCCATAACTTCCCCTGCACCGGGAGCCACGGGAAAATCCCGAAATTGCCATATAGGCCTTCTGATCTCAAAAAGAAAAAGAAAAAGAAAAAGCCAAGCGGCTAGCCAATAGGCTCATAAAATCATCATCACCCAAACAAAACAGTAAATTATAGTAAACATGTACCTATTTGTCGGGCAAACAAATTTTATTCTCTGCTCTAGCCTCCTTGCTATGACCTGTTCAATGTGAGTACATGTATATGCAAGCAAATGCGACCAATTTTCAATACAATTCAATATTTTATTCAATTAGGCTAAATGGTTCAAAATTATCAAACAAATAAACAAACAACACAAACATCAATCAATTAGTGGATTAACGTTTCAAATTCATAATTTTGATATATATACAAAAAATCATGTTTTTGATGCCAATTTACAACAATAAACCTATGTAAGTTTTGGTTCTCACACCAGTCTAATGGAAATATATAGATATCACACCTTTGAAACACGAACATAAATACTGATGATGTCATGACAATTATCAGTACCATCTCCGGGCGACTAGAATGTGATTCTATATCTATCCAGTATATTAAAACTTCGAATATACGTTCATGACGCGTATATGCAAAATCTTTATATAATGGATTGTCCAAATTCAAAATAAATAAATATTCAAATACGTATAAAATGGTTTAAATTTTCAAAACAAAATTGTTTTCATTTGAAAAATATACTCTTCACACTCGTTCTAGGATACTACTGATCCCATCTCTAACGAGTCATTCTAATTGGATATTACTAATCCAATATCTGATGAATTCTTTCGTATGGTTCTAATTAGGCCTGGCAATTTGACACGTGACACGCTAACACGAAATGAAACGACACGAAATAAACGGTTATGGGTTTTGATTTTTGGTATACGAAACACGAAAGTACACGAACACGAAATTACACGATAAATTTCGTGTCGGATATGGGTTTTCACTTTCAATACACGAAAGTACACGAAATATTTTATATATAATTTTTATTTTTTATATATCATATAATATATTAATTTCGTGTACTTTTCGTGTACACAAAAGTACACGAAAGTACACAAAAGTACACGAAAGTACACGAACAGGTAGTACACGAAAGTACACGAAATTAATTTCGTGTACTTTTCTTGTCGTTTCGTGTTTACATGAATTATTTCGTTTCGTGTTCAGATCGGGTAAACAGGTACATGGAATGATTTCGGGTCGTTTTCGGTTTTAGCTCTGAGTACACGAAAACACGAAAGTACACGAAACGAAAGTACACGAAACGACACGATTGCCAGGTCTAGTTCTAATGTGTCTTGTTCTCGAGCTCTGTAAACCAAAGCTCTGATACCAACTGTGAGAACCCTTAACTTCCCCGTGAGGGAAAGAGCGGATACTTTGAGAACAACACATAAAAGAACGCAGACGGAAGAACATTTCATTGCTTATTACAACAATTCCATCAGATACAAGAATATACAGAGTATAAATGAATAAATTACATTCGATAAATATCAGAGATTACAATAAATTACATAGCAGCGGAAAAAATAATACAAAGCACAACTGAAGGTGATATACGGATACAGAGCTTTCCGGATATCATTCCAGCTGTAAACCAGGATCCTGTGAATATAAATCTGCAAAACCCAAACTACTAGCTGCCCGTGTCGAAAATAAGGGCACCCAGAGTTTAGGTTAAAACAATAAACTCCAGGTCATTCATGTGACTGGTGTGAGAACTAAAACAGTTATTTAAAACTTTACTTTAAAAGAGAGTAATTCAAGGGACCACGCCGTATAACACGGAACGGGTTTCCTCCCAAGAATACCAGTGCATAGGATAAACAACGCAATGCTTTTTCGAAAAATGAAGCTATTATAAGACCCAGGTCCCATCACACAATGCAACGCAAGCCGGAGGATAGGGTTTTCCCTTATAATAGCCAAACATGCTTGGTACGTTTAAAACAAATCATTTGATACTATAATAAGTGTATAGTGTCAAAACAATTTCAATCATAAATATCAATCATAGGCGGCATGGGTACCATCTATCATGTCGCCATACTAGGCTCTACAAATAAAACCGAAGTATCTCGTATTAGAAATTGGATTTCCGTCATGAGTCGAGGCAAGGGGCAAGCTCCTCTCCGCTTTGAGACACTCTAGCAAATGCCTCAGGACTACACACTCTGGGTAACCCCTGGGATCCTCCAAGACCGGTCCTCTCTTACGTTTGAGGATTAGTTATTCCTGAACACACGTTTCCCGGCCCTATAGGACCTATAATCGAGGCGCCTCGCATCCAAACCACAAAGGTGAAAAGTATATAAATGTCAGGGCTGGTAGGTCACTGACACCACCCATAGCTAGAAAGAAACGCCGTGCACTCCTTGGGTCCTCATCCCGTTTTTGACTCATACCGAGGTGTGAGGCTCGCGAATCCACGCTATACACAAAGCTGCCACGTAGGCCATGCTTTGATCATCAACCACAAGACTTTGCTTTTCAACAGAAGCCTTGATCCATGCAACTCAGCGTGCCACATAGGCAATTCATGCCATGCGATTGATATCTATCGATATATAACCTCTAAGCTCGTACGTCTCAGAGAAGGGCGTTAAGCAAGAGAATAAATTCTCCGCCACCAAACAGATATATATTTAACAGAAATCAATCAACACAGAATAAAATCCAATGTCAGACACACAATCCATTTACAAGTTCGTTCTGGGTCTGAACGAAACCGGAGGCACTTTCCTCGCATATCCATCGATCTCCAAGTACGTCTGGACGACCACCAACTATTTCCATCCTCTTAGGTGTACAGCCCAATCAGGATCATCAGTAATTATCCAAACGATGTGAAGACTTCCGGTCTTCGACCACCGTCATCATCTTCGACTTA
This sequence comes from Allium sativum, assembly GCA_030737875.1. Taxonomy (NCBI): domain Eukaryota; kingdom Viridiplantae; phylum Streptophyta; class Magnoliopsida; order Asparagales; family Amaryllidaceae; genus Allium; species Allium sativum. Next base: position 565,606,665 of record CM060920.1, on the reverse strand, counting down.
ACGTCGAATCGGTTATTCAGAATGGGTGTAAACCCGGCCTTTCCGAACAACCCGCGTGTATTAAAAACAAATGTTACACAAACACAACATACGCCTCATTCCAATTCATCAGTCACTAACCGTAAATCAGTAAGAGAGCAATTCCCCAAATATTAACCCCGAAGGCCGAAACCAACATCAGATCAATACCCAGGAAACCATTCTTCTTAACTAACCTACAGCTAGTTTCCAAATTTCACATTCTTAGGGAAAAGTTCCCATTAATTTTATCCAAGATAAATTCTTTGAATTCATTCTTTAATCTTCCTTTGGATGTCATTTCAAACCGAATTATGGTTTTCCAAGCTAGTCGAGATTAGCGAACCACACTGAAGTAATTATTTATTTTATTTCCCAATCCCAACCTATTCAATCCATGAAGCAAAACTGGTAATACTCCACATCTAACACCACAGTGTTATCGGTAAAATTAATTACCATTTCACGTTCAAATCTAATTAAAGATTTATCTATCGCTTTGGAGCAAAACTGGTGATACTCCATCCTCGCTCATTTTCCAAATTTGATAATTTAGATTATCAATTCGCATTTCAATCTAATTGCAGATTCATTAAAACTCCTTTTACTGGGTTAAAGAACTAATGTTATTTAAAACACAGTCCACGATAAACCCAAATCAATTCTATTTAAAATCGGGTTAAAGAACAAGTGTCATTTAAAACACGCTTCACGATAAACCCACAAATCAATTCTATTTACAACCCATTTCAAATCCAATTTATTTATTTAAAAATAAATGGGTTTTAATTTTAGTTCAAAACTAGTTCAATTCGATAAAAATCTATTTTTGTCTTTTCAAATATGGAGTTTTTCATCCCAAATTTTTCCCAAATCATTTCTTATGATTTTACACAAATTATTACTATTTTTAATAATTTTATCAAGGCCCGTACAGTCGATTTCCATCAACGGCCATCGAACTGCACTTACATCGACCTTTTCCAAATTTGATTTGGACGTATCTCCAAATCCAACCGTTAGATTTCAAATTTCTAATATTCGTTAGAAAGCTCTTTTCGATACGAACCCAACGGTTCCGGTTTTAGGAGAATTCGACGGTCGGATCTCCCGTAATGTCCGTTCGAAGTCAATGGTCGAAATTTACGAACTGCCGCGGCGCGGCGTGTTCTATTCAGGCCATTATATTATATATATATAATATATATATTATATATTTCGTTGATTTCTATTTAAAACGAATTTTATAAATAGTTTTAAATTCGTTTCCAAAACAAATTCAACTTCCATTTCCAATTCAAATCAAAATTTAACTTTTCCGTATAAATTCGTTTTAAATTCATTTCAATTTAATTCAAATTTCGATTCAATTTGAATTCATTTCAAATCGATTTGTATTCTAATTCAATTCGTTTTCAATTCAGTTCGAATTCGTTTTATATTAAATTCAATTCGAATTCGTTTTATATTCAATTCAATTCGAATTCGTTTTCTATTCAATTCAATATAAATTCGTTTTCTTTTCAATTCAATATAAATTCGTTTTCTATTCAATTCAATATAAATTCGTTTTCTTTTCAATTCAATATAAATTCGTTTTCTATTCAATTCAATATAAATTCGTTTTCTATTCAATTCAATTCAAATTCGTTTTCTATTCAATTCAATTCAAATTCGTTTTCTATTCAATTCAATATAAAAACGAATATAATCGATATGAATATCGTTCGCATCAAAATAGCGCATCTCTAATCAACACGGCTTTATATATTTCAAAAATTCCGTTATTCTATTCAACAAATGAATATTTATTCTATTCGATACGTGAATCTATATTTTTGTCAACACATGACTAATCTCAACGAATGAGTACTGTCCACGTGTGACTATTTTTGTTATTCAATATATTTTATAAAAATTATGGTATCTATCGTTTGATTTCAAATCAGACTCCAACTGTTAATTAGTAAGAGAACGATTCCCTGAATATTAACCCCGAAGGCCGAAACCAACATCAGATCAATATCCAGGAGACCACTCATCTTATCTATTTTCCAGTTAGTTTCTAATTCTATATATGATAAAGATGTAAATTTTATTATTAAAATATTTCGTTCAACACATGACTAATCTCAACGGATGAGTACTGTCAACACATGAACCTTTGTTTTATAATATTAAAGATGTAAATTTTATTGTTAAAATATTTCGTTCAACACATGACTAATCTCAACGGATGAGTACGGTCAACACATGAACCTTTGTTTTATAATATTAAAGATGTAAATTTTATTGTTAAAATATTTCGTTCAACACATGACTAATCTCAATGGATGAGTACTGTCAACACATGAACCTTTGTTTTATAATATTAAAGATGTAAATTTTATTGTTAAAATATTTCGTTCAACACATGACTAATCTCAACGGATGAGTACGGTCAACACATGAACCTTTATTTTATAATATTCTTTATTTTCTAAATTGGAATGAGGCCCAATCAATCACCATATTAAGTTAATTATATGGATTCCATACAACACATGTATATAATAGCAACGATAAATAATCAACCATCATCCAAAGTGCACTACACTGTATAAGCATCAAATATAGATATCTAACGCTTAGAACAGCCTGTCGATCCATCGATCGACATACAACTAATTATTGGGATTAGTGTATGTCATATTTTATCCCAATACCCGTGTGGAGTTTCAAACAATCAAACACAGATTTTATTTGTGCAGTTGGGCGATGTGTAAAATTTATCGTCCCAATCAATGTCCTTCAAATAGGTGTACATAAACAAACCGTCCGGTTTGTAAATGAATATTTATTTATTCACATTCACTATATTCATATTCACGTTAAAAATTATATTTTAACACATGAATTTCTATTCAGTCCATTTACAAAGTAAAAATGGTATTTTTATTTTTCTAACTTTTTTTAGAAAATTTCGGCGGCATAACGACACGATACTAGAAACGGGACAAGGCCTAGCCTTATCCCCGGTCTAGTGATGGCCCACGCCATACACATATCAATCAAATCAATTTCAATACACCAAACAACCAACTCCAAATCAAATAATTTAACTAATCTATGCAACCAAACAAACAAGTCCATGGTCTGTGGAAAGTGGTGTCGGGTGCTACTAAACACCGTCTGCATCCTAGTATATATATATAACTAGAAAAAGAAATTTAGAGTGAGAAGTTCTCACAGAGGGTTCCACTCCGCCGTGCTTTGCTGTTGAACTGTTGAACCGTCTGGATCGGTTGAAATTCCAATTCAGTTCTTTTCAAGCTGTTCATATATAAAAATTATATTTTTATCATTTCATGTATAAAAATCCCATTTTTTTCATTGTCTTAAAAATATCGTCTTTACATTGTTAAAAATATCGTCTTTACATAAGAAAAAAAACAAATCTTTTTGCATTAAAAATCAAAGTTTTCCTTCAATGAAAATCTATATTTTCACATTCAAAGATTTCATATTTTGAAATAACCAAAGATCCCCTTTTTAAAATAGAAAAATCAGTTTTTTTCTATGATTTAAAATAAATAAAAATAAATAAATAAAAAAGAACTTACTGCTTCGAAGGAGGAGGGCTCACTAGTCAACCGGAGGCGGAAGGGGGGGGCGTTGTACGTTGCTGAGGTGGGGGCATCGGCGCTCGGCGAGGCTGACCGGAGGTGGGGCCTGTGGTTGTGCGGCATTGGATAGAAAAGGGGAAAAGAGAGGGGACGGGGCGGAGCTGAACGGAGATGGGTTCCGCGACTTGAGGGGAGGCCGGAGTTGGAGGCGCGCGGTGATGGACGAGGTGGGCAATCGCCTGTATGGCGACGGAGGGACCAATCGGGGCTAGGGCTAATCGATTTAGGGCTGAGGGGCTCGGGGTTTCCACGTTCGAGGGAGGGGAAAGAGAGGGAAGAGGTGCAGCTAGGGGAGGAGGCGCGCGGCGTTGGCTGGCCGGAGGTGGAGTTCGTCGTTGGCGGCTCTGGGTTTTTTTTTTCGAATTGATTTGGGAAATGAACGGTGGAGAATAAGGAGGGGGGTTATGTGTTTTTATATTTTTTTATTTTATTTAATTATTTAATTTCAAAAGCAACCTTTGTTCTCGAACTCGAAATCGAACCCACCGACTGTCGTCCTCAGCTAAATACCCCCATTCCGAACACAATGGGATATGTATCATAGGCTGATTCGATCGTTTCGATCAGTTTTCGTCAAAATCAAAATATAACTCTATATATTCTATTTTAAACGTACATTTCAAATTACCGGGGCCATACACAGTCTCTAAAAATTCCAGAAAAATATTTTCTAGCTTCGTATTGACGATACGGTCCTAACAAAAATAGTTTCGTCAAATTCTGAGACCATTGGAAAAATGGCCATTTTCCAGTCGATTAAAATCAACTAAAACTGGTCAAACGCGTTTTCCTTTGCCACGCTCACATATTGATTCGAAAAATTATGAAATTTGGAATCTAACAATAATTTGACATCACGGATCCAACAAAAGTGGTTTCGTCGAAATCCGAGGTCGTTTGCAAAATTTCCATTTTTAAGGGCCTGAATTCCATAGCGACTATTCAGAATTTTCAACTGGACATATCTTTTGATCCCCGCTATGAAATTTTGATTTTTAGGATTGTTTGGAAAGATATTCTCAATTAGATCCTAATGTTTTCAGTTTCGCTAAAATCCGGTTTGTTTTGCACCCGGTACATTCAATTGAAGTTTGAAATCGAATTATCGAACTACCGCGCCATTTTCAATTCTATTTATAATTATATATAATTATTTATATTCTAACGACGACGCGTATAAATATATACATTCTAAATATATTCAAAATAAATTTTCGTCGATATTATTTAAAATAATCTATTTTAAATATTCAAAATTCGCTAAAATTGCCAAAATAAAAATTTTGAACTGGCTCGCATTTCCGGGTTGTTACATTTCCATTGTTATGTTATAATTTAAATTGTTCTCTAATTTTATGTGTTATGTTTTGTAATATGCTATTGTGATTAATGTGTAATATTCCAAAGACAGGCCTTGCCACCGTGGAGCGAGGGTTTGGTTCATGTCAGACGTGGTATCAGAGCTTTGGTTAATCTTAGCTCTAGAATTAAACACATTAAACAACTCGTCAAAGATAGAATAAGTAGTATTCTAGGTCGAGTAACTCAATAGAGATAGGATTAGTAATATCCTAGAATGAGTACAATAGGATAGCATATAACTTGATTATTACATCATTATTCATGTATATACCTCTATGCTTTTGATATTCCTTAAGATGTCTTTTTTGTTGGCCTGACTATTTTCTTGCTATATGCAGAAGTAAAAGAAAATGAGCGAATGAGGCAGAGGCAGAAGAGCCAGAGGCAAGATGGGGGTAATGTCCCCGTTGTTAATAGTCAGCATGATGTCGGTGAAGTTGAATCAGATGCTAACAATGAACCAGTATTGCCACAGCAACCCCCACAGTAACTATTTGATCTTGATGCAGTTGCCAAGAAATATAAGAACTTGGGAAGAATGCCATTCACAGGCATTGGAACCATAACGGAAGATCAAGCTTGGTTGAGGTCTTGTGAATAGACCTTTGCGGGCCTAGAATTAGCATATAATAGGAAAAGATTTTTAGCATCTTGGCTGCTTAAGGGCGAGGCCCTAATTTGGTGGGAAGCTAGGTGATCTTGAAGTTGACATGACTTGGACCAGGTTTAAAGAAGTATTTTGAGGAAAGGTTTGTTCCATGACAGGAAGTTGAACGCTTGCATGATGAGTTTGCTAATCTTCACCAAGGTGACAAAATCGTTCATGAGTATGTTAACAACTTTAATGCACTCTCTTGCTATGGCCCAGAATTAATCCAGGAACCGATCAAGAAGAACAAGCGATTTAGTGAGGGCCTTCAGGGAAGGTATCATAGCAGGGTGATAGCGCATATAGAACTTCTATTTACTAAAGTTATTGTAACGGCCTTTTAAAACTTCCATATAACTGTTAATAAATTCTATATAGAAATGCTTATTTAATTTCCCAAACAATTCCTTTTAATAAAATCCATTGATTTTATATAAATATTTTATTTTCAATATACACTTTGAAAATTCCCTTTTACATTCCAGTATTTCTTATGGTATTTAAAATACCAAATAATAGGACCAGTGTCATCATAATCAATCACAGATTATATATCACATCATATATCACAATATATGAAAAAATAGTATTTCAAAGTTATGTTGTATACTATATTTTATTCGTTCCGATGTAGGTTCGTGTTACTCTGATTTTGTTCAATTCTAATCTTCTTCTTCTATTCTAATTTCTTTCTTTCTATTTCTCACCCTCTAACTTCTTCCTATTGACATTCTGGTATCTTCGATTTTCAAATAGTCGACATGGTGTTGTGTGTCGATTTTCGGGGTCAAAAATCTATCGGACCGTTACAGTTATCGAAATGGCTTGTAGATATGAGGGTATCAATAAGAAACACTCTCAAGCGGATCGGGAAAGGAACCAAGCTAATAATAAGAGAAAGATTCCCGACGCAAGGCCTGAAGCGAGCAAGACAGAAGCAGCTAAATCTCAAGAAGATAAGCGATCAAAAATTAAATACTATAACTATGGGAAATACGGACATTGGTCTAGAGAAAGTAATGCTCCTAAGAGACCGAAAAGAAATGAATCCAGTTCTAGTCAGCAACCCCGCCACAATGGTGAATGTTATAATTTCCATAAGGCAGGACATTTTGCAAGAAACTGCCCATTGACTTAGAAGGCTGGAGTGGCTCATGTTTATGATGAGATGAATGTGCCAGCTTCTTCTACAGGGGGAGACAGACCTGATGTTTTGTATGGTACACTTGAAATTAAAAATATTCATGTTAAAGTGTTATTTGACACGGGTGCATGGCGGAGTTTTATTTCGGGTAACATAGTTAAGAAATTAAATTTAAAGTTGAGAAATCTAAAAGGTTCCATTAGTGTTCATAATCCGATAGGGGGTTCGCTTATTCTCTGTTTATATTCTAGAGTATCTGTCTCCTATTCTTTTGATGGGTTTTCTTTTGATTTAATCGTCATGAATCTGTCCGATTTTGATATCATACTTGGATCGGATTGGTTAACTAAATATGAGGCTGAAGTTAAATGTGCCGAGAGAGTGGTTAAAGTTAAAACGAAACTCGGAGATATCATTATACCTTACATAGGTTTGGATTCTGACAGAAAAGAATTTTGGTCGGTGCTTGCAGTTTCCCCTACCTCTATAGAGAATATTTCTATGGTCCGAAATTGTAAGGACCTGTTACTTCCCCGTGAAGGAAAGAGCGGATACTTTGAGAACAACACACAAATGAACGCAGACGAAAGAACATTTCATTGCTATTACAACAATTCCATCAGATACAAGAATATACAGAGTATAAATGAACGAATTACATTCGATAAATATCAGAGATTACAATAAATTACATAGCAGCGGAAAAATAATACAAAGTACAACTGAAGGTGATATACGGATACAGAGCTTTCCGGATACCATTCCAGCTGTAAACCAGGATCCTGTGAATATAAATCTGCAAAACCAAAACTACTAGCTGCCCGTGTCGAAAATAGGGGCACCCAGAGTTTAGGTTAAAACAATAAACTCCTAGTCAGTCATGTGACTGGCGTGAGAACTAAAACAGTTATTTAAAACTTTACTTTAAAAAGAGAGTAATTCAAGGGACCACGCCGTATAACACGGAACGGGTTTCCTCCCAAGAATACCAGTGCTTAGAATAAACAACGCAGTGCTTTTTCGAAAAATGAAGCTATTATAAGACCCAGGTCCCATCACACAATGCAACGCAAGCCGGAGGATAGGGTTTTACCTTATAACAGCCAAACATGCTTGGTACGTTTAAAACAAATCATTTGATACTATAATAAGTGTACAGTGTCAAAACAATTTCAATCATAAATATAAATCATAGATGGCATAAGTGCGCCATACCACTATGTCGCCATACTAGGCTCTACAAATAAAGCCGAAATACACGTATTGGAAATTGGATTTCCATCATGAGTCGAGGCAAGGGGCAAGCTCCTCTCCGCTTTCGAGACACTCTAGCAAATGTCTCAGGACTACACACTCTGGGCAATCCTGGATCTTCAGGGTCGGTCCTCACTTACGTTAGAGGATTAATTATGCCTGAACACACGTTTCCCGGTCCTTACAGACCTAAAATCGAGGCGCCTCATCCAACAACCACATAGGTGAAAAGTATATAAATGTCAGGGCTAGTATGTCATTGACACCACCAAAGCTAGAAAGAAACGTCGTGCTCTCCCTGCAGTCCTTATCCCGTTTTTAACTCATACCGAGGTGTGAGGCTCGCGAATTCACGTTATACACAAAGCTACGCCACAAAGGCCGTGCTTTGATCATCAACCACAAGACTTTGCTTTTCAACAGAAGCCTTGATCCATGCAACTCAGCATGCCACACAGGCAATTCATGCCATGCGATTGATATCTATCGATATATAACCTCTAAGCTCGTACGTCTCAGAGAAGGGCGTTAAGCAAGAGAATAAATTCTCCGCAGCCAAACAGATATATATTTAACAGAAATCAATCAACACAGAATAAAATCCAATGTCAGACACACAATCCATTTACAAGTTCGTTCTGGGTCTGAATGAAACCGGAGGCACTTTCCTCGCATATCCATCGATCTCCAAGTACGTCTGGACGACCACCAACTGATTCCCTCATCTTGGGTGTACATCCCAATCAAGATCGTCAGTAATCACCCAAACGATGTGAAGACTTCCGGTCTTCAACCACCGTCTTCATCTTCGACTTATCGTCGAATCGGTTATTCAGAATGGGTATAAACCCGGCCTTTCCGAACAACCCGCGTATATTAAAAACAAATGTTACACAAACACAACATACGCCTCATTCCAATTCATTAGTCACTAACCGTAAATCAGTAAGAGAGCAATTTCCCAAATATTAACCCCGAAGGCCGAAACCAACATCAGATCAATACCCAGGAAACCATTCTTCTTAGCTAACCTACAGCTAGTTTCTAAATTTCATATTCTTAGGGAAAGGTTCCCATTAATTTTATCCAAGATAAATTCTTTAAAATTTATCCTTTAATCTTCCTTTGGATCTCATTTCAAACCAAATTATGGTTTTTCCCAAACTAGTCGAGATTAGAGAACCACACCGAAGTAATTATTTATTTTATTTCCCAATCCCAACCTATTCATCCCATGAAGCAAAACTGGTGATACTCCATATCTAACACCATGGTGTTATCGGTAAAATTAATTACCATTTCACGTTCAAATCTAATTAAAGATTTAACTATCGCTTTGGAGCAAAACTGGTGATACTCCATCCTCGCTCATTTGCCAAATTTGATAATTTAGATTATCAATTCACATTTCAATCTAATTGCAGATTCATTAAAACTCCCTTTACTGGGTTACAGAACTAGTGTCATTTAAAACACAGTTCACGACAAACCCAAATCACATTTTATTTATTATCGGGTTAAAGAACAAGTGTTATTTAAAAACACCGTTCACGATAAACCCACAAATCAATTCTATTTAAAACCCGTTTCAAATCCAATTTATTTATTTAAAAATAACTGGGTTTTAATTTCAGTTCAAAACTAGTTCATTTCGATAAAAATCTATTTTTATCTTTTCAAATATGGAGTTTTTTCATCCTAATTCTTCAAAAATCATTTCCTATGATTCTACACAAATTATTACTATTTTTGATAATTTTATCAAGGCCCGTACAGTCGATTTCCATCAACGGCCATCGAACTGCACTTACAGCGGCCTTTTCCAAATTTGATTTGGGCGTATCTCCAAATCCAACCGTTAGATTTCAAATTTCTAATATTCGTTAGAAAGCTCTTTTCGATACGAACCCAATGGTTCCGATTTTAGGAGAATCCGACGGTCGGAACTCCCTTAATGTCCATTCGAAATCAATGGTCGAAATTCACGAACTGCCGCGGCGCGGCGCATTCTATTCAGGCCATTATATTATATATATAATATATATTTCGTCGATTTCCTTTTAAAACATATTTTATAAATCGTTTTAAATTCGTTTTCAAAACCATTTCAATTCTATATTCAATTTCAAATCAAAATTGAATATTTCCTATCATTACTATATAAATGATAATATTTTCAAAACGTTATATTTTGAAATCACTTCCTTTTCAATATTCATTATAAAAACGAATATAATCAATATAAACACCGTTCACGTCAAAATAGCGCAACTCTAATCAACACGGCTTTATATATTTCAATAACTTCGTTATTCTATTCAACAAATGAATATTTATCCTATTCAATACATAAATCTATATTTTCGTCAACGCATGACTAATCTCAACGAATGAGTACTGTCCACGTGTGACTATTTTTGTTATTTAATATATTTTATAAAAATCAGGGTGTCTATCGTTTGATTTAAATCAGACTCCAACCGTAAATTAGTAAGAGAACGATTCCCTAAATATTAACCCCGAAGGCCGAAACCAACATCAGATCAATATCCAGGGGACCACTCATCTTATCTATTTTCCAATTAGTTTCTAATTTTATATATGATAAAGATGTAAATTTTATTGTTAAAATATTTCGTTCAACACATGACTAATCTCAACGGATGAGTACGGTCAACACATGAACCTTTATTTTATAATGATAAAGATATAAATTTTATTGTTAAAATATTTCGTTCAACACATGACTAATCTCAACGGATGAGTACAGTCAACACATGAACCTTTATTTTATAATATTCTTTATTTTCCCGATTGGAATGAGGCCCAATCAATTACCATATAAAGTTAATTTTATGGATACCATACAACACATGTATATAATAGCAACGATAAATAATCAACCATCATCCAAAGTGCACTACACTGTATAAGCATCAAATATAGATATCTAACGCTTATAACAGCCTGTCAATCAATCGATCGACTTACAACTAATTATTGGGATTAGTGTATGTCATATATTATCCCAATACCCGTGTGGGGTTTCAAATCAACAAACACATATTTTTATTTGTGCAGTTGGGCGATATGTAAAATTTATCGTCCCAATCAATGTCCTTCAAATAGGTGTACATAAACAAACCGTCCGGTTTGTAAATGAATATTTATTTTATTCACATTCACTATATTCATATTCACGTTAAAAATTATATTTTTAACGATAAAATATTTTATTTTAACACATGAATTTCTATTCAGTCCATTTACAAAGTAAAAATGGTATTTTTATTTTTCTAACTTATTTTAGAAAATTTCGGCGGCATAACGGCACGATACTAGAAACGGGACAAGGCCTAGCCTTATCCCCGGTCTAGTGAAGGCCCACGCCATTCACACATCAATCAAATCCATTCCATTTCACCAAACAACTCAATTCAAACCAAATAGTCTAACCAACTACACAACCAACCAAACAAGCCCATGGTCTGTGGACGATTGTGTCGGGTGCTACTAAGCACCGTCTGCATCCTAGTATATATATACAACTAGAAAAAGAGATTTTGAGTGAGAAGTTCTCACCAATAGCTATCCCAATTCCATGACTCTTCTTATGTAGAAAATCTTGTCGTTCTCGCCTTTTGTCACTTTCGCTGCCCGTAGCCACTACATGTATAAAAATCACATTTTTATTATCTATATTATATAAAAATCTTATCTTTATATCTTTTATAAGTTAAAAATCGGATTTTTATCCTCTCTATAATATAAAGATCATATTTTTATTTACTTCATATGTCAAAAACTGTAGGAGCTTTAAAATGGAGAAAACTCACTTTTTTTCTAACGTCCGGATTCGTTGTTCGGGTCCTAGACTTTGCAAACGAGTTTCAATCTTCACACCATCTTTTTCTAGCTTAAACACGCCATTCCGGACAACTTTCGCCTAAGGGTCTTTTTGCCGAAAATGCTCCAATTCGCCAGAATTCGTGAAAGTACACGAATTTTACTGCTTTTGAACAGCAGACTTCGAACGCGTTTTCCTAGCAGCTCCGAACTCCAAAACACGACTTCCATATAGCCAAATCGAAGAGAATTTCGTGCTCTACAACTTTGCTCTAGAGCGACTTTGGCCAAAAGCTCACCGTTTGGGAGTTATTGGCGAAATACGGTCAGGGACTTATTTGCAAAACGGGCGATTAGTGTAAAATGAGTTTTTGGTGACCGGGGGGCCCACGGCCGGAGTTGGGGTGGACTGAGGGGGCGCCGGACCTGATTGGACATGGGGAGTCCGCTGGTGGTCGGCGGTGGTGGAGGTGGTGGCCGTGGTGGCCGCGGTGGTGGTGGTTGGCTCGTAGGGTTTGCGATTGGAAGAGAGAAAGAGGAGGAGAGAGAGAGGAGGAGGAAGAGGAGGAGGAGGGGAGAAGGAGGAGGCCGACGGTGGTGGTGGAGGTGGAGGAGAAGGGCGGCAGCGGCAAGGAGGAGGCGGTGGCCATTAATGAGTTTTTTTGAAGAAAGAGGAAGAGGAAGAAAGTGAAGAAGAAAAGGAAGTAAAAGTGTTTATATGCTAGTTTCTCGCGTATCGCCTGAACGCTGACGATCCCCAATCGCCGCGGATTTCGGACACGAGATAGTAGACGTGAAGACGAGTCCAACGAAACAAGTTTCGTCGAATTCCGAGTTCGTTTGACCGTTCAAAAAAAATCACGAAAATGCTCAGATAAGCTCTAAAAATGCTATTTTGACGCACCTTTTCTTCTCGCACGCTCACATGCTAACTTCAAAAATCATGCCCTTTTGGATTTAACCATTTTTAGACGATACGAATCCAGAAAAAAAAAACGAAATCGAATTCTGAGGTCGTATCAATAATGTTCCTTTGTAAAATGACTGCTCGCTTTACCCTGAACTGTTTCAGCTCGCACGACCACATATTAACTCCGTTCGACGCGCCATTTGGAACTCAACAATGATTTGTCATTATGAATCCATAAAAATTTATCTCGTCGAATTCTAAGCTCGTATGCAAAATTTCACTTTTTAAGGGCTATGTTTTGTTAACCGAACAGCTCCTGTCAATTGCCACTATTCCGGATATCGGAATATATCGAAGCTTATACTTTTCAGAGTTCTAAACGGCGTTTTGAACTCAATGAAAGTGGTTTCGAGTCCAAATTCATCCATATGTAAAATTTTACTTTTTGGACCATGTATAATTTACATAGCGACTATTCTGAATTTTCAACTGGGCATAACTTTTGATTCCCGCTATGAAATTTCGATTTTTCTGATTCGTTGGAAAGATATTATCAAATAGATCCTATTATTTTTGGTTTCACTAAAATCCGGATTGTTTTGCACCCGGTACATTCAATTGAAGTTTGAAATCGAATTATCGAACTACCGCGCCATTTTCAATTCCTTTTATAATTGTTTATATTTTAACGACGGCGTATAAATGTATACGTTCTAAATATATTCAAAATAAATTTTCGTCGATATTATTTAAAATAATCTATTTTAAATATTCAAAATTCATTAAAATTGCCAAAATAAAAAATTTAAACTGACTCAGAATTTCCGGGTTATTACAATCTCCCCCACTTAAAACTTTTCGTCCCCGAAAAGGAACAAAGTCGAAAGTGGTTTGATTAATCAACTCTACGTTCGATCTGGCTTCCATTCTCCAACTTTTCAGTTTATGAGAATTTTCAAATTCTTCAAAAATTTGGCTAACACCCTAAATTTTCGAAAAATTTCGCCATAACCTCCCCTGTACCGGGAGCCACGGGAAAATCCCGAAATTGCCATACGGGCCATCTGATCTCAAAAAGAAAAAGAAAAAGCCAAGCGGCTAGCCAATAGGCTCATAAAATCATCATCACCCAAACAAAACAGTAAATTATAGTAAACATGTACCTATTTGTCGGGCAAACAAATTTTATTCTCTGCTCTAGCCTCCTTGCTATGACCTGTTCAATGTGAGTACATGTATATGCAAGCAAATGCGACCAATTTTCAATACAATTCAATATTTTATTCAATTAGGCTAAATGGTTCAAAATTATCAAACAAATAAACAAACAACACAAACATCAATCAATTAGTGGATTAACGTTTCAAATTCATAATTTTGATATATATACAAAAAATCATGTTTTTGATGCCAATTTACAACAATAAACCTATGTAAGTTTTGGTTCTCACACCAGTCTAATGGAAATATATAGATATCACACCTTCGAAACACGAACATACGTTCTGATGATGATCGATCAATCATCAGAATCATCTCCGGGTGTCTAGAATGTGATTCTATATCTATCCAGTATATTAAAACTTCGACTATACGTTCATGACGCGTATACGCGAAATCTTTATATATTGGATTGTCCAAATTCAAAATAAATAAATATTCAAATACGTTTGAAACGAATTAAATTTTCAAAACAAAATTGTTTTCATTTGAAAAATATACTCTTCACACTCGTTCTAGGATACTACTGATCCTATCTCTAACGAGTCATTCTAATTGGATATAACTAATCCAATATCTGATGAATTCTTTCGTATGGTTCTAATGTGTCTTGTTCTCGAGCTCTGTAAACCAAAGCTCTGATACCACTGTAAGGACCCGTTACTTCCCCGTGAAGGAAAGAGCGGATACTTTGAGAACAATACACAAATGAACGCAGATGAAAGAACATTTCATTGCTATTACAACAATTCCATCAGATACAAGAATATACAAAGTATAAATGAACGAATTACATTCGATAAATATCAGAGATTACAATAAATTACATAGCAGCGGAAAAATAATACAAAGTACAACTGAAGGTGATATACGGATACAGAGCTTTCCGGATACCATTCCAGCTGTAAACCAGGATCCTGTGAATATAAATTTGCAAAACCAAAACTACTAGCTGCCCGTGTCGAAAATAGGGGCACCCAGAGTTTAGGTTAAAACAATAAACTCCAGGTCAGTCATGTGACTGGTGTGAGAACTAAAACAGTTATTTAAAACTTTACTTTAAAAAGAGAGTAATTCAAGGGACCACGCCGTATAACACGGAACGGGTTTCCTCCCAAGAATACCAGTGCTTAGAATAAACAACGCAATGCTTTTTCGAAAAATGAAGCTATTATAAGACCCAGGTCCCATCACACAATGCAACGCAAGCCGGAGGATAGGGTTTTACCTTATAACAACCAAACATGCCTGGTACGTTTAAAACAAATCATTTGATACTATAATAAGTGTATAGTGTCAAAACAATTTCAATCATAAATATAATTCATAGACGGAATAAGTGCCCCATACCACTATGTCGCCATACTAGGCTCTATAAATAAAGCCGAAATACACGTATTGGAAATTGGATTTCCATCATGAGTCGAGGCAAGGGGCAAGCTCCTCTCCGCTTTCGAGACACTCTAGCAAATGTCTCAGGACTACACACTCTGGGCAATCCTGGATCTTCAGGGCCGGTCCTCACTTACGTTAGAGGATTAATTATGCCTGAACACACGTTTCCCGGTCCTTACAGACCTAAAATCGAGGCGCCTCATCCAACAACCACATAGGTGAAAAGTATATAAATGTTAGGGCTGGTAAGTCACTGACACCACCAAAGCTAGAAAGAAACGTCGTGCTCTCCCTGCAGTCCTTATCCCGTTTTTAACTCATACCGAGGTGTGAGGCTCGCGAATTCACGTTATACACAAAGCTACGCCACAAAGGTCGTGCTTTGATCATCAACCACAAGACTTTGCTTTTCAACAGAAGCCTTGATCCATGCAACTCAGCATGCCACACAGGCAATTCATGCCATGCGATTGATATCTATCGATATATAACCTCTAAGCTCGTACGTCTCAGAGAAAATCGTTAAGCAAGAGAATAAATTCTCTGCCGCCAAACATATATATATTTAACAGAAATCAATCAACACAGAATAAAATCCAATGTCAGACACACAATCCATTTACAAGTTCGTTCTGGGTCTGAACGAAACCGGAGGCACTTTCCTCGCATATCCATCGATCTCCAAGTACGTCTGGACGACCACCAACTGATTCCCTCATTGTAACAACCCGTATTTTCAATAACCTGTTATAACGTAAATCGAGGCAGAATTTAATTCTAAAATCTGAATCAAGGGAAACGGCTATGCCGTTGCGTTCGTCTCGGAAAAATACGCGAAATAGAGTCCGAGTTTTCGAAAATCGGAGTCCGTATGACCCGATTAAGGCCCAACGAAGTTTTCAGAAAATTTCAAAGTAAAAACAGATTTTAAATTCAAGTTTGAATTTGAAAAATTAGGTCAGATTGGGCTAGGCGGGAAAGTTCCCGCCAAAGCACCCAAGTCGACAGCCCTGTCGACTTGGGAGTCGACTTGGTTGGACCCAAGTCGACAGCCCTGTCGACTTGGCTGTCGACCTGGTCCAGCCGGGCAGTTTTGCCTGGTGCACCATTTTGGGTTTGTGTTGAGTTTGGGGGCCAGATTCGGTTTTAAGGGCTGAGATTGGAACTAGGGTTTAATCCTAAGGCCAAAACTAGTCCTAATCTCTATAAATAAGGCCCTAACCTAACCCTAAATCATCATTATTCATTCATACAACTAAACTATGGCAAAATCAATCCTCTCATGGCCTCCACTCTCTTCATAAAATTCCTAAGTCATTTCTATGAGAGATTTTCCATGCATACAAGTGTTTTCAAGCTTGTATGAGCATCATTAGCTTGCATTCAAGTCAAGTTTCTATATTTGCATCATAAAGCAAGGGTTTTGATCATTTTTGCTTAAGGGTTTTTCTATTAAAGCTTGCAATTTGGGTTTAATTGATTTCATAAGGGCTTTGTCATATTTTTGTGACTTCCTAAGCATTGTAAGCCCTATTCTACTTTCATACTTAAACTCTAAAGTTAAATGTATGATATGCAAGTTTGCCATGATATGCAAGTTTACTATGTCATGTTATGCAAGTTTGATATGTTATTATATGCAAGTTTATCATGTTATGTTATGCAAGTATGCCATGTTATGATATGCAAGTTTATATGCAAGTTTGTTATGCTATGATATGCAAGTTTATCATGTTATGATATGCAAGTTTATATGCAAGTTTGCTATGCTATGATATGCAAGTTTATCATGTTATGATATGCAAGTTTGCCATGTTATGATATGCAAGTTTATCATGTTATGATATGCAAGTTTATATGCAAGTTTGCTATGCTATGATATGCAAGTTTATCATGTTATGATATGCAAGTTTATATGCAAGTTTGCCATGTTATGTTATGCAAGTTTGCTATGTTATGATATGCAAGTTTGCCATTTTATGTTATGCAAGTTTGCTATGTTATGATATGCAAGTTTGCCATGTATGTTATGCAAGTTTGGGGTGATCATTTTGTTCATGTTATCATGTTATGCAAGCTTATCTTGAGTATATGAACATAAAGCTTCAAGCTTTATGCTAAAGGTTGCATTTTGGCAACATGTAAGTTATCATATCCCTTATGATAACTTGCATGTGAGGCTAAATGCGATCTTATGGCCATTTTTACATGTGATTTATCACCATGTATCACCAATATGCTAAGTTTGGTTTTATGCATGCTTTTGAGGCCTAAAAATGTAATATGCAAGTATATGAACATATGTACATTTCATATGCCACCATGTTAAACTTGTGTCTTCAACACCTTTATGTCGTGATTATGCCAAGTTCCCTCTTTCTATCCTTTATGCGCTATTGCGATATGTAAGCGATGGGATTGCGTTTGGGGTTGGGTAAACTTAAAAGACATAAAAACATAAGATTGGGAATTTACCTATTAAGTTAGGTCTACCCATTGGGAATTTACCTATTAAGTTAGGTCTACCCAATTGCTTGAAAACTTGTGATATGTTTTGGGAACATGATGGACATGACACTTAGAAAAGATAAGTGTGACCAACTCGAGGTTGGGTTGAGTTTGTAGCGTAAAACTACCCGGAACCGACCGGCTTAACTAGTTGCTACAAACAATAGGACCCAATGTGAGAAGTTGGCCATGTTGTACCTTGAACCCGAGGTTAGACCAAGTTGTGGTGTAAAGCTACCCGGACCCGCCCGGCTTAACTAGTAACCACAACAAGGTCTAATGTGAGAGGTTAAGGCGCATTAAATTAATTAATGCCTCGTGATTAGGGTTAAGT
Source organism: Allium sativum (assembly GCA_030737875.1). Taxonomy (NCBI): domain Eukaryota; kingdom Viridiplantae; phylum Streptophyta; class Magnoliopsida; order Asparagales; family Amaryllidaceae; genus Allium; species Allium sativum. The sequence goes on along the minus strand of CM060920.1, from coordinate 565,588,359 downwards.
CATGGTCCACTTAATACTTAACCAATTTGGGCTTGGTAGATTAATCAGGGTTAAGTCGTGAACTCATCGTTACACTTAACCAAGTTAATCCATGATTAGCAAGAGGGTTAAACCGTACTTAACCCACTAGAAAAATCCTAGCAATGGGGGTCCACTCCAGCAGTAATCCCAAGTTTGTATCATTAAGACCCTAGGGTCTAGGCTAGGGAGGGAGCACGATTACTGGACTGGAGGTAAGTGACCAAAAGCGACGGCAGAGGGTACGCCGGTGTAGTTCCGGGCGGACTATGGTCGTGCACACAGTCCGAAGCCGGGGAAAACATGCACGGGTACCAGTAGATCGAGACTGTGCACTCATGTTTATGGTGCCCAGGGGTTGACACCCTAGGGCTTGATACACCCGACGGGAGACCCTGCACAGTCTGACTACAATTATGTTTGGGCCGCATTGACACCAACACGTGACGAGTTAGGCTTAGGGAGCCGATCGATTAGACCGTTTGGTTGGACCTTGTATTGGGGTCACTTCATGTTATTGGACCTCGTATGAGGGTCACTTCATGTTATTGGGCCAAAGCTTGGGCCAAGGGATCAATACTTGTTTATTCAAGTCATGTTAGTTTGCTAGTACACCTGTGGTGCAAAACCTTAAACCTGATTATGCGATGACACCTTTATCTACCTTGTTGGTTAATCATCATGCTAGTATGTTGTTATCCTTATGATCATACCTGCTTCTCATGCCAGTTAACTTTATCAGTTTACATTGATTGTAGTAGGGCTTACTCAGTCTTTTTGACTGACCTGTTTTCTTTCGCCTCTTTTCTTCCGTTTCCCCCCCCCCCCCCCCCCAGGTTCTCAGGGAGGGAATAGTGGAGCTTAGCTTGGATTTCTGATCGCTTGCTTGTGGGATTTAGCTCATGTACGGTCTTGACATGAAGCTAGCTATGGTTATCACTTATTTTGGGGATAGTACTTATGTATTTCAGTTTTTCAGTAATGTTGTTTTATCTAGACTTGTGTATTTGGAAAGTTGACATTATGTTGTACCAGACTTGTTTTTGAAATAGTTTGAAATCTTCCGCTGTTTTACTTATCTTATTTACTCTGTTTACATATATACATATGTTCTTGTTCTACCTTGATATATCATTATGCATGTTTACCTGATTCAAACGCCCCTCCAAAGTCAGTGCCCTTGCAAGAGTGGTACTGGCGGAGGTGGGGTGTTACATTTGGTATCAGAGCCAGGTTTACGAGAAGGAACAAAAAGGTTTTTAGAAAACTTTTGGAAAACTATTTTCAAAACCAAGTATAAAGTATTTTCCAAAGAAAAGTCTATTTTATTTTAAAGGCTATTCCCCAAAAAGCCATTAGCAAAATTCCTTCGTTTTTCTCCATTCTGAATCTGTCTTTTTCTTCGTTTTCTGTATGGCCAATAACTTTGCCATTCCGGAGGGAGTACACGTAACTGTTTGGTATAGGAGACTTTTGGAGGCTAGGGCGACCGAAGCCGGCCCCGCAGATGTTCCTCCTCCTCCTCCGGTAGTTAATGTTCCTCCTCCTCCTGTCGCTGAGGTTCCTCTTCCTCCTCCCCCTCAGCATCCTCAAGCTGACTTCGCAGAGATTTGCAAGAATTTCTTTGGAACCGAGACTTATGTAGAGGCAAGGAATTGGTTGAAGGAAACCGAAGATCTTTTTGCCTTCTTTGATATAGATGACCGTAGGAAGGTTTTATTAGCAGTGTGGTTGCTAAAGGAAGAAGCTGCACGTTGGTGGGTGGTCACCACCGTTACTAGGCCAATTGAGACTTGGGATGACTTTCGGGGAAAGTTTGGACTAAGGTTCCTATCACTGAAGCAAGGGGACATGACTATTAGGGAATACATAGATAAGTTTAATCAACTGGCTCGGGTCGGTTTAGACTTGGTTAACACAGCTCAGAAGAAGGCCCTATACTTTGCTCTAGGATTAAACGAGCCATTACATGGTTTGGCCATATCTCATATACCCTTGGGGGCAACTTTCGAGAGCTTGGTGAATATGGCCCTACTCAATGAAGATAATAGGAGTGACAAGAAGGAGATCAAGATGAATGATACTCAAGCCAAGAAGACTGATTCCCAGTGGAAAGGAAATCAGGGTAATCTAAGCGGTCAGAGCAGTCAAGGCAATAAGAACAAGAACAAGAGTCAAGGCAACAAGGGGAACAACAACAAGGGCAATAACGACAAGAGGAAGTGCCATTATTGCGGTTCAGTCGGGCATCTTATTAAGGATTGTAAGAAGAGGAAAAGGAAGAGTGGTGAATGCTATCGTTGTGGTGAGTTTGGACATTTCAGCAAAGATTGCCCGAAGAAGCAAGGGCAAGGTCAGACTCAGCGTGCTGGACCTTCGGGAGGGCAAGTTCATGCTCTCAATGCCGCTCCAGTTCCCGATCGAGGTAGTATTTCTGTTGAAAGTCTTGTTTACATTTCTGATTTTCCTGTTCGTACCTTGTTTGATTTTGGTGCATCGCATAGTTTATTTCATCTGATCTAGTTGAAAGTTTGCACCTAAGTACTAGTCTAGTGAATGATCCCGTGTGTGTTTCAAATCCAATTGGGGGTTCCGCCCATTTGTCTATGATCTACGTGGATTTGAAAATCTCTATCTTAGTGTAGAGTTCTCGTGTGATGCTTATATTCTCGGTTTCATGGGGTATGGGTTGATTTTGGGCATGGATGGGTTGTCCAGTTTTGGAGCCATCCTTGATTTTTGAGCATAGGGTTGTGAGGCTCATGACTCGCCTCGGTAATACCATAAAAATTTCTAGTAACCCTATGAGTCCCGTCATGTTGTGTTATCTTGAATCCCTCAACTCGTCTATCGGTAGTTTGCAATCGGTGAGGGTGGTCCGAGAATATCCTGATATCTTGGGTGAAGTGAAGGGGGTTACCCCTAAAACGAGAGATAGATTTCTGCATTTATCTGGTGGATAATGCAAAGCTGGTTTCTTTGCCCGTTCGGCACATGGCTCCGCGTGAAAGGCGGGAGCTAAGTAAGCAAGTGAAGGAGTTGCTTGAGAAGAACTTCATTAGACGAAGTATATCTGAATGGGGAGCGCTTGTGGTATTTGCTACCAAGGCAGATGGTTCTCTCCGACTTTGTGTTGACTATCGAGAGTTGAATAAGCTGACTAAGAAGAACAGACACCTGTTACCGAGGATTGATGATCTCTTTGACCAGCTTGTCGGTGCTTCTGTTTTCTCTCAGCTTGATCTTGCTACTGGATTCTATCAGCTCAGGGTAGCTGAAGATAGTATAGACAAGACTGCGTTCAGAACTCCAGATGGATTCTTCGAATGGCTTGTCATGCCGTTCGGCTTGACTAATGCACCCGCATATTTCGTGGTAGGGTGTTCAGGGAGTTCTTGAACAAGTTTGTCGTGGTCTTCGTAGATGATATTCTGATCTTCTCTAAGGATGAGGAAGAGCACGCAAGGCATCTCGTGGAGGTGATGGATACGCTTAGAGCGCATCAGTTGAAGGCCAAGTTCTCCAAGTGTCACTTTTGGAGAAGGGAAGTTAGATTTCTTGGGCACATAGTTTCTAAGCAAGGCTTAGTGGTGGATCCTGCTAAAGTGGTCGCGGTTCAAGACCGGAAGGCTCCGATGAGGACAAGTGAAGTAAGAAGCTTTCTCAGTTTAATTAGTCAGTTAGCGTCCCTTGAGTTTAGACCTACCCTTCTGGATCAAGTAGAGACTTCACAGAAAGAAGACCCGCAGTTAGTCAAGATCATGGACAAGTTGATTCGAGGCGAGATGTTAAGACACCTCGCTATAGATGACAAGGGATGGCTAAGACATGATGAGAGAAAGAAGATTCTTGAAGATGCACATCACTCGAGGAGGTGGCCGAGTTTGTCCCAAGGTGCATGTTGTGCCAACAGATTAAGGCCAAGTCATAAAAAGCCCGGTGGGCTATTACATCCATTGGAGGTCCCCGCAATGGAAGTAGTAAAGCGTCACGAAGGATTTCGTGGATGGACTACCTAGATCAAGGAAAGGGGATACGCGCATGTGGGTCATAGTAGATAGACTCACGAAGGGTGCTCATTTCACTCCGGTAAAGAGCGAAAGGACTGCATCATAGCTAGCAACGGATTACTTTCAAGAAATAAAGAGGTTGCACGGGGTTCCCTAAAGTATAGTTAGTAACCATGACTCAATCTTCACTAGCCAGTCTTGGGATAGTCTACGGGAAGTCATGGGCAAGCAACTGAATCTAAGTACGGCCTATCATTCACAGGCGGATGGTTCATTTCGTTCAAGCATGAGTTATAGAAAATCACATTAGTAAGAGCAATTGGCAACGTGGATTGGTATTTTCAAGAAAAGTTCTGCTGCGTGGAATACTTTATAGTAAGTAAACGAGATCCAGGATTCACTAGTGAATTTTGGAGAGCTTGCATGAAACCATGAGGTCATAGTTATGCTTAAGCCAAGTATGATAGAAGAGTAAGTGAAAAAGGAAGACGAGAGGCGACAATGAAATGGGTTCCAGCTCATATTTAAGAGTTAAGAAGCCAAGGAATCATGAAGTAAAAGACGATCAAAGCACAGTGGAGTTAAACTCAAGGAAACGTGACTTAGAAGATTGAAGGCTGGATACGCGCATCATACCCTTTTTATTATGAGTATATCCTTGATCCTTGTTTTCCTGTGGAGCTTACTCGTATGTTATCTTTTACGTATATCCTCTCGGTCCCATACTCGATCCCATTTCTGTTATAAACTCCATAAGGGGGTATGACTCATCGGTTAGTAATACATGTCAAGGTTTGAAGGGGTCCGTTAGGTTGACTAAACCTTTTGGGCTTTTATAGGATCGGAGTTGGGTTAGGAAGGGATTTCTTGTAATCCGAAAGGAGTATATCTTGCTTATCTTCCCGATCTCTTTGTAGCATATCTTTCTTTTGCTATCTATATCGTGTTAATCTTGTCATGAGAACCTTAGGTAGAAACCCTTTGGATGAAACATGTGTTTGAAACATGTTATGGTTGATGGTTGCAAGTGGCTGCAAGTGTTTGCAAGTGGTTACTCGTGGATGCATTATACACATTAGGCACTAGATCGGCTCACACACTCCTCATAGTGCATATGCATGAGTGTTTATGCTTATTCATGGATGAAAATTTTTGTGTTATCACATGGATGTTGCATATGGATGTATGTTATGTGCACACATATAGATGTTATACATTATGTTAGGAATTGCATACATATGGATTCATTTCACTAACATAATTTGCATTGATGATATTTGCATTAGATAAGTACATATACACACACCTTTGCATATGTTCATACAACATTTAGAATCTTGTAAGGACAATGATTGCTCGTGGATGATGTTTTGAGTAGATGGATGATTGGATGGTAGGATACGTTCTTCCCAACTTGAAGATTTCGGGGACGAAATCCTTTAAGGAGGGGAGAATGTAACAACCCGTATTTTCAATAACCTGTTATAACGTAAATCGAGGCAGAATTTAATTCTAAAATCTGAATCAAGGGAAACGGGCTATGCCGTTGCGTTCGTCTCGGAAAAATACGCGAAATAGAGTCCGAGTTTTCGAAAATCGGAGTCCGTATGACCCGATTAAGGCCCAACGAAGTTTTCAGAAAATTTCAAAGTAAAAACAGATTTCAAATTCAAGTTTGAATTTGAAAAATTAGGTCAGATTGGGCTTGGCGGGAAAGTTCCCGCCAAAGCACCCAAGTCGACAGCCCTGTCGACTTGGGAGTCGACTTGGTTGGACCCAAGTCGACAGCCCTGTCGACTTGGCTGTCGACCTGGTCCAGCCGGGCAGTTTTGCCTGGTGCACCATTTTGGGTTTGTGTTGAGTTTGGGGGCCAGATTCGGTTTTAAGGGCTGAGATTGGAACTAGGGTTTAATCCTAAGGCCAAAACTAGTCCTAATCTCTATAAATAAGGCCCTAACCTAACCCTAAATCATCATTATTCATTCATACAACTAAACTATGGCAAAATCAATCCTCTCATGGCCTCCACTCTCTTCATAAAATTCCTAAGTCATTTCTATGAGATATTTTCCATGCATACAAGTGTTTTCAAGCTTGTATGAGCATCATTAGCTTGCATTCAAGTCAAGTTTCTATATTTGCATCATAAAGCAAGGGTTTTGATCATTTTTGCTTAAGGGTTTTTCTATTGAAGCTTGCAATTTGGGTTTAATTGATTTCATAAGGGCTTTGTCATATTTTTGTGACTTCCTAAGCATTGTAAGCCCTATTCTACTTTCATACTTAAACTCTAAAGTTAAATGTATGATATGCAAGTTTGCCATGATATGCAAGTTTACTATGTCATGTTATGCAAGTTTGATATGTTATGATATGCAAGTTTATCATGTTATGTTATGCAAGTATGCCATGTTATGATATGCAAGTTTATATGCAAGTTTGCTATGCTATGATATGCAAGTTTATCATGTTATGATATGCAAGTTTATATGCAAGTTTGCTATGCTATGATATGCAAGTTTATCATGTTATGATATGCAAGTTTATATGCAAGTTTTCCATGTTATGATATGCAAGTTTATCATGTTATGATATGCAAGTTTATATGCAAGTTTGTTATGCTATGATATGCAAGTTTATCATGTTATGATATGCAAGTTTATATGCAAGTTTGCCATGTTATGTTATGCAAGTTTGCTATGTTATGATATGCAAGTTTGTCATGTTATGTTATGCAAGTTTGCTATGTTATGATATGCAAGTTTGCCATGTATGTTATGCAAGTTTGGGGTGATCATTTTGTTCATGTTATCATGTTATGCAAGCTTATCTTGAGTATATGAACATAAAGCTTCAAGCTTTATGCTAAAGGTTGCATTTTGGCAACATGTAAGTTATCATATCCCTTATGATAACTTGCATGTGAGGCTAAATGCAAGCTTATGGCCATTTTTACATGTCATTTATCGCCATGTATCACCAATATGCTAAGTTTGGTTTTATGCATGCTTTTGAGGCCTAAAAATGTAATATGCATGTATATGAACATATGTACATTTCATATGCCACCATGTTAAACTTGTGGCTTCAACACCTTTATGTCGTGATTATGCCAAGTTCCCTCTTTCTATCCTTTATGCGCTATTGCGATATGTAAGCGATGGGATTGCGTTTGGGGTTGGGTAAACTTAAAAGACATAAAAACATAAGATTGGGAATTTACCTATTAAGTTAGGTCTACCCATTGGGAATTTACCTATTAAGTTAGGTCTACCCAATTGCTTGAAAACTTGTGATATGTTTTGGGAACATGATGGACATGACACTTAGAAAAGATAAGTGTGACCAACTCGATGTTGGGTTGAGTTTGTAGCGTAAAACTACCCGGAACCGACCGGCTTAACTAGTTGCTACAAACAATAGGACCCAATGTGAGAAGTTGGCCATGTTGTACCTTGAACCCGAGGTTAGACCAAGTTGTGGTGTAAAGCTACCTGGACCTGCCCGGCTTAACTAGTAACCACAACAAGGTCTAATGTGAGAGGTTAAGGCGCATTAAATTAATTAATGCCTCGTGATTAGGGTTAAGTCATGGTCCACTTAATACTTAACCAATTTGGGCTTGGTAGATTAATCAGGGTTAAGTCGTGAACTCATCGTTACACTTAACCAAGTTAATCCATGATTAGCAAGAGGGTTAAACCGTACTTAACCCACTAGAAAAATCCTAGCAATGGGGGTCCACTCTAGCAGTAATCCCAAGTTTGTATCATTAAGACCCTAGGGTCTAGGCTAGAGAGGGAGCACGATTACTGGACTGGAGGTAAGTGACCAAAAGCGACGACAGAGGGTACGCCGGTGTAGTTCCGGGCGGACTATGGTCGTGCACACAGTCCGAAGCCGGGGAAAACATGCACGGGTACCAGTAGATCGAGACTGTGCACTCATGTTTATGGTGTCCAGGGGTTGACACCCTAGGGCTTGATACACCCGACGGGAGACCCTGCACAGTCTGACTACAATTATGTTTGGGCCGCATTGACACCAACACGTGACGAGTTAGGCTTAGGGAGCCGATCGATTAGACCGTTTGGTTGGACCTTGTATTGGGGTCACTTCATGTTATTGGACCTCGTATGAGGATCACTTCATGTTATTGGGCGAAAGCTTGGGCCAAGGGATCAATACTTGTTTATTCAAGTCATGTTAGTTTGCTAGTACACCTGTGGTGCAAAACCTTAAACCTGATTATGCGATGACACCTTTATCTACCTTGTTGGTTAATCATCATGCTAGTATGTTGTTATCCTTATGATCATACCTGCTTCTCATGCCAGTTAACATTATCAGTTTACATTGATTGTAGTAGGGCTTACTCAGTCTTTTTGACTGACCTGTTTTCTTTCGCCTCTTTTCTTCCGTTCCCCCCCCCCCCGGTTCTCAGGGAGGGAATAGTGGAGCTTAGCTTGGATTTCTGATCGCTTGCTTGTGGGATTTAGCTCATGTACGGTCTTGACATGAAGCTAGCTATGGTTATCACTTATTTTGGGGATAGTACTTATGTATTTCAGTTTTTCAGTAATGTTGTTTTATCTAGACTTGTGTATTTGGAAAGTTGACATTATGTTGTACCAGACTTGTTTTTGAAATAGTTTGAAATCTTCCGCTGTTTTACTTATCTTATTTACTCTGTTTACACATATACATATGTTCTTGTTCTACCTTGATATATCATTATGCATGTTTACCTGATTCAAACGCCCCTCCAAAGTCAGTGCCCTTGCAAGAGTGGTACTGGCGGAGGTGGGGTGTTACACTCATCTTGGGTGTACAACCCAATCAAGATCGTCAGTAATCACCCAAACGATGTGAAGACTTCCGGTCTTCAACCACCGTCTTCATCTTCGACTTATCGTCGAATCGGTTATTCAGAATGGGTATAAACCCGGCCTTTCCGAACAACCCGCGTATATTAAAAACAAATGTTACACAAACACAACATACGCCTCATTCCAATTCATTAGTCACTAATCGTAAATCGGTAAGAGAGCAATTTCCCAAATATTAACCCCGAAGGCCGAAACCAACATCAGATCAATACCCAGGAAACCATTCTTCTTAGCTAACCTACAGCTAGTTTCTAAATTTCATATTCTTAGGGAAAAGTTCCCATTAATTTTATCCAAGATAAATTCTTTAAAATTTATCCTTTAATCTTCCTTTGGATCTCATTTCAAACCAAATTATGGTTTTTCCCAAACTAGTCGAGATTAGCGAACCACACCGAAGTAATTATTTATTTTATTTCCCAATCCCAACCTATTCATCCCATGAAGCAAAACTGGTGATACTCCATATCTAACACCATGGTGTTATCGGTAAAATTAATTACCATTTCACGTTCAAATCTAATTAAAGATTTAACTATCGCTTTGGAGCAAAACTGGTGATACTCCATCCTCGCTCATTTGCCAAATTTGATAATTTAGATTATCAATTCACATTTCAATCTAATTGCAGATTCATTAAAACTCCCTTTACTGGGTTACAGAACTAGTGTCATTTAAAACACAGTTCACGACAAACCCAAATCACATTTTATTTATTATCGGGTTAAAGAACAAGTGTTATTTAAAAACACCGTTCACGATAAACCCACAAATAAATTCTATTTAAAACCCGTTTCAAATCCAATTTATTTATTTAAAAATAACTGGGTTTTAATTTCAGTTCAAAACTAGTTCATTTCGATAAAAAACTATTTTTATCTTTTCAAATATGGAGTTTTTTCATCCTAATTCTTCACAAATCATTTCCTATGATTTTACACAAATTATTACTATTTTTGATAATTTTATCAAGGCCCGTACAGTCGATTTCCATCAACGGCCATCGAACTGCACTTACAACGGCCTTTTCCAAATTTGATTTAGGCGTATCTCCAAATCCAACCGTTAGATTTCAAATTTCTAATATTCGTTAGAAAGCTCTTTTCGATACGAACCCAACGGTTCCGATTTTAGGAGAATCCGACGGTCGGATCTCCCGTAATGTCCATTCGAAATCAATGGTCGAAATTCACGAACTGCCGCGGCTCGGCGTATTCTATTCAGGCCATTATATTATATATATAATATATATAATATATATTTCGTCGATTTCCTTTTAAAACATATTTTATAAATCGTTTTAAATTCGTTTTCAAAACCATTTCAATTCTATATTCAATTACAAATCAAAATTGAATATTTCCTATCATTACTATATAAATGATAATATTTTCAAAACGTTATATTTTGAAATCACTTCCTTTTCAATATTCATTATAAAAACGAATATAATCAATATAAACACCGTTCACGTCAAAATAGCGCAACTCTAATCAACACGGCTTTATATATTTCAATAACTTCGTTATTCTATTCAACAAATGAATATTTATCCTATTCAATACATAAATCTATATTTTCGTCAACACATGGCTAATCTCAACAAATGAGTACTGTCCACGTGTGACTATTTTTGTTATTTAATATATTTTATAAAAATCAGGGTGTCTATCGTTTGATTTAAATCAGACTCCAACCGTAAATTAGTAAGAGAACGATTCCCTAAATATTAACCCCGAAGGCCGAAACCAACATCAGATCAATATCCAGGGGACCACTCATCTTATCTATCTTCCAATTAGTTTCTAATTTTATATATGATAAAGATGTAAATTTTATTGTTAAAATATTTCGTTCAACACATGACTAATCTCAACGGATGAGTACGGTCAACACATGAACCTTTTTTTTATAATGATAAAGATATAAATTTTATTGTTAAAATATTTCGTTCAACACATGACTAATCTCAACGGATGAGTACAGTCAACACATGAACCTTTATTTTATAATATTCTTTATTTTCCCGATTGGAATGAGGCCCAATCAATTACCATATAAAGCTAATTATATGGATACCATACAACACATGTATATAATAGCAACGATAAAGAATCAACCATCATCCAAAGTGCACTACACTGTATAAGCATCAAATATAGATATCTAACGCTTATAACAGCCTGTCAATCAATCGATCGACATACAACTAATTATTGGGATTAGTGTATGTCATATATTATCCCAATACCCGTGTGGGGTTTCAAATCAACAAACACATATTTTTATTTGTGCAGTTGGGCGATGTGTAAAATTTATCGTTCCAATCAATGTCCTTCAAATAGGTGTACATAAACAAACCGTCCGGTTTGTAAATGAATATTTATTTTATTCACATTCACTATATTCATATTCACGTTAAAAATTATATTTTTAACGATAAAATATTTTATTTTAACACATGAATTTCTATTCAGTCCATTTACAAAGTAAAAATGGTATTTTTATTTTTTCTAACTTATTTTAGAAAATTTCGGCGGCATAACGGCACGATACTAGAAACGGGACAAGGCCTAGCCTTATCCCCGGTCTAGTGAAGGCCCACGCCATTCACACATCAATCAAATCCATTCCATTTCACCAAACAACTCAATTCAAACCAAATAATCTAACCAACTACACAACCAACCAAACAAGTCCATGGTCTGTGGACGATTGTGTCGGGTGCTACTAAGCACCGTCTGCATCCTAGTTTATATATATACAACTAGAAAAAGAGATTTTGAGTGAGAAGTTCTCACCAATAGCTATCCCAATTCCACGACTCTTCTTATGTAGAAAATCTTGTCGTTCTCGCCTTTTGTCACTTTCGCTGTCCGTAGCCACTACATGTATAAAAATCACAATTTTATTATCTACATTATATAAAAATCTTATCTTTATATCTTCTATAAGTTAAAAATCGGATTTTTATCCTCTCTATAATATAAAGATCATATTTTTATTTACTTCATATGTCAAAAACTGTAGGAGCTTTAAAATGGAGAAAATTCACTTTTTTTCCAATGCCCGGATTCGCTGTTCGGGTCCTAGACTTTGCAAACGAGTTTCAATCTTCACACCATCTTTATTCTAGCTTAAACACGCCATTCCGGACAACTTTCGCCTAAGGGTCTTTTTGCCGAAAATGCTCCAATTCGCCAGAATTCGCGAAAGTACACGAATTTTACCGCTTTTGAACATCAGACTTCGAACGCGTTTTTCGAGTAGCTCCGAACACCAAAACACGACTTCCATATAGCCAAATCGAAGAGAATTTCGTTCTCTACAACTTTGGTCCAGAGCGACTTTGGCCAAAAGCGCACCGTTTGGGAGTTATTGGCGAAATACGGTCAGGAACTTATTTGCAAAACGGACGATTAGTGTAAAATGAGTTTTTGGTGACCGGGGGGCCCACGGCCGGAGTTGGGGTGGACTGAGGGGGCACCGGACCTGATTGGACATGGGGAGTCCGCTGGTGGTCGGCGGTGGTGGAGGTGGTGGCCGTGGTGGCCGCGGTGGTGGTGGTCGGCTCGTAGGGTTTGCGATTGGAAGAGAGAAAGAGGAGGAGAGAGAGAGGAGGAGGAAGAGGAGGAGGAGGGGAGAAGGAGGAGGCCGACGGTGGTGGTGGAGGTGGAGGAGAAGGGCGGCAGCGGCGAGGAGGAGGCGGTGGCCATTAATGAGTTTTTTTGAAGAAAGAGGAAGAGGAAGAAAGTGAAGAAGAAAAGGAAGTAAAAGTGTTTATATGCTAGTTTCTCGCGTATCGCATGAACGCTGACGATCCCCAATCGCCGCGGATTTCGGACACGAGATAGTAGACGTGAAGACGAGTCCAACGAAACAAGTTTCGTCGAATTCCGAGTTCGTTTGACCATTCAAAAAAAATCACGAAAATGCTCAGATAAGCTCTAAAAATGCTATTTTGGCGCACCTTTTCTTCTCGCACGCTCACATGCTAACTTCAAAAATCATGCCCTTTTGGATTTAACCATTTTTAGACGATACGAATCCAGAAAAAAAAACGAAATCGAATTCTGAGGTCGTATCAATAATGTTCCTTTGTAAAATGACTGCTCGCTTTACCCTGAACTGTTTCAGCTCGCACGGCCACATATTAACTCCGTTCGACGCGCCATTTGGAACTCAACAATGATTTGTCTTTATGAATCCATAAAAATTTATCTCGTCGAATTCTGAGCTCGTATGCAAAATTTCACTTTTTAAGGGCTATGTTTTGTTAACCGAACAGCTCCTGTCAATTGCCACTATTCCGGATATCGGAATATATCGAAGCTTATACTTTTCGGAGTTCTAAACGGCATTTTGAACTCAATGGAAGTGGTTTCGAGTCCAAATTCATCCATATGTAAAATTTGACTTTTTGGGCCATGTATAATTTACATAGCGACTATTCTGAATTTTCAACTGGGCATAACTTTTGATTCCCGCTATGAAATTTCGATTTTTCTGATTCGTTGGAAAGATATTATCAAATAGATCCTATTATTTTTGGTTTCACTAAAATCCGGATTGTTTTGCACCCGGTACATTCAATTGAAGTTTGAAATCGAATTATCGAACTACCGCGCCATTTTCAATTCCTTTTATAATTGTTTATATTCTAACGACGGCGTATAAATGTATACGTTCTAAATATATTCAAAATAAATTTTCGTCGATATTATTTAAAATAATCTATTTTAAATATTCGAAATTCATTAAAATTGCCAAAATAAAAATTTTAAACTGGCTCAGAATTTCCGGGTTATTACAGAAATTATGCGGATGTGTTTGAAGAGGTTGATAGCTTATCACCGCGCAGAGAAATTGATTTCAGAATCTATCTCGTTCCAAATGCAAGGCCAGTTGTGCACGCAATTCGGAGAATGACGCTGAAAGAAAAAGAAGAGTCGAGTGATCAAACTAAGCAGCTTTTATGGAAAGGCCTGATCAGGCCTAGTTTCTCATGTTGGGGAGCAGCGGTGATGTTTGTTCCTAAGTCGGATGGTACTCTCAAATTATGCGTAGATTACCGAGACCTAAATAAGAAAACATTAAAGAATAAATATCCACTTCCATGCATTGACGATTTATTAGATCGCCTGAATGGAGCGAGCGTGTTTTCAAAGATGGACCTAGCTACAGGCTTCCATCAATTGCGGATTGCCGAAGAATGTGTTCCTTTGATGGCTTTCAGATGTCCAGACTTATTTTATGAGTGGTTGGTAGTGCCATTCGGCTTATGTAACGCTCCTGCTTATTTTGTTGATTTGATGATTGAGGAGATTTCTGTTCCTCAGAAAGATGACGATTTCATTCAAAAAATCATTAAAAGAGTTCAGGAAGGCGAGGTCTCGAGTTTCCAAATTGATAGTAAGGGAGTTCTAAGATTGTTAGGTCGTATATGCGTTCCGGATAATCCTGAGCTCAAAAGAAAGGTGATGGACGAATGTCACAAATCAAAAACTTAGTATTCATCTGGGGGTAAGTAAGATGTATTATGATCTTAAGCGCAAATTCTGGTGGAAGATGACAAAAAGGGACATTTCTATATATGTTAGTAGGTGTTCCACTTACCAACAGATTAAGAGCGATCATCAGAAGGTCGCTGGCTTGTTGCAACCCTTAGAGGTTCCAGAATGGAAGTGGGATCAGATTTCTATGGATTTCATTGATAGTTTGCCTAGAAACAAGAAAGGCAATGATAGTATTTGGGTTATTGTCGATCGTTTCACGAAGAGCGCCAATTTTATTCTAGTGGAAGCAACTAGAACCGCTCATGGTCTGGCCCAGAAATATTTAAGAGAGAATGTCAGATTGCATGGAGTTCCCAACAACATTGTTAGTGATCGGGATCCAATCTTTGCGAGTAAGTTATGGGAATCGTTCCAATCTAAATTGGAAACGAAAATAAATCTTAGCACCGCATATCTTCCCTAGACAGATGCCCAGACTGTGAGGGTGAATCGTATATTAGAAGATTTATTGTGGGCTTGTATTCTTGATTTTGGAGGGTCTTGGGAAGATCATATTCACTTGGTTGAGTTCTCATATAATAATAGTTATCAGGTGAGCTTGAAATTATCTCCACTTGAAGCATTGTATGGTAGACCATGTAGATCTCCTGCATGTTGGATTAAGCCTGGTAATTGGTTAGTATTGGGTCCCGATATGATCCAAGAAGCTTTAGATAAAGTGGATTTCGTTAAGAAGCGACTGAAAGAAGAAAAGAGCCGACAGAAGAGCTATGCAGATTCTAGAGAAGAGATTTAGCATTTTCTGTTGGTGATCAAGAGTATTTGAAAATTTCTCTGATAAGAGGAGTAATTCGATTTGGGAACACGGGGAAATTGGAACCTAGATATGTTGGTCCATTTCCTATACTTGAGAAGATTGGAACTTTAGCTTATAGGATTTGGTTACTAGATTGGTTGACCAGAGTGCATGATGTATTTCACATTTCTCAGCTTTAGAAGCATGTACATGATCCAGACTTGATCGTGGAAGGGGCTAATCAACCATCATTAGATATTACTTCGAGTTTAGTTGTTCATAAGGAGCCGCTAATGATTATTGGCAGAGAAACCCTGAGTTCTAAGGAACAAGAAAGTACATTTAGTCAAAGTGCAATGCAGCAGAGATCCGAGAGACTGTACATGGGAAACAGAAGATAGCATTAAACAGGCTTATTCCGGGTGTATAGTGGATATCCCAAATTAGCTCTTATGAGAGGTACATTTAGGTTAAGTTGCACTGCTATTTTATTTCCTACTTAATTGTTGTTTCCTTTCCGGGGATGAAAAGTTCTAAGTAGGGGAGGTTGTAACAACTCGGAGTTTCACAATAAATTTAAAAATTATTTTTAATATAATTTTAAGAAAAATGCGTCAGAATTTAAAATTTGGATTTTTTAGGTCATCACATAGCCCTTAAAAAGTGAAATTTTGCTAGGAAGCTCAGAATTTGACAAGATAAATTCTTTTGGATTCATAATGACAAATCATTGTTGAGTTCCAAAATGCGCATCGAATGGAGTCAATGTGTGGCTGTGCATGATAAAATAGTTCAGAATAAAACTGACGATCAATTTACAAGGGAACATTGTTGAAACGATCTCAGAATTCAATTCCCTTTTTTTGGGTTCGCATAGTCCAATAATGGTTAGACCTAGAAGGCCATGATTTTTGGAATTAATGTGTGAGCAAGCAAGATGAAAAGGTATGCAAAAATCGCATTTTAGGAGCTTATTTGAGCTGGAGAGAAAATTAAAATGAAAGGTCAAACGAACTCAGATTTCAACGAAACTTGGTTCGTTGGATTCATATGGCCATGTATTATCTCATATCCAATTTGTAGAGCAAACAGAGACAATTTGCAGCCGGACATTGGAGATAGCGGGAGATAAATTCCTATATAACTCTCCATTCTCTTTTTCTCTCCTCACTTCTCTTCATTTTCTCCTTCCTCCAAAATTCCCAATTCAATGGCCTCTACCAAAGCCCTAACCCTAGCTTCACCCTCTCCTCCTCCTTCCTCCTCCTAGCCACCGCCTAGTTCCTTCCCTCGCTCCCACTAGCCTACTCAGCACCCCTCCCCACGCAACCCACAACACCTCCCTATGTAGCCCATGCGCAAGACTCCCCTTCTTTCTTCCTTCTTCACTCTAAAATTCCTCTTTTCCTCCTTCTAAACCTTATATACCTCCTACATCTCCTCCTACCTCCTCTAAAAACCATTTCCACTCCCTTTCCTCTCTTTAATTCCACCACAAAGTCCGGATAGCGGAGATAAAGGTTCGAGCACCACGCATGAGCTTGATTTCATCTCCATTGAGCGTTGGAAAGCATTGGAGTGAAGCTTGAGCACTTAGGATCTTCGGATTTCCGCATGCAAGCTTAGCAAGGTCGCATTCTTCCACATTTAAAGAATTGGCAGAGTGGAACTCGCGGTGATAAATTTTACCTCACTTAAGAAAGGGGTAGATAGGTTTATAAAATCGTTAGATTATTTTTAGTTAGTTAAAAATATGATTTTTAACTAATACATGACATGAGATTTCTTTCTAGCTAGAAGTTGTGTCATGGTATGGAGCCCAGACATTTTTACTTATGTTGATGTTGAATAAAGAGGCACCTCGGATGTAAAGCCGACTAAAAGGCTTATATGGTCGACATACTAACCATTTTGGAGGTCTGATAGGACCGGGAAACGTATGTTCAAGAATAACCAATCCACAAACGTTAGGTGTGGACCGGCCTTGCAGGATCCAAGGGTTGCCCAAAGGTATGATCCTAGGTCATCTTGCTAGAGGTGATCCGAGTCGATAAGGAGACCATCGCTGGCCTTGACTCATGACAGAAATCTAATTTCCAATATGACATTGTGCGGTATTAATGTAAACCTATATGGCGACATAGTAGGACGGAATACAATGTCGTCTAGGATTAATACATTTATGTTGTAATTGTTTATGAAATATCTAAACACTAATGATAATATCAAATGATTTTTGTTTTATGCGTATCAAGCAAATTTAGCCACTGTAAGGAAAAACTCTATCCTCTGGTTTGTGTTTGCATTGTGTGATAGGACCTGAGTCTTATAACGGCTTCATTTTTATAAAATGCATTGCGTTGTTTACTTGATTTACTTTATTTTATGCACTAGCAATCCAACGGAGTAAACCCTTTCCATGACATACAACGTGGTTCTGTGATTTGCCTTATTCTTAATTAAGTTAAGTAACTATAAAATTTCTCATACTTGACTAACTCATAGTTTGTTTTTCCATTGCAAACCCAGGGGCCCCTATTTTACACAGGCATCCAAGTGAATAGGTTATGAGCTTACTTTTGGATATGCACCGTAGCATGGGGTGCTCTTTTGGCTGAAGATGAAGACTTATCTTTTATCGTTTCTTTTGGACTTTTAAGCATTGTCATATGCATGTTTATATTTGATTCCACTGTAGACTTATTTTCTACTTGATGAAACTCATTATGTACTAAGTAGGACCCTGTATCCGTGTAGCTCTGATGATGATTATGACATTGATGATTTCCGCTGTTATGTTATGATGTAAATTATTCTCTAGTTTCATCTATTATGCTATGTTCTGTAATCTGCTAAATATGATTAATGTGTAATATTCCAAAGACAGGCCTTGCCACCGTGGAGCGGGGGTTTGGTTCGTGTCATACGCTAGGCCCTGACAAAACCCGCTCCCTCAAGTTGTGCCACCCACGATCGAAGCCGCTCCACCCTTCCTAATGAAGTTGGCCTCCTCAAAAATGGCCCAAACCGTTGTTGTGCATCCTCAAATGCCTGGTGTCGAGCAGTGGAGGCTGCGCAATGCCTGACCCATCACCAGTGAACCCGATAACTTCGAAATTGCACCCTCTCCTTTCTCTCGTCGAAGCTAGTCCTCGAACCACCACGTCACCATACCCGAACCATCACGCGACAGACGCCGTCTGTCATCGTTGTAAAGATAAGTTCGTCTTACGACTAGCTTATTTCAAGTAAATTGATTTCTATTGTGTTTGATTGCCTTATGATTGCTATTTAGTGTTGATCATGTTGCATATTTGTTAGACTGTCTTTGATGTTATTTGTTAATCATTCGTATTGCACCATTGTTATCACCTGAGTACCTTGTTCTCATACCCATGTTCGCTATGTTGGAATATGGTGCATTTGAAACCCTTTTAATGTTCTTGTTGAGTATACCATGAACTCAGTGCCATGTTATGTCCATACCCTGAACTGAGTAAGCTGAAAGTGAGTTGTATTTTACATGAACTCTAATTGTTCCTTGTTTTACGGTGAGCCGCATATATGTTCTAAAATTTTTGGCTTCCCTTTTAGTCATATCTGTGACGTGCCACAGTTTTTGCACTACCTTGTTTTTTTTTTCATATCTTATTTAGGAAGAAACTGAAACACTTGATTTAGTTCCCTATGAATATTGTTGAAATGCTCATATTACCTTGACCTGCGTATGCTACCTAATTTTACAGACCTTTGTCAATTTCTGTGCGTATGCTTGCGTATGCACTTCTGATCATTTGAATTGCTTAGTCATTTTATTGCCTTAACCATAATTCTTGGCAAATTGCTGCCATGTACATGTGGCCTGCATATTTGTATTGACTGTCACCAATCGCTTCTGCCGTTAGCGTTGCAAAACATTTTGTGAATGTTGATGGAATTCTCCATCTTCACCAAAGTTTATTTGTTTACAGATGGATAATTGTCTTCATTTTTTGCTTTCCTTTTGATATTTATTTAATACTATGAGCTTGTTTTCAAGTAACTATTGAACTGCAACACAATGAGATTATTTTTATCTTGCAATCTTAATGGAGTTTTACTTTAAGATTATATTTATTTAATACTGTAACCAATCACAATTAAAAACATGAACATGTCCTATATGTTTTGCTTTAGTTCATATGGTTTTAAACATGTCTGAACACTTATCTTATAGTGTAGAGACCTGTAGTTTGGAAAGCACATGTATACTCATTATTTCTTATGTTTTGCATGTTGAAAAAACCCTTGATTGGATTACAATTCAAATTTTTATAATAATGTAATTTAGAATAGATGGCCACAAACAGTAATAAAACCGTGATTGGGGCACCAACTGAAAATGGATTATGTTACAAAGTTGATTTGTGTAGTAGAGAAAAGGGCTTTCACATATCTATTATATTCCAGTTTTATTGAAATTAATTTACTTGAACTATGATTAATCCTGACTCGAGTGTTTTATGTTTTTGCATGGAATGCTCGAGTCAAACAGAGGTTGCAGATTTTAGAGTCCTAGTCATCAAAGCTTAAAGCACATGAAGACGCGCTCGCTCTGATTCATTCTCCCATTTTCCTTTTATTTAAATCTATTGTACATGCATGTATATTTAATCTTCCGCTATAAAATAAAATGTTGTAAAACTATGATATTTTTATATAATAAATTCCGCTGTGAGTTATTGTTATCTTTTCTCTGTCTGTGATCCTGTGTGATATTCTGTTAAACCCCGTAAGCTAAATAATTATCTATCATTTTGAACGCTTCGAATTGGTTTAATTACCGACTTGAAGCAGTTAAAAGGGAAGGTCGTTACATGTGGTATTAGAGCTTTGGTTTGACCAAAGCGTAGCTTATCGGGTTTAAAAGCTCATTAGAGATAGGGTAGCAATACCCCGGAATGAGTAGAATTATCAGCAGAATTACTCTAGAGAGAGCGTATTTAGAAAAATAAAGTATTTTGAAAATATAAATTATTTTGAAATGTAAGGTATTTAAAATTTAAAATCCTTGCGAAATCCCATTCTTTGAATCCGTTCTCTTCGATAGCTTTCTTTTTTAAGGCCTTCCTAGACTTGAAACTTGAACCCATTCGAAATCCAACTACGTGTTTTCATTGCTTGTCGACAATATGAGTGAAATCTAAGTGAATTAATAAAATTAGTCATCCACGAATTGAATTTGAATCAAGTATCCTGGTTATAAGAACAAATGATTATTAAAATTTGGGAAGTGTTAGCTAGTAAGGAATATACGATGAATGAATGAATAAATTTAAAAATGTTGAACCATTAAAATAAAAATAAGAAGTGTTTTCCAAATAAAGACAGATTGTGGAATAAAATGAATTTTGTCATAATAGAGGATATCGTTTTGACTAAAATTTGAGAATTAGATTCCGAAATTTTTTGATATTGATTTCTGAGGTTTTAAAAAAAAACTAGTGGTATATACTAGTATTTTCGAAAAAAATGTTTGAAGTAACTTTCTGAAATATTTTCAAAAAGGAAAATATATGAATGAAGAACCCGCTTTTATCGTTAGAAAATAATTTCAATGATAATTTTACGTTATTGGAACTTATTTTTGAGTCTCAGTGAGGGAGACCACTTTGGTAGCTTTGTTCAAACAAAAATTGATTTGTGAAGCATGATTTGATATGTAAATATGTATGTAAATTTTGAATGACTGAAAGAAAATCCGAAGTTGATTCTCGAGTTTTGGAAAATGATGATTCTATGTATTAGGATAGTGTAATTATATAAATGGAAGGGACGTCTTGAAAAAAAAAATGATTGAACTCATGATTTCCAATTGTTGAATCGAAATATAATTTTTTCCAACTATTTGAATCCAATCCTTCGTGGAAAAAGATTTAAATTTTAAGTTGAGTATAATCTGGATAGCTCATAAGAAATTAAATATTGGAAATGGAAATGAAAGAAATTTTATAAGTATGAACATTTGAACCATCTTGCATAAAATTTTGTTTTAGAGAATATTTTGAGCAATGTAATAGTTGAGGAGAATTTACTCAGCTTGACTATATGAATCAGATGGTTTTGATATTAAATTTCAAGCTTATATTAATATGTTAAAATATTTGACTTAAAGATATAAAATTTAACTTAACTAATTCAATGAATGTTTATTTAATGAAAGAATTTAATGTTTGACAATTGAAGATGAATGCAAGGCTTAAATGGCATTTTAATTTGAAATTTGGACCGATTAACTTAAGATTATATTAAGATTAATGATTTTGGCAGTTTAACTGGAAAGATTTAACTTATGATGAATTGATTAAGTTATGAACTTAATATTTTTAAAAAAAGAAAAAGGAAAAAAAATGTTTCACTGATAATGTGAAATGAAAGAAAAATTCAAATTCAAGTGAAAATTGATAAAGAGAAATTGAATGAGAAATTTGGATTGTGATCGAACTTGAACACTTGGTTCTAACAGAAAGGTTTCTAATTGAATCTCAAGTTAAATTTGAGTTTGAGTTTGACATTGACATCGAGCTCTATGTTAACTAAAAATGTGAAAGTTCAGATAATTGATTTCAATATTTATTAATATTAATATTATTTATCGTATTATATGTTTTACCAGTGTTTTATTTGAATTAAATTTATCTATCTTGGTTAACTATTCTCTACCAAATCTATTTGATTCTGAGAAATTGTGCAAACTATTTTGTATCAAAACATATTTATTTTATTCAAACCGACTTTATAAAACTTGTCTAATTTATTTAAACTATTTTAGACAAATGCCTATTTATTTATTTTACAGACCTATTTTATCAAATCCATCTAATATATTTTAACCTATTTATTTATTTTACAAACCTATTTTATCAAATCCATCTAATATATTTTAAACTACTTTTACCAAAAATATATATAATTTACTCAAACTAATTTTTACCAAAACCTATCTTATTTCAAGCTTACTAATTAAACTATTTCATATCTCGCTGTTTTGAGATAAAAATATATTTCCGATCCAAGCAATTTAAGTCTGAAATGAATTGTGTATAAAGATTCAATTGAATAATGGTATTTGTGATATGTGACCCTGAAATTCTAGTGTGAAGTTTTGAAAATGAATTGATTTTGAATATGAACTAGATATGAAATGATATTGAAATTCAAATCGATTTTGAAATTAAAATTGAATTGATATTGAAACGAAAATTTCGAGAATCTTTGACTTAAATTATTTGATATGAAGTTTTTGAACCTTATATATGGAAGATTTTTATAAGAATAATGATTAGTTTGTAAAATATTGATTTGGAAGGTAATTGTTTTGGAAGGAAATTGATTTGAAATGAAATCTTATATAATAGAATTTATATAAGAATGATATGTTTGAAAAAATGAGTTGGATATGACAAAAAAATCTTATGTAAATTGATATTTATATAAGTGTGATATATGCGAGATGAAATGAAGTACTATATGTATATAGTATCTTATGTTTTTAAAATCGAAGATATGAGGAAGTACCTTCCAGTGTTTGCCTACTTGGTAGGTAACGTGTGGGACCTCGGACCCATTGAAAATCGTAGCTGCGTTGGAGCTTCAATGTTTGGAACCTCCGTCAAAATCGGTGCCCGTGCGATGGGGATATGTATTATATGTTATGATTGATTTTTCTAGCGTAGTTTGATGTGTGCGATGCCTACAATAACAAGCAATTCCACTAGGATAGTGGTGCAACCACCGCGTAAATGTGATCTAGATGCCATAGAGAAATTAGATGGGGGCGCAAAGCCCTCAGTACAAGCAACTCTACTGGGATAGCAGCGTTACCGCCGTGTAACTGCGATCTATGGCAAACAACCATGGCGAAATTCGAGGGGTGTGATACCCACAGGCACAAGCGATTCTACTGGGATCGTAGCATAACCGCCGCGTGTCTCCGATCCATTGGGGAAGTACTTACCATATCTGTTTTACTAAAAGATTTTAAAGTATTTTCACTGGAACTTGAAACAAGTATATTTAAGCACTTGGAGATTTTAGTCATTTGTCTGGCCGACGTATGTCTAACGTCTGTGAGAATGACAATAACTTGTTAAACTTCGAGTTTTCAGGAATTTTCGTACTTTAAATAACAAATCAATAAACTGAAATTAAAATTTAAAACCTAACCAAATAAACTAAGAAAGATGGTTTTAAAGGTTTTACAAGTTCACGGCTTTGAAATATAATAAAATACTTTTTTCTAAATTTCCAATATGAGAATTTTATGCTTAAATTTAAGTTGTGTAAATTAAAATTTTATAAATTTTATTTTTAAAAAAATTAATTTAATAAATAAACCTTGTATGTTAAAAATTGAATAAATTTTCAAGTTTGAATTTATAATTTGTTTAACCTATGTAAATTTTATATGTATATATATATAGTTAAATACGATTTGATATATATCTAAAATATACAATATTTCAATGAATTGAAACGAAGCTGGTATTTTGAGATTAAAGAAATTACTCTAAGGTTTTAATTGTTTCTAAGCTTATTATTTTATAACCAAAAGAGTTTTGATATTTAATAAAATTTTGGGGATGCTTAATAAATTTAATAGTAAATGAGTGTTATAAAAGTATGTAACCGAAAAGAATGTAAAAAGAGGCAATTCACTAGTGAATTCAACATTCTAATGGAAATATAATTATGAATTAAAACCAATATAAATGAAATTGAATGATATCAATCCAAATGAAAATAAATTGAATTTATGTTGTAAATGGATGTAATAATTTAATGTAAGAAGACTTGAATTCGATGAATGTAAATCCATTAAGCGACTGATAAAATGAAGAATGGTAATTAAAATGGATTGAAATGTGATGAATACAAATTTAACTTGTTGATAAAAATTATGATTGTGTAAAACAATGAGAAACTGGATTGGAAGAAAAACTGGAAGTGAATATGACTAATAATTGAATATAAGTCAACTAAATATAAGTGAATGAATGAAATTAATAGAATGTAAAAGAAATGCACATCAATAATAATGAAGTTTTGATGATTAAATGGAAAAATGAGAATATGTGTTTGATGTAAACAAATTTAATATGAATGAAAAATGTATAGAATAATAATGTTAGAAATAGTAAAATGCATGAAATTGGAATGAATGACGATAATGTAGATGTTTAAAGCAAAATGAAATGAGTTTGTATTTAAATGGAACATTTGCTTTTGTAAATAAATCCTGTTTCATGTATATCGAAGTTTACATATCATGCTTACTTATGCTTTATATATTAAGTTTTGTTATATATATATATATATGATTCTCATTATTTGTTAAGTGTGTTAGTAGGAAGGCATGGCGTGCATTTCGCGTGAGAGCTCGCTTTTGCGCTAAGTGTTAAAATTAAGCAACATTCTTATGAACGCTAATATAAGGCACACATCTCAGATTTAATACCGTACTTGGGTTTATTTGTGTTGTTTCCTCTATTTAGGGATGCCTCATGTATAGATAAGATGTATATTTTGTGTTTTTGTTGTTTTTGTGTACGAGAATTTTTCCCGATCGAACCATGCCGGGGAGATGCTGCCAATTTTTTTCGTAAATCTGAGCGTTAGAAATTTTTTCAAGTCATAAAATTCTGTAACTTACTTTTGTTTTAATAAATTGAAATAAGGAATAATTTGAATAGAAACGAATATTTTGAAAATATAATATTGTCCCTTTGCTTGTTGGCGCGTTTAGTTTTCCCTTGACCTGCCGTCACCTTTCGCTTATCATTCAATCTGTTCGCGCCTGAATTTTTAACTGTCTGGTGTATTCCTGAATCTTCCTTTCGCTTGTTTTGAAAAATTGATGGACAAGTTGGATTTTTGAATAGAATTTTTATTTTAGCATACAGTTCCCGAAATTTTGTAATCGATTTCTAATTAATATTTCAGAACAACTTGTTTGAAATATGTATATACTAAATCAGAGTAGCGCATCGAAAGTGTGAAGATATTTTCAAATAAAATTGTTTCAAGATATTTTCCGACTATTCGAATAAACTTTTTCAAATGAGATTTAAATATTTTTGTGCAAACGATTTTGGAAATAAAACTTGAAAAGGAAAATTATATGACTGTATGAACTTCTTGTAAAATATTATCTTTTGTGTAGTTGTTCAAAATCTTATTTCAAGGATGTTTCAAAATAATTTGAAATTAGTTGATATAGATTATAAATTGAAATGGTTTATAAAACTTATGATCTGGATATTTGCAAAATACTCGATTTAAGTTAAATTCTTTGGTAAAGTGATTAAAAAAAATGGATTTTCCAATTATTTGGAATGTGACAATAGTTTAAAAAGTGTTTCATAAACAAAGAAATTCAATGACCTGAAATACCGATATTTCGAAATGTATAGAAAACAACAACAATATTATTTGAAAGTATTTATAAACTATTGTTGCGAAATGATTTATAACTTCGAGATATGAAATGATTTGTTACTAAGATTCGAGTAACCCGTGACTAAAGAAAGGTATGACATGGGTGTAAACCCTTGATGATGGTCTGCTCTGGTGTCCGGAGAGACATCATTTATTTTATAGATACGTGCGTAGGTCATGCCATGTGGCCTTGTCATTGGGGAAACCTCTCAACTTGGAACATAAATGTTTTATGTCGTTTTATCGTAAAATATTTGAAATTTCCAAATGATTTTTGGTTTTGAAATCCTGAAGCAGGTATGACTTGATATGAAAAGAAAATATAGGATTTCAAATGATTTGAAATGAAAACGGGATCTTAAGTCGAATAGTTTCTTTCATGCTTTGATTTTCGAATTTAAAATTCTATTGTTTATTTTGTTTTAAATTAAATCTAGTATTGGTAAATATTTTGTTATATATATATATATATATGTATGTATGTATGGTTTTAACAATCTCTCCTTTTCGAGGACGAAAAGCCTTAAGGGGGGAGATTGTACTGAACCATTTTTTCAATGTTTTTAAATATTTGAGATTTATTTGAATTGAAATTTAGTCTATTTTAATATGGGTTTAGATTGATTTTTATAAGTATGAATATTAAATTATCTTTGAATCTATATTTGTTTTGTTAAATTTTACGGTATTAATATTTTAAACTAATTTAAATATATTGTTGAGAAATTATAAGTTTGAAAATATAAATTAATTTTGAGAATTTAATCTAATGTATTTAATTGGAAATTGATTTGAATTAATTTAAAACTTGTATTTGAATGTGTATAATTTCATGTACGTATATTGTACAAAATATTGGTATAATATAAAGGTACATTACCTTGGGGAGTACTGGTTTAATGAAATTTTGCCACTTGTTCAACTTGTTGAAACATATTGACACCTATTAAAAGTTTGCTGAAAAAATTTATGCGTGTCCCCTTTCTTTATTTTACCGTGTCCTTATTCTCCTTAATCTCTTCATCGCCCCTTTTCCTTTTATTTTATTTCAGTACACCACAAAATCAAATATTTTCCCCAAATCAACAATTCGGTCCTTCCCCAAATCACATCAAGCTCCACCGCGAATGGCCTCCACTCCTCCCTTGATTGAACCGCCACCTACCTACCACCAAATTTCCATTTAAACGCCTCATTCCTCCTCTCTCCCAAGATCCATTCGTGGCGCTTCTTTTGCCTTCCACCAGCCTTCGCTCACCATCTCCATCACGCCACCCTCCTCGGCCCTGACAAACCCCACTTCCTCGAGTTGTTCCACCTACGATTAAAGCTGCTCCAACCTTCCTAATGAAGTCGACCTCCTCAAAAATGGCCTTAACGATCGTTGTGCATCCTCAAAGGCCTGGCGTGGAGCACCAAAGGCTGCGCAACGCCTGACCCATCACCACTGAGCCCGACAACTTCGAAATCGCACCCTTTCCTTTATCTCCTCGAAGCTAGTCTCCGAACCACCGCGTCCCCATACCCGAACCACCACGCAACAGACGCCGTCTGTCATCGTTGCAAAGGTAAGTTCATCTTACAATTAGCTTATTTCAAGTAAATTGATTTCGATTATGTTTGATTTCCTTATGGTTACTATTTGGTGTTGATCATGTTGCATATTTGTTTGATTGTCTTGCGTGTTTTTTGTTATCATTTGTATTGCACCATTGTTATCACCTGAGTACCTTGTTCCTGTACCCATGTTCACTGTGTTGGAATATGGTGTGTTTGAAACCCTTTTAATGTTCTTGTTGAGTGTACCATGAACTCAGTGCCATGTTATGTCCATACACTTGAACTGGGTAGGCTGAAAGTAAGTTGTATTTTTCATGAACTCTAATTGTTCCTTGTTTTACGGTGAGCCACATGCCCGCATATATGTTCTAAAATGCTTGGCATCCCTTTTAGTCATATCCGTGATGTGCCACAGTTTTTACACTGCCTTGTTTTCTTTTACATATCTTATTTTGGAAGAAACCGAAACACTTGATTTTGTTCTCTTTGTATGTTGCTGAAATGCTCGTACTACCCTGACTGCTTATGCTACCTAATTTGCTATACCTTTGTGAATTTATGTGCGTATACTTGCATATGCACTACAGATCATTTAAATTTCTTAGTCATTTTATTGCCTTGACCATAATTTTTGGAAAATTGCTACCATGTACATGTAGCACGCATATTTGTATTGACTGTCACCAATCACTTCTGCCGTTAGTGTTGCAAAACATTTTGTGAATGTTGATGGAATTCTCCATCTTCACCAAAATTTGTTTGTTTACAAATGGATAGCTATCTTCATTTTTTCTTTCCTTTTGATATTTATTTAATACCGTGAGCTTGTTTTCAAGTAATTATTGAATAGCAGCACAATGAGATTACTTTTATCTTGCAATCTTAATGGAGTTTTACTTTAAGATTATATTTATTTAATACTGTCACCAATCACAATTGAAACCTGAACATGTCCTATATGTTTTGCTTTAGTTCGTATGGTATTAAACATGTCTGAACACTTCACTTGAATATTTATCTTATAGTGTAGAGGCCTGTAGCTTGGAATCTGAAACACTCACTTGGTATACTCATTGGTTCTTATGTTTTTCATGTTGAAAAAAACCTTGTATGGATTACTACTTAAAATTTTCTAATAATGTCATTTAGAATAGATGGCCACAAACAATAATAATATCGTGAATGGGACACCAACTGAAAATGGATTATGTTACATAGTTGATTTGTGTAGTAGAGAAACAAGGCTTTCACATATCTCCTATATTCCAGTTTTATTGAAGTTAATTTACTTGAACTATGATTAACCCTGACTCGAGTGTTTTATTTTTTTGCATGGAATGCTCGGATCAGATACAAGTATTGCAGATTTTAGAGTCCCAATCATCGAAGCTTGAAGCACGTGAAGATGCGCTCACTTTGGTTCGTTCTCCCGTTTTCATTTCATTTAAATATATTGTACATGTATGTATATTTTATCTTCCCTTGTAAAATAAAATGTTGTAAAACTATGATATTGTTGTATAATAAATTTGCTGTGAGCTACTGTTATCTTTTATGTGTCTATGATTCTGTGTGATAATCTGTTAAACCCTGTAAGCTAAATAACTATCCGTCATTTTGAACGCTCCGAGTTGGTTTAATTACCGACTTGAAGCAGTAAAAAGTGCAGGTCGATACAATTTAAATATTCAAACAATATTTTATTGAAATATAATTATTTTCAAGATTTCAATAGTATAGACACATACACTCTGACACACTTGTCACTCAGAATATAATATTCATTACAATGGTTCCTGACTACAACACTCAGTCACTCATAATCTCAGTCTCTCATATACAGACACATACACATTCATTCACTTACACACACTGACACACTTGTCTTCAGTCCGCTTCTGAGTCTGTCCAGTCACCTGTATACATGTCACAGAAACATACACAGTAAACAACAACAAAATTTGATTTAAATTATAGCAAATATAATTTTATTTTCCTCAGAATTTTGGTGTGTTTCTTATCATATTTCTTGACTTGGTTTGATATGTATATACATCTATTTGTGTCTAGACTGCTTGCGATATTCACGGTGATTCACTGTAAATACAACAAGGCAAAATGTATCTCTAGTGCTCACATATATAAACTGCACATACAAAATACATGTATACACGTATATGTGTATGTATATACACATATATTTTGTGCAGGGGAAATATGGTCAAATATCAGTGAGTGCACTTGAACCTAGAAATTCAATGCAAGTGACAAAAGAAGATGTGAAACAACACTTATATGCAAACATATATATATATATACACATATGTGTATATATACATGTATGTATACATGGTAGTGCATTAAGCATGTATAAGTGGACCAAATATGCAGCATGCATCAAGGCAGCTCAAACATTCAAGAAGCATAAGACTTCTAGTCAAGACAAGGTGCAATTACAAGTTCCCAAAATGATCAACCAAGTCAAGACAAGGTTAGGTGCACACACTCAAGAAGCATGCAGCAACAAAATACAACAACCCAAGTCAGTGAAGTACATCAGGCTATAATAATACACAATAGCAAGATGCTCATGTTCGTGCCAAATCAGGGGAAGTGCAAATGACATAAGCTAGTATAATAGGGTAGCAACATGGATATGCAAATGATATGTGCACTTCTAAGTGCAATCAACTACTGCACGTACCCAAGGCATATTAATATACAAGCAACGACTACAAATTTGCCAAATACATGCAACAGTGAAACTCAAGTTCAAGCTCAAGAAAAGTGGCAAGAAACAGGATGGTGCAGTAAACACAATGCATTGATGTTCAGGTGAAGTTTTTAATTCATCAATCCATGTGTCAAAATATTCTTTTCAAATTGCACAATGAACCAAGTCACAGAAAGTATACAGCAAAAACAAGATTATGTGCCATGCAAATACAAAGCAGCATAAACAAGATATGCATGTGGTGTAACAGATCAGATTCACATATACACAACATACACATGGATTGAAATGAAAAACATCAAGAAGTAGAATAGGTAGGTGCAAGCCCAAGGGTACAACTATGCAACAATCCTGAGACACAAGAGCAAAAAAAGCTAGAATGCATGATGACATGGCTTAACGCACTCCAAATCCATATATAAATGAAGAAGCATAGTTTCAATGCAAGCACAAGGCTCAACGTCTATGACAGTTTTCAAGACCAAATAACATAAGTGCAAGAATGGGTGAACATGGCAGCACACAAGGCGTTTTATAACTCATGGTCAAAGCAACATATACACATGCTGATATGAATACATGCATGATGCAAAAATGACAAGAATAGTGTACACAAGAATGGGTGTACGCTGCACAGTTCAATGTTGTGTGCATTAAACAAGAAGGGCAGCGACATATACTCATGCATAACATACATATATACAGTGTATATATATGTATGTATATACACTAATGTATATGTATTCATCAGTATATGATCATGAAGCAAGACAGAGTATGACACAGGTGCAAGTACAGATGATCGAATGTTTTCAAGGGAAAAGGATTTTGCTTAAATCACTGATTCAAACAGGAATGGAAAGAAATATTTTTGTATTCGTGGCATAGAAAAATTAGCAAGATAATATTGCAAAATAAATGCTTCAAATTCATAGGTTGAAAACTTTCCAGTATATTTCTGGATAAAGAAATCAATTCAATAATAATTGGCAAGAATGAAATATTTATTTCCAAAAAGTGACAAATGATTGTATCACTGGGTATCACGCAATTCATTTGAGCATTCAAGGTATTTATTTTTGGAAAGATTGAGAATCCACACGTTCGAAATCATTCAAGAAAGTCAAGCCAAGATTTCCAGAAATCAATCGAACACGTTCATGGCATATTAATCAAGCAACAATCATGCAAGAAATCAGAGCCAAATCAATCCAACAAAACCAGAGAATTGAAAGGGTTTCTAAACCCTATTTATACACCAATTCATCACTGGCAGAAATGTATCACAATCAAACAAAAAAAATCGAGAGCAAACAACTTTAAGTCAGAATTACTCACACTGGTTTCGGCCACAAGGGCCAAGTCAGATCGATAAGCAAGCCATAATTTTGAAGCTTTAGAGAATTTAATCAATCTTATTTTACAACACGCAATTTGGAGGAAGGAGGCCAAAACCCTAGGCTTTTTATTTCATCCACCGTTACAAAGAGGGAGCTTTATTTTCAAAAGCCAAAGCAAAAAAAATAAGGTGACTGGCTAAATATTTTATCAAGGGGGTTTGTTTAAGTTTTTGTTTTTGTTTTTATATTTCTTCTGCAACCGATCTATTAGTTTTCTAGTTTTCTATAAACTAGTGCTTATGAGTTACGGATTTGTAATTTAGGGAAAATTCGATCTTAAGGATAAAGATCGGTATAGGGTTTTGAGCTTAGGATTAGAATAGTTGGTAGCGGGTATTGCGAGTTTACGGGGATCGTGTAAGCATAAAGATTGTTTTAATTCAAGTAGAAATCTTGGGAATGCAGAAGTAGGTAGGGGATTATCGAAGCTAGGTAAAATTCGTGTCATTTATTTTCTCTATTGAAATATGTGCGATGATGATTTAATATCTCGTAAAACTCCAATAAACCTTATTCACCCCTGCTAGGGTTAATCTAGATCCAACAAAAGCGTTAAGGCCATCAGCTTCATGCATGACCCTGGTGAAGGGGTAATGTCTCATGTGGGTTTCCCTCACGTCGTTGACGTTCCCTCGCATATTTTTCATAATCCTTTGAACCATGTTGGGGAGATATGTAGGTTGAACATCCGCTGATGGAATCCAATGGCCATTGTTCACCGCAGGGGTCGTGGGCTGTGTACGTCCTCGGGGATGAACATTGGTTCATTATCACCCATGTCATCGGCTTTGTTCGCCTGATTCTGGTATAGTTGATGAGGTTGAGCTGGTTGATTTAGATTCTGATTATGTGGAACTTGGACCTGTTGAGTTGAGGAAGCGTAGGCCCCAAGTTTAGAGTAGTGACAATTGGGTTCTATCCAGGAGGGGGTCAGTTACTTGGACCTGATTCATCATTGATAACCAACCGGGAACGGTCGCATTGACGTGTTCCCTCGCTGAAAGTTACGGTAGTCCCATTACCGTTTCTGTTGTCACTGCTGTTGTCATTAGCATTAGTGCGGATAACGTCATCGGCATTGAGAGTGAACATCCTCCTTTGACTCCGGCCCCAGGTATCGGAAGAAGAGCTTTCCGTGGTGTTGTGTTGCGGTTGAGCATTGTTCTGAGCATGTTGGAGTTGAGCGATGAGGCACTGACATAAGGTCGATGTTATTCTTCAATGCGTCGTTGAGCTCTAAAGATCTGCTTTCCAACTCTTTATTAAGCGAGTAAAGCTGCGCTTCAGTTGCGGGAGCATCGGGGTCCTTAGGAGGAATGGCGTCCATCTCGGTCGGGCTTCACACCGATTGGAGTTACTGAGAAGTAGCAGTGTCGGTTGTTGCATAGGTTCCAACTAATGGATTCTTCGATCGCTTAACCATCGTAAGCGGACTCGAACAGTGGGTTAAGATGAAACCTAATTAGCGCATCGATATCGAGATGGAAATGTGTGAAAAGAAGTGAGCTTAAGTTCTTAGTGAAAGCACCAAAATGTTAACCACAAAAAAATTTGTAACACCCAAAGATTCTATGTATACTAGAGAATAACGTTTCACGTATGGAAAATGAAGTGCGGAAAGTAGTAAATAACACAAAGATTTATAGTGGTTCGGTACATGAGGCGCCTACGTCCACTTTGAAGGATTTTGTTGATCTTTTATTCACAAAATTGAGTTACAAGCATTGAACGTTATCATGAAATTTGTTTACAAGTTCGTTCATGTATGTAAGAGTCCTATTTGTCAAATGCTATGTTGCCATTAATGAGTTCTAGGAGCTTGAAGAGGTGTCAAATCAGCCAAAGTCCGACCCTTGTGAAGAATGTGCAAGGGGGTATTTATAGGTGATGGGTTACGTGGAAGTATGTAAAATCTGGGGACCACACAGTAAAATTTTGTATCCCTGGGAGGCCACAACCCGAATTTCGCATCCCCCTTGTAGCGCGTAAGAGATTTCGTATCCTTGGGGCTATGAGTAGATCGTATCCCCTGAGGGGTACGATCTTGTACCCTTGGGGATACATTGTTTCGTGTCCCTCGGGGATACAAAATCTCGTATCCCTTGAGAAATACGAAGTCGTACCCTCATCTATACGGTAAGAATGTTTAGGCTGGAGGGAGTCGAGATTTTCGGTGTGCATGGGGTACGAACTTGTGGAGCTGAGGGAGTCGAAATCTTCTAAGGGATTCGAACTAGATAGAGTCGTAGTCCTTTGAGAGATTCAAACTATTTGGTGTGTGGCATTGGGGGTCGAAACTTCATGGCTTTGGAGGGATTCACAATCCCTGAAATAGGGGATTCAAAACTTCCATTTTAGAGGTGTTGTGAAGCTTTTGCTTGCACGAACTCTCTTAGGCTCGAGTCCATGATGCTTTGGCGACACTTCAGGATTTTATACATGCAATATGTTGAGTCGAGCGAGCCTGATATACTTTTGGGAACCAAAACAAAAGGCCGGTTAACAATTTTTTTATTTAGATTAGTTTAGTGATCTAATAATGTTGAATTATTATACATGTGTCCAAATACTTTTATAAAGCATAAGAATGATAATTAAGAATACTTCAGTCAAATATTTATGTTTTATTTCAAACTAACATAAATATTTCAACAAAAGCATAAAACATTCACTTCAAGGAAAAGCGGCTTTTCCGATGGTTCAGAGCCGTCGGTTGCCGTTGGAAGCCATCGGAAAAAAACTATTGCAAAGAAAGGCGTTGGTGAACATAATTTCCAATAGCTTCCGATAATCTTCGTCGTTCATGTTTTCAACGGCTTCCTGCGGTTTGCAACGGCTGCTGACACATGTCGAAAGCCGTCGGGAACCGTTGCTAATTATATACCTGAAAGCTATCGGAAAACTTTCAATTTTTTTTATATTTCATCTTTTATTTGGCCTTCCAACCACATTTCTCACACAAATCACTATTCCGTAAGTAACATACAATCCTAGCACACCATATATCAATCAAATATCAAAATCATACTAGTCTGAATTCACCAAACCAAAATAAAATCAAGTCGAATTTCACCACCAAATCAAACAACTAATTGTACAATACATAAATATTTACAAGCTCCAAAGTCTATCATTCATGTCATTGTTTATTTATTCTTTTGACAATTGTTGTATGTAAATTGTTCATATGAAACCATTCAGTGTGTCGCACACGCATATGTTTATTCTGTGGTTGTACTTATATATATTATATTCCATGATCGGTTATCTATGATGTGCTGTAATTTGTTCTAAATATGATCTTTAGTTGTTGTAGTTTTATATTAGATGAATTGAGTACGTCAATCCACTTAAGGTAAGAAAAGAAAATTGTATACTCTCAATTGACATATTTGATACTCATGTAATAAAAAATTACTGATGTCGCCCTTCACCAACCCTATTATCCGCTCTAATAAACAATGTTACTTAGTAATGCTCTTTATTAGGGTGGGGGTTACACAATGTCAGTTA
Organism: Allium sativum; assembly: GCA_030737875.1. NCBI lineage: Eukaryota > Viridiplantae > Streptophyta > Magnoliopsida > Asparagales > Amaryllidaceae > Allium > Allium sativum. Next base: position 565,553,447 of record CM060920.1, on the reverse strand, counting down.
CCGCTTCCTGTAGTAGGGTAGCCTTTTCTATAGTATATATAGAATACTATTATATACATACATACATATATATATGTATGTATGTATATATATTATACATAAGTTTTATAAAATAATTTATTTTAGTATTCTTTTTTGGGCATAGAAGGTCGGTTTTTATAGTGTTCCGTAACACTCTTTTATTATGACTAATAATAAAATTACAATATAGTACAGGTGACTATAGTTAGCAGTTAGCTAACTCAGTTTTAAGGTGGACCGTCCATCGTCAACGACATTTATAGTGGGTTGTCCACTGAATCTAAACTAGATTACAGTCTTGGAGCTAGCTTAGGTTACTAGACTACAATAATACTCCACGCAGGGAGCAGATTACATACTGAATAAATAGTAAAATTAAATAGCATATGTTGTGCTGAAGGTCAGCATCACTTTTGAATTCTTGAGCCACACCCAAAAGCAAGTGGGTCAGTGTAACGTCCCGGTTTTTGACGGAGTTCGTAATACAATTTATTATGGATTATTTCGGTAATTGATTGAATATAAAAAATTGTGAATAATAAATATTGGGAAGAATTACAAATATGTTATATATATTGTAATAGTTTAAAACTTCTAGTCAATGTATATACGGTTATAAAAATAGTGAATGCTATTGTTTTGTCTGTTTTAAATTCTAGTTAAAAATACAAATAATATTGGATGTAAATATTATCGAAAATTTGAATAATAATTAATTAAAAACGCTATATGTATATTATTACCTATTACATATATATATATATATACACACACACAAATGTTGTTTTAATATTTAGTTTATATTTAAACTTGTTTTAAATACATATGAGTATAAATTTGGGTTCTAATGATATAAGTAATAAGAATATTTAAATTTAAAATCTCAATTATTTTACATCCATGTATGTAGAGAACATGACTATCAAATAAAAAGGATATGGCAATCAAATACAAGAACATATAGCATAAGATCAATACATTAAATAAAATAGATTACTTAGAAACAAAACATAGGAATATGTAAACCATTTAGTACATCATTTTTGCATATGCATATAGGCTGCACACTTAGCACATGGCCTCCCTTTAGTACACATATGCACATCAATGCAAGGCTACGGATATAGTTAGCTACCCCATCACTTCTCTTTCAAATCAAATGAATTAAAACACTACAGCTTAAAACATCACCTAAGCCCAGCTTCTAAGGACCTGTAAGCACATGTTAACCATTGTGTACAGCAAGAGGTTTTGCTTGAAAGCCAAGCATAGTTTTTAAACAATTTTTAGTACATTAGCAAGGTACAAATGCCTGTGCACATGGCCTTGCAATCCTTTTCAAATCTACAAATGCAACATCCACTAGGAATCCTTCAAATCCTACTTGTGTCCTACCATTTGCACAAGGGTTGCATACATATACATATGTAGGATGGCATTGTTGTTAAAATTGAAGTATAGAACTGCAAATAACCTCATTCTTTTAGCACAGCTATATACATAGTTGTATGCTTTAAAACAAAACTAGGCACAGCTAAAAATATAACTTCTTTCAATCAATATATAGCTGCATCCCTTTGTATCCGTAGCAACAGCTAGAACTCCATCAGTTAGCAATGTTTCATTTCTCATGCGCGCACAAGTACTCCTCCTTATTTTAATCATTTCTTGAATCTATAAATACACAAATATGCCATACCATATTTCACACACAAAAAGAAATCTAAAGAAACTGAAACTAGAACTAAATGGCGGCAGCAAGGGAACTAGGAAATCTGGTAGAAGAAACGGTAGTAAAAGCTTGAACATGGAAAAAGGGTAGCATAAGAAATAGAGAAACAGAAATCAGTGAGCATGTGAGTAAAATTCCATTTTTTCATTGATTATATACCATAGATGTGCTTCTGAATATATTGTTTTAGTAAATTAAATCTTCATGTTAAAACTGAAATGGATGGAAACGTAGAGTAAATAAATGGTAACCTGTAACTAAACAAATACAAAGACTGTTTGTTTATGGAACTAGTACAATAGAAGATTTGTGAGTAAATTTTCCCTTATATATATATATATAGATAGATATATATATATATATATATATATATATATATATATATATATATATATATATATATATATATATATATATATATGCTCATAAATATATTTTGTTCATGAACAACTTGGAAAATCTGAAACAACATATAAACAAGAACCTGTAGGCATAAAATGTCAATCCATGATTTAAAACTGGAATGGATATAACCTTGAAATGAATCAAACCAAAAGCCAAGGAATCAAATATGTACATACTCTGTTGCTGTTTTCGAACAGTCACCAAGCTTAAGAAAATTCCAGAACTTAAATTCTAGTGGATATGACGACTTTAGTTATGAAGAAAAATTATTTGTTTAGATCTATACTTGATTCTAAAATTAGTTTCAACCCGAGTAGTAGTTTATACCTCCAGCAAGTTTTAAATTACAGTGAAGAGTCATAAACTCTGGGTTTTCAATCTTCTCTAATTTAAAAATCAGATGTAGGGTTTTGTGTGTTAGCGCAAATGACTACTTCAGGGAATCGTACCGAAAGTTCATAGATATTATGGCATGTTGGTTTGCCTCTGTTTTAGTGGGTAGAAATTCTTTAGACTCAGGTGTATGAAAAAATAGTGTATTAGGACCTATGTAACAGGATCTTGAGTTTAACTTATATGAGTGACTATTGTGTACCAATTGCCTACATTGAAACGAATTAAGAGGAGAATGTGTAGGCATGAACACTATTATGTGGGCAGAAGGGTATAAACAAGAGGGAACAAAATATAAAAGAAGGAAAAGAAAAAGAAAGAATAAAATGTACACTTAAAAGGAAATGAAAACAGAAAGGGTAAGGGAAAGCAAGAAGAAATAGACTCTTTTTTTTTGGCCTGGTACAATATGTGCACGCGTGTGCACAGCAGGAAAGGGGAATGTTTTGTTTAGCTGGACTTTGTATTTGTTCCCTTTAGTAGCAGGAAGATGGTAGTGCAGTCACGTTTTGGGGTTGCCTTATTTGGTTTGGTGAATCAACACACATAAAAAAAAAGAAATAAAATGTAAACAAGAAAGAAGTGAAAGTAAGGAAGAACAAAGGAAGAAATGGGCACAGCGTATAGATGGAAAAAGAAAGGGAAGCAGTGGAAAGGAAATGGGGAATCATCAGGCAAAGGAAAGATGCGTGAGTGTGTGGGCTTTGGTCACGGCCCATTTAATATACATATGAAAAAAAAGTATAAAGAAGCTGGAAACACAAATAAAGACGGAACAGGAAATAAATAGGGAAAGAAGAGAAGCAACAGAAGTGATTGAAAGTTAAAACTGATGAAATGCATCTGGTTATAAATCGAAGCAGATATTCCAGTTCGCATATAACCATTTTGTGAATACTGATGAACGCATTAAGGGCGGTATGCTGAAATATGTTGAGTATTAAACAGTAAAGTGTTTTTCAACGGTTGTAGTTATCCCAAGATGGTGTAGTAAGGTACACATGGAAACCATATATATTGCCTCAGGTAGATTAACTTCTTAATTTTGTGTGCATGAAGTAAAGGTGAGCGGGATGCTTGCATGAGTTAGAACAGGACGTGAAAGGCTGAAGTTGGGCACTGAAGAAAGAAAATAAAGAGTGGAAAGAACTATAGAAAAAAAGTAGAAAAATAGAGAAAAGAAGTAGTGTACTTGATGCGTGGGCGTTCATTGAGTGATTAGGCTTGGCTTGGGCTTTAATAAAATAAATAGGTAAAAAAAATTAGAAGGGGACGAAGTGGGCCGAAGTTTGGGGCCAAGGTAATTTAATAGGAAAGAAGGAATAAAAAGGAGGGTGAGAAGTGAGGGTATTGGGCTGAAACATTTGGGCCGAGTTTTGGGTTTCAAGGGCTTTAGAAAATTTTAAAATAAATTAGAGAACAAAACAAAAGAAGGAGGACGGGCCAGAAATGGGTAGGCTTCAGGCTTAGATAACAGTAGGATAGAAATGTGAATTTGTATAGAAAAATTAAGTGTAAGGAAATATAAAATAGAATAAATTATAGAAAAGGTAAAATAAAAGAAGAAAATTAAAATAAAAAGGAGATTTTCAAATTTTATAGGATAAGTTTAAAAATAAGTCAAACAGATTGGGCCGATGAGGAAGAAGACAGGACGTAGTAGTAGTTGGGCCTAACTTGGGTTTAACAAGTTTAAAAATCAAACGAAAGGGAGATAATAAAATATAAAATAGAAATTAGTATAAATTAAATTATTAAGGTTTGTTTAAGAATAAAAAGACAATTTACAAGATGAGACAAAAATATAAAATGCAAATAATTGTCGTGTAAACAAGCTGACGGTTTAGAGTAAAGTACCGTGCGCGACGCACACGCTTTAGTTGTTCATTTATAAAGGATAGTCAAAATTGAATAAATTACCGTGTGCGACACACACCCTTTAGTTGTTCATTTATAAAAAGATAATTAAATGTCTGAATTTAAAACAATGTAGACATATCCCATTCTGTTGGTTGAAGCCCATAAAATAAAGAGTATATAAAATGAATTATATTTAATCCAGTTCATTGTAAGCCGATAACTATTTCTTTAAAGAAATGTTTGAGATCAAGTAAATATTGAAAACAGTTCTTAAGTATCAACTGATAATAAAAGACAGTACGTAAATCGTTTCGATGAGGCCGAAATTATATTCCACTTCGATTCGAACTATACGTCGCATGTCAGAAATATTGAAGATAACTGACGATGGAGATATGCAAGGGATATTTGTTTTACAGAATAGTACCTTTGGCTTGTCCAGTCCCAGGACAACTTGTATGGTCGGGTGTCTGACAACGTATATCTATCAGATCTTACACATCGAATTTTCTAAAGTATATTATGTTAGTGGCAGAGGAATTCGTTTCTCTTAGCTTATGCCCGTAATGTATTTGGGAAAATAATTTGTGTGTTCTGGCAGATATGACGATGTGGCATTCAAAGTGAATGAAGACATGTTATATCCAAGGGTAAGTTCAGCCTCAAGCCTCACAACCAGGAAATAACAAAAATCGGGCAGGCAGCATGGCTATGTGGGTCGCTTCCATTAGGGTGTATTGTCACCTATCTAGAGAAATTCTTTTTTGCTTCTTTAAACTTTCGATGTTGTCCCTTTTGGGAAATGGTGGGTAGCTCCCAACCGTTGGTGACAATATATTCGATACAATCAAGTGCAATGAGTGGTCGGTCATGTGTGGGCCGGGTTGTGAGACGTTCTTGTTGAACCCAGTGTATTCAACTCTAGAAATACACTACCGGCAGGTGGTTCCATACCTTGTCATAGTTGGAATCCAATCTCCAACAAGCGCCCGCGGTTTTGATTGTATACTATATATGTAGAGCGTGAGACGCAAGCGTTCTACTAGATTGCTATTTATTTGTATTTAGACACTATCATAATATCAGAATAATATTGTTTTCAAAAATGTTTTGGGTTATCGTAAGGTAAAAACCATCCGTATTTATGTGTGGATTGGTCTTACGATTATCTTTTCTTTCAAAGGGTTTTTGAAAGTTAAAATCAAATTCTTTTAATCGTTTACTCACGCCAGTCCCATGACTAACCCAGAGTTTATTTTTTTATGTTTTCCCTAAACTCTTGGGTTCTCAAATTTGTACGGGCAGTCCAATAGTTCCGGATTTTACAGATTCATCTGAAGAAGCTTGGAGCAGGAGGCCTCAACGTTAGATATTTAGAGTTTATTTCCGTTGTATTGTATATGTGATGCACTCTGCTGATGTATGTTAGTAAAAATACAGTTTCTATTTCAAAGTGATTATTTATATATTATATTTTATTCCGCTATGATTATGAGACTCTATGTTGTAATTCAGTTCGATCTTCTATCTATTTTCTTCTATTCTAATTTTCTATCTTTCTATTTTTCATCCTCTAACTTCTTTCTATTAATGATTCGTATTTTCATGCAATTTGGGTTGGACGTGACTCGTATTTAGTCAGCTCAAATGGTACGAATTTCCGGGTTGTTATAGTCAGAATAACAACAGATTTCCTGGGTTAGTCCTGGCATCACGTGCCATGCAAAGAGCATGGCTACCATGGTTTCTTCCATAACATCTCAAAATAATACACTGTTGTATCCTTATGAACAGTGAGATGGAGCTTACATGTTGACTACAAACATTGCAGAAACTTCGGCCATGAACAGGAAAGGAAAAGTAGGATTAGTGACCATAAACAACAATGATGTGAGCCTAAGCTTCCCCTGAGTTGTTGAAGGCCAAGTATTGAACCATAGCACTCTCACCATCCAGTCAAAGCAAGCATACAATGACATAAAAAGATGCTGCAAGCCACCATTTTGATTCAGTAGATAAGCAAAATTAACAACCAAAAAATAGCAAAAATCATTGCAAAGCATCTTGTGGATAGTTGTCGTTAGTCGTAGATTACCCATCAAAGAACAAAACAAACAGTGTCTAAGCAAATAACAGATTTCGTGTTAATATCCAAACTTTGATTACTAGAGAAAACAAACAAAAACCCCTAAAAGTACAAGTTCCAACTAGAAAACACGAAACTGAAAAGCCAAGAGCAATTAACAGGACGAAAGACACAGTAATCGTTGAAGACCCACAGACCAGAATGACCCATCACAGACATGAATGTCAAAACATGAAAACAAATCAACATGTAGGAGTTACTGCTCACCATGTCTACTCCACATTAATGTCATCTCCTTTCCTAAGCGGTAACCACTAGTTGAAGAACTTGCGAAAGCAAGAAGTTACTTGAAGAAGTCACAGTGCAGAGAAAGGGAGGGTTAACAGCAGTGGTTATAAGTTGAAAAGTACTGAAGGGATGAGGCGAAGAAATTGGGTAAAACGGAGCTCAGATCGATTCCACGTAAAAGCTCAGATCTGAAATTGATTTTAGGGTACATGGAGGAAAAACCACGCACGACGAGAACAGGGTTATGAAGAGAGGAGAAATTTGCGGAGGCAGTGTTGAGAGAAGATAAGATTTTATGTAGAAAGAGGAAGCGTGAAGAAAGGGGAAAGGTGGATATTTCCTTGTCACCATTTACGATTTTTTCCGTGTATTGAAGCTTTTGTTATCTTTTTTTAATATTTACTTATATAAAGCAGAAATATTATAATTATATACACGTGTATATTTTTAATATCTTATACATAAGAATTGATATATGGATATATATATATATATATATATATATATATATATATATGGATTTTTCATATATGGGTGACGGTTTATATACAAGCATATATCTTGATAGTATATTTTGCATCTTGAATGAGCTGATGTATCCGTTGTTATATAAATTCTCACATTAGCATTTTATACCTTGCGCAAGTTGGCATTTTATACATGCACACACACATATATATAATATAAATATATAATTTATAAACTTAAATAAAATAAAAGACTGTATCCAAATAATATTTAGAAATGTAATATATGAGTTGGATATTATAAGCCCAATAAAAACCTAATAAAAGAAATTTCTTTCAAACTCACTTATAACAGTCACTACAAGTTGGCCCAGCTCCAAATAACTCAAAGTGGGATAAATGATGATGATAATTAACTAAACTTTATGATTAGGGCTTGAGTAAAACAAGTGGCTTCGGTAAATTTATCGATTGTTAAAGGTCGCATTGAACAAAAAGCAACTTGACATAGTGACTCAGGAATGACACAGGTGGAGCATAGGTAGGAACATGATGGTTGATCGAAGAGAAATTATGAGAATTGATACGAAAAGAAATAATGTTTTGATGTCCATATGGTTGAAACTAAAGTTGATGGTTATAAAGACTACAAACTAGGAAACATCTTTTAACACCCCACAAAACACTACAACAAAATGACCCTATTACAACAGTGGAACACCGTTGTAATATACATTTTACAACGGTGGACAAACCGTCGTGTATTAAGAAGTTGTAATAGGCTAATATCTTTTACAACATTTTTGGACTGTTGCAACACCGTTGTAATATGTATATTTTACAACATTTTCCCACCGTTGTAAAATATTTTATTACAACTTTTATTCCCTGTTGTTGTATATTCTGTTGTAACATCAAAGCATATGTATGACAACTGGTGATTGCAGTTACAACTATTTCACACCGTTGTAAAATATTTTATTACAACTTTTTTTGTTGTTGTAACTTACATACACCTTACTAATATAAAGAATTCACATATATTAATAATAATATGATTCATATTTCAATGAAACAAATACAACTATACAGAATCATTCATATATATTAATTAACATAATATTCGATCAACATACACATAGTACATCACCAACTAAACCAGTCATAAAAAACATAACCGTTTCAAAATACATACATCGACTTAACACAAAAGATACATAAGAAAGATAGAAATTTTGTCAACCAAAGATACATAAGAATACCCTACGTGGCCGACGACCATCCATCCATAAATGAGCATATGGTTTTCCCTGAGTACCGAGTGAGAAAATCAGACTGGAAATATGCTGCAGTAATGAAATAGTGTAAAAAAAATGAAAAATGAGATACCTTAGGTCCTTAAAATGATTGATGAGGAGAAGTTGCAGCAAGAAACAAATATTTGGTAAGTTTATCATGTTGATTTTTTATTTTCACTAAAGAACTTCTAGCTATACATATTGCCTTTGCTTTCTGCTCCTTCCAGTCATTTTCCACCAATATAAATCAAAACGAAATCCCAAACAATTAATAATAATATTACACTTAATAATCACAAAATAAGAAATATAGAACTAACCATTCGTTTGTGTGAAATTATCTTTTAAATAAACACCCCAAGACAATTCAGAGGATTGAGTAAGCACCTGGTACTGATTAAGTTCTAAGGATGGCATATCTTGCACTGATAGCTGTGATTTTTGTTCCTCTGAGTTCATTTTTTCGGTCTCCTTTTCTATTCTTTTCACTTCATCTTTATTCTCTGGAAATTTAAAATGAAAGATTAGTACCATTGCAAAGGAAAACAATATTTGCAAATGGAGCCGGATAGTTTCTTATCTTGCACTGATAGCGGTAAGTATTGCTTATATTAGACAATCAGACAATTCAATGTTCACTAGATTACCAAAATATTCCTATGTTACGAGCATCAATAATGAGAAAACATGGATTTCATTGCAAGTGACAAAGAATATTTGAGCATTCAAATAGCTCATGTAACTCATCAATTAATATAGCTACTGATTAGAAAATTTTAATATACTACTGCCTTCTTCAATGGAAAACATGATAGTATGTCAGCCTATGTTCATCCATGATCTAATTTTGAAGTGTCCTGCACAAGTTGGATTTGCATGCGCCTCACGTATATATCAAATTGCAAGTTTATATATTTTTCCATCCAACCAAGTGTTATTATACAATTTAAAAAAAAACTATTTTTTATCCCTCCATGTAGTATACAAGAAAATTACATATAGAACTTAACATAGAAAGTGAAGTCTCAACCATACATGGGCAAGACAGTATGACTAATGGCACACTAATAGTTTGAAAATAAGAGACTTACATGTATGCTCCTAATCCCAGCAGCAAAGGCACTCGCCATTGAGAACCAAATCCATCTGAGATAGATTGCAGTTAGAACCCTTCTTTTTTCTAAGTAAAAAATGGATGAGTTTGCTGCAGTAGTGGTACTTGATGTTTAAAGATATTACCGCATACTTGGATGATATGAGATCGTGTGATATTTGTTCCCATCAACACGCGTAGACTTGTAAAATTGTCCGTAAATCTTGTTTTACTTTTCTGACCACTGATTCATTTGTCTGTTGTTGAAGAAAGAAACTTGCTACAATAATCAAGTTCATATTAAAATAACATCTGTTATATTTTTACAACAAGGTATCAAAACATGTTCCGGAGAAAAATGAATTTCACTCTATACTTTACAAATAGTTTCAAGCTATGGTACTACCTTAAAGAAATAAATGGTATGAATAAGCAACATACCTAGGAGCTCTGTACAGTAAGAAAGTGGAACATCTGTGTCTTTGATCTTGAATATAGTTTCAGGGGATGTTATAACGCTATACTCCTCCCATCCAGTCATTCCCCATACAAAATCGCCAACCCTGAAATCTGGATGCGCTGAATCGATCACTTTACTTACACAAAAACCCGTTAGCAGCTGCATGTCACAATATCAAGACGATTAACACATTTGTTCAACTCACACATTCACACAATATGGGGTTAAATCTTGTATATTTCTGCAATAGTTCCAGGATAACCTTTATTTATACAACCCATGTGTGCTTTCACAAAGCTTAAAACCACATGATCGTACATGTGTCATATGAAATATGAAAACCCAAGAATTAAACCATAATTAAGAGATAAATCATAAAGGGTACATAGATGCTTCAGCTTTTTAGTTGTAACGTGGTAGTAGGAATTCAATGGAGAATTATAATCCAGGGTTAGCTTTAAATTCTATTAAACTAGATTAAGGCAATTTCAATACATAACACACACATGTATATGAAACAAAAATGGTCATACCGAGCCAGGAACAAAATCAGGTACATAGCTATCTTCATGTTTAGTCATTCTATTTCGCAGGTAGGGATCACAAGAGAGATACAAATTCTTCAATAAAATAGCGTTGGATCCTTCTTCCACATTCAACTTTATGTTCTTGTTGCTTGTTATCTCCATATCAGTTTCTTTTGGTGCACCTGACACATAAAATATCACCTATAGTGAATAAGTAGCTGCATGGTCAATGCAAAAAAATCATCTTTTTCCATTCTAAATATGTATCCTATATTGAAACGCAGACAATAAATTTGTATGACACTATGACAATATATCATGGAGTTATAAAATATAATAATTATCTTTAAATATTTGCCATAAATACAGATGAATGTTGAACATTTTAGTATATTGCAATGTTAATGTCCACTTCAAAACTATGATATACCCTTTGGACCACGTCCATTCATTACTTGCAGCAAGGTATAAATATAAACTTATGCATATTAAACTATGATTTTATACTGCCATCAACTAAAATAATTAACACTTAAATGTTTTATTATTTTATACAGAATTTGTATGAGTTTGGGAAGAATTTGCAAACACCAGGTGCATTACATTGCGTAGAACATAATTGTCCTGGGAATTTTAACTCAAGAGCCCAACACTTAACTCAGTAAACAGAACTTCCCATTTTTCTATATATGTAAATATATATGTTAATATGTATCTTACTGTGGGGATGAAGTGGCACATTCACATATCAATGCATATGCCATACACACTTCATCTGCACAGAACCTGGCTAAACACTTCAAAGTAATCAATTTTTTTTTAAATCTTTTTGCCAGTAAGCAATTATGTTCAACAATGGGCATCCCAACTTTAATACACACATGCATATATCCACCAATGTGTCTCTTGCTGCTTTAAGGAAAAACCATCTCCATATATTGGCTTATATGGCATGGGTCTCTTGTAGCAAAGGCATGAACCACTACAGGTGTTAATCCATGTTCACAGAATAAAAATATTCATTCTCTTTTACACTAAACACGGTTAAACATTTACACAAATTTATAACAACCTCTGTATATTATATAGGGTTACAATTTAACAAATAGAGATCTCATACTTAATTCATAACATTTAATTAACACGCAATATTATAGCTTAACAAATGTTAGCCTCCTAAGCATTCTACACAGCAACTGTTTAGGTCTCCCTTAGCATTTTCATAACCAGTTCTTATTGACTTTTAATAGCTTCCTATATTGCCTGCAAAACTCTTAAGACTGCCTCATTATAAATGAGACACTGGTTATATACAGATGCATTAAGCAACTCACTCAACTTCAAAGAATGGTGTACATTAAACTGTCTCAACTTATATATAGCATATGATCATGTATTCATTGAACAGAGCACCAATGTTTAAACTTTATAAAGCAATGGTCACATATTCATCAACTAGTACAAATGTATTCGATCAATTTCAGGAAACAGTTGTTGTACGCTAATCAGTCTTAACTTATAGGTACTCTTAGAACAACCTAGTCTGACCAAATTATTAATTTATCCCAACATGGTAATCATTACTTCCGATATGTGTATGTATATACAAGTGTATTCCCATCTGTATACACATATGTATCCACTTACTTCCAAATTTTTATCTGATTGCAACTAGAAAGCAAATCGAAACCAACATCAATCATTCACTATAACAGCAGGCCATTCAAAACAATAGGGCATCCAATACAGAGATCGACCAAAAGAACAACATATAAGTCATGCATTCATGGATTAGAAAACCAAGTTAACAATCATGCAATAACCTAAATCAGGCAACTGTCAAAACTGAAGAAACCAAGCAACTAAACATAGAATTCACACCACTATTACTCCAGGCAACAAATTTATTTGAGCAAAGAATATCGTGAGTATATACTCACCGCTGGTGACTGCTAAGAGAAGTAGGAATGGTTTCTGGACCTCCCCGGGCTTTACGACAACCAAAACAGCAGCAGGCGGCCCTTGCGTTGGCGAAGAAAGAGAAAGACAGCAGGTGCTCTGTTCGGGTGATGGTGCGGATGACTGGACGGCGGCGTTGATTTAGAGAAGGGCCGAAAAGGACTGATTTTGGCTTCCATAGTCGAGATTGGGGGCATTTTTAATTTTTAGGTGAGGAAAGAACAAAAGCTCGAAGGCCATGAATTTCGATGGAGCACCGTTCTTGAATTTGGGAAATTTTGTGAGGATGAACAGATTTCAATTTTTGGGAAATCTCCCTTCTCCCTCCGTTGGAAAATCCCAGAAGACAAATACTGGAGGGGGACGCTCGGCTCATCCAATAGAAGAAGCGAGAACAGTGTAGAAACACGGTAAAACCAAGGGACAAGCGTAGAAGAATCCAGATCCAGCTGAACAGGTGGCAACCAATTTCAGCTAACTTTAACAAATGACAAGTTAATTAAACAAATATATTGGGGTATACCATTATCTACAATGTACTCAACACAATACAATGTATTTATTTTATTTTTATTTTATATTTTCATATCAAAATAAATTTCAAAAGCCAAATTCAAATATAAATAAATTATAAATAAATCTCAAGTTTTAAATGAACTAGATCCATTTCTCCAAAATTGTATTTATCCTCCACTACTAAGATAAATCCCATTTTGACAACCGTTCATGTTGAATTTAAATTTGCAGAAGGAACCCCCCTTATAAATATATTCAAACTATGTCCAAAATAAATTAAATTTCAAATTTCTATGTCTAAAACCAATTATAAATGTCTTTATTTTTACCGTTGAACCTTAATTTATTCTATATTTTAAGTGTCAAAATTTCTAAGTCGCTACATTCATCCTCCAAAAATCCAGGTTGTTACAATTATATACTATTAAATATTTAATAGTAATTTTTAAAAAGTAACTATTATTTATTAATCATCAATTAAGCGGTTTTTATCTAATCTAATAGTAATCAATAGTAATTGGTATTAATTTGTAAATTTATTATTGAATATGAATTATTCTTAAATGTTAATATTACTAATTATTAAATATAAGTTGTTATTAATATTTGATAGGTCTCTAATACAAGAAATAGAAAAAAGAGTTACTAAAAATAAGTTTAAACAACTTTCTAATTTAACTATTAATTATCAGAAATTAATTAGTATATATTAGTTATGACAACAGAAAAAAAAGAAAAGTTGTGATATATATGTTTATTACAACAGTGATTTTTTCACAGTTGTAAAAAACATTTATTACAACAGTGTGTTCTGCACAGTTGTAAAAAGGCATTTATTATAACTGTGCTTTTTTGCACAGTTGTAAAATTAAAGTTGTAATATGGTGTTTTTGTTGTAGTGAAAATTGGCTTACACATCCTGCCATTTTATTAAAAGATGAAAATAGGGACATGGACAAACATATAGAAAATTTAGGTGCAAGAACAATAAGTTTTTTCTGGTAAGGGTTAAAGTGCCAGTAATATGAATCGCAATTCCCAACTTAAGAAGGAATTAAAATTATAACAGCTTGGTAGGTGATGTAATGACTGATGATTGTTTGGGAATTGACAAGGTGATAGCGATATATAATGACAGTGGTGGTTAATCGAGACTGCGAAGTATTAGCGGGTTAGGAGGTGGCGATAGTAGTTGGTCGAGAAGACAAGGTTGCATCAGACAGTAGGAGATAACATGGTTGGTCGAAGTGGATTAGGCGACGATGGTAGAAGTCGAGATGTGATAGGTTATTGGTCGATATTTTATTTGTGTACAATAAACAGTCCAAAATGCTATATAAAACTAACATTTTTTGTAAGTGAAAACATACATAGCACTATATATGTATAATGTTAATTTAATTTAGCATTTTTTTTTTAAAATATGATATTACTAGATCGGTTTATCATTTTTAACTTTAAAATTAAATAACACTATAGTGATTTTATATTAGCTTAATTTCACATTTGTTGAACTACAAAAAATGAATATATCATTTTGTGTGTGGCATGTTTATTTAATTTATCATTGCATGTTAATGATATTTAAAATATTAGATTGATATATCACCTTAATTATGAAGTACATTACCATGCCTGAAGTAAGAAAAATGACTGTATAATTTTGAATTTTTGAGCTATAAGGAAAGGAGCATAGCATCATCATGATTTAATGCTAATATAATTTAGCATTTTAAGAATAAAATGGATTATTTAAAAAATATGATCAATGATGATGATGCATGGCACAACGAGCAATGGTTGCAGCGAGGTGGTTCGTGTTTGATTCAGGAGAGGACGACGAGTCAGGGAGGAATTTTAGGGGGAGGTATTGATAGCAATGGTAAAGATTTAGAAGACAATGATAGTGAGAAGGTGAAATTGATGACAAGGATGAAGACGTTGAAGACAATGGCGATAAGCAAGAGAGGGGCGTGCCGACAGATATATAAGGGCAACAACAGTTGAAGGGAGGTGCAGATCCACGTCGACAAAAGAGAGAACATGATTTTTTTCCTTACACCTAAATTTGAAAAGTTTGTAACTGGATCATTTTTTCGTAATATCTATGTTTCTTCCGGTTTTAACATACCAAGCCCCACATAATCCTTTCCTTTGTAATTCCATAATTTTTTTTATCTTTATGTATTCTTTTACGAAGTCATGGAATAGGATCTTCTATTTTACTCACTTTCATCTTTTATGCATAGTTTCGATGATCGAACCATGGGTCGAGCCATGTTGAAGCAAGATAAATGTTCTAGTGGTTCAACCGATCAGAACATGAAATACGTATCGATCATTATTTTCTATTTTAAATGTAAAACTATTTCTATTACGTTAAATGTTAGCAAATTATATGTTCATATAGACTTTTTATAATAGGAGTCATGTTTTGCTCAAGTAAACCGCTCATTTTGATGTCTCCAATGTTCAACCTATGAACTTTAGGATCTTAGCCTATTGCATCATGCCACTTGCTACCTGAGTTAGTGGTCTTTTACACAACATGTTAATTTTCTCAAAGCTTGGCCTTTCAATCTTCTCCAACTCCCCTACTGTTATAGTATTGATAATTTATTGGTGAATGATTTGGGTGCCATTAAATTTGAATTCCTATCGGTCTTTCTACTCCAAAAAATGCAAGAGAATTGACTAGACAAACTTCCTCCCGCTCAAATCTAAAACGGGTAGACTGACAAGCACCTTGCTCCCGACTGATAGCAACAAAGAAACTTTCGTACCTTTGCAACTTCTAGCTTTTTGGACCCTCGATAATATATTGATTTAAAAATATTCTATAATAATCTTAGTGCAAAACAATAAGTTTTATAACTTTTTGGCATAAAAGAGGTTCACATCAACAAACATTCATGAAGTTTACGTTGGTAATATACCATGTTGTCCGAAATTGATAAGGCAGCCCAATAATTGGTGGCTAAGGTTATGAAATCATTTTTTAATTTGATTAAGCAAAAAATGAAGAACAAGGTGGTTATTTTCCTTGAATTTGAGGATTTGTGTTGCTTAATAAGTTTGGCTCAAAAGCTTATTCAAGATTATAATGTTAGACCATTGGTTCACGCATGTCATTTCATTTTCAAAACCAAAAATTTACATGGTACAAGAAACTGATCGATGTAAAGTGATCGTCAAGAGAAAGAACTGGTAGGAAAGAAAAGTGAAGAGAAATAAAAGAAGGAAATAAAAGAGAAAGAAGATAACAAATGGATTATAAACATAATCACAGAATCTGTAGTACATTACATAATGCATCAGATAACATATAGTAGTAACAATCACAAATATAAAACTGGCAAGATAGTAATAACTATATAAACCATATAAATAGAGTACACAATATATTAATAAACCCAACTGATACAGTGTCTTTAACAAGAATACATAACGCTGTCAAGGCTTCATAAAGATATATTACGGAATAAACAATGACAATACAAGTATAAATAGGAAAGACTTCGCCTTCTACTATTCCACTTGCGCAGCTTTGAATAATACATATAAATGTCACTTGGTCTGCTCACCAGCATCGTTGATGATCACCCAAGGTAATAAAAGGGAAATAAATCCTTGAGTCAGAACACATTCGAGTATGAGCGATAAACAAATTTCAAAGTTCTCTACAAGTCGCAGTAATATACATGACATAGAGCGTATAAAGAATCATGCATGTCCCGCTCCCACATTTATAGAGTTAGCACATAACAGTCAATTTATGCTACACTATGATAAACATCAAATAGAGAAGGTGTGATAGATGTCCAAGTACCAAATAGTTATAAATAAGTAAATAACCATAATATCCATCAACCATCCTCTCATTCACTCACTCGATGCGTTAAGTATACATTACTCAATACTTTGGTCACCAAATCCATCGAGGAATTGGCAATCCCTACTGCAACGGGCACTACCAAACTATTTATATATCCAAATGCACTTGACTATAGCAGATAACCTACCCAGTCCATACTACAACTGGCGCTGGGTCCGGGCCGATCAGTCCATACTACAACTGGCGTTGATCCATCTTTGTACCCCTCTCTCAAAGGTGTACTAAAATGATGAGCACCAATAACTCCTTTGCATGCGTTCTCCATAGAAGAATCCATCTTAAAACTATCTATAAGACAACCCTCTGAAGTCGATCGACGAGTGCGCTATCCCCGACCAACTGCACTACCGTGAGACCTCATCGACTGTCCTCCAACTCGTAACAACTACATGTCATCCCATCCTCATATGACAATCATCTCAATACGAGTCTTTTCTGCATCTTGGAGAAAACTATCCATCGCAGCAGCCTTGCTTCCCATCCTAAAATCATCGTCGTCAAATGACAAATTACTGGTAGAAGCACCGCATCCTCATATCAATCCGAAGCCACTGATTGTAGAGCCATCATATCAAAATCACTATCGAATGAACCATCATGTCCTACTACTTGAAATTGCATTATCGTCCATGTCAAATTGGCCAGAGCGGCCAATAACAATATCAGTCGATACTGATCACTCCATAGTAATCGATAACGACTGACCGGATCACGTATATAACCAGAATTAATTAAATACCCATCCAAAGAAAATGTTCGGCATTTGCCGCGAAGTCCAGTTCGTCGCCATGTCCATTTATCATCTTTAGTGTCGCTCAATCTTCAAATCTATCCATGCACTCTGAATCTTCTTCGAGAATTTACCTCATTCGCTTGAATTTATAATCCTTGTGCATTCAATTAATATACACTGATATGTGCATATGATCGATAAGCACAAACTCAAAAGAATGAGATTTCCTAATACTAAATTGCCTACGAATGACCTTTCAAGCTAAACTAAGCAAACAATTTAACCATGCAATTAATAGTCAAATAAATTCAAGAAAGTAATGACAAATATTTTTCTCTTTTATGGCACCCTCCCTCTCATTCCCGCCTCTTCCTTTTGAACTATCCCGTTGTCGTCCCTTTCCCTCTTAGACGTCCACCCATCATGTTCCATCCGCCACCGATGTTGCTGCCTGATCCTCCTTCTCATCTTGCTTCACTTTCTTCTTTCACCCTGTCTAATCCTTTCCTACCAACTGCTCCTCTTATCACTACCAACCCTTCGGCCCATCCACCTCTCTGCCATAAACCTCCTCCTCCCACTTGAATTAAGCCAAACTACCCCAATAGGTGGTCAGGTATGTTCAAATCCATGTCGTGGAATATGGGCTCCAACAACCCCATCCAATTTTACCTGAACTTCAAAGGGGAAGCAATTATTCCCTATGATGATGTTATCAGTGTTTCCAAGTTAGTTTGGAGTGACTGCATGGTAGGTTTATTCTTAGATAGGCCTCTTTCTTATATTGTTGTTGTGTAACAATTGAATAGTGTATGGAGATTGAAGGGTTCAATTAAGGTTTGGTTTGATGGTTGTGTCTTCTTATTTCAACTCTCAAGTAAAGAAGATAAGAGTAAGATTTTATGTGCAAATTCTATTATTATGAGAAATGAAATTTTTATCATTCAAATATGGAACCCCTATTTAGGAAATGTTTGTGGCAATGTAAAGGTAGTTCCAGTTTTGTAACAACCCAGGGGTTTTCCGGCCCTGAAAATCGACATAAATACCTTTACCGTAACTCATGCCGACCTTCCAAACACCGAAAACACTTGACGTTATTAGAAAGAATTTAGAGGGTGAGATAAGAAAGAAAGAAATATTAGAATAGAAGAAGAAGAAACACCACAACACAGAATCAGAGTCTCACATCGCAACGGGACAAAATATAATATAGAAATAAATCTTTATTGAGAGCTTTAAAATACTTACAATCATCAGAGTATATCACACATCTGGACAGTTATAATAACCTGTCCTCAGATACAACACACAGCGGAATAGTAGCTATATAATATCACACGTCTGGACTCTTCCAGCTCGTCTCTTCACATCGTTCGATAACCTGAACCTGTACACCCGGGCTAACCCGAGCATTTACAAAACACCGGGTCAGTCTGGTGAACCAGAGTGAGATAAACTCGCACAGTATTAGGGGTATCACACAACCTGATTTTAAAGTTAAATCTCTCAAAGAAAAGGATAATCGTAAGACCAAATCCACACATAAACACGGACGGTTTTTACCTTATGATAACCCAAAACATTTTTGAAATCAATATCTTGTCTGATATTATAATAATGTCTAAATACAAGTAAATAGAATCTACTAGAACGCTTGCATATCACGCTCTACATATATAGTATACAATCAAAACCGCGGGTGCTTATTGGGGATTGGATTCCGACCTTGACAAGGTATGGGACCACCTGCCGATTGTGTATCTCTAGAGACGAATACACTGGGTTCAACAAGAATGTCTTGCAACCCGGCCCACACATGACCGACCACTCATTTCGCTTGAGTGTATCGAATGTATATCACCAACGGTTGGAATCAAACCACCGTTTCTCGAAAAGGGACAGCATCGAATATAGATTAAAGAAGCAAATAGGAATTTCTCTAGATAGGTGATTATACACCCTAATGGGAGCGACCCACATAGTCATGCTGCCTGCCCGATTTTTTTTCATTTCCCGGTTGATGAGGCTTGAGGCTAGAATTCCCTTTTTGGGATATCTGGTCACCATTCACTTTGAATGCCACATCGTCAGATCCATCAAGTCACTAATTGACGTCCACAAGTATACTCTGGGTATAAAAGAAGTGCCCCTCTTTGCCACCACTCGGTATATTTGTAAAAATCAACGTACGTGGTTTCAGGAAATACTCTGTCAGACATTCGTCCATACAAGTCATCCAGGAACAGGATGAACCGAAGGTACTCTCCTACTGCGTCTCATATAGGAATCACCCCATGGATCAGTAGCGAGAAGTCCTTGCAACCCGTAGATTCCGACCACGACAGGACCACAGTACATCTCTGGCTGCAGACCAGAGATTATTAGCAGTTCTCCCGTTCACGAAAATCTACGGTCTTCAATGCTCCATCTCGATCATCTTCTAATATCTTCACGTATTTGTTGGTTGGAATGGTTTTCGAATATAAATTTGATCCCGGTCTTTCCGTACCAACAATCGTATTGGACAGATTTGATAGTCAGTGATTTAACTATCAAAATAAATAGTGATTCAATCATGACAATCAAATGGGTTCACTGGTCCAGTATTCAACATCACTTGGCCTTTTAATTAAACAACATTATGAAATACCCTTATTTATTACTCGACAGAACCCAGTGCTTATTCTGTTGGATAAAACCCTACCTTTACATTATTATTTCACTTATGGAAATAAATTATCACTAATCCCTTTTCCCATTACAACTAATGTAACACCCCGAATTTTAGTTAATACTAAAATTCACTAATTACAGGATTAATAATCTCAGACGTGGGAATTGGGGGTAACGGGCTGCGTTATTGCGTTCGTCTCGGAAAAATACGCGAAATAGAGTCCGAGTTTTCGAGAATCGGAGTCCGTATGGCCCGGTTATGGCCCAAAGAAGTTTGCAGAAAAATTAGAGCTAAAAACAGATTTAGGAATTTAAATTTAGATTTTAAATTAGAACCAGCGGGGCCAGCCGGGAAGATTCCCGCCCTAAGCATGTCGACAGGGCTGTCGACAGGCCTGTCGACAGGGGTGTCGACATGCCTGTCGACTTGCCTGTCGACACGGCGTGTCGAACCAGGGTGCTTGGGTGCACCAGATCTGGTTTTCTGGCTAGGGCTGGGCTGGGTTCTAGAGATTTCCTAAATCTAACGGACCTAAATTAATCTAGGGTTAATCTAAGGGCCTAAAACACTCTCTTAATCTATAAATACACCCTAAACCTACCTTAATCCATACTAAAAATAGAAATGAAGGCCTCATGCCGCCAAATTAAATCCTAGAAGGAGTCTCCATTAATCTAAGAAGGAAGTTTCAAGCTAATCCCTCTCAAATCATTCTCTAATCATCACCATCTTCATAATTAGCAACTAATCCCTCTTCATAAGTTGGTTAATTTTGGGTTTGGTGAGTTTCTATCACTTTAACACCAATTGTTAAAGTAAGTAGATTGGGTGTAATGAGACTTATGGTCTTAAATGCGGATTAGTGAGTTTGAATCATGTATAATGATATGTTACTCTATGTTGTTCTATGTTTATGCATATTTGATAAGTTGGTTTATGCATGCTTAATAAGTTGATTTATGCATGTTTAACAAGTTGGTATATGCATGCTTAACAAGTGGATTTATGCATATTTAATGAGTGGAATTATGCATGTTTAATAAAGTAAGTTATGCAAGATAAGTATATGTTTAAATGCAAGTTTAAAGTGATATGCAAGTTATGCATGCTTATGCAAGTGTGTGGATGCTTATGCAAGTCATGTATATGTTTAAATGCAAGATTTATGTGATATGCAAGTTATGCATGCTTATGCGAGTATATGAATGCTTATGCAAGATATGTATATGCTTAAATGACATGATATGCAAGTTATGCATGTTTATGCAAGTTATGTATGCTTATGCAAGTATGTGAATGTTTATGCAAGTATGTGAATGCTTATGCAAGTTATGTGTATGCCTAAATGCATGTTTAACATGTTATGCAAGTCATGAGAATGCTTATAAGCAAGTTCAACATGTTATGCAAAATATGTGTATGGTAATATGCAAGCTCATATGCAACATGTTATGCAAATCATGTGTATGATAATATGCAAGTTTGGGTTAAATGTGGTTGGGTTAAAATGTGTTCATATATGCAAGTTGACATCCTCTTAACCCATGACAAAGTTATATGCTAAACCCATGATATTTGTGATGGATCTTCCCCTTTTATTATGTCATGAAATGAGAACGATTTACGTGGGGAACGATGGGGTTGGTAAATATGTTAATAAATGAATGATTGGGTATGATTAAGCATACCATAAAAATAAATTACCATAAGAGGGAATTTACCTATTGAGTTAGGTCTACCCCATGGGAATTTACCTATTGAGTTAGGTCTACCCATGTTATGGAAAACTTGATATTAATTAGGGATAATTAATATGGGGGTGATTAATTAGGTGTAATTAATCGACTAAGACACGAGGTTGGACTCATTTGTAGTGTAAAACTTCCCGGACCCGACCGGCTTAACCAGTTGCTACAAATGTCAGCCCAATGTGAGAGGTCTTAGCCATAAATTAAATACGTGATTAAGGTAAAGACACGAGGTTAGACTCTGTTATGACGTAAGACTGCCCGGATTCTACCGGCTTAACCAGGCGGTCATAACAGCCAGTCTAATGTGGGAGGTCTTTATGGGAGATCACGGTCTTAATTAATTAAGAAACACTTAACCATAGTAGCATGTAGTGGGACATGAGGGGTTAAGTGGGTGCCTTGGGTGGCATGAGGAAATTTTGTGGTTGCCTTGGGTGGCATGTGGAATCTAGTGGGTTGCCTTGGGTGGCAATAGAAAATACGATTAGAATACTTAACCAAGTGGAAACATGTAATTAAACATGATTAAAGGGTTAAGTGGGGTACACTAGATATTTGACAAGCTTAAGTGGGTAGCTTGTGGGGGCCCATTTCAACCAATATCCCAAACGTATCTTTGTGGGCTCGACCCATGTCGAGTGACGGGACACGCATATTGGGCTTGATTATAAGAGGCCAAAACGGGTTAGCGGTGGCAACGCAAGTACAACGGGTTTCATATGCGTGTGTGGGCCCGGGCTGGTAGATAAGCCGTTGTTGCATCGTGTAGATATAAAGCCGTGCACCATTGATAGTATTGGGTAGCCACTTTAGGGGAGTGATACACCCCACTGTGGGACCAGCACGGGTATCTACGGTAGGGAGCCGATCGATGGGGAGTAGTGGGTACACCTAATGAAGATAGGGGCAGACGGCACCTATGTAGGCGTACACGAAACTACTGGGTAAGAATTACTGAGTACACCCAGTGAAGATAGGGGCAGATGGCACCTATGTAGTGGGCTAGGGGTACACGAAACTACTGGGGAAATTTTCTAAGTCCTTGGAAGGGATCAACCTTTAAGTAGGAATGACTGGTGTGGTGCAGTGTAGTAATTACCCTTGGGTGGGTAGATGCGTCCTGACGATTATCTTAGCTTATCCTAAGTCTACCAAGCTGCTTAGTGTAGCCATTCATCCCCAGATATTACCGTAGGCCAAGTTTATGTCTTCTCTGGTTACTTTAATGATTGTATTGTTAAAGTTATAGGACTCACTCGGACTTATGTCTGACCCCGTTGTTTTTATTTTTTTTTCCCAACCCTCAGGTCCTACGGTGGATCCTAGCAGTAGTAGAGCTTGATCGGATTGCTGTTCCAGTCTTTCGGAGCTTGGGTAGATGTAAAGCTCCAGTTATCCAGTTATCTTTTCTTTTGTCATGGCTATTGTATGAGAGAGTGGGATTATGTACTTCTTTATTTTGACGGATATTGTACTTGACTTTTATCATGGTTTTATGATGTAACCAGACATGTTTATTTCCGCTGTTATGAGATGATGTTTTTAAAATTTCAAGTACTATTTATATTTGTCTTGGTGTAATTTTTCTGTTCTATATTCACTAAAATACTCCACCGATGCTATGGCATTCCCTTTGTGAGTGACCATAGCGGGCGTGGGGTGTTACACGTGGTATCAGAGCAAAGGTTACCGGAACAGATAAAATTTTTAGAAAACTATTTTTCTAAAAACATTTTTGGAAGAGATATTTTCAAAAACATGTCTTTTAAGAGAAAAGTTTTTGAAAGAAAAGCATAATCCCCAATAGCCATATCTATATCCTTCGAACCCTTCGTTTTGAATCTTTCCTTTTTCGTTTCAGCATGGCCGAGAATCTTATCTTTCCAGAGGGTGTGACGGTACCAGTATGGTATAGGAGATTGATGGAGGCTAGGGCCACCACGGCGGGTCCAGCAAATATTCCTCCACCAACCGTAGCACCCGATCTTCCTCCTCCCCCTCCTCCTCGCACGGATACTTTTGCTAAGACTTGCAAGGAATTTAAAGCTATGGGAGGGAAACCTTTTCAAGGATCTGAAACTTTTGTGGAGGCTAGAGATTGGCTTAAGGAGGTGGAAGAGTTGATAGATATCTTTGAGATGGAAGAAGGAAAGAAAGTCAAGTTGGCTGCTTGGTTAATGAAGGGAGAGGCCTCATTCTGGTGGGAGGTCACTAATGGAGAACGCCCCGTTGACTCTTGGGCGGATTTTAGGCAAAGATTTGTGGCAAAGTTTCTCTCAAGGGCGGAGGAAAACTTGTATATGGAAAGATTCTTGACTCTAAAGCAAGGAAATCTTTCGGTGAAGGAATATGTTAATAAGTTTAATCAATTGGCAAGGTTTGGCCTAGATATGGTGAATACACCGGAGAAGAAGGCTTTGAGGTTCGTGAAAGGCTTGAATGAACCTATGCATGGGTTGGCTATGACTCATATCCCTATGGGGGCCACCTTTGAGAAGCTAGTTGACATGGCACTCATGTATGAGGAAGAGAAGGGTCCTAATGCTAATAAGGCACCCGAGAAGAAGGGAGATCAAAAGAGACCTCAGCAACAACAGCAAAGCAAAGGTGGGAAAGGCAACGGTGGCAAAGGCAAGAAGAAGAAGTGTTTCAATTGTGGGACACCTGGCCACCTAAGCAAGGATTGTCGCAAGAAGAAGAAGACTGGCTGCTTCCACTGTGGCGAAGCAGGGCATTTAGTGAAGGATTGCCCTAAGAAAGGGCAAAGGACGGGATCTACCTCAGGAGGACAGGTGCAAGCTCTTATGGCACCGAGTCAGGCTAGGGGGCAAGTACAGGCTCTCGCGGTTCCACCAATTCAGGAGAGAGGTAGAACTATTTCCGTTGAAAGTCTGGTTTTTCTATTTGACCATCCTGTCCGTACATTGTTTGATTCAGGCGCATCGCATTCGTTTATTTCATCATCATTAGTTGAGTTACTGCACTTAGACACCAGTCTGGTAGATGATCCCTTGGTTGTTTCAAACCCAATTGGGGGCTCCACTTATTTATCCATGGTATGTTTGGGTTTGAAGATTTCTATACTTAGCATTGAGTTTAGATGTGATGCTTTTGTGTTGGGCTTCACGGGCTATGGGTTGATTTTGGGCATGGACTGGTTATCCAGTAATGGTGTCGTTCTTGATTGCGAAAGGAGAGTTGTTAGGATCATGACCCGCTTGGGTAACACTCTCGAGATTTCTTGTAATCCCATGGACTCTGTTATGCTAAGTTATCTTGAATCGCTTGACGCTTCGGTCGAGAGTTTGCAATTTGTTAGAGTGGTCCGGGAATATCCGGATGTGTTTGAGGAGGTGAAGGGCTTACCTCCGAAGCGGGAGATTGACTTCCGAATATATTTGGTGGATAATGCTAAACCGGTATCTTTACCAGTGCGCCACATGGCTCCTCGTGAGAGGAGGGAACTCCATAAGCAAGTAGGGGAGTTACTTGAGAAGGGGTTCATAAGACGGAGCATATCGGAGTGGGGTGCTCCAGTAGTATTTGCTACGAAGGCGGATGGGTCCCTCAGACTTTGTGTAGACTATAGAGAACTCAACAAGCTCACAAAGAAGAATAGACACCCATTTCCGAGAATAGATGATCTTTTCGATCAGTTGGTTGGCGCTTCCGTATTTTCTCAGTTGGACTTGGCCACGGGGTTTCATCAGTTGAGGGTGGCTGAGGATAGCATAGACAAGACTGCCTTTAGAACTCCGGATGGTTTCTATGAGTGGCTGGTGATGCCATTTGGGTTGACGAACGCCCCTGCATACTTTGTTGATTTGATGAGTAGGGTGTTCAGGGAGTTCCTTAATAAATTCGTGGTGGTCTTTGTGGACGATATCTTAGTATTTTCTAAGAGTGAAGAAGAGCATGCCCTACATCTTGGGGAAGTGTTGAAGACTCTTCGAGCACATAGCCTTAAGGCTAAATTCTCTAAATGTCACTTCTGGAGGAAGGAAGTACGGTTCTTGGGGCACGTGGTCTCCAAGGAAGGGATAGCTGTGGATCCCGCGAAGGTAGTATCAATTCAGGATTGGAAGGTTCCGAAGAATGCTACCGAAGTAAGAAGTTTCTTGGGGTTGGCGGGTTATTATAGGAAGTTTATTAAAGACTTCGCGAAGATATCAGCCCCATTAACCCGCTTAACAAAGAAGAATCTTGTTTTCACATGGGACGTAGATTGTGATGATGCGTTCCGACGGTTAAAGAGAGCTTTAACCACCGCTCCAGTTTTAGTGTTGCCAGATGGGAGCAAGCCATTTGTTGTCTATACTGATGCCTGTGGGACAGGACTTGGCGCAGTCTTAATGCAAGAGGGAAGGGTAATAGCCTATGGTGGAAGGCAGTTGAGGGCACATGAGAAAAATTACCCTACCCATGATCTAGAGCTGGCCGCTATTGTTTTTGCGCTTAAGATTTGGCGCCATTATCTTCTTGGTGAGAGATTCGAGTTGTTCACTGACCATAAATCTTTGAAGTACTTGTTCTCTCAGAAGGATCTAAACTTAAGACAGCAAAGGTGGATGGAGTTCCTAGCATCTTATGATTTCGAGATAGCATATACCCCTGGCAAGGGTAACGTGGTGGCGGACGCCCTGAGCAGGAAGAGGTTGTCCTTGAGTCCATTGTTCGTGGAACGACGAAGCTTGGAGTTTATCTCGATGTTTGATTTCAGACCTTCCATTGATTATGTACCCGGTTTGCTAGCTTCCTTGGAAGTTAGGCCTACTCTTTTGGGGCGGATTGGGGAAGCCCAGAGGGACGACCCACAGTTGGTTGAGTTGATGGAGAAGCTCATAAGGGGGGAGTCGTCCAGCCATTTGAGTAGGTACACCCTAGACGATAAGGGGTGCTTGCGTAGAGAAGGTAGACTTTGTGTACCGCAAGATGAAGGGTTGAGGAAGGTTATTCTTGATGATGCACACCGTTCTAGGATGACCATTCATCCCGGTGGGGACAAGATGTACCAAGACATGAAGAGGGTTTTCTTCTGGGCCGGTATGAAGAAAGATGTGGCCGAATATGTTGCTCGATGCTTGGTATGCCAGCAAGTGAAGGCGGAGCAAAGGAAACCAGGTGGGTTACTTCACCCATTGGAAGTTCCGCAATGGAAGTGGGATAGTGTCTCGATGGATTTTATTGACGGGTTACCCAGGTCGAGGAAGGGTAATACAGGAATTTGGGTGGTGGTAGACAGACTTACTAAGAGCGCCCATTTCATACCTGTGAAGAGTAAGAGGACTGCTCCATGGCTAGCTTCAGTATATCTTCGAGAGATACTTCGATTACATGGGGTACCCTCTAGCATAGTGAGTGATCGAGATCCTATCTTCACTAGCGAGTTCTGGAAAAGTTTGCAAGAAGCAGTGGGGACTCAATTGTGTCTGAGCACCGCATATCATCCTCAGACAGACGGCCAGACTGAGAGGGTGAATCGTGTTCTAGAAGACCTTTTGAGGCTTTGTATCTTAGATTTTGGAGGTACATGGGAAGAGCATCTTCCATTGGTGGAGTTCGCATATAATAACAGCTTTCAGTCCAGTATTGGTGTGGCTCCTTTCGAAGCTCTCTATGGAAGGCCTTGTCGATCACCTACATGTTGGTGGGAATCTACGGATAAGATCTTGCTTGGGCCTGATATGGTTAGGGAGACTTCAGAGAAGATCGATTTGATTCGAAGAAGGATGAAAGCAGCGCAGGATAGGCAAAAATCTTATGCGGACAAGAGAAGGACGGATCTTGAGTTTGAGGTTGGGGATATGGTTTTTGTCAAGGTATCTCCATTGAGAAATGTTGTTCGCTTCGGATCCGTTGGGAAGTTAGCATCGAGGTTTGTTGGGCCGTTTCCTATCAAGGAAAGGATTGGACGGATGGCATATAGGGTGGAGTTGCCCGACAGACTTAGTGGTGTTCATGATGTATTCCATGTATCACATCTGAGGAAGTGCTTACATGAGACGGCAGAGGTGGTAGAGCCGAGCTTCCTTAGAGATGTAGAGGTAGAGCGTGATGCGACTATTCGACGAGCTCCTACTCGCATCCTTGGGTCAGAAACTAGGAAGTTGAGAAACAGAGAGGTTCAACTAGTCAAGGTGCAATGGGGAGAAGATGAGAGCAACGCAACTTGGGAGACGGAAGCGAAGATGCGTTCATCATACCCATTTCTTTTTTAGGGTATGTCTTTACTTTCTCCTTTATCGATTGTCTAGTACTTATCTTATCTTTGGTATGTCCTCTCGTTAGTACCTTTGACCTTTAGATAGGGTAAACCTATGGTTGAAACATGTGTTTGAGACATGTTATGGTTGATGGATGCAAGTGGATGCAAGTGTTTGCTAGTGGTTGCTCGTGGATGCATATACACACACCCTAGGCACTAGATCGGCTCAGTCACTTCATATTGCATATTGCATAAAATTGTGTGTAGGAAAATATATTTATGGATGTATAATGGTTGTGTTATCACATGGATGATGCATTTTGGTGAATGATTGTGCACTCATGTAGATATTATATGTGTCGATAGGGTTTTCTCGCATACATAATGGATGCATGGCACTATCATGGTTTGCATATGTTCATACATTAGATAGGGAACATATACACACACTGTTTGCATATGCTCATACATCATTCGAAACTCTTTAAGGACAATGGATGCCCGTGGTTGATGATTTGAGTAGATGGTTGTTTGGATGATAGGATATGCATTCTCCTTAGCTTAGAGATTTCGGGGACGAAATCCTTTAAGGAGGGGAGAATGTAACACCCCGAATTTTAGTTAATACTAAAATTCACTAATTACAGGATTAATAATCTCAGACGTGGGAATTGGGGGTAACGGGCTGCGTTATTGCGTTCGTCTCGGAAAAATACGCGAAATAGAGTCCGAGTTTTCGAGAATCGGAGTCCGTATGGCCCGGTTATGGCCCAAAGAAGTTTGCAGAAAAATTAGAGCTAAAAACATATTTAGGAATTTAAATTTAGATTTTAAATTAGAACCAGCGGGGCCAGGCGGGAAGATTCCCGCCCTAAGCATGTCGACAGGGCTGTCGACAGGGGTGTCGACATGCCTGTCGACACGGCGTGTCGAACCAGGGTGCTTGGGTGCACCAGATCTGGTTTTCTGGCTAGGGCTGGGCTGGGTTCTAGAGATTTCCTAAATCTAACGGACCTAAATTAATCTAGGGTTAATCTAAGGGCCTAAAACACTCTCTTAATCTATAAATACACCCTAAACCTACCTTAATCCATACTAAAAATAGAAATGAAGGCCTCATGCCGCCAAATTAAATCCTAGAAGGAGTCTCCATTAATCTAAGAAGGAAGTTTCAAGCTAATCCCTCTCAAATCATTCTCTAATCATCACCATCTTCATAATTAGCAACTAATCCCTCTTCATAAGTTGGTTAATTTTGGGTTTGGTGAGTTTCTATCACTTTAACACCAATTGTTAAAGTAAGTAGATTGGGTGTAATGAGACTTATGGTCTTAAATGCGGATTAGTGAGTTTGAATCATGTATAATGATATGTTACTCTATGTTGTTCTATGTTTATGCATATTTGATAAGTTGGTTTATGCATGATTAATAAGTTGATTTATGCATGTTTAACAAGTTGGTATATGCATGCTTAACAAGTGGATTTATGCATATTTAATGAGTGGAATTATGCATGTTTAATAAAGTAAGTTATGCAAGATAAGTATATGTTTAAATGCAAGTTTAAAGTGATATGCAAGTTATGCATGCTTATGCAAGTGTGTGGATGCTTATGCAAGTCATGTATATGTTTAAATGCAAGATTTATGTGATATGCAAGTTATGCATGCTTATGCGAGTATATGAATGCTTATGCAAGATATGTATATGCTTAAATGACATGATATGCAAGTTATGCATGTTTATGCAAGTTATGTATGCTTATGCAAGTATGTGAATGTTTATGCAAGTATGTGAATGCTTATGCAAGTTATGTGTATGCCTAAATGCATGTTTAACATGTTATGCAAGTCATGAGAATGCTTATAAGCAAGTTCAACATGTTATGCAAAATATGTGTATGGTAATATGCAAGCTCATATGCAACATGTTATGCAAATCATGTGTATGATAATATGCAAGTTTGGGTTAAATGTGGTTGGGTTAAAATGTGTTCATATATGCAAGTTGACATCCTCTTAACCCATGACAAAGTTATATGCTAAACCCATGATATTTGTGATGGATCTTCCCCTTTTATTATGTCATGAAATGAGAACGATTTACGTGGGGAACGATGGGGTTGGTAAATATGTTAATAAATGAATGATTGGGTATGATTAAGCATACCATAAAAATAAATTACCATAAGAGGGAATTTACCTATTGAGTTAGGTCTACCCCATGAGAATTTACCTATTGAGTTAGGTCTACCCATGTTATGGAAAACTTGATATTAATTAGGGATAATTAATATGGGGGTGATTAATTAGGTGTAATTAATCGACTAAGACACGAGGTTGGACTCATTTGTAGTGTAAAACTGCCCGGACCCGACCGGCTTAACCAGTTGCTACAAATGTCAGCCCAATGTGAGAGGTCTTAGCCATAAATTAAATACGTGATTAAGGTAAAGACACGAGGTTAGACTCTGTTATGACGTAAGACTGCCCGGATTCTACCGGCTTAACCAGGCGGTCATAACAGCCAGTCTAATGTGGGAGGTCTTTATGGGAGATCACGGTCTTAATTAATTAAGAAACACTTAACCATAGTAGCATGTAGTGGGACATGAGGGGTTAAGTGGGTGCCTTGGGTGGCATGAGGAAATTTTGTGGTTGCCTTGGGTGGCATGTGGAATCTAGTGGGTTGCCTTGGGTGGCAATAGAAAATACGATTAGAATACTTAACCAAGTGGAAACATGTAATTAAACATGATTAAAGGGTTAAGTGGGGTACACTAGATATTTGACAAGCTTAAGTGGGTAGCTTGTGGGGGCCCATTTCAACCAATATCCCAAACGTATCTTTGTGGGCTCGACCCATGTCGAGTGACGGGACACGCATATTGGGCTTGATTATAAGAGGCCAAAACGGGTTAGCGGTGGCAACGCAAGTCCAACGGGTTTCATATGCGTGTGTGGGCCCGGGCTGGTAGATAAGCCGTTGTTGCATCATGTAGATATAAAGTCGTGCACCGTTGATAGTATTGGGTAGCCACTTTAGGGGAGTGATACACCCCACTGTGGGACCAGCACGGGTATCTACGGTAGGGAGCCGATCGATGGGGAGTAGTGGGTACACCTAATGAAGATAGGGGCAGACGGCACCTATGTAGGCGTACACGAAACTACTGGGTAAGAATTACTGAGTACACCCAGTGGAGATAGGGGCAGACGGCACCTATGTAGTGGGCTAGGGGTACACGAAACTACTGGGGAAATTTTCTAAGTCCTTGGAAGGGATCAACCTTTAAGTAGGAATGACTGGTGTGGTGCAGTGTAGTAATTACCCTTGGGTGGGTAGATGCGTCCTGACGATTATCTTAGCTTATCCTAAGTCTACCAAGCTGCTTAGTGTAGCCATTCATCCCCAGATATTACCGTAGGCCAAGTTTATGTCTTCTCTGGTTACTTTAATGATTGTATTGTTAAAGTTATAGGACTCACTCAGACTTATGTCTGACCCCGTTGTTTTTATTATTTTTTTCCCAACCCTCAGGTCCTACGGTGGATCCTAGCAGTAGTAGAGCTTGATCGGATTGCTGTTCCAGTCTTTCGGAGCTTGGGTAGATGTAAAGCTCCAGTTATCCAGTTATCTTTTCTTTTGTCATGGCTATTGTATGAGAGAGTGGGATTATGTACTTCTTTATTTTGACGGATATTGTACTTGACTTTTATCATGGTTTTATGATGTAACCAGACATGTTTATTTCCGCTGTTATGAGATGATGTTTTTAAAATTTCAAGTACTATTTATATCTGTCTTGGTGTAATTTTTCTGTTCTATATTCACTAAAATACTCCACCGATGCTATGGCATTCCCTTTGTGAGTGACCATAGCGGGCGTGGGGTGTTACAACTAATATCACCTTTAGATAGTCCTGATGTCGTTCAAGTTGGGGTATTTTAATTACCTCTCAGACCTTGATCAACAACGTTCATACCCAAAGATAAATATGAGTTGTAATATAAAACCAATATCTCATCTAATCTCAATGCAAATTCCATTTAATATTTTATTCAAAAGTACGGTTTCATAACCTTCTTTCCTTTTGGAAATCTCTTTCTCGAATACACCATTCGTTCTTAATTCACTGATCCAGTAACATCACTTTTTAACTCTGCCTCTTTGTCTTCGCTTAAATTCCCTTTTTATAACTTGTTATACAAATTCAGGTTTTAAATATAAAACTCGTTTGAAATTCCCTTTCAACATTCAATTGGATTCCACTTCAAATTCGGGTACTTTTTAAATGATTCTCACTTAAAAAGTATTTCTCTAAATTATTAAAATAATAATTTACTTCGGTGGTAAACTACTTTCATAGTTAATTCCTTTATTCACTAAAATAAATATTAAACTCCCTTTTAAAATCTTATTAAAATTAAGCCATATTATTCGATTTATTTCTCATTCTCGTACTTAAAAACCTGATTAACAACAGAGTTTCCCTTATAAAAATTAATTAAAAATAAATCAAATCTTAAATAAACCATTTACTTATTTTCCCTTTTTATAAATTTTTATTTAAAATCATATGTTTCAAATCTATCCCCAGTTGTAAAAATAAATTTTATAGGCCATATGTTGCCAGACACTCAACCAATACTGCTCATCGGTTTAAACTACACAGATGTTGAACTTTCAGTCAACAACCAAATCAGTCATTCAGTTTCACTTAACTGATAACAATAAATAACGACCATTTAACCTCAACCACAAGTAATTCAAACCATTCAACCAGTTAAACGCGTTTATTTTATAAACGTGACCAACAAGGTAAGTTACCTTTATCGGAACCAGTCGTTAGAATAATGATTTGGTATTTCACTGAAATTAAACGACGGTTTAATTTCATCAGTTAAAACAACAAATAAATATTTAAGTAGCAAACAGTCAACCATTGGAAAGCAAAGCACACAAAATAAAAAAAATCCAATTTATAAAATATAAATGGGAGGAACTGAGTGAGTTTAACTCACCTTGGTTTTGAATTCGTCGATAACTGTTCGTTTTAGTCAAATTAAACAGATGTTTAATTCGACTAGAATTCCACTTGCTTCTGATCTCGACCCAACCAACTCTTTGTCATAGTGCTTGTCAACACGGTCCCGATGGTTTCAGTTTCACTGAATTCTGATATCGTATGCATTCCGTATTAGCACTTTAAGTTCATATAAATATTAAAATTAAATAACTTTTAATTGAAATAAATTTTTGGGCCTCACCCTAAATTTTCCGTTCAGCCCATTAAGAAAATTACCAGGCTGCTCCCTCCCTTCCCAAATAAAACCTTCAGAACCCTCCTGAACGTATTCCCAAATCCACAAAAAACCACCGCCGCCTCAAAAATAAATTCCATGACCAAAATTCAAACCCTAAATCCCTCTTTAGTTCAGCAGAAAATCGGAGCTTTAGCCGTCGCAACTCTCCCTTACGCGCCTCATTACTTCAACCTTCCCTTTGCTCCTCCTTAACTCGACTGGCCAGACCTCAAACAACCCCTCCAGCGACCACCACTGCTTTGCGATCAACCTCCAACCCCAGAACAGAGGATCTTCCTTTATCATACCTTACCGACTTTGGTCAAACAGCATGAAGCCACGCTGGACCAACCCAAGATTTTCTAATTCCAAACCCAAATCATCACAAAGTCCGTCGCAACCCACATCGATCTGAAGTGTGTGCCTCCCAAATACTGATAAGTATTTTAATCGATTTTGAATTGCAATTTTATTTTGTTTTGATTTGTTTGATGAGGTTCGAATGGTTTCGGTTTGAATTGCTGAGCTTGTACTCAGGGATACATGTATTTATAGTGGTAGATTTTGGGATAATAACAATGTCCATCAGAAGTTTATAGGCTCGGCTATTATTAGGTTAGGCTGTATTTTCATTTCCCCCTTTTCAGATTGATCAAACCGGTGATGGGAGTGTTGATAGCTGTTTGATAATTTAGCAGGATCTTTTTAAATGAATTCA
Organism: Allium sativum; assembly: GCA_030737875.1. Taxonomy (NCBI): domain Eukaryota; kingdom Viridiplantae; phylum Streptophyta; class Magnoliopsida; order Asparagales; family Amaryllidaceae; genus Allium; species Allium sativum. Next base: position 565,519,054 of record CM060920.1, on the reverse strand, counting down.
GTATTGGATCAAGTACTGTTGGTCAATTTGAAACTAGTGATGGATCTTGTATAGATTATGTTATATTTGCGGCCATGACTTGTGTAATCAAATTCAAAGATTTCGACAGTATTGTGGATTCTCTGTTCAGATTTTTAATTTGTATGAAATGGTGCAAACCTGAAATGAATCTTACTGTATTTGATTCGGCTGTACAGATTTGATGTGAAAAATATATATATACATATATTGCTTCCTTCTTCTTAGCTGTTCTACACTTTTTCCCTTAGCTGTTCATACCGTATAGCCTAATGTATGAACATGGGTAGCCGTTTATCTAGCTGTTTAGGCTATTTTTATTTTTTATATAGTGAACTTGTCATGTGAAATTGCTGTGCATGGTAGATCCTTAGCTGTTCACATGTTGTACTGTTTTATGTACGTGTATATATTAGTTCCATCCAACTGTCCATATATTAGTTTGTTTGATTTTAGCTGTTCCTGATCATGATCTTTTTCTGTTTCTCTTTGTTTCAGATCTATGCTTATGGAGACATTTCAGTTTACTGTTTCTTGGATGAAACAGGACATGCAGAACTTATATTCAAAATGAATTATATCTTCTCTGTTTTGCATTTGTACGAGCACTACTGTATATGTTTTCTTTGCGCTTGTATTTGTAAAATAAAAATGTATGAATATATGTGTTGTTTTTCTCCTCTTTTATTTTTGTTTGGATCTGTGGGCTAATACTAGTAGGTATATTTGTAATGCCCTTCTTACGGATTTAGAAAATGGTTTGGTGACTAGAATTTTATATATGTGTTGTTCGACTCGACCACTCACGCTCGGACCAAAACATTCGAACCAATAGTTTTGATCTACTCACATACATATGTATAAATATATTCATCAATGTATATAGTTTTATGTAGATATATATATATATTCATATTTATATTTTTGAACCAAAAACATTTATTTCTTTTCTTTTAAGTTGAACGGGTCGAACCCAATTCTATCAGCCCATATTCAACCTATATACATTTTGGATTTTTATATTATAATTAAACTTTCCTTACTTCTTGCCGTCCACTCTTTCCATTATCTTCCTGTTATCACCATTAAACTATATATTGTAGGTGTATACTAACACACACACATTTAACTATATACTAGTATGTAAATTATAGTGGTTCAACTAGAATTGTATAAAATATCAAAATATACCAATTCAGACTTTAATCTCAACATATAGAAATTCTAAATTAAAACGATATTAAAAATATTTAAAACCCTTTTTATTTTAATTAAATAAACGTTACGGCTTACAGTGAATTCCATAGCGACTATTTCAAAATTTGAATTGGACATAACTAACAATCTATAACACGAAATCCGGATTTTTCTCTTTTATATGAAAATTATAATTAATACGGTTCCAACGTTTCTCGTTTCACAGAAATCCAACTTATATCGAATCTGGTATTCTCAGTTAAAGTTCAAATCGAAAATTTCGAACTACCGCGACGTTTCGAGCTCATTTTAAATTAATATATAAATATATATATTTGAACTCTATTTTAAATAAATAAATTCGATTAAAAATCCATTATATTCCCAATAGAATATTTAAACAAATTTAAATATTCTAATTAAATGGCAGAAAAATCTAGGACGTTACATTCTTTCCCCCTTAAAATAATTTCGTCCTCGAAATTGCTAAGGTAGGAAGGAACGTTACGTACTCATTAATTTCCAAATCCAGTTAAATATTAAAATTGAAAACAATTCAATAGTAAATAAATATTTTCCAAAATCAAGCATGAAGTATTCATTTGCAACACAGGATGGAATTATTCAACTTTAATCCATGTGATTATACCCAAGTTGACTATACTGGAATTTAATTATAATTCAACTTTTTATTAAACCGTCGATGAATTTATATTCAAGCAATCTAACACCAAATAAATACCAATCAACCATCCATGCACAACCAATCTCAATCAAAATAATTGAATTTATGCTCAATTTAATATTTTACTTGGTTTCACATATTCGATCATCAATCGGTTAATACCCGATTTATTTCTATTTGATTAGTTCAAATTCCAAATTTAATTAATTTAATTAAACTTGACTAAGTTAAGTTTCAATCTCAAATTTCAATCAAAGTTGAATTTCATTCACATCAATCAAACCAATATCTCGATAATTTGATAAATTATTTCTTTTCTTTACAAAATATAATTTGGGTAAAATTATTTCATTTACCCTCTTTACAAAATAATACTTTATCGATTGACAGTTCAATGCTTCTCAACACTTGAACTGATCAACGAACACAATACAAAACATTTATATAAAAATTTACAAATATGCCCTCATATATATACACTCAATCTCGATCTAGGGTATTACTAACCCCATCTCTATCGAGTTACACCACATAGCCAAGGTTATTACTAAACCAATAGCTCTGATACCACTATAACGACCCAGGGGTTTTCCGGCCTTGAAAATCGACATAAATACCTTTACTGTAACTCATGCCGACCTTCCAAACACCGTAAACACTGAACGTTATTAGAAAGAAATTAGAGGGTGAGATAAGAAAGAAAGAAATATTAGAATAGAAGAAGAAGAAACACCACAACACAGAATCAGAGTCTCACATCGCAACGGGACAAAATATAATATAGAAATAAATCTTTATTGAGAGCTTTAAAATACTTACAATCATCAGAGTATATCACACATCTGGATAGTTATAATACCTTGTCCTCAGATACAACACACAGCGGAATAGTAGCTATATAATATCACGCGTCTGGACTCTTCTAGCTCATCTCTTCACATCATTCGATAACCTGAACCTGTACACCCCGGGCTAACCCGAGCATTTACAAAACACCGGGTCAGTCTGGTGAACCAGAGTGAGATAAACTCGCACAGTATTAGGGGTATCACACAACCTGATTTTAAAGTTAAAATCTCTCAAAGAAAAGGATAATTGTAAGACCAAATCCACACATAAACACGGATGGTTTTTACCTTATGATAACCCAAAACATTTTTGAAATCAATATCTTGTCTGATACTATAATAATGTATAAATACAAGTAAATAGAATCCAGTAGAACGCTTGCATCTCACGCTCTACATATATAGTATACAATCAAAACCGCGGGCGCTTATTGGGGATTGGATTCCGACCTTGACAAGGTATGGGACCACCTGCCGATTGTGTATCTCTAGAGACGAATACACTGGGTTCAACAAGAACGTCTTGCAACCCGGCCCACACAGGACCGACCACTCATTTCGCCTAAGTGTATCGAATGTATATCACCAACGGTTGGAATCAAACCACCGTTTCCCGAAAAGGGACAGCATCGAATATAGATAAAAGAAGCAAATAGGATTGTCTCTAGATAGGTGATTATACACCCTAATGGGAGCGACCCACATAGTCATGCTGCCTGCCCGATTTTTTGTCATTTCCCGGTTGATGAGGCTTGAGGCTAGAATTCCCTTTTTGGGATATCTGGTCACCATTCACTTTGAATGCCACATCGTCAGATCCGTCAAGTCATTAATTGACATCCACAAGTATACTCTGGGTATAAAAGAAGTGCCCCTCTTTTCCACCAATCGGTATATTTGTAAAAATCAACGTACGTGGTTTCAGGAAATACCATGTCTAACATTCGTCCATACAAGTCATCCAGGAACAGGATGAACCGAAGGTACTCTCCTACTGCATCTCATATAGGAATCACCCCATGGATCAGTAGCGAGAAGTCCTTGCAACCCGTAGATTCCGACCACGACAGGACCACAGTACATCTCTGGCTGCAGACCAGAGATTATTAGCAGTTCTTCCATTTACGAAAATCTACGGTCTTCAATGCTCCATCTCGATCATCTTCTAATATCTTCACGTATTTGTTGGTCGGAATGGTTTACGAATATAAATTCGATCCTGGTCTTTCCGTACCAACAATCGTATTGGACAGATTTGATAGTCGGTGATTTAACTATCAAAATAAATAGTGATTCAATCATGACAATCAAATGGGTTCACTGGTTCAGTATTCAGCATCACTTGGCCTTTTAATTAAACAACATTATGAAATACCCTTATTTATTACTCGACAGAACCCAGTGCTTATTAGTTGGATAAAACCCTACCTTTACATTATTATTTCACTAATGGAAATAAATTATCACTAATCCCTTTTCCCATTACAACTAATATCACCCTTAGATAGTCCTTATGTCGTTCAAGTTGGGGTATTTTAATTACCTCTCAGACCTTGATCAACAACATTCATACCCAAAGATAAATACGAGTTGTAATATAAAACCAATATCTCATCTAATCTCAACGCAAATTCCATTTAATATTTTATTCAAAAGCACGGTTTCATAACCTTATTTCCTTTTGGAAATCTCTTTCTCGAATACACCATTCGTTCTTAATTCACTGATCCAGTAACATCACTTTTTAACTCTGCCTCTTTGTCTTCGCTAAAATTTCCTTTTTATAACTTGTTATACAAATTCAGGTTTTAAATATAAAACTCGTTCGAAATTCCCTTTCAACATTCAATTGGATTCCACTTCAAATTCAGGTACTTTTTAAATGATTCTCACTTAAAAAGTTTTTCTCTAAATTATTAAAATAATAATTTACTTCGGTGGTTAACTACTTTCATAGTTAATTCCTTTATTCACTAAAATAAATATTAAACTCCCTTTTAAAATCTTATTAAAATTAAACCATATCATTCGATTTATTTCTCATTCTCGAACTTAAAAACCTGATTAACAATAGAGTTGCCCTTATAAAATTTGATTAAAAATAAATCAAATCTTAAATAAACCATTTACTTATTTTCCCTTTTTATAAATTTTTATTTAAAATCATATGTTTCAAATCTATCCCCAGTTGTAAAAATAAATTTTATAGGCCATATGTTGCCAGGCACTCAACTAATACTGCTCATCGGTTTAAACTACACAGATGTTGAACTTTCAGTCAACAACCAAATCAATCATTCAGTTTCACTTAACTGATAACAATAAATAACGACCATTTAACCTCAACCACAAGCAATTCAAACCATTCAACCAATTAAACGCGTTTAGTTTATAAACGTGACCAACAAGGTAAGTTACCTTTATTGGAACCAGTTGTTAGAATAACGATTTGGTATTTCACTGAAATTAAACGACGGTTTAATTTCATCAGTTAAATCAACAAATAAATATTTAAGTAGCAAACAGTCAACCATTTGCAAGCAAAGCACACAAATAAAAAAATTCCAATTTATAAAATATAAATGGGAGTAACTGAGTGAGTTTAACTCACCTTGGTTTTGAATTCGTCGATGACTGTTCGTTTTAGTCAAATTAAACAGACGTTTAATTCGACTAAAATTCCACTTGCTTCTGATCTCGACCCAACCAGCGCTATGTCATAGAGCTTGTCAACACGGTCCCGATGGTTTCAGTTTCACTGAATTTTGATATCATATGCATTCTGTATTAGCACTTTAAGTTCACATAAATATTAAAATTAAATAACTTTTAATTGAAATAAATTCTTAGGCCTCATCCTAAATTTTCCGTTCAGCCCATTAAGAAAATTACCAGGCCGCTCCCTCCCTTCCCAAATAAAACCTTCAGAACCCTCCTGAACGTATTCCCAAATCCACAAAAAACCACCGCCGCTTCAAAAATAGATTCCGTGACCAAAATTCAAACCCTAAATCCCTTTTTAGTTCAGCAGAAAATCAGAGCTTTAGCCGTCGCAACTCTCCCTTACGCGCCTCATTACTTCAACCTTCGCTCCTCCTTAACTCGACTGGCCAGACCTCAAACAACCCCTCCAGCGACCACCACTGCTTTGCGATCAACCTCCAACCCCAGAACAGAGGAGCTTCCTTTATCATACCTTACCGACTTTGGTCAAACAGCATGAAGCCACGCTGGACCAACCCTAGGTTTTCTAATTCTGAACCCAAATCATCACAAAGTCCGTCGCAACCCACATCGATCTGAAGTGTGTGCCTCCCAAATACAGATAAGTATTTTAATCGATTTTGAATTGCAATTTTATTTTGTTTTGATTTGTTTGATGAGGTTCGAATGGTTTCGGTTTGAATTGTTGAGCTTGTACTCAGGGATACATGTATTTATAGTGGTAGATTTTGGGATAATAACAATGTCCATCAGAAGTTTATAAGCTCGGCTATTATTAGGTTAGGCTGTATTTTCATTTCCCCCTTTTCAGATTGATCAAACCGGTGATGGGAGTGTTGATAGCTGTTTGATAATTTAGCAGGATCTTTTTAAATGAATTCAGTATTGGATCCAGTACTGTTGGTCAGTTTGAAACTAGTGATGGATCTTGTATAGATTATGTTATATTTGCGGCCATGACTTGTGTAATCAAATTCCAAGATTTCGACAGTATTGTGGATTCTCTGTTCAGATTTTTAAATTGTATGAAATGGTGCAAACCTGAAATGAATCTTACTGTATTTGATTCGGCTGTACAGATTTGATGTGAAAAATATATATACATATATTGCTTCCTTCTTCTTAGCTGTTCTACACCTTTTCCCTTAGTTGTTCATACTGTATAGCCTGATGTATGAACATGGCTAGCTGTTAGGCTTTTTTTTTATATAGTGAACTTGTCATGTGAAATTGCTGTACATGGTAGATCCTTAGCTGTTCACATGCTGTACTGTTTTATGTATGTGTATATATTTGTTTCATCCAACTGTCCATACATTTGTTTGTTTGATTTTGGCTATTCCTGATCATGATCTTTTTCTGTTTCTCTTTGTTTCAGATCTATGCTTATGGAGACGTTTCAGTTTACTGTTTCTTGGATGAAACAGGACATGCAGAACTTATATTCGAAATGAATTATATCTTCTCTGTTTTGCATTTGTACGAGCACTACTGTATATGTTTTCTTTGCGCTTGTATTTGTAAAATAAAAATATATGAATATATGTGTTGTTTTTCTCCTCTTTTATTTTTGTTTGGATCTGTGGGCTAATACTAGTAGGTATATTTGTAATGCCTTTCTTACGGATTTAGAAAATGGTTTGGTGACTAGAATTTTATATATGTGTTGTTCGACTCGACCACTCACGCTCGGATCAAAACATTCGAACCAATAGTTTTGATCTACTCACATACATATGTATAAATATATTCATCAATGTATATAGTTTTATGTAGATATATATATTATTCATATTTATATTTTTGAACCAAAAACATTTATTTCTTTTCTTTTAAGTTGAACGGGTCGAACCCAATTCTATCAGCCCATATTCAACCTATATACATTTTGGATTTTTATATTATAATTAAACTTTCCTTACTTCTTGTCGTCCACTCTTTCCATTATCTTCCTGTTATCACCATTAAACTATATACTGTAGGTGTATACTAACACACACATTTAACTATATACTGGTATGTAAATTATAGTGGTTTAACTAGAATTGTATAAAATATCAAAATATACCAATTCAGATTTTAATCTTAACATATAGAAATTCTAAATTAAAACGATATTAAAAATATTTAAAACCCTTTTTATTTTAATTAAATAAACGTTATGGCTTACAGTGAATTCCATAGCAACTATTTCAAAATTTGAATTGGACATAACTAACAATCTATAACACGAAATCCGGATTTTTCTCTTTTATATGAAAATTATAATTAATACGGTTCCAACGTTTCTCATTTCATAGAAATCCGACTTATATCGAATCTGGTATTCTCAGTTAAAGTTCAAATCGAAAATTTCGAACTACCGCGACGTTTCGAGCTCATATTAAATTAATATATAAATATATATATTTGAACTCTATTTTAAAGAAATAAATTCGATTAAAAATCCATTATATTCCCAATAGAATATTTAAACAAATTTAAATATTCTAATTAAATGGAAGAAAAATCTGGGACGTTACAAGTTTGGTAACAATTATCCAATATTCCTTTATATGCTTGGTCTCATATAGGATTGAACTGGTTGGCGATAAGAATTGGGAAGCTGTTATGCTTAGATGAGGCAACTGAAAGAATTGAAAAATTAACTATGCTAAATGTGTAGTTTAAGTGACACCGATCCAGAAATTAGTTGATAAGTTCCCTGTCCAGTTGATTGATGGGAGTAAACAATTTGTTTATGTTAATTACCTACGGAAACCAGATGTTTGCTCTATATGTAAAGTTTTTGGACGTGATGATGATAATTGTGAGAAAAACCAAGATAAGTTTGGTGAAAAATTAAAAGAAAGGGAACAAGATAAGAAGGAGCAAGTTAAGAATTTTGAAGGGAAATACAACAGTGTTAGTCTCAAGAAACCAATCAAAAAACAATGAAAAAGGTCATTATAAGAAAATATGTGAGCACAAGAGCAGTTAGTAAGTGGCTAATAAGAGTGCGGTTCTTAAATTTGCTGCAGATGAAAACAATTTTGATAACTGTGATGATGTATGTTAAAAGTCTGAAAGAAATAAAAATAGTGGAGAGGAGATATGTAAAGCAACTTCTGAATTAAATACTAACCCTTTTGATGTTTTAATTGAGCATGATGATTGTGATAAAGGAGAAATTACTTAGGTTGAAGAGGTTGATTGTCAAATGCAAAGTGAAGTTGATCCCATTAATATGTGCATAATTAATACTAGACATGCACAAGCAATGTTAACAATGAAAAAAAGCTGATCACACGCATAAAAATGCAAATGCTACCAGTCCCTCTAAAGAAAAACAACATGATATCTCAACTACCGCATTAAATAACCCTTCCATTCAATGCAACAATGTTGCTTCCATGATCTTTTGTTTTAAAATTCATGTACAATCAATTCCAAACAATCCAAATATTTCTGATATCATAACATTGACTAATGACAATCAAACCACCCACAAAACTCCTTTGATCAATGGCAACAATGACATTGTCCTTAATGTATTGCAACAATCTTTACAACCATACTCCCACATTTCACCACCCCCTGGTTACCTTGATCCTCCACCTTCCGATACTCAATCAACTAACCATGAATCCTCCTTACTGTTTTGTAATTACTTGATCAACAAAATGAACCTAGCCATTAAAACTACCATAAATAATAAAGGCAAGAAGAATATATCTTTTGATGAGCCAAATATTAACCAAAATTTTAGTATCCTTCCTACAACCCCTACTTCATCTGTTGCTTCTACTAGAAGCCAAAAAAAGTCCCATCAATTAAAAAATCTTCAATGGCCCATAAGATTGGAGTTTGGAACATTAGAGGTGCTCGTCTTCCTAGTAAGCATGGGCAAGCTAAAGCAATCATGAACCAACATAACCTACGTTTATTTGCAATTTTAGAAACTAAGTTGAATCTCTAACTTACAACTAAAGTTGCAGTTTTCATTAAACCTACATGGAATCTTTTTCACGATCTTTTAGAAGCTCCATATGGTAGGATTATGATTTTTTCTGATCCTTCTTTCTTTGATGTTATGTCTATCCTAAATAACCGGCAATTCATACATTTACATCGTGCATATATCTTTCCTTTCATTTCTTTCCCTCAGACCGTCATATGCTGAAAATCTTGCCACTTCTAGACAAGCTTTGTTTGACTATCTCCCACTCCTTTCCAAAAATACCTGCTTTAATCTTTTATACAACCTTGGTGGTAGAATAGGAGGCAATCTAGTCACCATCAGAGATCTTTCTCCTCTCAACTCGGCTTTAAACACTTCTAACCTTCTTCATGTTCAAAGGTGCTAGGTTTTCATGGAATAATATGAGTAGATATGGTAGGAGAATTTACTGCAAGATTTACCATACCTTTTGTAATTACCTTACCTTTGTTACTTGGCCATCCATCTCCTCCTCCCTTCTACCTCCTCTGTTATCTGATCACTCTCTCCCTTGACATGGATATCATGAAGAGGAATTACCCTTTTAGTTTTTTAACATTTGGACTCTTGAACCAGATTTTTATAACATTGTTGAAAATGCTTGGCAAACTAACTTATTTGGCACTCCTATGTTTATTCTACAGCAGAAGTTTAACACGGTCAAGAATTCTTTAACAACTTGGGCTGCAAACAAATTTGAAAGAGGAGATCTCCAATCTACTATGCTTAAGGCTTCTCTTGCTACTGCTCAATTGGAAGCTATGGCTAACCTTGATGATGATGACTTAGCCAACTCTGAATATGATCCCTTAGAAAGCTATAGGAATACCCTAATTATTGAGGAGGAGATGAGCAGGAAAAAAAATGAGGAATAAATGGAATGCAGAAGGGGACAAAAATTCTAAGCTCATTCATAACTTTTTAAAGATTAAGCATTCTAAAACTAGCCTTGTGAATATTGAAGACAAGGATTGTAATCATGCTGATAACCCTAATTTAGTTAAGCATGCTTTTGTTAATTATTTCTCCAGTCCCTTGGGTAACTCAAATAACTTCATTCCTGATTTATCTATTATTGATGATTTAACCCTTCCAACTGTGAGTTTGAGTCAACAAGATAATCTTTCTTCTGAGATTAGTAAGGAGGAGATCAAAGGCTGACTTTTCTCTATGAATAAATATTCTTGCGGTGGGTTTGATTGGTTTAAAGCCCTGTTCTTTACCTATTGCTGGAACATAATTGGGACTGATGTGTATAGTGTTGTTCTTAGCTTTTTTACCAACAGTAAAATATTGTCTTGAATCAATGCAACCATCTTAGCCATGATTCGTAAGTGTGCCCATCCCACCATGGTTAGAGAATTCAGGCATGTAGCATGTTGTAACATAATTTACAAATGTCTATCCAAAATTATTGCAACTAGAATTAAAGCAGTGCTTCCCTCGTTGATATATGATAACCAAGCTGTTTTTTTAAGTAATAGAAGCATTCTTAATAATGTCCTCATTACTCATAAATTGTTAAAAGACTATAATAAAACATATATTTCTCCAAGAGAAATTCTCGAGCTTGATATTAAGAAGGCTTATGACTCTTTTCAGTGGACAACCATCACTAGAGTTATGTTTAAAATGGGCTTTCCTCCACACTTTGCTGCTTGGATATATATTGTATCTCCACAGTTCTTTTCACCCTCACTTACAATAGTGGCTCAATTGGATACTTTAAGAGTTCTTAAGGAATTAGGAATGGGGGACCTATGTCATCCTATTTTTCATACTTGTCATGGAAGTTTTAACAAGACTTATTAATCAAGCAGTGGGTCGTAACAGTATTTTAGTTCATCCCAAATCCCGTGAACCTTTGATCACTGCACTTATGTTTATTGATGATTTGATAGTTTACACCAAGCCAACAGTTAGCACCATCTCCAACTTGCTTAGAATGTTGGATAATTTCTACAAATTTTCAGAGCTTGCCTTAAACAATGATAAATCTTCAGTTATGTGGGCTAATGTTAATATGCAACATGTCACCACGTTGTCCTCCCTAACCGGTTTACCCTTGGCTAATGATGTTTCAACCTATCTTGGCATTCCCCTGGCCACTTCAAGAATCACAATTGCTAATTATATGAGCTTATTTGAAAAGATCGCCATGGATATGAGTAGTTGGACTTGTAAAAACCTATCTTAAGCTGGTTAATTACCATAATTATGTTTGTTTTACACTCTTACACCACTTATTGGTGCAAAACCTTCATCTTCTCCAAGAAGCTTATCAACATGATTCGTAGAGCCTTTTGTAACTTCTTATGGTCTAGTAACATGTACTCTAGCAAACTCAAACCAATCAGTTATTTCAAAATTGAGAAAGCCAAGAGTGATGAGGGTTTAAGGGTACTTAACCGTTCGTTTTGGAACAAAATTACCTTTAGCACTCACTTTCATAATTTGTTGTCTAGGAGGAATAATATTTGGGTTAACTAAACTGTTCAACAAAACTTAAAAAGTAGAAATTTATGGACCATGGAAATACCTCTAGCTTGCATCCAGAAATGGAAATCGATCCACAACCTTAGAACTGCTTTTTTATGCATGTGCAAGTGATGGCCTCTGAGCATGTTGAAATAAGCTTCTAGAGTGACCCTTGGGCTGGGAGGGGTATCATTCAAGCTAAAGTTATGAATTATAATCATCGTATTCAAGCCGATTGTATTGATGCTAAGGTCAATCATTTTGTATATAATGGTGTGGTATCTCTTCCTTATACTTCCAATCAAATTAAACGATAGTCATGGCTTGAAATCATATCACAACACTATCCTTGTGCTTCTCTTAGTAAGGTAGTGTAGTCACATGCTTTAAAAAGCATTCGATCTCCGTTTTGTACAGCTGCATGAATAGATCCAGTGACTATCATTTTACGTGGAATAAAAGGGTCTGGAATAAATATAGTAAAGAAGCCGATAACTCAATGCTTTAGAACATGCGGAGAAATGCTATGAATACAAAGGACAAAGTGTTTAGAATGTGGATTTTATCTGCTCATGCTGGTATCTTGTGTAATGGTGGGGATGAGTTTGATATGCATCCCTTCTTCAATTTCATATTTTCCTTCGGCCTGTGGCACATGCTTATGATCAAGGTTGGAAGGACTGATGTTTCGAGGATCAACATTGTGACGACCCAGAAAATCTGAACCAATTTAAAAAATTTAAATTGGCTAAAATAATGAATTTTAAATATTTAAAATAAATATTTTAAATAATGGCAATGAAAAGTGAGTTTGAATCGACGTTTGAAAACGAATATAATTAATTATAATTATAAACAAGGCCTGAAATGGCGCTGCAGTTTCAAAAATTAAATCCAAACTTTGTCGGACTGTACCGGGTGCAAAACAAAACGGATTTTAGCGAAACCAAAATTATTTAAATCTGTTAGTGAATACCTTTCTAACGAATCTGAAAAATCGAATTTTCATAGCGGAAAGCAAAAGTTATGGCCAAATGAATTTTCAGAAAGGTTGCTATGGAATTTATATAGCCCGTGAAATTGGCCATTTTGCATACGACCTCGGAATTCGACGAAACCACTTTTGGGATGTGAAGTTATTGCTAGGTTTCAAATTTCATAATTTTTGAAGCTAGTATGTGAGCGTGGCAAAGGAAAACGTGTTTTGGTCAATTACAGTTAAATCGGATCGACCAGAAATGGGCCTTTTCGCAAACGGTCTCAGAATTCGACGAAACTAGTTTTGTTGGGACCGTATCGTCAAAACATAGCTAGATTTATTTTTCTGGAATTTTTCGAATCAGTTTGTAGCCCTGGCAAATTGAAATGTACGTTCAAATTGAATATTGAATATTATATATTTTAATTTGAATGGAAACGGACTGAAACAGTCGAATGGGCCTACGAAACATATCCCATTGTGTTCGGAATGGGGGTAAAACGCTAGGGGCGACAGTCGTTGGGTTTAGATTGGTGGTCGTGTCAGAAAACCCCTTTAAAACCCATCGGCCAATCATAATTTTTATAAAAAAAAAAAGAAAAATCATTTTTCCTCTCTCCCCGATCGAAGGCGGAAACCTATTCGCCAGTTCCCGAGCATTTTCCGGCCGCCACACACCTCGTTGACCCCCGATCCTTTGGAACTTTTTGAAGATCTCCCTTCCACCTTCAAATCCATACCACCCTCGACCCCCACCATCGCGTATCCATCGAGATCCACCTCCTTCAACTTCCGCCGTTTCGAGCTCCGCCACGCCAGCTGGGCCCCACCGAACTGCACCCCACCACAACGCGCGCGAAGGTCTCTCGTAGCTCTTCGATGTTGTATCCTCCGATCGAGCTGCAACTTCGCGGATTGGAAGAAATCGGGCGACCTAGTTTTGAAAGAAATAGTGAGGTATACGGTTTATATTATTTAAACTGATTTCAACAGTTTTAAACCGTTGCAAACTTTGAAAAATCATATCTTTTTCGTTTCTTGATGAAATTCAGTGAAACAAGAGACAGTGGACTCGTGTGGACGTCTTCTACATTCTAGAAGAGACCGCATATTTTTCTGAGCCTTCTGCTATTTTTGGTGGAGTGGAACCCAGTGTGAGATTTCTAATTTATAAACGATATGGAAAACGACGATGTATAAATTATATAGTCGATGTATGAGTTATATAAGCGTTGTACACCTCATGTATAAGCGTTGTATAATTTGTACGTTCGATGTATAAGTTATATATGCATTGTAAAAATTATATATGTGTTGAAATAGAAGCGAATTGCTATATATAAATATATATATATATATATATACGCCCCTCGTCCACAAACCATGGACGATATTTATTGGTTGTGATTGGTGTGAAAATTGATTGGTAGCGAATGGTTGATTGGGATTGTTTGTGGTTGATATTGATTGATTGTGGTTGAAAAATACCCATTTGTGGTTGAGAAATATTTGGTTGAAACCACATAGGATTAGTTTATCGAAATGAAATAAATATATACATGCCACCTGCGTGCGAACTAGATCCATGATCCTCATTGTCAAAAACCGCGAGGTTTTAAGGTAGAGCGAGGAGCCGTACAAGGGACGGTCCCGGTTTTAACTACCCTGCCGTTATGCTGCCGAAATTTTGAATAATATTCATGTGTTTGAATTATTTTCATTTGTTGAAACTATATTTATTCGTTGAATAGAAACCCTTCATGTGTTGAGTCGATATTCATTCATTGAATTGAAATTCATGTGTTGAATGGTATTCGTGTTTTAAATATAAAAATCACATTTTTATCTATATATAAACTATAGAAAACCTTCATGTGTTGAATCGATATTCATCCGTTGAATAGAAATTCATGTGTTGAATGGTATTCATATTTTGAAATAAATTGTTTTATAATAAAAATCACCTTTTTATCATCTATATGAACAATGTATAAAATAATCCCGTTTTGAAAGAAATTGTTTTATAATAAAAATCCTATTTTTATTACCTATATAAACTATATAAAATAATAGTGTTTTGAAAAGAATTGTTTTACAATAAAAATCACATTTTTATTATATACATGAATTGCTAAATATAGTGAAGTGTTGAAATAGAAGACAGTTAGATAAAAATATCATTTTAATCAAATGTATGAAAAGAATATAGTTTTGAAATCGAAGAATCGATATATATATTTAAATAGAATTGAAATATATCGAATAACGACGCTGCAGTTCGTATTTTGAAACCGTGATTTCAAACGATTAGAACGGGAGATCCGACCATCGGATTTTCCTAAAATCGCAACCGTTGGGTTCGCTTTGGAAATATCTTTCCAACGGCACCAACTTTGTAAAAATCCAACGGTTGGATTGTCTGGAATGTTTAATTCAAATCTGAAGAAAAACAACGCAAGAAATGATTATATTTATACATATATATATATATATATATATATATAATTATATTTAATCGAATAACGACGATGCAGTTCGTATTTTGAAATCGAAACTTCAAACGATTATACCGGGAGATCCGACCGTCGGAATTTCCCGAAACTGGAACCGTTGGATTCCTTTTGAAAAGATCTTTCTAATGATGTAAATTTTTTGAAGATCCAACGGTTAGATTTTCAGATATGTGTAAATCAAATCTAAAGAAAAACAGCGCCACGGTCACGTTATGGCCCGAAGCGTCGTTTTGAATAAATTAGCTATTTTAAAATAAATAAAAATAGCGATAAATCATTATAAAATATTATAAACGATATGGATGTGATTTAGAAATTAACTGAAGGTTGGCTAAGTCGAATGGTTTCCTGGGTGTTGATCTGATGTTGGTTTCGGCCTTCGGGGTTAATATTTGGGAAATCGTTCTCTTACTGATTGACGGTTAGTGACTAATGAATTGAAATGATGCATGTGTATGTTAATGTTGCACTTGTTTATTATATACGCGAGTTGTTCAGAAAGACCGGGTTTATCCCATTCTGAATAACTGAATCGACGATAAGAAATCGAAGATGAAGACGGTGGTCGAAGACCGAAGATCTTCACCTCGTTTGGATGGTAACCGAGGTCCTGATTGGGAGGCATCTCGAAATATGGATAATGAGTGGTGATCGTCCAGACGTACGTGGTGATCGATGGGTTTATGAGGTATATAGTGCCTCCGGTTTCGTTCAGACCCAGAACGGACTTGTAAACGGACTGTGTGTCTGACATTGGATTTTATTCTGTGTTGATTGATCTCTATTAAATATACATCTGTTTGGCGGCGGAGAATTTATTCTTTTGCTTAACGCCCTTCTCTGAAACGCACGAGCTCAGAGGTTGTATATCGATGGACATCAGTCGCATGGCATGAATTGCTAGTGTGGCATGCCTAAGTGGCAAATGATCAGGGCTTCTGTTGAAAAGCAAAGTCTTGTGGTGATGATCAAAGCACCGCCTGTGTGGCGTAGCTTTGTGTATAACGTGCATTCGCGAGCCTCACACCCCGGTATGAGCCAGAAACGGGATAAGGACCTCAGGGAGGGCATGTGTTTCCTTCTAGCTAGGAGTTGTGTCAGTGTTTTTACACGGCCTGACATTTTACTTATGTGGTTGTTGCTGTCGCGAGGTGCCTCGGTTTGATCGGACGATCTGGGTCCGGTGGAGTCATTCGTTGGCTCACTTACGCCCCATAGGGCGAGGAAACGTAGTGTTCAGGCATTTTAATCCACATCGGTGGACCGGCCCTGTCGCTCCAAAGGCTTGACTGAGTACTTGCCTGAGACATGGGCTAGATTGTCTCGAAGTCGGTAAGGACTATCTTTTGCCTTGGTTCATGACGGAAATCCAATTTCCAAATACGACATCGTGCGGTTTTGATTGTATATATATATGGGGACATGATATATGGTACCCATGCCGTCTATGATTGATAGTTATGATTGAAATTGTTTTTGAAACATATAAACACTAGTAATAATATCAAATGCTTTTGTTTTATTCGTATCAATCATATTTTGGCCATTATAAGGTAAAACTCTATCCTCCGGTTTGCGTTGCATTGTGTGATGGGAACTGAGTCTTATAATGGCTTCATTTTTATAAAAAGCATTGCGATGTTTAAAAGAAAGATTTGTTTTAAAGCACTGGCAATCCAATGGAGTAAACCCGTTCCACGAAAGTGGCGTGGTCCTGTGATTAGCCATATTATAAATGTGTTGAGTAGATTTCTCATACCAGTCCCATGACTGACTCGTAGTTTGTTTCACTTTCAAACTCGGGTGCCCCTTTTTCTACACGGGCAGCCTTGTATTCAGGTTTAGCTGGCTTTATCCGGATAGCTGGAGCTGAAGATGGATTCTATCATTTATCTATTTTATGCTATTCAGCTCCTATTGTACATATTATGTTTGTTTTCCGCTGTAGACGTATATGTATAGCTGAACTGTATTTGTACTAAGTATGATCCTGTATACTGTGTAACTCTGATGATTACTTTTATCCAGTATATTCTATTGTTCATTATCTGGTGTATTTATTTAATTCTGTTCTGTTATTATCTGTTTCTGTGTTATATTCCACGGATTACCCTTACCGCCGTTAGTACGGGGTTTGGGGTCGTCTCAAACATCATAGATGGTGTAATATTTATAAGGTGACGAGGTGGAAAAATGGCAGTGGCATCCTGATGCAAATAATGCTTTAGAAATTTATGAGTGTTATTTGGAGATATAGAAATGAGGTCATATTCAAAGGAAAAATTGAGCCTGATTTAGAGATATTGAATGAAGTGATAATTTATATCAAGCACGGGATAGATTGTTGTGATTTTCCTTTTGATAACCTTATAGGTTTGTCTAACTTCTTTTATCTGTTGACTCTTTCTTTCCTTACTTGTGTTGTTAGTAGTTAGGTTTTCGTTCTAGCTCATGTACTTATTGTTTTCATTATTTTTTATAATGAAAGTGGCTACAACCTCTATAAAAACCGGCATAGCTTTGCTAAAAAAAATAGTCTAAACTAGCACGCAGCAATCAAGTGAAATAAGTGTCCAAATAGCCTACATCTAACAATGTGATCAAAATAGCGCATGAACGGGTAAATAATGTGCAATTAGTTAAAATTTGATAATCATGGATAAAACTACTTAAATCACCTATTAGTCATTTTATTGATTATTTACTAGCTTCAAATATCCTAAATATCACGTTTCATAATCAGAAATTATTTAAAATACCAAATTTATACTATATGGACAAATAGAGTTCAATGAAAGACAATTTCACCCATCTTAGCCAAATCAAGCTAAACTATTGACAAAACATCGAGCTTGCCAATACGAGTTCAGTGGAAGAAACAACACCCAAATCTGACCTCGCATGCAAAAGTTACATAAGATATAGGTTTCAACGATTAATTTAATAATAAACTAACTTCATTAACCACTAATTACCTTATAATCACCTTTCATTATCCCTAAACCTTTTTTTCCATTATCATGTACAAGCATACCACTTAACCTATCCAAGAGGCCCTTTTCTCTCTTCCCTCTCTAGTTCACGAAATGTTGATCCGACTTTGCCATCGTATTTCTCTTCAAGTGCTCAATCTCCTGATACCACAAAGCCTCGCCTCAGAGCCAACCCATAAAGTTGTGACATTTGCTACAGGCGCTGGCCTCAGAACATCGCCCTTACCTAGAGAGAACCGCATCACACTAAATTTGGGGAGAAGATGCTCTTCAATGTCAGCAATCCAACGTAACCAACATCATTTCATTTCATTGCCTTAATCTTGAGAGAAGTCAGACCCTAATTCATGAAAGAGGTGGCCATTTTTGAAAAGGAACAGTAGAGTTACTGCAACATGGAGAATGAGGAAAGTTGATAGAGTAGGGTCAATAGAATTGCTCATTTTTGGATAATTACACTAACTAATTCACAAATAAGGCCCAAAATTCGTGAACTCCAATCATCATCAATCGAACATGCATAAACAAAATAACTATTATGAAAATACATCCATACTTGTCATAGCATAAAGCATACTAATCTAACTAGTAAGATACATCAAATGTTAAATTAAATCTATATATGACTTGACATCTTGGTTGCTATTTCAAAATTCAAGAATATTAATCTAGCATCTCTCGTGAACGAATCAGATATGACTTGAGTGTTGTCACACTATTCTAGGTTTTGTATGGCAACCTATCAGTGAAAGCCATCGACAATATTCCCACATCCATTTAATTAAATTTCAAATAGTTATAGAAAATTATTCGATTCTGCCCATTTAGCTACTGCTAGCTGACATCTCATTCATTACGAAATGAATGCGCAACCAACTCTTTCTAGTTATGCCAGAAACAAACAACACCTCTTCAACATGAAACCAACCACCTCGGTCAAGTCCGTATTACTTTACATTGAGTTACAGAATCATAACCAGTAATAAGCACAAGTGATATTCACTAAAGGAATATCGCTTCTGAACTGATACGTCTCCAACTCGATACACACAAACAACTGCATTTCCTATATGTACCTTTAGCAAACAAAAAGTCATAAAAGGCCAAGAATTTCAACCATTGCCGCTAGCAAAAGTTCGAGATACCTCTTAGGGAAGAGAAATCCCGGTGATGCGACATCGCCAATGGCTCTAATCTTCATGCTAATAAATAGAGCCTCTAACTCACCAAAGAAACTCTATCGCCACCGACTCCAAATCGGGAGTCAAGTATTCATTCTTATGTGGTTTTGGTTATCAATTAGAACACAAATACCTTTCATTCGAAAACAAACCGCACTAATACCACTTACACAACCAAGTGAGGACTATCGACCTCTCATTCCTGCTCGAAATGAGAAATCAACACGCGTATATGTCGATTCTAACTTCCAAACTTCAAATTGTCATAGGACTCATAGCAACATCCACTCGAGATGATGTGACCCAAGCAATCCATTTTTGTCAACGAAAAGTGAAATCCAACAAACTGACCGCAAAATGTATCAACTCACTGATTGGCCCGAATGACCCAACTAACCAGTCAAGATCAAAGCAACATGTAAGATGCTGCAACTGACATACTCCAACCAATTACCTACTATCGATTAAAAAACTAGATATTCCCAATCGAAAGAACATTCATAGCCAGATCGATGTGGAACTCGACTAAAACATGGTGGCAACCTGGATATCTTATTAAATGTGTCCAGATACTCTCAAGCTACATGCTCAGGTGATGACTTGCTGCTAGAGAACTTTCTCAACCCACCATCATCCAGTCATAAGCGACTCGCATACTGAAGATCTAAGTCTAAGCCCATTATCACTAAAGATGACGACTTACTATAGAAGAGCTTGTACTAGCACACTATCATCGCCAATAACCTCTTACTACCACCGATATTATGTATCCTCCCGGTATGTGAACTATTAGCCTAAGAAATTAAGTCTGATCAAGTTCAACATTCAACAACAAGGAAAATGCAAACATAACTTGATGAATTTTAAGATTTCACGAATCAAGTATACTTCCAAGTATAGACTAAATATGTTATAACACTCCCATACTTCGAGGGTCAAAATTAATCGTTATGGATGCTACAACTGTCCATAGTAATAACTTCCAACAACGTATATGGGACGTTACAACATATATAATCTAACTGGGCCCTCAAGATGGTAAGTCAAAATCAAGGAAAACAAACTAGTTATCACGAACCACAATCATATTCCATCAAACCGCACGATTAGATGAAATGATAAAACCTCGATGCCAAACTAAAACATGTATGAAAACGCCATTAATGTAAACATATATCGAGTGGTGAAGTCGCTTTCTTCCTCTTCTACCCAGGGAGCACTCGAAGAAATGGAAACGACGATCAGTACATGTCTCCACGATTTGTCCAGATAAAGGTAGGACAAAATTCTATATTGGAGCAAGCTCGTACATCGCAAGCTATCTTGATCGACTCCTCCAAGCCATCATTCACTGAGAATGAAATCAACTCCCTTCTGAGTTGGTCACTCAACTTAGTCATAGCTCCGGTCTTTTTGAGTTTAAACTACACAGATTGTTATGACCATTAAATGGTCCAAAATCAATATATAGCGATCCATATACTTTTCGTCGAGGTAACAAACAATCTGGATTTAATGGAACCGGTCCTAAGTCCTGATTCGATCATTTGCAAGAAATCTCAGTTTGGAACATTTGCAAGAAATCTCAGTTTGGAACCATCACTTGAATAGTTAACAGTCAATATTTAAATATACAATCATTAATATACAGATCATTACACAAACCATCGTTGAATTTTCAAACCTCGCATCCCCTTCGAGTAACTTTTGAGTCCGTTGTCTTGTCTGTATGATCCAATCATTAATCTTTGGCTCCGATACCACAATTATATAATGGCGGTCAAATCAAATCTCCATTTTCAACATGCGGGGTACACATATGAGTTGACATACGCATTTTTGTAACAAAAGGAATCTCTAATATTACACATCTGTCAACTCATATTTACCGGTTCAAATTATTTAACGGTGTAAGACTTTCCAAATCTGAACTATCGTTCATCCTTAATAAATGTTAGACAACTCAAACACATGTCTACCAAAACTAAAAGCGATATAAATGTAAATTAAATCAAGGTTAAAATGTGTTAATTTGCAATTTAGTTCCTGCATTTGAATGGCATAAATATAATATATTTGATTTTTATGTTTTCTACTAATTAACAATAAAAAAATGGTAATAAATTATTTGTTTCTATATATAAATAGAAAGACGATCGATTTATTTATTTATAGTTCATAAATTCATTTCCAATTTTTTTTAAGGATTGGATTTTCCGATTTTAATTGTTTAAATTTGAATCTTTCGCCAAATACGTTTATCAATAGTTATCTTGAAAGTGCATATTTTTTATCCGACCGCGAACTTTCAAAAATACTCTCACATATCTTTAGCTTTTTTGTCACTTAAATTTAGGATTTTGCAAATTCTTTTTTTTATGAATTCGAATTGCATATCTTCACATATTTACAAATCTTAATATTACTTAAAAACATGAAATAGGAAATAGATATTTTATACATCATCATTCTTTATTTGTTTATTAATATTTGTGTTGAAAGTGCAAACTTTTGGTCTAACCACAAACTTAAAAAATATTCTTATATATATATATATTTAACTTTTGTATATCATTTAGGATTGGGACCTAACAACTAAACTTCCTTTTATAAATCCAAATTGCATTTTTTCCCATATTAACAAATCTTGATATGACATAAAAAATGTCTTAGTAAAGTTAGTTAGGCGAATGATCTAGTATATTAGATCGGTTGGCGAACGAGTGTGTTGGTTTGAGAGATTGATAATTGGATTGTGATGAATCGGGACTTAGTTAGCTATTAATAGAATCTGAAACCGTCTTAAACATTCTTTTGATTTGGTGGCTTGCTTGGCCACTAGCTCTTTTGAAGGGGCTGCCTGGTCGCTACGCACCTCGAGCTCCATTTGGTAGGAAATCCGGAGGCGGAAGAAGGGATAAATAATCTAATAAATAAATAATTTTCACATCATCATTCTTTACTAAGTAGTAACACAAATAAAATTTGAAACTAATAAAAAAATAGATATTGTTGTAATATACATAATATTAAGGGTGAACACGTTTAATGCAAGCGACATTATTGTAATTGCTAGGACATGTGAAGTCTATACATAGAGAGCTCATTTGTGTATTCTATATATCTAAACGAATAAAAATGTCCGCTCTCCCTTAACTTTCTGTACTTCTTTTATTTTGTAACACGTTATCAGCACGAGTCTCTGTATTATAATAATATAAGATTAGATATGTTATATGTATAACAGATATCGGTGAGTTGTTGTTGCATGCATAAGTCACATGCGAGATACATTTTATTCTATTGTTATCACCTAACAAAATATCCTATGTTTTACCTACTTCAATGCAGATTCAATACCAAGTCTTTCATTTTTCATGAAATCCTTATTATTATAACAAAAATGTCCGCAGCATTATCCCAGCGGTTAAGGACTTGTGCCGAGGTAACAATGTTGCGAGTTCAAAACCTGGAATGACCATGCTAAAAGGGTTTACCGTGTGCATACACTACAACTGCCACTTATGTGGTAGGTATCCACGGACCAGGCTACTTGCACTAGGAGGGGTTTTACGGCTCCGGTCGGTTTCCCCCTGAACAAACTCTATATAAACTATGTGTATGTGTGTGTGTGCGTGTGTGTGTGTGTATATATATATATATATATACACACACACGCACGCACACATACACATAGTTTACTCGGTATATTTGTAAACATAAAAAATAAAAAGGAGGAAAAGAAAAAGCTACTCACTTCTTATTATATCTCTCTATTTGTATATGTTTTGAAGAACGAGGTAGAACAAAGCATCTTTCCTTCCTTTTTTGTCCAGCTTATGCATTGTTATTATTTATACAAACAACAAGCTTCACACTTTTTCTTTATGTTTTTCTTACAGCAAACCTTATTACATATCTTGTAATTTATTACAAATAAACATATGCTTTCTGCGTGATGTAGCTTACTTGTTCTCGTACAAATATTATTATCTTAGATGCCATACGATCTGAGTATGATATTTTTTTTAAAAAACCGAAGCTTTCTTCCAGGCCGGCCATGAATTACTTCGTGACATGCAAAGGGAACGTCATTTATGAATTTATGTGCTTGCATGAATTCCCAACATGAAATTATAGGCCATGTAGCCATGATTTACTTTTATTTATTATTATTTATTCGTTTCTTTTTTGTATGGCAACAAGCCATGATCTATTTTCATGTTTTTCCTATGTTATGATTTACTTTGGATCGATCTTAGTTTAATTGTTTGTACTTGCGTTAGCTGATTATAATGCACTAGTACTAATAATCATGGCTGCTTAAGGTTGCATTGGAATTTGATTTATCTAAATTTTACATTTCCTGGTTGCTAATGTTTATATTAGTATTTCATTATTTCTCTTGAATGATGGTAGATATATATACTATTTACTTAAGAAATATCTGCCTCATCCAATGATTCAATGTTTTTTGGTTTTTGCACTTTTCTAACGACCTGGATTTTTTAGCCATTAATTTTGAACAATTAAATTTATTTTAAATATTGTATTAGGAATATAAAAGGATTTTTATATGGAATTTATTTAATTAAAACAACCTTCTAACATATAAGTTATAATTAAATTGTAAACAAACTCTTAACGCAATGACGTGGCCTAATTAAAACAATGTCTGTTGCCTTGACAAAATTTTATTCTTACAGATTAAAATTGTAATGAATAAAATAGTAATAATAAAATAAATAAATAAATAAATCGATATTTTGCAGCCTTTGCTTGAATGCAACCCATGTGCAAAACTAGAGAAATGGGGCGTCAAAGTCTGCACATCAAAAATATCTCTGCAATGTTTCTGACTTATGAATTACTTTTTCTCCACATTCTAAAATAAAGTAGAATAAAAATATCTGCAAATCTCCGTTCTTACTAGTTTTCCATGTGAAAATACGGCAAGTCTTCTCTCACTTATTAAATGGTACAAATCTAAGCCAATCGGAAGGCAAATCATATGGTCCGTCTGAGTCAAATATTGCGGTCAAACCTTTACCCTGTTCCCACTACAACGCTAGGCATTTGGTTCTCTCTGTATATGTATATATACCTGATACTCCAATACACTAGAAACGGCCGAACTACTCCCTTCTTCTTCTCTATTTTCTGCTCCGTCCATTTAATAACTCACCCAATCTTCAACTACAAAAAATCTTCCACTCAATGAGATCTACAACCTATGTCGTTGTGATGAATTTTAGTTTTGTCATTCGAAGGATTTAGAAGCCTAAAGCCATCGACTTCAGTTTGGTTTTCTGGAGCAATGTGATTTCTGAATTGCACTGGGTTCGAGGTGGGGAATAGCGACACTAAGGAGCATCGACGGCCGGCTTCAGATCGTGTTCAGGAGAAAGAGACTCGCGCGAGGGGGCCATTGATGAAGACGATGCGGGTTCAAAAGGATAAAAAAATGAAGGAGGATGGTAGCCGTGTTTTACTGTGTTGGAGTGTCACTATTACTCTGGTGTGACTGGAGAACGCAACCAAATAGGAAAATGAAGCACAACAGTTTTTGGGTCTAGATTGTTCGATGTTGCCACTGTTATCATGAGTTGGGTGCAGATCGAGACTTAAGGATGGGGTGGGGTTCAATAATACATTGTGGAGATGGATGATCTTTTTGAAGAAGCAGGTATTTTGGAAGAGGTGATGTAGCATTATACGAACGTGGAAAGGGGAAGAAGATGCGACATGAGGTGCTTATGTGAGGAGGAGCAGGTCATCTTAGTGAATCAAGGAAAGGTGCGATCTTGATTTCTGAAACGTAAACTTTAAAGTTCCAACAAGCTACATCTCGGCTGGTTCACAATGGTATTAAATGGTGAAGGAATATATAGAAGCAGGCGTTTGGAAGCGAAGAGATAAAGACAGGTAGCTTCATGTGCCAGATGGAAACGTTACAGTTAATTGTGGTTAAGGGTATAATTTTTATTGAATTCAAATAAAGAATAAAAGGGGGAGGAAAGAAGAAAAGTGCAGGATGTTGAGTGAGAAGGCAGTGCACTGTCCTGCGTTTCAAGTGGAGTAGTATGAAGTTATTTCTTTGATTTGGAAGACAACAATAGGAGCATTTTGACATCAGTCTCAGGGTTGGTAGGATGGTCGTTAGCGCATCCAAGGGTGTTGACATCGGTGAGTCCGATGGTCGGACGTTGGGAAATAATGAGATAAAGGCGGCGAAGTTGATCTGGACTGATAAATGGGCTATTCGCATGTTACAAGGATGATACGAGGAAAAGATGTGTTCATTGTGTATCAAAGGGTGGATTTGATTCTAAAAAGCAGTGAGGGATTTAAAGATTGAATGTTGTTTCCTCACAAATGGGAATCAACGGTGGAGAGGGAAGTTATTTTTATAGAAAAGAGGATGATATGAGTGCGTTATACGTGACACCTAGTAGCTGGGATGCGATTTTTGGAAATCAGAAAAGAAGGAAAATTTAACATGCCAAATCGAGATTTATGGGGTAATTAAACAATTAAAATTAATCAATTATTTATTTAGGTGATTTATTAGTTAATTAAAGCATCTAACCTATATTGTTTATAATCTGTACATATGCTATCAGAATCGAACCCAGACGGATCTGTTGGAATCGTAACAATGCCATCTACGTTGTGGAACTGACTTGATAGAGAACAGAGCAACTGAAATTTCATAGGAAAAATCAAATGCTTGTTCAATTTTAAAACAGAACAAAAGCAGTATCTTCAACTATAAAACAAGATGAGTAAACTCACTAACTCCGCTTCGTTTATATTTCCATATAAACGAGTTTTAAATTATTTATAGTAATTTTATAACTAGTGTGATGGTTGTTTGGATGAATGGTTGATAAAGTTGGTTAAATGGTTGATATTGTTATATTTTGATCGGTTATTAAAGCTGTTACTATGACATTTCCCATTTATGTTAAATTAATATTATTGATGTTATTAACGCCCGTGGATGCAGGAAAACAGGTTGGAGGGATCCAACTGGATTCCTCAATATTTATATTACTATTTTTATTTGATTGTGCTATATGATGTGTTATATATTCCATGATTGGATATGTTGTGTTTGAGTTACCCTAGCCTTAGAAACCTAGCATGTTAGATACCGTAAAATATTTTCAAACGTCTAAAAGGAAATTGGGAATTTAAAATGGGATTTATTTTCAAAATAGAAATAGAATTTTGAATAAGAATTGAAAATAGAAACCTGTTCAAGTGGATAAATCAAGAAGTTATTTATAAATAAGAATGTAAATTAAGTGAATCATTAATCATTGGATAAATTGAAATATAAGTTCAAATATAGAAGTGAAATCGGTTTTGAAAACCAATATTTGAAATTAGATTTGAACCTAGCATATTATAAGGAAAGTATAAAAGAAGTTTTAAATATTTGGAATAAAACTGAGATTTTCTATGGATAAATTTTAAATAGAAGTTATTGATGGAATTTGGATTTGAAATGATTAAATCAAAAGGATTCAATTATATATAAAAGAAATATATTCACGATAAAAGTGAAATGGTTTCAAGCAAATATTTTGCAAATCAAATATCTATAATGGAAATTTAGATGAATGGAAATACGAATCCAAATTGGAACATGAATGAGAAAGGGAAATGGTTAATTATTTTAAAAAGAAAAACAATGAGTTTTATTCTAAAATTTGGAATATAAAATAAATTGGAATAACGTTTTGCAGACTGAAACGGTTATAATGGAATTTGATAATGATTTGGAAGGGATAAATTCAAAAATGAATTTTGAATTTGAATTAACCTAAAATGGTAGATAAATTCCGAGGTTCGGAATATAATCGAATATAGATTATTCGAGAGAGTTATTTATTGGAATTCTATTATATCGAATTTAGGAAAATAGTTATTTTTACTTTCTATATTGAGTCAAATTTAATTATTTAATTATTTATTTATTTACTTATTAATTGAATTAATAAGTACAAGTTATATTTTTATATAGAAAATATTTGGATATAGCGATTATAACGTTACTGTTATAATAAATGTTTTGTAAATATAAACAGCGATTATAAGTTACCATTATAATAAATCTTTTGTAAATCTAAACAGCGATTATAACATTACCGTTATAATAAATGTTTTGTAAATCGAAACAGCGATTAAAATGCTACTGTTATAATAAATGTTCTATAAATCTAGACAACGATTGCAACATTATCGTTAAAATAAATGTTTTATAATTCAAATATTTGGAAACAACGATTATAACGCTACCGTTATAATCAATGTTTTTCCGTAAAAGAAGTGTATTCTTAGATTGAATCCAAAAGTCGCGTAAGCGATGTTTTGTTTGAAGTTGTGAGCTTTGACTGTTCCAGAAGTTGAGAATGTTGTTCGGTTAAGGTCTAAAAGGTAATTATACCCCAACTTGATTGACTTCATGATTGATGGAGGAATGGTTAATGTTCGATAGTAAAGATTGGTTAGTGATATGGTTAGTTAATAATTGATTAATGATTTGAGTTACAATAATGATGTTTTATAACATCGCGTTAATTAAAGTATTTTGAAATGTTTTCCCCAAATAAAATGAGAGATATTTTCTATGCGTAAAAAATGAAATGAATTGGTCAACGAGGAATTAAGAAATGGAAAGTGGAAATATTTGCCAATATTAACAAGGTATATTTTCTAAATATAGAAAATAAGGGTTCGTGAATTTATAGAAATGTTTTTCTAACTGAAATAGGGGATATTTTCTCGAAATAAGAAATTAGGATATTAGAAATGTTTTTCTAAGAATCAAGATAGAAAATTGAGCTTTGAAAGGATACGAAATATGGGAAATGGGAATTGGAAATGATAATATAATAAGGAATTAATTTTAAAGGGAGCCAGGGTTGTTTGATGCTTGATCGTAGAATTTCCATTTGTAAATATGACCGTTGATTGTATAGGTGATCCTTTGATAGTTAAATCACCGACTATCAAAGTTTTGATTTATTTTATACCTCCGTTGTCAATATGGAGAGACAGGGATCAAATTTAATATATGAAAACCACTCCGTATTAGTACAAGCATTACGAATCAACTTATGCTGAAGATAATTGAAGACGGAGTAAAATGCAAGGGCTATTCTGTTAACCCTAGGTAGAAATTTCCCAAGATGAATTAATAGAATAGTGCCTTCGGTTTGTCCAGTCCTAGGACAACTTGTATGGACGAATGTCTGACGATGTGACATTCAAAGTAAATGGTGGCAAGATGTTCTTGTAAGAAAATCGTGACCTCAAGCCTCCTCAACCGGGAAATGACGGAAATCGGGCAGGCAGCATGGCCATATAGGTCATTCTCATTCGGGGTATTATCACCTGATCTGGAGAAAATTCATTTGCTTCTTATTTTATTCACTATTGTATGCTTTCGGTAACAGTTGCTGATCACAACCGTTGGTGATAATATGCTCGATACATTCAAGTTAAATGAGTGGTGAGCCATGTATGGGCCAGGTTGCTTACTAAACCCAGCGTATTCCCTTCTAGAGATACACTATCAGAAGGTGGTTCCATACCTTGTCATGTTAAAAATCCAATCTCCAATAAGTGCCCTGCGGTTTTTGATTTTATATTATATATGGAGCGAGAGATGCAAGCGTTCCGCTAGATTCTATTTATTTGTTGTAGACATCATTATAATATCACTGGATTTGATATCAAAAATATTTTTGGTTATCGTAAGGTTAAAACCATCTGTGTTTATGTGTGGATCAGTCTTCCGATTATCATTTCTATCGAAAGGATTTTGAAAGCTAAACAAATGGTTGTATTTTACTCACACCTGTCCCATAATTGACCTAGAGTTTATTTTTTTTGTATTCCCTAAACTCTTGGGTGCCCATATTTGTATGGACAGCCAAGTAGTCGGGATTTTACAGATTCACTTTGGAGGAGCTTGAAGCAGGAGGCTTCACCTGTCAACTATAGGCTATCATATTTTCCACTGTGTACTATGTTGTATCTGGAAACAGGTGTTTATAACTGTTCCAGAAATAACTGTCGTGCTCTGATAATGGTATGTATATACAGTTACTAATTTGTATTTCAAAGGTTATGTTATTTAATATATTTTATTCGTTCCTCTTTGAGATTTTTGTTCTTCATTTTCTTCTATTCTAATTCTTCTTTCTTTCTATTTCTCACCCTCCAACTTCTTTCTACTAATGATTCGTATTTTTGTGCAATTTGGGTTGGACGTGTGGTGTTTTCAGTTGACTCAAAGAGTACGAAAATTCGGACCATTGCATTTGGTATCAGAGCTAAACGTTGAGTAATTACCTTGGCTCTGTGGCGTGACTCAATAGAGATGAGGCTAGTAATACCCAAGATTGAGTTTGAGTATGTATAAGAGAGAGTGTATTTGCAGATTTGATATAAAATTTGTTTAATATTGTGTTGACTGGTTTGTTGAGTGGTTTATGTATTCTGGTCGATACAGAATATACAATTGTATTGATAGGTGTTTCTAAACTCTCGAACAAATCAATTCGATACAGTATTGTTTTAAAATGGGTAAATGAAATAATTTTGCCCAAAAATTATTTTGATATAAAAGGAATAATTTTTGAATTATTATATATGAATGTGTTGATTGTTATTACAATCAAATGAAATTATGAAATATTGGAATGGTTATATAATTTGTATACAGATAATGTATACAAATGAGATAAACCAAGATTAAGTTCAAAACCAGAATTGGAATTTAATTACGGGTGTTTAAAAAATATTTTCTAAAATATTATAAAGTAATATAACGTTAGTTTAAAGTATTTTTGAATAAGAATGGTTTAAATGGATTTTTTAAGGGATTAAGCACTGAAATCACTTTAGTGGGCGAGAAAATAATTCTGGTAATGGATCGTGACATTATCGGTATTCATTTTCAAGTTTCTGAATGATGGATTGCTTCCATAGGAGATTTATTAATGAAAAATTTGTTTGAAAAGGAAAAGATGTTTTATAAATTCAAATGTTTTGAGTTGATTATAAATATATATGTATATAAATATATATGATTTCATACTAATTTGAAATAAAACCCAGGAATTTTAATTTTGAAACTAGAATTTAACTTGTATAAGTTGAATAGATTAAAATGATAAAAATGTATCAAATGAATTGAGATTTAACTTTTTTATTTAATTTAAATTTCATTGGATTGGATTAGGAATAATTTCGAATGAAATTAAATAAAGAGAAATGTTGAGATTCGAATTATGAATTCGACTTATGAATAAGCAAGTTGAATATATATTGGATGTTGTTAATTGAAATTGAATTGTGATAAATTTGGATTCAAGTATAATAAGTGGACTGACTTAAATAGAAATCAGATTTGAATTGATAGAATGGAAGTAAACTAATCAGAAGTTGATTAGAGAGTTATAAAATGGAAGTTGGATTGATTTGGAACCAACTAGAAATGGATATATGTATAGCAGACATTGAATGGAAGAAAATACAAAAGATAAAATTATGCCCAACAAAAAGGTACATGTTTACAATATTACTTGGGTTTGATGATTTTATGAGCCTATGGGGCAAGCCACTTGGGTTTTTGATTTTTTTTTGGATTGGAGAAGGCCTAGAAAGGCGAGTTGTGATTGTACCAATTGAGCCGCGCAGGGGTGATATTGGCGAAATTTTTCGAAAATTTAAAGAGTTAGAATTTTTTTCAAGAAACTTTTTGATAATTTAAAATTGAGTTGTAAATTGTAATTGAAATAAGGAAACTAGAATTGTTAATAAAATTTCAAGTGGAATAATGAAATTGATAAATGGATTTAAAATCCATTGGAATGGGTGAGGATATGCAGAAGAGCATATGGATTGAAGATAAGAAAGTGATGATGGATTGTCCAAAAATGGTGGACATATCATTTGGAAAGAATTATGAATAGTCAGCATTGGTATGAGAATTGGAAAGACGAATAAGAACTGGGTTATGAAGGTATAGAATATAAGATTTCAACAAAGTAGGTTATGAGGAGTTAGAGTTATATCATTTTTACTGCTTAGCAATTTCGAGGACGAAATTATTTTAAGAGGGAAGGAATGCAACGACTTGGATTTTTTAGCCGTTAATTTTGAACATTTAAATTTATTTTAAATATTGTATTAGGAATATAAAAGGATTTTTATATGGACTTTATTTAATTAAAACAACCTTCTAACGTATAATATATAATTAAATTGTAAACAAACTCTTGACGCAATGACATGGCCTAATTAAAACAATGTCTGTTTCCTTGTCAAAGTTTTATTCTTACAGATTAAAATTGTAACTAATAAAATAGTAATAATAAAATAAATAAATAAATAAACAAATTGATATTTTCCTGCCTTTGCTTGAATACAAACCATGTCCAAAACTGGGAAAATGAGGCGTCAAAGTCTGCACATCAAAAATATCTCTGCAATATTTCTGACTTATGAATTACTTTGTCTCCACGTTCTAAAATAAAGTAGAATAAAAGTATCTGCAAATCTCCGTTCGTACTAGTTTTCCATGTGCAAATATGGCAAGTCTTCTCTCACTTATTAAATGGTACAAATCTAAGCCAATCGGAAGGCAAATCATATGGTCCGTCTGAGTCAAATATTGCGGCCAAACCTTTACCCTGTTCCCACTACAACGCTAGGCATTTGGTTTTCTATATATATGTATATATACTTGATACTCCAATACACTAGAAACGGCCAAACTACTCCCTTCTTCTTCTCCATTTTATGCTCCGTCCATTTAATAACTCGCCCAATCTTCAACTACAAAAAATCTTCCACTCAATGAGATCTACAACCTATGCCATTGTAATGAATTTTAGTTTTGTCATTCGAAGGATTTTGAAGCCTGAAGCCGCCGACTTCAGTTTGGTTTTCTAGAGCGATATGATTTCCGAATTGCGCTGGGTTCAAGGTGGGGAATAGCGATGCTTAGGCGCATCGGAGTGTCACTATTACTCTGGTGTTTGACTGGAGAACGCAACCAAATAGCAAAATGAAGCACAACAGTTTTTGGGTCTAGATTGTTCAGTGTTGCCACTGTTATCATGAGTTGGATGCAAATCGTGACTTAAGGATGGGGTGGGGTTCAACAATACGTTGTGGAGATGGATGAGCTTTTTGGAGAAGCAGGTATTTTGGAAGAGGGGATGTAGCACTATACGAATGTAGAAAGGGAAAGAAGATGCGAGATGAGGTGTGTATGTGAGGAGGAGCAGGTCGTCTTAGTGAATCATGGAAAGGTGTGAACTTGATTTCTGAAACGTAGATTTTAAAGTTCCAACAAGCTACATCTCGGCTGGTTCACAGTGGTATTAAATGGTGAAGGAATATACAGAAGCGGGCGTCTGGAAGCGAAGAGACAAAGACGAGAAGCTTCATGTGCTAGATGGAAACGTTAGAGTTAATTGTGGTTAAGGTATAATTTTTATTGAATTCAAATAAAGAAAAAAAGCGAGAGGAAAAAAGAAAAGTGCAGGATGTTGAGTGAGAAGGCAGTGCACTGTCCTGCGTTTCAAGTGGAGTAGTATGGAGTTATTTCTTTGATTTGGAAGACAACAATAGGAGCATTTTGACATCGGTCTCAAGGTTGGTAGGAAGGTCATCAGCGCATCCAAGGGTGTTGACATCGGTGAGTCCGATGGTTGAACGTTCGGATAGTAACGAGATAAAGGCGGCGAAGTTGACCTGGACTGATAAATGGGTTGTTCGCATGTTACAAGGAAGATAGGAGGAGAAGATGTGTTCATTGTGTATCACAGGGTGGTTTGGATTCTAAAAAGCAGTGAGGGATTTAAAGATTTAATGTTGTTTCCTCACAAATGGGAACCAATGGTGGAGAGGGAAGCTATTTTTATAGAAAAGAGGATGATGTGATTGCGTTGTACGTGACACCTAGTAGCTGGGACGCGATTTTTGGAAATCAGAAAAGAAGGAAAATTTAACATGCCAAATCGAGATTTATGGGGTAATTTAACAATTAAAATTATTTATTTATTTATTTAGGTGATTTATTAGTTAATTAAATCATCTAACCTATATTGTTTATAATCTGTACATACGCTATCAGAATCGAACCCAGACGGATCCGTTGGAATCGTAACAACGCCATCTACGTTGTGGAACATGCCTGATGGAGAACGGAGCAACTAAAATTTCATAGGAAAAATCAAATGCTTGTTCGATTTTAAAACAGAACAAAAGTAGTATCTTCAACTATAGAACAAGGTGAGTAAACTCACTAACTCGGCTTCGTTTATATTTCCATATAAACGAGTTTTAAATTATTTATAGTAATTTTATAACTAGTGTGATGGTTGTTTGGATGAATGGTTGATAAAGTTGGTTAAATGGTTGATATTGTTATATCTTTGATTGGTTATTAAAGCTGTTACAATGACATTTCCCATTTATGTTAAATTAATATTATTGATGTTATTAACGTCTGTGGATGCAGGAAAACAGGTTGGAGGGATCCAACTGGATTCCTCAATATTTATATTACTGTTTTTATTTGATTGTGCTATATGATGTGTTATATAATCCATGATTCCATTATTTTAAAAAGAAAAACAATGAGTTTTATTCTAAAATTTGGAATATAAAATAAATTGGAATAACGTTTTGTAGATTGAAATAGTTATAATGGAATTTGATAATGATTTGGAAGGGATAAATTCAAAAATGAATTTGGAATTTGAATTAACTTGAAATGGTAGATAAATTCCGAGGTTCGTAATATAATCGAATATAGATTATTCGAGAGAGTTATTTATTGGAATTCTATTATTTCGAATTTAGGAAAATAGTTATTTTAACTTTCTGTATTGAGTCAAATTTAATTAATTAATTATTTATTAATTTACTTATCAATTGAATTAATAAGTACAAGTTATATTTTTATATAGCAAATATTTGGAAACAGCGATTATAATGTTACCGTTATAATAAATGTTTTGTTAATCTAAACAGCGATTATAACGTTACCGTTATAATAAATGTTTTGTAAATCTAAACAGCGATTATAACGCTACCGTTATAATAAATGTTTTGTAAATCTAAACAGCAATTAAAATGCTATCGTTATAATAAATGTTCTATAAATCTAGACAATGACTGTAACGCTATCGTTAAAATAAATGTTTTATAATTCAAATATTTGGAAACAATGATTATAACGCTACCGTTATAATCAATGTTTTTCCGGAAAAGAAGTGTATTCTTAGATTGAATCCAAAAGTCGCGTAAGCGATGTTTTGTTTGAAGTTGTGAGCTTTAACTGTTCCAAAAGTTGAGAATGTTATTCGGTTAAGGTCTGATAGGTAATTATACCCCAACTTGATTGACTTCATGATTGATGGAGGAATAGTTAATATCCGAAAGTGAAGATTGGTTAGTGATATGGTCAGTTAATAATTGATTAATGATTTGAGTTACAATAATGATGTTTTACAACATCGCGTTAATTAAAGGATTTTGAAATGTTTTCCCTAAATAAAATGAGAGATATTTTCTATGCGTACAAAATGAAATGAATTGGTCAACGAGGAATTAAGAATTGGAAAGTGGAAATATTTGCCGATATTAACAAGGTATATTTTCTGAATATAGAAAATAAGGAATCGTGAATTTATAGAAATGTTTTTCTAACTGAAATAAGAGTTATTTTCTCGAAATAAGAAATTAGGATATTAGAAATGTTTTTCAAAGAATCAAGAGAGAAAATTGAGCTTTGAAATGATATGAAAGATGGGAAATGGAAATTGGAAATGATAATATAATAAGGAATTAATTTTAAAGGGGGCTAGGGTTGTTTGATGCTTGATCGGTAGAATTTCCATTTGGAAACAGGACCTTTGATTGTATGGATGATCCTTTGATAGTTAAATCACCGACTATCAAAGTTTTGATTTATTTTATACCTCCGTTGTCACTATGGAGAAACCGGGATCAAATTTAATATATGAAAGCCACTTCGTATTGGTATAAGCGTTACAAATCAATTTATGCTGAAGATAATTGAAGACGGAGTAAATGAAAGGGATGTTCTGTTAACCCTAGGTAGAAATTTCCCAAGATGGATTAATAGAATAGTGCCTTTGGTTTGTCCAGTCCCAGGACAACTTATATGTAAAATGTCTGATGACATGACATTCAAAGTAAATGGTGGCAAGATGTTCTTAAAAGAAAATCGTGACCTTAAGCCTCATCAACTGGGAAATGATAGAAATCGGGCAGGCAGTATGGCCAAGTGGGTAATTCCCATTAGGGGTATTATCACCTGATCTAGAGAAAATTCATTTGCTTCTTATTTTATTCACTGTTGTTTGCTATCGGTAACGGTTGCTTATCACAACCGTTGGTGATAATATGCTCGATACACTCAAGTTAAATGAGTGGTCAGCCATATGTGGGCCGGGTTGGAAGACATTCTTGTTGAACCCAGTGTATTCCCCTCTAAAGATACACTATCGGAAGGTGGTTCCATACCTTGTCATGTTGGAAATCCAATCTCCAATAAGTGCCCTGCGGTTTTTGATTTTATACTATATATGGAGCGTGAGATGCAAGCATTCCGCTAGATTCTATTTATTTGTTGTAGACACTATTATAATATCACTGGATTTGATATCAATTTTTTTTTGTTATCGTAAGGTAAAAACCATCCGTGTTTATGTGTGGATCAGTCTTACAATTATCATTTCTTTCGAAAGGATTTTAAAAGTTAAACCAAATGGTTGGAGTTTACTCATACCAGTCCCATGACTGACCCAGAGTTTATTTTTTTGTATTCCCTAAACTCTTAGGTGCCCATATTTGTACGGGCAGTCAAGTAGTCGGGATTTTACCGATTCACTTTGGAGGAGCTTGAAGCAGGAGGCTTCACCTGTCAGTTATAGGCTATCATATTTTCCACTGTGTACTATGTTGTATCTGGAAACAGGTGTTTATAACTGTTCCAGGAATAACTGCCGTGCTATGATAATGGTATGCATATACATTTACTAATTTGTATTTCAAAGGTTATGTTATTTAATATATTTTATTCGTTCCGCTGTGAGATTTGTGTTCTTCGTTTTCTTCTATTCTAATTCTTCTTTCTTTCTATTTCTCAACCTCTAACTTCTTTCTACTAATGATTCGTATTTTTGTGCAATTTGGGTTGGATGTGTGGTGTTTTCAGTTGACTCAAAGAGTACGAAAATTCGGGCCATTACAATTTTAAGCTGGTTTGTTATCATACCATTAACAAAGTGATATTTAAGTGATTTTCTTATTATCATACAATTTGTTTTTATGTAATTTGCAAGATATCAAATATTGCTAAACTTGAATTCAAGGCTTTGGACATATGTAGAGACAACTATTTGTCATAGATACTAGACGCCGAGATCTATTTGCAATCTTAACTTAGAAAACGCCATTGAAATGGTAATAATATTCACTTCTAGGACAAAACTAAGGCTTTAATACTTTTAAGACGCCGCATTCATGATGATCACAAAACGGAATATTTAATGAAAAAAGATCATCTCCACTTATATATGGAACTCCCTGAAGGAGCGTTATGACCACCAGAAGACGGTCATACTTTAAAACACATGGAAAAGGGTGGTTGAATCTGAGATTTCAAGACTTAAAAACTGTAAGGGAATACAATTCCGCTATGTTTAGAATTACGTATAAACTGAAATTATGTGGAGAAAAAGTAGATGATGCACAAATGTTGGAAAAGATCTTCTCAACATTTCATGTCCCAAATATACTCCTGCAACAGCAATGTCAAAAGCGTCATTTCACAAAATATTCTGAGCTCATTAAATGTTTTTTTGTCAAAGCATCATTAAATGTTTGTTAATTGCTAAGAAAAATAATGGACTGCTTATCAAAAATCACTCCTCAAAACCAACTGGTTCAGCTACATTGTCATAAGTTAATGCTAATTTCGTCCACTCCAGAAGAGGTCGTGGCAGAGGTTGAGGCCGTGGACGTGGATATTACTCCAGTAGAGGTGGTTATATTGATTTTGGAGGCAACAAAAAAATGAGCTTGAAAATATTAATAATTTAGCTGTAGAAAATAAAAGGTATTATGACGAAGTGTTCTATAGAATTGGGCACTCTGGCTATTGGTCACGTACTTGTAGATCATAAAAAAAACAGTGGAAGAATATTAAAAATCAAAGAATATCGAGAGAAATAATACTAAGGGATTGTCTGACAATACTAACTTGTAGTGTAACGACCTGCCTTCTATGTATCGGAGGATCATAGAATAATTATTTTATTTTCATACGAAGTCATATGGTCGTGTAACTTTGGGAAAGGACTATTGGGGTCATTTCCGACATTCACGATTTTTGTCGAATTTTAAATGACCGGTTTTCCCTTGGCGAATCTTGTTTTGCTTATAACTTTTGATTGGTAAGGATTTTTGACTTGAAACCACTTCCATTGGATTCGGATGAGGGTTTCCCATTCCGTAGAGTGGTCATACCAATCAAACGGACTTACCGTTAGGGATATATGAATGAAATAAGATTTGAAGGTGGAAAAACAACCTAATTGGGCTTAATAGGGAGATTAGTAGCTTGGCACATAACTCATTTCGGGATTAGGGCTATAAGAGGACTGAAAGGACTTGGAGAATCATCTCCTTTTATTTTTCCAGTCGTCACAAACATTTCTCTAACCTAATCATGGCTTCCATCTTCCAAACCTCTCTTTAATCACTTTCTAATCACTAATTAATCAAATCTACATCAAATTAAATCGGATTAGTATCAAATTCGAGGTGGAGCTGCTGCACTACATTGGAATCCGAGCCAAATCAGTAAAAGTTTCAGATCTATCACTAATTATTGGCTAAGGTGAGTGATTTGCATGTTTATACAGTAATTATGGCTAATTAAGGATGATTAGTGATAATTAGAGAATTGATGACTCAGAAAAATATGAAAAAATATGCATAAATTCTAGAATCATATTTTATGTCACATATATAAATTTGGCTTAATTTGAATTAAGTTTGCTAATCCCGGAATTTAGGGGATTTAGGGGAAAACCATGGATTTGGGTATGTTTGATCCTAAATAACACATGTGATTAATGTTTCAATGTTTTTGATTGATTACACATGTTATTACTACTGTTTGGCATGCTTTGAGATTGCATAGGAAATTTAGAATGGTCAAAAACGCCATCGTGAGGCGTAATTAGTTTGCTGGAAATTGGTATGAGGTGCAGGTTTCGGGTCGCACGACCAACCCGGGAGTATGAACGACCAAGCCTGGAGGAGGAAGCTCGAGCGAGCCGAACTCGGATGACCAACCCCTATGGAGTAACGTGCGAATGACCGAATCTAGAGAGGGGAGTTCGAGTGAGTGAGCCCATATAAGGAAGTGCGAGCGAGCGAGCCTAGAGAAGGAAATTTGAGCGACCGAGCCTGATGGAGGATGGACGAGCGATCGATCCACATGGAGTATGAATGAGCGATCAATCCACATGGACTCTTCTGAAGATCAACTCCAATTCGACCAAAACCCTAGATGCAAAGGAAGTCCATACGAGAAGTTATGGCTCAGAATCAATATGGGAACCGGCGAGTTAACTTCTAGAGTTGGACTTTGCTGCGGGACGTGTGCAAAGGGTTATCGATATCTATAAATTTAGTTCACTATTGAGAGAGGGGGTATTGACTATGGACCAGTGCGGTGGGGTCATGGGTTGTATGGAGTTGGACTCCATCAGGGCCCCAAAGGGAAAGGGGTCGTAGTGATAGTTGTACGGAGTTGGACTCCGTCATGGCCCAATGGTTCTGGTGATCAAAGCAGAGGATATCGTATGCTTTACACACTGAGTGAGAGATGTGAGGATGATTGCTATGTTTGATGTTTTCTATCACCATGACACGCACAATCCTATTTTTACACTATATGTTAGTGTTACCTTAGAGTATTGTACACCTTGTTGTGCTAACTCTTTGGTTGCAGGTCTAGGTCAGGTATGATTATTTATACCTGTTATTGTTTTATTTTGCTACTATCGCTCATACCAGACTTTTGTATGACCTAGAGTTTTATATCTCTTCTTATTACTCTGGGTGCTCCTAAACGAGCATATTAGAGACAGGTTAGGTGGTTATGCATGAGTAGCTGACCGAAGACGAGCTGGAGGCTTCCACATACTATATACATATATTCTCCCTGTGTTGTTGTTGGTCACTAATTTGGGCATTAGAAGTGTACCTCTTTTATTTCCTTTTTAAAGACAATATTTTGAAGTTGTAATAAGGGTTTGAATCATAAGCTGTATTTTGGATTCCGCTACTCTGATGGATATGGTCGAGTTTTCAGCTTATGTGTTGTCACGCCTATTTTATACCAAGTTATGTTATTATTATATTTTGTTCCATGCGTTGTGAGATATACTACATGTTCTTGATGATTCATCCTTACAAATAACTTTCTTTTGATGAACATCCCGTGGTAGTTGGACATTGGCACATCGCATTTCGGGGAAATGTCTGATGGTAGGGGGCGGGTCGTCACACTTGGTATCAGAGCGTGGTTGTGTAGTTAACCTAAGGGAGACATCAGGGAGAGATAGTATGCGTATATGAGAGCGCGCATTTGTGATATTTTGGTTTTCAAAAACTATATATATACTATTAGTATATCTAAGGATGAAGTCGCACTGCACTGGCATCACAAAGGAGATGGTTAATTGTTTCCTCTTTACAGATTGAACGATGAGCCGAAATACGAGGAGAATAGTAAGGAATCCCGCATTGGGAGTTGAAGATGGAGCGGGTTCAGGGGAGAACAATGGGAATGTCCCTGATATAAGAACGATGTTTACTGCCTTTATGCGAATGATGCTTAGGGATGCTCAGGGAACAGTTCCCAATGCTGTTAACGGTGGTAGTGCAGTAGTGCAGGTGCCTAGAGCTGATTTCGCTAAGCTCAGCAAGTATTATACTAGTCTTGGTGGGAAGTCGTTCCATGGAACAGAATCGACCACGGAGGTTCGGGATTGGCTTGATAGTTGTGAGCGCATCTTCGAGGATTTGGGGATCGATGATTCCACGAAGAGAAAGTTGCATCGCGTTAGCTTCAAGGATAGGTTATGAATTGGTGGAATGCTATCAAACTACCACTCCTGAGGATCAAGTTACTTGGAATCAGCTTAAGACTCGCTTCAGTGACAAATTTATTCCAACTGCTCAGAAATCAGAATTATTCCAGAAATTTTTGGGGCTTAAGCATAATTGTAGGGCAGTCTGAATATATTGTTGAATTCGATACCTTATCGAAGTATGGATTATCTCTTATCTATACAGCCGAGAAGAAGAATGAGAAGTTTATAACTAGCTTAGATGAGTACTTGAAGGAAAGACTTATAAACTATATTAATGAGACTTTCGAATCTATTATAGGGAAGGCATTAAGATTAGAGAGCCTTTACCCAAAGACGAAGACCAAGGTTGCTATTGCATCTGCAGGAGAGCCAAAACCGCAGGCAAGTGATGAAGGCAAGAAGAATTCCCAAAACAAGAGAAAACAGAACCAAACCAAGGATGGTCAGAAAAAAAGGATAAGAAAGATATCGAGTGCTTTTGTTGTGGCAAGAAGGGCCACTATGCCAGAGATTGTCGAGCAAAGCCAGCGGACAGGAAGTGCTTCAACTGTGGCCAAGTAGGACATCACAAAGACAAATGTCTGCAACCTCCTAAGGAGAAGCATATCGTGAAAGCATATGCTATCAATGCTATTCCTTCTTCATCGAATGCCCCAACAGCGGCGCAGAAGGAAAGTGTGTCGTTATCCCCAAGGTATGCTTTCTATTTATGATGCTCCTATTCGAGTATTGTTTAATACCGGGCCTTCCCATTTCTCCATATCAAGTGACCTGGTAGATAGGATGGAATTGGAACCCGAGATTGTCGACAGACCCTTAGTTGTGATGAACCTGATCGGTGGTCCGACTAGCCTTTGTATGATTTGTCGTAATTTGGTCTTATCGAGTCATGGATGTATGTTTTCTTGTGATTGCTTTGTTTTGGGCTTTACTGGGTTTGGCATTATTTTGGCAGTCAATTGGCTCCAAAGGTATGGGGTGGTGGTAGACTGAGAGGAGTCTTCGGTGACCATTAGAGCGGATGATGGGAGGAGGGTGGTATTGGGTTTCCTACCTAGTGATGGGGTGATGGCTAGTTCTCTAAATTCCCTCGACGTCCCGCATGATGAGTTATCA
Source organism: Allium sativum (assembly GCA_030737875.1). Classification (NCBI taxonomy): domain Eukaryota; kingdom Viridiplantae; phylum Streptophyta; class Magnoliopsida; order Asparagales; family Amaryllidaceae; genus Allium; species Allium sativum. Next base: position 565,477,110 of record CM060920.1, on the reverse strand, counting down.
GATGTGCCTATTGCTGGCGAGTATCCGGACATCTTCGGGGAAGTGACCGGACTTTCACCACACTGAGAGATCGAGTTTCGGATTGATTTAGCGAAAGATGTCAGACCTTTAGTGATGCCACTTTGTCGTATGGCGCCAAAGGAGCAGCGAGAGCTCAAGGTGCAAGTGGGCAATCTTTTGAAGAAGGGATTTATCCGAAGAAGTGTTTTCGAGTGGGGAGCACCAGTTGTATTGCTACTAAGGCCGATGGTTCCCTTCACTTATGTGTGGACTACCGCGAGTTGAATAAGATGACTAGGAAGCATAAATATCCTCTTCCACGGATAGATGATTTGTTTGATCAACTAAATGGAGCAAGAGTGTTCTCCTTGTTGGATCTTACGACCGGTTTTCATCAGCCCCGAGTAGCAGCTGAGAGTATACCTAAAACGGCATTTCGAATGCCGTCTAGATTCTATGAGTGGTTGGTCATTCCATTCGGGTGACCAATGCACCCACATACTTTGTGGATCTTATGAATAGGGTTTTCAGGGATCAATTAAATAAGTTTGTTCTTGTGTTTATGGACGATATCTTGGTTTACTCAAGGATAGAGGAGGAACACAAGGAACATTTGAGGGTAGTGATGGAGGCATTGTGGAAACACCAATTGAAAGCAAAATTTTCTAAGTTTCACTTCTGGAGGAGGGAAGTGATATTCTTAGGCCATGTTGTTTTAGAAAATGGTATTGTTGTGGACCCTGCGAAGGTGGCTACAGTGAAAGATTGATCTACACCCAAGAATGGAACGGACGTGAGAAGTTTCTTGGGGTTAGCTGGATATTATCGTAAGTTTATCCAAGACTTCCCCAGGATAACGACGCCGTTAACTCAGTTCACCAAAAAGAATCAAGCTTTCGTCTGGGACAAAAGGTGCGAGAATGCATTTAAGAGTCTAAAGGAGAAGTTGACGTGTACACCAGTGTTTGTTATTCCTAAAGGGAACGAAGAGATAATGATATACACGGATGCCTGTGGTACCGGACTAGGTGTTGTACTAATGCAAGGAGGTAGGGTTGTGGCTTATGCTAGTCGGCAACTAAAACCACGTGAGAAAAGATATCCTACCCATGATTTGGAATTGGCAGCGATTGTGTTCGCGTTAAAGATGTGGAGACATTATCTCTTGGGAGAAAGATTTGAGTTTTTTACCGATCATAAGTCATATAAGTATCTTTTCTCTCAGAAGGATTTAAATCTTCATCAGCAGAGATGGTTAGAGTTCTTGGCTTCATATGATTTCAATGTCGCATACACACCCGGGAAAGGCAATGCGGTAGCTGATGCATTGAGTAGGAGACATGCCAATTTGGGGGCTATGCTTCTGGAATGGAAGCACCTGGAGTATATCACGGGATATGATTTCGGACCTAAGTGCGAATTGGATCCAGAGATGTTAGCAAGTTTGACGATCAAACCAACTTTGATTGAGCGGATCAGTTCCAGTCAGAGGGATGATCCTAACCTATTGGAAATCATCTCCAAAGTAGATATGGGTATCAACGGTGAGGAAATGTACAAGAATGGACTTGATCGAGAGGGATGGCTTCGAAAGAACGGGAGACTGGTTGTAGCCAACGTTAATGGATTGAAAGATGAAGTGCTTAGAGAGTGTCATCACTCGAAACTGACTATACATCCCGTGGTAACAAAATGTATCAAGACATGAAGCAGGCCTACTACTGGGAAGGGATGAAGAGAGATGTTGGGAAATTTATATCCAATTGCATGAATTGTCAGTTAGTTAAAGATGGGCAAAAGAAGCCTAGTGGTCTGTTACAACTGCTGGAGATTCCCAAATGGAAATGGGAACAAGTCTGGATTTCATCGATGATTTACCAAGGACTAGATCGGGTCATGATAGTATTTGGGTGATTGTGGATCAATTGACAAAAAGTGCGTGGTTTATACCGGTCAAGTCGAATAGAACGACAGTTAAGTTAGCGGAACGGTGTATGAAGTGGGTGGAGAGATTTCATGAAGTACCTAAAGGTATTGTGAGTGACCAAGATCCCTTATTTATAGTGGGTTTTGGAATAGCTTATAAGAGGCATTAGGGTTAGAATTACATCTCAATACCGCGTACCATCCTCAAACCGACGGTCAAACAGAGAGGGTGAATCGTGTATTACAGTATCTCTTGAGAGCTTGCATATTGAATTTTGGAGAGTCATGGGATGACCATTTGCATCTGGTTGAGTTTGCATATAATAATAGTTATCAGTCCAGTATTGGTATGGCTCCATTTGAAGCTTTGTACGGAAGACCGTGCAACTCATCGTCGTGTTGGTTGGAAACTGATGAGAAGTTTGTGCTTAGGCCAGATGTAGTAAGATAAACTACAGATAAGATCAAGATTATTCAACAGCGAATGAAGGATGCCCAAAATAGGCAGAAAAGTTATGCTGATAAAAGACGAAGAGATTTGAAATTCTTCATTGGCGACTTGGTATTCGTCAAGATTTCTCTACTGAAGAGTGTGATTCGATTCGGTAGGAGACATAAGTTGGCACAAAGGTTTGTTGGTCCCTTTCCAATTCTCGAACCAGTTGGGAATTTAGCGTATAAAGTTGGATTACTGGACAAGATGGAGGGAGTGCACAACGTATTTCATGTTTCCTAGTTAAGGAAGTTCGTGCACGATTCTGATGTGACTATTTTCACCAGATCAGTTGCATGATATCGAGAAAGAACCCGGAGTATTTGGAAACCACAGACCAGTTTGTATTATCGGAGATGATACGAAGCAACTTCGAAGGAAGACAGTGAAACTGGTTAAAGTCCAGTGGGATGATAAGTCGTTATCCAGAGCTCTTTACCTGGTAATATTTTAATCGCGATATAGTTATTCCCTTGTTAGTAAACCACATGCTAGGATAGGCTTGTTGTGTTATTATGTATGTTTGATTGTTTGTAAATGGCTGATAGGCATGCGGGGCACCATTGTATGTTTTCTTGGTTAAGGAATTTCGGGGGCGAAATTTCTTTAGGGGGGAGAGTGTAACGACCCGCATTCTTCGTATCGGAGGATCGTAGACATTTATTTTATTTTCATACAAAGTTATATGATCATGTAACTTTGGGAAACGACTATTGGGGTCAACCCCCACATTCACGATTTTTGCCGAATTTTAAATAACCGTTTTGCTCCTGACAAATCTTGTTTCACCTATAACTTTTGATTGGTAAGGAGTTTTGACCTGAAATCACTTCCACTGGATTCGGATGATGGTTTCCCATTCCGTAGAATGGTCACATTAATCAAACGGACTTACCGTTTGGGAGACATAGATGAAATAAGATTTGAAGGTGGAAAAACAGTCTAATTGGGCTTAATAGGGTGATTAGCAGTTAGGTTCATAACCCATTTCGGGATTGGGGTTATGGGAAGGCTGAAAGGAGTTAGAGAATCATCTTCTATCATTTTTCTAGCCGCCACAAACATTTCTATAATCCTGATCATGGCTTCCATCTTCCATACCTCTATTTAATCACTTTCTAATCACTAATTAATCAAATCTACATCAAATCAAGTCGGATTAGCATCAAATTCGAGGTAGAGCTTCTGCACTTCAATGGAATCCAAGCCAAATCAGTAAAAGTTTCAGATCTATCACTAATTATTGGCTTAGGTGAGCGATTTGCGTGTTTATATATTAATTATGGCTAATTAGGGATGATTAGCGAATTAATGACTCAGAAAAATATGGAAAAAGATGCATAAATTCTAGAATCATATTTTATGTCACACATATAAATTTGGTTTAAGTTTGCTAATCCCGGAATTTAGGGGTTAAAAGGAAAACCATGGATTTGGGTATGTTTGATCCTAAATAACATATGTGATTGATGTTTCAATGTTTTTGATTGATTACACATGTTATTACTAATGTTTGGCATGCTTTGATATTGCATAGGAAAGTTAGAATGGTCGAAAACGCCGTCATGAGGCATAATTAGTTTGTTGGAAATTGGTATGAGTGCAGGTTTCGGGTCGCATGACCGACCCGGGAGTGCGAACGACGGAGCCTGGAGGAGGAAGCTCGAGTGAGCGAGCCGAGCTCGAATGACCATCTCCTATGGAGTAACATGCGAACGACTGAACCTGGTGAGGGGAGTTCGAACAAGCGAGCCCATATAAGAAAGTGTGAGCGAGCGAGCCCATAGAAGGAAATTTGAGTGGCCGAAACCCGAGATGCAATGGAAGTCCAGATGAGAACTTATGGCTTGGAATCTAGATGGGAACCGACGAGTTAACTTCTAGAGTTGGGCTTTGCTGCGGGATGTGTGCAAAAGGTTATCGATGTCTATAACTTTAGTTCAATATTGAGAGAGGGGGTATTGACTATGGACCATTGCGGTGGGGTCATAGGTTGTATGGAGTTGGACTCCATCAGAGCCCCAAAGGGCAAAGTGGTCTTAGTGATAGTTGTACGGAGTTGGACCCGTCATGGCCCAATGGTTTTTGTGATCAAAGAAGAGGATATTGTATGCTTTACGCACTGAGTGAAAGATGTGAGGATGATTACTATGTTTGATGTTTTCTATCACCATGACACACACACTCCCATTTTTACACTATATGTCAGTGTTACCTTAGAGTATTGTACACCTTGTTGTGATAACTCTTTGGTTATAGGTCCAGGTCAGGTACGATTTGTTTTATTTTGCTGTTATCGCTTATACCAGACTTTTGTCTGACCCATAGTTTTATGTCTCTTCTTATTACTCTGGGTGCTTCTAAACGAGCAAATTAGATACATGTTAGGTGGTTATGCACGAGTAGCTGTCCGGAGACGAGCAGGAGGCTTCCACGTACTATATACATATATTCTTCCTGTGTTGTTGCTGGTCATTGCTTTGGGCATTAGTAGTGTACCTCTTTTATTTCCTTCTTAGATACAGTATTTTGAAGTTGTAATAATGGTTTGAATCATAAGCTGTATTTTGGATTCCGCTACTCTGATGGATATGGTCGAGTTTTCGGCTTATGTACTATCTCGCCTGTCTTATACCAAGTTATGTTATTATTATATTTTATTACATGCGTTGCGAGATATACTACAGGTTCTTGATGATTCATCGTTAGAAATCCCTTTCTTGTGACGAACGTCCCGTGCTAGTTGGACATTGGCACAACGCATTTCGGGGAAATGTCTGATGGTACGGGGTGGGCCGTTACATGTAGTCAGACGATTTCTTTAAAGATTATGATGGAAATTTCATTAGCAATGAAAATTTAGATGCAGTGTTTGAAGATATGACCGAAATGATCAATTAGTAGCCTGAAGCTTATCATGTAGTTTTTATTTTGTTTAATTACCTTTTAGCATGTATTAGTTTGAATTTTTTTTCTTATCTATTTTTTGTTTATTCTTTATGGACATGCAGAAATAATATGTAATGTTGGATTTTGATAAGTAATTTGTTTTATAACAATTGTTTATTTTTATAAGTTATTTTAGCGATTGACTAATTTTATTGTCTTTAATTCTTAAGGTATGGACAGTCAACGTTTAAATGATGATATATTTCTATTTGATAGTGTAACTACTCATATGATTTTAAAAACTACGAAGTTTTCTCTAAATTATCTGAAAATATTTCAGCTTAAGTTTCAACTATAGTTGGTTTAGCCAATATAATTGAGGAGACCAAAAGATCCCATATAGTGTTACCAAATAGTACACATATATTCATTCAAAATGCTCTATATTTAAACAATTCTAAAAGAAATCTGCTTAGTTTTAAAGATGTAAGAATGAATGGTTACCATATTGAAACTATAAACGAAAACAACAAAGAATATCTTTGTGTTATTTCTAAAATTGAAAGCTAGAAGCTTATTTTAGAAAAATTGGTATAATTTCAGCTGGATTATACTTTGCAAAAATTGGCGTAGTTGAATCTCATTTAATAAACATTAGCCAAAAGCTCATGAATACAAAGAAATTGATTCTTTGGCATGACTTGTTTAAATTATCCTGGATTAACTATGATGCATAAACTTGCTAAAAACTCAAATGGGCATGATTTACCAAATTAGTTGAATTCACTAAGTGATTACATGGGTACCTCATGTGCACATGGAAAATTAATTACTTGACCTTCATACAGTAAAATCTCTACTATATTTACAAAGAATTCAAGATGATATATGTGGTCCAATTCATCCTGCTGGTGGACTATTTAGACATTTTATGGTATTAATTGATGCATCAACTCGTTGGTCACATGTATGTTTACTATCTACTATAAACATGACATTTGCTGAATTACTTGCTTAAATAATTAAATTGCAAACACATTTCCCTAAACACCAAATTAAATCAATCCGACTAGATAATGTAGGAGAATTTACTTCTCAAGTATTTGATGATTATTGCTTATCACTGAGAATTGAAGCTGGATATCCAATAAGCTCATCTTCACACTCAAAATGGTATGACGGAATCATAATTAAGCATATGCAATTTATTGCAACACCATTGCTTATGCAATCTAAACTATTTGTTTCATCTTGGAGACATGCAATTTTGCATGCATCAAAATTGATTAAAATTAGAACAATGACTTACCGTCAATTTTCACCGTTGCAGCTTAACTAGATCACAACCAAATATTTCACATCTACGAAAATTTGATTGCGCTGTGCATGTACCCATTAGTCTCCCACTTCGTACTAAAATGGGTCCTCAACAAAGGTTAAGAATTATATGGGATTGACTCACTTTCGATAATTCGTTATCTTGAACCTCTTACAGGTGATGTCTTTACTGCAAGATTTGCAGATTGTAATTTAATGAGTCAGTTTTCCTGCCGTTAGGGGGGAGAAAAGACCGCTCCAGTTGAACAGTGTGAAATTTCATGAAATAATCCTTTTCTGCTTCATTTCGATCCACATGCCAAACAATGTCAATACGAGATACAAAGAATTTTGCATATCAGAATATTGCAAATCAAATGCCAGATGCATTTAATGATGCTGCAAAAATAACTAAATCCCACATTCCAGCAACAAATGCATCTAGAATCGAAATCGCCAAATGATCAATAACAAAAAATGAATCTAAAGCTAGACAAAAACGTGCAAGACCGATTGGTTCAAAAGACTTGTCCTTAGGAAAAGAAAGTCTAACGAAAAATCATCAATTAGAAAACCTACCGAAGAGGTTATAAATGATCCAAAGGATAACTCAAATGAAAATTTCAATTTTTCTAAAATCAATGAAGGAACTATTAGCCTAGAAGAAATAATAGAAGCTTCTGAAATAAAATGGTACCTAATAATAATGTAATCTCAATCATTTATATGTACTATGGAGAAATGTGGGATTGAAATAAAATAATAATTGATGATGTATTCTCATTCGCAATAGCTACTGAAATAATCGAAAGCCATGAACATAATGAGAATAATAATAATGAATCAACTAGCAAAATGAATGTCGAAAAAGACAAGATTGGCCAAAATGGAAAGATGCTATTCAGGTTGAGATGGATTCACTTCAAAAGCATGGTGTATTTGGGCCAACAGAGAAAACACCAGAAGATGTTAAACCGATCGGTTATAAATGGGAATTCGTTAGAAAACGAAATGATAAAAATGAAGTTGTGAGATACAAGGCATGACTTGCTACACAAGGTTTTCTGTAGAGACCAGATTTTGACTTCAAAGAAACATACTCTCCTGTTATAGTTGTCATAACATTTCGATATTTAATAGTCTTTGCAGTTTCTAAGAAGCTTGATATAAGATTGACTGATATTGTGACAACTTATCTATACAATGAATTAGATACCGATATTTATATGAAAATCCCAAATGGATATAAATTGCTTGAAGTAAAATCAAAGTCAATATACTTGTTAAAACTGAGACGGTCATTATATGGCTTGAAATAACCCGAAAGAGTGTGGTATAACTGTCTTAGTGAATATTTAGAAGTCAGATATAAAAATAGTCTCATTTGTCCATGTGTCTTTATAAAGAAATCGATAAAGGGATTTGTTATTTTAGCGGTATATGTTGATGATATAAATTTGATTGGAACTTTAGAAGAGATTGATGAAACAATAGATTACTTGAAAAAGGAATTTGAAATGAAAGATCTTGGCAAAACTAAGTACTGTCTTGGTCTATAGATTTTTCATAGTACAAATGGCATACTAATCCATCAAATTACACTGAGAAAGTCCTAAAGCGCTTTATATGGATAAAGCATATCCACTTAGTACGACTATGGTTGTCATATCACTAGATATTAAAAATGACCCTTACCGACCAAAAGAAGATGATGAAAATGTACTTGGTCCAGAAGTACCATATCTTAGTGCCATCGACGCATTGTTATATATAGCCCAATGCATGAGACCAGATATTGCATTTTCAGTCAATCTTCTAGCAAGATATAGTTCTGCACCAACTAAAAGACACTGGAATGACATAAAACACGTCACAAGATATCTGCTTGGAAGCACATATTTATACTTGTTTTATTCTAACATAGGCAATAATCCGATTTTAGTTGGTTATGCTGATGCAGGTTACCTTTCTGATACACATAAAGCACGATCACAAATTGGGTATGTGTTTACTAATAACAATGTAGCTATTTCATGGTGATCTACAAAGAAAACATTGGTAGTAATATCATCCAATCATTCTAAAATAATAGTGCTACATGAAGCAACTCGAGAATGTACTTGGTTAAGATCATTAATTGAGCATATTTGAAGAACGTGTGAACTTCCCTTACTACAGAAGGATCAAATATAATTTATGAAGACAATGTCGTATGCATAGCTCAAATTCAAACAGGTTATATCAAAGGTGAAATTGTTGTGCAAAAAGCTACACAAATTGCTCTGATACCAATCGGTTGTGCAAATAATTGCACAAGTTGCTCTGATATCAATCTGTTGTGAAAAAGGTTGGACAAATGCGGAAAAACAATAAAGATGATCTATATTTTCCAATTGAATGTCAATCAATCTGAAAATATGTTGGCTAGCTTTTTGACCAAGCCAGCAAGGCTAGCATACGAAGAAAATATGAAACTTCACACCTTTAGCCCTCGAAGACCCGATCGGATCGCCCTACCTTCCACGGTTCGCAATCGCCTCCCCATGACCATGATCCGATCCGTTCACACCACCTCGATCTGACCCGTCCTTTCCTACGCGATCCGATCCGAGCCCAGAAGATGTAGTGAAGGTTATGACCAAGTCCACCACGGTCCATGAACGCAGGATCTGACGACACCTGTCCACAACAACCATATTGACTGTTTCTCCATCAAACTACGAACTAGTCCGAGATCCTCGGGATTTGTGCCACGTATGACCGCGATCCGTCTGCAAATATCAGCTATAAATAGCCCCGGACTTGGCATTTTTGAGGATCCTTTTTGGCAATTCTGAGCTCTGACTCCACCATTATTATATCTCTATTATTCTTGTTCAGAATTGTCTCAAATTTATTGAGTGAATCAACATTGTAAAAGTGAGGTTGAGGGATAAATCATTGATTGTACTCGAATTTTCAAGTATAATCATAGATATAAAGTGGACGTAGGCTCGTTAACGCCGAACCACTATAAATCTCGCATCTCTCCTGTTTTTCTTGCATTTTTTCTGATATTAATCTCTGCATAATTGAACAACCTGGGTGTTGGAACCAATTTTGGGTCTAACATTTTGGTGCTTTCACTGAGAACAAAGTCTCAGCATATTGGATTGTAGTTCTATTATTCGGATAATCAAGTTCGAAGAAAACGGTCCAAAACTCCACTGTTTCAATTTTTGAAGATTCCAGTAAAGCTCAGATATCGTGGCTGGAAAGAAGTCTAAGGAAGTACAAGCTTCCCAAGCGACTGAGGCTCCGAACGAAGCAATTGAAGAGAGCGTTCAGGAGCGGATCCAAGTTTTGTCCCCAGATCGTAGAGAAGAGGGGGCGATCCAATCCAATGAAGGCATGGCGACCCGAGCAGCTAAGGGTGTCACGACCCGATCCCAAGATAACGTCGTCATCCCCCTACTAACCCTTCCGCGATCCAATCCAAGGGAACTACCAGGAACCGACGCCAGGAGGGTACTGCGAGCCACCAGCATAGGGGGACCACGATCCGAACTGATAATCAGACTACTATCCGACCTAGGAAGGAAATTATGGCTCGTTCCGCTCGTGCTGGTACTTCTGCTCAACCCGGTTCAAGTTCCTTGCGTATAAGAGAAGATGAAGATGACCAGTTTGACCCTTCTGCCCTAGTTACCGAAGGACATCTGACTTGAATACTTGAAGCATTGGACAGGCAAACCGATGAACTGGCCGCTCAAAGGCAGGAGAGCTCGTTGCTGCATCAAAATATTACTGCCCTAGGCAGAAGAATTGACGATATTCAAAGGCAGGTTTCACCACCTCCAGCTCACCCTTTCTCTCTAGAACATACGTCGTCGTCTGAAGAACCCCGAAGGAACCGACGATGGCTCCCGTTAGAAAGGGTCGAGAACATAGAGCAGCTTCGATTTTGGTCACTTCCATCTCGTGAAGAAGAGGCACTTAATCAGGGAACTAGTAATCGCAACTTAAATGAGCCCGCTCTACCACCGAGGAACGGCGTGCCTCCCGCTCGTCGCGTGATCGACCGCGGCAACAGGGGCAAGGGAGTTCTGCTCAGGGCCCAGATTTTGTAGCAGCACGTCAAAGAAATGCTGGAGGAGGCCGTCGGGCAAGAAGTGCTGATCCCGAATCTACCCTGACCCATGCATAGGTTGAAGCAATGATTAGGCAAGTCATGGTAGATAGTCGTGGATAGAGGAATGAAGATTGGAGCATAGATCGTAGTCATACGCCTTTTACTGATGACATACTGGATGTTACATTCTCGAGGCGCTTCAATATGACAACCATGAATCGCTATACGGGCAGAACTGACCCCATCCAGCACCTAATGCGATACTCCTGGTCAATGAATGCCGCTGCAGCTACAGACGCGGTAAAATGTAAAGCATTCCTTGTATTCTTGGAAGATGTGGCGTTATTGTGGTTTACTCGCTTGCCGGCACGGTCAATATCCAGCTTCAGAGAATTGAGTGAGAAATTCGTGAACTAATTCCGTCTTCATGCCCAGAGGTCTAAGAATGTAATTGAGCTATCCCTTATTAAACAACGACCGGACGAAAGCCTGAGGTCGTATTTGGATCGTTTTAACTTGGCTGTCACAGAAGTAAAAGATCCGCACGAGCAATCTGTGTTGATGGCCCTGATCGATGGCGTCGATAAAGATACCGAGTTTGGAAGATATCTGGCCGGCAAGCCACCCCTGACCAGAGAAATATTTTATGAAAAAGCGAATGTTCGCCTGCGTCGGGAGGAGATATACGCTAATCGGAAAAGAAAGGCAACAAATAAGGAAGATATCCAAAGCAACATGGCCATCAAGCAAACAGGAGATAGCTCGGGAATAGTTGAAATTAACGTCGGGAACAAGAATTAAGGCAGCGGCCGCCAATCAGGGAATAATAATAACAATAATCGAAAAAGAAATCGAGGAAATGATTCTCAGAGGAGATACCGGCCCAGACCGTTTGAGAGCTTCACACCGTTAAATGATACGTTGGAAAACATCTTCCTGGATACATATAATGTCCTCCAGTATAAAAGGCCTACTCCGAGAGATTCTACAGAGAAAGAGCGTGAAACTGGGAAATTCTGTCTTTTTCATTAGATCCATGGTCATTCCACAAACGAATGTCGTCACTTGAGAGACGTGGTTGAAAGGCTTCTCCGAGAAGGGAAGCTTGATGAGTATAAGGTGACTCCTAGGGACAGGGGGAAGCCATACAAGCCCCGAACCAAAGCCAACCGACTGCCAAACCAACGGCTCAGCAAAAAGGAAAAAAAATATCGTTATCAATACCATAGTTGGTGGACTTCACCTAGCAAGGCACAGTTTCAGAGCTATGGACCAATACATAAATGCAGCTAAACAACATTTTGAGGTGGGGGAGTGTAGTAACCCCGAGGACAACGCTCCTGTTAAGCAACAAAAGACGATGTCCGATGACGTCATATTTCGCGAGCGAGAGAGTAATGGAGTACACTCCCCAACTGAGGACCCATTGGTGATCACTGTCGCCATCGGCCCGGCTATAGTTCATAAAGTTTTGGTAGATAACGGAAGTTCATTCAACATTCTGTTCAAGAAAACATTCGACCAAATGAAACTCAAGCCGAAGGATTTGAAGCCATGTGGAGGTTAGATACATGGATTTAATAGGGCCTCGATCGCTCCAATAGGATACGTGGAATTATCAGTAACCCTTGGGGAAGGAGAACGCCAAAAAGTAAGGATCCTCCCCTTCGTAGTCCTGGATATTGAATCGCCGTACAATGCCTTCTTAGGCCGACCGGCCCTAGCCAAATTCAGGGCCTGTATTGCACTTTGGTGCTTATTGTTGAAGTTTCCAACGGATTCCGGTGTGGGTATAGTTAAAGGAGATCAAGTTGTTGCCCGAGCATGCTACATTGCAGAGTTAAAGTTGCTCTGCAAAGGGAAAGATGTAGAAGCAAAAAGTGGTTCCTCCCCTCCAAGGGAGGAATCGTCATAACAACTAAGGGAAATACCCCCAGGAGGGTCGCCCAGAGAGTTGCCCGAGAACATAGATCCCAGAGAGGATGAAGAGCCCGGGGGCAAAATGGCGACTCCCAATGAAGCGACTGTGGATGTACCAATCGATGATAGTGACCCAGAGAAGGTCCTGAAGATTGGATCCCAATTGGATCCTGTTCGAGCCAGAGAATTAACTAATTTCCTGAAAGCTAACTTGGATGTATTCGCCTGGACCCGTGCGGACATGTGTGGGATATCTCCCTCGATTATGAGTCATTCGGTAAGCATTAACCTGAAACATCCTCCTATCAAACAAAAGAGGCAGATGCTTTGCCCAGAGAGGTCTGCCGCCTTGAAAGAAGAAGTTGAAAAGCTGAGAAGTAATGGGTTCATTAAAGATTTAGCTTACCCTGACTGGTTTTCAAACCCGGTTTTGGTAAAAAAGGCCAATGGAAAGTGGCGTACGTGCATCGACTTCTCATATCTAAACAAGGCATGTTCGAAGGATAGCTTCCCATTGCCTAGAATCGATCAGTTGGTAGATTCAACCACAGGTCATGAACTTCTTTCTTTTATGGATGCGTACTTGGGGTACAATCAGATCCCCATGCACGTCCCAGACCAAGAGCATACCAGTTTCATTACAGATTTGGGATTATACTACTATGTGGTGATGCCTTTCAGTTTGAAAAATGTCGGCGCTACATATCAGTGATTGGTGAATAGGATGTTCTACAACCAAATCGGGAAAATGATGGAGGTATACGTCGACGATATGTTGGTAAGGTCCAGACAGTCATCCGATCATACTAACGATTTAGCAGAGATGTTTCAAATTCTCCGAAAATATGGGATGAAACTGAATCCTTTGAAATGCTCATTTGAGGTAGCATCTAGAAAATTCCTAGGGTTCATCGTAAGCTCGCGCGGAATTGAGATCAATCCAGACCAAATTACAGCGATCCGAAATATTCAAGAACCAAAGCAGATTAAAGATGTGCAAAGCCTTGCTGGAAAAGCAGCAGCGCTCAGCAGATTTATCTCAAAAGCTACAGATAAATGCATCCCGTTTTCTAAGCTAATAAAGCGAGGCAAGCACAACTTTAAATGGACTCCTGATTATATAGAAGCATTCCAGAATCTATTGAATCATCTGGAAAGACCCCCGATACTGTCTAAGCCTGTGGATCACGAGGACTTATTTGTGTACTTGGCAGTGTCATCCCAAGCAATCAATTCATCTTTGGTAAGAGAAGAGGATAAGGTGCAAAGACCGATGTACCAGGTTAGTCAGAAATTGGCAGCTGCAGAACAAAGTTACCCAAAAATAGAAAAGCTTGCGTACAGTTTGCTGATTGCATCTAGGAAGCTTCGTCACTACTTCCAGGCTCATCCCATCACTGTTTATACTGATCACCCGCTTAAGCAAGTCCTACAAAGACCAGAAGCATCGGGAAGGTTGCTCAAATGGAACACTGAGTTGAGTCAACTCGACCTGAACTTCCAACCCCGGAGGTCGATAAGAGGGAAGGCACTTGCAGACTTTATAGCAGAATTTACCATCCCAGAAGATGATGCGGTAATCGAGGAAGACGATCCGCCAAAGCTACTCCTTGACCCTAATGCCTGTAAACTATACACTGATGGAGCTAAAAATGACAGACGATCTGGCGCCGGAGTGGTTCTTGAAACTCCAGAGAAACGACTAATATATTACGCTCTTAGATTGGAGTCCCACGCAAATAATAATGATTCCGAGTATGAAGCTCTAATTGTCGGGTTGAAGCTTGCAAAGGAACTGGGGATAACAGAGCTAGACATCTTTTGTGACTCCAATTTAGTCGTGAACCAAGTTAATGAAAAGTTTCAGGCTAAGAGTCCAAGGTTGATATCATATTTGGAAAAAGTAAGGAAGTTGCTGGATGGTTTTGACCACCACAATATATCTCACATTCCTCGAACAGAGAATCAAAGGGCAGACAAGTTAGCGAAGATGGCTAGTTCCGATAATCCAGAACATACGGAGCTAGTCCCGATTGAAGTACTACAGTTCCCTAGCGTGGATCAGATGGAAGTTGATCTGGTACTAGAGATTGAACCTGAAAGGGAGTCATGGATGACCCCCCCCTAAAGAATTTTTTGATGAATGGAACGCTCCCAATAAAGAAAAGTGAGAGGCGTGCAGTTATACAGAAGGCTTCCTGATATGTGTTGCAAGGCGAAGTCCTGTACAAACAAGGTTACTCGATGCCTCTCCTTCGGTGCATCGCCCATGACGACATCAAGCGTGTACTGAAGGAAGTCCATGAAGGTGAGTGCGGCGACCACACTAGAGGGCAAACATTGGCAAAGAAGATATTGTGATACGGCTATTTCTAGCCCACCATAAACAAGGATGCAACCAAGTATGCACGACGTTGTGATGCTTGCCAGAAGTTCTCCAAAATTCCTAGGGCGCCACCTAACCAGTTGAAGACAATGACAAGTCTGTGGCCTTTTTCTATGTGGGGAATTGACATTATTGGGAGCCTTCCCATAGCAAAGGGCGGAGCAAAGTTCGCTATTGTGGTCGTGAATTATTTTACTAAATGGGTAGAAGCAGAGCCTTTGACCACGATCACAACCAAGCGAGTGATCACCTTTGTCGTTAAGAACATTATATGTCGATTTGGGATTCCAAAAATCATCGTAACCGATAATGGGACCCAATTCGACAACATAGAGTTTCAAAATTTCTGTCGGAAGTATCACATCGAGAAAAGATACACCTCTGTGGCACATCCGCAATCGAACAGACAAGTTGAAGCGACAAACAAGGTGATCAAATCCATTCTAAAGAAAAGATTGAAGAGGGCCAAAGCCATGTAGGTTGATGAATTACCCCTAGCACTATGGGCCTATAGAACAACGTACAAGTCGGCGATGGGACACACCCCATTTTCCCTTGCTTTTGGAGCTGAAGCAGTTATTCCAGTCGAGTTGGAAGTACCATCTCATTGAACCATTTATTATGATCCGATGGCCAACAATGAGTTGCTCCTTGAATCCCTGGACATGGTTGAGGAAAAAAGGGACGAAGCCGACTTACGTGCCCTGAGGCACAAACAACAAATAGCTCGGTACTACAACAGAAGAGTACGAGCTCAGACATTTGAACCTGGAGACTTGGTTCTGAAGCCTGTCTTTCAGCCCCCAGTACATATGGGCCCGAAGTGGGAAGGATCGTACTCCGTTTTATGAAGGCTTGATAATGGAACCTTCAAGCTAGCAACCGTAGATGGAGATGAAATCCCCAGAGTGTGGAATGCCCAACATTTGCGACTTTATCTGACATAAAAATGTCAGTTTTACTCTTTTGTTTTTAGAACCATGTAAAAAGGCTCGACTTGCCTAGAACAGTCTGGTTATTTGAACAGAAGATTATAAAGTGGACGTAGGTCATGATTCGACCGAGCCACTATAAAAGTATTGCGTGTCATTTACCTTTACTGCACCATTTCTTATCAACTCTTTTATTTTGATCAATATAAACTGTTATCATTTCGAGATTTGTTTTAAATTTATGCGGTAATCTCAAAACATCTGATTCAAAATGCCGTCTGTCAGATCGGAAGGCTCACGTAATTAAAGCTCCAAAAGGTGCAGCGAGGTAAATCGCATTACTACTTGCACTCTAACTCCCGAGATCCAGGAGAGAGTATAAAGGATGCGGAGATAACATCCCCAAGGTGTGAAGGTGCACCATGATAAAACCGCCTTGATAACACTTTAACCCGTTGAAGGATCGGGAGAGTATAAAGGCGCCAGAGACTTAGCACCCCTAGAACTTCTTCCCCGCTGAAGGATCGGTGAGCAGACGAAGAATCGAGCTCGAACTCTAACCCGCTGAAGGATCAGGAGAGTATAAAGGCGCTAGAGACTTAGCGCCACATGAACTCTAACCCGCTGAAGGATCGGGAGAGTATAAAAGCACTAGAATTAGCGCAGAAAAAAATATTACCCTGTTGAAAGATCGGGATAGTACGAATATAATCCTAATCGATCGCCAATAAGCCCTGACCAGGCACTATAATGACGATTGATTAGGGGTATATACGTCCACCAATACACACTTACTTAGCACGTGTATTTTTCGATAATTGTTTCGGTCATGATTAATAATTGTTACTTATGACTTTAATAGTTAACTACGAATATTTCAGTTATGACCATTTAGGTTCTGCTAACATGATGAATTCGCAGGAACATAGTGGTGCAAAAGAAATATATTTTTATTTATTGAAAGCGGATTTACAAAGAACGAGAAACTAAACAAAAGTGAGGGCCAATCTCACGACTACATCTTTTGGCCAAAGGAAATCCTAAAACATGAGCTAATAACTGCATTTTATTTACGCTTGGGAGATGGCTTTGATTTCTTTTCCTTCTTTTGTTTCTCCAACTCCTCTTTATCAGTACCAGAGCGGTCACTTTTTTACCTTTTCCTCTTATCGACAAGAGGCTCCGGGGGAGGACTGGAGGGTTCGGAGGCAAGTTGTGAAGTTATTGATTTGAAAGAGAATCTTATAACTAACCCAGTTTTGGGGTCGATTTCAGAAATAGGGGGCACACATACAGGATCATGTTCCCCCTTCCTAAGAACCAACTGCTTCTCCTTCCTAGCTTGTATGTCAGCCAAGGTTTCACTATCATCATCCTTGGCCTCGTCTATGATTTCTACCTCCTCTTCCTCATCTCCATGACCGCCATCTGTGTCATGCAAAGCAGCAATAATCTCAGCATCTGCAGGAACGCCAGTGCCAGATTCCATGGGTAGCACCGTAACTCTGTCACTTGTTGAGCCCTCGGTTTGCTTTGGAATCTCGGAAACTTCAATACCAGAACCCGGAGGGACATCATCCTTCTCTGTCACTGCCTTCTCCTATGCACCCTTTTCAACCACTTTGGTACCTACACCATAAGAAGCAAAGGTTAGTGAATCGGGAGGAGATGTGGCCATGTCAGTTGTCTGTCCCATGAGACGACGACAAGTTACAATTTCTTTAATGAACTGTGGAGAGAATATGGAGATACCTTCAGCCGACTCATCTCCCAGATTGTACTGGTGGTCCCGATAATCGGAGGAGTTGGAGCCAAGGGGATCAACGGATCATCGGGGTTATATCCCTCAACCTCAGAAGTTTTGGGCCCCACCACCAAGCTCGAGCTTTCGCCAACCTTATTCTTGCCCTTGAGCCTACTCTTCTCCCTCTCCATCTCCTCATGGATTAGGCGTCTACCTTCCTCCAAAGCCTCAAGTTATTCACCTCTGAGAAAGGTCTGCATCAGCTGGCTTTCGTCAATTTCGTTGACCCCCAATCGCCGCTTCTCGCCCTCGACAATTGCGTCCCATACATTGGTCAAGGTAACATGATAGTCTGGAACCCAAGAGATGTCTTGATGACTTGACCAAAGAAGTCGAACAACAGTTCCTCAAAACTAGCTATGTCTTTCTCTCTTTCGGCGAGCTTATCGGCTGCAGCAGTTGCCGACTCAAGAGCGTTATTGGCATTACTCTCGGCGAGAGTTGCACGCTCCTCAGCTTGAGCAAGCTGATCATTTAAAATCTCTTTTTCTTTTTTGGCGAGAGCGAGGCCATCTTTTAAGCTCGCCTTCTCTTTCTCCCAGGCATCTTTCTCAGCAGCAAAGCGTTCTTGTGCTGTCTTTAGCTCGACATTAACTGCCCTGAGATCTTCCACTTCCTTTCTTAGGGCCACCCGTTCCCGGCTGTTTAAGTCAAGCTCGTTGCGAAAACGCTCCCTAGCACTCTCCAACTTGGACCTGTAATTCTCTGCGTCTCTCCGAGCTAAAGCCAGTTGGGTCTGCGCATCCTCTAGTTCTTTCTCCATTTTGCTCCTAGCCCTAGCATCATTATCAATCTTTACTCTGGCTCTGGCCGCGTTCGTCTCCATTTGGCGGATGATAGTGGAAAGTGCAGCGGCATGCTTCTTCATTACCCCGTATTGTTTAGCCACATGGCAGACGTACCCTATCACCTCTGTGTCCTAATCCTCGGGGACCGGTTCAAGATTTGGGACGAACACCATCCTCTCAAAGTGTATATCTGGGAACTGCTTTCGCAAGTGCTCTAGCCTGGCCATAATCTCAGAACTGGGGGAAACATCCTCTGCGGCAGTAGTATCCAAGCCACGCTCACTAGAGGAAACAAGAGTTGTCTTCCCCTTTTCTATAATCCTGCCCTCATCTTTGTTCTTGCCCTCTGGCTCGGGGTGTTTTCTGGAAGATTGGGCGTGAGAAGGAGTACTTTTCGGAGGAGTTAAATCTCTAAGAAGTTGCTTTCCCCCAGCCGGTGGCAATGGACGACTATGTGGCTTTCCATAACCTTGCTTCGGTGGTGATCGAGGTCATGCAAAATAAGATTGATGAGAATCCCGGGGCTGGCGGCTATCCCTTCCCCGACTATCGCTACGAGTATGCTCAGGATATGGAAGGAGGCTTGGTGTGCCCTCGCGAAGGGAACGATAAGAATAAGACCGTTTGCGAGACAGTTTCCCTGCAAAGGAAACAAGTGCATGTTAGAACTATAAGCCACAGTAGCAAAGGAGTGTTATGATAAATGGTGCATGTATTTTTGCATCTCGTTAAATCCCCTTTTTAGACGGACTAGGGCCCGGAATTAGGCTCGTTTGGATGACTTCTTTTTCTCCAACTGGGGCACTCATCTCTTCGGAGATGGGAAAAATTGGTTCCCCTCCGAGATCTTCTTGAGTATAAATATCGTCTGGCAAAGGAATTTTATTTAATTCCCCGAGTATCTGTTCCTCCGTTAATTCATCTTGGGTGACAGACTCAACTGGGGATGAAGTTCTTAAGGGAGACTGCCCCTCAGAGGTCGGAACCTCCTTTGATTCATCGGCTCATCCCTCATCTTCTTTGTATACGTTTAAATCCTCATCATCCTGATTAATCATTGGCGAAGGACTCTTGCGAAGAGTAGTTGTCTTTACAGCTTGAGAAGTTCCTTCTCCTTCAGTCCGGGGTATGTACTTGTAAGGTTTACCGCCCGCTCCAAGTTCGAACCCTATATCTAAGAGACAGTGTTTTTGAAGGTTCTCATCAGTGATAAATTTCTTAATCCTTAAGGAATCTGAGTTACTCTTGAGGAGGCAGGACATTCGGTCTTCGTATATTGATCCTTCCGTTCTCTCAAAGTTGTGATCTGTGTGGAACAAAATGATTCGTTAGCACTGAAGTTATGCATTCGAATTAAACGCAGAAAAGTTGGAAACATACTTGCTTGTAGCCACCTCCTTACGCATCCGGCTTGGTGTTTTATATAGAACCAGTCGGATTTGTCGTCCCCTATATTACTACAACCATCTGTCACAACTTTTCTATTGACGACCGATTCGAAGAAAGAGAAATTGGGAGCCCCTGCGGAACGATGTTTGAAATGGTAATAAAACTTCAAATCTTTAAGAGTAAGTTCGGTCTGCAGAATCTCCATATAAGCAACGTACAGAGTATACAAAGCCGCATAGGCATTCGGGTGGAGTTGTATGGGGGCAATGTGTAACTATCTCAAGAGATCAACAACAAGTGGAGGAAAAGGAGGAATAGCCCCTACCCAGCACATGAGTCGACTAATGGTCATGTACCCCTCTGGGGCAGAATGAGGTCTATCTTCGTTTTCTGGAACTTTCACGTCGTCCCACGGAATTCCGTGTCTTAAACATATCTTCTTATGTTTTATATCGTCTAGCTTAGAGGGTAAGGAATCTGTGAATTTTTCTATTTCCTTAACACTCAGAATTTCATCAGGAGCTCGATCATCCTCATCTTCAACGGACGTGCCCTCGGAAGTTGCTGACTCTATATCGGTGCCTGTCTCGTAATCAGGATCGGATCTTTCCTCATTTGAATCAGAGGAAAGCACATCAGGGTTATGATGTATTAATGTCTCAGATTCGGTACTTTCACTTGATGTCTTTGTCACTTGTTTATCCGACATAGCTGTGTTGGCGAGAAAAAATTAGAATACAAGTTACCCGTTCCTCGTGTGTGTAAGTGCAAGTGTGTGTGCCCGTGCATACATGTAAAAGAAGCATGAAGTTAGTTAAATGAGAGTGATAATGGTTGTTATATGCTGTCAAGTTATGTTGTTGTTCAGTTTAGAAAGATCATCTCGAGGGCTCTAGCCTAATTGTCCATTGATTTATCAGAGTTGCATTGCACTATTTGGTCAACATGTGCATCGGATTGTTCATCGAACTGGCTCGTGGGACAGGGTCTGGATCTTGATGCATCGTCGGATCGTGAAACAGGTGTGGGCTCGCGGCAAAGCACCAGCTCATGGAAGAGAATTGGATCGTGGAAACCGGTACGGATCGCGATAACCCCTCGCGATCCACCTTTCCCTATACTCTCGTGAACCAGTGACCCACTCATTACCACGACCCGGCTCGCTATCCAAACCCTAATCCTTCCATCTACCACCCTCACGAACCATTCCCTCGCCATCACCATGAACCAGCCCGACCTGCTCCTTCTTCTTCCTCCTCTTTTCTCCTCTCCATCTTTGAACCCATGAAAGTAAACACATGGCCATCGTTTAAATCCAGTGCCCTCATTATTGCCATCGCCAAATCGCTGGAAACTCGGCGGAAATAAAAGAGAATTCAACATGAAATAGAAAATAAGCTTCATGCCATTACCTTCTAATTAATTCTTGGTTTTTGATAAGGGTCGAAACTAGGGTTTTAACTGGAAGGATGGGCGGCGGCAGCAAGAAGAAGAAGAAGGGGAAAGGAGGAAGAGGGCTTGGTTTTTATAGAAAAAGCGGCGACCATTCATCTCCTCTTTTTTTGTTTTATTTGAAGCGAACGGCCTGTGAATAGGAGCCCACTTTGACTCGTGGTATGGCCCGTTCCGCTAAAGGCCTGTAGCCGAAACCAAAAGAGTTGTCTTAACGAAAAAAGAAGCCCGCTTGACCAACGACTCGTGATGGAGGTTGTATTCACGGATCGTGATAATGTCCGATGACCTAGACTCGAGTGCAACCGGTAGATGAAAACAGCGGAAGTACTCGTAAAAATTTAAAGATTTACTTGGAGCTTTGATAACGATATCCCTGAAAACTCCAGAGGTGAGAACTATTCGATGAACAAATAAATGGTTGATAGTTTAACCCGATACTTATACCAGTCAAAGGACGTAACCTTCTGAAGTAGTACGTCTTTTCAAATAGTTACAACCACTGATTTGCATCGTTCTATGAAAAGATATCTCCGCAGTTTCGAAGCATGTTTCATTCTTGATAAAACATACTTCGAGGGGGCAAAATGTTGGCTAGCTTTTTGACCAAGCCACCAAGGTTCGCATACGAAGAAAATATGAAAATTCACACCTTTAGCCCTCGAAGACCCGATCGGATCGCCCTACCTTCCACGGTTCGCAATCGCCTCCCCATGACCACGATCTGATCCGTTCACACCACCTCGATCCGACCCGTCCTTTCCTATGCGATCCGATCCGAGCCCAGAAGACGTGGTGAAGGTTATGACCAAGTCCACCACTGTCCGTGAACGCAGGATCTGACGACACCTGTCCACAACGGCCATATTGACTATTTCTCCATCAAGTTACGAACCAGTCCAAGATTCTCAGGATTTGTGCCACGTATAACCGCGATCCGTCTGCAAATATCAGCTATAAATAGCCCCGGACTTGGCATTTTTGAGGATCCTTTTTGGCAATTCTGAGCTCTGACTCCACCATTATTATATCTATATTATTCTTGTTCAGAATTGTCTCAAATTTATTGAGTGAATCAACATTGTAAAAGTGAGGTTGAGGGATAAATCATTGATTGTACTCGAATTTTCAAGTATAATCATAGATATAAAGTGGACATAGGCTCGTTAACGCCGAACCACTATAAATTTCGCGTCTCTCCTGTTTTTCTTGCATTTTTTCTGATATTAATCTCTGCATAATTGAACAACTTGGGTGTTGGAACCAATTTTGGATCTAACACAATAATTATTTTATTACTCCAAACAAATAGTAAATATTTATAAAAAAGAAAATAAAGACACGATATTTATAATGCTTCTACTGCCATAGAGAGATTTTATTCCATATAAAAGAGAGATATAAGAGATTATAAGATAAGAGTTACATAACCAAAATCAAGAATTGGGATTAATTAATAAGAAGAGACACATTCTTTGGAGGTCTCTGACTGAATGTTAGGATGAGTTTTACAATGAAATGTAGCCCTAATACATAGCCAGTGAAATCTATGCGAGTCATCAATATTGTTACCAAGATATGGTAAGAAATAATAGATGCAAATTGTAGTGGAAACAAAAGGAGTAAATATAGCAAGTAAATCAATCATTCCCTTCCATTGCAGAGATGAAAGAAAATAAGCTTGCGTTTATTTCTTTGCCATCTCATGCAAAATGCAATCAATAATTTATGAATTTTCATATTAAAAAATAATATTTCCTTTTCATTTTGCATATTTGTTTCCATTTATTTGTGATTTATATCACTAAATTTAACACTCCGCCTTGATGCAAAATCACATATCTCCAATGCCCCATCTCGAGTTAAATTCTCCTCACAAGATAAAACTCTTCAAAAAACTCCATCTTAAGCTAAAATCTCATTGTGAGAAAGACTGAATATTTATCAAATGGGTTCCAGCAAAGCAACCCCATCACACCTTGTTAACGAGCTTAGACAATGTACCCGCCCGCCAATAAATGTTGGAAATATCCAAAATCCAAATCAAATAATTCCAAAATAACCTCAATGCTACTAAGACCAACAAATCCTCTCAATTACCAATATAAAACAGAGCCAGGAAATAAAGCCAACTAACAACAAAAAAGGCTAATCCAAATCTCTGTCATATAACTAATCTCTCCTGCCACTTAACTCAATCAAAACCATTACAAACACCACCCACTCCCTGTAAAAGTGCTATTCCATATGAAATGCACCACTCAAAAACCAATGGTCTAAAAGTTTTTGTAATACCACAAAGATCACCATCTTGTCTTTGTGGATTTTCTAAATCGACATCCATCTATCACTTGATCTGAGCTTCTTTCTTGATCATCTTAGATCCCTCGAGTATCAACAATATGAAGACCCCTGTCTGAAACATTATCAGAAGTTCCCAAATTTAATGATCCCTTCAACACACTAAAATATTATCATGTCAAAATTCCCAGATTGGAATGCTCTTCTCTCTCAACATAATCTCCTCTACCAAAGTCTCACTTTTCCTCCAATATAGTAGTAGAATAATTACCAATAAATTTGCTGCTCTTTCCTGAAGCCATTAATGCGCAATCTAAACAAATTGCCTTGCTCAGATATCAATCTATTATGGAAAAAGTAGCATAAATTGCTCTGGTACCAATATGTTATGTGAATAATTGCGCAGATTGCTCTGATACCAATCTGTTATGCAAAAAGGTTGCACAAATGTGGAAAAACAATAAACAAGATCTAGATTTTCCAATTGAACATCAATCAATCCAACAATAACTATTCTATTACTCCAAACAAATAGTAAATAACTAAAAAGAATAAAATAAAAACACAATATATATACTGGTTCCACTGTCATCAAGAAGATAGTGTACGTGTAGTCCGTAGGAGAGAGATTTTATTTCACATAAGAGAGAGAGATACAAGATATTACAAGATAAGAGTTTACATAACCAAAACTCTGAAGGCAAATTCTATTTGTACACCTTAAATTGCTTTAGATACACCGGTCTTTTTTTAAAAATCATATACACCACTTTTTGTATAGCATACACCGTACATATTACTAAACTATCCTCAAACCTGAATAGAACAAAATAAATTTCTCATTTAGTACCTTTCTAACGTGCATTGATCCAACTAAGAAATACTGATTTCTAAAATCGATGAATTCACTTTTGCAGCTCAAATTCAAATCCTTAATTAGATTTATATTTATTTAGTTATTCATATATTTGATTTAACTTTAAATTTTTAATAATAAAATACTAATCTACTTAAATTTTGATTTTAAATTAAAAACCGATTTAAATATAGTAAAAAATTGAGAACTTAGTACACAATGAACCATGTTAATTTTAGTCATTTGTAAATTTATTTTTATGACTAATTTGGAATGCATAATGTTAGAACTGATTATACATGAATATAACAAGAAAAATATGAACAAAATTTAAAGCTTCAATATAAATTAAATTAAGGGTATGTTTGTTGTAAGTCCTTATTATGTTCCAAAATGTAAACGACATCCCTCCCTTCTTTTCATTTCAAGCCCAGTCTCTGTTTTCAAAAGTTCCGCCTTTTACGTTTTTATGCAAAAAAAAAAAGCGCTATCAGGTAAAAAAATCAAAATTCTGGAAATATTCCCAAAAGTCCACGGAAACCAAAAAAAGTTGCATATATGTATGTAACTTTTGCCAATAGTTGCATACATGAATGTAAGTATTGCATAAGCTGTTTCCATTGAAAATCTGGATAAAAACTTGCATACATATGTGCAACTATTTTGAAATAATTGTACACATGTATGCATGTATTCCATGAAGAAAAACTATACTGAATTTTGCATGTAGATTGTTGCACACATGCGTGCAACTTTTCTGTTTTTATTGCACACATGAATGCAAATAAATATGAACTAATTTGCATGCATGTGAATTTTTACACCTTTGTATGCAAGAATAATGCTTTACTTGCATGCATGTATGCAAAGAAATTCAAATATGTGCATAATATTATGCATTTAACTGCAGTTTCGTTATTTTTTTAACATGTTTTTCGGTGGTTTTTTCAATTGATTTTTTTTTTATGTTTTCGTGTTTTATTTAAATATGAATTTACGTATATTTTTTTTATGAATTCGAAAAATAAGTACCTAATTTACAATAAGTTTATGACCGGATGTGAGCATAATTTTAAAACTTAATAGGGATCTGTGCCTAGTATTCACTAATTCACTTGATAACACATAGAAATTTCAATTATCTTATAAAAGAATTTTAAAGATTGTGTATGATGTGGACATATGAAAATTTTATTATTTAATTTTATTTTGATTATTTTTGTCTTTAATTTAATTAATTTTTTTTAATGGTGTAGGTAAAGTAATTTATGGTGTATAAATAGAATTGCCAAATCTGAATTGAGATTAACAAGAATAGACACTCTATTTTGGGATCTTTGGCTGAATACCAAGATGGATATACAATGAAGTCTATCCCAAATGACATAGCCAATGAAATCTATGTGATTCATCAATCAAATTACTAAGACATGATAAAAATAATAAGGCATTTCCATATTAAAAAAATAATATTTACTTTCCATTTTGTATATTTGTTTCCACCTATTTATGATTTTGTATCATCAAATTTAACAGATAGGACGAAGCACATTTCTCATAAATTTTTCTTCACACATGAATTATAAAAGAACGATAAGATAGAAGTGAAACAAATTCAGTCTCAAGAAAATCCAGCAGATTTGTTTAAGCACTTCCAAAATCAACTTTTCAGAAGATGATTTATAAAATTGATATGCGTTGCTTGCATCACCAAACTATTTCAATAATGCGTTATGAGCATTAAAAAGTTGTGCTATAATGTACTTTTTTCTTCACTATTTTTTTTACTATTGGTTTTTTTTTGTAAGGTTTTTAATGAGATATTATTTTGATCCACAAGTATCAACTCTTATAGTAACAACGTAAACATGTTACCTAAAGATGAAATAAAATGGTATTTTTTTTCTTTATTTATGACTTTTTTCCCATAGGGCTTTCCATAAAAATATTTTTAATGAGACAATTAATCTTGGGGTATTTAGTTTTAAGGACACGTTTCAAAAAAAATTAGATCAAAGGACAACTAAGTTTAATAATTAAATTAAGGACAAAGGCCAAATTCTATTATGCAACATGAAGTTCACTTTAACACTCATCATTAATGAATTAATTTATAAAATACAAAACAATGCTCGAAATTGAAAGAAAAAAAATACGATTGTAAAATTATTTTAGTCAATTTACGTTATTATAAACATATAAAAATAATCAGCTCGGAAAGTTAAATGAATATAGCTTTATAACTTAAAAATATAGCTTAATACTGTATCACCCAAATATAGAATTAAGTCATTTTAAAGCTAATCTCATTTACACCATAAAAAGCTATACCGGAAATAACGAAGCTATATGCATTTAGCTTTCCATCCTGAATTTTCTTATATTGCTTTTTCTTTCATATTTACAAAAAAAAAAAAAACATTTCATAATTATTTATATTAATTTTTAATCTTATAATCACAGAAAAATATTTTTGTATTAATTTTTATTACTTATGAAATGTAAACACATGTCTTTAGTTTAAAATATATGGACTTTTTCCAATTAAAACATGAAAGTAGTCCTTAATTTACATAGCAAAAGTCGTTTGCCCTTAGATTTTTTTTTTTCTAAAATGTGTCCTTGAAATAAATATCCACATTAATCTTATCATTTCGCATATGCTTATTCAAAGGGGGATGTTGTAATATATATAATATTAAGAGTGAATACGCTTAATGCATGAGACATTATTGTAATTGTTAGGACATGTGAAATCTATAAATAAAGGGCTCATTTGTGTATTTTATATATCTAAACGAATAAAAAATTCTTCTCTCCCTTATCTTTCTGTACTTCTTTTATTTTGTAACAGATACCGCAATTTAGAAATAAAATTTTAAACTAATTACATATATGTTTTTAACGTAAAAATAGAAGTAAATAATCACGTAAAATCATTTTTTTTTTGAATGTGTTAAACATTCATATTTTATAAAATTATAATTCATTCATAAATACATATTATGATCACATGCAAAACGCGTGCGATAACACGGCGTAACAGAATATTTATCTACAGTAGGCCATTTTTGGGCTGTTAAAAGAGCCGAGCCCCCGTTGTCCTTTGAAACAAACTTTCCTGCGCATTAAAGAACAGCGTTAAATTATTGTCTTCCCTAGTTTCCACTATTAGTTTAAGGAGATTATAAAAATCCCAGTTTTCCACTAATTTCGAAATTTCTATAACAGCGGATAAAAAGTAATGCTTGTGAGTGGGAGAATATTAGTAGATAGTTGTAATTAAAAATCTAGGGGAAAAAAAAAGCAAGAACAAAGTACCACTTCTCGGCTCTCACAACAAATCCCCAATTCCCTAAACCAATGTATTCAACAAATTCAGATTTATAAAATGGGCAAAAACGAGGATGAGTTGGTTCTATCAACATCGAATTCTCTTGAAATCAGCAATGGAGAAAACTGTTGTCGACGGTGCGGGTTGATTGCTAGAGTTTTCAGCTTGAAATGCGTTTTCATGGTTGTTTTTGCAGTTGCGGTATTTTTTTCTGCGGCTTTTTGGGTTTTGCCATTTGTTCGTGGAAAAGGAGGTCGAGATCTGGATCCGTACAATGGAGGTTTGTGTTAATATCTGAGTTATTTTTTTGGTTTGATTTATTTCTGTAATGTAATGTTGTGAATCAGTGCGGTAGATGTCGTCTGGTAGCTAAGTTTTGGATGATGATTTAAAATTAAACTTATGGTTTAAACTCTTCTCAAGTAGTTATGACTTAGCAACGAAGTAAAATGTCTGGTTTTATTTGTTGTGAATGATTCATCTGAGCCCTATCAGGTGCCATAAAAACCTAGCTTCGTTATTTTAATGTATATAGTATATTTAGTTAACGCATCAACATTAGATTAAATGTGTAATGTATTCTGTGTATTGGTTTTAATTTCTTTAGCTAGCTAGTCAACAATAATCTGCTGCTTGTGCCAGTAACAAGAGATAATGTAGTGAATATCTCATTGTTGCCTTTTGGCTTGAGAATACAATCTTGGAACATATTGTTTGAAACTTGCTTTGGAGTCCAAAATTGCTAGACCACTTGAGATTCTTTCCCATGAGAAGTATTATTTATTGCATGTCAAACGAAATTTGAAAAATATTGTGCACCCTCAAGTGATTTAGGGGCTGGTGAACTGCATTATGCTTATTTCTGAAATATGATGATATAATGCAACTATATTTATAGATAAGCCTATGCAGGGCGCTACTTTTTAATAAAAATTTAAAAAAGTTAAATATCTATTCTTCTTCTCTACTCTACACATCTCATCTTAGAAGAACGACATGATGAGAGAAACATACAGTGTGGTTGTCACTTCTCTGCTCATCTTCCTCAGCTCTTACCGTCTAGTTTTCACTGAAACTTCTTTCTATTCTGACTGCTGCGGCTCAAAATAATATTATCTTATAGCTAATAATATTTTGAGCTTAGGATATGGTTCTTTGTGCTTTATAAGCTTTTGTGTTTTGCAGTTCATCATTTCCTGGCTTTATCTTCCTCGTATGGTATCCTTATTCTTATTGAAGTGAGGGTTACCATAAACATTTTTGTGTTGGTAACTGGTGTTCGAGATACAAATCCAATACATCTAGATCGACACTCTAGAAAAGTGTTACCAACTTTCTTGCGATCCTCGGTTTGATTGTTCTTCCAATACCCTTTGTCTGTTGACATGATTCAATAAATACCTTCTCTTTTTCTTGTTTCTAATTTGTAACCATGTAAGACATTAAAACTTCAAAATTAAGGTTGGACTAAAATCTGCAGTACTTATTTTTATGTGGAAAAGTTAAATATAATCGCAGAGCTACTTTGGTTCCTTTGGGGTAGTCTCAGTTCCAAGATGTTAGAGTACCAACTTAAGCCCCTGCTGGAGTAAACCCCACACAGTTGCACGGTTATAAAGTGAATCACAGTGACACACCATATACTTCCACTTCCGAACACTTTTATTCACTGACATGCTATTGCAAACAGTTCTGATGCAACATGCTGATACAAACTCTGTTTACATTCATTTTCAAAGCTGGAATTATTATTGGCAACCGTCGCAACCCTTTTTGTTTCTGTTTTTTGTTTCAATATACTTTACTCCTCATCTTTCCTGACATCCATTTTGGTTTGCAACGCTGCTCATATAGGTTTTGGCGGCTGCAACTAGCTTTTATTGGAAAGGTTTCATCCAATCTATCTTGCGTACAACCCTTCATCTTCTTCTCTTTTGAATCTAAATCATCATCCAGATTGTATGTTATCTATGTTACCTATTGTGAGCACTTGAAACTTTACTCTGCTACTGACAAACCCATTTTTTTCTCTATTGTCCTCTCTCACTCTGACAGGTGGCCCCTTGTTCTAACTTGGTTAATTTAAACAACTGTAGTAAGAGCCAAAAATGATTTCCACCACAGAATGAGATATAACTGCAACTGTACCGAACAGTAAACATGAGTTAGAAGTTAGAACACGCTTACCACAATACTTGCACCTGATAGCTTGGATAAACTCCATTTACCCAATACAAATATTATATAATGTAACAGTTATTTTTCATGCAACAAATTGATTGATTACTTTATGTTCATTCAGTGATTGACTGATTATATCTATGTTAATTCACTCAATACGTATACTGTTACTGAAACTGTTTAAATAGCATATAAAGTCACGGCCTCGTAATTTTTATCTTTGAAACATCGCCTTTTCCGTTATTCGTTTGGAAGTATACATTTAATCCATATAGATTATGCGAGGTATATGTATTCTTAGTATATGATGTCAAAGGGCACTCCAATGTTCTGTTTTGAGCTTTGGCCCCATGTGCCTGATGATGTCATAGTGCATTGAATTTTAAAATTCAACATTCAGCGGCTTACCTTCGTCTATTACATAGATGTAAGAACTGTCTTATTGGAATCCTAGTTTTTCTGACTAGATGTAGACCACTGCTATTATTACCCTTTATAGATTTTTAGATTATATTGAATGCGATCCCCCCTCCCCCCACACTCATATATGTATGCAGTACATACATACATGCATACATACATACATACATGTACGTAAATACATACATGCACATGCATGCATATGTGCACCTGCATGCACGCGCGCATGCAAACGTGTGTATTTACGTAAATGTGTGTGTGTATGAATGAATGGATCAATCTGAAAAGCTGATCAGGTCGAAGATTCTAAGGTGCATAGTTTAGACCACAATTGTTACACTCAAACCCCTTAGTTTACATGGATGTATGCTGATGAGTGATGACATAAATATTAGGTTTAAGAGCCAGGTTTGCTCTTATTTTTGGGGGTAGGCGTTTAAAATAGATGATTCTATATTGGAGTGTTTCACGGAGACTAGAGCCATAATATGCTAGCATGCCACTTAAATTGCTATGCCATCACAATTTATTTTCTGCTGGTCTGCTCCTTTTCTTGTCCTAAATGTCGTAAAAATGAATGTACTACGTGTGTGCGTGTGCGCGTGATGTCTTGTGCCCATGTCTTCAGTAATTGCAGATAAATAAATAAATAATCACAATTTCACAATGGTGGAACAATTTCTCTTTGGGAAAGCCTATTTATACACAAAACTTTGACACAATTGATTTGCACCGTTGGATCACCCCATGAATTCCACTCCATATAAAGACAAAAAGATCCAACGGTCGAGGCTTTGTGTTTTTCTTTTTGTGTTTGATTTGTGTCCAAATAGTCGTCCCCTTTCTCTTTATAGCACTTGCAAACAATGACATTAATAATTGCAATAATTGAACAGGAACATCAAAGTAAATGTTTTACGTATAGTATAAAAGAACTGTGTTGGAGTGGTAATGACATACAACTTATTAACGTAATTGCTGTAAACTTAAATAGCTACATGAAAATAGTAGTCTAATGCACATGTCCAAGTTAATTCTTTGTATCTGCGACCTTTTCTCTTCAAGTTAAGTTTGCATTATTCTGCCTGTTATATTTCGAAAAATTTTAGGAGTGCTTCAAGATCTATTTTGAATATTTTCCTTATTCTAATTAACTGTGTTTGACCTTTTCTGTTTTTAATCTGTATTCACCAGCTTACATAGCAGCAAGTTTCAGTGTGCAGAAGCCTGCTCCTTTACTGAATGCAAATTTTGCAAAACTTCAGTATGATATATATTATGAACTCAGCGTTTCTAATATAACGGTAAACCTCAGATACCTATATAATTTTTGGTTTTACACGTATACTGTTTAAAGATTCTAAATGTAAGCATTATCAAATCAGGTAGCTGTTATATCCCTGGAGCCAATGGCTGAACTAAATTGGACGAAGGTCGTATTTGGCATCTGGCCTTATCCGCAATCAAGTATATCATCAACTATACTGAGCATTCTAAGGGAAAATTTTATGAACTTTATTACTCAACCGTCGGATCAACATTTGACCTCATCTTTGTTTGGGAGATCATATTCGTTTCAGTTGCTAAGATTTCCTGGAGGAATTACAATTGTTCCCAAACAAAGCGTATTTCTATTGCAGAAGTGGCAGACCCGATTCAATTTCTCATTAAATTTCCCTATTCATAAAGTGCTAGACAACTTTGATGATCTTGAGGCTCAGATGAAGTCTGGTTTAAATCTCAGTCCATATGAGGTTAGTTTACTAGCAACCACTGATGTATCTTTTAATGTTGCTGTATTTATGTGTTTCATGATATTAAGATGGTATTGATCTGTTTGTCATGCTTAAACCAGTTGCTACATTCCAGCCTTTTCAAATTAATTCTGAATACTCCTGTTTCAAATTAAACTCTATCTTGATGATTGGTAAATCGTACTCATAGATAAACTTATAAGCTAGTCAAAAAGGAAATGCTAATCTATAAACAGATATGGCATGGCATGTTTGGGAATCAAAGCACCAATATATGCATTCTACTTTCTTAAGAGGCTTTTATTATCATAGCAATAAAGCTATATAGAATGCCACCATAATTTAGAAACCTTTAAAAAGAGCCGTCCCATGCATTGTTGATGACTGTTATAAGTCATCATGTGGAACTATTTGGGGATTGTTATTCAAGAAAGTAAATACGTGCCCGCAGTATCTACTGATTTATTTCTCTCTTTGAATTTTCTTCTTTGTTGTTTCCCTTGTTCTTTGAAATGTCGGATTTTTTTCTTTTTTCCCCTTCATTCGATTAAGCAACTCCGTATATGTGTGGAATGCAGAATCTTTATTCAGTGTTAACGAATAATGAAGGTTCAACTGTTTCTGCTCCAACTATAGTTCAAACGTCAATAATACTTAAAGTTGGAAACAAGCAACCATCAACGCCAAGGCTAAAGCAATTGGCTCAAACAATCAAAAGATCATATGCTGGAAACCTTGGCCTTAATCACACAGTTTTCGGTAGAGTAAAGCAGATACAACTTTCATCTTTCCTCAATCATTCTTTGAACAGTGCAGGCAGCGGTGTATCTACACCGCCTAGTCCATCTCCTCAACCTCATGCACAATCCCATCATCACCACCTTCACCATGGTCATCACCATGACCATCACCATCACCACCACCACCATCACCACCACCACCACCACCACCATCATCATCATCACCACCAGCACCACCATGATGAGAAGGGCGGTCTTGCTCCCGTATCTTCTTCTCCTCAACACTCTAAGTCAATAAGCAAACCCAAAGGCAATATTATAGCTCCAGTTACTTCACCAGCTGTTTCTCCAAGCATTCCGTCATCTCCAGCACCTCATGTGTATCATACAGATTTGCCACATGTTTCTCTTGCACATGCTCGACCTCCAAGTGAGAGTGGAACACATACTATGTCTTCTGGTGAGAACCCAGCAGCTTCTCCTGTGCCAGTTTCATGTAAGTTCATGTTATATCTTATTGCTGTTGTGCATATAAAGACTTCACATTGCTTGACTTGTTGGATTCTTGTGTTGTGCAACTTTTTCACATTGCTTGACTTGCTGTTGTGCATATAACGACCTCAAAATGGGATTCAAAGTGCTAGATGTAAAGCTAGGTTTATGAATTCTATGTTCAGCACAATCTTTTTGCGGTTTAACGTACATATATTACTTGTAATTTTTTTTTTTTTTTTTTTTTTTTATAAAGGTTACTATACGACACTCAAGTATGTAAAAGCATCCTTTTTTTTTTCTTTGGCTACTACTAATTTGTATTTTCAAGCTTGATTTTGGTTATAAACCTTGAGTTTATTTATTTTTATTCTTATTTCATCTTCATTTTGTTGTCTAAACAGTAAATTTGAAACATATATTCAAATGATTATCTTTCATTTTCATTTAAGCATGAATCTAATAAAAAAAATCAGTCGCTTTTTTCCATTGAATTTTGAATCTGAATTTAATTAACGAATTGCAACCAAACAGTTTCGATTAAAACTGGGATTCAAATCGTAAGTTTGAAATATTTTGTAGTAGTATACAACAGTTATTGATGGTGCACTCAAGAACCAGATAAATCCTTTTTCTGGGCAGATATTTTATCATATTTAATAGTTTCTTATAATATAATTTAGCTTTTCAAAAGGTGAATCATGTATGCTGTTCGCACATGGGATTCTGCAACATTATCGGCCTAACTTAAAGAATATAATAATAGTTTGCGAATATCATAGTGCTGACTTCTTGTTTCCTCTCTAGTACCATGAGGTAAAGACCGGGGGGGGGGGGGGGGGGGGGGTAATAAAGCAACACAAAACATGACTTAAACTTTTATCGCTTGATTCTTCCCATGGTATTTTTTTACTGTAATATGTGCTTCGTGACATTTCAGTTTGGAGCGCATATAAATGAACATTCATACTTTAATAGCGACATTTATGTTTTTCTTAACTTCTCTTTGGAAAAGCTTCATATGCAGGTGTATATGTCAACTATAGCTAACATTTTTGTATGTAGATTCTGTCGCAGGCCATCCTTACATTCTCCTGTACTCTACCATTGTAACCTTCTTCTATCTGCTAGCCTATTCATATTAACCTTGTGAGATCATGGAAAGGGAAACAGCTTGTTTACGCACGATCCTCTGCTTCAAAAAAAAAAAAAAAAAAAAAAAAGGCATGTGAAGCTACTGAGATCCTCCATATAATGTATTAATATAAAACGGGAAGAAAGTTTTACATGTGACAAAGGTGTTGCAAAAGAGTGCTTCATCCTTGAGGGTTCTAAAAATGGTAGATAAATTTTTAATTTCAATCGTAATATGTAAATACGGATATAATGCTGTTTTGCCAGCAAATGTATTTTGAGGTCAAAGCCATTAGAGGTGGCGGGCCTGTCTTTGTCTACTTGTATCTTGCCCTTATGTATTTTTATGTCTGTATCATCATCATGTTATTATATTCAAAAAAGAAGGGAACACGGATTTCACCGATATGATTGGGTTTAGTTCCTGTTCTATCTGAAATAAATGTTGCACTGAAGTCTGTGAATTCATTTACTTGCCTCTGCACTTGTTTGCTTTGGGATGCTATCATTCATTTATCTGAAATCAATGTTTCACCTGTTACGCTGAAGCCTGTGAATTCATTAATTTATCTGATGTAGTAAATGTTTAATCCTGTTCTATCTGTGAAATAAATGCCACAGTTAAGTCTATCTGGAATAAATGTTAACATGTGCTGTATCGGCATGTTAAGATTGTTAAATGAGCAATGCTTGCGTCAGTCGCTCAAATGGTGACTGTAATATCACTCGCCATTTGTTTGGCTCACG
The DNA here is from genome assembly GCA_030737875.1 of Allium sativum. Classification (NCBI taxonomy): domain Eukaryota; kingdom Viridiplantae; phylum Streptophyta; class Magnoliopsida; order Asparagales; family Amaryllidaceae; genus Allium; species Allium sativum. The sequence continues at coordinate 565,441,744 of CM060920.1, read as the reverse complement.
CATATTTTTTTAACTAATTTAAAATTAAAAGTTGGTCCCATCTGCAAATTAGTGACCAATCATGAAGCGGTTGTTTGCACAGTCGCCCAAATAGCGACTGTCCATAGCATCAGCCTTGTTAAATTATCAATTTCCCAACCGTTTAGTTTGTTGGATGAATCATGCACTTTTTTCCCAACGTCTATAGCTATGAGTTGCGGTTACGCGATATAGTATTGACTTTTAAACAGTATAGACTGACTTTATATGCAGAGATGACAGATATGGTTTAATAACAATGAAAATGATAGCAATGCAGTGGTCATGTTTACTTTGGTAAGCAACATCAACTAACCCATTTTTTATCCACAAATGGCCCAAATTCATGAATTTCTGTGTTTTGTGAAGACTAGGTCCAACAATAGGTGAGCGATGTTGCCTACCGAAGTTTAGCCATTGCAATCCTTTTCTCGATAATGGGAATCAAGTAAGAAGTGTTCTAGCAGATCACTCATTTCAATATCTCAAGATTCCAACTCATGGTAGCTAGAGCCTTGACTCACAATAAAATATCGTCGATCCTAACAATAACGTATATGATAATGACTGACACTTTATTTAAAAACTAATTTCCTTTAGTCCGCTTATTTTAAACCAATTAAAGAAATGATGAATTTTAATTGATATTTTCACATGAATTGTAATTCAATGGATGTGGATTGTAATCCACGTAAAAACTGTTAACCGGCTTAAAATAAAACCGCTGATTTTTCCCGACTTTCCTTTGTTGGGGGTTGATCTTGGTTGATTACCAATCCCCGCTGTTGGCACTCCACTAACACTATTTAGTGCATATCAGAAAGTATTCAATATTTGATGTTTATACCTTTACTTTTTTTTAGCACGATTGCCCAGGAAGTTGGCCACCTGACGAGAGGCGAAAGTAAACAATTTAACTCGGACTAGCGTGAGTTAAAATATATCAATTATTTAACTTTAGCAATGTGCATACGGTAACTTGCTGCATCTCTTGGATCAGCATCTTCATGAAACGGACCTTTATCCTCAATCCCGTCATCAACAAATCAACCTATGATACACTGCAGTATCTCATTTTTACTTTCATAATTTTGTTAATTATTTACTCGGCCTACATGGTCTATTTTTCATGAAAAGTTATGATGCTTGCTGACTAATAGTTTTGATGAGGAAGGAGGCATTGCATACCCATCAACGCCACAAACATCACCAAGGACTAAGCGCTTTCATGAGGCTCAAACAAATTGGAAAGTGAACCCAAGATCAAGATGCACATCTAGATTGAAACCAATTCCTAATCCAACTTATAAATCAGAAAATATGACAATTAGAATATTGATTCTCTACCTAATGGCTTTGGGTTTTGCTTAGAAAGTAATAAAGTGTTCTGCTAAAATGAAACAAACGAAATTCCTATAATGCCCTGTCGAACTATGCAAAAATATCGATTTAGGTTTGACTCAATTCCGACTTTAAACTGTTATTTTTTGAAAATAGACATATATAAATAACAAAAATAAAGAAAAACAGTCTTTCTCCGATAATTCAAAAAAGGTAATTTTTATTCTAATCCACAATTTTAGTAAGTTAATCCACCATATTTTATAGAATCGTTAACTTTCACTAAAATTCAAATTTAATCAGTGTATCTACTTAAAAAATGTATTTTTTTAATATCACGTATAATTGTTGTTAGCCATTTTCTGAAATCTTGAAAAATTGATAGAAACATGTCTGAGAAGAGGAGTCGTTTTGTGTTGCTGCATACACTATCTGTAAAAAATTCATCAACGGGCAAACTTAACTAAGTTTCCACTCTGTAATGTCAAATTTTTAATAAACTAGTTTTAATCTTTTTCTGTTACTAGATACCTTAACGTACTGTCACAATTTTATTCCACATGCACGATTACAACTTCCTTAACAAATCATACTAGCAAATTTTCCAATACATTGTTCTGCTTCTATCCAACTTTGGATGAATTAGGATTAGCTGTGTATATTAAACTAGAGTTTGTTTTATATGCATCAAAATGATTATGGTTTGCGGTGCTTTGCAAACAGCCAGATTATGAATAAATACAATAAAAACTACGTTAAACAATGAAACTCGTAAAGAAGTTAGAAGATAGTTCAAAATTTTTAAAGTGAAATAATGAACTAAATTTTAATCATTCAAACAATAGTGGTTTTTCAATTCAGTGGTTTAATTCCTTGCAGTATAAATTGGAAAGTCATGGTAAAACAAGAAACACAAAAATCAATTGTAAACTATATGATACGGTAAAATCTTTAAGTTAATCCACTCGTGGATTAACTTACAAAATAGTTGTGGATTAACTTATTAAAGTAAATGGTGGATTAACTTATTAAAGTCGTGGATTATAATAAAAATTACTTAAAAAAAACAGAACTACAACGCTACTCGCAACTGTGTCTGTGCCACAAAACTATAGTGCAGATACAAAATAGACATCAAGCCCATATAAGAAATACGTATAATAGAACAAAATAAACTCCGTCAAAACTCAACAGCCAAAAAACACCCCAGTCCGAAAGATAAACAAAGGAGTTGGCAACCAGAACAAACAATGCAACCTAGAAGCCAAAAAAAAAAAGGGAAAAGAAAAGAAAAAGAAAAGAAAGGCTAACAGCAGAAGAACGGGAAAGCTATCAGACCTCCTAACCACCTGAGGGCAATGACTCGGGCAATCAACCTATCTGAAAAGCTCTACGGACCTACCGTCCATCCAGATAAATCTGAAAGCGCCAGAGCCCTGCTAGAAATCACAACTAGCTAAGACATCCTAATACCCAGCATTATGCATCTACAAAGGAAACCGTAGGCAGATCCTAAAAAAAAAAAAACCACACACTCCCCCCCACGCCAACACGGGGAGAAGATCCCCTAGTGATAGAAAAAAGACTCGCTAAAGATAAAGAAAACCGATCGAGGTTTCCTATGAAAGGCCTACTGCTAAAAGGTAAAAAAGACATCGTTCGACACCTTTCAAATGATGGAACTCGGTATCATATGAGTTTCGTCAAAAACTGCCTTGTTTCGAAAACACCAAAGATGTCAGCAGATGAGACAAATGATAAGCCTAAAAAGGGTCGATCGAAAATTCTTACCAAACCTCTGGGCCCACCAAGTAGAACACATGACAAGCAGAAAAGGTTGCCCCCCCGATACCAATCAAGTTCCAAAAGTGAGACCAAACCGCGGAAGCACACTCACCTTCCAAGAATAAATGTGTTATCAATTCCGACGACCTAGACTGTCAGCTCCTATAATGAAAAACAATAGGAATGCATAAGATTCACTCTAATGGAAGCCCACAATAGTGAGTTTCCCACATAAGAATGAGAACTTTGGGTCGAATGCGTCTGTACCAAATGAAAGAGAAAACATGCATTCCAGGAAATGGAATTTGAGCAGGATTTCAAGGCGCCCTACGGGTGAAAGATCCCCCACACCAGCTCAAACCCCGACCATGGGAATCGATAAAGGCTTTGACCAATTGAATCCATTTCCACGTCTCACTAGCGTAAGACATGGTCCCGGTGTAGTCCGAAGGCAAAAGACGATGGTACTTTGCATGAAGAAACGAGGCTCAAAGAGAGTTGTTAGATCAAAATCTAACCCAGAGTGTAAGCCATGTAGATATCCCTAGGATTCCACACGCTAAGGCCACTCTCACGCTTGATATGACAAATGCTATCCAAGGAAACCCAATGATGCCTCTACATATCGTCTTTTTTACCTTAGAAAAAAGTCGAGGCCAAAGAGCTATAAGATCGAAAGAAAGACGAAGTAGGCGTTATGGCTATGGAAACATGAGACCCTAGAGAATCGAGAACCGATATGATGAGGACAAGCCTGCCAGCCTGAGAGGTAAGAGTCGAGTTCCAACTGAAAATCTTCCTTGTGCCTTGTCAGTAAAGGGGTCGAAAATTACATTGAGTTTACAGCCTCGATAAAGAACGATGCCGAGATAAGTAAGAGGGAGATAGGCCACCCGAAAACTGAAACACCCTGTATTTTTAAATATATACTTAAATAATTATTGACAAATATCGATGTTTTAGGGTTTTAGAATTGGGCCTTGAAACAAGTACCATTGTGTTTGTGGCGATTTTCCGATTCATTTACATAACCGACTTGCCCCAAACGGAGTTCGTGTGGGGAACTTATTAACAAAAAAAAAGTTTATGAAGTTATGCATGAATATATACGCGCAAGTTTGAATTTGAAATCTAAAACATGTATTATAAATGGAAAAAATTAATATAAGGAAGAATAACAGGCAAGAAAAGTTATTGTGACGACCGCCCATAACTCCCGCACTAAATAAGAGGAATAATGCGCTGAAAGACATGCCAGGCAGCTATGAACGATCATTAAGGAAAGATAACACACATGGAGCCTGTCGTATAACATACATCGCAAGGATAAAATATAATAGAACATATACAATAGGCAATAATAGTAAAGCATATGTGAGTAGAAACTTGAATTTTCATAACAACTAGAAAGAATATCTTTACACCCTTAGATTGCAACATAAAAGTTTGTACACATTTGCCTCACTACAACACTCGGAGTCAAACATCAAACATCGGAAATAACAAATACTAGACAGTAGAAAAATAATATGCTAGTCTCCTGCTCGCCACCATACTGCAACATCGTCCTCACCAAGATATCACCTGTTACCTTCTACTTAGTCTGCCCATCCAAAAATCGGATAAACAACCCAAGGTAATAAGAGGAAAACATAAAACCTTGAGTCAAACAACAGTCTTAGTGAGCAATAAAACAACTATCTAACATCATCAACAAAGCATATGAGAATAGGTAGATTAACAAACCAATCTACCACAACACCAGAGAAGAACCCAACCCCATCTTCCCCACATTGAAAAATGATAGCCTTTATAAATAAACATTTGGAAACAACTATACATCCATGGCAACCAGAACAACCATTCACTCATAGCAATCCGAAGTAACCAAGCCATCGCAAACAAAGCAACTAGGTATATCTCACGTAAACCATCCTAATCGAGATCGACATTCTCTAAGCACAAGCCCAGAGGCCTAAATCAATATCAGTCAAGCACCCAAGAAATATTTCTCTCGACGTCAGATAATCTACGTGAGACGATACAAGCAAACAACCAACATTCATGACTGACTCTTGCTATCACTGCCAATCCTGCTTCGAAACCATCATTAATCGTATGACCAGCTAAACACCTTTCCATCAACTATCAAAGGCCAATGGTAAACCTCGGTTCTAGTAAAAACCTCATACACCATACAACGAAACATATCCAGGCCTGTTCGATCTGCCCAGGGTAATCGACCATACTACGAAATCGTGTGACCCCTGCTTTGAGTCCGCTAAAACCTACGACAACGATAATTCCTCGACCTTCAGTATCTCTAGTCGTCATCACCGGCAACCATCCAACCATTATTCACAAACTCAAAACACTCTTAAGTCGTCTTCACATTCGTTGCATTATGACGATCAACGAATACATCACAGCACTTCAAACCTTCACTATTGAATTCACTTCGAAGTCTTCACCATTCTCAAACCAAGAATATACACCATTTTGTCGATATTTCATTTCATAGCATTTCTAAACTTCGTGCTACGAAAAACAAACCACAACACATAATCTTCATTCCACAGCGTTTACAAACGCTATAGCTTCCTTAGGTCGTTTTCACGACCTGATCCCACTAATTCGTTCCACGACCTTGCAAACCCTAATCCATCTGGCCACACGAACGACCTGAACTACTCCGTTTTCCCACGACTTGGTTCCCTTTTAAACTCCACGACCTGACTTTTCCGGAGGTCCAACGGCCTAAAAACAACCGACTAGCTTCCTAGAATCGCCTCTTCGGCTTCAACGACCTAAGTCCCCCAACGGTCCAAGCTCTACCACGACCTGAAGTCGATCCCTCCAATCTCCTGTTGCCAAGTGATTATCGACATGGTTTCCTCGGTCTTAACCTGTGACCTAAGCTTAACGACCCATCACCCCAACGTCCTGAAGACTTCCGATTAGTCTGATTTTCTTTTGCACGTTCTGACTCCATTTCTTGGAGAACAAGAAAACGACTCGACCTATGAAAAACGATCTAACTCCAGATCTGACTAAAATAGCTTCAAACTTGACCAAATCTTCACCAAACGACAACATCGATGAAATCAACTCATCCAAATAAACCATAAACACTACATGAAATCAACAACAACATCAAAATAACAATTATCATCATCATTAATATAAATTAACTAAATCATGATAAAATGATGAATAGACTAAAATGATGGATCTAACTTGCTTTAAAAATATGAATTAACATAAGAATTGCCGATTTTAAGTTGCTAGATAAGATCCTATGGAGATTCATATGAAAATATACTTATCATGATGTAGATCTAGGCGAAAACGACTTGAAAATGATGAAATTAAGACCAAACAACTCATATACTTGATTGAATCCATGTGAGATATGCATATCACTCACCAATTCTCCAAAACAACACAAAATCAACGAATCACGAATCCGAACAGTGAAGAACACTCATCAAACCTTCCAATTTGATGAGATATCTCTTCACTTTGAGTAGATCTAGCTTCAAACGATATAGATCTTCGATTCTCTAATGTAGATCTAGAATTTTAATGGTGGAAAGTGTATTTGATTAAGCAAGATGGATCACGAGCTCAACCAAATGAGAGAATGAAGAAAGTAAACTATTCTCCATGCCTCCAACCCCCTATTTATAGCCTCCCACCAGCCTACTAATGCGCCTCCTCAAATCAGCCCACTAATGGCTTAAAAACCTGAACATAAATTGTGAAACACAAAAACAATGATTTCTCCTAAACCGCTGAACCAAATCTTTAATGTTACCACTCTACGGAATTGGCAACACCATTTCCTTTTCAACGAGACTGGTCTCAGCACCTAATTCGATCTCAGTCAAAAATTATGCCCTGTATAATACTGACAGGGGTAAAATGGTCACAAATAAAATTGTTAAAAAAATTATGGATATGTCTCACATCCCCATGACCAACATATCAAAATATGAGAATGATCCAACCCTTAGGGAATAAAATAAAAATATTTTACGATCCTCCGATACGTAAAATGCGGGCTGTTACATTCTCCCCCCTTAGGAATTTCGCCCCCAAAAATCCAACAACTATAAGCTAACATAGGTAAACCAAACAATTCCGCAAGCCTATCATCCATGAGCAGCCAATCTATCATCCAAACTAGCAGCCATAAAGCCATGCATCCATAGCCTTATCCTAGCACGTGGAACTCTAACAACTATAACAACAACAATAATAGTACAAGTTACAACGGGGTAAGAATGACACAACACTTATGGGTCATACCAACGAAGAGTTCTGGGTGGGTTGTCATCATATTCTCTTCTGTCTCCCATGTACAATCATCATCATCCTCACTCCATTGCACCTTGACTAGCCTACCTGTCTTTCTCCTACGTTGTTTCGTGTCATTTCCCACTACACGAAGCGGCTTACGAGGTCTCGACTTCTAGGTCTTCGAACTGCTCAAGAGATACCACCACATTCGAGTCATGCACGCACTTCCGTAGAAACGGCACATGAAAAACATTATGCACACTCGACATCTTCTTGGGTAACTCCAACCTATATGTGAGCTTCCCAATTCGCTCGATTATAGGAAACGATCCAACAAACCTTGGAGCCAACTTTCCTTTGCTCTCGAACCAAACGACGTGCTTTAACGGCGAAATCTTCACGAAAACCATATCGCCAACGTCGGATTCCAAATCTTTCCGACGCTTATCGGCATAAATCTTATGATGATCTTGGGCTGCCTTCATTCGTTGTCAAATGATCTCAATACAATCCAATGTCTCTTTGATCATCTCTGGCCCAAATATCAACTTATCTCCAGTTTCTAACCAAAATGTTGGAGAATTACACGGTCTATCATACAATGCCTTGTATGATGCCATCCCAATGCTCGACTGGTAGTTATTGTTGTACACAAACTCGACTAGGTGTAGATGGTCCTCCCATGATCCTCCGAAGTCTAATACACAAGCTCTTAGAAGATCTTCAAAAACTTGGTTAACCCTCTCGGTTTGACCATCAATTTGGGGATGATAAGCCATACTGAAACACAACTCAGTCCCTAAAGCTTCTTGCAAACTCTTCCAAAATCCACTTGTGAACAATGGATCTCGATCACTCACTATGCTCTTCGGGATTCCATGGAATCGAACTATCCGTTTAATATAAAGCTCAGCCAACTTTGATGTTGTCCTAGTCGATTTGACAGGAATAAACCTTGCACTTTTGGTCAAGCGATCCACGATGACCCAAATTCCTTCGTTTCCTGCCCTGGTTCTAGATAATCCGTCGATAAAATCCATCGATATCTACTCCCACTTCCATGTAGGAACTTCCAATGGCTGAAGCAATCCACTTGGCTTATTCAGTTCATCTTTTACCAATTGACAGTTCATACACTTGAAAATGAACTTTCCAACATCCCTTCCAAGTAGTAAGATCGCTTCATGTCCTGATACATCTTATTACCACTAGGATGAATCGTCAATTTCGAGTGATGACATTCCCTCAGAACCTCATCTATCAATTCATCGATATCAGGAATAACCAATCGTCCTTGCTTTCGAAGCCAACCTTCTCGATCGAACTCGAATTCTTTATCCTCTGGTTCCAACTTCTGGATAAACTCGACAAGCTTTGCATCATGCTTCTGGCTCTCGCCAACCCTTTCGATAAGAGTAGGTCTTATCGATAAGCTTTCCAATGTTTAAGGTTCCAACTCGCACGGTGGTCTGAAATCAAATCCTGCCAAATACTCAAGACTCTTCCATTCTGAAACATCGCTCTCAAACTTGCGTGTCTTCGACTCAACGCATCTGCAACTGCGTTACCTTTACCAGGAGTATAGGCTATACCAAAATCATATGATGCTAGAAACTCTAACCACCGTTGCTGCCGAAGATTCAAATCCTTTTAGGAGAAAAGATACTTCAACGACTTGTGATCCATAAACAACTCAAATCGAACCCCCAATAGGTAATGTCTCCACATCTTCAGAGCAGACACGATCGCTGCCAACTCTAAATCATGAGTTGGGTAATTCCTTTCGTGTGGTTTCAGCTGTCGACTTGCGTAGGCCACAACCTTATTCTTCTACATCAACACTATTCCAAGTCCAGTAACGCATGTGTCGGTATATACCACTATCTCTTCTGTCTCACTCAAAATGCTCAAAACAGGAGCACTCGTCAGTCTCTCTTTTAGGATTCCAAAAGCTTGCTTACACTTCGCATCTCATGTGAACACTTGGTTCTTCTTCGTCAACCATGTTAATGGAGTAGCTATCTTGGAGAAATCCTTGATAAACCATCGGTAATAACCTGCCAATCCAAGGAAACTTCTCATGTCCATCGCATTCTTAGGTCTATCCCAGTCCTGGATTGCTGCCACCTTAGCGGGGTCAACCGCTATTCCATTTCCAAAAACAACATGGCCTAAGAACCTCACTTCGCTCTTCCAGAAGTGACATTTCGGAAAATTAGCCTTCAGCTGATGCTTTCGCAGGATCTTCAAAACAACTCTCAAGGGCGTCTTATGTTCTTCCTCGTTTCGGGAGTAAACCATAATATCATCCACGAACACAAGCACGAACTTGTTCAACTGATCTCTGAAAACCCTATTCATAAGATTCACAAAATACGATGACACATTAGTCAACCCAAATGGCATCACCAACCATTCGAAGAAACTGGATGGTGTCTTAAAAGCAGTCTTCGGCACACTATCCTTTGCCACTCTCAACTAGTGAAATCCCGTTGCCAAATCCGTTCGAGAAAACACTTTAGCTTCGTGAAGCTGATCGAACAAGTCATCGATCCTTGGCAACGGGTACTTGTTCTTCTTAGTCACCTTGTTCAGCTCACGATAATCCACGCACAATCTCAAAGATCCATCTGCCTTAGTTGCAAACACAAATGGTGCACCTCATTCGGATACACCTCTCTGAATGAACCCTTTTCCCAAAAGGTCTCGAACTTGCACCTCTAACTCTCGCTATTCCTTAGGCGTCATTCACCTAAGAGGCATAACGATAAGTCTAGCACCTTCGACCAAATCGATTATAAACTCAATCTCACGATGCAGCGGCAAACCTTTGACTTCTTCAAAGACATCCTCAAACTCCTTAGCGATCGGCACAAACAATAAGTCTTCCTTTGGAATCACAAGCGAATAGAAATAGCTCACGAAGACACCATCTTCGGGCTTACATCGAATCAAAACCTTTTGCCCTTCCATATCCCCGACTCTCACATCTTGCTTCTCGCAATTCACTCTTGCCGCATACCTCTTGAGCCAATCCATACCCAAGATAATCTCAAACCCAACGAAGTTCAAAACAAAGCAATCACAGATAAAGGAGCAACCATGACTCGGTAACACAAGACCACGACAAAGCATACGAAGGCTGGATGAACCCCCAACTGGATTAGTCACAACCAAAGGTCTATCACAAATATCGGGCTCTAAACCCAAGCAGCACTCAAGCTCATTACTAATGAAAGAATGCGATGGTCCAGTATTAAAAAACACACGAACTGAAACACCTCGAGCAGAAAGAGTACCTTGAACAACGACACCCTTCCCGTTCTCTTCTACAGTAGGAGCCCTTAAAGAAGATGGCACAACCTCCAAAGTATATGCATTCACAATCTTCTTCCCTTTTACTAACTTCAGACAATCCTTCTTATAATGCCCAGGCTTTCCACACTTGAATCACTTCTTCTCAGCTTTTGGATTCTTATAATCCTTGGAATAATGGCCCTAATGCCAGTAGTTGTAGCAAATCACTTCACCTTTCTTTCTGTTCTGGCCATCCTTTCCGTTCTGTTGTTGTTGCTTTCTCTTCTTGCTGTTATTACCACCTTTCTATGGTTTTGGAGCTTCCTTAGCTGTAACAACAACAGTTTCTTCTTTTGGAAACAAGCTTTCATGTCTCATAGCTTTTTCCACAATTTTCTCATATGGATCATCAAGATGTTCCACCAATGGTCTCCTAATGTAGGTATCGAAACCCATAACAAATTTCTCGTTCTTTTGATAGGGTGTGTCAATGTGTAAGCGAGCATATCTAGACAAGGCCTCAAAATTCGAAACATAATCAAGCACTGGTCTACCATTCTGTTTCAGCTCTACAAATTTCTTGAACAGAACATACTTATGAGCAGTAGAGATAAACTTGGTCTCGAACTTGACTTGGAATTGCTCCCACGTTAGCTCTTCTTCTGGAGTCTCAAGCGTAACAGATTTTCACCACTCCATGGCTCTGCCCTGCAGCTGCCTTGACACAAGCCTTCTCTTAGTTGCATCATCTATACCCAAATCTCCAAAAATACGAATACAATTATCTAACCACCTTTGAACCTCTTCAGTCGGTTATATCCCTTTAAACTGCTTTCCTCCTAGAGATGTGAAGTCTTTACACAGCTTCGCAAAATCCACAACCCTAGACACATGCACACCTACATCTATCGTGGCTGCCTCTGGAGCGGTTACTCTTCTCATGAATGCCTCCATCATGGCTTCAAACATGACTGGGTAATCTAGTGTATCGCTATTTCCCCCTCTAGACACAACCTCCTCCCTAGTAGTATGTCTTGAAGTTCTTCGACTTATTCTAAATCTGCAATATAGAATGATTAGCCACTTGCAAGAAAAACTGCTAATGGAGTTCAAATGCTAGTATACTATATACTACTATAGTATACATCCATCATAAATCTACAAATACGTCTCTCATACATAATTATATCTTTGAACTTTGGCTAAAATCGTTAACTAGAGCTCTGATACCAAATGTGAAGACCGCCCATAACTTCCGCACTAAACAAGAGGAATAATGCGCTGAAAGACGTGCCAAGCGGCTATGAACGATCATCAAGGAACGATAACACATACGAAACCTATCATATAACTCACAGCACAAGGATAAAATATAATAGAACATATACAATAGGCAATAATAGTGAAGCATATGTGAGCAGAAACTTGAACTTCCATAACAACTAGAAAGAATATCCTTACACCCTTGGATTACAACATAAAAGTCTGTATACATTTGCCTCACTAAAAAACTCAGAATCAAATATCAAACAGCGGAAATAACAAATACTAGATAGTAGAAAATTAATATGATAGCCTCCTTCTCGCCACCGTACTGCAACATCGTCCTCACCAAAATACCACATGTTACCTGCTACTTAGGCTGTCGATCCAAAAATTGGATGAACAACCCAAGGTAATAAGAGGGAAACATGAAACCTTGAGTCAGACAACAGTCTTAGTGTGCGATAAAACAACTATCTAACATCATCAACAAATTATATGAGAATAGGTAGATAAACAAACCAATCTACTACAACACCAGAGAAGAACTCAACCTCATCTTCCCCACATCGGACAGTGATAGCCTTTACAAACAAACATTTGGAAACAACTATACATCCATAGCAACCATAACAACCTTTCACTCATAGCAATCTGAAGTAACCAAGCCATCGCAAACAAAGTAACTTGTTATATCTCGCGTAAACCATCCTAATCAAGATCGACATTCCCCAAGCACAAGCCCCAGAGGCCTAAACCAATATCAGTCAAGCACCTAAGAAACATTTCCCTCGACGTTAGATAATCTACATGAGACGGTACAAGCAAACAACCAACATTCATGATTGAATCTGCTAACACTGCCAATCCTTGCTTCGAAACCATTGTTAATCGTATGACCGCCTAAACACCTTTCCATCAACTATCAAGGGCCAATGGTAAACCCCTGTTCTAGCAAAAACTCCATGCGCCATACAACGAAACATACCCAGGCCCGTTCAAGTTGCCCAGGGTACTCGACCATACAACGAAATTGTGTGACCCCTTCTTTGAGCTCGCTAGAACCCACGACAACGATAGTTCCTCGACCTTCAGTATCTCTAGTCATCATCACCGACGATGATCCGACCATTATTCACGAACTCAAAACACTCTTGAATCGTCTTCACATTCGTTGCATTACGACGGTCAATAAATACATCATAGCACTTCGAACCTTCACTATTGAATTCACTTCGAAGTCATCACCATTCTCGAACCAAGAATATACACCATTTGGTCACTGTTTCATTTCATAGCATTTCTAAACTTCGCGCTATGAAAACAAACCACAACACTTAATCTTTCATTCCACAACGTTTACAAACACTATATCTTCCTAGGTCATTTTCACGACCTAATCCCATTAGGTCGTTCCACGACCTTGTAAACCCCAATCCATCTGGCCACATGAATGACCTGAACTCCTCCGTTTCCTCATAACCTGGTTCCCTTTTAAACTCCACGACTTGACTTTTCCGGAGGTCCAATAGCCTAAAAACAATCGACCTAGCTTCCTATATTCGCCTCTTCGTCTCCATCGACCTAAGTCCTCCAACGATCCAAGCTCTACCACGATCTGAAGCTGATCCCTCCAATCTCCTGTTGCCACGTCACCACCGACATGGTTTCCTCAGTCTAAAACCACAACCAAAGCTTAATGACCCAACACCCCAACGCCCTGAAGACTTCCAATTGTATGATCTTCTTTTGCACGATCTGACTCCATTTCTTGGAGAACAAGAAAACGACATAACCTATGAAAAATGGCCTAACTCCAGATCTGACCGAAATAGCTTCAGACTTGACCAAATCTTCACCAAACGACAACATCGATGAAATTAACTCATCTAAATCATCAAATCAACCATAAACATTTCATGAAATCAACAACAAGACCAAAATAATAATTATCATCATGATTCATATAAAATTAACTAAATCATGATAAAGTGATGAATAGACCAAAATAATGGATCTAACTTGCTTAAACATTTGACTTAACATAAGAATTACTTGTCTTAAGTTACTAGATAAGATCCTACGGCGATTCATATGAAAATATACTTACCATGATGTAGATCTAGGCGAAAACAACTTGAAAATGTTGAAATTAAGACCAAACAACTCATATACTTGATTAAATCCATGTGAGAGATGCATATCACTCACCAATTCTCCAAACAACACAAAATCAACGAATCACGAATTCAAACAACGAAGAACTCTCTTTAAACCTTTCAATTTGATGAGATCTCACTTCACTTTGCATAGATCTAGCTTTAAACGATGTAGATCTTCGATTCTCTTATGTAGATCCAGAATTTTAATGGTGGAAAGTATATTTGATTGAGCAAGGAGGATCACAAGCTCAACCAAATGATAGAATGAAGAAACTAAACTATTCTCTATGACTTTAATCCTCTATTTATAGCCTCCCACTAGCCCACTAATGAGCCTCCTTAAATCAGCCTACTAATGGCTTGAAAACCTGAACAGAAATTGTAAAACACAAAAACAGCGATTTCTCCCAAACCGCTAAACCAAATCTTTAATGTGACCACTCTACGGAATTGGCAACACCATTCCCTTCCAGTGAGACTAATCTCAGCACCTGATTTGATCCCAGTCAAAAGTTATGCCATGTACAAGACTGACAGGGGCAAAATGGTCATAAATAAAATTGTTAAAAAAAATATGGATATGTCTAACGTCCCCATAACTATCATATCAAAATATGAGAATGATCCAACCCTGAGGGAATAAAATAAAAATATTTTACGATCCTCCGATACGTAAAATGCGGGCTGTTACGTTCTTCCCCCTTAGGAATTTCGCCCCCAAAACTCCAAAAACCATAAGCTAACACGGGCAAACCAAACAATTCCGCAAGCCTATGTCATCCATAAGCAACCAATATATCATCCAAACTAGCAGCTATCAAGCTATGCATCCATAGCCTTATCCTAGCACGCAGAACTCCAACAACAATAGCAACAACAATAATATTACAAGTTACAACAGGGTAAGAATGACACGACACTTATGGGTCATACCGACGAAGAGCTCTGGGTTGGTCGTCTTCATATTTTCTTCTGTTTCCCATGTACAACCATAATCATCTTCACTACAGTTCATCTTGACTAGCCTAATCGTCTTTTTCCTAAGCTGTTTCGTGTCATTCCCCACTACACGAAGCGACTTATGAGGTCTCACAACTACGGTCTCGAGTTCTAGGTCTTCGCACTGCTCCGGAGATACCACCACATTCGACTCATGCACACACTTTTGTAGAAACGACACATGAAAACATTATGCACACTTGACATCTTCTCAAGTAACTCCAACCTATATGCGAGCTTCCCAATTCGCTCGATTATCGTAAACAGTCCAACAAACCTTGGAGCTAACTTTCCTTCACTCCCGAACCGAACAACTTGCTTTAATGGCAAAATCTTCACAAAAACCATATCGCCAATGTCGAATTCCAAATCTTTCTGACGTGGTAAGTAAAACAACCGCGTAATTATAGGTTAGACATAGGTTCTAATAACGTAATGATGAGATACGCTTGGACCAGTCTGTATGTTTTGGGATGAAGAGCTTAACGGGGAAGATCATTGGGGGTGTTTGGAGGCACAAGAGGAGCACGTCCAATATATTATTCGATGGAACTGAAAGGAAGTGCGGGATTTCTACGGAATGTAAGGATACTCTGTGATGGCCCTCTGTGGTAGGCCTAATGAAGTACCCACAGAGACATGGTCGGTACGGTTCCATCCGGTGAGTATGCCTTGGCTGCATCTTGGATGAGGGACAGCCTAAAGACTGATAAGAGGGTGACTCAGCGGCTGCCTCAAGAGGGAGGCTTCATGGCCATGACTCAATTAAGGATAATAGGTCGTCACATACCTATCAACTTTAGTCGGAGTGTGTGCGAGAAACACTGGAGCAAAGACAAGAGGACAATGATCTTTTACTATGGGTCATTGGATGAGGTACCATATGTTTGTTTAGACTGGATGGTAAGACGGTCATTTATCTCTTTTGACATTACATAAAGGGTAGGTTGGGGTGCATGTCCTCGGAAAACCACTGAAGAGACAGACATAGCTTTGGATATCAATATTGTAGGCCTAACGAGGCTATCCTTTACAGATATGTGAAAAGCCCATACTGAGTTTCGTGGAGAAACTCAGGGATTAGGGTGCCTTTGTGGCGTAGCGGTAGAGGGTTACTCACTTTCGTAGCTTATCCTAGTACGCTTTCGTTGTGTGGAGATTATGGTCTGGTATGTTTTCATTGTACGGTGATAAGGACCACTTGAGGAGGGTACCATTGGAATTACCTCGAGGTATATAGCTATATATATATATATTATTTATTAGGTTAATTTACTAGGAAGTAGATGGGTACGATTTATGTGGAAAAATCAAAATTGTATTGTGAAGTAAAACTGAATAACTTAGTAAATATGAAACAACGATAGAACAGTATATATAGTGTTATATGTAGAAAGTATAATTTATCCATTCACCTGAACTTTTGTTCTGACCCCCTCCTCATAAAAACTCGTAGGTTAGACAGATAGTTAAAATTCTGCAGCTTAGAGACACTTGTTAGATCGTGTCATTATATTGGTAAGTATTTACATACTATTATATTTTATTCCCTTCCACTATGAGATTTGTATTATGAGCTCTGATATATTTGTCTTTGACTTTTTGCAGGATACTAGATAAACCAGCTCGAGCTTCGATAGATTTGGATTTTCGAAAAAAATAGGTATGTAGAAATTCGGGTTGTTACATTTGGTATTAGAGCTTAGGTTTAGAATTTCTATATAGATAGTAAGTCAACGTATTTGTATTTTTAAAAGATAAATATATTATATATAAATATACCTAGTTCTATAGAAAAGCCCACTAGACTGGGAGATTAACATATGGAAAGAATTGAGATATCATATTTGTACACTAAAGAAATGGTTATGAAAATATGAAAATAATAGGCCCTTGAGTGGTTTGGATAAAAAGTGTATAAAATGTTTTGGAATAAAAAAGGACGCTATATATTGGTATTTGAAATTTCAGTATTTCAATTTTAGTGGGATTGGTTAGTAAAAACCTTATAAACTCAGAGAGAATAAGAAGAAGAAGATGGATTAGGAATATATATATATATATATATATATATATATATATATATATATATAAAGACACGCACACTTTTAGCGTGGAAGTTGGGTACTACACATTACCATAGTTGGAAGAATAATACGGAAGCGTAAAAGGGAAAACAATGTAAACTGTTGATGGGCTTTTTGGCTAGCCCATTAAGGCTCGACAATGCCATAAACCGGCGCCTCGGATACCCAAAGTAAATAGCCGAAGTCGAGAAGTGGTCTAATCGATGAGGCCCATCACTTAAGCTCATCACTAACGCCAGACATGGTCCAGTTGAAGGCCGTTGTGATCAAACCAACTGAGTCAGGTTGCACCTAGTTACGAACCTAATGTCAGCCAGAAGAATAGCTCTCGCCCAACCTTGCCCATTCCAAGTCATCTAAATAGATCAGATCGATTGCCACTTATCACCGGCAATTCAAGAAGTGCCAATTCCGTAGGAGGAGAACACTTATTCAAGCATGACTATTATTTTGGATTATACAACGCGTGTCCAAACCAGCTCAAGCACTGTACCATCTACAAATACCTCTTTTGGACTCAGAAGAAAGGACTTTTGAAAGTTTGAGTACTCTAGCTTTCAAACTTTGTTGATCTCTTGTTGTATTGTCGTTATAACTATTCCGTTAGATAGTTTAAAGAATATATAAGAGATTATAAAGTGGGCATAGGATCATTAACGCCAAACCACTATATACTTATGTGTGATTCCCTCTATTTTCAGTTTTGCAATTTTTCATCTTCATTTATTATCTACGTAACCCTTTCTTTTGGTATTGTGCCAATTTTTGGTGTCTTTCATTGAGAATTGATATTCTCAGCCTGAGACGGATTTTTGGTCTACTTTCGAATCACTAAGTCCAAGACGAAATCCTACCTTCTTTTTTATATATTGTTCAGTTATGGCTGGAAAGACAACTCGCAATACTGGGAAACAACCACAAGTTGGGACCTCTACGGATGCGGCCGGTGGATCGACTGCGCTTGAAACTACTTCAGATAAACCTGCATTACCCTCTGCAGCAGATCCGACTCCATCCTCAGCCTTCGCCACCCGAGATGAATTTATGACCGTGTTGAATTAGCTCCGGGAAACTACAGATGCCTTAAAGTTCATGCTTAAGAGAATGCTATAATGCGACAGGATATGAATCGCATGTCGAGGCAATATGAGGAATTCAGGAATCAACAAGCTCGGGAGGTAGGGGACCATCAACTCCTTCCTTCCCAATTAGACCGTATCTTGGAGAGTTTATCATCATTCGGGGGAAGCAGAGAGCAACGTCAACTTTGGCGTCCGTTAGAAAGAACAGAGAATATTCGCCAATTGCATCTTGAAGGACGTTTAGACCAACTAGGGGCATGAGATCAGATTCAAGCCGATCAGGCCGAGATGGAGACCGTCAGTCCTGTAGCCCCGCAAAACCTAGAAGCCTCTCCTCCTGCTCATCAGAATGTTATCCAGGTAGATCGGGACCCTATTCATCCCCTCAGAATCTTGTGATCGACCGAGATACTCGAGGAGGAAGAAGGATTGCTCAGACGACAAGTCAGAAGACGTTACCTGCGGAGAGAGCCAAAAGAGGTCGGTCGGTTGAGGAAACCGATCGAGACACAGTCGTTCCTCCGAATTTGACCGCCATGGTACGACAGATCATGAATGACAGCAGAGGACACAAGAATGAGGACTGGGGAGTCGACCGAAGCCATATGCCATTCACTGATGACATCTTACGTGCTGATTTCTCCAGAAGATTCAATATGCCTCAGATGAACCACTATGATGGGACCACCGATCCGCAACAACATTTGATGAGATACTCGTGGCATATGGAGGTGGCAGTATCTCCTGAAACCATCAAACGTAAAGCCTTTCCAATTTTCTTAAGCAGAGTGGCACTCATATGGTTCGTGCATCTGCCTGCAAGGTCGGTCCCAAGCATTAAAGACCTAAGCGAAAAATTCTTGAATCAACTCCATCTCCATGTCTCCAAATCGAAGCATGTCATTGCTCTTTCAGCAGTCAAGTAGGGAAGGGTCGAGTCCTTGAGAAACCATCTCAATCGATTCAATCGGGCTGCCACTGAAGTAAGCAACCCTAATCATGAAACCGTCCTGATGGCCATGGTCGATGGCATTGATAAGCGGACAGAGTTCGGAAAATATTTAATCGGGAAGTCGCCCACAATGATTGAAACATTCTATGAAAAGGCCAAAAATATTCGATTGAGGCAGGAGGATACACAGTTAGAAGAGGAGGACAGACCGAAAGATGTATCTACCATACATGTCCATAACAATGTCGCGGTCAAACAATCTAGGGATAATTCAAGAAAATTATAAGTGAATGTTGGTAACCACGATAAACAGAATTGTGAAGGATCGAAGGAAGCCAGTGGAAACCCAGGCCAAAGAGGAAATGTCAGAAAGCGGCCTCGGTTCCTGGTTTTCGAAACCTATACAGCCTTGAACGACACACTGGAGAACATTTACCTTGATACCTATAGCATAGTCCAGTACAAGAAGCCGCCCCTACGCGAACCTACTGAGAAGGAGTAGGCGACTGGGAAGTATTGTTTATTTCAAGAAATTTTCGGATATACGACCAATGAATGTTGGCACCTTCGTGACATCGTCGAGAAGTTAATTTGAGAAGGAAAACTTAATGAATATAAAACAGCCTCAAGAGACAGGGGCAAGGGACTTCAGCACCCAAATAAAGTTAGGCCACGCCTCGAGCCACCGCCTAGGAGAAAGGAAAAGGGATTGTGATTAATGTCATTGTCGGAGGACCACATCCTGCAGGTTACAACAACCGATCCATGGAGCGTTATGTAAGTTCTACAAAGCACTTGGACGTTGCAGAAGCAAGTCCCCGCGAAGCTGCAAGTCCCGTTAAGCAAAGAAAGACGATGACTGACGTTATCATCTTCCGGGATCGGGAGTCAATCGACATAGAGGCTCCAACCGTCGATCCATTGGTGATAACAGCCATTATTAAGCCAACTACGGTGCGAAAGGTTCTGGTCAACAATGGAAGCTCTATGAACATTTTATTTAAGAAGACATATGATCAAATGAAACTGGAGCTGAAGGACTTGGAGCTGTGTACTGGCCAGATACACGGTTTCAATGGAGCATTTATCGAACCAGTCAGCCAGGTTAAGCTACCTGTAGAGTTGGGAGATGGAGACCGCTGAAGAGTTAGAATGCTGCCATTTGTTGTAATGAACGTCAATTCCCAGTATAATGCATTTCTGGGACGACCGGCCTTAGCTGTGTTCAGGGCATGTATCACTCCTTGGTGTTTGCTTTTAAAATTCCCGACTGATGGTGGAATTAGGATGGTAAGAGGAGATCAGGAAACCGGATGAGCTTGCTACTTAGCAGAATGAAAAGAGCTACAAAGCAAGAGTAGCAAAGAATCTGAAGAATCCCCCCTCCTGCGTAGGGGAAGGAAACATAGCAACTACAGAGAACATCTCGATCGGGACTTCCCATCTATGAAGTCGAGGACATCGACCCAAGAGAGGATGAAGAACCGGGATGTAGAAAGACAACCCCAATCGAGGCTACCGTAGAGATCCCGATCGACAAGGAATCTTGTCCTCTGTCATAACTCACTCCCTCAACATTAATCCGTAGTATACCCTATAAAGCAGAATAGGCAAATGCTCGGCCCTGAAAGGTCTGCGACCCTGAAGGAAGAAGTTGTAAAGTTACAAGCCAATGAGTTTATCTGGGACTCGACCTATCGACTCGACCTATCCAGACTGGATAGCCAACCCGGTGCTTGTGAAAAAAGCTAATGGGAAATGGCGAACCTGCATTAATTTTTCTGACTTGAACAAAGCCTGCCTTAAAGATAGCTTTTCGTTACCTAGGATCGACCAGTTGGTCGACTCAACTTCAGATCACAAACTTCTCTCATTTATGGATGCTTACTCGGGGTATAACCAGATTGCCATGCACGTTCCAGACCAAGAGCATACTAGTTTCATAACAGATCTTGGATTATACTATTATGTAGTCATGTCGTTTGGCCTGAAGAGCGCAAGTACCATATACCAACGTTTAGTCAATCAGATGTTTCACGATCAGATAGGGAAGACGATGGAGGTATACGTAGATGACATGTTGGTAAAGTCAAGATTATCATCCGACTACATAAGCGACCTATCAGAAATGTTTGGTATCCTTCAGAGGTATGGAATGAAATTAAATCCTTTAAAGTGTTCTTGCGGAATGGCTTCAGGCAAGTTTTTGAATTTCATAGTTAGTTCTTGAGGGATCGAAATCAATCCCGACCAGTTTCAGCCCTTAAGAGAATGTAGGAACCTAGAAGAATCAAGGATGTTCAACGCTTGGCTGGTAAAGTAGCAGCAATGGGTCGATATATTTTCAAGGAGGCAGATAAATGCCTACCCTTCTTTGAATTATTTAAAAGAGGAAAACACAACTTTTCTTGGACACCAGACTGTGTCGAAGCCTTCCAAAACCTGCTCGACCATTCGGAGAAACCCCCAGCCTATCCAAGCCAATCGATCATGAAGATCTATTTGTATATTTAACATTATCCGCGATGCAATTAGCTCGGTCCTAATCCGTGAGGATGACCGGGTGCAACGGCCGGTTTATTATATAAGTTAAAAATTGACGAAGGCCGAGCACAACTATCCGAAGATTGAGAAACTCACCTTTAGCTTATTAATTGCATCAAGAAAACTTCGATACTACTTCTAGGGTCATCCCATTAAAATATTCACCGATTATCCTCTTCGACAGTTCCTGCAACGACCCAAGGCAAGCGGAAGACTGCTTAAATAGAACATCGAGTTAAGCCAATTCGATTTAACTTTTGTTCCACGGAAATCCATCAAGGGACAGGATCTAGCCGATTTTATAGCTGAATTTACAACCCTTGAAGATGAAGGCTTGGAGGATAATATCGAACCCTTGGGTACCAATCCAAAGTCAGTAGTCTGGAAACTGTATACAGATATAGCCCGTAATGAACGGCGCTCAAGTGCCGGCGTAGTGTTATTATCTCCTGAGGGGAGATCGGTTTATTACACCCTGAGATTATAATTTTTGGTGATGAACAATGACTTCGAGTACGAGGCCCTGATTGCCGGGCTCAGACTCGCGAAGGACCTGAAAATAACATCACTCGAGATTTTTTGTGATTCACAACTTGTGGTATGCCAAGTTCGGAAGGAATATCTAACCAAATCAGCTCGACTGACTTCCTATCTTAAGCAAATCGGGAAGTTGTTACTTAATTTTGGCCAATATAGCATCTCTCACATTCCTAGGGGAGAAAATCAAAAGGCGGATAAATTGGCTTAGCTCGCTAGTTCAGATAACCCAAGTGAAACAAAGTTGGTTCCCATAAAGACTATTGACATGCCGAGCATCAAGCAGATTGAGATCGACCAAGCTGAAGCCGAGCCTGGAAGAGAATCTTGGATGAATCCCATTAAAAATTTTCTCCTGCACGATACTCTTCATGAAAAAAGAATTGAAAAATGAGCGGTCGTACGACAAGCATCTACGTATGTTATCCAGCAAGACCATCTCTACAGACGGGGTTTTTCCGTGCCCATGTTCCGATGTGTGGCCCATGATGATATTAAAAGAATACTAAGAGAAGTACACGAAGGAGAACGCGGAGCACACACCGGGAGCAAACTCTGGACAGGAAAGTACTGCGGTATGGATATTTCTAGCCAACTCTCAGCAAGGATGCAGCCTATTATTCCAAGCGATGTGATAAGTGCTAGAGGTTTGCGCAGATTCCGCGAGCCCCACCAACTGAGATCACCCAAATGACCAGTCCTTAGCCATTCGCCAAGTGGGGGATAGACATTATTGGAACCCTGTCCATTTTGAAAGTTGGGGCAAGATATGCGATCATGGCAGTAGATTATTTTACAAAGTGGGCTGAAGCCGAACAGATGACTAGATCACAATGAAGCGAGTCATTAACTTCATCGTGAGGAATATCATATGTCAGTATGAGATACCTCAGACTATTATCATGGATAACGGGACTCAGTTCGATAGCTCGGAGTTCAGAGACTTCTGTGGGAGATATCACATTAAGAAGAGATACACCACGGTTTCCCATCTGCAATCTTATGGATAAGTCGAGGCGGTTAATAAAATTATCAAATCCATCCTGAAAAAGCGAACGAAACGAGCTAAAGGAAAATGGTTCGATGAACTTCCCCTAGCCCTTTGGGCATACCGGACCACCCATAAGACTGCTACTGGACACAGTCCTTTCGCTTTGTCTTACGGATCTGAGGCTGTCATCCCTATCGAACTAGAAGTTCCTTCCCATAGAACCACATACTATGAACCTTTATCGAATAAAGCCCTTCTCTTATACTCGCTGAAATTGATTGATGAAAAAAGAGAAGAGGCTAACTTATGCGCCGAAGCACACCGACAGAGGGTTGCTCTGTATTACAATAAGAAGGTTCGACACAAGACCTTTAATGTTGGTGATCTTGTCCTAAAGCGGGTCTTTGCAACTCCTGTACATATGGGGCCCAAGTGGGAAGAACCCTTCGTCATTCAGCATAAGCTTGATAATGGAACCTTCAAGCTATCGACTGTTGATGGCGAGCATTTTTAGAGATCATGGAATGCAGAGTACTTACGACCTTATCTTTCTTAGGATTTCTAGTTTCTTTACTATTTTATTTGTTTTAGTATTGTAATAAGTAGTGATTTATTGCCTGTAATAGTTTATGAATAAAAGGCTCCTTTCCTGCTCTGACTCATTGTTATAATAGCTAAATGTTGTGATTCGACCAAATTTAGTTCAAAACTTGACACCCTGATATGCCGACCTAGGACAAAGCGGGCCGACATCGTTGGGAAAGTAAAAAAATCATGAGAAAAATCGATCCTAAACTTAGACTGATCGACCAACTTTCAACTCCTACTTTAGTGAAGGAAAGTAGGGGTGGCACCGACCCAAACGCAATGACTAATTGGTTGGAAATAAATCTAATACCCTCGACTCGGGAAAGAGTACAAATGATGGGCGAGTGTGAAAGGTGCACCCTACATGAGACCGCTCGATCCCTGGAACTCTAACCCTCGTCGACTAGAGGATGAGTATAATGGACTAAAGACGCTCCTACTTAGAGACATCTGACTCCTGGTCTGGGTTAAGTCCACCTTAATTATGACTGGAGAACTTGCTAACCAAGTAAAATACCCCGACACTGGGGGCAAGAGGGTCGACGGATAACCCGAACAAGGGTAATGTCTAGATAACCCTCGAAGGTTAGAATAGGATGGGAACCTGAACAATACTCCCATTTTTGACATATTCAGCATATTATTAACAAAAGTACTTAAAGAGAAGTAGATTTTCATTTACATTGATGTAGTATGACTACAAAATGTTGCTGCATGACAGGTACAGTTAAAACATCGTCCACAAAAGTACAGAACTTGATGATGACAAAAGCGCGAGGGCCGCACTCGCATGAAAGCTTCCAGAGAGCCTAAAAGTAAAATTACAACAAAAGAACTTATAAAACGGAGGAGGTATCTCTCCTTGCTTGATCATCTCTGCCAGCTCTTTCTACTTAACTATTTCCAGCATTTCCTCAGTGGTCGGCCTACGTCCCGATCCCCCAAGCATGCTTCCAAAGGAAGAAGGAACTGGTGCTGAATCTTGTTCTTATGGGATAATTGAGTCCACGAAAGGAGGAACCTCGACCGAAGAAAGAATGGTAAGGGGGATGGCTTGGATGGGCTGAATATTCAAAGGATCTTCAGATGGATCGGACTTAATGGATGACATGTCTTGATCGTGTCTGGCCTTAATCTCAACCATGGAAGGACCAACGTCTTTCCTAGATCCTTCAACAATCTCGATGTCATCATCCTTTGATGATCCTTTATCATCCCTTTTCTCCATCAAGACTTCGGTTGCGCTCCTAGTGTTATTCTTCCCCACAACAACAGTTTCTGCCTCAACACTCTCCTTTACCAACGAAGTACCTACAACGAAAGATATAAATTACGGTCGAATAAGTAAAAATGGGACTAAAAAGAAATGCGTAAGCTCAGCTCCAATGTTGGAATTGGTCGGTTGCTCCTCTACGACTCTAGATGGCTTAGGGGGAGGGACATATGTCAAACCCGTCTCCACGTTTGAGGGAGGGAAAGAAAGGGATTCCTTAGTCCGATTGCTGCCAACTTCTCTTTTGGAGACCGACTTCCACTTCGCTTTGCGGCTTTCAGCCTCTGCCGCACTCTGTTCTTGGCTCTTTCCCTTAGCCAACACTGCTCGCTCATCATCATCCAAAAATAAAGTTATTAAAGCTTCCTCATCCACCGGCTGCCCTTTTACTACATCTCTCTCTTCTTTCAAGATGATTTTCCATGTATCGGTCAACACCACAGAGTATCTCGGTAACCAAGACAAGTTCCTGTAACGAAGGACCCTTGAAAGAATGTAAGAGCTTAAAGCCCGCGTACCTTATTTATTTCGGATATCTCCCGAGCATGCTCAACTTTGATGGTTTGAACATCAATTTCGTGTTGAAGCTTCAGATTCTTAGTTGACTCAATCGCTATAGCAGTATTCTCCTCGGCCTGGCTTTTGGCTAACTCAAATGAATCAAGAAGGGCCTTGAGCTTTTTCACCTCTAGGTCCAGCTAACCTTTCTCGCCCTTCAGGATTTCAACTTCTCCCTTCAAAGAATCACAATCTTGGCATTTCAGCTGGAAACGAGCATTCATATCCTCGGCAGCCTTTTCATATTTTTCCTTAGTGACCACCGCCTATGACTCATAGTCTGTTATTTTCTTCTTGAGGAACCCGAAGGTTCTCTTGTTGCAGGCCATATCTCTCTTCAGACCAATAATATCGATCAACTTGTCCTTCAATACCCCGCTTACTTGCTTAGCGTACTCGTACATCACGTCATACTGGGAAAGAGCAAGGTCAAGGTTGTTTCAAATTCGTCGGTGGAAACTCTGTGAGAGCAGTTGTAATTCAGGGGCAGGTTCAATTCCAGTAAAAATGAGATCAGGAAAATCTCGCTCTAGCTCTTTAGTTCGATCGGTGGAGGATGGGTTGACCGGGAGTCTGAGGCGACTTAGGATGGCCCGAGAATGTTCGGTTTTATCACCTCCCTTGGGGGTCTTATCTTGAGGGCGGGGGGAAAGCCAAAGCTCGAGGGACTTGTGCTCTTTTTTCTTCTTGGGCTTGCTCCCGTATTCCTCTTTCTCCTTCGGCGCTCGCTTGTGCTTTCCCAAATTTCTTTTCCTCTGCTCATATTGCTCTCAATTCTTCTTTCTTTTTTTCTTTCTCTTTCTCTTTGTCTTTACCTTTCTTCTCCATCCTCTTCTTGATGCTGCCATCTCCATCCTCGTCTCCTTGCCTAAGTTGTTACAAAGCTGGCCCGATTGGCCCGACCTCCATCAGGATGGAGGAAAAAAGATTGCCATAAAATTCGTTGTTTATTTCCTCTAAAAAAACAAGAGAAACCATGATGAATGCAGTCAATATTCAATTTACACAAGGGAAATTGGTACTGTGACGTGCAATGCTAATGCTGTGTGGCCAATTATTTAGGTTGACCCTATACTAAAGTTAAAATCATACCTTCAACGCCTTTTGGTTCAACTGGAGAAGAGATCTCCTCGAACTGGTTAGCAAAGAATTGGATCGAATCCAAGCTCTGTGTAGAAAGGATGGTCTCAGGTATCTTCTGGTTATTTAAGTCATAGAGAGGCGTCGCGGCATGTTCTTCCTGTGAGCCATGAACCAAAGAATAATCTTTCTCAATCCCAGATTTTCTCGAGCGATGCTCAATAGGGTGTTCCTTGGCTAACTCCTTTAGTACATTCTTTGGAGTTTCCATGATAGAACCTTTCTGCCTTTTTTGATGCTCGGCCTCTCAAGTCCGTCTTTTGAAAGTAGGTTTTCTTTCCAATGGATGGAGTTTCTTTTATCCCACAGGCGAGGAATAGACGGAAGATTCCCCCACCAAATGGGTCGCCTGTGTACCATCTGATTTTCTATTGGTTGGGGGCACCTCACCCCGGCTCGGTATTGTTGATCCAGACTCCTCCTTATGAGGCCCGATTGTTCTGCCCTCATCAAGAAGAGCATACTGATGTAGATGATAGTCGGACAAGCATTTCCAAAACCTCCGCCGCCTAGGCTTCAACTTAACCAGCTTTCTGAAGCGTTCTTCGAACACTTTCTGCTCTGGCTTTATTTTCTCACCCCTTGCAAAAGAAGTGGTCAATGTAAAGAACTCCATTATGGATATATCGGGCAACAAAGAAACTTACTGTATTGGAGCCAGTATCGAGCACATCCCGGCTGCTCTTTGATGTAAAACCATTCCTGCTTTGGGTCGCCCACCTTGCTCAGGACCTTTTCAATAATTTTCCAACCTCGGGCATCCTTGAAGTAAAGAAGGGAAGGGGATTGCTTCTCATTGTGCTTGAAATTTAAAAAGAAGTCTAAGTCATCAAAGGTTAGGAGGTGGCCCAGGTACCTCATGTACAGGTAATAGAAAGATAACATGTTGCCATATGCAATTGGATTGAACTGCATTAGGGCCAGATTCATTCGCAATAAGAAGTTGACGATAAATGAAGGAAAATGAAAGATAGTTCCAACATTACACATGGGAAAAGATAGTGCCATGTAGCTCCTTGAAGGAGTATGAGGTCGATCAGTTTCTTCGGGAAGAAGGACATCTCCCTAAGGAATTTTATGCTTGGCGGACAGGTTTTGTAGCCGTTTGAGAGTAATTTCGGACTCCTTGGCTTAAGGGGGTTTCTCAGAATTTCTGCACCTGGAAGCACATCGCGTGCTATCGGTACGGGTGCTGCTTCACTTGACTCGACCGTAACCTCAGGAGGAGGCCATGAACTCGTCGATCGACCTTGGGATTTCTTATCAGAATCAGACTCAGAACTAGAGTAAGACTCAGAGGTGTTGTCTACTCTACTCTGATAGAAAGGGGCTATTCCTTACCCGGCCCGTACTTATGAGTGCCTCGTGTCTTGACCATTGTCGATTAAAGATGTTATTGAGCTAAAATTGGAGATTGATTCAAAAGCTATTAGTTCCACTTTACAGTGCTATCTCGATGAACGAAAAACCACAAAATCATTTTTGTTCTCATATGCCAGACTGAATAAAGATCGCTATCTTTATCACCACCCTCTCAAATACTGCTACGTGTCCTAGGGTTTAACAACACCCTAATACACAAGATACTTTAAAAAAGGCGGGACACCTCTCCACCTCCATGCCATTTCGGACTAGCAGCTCCAACACCATCGGATTTTACTACAATGGTATTAGAACCACCACAGACAGTCGCATTGTGACGGCCCGCCCCGCACCAACCGACATTTACTCCAAAGGTGCGCTGTACACATGTCCAGTTAGCACGGAACGGGTCGTGAGAAGGGAAGGGAAGAAGGAAATGAACATACAAAGAACCTGTAGAATGTCTCACAGCGCATAGAACAAAATATAATAATAACATACTTGACATAAAACAGGAGAGACAGTGCATAAGCTGAAAATCAGAACTAAACATCATAGCAGCGGAAATCCAAAATACAGCTTATTACAACTTTCAAACTGTCTCAAAGCAAAAGTAAGATAAAGGAGGTACACTACTAATGCCCAAGTAGTGACCACCAACGACACAGGGAGAATGTGTATATATACATCATACATGGAAGCCTCCTGCCCGCCTCCGAATCAGCTACTCGCGCATCACCAGCTAACCTGTCTCTAGTCTGCTCGTGTGAGCACCCAGAGTAATAAGAGGAGACATAAAACTCCGGGTCAGACATAAAGCCTGGTATGAGCGATAAGCATCTAAAGTTTACAATAACAGGTAGACTAAAACATACCTGAACCTGGACCTGCAACCAAAGAGTTAGCACTACATACTGTACAACACTCTAAGGTACCATATCAAACAGTGTAAAGATATGGAGGTGGGGGAGGTGTGCATGTCATAGGGATGGCAAACAATCAAACATAGCATCCATCCTCACATTTCACACTCAATGCGTAAAGCATACGATATTCACCACTTCGATCACCCAACATACCTTGCTACGATCGCTCTGCCCCATGAAGTCGTAAATGGCTTCACTGCACTGATAACGTAGCCACAAATCCTTCTCTATGTCCACTTTGCCCCATGGAGTCACAAGAACCCCACTGCACTGGCTCATAGCCTTACTAATCCTTACTATGTCCACTCTGCCCCATGGAGTCGCAATGACCCCACTGCACTGGCTCATAGTCTTACTACGCATCACCTTGCCCCTCAGGTCATATTGACCCTACTGCACTGATAACGTAGTCTTGCTACCATCACCTTGCCCCTCAGGTCATAATGACCCTACTGCACTGATAAGTAGCCCATCATCCGTTTTTAGTGGTGAATCGAAGTTATGAACGTCGACAACTCCTTAGCACGCGTCCCGCAGCAAAGTCCAACTCATGAAGTCCACTCATTGGTTCCTATCTGGATCCTGAGTCAATACCCTTCATTTGGACTACCTTTGCATCTCGGGTTATCAGTCTTCATCGGTTCGGTTCGGATCAGAATGCTCCTTCTTCACTGGATCGGGTCGGATCGCCATCACCCCTGGCGGATCGGGTCGGGTCTCCAGCTTGCCACGGTTCGGATCGTCATCGCGGTCCTCTTTCTCTTTGCTTCAGATCGTGCTCCTCTCCTCGGTTCGGATTGGAATACCCTATACGGGTCGGGTCGCGCTCCTCCAGCTCGTGGCTCCCCCGGTTCGGATCGGCGTCTCGTAGTGCATTGGATCGTAGATGCTGCTTTCCTCTAGTCGGATCGTGATACGAAGCACGAGTGGATCGGATCGGGTATGCGAAGCAGTTTACGGTTGAGGCTCGTGGACCTTGCGCAGATGGTTCGGCTCGGAGGAGATGACTTGACTCGTGGTGATGTCCCACGATCCCATAGGGCGATCCGATCGACCCTCAATCCCCTATCCGATCCGAATTTCTGCACCTTGTCCAGCGAGTTGTTTACGCCTCTCGACGGCGTTTTCGACCATTCCAACTATTCTAATCAGTCACAAAGCATACCATACAGTCATAGAAGCATGTATAATCAACCAAAAATATCAAAACAACAATATGCTAGGTTAAAATGGATCAAACATAGCCAAAACCCCCTTATTTTCCCTTAAGCATGTTGGGTGAAACTAATGATAGGATTAGCAAAACTTAACCAAATTAACCCAAATTCATATCAGAGGTCTAAAACATCATTCCGAATTTTATAAATATTTTTCCAGAATTTTATGATGTTTAAATTCGCTAATTAACACTAATCACCCCTAATTAGCCATAATTAGTGCAAAACTATGCAAATCACTCACCTTAGCCACAAAATAAACTAAGATCTGAAATAAATCTCTGTTTTGATGTGAATCCTAATGCTAAACAGTAGCTTCAATGTTGCTTTGGTGTAGATCTTCCTTGATTAGGGGTTGCTAAGCCAAATCCTTGACCAAAAGGTGATTTGGAGGTGATTTAGAGGTTGGAGGCCATTTTTAGGGTTTCTTGGTGATAAGTGGAGGCTAGAAAACTGAAATGGAATGATCCTCTATCTCATTTCAGCCTCCTCATAACCCTAATCCCGAAATGGGTTATGGGCCTACTCACTAATCACCCGATATGGCCCGGTTAAGCAGTTTTTCACCCTCCAAACATTATTTCAGCCATATCTCCGAAACGGTAAGTCCGTTTGGCTATTATGACCACTCTACGGAAAGGTAAACCATCAAACGAATCCAATGGAAGTGGTTTCAGGTCAAAATTCCTTTCCAATCAAAAGTTATGGCCAAAACAGTACTAACTAAGGGCAAAATGGTCATTTAAAAATCGACAAAAATCATGAACATGGGAAATGACTCTAACAGATGTTTCCCAAAGTTACATGACCATACAACTTCATACGGGAAAGAAATAAATATTCTACGATCCCCCGATGTGTAGAATGCGGGTCGTTACACTCTCCCCCCCTTAAGAAATTTCGCCCCCGAAATTCCCTAATCAAAACATACACAAAGGTCCCGCATGCCTATCAATCATAAAACAACAATCGAACATGCAAAACAAGCTAAGCAAGTCTACCCTAGCATGCGGAAAACTAAATTGCAAGGTAAATCTTACCAGGCAAAGAGTTCTGGATATGCCTTCCTAATGCTCTCCTCTGTCTCCCAAGTACAATCGTTCTCGTCCTCGCCCCGCTGAACCTTGACTAGCTTCACCGCCTTCCTTCGAAGTTGCTTCGTATCGTGCCCCACAATACGGATCGGCTTGCGGTTTCCAACCGCCTCGGGTTCTACTTCGAAGTCTTCTAACTGATCAGGTGAAATAGTCATATCTGAGTCGTGGACGAACTTCCTTAGTTGGGAAACATGAAATACATTGTGAACTCCCGCCATTTTCTCTGGTAAGCCAACTCTATATGCCAAATTCCCGACTAGTTCAAGAACAGGGAATGGGCCAACAAATCTTGGTGCCAACTTGCCTCTCCTGCCAAATCGTATCACGCTCTTCAACGGAGAGATCTTGGCAAACACCAAGTCACCAACGGAGAATTTCAAGTCTCTTCTCCTCTTATCAGCATAGCTCTTCTGCCTATCTTGGGCAGCTTTCATTCGTTGCTGAATGATCTTAATCTTATCCGAAGTTTCCCTCACCACATCTGGTCCAAGCACAAACTTCTCGCCAGTCTCTATCCAACATGATGGTGAGTTGCACGGTCTTCCGTACAAAGCTTCATATGGAGCCATACCGATACTGGATTGGTAGCTATTATTATATGCAAACTCTACTAGATGCAAATGGTTATCCCATGATCCACCAAAATCCAATATACACGCTCTCAAGAGATCTTCCAATATACGATTCACCCTCTCCGTCTGACCGTCGGTCTGAGGATGATATGCGGTACTGAGATGTAATCCTGACCCTAGAGCCTCTTGTAAGCTCTTCCAAAACCCACTAGTGAACAACGGGTCTAGGTCACTCACAATGCTTTTGGGTACTCCATGAAATCTCACTACCCACTTCATATACAATTCTGCCAACTTGGCTGTCGTTCTGGTCGATTTGACTGGTATAAATATTGCACTTTTAGTCAATCGATCCACAATTACCCAAATGCTATCATATCCCGATCTAGTCCTTGGTAAACCATCGATGAAATCCATCGAGACTTGCTCCCATTTCCATTCGGGAATTTCTAATGGTTGCAACAACCCACTAGGCTTCTTTTGCTCGACTTTAACTAGCTGGCAATTCATGCATTTGGATATAAACTTCCCAACGTCTCTTTTCATCCCTTCCCAGTAGTAAGTCTGTCTCATGTCTCGATACATCTTATTACCACCGGGATGTATAGTCAGTTTTGAGTGACGACATTCTCTAAGCACTTCATCCCTCAAACCATTCACGTTGGGCACAACTAGTCTTCCATTCTTTCGAAGCCATCCATCTCGATCAAGCCCATACACATTCATCTCCTCACCATCGATGTTCATCTCTAACTTGGAGATGATTTCCAATAGATTAGGATCGTTCCTCTGGCTGGAACCAATCCGCTCTATCAAAGTGGGTCTGATCGTCAAACTAGCTAGCATGACTGGATCCAATTCGCACTTTGGTCTGAAATCAAACCCCGCGATATACTCCAGTTGCTTCCACTCAAGAAACATTGCCCCTAAGCTGGCATGTCTCCTACTCAAGGCATCGGCTACCGCATTACCTTTCCCAGGTGTGTATGCGATATCAAAATCATACGAAGCCAAGAACTCTAACCATCTCTGCTGACGGAGATTCAGATCTTTCTGAGAGAAGAGATACTTCAACGATTTATGATCGGTAAACAACTCAAATCTTTCTCCCAAGAGATAGTGTCTCCACATCTTCAGCGAAAATACAATCGCTGCCAATTCCAAATCATGGGTAGGATACTTCTTCTCATGCGGCTTTAGCTGACGACTAGCATAAGCTACAACCCAACCTTCTTGCATCAATACTGCACCCAGTCCGGTACCACAAGCATCCGTGTATACCGTCATCTCTTTATTCCCTTTAGGAATGACTAACACTGGCGCACGCGTCAACTTCTCCTTTAGACTCTTGAAGGCATCCTCACACACTTCGTCCCAGACGAAGGACTGATTCTTCTTAGTCAACTGAGTCAACGGTGCTGCTATCTTGGAGAAGTCCTGGATAAACTTACGATAATATCCAGCTAATCCCAAGAAACTTCTTACGTCTGTCGCATTCTTGGGCGTAGGCCAATCCTGTACCGTAGCCACCTTCGCAGGGTCCACGGCAATACCACTCTCTGAAACAACATGACCCAAGAATCTTACTTCCCTTCTCCAAAAATGACACTTTGAGAATTTCGCTTTCAATTGGTGTTTCCTCAACACCTCCATCACTATCCTCAAGTGTCCCTTGTGTTCCTCCTCTGTCCTTGAGTAAACAAGGATATCATCCACGAACACAAGAACAAACTTATTCAAATGATCTCTGAATACTCGATTCATGAGATCCACAAAGTAGGCTGGTGCATTGGTCAACCCAAATGGCATGACCAACCACTCATAAAATCCAGACGGCATCCTAAATGCCGTTTTCGGAACACTCTCATCCGCTACTCGAAGCTGATGAAATCCTGTCGCGAGGTCCAACTGGGAGAACACTCTTGCTCCTTCCAGTTGATCAAACAAATTATCTATCCGCGGTAGAGGATACTTATTCTTCCTCGTTACCTTATTCAACTCGCGATAGTCCACACACAAATGAAGGGAACCATCTGCCTTAGTGGAAAACACAACTGGTGCTCCCCACTCGGAGACACTCCTTCTAATAAATCCCTTCTTCAAAAGATTGCTGACTTGCACCCCGAGCTCTTGCTGCTCCCTTGGTGCCATACGACGAAGTGGCATCACTATAGGTCTGGCATCTTTCACTAAATCAATACGGAACTCAATCTCTCGGTGTGGTGGAAGCCCGGTCACCTCCTCGAGGACGTCCGGATACTGGCCAACCACGGGCACATCTGACAACTCATCCTGCGGGATGTTGAGGGAATTTACAAAACTAGCCATAACCCCATCACTAGGTAGACTACCAAACACTACCCTCCGCCCATCATCCGCCCTCACTGTAACCAAAACGCCCTCACAGTCTACCACCACCCCGTATCTTTGGAGCCAATCGACTCCCAATATAATGCCATACCCAGTAAAGCCCAAAACAAAGCAATCACATATAAACATACATCCATGACTCGATAAGACCAAATTCCTGCAAATCATAATAAGGCTAGTCGAACCACCAATCGGGTTCGTCACAACCAATGGTCTATCGACTATCTCGGGTTCCAGTCCCAAGCTATCTACCAGGTCACTAGATATGAAGGAACGGGAAGCCCCAGTATCAAACAAAACTCGAACTGGTACATCATAAATAGAAAGCATACCTTGAATAACAACATTCTTTCCTTTCTCCGCCGCAGTTGGGGCATTCGACGAAGAAGGAACAACATCAATAGCATATGCTTTCACAATCTGCTTCTCCTTAAGAGGTTGCGGACACTTATCCTTATGATGTCCCACTTGACCACATTTGTAGCACTTCCTTTCCGCTGGCTTGGCCCGACATTCTTTAGCATAATGGCCCTTCTTTCCACAGCTGAAGCACTCAACATCCTTCTTACTCTTTTTCTGACCACCTTTAGATTGGTCCTGCTTCCTCTTATTCTGAGAGTTATTCTTGCCTCCACCGCCTGCTTGCGGCTTTGGCCCTTCTGCAGATGCAGCCTCAGTCCTTGACTTAGGGTAAAGGCTCTCTGATCTCAAAGCTTTCCCCATGATCGATTCAAAAGTCTCATCGATGTGGTTGATTAGCCTTTCCCCCAAGTATCCATCCAAACCAGTAATGAACTTCTCATTCTTGTTTTCAGGAGTATCAATGAGAGACAGTCCATACTTCAACAAAGTGTCGAACTCAGCAATATAATCAGAAACTGTCCTCCCATTCTGCTTGAGTTCCCAGAACCTCTTGAACAGCACTGACTTCTGGGCAGCTGGAATGAACTTCTCGCTAAAGCGAGCCTTGAACTGAACCCAAGTAACCTGGTCCTCTGGAGTAGCTGTTTTAATGGCATTCCACCAATTCATCGCTCGCCCTTGCAGCTGACGAGACGCTAGCCTTCTCTTCATCGCAACCTCAAGACCCAAGTCATCAAAGATACGATCACAACTATCCATCCAATCTTGAACATCTGTGGCCGACTCCGTTCCGTGGAACAGCTTTCCACCAAGGTTAGTGTAATCCTTGCACAACTTGGCGAAATCGACCCTAGGCGCCTGCACTACTGGGCCAACACCAACTCCGGGATTGGGAACTGCCCCTTGCACTTCTCTAAGCATGTCCCTCATGAGGTTAGTAAACATCGCCCTCATGTCAGCGGCATTCCCTTGGTTGGTCCCTCTACCAGCACCCCTCGTGTCTCGGCTCATCGTCAATCTGAAAAAGGGAAACGATTAACGACCTCATAGTGGTGATAGTGCAGTGCGACTTCATTCTTATACTACTAATAGTATATATACATAGCTTTTGAAAACCAAAGTAATCACAAATACGCGCTCTCATATACGTACTATCTCTCCCTAGTGTCTTTCCCTAGGTTAACTACGCAACCTAGAGCTCTGATACTAAGTGTGACGGCCCGCCCCACACCAACCGACATTTACTCCAAAGGTGCGCTGTACACATGTCCAGTTAGCACGGAACAGGTCGTGAGAAGGAAAGGGAAGAAGGAAATGAACATACAAAGAACCTGTAGAATGTCTCACAGCGCATAGAACAAAATATAATAATAACATACTTGACATAAAATAGGAGAGACAGAGCATAAGCTGAAAATCAGAACTAAACATCATAGCAGTGGAAATCCAAAATACAGCTTATTACAACTTTCAAACTGTCTCAAAGCAAAAGTAAGATAAAGGAGGTACACTACTAATGCCCAAGTAGTGACCACCAACGACACAGGGAGAATGTGTATATATACATCATACGCAGAAGCCTCCTGCCCGCCTCCGAATCAACTACTTGCGCATCACCAGCTAACCTGTCTCTAGTCTGCTCGTGTGAGCACCCAGAGTAATAAGAGGAGACATAAAACTCTGGGTCAGACATAAAGCCTGGTATGAGCGATAAGCATCTAAAGTGAACAATAACAGGTAGACTAAAACATACCTGAACCTGGACCTGCAACCAAAGAGTTAGCACTACATACTGTACAACACTCTAAGGTACCATATCAAACAGTGTAAAGATACGGAGGTGGGGGAGGTGTGCATGTCATAGGGATGGCAAACAATCAAACATAACATCCATCCTCACATCTCTCACTCAGTGCGTAAAGCATACGATATTCACCACTTCGATCACCCAACATACCTTGCTACGATCACTCTGCCCCATGAAGTCGTAAATGGCTTCACTGCACTGATAACGTAGCCACAAATCCTTCGCTATGTCCACATTGCTCCATGGAGTCACAAGAACCCCACTGCACTGGCTCATAGCCTTACTAATCCTTACTATGTCCACTCTGCCCCATGGAGTCGCAATGACACCACTGCACTGGCTCATAGTCTTACTACGCATCACCTTGCCCCTCAGGTCATATTGACCCTACTGCACTGATAACGTAGTCTTGCTACCATCACCTTGCCCCTCAGGTCATAATGACCCTACTGCACTGATAAGTAGCCCATCATCCGTTTTTAGTGGTGAATCGAAGTTATGAACGTCGACAACTCCTTAGCACGCGTCCCGCAGCAAAGTCCAACTCATGAAGTCCACTCATTGGTTCCTATCTGGAGTCAATATCCTTCATTTGGAATACCTTTGCATCTCGGGTTATCAGTCTTCATCGGTTCGGTTCGGATCAGAATGCTCCTTCTTTACTGGATCGGGACGGATCGCCATCACCCCTGGCGGATCGGGTCGGGTCTCCAGCTTGCCACGGTTCGGATCGTCATCGCGGTCCTCTTTCTCTTTGCTTCAGATCGTGCTCCTCTCCTCGGTTCGGATCGGAATACCCTATATAGGTCGGGTCGTGCTCCTCCAGCTCGTGGCTCCCCTGGTTCGGATCGGCGTCTCGTAGTGCATCGGATCGTAGATGCTGCTTTCCTCTAGTCGGATCGTGATACGAAGCACGAGTGGATCGGATCGGGTACGCGAAGCAGTTCACGGTTGAGGCTCGTGGACCTTGCGCAGATGGTTTGGCTCGGAGGAGATGACTTGACTCGTGGTGATGTCCCACGATCCCATAGGGCGATCCGATCGACCCTCAATCCCCTATCCGATCCGAACTCCTGCACCTTGTCCAGCGAGTTGTTTACGCCTCTCGACGGCGTTTTCGACCATTCCAACTATTCTAATCAGTCACAATGCATACCATACAGTCATAGAAGCATGTATAATCAACCACAAACATCAAAACAACAATATGGTAGGTTAAAATGGATCAAACATAGCCAAAACTCCCTTATTTTCCCTTAAGCATGTTGGGTGAAACTAATGATAGGATTAGCAAAACTTTACCAAATTAACCCAAATTCATATCAGAGGTCTAAAACATCATTCCGAATTTTATAAACATTTTTCCAGAATTTTATCATGTTTAAATTCGCTAATTAACACTAATCACCCCTAATTAGCCATAATTAGTGCAAAACTATGCAAATCACTCACCTTAGCCACAAAATAAACTAAGATCTGAAATAAATCTCTGATTTGATGTGAATCCTAATGCTAAACAGCAGCTCCAATGTTGCTTTGGTGTAGATCTTCCTTGATTAGGGGTTGCTAAGCCAAATCCTTGACCAAAAGGTGATTTAGAGGTTGGAGGCCGTTTTTAGGGTTTCTTGGTGATAAGTGGAGGCTAGAAAACTGAAATGGAATGATCCTCTATCTCATTTCAGCCTCCCCATAACCCTAATCCCGAAATGGGTTATGGGCCTACTCACTAATCACCCGATATGACCCGGTTAAGCAGTTTTTCACCCTCCAAACCTTATTTCAGCCATATCTCCCCAACGGTAAGTCCGTTTGGATGTTATGACCACTCTACGGAAAGGTAAACCATCAAACGAATCCAATGGAAGTGGTTTCAGGTCAAAATTCCTTTCCAATCAAAAGTTATGGCCAAAACAGTACTAACCAAGGGCAAAATGGTCATTTAAAAATCAACAAAAATCATGAACATGGGAAATGACTCTAACAGATGTTTCCCAAAGTTACATGACCATACAACTTCATACGGGAAAGAAATAAATATTGTACGATCCCCCGATGCGTAGAATGTGGGTCATTACACGCATCGCCGCTGACTCTGACGATATGACGCTGCTGATCCTAATTATGAATTGCATGGAGCCCAAATTACGGCAAAAATGTGGAGAAAGAAGAGATTGAAGATGAGGATTACACTGGAATGTTTTTTTAAAAAAAAAGAGAGAAAGATGAAAAAATCGATTCTTACCTGAAAAAAGATGATCTTGGTTGAAGACGAAGGTGATCCTTCTCTTTCTTCCTCCGAAATTGTAAATCGGTCT
Organism: Allium sativum; assembly: GCA_030737875.1. Classification (NCBI taxonomy): domain Eukaryota; kingdom Viridiplantae; phylum Streptophyta; class Magnoliopsida; order Asparagales; family Amaryllidaceae; genus Allium; species Allium sativum. The sequence continues at coordinate 565,402,796 of CM060920.1, read as the reverse complement.
TTGCGGTAAAAGAGTAAGTAAAAAAAAGTAAAGAGGGTTTTCCTCTTATAATATAATAAGGTGACTATTCGTATTCGATTGACATGATTATTGGATTAGACTCAACTGACGTGTCAAGCCACCATCGAGCCAAGGTCAGCAGAAAAGACATATGACAGTGAGGCGTCATTATTACCTAAGCCAGTTTAAGTTTCCAAGATGTCTAGTAGACCAACCTCGATTTACGAAGCTCATGAACGGATGGCTCGACCCGACCTATGGGTAATTTCTTGATTGATATGGAAAAAGTTATCTGGAGCCTGTGTTTACAAAGTATGCCTCGTCTCCAACGCAACATACTTTGGGGGACAAAGTGTTGATGGGCCTTTTTGCTTGCCCATCAAGGCTCGACAATGCCATTAGCTCATGCCTTGGATACCCGAAGTAAATAGCCAAAGTCGAGAAGTGGGCCGATCGATAAGGCCCATCACGTAAGCTCATCACTGATGCCAGACACGGTCTAGTTGAAGCTCGCTGTGACCAAACCAACTGAGTCAGGTCGCACCTAGTTACGAACCTAATGTCCGCCTAAAGAATAGCTCTCGCCCAGCCTTGCCCATTCCAAGTCATCCGAATAGAATGGATCGATTGCCACCTATAACTACCCATTCAAGGAGTGCCAATTCCGTAGGAGTAGAACATTTTTTTCAATCTTGAATATTATTTTGGATCATACAATGCATGTTCAAGCCATCTCAAGCACTGTACCATCTATAAATACCCCCTTTGGACTTAGAAGAAAGGACTTTTGGAAGTTTGAGTACTCTATCTTTCGAATCTTTGTTAATCTGTTATTGTACTGTCGTTGTAACTATTCCGTATGATAGTTTAAAGAATATATAAGAGATTATAAAGTGGATTTAGGCTCATTAACGCCGAAGCACTATAAACTTGCATGTTATTCCATCTATTTTCAGTTTCGCAATTATTCATCTTCATTTATTCTCTACATAACCCTTTATTTGGGTATTAAGCCAATTTTTGGTGCCAACACTAATGATGGTTGTGGCAATAAAAGTTTAAGGCTATTTGAAGAGAATTTTTTAAAGGATTTTCATGGGTATAGATTTGAAAAGTCAATTATTGGACTAAACAAGAAAATGTGGATGTGAGAACTTATTTTGGAAGATAGGAAGTGATAAGGAAAGAACGACGATTAATTTTGGAATTCATATTTAAGGTTGAAAATTTTGGAACGACATTAAAATGGTGAACTGGTGTAAGAAAATTTATCTAGATTAGAACAGACTAGGAAATATTTTCAGGTTGTAGTAATGTTAATGGTCAGTCAAAACTCGGGAGAAACAAACTCAAACACATGCGAAAATAATAATAATATGACCAGGTCAGGTCGACCCAGATTTTGGATGGGTCGACCACCGTGTCGACCCACCCCTGAAATGGGTCAATACAGGGGTCGACACACTCGAAAGAGTGGGTCGACCCACCCTTTTTATTTCATGTAGTATATAAGGACAAAGCCTGTAGGCTTCATCACTAAATTTTTTTTCACCCGAGAGTTTCATTTCCCTAACTGACCCGATTTTTCATCACCTCCAACTACTACCATCACCCCCAAAACTCCACCGTTCTTCATAAGATTACTGCCAAATCAAAGCTTCTCCCCTTCTCCATCTAGATCTAAGCTCCTTTTCATGGATTCCAAAGCTTTAATTGCCATGCCTCCATGAAAATCCTTAGCTGCCACTTTCCCTAATTAACACCCCAAGAGATCGCTTGGTGCGGGAATACTAAGGGGATAACTCAAGCTTATGTGGATTCAGTAAGGTACATGATTTTTCTTGGAAGACTGATAAGTCTTGCAGATTTTCTAGGCACCCCATTGGAGCAACTTTTTCAGGATATGGGACTACACTAGATCCTAGACCATACTATGGTTGGATGGATCGCCTACCCTAGTGTTGGAGAATGGACAACAACCTTATTTCAATTATCATTACTAATTGATTATAAAATATATATACTAACATCTCTATCTATAATATATATATATATATATATGCAGGATTTGTATACAATTTTAGAGTTTCAAGAATTGCAGAGTTCCAAGAGATTCAAGATTCAGAAGAGATTCAAGACTCATGAGTTGTCAAGAGTTAATGAAAAATGTTGTAATAGAGTCTAGTTCATATATAAGACTCTGAATAAGACTCCAGGTTCAAATTTTGATATTCAAATTCTAATTTCAAATTATTTTCAAACTATTATCTTACTTTTTTTTGAAAGGAAAATATAATATAACAAAAGAGGGAGAATCCAGCCATTCTCCAATGGCTCACAAAAACGGATTCCATAGAAAGCAGAATCCATACACATACAAAAACAAGATAAATAGAACAAAACATGTAAAACAAGTAGGCAGGTAACATACTAGCACAAGCTAATCAGTAGACACTGCATAGGGAGCCTCAGTAGACGAGCATCAAAGCAATGAGCGGCGATGAATAACCCTAGCTCCACGAGACACCAACAAAGAGTTGAAGTAACGCACCAGCACCAGGCCTCTCAGAAATGCAACTGGCGAAGACAGAGAAAAACCAGTCTGATGGCCCAGAGCATGATAAATCCCTGGGCCACCAAGTCCGACTAATCCAAGGAGGCAAGAAAAGGCATAGAAAAGCTTTCGAACTCCTGATTGACTAAAGGCTCCAGATGCTCCTGCTCCAGGCAGTCCACGTAGGATGAAGAAGCTCCAAGTAGACCAAATCCCACAACGTATAACTCAATATCTGCACAATTAGCAAATGACATAAGATCGAAAGGGGGGCGGATAGAGAGTAATTGATAAAATCAGATGGACACAGAATCACAAAAGCAAGAAGTCAACCAAACCAGCCCTGGGACTGTTCGTTACCGATGAAATATCAAAGGTAACAACCAATATTCTAGAGCAGGAACCAAAAACACCTCTGAAAGACCTACCACAGAACGATAGAAACACATCATTCCTAACAATCCGGATAATGGTAGAAGGGTCCATAGACACTTCGTTGAACATTTCCTTATTCCGCGAGCACCAGTTGTGCCAGCAGATCAGATAAGGAACCATATGAAGAAGGATCGATCGTAAAGATTTACCTGAGACGCCGGACCACCAAAGTTTCAGTGAATCTTTAATCGAGGCTGCATTACCTCAGCAACCCATCAGATTCCCGAAGTAATTCCATACAGTCCTGGCACAAGACTCAGAGAACAACAAATGAAAAGCAAATTCGGAGCATCCAAAACAGCAGCACCTGCATCTAGACACGAAAGGAATGCCTATTCGTTGAAGGTTCTTATATATAGGTAAACCATTATAAGGCTTTCCACATAAACAGAGAGACATTCACTGGAATAGGACATCCCAGACGAAGGAGAAAATAAGGAGACGTGGGCTGGGAGTCCGCAATGAATTCCACGCCACCATAAGCGAGAAGGGACCGTCGTCCCAAATGGGACCACCCCCAAGAGCATCTGTTAAGACCTTCACAGATTGCATCTGCTTCCATGTCTCACTAGCGTAGGATGGGATACCAGTGTAATTTGTACTTGCCAACCTATGGTACTTGGCGTGGAGGAACGTTACCCAGAGGGAATTGTTTGCTCCAAACCTTGCTAAAAGCTTACAAGCAAAGGCTAAACAAATGTCCTTAGGGTTCATGAGGCCAAGGCCTCCCTCACTTTTAGGACGACAAATGGAGTTCCAAGAGATCCAGTGGTGGTGAAAAGCATCATCTTTGGATCCCCTGAAAAAGGAAGAAGCCAAAGAACGGTAAGCGCGGAAGAAGGAAGCAGTGGGAGTCATAGCAGCAAAGATGTGAAATCCCATAGAGTTAAGAACAGACTTAACGAGGACCAGTCTGCCAGCCTGAGAAAGTAAGGTAGCATTCCACTGAATGATCTTACCCCCGACTTTATCAGTTATGGGATCTAAAATGCTGTCAAATTTCTTGCCTCGATACGAAACAATACCAAGGTAAGGTAGCGGAAGAGAGGCCGGCTTGAAACCTGCAGAAGTCTCGATCCAGGAAGATCCGACCAGAGACAGGTCCTTCGCGGGAATGAAGCAGCTTTTAGAAGAGTTAACGAGTTGCCCTAAGCATCGCTCATACTGCCGAATAAGATCCAAAAGGCCATGAATAGACCGACGACTACCATTAGTAAAAATGATGATGTCATCAACGACAGATAAGGAAGAGATAATAGGATAGCCCGTAGGGATGCCGAACTTATGAATCTTCCAAGCCTTCGTCAGAGAGTGTAAACCTCAAATGAAAGCCTCCGCAGCAAGGACGAACAGAGATGGGGAGAGGGGTTCTCCCTGACGAAGACCTCCCCCTAACCTAAAATAACTGGTGGTCAATCCGTTGATGAGAACGGAAAACCAGCAGTTGGAGATAAGCCTCCAAACAACATCGATAAGGGGTTCTGGGAACCCAAAAGCCCTCAGAACCTTGATGATGAAGAATCACGACATTCGGTCGTAAGCCTTAGCCATATCTAGTTTGACGACCACATTTGACCCTCGCACCTTCTTGTCGATCTGCTAAATCAGCTCTTGGGCTAACAGAACGTTATCAGTGATCAAACGTCCTTTAACAAACCTGGCTTGCGAAGAGGAAATAAGATTCTCAAGAAAAGGTGCTAATCTAGTGGTTAGAACCTTGGATATGACCTTGTTAGAGAAATTATATAAGCTGATAGGACAGTAATTCGCACAAGAGCTAGGTCGATCGCATTTTGGGATGAGGACCAGGTTTGTGGAAGTCCACCCCGAAGGGAGGTCTCCACTAGAGAAGAAGGATTGGACGGTGAGACAAAAGTCCGCTTGAATAATATGCAACAATCCTAAAAAAAACGTTGAAGCCATCAGGCCCACTCACAATCCTTGCTTAGAGAAAAGACGCAAGCACATATTTCTTCCAAAGAAGGAAGAGCGGCAAGGTCAGAGCTAACCGAAGGGAAAATTAGTGTAGGAATGAAAGAAAGAAGCGATGAGTCTGAAACCGAGACCGATGGAGAGCTAAGGAAGGGCTGGAAGTAGGACATAATAGTATCTTTGACTTCATCCGAAGAAGAAGCCACAGATAGATCAGGGCGGTGGATCTAATGAATGGTTAGGAGATTATTCTTTTTACAAATAGATGAGTGAAAAAACTTGGAGTTCGTATCACCTTCTATAACCCATTTGATCCTAGCTTTCTGGCGAAGATAGTCTTGTTCAATACGAAGTTCAAATGAAAAGGCAAGCTGGGCCAATGCCCAAGCCTCCTTATTGGCAGCAGAGGGTTCCTCATCGAACGATGCTTCTGGTAGATTAAGAGATTCTTCGGCCGACCTAACGCGGTCAAATATATTCTTGAAAATTTGCAGATTCCACGCCTTAAGACATGTCTTAAGACGCTTCAGCTTACGAGAGAAAAAACCACACAAGGGGGACCACTAAAAGGGGAGACCCAGGAACCTTCCACAACACTGAGGAAAGAATGGTGAGATCTCCACATACTCTCGAACCTAAAGGAGGAAGGGCCAAATAGGGAGAGGGGGAACAACTAAGATTCATAGGAGCATAATCGGAAAAGGTTCGATGTAGATGAGAGATAGTGAATGTGAAGGGAAGGATGAACCATCCTTCAGAGGCGAAGACTCGGTCCAACCTAGAGAGAATCCAGTTTGGGCCTTCTTGGTTGTTACACCAAGTGAAGGCCGAGCCGACAAAATGAACTTCAGAGAGACCTGACCTGACAATGAAAGCATTGAAATCCGCAACCGCCAAACGGTTTACGGCATTATCTCCATGCTTTTCTGCTTGGCTGGCGATAACATTAAAGTCGCTACCCAAAACAGATCAGAGAAGCCCAAGATGGACAGAGAAAGGATATCAAACCATATGGCTTATATCTCAATCCTGTCGCACTTAGCGTACATCGTTGAGAACAAAAAAGACGAAGAGAACGAGGGGATAGAACAAGCCATCGATAACAGCTGATCCGAATTGAAGATAGGGTGGACGACAATAACTTTGCACTATAAGATCCAAATCTTGTCGGACATGTTGGCTAAGGTACCACCAAAGCCAAGGGAAATTACGTAAGAGGTGATCGATCCTGGACCGACTAGTGGTTCCAGAAGCGCAACCAAACAAATAGAATGCTTCTTGACAATGCACTTGAGCCTGGCTACCGTCGCATCATTACTAATACCTCGAATGTTCCAAAAAAGAAAGTTCGCCATCCAGATCAAAACCGGACTAACAGACACCCAGAGAGGAGGTGATAGACAACCAGCCAATGTCAAATCTCAGGTAAGATAAAGAGTATGTCAAGTAGATCTAATAATCTGCTATGACGCCGCTATAGAGCATGTACGAATGGTACGGGGGTGCGAGAGACTAAGGTAAAATTCCACCTAGCGCGCCTAGACGTGAGGTCCAAAACGGGCATCTCAACTCTAGACCTCGCAGGATAAGAATTCTTAGTAAGTCTAGAGAGGCGATCATTAGTGACCGCTATCTTTGCCTTATTAAGAAAGGGAGAGGAAACTGGATACCAGAAGAAGAAAAGGATGACGAAGAAGAGGAAGATAGAGAAGAGCAAGTCCGATCAGTTCCATGAGTGCAAGGAAAAGAAGAGAAAGAAGAAAAAAGACGATGAAACCACGAAAATGTAGGGACACGCAACTGCAACGTCACTGATTCCTGTATGGACAATACCAACACTGAGATGTCATCGAATTGACACCCCCATATAAGGGGTAATGTCAAAGGAACCAGCTGGGGCCTAGAAGAAGGCCCCCTAACCGAAAAAGCATGAGATGTGGAATCCCCTAGGATGCTAGTTGGTTTACTCGAAAAGTTACCGTGATCCTATAGTAAGGCCGTATAGCCATCCAAAAATGACATAAATATACGAGCTTAACTACAAAGCCACACCAAACTAGTCGAATCAACCCGAGCTAACATCGTGAAGCTTCTGCCATCAACAAACAACCAATAAACCTCCGCTCACAACACACACAAGACATTAGAAGTCGTACTGTGTCGAATCTAACAAATGGGTGGGATAAACCTGAGAAAGACGCCTTCATGAGGCTGGACTTGTGAAAAAACTGGCAAACCAATCGTGGACCAGTGAGAGATCCCTAGACGGGTCAAAAAAACATCGACAACCGATCATGAGGAACGTGTTGCCCAAAAGAAACACCGAGCAGAAAGAAAAATAAGGCCTTTCAGATTTGGCCACAACTGTTGCCGGGTTGAGAAACTGGTGGCAAACAGCACAGCTAAACAAGGAATGCTCAATAGAAAACGCAAGCTACATCAACTAATCCTTCCGTCAAAAGACTGCTGCTAGCACCAACCACAACACTGCGACCACACTCCAATCCATCGAAAGCATTAGACAACACCAACGGAGGTGCAGAAGCAGCACTAGCTGTAGGTTCAAAGGCCGGGACCTTAGGACCAAAAAACTCATCTGCTTACACTTCCTCAACCAAAGATTCAGCAAACACAATATAGCGTTGTTTATTCCGTCGGCACCGCTTTCGCTTACCAAAGCACAAAGGGCCGACCGAACTACACATCGGCAGGGCATAAAAAGCACTAGTCTTCAAAGGCATGATCTTAGGGGAAGCTTGGATCGGGGACATCAAATCCCTAGCGCGAGCTCTTCCCAGACAAAGGCTAGTGAAGACGAGTGGATTTGGAGTACCACCGCAAAATAGAGAACCAACGAATAACCTAGAGGGAGCCGCATGCAACTCATGAAGTGCCGGAGAGAAAGCAACGCCCTTAAATGACAGACAAGGCACAAAGGGGGTGATGAATTCCCCATCGTGTTGTCTGTCAACTACACATGACGAGTTCCCCTTACTCGATAAACAACTATCAGAAAGCCGACATGCCGATAGGGGGAAAGTCCCAAGGAACCAGCAAACACCGGTGCCAATTCCAAGAAAAATCCCTCAACAACCAAGAACTTATGCCACACCAACGCACTAAAGGTATTCAGATTCCCCATGCGAATCTCAATTGAAGAGATACTAGAAATAGCCACTGAAATAGAACCAGGAGCAACAACGTCGATAGCTGCTGAGATTAACTCTACTGATGGACAGGGACGATGGAAATTGCCACAAATCAAAAAGTCACCTTCAGCAGACACCGGTTTCAAAGCCGTAAAAAAATGTTGAAATCGAATGCTACAAAATAGTTAGACAGATAATCGGGTAGAGATCCACTCGCAAGAGATACAACAATCAATCAGAAAAAACTTGAGAACAAAACGGATGAGAGAGCTAGAGAATTCGAGGAGGGATCGAGGAATAGAGAACGAGATCTTAATTTTTCCCAGCCATTTAAAGAGCCATTGAGAACTTTTGGCTGTTAAAAATATGATTTCAGTGAATTCAAACTATTATCTTACTTATGATTTCATACGTATATAAAGTTTTAATCTATATAATTTAATAATATATAGTTATATAGTTTTAAATCTTATAACTTTATAAATATATTTATATAATATATTATTATGATTTAATTTGATTTTACATTTTAGAATATTCATTTATACTACTAAGCTTTGATTTAAGAATTTCCATAATAATATATATGTTTAAACACTTGAAAAATAGTGTTAAAAATAAAAGTATGATACATATGTCGACATACATATATAGCTATGTCCACATACAGCTGTCATTTTTTCAATTTTCAAAGGAAGTGTCTTTTCACTATTTGTAACATTTCTAAAATGTTGTAACCAGTGAAATGCTCTAAATAGGGGCTGATTTAAATTTTTTCTTTGTAATTCTTCTTCTCCATCTTCATCCCTTTTCATACAACCATTATTACTTATCATTTTCTTGATTTCTACACTTATACTTTGTCGATTTCTACTCAAATTATATCAAAATTCAACTTTTCTCAATATGTATCTACTACTCTCCGAATTGAAGTGCTATTGAAGAGTTACAGGGTTGTTGTAATCATTTGGGAAGAATTCGGAAAAGGGTATGTTCCTTGTAACCCTGAAATCAAGGAAAGGGAGCGGTGTTAATCTTATAGCCATGAAATCAAGGGTGTTTGGAGTGGCGTTAACCTTGTAGCCGTGAAATCAAGGGGTTGTACTTGGATATTAGTAATAATAAAAATCTATGTAATCTAGCATTGCGTGGGACTAGAGCAGGAGTAATCCGAACCAGTATAAAATCCGGTGTGTTCTTTTCTTTTCTTCGTTTTATATTTGTTTATTTATGTGACTATGTTTGATTCTGTGTCTATGATCATCTCGGGTGTGTGTGATTCATATAGTAAATCATTTAAGTTTAAGATTTTCAGAAATTCCTTATAAACACTATTCACCCTCTTCCAGTGTTTGTTTTTCCTTAAGATCCGCATTCGCAATCCGTAACACCTAGGTCAGTCTGTCTTTTCGATGCCAATTTGAATTCTAGAAAGAAAAATGATGAGGTTATCTTAGAGTCGAAAGTGAATGGATAGAGGATAGTCTTTACGGAGAGAAAGTATGAGGCATGTAAGGCATTAGTGGCCAAGGTCTAGAGTTAGGCCATGTGCAGATGATAGACAAGGCCGTCTTAGGCTGGATTTTTATTTACATTCAGTATAGGGCTTGGGATATGAGGCATCTGTGTCATTGGCTAGGTTAGTTATATGTATTTTACAGTATAACCTAGTTGCTCAGACTAGTAGTTATGATTGAGTCATTGGAACTGTTAAGCGAGCAACATTTGCTATTTTGGCCAGACTTCGAATTAACTGGGCAAGGGAGATTATGGCACACTTTGTGACCGCATCAGACATGAGACAGTCTATGATCCTTTTTGGTCATTTATGGGCAGTTGTATTTGGGCAGTTCAATGTTTTGTTAGGGAATGAAAACTACGTTGAAGGGACCTACCCTTTGATAGATGCATCCACCTTGACTAGGATGCATATCGAGTTGGCTCAGCTACATGAGGCTCAGCCCATGCAGTAGGGGGATGAACACAATGATGATGAGGATTGAGATTAAGAATATCAGCTGAGGTATCAACTCATGTATTAACTAGAGGCAGGGCTTGTGGATGAGTTTGTTCATGAGGAAGAGCAAGGCATGGAGAAAACTTATCAGTATTTCGATCCCCAATAGATCCTGGATATCAAAGTACGTAGCCTTCATACTAGGGGGGCGCCTGGTCCTCCTAGTCATCATAGTGAGGACCATGGCCGCGAGAGGAGCCATGGGGTTTTAAGAGAGAGGTTAGGTCCTTATCTGAGAGGCAGAACCAGTTGGCTAGGGAGCAACAGGAGATCTTGCTTGGACAACAAGATATGACTCGTACATAGCATGACTTCGCTCAAATGCCACATCAGTTTTTACAGAAGATACTTTCAGCCAGCAGCGCTTTAAACAGATGCAGCTAGAGGTGCGTGACAATACTAGGCGTCAGAAAGAATGCCTAGGTGGGTTAGATTCCTTCATTAGGGATATTTTTCGACAGGGACCCCAACCTCCTTTCTTAGGGTGTATTAGTATAATTATGGCTTTTTGTAGGGCTTTTTCCTTTTGTTTTAGAATCCAGCTATCCTTTGTTGAAATGACGTATGTATTAGGAAGTTGTACTTGAATGCTGTCTTTTAGTTTGTGCTAATATTTTTATCTTATCATAATAGTTGTGTGTAATATATTTCTCTATTAGTCAAAGCTTGGGATTAGTTAAAATAAATAAGATAAGATAACAAAAGAAAGAGACAAACAAAATTTATATAAAAGTAACAAAAACTACATAATGAAATTTCTTCGGAAATTGATTTCTCGAAAAATATGAAAATTAATAAGGAAACCTTCTTATGTAAATTTGCGCTTGGGAAACAGTGGAATTTTTATGGTTTGAGACGAAGGATTTCCAAGCGCAGTGGAAAATGGTGGCGAAAATTTACCATTTCCACCTTTCTTTAATATAAGAAATCAAATTAAAAAAATTTGAATTTTCAGAAATTCACAAATTTAAAAGTTGGTTAGTAGGGTTTGGATGCAAAAACTGGATGTATTAAGCTCTTACTCAGTAAAAGTGTGGGAAGAGTTGAATGAAAAAGAATTTTTGATTTTCAAAATATTGCATTCGTATAAAAATTGCGAGTATATTAGGATGTGTGCATCATGTTTTTAAAATATTTTTAAGAAACTATGCATTCATATAGGAGGTATCTTTTAAGCATTTATTTCATTTATGTATTTTTTGTAGTGTTTTATACTTTGCACTAGCGCCGAAATGGTTGAAGAATTGGATGAACACATTATGGTTGCAAATTATATGATAAATTACATAATCCTACTCTTAATAAATTTCAGGGACGAAATTTCCTAAGGGAGGAAGAATGTAACAACCCGTATTTTTAAATATATACATATAGTTATTGACTAATATCGATGTTTTGTGGTTTCAGAATTGGGCCTTGAAACAAGTACTATTGTGTTCGTGGCGATTTTCTGATTCGTTTACAAAAATGACTTGCCCCAAACGGAGTTCGTATGGAGAAGTTATTAACAACAAAAGTTTATGAAGTTATACATGAATATATATACACAATTTTGAATTTGAAATCTAAAACGTTCATTATAAATGGAAGAAATTAACATAAGGAAAAATAACAGGCAAGAAAAGTAACGTTGAGTGTAACGTCAAACAAGAAATAAATACGAATAAAATCAACGTTCGCGACCCAGTAAATCAATCGACCCATGCTCTAGGTGGGTTGACCCAGGAGTCGACCCACTTGGATCCCAGGTCGACCCAATACTGGGAAAATTGACGTGTTTTGAATGATTTGTAAGGATCTAATTTTATTTTATTCGATCCAGTCAATGAGATTCTTCTATGCACATATAAATAGACAGTAGAGCTTTGGTTTAAGCTTATATTTTCTGAAACGATGCCAAGGCTCTGCCGTTTTCTTTCTCCTCCAAATCCTTTAGAAATAAGAATATATTAGTTTTAGGTTTCTAATTCAATATTTGTAGACAAAGAATATAATTCTAAGCTATAGGTGCGTGGATTTAAATTTTATTTTCTAGTAATGATATAATATATCGTTTGATTCCTATTGAAAATTTTGATATGCTCTTCTTCTTCTTTTTCCACTTTTCTATGTTAAATCATACAGTCATGTTGAACTTCAATCATGCGCCAATTATTGAAAATCATGACTATGTGTTAATTTTATGGAATTGTGGTTATGTGTAACTTAATTGAAATGTTATTAAGCGCAAATTAAATGAGATACAGTTATATAAAAATAAGAATACTTTGGTTAAGCACAAATTAATTAAATCATAGTTATGTGCAATTTTCTGGGGATTTGTAATAAGATGGGGAAACTAAGATAAAAATGGGAATTAATGTATATTAAATTAATTATGAAGTTAGTTGTAGCCTAGATTGACTGGTTAGTAAAATATGATATATTTCCTAGTTTGGTTCTTAAGAAAAGTAGAAAAGGTAATTGCAAGTATAAAGTATATAGAGTTGTGTAATAGTGCGAAATAAGGATGTTTACCGTATTGCACACTGTTCAATAGCCTAAATAATTGAAAAATAAATGCCTTGCAGTTATGGATTTCCATTGCTGTAATTACCTCAAACTATGGGAATAGATTTTCGTATAGTTCTTAGTAAGCAGTCAATTAGGGATAAGTCTGACTTCCTAAAGAATAAATCGTAAAGGCTGAAATAAAAAGGAAAAATAATAAACTAGGCTTGTTATAATAAACTTACAATTGAGTGATTAAGTTTAATAAAAATATTAATACGTGGCCAACTGAAATTAATAAGTAAATAACTTGAGTACAAATTAAACAAATGAAATGTTCAAGTTAGTTAGAAATGCGGTAAGTAAAACAGGAGCGTAATTAAAGGTTTTGTAACACCCCACCTCCACTAGGATCACTCCTTAGAATGTACTAGCTTCGGAGGGCGTTATTGTGACGGTAAACTTGCACAGAGATATCACAAGACAGAATATATAAAAATAAGTATAAGTAAAGCAGCGGTAGCAGATAAAACCCATCATCATCATCTCAGAAAACCAACATAGTCAAGTACATACTATCATAATGTCATGGTCCAAAATACAACATAAGTCTAGATACGTGATAACAAAATACATGGTAAAACATCAGTACTAATCCCCAGAAATAAAAGATAAGCCACAGCTAGCTCAGATCCATACATGAGCTATCCAACAAGCAAGTCAAAGATCCACTAAGCAGATGTAGCCCCTCCCTGAGAACCTGTGGGGGGGGGGGGGGAAACGGAAGAAAAGAAGCGAAAGAAAACAGGTCAGTCAAAAAGACTGGTAAGCCCTACTACGATCAATCTATAAACTAATAAAGTTAACAGTATGATGGAAACTGAGATGAACATACTGGTACTAGATAAAGGTGACATCACATAGATGAGATTAAACTTTGCACCACCGTGTACTAGCAAACCCACAAAACAGATCTTGATCCCTTAGCCCAAACTTTGGCCCAATAACGTGAAGTGACCTTAGTATAAAGCCCAGCCCAACGGTCTAGTCGATCGGCTCCCTATAAACCTAACACGTCAAGTGTTGGTGTCCATACGGCCCACATGGATGTAGTCAGACTGTGCTGGGTCCACCTTCGGGTGTATCAAGCCCTAAGATGTCAACCCCAGACACCTAAGCAATAATGCACAGTCTAAGCCTACTGGTACCCGTGCCTCGAGTTTGTCCAACATCGGACTACGTGCACGTCCGTAGCCCGCCGGACCCGCACCGCTGTACCACTCAGCCGTCGCTTTGGTCGCTTACATCAGTCCAGTAATCGTGCCCCGCCCTAACCTAGCTATAGGGTTGTAATGATACCAAACTGGGATTACTGCTGGAACAGACCACGTTGCTAGGGTTTCTAAGAGGGTTAAGTGTGGTTTTAACCCCTCACTAAACCTGGATTAGATTAGCTAAGTGTAACTACTTAACCCCATCTAATCCTCGCATCCCCATTATTGGTTAAGTATTAGTGGGCCATGACTTAACCCTAATCATGAGGCATTAATTACTTAATGCACCCAACCTCTCACATTAGACATCCGTGGTTACCTGGGAAGATTTACACCACGTCTAGGTCTAACCTCGGGTCTTATGGTGCAACATGACCAACTACCCACATTAGACCCCACGTTGTGGTTACCTGGGAAGATTTACACCACAACTAGGTCTAACCTCGAGTTGGCCATATCATGTTATCTAATGTCATGTCCACTTTAGAACATATTTACAAGTTAACATATACTTGGGTAGACCTAACTTAATAGGTAAATTCCCAAGGGGTAGACCTAACTTAATAGGTAAATTCCCAATCTTTTAGTTTCATGTATTTTTAAGTTTACCCAACCCTCCCAACGTCATTATCTCGCTTACATACTCGTCATACGTATAAGGGTATAAAAAGGTAACTTGGCATAACATACATGGTGAACTTCACACGTCATAATAAACATGCATACATGTTAAACTTGCAAATCATGTCATGGTGAATTCGCATAAACATGCATAGCTTATTAAATATGCATAACATGGTAAGGTGAACATGCATAATCCATTAAACTTGCATAACATGGTAAGACGAACTTGCATAGGCATGTATAATCCATTAAACTTGCATAACATGGTAAGATGAATTTGCATGAACATGCATAACCCATGAAACATGTAGAACATGGCGTAATAAACTCGCATAAGCATACATAACATGTGAAACATGTAAAACATGGCATAGTAATCTCGCATATGCATGCATAGCTTATGAAACATGTAAAACATGACATAGTGAGTTCGCATAAGCTTGCATAACTTATGAATCATATAAAACATGACATAGTGAGTTCGCACAAGCATGCATAATCAACTAAACTCACATAAACCTCAACTTTCACCAAACATTAACTTTAGAGTTTGTAAAGTGAAGGTAAGAGGGCTTACTAATATAAACAAGCCACAAATCCACCAAATAAGATGAAGAAGCCCTTTTAAAAACTCAAAACAAAGCCTCAAATAAGAAAACCCTTTTGCAAGATCCCAAAAACACAAACTTAGCAAATCAAACTTGCTACTTAATGAAGTATGCAAGTTATTAAGCATTCATACAACATAGAAAAGGTTGTATGATCATCATATCTTCATAGGATTTAACTTTGAGGAAGGTGGAGGCTAGGTTTTAGGTGGAGGCCATTTGGGGATTCAAATTGACATAGTTTAGTTGCAAGATTTATTAATGAGGCTTTAGGGTAGGATTAGGGGTATATTTATAGAGAATTAGAGTGATTTAGACCATAGGATTAACCCTAGGTGAATTTTGGCCCGTCAGATTTCGGAATGCTCTAGAACCAGGCCACACAATCAAGCCCAAGCCAAGCCCAAACCAAAGTGGCGCGCCAGGCTAATCTGCCTGGCTACCCCCTGTCGACAGGGCTGTCGACAGGGCAGTCGACACCCTGGGTGCCCTGTCGACATGCCTGTCGACATGGGGCCCCCTGGCGGGAATTTTCCCGCCTAACCCTGATTAGCCCTAATCCTTGATTTTAATTTGAAATTTAAATCTGTCTTTAGCATAGAAATTTCTGAAAACTTCAATGGGCCTTAACTGGGTCATACGGACTCCGATTTTCGAAAACTCGGACTCCATTTCGCGTATTTTTCCGAGACGAACGCAATGGCATAGCCCGTTTCCCCTGATTCTGATTTTTGAATTAAATTCTGCCTCGATTTATGTTATAACAGTTTATTGAAAATACGGATTGTTATATTCTCCCCTCCTTAAAGGATTTCGTCCCCGAAATCTTCAAGTTAGGAAGAACATATCCTACCATCCAACATCCATCTACTCAAAACATCATCCACGAGCAGCCATTGTCCTTAAAAAAATTCTAAATGCTGTATGAACATATGCAAAAGTGTGTGTATATGTACCTATCTAATGCAATGATCAATGCAAAATATGTTAGTGAAATGTATCCATATGTATGCAAATCCCTAACATAATGTATAATATCTATATGCGTGCTCAATCATACATCCATATGCAACATCCATGTGATTGCATACAAATTTCATCCAAGAATAAGCATAAACACTCATGCACATGCAATATGAGGAGTGTGTGAGCCGATCTAGTGCCTAATGTGTATCATGCATCCACGAGTGACCACTTGCAAACACTTGCAACCACTTGCAACCATCAACCATAACATGCTTCAAACACATGTTTCATCCAAAGGGTTTCTACCTAAGGTTCTCATGACAAGCTTAGCACGATAACTAGATAAATATGGATTAGCAAGGAGAAAGATATACTAACAAAGGGAAGAGATTGAGAGTGTACCCTCAAACAGGAATGGATAAAGCCCACGCATCTTCTCCTCGGTTTCCCAAGTTGCGTCCTCTTCCGCTTCACCCCATTGAACTTTCACTAACCTGACCTCGCGATTCCTTAGCTTCTTGGTCTCTGTCCCCAAGATACGAATCGGAGCTTTCCTTAAAGTTGCTTCTT
This sequence comes from Allium sativum, assembly GCA_030737875.1. Taxonomy (NCBI): domain Eukaryota; kingdom Viridiplantae; phylum Streptophyta; class Magnoliopsida; order Asparagales; family Amaryllidaceae; genus Allium; species Allium sativum. The sequence continues at coordinate 565,386,177 of CM060920.1, read as the reverse complement.
TCTCTACTTCCACGTCTTCAAGCATGCTAGGTTCAACCACCTCAGCGGACTCATGCAGGCACTTTCGGAGATGCGAGACATGAAAGACATTATGCACTCCGGACAACTTCTCGGGCAATTGCACTCTATAAGCCATCTTCCCAATTCTCTCAATGATGGGGAAGGGTCCAACAAATCTTGGTGCTAGCTTCCCAACAGCTCCAAATCGGACCACATTCCGCAAAGGAGAAACCTTCACGAAAACCTTGTCCCCAACCTTAAACTCCAATTCGGACCTTCGCCTGTCAGCATAGGATTTCTGCCGGTCTTGGGCCGCTTTCATCCGTCTTCTAATCAACTCGACCTTCTCGGATGTATCCCTAATCATGTCGGGTCCAAGTATAAGCTTATCCGTGGATTCCCACCAACATGTAGGTGACTTGCACGACCTCCCATATAAAGCCTCAAAGGGTGCCATCCCTATGCTCGCCTGATAACTGTTGTTGTACGCAAACTCGACAAGAGGAAGATGGTCTTCCCAAGCACCACCAAAATCCAGAATGCAAAGCCTCAACAAGTCCTCAAGTACCCTATTCACCCTTTCTGTCTGGCCGTCTGTTTGTGGGTGATAGGCCGTACTCAGGTTCAATTTCGTGCCCATAGCCTCCTGCAAGCTGTTCCAGAACTGACTAGTAAAGATGGGGTCTCGGTCACTGACTATGCTGGAAGGGACCCCATGTAGTCGCACTATCTCACGAAGATATACTGATGCTAGTCCAGATGCTGTCCTTTTGCTCTTTACTGGGATAAAGTGAGCACTCTTCGTGAGCCTATCCACAATGACCCATATGCTCGTATTCCCCTTCCTGGACCTTGGAAGCCCATCAATAAAGTCCATAGAAATGCTCTCCCACTTCCATAGCGGGACCTCTAGCGGATGTAATAGCCCACCGGGCTTCTTCGACTCAGCTTTTACTCTCTGACAAATAACACATCTCGAGACAAACTCTGCCACATCCTTCTTCATTCCAGGCCAGAAGAAAACGCGCTTCATGTCCTTATACATCTTATCACCACCTGGATGTATGGTCATCTTGGAGCGATGTGCTTCCTCAAGAACTTTCCTCACCAAGTCTTCTACCATCGGAACACAAAGCCTTCCATCTCTCCTCACCCAACCCTTATCGTCTATAGAATATCGAGCAAGGTGACTAGATGTCTCCCCTCGAGCCAGCTTATCCATGATCTCCACTACCTGAGGGTCTTCCTTTTGCGAAGCCCCAACTTGATCTAGAAGGGTAGGCCTGAGCTCTAAAGATGCCAAGGAACCGGTCACCGACTCCATTGCCAAAGAGAAATCAAAGGTCGCTAAGAACTCTAAATTCTTCATCTCAACAAATAGAGGACTTAGTGTCAACCTTTTCCTACTCAACGCATCCGCTACAACATTCCCCTTGCCAGGGGTATAGGATATCTCAAAATCATAGGAAGCCAAAAATTCCATCCATCTCTGCTGTCTTAAGTTCAGATCTTTCTGCGAAAAGAGATACTTCAAAGACTTATGATCAGTATATAGCTCAAATCTCTCTCCCAGAAGATAATGACGCCATGCTTTGAGCGCATATACAATCGCTGCCAGCTCTAGATCATGAGTGGGATAATTCCTCTCATGCACCTTAAGTTGCCTCCCACCAAAACATATAACTCTGCCCTCTTGCATCAGAACGGCACCCAATCCCGTGCCACAAGCATCAGTGTACACGGTAAATATCTTACCACCATCGGGTAAGGCTAGAACTGGTGCGGAGGTAAGGGCTCTTTTGAGTCTCTGAAAAGCAAGCTCACAATCCATATCCCAAGCAAAGACTAAGTTCTTCTTCGTCAACTTGGTAAGAGGAGCGGATATCTTTGCGAAGTCTTTAATGAACTTCCGATAGAAACCTGCAAGACCCAAAAAGCTTCTCACCTCGGTTGCATTCCTTGGAGTCTTCCAATCCTGAACTGCAACCACCTTAGCGGGATCCACCGCCAAGCCTTGCTTGGATACGATATGCCCAAGAAATCTGACTTCCCTTCTCCAAAAGTGGCACTTGGAGAACTTGGCTTTTAACTGGTGTGCTCTGAGTGTGTCCATCACCTCTACTAGGTGCCTCGCATGCTCTTCCTCATCCTTGGAGAAGACTAGAATATCATCAACAAAGACCACGACGAACTTATTCAAGAACCCCCGAAACACCCTACTCATTAAATCCACAAAATACGCGGGTGCATTCGTCAAACCGAACGGCATAACAAGCCATTCAAAGAATCCGTCTGGAGTTCTGAATGCAGTCTTGTCTATACTGTCTTCAGCCACTCTGAGCTGATGGAAACCCGTAGCAAGGTCAAGCTGAGAGAAAACAGAAGCACCAACAAGTTGGTCAAAGAGATCATCGATCCTTGGTAACGGGTGTCGGTTCTTCTTAGTCAGCTTATTCAATTCTCTATAATCCACACAGAGTCGAAGAGAGCCATCTGCCTTAGTTGCAAACACCACAGGCGCTCCCCATTCGGATATACTCCTTCTGATGAAGCCCTTCTCAAGCAATTCTCTCACTTGCTTACTCAGCTCCCGTCTCTCACGCGGAGCCATATGCCGAACGGGCAAAGAAACAGGCTTAGCATTGTCTACAAGATAGATGCGAAAGTCAATCTCTCGTTTAGGGGGCAACCCCTTAACTTCTTCAAACACATCTGGATAATCTTGGACCACCCTTACAGACTGAAGGGCCTCCTCTGATGAGTCGAGAGATTCTAGATAGCATAACATGACGGGATTCTTCGGATTGCATGAAATCTCTAAGGTGTTGCCCAGGCGAGTCACAAGCCTTACAACCCTATGCTCACAATCCAGAATGGATCCATATCTAGACAGCCAATCCATGCCCAAGATCAATCCGTATCCCCTAAAACCTAGAACATACGCACTACACAAGAACTCAACGCTGAGTATGGAGATCCTTAGATCCTCACATATCATAGATAGATGAGCAGAACCCCCAATGGGATTCGAAACACAAACGGGATCATCCACTAAGCTAGTACTGAGGTGCAAACTATCAACAAGATCAGATGAAATAAAGTTATGTGATGCACCGGAATCAAACAAGGTACGTACTGGAAGATCAGAGATATAAACAAGGTTCTCAACAGAAACACTACCTCTCTCGGGAACTGAAGCGGCATTGAGAGCATGAACTTGCCCTCCTGAAGATCCAGCCTGTCCTTTCTTCTTTGGGCATTCTTTGCTGATGTGCCCAGTCTCTCCACAAGAAAAGCATCCACCACTAAGCTTTCTTTTCTTCTTCCTGCAATCCTTAGCAAAATGCCCAGCTATGCCACAGTAATTGCACTTCCCCTTGCCCTTGTTGTTGCCCTTCTTGTTCTTATTCTGATTTCCTTGACTGCTTTGACCTTGGTTGCCTTTGCTTTGAGAATCAGCCTTCTTTGCTTGAGTATCACCCGACTTGACTTCCTTCTTTCCCTCTCCCTGAAGCAGAGCCATATTGACCAAACTCTCGAAAGTGGCTCCATGCGGAATATGTGACATTGCCAAGCCCTGTAGCGGCTCATTCAATCCTCTGGCAAATCGAAGAGCCTTCTTCTCCGGGGTGTTTACTATATCCAAACCAAAGCGGGCCAGCTGATTAAACTTGTTCACATACTCCTTGACAGACATATCCCCTTGCTTTAATGCAATGAACTTCTCCATTTGTAAATTCGCCTCCGCTGAAGATAGAAACTTGGTCACAAATCTAGCCCTCAAATCGGCCCAAGTCTCAACGGGCCTCGTCCCATTGGTGACCTCCCACCAATAGGCCGCCTCATCCTTCAAAAGCCATACTGTCAATAGGATTTTCCTCTCGTCATCAATCCCAAAGATAGCAAACAAGTCCTCCGTATCCTTCAGCCAATTCCTAGCTTCTACGAAAGATTCCGTGCCTAGGAAATTCTTGCCTCCCATTGCCTTGAAGTCTTTACAAACCTTTGTAAACTCAATCTGAGGATGCTGAGGGGGAGGAGGAGGAAGAGGAGCCTCAGCAACGGGAGGAGGAGGAACATTAGCAACGGGAGGGGGAATATTAACTGCTGGAGGAGGGGGAGCAGGGACCACCGGAGGAGGGATATTAGGGGTAGGATTCTAAACTACAGGAGGAGGAGTGGGAGTAGGGTTGGCGGGACCAGCTGCCGCCCTAGCTTCTAGGAGTCTCCTATACCAGAGTGGTACGTTCACTCCATCTGGGATGTCAAGATTCTCAGCCATACTGAAACAAAAGATAAGATAAGATTAGGTCAAGGGAACGAAGGATAACGCTGATGGCTTTTGGGGATTAGCCTTAAAGTGATCTAGACTTTATTTTGGAAAATACTTAGTAGGTTTTTGAAAATAGTTTTTCAAAAGGGTTTTTTTTTTTCACAAGTTTTGTTCAATCTTGTTAACCTTGTGCTCTGATACCAAATGTAACACCCCACCTCCACTAGGATCACTCCTTAGAATGTACTAGCTTCGGAGGGCGTTATTGTGACGGTAAACTTGCACAGAGATATCACAAGACAGAATATATAAAAATAAGTATAAGTAAAGCAGCGGTAGCAGATAAAACCCATCATCATCATCTCAGAAAACCAACATAGTCAAGTACATACTATCATAATGTCATGGTCCAAAATACAACATAAGTCTAGATACGTGATAACAAAATACATGGTAAAACATCAGTACTAATCCCCAGAAATAAAAGATAAGCCACAGCTAGCTCAGATCCATACATGAGCTATCCAACAAGCAAGTCAAAGATCCACTAAGCAGATGTAGCCCATCCCTGAGAACCTGTGGGGGGGGGGGGGGGAAACGGAAGAAAAGAAGCGAAAGAAAACAGGTCAGTCAAAAAGACTGGTAAGCCCTACTACGATCAATCTATAAACTAATAAAGTTAACAGTATGATGGAAACTGAGATGAACATACTGGTACTAGATAAAGGTGACATCACATAGATGAGATTAAACTTTGCACCACCGTGTACTAGCAAACCCACAAAACAGATCTTGATCCCTTAGCCCAAACTTTGGCCCAATAACGTGAAGTGACCTTAGTATAAAGCCCAGCCCAACGGTCTAGTCGATCGGCTCCCTATAAACCTAACACGTCAAGTGTTGGTGTCCATACGGCCCACATGGATGTAGTCAGACTGTGCTGGGTCCACCTTCGGGTGTATCAAGCCCTAAGATGTCAACCCCAGACACCTAAGCAATAATGCACAGTCTAAGCCTACTGGTACCCGTGCCTCGAGTTTGTCCAACATCGGACTACGTGCACGTCCATAGCCCGCCGGACCCGCACCGCTGTACCACTCAGCCGTCGCTTTGGTCGCTTACATCAGTCCAGTAATCGTGCCCCGCCCTAACCTAGCTATAGGGTTGTAATGATACCAAACTGGGATTACTGCTGGAACAGACCACGTTGCTAGGGTTTCTAAGAGGGTTAAGTGTGGTTTTAACCCCTCACTAAACCTGGATTAGATTAGCTAAGTGTAACTACTTAACCCCATCTAATCCTCGCATCCCCATTATTGGTTAAGTATTAGTGGGCCATGACTTAACCCTAATCATGAGGCATTAATTACTTAATGCACCCAACCTCTCACATTAGACATCCGTGGTTACCTGGGAAGATTTACACCACGTCTAGGTCTAACCTCGGGTCTTATGGTGCAACATGACCAACTACCCACATTAGACCCCACGTTGTGGTTACCTGGGAAGATTTACACCACAACTAGGTCTAACCTCGAGTTGGCCATATCATGTTATCTAATGTCATGTCCACTTTAGAACATATTTACAAGTTAACATATACTTGGGTAGACCTAACTTAATAGGTAAATTCCCAAGGGGTAGACCTAACTTAATAGGTAAATTCCTAATCTTTTAGTTTCATGTATTTTTAAGTTTACCCAACCCTCCCAACGTCATTATCTCGCTTACATACTCGTCATACGTATAAGGGTATAAAAAGGTAACTTGGCATAACATACATGGTGAACTTCACACGTCATAATAAACATGCATACATGTTAAACTTGCAAATCATGTCATGGTGAATTCGCATAAACATGCATAGCTTATTAAATATGCATAACATGGTAAGGTGAACATGCATAATCCATTAAACTTGCATAACATGGTAAGACGAACTTGCATAGGCATGTATAATCCATTAAACTTGCATAACATGGTAAGATGAATTTGCATGAACATGCATAACCCATGAAACATGTAGAACATGGCGTAATAAACTCGCATAAGCATACATAACATGTGAAACATGTAAAACATGGCGTAATAATCTCGCATATGCATGCATAGCTTATGAAACATGTAAAACATGACATAGTGAGTTCGCATAAGCTTGCATAACTTATGAATCATATAAAACATGACATAGTGAGTTCGCACAAGCATGCATAATCAACTAAACTCACATAAACCTCAACTTTCACCAAACATTAACTTTAGAGTTTGTAAAGTGAAGGTAAGAGGGCTTACTAATATAAACAAGCCACAAATCCACCAAATAAGATGAAGAAGCCCTTTTAAAAACTCAAAACAAAGCCTCAAATAAGAAAACCCTTTTGCAAGATCCCAAAAACACAAACTTAGCAAATCAAACTTGCTACTTAATGAAGTATGCAAGTTATTAAGCATTCATACAACATAGAAAAGGTTGTATGATCATCATATCTTCATAGGATTTAACTTTGAGGAAGGTGGAGGCTAGGTTTTAGGTGGAGGCCATTTGGGGATTCAAATTGACATAGTTTAGTTGCAAGATTTATTAATGAGGCTTTAGGGTAGGATTAGGGGTATATTTATAGAGAATTAGAGTGATTTAGACCATAGGATTAACCCTAGGTGAATTTTGGCCCGTCAGATTTCGGAATGCTCTAGAACCAGGCCACACAATCAAGCCCAAGCCAAGCCCAAACCAAAGTGGCGCGCCAGGCTAATCTGCCTGGCTACCCCCTGTCGACAGGGCTGTCGACAGGGCAGTCGACACCCTGGGTGCCCTGTCGACATGCCTGTCGACATGGGGCCCCCTGGCGGGAATTTTCCCGCCTAACCCTGATTAGCCCTAATCCTTGATTTTAATTTGAAATTTAAATCTGTCTTTAGCATAGAAATTTCTGAAAACTTCAATGGGCCTTAACTGGGTCATACGGACTCCGATTTTCGAAAACTCGGACTCCATTTCGCGTATTTTTCCGAGACGAACGCAATGGCATAGCCCGTTTCCCCTGATTCTGATTTTTGAATTAAATTCTGCCTCGATTTATGTTATAACAGTTTATTGAAAATACGGGTTGTTATAGGTTTGACATAAGGTCTAAAAACGTAATGATGAGATATGCTTAGACCAGTCCGTAAGTTTTGGGATGAAGAGCTCAACGGGGGAGATCATCAGGGGTGTCTAGAGGCACGAGAAGAGCACGTCCAACTTATTATTCAACGAGACTGGAAGGAAGTGCAGGACTTCTACAAGGCATAAGGCTACTCCATGATGGCCCTCTATGATAGGCCCAATGAAGCTATACCGATAGAGGCATGGTCTGTACGGTTCCATCTGGTGAGTATGCCTTGGCTACATTTTGGATGATGGACAACCTAAAGACTAATAAGAGGGTGACTTTAGGATGATTCGATGGCTTCCTCAAAGGGAAGGCTTCGTGGTATGGACCCAACTAAGGGTAGTAGGTCGTCGGATAACTATCACCGTTTGTATGAGCGTATGCGGGGAAGACTGGAGTGAAGCTAAAAGGCCAACGAACTTTTACTATTGGGTCATTGGATGTGAGACCACATGTTTGTTTAGATTGGATGGTAGGGCGGTCATTTTGCTCTTTTGAATAGTCTTTCATTTGATGGGGGTAGGATGGGGTGGGGCCTTGGAAAACCACAAAAGAGAAAAAAATATCTTTGGATATCTGTATTGCAAGCCTAACGAGGCTGTCCTTTACATATATGTGTAAAGCCCCCGACTGAGTTTCGTGGATAAACTCAGGGATTAGGGTGCTCTTATGGTGCAACGGTAGAGGGTTCGTAGCTTATCCTAAAAAGCTATCATAGCATGGAGATGGTGGTATGGTATGTTTTCATTGTATGACGATGGGGACCACTCGAGGAGAGTATTGTGGGAAGTACCTTGATATACTGGGTATATAGTTATATATATAATTTATTAGGTTAATATACCGGGAAGTAGATGGGTACGATTTATGCGGAAAAATTGAAAGTGTATTGTGAAATAAAACCGAATAACTTAATAAATATGAACCAACGATAGAACGGTATATGTTGTGTTATTTGTAGAAAGTATAATTTCTCCATTCACCAGAACTTTTATTCTGACCCCCTCCTCATAACAAACCCGTAGGTTAGAAAAGTGGTTAAGATTCTGTAGCCTAGAGACACTTGTTAGATAGTGTCGTTATATTGGTAAGTGTTTACCTACTATTATGTTTTATTCCCTTCCACTGTGAGATTCTATAATGAGATCTAATATATTTATCTTTGACTTTTTGCAGGATACTAGATAAACCAGCTCGAGCTTCGATAGATTTGGATTTTTGATAAAAAATTCGGTCTGTTGAAATTCAGATTGTTACAAAATCTAGAAAAGGACTCGAGCCACGAGATCCTTTAAGGATACATAGACTTAGCCAGAACAAAGCAGCACTTCGAAGCATTGATCATTTGCCCCAAATACTATTCGTAGAGGTGATGAAAAGTCATGAGTCGGTGAATGGATCTCCTATACCCATTAGAGAAAATAATGATATCATCAGCAAAAGACAAGGAGGAAATTAATGGACATTTGTTAGAGATACCGAAGTAGTGAATCTTCCCAGTGGTGGTAAGAGAGTGCACCCCTTGTACAAGGGCCTTTGCGGCGATGACAAAGAGCATTGGAGAGAGGGGATCGCCTTGAAGAATCCCCCTTCCTAATTGAAAAAACCTTTGGTTGTTCCATTTAAAACTGTAAATATATGATATCAACAACAGTTTAATATTGTTCCCCTTCTTTTTTCCATGGAAACGGTTGTGTAGTGCGACACTACACTGCCGATTATTGTTCCCCTACTTAGAGAATGGTTAAGTGGCAGACTCGAAATTTAGAAAAGCAAAAAGCTTAGAGCAACACATACTATATGCAAGATGGAGCACTACCTCGTGAATGATTGAACATGACATATGACCACAATAGCTAACTTACAATTATTGACTAGTGTACTTCATTATTATCGAAAGGTATTTTAGTAAATTATTGACTATGATGGTAAAATAATTTTAAAGTCAATAATAAATTTCAAAGACATTTCTGCAAACTTTTGATTTTTTTGCAAATATTTCCTTATTGAGGAAACAATTACAGATATATCTGCAATTATTAAGTGAATATTTGCAGGTATACCTGCAATATTTCTCAATAAGTGCAAACATTTCTGCACTTATTTATTTTATTTTATTGCAGTTACCTGGTTTTAATATTTACAATTTTATGAATTTTTTCAAACACTAGAAAAAACACAAAACAAATTTGCTACAGTAAACTGATTATAAGGACCCGCTTTAAAATAGCTTTTGCAAATGGATCCGCCTTTTATCAAGTTTGATTTTAAGGATATCCACCTTATATTCACATTGATTATTTGTATTTAAAACTAGGTGAAATAAATCATAGTTGTTTTAATATTTAATAAAAATTTAAAAATAATCACACATGTGTGTGCATATGTGTGTACACATATATGTGTGTATGCACACGCGTGCGTGAGTGCGTTTGTGTGCATGTGTGTGTGTGTGTTGTAGCAACTTGCATTTTATGTATTGGAGAATCATAAAATAATCCGGTTTAACTCATACGAGGTAATATGACAGTAATTTTAGGATGACTCTTGGAGTTATTTTACGCACTTGTGATTTTTCATGAATTTCTATGTAACCAAATTTATCTTGGAAATCTTGTTTTGTATATTAATTTATATAGGAGTCGAATTAGATGCTGTAACCTGTTTCATTGCCTCGATATGGTGATGTCTCATTTCATAGAGTAGTTACGTAGGAAAATCAAACCTGCTGTTAGGAAGTTACAACTATTTTAAAATTTAAAAACCGTTGATCAGAATTATTGAGTTCTTAGTAAAGCTGAAAATGAGGCCTACTATTTTAACTATTTTAAAATTTAAATACCGTCCATCAGAATTATTGACTTCTTAGCAAAGCTGAAAATGAGGCCTACTAATTTAATTGTTGAAGCCCATAAATATGGGTTGGGACAGTTGAATGAAAGGTTTCTCATTCATTCCAAGCCAACTTCAAACGCTAATTTACCCTAGATCTTAACTAATTTATCTAGATTTTATCCTAGATCACAACAATTAGCTAAAAAGTGATTAGATCTTCAACTAAAAGATTGTGCTTATCATTTTTCTCTATTTGAAAAATGACATCTTGTTGTCTGAATCAGATCAACTATAAATTTTATTGAAATTGGGTGTTTATTAAGTGATTTATGACTTTTTACTCTTCTATGTTAGATTATGTTTTAGTATTTCATGATTACATTCTAAAATTATACAAATTGACATAAAATTGATCAGATAACTAAAACCTAATTACATGTTAATATATAATCTAAAATTAGCTAAGATTTCATCCTTTATGTGTATGTAAATTCATGATTTTAAGTAGATTTGTTATTGGAAAATGATAACTTACCTTTTGTGATAATTTGCTATGTTCAATTGTATGAATTGCTATGCTTAATTAGAAGAATTAGTGTTATGTCTTTTTTAGCTTCCATGTTTGATGTTATGTGTTAGTGTTGTGAGTGCATTGTATGTTAGATCGAAGAATTAAGCATATCGGAAGGTAAGTTGGTCGAAATTAGAAGAAACTTGAAGGATAGGTTCTGGAGCATAACAAGAGGAATCATAAAAATAATGTAACCACTGGGGACTAAGTGAAGACTCGATATCAAATCATCACAGCTGGACTGACACCGAGCTAATAGGGGAATTGTGACGACTGAACAATTAGCTTGGGTGGATAGCGCATGGTTCACAGAGCTGTTCAATGGCAAGATGTTGAAGATTGAATAAGTGTAGAAGGGTTCAATGATCAGACTTCTACAGCTTGAAGATGGATGCTTTAAAGTGAGGACTTGAATGAAATGATTAACAGGTTAGGGTCTATGGAATTTGAAACGAAGGAACAAGAAGTTGGAAAGGATATTGGACTAGGGATGTCAATGAATAATTTCGAATACAGATAGTGTTATATCCGTATCCGCATTGAAATCAGTTTCAGATATCAGATATCCGTGACCGCAGATACAGATGGATATTGGATGATTATCCTATCCACCAATGATCGATAAATCAAGAAATACAAACGAAACTTTTTAGTTTGACATAAATATTTCTCAATTCCTCCGATCACAAAAGTGTTAAAAATAAACAAATATAATGAAATTTAATAGATTTAAATAGCTAATACGCATTTAGTGCATATAAGATAAACCTTCAACTTAATAAAGCAATAAACAAATCTAATTCATTGTACTAAAATACATGTAATTTTGAGCATAATGTTAAAAAATCGGATGTATATTTTTTGAATGCGAATATCTACGTATCTGTATCCTTTTTTTAATATAAGATATTTATCCGCTTTTCGAATATGGATGCAAACGAAATTGTATTTTCCGAGTATCAATGAAACGACCACCAAAATACCAACTATATTTATTAATATTTTATTTGCAGTTTACACAAAATTAAGGTCGTCTCCTCAAGGGTCATCCCCCTTAAGTCATTCAATTCCAGGATCCTTCTTTGACCAATATGAAAATATAAGTATGCAAAATCAAAATTTAACCTATTCATATGGATACATAAGTCTCTTTTACTTGATTAATTAATGTATAATTTAAAAGTAAAAGCAAGTTGATTAGTTTAAAGCTGACTAATCACTATACAACTATACATAAGTTTTTCTTACATAACTAACACATGCAAAATTATGTATACTAAACACATTCTTACGTATATTCTAGGCTATCAAATTATAGATGAAAACATCATTGTGTCTTTTAGCCAAGTATTCCTAAACAGTTGCCAGAGGATTTCAAAATTTCTACATTATATCAATCTGATTACAAGTCCCTTCAAAATAATTCTCAACATATATACATGTACATCCCAACTAGGACTTACCTACTTACATTTTCACGTCCTTCTGGTTCTATATTTGAGAAACATCAACTAACCCTTTTTTCACCCACAATTGGCCTAAATTCATGAATTTTTGGGTTTTGTGGAGACTGGGTCCAACAATAGGTGAGCGATGTTGCCCATCGATGTTCGGCTATTTATAGTATCCCTTTTCTTGATCGTGGAAATCAAGTAAGAAGTGTTCAAGTAGATCACTCATCTCAATATCTTAAGATTCCAACTTTTGGTAGCTAGAGCCTTGACTCGCAGTAAAATATCATCACCACTCAAGCTAGTGATCATAACAATAACATACATGATAATGACATGTGGCACTAACAATATGTATGTTCTTGTTTTCCTTTAAGGACAAACTAACTAATTTAAGGACAAAATTAAAAAATCTTTGTTATTTAGTACTAGTGAAGAATTCAAAAGGTTTCGAAATTGGCTCAAATAATTCAGAAAGTGAACCTAAAATAAAGATGCACATCTAGATTGAAACCGATTCCTAATCCAACTTATAAACTAGAAAATATCGCAATTTGAACATTAATTCTCTACCCAACGTCTTTGCGTTTTTCTTAGAAAGCAATAAACCATTCTGCTAAAATGAAACAAACAAAATTACTATAATGCACTATTGAACAAAGATATCGATCTATATTTGACTCAATTTTGACTTAAAACAGTAAAAATATTATACCAGTGACAACAACTCAATATTGTTCCCCTACTTGGTTTACGGCACTGGTTTTAGCACAATGTTAATGCTGAAAGGGAAAGAAAGTTGTCACCAATGCTAGATGACGACTAAAGTCACATCAATAAAATTTCCCAACTCATGATTCGGAATTTGTAACGATATATTTTTCTTTGAATATTTAGTTGCACTACATACTATCAGTGAGTTCAACCATTTTACGGACCATAAATCCTTAAAGCGCCTTTTTGTTAGAAGGATCTCAACCTTGGGCGGCAACGATGGTTAGAGCTCTTAGCCTCTTATGATGTTAACATTTCCTATACCCAAGGAAAATAAAATATTGTTTCTAATGTATTGAATAGAAGACATACTGGATTAGGAGCAATATTCTTAGAGTGAAATCATATGAAGTATATAGCTGGATTTGATTTTAGCTCGCATTGTGAGCTCGAACCAGAAATGTTAGCAAGTTTGTCAATTAAACCCACACTTATAGAAAGGATCGGTACTATTCAAATGTGAGATGCTAGACTAGCTGAGATCATGACAAGGATAAAAACTAGACTAAACTTGGACGCTTATTCAATAAAAGTCCAATTCCCACTACTTCGAAAATATCATTAAAGTTTAGGGCCAGTTCGCATATTAAGCTTGGTTTCTTGGGGATACTTGAGTATTCACCACAAAAATTTTCAATTGAATGCAACAAGCTCTGACATGTTGAGAATTCACTACTGGTAATTGAAATTCGACGGAAGACTATGATTTAAGTTACATTTAGCCTAGCGATTTGATCAGACCGTACTGCCTAAGTGGTGATAACATATAGGGCATAATTACAAATTGTTTCAATCGTCAAAATATTGATTGTAAATGATTGCTTTCATCGATCAAAGGACGATTTGCAAAAATTAACCATCAAATGCAAGCATTTGATTCACAAATGTTCAAGTTAACGTAAGGGAAACATAATGGATATGTAAATGAAATGCATTTGGTAAGATTATCTAAATTTTATCATATGTTTGTTTATTTTCTAACTATTAAGCTGATTTTCTTGCAAAGGGTAACAACAAATAAACTGTTTAGAAATATCTATAAACTAGGGAATAAGCAAAAATCTCATTTTTATTGATTCACATACATTTATGGAATGTTGATTGAGCATGTAAAACATAAATCTTCTCTTTAGAAAACAGCTCCGGGAATCCAATCAAGCAAGCTCAAGTAAAGAAACAATTGTCAGATAAAGATCTAGCCGACGAGAATTGCTAGGAAGTCAAGATACGACATTGGAATATGTATAAACTCTCAATAAATATGGTTATGCTATGTGGGAGCCAAAGCAACCAAAAAGAAATAGGTCATTGAGGCTGATTAAACAAAAATAAAAAACTTCTGCTGGAATCTGAGGACATATATAATCGTGCAATAGAACTTCGGGTTGTTTGACACCAATAAAAAAATCGAAAATGGGATAATATTTTGGTGGAAACAAGAACATAGATCAAGATTCAATAATGTTCATTGATTTGTGTATTATGTCTAAAGAACAACGAGAGTACACCGAATATAAGAAGAAAGACATTATGAGATGTAGACATAAAGAGGGGTTGTAGTTGTAACTTCTGTTCTATAACCATTCTATCTATGATGTATCTGACAATGTACTATTTTTAACTTAATTCTATCAAATGAAATTGCATTATACTACATGATATGAAATGCAGCTTAAAACAATATTGCAAACAACAACAACTACATGAAAAATAATAACAGCACCTGGAGAAACAATAATGAACTTAACACCTTCACTTACATTCTTTACTGTTTGGTGCAAAAGTTCTAACGATAATTGATCAGACTGTCTTAGAGTATTCTATGGAGTTGAGCACTACGATATAACGTTTGGGTTGAATTTGAAACTCAAGTTCCATTACAATGCCAATTATATCGTTGTGCTATACTTCTGATGTAGTTGGGGTACCCTCGTAAAATAGTCTTCTTCATGTCGCGTTCATCCTCTCAAATCATATGCTGTAAATAGCATACATATACATTATTTTTCTCATTTTAAGTGGACCTCGAAGTCTATTTGATTGAAACTAGTTAAACAATTTGTCTAAAGAACACTAAATGTTTTTTTAATATCTATTCTGTAGTTTTCTTGCTTCACTGCAAACTTTGATTACTTATTGTTTAATGAGATAGGAAATGGTTTTGACGACGGTTGTAATGACCCATATTTTGATGATTAGATATTTAAATATCGATCATTAATTAATCGAGTGGCGATTCCAAAGGTAATTTTCACAAATGATCGAATTAGGACTCGAGAGTGGTTACATTGAGTCCGAATTGTTCGTTACATGGAGAAAAAGTACATGATTACTATGTTTTGAGATTGAGTGATTTGAGGATCAAAACCGTCTCAAAATACACATAAAATTGTTGTTTTGGAATGAAGTCTTGGATTTTGATGGAAAATTGTACTATCGTAACCTGTTTTGTTGAGGTGATATGCGCCGTTAAGTTTCATAGCTATCAGATGTGTAGTTTGATTGCACGGGATTGAAACGTGCGTCGTTCTCTTTTGAAATTAAATTGGGACAAACAAGTAAAATAATTAAAATCATCCTATTTTTTACAATAACACCCAATACCCATTTTCACTTTCTTCCCATTATTAGATTACTACTCTATTGTTTCATGGTCATCCTTGCTTCCTCATTTAAAAACTAAAATAAAATCATCTTCTCATCGTAAAATTGTGAAACGGGGTTCGTTGGCCTTGTACTAAAAACCTCCATATTCCCGTACTATTTTTATGGTGTGCGATCGTTTTCTGCTGCATTATTGGGTTTCAGGGCCCCAAGATTAGGTTTTTTGGTAGCGAGCTATGCGATAGGGGAGAGAGAGAGACGAGGCTTGTAGCATTCGATTTGCCTCCACATTATGCGCTGAGCTATGTTATTCTATGGTGATCCGAACCCCTTTTGATGGTTACGACTTTTGCTTGGGTTGGAAAGAACTTGGGTATGTCTCTATTGATCTATGGCTTCGAGAATAGTGATTGTGGCGTAGACGAGTCAGGTTTTTGTCAGAGATCGCGTTAGTTCTTTTAAATTAATTTTTATTGAGAAGAGTGGTGTGTCACTTGATTTTGATGCACAGGTTTGGGTTTTATGACATAAGAGTTTGCATGACCATGAAATTAATATTGGGAATAGAGTAATTTCATACCAAAGTTAATCGTTTAATTTAACTAATGTCGATTTAAGTGGCAAAACTTGTATTTATCATATCTCATGTATACGATGTAGATTTAGAGGTCGTTTCTTCTATTGAACTCGTATTGATGAGCTCTACGTTGTGGAACAAGTTTGGGATGATTTGGTTGAGTTGAGTGATATTGTCTTTCACTTTATTATAGTTGTTCATATAGTATAAAATGAGTTTTTAAATATAAATGAATTTTAAATGGGATTTCTAACATAATAAAATCTATCTAATATATAAATGGATTAAAAAGTGTTTAAAAATATTTTTAAGATTAAATATCACATTTTCTCCCATTTGTACATTATTTATCTCTATTGTTAGATTTAGGACATTTTGACACATATCCCATTTTGATTGTTACAGATAGGTTTTATTTATCCCATTGATGATACTATGAATGCTTGTATGTTGTTTGTGTAGTTTGGTTGTATACGCTACTCGTTGGCGATCTAGGATTGGAATAGATTCACGAAGTAGCTTCCAGACATGCATATCGATCTGAAGGTAGTAGATGGACTTAACGATGAGTAGGATTTTGATATGGAGAAAGTAGACGGACTTAATAACCAGTAGGGTTTCGAGACGGAGGCAGAAGATGGACTCGACGATGAGTAGGATTTTGAGATGAAGGCAGTAGATGGACTTGACGATGAGCAAGATTTCGAAATGAATGCTGAACGTTTTCCCTAAATGGATTTTTAGCCAATCTTGGTTAAATACATGTTTGAATGGTCGTTTGCGATTACTATTAAGTTATAGATATTTACTGCTGTTGCTGCTGGTCGTTTTGACCAACTTTGACATAGACACGATGAGATTTCTAGGTGTTAGAACGGATTGCCCACGCGATGGTGCATTCGACGTAGTGGCTCTTTGGACGAATATTTTGGTATGAAGTAAGATGAGTGCTTCGTCAAGGAGTACCGATGGATGATGCAATCCATGGATTGAGGCAGTTAGATCATTAGGGTGTTATGCAACTCGTATAGTGACGAGGTTGTAGGACATATTAGTATTAGGAAGCTAGCGATGTAGCGGGGCTGCAGGATGAACCAGTATGATAGACAGTTTGCGTGATGACGAGGCTGCAAGATTGATCATTGTTAGGAAGTTTGTGGCGTGATAAGGATGGTGGATGAATCAGTGTTATGCAATTCGTGGTGTAGCGAAACTGCAGGATGTATAAGAGTTATGCAATTAATGGTATAGAGAGGTTGCTACATCGTAGATTGATATGATATGCATTTCGTGGTGTAACGAAATTATTGGGTAGCAGACTCAAAGGGGTATATAAATGGGGGCGACCCATTGACCAAGAGAGATGGTCTTGTACCTCGGGCAGTGGAGCCTAAGCCGGAAGGGCACGTGTTGACGAGATGCGGAGTTCAGCTAGTACTAGATAGGTTTGAAGGTGTACTCAAGCTTGATATAAAGCGGGGGCTCGGATGATTTGGGAGTGCCAGTAAGTTATTGATGAATCAGAATGTTCTAGTGAACTCAAAGCTAGGGTGTGTTTATATACATGTGCGGATGTATCCATATAACCATTCATGGTGGTCTAGTGTTTATATATATATGTATGGGGGGGTGTACCCATATTGAACATTCGGGTTCTTATCAACCCTTTACTGATGGTACAGCCAGTCATAGCGGTTTATCAATGTAGGCACATATTTAGGTGGTGATAAATAGGAATTGTTTGATGGATGTTATGATCCTTATCATTCTCCTATCTTATTTTTTTAGTAGACTATCACCTCTAAGATTTTGGAGAAAGAATGGGAAGTAGGGCTTGAGTAAGCTATTGGAATTCTTTTATCCTATTATAGTTTTGTGTTTTGTTATTCTGAGTAGCAAATATTATATTGATTATATGTGCTGACTCTATGTATGCAGGGATAGGACATGTAATACCTCCATATTAATGTTTCTTATACTATTGCGACTCATATAGTATTTTTAGAGTTCTTTATCGCTCATACCAGACAATTGTCCGACCCTAGGTTTTATATTTCCTCTTATTCCTTGGGTGTTCACCGATGATGCTGATGAGTAGGTGATGTGATAGGTGTCAGCATTTATTGGAGCTATGGAGGTGGATTTCCAAGAGGTGACACCTTTTCATATTAAACTTGTACTACTGTTGTTTATTCCACTGTGCCACAATGTGGAGCCTTGACGGTGTTATTTATTGTTTGAGACATTTTATCAATGAGTTTATTTATCTCTTATATATACTCTGCTGTTATTATGTGTAATTGTACAAGCCTATACTCTTATTGTTATTTATATACGTACATATTTATCACTATTTCGCCTGTTATATATGCGATTATTTTTATATATTGTTTGATGCGTTGTGAGATGTTCGATGGGTTCTGTGATTGCATTTAGTTGTTTTGGTCTCTTCTCTTATTTTCTCTTCCCTTCTATTCTATTTCCTTTCTTTTCTCTTATTTCTTTATCCTAGCAATTATTTTGCATGGATGGTATAGGGTGGTTAATATATTTGGTATCAGAGTTTAGGTTGCGTAGTTTAACCAAACAGTACTGATATAGAGAGTTGATGTATACAAGAGAGTACGTATTTGTGATATGTCTTAGTTCTCAAACTATATATTAGTATTACATAGTATGGGTTTTTCTGTGCAAGAGAACCATGATATAGTTTTTTTATTAGCGATCGATCGTCCTTTATTTTGTGACAATATAGGAAATAATGAATTTTACCATTTACACTATCTTTGGAGTTATAAATTGGGAAGGATCGAAAGTGTTAGCTTCGATCTACATAATGTATTCTCAGTGGTGGTGAGAGAAACTTTTGGGTTTCCCAATTTCCATGATTTTTTAGTACTCAAGTGCAAAGGTCGAATATGTTTAGCTATATAAACACTTATGTGTCCACGTGGCGAACCATTCTTAGGAGCACAGTCGATTGAATTAGTGCAAGAGTTATATGGTTTAATCTCTTCCTTAGTGTTCTTCGATGACTTGGAGTTAGGTGGCGTTATAAGGTTGAGGGTTACCTTTAGGAAACTCCAAATATGAATTTGTATTGGTTGAGAGCTATTGTGGTTTTGATTTCCTATAAATTGATCCTCTTAGGACCAGTTCGGTATTCACTTTCAAGGGGTTTGTTTTGACTTCTTGGAAGTCATTGTCTTGTAGGGTTCGACGGTTTAGGCGATGTGTCTGTGTTGGAGTATATGACTGAATTTGATTCTATCAAAGTATGGTTCATTCTTTCATGAGTACTTCACACAGAAGGATGGAGGTTCCATTGGGGTGAGTGATTAACTAGAAAGAAGGATTTAATTTGGAGAGAATGATGGCTTAGAGAGGTTGATTAGTGAAGCTCTTAATGTTTGAGCCTATACCCAGTATTGTAGGTTGCCTGTGTGCGTGGATGAATCATGGAGGCATATGCATTGATTGTTGTTTCCATTTTTTCTATACTCCCTCGAAAGGAGAAATGGAATATGATATCACCAATTGAGATATGCTCTCCGCCAATGGTTCTTCCATATGCATTGTATTTTGACATCAAGATTTCACCATTCCATCTTACCTAGTAGATGATGGAAGGAATGAGTTTGGAACTCGAGAATATTGATTTTGAGAATATTGATCTATCTTCTTTGATTGCAACTTATCATGTTGAAGGTTTAACTCGACCATATGTTTACAACATCCCGTGTTTGGTCATAGGAAGTAATACTCTGGACGATTGTGACATTCATAGGACTAATTTCAGACCTCAAGGTTGGGGAGTGATATACTATTTATACTTGGCAGTATATATGGTTCGTCAAAACTTATCCCATCGAGTCATGGTTGTTTGATTGCTTAGATTTAATTAGGTCTAGTACTTGAGTCTAAGACTTTTCTTGGCACGTGGATACTGAATTTTAGTTGTAGAGAGAGGTTGTTAACAATAATAGTAGGCTAGGACATTTTGTTCTTCGGTAGTGAGTCATCCGTCATCTAGCGACATCGAAGAGGGAGTCGCTTATAGTTGGATGATAGCGGGCTAAGATGTCGAGTTCTCTAGTAGAGAGTCCTCATATAACCTTGTAGCTTGAGAGTTTCTAGGCACATTATGAGGTGGCTAGGTTGCCACTATATTTAAATTCCGTATAGATCTGGTCGTTGACGTTGGATCAGTGGTTATTGCTCTAAGGCATGTATACCGTGAGAGTGCGAGATGGGATAATATCCATTTCTTTTTTGAGACGGTTAGCTGACTTAGGTTTGAGGTGTGAGAAGAGGTTTTCGTAGTTGGATTTCTGAACTGGATTTTGCTTGCAGTAAGTTGGTTGGTATATGATGTGCACGAAAATATGCACATATTCACACATTTATTCTTGTTTTAATTAAATAAATAACATAAATGGTCTATTTTTACATGTTTTAGCTAAAAACCCAAAATTCTATAATTATCAAGCATTCATCTTCATATTTGAGGAAAAACAGTCATTTATGCATGTATTATTTTATGATAAAATTTACTCGTTTTTTTTCATGTGTCATGTAGGAATTTAGGAGAAAAAATGAAATATACATATGAAGTTTACATGGATATATGCATGCACAAAATGGATACAAAGAATTGGAGATGGAATTAATTCATTCACTACTTAGTGAAGAACCCTACCTACCCATTATCTATCCTTCCTTAATGGTACAATTAGAGACTAATTGGATGAGACAAAAGGCTTCATGCATTCTACATGACTTATTAGTGACTAAAACAAGATTAAAAACTTCATGAAGATGTATTTTTGGTAGTCCCCAACAAAAGTGACTAGGGTTTTAGGATTTAGAACATGTATAAATACCCCCTTTTTGTTGATGTAAATTCTCTTCTCTTCTCTTTTATCCCCTTCTTTACTTTAGTTGAGAGGAGCAAAACTCTCTTTTTATTTCCCTGGCTACTTAGCCATTTTCTTCTTATGTAATTTTCATGTTAATGCAATTTTAATTAGTTGTCTTTTATTTTCATGTTCTTTTCTTTTATGCAAGTAGCTTAGATTTATTTTATGCAAATAATTTAGATTTATTTTATGCAATCTACTTTTGTTGTCATGATTACATATATTAGAGGCTAATCCCCTTCAACTTAGGGGTAATGAAGCTCTCTTGATTATGTAAATGCAACATAAAAAGTTTATTCATGCTCTCTTTTTGTGCTTCATGTCATGTTGATGTTATTGGTTTTGTGTTCATTATTCAATTTGATAGCCTATATTGTTGGCACCAAATAGGCTATGCTTAGTCATGTGTTCACTAATTACCTCTTCATCTACATATGATGATGGTGATTAAGTGGAGGTTGAAATAAAAATTTGATGGTCTATAGTTCTAATTAATAGTTCATAGGTCGTGCTTAGAATATACTTCAATTTCAACTTGTTCATTTTTCATTAGAACTAGTAAGGTGATTTAGTGGGTATGTTATAGTTTGATAATTTATGTTGTGCTAATTAATAGCATGAATAAGCTATACTTATAATAATCATATCAACTAAATTCACAAATGACCATAAAAGAGAGATCATGGTTTCATTTTATGTTAATTCATATGATCTAAAGAGTGGATTTATTCCTAAGTTGTCATTTTACACTCATATTCTTAGCTATCTTAGTTTTTAATTTAGTTTAGTTGTAGTTGTAGTTAAAATTTCACTCGAATTTGGTTTAATTTGATTAAATATAATAAAAATTATTTCTTTCCCCATGGTTCTTGTTTGTTGTTCATCTTAAAAAAACCTTATGTTTGTTTTGTCTCATTTTGTTCAATTTTCTTAGATCATTCTTGTGTGTGTTTGGGTGTCATTCACTTGTCTTGTTCTTAAAAAAAAAAATTGTGTTTCTCTTTTGCATTGTAGTATTTTGTTGTAAATTTTAGCAATGTGTGTGTTGTTCGTTTTGTGCATTTCTTAGTTTAGTTTTTGCATTTGTTTTAGCATCTCTTTTATTTATTTCTCTTTAAAAAAAGTTGGTTTTATTCATAGAAATGCCATTGTTTAGTCTGTTTTTTGCTCTATGTTTCAATTCTGTGCATTTCCAAAATTCTGTTCCTATTCCTTCCTCTACCACAACTCTACATCCCACTTTCATTTCTATTCATTTCCATACCAATCTTCATTGCCACACACAAACAAACAACCTGACCACGAGCAAGACCATAATTTCATTATTGTTCATCACAATCTTCCATCATCAAAATCAGTTCAGCAAGCACCCCATTCTACTTCACATGTACATCTGGTTTCTCCTCTAGGTTGGCCATCTACAACTATTTCACCACCTCACAACCAAAATTCCTTCACAAATTCCTCAGCAGAAAGCTCAAGCAAATCCCATTGACACCGACAGACACAACACCCCTTTCATTATCACAACTCTAACCATATCACACCTACTTCAAGCAATCTTCCAACCATCAAAACTGCTAGCCTACTTCATAAACTACACTGCGACTAGCCACACTTCATCCCACTGCTACATTACCCCTCCAATACATCTACCAGTGACCCCAAACCACATTGCCACTTCAAAACTGTCACTTCTGCGGTAACCACTTCAGTCAGCCTCCATCACGACAAGTCCAAACTGTCATCCACGAAATCATCCACACTTACAGTCTTCCACCAACAAAACCATTTTACATCCTCACTGATTAACCAAGGTCACTTCTTCAACCATCCTCTTCGCCCTTCTACAGCCAATTCCATTACCCCCTTCCCTTATAACCCGCAACCAACCATAGTCATACACAAAAACTCCATACAATTTCATCAAAACAATTCACCATAACAAACCGCAGCTTCGACAAACCCACAAACCCCAATCGCTGCTAATTCGAACTCAAACCATCACCAAAATTCAACTCACTGCAACCCTGAACCACCGAATTATCTGAACGAAATCCACTTCTCCGAGCTACAAAATCCACGCTGTCCTACAACCACCACCATAAATCACAAGCAAACCCGAGAAGAAACAAAACCAGTATTATCATCCTCCTCTCGAAAACCAAGCGAATTTGACAGAGTCAATTCGACATCTACCAAAAAGACTTTTTATGCATTAATTTCCTTCATCTTTCTGAGAATTTTGATTTGGTTTTAACAAAGGTTGCTACTATTCGCACCCCGTTTTACTCTTCTGGCCACCAAAACTAAAAGCACCACGACATTTACAATTTTCCTCTTCTTGCTACCATTTAATTTAATAACGAAAAAAATGAGGCCACCAGCACCTTCAACTAAATGTATGCAAATAATTCAAGGAAAAAAAATAACATAATACAATTTCATAACCACATTAGCAATTTTAATTTTTATAAATGAGTATTTACTTCGTCGGTTGTGAAATGATTCATAAATCAACATTTATATCTTTTTGGTTATTTGAACGAACATTTTGCATCATATTATCACAACTATGAGGTTTATCGTCCATTTTATCATCATTCAAATACTCCATCTATCAAACGACAACAAATAAAATAAAATTAATGTAAAAATTTGTAAAAGAAGATATATAAGTTATACAGATAAAAACCCTACAAGCCAAAACTTATATTATCATTCTCTGTTACAACGTCATCAAATTTAATGTCCTCCAAGCTTGAAATTTCCAATGGAGCGGAAGAAATATCCTGAAATGCCATGGAAAACCAAAAACATTAACAAATCCCTAATAACATGTTCTATATCATAATAGAAAACAATAAAAATCAAGCAATTTTAACCTCTTTATTGTCTTCATCTTCCAGCTCTAATAGGCACAGAAGAATATCTGTTTTTGTTGGGGTTTGAAATTGTAAAAAAGCATTGTTTTTTAGGAGAAGTACGGTGGTGAATAACTGAGTGAAAGAATAAGATTTGGTGGCCAGAAGAATATAAAAAATATTCATTTGTATTAAATTTTAAAGGTGGTCGGAAGTGTAAACCGGGGTGTGAATATTAGCACCCTTAACAAAAGAAAATGAGGGTTTAACCGGTAGAAAAGGTAAACCGGTGAAATTGGTGCGTTGAGCGAGTGTTTATAGGCTTACATGGGTTGCGGGTGTATGTGGGAACATTTTTATAATTAAGCTTTGTGAGTTCTTCAAAAAAAAAATCCTAACTTTTCTTTTTCTTTTAAAAAAAACTAAACATATGGATTTTGGTTAGGGTTCAACAGCTTTGTGTGTAGTGTTTGGATTTGCTTTTGTTTTCTATCTTTGCATTTTCTTTTTTCTTTCTCTTTTTCCAATTTAAATTTAGTTTAACTTTCCAAAAAAACTCTTGCCTTTCTATTGTGTGTGTGTGTGTATATATATATATACCGTCTTTTCAGGTTGCAGGATCAAAGGGACGTTATTTACTTGCTAAACTGCTTGAATTTGCCGCGCTTGCTTAGAAAAAAATTCCCCTTAAAAATAAATTGCTAATATAAATTTGAACGCTCAGGTATCGTGTTCTAACCTTTGTTTCTATTTCCTTGCATTGTTGTTTGCTTGCATTTGCACTCCCAAAAACAAAACAAAAGTTCATTCGTTGTTGCATTGTTAATTCACGTTTAATTTCTGTTTTGCATTCATCTTATTTTTGTTTTTATTTTTCTAAGGATATCGTTATATTTTGATAGATTGGTTTAATTCCAACAAATTATTTTCTCAGTGTCTAGATTACGACAGAGTAATAACGGCTTATAAATATTACGGTGATTCGTAGATATTATATCGGTTGTTCCTATGAAGGTACTTAAACCTTTGGCTGCATTGCTAGGGTGATTTCTGGTGCATCGATAACTCCTGTCCGTTAACTGGCTGAGAAATCTTTTGTTGAAATTAATCTAACCATCATTATATACTTTTAGAAAATTTGTAAATAAGTAATTTGCATTCATATAGTTGCATTAGGTTCATGCATATATAAAAAAAATACAAAAATCCAAAATCTTAAAAAAAAACAATTTTCTTTTGTTAATATTTCCCTTTCTCTTTTAAAAAGAAAACTCAAAAAAAAAATTCTTTAAAATGTCCCAATTTCCTTATTCCTACGGATTTTACGATAGTTGTGAACACCAATATACTCCATATAATTTTACACGAAATTCATATGGATATTTTAATAACAACTATTGTACAAACAATGTGGATTTTACACCACTAACTTTTCAAAATTTTCAAAATAATCCTGATTTTACACCACCAAATTTTCAAAATGATGATCAACCCTCAAGTCCTGAAACTAGTATGCAATGTTTGCTTGAAGCACGTCAAAAATTAAATGAAACCATTAATTCATTAATGTGTAACAATTCAAGTCAAAGTTTTCAAGATAATCAAATAAGCGTGGGGGTATTTCAAAATAATCCTGATTTGGCACCACAAAATTTTCAAAACAACGATCAACCCTCAACTTTGGAAAAAAGTATTGAAATTTTACTTGAAATTCAAAGAATGAATGGTTTGTTTATTTCAAACTTGTACAACAATTCAAGTCAAAGTTTCAAAATAATCAAAATTCAATTTCAATTCCAAATTCAAGTGATGTGATTATAACCCTTCCCAATTCAATTTCAAACTCCAAAATGAATCTCAAATTCAAAATGGAAATGTGAATGAATTTTCAGATGATTTTGGCAATATGAATAATTTCAATTATGGTGCAAATGAAAACTTTTGCTCTCAACAATTTCAAATTAATAATTCTCATGTAAATTATGATAATTTTGATTTTGTTGAGCAAATGAACGAAGATGACTATGCGGATTTGTTGTATGAAAATTACTTTAAATTTTGTGGGAAACAAAATCAAACCCAAACGTGTAACGATTCGAACAATAATCCACCTTTGCCTACAATCGACGATTTTGAAATAACAGCTTTTGAAATTGAAAATAACGATCTTAACGAAGTTGTTAATAATACGATAATTGAGCTGGATTTCAATTCTTTTGAGAGTGTGGAACAAAATTTAGAATTTGATCTTCCTTTTTCTAAAAATAATGAACTTCAAACCACAGCTTTAGAATTTGAAAATGATTTATGCAATGAAGTTGTGAATAATTCAAAGGTCGACGAACACGAATTTTTTGGACTTTTCGAAGATGAATTGAATTCTAAACGAGTAGATTTGAATCACCATTTTGATTTCGAAATCGATAATTCTAGAGAATTTTTCAATGATAATATTGAAGTTCAAACTGGTGAAATTAAACGTGAAATTCAATCAATTATTCAATCTACCCCAAGAATCATCGAAAATAAACCAACTCATTTGATTTTTAATAAAACGACATTTGTTTCCAAATCTACGTCTAATTTTGAAAGCTTTAACGATTTGGTTTTTCGAGCTTAAGCTGTGTCTCTCATACTTGAAGAGATAGATGAATCGATCTTTAGAAGACCGTTTCATTACTTCTTGTCAGTATATTTTTTGATATACTGTAAATATTTTTTTTCCTTTTCTCTTATTTATATAGGACATATTTTCAAAATTTTCTTTTCTTCTTCCACTTGGGTTGCCTGTGGGGACACAGTCAAAATCATGTGTGGGGGGGGGGGGGGGGGGTTCACATTTATTTTGGTTTTGCATAGTTTTTTCTTTTCTTTTTCATTCGAGAAAAAACAAAATTTCAAAAATAAAAATAAAAAAATTGCATTTTAATTTACTTTTAAATGGGCCCGATGAAGTAAATATACGGTTGGATCGTTCAATTAAAATGTTTGGAAATGTACTTCTCTTAACGGATAACGGAAGAAAAGTTTGAATTATGAGCAAATTGGGTGTAACTGGTATATAGGGAAATTCGTAGGTGATGAGTATGAAATGTGTTCTAAATTGTAATCCGATTAATTGAATGGTTGATTTAGACTACTAGCGATAACATTTTAGATCTTTAAAGTGAAGTTGTGCTAAGATATTCTCGCTTAACTCTCTCTCTCTCTCTCTCTCTTATGTTGAAAAAAATAGAGATAACAAAAATACAGAAAAAAAAGAAAAAGAATAAAAGATAATATATATAATAATAATCCAAGGGTATCCAACATTGCTTGTAAATCTGGTGTTAGTATGCAAATCCGCCAAGCTCTGTCTCAACTCAAACATCAGTCCGCGAGGCAATGCATGGGTAGGATACCTTGGTCTCATTTTATGAGTTGGACACCTAAGGATTACTGACATCTTGTTGACAAATTCAGCGTCGGTCTGCACAATCCGCCAAGCTCTGTCCCAAACTCTCACCAGTGGTATACCTTGGTCTTTTCAGTTAGGTGTTTGTAAATAGCAATAATGTATATATTTTTAAAAATAAAGAGAGAGTAAGCACTAGAAATCCAAGCGTTGTCTTCACTTATTTGACCTAACTTGTTAAGCAAAAGGAAATCGAGATGCCATTTTACGATTGTTGATATCGATTATAGAATTAATTTCATATTTGCACTATGTTTTCAACTGAAATAACTGGCCAAGCTGGAGGAGTTTGTATTGATAACCTGACTTTTGTATGAAGTTTTGATTAGTAATGGACTAAAATTTCATAGTGACGACCAAAATTGTATTTAACTCACTCGTGTTAAATTTAAAAGTAAGTTACCCATTTGTAAATATTCATTTGAAAACATGCATTCGTTTTGTAAATATTTTCAAATCTTGCATTTTGTAAATATATTTTGCATTTGGATTTTTTGGGTTGTAAACCCTCACGAGATTACACTTGTCCTACTGGGGACACCCAAAGGTTTAACGACTTGTTGTATATGCTCAATGCAATTGTGCTCCCTACGAAAATGGATTTATCTTTTTTTTGTTTACTCGAGGATGAATAAAAAGATAAGTGTGTGGGTATTTGATGTGCATGAAAATATGCACATGTATATTCATACATTTATTCTTGTTTTAATTAAACAAATAACATAAGTGGGCCATTTTTACAAGTTTTAACTAAAAACCCAAAGTTCTCAAATGACCATGCATTCATCTTCATATTTAAGGAAAACGGTCATTTGTGCATGTATTATTTTATGATAAAATTTACTTGTTTACTTTCATGTGTCATATAGGAATTTAGGAGCAAAAATGAAGTATACACATGTAGTTTACATGGCGATATGCATGCACAAAATAGATACAAAGAATTGGAGATGGAATTAATTCATTCACTACTTAGTGGAGGACCCTACCTACCCATTATCTCTCCTTCCTTAATGTTACAATTAAAGACTAATTGGATGAGACAAAAGGCTTCATGCATTCTACATGACTTATTAGTGGCTAAAACAAGATTAGAAGCTTCATGAAGAGGTATTTTTGGTAATCCCCAACAAAAGTGACTGGGTTTTTAGGGTTTATAACATGTATAAATACCCCCTTTATGTTGATGTAAATGCTACAATTCTCTCTTCTCTTTTATCCACTTCTTTAGTTTAGTTGAGAGGAGCAAAACTCTCTTTTTATTTAAATGGCCACTTAGCCATTTTCTTCTTATGTAATTTTCATGTTAATGCAATTTTAATTAGTTGTCTTTTATTTACATGTTCTTTTCTTTTATGCAAGTAGCTTAGATTTATTTTATGCAAATAGTCTAGATTTATTTATGCAATCTACTTTTGTTGTCATGATTACATATATTAGAGGCTGATCCCTTTCAACTTGGGGTTAATGAAGCTCTCTTGATTATGTAGATGCAGCATAATACGTTTATTCATGCTCTATTTTTGTGCTTCATGTCATGTGGATGTTATTGGTTTTGTGTTCATTATTGAATTTGATAGCCTATATTATTGACACCAAATAGGCTATGCTTTGTCTTGTGTTCACTAATTACCTCTTCATCTACATATGATGATAAAGTGGAGGTTGAAATAAAAATTTGATGGTCTATAGTTCTAATTAATAATACATAGGTCATGCTTAGAATATATTTCAATTTCAACTTGTTCATTTTTCATTAGAACTAGTAAGGTGATTTTGTGGGTATGTTATAGTTTTACAGTTTATGTTGTGTTATATAATAGCATGAATAAGCTATACTTATAATAATCATATCAACTAAATACACAAATGACCATAAAAGAGAGATCATGGTTTCATTTTATGTTGATTCATGTGATCTAAAAAGTGGATTTATTCCTAAGTTGTTATTTTACTCTCATATTCTTAGCTATTGTAACGACCCACATTCTACGTATCGGAGGATCGTGGAATGTTTATATCATTCACATACGAGGTCATATGGTTGTGTAACTTTGGGGAACGACTATTGGAGTCATTTACCTTGTTCATGATTTTTGCCGAATTTTAAATGACCGTTTTGCCCCTGGCGAATCTTGTTTTGCCTATAACTTTTGAATGGTAAGGAGTTTTGACCTAAAACCACTTCCATTGCATTTGGATAATGGTTTACCTTTCAGTAGAGTGGTCACATTAACCAAACGGACTTATCGTTTAGGAGATATGGTCGAAATAAGGTTTGAAGATTGAAAACAGCTTAACGGGGATTAATTAGGTGATTAGTGGTTAGGCCCATAACCCATTTCGGGGTTAGGGTTATGAGAGGGCTGAAAGCAGTTAGAGGATGATTCATTTTCATTTTCCCAGCCGCCACTTACCTTCCACTAACCCTAGTAATGACCTCCATCCTCTAAATTCATCCCTAATCACTTTCTAATCACATATTAGCCAAATCTACATCAAATCAAGGTGGATCAACATAAAATCGAGATAGAGCTGCTGGAATACATTGGGACCCATGCCAAATCAGCTAAAGTTTCAGAACTGGAATTTATTTGTGGCTAAGGTGAGTGATTTGCACTTTTATTCACTAATTACGGCTAATTAGGGGTTATTATTGATAATTAGCGAAATTATACGTCATAAAAATCTAGAAAAATATGTAGAAATTGTAAAATATTATTTTATATCACTGATAAAAATTTGGGTTAATTTGGATTAAGTTTGCTAATCCTATTGTTAAAACACGCTTAAGGGGATTAAATGGAAAATCATGCTTTTGGGGTATGTTCGATCTAAAATAACACATATGCTTGATGTTTAAATATTTTTGATTGATCCTATATGTTGCTACTACTGTTTGTGATGCTTTGTGATTGTTTAGTAAAGTTAGAATGGTCGAAAACGCCGTCGTGTGGCGTAAATAGCTTGCTGGAAATGGAGCAGGAATTCGGATCGGACAGGAGGCGGAGGGTCGGATCAGATCGCCCCTGGGGTCGTGAGAGCTGAATCATGAACCGATCCATTTCCCATGAACAGAACCGATTGCCTTGAAGTCCTTGAGCACCACCACGAGCCCTGCATCACAAACCAGTTACTTCCACGAACCGATACTAGGACCACGAACAGCGAGCCAATGCCATGAACTGGAGGAGACCCGACACGGATGAAGCCCACGAACCGTGAAGTATCTCGAACCGACCCATTTGCCTCGAACCGAAATGCACGAGCCGATGGCCGTGAGGAAGCCACGTACCGAGGCCATGACCCGGAGTGCCATTCATGAGCCGACCCAGAGCTTGGAGTTACGACCCGAGCAGGAACCACTCACGAGCCGAGTTGGAGCCACGAACCGAACCGATGAGGCACCACGAGCCGGAGGAGGACTACGAACCGAACTACGACGAGGCACCATGACCCGAACCTCTTCAGGGAGAACGAACCGAACCGCTTCAGGAGGACCAAACCGAACTGAGAAGATCAAAATCCGAGATGCAAAGGAAGTCCAGATGAGAAGTGATGGCTCAAGATCCAAATGAGGATCAACGGGTTAACTTCTAAAGTTGGGCTTTGCTGTGGGACGTGTGCAAAGGGGTTATCGATATCTATAACTTTGGTTCACTATTGAGGTAGGAGGCATTAACTATGGACCAGTGGGGTCAGAGGTTGCATGGAGTCGTACTCCATCAAGGCCCCCAAAGGCAAAGTTGTCGTAGTGATAGTTGTACGGAGTTGTCATCATGGCCCCAATAGTTCTGGTGATCAAAGTGGCGGATATCGTATGCTTTACGCACTTAGTGAGTGACGTGAGAATGATTGCTATGTTTGATGTTTTCTATCACCATGACACACACACTTCCATTTTTTTACACTTTATGTTAGTGTTACCTTAGAGTACTATACATCCTGTTGTGCTAACTCTTTGGTTGCAGGTCCAGGTTTAAGTATGATTATTTATACCTGTTATTGTTCTGTTTTGCTGCTATCACTCATACCATACTTTTGTCTGACCCAGGGTTTATGTCTCTTCTTATTACTCTGGTTGCTCCTAAACGAGCAGACCAGAGATAGGTTATGTGGTATGCACGAGTAGCTGTCCGGAGACGAGCAAGAGGCTTACACGTACTATTTACATGTATTATCCCTGTGTTGTTGATGGTCACTGCTTTGGGCATTAGTAGTGTACCTTTTCTATTTTTCTTTAGAGATAGTATTTTCAAGTTGTAATAATGGTTTGGATCATAAGCTATATTTTGGATTCCGCTGCTATAATGGTTTAGTTTTCAGCCTATGCACTGTCTCGCCTTTTTTATGTCAAGTTATGTTACTATTATATTTTATTCCTTGCGCTGTGAGATATACTACATGTTCTTTGGTGATTCATAATTTCAAATCCCTTTCTTTTGGTGACCATCCCATGTTAGTCAAGCATTGGCACAATGCATTTCAAGGGAAATGTCGGCTGGTGTGGGGCGGGCCGTCACAGCTATCTTAGTTTGTAAATTTATTTTAGTTGTAGTTGTAGTTAAAATTTCACTCGTATTTGGTTTGATTTGATTGAATATAATTAAAATTATTTTTTCTCCATGGATAAACTCGTACTCTCTAACATACTACAAGTGTACGTCATGCGCTTGCGGTTTTATACACTTCATGATGATTTTCTAATCGATGGAAATACCGTTTACAAACAATATATGTCGATTTCAACGTCTTATGCTGCTTGGTTTTGATTAGTTGGTCATTTCGTTTGGGGTGACCAATGATTCGGCGTACTTTTTGTATTTTCGGATAATATTCCAAGATTTCCTAGTTGGTTGTGCTTGTATTTCTTGATTGCATTTTCATCTTCTCACATACAAAACAAAAGCATCCGAGATGTTTGTGTTATCGGTGTAGAGAGTACACCGATTATTGGTTGGCATGTTGGAGTTTCACTTCAGGTTGGGAAAAGTGAGGTACTAAGATTACATTGCCTAGTGTAGGAAGTCGTCATCAATCCTATGAAGGCTATGATGGTAGTATCGGGAGTGTAGGTTGTTGTGTTCTAGTCGACGGTTGAAGTTGCTTGTGATGGAATATTCGACTCTCGATTCATAGTCGATGGCGGCAGAATTTGCAATGGAGTTTTAGAGGCGCTATTTTTAGGACGGAATTGAAGCTATTGATGGTGTTTTTTACTCTTCGAGTATGATCTTGACCTTGATCGGTATTATAGTTCAAATTCCTAGCATCCCAGTGTTGTTGTCGTGTTGGCGATGTAGCAATTAAGGAGCGGTATTCCACTAATGGGCATCACTCACTTTTCTTACTGGTTATAGTTACTTGAGATTCCCATGTAAATTGAGGGAGCGATTTTTGATGGTTTTCTTTAATAGGTTGCCCAGGATTTGAGGGTAGCATGACAGCGCTTGAGTTGTTCTTGATTCAGTGACGACAAATGCTAAATATATCCATTATTCTAGCGGAATGACAACTGTTATGTTGAGTCATATATGGGTTTGATGTCAAACTAGTATCCTGCATGTTAGGGTATACATGGATGCTATTTTTTATGATTGCTACTATTTTATTGTGCATGATTGATTGTTGCTACTTTACATGACCACTTTATGCTTACATGATTGTTAGGCATGCAGGATAGTTGTTTTTGTTATGACCCATTGTTTCCATACATGACTTGATAAGTTTTTTCTTTGTAGGTTTATACTACCTTGTTTAACCCTCTTTGTTGAGTACATGTTTAGGTACATTGAGCATGAGCTGATGGTTTGGATGCTTTCTCGCTTTTATTCACATCCAAATGCTAAGTTTGCTTTTAAAAGAGGTATCTAGTTGTGGTTTTTCCCTTGGTGCATTTTTTTGGTTTTATGCCCCATATATGGATGACGACTTTTGGGACTTTGTTTTCTTTTGTTGGTTTGGATCTTATATGGCGTGTTACGCAAAGGACGTACTACCAAAATTTCCGTTGAATTTAGCCAAAGTTGGAAGAAAAATCAAGATTTTGTTTTTGGATTGAATTGTCTTCCAACTAGTGGGTTGTCACTTTGTTCCTATTACCTGTTGGGTTGGGAATAAATGTACACCTAGGTGTTAGTTGGGCCACAATGGTTCTGGAATTTGTAGTTACGCTTAAGGATGGGAATTTTAGCTCCTTGCCAACTCTGAGTCTATTCCCGTCGTTGTGATCAATTTATTGTGCGATTATTGAGAGCGACAGAGGACCATTTGGTTTGTATCATCACTTACTCAAGATTGCTGGGTTGTGATGTTTAGTCCTTTAGGATATCAGAGACGAAATCCTATAAAGATAGGAGAATGTAACGATCTGTATTCTAATGATCAGGTATTTAAATATTTAATTTAAATATCAATTGTTAATTATTCAAGTGCGGTTTCAAAAGTGAATTTCACGAACGATCAAATTAGAACTCAAGACTTGTTCCATTGAATTCTGATTGTTTGTTACATTGAGAAAAGTATACGGATCACTATGTTTCAAGACTGCATGATTTGAGGGTTAAAACCATCTCGAAATACACAGAAAATAGTCTTTTTGGAGCACACTCTCGAATTTCGACAAACCTTGCACCATCGAAAGCATATTTGAAGGTGACATATGCCATTAAGTTTCATAGCTATCGGATGTGTCGTTTGACTGTATGGGACTGAAATGTGTGTCGTTTTCTTTTGACATTAAAATGAGACAAACAAACAAAACAGTCAAAATACTCCTATTTGCAATAGTGAGAACCAAATACCCGTTGACATTTTTCTTCCCATCGTTAGGTTATCACTCTATTGTCTCGTGGAAGCCCTTGCTTCCTCATTTCAAAAGTAAATAAAATCAACTCCTCATCCTTAAATCGTGAAATGTGGTTTGTTAGTCTTGTAATAAAAATCTCCACATTGCCATACTATTTTTGTGGCGTTTGATCATTATCTACTACGTTGGGTTTTAGAGCGCTGAATCAGGGTATTAAGTAATGAGTTGTGCGATGGGAGATATGGGGGCGAGGCTTGTAGCACTCGATTTGCCTCCATGTTGTGCACTAGTGACACTATCCTCTGATGGTCTGAACCCCTTTCAATTGTTGCGTCTTTTGCCTGGGTCGGAAAGAACTAGGTATGTCACGATTTGATTTATTGCTCTGGTAATGGTGATTGTGGCGTAGATGAGTCAGTTTTTTGCCAGAGATTGCATTAGTGTTTTTAGACTTGACTTTCATCAAGTGGAGTGTTGTGTCACTTGATTTTGATGCATGGGATTGGTGTTTGTGACATAGGAGTTTACACTACCATGAAATTAAGATTTAGGAAGAAGAAAGCTAAGGGTAATTTCATAATAGAGTTAATTGTTTAGTTTAATTAATGTCAATTTAAGTAGAGAATCTTGTGTTTATTATATCTCTTGCATACGAGGTCAGATTTGGACACCGTGTCTTCTACTGGACTCGTGTTGATAAGCTGAAGCATGTTTGGGCTGATCTGGTTGAGTTGAGCAACATTGTTTCTCTGTTTACTTTAGTTTTTTGTATATTATAAATGTGACGGCCTGGCCTGCACCAACCGACATTTACTCCGAAAGTGCGCTGTACACATGTCCAGTTAGCACGGAACGGGTCGTCAGAAGGAAAAAAGAAAGAAGGAAATGAACATACAAAGAACCTGTAGAATGTCTCACAGTGCATAGAATAAAATATAATAATAACATACTTGACATAAAACAGGAGAGACAGTGCATAAGCTGAAAATCAGAACTAAACATCATAGCAGCGGAAATCCAAAATATAGCTTATTACAACTTTCAAACTGTCTCAAAGCAAAAGAAAGATAAAAGAGGTACACTAATAATGCCCAAGTAGCGACCACCAACGACACAGGGAGAATGTGTATATATATATCATACGTGGAAGCCTCCTGCCCGCCTCCGAATCAGCTACTCGCGCATCACCAGCTAACCTGTCTCTAGTCTGCTCGTGTGAGCACCCAGAGTAATAAGAGGAGACATAAAACTCTGGGTCAGACATAAAGCCTGGTATGAGCGATAAGCATCTAAAGTGAACAATAACAGGTAGACTAAAAACATACCTGAACCTGGACCTGCAACCAAAGAGTTAGCACTACATACTGTACAACACTTTAAGGTACCATATCAAATGGTATAAAGATACGGAGGTGGGGAGGTGTGCATGTCATAATGATGGCAAGCAATCAAGCATAGCATCCATCCTCACATCTCTCACTCAGTGCGTAAAGCATACGATATTCACCACTTCGATCACCCAACATACCTTGCTACGATCACTTTGCCCCATGAATTCATAAATGGCTTCACTGCACTGATAACGTAGCCACTAGTTCCTTGCTATGTCCACTTGCCCCATGGAGTTATTCACCCCATCTGCGCTGGCTCATAGCCTTACCAATCCTTACTATGTCCACTTTCCCCATGGTGTTATTTACCCCATCTGCGCTGGCTCATAGTCTTACTACGCATCACCTTGCCCCTCAGGTCATAATGACCCTACTGCACTGATAACGTAGTCTTGCTACTATCACCTTGCCCCTCAGGTCATAATGACCCTACTGCACTGATAAGTAGCCATCACTCATTCTTAGTGGTGAATCGAAGTTATGAACGTCGACAACTACTTAGCACACGTCCCGCAGCAAAGTCCAACCATGAAGTGAACTCATTGGTTCCCAACTGGATCCTGAGCTCTAACTTCCCATATTGGACTACCTTTGCATCTCGGGTTATTGGTCAATACTGGGTCGGGTCGGGTTCCTCCTCAAGCCATCGGTTCGGGTCGGATATCCTCCATCTGTTCGGGTCGGGTCTTCTCCTGGTGCGGTTCGGGTCGGGTCTTCTCCTGGTGCGGTTCGGGTCGGTTGTCCTCCATCGGTTCGGGTCGGGTGCTTCGTCTTGGGTCGGGTCGGGTGTCATCACCCCTCCAGCTCGCGCCTCCGTTCCGATCTGTCCCCTCGTCCTTCACATGCTCCTATCTGATCCATCCTCATGCCTCCGCTCCGATCCGTCCTCCTCGATCCGATCCGTCCTCCTCGATCCGATCCGATCCCAGTTCAGCTAGCGTGGCCTTCCTTTTTGCCACTTTTTCCCCAAGTGTTGGGTTCCGATCCGATCGGATTCTTTGCTCAGTTCAACATATCCGATCCGAGCCCTATGTCCGATCCGATCTGAACCCTGCACTGTTTTCTGAAACTGTTCCAGCAAGTGTTTACGCCATTCGACGACGTTTTCGACCATTCTAACTATTGAAATCAATCACAAAGCATTTCATACAGTCATAGCAACATGTATAATCAACCACAATCATCAAAACATCCATATAATAGGCTAAAATGGATCAAACATACCAAAATCCCATATTTCCCCTTAAGCATGTTTAGGTGAAACTAATGATAGGGTTAGCAAAACTTAACCAAATTAACCCAAATTCATATCAGAGGTCTAAAACATCATTTAGGAATTTATAAACATTTTTCCCGAATTTATTAGTGTATAAATTCGCTAATTACCCTCAACTAGCCATAATTAGTGTAAAACTATGCAAATCACTCACCTTAACCACAAATAAACTAAGATCCGAAATAATTCTCTGATTTGATGTGAATCTCAATGCCAAACAGCAGCTCCTATGTTGCTTTGGTGAAGATCTTCCTTGATTAGGGGTTGCTAAGCTTAATCCTTGACCAAAAGATGATTTGGAGGTGATTTAGAGGTTGGAGGCCATTTTTAGGGTTCCTTGGTGATAAGTGGAGGCTAGAAAACTGAAATGGAATGATCCTCTATCTCATTTCAGCCTCCCCATAACCCTAATCCCGAAATGGGTTATGGGCCTACTCACTAATCACCCGATTTGGCCCGGTTAAGCAGTTTTTCACCCTCCAAACCTTGTTTCAGCCATATCTCGCAAACGGTAAGTCCTTTTGGCTATTATGACCACTCTACGGAAAGGTAAATCATCAAACGAATCAAATGGAAGTGGTTTCAGGTCAAAATTCCTTTCCAATCAAAAGTTATGGCCAAAACAGTACCAACTAGGGGCAAAATGGTCATTTAAAAATCGATAAAAATCATGAACATGGGAAATGACTCTAATGGATGTTTCCCAAAGTTACATGACCATACGACTTCATACGGGAAAGAAATAAATATTCTACGATCCCCCGATGCGTAGAATGCGGGTCATTACACTCTCCCCCCTTAAGAAATTTCGCACCCGAAATTTCCTAATCAAAACACACACAAAGGTTCCGCATGCCTATCAATCATAAAACAACAATCAAACATGCAAAACAAGCAAAACAAATCTACCTTAGCATGCGGAAAAGCTAAATTACAAAGTAAATCTTACCAGGCAAAGAGTTCTGGGTATGCCTTCCTAACACTCTCCTCTGTCTCCCAAGTACAATCATTCTCGTCCTCGCCCCACTGAACCTTGACTAGCTTCACCGCCTTCCTTCGAAGTTGCTTCGTATCGTGCCCCACAATACGAATCGGCTTGCGGTTCCCAACCGCCTCAGGTTCTACTTCGAAGTCCTCTAACTGATCAGGTGAAATAGTCATATCTGAGTCGTGAACGAACTTCCTTAGCTGGGAAACATGAAATACATTGTGAACTCCCGCCATTTTCTCTGGTAAGCCAACTCTATACGCCAAATTCCTGACTAGTTCAAGAACAGGGAATGGGCCAACAAATCTTGGTGCCAACTTGCCTCTCCTTCCAAATCGTATCACACTCTTCAACGGAGAGATTTTGACAAACACCAAGTCACCAACGGAGAATTTCAAGTCTCTTCTCTTCTTATCAGCATAACTCTTCTGCCCATCTTGGGCGGCTTTCATTCTTTGCTGAATGATCTTAATCTTATCCGATGTTTCTCTCACCACATCTGGTCCAAGCACAAACTTCTCGCCAGTCTCTATCCAGCATGATGGTGAGTTACACGGTCTTCCGTACAAAGCTTCATATGGAGCCATACCGATACTGGATTGGTAGCTATTATTATATGCAAATTCTACTAGATGCAAATGGTCATCCCATGATCCACCAAAATCCAATATACAAGCTCTCAAAAGATCTTCCAATATAAGATTCACCCTCTCTGTCTGACCATCGGTCTGAGGATGATATGCGGTACTGAGATGAAATCCTGACCCTAGAGCCTCTTGCAAGCTTTTCCAAAACCCACTAGTAAACAACGGGTCTCGGTCACTCACAATGCTTTTGGGTACTCCATGAAATCTCACTACCCACTTCATATACAATTCTGCCAACTTGGCTGTCGTTCTGGTCGATTTGACTGGTATAAATCTTGCACTTTTAGTCAATCGATCCACAATTACCCAAATGCTATCATATCCCGATTTAGTCCTTGGTAAGCCATCGATGAAATCCATCGAAACTTGCTCCCATTTCCATTCGGGAATTTCTAATGGTTGCAACAACCCACTAGGCTTCTTTTGCTCGGCTTTATCTAGCTGGCAATTCATGCATTTGGATATAAACTTCCCAACGTCTCTTTTCATCCCTTCCCAGTAGTAAGTTCGCTTCATGTCTCGATACATCTTATTACCACAGGGATGTATAGTTAGTTTTGAGTGATGACATTCTCTAAGCACTTCATCTCTCAAACCATTCACGTTGGGCACAACTAGTCTTCCATTCTTTCTAAGCCATCCTTCTCGATCAAGCCCATACACATTCATCTCCTCATCGATACCCATCTCTAACTTGGAGATGATTTCCAATAGATTAGGATCGTCCCTCTGGCTGGAACCAATCCGCTCTATCAAAGTGGGTCTGATCGCCAAACTAGCTAGCATAACTGGATCCAATTCGCACTTTGGTCTGAAATCAAACCCCGCGATATACTCTAGTTGCTTCCATTCAAGAAACATTGCCCCTAAGCTGGCATGTCTCCTGCTCAAGGCATCGGCTACCGCGTTAACTTTCCCAGGTGTATATGCGATATCAAAATCATACGAAGCCAAGAACTCTAACCATCTCTGCTGCCGGAGATTCAGATCTTTCTGGGAGAAGAGATACTTTAACGACTTATGATCGGTAAACAACTCAAATCTTTCTCCCAAGAGATAGTGTCTCCACATCTTCAGCGCAAATACAATCGTTGCTAATTCCAAATCATGGGTAGGATACTTCTTCTCATGCGGCTTTAGCTGTCGACTAGCATAAGCTACAACCCTACCTCCTTGCATCAATACAGCACCCAGTATGGTACCACAAGCATCTGTGTATACCGTCATCTCTTCATTCCCTTTAGTAATGACTAACACTGGTGCACACGTCAACTTTTCCTTTAGACTCTTGAAGGCATCCTCACACACTCCGTCCCAGACGAAGGACTGATTCTTCTTAGTCAAATGAGTCAACGGTGCTGCTATCTTGGAGAAGTCCTGGATAAACTTACGATAATATCCAGCTAACCCCAAGAAACTTCTTACATCTATTGCATTCTTGGGCGTAGGCCAATCCTGTACCGTAGCCACCTTCGCAGGGTCCACGGCAATACCACTCTCTGAAACAACATGACCCAAGAATCTCACTTCCCTTCTCCAAAAATGACACTTAGAGAATTTCGC
The DNA here is from genome assembly GCA_030737875.1 of Allium sativum. Lineage (NCBI taxonomy): Eukaryota > Viridiplantae > Streptophyta > Magnoliopsida > Asparagales > Amaryllidaceae > Allium > Allium sativum. Next base: position 565,346,030 of record CM060920.1, on the reverse strand, counting down.
TTTCAATTGGTGTTTCCTCAACACCTCCATCACTATCCTCAAGTGTCCCTTGTGTTCCTCCTCTGTCCTTGAATAAACAAGGATATCATCCACGAACACAAGAACAAACTTATTCAACTGATCTCTGAATACTCGATTCATAAGATCCACAAAATAGGCTGGTGCATTGGTCAACCCAAATGGCATGACCAACCACTCATAAAATCCAGACGGCGTCCTAAATGCCGTTTTCGGAACACTCTCATCTGCTACTCGAAGCTGATGAAATCCTGTCGCGAGGTCCAACTGGGAGAACACTCTTGCTCCTTCCAGCTGATCAAACAAATCATCAATCCGCGGTAGAGGATACTTATTCTTCCTCGTTACCTTATTCAACTCGCGATAGTCCACACACAAACGAAGGGAACCATCTGCCTTAGTGGCAAACACCACTGGTGCTCCCCACTCGGAGACACTCCTTCTAATAAATCCCTTCTTCAAAAGATTGCTGACTTGCACCCCGAGCTCTCGCTGCTCCCTTGGTGCCATACGACGAAGTGGCATCACTATAGGTCTGGCATCTTTCACTAAATCAATACGGAACTCAATCTCTCGGTGTGGTGGAAGCCCGGTCACCTCCTCGAAGACGTCCGGATACTGGCCAACCACGGGCACATCTGACAACTCATCCTGCGGGATGTCGAGGGAATTTACAAAACTAGCCATAACCCCATCACTAGGTAGACTACCAAACACTACCCTCCGCCCATCATCCGCCCTCACTGTCACCAAAAAGCCCTCACAGTCTACCACCACCCCGTATCTTTGGAGCCAATCGACTCCCAATATAATGCCATACCTAGTAAAGCCCAAAACAAAGCAATCACAAACAAACATACATCCATGACTCGATAAGACCAAATTCCTGCAAATCATACTAAGGCTAGTCGAACCACCAATCGGGTTCGTCACAACCAATGGTCTATCGACTATCTCGGGTTCCAGTCCCATCCTATCTACCAGGTCACTAGATATGAAGGAACAGGAAGCCCCAGTATCAAACAAAACTCGAACTGGTACATCATAAATAGAAAGCATACCTTGAATAACAACATTCTTTCCTTTCTCCGCCGCAGTTGGGGCATTCGACGAAGAAGGAACATCATCAATAGCATATGCTTTCACAATCTGCTTCTCCTTAAGAGGTTGCGGACACTTATCCTTGAAATGTCCCACTTGACCACAGTTGAAGCACTTCTTATCCGCTGGCTTGGCCCGACAATCTTTAGCATAATGGCCCTTCTTACCACAGCTGAAGCACTCAACATCTTTCTTGCTCTTTTTCTGGCCACCTTTAGATTGGTCATGTTTCCTCTTATTCTGAGAGTTATTCTTGCATCCACCGCCTGCTTGCGGCTTTGGCCCTTCTGCAGATGCAGCCTCAGTCTTTGACTTAGGGTAAAGACTCTCTGATCTCAAAGCTTTCCCCACGATCGATTCAAAAGTCTCATCGATGTGGTTAATAAGCCTCTCCCCCAAGTACCCATCCAGGCCAGTAATGAACTTCTCATTCTTCTTTTCAGGAGTATCGATAAGAGACAGTCCATACTTCGACAAAGTGTCGAACTCAGCAATATAATCAGAAACTGCCCTTCCGTTTTGCTTGAGTTCCAAGAACCTCTTAAACAACACTGAATTCTCGGCAGCTGGGATAAACTTCTCGCTAAAGCGAGCCTTGAACTGATCCCAAGTAATCTGATCCTCTGGAGTAGCTGTTCTAATGGCATTCCACCAATTCATCGCTCGCCCTTGCAGCTGACGAGACGCTAGCCTTCTCTTCATCGCATCCTCGAGACCCAAGTCATCAAAGATACGGTCACAGCTATCCATCCAGTCTTGAACATCCGTGGCCGACTCCGTCCCGTGGAACGGTTTCCCACCAAGGTTAGTGTAATCTTTACACAACTTGGCGAAATCGACCCTAGGCGCCTGCACTACTGGGCCAACCCCAACTCCGGGATTGGGAACTGCCCCTTGCACTTCTCTAAGCATGTCTCTCATGAGGTTAGTAAACATCGCCCTCATGTCAGCGGCATTCCCTTGGTTGGTCCCTCTACCAGCACCCCTCGTGTCTCGGCTCATCGTCAATCTGAAAAAGGGAAACGATTAACGACCCCATAGTGGTGCTAGTGAAGTGCGACTTCATCTTTGTACTACTAATAGTATATACATAAATAGCTTTTGAAAACCAAAGTAATCACAAATATGCACTCTCATATACATACTATCTCTCCCTAGTGTCTTTCCCTAGGTTAACTACGCAACCTAGAGCTCTGATACCAAGTGTGACGGCCCGGCCCGCACCAACCGACATTTACTCCGAAAGTGCGTTGTACACATGTCCAGTTAGCACGGAACGGGTCGTCAGAAGGAAAAAGAAAGAAGGAAATGAACATACAAAGAACCTGTAGAATGTCTCACAATGCATAGAATAAAATATAATAATAACATACTTGACATAAAATAGGAGAGACAGTGCATAAGCTGAAAATCAGAACTAAACATCATAGCAGCGGAAATCCAAAATACAGCTTATTACAACTTTCAGACTGTCTCAAAGCAAAAGAAAGATAAAAGAGGTACACTACTAATGCCCAAGTAGCAACCACCAACGACACAGGGAGAATGTGTATATATATATCATACGTGGAAGCCTCCTGCCCGCCTCCGAATCAGCTACTCGCGCATCACCAGCTAACCTGTCTCTAGTCTGCTCGTGTGAGCACCCAGAGTAATAAGAGGAGACATAAAACTCTGGGTCAGACATAAAGCCTGGTATGAGCGATAAGCATCTAAAGTGAACAATAACAGGTAGACTAAAAACATACCTGAACCTGGACCTGCAACCAAAGAGTTAGCACTACATACTGTACAACACTCTAAGATACCATATCAAACGGTATAAAGATACGGAGGTGGGGAGGTGTGCATGTCATAATGATGGCAAACAATCAAGCATAGCATCCATCCTCACATCTCTCACTCAGTGCGTAAAGCATACGATATTCACCACTTCGATCACCCAACATACCTTGCTACGATCACTTTGCCCCATGAAGTCATAAATGGCTTCACTGCACTGATAACGTAGCCACTAGTTCCTTGCTATGTCCACTTGCCCCATGGAGTTATTCACCCCATATGCGCTGGCTCATAGCCTTACCAATCCTTACTATGTCCACTTGCCCCATGGAGTTATTCACCCCATCTGCGCTGGCTCATAGTCTTACTACGCATCACCTTGCCCCTCAGGTCATAATGACCCTACTGCACTGATAACGTAGTCTTGCTACCATCACCTTGCCCCTCAGGTCATAATGACCCTACTGCACTGATAAGTAGCCATCACTCATTCTTAGTGGTGAATCGAAGTTATGAACGTCGACAACTACTTAGCACACGTCCCGCAGCAAAGTCCAACCATGAAGTGAACTCATTGGTTCCCAACTGGATCCTGAGCTCTAACTTCCCATATTGGACTACCTTTGCATCTCGGGTTATTGGTCAATACTGGGTCGGGTCGGGTTCCTCCTCAAGCCATCGGTTCGGGTCGGATATCCTCCATCTGTTCGGGTCGGGTCTTCTCCTGGTGCGGTTCGGGTCGGATCTTCTCCTGGTGCGGTTCGGGTCGGTTGTCCTCCATCGGTTCGGGTCGGGTGCTTCGTCTTGGGTCGGGTCGGGTGTCATCTCCCCTCCAGCTCGCGCCTCTGTTCCGATCCGTCCCCTCGTCCTTCACATGCTCCTATCTGATCCATCCTCATGCCTCCGCTCCGATCCGTCCTCCTCGATCCGATCCGATCCCAGTTCAGCTAGCGTGGCCTTCCTTTTTGCCACTTTTTCCCCAAGTGTTGGGTTCCGATCCGATCGGATTCTTTGCTCAGTTCAACATATCCGATCCGAGCCCTATGTCCGATCCGATCTGAACCCTGCACTGTTTTCTGAAACTGTTCCAGCAAGTGTTTACGCCATTCGACGACGTTTTCGACCATTCTAACTATTGAAATCACAAAGCATTTCATACAGTCATAGCAACATGCATAATCAACCACAATCATCAAAACATCCATATAATAGGCTAAAATGGATCAAACATACCCAAAATCCCATATTTCCCCTTAAGCATGTTTAGGTGAAACTAATGATAGGATTAGCAAAACTTAACCAAATTAACCCAAATTCATATCAGAGGTCTAAAACATCATTTAGGAATTTATAAAAAAATTTCCCGAATTTATTAGTGTATAAATTCGCTAATTAACACTAATTACCCTCAACTAGCCATAATTAGTGTAAAACTATGCAAATCACTCACCTTAGCCACAAATAAACTAAGATCCGAAATAATTCTCTGATTTGATGTGAATCTCAATGCCAAACAGCAGCTCCTATGTTGCTTTGGTGAAGATCTTCCTTGATTAGAGGTTGCTAAGCTTAATCCTTGACCAAAAGATGATTTGGAGGTGATTTAGAGGTTGGAGACCATTTTTAGGGTTCCTTGGTGATAAGTGGAGGCTAGAAAACTGAAATGGAATGATCCTCTATCTCATTTCAGCCTCCCCATAACCCTAATCCCGTAATGGGTTATGGGCCTACTCACTAATCACCCGATTTGGCCCGGTTAAGCAGTTTTTCACCCTCCAAACCTTGTTTCAGCCATATCTCCCAAACGGTAAGTCCGTTTGGCTATTATGACCACTCTACGGAAAGGTAAACCATCAAACGAATCAAATGGAAGTGGTTTCAGGTCAAAATTCCGTTCCAATCAAAAGTTATGGCCAAAACAGTACCAACTAGGGGCAAAATGGTCATTTAAAAATCGACAAAAATCATGAACATGGGAAATGACTCTAATGGATGTTTCCCAAAGTTACATGACCATACGACTTCATACGGAAAATAAATAAATATTCTACGATCCCCCGATGCGTAGAATGCGGGTCATTACAATAAAACTGTGTTTTTAAATGTAAATAAATTTTAAATTGGATTTCTACTTTAAAAAAATATAGCTAATAATTTTATAAATGGATTAAAATGTGTTTAAAAATATTTTAACATTAAATATCACATTTTCTCCCATTTGTACACTATTTGCTAATAGTGCTAGATTTTGGACATTTTGAGACATATCCCATTTTGGTTGTTTTAGATAAATTTTATTTATCCAACTGATGATACTAGGGATGTTTGCAAGTTGTTTCAGAAATTTTTGGTATAATTGATTGCATGGTTGCTTGTTTGCATAGTTTGGTTGTATACGCCATTAATTGGCGATTTAGGATTAGGATAGATTCTCGAAGTAGCTTCGAAACATGTATATCGATCTGAAGGCAGTATATAGACTCGTGGACGAGTAGGGTTTTGAGATGGAGGGAGACATGGACTCGATGACGAGTAAGATTTTGAGATGGAGGCAGTAGATGAACTCCATGAATAAAACTTCGAGATAGAGGCAGTAAATTGGCTCGACGAAGAGCATGATTTCGAGATGAATGCAAATTCTTTTCATTGGATGAGTATTTTGCCAATTTTTGTTAAGTACATGCTCTGAGTAGTCGTTAGCAATCACTATTAAGTGATCGATATCGACTACTATTGTTGTTTGTCATTTTGACCAACTATGACGCAGACGAGATTTCGAAGAAATGGACAGGATGACCCGCTCGATGGTGGATTCACGTGGATCTTCAATTGGATATCTTGGTATGATGTAGGAAGGGTACTTCGTCAAGGTGTATAGGTAGATGACCTAATCCGTGGATTGAGGCAGTGAAATCTTTAGGGTGTGCTGGGGGTTATGACTCTTTGATTTTGTGGCTTAAGTGAGTACGAGATGGATCAATGTTATGCAACTCGTGGTGTGACGAGGCTACAAGATTGATCAGTTTTAGGTAGCTAGTGGTGCAGTAGGGCTGTAAGATGGACCACTATGATAGGCAGTTCATGGGGTAATTAGCTGCAGGATAGATAATCATTAGGCAGTTCATGATGTGATAAGGTTACGAGATGGATCGGCGTTATGCAATTCGTTGCATAGAGAGGCTGTGGGGTGAATAAGAGTTATGCATTTTTTGTTGTAGCGAGGTTGCGGGATCATAGACCAATGTGATATGCATTTCATGGTGTAACGAAGTTATTGAATAGCGCACTCAAAGCAGGGCTATATATAGGGTGTACCCATATAACCATGGTGGGTAATCTTATACCCTTGGAAGTGGAGCCTAGGCTGAAAGGGCATGTAACGATGAGACACTGAGTTCGGATAATAGTGGGTTGGTTTGAGGGCTACTCAAACTAGATATGGAGCATAGAGCTTAGATGATTTGGGAGTGCCAATGAGTCGTTGATAGCTTAGAGTGTTCAGGTGAACTCAAAGCTAGGGTATGTATATGCATATGGGTGTACGCTTATGACCATTGACTGTGGTCCAGTACCCTATGAAGTTGAGCCTAGGCTACGGAGGCACGTGTCGGCGATACATGGAGTTCTATTAGAATCAACATCTCATCAACCCTTGACCGATGGTATAACCACTTATAACGGGTTATTAACATAAAAATATATTTAGGAGATGATATATAGGACTTGTTTGGTGGATGTTATGATTGTAATTCTTGCTTCTATCTTATTTCTCTTAATAGACAATCACCTCTAGGATTTTAGAGAAAGGATGGGAAGTATGGCCAGAGTAGGCTATTGAGGTTCTTCTATCCTATTACAGTTTCCCTTTTTGTTATTCTGAGTAGCATGTATTATCTTGGTTATATTTGTTGCCTTTGTGTAGTAGGAACATGATAGGTATAATTTTCCATACTTGTGTTCCATATATTATTATGACTCGTATAGTATTTTGGGAGTTATTTATTACTCACACTAGACTATCGTCTGACCCATGGTTTTATATTTCTTCTTATTACCTTGGGTGCTCATCGAGGTTGCTGATAAGTAGGCAAGCTGAAAGGTATTGGCATTGGTTCGAGCTACGGAGGTGGATTTGCATGAGGCGACACCTTTTCATATTATACTTGTATTATTGTTGTTTATTCCGCTGTGTTACACTATGGAATCTTAATAGTGTTATTTATTATTTGAGATAGTTTATCAATGAGTTTATTTAACTCTTTTATAAACTCTACTATTATTATGTATAACTGTATGAGCTTGTACTCTGATTATGTAGTTTATATAGTTATCACAGTCTTTCTTGTTATATCTATGGTTATTATTATATATTATTTGATGCAATATGAGATATTCGAATGTTTTTAGAATTGTACTTAGTTATTTTGGTTTCTTTTCTTCTCTTTATTTCTCTTCCCCTCTATTATATTTCCTTTCTTTTCTCTTATTTCTTTCTCCTAGCAACTGTTCTGCACCGATGGAATAGGGCGGTCATTAAAATAGTGCTTCATTTAGGGTATGTAACATATGTAAGATAATATCCATGATCATATGTGTTACTACCTAAACTAAAGGAACAAATACTTGATCTACAATCATTAAGCGAAGTAGATCATTCAAATATTTTCAGGTCAGTGTTAAAACCTTGCATTAGAAAAACATGTGCTAGATCCATAAGTCATATGAAGCTACTGCTTCAAGAATAATCATCAATCTACAAGACTTTTCCTGGTGAGCTCCGGCATATGCCATTTGGTGTGTCTTCCACCCTCAGTTCATACAACCTATATTACCTAATATTCCTAGCCATCCTTTACTATTATGCGTCTCCATTAATCTTTTTATATTAGCTTCATTAAGTCTACATAAGTTTTGATCACCACAAATGTTGATGATCGCTTAACAGAAATGTTCCAAAGATTCTAGTACTGTGCTTTCTCCTGAACTGAAATTCTCATTTTGAATATCTACTGGTCCTGCATATGCAAGCATTTTGAACACAAAAGTTAATTTTTGCATACCAGTCTAATATATGCATTGAGTTTCAAAATGAAGTATATGTCTTGTTATTGAATTTATTATGTATCTTAAGCAATAAAATCGGTGCATATGATTTTTTTTGAAATCATCATCAATGTAAAAAGGATTTGGATTAAAATAGTCTTCCATCAGTCTTTCATTGTACAAAAAATCATTTGCAATTTTTTTAGCGACGACCAACAATTGATCCACCATTTTTCCTACTTTGTTGACTATACTGTAGAGCAAGCAAGGCTATAACACTCTTTCATGATGGAAGTTGTCTTCCATCATCCCATCAAAACTATCTTCACTGTCCTCGAAAAATATAATATCCTAACCGACATCATTTTTGTAGTAAGAAATATTTTTAGACATGAATGAGCAAGAATGAAAAACCGTATCATGAGTATTTGTAACACTTGCACAATTTTCTTCTCTTAGCTTTAAACACTTTTTGAATTCAAAGACCATATGACTACATGACTTGGATGTCTGGATTAAAAGTGGCTGCAACATCCTATTATAGCCGGACACTATTGCCATGTTGCATGTTTCTTTATCTCTTTCCAGTATTCGTTTGTTTGAATTCAACTATCTTAATTAAAAGTTGTTAGGGTTTCCTATCACAGTTGGACATTAAAGGAACATCGCACTATTTCCACGTCTCTTTGCAGCATTGGTTTGTCTGAATTCGACGAGCATATGGCAATAAGATATGGTTATCTGAATTCAAAGTGGCCATAGTATTCTATCACAATTGGACATTATAGCCATATTGCACTATTTCCATGTCTCTTGGTAGCATTTGTTGTTTGAATTTATGGAGAACATGTTAGTAAGAGTTGGTTATCTCAATTCAAAGGTGGTCACAGTGCCTTTCTTAGTCAGACACTATAATATGTGATAATAAGCGCAATGGTTAAGATATTTATTTGATCTAATACTAAAAAGATTCCATTGTGTTTCAAAGAGAAGCTGGGTTCAAGATAATTTTTTTTGCTTATTACAAATACCTGTGACTTTCAAATGAAGCGGTTCGGACCGCAAATTTGAAACGATGACTTTAAATTGCCCATTTAAGGCCCAAGATTGTACAACTATACTAATCATCTGCATAACATTAGACCCTAATCCATCTCTATCTAGAACATCTATTACATGGTATATTGAAATATTAGAGCAACAATACGAGGATATGTGAAGAATAGAGCTTGGAACATAGATGCTTCAACTGTAAAATAGTCTATCGACAACAATGTAACATCCCAATATTTTAATAATAAGATTAACTAAAAAATTAATTAAATAGAAAAATAAGCTTATGAAATTGTCCGAATTTGGATATGGGTGTTACACCATTGAGATTGTGCCCATTTTCTAACTTGTTGAAATTTGAACTAACACAAAAAAATTATACAAGAATTCAATTGTCAGAAGTTAAGGTCAATATATGAGTTTTTATGGCAAGTTCAAAATTGAAAATAAAAAAACCATCATGGATCAACGCCTCTTCAGGGCCAATTGATTGTGGCAGTCGGCCGCCCAAGGAGGATGGACGACTCATGTTTTTCATCTGGTCTGGAAAATGGCCAGGTATTAAAAGGGAAGTCAGATCTGAGTTTTCTTTTATTTGGAATGTTTAATTTCGAGAAAGACCATTAGATTTGGACTTGTGACATGGCAAGTTAAGATTTAATCAAGCAAATTATATGGTTATAGATCCCTAGTGCACCTATAAATAGAACCCCTTTATAGCCATTTCATTCTATACATTTCTTGGATCTTTCCCTCTGGGTTCTCTCATAATTTTTAGAGGCTGAACCCAAAATTAAATATTTTCTTGACAAAGGAGAATATAAATAAAACCATTAGAAGGCCTAAGTAAGGGGATCAAGGAGAATAACAGGAATCCACAAAGGACCATAGGTGAGTGGAAAGTTACTATTTATGATCTAGAAAATTAAGAAATTAGGGCTAAAAACAGTTTTAGTTTACACTTTCAATATTTATCTTAGTTTCATTTTCAGTTTATTTAGAAATGTACAGTTACTTACATTTTATTTACATATGTTAATGTAGGTTGTAAATCTATAAATCTTATATTTAAAAAGTATTTTTAGCCCTATTATTTATGTGAAACATAACAGAAAAGAGATAAGTTTTCATGTAACACAGATTAAATAGAAAAATACATAATTTACAGAATTTTTTTTAAAACACATGTAATATATGTAAATCTATAATAAGAGATAGACTATTCTAAAAAGAATTAGAGAACAAGTTTTTAAAATTGTAGATAAGTTATGACTATTGTTATAATTAAAGAAAGAAAAAGAAAAGAGTAAATTTATTATAATATTAGTTAATGATAGGAAAGAGACAGTATTTAAAATAAAGGCTATCATGAAATAGTAAAAGACCCAAAGGTAAAGAAATATCATAATAATAAAACTTTCACGAATCAGTCATAAGGGAGTGAAGTGGATGCACTACTAAGTTATTATTTGATGCTGGGCCCGCACCATCGACAAATCAGACACGAGTGCCGGAAGGAGGTAAATAAGTAGCCCAATAGAGAATGGACCCTAGCCAGTGCATATCAACGATGACAAAAGCATGCAGTTTCGATTAGGGTAGATAAGATACTATTGTTTCTAGCGCTAGACAGATATTCATCAGAACAGGATGCTGGCTGTGTTTTAAAGAGAGTAAATAAGTGACCATAACAACCTTAGGGTGGTCCGTACAATGGTTTCACATTTGGGCGGATTCCGAGTTGGTGTAAAGGGAATCGACTATCACGCTAGCATCATGGTAGAAATCAGAGGTTGATAAGGATAGAATTAGGAGTCATCCCTTCCAGTACTTCGCTTCTATAGTTGGAAATATAATGCAAACAATCAAACTAAGTTACCATCTAAATAGAGCACAAAACTAAATCCTTATAACACTTGAAACTTTTGGTAAGTCTATCATTTCTTGATTATTCTCTTCCTAGTAGTCACTTACTATTCATCAAAATTTACGTTTGACCCATTTTCTATTCCTTTCCCCTATTGTCCTCACAAGGAAGTGCGTGAAGCAAGCAATTAAGATGGAACTCCTTGGAGTTTTATATTCTCTTTTATTGATATATTCACTTCATCTTTGTCATTCCATCTAATTTGGTTATGCTGGATTCGAGTGGGTATGTTTTGTTTTATCATGTACTCTAATAAAACTTAAGACATTGGGACTGTAAGACATTTTATGATAACTTCTTTACAATGCTGGTATTTTGAAAGTTAGTAAAAGAGTTTTCTCTAAATGTTTCCACTGTTATTTACTTATATTTTATGTTTTGTGAATCTTAGTCTCTATAAAGTTATCTTTGGTTGTACTCAGATGCTTTATATTCCTTGGTATGACTCATTAGGGCTGTGCCAAAGTGTGTGAGGGTGTCAAATTTGGTATCAATGCCTAATGTTACAAGACTCCAAAGAATTGGATTTTTAAAAAAGTAAACATTTTGAAAAAGTTTTCAAAATAAAAGTGCTTTGAAAAGTATAAGAGCTTCACAGAAATACCCCTTAAATCAAATAGATTTTCCTTCAATTCTTTCGAATCTAAAACACTACCATTACATTTCTCTTGCATAGAATGGAAGACGTCCTTAATATACCCGAGATTCCAAGTGTCGTGATCTACGTTTGGTTTCGTTGATACCTCTAGGCTATGACTCCAGCAGAACCACAAGAGAATGTGCAAGCTGAAGCACCCACATGTGAATCCCCTTCTTATCCACCTGTGGCAGTCAATTTTTGTAATAGCCCAAGTTACTTAACATCGCCCATACGAGGATTTTGTTAAGAAATATGAAGGGTGTGGGTATAATATAATATCACAGAGATAAAAAATTCACAATATAACATAAAAAACCAAAGTGGAACTTAAAATTTTATTTAAAGCAAAATAAAACGTGTTATTACATCATCGATCATAAAAAACACAACTGTCTCATTAAAGCAACATAATCAGAGTACCAAAATAAAAATCCCTCTCAACATCAAATACAGAAATAAGTCAAACATGGAACAATACATGTAAAATCAGATAATAAGACAAATGAGAATCTCCAATGGGATAAGCTTGGCCAAAACTCTATCATCTACTTGATCCTCCACCCTGAGAACCTTGGGGGGAGGAAGGGATTAGAGAGAAAGAAAACTAGTCAGACATAAAGCCTGGTGAGTTCTGTAATTACTAGCATGAGTGATAAAAGAGGAAATCTAGACAGAGTAATAATTTGAAGCACAATAAAGTAAAAAGAACTAGAAGATAGGAAAGAATATAGTCGATTGTCAAGTCATTCGATTTCTGCATCATTTGTTGCAACTCATAATTTGGATATATCATAATCCTACCCATCGATTGGCTCTTAAACCACAATTGTGATAACCTAGGAAAGTTATGGTCTTGGGTTTATCAGATCCAATCCAACAACTCTAAGGACATAACGTAAATCACAAGCATCACAACGTCTTATTTTCCCTAGTTGGCGCGATGCACGCTCACCGCCCCGCCGGAAGGCGCCCAAACCCACCTCGTTTAGACCCCTTTACTACCCAGTACAATATAAGCGTGCCTTCGCCCCCCCATGAGACCTCAGTGTAGTGTGATAAAAAGGAATAGACTGATATGTATCCCCAACAAAAATGCAATTTGACAAATGTCACCACCGTGCTTAGTCCCTAATTTAATTTACCAGCGCCAAGGCCACCATAGAATTATTGTTAACTGCCTAGCTACCAAAACCACCATAGAATTGTCAATAAACGCCTATGTCACTATACATTAATTTAATTGGCCTTTTATTTTCCTTAATCAACCTACCCTTGCTGCTGAAACAGACCACTATTACAAGCCTCTTATTTTCCCAAATCAGTCGTCGCTGGCAGAGCAGACTCCTGCTACACATTTTCTTAATAAGCAACTTTTTTTCTCTAATCAGCTTATTCTGCCGGAATGTACGGCTACTTCTTATGCTTATTAATTTATTTATTTTAAACTTAACGCTCAATTTAAGTTTATTAATAAGCCTAATTCTTCATGTAACTTTTTGTCATATCATAGGTTGCATGTAAATTTCAATTTATAGGTTGTCTACAAACATCGTTTTTGTTTAAATTCATTCTACAACCCAACCCCATTATTTAGCATCTATCCAATTACCATTTATTTAGTTTATCAAAGTTACAATTTAACTATCCTTTTATTTCATAATTACAATAATCCCCAATTTATCCTTTTTATACATAATTAATATTTTCCCCCAAATGTGCTTTTATTGTAAAATTCATAATTTTACCTAAACTTCACGTAAACAAAAAGGAATAATGGTTTAGGCTAGGTCTAAACTCAATGTGAAAATAGAAAGGAAAATGGCCTAGTCTCTCGCATGGTCTAGGGCTAAGATAAATAAGAGTAGATTTGAAATAGAACAAGGTTAAAACTGAACTGTAAATAAAATTATATGCAAAGAAAAAGGGATAAATATGAACTACATAAATTTACATTAACAGAATAGATTAATGAAATAGATAGAAGAAAGGATAGAAGCAGTACTCAGATATACATTGATTATTTACAGAAAAGAAAACTGAAATTTGAAGAAATCAACAACTATTATACTGTCAAAATAAACACAAATTCATATTGAACTTGTAATTACTAAAGATAGTCACAAATTTAAGCAAATCCAATAAGCCACAGAAGGAAATCTCTATATAAAAATATTCTCCAAAAATATGTGCAAAAACTTGAGCCTCAGAACTCCATTAAAATATTTGAGATGAAGGTTATGTAAGGTGGAGGCAGAGAATGGAGGAAATGGAATAGGGAGAAATAGGTTTAGGTTTGGAACTATATTTATAATTTAGCTAGAGATTTAGGATTGTTAGATTTTAGGTTAAAAACTTAGGCCATCAGATCAGAGGAAGTCTCCAGAAAATGCACCCAAAGCCAGCCCGAGTCGCACTAGAAACGTGCGCACCAGGTTGCGCACGTTACTGGAATGGGTCGACCAATCCTATGGGTGGGTCGACCCATGGGTCGACCCACTTGGGGTCTGGGCCGACCCCTGGGTTGACCTGTCTAAAGTCTTCGTCACCCCAGTTAATTATGATTTGAGGCTTAATTTATTATATATTAGTTCGTTGTTTATTCGAATTTCAAATTTCATTATTTCATATCTTCTTCACTTTAAGTCTGATTTTAAGAAACCAAATGCCTATTTTAGCCAGAATTTCATAACGAACCCAATGGCATAATCCCCATTGCCCATTTCTCAAAAATATATTTTATTTAAATTGCTTTCTTGAAATTTTGGGTTGTTATATTCTCCCCTCCTCAAAGGATTTCTTCTTCGAAATCTCCAAGGCTAGAAGAATGTTGTAAATAATATTACACCATCATCTACATCCATCTACTCATCCACCAATCATAGGTATGAATTGTCCTTAAGATTTCTAATGCATTTCATGGACATATGCAAAAGTGTAGTGTATATGTCCTTAACTAATGCAAGAAATTAGGTGGTCCACTGATTCAGTCGACCTTCTTTTATGCAATTTATGTCGATGCCATACGTCGAAAATGCATGCAAGAGAATCCTATTGGTACATAAAATTCTATATGTGTGTTACAACCACCATCAATATGCAACATCCATATGATAATCACCCAATTTTCATCCATAAATTAAAAGTGAATTAAAAGTGCGCACACACCCATATGCAATTATGTTAGTGTCCTAATTGTCGATCATTAATTAGTGCCTAGTGTGTGTGTATGCATCCATTGCATCCACTAGCAAACATTTGCATCTACGTGAATCCATCAAACATAACATGTCCTATAACATGTTTAAACTGTGTCCTACCATCCATAGGATTTCATAAGATACTAACTCTAAGGGTGGGCATAAACCGCCCCGCAATGCGAAAGCCGCCCAGATCGAACAATAAAAATGGTGCGGAAAACCGCACCGAATCCTCTCTATAAGGCAAATACCCCAAACTGAACTGATTCCCAACAATACTGTTTAGTTGTGGCTTGAATTATTACGCAACCGTATTAAACTAGAACGAACCGCATACCTACACTATAATGTTATGATAAAAATATGACTAATTTCTATCTAATATTTTAATTTTACCGGTACATATATAGATATTCTATTTTTAGCGTACACTGTTATTATATTAATAATAATCGTTACCACAAAGGGGGAAAATTATAGTTCTAGTAAGTATATTAGTTTCCATATCATTGTTTTGGATACGCTAATTATAATATTATTTGAGTTATTTTACTTAATGTTTATGAACTAAGTAACATTGATGGTTGGTTAATGTATTAAAACAATCTCACTTTTCATTCATTGTAAATTAAAGTATCCATATAGTTAAAAAATAATCTTTCAATTCAAGATAATACTATGCGATTTAACCTTTAGGTGACACAACACCACATAATGTAAATTGATGAAAGTAGTTCTCTTATTTCATGTTTAGTATGGGTTCAAACAAGACCGAACCAAAATCAGACCGTATAACATTGAAACTGAACTGAAATCGAACCATTTTAATGGTTAGTATAATAGTTTGTATTTTTAATTAACCGTTTAATGTGGTGCGGAAGCAGTTTGGACTCCAAACCGCACCAAACCTGCCCAACCCTAACTGATTCAAATGATAGGAAATGGATAAGGTTCAAATCAAAACTAGGAAAGAATTAAGAGCATACAATCAAAAAGGAGTGGAAAAGATGCTTGAATCCTTTCCACCGATTCCCATGTTGCTTCGTTGCTATCCTCTCCCCATTGAACCTTGACGAGCCTAATCTCTTTATTCCTTAACCTCTTTATTTCAGAATCTAGAATTCGCCTAGGCACTCGCTTGACAAAAGCCTCCTTTTCGACCTCAACCTCCTCTAAGGTACTTGGCTCTACTACTACCGAAGAATCATGTAGGCATTTCCTAAAATGCGAGACATGAAATACATTGTGAACCCCTATCAGTCTCTCCAATAGTGAACCCTATAGGCCATTTGGCTTTTCCTTTCTACTATCGTAAATGGCCTGATAAACCTCAGTGCTAATTTCCCAACTGAGCCAAACAACACCACGTTCCTAAGGGGAGTTACTTTAATGAAAACCTTATCCCCTACGTTGAACCTAAGATTTGACCTTCTTTTGTTCGCAAAAGAATTTTGTCTTTCTTGAGCTGCTTTCATCCGTTTTCGAATTAAGTCGACCTTGTCTGAGGTTTCTTTAATCATATCTAGTCCAAGAAGTAGTCTTTCTGTAGTTTCCCACCAATAAGATGGTGATCTGTAGGGTCGTCGATACAAATCTTTGAAAGGTGCTATGCTAATACTCGTTTGGTAGTTATTGTTATAAGCAAACTCAACTAAGGGAAAATGCTCCTTCCAACTCCCCTTGAAATGATTAACCCTCTAGGTTTATCCATCTGTTTGAGGGTGGTATGCAGTACTAAGTATTAGTTGTGTCCCTAACCCCTCCAGAAGGCTTCTCCAAAAATCGCTGGTAAAGATTGGGTCTCTGTCACTAGTAATGCTTATAGGAACTCCGTGAAGTCGGACGATCTCCCTCAAATATATCAAAGCTAACCCAGCTACGGTTCTCTTATTCCTAATTGGGATGAAATGAGCGCTTTTGGTTAATCTATCCATGATCACCCATATGCTAGTACTGCCTTTACTCGATCTAGGCAAACCATCGAGACACTCTCTCACTTCCACTATGGCACATCTAGGGTCTGAAATAATCCACTAGGTTTCCTTTTCTCTGCATTAACTCTCTGACATGATATGCATCTTGCAACAAAATCCACCACATCTTTTTTCATCCTTTTCTAATTGAAGTCTCTCTTCAGATCCTTATACATTTCATCTCCTCCCGGATGGATGGTCATCTGAGAGTAATGGGCCTCCGCTAATATCACACTCGTCATATCTCCCGTGCGGGGTACACATAACCTGCCATCATGGCATAGCCATCCTCTCTCATCAATTGAGTATGTAGAAAGGTGCCTAAAGGTCTCGCCTCGACCTAAGAGGTCCAATATATTGGCTTGCCACTGATTATTATGCTGACTGGATCCAATTCGTTCTAATGGAGTGGGTTGCACCTCAAGCAATGCTAATAATCATGGTGCATAATCCATAAATGGTCTAAAATCTAAAGATGAGATAAACTCCTGACTCTGCCACTCTATGCATAATGGGCTCAAAGTCATCCTCCTTCTTAGAGCATCCGCCGCTACATTCCCCTTCCCTAGGGTATAAGAAATCATAGGATGCTAGAAACTCCATCCAACGTTGCTGCTTTAAGTTAAGATCCATTTGCAAAAATAAATACTTAAAAGACTTATGATCAGTATAGAACTCAAACCTTTCACCCAACAAGTAATTATTCCAAGCCTTAAGGGAGAAAGCAACATCTGCTAGCTCTAAATCAGGGGTAGGATAATTTTTCTCATGTACCCTTAATTGTCTGCTCCCATAATAAACAACCCTACCCTCGTGCATTAGGACTGCACCCAATCCTATACCATAAGAGTCTGTATACAGTATAAACTATATCCATTTGGAAGAGTCAACACTGGAGCGGTCGTAAGTACCTTCTTCAATCTCTTAAAGGAATCCTCGCAATCCATGTTCCATGAGAATACCAAGTACCTCTTAGTATGGCAGGTCAGCGGAGATGAAATCCATGCAAAGTCCTTAATAAATTTCGATAAAATCCCGCCAAACCTAGAAAGCTCCTCACCTTAGTCGCACTCTTGGGGGTGTTCTAGTTTTGCACATTAACTGTTTTAGCGGGATTTGTGACACCCTACGTCCGTTAATGTCACTCACTAAGGGAATGCATTAAGTTTCATGAAGCGTGATAGGTAAACAGAACATAAACATTACAAGACAGATATAAAATAGCAGTGGAATTAAAAGCTTTTATTTCATAAAGCACGGTTACACAATATGTCTGAAAATACATAAACTTAGTACATCATTAAAAACTTCTATCTTGTACTTTAAATATCAGAGTACAATAACAAAGAAAGCATAATCCCCAAATCATAAGCCGTAGTAGCAAATATAGAAGCTTGAGTGATACATCTAGAAGCTCCAAGCAAGACGATAGCAGAATCCTGACTAAGCCTAGGAATTCCCTCCTTTGAGAACCTGAGGGGGGCATAAGAAAGAAGAAGAAACAAAAAGGGTCAGATATAAAGTCTGGCGAGTCTAATTACTTTTAGCTAGTAAATAAATAAAAGTAACATGATAGGCATATAAAGTGGATAAGAGAGATCACTACATAAATGGCAGGTCTGACAAGGTAGACATGACAAGGTGTATATGCTTCTAATGATTACTCTGCACTGTTACTAGTATATCTAGAAAGAGATGATCCCTTCCACTATAAGTTGGTAGGCTTAGGTCATACATCCAAGTATACCCTAACCACTACCCTAATCGATTGGCTCCCTACTCCGTAGATATCCGGTGTTGGCCCCACAGTATGAGGTATCACTTCCTAAAGTGGAAACTCAAGATGTGCACAACCATATCTACTGGTGTCACGGACGTCTTAGCCCCCTCTGCCCGGCCCATGCACGCACATGTCCCAGGTCGGTTTGCATCATCCACACCATCTACCACGTTTGGATCTCTTACAATCAATTAGTAAGCATGCCTCTTCTTCGCCTAGTATGCAGTTCTTTACTTGATACCAACTCTGGGTTACTGACTGAAATGGGTCCCACACAATATGATACAAGCTCTCCCCTTTATCTTGTATCCCCACTAGGTTTTTCACTGACTATGTATACCCTTAGGTGTCTTTAATTACATAGCCCTATGTCAGTTATGTTTACCCTAAAGGGTCTCTTTAATTACATAATTCCAATCTTTCTACCAGTTATGCTTACATACAGGTGTCTTTAATACATAATCCCCAATCTTCCAACCGGTTATGCTTACCTATAGGTGTCTTTAATACATAACCCTATCGTTTCTATAAGTTATGTTTTCCCTAAAAGGTGACTTTAATTACATAACTTTATTATTTCCACCAATTATGTATACCACTAGGTGTCTTTAATTACATAACCTTATCGGGTTAAGTTAGTGGGCATATATATACTAATATTACCCACCTACCCAAGATTTACTTAACCCTCCCACTGATTCAAGCATGTTTATTTAACGGTTAAGTTTGTGGGCCTATATATCCTAATATTACCCACCTACCCAAGATTTACTTAACCTCCCACTGATCCAAGCAGGTTTGTTTAATGGTTAAGGTGTAGGCCTATACATACTAATATTACCCACCTACCCAAGATTTACTAAACCTCCCACTGATCCAATCAATTTTACTTAACCCTAACTTCAATTCTATATCATACAATCCCTATGGATTAGATTTGGTTAAATAGTCCAATTCATTAGCATGTCCATTTATGGTTTACAATGGGCTAGACCTCCCATATTAGGCCTACAACGTGTGGATGCTGGATATGCCATTCAGGTCCGGGCAGTCTTATTCCACAGTTGGGCCTAACCTCGTGTCTTAGCCCGATTCATATTTGTGTACTTAGACCTCCCACATTAGGTTCAATATTAGTGGCTGCCGGATATGCCGGTCGGGTCCGGGCAGGCTTCCACCGCTAATGTAACCTAAACTCGTGTCATAAGTACAATAATAATTCCTAATTGTAATTACTAAACATTCCATTTTTAATTAATTTATCAATTAATCTTTTGCTTTTATAGGTGTCAATACCTATCTTACCCAATAATTTGAATTACATGTCCAAAAATGTTCATATTCAAATTATGCCAATATTATCCCCTTTTCCGCTATTCCTTAACTAGCGCCCTCACAATATTGGTGGCAAGCCTAGGCTAGACAATAGCCTAGTCATAAATGATAATAGGGAAAAACAGTAGGAATGTAACAATAGTGATCATCTTGGCATAAATATAAACTTAGCATGATAATGTGAACATACATACTGGCATGGACATGTAATTATTATCATAACAAGATGAACATAAAACTAGTGAACATAACATGATGTCAATAAGCACAGTAGGATCTAAATTAGCAGTTTAGATGTCCCATTTGTTTATATCTAACATAATAACACATGGTGATAGATTGGATCACGTGATCTAGATCTAGAGGTTAAAATAGATCTAACATGATAACACGAGGTGATAAATTAGATCGCATAGAATAGATCTAACATGATAACACAAGGTGATAATCTGGATCTGACTAACAGTTCCAATGTCCACATAAATTAGATCTACTAATTTAGAAATAGATCTACACAAATCCACATAATAGCATGCCATAGAAGTTACAATTTAGATAAAGATTTAGATCCAATCCTAACCAATTCAAGGTGGCATATGTCCATGATTTACATAAATGATTAGGTCTATCTAATGACATAACTATTCAAATTAACAGATTTATATTAACCACAATATAGTTACAAACCTAGATCCACAATAATAACATAGTAGAATAATCACCATTGAATTGGATCTAAAGAAATAGATCTGTCATGACATAGCAGAATAATCACAATTGAATTGGATCTAAAGAAATGGATCTATCATGTCATAGCAGAATAATCACAACTGAATTGGATCTAGAGAAATAGATCTATCATGACATAACATAAGATATGATAATAGCGTAGATTCATCCAAATCACAATCTTTCATAATTTACATTTATTTGTTTAAACCTAAAAATAACTAGAACTCACTGTGATTAGATTGCTAAGATGATAGAAAAGAAGTGAGTGTTGAATCTATTCTTGAATCTCAGAATTTGATTTGCTTTAGTTTGTTGTAGAAAATGGTTCAATTCGCAATCCAGTAGCATATGGCTTCCATGAATTCCAATGAAGAAAATATGAGAAATAGCCACATATTTAGAGCCGTAGAGCCCTCTGAAACTAACTGCCAGCTCAGCCCTAGGGGTGTCGATACCCCTAGGTTGGGTCGACACACCTTTAGGGGGTCAACCCCCTAGAGCGGGAATTTTGCCGCTCTGAAGAATTTTTCAAATTCGAACTGTTCTGGATAGATTTTTGACTCAGTTCTGACTCATCTCTGACTCATACGTATGTATATAATTTTTCTGCGCTTATACAAACTTAAAACCCTCATAACTTCCTCATACGGTGTGCGTTTTACGCAAACCAAATGTCTATCTTGACCAGAATTTTGAGACGGACACAATGGTGCAGTCCGTTTCCTCTAATTCTAAATATTAAATTAATTATTACTTAATTATCCTCTTTAATGTCGTTAAAAATTAGGGGTGTTACATTCTCCCCTGTTCAAAGGATTTCGTCCCCGAAATCTCTAAGTCGAGAAGAACGCCTATCCTACCATCCATCATCCATCTACTCATCCACCAATCATTGGCATCCATTGTCTTCAAAGATTTCTAATGCTTATATGAATTTATGTGAAGGTGTGTGTATATATCCCAACACCAATGCGAAGATCAGGCGGTCTACTGATTCAGTTGACCTCCTTAATGCAATGTATATTAGTGTCATGAATCCAATATGTATGCAAATAAACATATCATATAAGTTCTATACATATGCACATTCATTCGTCCAAATACAACATCCTTATGCTAACTCATCCACTTCCATTCATAAAAGAAAAGAAAATGCACACATATCCATATGCAGTATGAGATTGATTGAGCCGATCTTAGTGCCTAATGTGTGTGTATATGATTCCACAGACAACCACTAGCAAACACTTGCATCCACTTGCATCCATCGAACATAACATGTTTCAAACACATGTTTACATCCATAGGATTCCTATATAAAGGTCGAAAATACGATGGATAAGATATATTCTATTGACAGAAACAAGCATTGATAAAACTTAGGAAAGGAGTTAAGAATATACCCTCGAAAAGCAAAGGGTACGAAACACGAATCTTGTCTTCGGTCGCCTAAGTCCCATCTTCTGGGTTATCTCCCCATTGAACTTTTAGCAACTTGATCTCCTTATTTCGTAGCTTCTTAACTTCTAACCTAAGAATATGGGTAGGGACTCGTCTGACTGTCACCTCCCGTTCCACTTCGACTTCTTCCAACATACTTGGCTCAACAACTTCCACGGTGTCATACAGGCACTTCCGCAGATGAGAGACATGGAAAACGTCATGAACACCGAATAGATTTTCTGGGAGTTTTACTCAGTAGGCCATTTGGCTAATCCTCTCGATTATGGGAAATGGTCCCACAAACCTAGGTGCCAACTTCCCTACTGATCCAAAGCAAACCACATTCCTTAAAGGCGATACTTTGATAAAAGCCAAGTCTCCCGCTTTGAATTCGATGTCAGTCCTTCTCTTGTCTACATAGGACTTCAGCCTATCTTGAGCCGTCTTCATCTGCTGTCGAATAAGGTCTATATTTTCGGATGTTTCCTTAACCGTATCTAGCCCAAGTAATAATCTTTATGTAGATTCCCACCAATAAGTTGGCGATCTATAGGGTCGCCCGTACAATGCTTCGAAGGGTGCCATGCCGATGCTAGCCTGATAGCTGTTATTATAGGTAAACTCTACTAAAGGAAGATGCTCTTCCCAAGCCCCTCCAAAGTCTAGGATACACAGCCTTAAAGATCTTCAAGAATTCTGTTCATCCTCTCCGTTTGTCCGTCGGTATGAGGATGATAAGCGGTGCTCAAACACAACTGTGTACCTAATGCTTCTTGCAAGTTCCTCCAAAATTCGCAGGTAAAGATGGGGTCACGATCGCTCACGATGCTGGAAGAAACTCCATGAAGATGAACTATCTCGCAGACATAAATTGCTTCCAACCATGATGCCATCCTCTTACTCTTTACCGGAATAAAGTAAGCGCTCTTAGTGAGTCTATCCACTGCCACCCAAATACTGGTGTCACCTTTCTTTGATCTAGGCAATCCATCTATGAAACCCATGGAGACACTCTCCCACTTCCAGTGCGGAACCTCTAAAGGATGAAGTAAACCACCGAGCTCCCTTTGCTCAGATTTGACTTGCTGGAAAATCAGATATTTAGAAACAACGCTACTACATCTTTCTTCATCCCATCCCAAAAGAAAACCCTTTCTCAAGTAGCTCCCCTACTTGCTTACTCAGCTCCCTCCTTTCCGTTGGAGCCATATGGCGCACTGGTAATGCAACTGCCTTTGCATTGTCCACTAGATATATACGAAAATCGATTTCGCGCCTCAAAGGTAAGACCCGTCCCGTACCTCCTCAAAAAAGTCAGAATAATCTCGAACCATTGGAACAGATTGCAAATCATTGACAGATGCATCAAGAGACTCTAGGGAACTAAGCATAACCGACCCTTATGGGTCACAAGAAATCTCGAGGGTCCTCCCATGACAAGCCAGAGGCCTAACGACCCTCCTTTTACAATCCAGAATGGCACCATGTGTGGTAAGCCAGTCCATTCCTAGAATCAACCCATAGCCCATAAATTCGAGCACGTATGTGTCGCACTCAAACTTGACACCTAACACAGATATCCTCAAACCCCGACAAATCAAAGATAAATGAGCCGAACCACCAATGGGGTTTGAGACAACAACGGGATCCACTACCATACTAGTATTTAAGTGCAGAGATTCAACTACAGAACTAGATATAAACGAATGCGAAGCGCTAGAATAAAAAAGAGTTCTTATTGGAAGACTGGAAAGAGAAATCAAACCTTCCATGGAAACTTTCCTACCTCTATCTAGTGTACTAGACACGAGAGCATTCACTTGCCTTCCAGAGGTTCCTGTCCTTTGACCTTGCCCTTGCTTCCTTGGCACTCCCTACAATAGTGTCCAACCTCTTCACAAACGAAGCAAGCATTCTTCCTTTTCCTGCAGTCCTGGGCCAAGTGACCCTCTTGCCCGCAACTATGGCACTTCCTCTTACCCTTAACCTTATCATTCTTTCTGCCCTTCTTCCGTTGTTGTTGCCGTCCTTTCTTGGGCCGTACCTTTTTTATTTTGTGTTGCCTTAACCTTAACTTTTCCCTTTTCACCTTTATTTGAACTTTATCTATGTTCCTTTCCCGGTCCATCATTTTTCTCATCCTTGGGTTGTGCTCCTTAGCCCTAACTCCCTTATTCTCCCATATTTGTGTAACAAGCTAACTAGTCTCTCGAAAGCTGCCTCCATCACATGGAAATCCTTACGAAGCTCGAGAAAATTAGCCGTAGGTTACAACTGCATCTACAGATGGAGGTTAGGCACTTAATTGCCCTTCAATATGTGCTGCACTTTAAACACACCTATGGCATTATTCCAGAATGGGGATGCCTTTCCGGAAGAATCAGTTCCCCAGACAAAAAGGAAAAAGGAATCAAGCGGAGAATCGAAAGATACTTCCTATGGCTTTGGGGAATATGTTTTTCAAAACAGACTTTTCTTTTTGAAAATGCTTTCTTTTAAAACTGTTTTGAAAATAATTTTCATAAACTTTATCCAATCCGGTAACCTTCAGTTCTGATACCAAGTGTGACACCCCACGTCCGTTAATGTCACTCACTAAGGGAATGCATTAAGTTTCGTGAAGCGTTATAGGTAAACAGAACAGAAACATTACAAGACAGATATAAAATAGCAGCGTAATTAAAAACTTTTATTAATCATAAAGCACAGTTACACCATATGTTTGAAAATACATAAACTTAGTACATCATTAAAAACTTCTGTCTTGTACTTCAAATATCAGAGTACAATAACAAAGAAAGCATAATCCCCAAATCATAAGCCATAGTATCAAAGAAAGAAGCTTGAGCAATACATCTAGAAGCTCCAAGCAAGACGGTAGTAGAATCCTGACTAAGCCTGAAAATTCCCACCCTTGAGAACCTTGGAGGGGGGAACGGAAGAAAGAAGGAAAACAAAAAGGAGCAAACATAAAGTCTGGCGAGTCTAGTTACATTTAGCCGGTAAATAAATAAAAGTAACATGACAGGCATATAAAGTGGATAAGAGAGATCACTACATAAATGGCAGTTGTGACAACATAGACAGGATAAGTTGTATATGCTTCTAATGATTACTCTGCACTGTTACTAGTATATCCAGAAAGAGATGATCCCTTCCACTATAAGTTGTTAGGCTTAGGTCATACGTCCGAGTATACCCTAATTACTACCCTAATTGATCGGCTCCCAACTCCGTAGATATACTTTGTTGGCCCTACATTAGGAGGTATCACTTCCTAAAGTGGCAAATCAAGATGTGCACAAACATATCTACCGGCGTCACGGTCGTCTTAGCTCCCTCTGCCCGGCCCATGCACGCACATATCCCCCGGTCGGTTTGCGCTGCCTACACCATCCACATCGTTTGGATCTCTTACAATCAATCAGTTAGTGTGCCCCTTCTCCGCCTAGTACAGAGTTCTTTACTTGATACCAACTCCGGGTTACTGACTGAAATGGGTCCCACACAATATGATACAAGCTCTCCCCTTTGTCTTGTATCCCCACTAGGTTTTTCACTGACTATGTATACCCTTAGGTGTCTTTAATTACATAGCCCTATGTCAGTTATGCTTACCCTAAAGGGTCTCTTTAATTACATAATTTCAATCTTTCTACTGGTTATGCTTACCTACAGGTGTCTTTTATACATAACCCCCAATCTTCCAACCGGTTATGCTTAACTATAGGTGTCTTTAATACATAACCCTATCATTTCTACAAGTTATGTTTACCCTAAAAGGTGTCTTTAATTACATAACTTTATTATTTCCACCAATTATGTATACCACTAGGTGTCTTTAATTACATAACCATATCGGGTTAAGTTAGTGGGCTTATATATATATATATATATATATATATATATATATATTAATATTACCCACCTACCCAAGATTTACTTAACCCTACCGCTGATTCAAGCATGTTTATTTAACGGTTAAGTTTTTGGGCCTATATATCCTAATATTACCCACCCACCCAAGATTTAATTAACCTCCCACCGATCCAAGCATGTTTGTTTAATGGTTAAGTTGTGGGCCTATATATACTAATATTACCCACCTACCTAAGATTTACTTAACCTCCCACTGATCCAATCAATTTTACTTAACCCTAACTTCAGTTCTACATCATACATTCCCTATGGATTAGATTTGGTTATGTAGTCCAATTCATTACAATGTCCATTTATGGTTTATAATGGGCTAGACCTCCCACATTAGGCCTACAACGTGTGGATGCTGGATATGCCTGTCGGGTCCGGGTAGTCTTATTCCACAGTTGGGCCTAACCTCGTGTCTTAGCCCGATTCGTATTTGCGTACTTAGACCTCCCACATTAGGTTCAACATTAGTGGTTGCTAGATATGTCGGTCGGGTCAGGGAAGACTTCCACCACTAATGCAACCTAACCTCGTGTCGTAAGTACAATTACAATTCCTAATTGTAATTACTAAACATTCCATTTTTAATTAATTTACCAATTAATTAATCCTTTCCTTTTATAGGTGGTAATACCTATCTTACCTAATAATTTGAATTACATGTCCAAAAATGTTCATATTCAAATTATGCCAATATTAACCCCTTTTACCCCGTTCCTTAACTAGTGCCCTCACAAAATTGGTAGCATGCCTAGGTTAGACAACAGCCTAGTCATAAAGGATAATAGGGAAAAACAATAGGAATGTAACAAAAGTGATCATCTTGGCGTAAACATAAACTTAGCATGATAATGTGAACATACATACTGGCATGGACATGTAATTATTATCATAACAAGATGAACATAAAACTAGTGAACATAACATGATGTCTCAATAAGCACAGTAGGATCTAAATCAGCAGTTTAGATGTCCCATTTGTTTAGATCTAACATAATAACACATGGTGATATATTGGATCACATGATCTATATCTGGAGGTTAAAATAGATCTAACATGATAACACGTGGTGATAAATTAGATCGCATAAAATAGATCTAACATGATAACACAAGGTGATAATCTTGAACTGACTAACAGTTTCAATGTCCACATAAATTAGATCTGCTAGTTTAAAAATAGATTTGCACAAATCCACATAAGAGCATGCCATAGAAGTTACAATTTAGATAAAGATTTAGATCCAATCCTAGCCAATTTAAGGTGGCATATGTTCATGATTTACATAAATGATTAGGTCTATCCAATGACATAACTATTCAAATTAACAGATTTATATTAACCACAATATTGTTACAAACCCAGATCCACAATAATAACATAGTAGAATAATCACCTTTGAATTGGATCTAAAGAAATAGATCTATCATGACATAGCAGAGTAATCACAGTTGAATTGGATCTAAAGAAATAGATCTATCGTGTCATAGCAGAATAATCACAACTGAATTGGATCTAAAGAAATAGATCTATCATGACATAACATAAGATATGATAATAACATAGATTCATCCAAATCACAGTCTTTCATAATTTACATTTATTTATTTAAACCTAAAAACAACTAGAACTCACTGTGATTAGATTGCTAAGATGATAGAAAAGAAGTGAGGGTTGAATCTATGCTTGAATCTCAGAATTTGATTTGCTTTAGTTTGTTGTGAAAATGGTTCAGTTCGCAATCCAGCAGCATATGTCTCCCATGACTTCCAATGAAGAAAATATGAGAAATAGCCACATATTTATTGCTTTAGAGCCTTCTGAAACCGACTGCCACCTCAGCCCAAGGGGTGTCGACACCCCTGTGGGTGGGTCAACCCCTAGGTCGACACCCCTCTAGAGGGATCGACCCCCTAGAGCGGGAATTTTGCCGCTCTAAAGAATTTTTCATATTCGAATTGTTCTGAATAGGATTCTGACTCACCTCTGACTCATACGTATGTATATAATGTTTCTACGCGTATACAAATTTAAAACCCTCATAACTTCCTCATACGGTGTTCGTTTTACGCAAACCAAATGTCTATCTTGACCAGAATTTCGAGACGGACGCAATGGTGTAGTCCGCTTCCTCTAATTCTAAATATTAAATTAATTATTATTTAATTTATCCTCTTTAATGTCGTTAAAAATTTGGGGTGTTACAGGATCCATGCAATACCATCTCACGAAACTACATGCCCCAAGAATCTCACTTCCTTATGCCAAAAGTGGCACTTTAAGATAGCCTTCAATGGATGGGCATGAAGAGTACAGAGAACATCCCCCAATTGCAACGCATGCTCATCCTCATCTCCTAAGAATACTAAGATGTCATCCACAAACACTAATATACACTTATTTAGTAACTCCCTAAACATTCGACTTATCAAATCAACAAAATATGCCGGTGCATTAGTTAGCCCAAAATGCATAACCATCCACTAGAAAAATCCATCTGGGGTCCTAAAAAACGGTTTTAGCCACATTATCATCTGCCACTCAAAGCTGATGAAACCCAGTTGCCAAATGTACTCATAGATAACGGATGCACCTACCAACTAATCAAATAAATCGTCTATCCAAGAGAGTGGGTGTCAATTCTTGTTCGTGAGCTTGTTTAATTCTTTATAATTTACACATAAACGGAGATAACCATCTTCCTTATTGGCAAAAACAACTGGTGCTTCCCATTCGGATATACTATGTTTAATAAACCTTTCTCTAACAGCTCATCCACCAAATTACTCGGTTCTTTCCCTCAGAGCCATATGATGCACAGGCAATTAGCGTTCTTTGTCAAATAAATTCGGAAATCGATCTCTTGTCTTGAAGGTAGACCTCCCTTCTCCTCAAATAGATCCGCAAAATCTCTCACCACGGTACCACGCTAAGATCGTCGGTAGAAGTATCTAGGGACTCTAAGAAGCTCAACAAAACTGACCCTCGCGGGTTGCAAGAAATCTTGAGGGTCCTACGATAACAAATCATCAATCTCATTACCCTCCTCTCACAATCAAGAATGGAACTGCACATCGCCAACCAATCCATCCCTAGAATAATACTTTAGCCCGAAACGCATAGTACACAGGCGTCACAATTAAACTCGATAAGGGGGAGATTATTGGAGAATGGAGTTTTGATGATAACAACCTTATTTCAATTATCATTGATTATAAAATATGTACTAACATCTTTATCTAGAATATATATATATGCAGGATTTGTATACAGGAATTAATACTGAAGACTGTACAGTTTAAGAGCTTTTAGAGATTTAGAATTCAGAATAGATTCAAGACACATAAGTAATCAAGATTTTAAGAGTTCAAGATTAATATAATTATAGAGTCTAGATTTAGTAAGACTCTAAATAGCACTCCAGGTTCAAATTCGAATTCGAATTCCGATTTTTCAGTTCTTTTCTCAAAACCCTTTTATTTTATTTTTAATCCTCTCTATTTTGTTTTTATATTTGTTTCTATTTTTATTCTTCATTGTTTTTCAAACTAAAGTTTTTATATATACTTTATTTATATTTTATAGTTTAAAACCTTATAATTTTATAATTATATTTATATAGTTTAAAAATATGTTTTTCATATGTTTTTCTGTCATATAATATTGATTTAAAACATTAGACTTTTATTCAAGAATTTCCAGAATTAGTTTTACATCAAAACACTTGAAAATGCTTTGAAAATCAATTTTGTACATAGGTATGTCGACATAGCATAATATGTATGTCGACATATAACAACTAGCTTTTTAATTTTGAAGATAAGTGTCTTTTCACTATTTGAAACGTTTCAGAAATGTTGCAACCCTTCATTCTCTATAAAAAGAGGCCAAAACCGAATTTTCTAACATCTCTTCTTCTCCATCTTCATCCCCTTTCATCCTACCATTATTCTTATTCATTTTATGGGTTTTACACTTATACTCTGCCGAATTCACTTCTAAATTGATCAAACTTCTTCTCTCTACACTCTCTACTCTCTACTCTCTGAATCAAGTGCTATTGAAGAGTTATAGGGCTATTTTGTAATTACTTGGATTGAAAGATCCAATTTGTAAGTCAAGAGTAAACAGTTTTATCCTTCAATCCGTGAAATCAAGGTTTAGGAGCCGATATGCCCTTGTTGAGCCGTGAAATCAAGGGATAGGAGTCAGTGTCTCCTTGTTGAGCCGTGAAATAAAGGAAGGTGTATTTGGCTATTTTAAAATAGTAATAAAACTTTGCACAATCTAGCGTTGTGCGGGACTGGGCGTAGGAGTGATCCGAACCAGTATAAAATCCGGCGTGTTCTTTCCTTTTCTGCATTTTCCTTTATTTCTATTTATTTTGCATTTGTGTTTGAATTGGTGTCTATGATTGTGTTTATGTTGTTAGATTCACTCCATAATTCTATTTAGATTTAAGTTTTGTTTAAAATTCTTACAAACACTATTCACCCCCTCTAGTGTTTGCTTTGTCTTAACGATCCTTTCCGCAGTCCCTAACAATTGGTATCAGAGCAAGGTCTTTCAAAAAGTTCATAATCTGATTTTTGAAAATGTTAAATGATAAATTTTGAACACTAGTTTTAATTCATGTATTGATCAAGTATTAGATGAGTCTGCATTCAATTGTTTTGAAAATCAAGTTAATATGATTTGTTTTTTGAAATTCAAAATTTTAAAATTCAAAAATTTTAAATTTTGAAAATTTTGATATATGGATATGTTACAAAGCCATCATGATATTATTATTATTATTATTTTGTAAAGTCGTTTGATTATTTGAAAAATCATTTGAATATTTGAAAAGAAATTTGAATTATTTGAAAAGTCATTTAATTATTTGAAAAGTTGTGTTGTTTTACAGGAAAAGATGAGTTAGATGGCTATTGGATATTCAAATTCTGAAAAGATAGTGACATGACTGTTGGTAATTCAAACTCCAAAATGGTGGCTATTGAAAATTCAAATTCTATAAAGAAATCGAAAAGAGGGGAAGAGTAATGACAATTGGTAAAGAGACATCAAGAAGAAATGGATATATATATATAATGTAAATTAGAAAAGAAATGGGTACCAGATCAATTTACAACTTTGGATTTTCATCTACAACTTATCTTCATGCTGTACTTCTCTTCTTTTGCTTCGTAATGTCGCTGGTTTCATGAGATTCCATCAAGAATTGACCAAGTAATGATCAAATGAAGTTTTGATGAATAAAGAGAGAGGGAAACCAAAACTATTGGCGGTTATCTTCAAATTGCATCCGTAGGTTAGACTATTCTGTCGCAAATCCTTTTCCGTATTGTAGATCTTGTTCTCATGGTCGATTTTATGGGTAGATCGTCAAATTCTGATCAAAATTGAGTGAGATAAGGCAGTTTGAAGTTGGCGATTCAAAACTGAAAATTGCTACGGGAATTTATGCTTACCCCTTACCGTTTCAATTTGCTGCACCCAAATACCATCCAAATTCATCCCCAAACAGCTACTAGGTCGTAGTCCTCGAATTCCTCTTCGATTTGACGCTGATTTCTTCCAATTCCGTCAAGAAATGAAGAAGTTATGCCTCTTGGAAGTTTGATTGAAAAAGAAAAATGAGAAGAAGAAGAAGAGAAGTGGTTATGAAGAGACATGACTTTTGGACATTTATATAGTAGTAGAAGTGTCCATTCATTCAAAATTCAAAATTCAAAATTTGACGCCAAGTTGATTGAACTACTAAATCTTCAATATCTTTCTCATACGATGTTCAAATTCAGCAAATGAATACACTATCCTGATCAGAAAAACGAGTTCGTCGAAATAGAGCAGATCTCGTTATCAAATTCTAGAAGATCAATTCAGAATTCAGAGAATATTGAAGAAATGGATCTAAAAACCAGGTACGCCTTAATTAATTTTTAAATTTTTTGTTGAATGGATGTTTTGCTTGCTTTGCTTTGTTTTAAATTTGAAATTTAAACTTTAAAAGTCAAATTCGAAATTTGAAATTCAAAAATAATTATAATAAAATGAATATAATAATAAAATAAATTTTGGATGTTTGTTAGGATTAGAATTATGCCAGTAAATAGTTAAACCTAAAATATAAATCGATATTTTAAAACCAAAGTCACAAAACCATATTCTCTTTGAAATAATACAACTATATGTTAACATATCAGCCTATAGAATGAAATACAATTTTTTTTATCTCAAAGATTTAAACTTTCAAACTGCCCTCCATCTTTTTCAATTAGAAAATGCCAGTTAAAGTTCTAGTTATTAAATTTATCTGTATACTTATTTTCTTATATCTCATTCTCGTTTCAATATATATATATATATATATTAAAATATATAATTTAATAAAATTATATAAACATGTTAATATGATATACAAAGTTAATATAACTTTTTGATATAGTTATAAAATATAAATTTATTCATCTTTTAATAGTTTAAACATGCATAGTTTAACTTATCTATTATTCTTATGATTTCATAACAATTTTGGGTTTCATTATCACAAATACTATTTGTAACTTAATACTTATTTTGACTTTCTATTAAGATTTATACAACTTGTATATTTAACTTAATATAAAAAAAATATGCATGGTTTTTTTAAGTAGTTTAAATATAAGAAGTTTTATAGATTACTTTATAATGTTTCCTTTTAAAGTATAAATGGCTTTTTAGCAAATAAATATGTTTTGATTTCTAAAGCTTAAATTGAAAATTGATTTAAATGTATATCTCATAAATTTAATTTTAAGTTCTTTTTAAATTAGTTTTATATATACTTATGAATATATGTTTATATAGCTTACTTTATATTATACAAATTTTATATTATCTTTAGAAAGATCTTCAATTTTTACAATATTTACCCTATTAATATTATTTAACTTCATGATTTTTCTGAATATTTCACTACTTATCATGACTATTTTTTTAATTAAACTCTTATCTTTATTATTCTTTTAATCAATTTCATTAACATAATTAACCTAAGTTTAGAAATTAACATTATCTTTTGTTTGATTCAAATAATTTATAATAGTTAGATAGTACTTTGAATATGTTTTACCTAAATAGATATTATCACCAAATCATTCTGCATACTATTATTATACATCTTATTTCATATCATCATTATAAATTATAATTGCATTTCAAATCAAGATTATTCACACCATAAGTTGCATTTCATATTGTTTTGCATATGACTTACATTCATACTACATTATAATCAACATACTTCACACACTGCATTACATGTTAACTTTAACTCCACACATAACAAGTATATAGTATAAAGAGTTTTTATTAGAAATATAGGATTATTAATTAAATACATAACATATTTACTTTGTCTTGATTAATATGATTGAATTGATGGACTTATTTGGTTTGTTTGTTTGACTTGAATAACTTGATTTACTTACTTAACATGGTTAAATTTCATTAGTGGTTGATAGATTTGTTAGAAATATACTTATGAATTTATAATTGATAGGAGATTTATAGGTTTTAGGATAGATAGAAGTTACAAGAAATGTTTAGTTTCATGTTTGAATTGGTGTTTTGTGACAACAAAACTTAAATTGATTCATTGATTGGATTGAATTACTTTACTTATACAACAATTTTAAGGATATCTTATCAGAGTTATTGCTAAGTCTAGATTAAGGTCTTATTATAGTTTTAAGGGAACTAGAGTATAGGCTAGGCCACTGGTTGGTGATGACCCCTAACAATTGGAGGTTTAGTCTTATAGTTTCTAGGTTTAATTAAAGGTTAAAAAAGTGTTTATTAACACATATTATTTAATTTGATTGATTCGGTTGATTGCTGACATTGATTGCTTGAATTAATTGCTTAAATAGATTACTTGAATTGCTTGTTTGGATTGATTGTTACAATTGATTATTAACATTGATTAGATTGCCTTGTTTATTATTCTTCTATTGGACTAGTATAGTCATAATTTTAGTGGGAATTATAATCTTTTAGGTTTAGAATCACAGAGTTAGAGGGAGACATAAGGGTATCATAGAATCAGGGATAGTTATATATAATATTATAATAGAATATGTATAGATAGATATAGGATTTAGATGGAGTATTTTATGATTATAGATTTAGGACTCATGCGGAGTACTTTTAGAATTTCTTTTTCATAATGCAAAAGGGGGAGAAATTATAAAAAATAGGCATAGTTTTATAGAATTCTTATAGACATGGGGAGTATAAGAGGGTTATCATCAAACTGGTATATACAGATATGATATTTTATAAACTAAGGTTGTCATCATCAAAAAGGGGGAGATTATTGGAGAATGGAGTTTTGATGACAACAACCTTATTTCAATTATCATTGATTATAAAATATATACTAACATCTTTATCTACAATATATATATATACACACACATATGCAGGATTTGTATACAGGAATTAATACTGAAGACTATACAGTTTAAGAGCTTTTAGAGATTCAGAATTCAGAATAGATTCAAGTCTCATGAGTAATCAAGATTTCAAGAGTTCAAGATTAATATAGTTATAGAGTCTAGATTTTGTAAGACTCTAAATAGCACTCTAGGTTCAAATCCAAATTCAAATTCAAATTCTGATTTTTCAATTCATTTCTCAAACCCCTTTTATTTTATTTTTAATCCTCTCTATTTTGTTTTTATATTTGTTTCTATTTTTATTCTTCTTTGTTTTTCAAACTTAAGTTTCTGTATATACTTTATTTATATTTTATAGTTTAAAACCTTATAATTTTATGATTATATTTATATAGTTTAAAAATATGTTTTCATATGTTTTCCTATCATATAATACTGATTTACAACATTAGAATTTTATTCAAGAATTTCCAGAATTAGTTTTATAACAAAACACTTGAAAATGCTTTGAAAATCAATTTTGTACATAGGTATGTCGACTTAGCATAATATGTATGTCGACATATAACATCTAGTTTTTTAATTTTGAAGGGCAGTGTCTTTTTACTATTTGAAATGCTTCAGAAACATTGCAACCCTTCATTCTCTATAAAAAGAGGCCAAAACCGAATTTTCTAACATCTCTTCTTCTCCATCTTCATCCCCTTTCATCCTACCATTATTCTTATTCATTTTTATGGTTTTTACACTTATACTCTGCCGATTTCACTTCTAAATTGATCAAACTTCTTCTCTCTACACTATCTACTCTCTGAATCAAGTGCTATTGAAGAGTTATAGGGCTGTTTTGTAATTGCTTGGATTGAAAGATCCAATTTGTAAGTAAAGAGTAGATGGTTTTATCCTTAAATTCGTGAAATCAAGGTTTAGGAGTCGGTGTGCCCTTGTTGAGCCGTGAAATCAAGGGATAGAAATCAGTGTCTCCTTGTTGAGCCGTGAAATCAAGGAGGGTGTATTTGGCTATTTGAAAATAGTAATAAAACTCTACACAATCCAGCATTGTGCAGGACTGGACGTAGGAGTGATCTGAACTAGTATAAAATTCGGTGTGTTCTTTCCTTTTATGCATTTTCCTTTATTTCTATTTATTATGCATTTGTGTTTGAATTGGTGTCTGTGGTTGTGTTTGTGTTGTTTGATTCACTACATAATTCTATTTAGATTTAAGTTTTGTTTAAAATTCTTACAAACACTATTCACCCCCTCTCTAGTGTTTGCTTTGCCTTAACGATCCTTTCCGCAGTCCCTAACATAACATAGAAAGCCTCAAACCGGTACATATCATAGACAAATGAGGCGAACCTCCTATAGGGTTTAAAACTACTACTGGGTCAGAAATAAGAGGTATACTATGGTGTAGACAATCGACTAATAAAGTAGAAATGAACAAATGTGAAGCGCCATAATCAAATAAGGTCTTAATTGGAAAGTCATAAAGATTGACCAAACCTTCGATTGTGACTTTCCGCTTCTATCCTGACCGACACTAGCCTAGTCACCTCCAATGCATGCATATGCTCTCCAGATAAACTAGCTAGTTAATCTGAGGACACTGCTTATTGTAACGACCCGACAATCCACAATTAAAGTAACTCCCTTTCTTAGCAACTTTCTTGTAGTCCCTCACAAAATGGCTCGTCATGCCGCATCCATGGCATTTAATATCCTTCTTTATCTGAGCTTTTTCTGGCCTCTTGCCTTTCTTCATATTAAGTTTCTTAGTCCATCACTTTTTCTTCCCAAAATTATCCTTAGCCACCTCAGCTTTACTTTCCTTGGGACCGTCTTTCCCTTCCTCATGCATAAGTGCCATCTCAACAAATTTCTCGAACGTAGTACCCATCGTAATATGAGTCATAGCATGTCCTTGTAAAGGTTGATTCAGACGCTTAGCAAACCTCATAGCCTTCTTATGAGCAGTATTCACCAAATCCATCCCAAACCTAGCATTCTCATTGAACTGGTTAACATATTTCTTCACAGAAAGATCACCTTGCCTCAATACTAGAAACTTCTCCAGTTGCATGCCCTCTTCCGCCTCATATAGAAACTTCCTTCCAAACCTCTTCGTAAACTCATTCCAAGTCTCAAATCCATGCTCTGCCTCATCCATCTCCCACCAATAATAAGCTTTGGCCTTCAATTTCCATGCAGCCAATCGATATCGACTCCTACCGTCAAGCTCCAAGAGTCCAATATGCGCTCGGTGTTCCTAACCCAAGCATAGGCCTCAACAAAAGTTTTTGAACCAAAGAAGGTCTTGCTGTCAAGAGCGGCGAAATCTTTGCAAAGCTTAGAGAAATCAGCAGTTGGTGGCAGGTTTGGAGGATCCACCATGGCTGGAGCAGGAGCTGGGCATTATCTTGCCCTTCGGCTGGCACCGTAGCTTCCACATATCAACGGAACTAAGTAGGATTGCGGATACCCTTAGGAAAATTGGGAGCCTCAGACATGTTGCGAACGAAAAAGAGAGAAAGATTCAGGAATGGAATCAAAGGAATATTGTAATTGACTTGAGGGAATGTTTTTCGAAAACAACTTTTTATTTTGAAAACACTTTTCTTTTGAGGACTTTTTCTTTTAAAAACAAAAACTTTTTTACTGATCTTGTAACCGTAGGCTTTGATACCAAATGTAATACCCCAAATTTCCTAACTATGAGGATTTTGTTAAGAAACATGAACTGTATGGGTACGAAATAACATTACAGAGACTAAAATTCACAAGCCAACAGATAAAATCCACAGCAGAACTTAAATTTTTATTTAAAGCAGTATATAAAGTGTTATAACATCATAGATCATAAAAAAAACAACTGTCTCATGAAAGCAGCATAATCAGAGTACCAAAATAAAAATCCCTCTCAACATCAAATACAAAAATAAGTCAGATGTGGAAAAATATATGTCAAAGCAGAGAATAAGACAAACAAGAATCTCCAATAGTCGGAGCTGGGATAGAACTCTATTTCTACTTGTTCCTCTTCCCTGAGAACATTGGATAGGAACGAAGGGAGAAAAGAAAAAGAAAACTAGTCAGACATAATGCCTAGTGAGTTCTGTAATTACTAGCATGAGTGATAAAAGAGGAAATTTAGATAGAAGCACAATATAGTAAAAAAAACTAAAAGATAGGCAAGAATATAGTCGATTGTCAAGTCATTCAATTTCTGCACCATTTGTTGCAACTCATAATTAGGATATATATTGATCCTACCATCGATCGGCTCCTAAATTACAATTGTGATAACCTATGTCGACTATGGTCTCGGGTTTATCAGACTCGATCGATCATCTCTAAGGACATAGCGTAAATCATAGGCATCACAACTTCTTATTTTCCTGATAATCGGCGTGGCGCATGCTTACCGCCCCATCAGAACGCGCCCGTACCCACCTAGTTTGGACCCCTTACTATCTAGTACAGTATAAGCATGTCTTCGTCTCTTCATGAGACCTTGGTGTAGTATGATTGAAAGGAACGCTGACTGATACAGATCCCCAACAAAAAAAGAAATTTGACATAAATCACCGCTAGACTTCGTCCCAATTTAATTTACTAGTGCCAAGGCCACTATAAAATTATTGTTGACTGCCTAGCTGCCCTGGACTCCCATTGAATTGTCAACAAATGCCTAGGTCACTGTAAATTAATTATTTTAAATGGTCTCTTATTTTCTCTAATCATCTTACCCTTTCTATCAGAACGGACCACTACTACGAACCCCTTATCTCCCCTATTCAACCGTCGCTGCAGGAACAGACTCCTACTACACATTTTCTTAATAGACAGCTTATTTTCCTTAATCAACTTATGATGCCAGAATGGACCACTACTTATCATGCTTATTAATTTGTTTATTTTAAACTTAACGCTCAGTTTAAGTTATTAATAGACCTACTTTCTTTATGTAACTTTTTGTCATATCATAGGTTGCGTGCGAACTTCAATTTATAGGTTGTTTCTAAACATCATTTTTGTTCAAATTCATTGTACCCAACCCCTACTATTTAGAATCTATCCAAGTGCCATTTATTTAGTTTATCAAAGTTGGTTCAGCTATTCTTTTATTTCATAATTCCAATAAGCCTCAATTTGTCCTTTTTATATATGATTAATATTTTTCCCAAATGCGCTTTTACTGTCAAATTCGTATTTTTACCCAAACTGCGCATAAACAAAAAGGAATAATGGTTTAGGCTCTTTGAAGGCCTAAATTCAACGTGAAAATAAAAAGGACAATAGATTAGGCTCTTGCATAGCCTAGGCTAAGATAAATAAGAACAGATCTGAAGTAGTACAAAGCTAAATATGAATTGTAAATAAAATTATATACGAAGAAAAATGGATAAAGATGAACTAAATAAATTTACGTTAATAGAAAAGATTAATGAAATAGACAAAAGAAAGGATGGAAGCAGTAATCAGATATATATATATATATTATTTACAGAAAAGAAAACTGAAATCTAAAGGAATCATCAACTACTATACTATCAAAATAAACCCCAATTCATGCTGATCTTGTAATTACTAAAGATACTTACAAATTTAAGCAAATCCAATAAGCCCTAGTAGGAAATCTCTATATATAAATATTCTCCAAAAATATGTGCAAAAACCCAAGCTTTGGAACTCCATCAAAAATATTTGAGAAGAAAGTTGTCTATGGTGGAGGTAGAGAATAGAGAAATGGAATATAGAGAAACATGTTTAGGTTTGGAAGTATATTTATAATAGAGCTTGGGGTTTTAGGATCGTTAGATTTTAGGTTAAAACTTAGACCATCAGATAATAAGAAGTATCTAGAAAACGCACCTGAAGCTAGCCCAGATCGCACCAAAAATGTGTGCACTAGGTTGCGCACGTTATTGGAATTGGTTGACCATTTAGGGTCTGGGTCGAACCCCGGGTCAACCTAGTTAAAGAATGGGTCGCCCCAGTTAATAGTGATTTTCAGCTTAATTTATTATATATTAATTCTTTGCTTATTCGAATTTAAAATTTGAATTTCAAACTTCTTTCTTTCATATCTTCTTCGTTTTAAGTCCGATTTTAGTAAACCGAATGTCTATTTTATCCATAGTTTCATAACGGACCCAATGGTACAACCCCCGTTGCCCATTTCTCAATATTTTCTGATTAATATTTTTTTATTGATCTTTTATTTAAATTGCTTTATTAAAATTTTGGTTTTTACAATTTCTCTGAGGTTTGTAAGGATATTACTAATCTAGGAGGAAAGCCTTTCGTTGGGATAACTTATGTAGAGGTACGGGCATGGTTGAAGAGTTCCAAGGGGATATTTGGTTTGATGAGACTTTGGGACAGAGAGAGGATTTAACTTGCCACTTGGAAGTTGAAGGGAGAGGCTTTATTCTGATGGAAGGTGCTTGAGGAAGAGACAAAAGGATTAGGTTGGGATGGTTTTTGTGAGATGTCTGAGAGGAAATTCTTACCACAAGCAGGAGAAGGGAGCCAGTTGGAGAAGATCAATAATCTGAAGCAGAAGGATTTCGTTGTCAAGGAGTATGTCAACTAGTTTAACGAGTTATCAAGGTTTGATCTAGATCTTTTTAATACCCAATGTAACATGGAATTAAAATTTGCAAAAGGGCCGAGTCAACTCCTATAAGGGTTGGTGCTCAGATCATGTATCGATAGTAGTTACTTTTGAGACTTTAGTGGATATGAATTTTACGGTAGAGGTAAACAAGATGGAAGCTCCGGAAGCGCTAGTTGCTAAGAAGACTTACTGGAATAACAAGAAGGGAAATAGTAACAATAATAATAATAATAAGAGTGGAGGGCCTCAAAAGGGTCATATTTAAAAGGAGAACGAGTGTCACACTTGTGGATTGGTTAGGCATTATTCTAGAGATTGTGAGATGAAGCGACTAAAGGGAAAAGTCTCACTCCTTTATCCCTAGTTCATTAGTAGATTGTTTGAACTTAGATATATCCATGGTCATAGTTCCAATAATTGTTTCAAACCCTATGGGTGGATCAACATGCTTATCCATGATATGCCGAGTAATCATGATTTTAGAGGTAAATATTATTGCGATGCATATGTTTTGAGATTTTGGGTTATGGAATGATTTTGGGGATGGATTGGTTAACCATATATGAGGCTATTCTGGACTATGAGAGGAGGTTCATACCATTAGGAACATGTGGTGGTCATACCCTTGATATTACATATGACTCTAGAGGTTTAGTCATACCGAGTTATGTATATTCCCTTGATGTATCCATAGACGATATTAGTTAAGTTTCTATAATTCGAGTTTCTCTAATGTATATGACGAGGTGAGAGGACTACTCGCAAAGGAAGAGACCGAGTTTAGTATTTACCTTAGTGATAATGCTAGATATAAGGAATTATCAGTAAGACACATTGCTCCAAGAGAAAGGTGAGAGTTGAGCAAGCAAATTGGTGATCCCTTGGAAAAAGATCTTATAAGGCTGAGTATCTCAGAGCGGGGGCACGCTTAACTCCTAGTGCGCCAATATGACATGTACCGAGTCATAGAATTGAATCAGTGCAAACTCATGTACTTATACTACTTTTGGCTCGTCTTTCTAGAGTCTTTTTTATCTTGTTTTGATTTCTTTGATCAATATTTGAGACATTCCCCTTAGTTTCATTGTTCTAATTCCTTTAAACTTTATCTCGGTAATAACTGGTTTAACATATCCACTTTATTGTACGCCTTCAATGTAAACAAGTCATGCTTTAGAATTAACGATCTTCAAATTCTATCTTTTGAAATTTGTTTGATTGTGTTGAGCTATTTTGAGAAGCAATCTTCTAACTTTTCAGTTTTTTACTAAAAAACTTTATTCGAGTCATCATTTTCTATAACAACTATGCAATTTTGATTTCAAAATTTCTAAGTCTCTTAGAACAACAAGAAGAGTAGAGCATGATTGGTTGAGCCAATATTACTCAATACCAACTCATTCATTTCACTTGCCTTTTCTGATTTTTTTTCAACTAACCAAAATCAGTTATGTCCTAGCCGATTTGAACCTTCCATGTCTAACCTTCCACCATCGATCAACCTCTAATTGCAATTGCCACTTCTCAATGCCATCACTGACCACCTAGACAAGTCGAACCATCGAAAATAGCCATCAACTTATTTGGACTTGATCTTACCTTGAAACCCTAGCTTAGAGTTACTTAGATCTTGGTTTGAAGGTTCAAATAGTTGAATGGTATATTGTGACTTAAAATTTATGATTATTGAACTTCTCTATTTTTGAACTTTCTAGAATTGGAATTTAGATTGGAATAGTTAATTTTTGGAACTAATTCAGACTTGAATTCGGACATACTTAATTTGAGTTGAACTTAGGTTTCTTCTCTGGTTGAACATGTTTGAATTTTGAGAACAAACTATATTCATGAGCTTACCTATTCCTTTTAACAAATTTGATCAAGCCTGAATTACCGCATGAAACAAAACCAGACTTGAACATGTCAAATATTCCTTCGTCCTTTTATATCATTTTTGATTGTTTAACGGTACACAATATGAACCTTTTTGTTCTGTTTTAAGCAATGTCCCCTATCCATTTTCAATTAATAATAGTGGGTTATTAAAAGATTGGAACAATTAGCATCAGCTCTTTTTAAGCATGAATGAGCTACCAACATAAGATGGCTCATTCATTGTTTTTTTGACACATTCGACTATATTCACACAAATAACTCACTACATTTTCCCCATTAGTTCTTATAATTTGTTACCCTGATTCTTACCTAAAAAAAGTACGAAGAAATTAGAATGTCTAGACAAAGACAGAATCGCAAGAAACTTGGCCAAAAAACACAAATGAGTTAAGAAGTGTGCTCTAAAGGTAATGACCCAAAATTAGCTAAGGATTTAGGTCGATGCCGACCCACCCTTTATGGATCGGTACCAACTCGAATCCAATGGGTTCGACCTATCATAGCCAGCTCCATCGTGGCCTTTATCAATTGAGTAGTATTCCTTTAAAGTTTTATAATAACATAATTCTTTGAGCTCAAATTATCAATCGTAGTTCACATTGCACCTTAGATC
The DNA here is from genome assembly GCA_030737875.1 of Allium sativum. NCBI lineage: Eukaryota > Viridiplantae > Streptophyta > Magnoliopsida > Asparagales > Amaryllidaceae > Allium > Allium sativum. The sequence goes on along the minus strand of CM060920.1, from coordinate 565,303,502 downwards.
AATTATAATATAAATTACTACCAAACAAAGTCTAAAATCTATCAAATTTGATAGGATGCAACATGAGAAAATAAAAAAGTAACTAAAGTAGCCTTAATTTAGCAAGACTCAATGTTCCATATGATACTAAACTGAATCCTTCGAGTCAGCACTGACTCGAATCTATAGGGTTTAATCTTTGTGAATGACATTCTCCCTCTAGTAGAAGTCCTTTAATGTCATAGGAGGACCAAATTCATCTCTAAACTCCAATAATAACTAGGACACTTCCAACATAAAGTGATTCCAGATTCTCTATGCTTACACGCTATTAGAATAATTCTTCAACCTTCTTCTACCATACGGCAATCATAAAAGAGGCTGTTGTGATCTATTCCAATCTGCCTTAGTATGTGTGATTTATCTCTGTTCAATTTGTTTTATTCGAACCACTTATAGGTCAAAGAGAATAAAACCAAACTTTTAAAGTGGACATATGCTTAATTAATAGCCAAACCACTTAAAATCTATGTCTTTTATCTCTTTATCTATTTTACTTATCTGCCACTGGATTTGATTATGTCATATCCGAATTATTTGAAAAGGCTGGTGCTATCTGCTATAGATTGTTTGAAAAATATATGAGGAGATCTAAGCTATCTGCTATAGATTAATCAAGTCTAAAAGTTATCTCTTAATCTAAGCTTTGGAAAGTTGTTAATTTTCTGTTAATTGGAAGAGAAAATGCCTCCAAAAAAAAATCTTATAAAATTTGGTGGAGGAAAATCTTCTAGAACTACAGCTGGGAATACCAATGTAACACCCACCAATATGGATGTCAACAACAAGAATTGAAATCCTTCTCAAGAAAATACCATCATTAGAAGGGAATTGGACATGATGGTAGAAAATATGGAGCAAAAGATGGAAAGTGCTCACAAAATTTATATGGATAAGATGGAGGATCTAATTGCACTACCACTTAGAACTTGTAACACCCCACCTCTGTTAAGGTCACTCTCAAAGGGAATGCCTTAACTTTGGTGTAGCGTTTTAAGGTACAAGATACTAATAAAATACTAGACAGAAAATTTATGCAGCAGAAAAAGATCAATATTATTTCATAAATACTTGTTCAACACAACAATTCAACAACTGTTCCAACCTTCGAAATTATTACAACTTTTCATCTGTCTTGAAAACATAAAGAAGCAATACTGAAAATAAAATGACATAAATTCCCAATAAGTGCTTGACCATAGCCATAGCTCAAAAAGGAAAGTCCAAGCCTTACATATATGGTCTTCAAGCTTTGGCTAACCTGGACTAAGCAAAATTGTTTCCTCCGTGCGGACCTTGGGGGGGGGGACGGAAGAAAAGAAGTGAAAGGAAAATGGGTCAGACATAAGTCTGGTAAGCCCAGTTATTTAATAACATGTAAACAAGTAAAAGACTATGACATGAATAAACTGAACTTAGAATGATACCACAAGGATAGGGTAGTCCTAAAACGAGGTAAAGTAAGATTTAACTAGATTTGGCTATCGCACCCACTTTTACTTCTCTGCACCCACTAAGAGCTGTTTAACTAGCAACGTATGTTCATGATAAAGTGATCCCATTCATGTATTGATCCGCTCCTACTCGCATTCATGTATTCCCGGTGTCATGCGGCCCCACGTGATTTTTAAGTACTTGTGTTGGTTCCAGTATATGGTGTATCAAGTCCTATAATAGCAACCCTGACACGATTCAAAGATGCACAAGTGTACGCATGGTGCCCAGTGCCTGCCTTTTCCACTCCGGAGCCCGCGCATGCCCGTACTCCGTCGGAACCTACACTGACGCACCTAACCGCCGCCCTTTTGGCCGCTTATATTCAGCCCAGTAATCGTGCCCCACCCTGCCTAGTTCAGGGTACCTTGATACATCCATGTGGGTTACTGCTGAAATGGGTTCTCGTTACTAGGGTTTTTCTAGTCAACATGCTAAATTGGTTAAGTGTCCTTGGTTTGACTTAACCCCTATCAATCTTGTCTAGTTAACATGTTAAGTTGGTTAAGTGTTTCCTCAATTACTTAATCCCACCAATCTTGTCGTGTTAACACGTTAAGTTGGTTAAGTGTTCCCTTAATTACTTAACCTCACCATTTCTAGCTTGATTGTTCATAAAATTTAATTAATTAATTAATTAAAGCACCAATCACTCACATTAGATAGGTATTTTTGTGGTTACTGGATGTGTCGGTCGGTTCCGGGAAGTTTTACACCACAACTCAGTCTAACCTCGGGTCTTTCTGGGCTTGATGCACTAACCTCTCACATTAGATAGATATTGTTGTGGTTACTGGATGTGCCGGTCGGTTCCGGGCAGGTTTACATCACAACTCAGTCTAACCTCGGGCTAGGCATATTCATCTTTTACATTTTATATATGTTAATTTTGTACAAGTGTTTCATGTCACATATTTTAATTATGTTCAAGACTAATGGTATAAATTATACCATTCATGGCCTTAACCATTTACATGGTTTTGGGGCCACCTACATTATTAACATGTTTTGATTTAATAACTATCCTAATGTTACCCCCGTTTGTTCGTACGTATTAATCACAAAAAGTCATTGGGCCCGCATATTAGCCCAATTTATAAATAAGAGGTAAAGAAGGGAACATGCATAATATAGATTCAACCAAACATGTAAATTTTGCATAAAACTTAATTCATATAATTTAACATGTCACATGAACTTGCATATAATTTAGACTTAGATAATCATAAGCCTAAAACATGTTAATATGTAGATCTAGGCATGTGTGAACATAACCTCAATTATAAACTAGCATATGACATAATCATGACATGTCCAATCCCAAGGCATGTATAATTTTAACATTAACATATAGGTGTGAACTATATCTAAAAAGGTGAACTTGCATAAGTCCACTTTACAAACATGCATATAAATATAGATCTAGTTTTGGATCTAACATGTAACTTGCGTATGAACATGTGTATAATTAGATCGTGACTTGGATCTATCATAAAACTTATAACTTGCATTAATCATATGAAGCTAGATAGATCTTGACATGGATCCAACATAAAACTTGTAACTTGCATTCGAACATATATATAGGCATATGGATCTAACATAAAGCATATGAATATATATATATATATATATATATAGATCTTGACTTGGATCTAACATAATACTTACAACTTGCATTAATCATATAAACATATGTATGTAGATCGTAACATGAAACATATAACTTGCATATGATATTGATAGTTTCATTCTCTATCAATAATAGATCCAACACCAAGTCCAATAAGCCACAAACATTCTAAGACAATTCATGATAAAATCATCACAAGAAACAAACATGAATTAGCATCGTCAATATTATACAACATGGTATAATTCTATTTTTCACTTTATATCAAATCACGTCTTAAATTTATTTACATCTAAAAGATAACTACACTTACAAAAGACAATCTTGATTTCTGGAATCTGTATTCTGAAGTTGAAATGCTGGCCTTTGATGTAGATAATCGTTGTTTTAGTTTAATTTTGATTTGATTTGGTTTGTCTCTTTTAATTTACTTTAAGTTGAACGACGGTCGAGGTTATCTAATGACAGCATGACGGCTCTTGGTTTGATTTTTAATATGATTTAGGGTTGAGGTCTTAGGTTGCTTATATAGAAGTTCGATTTAATAGGAACCATCAGATTAACCTAGAGCAAATCAAAGCCATTCAGACAAAGATAGAATAGCCACATCAGCCCTAATGACTCAGCAAGGAGTCCATCAGAACCAATCAGATGCCATATCTGCCTTAGAGCAAATCGGCCCACGGGTTGACAACCAAACACCCTGAATCAACCCCTAGTCGACCCAGCGAGGCTCGGGTCGACCTTAAAAATGGGCCGGTTCGTTTATTTCCCCTCCCAATTCGCTGTTTTGAACTTTTTTGCATATTTATTTATTTAATTTATATATATATATATTCCTCATATGCATACAAACTTCAAGGCTTAATAACTTCTTCATAAGGTATCCATTTTATGCAAACCAAATGTCTATCTTGACCAAAATTTTGAGACAAACGTAATAGCGCAACCCATTTCACTTAATTCTTCTTCTAAAAATTAAGTGTTCTTGAATTTGTTAATTTTAATATTCTCAGAAAATTTGGGGTGTTACATTCTCCCCTCCTTAAAGGATTTCGTCCTCGAAATCTTCAAGTTAAGAAGAATGCATCTTAACATCCAATCATCCATCTACTCATCCATCATCCACAAACATCCATTGTCCTTAAAAGACTTCTAATGACATATGAACATATGCAGAGTGTGTGTATATGTCTCTTATCTAGTGCAAAATCAGGCGGTCTACTGATCCGGTTGACCTCCTTAATGCAAATCATGAGAGTGCCATGAGTCCATTATGTATGCAATTTTTCCTATTCATAATTCTACATGAGTGCACAATCATTCATACAAATGCAACATCCATATGATAACGCATCAAGTTTCAATCCACATACAATTTCATGCGTTCATATGCAAATGCAATATAAAAGTGATTGAGCCGATCTAGAACCTAATGTGTATGTGCATATGCATCCACGAGCAATCACTAGCAACCACTTGTTACCACTTTGCAACCATTAACCATAACATGTTTCAAATACATGTTTACATCCATTGATTTCTGCTAAGGATCAAGAAATAGGACCGAGAAGAAAACTAAGCATGAATAAACTTATGATAAAGGAGAGATCAAAGACGTACCCTAAAAAAGATAAGGGTAGGCTGCGTGTATCTTGCTTTCGGTCTCCCAAGTCGCATCTTCTTCATTGTCACTCCATTGTACTTTAACAAGCTTGACTTCATGGTTGCATAGCGTTTTGACTTCCGTTCCCAAGATACGAGTTGGGATTCTTCTCACTGTTGCTTCTCGTTCCACTTCTACCTCTTCTAGTATCTTTGGTTCCACCACTTCCGCAGACTCAAGTAAGCACTTCCATAGGTGAGAAACATGAAAGACATTGTGAAATCCAGCCAACTTTTCAGGTAGCTCTAATCTGTAGGCCATCGTCCCAATTCTTTCAATGATAGGAAATGGTCCTATGAATCTAGGTGCCAATTTCCTTTTGGATCCAAAGCGAACAACATTTCTCAAAGGAGATACTTTAAGGAACACTCTATCTCCAACCTCAAACTCAAGGTCGGTCCTTCTTTAATCTGCATAGGACTTCTGTTTATCTTGAGCAGTCTTCATTCGTCTTCTTATTAGGTCCACCTTTTCGTAGGTTTCCCTAATCATGTCTGGCCCAAGTACAAGCTTATTTGTGGATTCCCACCAACAGGTTGGTGATCGACACGGTCTCTCATATAAGGCTTCGAAGGGTGCCATGCCTATTGAAGCTTGGTAGCTATTGTTGTAGGCGAACTCCACCAAAGGAAGATGATCTTCCCATGTCCCTCCAAAGTCAAGAACACACAATCTCAAGAGGTCTTCTAAGACGCTGTTCACCCTTTCCGTCTGTCCATCGGTTTGGGGGTGGTAGGCTGTGTTTAAACATAGTTGTGTGCCTACAACCTCTTGCAAACTCTTCCAGAACTCGCTTGTAAAGATAGGGTCTCGATCGCTTACTATGCTGGAAGGTATCCCATGCAGTCGAACTATCTCTTTAAGATATAGAGATGCTAGAGATGAGGCAGTCCTTCTACTTTTGATAGGTATAAAGTGAGCGCTTTTTGTGAGCCGGTCCACTATTACCCAAATACTAGTATTTCCCCTTCTTGACCTAGGCAACCCATCAATAAAGTCCATCGAAATGCTATCCCATTTCCGCTATGGGACCTCTAGAGGATGAAGCAAACCACCAGGCTTCTTCTGCTCCGCCTTGACCTGCTGGCATATCATGCACTTAGAAACGAATTCAGCTACGTCCCTCTTCATGCCGTTCCAAAAGAAAACTCTTTTGATGTCTTTATACATTTTGTCTCCGCTTGGGTTATGGTCAGCTTTGAATGGTGTGCTTCTTCTAGATCCGTTTTCACTAAATCTCTTACTTGTGGGACGCATAGCCTTCCATCCCGTCTCAACCATCTCTTATCATCGATGGAGTATTTATTGAGGTGACTCGAAGTCTCACCCCTAATCATTTTATCTATCACATCTACTAGCTGAGGGTATTCACGTTGTGCGATTCCTATTGAGTCAAAAAGTGTAGGCCGCACTTCCAGTGTTGCTAACAAGCCAGGTACAAATTCAGAGGAGGGTCTAATGTCAAAGTTGTCTATGTACTCCAAGCTTTGCCTTTCTACAAAGAGAGGGCTTAAGGTCAGCTTCTTTTTACTCAGAGCGTCTGCTACCACATTGCCCTTGCCAGGAGTATAGGAAATCTCAAAATCATATGAGGCAAGAAACTCCATCCATCTTTGCTGCCTCAAGTTGAGATCTTTCTGCGAGAGAAGGTACTTCAACGATTTATGGTCAATAAACAATTCAAACTTCTCACCTAGGAGATAATGGCGCCAAGACTTAAAAGTGAAAACGATGGCCGCCAATTCTAGGTCGCGGGTTGGGTAGTTTTTCTCATGTACTTTCAACTGCCTTCAACCATAAGCTACTACCTTCCCTTCTTGCATTAAGACAACGCCTAATCATGTACCGCATTCATCCGTGTATATGGTAAACATCTTGCTCCCATTAGGCAATGTCAGAACTCGGGATATTGTAAGAGCCCTTTTCAAGCGTTGGAAAGCAATATCGCAATCCAAATCCCATGCAAAAACTAGGTTCTTCTTCGTCAACCTTGTAAGTGGAGCTGAGTTTTTTGCAAAGTCTTTGGTGAACTTCCGGTAAAGCCTACTAGCTCGAGAACGCTTCGGACTTCAGTTGCGTTTCGTGGAATCTTCCAATCTTGCACAACAACCACTTTTGCGGGGTCCACGGCTAACCCCTCTTTGGACACCACATGTCCAAGGAATCTAACTTCTTCTCTCCAGAAACGGCATTTGGAGATTTTGGCTTTCAACTGATGTGCAAGGAGGGTATCCATGACTTCCCTTAAGTGCTGAGCATGCTCTTCCTCACTCTTCTAGAAGATCAAAATATCGTCCACGAAGACCACCACAAACTTATTAAGGAATTCCCGGAACACCCTGCTCATCAAGTCCACGAAATAGGCAGGTGCGTTTGTCAAGCCGAAAGGCATGACAAGCCACTCGAAGAAACCATTCGGGGTCCTAAATGCGGTCTTGTCAATGCTATCCTCAGCCACTCTAAGTTGATGAAACCCGGTAGCTAGATCTAGTTAGGAGAAAACGGATGCACCAACGAGCTGATCAAACAGATCGTCAATTCTTGGTAGTGGGTCCCTATTCTTCTTGGTCAGCTGTTCAACTCACTATAATCCACGCATAGGCGGAGTGAACCTCGGCTTTGGTCGTGAACACTACTGGAGCACCCCATTCAGAAATACTCCGTCTTATGAACCCCTTTTCAAGCAGCTCTTTAAGTTGCTTGCTGAGTTCTTTTCTCTCCCTTGGAGCCATGTGTCTAACGGATAAAAGCAACGGGTTTTGCATTGTCAACGAGGTATATGCGGAAGTCTATCTCCCGCTTCGGAGGTAAGCCCTTTACTTCTTTAAACACATCCGAGTATTCACGGACCACTCTAACAGACTGCGAATTCTCAACAGACGCATCAAGAGATTCTAAATAACTCAGCATAACAAAATTCATGGGATTACAAGAGATTTCGAGAGTGTTACCGAGGCGGGTCATGAGTCTAACCACTCTCTTTTCACAATCGAGGATGGCACCATTACTGGATAGCTAGTCCATGCCTAGAATCAGCCTATAGCCCGTGAAGCCCAAAACATAAGCATTACATTTAAACCCAACGCTTAAAATAGAGATTTCCAAATCCAAACAAATCATTGACAAATGAACTGATCACCCAATCGGATTTGAAACAACCAAGGGATCCTCTACTATATGGGTGTCTAGGTGCAGAGATTCAGTTAAAGCAGTAGATATAAAAGAGTCCGATGCACCAGAATCAAAGGGAGTATGAACAGGATTATCAAACAGATAAACTAAACTCTCAACAGAAATATGTCTACCTCATTCCTGCAGAGGTGCAACGAGAGCATGAACCTGCCCTCCAGAAGATGATCCAGTCCTCTGTCCCTGCCCTTGCCTTTTTGGGCAGTCCTTAGACAAGTGTCCAGTATCCCCGCACTAGAAACAAGCGCCCAGTTTCCTCTATTTCTTTCTACAGTCCCTAGCCAAGTGTCCTAATATCCCACAGAAATTGCACTTCATCTTCTTACGGGATTTATTATCCTTCCCGCCTTTTTTGGGGTATGTCTTCTTGTTCTGAGATCCATCTCCTTTCTTGTTTTGAGGCTCTTCCTTCTTCACCTCCTTCTTGCCATCTTTGTTCTCCTCTTGCAACAGAGCCATGTCCACCATTCTCTCGTAAGTCGCTCCCATAGGTATATGGGACATTGCCAAACCTTGCAGTGGCTCATTCAGTCCTTTGGCAAAGCGGAGAGCCTTCTTGTGTGGAGTGTTTACTAACTCCAGTCCAAATCGAGCAAGCTAGTTAAATTTATTGACGTATTCTTTGACCAACAAGCTGCCCTGTTTAAGTGATAGGAACTTCTCCGTTTGCAGACTCTGCTCAGCTTGTGAGAGGAACTTCATTTCAAATCTCGCCCTGAAGTCCTCCCAAGTCTCTATCGGTCTTTCAACATTAGTGACTTCCCACTAGAAGGAGGCCTCATCTTTGAGCAACCACACCACCAACTGTAGTTTCTGCCTCTCATCTACTTCAAAGATAACGAATAAGTCCTCAGTCTCCTTGAGCCAATTTCTAGCTTCCACGAATGATTCGCTCCCCTTAAAGTCTTTTCCACCCATGGATCTAAAGTCTCTACAGATCCTTGAGAAAGCATTTCCTCTCGAAGGAGGAGGAGCAGTTGTGGGAGGAGGAATGTCTGTTGGGCCCTCGTCATTAGCCCTCGCTTCTAGGTATCTCCTGAACCAGCCAGGTATCGATACACCCTCTGGAAGGTTAAGATCCCCAGACATGCTGAAACAAAAAGGAAAGATTCAAAACGAAAGATAGAAAGATAGTCCATATGGATTTGGGGATTATGCCTTTTTAAATTAACACTTTTTCATGAAAATGCTTTTTTATGACTTCTTTTTGAAAAATAGTTTCAATTTTTTTATCCAATCTAGTAACCTTTAGCTTTGAAACTAAGTGTAACACCCCACCTCCGTTAAGGTCACTCTCAAAGGGAATGCCTTAACTTCGGTGGAGTGTTTTAAGGTACAAGATACTAATAAATTACAAGACAGAAAATTTATGCAGCGGAAAAAGATCAATATTATTTCATAAATACTTGTTCAACACAACAATTCAACAACTGTTTCAATCTTCCAAATTATTACAACTTTTCATCTGTCTTGAAAACATAAAGAAGCAATATTGAAAATAAAAGGACATAAATCCCCAACAAGTGCTTGACCATAGCCATAGCTCAAAAAGGAAAGTCCAAGCCTTACATCTATGGTCTTCAAGCTTTGGCTAACCTGGACTAAGCAGAAGTGTTTCATCCCTACGGACCAGGGGGGAACGGAAGAAAAGAAGCGAAAGGAAAATGGGTCAGACATAAGTCTGGTAAGGCTTGTTATTTAATAGCATGTAAACAAGTAAATGACTATGACATGAATAAACTGAACTTAGAATGATACCACAAGGATAGGGTAATCCTAAAACGAGGCAAAGTAAGATTTAACTAGATTTGGATATCGTGCCCGCTTTTACTTCTCTACACCCACTAAGAGCTAGTTAACTAGAAATGTATGTTCATGATAAAGTGATCCTATTCATGTATTGATCGGCTCCTACTCGCATTCATGTATTCCCGGTGTCATGCAGCCCCACGTGATTTTTAAGTACTTGTGTTGGTTCCAGTATAGGGTGTATCAAGTCCTATAATGGCAACCCTGACACGATTCAAAGATGCACAAGTGTACACCTGGTGCCCAGTGCCTGCTTTTTCCACTCTGGAGCCCGTGCACGTCCGTACTCCGTCGGAACCTACACTGACGCACCTAACTGTCGCCCTTTTGACCGCTTATATTCAGCCCAGTAATCGTACTCCACCCTGCCTAGATTAGGGTACCTTGGTACATCCATGTGGGTTACTGCTGAAACGGGTCCCCGTTACTAGGGTTTTTCTTGTCAACATGCTAAATTGGTTAAGTGTCCTTGGTTTGACTTAACCCCTATCAATCTTGTCTAGTTAACATGTTAAGTTGGTTAAGTGTTTGCTCAATTACTTAACCCCACCAATCTTGTCTTGTTAACATGTTAAGTTGGTTAAGTGTTCCCTTAATTACTTAACCTCACCATTTCTAGCTTGATTGTTCATAAGCTTTAATTAATTAATTAATTAAAGCACCAACCACTCACATTAGACAGGTATTGTTGTGGTTACTGGATGTGCCGATCGGTTCCAGGAAGTTTTACACCACAACTCAGTCTAACCTCGGGTCTTTCTGGGCTTGATGCACTAACCTCTTTCATTAGACAGGTATTGTTGTGGTTACTGGATGTGCTGGTCGGTTCCGGGAAGATTTACACCACAACTAAGTCTAACCTCGGGTTAGGCATATTCATCTTTTACATTTTATATATGTGAATTTTCTACAAGTGTTTCATGTCACATATTTTAATTATGTTCAAGACTAATGGTATAAATTATACCATTCATGGCCTTAACCATTTACATGGTTTTGGGCCCGCATATTAGCCCAATTTATAAACAAGAGGTAAAGAAGGGAACATGCATAATATAGATTCAACCAAACATGTAAATTTTGCATAAAACTTTATTCATATAATTTAACATGTCACATGAACCTGCATATAATTTAGACTTAGATAATCATAAGCCTAAAACATGTTAATATGTAGATCTAGGCATGTGTGAACATGCCTAAAACATGTTAATATGTAGATCTAGGCATGTGTGAACATAACCTCAATTATAAACTAGCATATGACATAATCATGACATGTCCAATCCCAAGGCATGTATAATTTTAACATAAACATATAGGTGTAAACTAGATCTAACAAGGTGAACTTGCATAAGTCCACTTTACAAACATGCATATAAATATAGATCTAGTTTTGGATCTAACATTTAACTTGCATATGAACATATGTATAATTAGATCGTGACTTGGGTCTATCATAAGACATATAACTTGCAATAATCATATGAACCTAGATAGATCATGACATGGATACAACATAAAACTTGTAACTTGCATATGCACATATGAACATATATATAGGCATACGGATCTAACATAAAGCATTTGAATATATATATATATATATAGATCTTGACTTGGATCTAACATAATACTTACAACTTGCATTAATCATATAAACATATGTATGTAGATCTTAACATGAAACATATAACTTGCATATGATATTAATAGTTTCATTCTCAATCAATAATAGATCCAACACCAAGTCCAATAAGCCACAAACATTCTAAGACAATTCATGATAAAATCATCACAAGAAACAAACATGAATTAGCATCGTCAATATTATACAACATGGTATAATTCTATTTTTCACTTTATATCAAATCACGTCTTAAATTTATTTACATTTAAAAGATAACTACACTTACAAAAGACAATCTTGATTTCTGGAATCTGTATTCTGAAGTTGAAATGCTTGCCTTTGATGTAGACAATTGTTGTTTTAGTTTAATTTTGATTTGATTAGGTTTGTCTCTTTTAATTTGCTTCAAGTTGAAGAGGTTGTCCAATGGCAGCATGACGGCTCTTGGTTTGATTTTTAATAAGATTTAGGGTTGAGGTATTAGGTTGCTTATATAGAAGTTTGATTTAATAGGAACCGTCAGATTAACCTAGAGCAAATCAAAGCCATTCAGACAAGATAGAATAGCTGCATCAGCCCTAATGACTCAGCAAGGAGTCCATCAGAACCAATCAGATGCCACATCTGCCTTAGAGCGAATCGGCCCACGGGTTGACAGCCAAACACCCTGAATCAACCCCAAGTCGACCCAGCGTGGCTCGGGTCGACCTCAAAAATGGGCCAGTTCGGTTATTCCCCCTCCCGATTCGCTGTTTTGAACTTTTTAGCATATTTATTTATTTAATTTATATATATATATATTTCTCATATGCATACAAACTTTAGTTAATTCTTCTTCTAAAAATTAAATGTTCTTGAATTTGTTAATTTTAATATTCTCAGAAAATTCGGGGTGTTACAGAACTTATATTGAAGCCCCTGAAGAAGAGGCAGATTTGGAAGAAAATGCACATTCATCTACTTCCGATAGACCTGGAAGGAACCAAACTCAGGGTTATACAGTGCATGTTGTTGATGTGAATAGAAATTCGACCAAGGGAAATGAACCACACCCCCTAGAAATATCAATTTCGAGACAAATCTAGATCCTCAAACATATGAAGCATAGGATTTAGATGGGATGCCCGCATCTGGTGAGGATCAAGACTAAAACTTAGGGAGTCTTGTTGCTGAAGTAAATGTTGGAATTGGAATTCAAGCTACAACAGTGAAATATGTGCTACAAACTCATCAGTTAGGCATAAACTCCATCGAAATGGTTCTCCCAACAGGAAGACCTAGGTCTCATAGTTGACCGACATCGTTTGTGAAAGCAAACACTTAGGGGTGCTACCGATAATCACCCAACAGAGAATAATACATGTAAGAAGATATTTCTAGAATGATAAAGAAGATAATGTTAGAAAGCATGTATAGGAATGGAGCAGATGAGGATCTAGGTTTTGTTCCAAGTCAGACTCCCTTTGCTAAAAAAAAATTGAATGTTGAATATGCAAAGAAGGTCAATCCTTCCACAATGCCAGCTTATAATGGAATTACAGACCAAACCCGTTCTTATACAAATATGATTGGCACATGAATGGCATGAGTTGCAAATGATGCTTTGAAGTGTAAACACTTCCTCTTTCACTAAAAAGGAGTCGCTTCCATCTAGTTTTTCGAACTATCGCCCAAATCTATTTCAATATACAAGGAATTGACAAAGAGGTTTAAGGAATAGTTCCAATTAAACACCATCCATTCTAAAGACATTATGTTGTTATCTAGATTGTTCCAAGGAGCATAAGAATTAATGGTAATTTTCTTGAATCGATTCAACATGGTGGTCAATGAAGTGAGAAATCCTGATCTAAAAATGGTTCCTATGGCATTTTTGCATACCATTACAAAGAACCCGACTTTAGAAAGTGAACCAAGATAAAGGAACCCATGACATTGGAAAATTTCTATAAGTAAGCTGATGAATTTCTAGGACTCAATGAAGTGAAGAGCATAGAAAGAGGCTCCGCCGTTAGGAAACCGAATTAAGTTTACCAAATGGACGTCGTGTTGAAATAGAATGAATGCAGTTATGGTAACGCAAGCAAGTTCAAAAAAGAGGGGATAAGAAAAAGGAATGGGTGAAAGGGATAATAAAATTTCTAAAGGGCCGGGACCTAAATAATATACAAACTTGAACAACAGCCTAGAAAGCGTCTTTTAGCCACAAAGGGAACTGAGCATTACCCAAAACCTGTTTTGAAAGAGCCAATAGACACACATAAGTTTTCCAGTAAGTATTTTCATTTTGATGACACAAACATGCATAATAATAATGGAAGTCATCACTTGAAGAATCTCGTTGATTTTTTCATTAAAAAGAACAAATTTCAGCAGCACGTACAGATACCATTAGAAGCAAATTCATCTTGTTCCGTAGGTTCAATGATTGTGATAGATGTAATTGGACCAACAATAATTAAGAAAGTGTCGGTCGACTGCAGAGCTTTTGCAAACATCTTGTTCCGTAGGACTTTCAAACATACGAAGCTTCTTATGAAAGATGTGATATGCATGTAAATGTGTATAATTTTACTACCATATTTAACCTAATTTAATCTTATAAATAAGAATATAAGGATATTTTGCATGACTAAACCAAAATTTAAGTGTTCTCAAATCATCATTCATTTGAGGGCAAAATCGTCATTTGTGCATGTGTTAACTTTTGATAAAATTTACTTGCACCTTTTTATTGTTATTTGTAGGAAATAAGGAGCAAAATTTGGAGTGGTTTCATGGATTTCCATGTGTAGATGAAAAAATAAAAAGGAAAGATGAAAACAATTCATTTCATGCAATATAGAGGACAACACCTACCCACTTACCTTAAAGTTACAATTAAGAGATAATGCACAAGTTAGTGAAGGATAAAAGTTTCATGCTTATCTAACGAACGATTATTTGCTAATGACAACTTGGAAGCTTCTACACATGAAAAGGGTAGTCTGCGTAGTTTTCAAAAAGAGGATTAGGGTTTTATTCATGCATAAATACCCCTTATGTTTCATGTAGAGAGGATCTTTTTATCACCTCACATCCTAAGTGTAACCACAAAATGTAAGTGAAATAAAAATAACTTCCTAAGCCTTCTCATTTTCTTTGCATGCTTTCTTTTATTTTCATTTTTTATTTACATGTTCTCTCTTCTTATGTTAGTAGCATAGTTTAATATATGCAAGTAGATTAGCTCTCGTTTTACTTTAGTTAACATGCATTTTGTTCTTGTTTTCGTTTCATGCCGAATGCTTCTTTTGTTGAAATGATAACAATATGACAGGCTAAACCCCTATAATTTAGGGTCAAATAAACTTTCTTTTAATCATGTAGGTTCAACATATTTTCTATATATTATCTTGTTAGCTAAGTTTATAGCTAACACCCTAAAAACAAAGTTCGTCCTTAGAATTCCTTGAATATATAAGGAATGAACTAGGCTTGAGTATTATTCTCCTCGTTGAGCTCTCACAGAAACATTTTTTGATAATTCCGAAAGTAAGTTCGTGTAGAAAGAAAAAAATGATCGTAATTTTATCGTGATTTTTAAAGAGATGAATCATCCGTGTAATGACTTTTAGTGGTGTTTCCTCTAAGGTTTCACAGCTACGCTTTCAGCCTTGCCATAGAAGAATCATAAAAAGGGGTTTCATCGAGGTATTTTGAAGGTATTATATCTTTGACATTCCTTGATAAGATCTCCAAAGACATGGAGGAAAGGGAAATCGACTTTTTGTAGGATCAAACTATCTTAAATGTTTATGACGCAGGTTGTCCTAGATCGTTTTCTAGGTATCATATTGGATGACTGGATTGAGGTTTCGAACCTTAGGTATGCCAATGGACTTTGTAGGCTATTAAAAAGGAAATACTATCAAGGTTTTGGCCTATTTTCATAATTAATGGAGTTAAGCTCCAAACTATTTCTCTTCGGATTTCTAGGATGGTCAAATGAGGTTACTAGGGTAAGTTACTATGATTCTGTACAACTCAAGAATTATCCTTGCAATATTAGTGCAGAATAATAATAATATCTTTAATTAAATAGAATTTCACCATAATTACCTTAATACCTCAATAAAATATCTTTATTAAGAATTTCCAAAATTACAAACACTTCTCCCCAAATTGATTTACAAATTAGTGTTTCACTCCACAATTTTGAATTACAAATTTTGGAAATGAAATGAATGTATCAATCTTGGATCCTTACGATTCCATTTATAAGTTCGGCCTAGTTCTTCTTAAGGTTAGTGGGATTCGCTTCGTCCATCGGTAGGGGTATATCTGAAGGCTCTATAAGATCAACCCCACCTTTCCTTATGAAGGGACTGACATTGCTTGTTGACGCTTTTAGGAGTCAGCTTCCAATATTTTAAATCTTTGGACAACGCTAAAGGAAGGATGCGACTGGCATTCCTAGCTCGTCCTTTTGTTTATGAAGCTTTAGTTGGTGGTAAGCCCTAAGTTGTTTTTCTTATCCTCATTAAGCCTATCGAAATGAATGCTAGACTCGTGTGTTGAGTGACGGTAAATCTAAGGATGATGCATTTCACCGAAAGGGGTTTTCTTACTTGAAACAGATTCTATTGCTATTCCCATTCTAGATTTCGCAGGATAATCCCGAATGCTTAGTTTTATCTTTTTTGATGGCACTTAGCTCTTACGCCCTTCACATTGGTTATCAATTTCGTCCTTTCTTGGTTATTTTTAGGGCTAACATTTCCCCCTCCCCGCTAGTGAAGAAGCATTCTTGACTTTTCAAGTCAATTGGTCTAGTTGGCATTAGCATTTGCGACGATTTAGCTTTCATGACTTTTGGTACCATCATCTATCCGTTCAGATCTTATCCAATGGTTTCGCAGCTTGGAGGTATTATTTTATGGATAAGAACATTTTCTTTTCCATATTCACTTTCCTGCATTCAAGGTTGAGTCATAGGTTTTAAATATTCTGAGGGGAATCATGTTGAAACTCAAACTTCGATTTGATTCTTTGAAATGTTTATATCGATTGGATTTCTTTGTGATCGAAGTTCAAAATTCCGTTGATCCTGCTTGAGATAATTGATTTTTGTGGAAAATTTATTAAAAATATCTAATCAATTATTTAGACTTGACCTTTCTTCTTACTGTTGATGATCCTCTTTTATTTTCATAGTGCTCGAGCATTTTCAGTTAAGTCAAAAATCACTTATTATTATATTATTACTTTTTATCTATGGTACGTGTTTTCTGAGTGGAAAGACATCACCTAGCAGCTTATATTGCAGACAATGAAAAATTAGTCAAACAATTAGTCCCGAAGGCCCTTATAGGAAGTGAGAGTGAATCCTCCCAATAGGCTAGAGAGGTTTCCCCTTTGAAAATTGCTACGAAAGAGAAACATTCTATCTTTATGTCCCAAGACGAAGTTAACACATTTCTGGAAGATTTCGGGATTCAGAGGGCCAAGGCCATCCCATCGAGCATTGAAGACATTTGTGACAACTCGCATATTTCACGATAATATATTTAATTATAATCTAGTATAGGTCCAAAAAATCACTTTTTGCATATAGATGAATTTGGACTAGAGACCACTTCCATTGAGTCAAAATGTCGTTTATGACAACAAAAATTATAAACATCGATATGTATGGAGTTTGTGAAAATAAGGACTTCGGGTTGGGTTTGGGTTAGCAAA
Organism: Allium sativum; assembly: GCA_030737875.1. Taxonomy (NCBI): domain Eukaryota; kingdom Viridiplantae; phylum Streptophyta; class Magnoliopsida; order Asparagales; family Amaryllidaceae; genus Allium; species Allium sativum. Next base: position 565,286,321 of record CM060920.1, on the reverse strand, counting down.
CCTAACCAACCTTATAACCCCACAGCCCTCTTCTCATCTTCATTCATTCTTACTTTAACAAAAATAGAAATGGGAGAAAGAATGGGAAATTAAATGTCCTAAGCTAGGTATTACAATTAGAAGCTCAATTCTTGAGGAAATCACATACAGAAACTTGGGTAAGCTTCTCCATCTTCTCCTACTTGCTTTCTCTTCAATTTTTGAAATTTCCTAAACCTAATTCTTAGGAAATTCATTTATATATGTTTAGACTAAAGAATAGTAGCCTATATTGGAAGAGAGGTTGTTCTAGCTTGCTATTGGATCGATCCTTGCTTCCAAATATCAAAGGCGAGTTCTTGGAGAACTCACATATATGCCTCAAGTTATATGCTTGTATAGTGTGCCTTTGGCATGTTTGTATTGTGTATATAGTGTGTGATTTGGATTGATTGTGCGAACATTTCATTTGTTGAGTTTTAGATTCGATTATATATATATATATATATTGTGTATATATATATATGTGAATCCTCCTATAAATATTTAAGTAGGTTTGATTCATATAATATCGGTATTCCGGCGAGTGTTGGAAGCTTCATAGACACCTAAAAAACATCATAAGCCTTCACCCATAGTCCGCGCTTGTCCGTAATCCCTTGATTTTATGCAACCTAGGAAAACCTGTGCCCAGGCCTCAATTCAGGCGTCTGAATATTTTCATTTGGACGTCCGGCCTACTACTGATATATATATATATATATATATATATATATAAATTGTGTATCTATGATTTAGACAGTTGAATGGGTAATTCAGACGTCTAAACATAGATTCAAACGGTTGAATTACTCTATTCAGATGTCTAAAACTAGGGCTGTCAATGGATGCTTTCAGATGCGAATAATGCCATATCTGCATCTGCATCCAAAATTATTTTCGGATATCGAATACTCACATCTGCAAATACGGACGGATATTGGATATTTATTCGTTCCGCCAATAGTCGATAAATTAATAAACATTATTGTTTTTTTTATTTTAATATTAAGTTTTTTTTTCATTCCAAATGATTACTAAAATGCTAAAAATAAATAAATATAATGATAATATATAATTTTGAGCAATTAGGATAAGTTTAGTAACCTTCAACTTTACAAAATAATAAATTAATATATTTAATTAAGCTAAAATACACATAATTTAAGCTATAATCGTGAGAATAAGTGGACGGATAATTTTCGGATACAGATGTGCTTACATCCGCATCCGCCTTCGTTTTTCCAAATATCGGATATTTATCCTCTTTTTGGATGCGGATGTAGACGGATTTCAGATTTTTCAAGTATCCATTGACATCCCTATCTGAAACTCAGATCAGAAATATGGTTTATATGAATTCAATATCGACGTCCGAAATATAATTTCAGATGACTGAATTAATAATAAATGTTCATCTTGCCTTTTCTTTGCGATATTTTGAGTTATTGATCCAACTTACTTCGCATTGATTTCTGTCGATGTTTTTGAGTCGATAACTTCTTTTCTAGAATTTCAATTCGTTCGTGATAAATGAATTATAATCGATGGCTGGGAGACTTAATTTACATCATTGAAACGTGAATTCTTAGTTTGATCATTACTTCGATCGCTATTATAAGGGATTTGCCACTTCGAATATTTTAAAGGGCTTTTACATTATTAGTAGATACCAAATTCTTTCATTAAAATGGTTTATAATCTTACTTCATTATACGAAGTTATTTTATAAATTGCTTTATAAATGTATTGGTTTATATTTGATAAACCATTTCCTTGTTCGTATGAGAAATCTAATAAAACACTTAGTAAAAACAAGAATTATGAACCCTTATGTTTGCTTCGACGGTTAATTCTTAGACTTGTTCAATTGAAAACTATGGCAATGATTGTTTCAACTTGTTCGTTAATACTCGAGTACAACCAATGGTTACGGGACATATAGCTCAACTCTTATATTTACCAGCTTAGCGTAGTTACACTATATTTGATCAATTTTGGTCATTGATGATTTTCAGATCATCTTATCTTTGAAACTTCGATTCCGGTGATTCTTCGGGTCATTCCGACCTTTGGGTCATTCCGATGATCTTTGGATCATCTTGAGGAACTTCGGTTCATCTTGAGGAACTTCGGTTCATCTTGAGAGTCTTCAGACTATTTTAGGAACTTTGGTTCATCTTGAGAGTCTTCGAACAATTTTAGGAACTTCGGTTCATTTCTTTATATCAATGATCTCTGGATCATCCCGAGGAGCTTTGGTTCATTTGGTTTTATCGATGATCTTTGGATCATCTTAGTGGGGTCGCGACCCATGGTCTTTGGACCTTCTAAGGAGCTTTGGCTCAGTATTATAGGCTAGCTTCCTTGAGATCGCATCTCACCTTCGTTACATGTATTGATGAGTCTTGGGGCTCCAGCCTTGATTTAGGCCTCCCCTTCGTAGGGATTTTGTAGATTATGATTTATCGATTTCTAGAATATGAGTTCTGTTGATACTAAGCTATCAATATGAGTTTTATTGATACTGTGTTATCGGTCTTAGTTTCATTGATATTGAGATATCCTTCTATAGCATTAAGATTTCATTGACATATTATATGGACATCTTGAGCCTTCACATTTTACGTGTGAACATCGTTGTTATTTCTTATATGTCATTTTTTGTTTAAATTTCTATTTCTATCTTAGTTTATTATGATGAGTATAGTTAGACTAATCCGTTTATTGTTTATTCTTATAAATAATACTTGGGTCAGACCGAGTATTACAGGTGCTTACATTGAACTTCTAGCAAGACAACTTCTTGTAGTAATTTTGGGTTACATGTATATGAGACACTTATGTATACATATTCATTTGGCTATAATTTGTAATTGTTCTTTTGTTGTATAGTGGATCGACTATGGCCACTATCTTTGTACTTACTCTTATGTGTCATATTCATATCTATTTACGCCTTAGTGATGTGAATATATCTGACCCTGATTGTATTGTTATGTATTTTATAATGATTCTGAATTATATACAACCACTATGTAGCGGGTTTGAACTTAAATTAGATGTGTTGGATTTCCTCATGAGATTCAGAAAGTAAGACCACATTATCCGACATGTTTAACATAATTCAAAACTAATATAAAGACGGTCTCTCTTTAATAGCCTTATTCTCCAGATTAGTTGACATCATTGCTTGCAATAATCTTGGCTAACACGAGTATAGAGGTAGGGCATTACACTTGGTATCAGAACCAAGTTCAAAACAATATAAGATATTAAGGCGAGGATCATTGTCTTAAGTCTCTCTTAGGAAATTGTGTTTAGGATTTAAATCGAGTCTTAGGACCCGTCATATTCTATCTTATATTATGATTCCTTGTTTATTGAATTCAAATTCTTTGATAATGACATTTTTCTTTCTTCCTTTCTAGAAGAGAAATGTCTAGAGCATACCCGCGCGAACATCAGTCTATCTAGTGCCCCACCTATAGGAGTAGTGGTTATGACAACCCAACAACTTCTTGATTTAGTGGATAATCCCAAGCTGCAGGAACCCCTTCCGTGACCACGCATCCCAAACCAACGTTTACTCTTTTGTATGGAAATTTTTCTAAGCTTGGTGGAAAGTCTTTCCGGGGTTCCGAAGGTGTTATTGAGGTTCAAGCTTGGATTAAATCATGCGACCGCATCTTTTCGTGCATGAAACTTGTGGACTTGCATTAAGTCCAAGTGGCTTCTAGTATGCTCGAAGATCGAGCTCTCGATTGGTATGAGCTCATGACTTCTGAATTTCAAGAAGCGGATCTAACTTGGAAGCAATTCAGAGAAAGGTTCGAAGTGAAGTTCATACCCGACGGTGAAAAAGTAAAGTTAGCTCGACAGTTTATAGATCTTGTTCAAGGCAAATCTTCGGTGGTAGAGTATGTCGCATCTTTCGATTCTCTCTCAAAACATGGGCTCTGAGTATATTAGCACCGCGAAGAAAAAGAACCAGAAATTCATGTATGACACAATAAGAATCTTAAGAAGCTCTTACTTCTTAAATTAGTTAAGCCTTTTGATGAACTCGTGGACATCTCAATTTGTCTTGAGGAAGCCGCTAAAGATAGCGATGGTAGAGCCGCGAATGCTAGGAATAGAAGAAAGCAAGCAATGACTTCAACGGCGGAAACTTCTACCCCAAGTCAAGTGGAATATTTCAATCGTTGTACTAAAGATCACTTCGTTAATGATTGTTCAAAGACCGTCTTTTTTCGCTATTGCAAAAGCTCAAACCATCATATTTCGACATGCCTTGAAATCCAAAATAAAAGAAAGAAGTGATCTTTCTTGACTAAGGTACATTTCCTCCTATCATCCGTGCTATTGTCATTTTTCGAAATTATCCTTTTTGAGATTTCTCTGATCTAGGACAAGTGGGCATACGAACATTTTTTTCCTTAGATGTTACAAGTTATGAATTTTCATACTTACCTTGAGCTTTCGTTACCCATTTGCTTTGCTATCGAGACGTCTTTGACTTTCTTTATGTAATGATTAAGTGTTCTCTATTACTTTGGAGTGTTACTTGTTTCAAACAAGTAATTTCATCTTTTCGATTGAATGAGGGATTTAATCAAACGTCTTGGTAAAAACAAGTGGGTCGACACACTTGCATTTACTTCGACGGTTGATTTCTAGACTTAGTCAGTTGAGATTCGATTTCATTTTTGGATGAAATCTCAGGAATTGTGTATGGTTGTTCGGTTGTCTCATGTGTTATATACCTTATATACATTGATGTTGATCAACTTTCTTTGCGATGTGGAGCCACCTTGTCTTCGGACGAAATTCTTTATATGGTGTGGAGCCACCTAGCCCTTGGACAAATTGCTTCGTAAGCCATATAGTCTTATGAAGCAATTCTTAGTCAACTTTCCTTGCAGCGTGGAGCCACCTAATCTTATGACGGAATGCTTCGTATGGTGTGGGGCCACCACGTCTTCGAATGGAGTGCTTTGTATGGTGTGGATCCAGATAGTCTTTGGATGGAATGCTTCGTTAGGTATTAAGCTACCTAGTTTTATGATGGAATTCTTAGTCAACTTTCTTTGCGGTGTGGAGCCACCTAGTATTCAGATGAAATACTTCATACGATATGGAGCCACCTAGTCTTCGGATTGAATGCTTCATATAGTGTTAAGCCGCCATGTCTTATGAGAAAATGCTTAGTCAACTTTCTTTGCGGTGTAGAGCCACCTAGCCTTATGATGGAGTGCTTCGTATGATGTGGGGCCACCTAGTGTTCGGACGGAATGCTTCGTATGGTTTGGGGCAACCTAGTCTTCGAACAGAATGCTTCGTACGGCGTTGAGCCACCTTGTCTTCGGACGAAACACTTAGTGAGGGTCAAAACTACCTCATCGCGAGATGAAATGCTTAGCTGAGTTTCTTTGCGATGTTGGACCACCTTGTAGAAAGGAAAAAAGTTCTATGTGATGAATTACATGCTTAATTGCATGCCTTGTCTGATTCGGGGGTTTGTGGTGATTTTTAGGAATGAATTGGCCTAATCGCTTTGAGGTCAATATTTTATTTCTCCAAAAGAATTGTTTATCTTTGACATCCCTTGTTTATGACACTGATTTTGTCATTCTTAACGATTCTAATTTAGATTCGTTAGCTTCCTTATGTTTTTTAAATTCCTATACTAATGAGAATAACATTAAGGAAGATGTGTTTTATAATTCACATTACTTGTGAATTTTCTGGAATCCTTACACCCAATTTATGTTAGCCACCTTGATGGGAAATTGAGTTTGAGATAGATTATCATTTCCATGGCTCAATTTATTTGCTTACCCACCTTAATGACTGACCACCAAGGATAAAAAAGGGAGCTATTTTTGGGAAGCGGTCCGATGGAATGTTACGACTTCGCGAACACGGCAAGCTTAATTAATTCCATATCTTGGATTGATGACCTATTCAATAGGTTAACTGTGCTTAAGTCATTCCACTATTTGACTTAGCAATCGGTTTTCACCATCCCCTTGTTCTCATGTTCGTTTTTTCATTAGAGCAAACATATATTCCATATTTTTTGTTAGCCTTAACAAACCAAAATTTAGAGGTCGAGTCCTGATTGGTTTGGCCTCATCTTTGTCAGTGGTATTCCTATGTATTTGAAAACCAAAGTTTTCAAGTTTTATGGAATTAGTTCAACCTCTACAATTTATCATGTTCACATGACTTAGAAGTTGTTTTTGAAATATTAGAGGATGTGCTAATATTTCAAATTTGAGCTATTAGGTATTAACTGGAAGTTTAAAGTTCCAATATATTTGTTTTGGAATATTAAAGAATGTGCTAATATTTCCAATTTAGGGTATATAACCCGGATTTTACTTCATGAGCTTGTTTCCCTAACGGGATCGCTTATTTTCGTGAATGGGATACATATGACTATCATATACATTCTTTTCAATATAAGAAAATTTTGTATGCTAGAATACTTCTAAGAAATTGTTAAGGGATAAAATTTTCTAGCTAAAACGTAATAGGGAATTTTCGACGATTTGGACAGTTGGTACTTCCAAGTTGAATTTAAACGTTTAATTAGTTTATATTGAGATCATAAGAAAATAGGTTTATAATTTATAAACTTATTTAACGTTGAACGAATTAAATAAATTTAATTAAAGTGAGCTTACCACGTAGCGGTAGTTCGTGTTTTTGAGAAATGAACTTCAATTGAGTGTATATAATCCAATACAAGTTGGAATTCTTTGAAACAAAAATTATCTGGATCTATTGGATTATAGTTTTCTAATGAAATAAAAAGTTTTGAATTTCATCTTGAAAATTTTGAGATATGTCTAAACCAAGTTTCTAAAAAAAATCACAGCGTTGTAGTTCGCAATTTAAAATTTAAATAATTATTGAAATTGATGTTTGTAATATTTAGACTTTAAGTAAGGAAAATTCTAATTTGTTAAACATACTTATGAGAGAAATAACTTGATTGTTCATATATGTTCATGACTTTTTATTTTGAGCATTATGTGTGTATATACTTAAGTTATATAGTGATTTATAACTCAAAGTTAAAATTTTATAAGATTATTCAGAATAGAATTTTAGTATGAGAATGATATACTAAAATTAAACAAAAGTATGTTTCATGAGATAATATCTTTTCATATAGAATTTTGTTGTTTCTTGATTGTAACTTTTTGAGTTTTCCTTAAGTTACTATGAGGACCCAATTTTTTAAAGAGGGAAGTCTGTAACAACCTGCATATATATTTAAATATAACATCATTAATCGAGAATAGGTCCAAAAGTCACTTTTTGCGTACGGATGAATTTTGACTCTATACCACTTCCATTGAGTTCAAAATGATGTTCACCACAACAAAAACTATAAACATCGATATGTTTGGAGTTTGTAAAAACCGGGACTTCGGGTTAGGTTTAGGTTAGCCAACCTAGCCCACCTTATAACCCCATAACGCCCTTCTCCTCTTCATTCATTTTTACTTAAAAAAAATAGAAATTGGGAGAGGGAATGTGAAACTAAAATTCCTAAGTTAGGTATTGCAATTAGAAGCTCAATTCTCGAGGAAATCAAGTATAAATACTTAGGTAAGCTTCTCCATTTTCTCCCACTTGCTTTCTATTAAATTTCTAAAATTTCCTAAATCTAACTCTTAGGAAATGCATTTATATGTGTTTATATTAAAGATTAGCAAGTTATATTGGAAGAGAGATTATTTTAGCTTGCTATTGGATCGATTCCTTGCTTCTAACAATCAAAGGTGAGTTCTTGGAGAACTCACATCTATGCCTCAAGCTATATGCTTGTATAGTGTGCTTTAGGCACGTTTGTATTGTATATATATTGTGTGATTTGGATCGATTGTGTGAACGTTCCATTTCTTGAAATTTTTTGGCAAAACCGTGCAATTTTTAAGGTGAGCGCAAACACCTTTTATTATAGCTAATAATAAAAATCTTTATAGTACAGGTGATTGTTAGTAGACAATCAGCTATTCGGTTTTTAAGGTGGACCTTCCACAACATACAGAATTTAAAGTGTTCTGTCCACTCTACCTAATCAGGCTTAAAGCACTGGAGTTAGCTAATTTACTAGATTACAATACATACTCCACGCAGGGAGTTTAATTGCATTCTATCAAAAAATTATTTCAACAACAAATTTGACTTGTGTTGTATTGCACAAACAACAGTGTTATTACTCTATGTCTACATACCATGCCACACCCTAGGCCATAGTATTGTAGGTGCAGAATAGAACGTAGCTTGCTTGAATAACTGGCTTTAATAAACAAGCATTTCGAGCCACACAACACACAAAGGTGCACGAACATGACTCAGCAATTCCTCTCCATGACAATACATCCAGTACAATTCCATCACGTCACAAAATAAACTTCGGCTACAAAATACCAAACAATATAGGGTGACGATAGATAACATAACACTGCAGACTCTTCCATGGGAACAGTGACATAGCATAGCACATGGCCACAGATTAGCTTAGAACAAGCAGGCAATACTCTCTCGTTCAGATCAACTCAGTTTAGTGTCGGAGTATCACATGGCGAGCCAATGAAAAAAGAGAGAGCAAGGCAACCCAACTGAACACTCCAAACAGATGACCATGACTAAATTACAGTTCGACTAATTTAGCATTAAGGAATCATTAGGAAGACAACGATAATACCAAGCAAGACAACAAAGTTGAGAGCAAGTGCTTCACCTGTTTTGACAGTCATTCACTATGGTGCAGGCAAGGACCAGATCACCTCTTTCAAACTCGGACACTAAAGAGCCACAGATTACATTAAACCATTACCTGGGAAGATACCCTAGAAAATTTCCATGAGGAAGAACACTAATGAAACAGATTCTCAATATAAACCCAAAACAACAACAATTTACCTCCAACAGGTCGAAACCCCGAGAAGGCGAGAACACATTAAAAATTGAATGAAACAAGATGAACCAACACAACCAACTCGGCAAGGATTTAGTGAGTTGCAAACAAATAATGACACAAGAAATTACCATGCTCTGATCAAACATCGCGTTGAAAACAAATCTTCATACCGAACAAGTCGAAACCATACCGTTGAATGATGAGACATGCCCATAGTTGCCAGTTAGGCCACTGTGTTAAAATAGGAAGGGCTAACTGTAGCAGGTTACGAGAGAGAGCGTCTATGAGGAGATTTGAAGAACAAGGAAGTTGGGGAAAAAAGGTTCAGATATGAAAATTTTCAAGCATTCTCGAAAAGACAACCACGCAGGCGAAAGAAAAATTAAGAGGAAAGGATAGAGTTAAGAGGAAGAAATGATTGGTGAGGAAGACGGTAAGAAGAATCAAAGAAAAAAGGAGGAATATTTTTTTTGCCATTAACGGTAACAAGAACCTGAATAGAATTCACAGTAATCCATTTCTTGTGTTTTGGATTCGATTATGTATATGAATCCTCATATAAACCTTCAAGTAGGTTTGATTTGTATAATCTTAGTGTTTCGGCGAGTGTTGAACGCTTCATAGACATCTAGAAAATGTCATATGCTTCACCCCTAGTCCATGCTTTTTCAAAATCTCTTGATTTTATGTGACCTAGGCAAACCAGTGCCCAGGCCTCGATTCAGACATTTTAAAATTTCCATTTAGACATCTCACCTGCTATTGATATATATATATATATATTGTGTATTTGTGATCCAGACGACTGAATGGGTGATTCGGACGCCTGAACATAGATTCAGATGTTTGAACACAGATTCAGACGGATGAATTACTCTATTCAGATGTTTGAAACTTAGAGAAAAAACATGGTTCTTTGAATTAAATTTAGATGTCTGAAATATAATTTTAGATGGATGAATTAAGGAAAAATGTGAATCTTTCCTTTTCTTTGCGATATTTCGAGTTTTATCAATCCAACTTACTTCACAATAATTTCAATCGATGTTTTCGAGTCGATAACTTCATTTCTAGACTTTCGATTCCTTCGTGATAATTTTTTTTATAATCGATAGTTGGGTAATTTAATTTACGTCATTAAAACGTGAATTCTTAGTTCAATCGCTATCAAACAGAATTTGCCACATCAAAACTATAAAATGGTTTTTATATTATTAGTAGATACCAATATCTTTTCCTAAAGTGGTTTCTAATTTACTTCATTATACGAAGTCATTTTATAAATTGCTTTACAAATCTACTAGTATATTTTTGATAAGACTTTTCCCCGTTCGTATGAGAAATCTAATTAAATGCCTTAGTAAAAATAAGGACTATGAACCATTGCATTTGCTTCGAAGGTTAATTCTTAGACCCGTTCTATTGAAAATTATGGCAATGATTGTTTCATATTTCTAGTGGAATATGCAACTTGTTCGTAAATATTCGAGTAAAGCAAGTGGATATAGGACATGTAACGACCCGTATTTTTAGTCAATTTAAAATATGAATTTTTACTTGATTTTCAGTGGATTTTAAATGGTCAAATTTTGAATCTAAACCTGAAAAACAATTAAAAATAAGTTCTACTTTTGTTTTATATTTTTACTAAGGTTAAAGTAAGGTTAGTGATCTTTTAAAATTGTATAAAAATAAATATATTAAAATTTGATGATTTAGTATTATTTTAATAACTTGAAAATAGAATGTTTTTTTAGACAATCTCAGAATTTAACGAAACCAGATTCATTGCATCCGTATTAATGAAATATAGTAGGATTTAAAATTTCTTGTTGATTTGACTTACGATTTGATCAAGTTAGTAATTTATTTAAATTCGAGTTAAATTAAGCAGTTCTGGGTAATATTGAAAAATTGAAAATATTGATAAAATAGACTTAAAATGATTTATAAATAACTATAGATGATAATGAACTAGTTTATAAATTTTCTAGTTAAATTTTATCCATAAAGATCGTTTGTTCATTTACATTGTTTACAATCGGAAATTTAAATCATTTAGAGATTAATATTTGTAAACAACTATTTGGATACCCTTTGATTTTATTATAAATGGTTAATAAAACCTTAATGACCTATTAACATGTACTAATGGTTTCATCGAGTTTAAATTAATATAAAAGAGATAACACCTTCCTTAGTTAAGCTTTGAATGTTAGTTAACAATTTAATAAAAGAGCCTTAACACCTAAAGTACCCTAAACCCTCTATAATTTGACAACACATGTCCTCACTTAACATTGTCTGGTTCTTCCATTTGTCCCCTTTTCATGGTACTTTTGGTGTAAAAACCCGAATTCCGACAAACCAATTTTTTTTTCAAAATTCTAATCTATCGAAACTTGCGTTGGTTAGCTCTGGTATCTTGCAGAAAAGACAAAGACATAAAATATGTCAGAGCTCAGAAAATATCTCACAGCGGAATGGATAAAATATAATATAATCAAAGTATAGCCTTACCGTATTAATAATACTAGCTAACTAGCATCCAAAGCTATCGTGTCTCTGGCACAAATCTAACCTGTGAGTGTTATGAGGAGGGGGTCAAAACACAAGTTTTGGTGACTGGATTTAAACTATACACATTGGATAATTGTACATATACCTTTCAATCGCATTTTCTTATTTATTAGGTTACTTAGGTTAACGGAACTCAAGGCTTGCACACACGTCGTGCCCATTTACTTTCCAGTGGATTAACCTAATACGGTATATATGTAGCTACCCCCCCCCCCCCAATATTGAGGTACACCCCATGGTAACCCTCTCGCACGGCCTCCACCGTAATGCCATAGATATGAACACAGTCCCTCATCCTACGATGGAGTGACGTATAGATCTCTACATAACAATGTTACATTCCGCATATATCTGTCATTACTATGCTACATAAGCGTACAGACTGCCACCTTCGATCGAATCAGATTCCATACCAGAGTAATGCCCTCAAGTCTACAGCACACCACCCAGAGCAGACATGCATATATCTAGACTTTTCCACGTACGTATCGTCAATCGTATTCGATGCCTTAACCGCACATAATGTGCACTGAGTTTTGTGGCAGGGCTATACAAGAAACAAGGAACTCGGTCGAGAGATTTTCCATATCTGTACAGGCCCGCCTTTAAGGGCCTCAAAATACAGATATCCCTCGGGTCTGTTTTTCATGGTGGCTATGGCCCTACTTCGGCCCCTCCCTCAACTAGTAAAGACTATAAGAGCTAAGCGACTTGCCCCTAACAAACAATTTATACATCCAGTGGGCGTCTCCCCTTAACCACCGTACCTCGATAGTGAAAGGTGAATGGTCTTTAGCTCTAGTCTTTTCGCATCCCACCGGCTGCCGATGACGGGTATACGATGATTTACTATCTTTGTTGGTCCTAACCTCTGCTTCCCCTTTGAGGCGACCGCCAAATCACCCTAGTGCACCATGTCGCAGCATTCTGACTGCAAAACTACCTTTGCAGTCAAGGCCCACCCACCTGGTAGTAACGCGCAGACCCAACCTCTGCGAGCACAACTTAAACATCTGCCACCGCACAGAGGAATACCAGGAGCACCTTACGTATCCCAGGAAGCTACGTGCTTCCCCTTCCAGTCCTTCAGAGTCGACATAATAATTAGATGAACGTGTGCTCCCCTCGTGCCTCACGACACCATGATGATCTACCCCGTTCGGTTATTCACCCTCAAACGTGCGGACTGGTCCAAGCGCCTCATTTTAATATGTTATTAGACCCTATGTCTAAACATTCCTTTATGTGCTTGCTTTACCACATCAGGTTTCCATTTATCTTGGTTATTCTCATTCACATTGACTTCTTTTCAAGTTACCAAGTTCCTCTTGCTTATTAATTTCGGTCTTATAACTTAACCCATTTAAGCCCATTAATAAGCCCACAACATGTTATTCTCTAGATTGTGATCCAATGTCTGTAATCCATAATCCCTTTATATTCTTGTTGATTTCAAAGTTACAATAAGATGTTCTACTTAATATGTAATTAAGTATATCTCCATTCACATGATTTCTATTTAACATGTCAGTCATTATTTATGATTAAATATGACTTATTTCATTTCATAAGTTTGCCTCACTCTTTCCTATTGAATCATAATTCCCTCTTACACTGTCACAACAACTTATCGTTGTTTACTTATTAACTTAGTTCTCTTAACTAAGGTCCACTAATAAGTCTCCTTTCCATTTATTATAACCTATGTTATAATATTCCCTTATCCTTAGGACAAGCCTTAACATGTTATTCTTATCAGCATATTTCAGATTTCCAAGTTTTCAAATTACTTGATTATAATTAAGTACAACTTCTTGCATTCCATAAATTTCCCCAATTTGCTAATTACTTAATTTACAATTTAGTACCATTTTTCTCTTTACACAAGTTATCTCATTTTATCACTAGTTTATTATAACATAAGTTATAATATCCACTTGTCCCTAGGCCAAGTTTACCTATTATATAACATTCTCATTAATGTAATTTATTTATAATAGGTAATTATCATTCCCCGGTCATCCCATTTCCTTTAACTGTTGTGTCTTTCATTCAATTCCATTTATTTCCATTAATTACAATTAATTACATTTATCAGTCCTACTATTGACACACACACACACACACACACATATATATATATATATATATATATTCATGCCCTAGACCTCTCACATTAAGCCTATACTTGTGGATGCTGGACATGCCGGGCGGTTCCGGGAAGACTTCTAACACAAGTTGGCTTAACCTCGTGTCTTAGCGCCACTGCATGTTTTATTTACGCACTTAGACCCCTCACATTAGATTTACCACTTGTGAATGCTGGATATGTCGGGCGGTTCTGGGCAGACTTCTATCACAAGTGTAATCTAACCTCGTGTCTAAGCGTGGTTACATTTTCCTATTCATTGTAAATTTTCTATATAATTTAGGCGTTTCCTTTCTTTAAATCTATATTTTACATGTCATCATGTTAAACCCATTTTATGCCGCATGTTCTTTCTAACATACAATAAATTATATTCTAACATGTAATTGTTTAATTATTCAAATCAAACAAACTAACATGTAATGTTCTCAATCTCTACCGTTAAAGGTCCAGACACATAAATGTCACAAATTAACATGGAATTGAAACAACAGTAATTGTTGCACATATTTTGACAAGTTTATATTTCAACATATGAATTTTCCAACATATTAATATCTTAGCATATTAATATTCCAACATGTCGTATTCGTCACTTTAATTTTTAACATATGTTTAAACATCTCAACATATCATATTTCAATATGTCATATATAACATTTCAATGCTTTTTTAATTATTCTAGAAAATTCACATCGTATAATAACGGGGAGTGTTAAACGATAATATATCATTATCAAAAATGATATAACTTAAATCCACTCACTTCATTTGCTTTTCAAATTCTGGATCTGGTCCAGATATAGCATTCCAAGGTTTTCCCCTAGTTGGATTCAGAACCTAACAACCATGGATTCATAGTTTTTACTAAAAGAAAAAGGGGAGAAAGAGGAAGAACATTGAATAGACGAGATCTAGAAAATTACCTCACTTCGCATTTGATTCTGAACACCTTCTAATTAATATTCATTCTTTTCCTTCAGATGTTGATTCAGAAATTTCCTAAAATAATTATCTGATTTTTCTAAAGAGATTTGAGGAGGAGAAAAATGGCAGAGCTTAGACGTTGTCTCAAAGAATGTGAGATTTAGGCTAGGCTCTGCTAGCCTATTTATAGGTGTTTAGGATCTTATCATACACGCAGCGCTGAGTCATCATTGAACTTGGTTAAGAAAATGGTCCGGATACGTCAATGGATCTTCCCGGATCTGGGGGGTGACGACCCCGATGTTGACCCCCATACAGGGGTGTTGACCCCTTAGGTCCCACGAGCAGTTTTGGCACAGAAATTTGATTATCGAACTTTTGAATTTCTGGAATTTACTTGGCTGTTATATTCACACGTAATTTTCTTATACGTATACAAATCTTCTAACGACCATTTTACACGTATATATACGCACAACTTTCGTTTCGTTTTCAAAAATCAAACGATATTGCACCATTATTTGATTCTTGCCTTATTTCTATGATTTCAGCCTTATCTTGAATTTTATCTCTTGTATATATATACATATATATATATATATATATATTTGTTTGTGTATATATGTATATATTCCTACACATATACGTGCATATTCGCATATACATATATTTTCTTTACTTCCTTATATGTGCGTTTATACATGAACATGTGTTATTTTAGCTGCTCCCTTAAAACAAAAATATGAAGGCGATGGGGTTCGAACTTTATACCTCTTTTATGCAAGTTACATGTTCTAACCAACTGGGCCACTAAGGATATTGTTAATAAGGCTTAGAACAATGGTAGTTATTGTTCTCTTCTTACTTCTCTTTTTCACGTTTGTTATAGTATTTTATTTAACCCATTGCATGAATATTTTTCTTTTATTTCTCTTTTATTATTAATGCATAATCAGTGCATGTAACATATTTAGACAGCATGCAACCAATCTTTTCTTTCTTTTAATGTATTTGATTGCATTAATCTTTATTTTATTCTTCATATATACATTTATATCTATGCATATATATACACATATGCATTATTTAATTATTAAATTGTTATAAAATGCGGGGTGTTACATTCTCCCACCCTTAGGAAATTTCTTCCCCGAAATTTGGTAAGGGTAAAAATTAATTAACCCCTCGCATAATATACATCCATCATGTGTGCATCCAATTTTTGCAAAAATTGTGCGCTTATGCAAAGTGAAATACAACATAATAATGCATGTATACCTAAGCGGTATCTCCTATGTGTATGCAAATTTTTCAGAAAAATCCTTTTAAAATATGATGCTCACATCCTAAATATACTAGCAGTTCTACATGAATGTAATATTTTGAAAATCAAAATATATTTCATCCCAATTTCCCACATTCTTGCAGAGCAAGAGCAAGGTTCATCCAATTGTTTCATCCAAAATCCTACCAACCAACTTTATTTTTCCAAATTTCAGGAAAATCTAATTTTCTAAATTCGATTTCTTATTTTACAAAAAGGCGGAAAACGGAAAACTTCACATCTCCCATTTTTCTTTTTTGACTTTTTTCTAACCGTACTTGGATTTTATGAAATTATTTATAAAGATTCCCCTATTTTCCTATCCAAGCACAGTCAACATAAGAAAATTTTCTTGTTACAGAATTTCTATTTCATTTTATCTTGGAATTTTTATTTTTATTCATCTTTTCTCATAATTTGTCAAATTTGTCACTTTATTGAATTTGTTGTTTCTTTTTAGTTATGCCTCTACTCTTCTCTTAGCTTATTAAATCATCTGATCTAAGTTCAATTTCAAATAAGCCTTCAACTAAAATAGGAAAACATACACTCTACACAGCTACTAATAAGGGCCAAGAATTTCGGGACTATGTCCACCTCAGATAAAAAAACCACAGGATCCATGACAGGTTTAGGTGTTAGCCTAACTACCCAACAAGAAAAATAACAGAACGATCCTAACAGAAATGCAATAACGGGTTATACTCCTAATATGAAAATTAGCAACATGATCTAAATACTTACTTGCCCTTTTACTATCTAGTAGTCACCACTTGTCCTAGCTGTGTACCAACAATTATTTCAAGCAACACCCTAGGCTTTTCAATGCTTATGCATTCTACGGGAACTTACCATTATTCCAAGATAATTCTCGCTATTTGCTTCATAGCCTCAAAACTTTTCTCGTCTTCCGTAGGCACTATTCCTTACCTACTCCATACTTTTAAAACACGGTTTGGCCTTTTCATTTAAATTTTCTTCCAAAAATTTAAAAGAGTCAAAACTTTATTTTCCTCATGAAAACTTACTTTTGCCAAACCATAAAAACATGTCATCTAAAAAAAAAATGTAAATCATATTTTTTTTTTCAAATCACAAAAATTGGAGTAGATAAGAACAACTATTTCTCAATCGGGTTTATAACTTGTTCTTACCTATATGGTCAGTTCAGTTTCTTACTACAAGGTGCAACCATCTACTCTATTCTTAGTTTCTTCAACTTATTTTGTCCACCCAACCAAAATATCTTGTTAAAATAATTTATCTAAAAGGATTGTCATAAGAATAGAGACTTCAAATCTTTCTTTATTAAAAATTCTTTTATGCAAGAAAACTAGCGAGCCATAGATGCTTTATAATATGCACCTTTTACAGAGGGAATTTTACTTTAGACAACATTTTCATGAGAAATCATTGCTTACAAAATATACCCCAATTTACTTTAAAACCCAATATGTACTTCTTTACATATTTTAAAACTATAACTTTTAAGATTAAAACTTGTAAACACCATAAACCATCTCCGAAAAGCTTTTATAATTTCCAGTTCTTAAAAGCTAACAATGGGGTTAGACTCAAAGCGGGTTTACAATTTTTCTAGGCTTTCCTAGACACTCTCACAAAGTCAATACTCTCAACTATATATATTCCTAATCCATTTTCCCTGTTTTTTAACCTTTTTCAACTTATAAGGTTTTATTGCAAAACCCACTAATCTGGAACACTAACACATGGGATTCACCTTTCTTTCTTACAAAGTATATTGTACACTTCCCACACAAATTTCCTAAGGGTCTCAAATTTCCATATTCATTCCTTTAGTGTACAAAACAATCATCCCAATTCTTACCATACTATACTCTTTCTGATTAGTGGGTTTCTCTATGGATCTAGGTATATATATAACATATTTATATTTTTAAAAGTACAAATACGTTCACTCACTATTTATACAGGAATTCTAAACCTAAGCTCTGATACATGATGTAACAACCCCGAATTCCGACAAGCCAATTTTTTTTCAAAATTCTAATCTATAGAAACTTGTTTTGGTTTGCTCTGGTATCTTGTAGAAAAGACAGAGACATAAAATATGTCAGAGCTCAGAAAATATCTCACAGTGGAATGGATAAAATATAACATAATCAAAGTATAGCCTTACCATATTAATAATACTAGCTAACTAGCATCCAAAGCTATCATGTCTCTGCCACAAATCTAACCAGCGAGTGTTACGAGGAGGGTGCCAGAACAAAAGTTCTGGTGACTAGATTGAAACCATACACTTTGGATAATCCTACATATATCGTTCAATAACACTTTCTTATTTATTAGGTTACTTAGGTTAATAGCATTCAAGACTTACACACATGTCGTACCCATTTACTTCCCAGTGGATTAACCTAATACAGTATATATGTAGCTACCCCCGCCCAATATTGAGGTACAACCCAAGGTACCCCACTCGCACAGTCTCCACCGTATTGGCATAGAAATGAACGCAGTCCCTCATCCAACGCAGGAGTGACGTACGGATCTCTACATAACAATGTTACGTTCCGCATATATCTGTCATTACTATGCTACGTAAGTGTATGGACTGCCACCTTCGATCGAATCAGATTCCATACTAGAGTAACGCCCTCAAGTCTACGACACACCATCTAGAGCAGATATGCATGTATCCAGACTTTCCCACGTACGTATTGTCAATCGTATTCGATGCCTTAACCCCACATAATGTGCACTAAGTTCCATGGCAGGGCTATAAAAGGAACACAAAACTCTGTCGGGAGCTTTTCCATATCCGTACAGGCCCACCTTTAAGGGCCTCAAAATATAGATATCCCTCGGGTCTATTTTCATGGTGGCTATGGCCCCACCTCTGCCCCTCCCTCAACTAGTAAAGACTACAAGTGCGAAGTGACTTGCCCCTAACAAACGATCTAAACATCCAGTTGGTGTCTCCCCTCAACCACCGTACCTCGATAGTGAAAGGTGAACGGTCTATTGGGTTTAGCTCTAGTCTTTTCGCATCCCACTGGCAACCGATGACGGGTATCCTACGATCTACTATCTTTGTTGGTCCTGACCTCTGCCTTCTCATTGAGGCGACCGCCGAATCACCCTAGTGTCACAACATCACAGCATTCTAACTACAAAGCTACTTTTGCAGTCAAGGCTCACCCACCTGGTAGTAACGTGCAGACCCAACCTCTGTGAGCACAGCCTAAACATCTGCCACCGCACAGAGGACTACCAGGAGCACCTTACGTATCTCTGGAAGCCGCGTGTTCCCCTTCCAGTCCTTCGGAGCCGGCAGAAAAACCAGATGAATGTGTGCTCCCCTCGTGCCTCATGACACCACGATGATCTATCCCGTTGGGTTACTCACCCTCAAATGTGTAGACTGGTCCAAGCGCCACATTTTAATATGTTATTAGACCTTATGTCTAAACATTCCTTTATGCGCTTTCTTTACCTCATCAGGTTTCCATTTAACTTGGTTATTCCCATTCACACTGACTTCTTATTCAAGTTACCAAGTTCCTCTTGTTAATTAATTTTGGTCTTATAACTTAACCCATTTAAGCCCATTAATAAGCCCACAACATGTTATTCTCTAGATTATGATTGAAGGTTTGTAATCCACAATCCCTTTATATTCTTGTTGATTTCAAAGTTACAATAACATGTTCTACTTAATATGTAATCAAATATATCTCCATTCACATGATTTCTATTTAACATGTCAGTTATTATTTATGATTAAATATGAATTATTTCATTTCATAAGTTTGCCTCACTCTTTCCTATTGAATCATAATTCCCTCTTACATTGTCACTACAACTTATCGTTGTTAACTTATTAACTTAGTTCTCTTAACTAAGGTTCGCTAATAAGTCTCCTTCCCATTTATTATAACCTATGTTATAATATTCCCTTGTCCATAGGACAAGCCTTAACATGTTATTCTTATCAGCATATTTCAGATTTCCAAGTTTTCAAATTAATTAATTTATAATTAAGTACAACTTCTTGCATTCCATAAATTTCCCCCATCTGCTGGTTACTTAATTTACAATTAAGTACCATTTTTCTCATTACATAAGTTATCTCATTTTCTCACTAGTTTATTATAACCTAAGTTATAATATCCACTTGTCCCTCTGACAAGTTTGCCTATTATATAACATTCTCATTAATGTAATTTATTTATAATAGGCTATTATCAATCCTTGTTCATTCCATTTACTTTTACTATTGTGTCTTTCATTCAATTCCATTTATTTCTATTAATTATAATCAATGTCATTTATCAGTCCTACTATTTACATATATTTATATATATGTATATATTCATGCACTAAAGCTCTCACATTAAGCCTATACTTGTGGATGCTGGACTTGCCAGGCGTTTCCGGGCAGACTTCTACCACAAGTTGGCTTAACCTCGTGTCTTAGCTCCACTTCATGTTTTATTTATGCACTTAGACCCCTCACATTAGATTTACCATTTGTGAATGCTGGATATGCCGATTGGTTTCGAGCAGACTTATATCACAAATGTAATCTAACCTCGTGTCTAAGCGTGGTTACGGTTTCCTCTTCACTGTAAATTTTCTATATAATTTAGGCGTTTCCATTCTTTAAAATCTATATTTTACATGTCATCATATTAAACCCATTTTATGTCACATGTTCTTACTAACATACAATAAATTCTATTCTAACATGTAATCGCTTAATCATGTAATTGTTCAAATCAAACTAACATGTAATGTTCTCAATCTCTATCGTTAAATGTCCAGGTACATAAATGTCACAAACTAACATGGAATCGAAAAAACAGTAATTGCTGCACATATTTTGACATGTTTATATTTCAGCATATAAATTTTCCAACATATTAATATCTTAGCATATTAATATTCCAAAATGTCATATTCATCACTTTAATCTTTTTAACTTATGTTTAAACATCTCAATATATCATATTTCAACATGTCATATATAACATTTCAATGCTTTTTTAATTATTCTAGCAAATTCACATCGTATAATAACAGGGAATGTTAAATGATAATATATCATTATCAAAAATGACATAACTTACATACACTCACCACATTTGCTTTCCAAATCCTGAGTCTGGTCCAGATCTAGCATTCCATGGTTTTTTCCTAATTGAATTTAGAACCTAACAACCATGGATTCATAGTTTTTACTAAAAGAAAAAGGGAAGAAAGAGGAAGAAAATTGAATAGACCAGATCTAGAAAATTACCTCATTTCGCATTTGATTTTGGACACCTTTTAATTAATATTCATTTTTTTCCCTTCAGATCTTGATTCAGAATTTACCTAACCTAATTATCTGATTTTTCTAAAGAGATTTGAGGAGGAGAAAGAATGGCAAAGCTTAGACATGGTATGAGAGAATGTGAGATATAGGCTAGGCTCTACTAGCCTATTTATAGTTGTTCAAGATCTTATCCAACACGCATCACTGAGTCAACATTGAACTTGGTTAATAAAATGGTCCAGATACGTCAAATCTGGGGGTGTCAACCCCGGTGTCGACCCACCTATAGGGGTGTCGACCCCCCGGGTCCCACGAGAAGTTCTGGCGCAGAAATTTGATTTTCGAACTTTTGAATTTTGGAATTTATTTTGTTGCTATATTCACATGTAATTTTCTTATACGTATACAAATCTTCTAACGACCATTTTACGCGTGTGTATATATATATATATATATATATATATATGTATGCACAACTTTCATTTTATTTTCAAAATTCAAATGATATTGCACCGTTATTTGATTCTTGCCATATTTCTATGATTTCAGCCTTATCTTGAATTTTATCTCTTGTATGTATATATGTGTATATATATATGTGTATGTATATATATATATATATATTCCTACACATATACATGTATATTCGCATATACATATATACATATATTTTCTTTACTTCCTTATATGTGCGTTTATACATGAACATGTGTTATTTTAGTCGTTCCCTTAAAATAAAAATATGACGGCGGTGAGGATCGAACTTTATACCTCTTGTATGCAAGTCACATGTTCTAACCAACTGGGTTACTAAGTCTATTATTAACAAGGCTTAGAACAATGTTAGTTATTGTTCTCTTCTTACTTCTTTTTTTCACGTTTGCTACAATATTCTATGTAACCCATTGCATGAATCTTTTTCTTTTATTTCACTTTTATTATTAATGCATAATCAGTGCATGTAACATATTTACACCGCATGCAACCAATATTTTCTTTCTTTTAATGTATGCATTACATTAATCTTTATTTTATTCTTCATATATACATTTATATCTATGCACATATATACACATATGCATTATTTAGTTATTAAATTATCATAAAATGCGGGGTGTTACATTTGGCATGTGCAATGAAGAAAAATTATTTGTTTTCATTTCACTTAGTTTTCCATTTCCTTTTACTTCCATTTTAATGATTTCTCTTCTCCTTCTTTGCCTTAAGCTTTACTGGCTACCACCACCTACTCTACCACCACCACTGAACTCCCTAGCTCCTCTACCCCATGTGCTCCTCCCAACCACCATTCTGTGGGCCCCACATCGCCAAGCACCCCTCTTCCTCCATAAAAACCTAAAAAATCTCACTTTTCCTCCATTATTCCACCCCTCTTAGCTCTTACACTCCTCCTACCATCACTGCATCACCCATAGATCCCTACACAACTTGTGTCCCACCCCATACAACACCCCTTTAAGGACATGGAACCCACCACTTAGACCAAGCCTCCTCCTTGCCAAATCCTAGCTTTACCCCCTTAAAAATCCAAGCTTGCTTTCTCTTCGTAAGAACAAACAAAAAAATACATATATTTATTTTGTTATGATGTTGAAGTATTAAAGTTGATATCTTGGTTGCTAAAATGGAGTTTGAAGTCATAGACAAACAAAATATCTTATTTTTAATAAAGATTGGTGGAGTGGATCCCTCAGTGAGAACTCTTCACTCACATTTGCTAGTTTAAATCAGTTGCTTATGTTGTTACTGATGTTTATAAGTTATTATGATGTTAATGGCTTGCTAATATTGTTTGTGGTGATTAATGATGACAAAGTTGGTAGCTTCCAGTAATGTGAGTTAAATTAATATTGTTAAAGGGGTTAGTCACTAATGTTGATAAGGTTGGGTTATTTAAGTTGTGTTCATTAGTGACAAGCTGTTATGAATTTAAGTGGCCAAATATTCAAGTAGTAAGTTAATGACATGATAAAATCGAAGATATGATGGTTAGTGGACTAAAGATGTGATTTTGAAAACGTTAGCAAGCAATTTGGGATTATGCTTGAAAGACACTATGGTTTCAAGTGATAGGAAAACTTGATCATATGCTAATTGTTGTTTGTATGTGAATGGTATATGGAAATGATTGATATGAAATTGGTTGACATTGATTTGAAATCTGAATGTGAATTGTGTTAATATGGATTTGTTTTGCCAGTTATGTAAATGAATTGTTAATGAGATTTAATACCTAAATGATCAATGATTTGACTGGGTATTAAGTGTTATTGATCTTAACACTTATGCTGATGATGCCACTATATGGTAACTTGATGTTATTAGTTATTAATGACTATTACTGGGTGCTAATGACATGTAAAATCCATACAAATGGAATTATATGGTGATTGGTTGAGTATTATTCCAATTTGGAAATTAATTGAATATTTTATTTTTAAAATATTTGGTGAAAAATAAAAGTTTGAATTTTAAATCCAAAATAGTTTGGAAAGATAGTTTAAGTAATTATGATTAGTTTTTATAATAGAAAGAATTTGATTTGAATTACTTTCAAATTAACAAAGGTACGTTTTCAAATTTAAATTGAAAATGAATAGTAATTTCAAAAAAGTGAAGTTTGGTTTGGGTATCTAGGAAATGTTTTAATAAATTTTATTTTCCAAATTATCTTATTTATTTTTATAATGGACTTCAGAAAAATTTGGACTTCAAATAATAAGTTTTGAAAAATAATATTATTATAATGATTTATATAATATTAAAATGATTAAATAATGAAATATTTAATTTTTTAAGTGAAATCATTGAAATGTAGTTTGCAAAAGTGATTAAATTGGTTTTATATAATGAATAAGGTATTTTGAAAGTAATTTGATTTAATTATAAATCGAAGTTTGATCTGAATAGGACTAGTCGCGCAACGGTAGTTCGCGAATTTCGACCATTAACTTCAAATTGACGTACCAGGAGATCCGACCATCGGATTTTCCCGAAACAAAAAAGTTAGGTCCGAAATGAAAAAAGATTTCGAATGAAAAGAGAAGTTTTAAGATCCAATAGTTAGATTTTGAAATAAGTCAAAATTAGTTTTCCAGAAAAATTTAGGATTTGTAGTTACCGACCTGAAATTGGATTTTTATGAAATGAACAATTTTTAGATTAATAGAATAGCGATAACTTATGATAAATCATAATAAATGGTTTGAGAGTGATGTGAATTGACAAAATAAAGTTTTGGATAATATAAAAGTCATTTTGACTAAATTAGTTAATATAAGCTTATTCACAGCGCTTTTTGTGACTCTATTACAAAATTTATTTAAAAGGGTTATTTAAAGATTTTAAACTCGATTGTTTTCATCTGTGACTTGAGTAATCATTTTTAATGATTAATAAAATAAACTTGGAAGTTAATGGGAAATGGTTTGGTGATAGTCGAGATAAATTATCTATAGATGATGACATATACTATTTGAGGAATTTAAAAAGGGTTTCCCCTTATTTCGCTAATAGTGTTCGTTTGATACATAAATTTATATCAATTATGAACTGATATGATTTCCGTAAAGATTTCATCTGGAATGAAAGTATGATTTTGGGTTTGTCGTGAATGATGTCTTGAATAACATATATTCTTTAACCTAGTTAAAGACAGGATTGTCTTCCAAAATTAAGTAATCTTTGAATAATAATCTGGAAGATTTAAAACTAAGTTAGAGTTTTAAATAAATCTTTGAAGAAATATTTGAATGAATGAAATGAAAAAGGAATTAATGATGATAATTAGAACTTACCAAAATAATATGTAGTAGGGGTAAAGGGCTAATCACATTTTATCGTACCTAGAAATTGCCTTAGATCGATAGAGTGGGAATGGTGTCTTACTCTGTGTTCCATTAAGGGAATGGGAATGGAATTTTGATTTATGTAGTAACCTTTGTGTTAAGGTTTAATTGAAATCAATGAATAATCCTAAATATAATGAAACTTATGATATCCCTGTGTATTCTCCACATATTTTAAACTTGCACTTATTGATTGGAAAGACCGGGAACGGTGTTTGGATCTGTAAACCATTTCGAATAATAAAACGAGATGTAGAAGCAAGTCGAATGCTATTGAAGACGATGGTGAAGACCGGGAACCTTATCATCGATATGAGTGCTTGCTAAATGTCTCAAATAGGTAACTTCCATTTGAAGGTGCATTTTATATCAGTTAAGTGGCAGTAGCCATACATATTTGAAGGAATTACATATTTAGAAGGGACTCTCTCCATTTGTTGGACGAGGAATAAGGCGCCTTCGGCTTCGTTCAGACCCATAACGGACTTGTATGGATATGTTTTTGATATTGTATTTTATAGTGTGTGATTGATCTTTATTAAACTTATTTCAGTTGATGGTTGAGAGGTTTATCACCAATTTACACCTTTATTTGAGACGTATGAGCTCAAAGGTTTTATGGTTAATGATTATCGATCATATGTTATGGAACGACAATGTGGCATGCCAAGTGATGAGTTAGGATGATCAAAGCATAACTTTGTGTAACAAGATTTCGACAAGCCTCACAACCCATGAATGGCCGAAACAGGATAAAAAAAAGTTCTATAGCCGGTTGAGCACGACTGCTTGCATAATACGCAGGGTTGTAAAGGCCTACGACGACGGATGTTTCGGGGGGGGGGGGAGCCAGCAAACCAAGCGTAACCATTGTTTTTTTAATGATCTAGGTCAAGGGCGAAATCCACAAAGCTGAGGACGACTTTTTAGTATGGAAGTTTCCTGGGGGTCCAGGCATAACCATTGTGTATCTGCGGTCTACATGGAGAAAGATAGAAGGGTCATTTGTTGATCTTGGGAATAAGTGTTTCAAACGAACAAGGTCCATTTGTTGATCCTGGAACTAAGTGTTCCAAATGATTAAGGACCATTAGTTGACCCTGGAACTAAGTGTTTCAAACAGTTAAGAAGTTCCTTTGCTTTGGTCATTGATGGAACCCAACTTCCAATACGAACCTTTATGGTTAATTAGTTGTAGTCTATGTATATAGATGTAGTACCTACGTCTACTAAGATTTATACATTTACATTCGTAAATGATTTTGACACTATGCACTAATAATAATATAAGAGGATTTTCATGTACGAAGCATATTTTGGTTATCATAAGGGAAACCTCATCCAAGTGTGTGTTTGCATTGTGTGTGTGGCGCAATTCCTTATGATAGTTTCATTTTCTAAAAACATTATGAGTTTTTATGCACTGGTATTCATATGGAGAAAACCCGTTCCATGTTATATAGCGTTGTTAAATGATTACCTTACTTTAAAATGAAAGTAACTGTTTTTAGTTCTCATACCAGTCCCATGACTAACTCGGAGTTCATTGTTTTCCCACCCAAACTCTGGGTGCCCATATTTTCCATGCGGGCAACTTGGTAGTTTTGGTTTTGCAGATTTAGCTATGGATTCATTTTTAGAGCATGATTCTAGATTATGGATGAAGCTATACTCTGGATTAGTTCGTAGCCTTTCCATAAGAGTTTTTATTTTCTGCTATATATTTATTTTTCCTCTCATATCTGTTGTACTCTGATGTAAAGTTGTTGTAACGAAAAGTTTTTTTGTTTGTTTCAATGTGTAAGTACCTCTAACAACCCACCTTTGAGAACGGTTTAAGTCGGTTTAATTATCAGGTTGTGCCGGACCTGAAGAAGGGATGTTACAGAAATGGTATCAGAGCTTTGGTTTACAAAGCTTTGAGGTACTAATCATTATAACAAGATGAAAAAACTCATCAGAGCTAGGAATAGTAATATCCTAGAAGAGAAAACTCATTAGAGATAGGATTAGTAGTATCCTAGGATAAGTGACTCGTTAGAGATAGGGTTAGTCGGCCCTAAAATGAGTTTGAGAGTATTACATATGAGATGCTTATTTGTGATTTTCGTATATAATTGATTTTGAATTTGAAAATATACTTTGAGTAAATAAAAGATATATGTTTTGATAACATATAAAATTGAAAATTTAATCAACCAGTTTATTGTTGGTTGTGATGTGTGGTAACCAGTTTAACTAATAAATAAGAGTTTGAGTCATTTTGTTTGATTTTAAGGTTGGACTACCGATAATGAGAGAATTTGGAATATATGCCTAATAAACGTATATCCTAACTCTCAAATATACAAGATAGATATAAAATCACATTCTAGTCACTTGAGGATGATTCCGGTGATTGTTGCAACATAATCCGTGTTTATTTTCGAGCCTCGAAAGTGGGATGACTATATAATTGCAATTGAAACATCAAAATATACTTAAACTCATAATTGATTGAAAATGATTTTAGCTTTAAATTTAACTAGCACAAGTTAAATTGATTTAAAAGAAAGAGTGAATAAAATGAATTAAAGTTTAACTTAAGGGAATTTAAATAGAATTAGATTGGATTTGAAGTTATATTGAGTGGAATTGAATATATTTCATTTCATGGTTGAGAGACTAGAAATTATTTGGAATTGGGCATGTATGTATTGGACAGGCTGTTAAGTGAAAGCTAAGAAGAAGGATAAAATGGAATGCCAAACACAAAGGTACATATTTACCATATTGATTGGGTTTGATAATTTTGTAAGCCGCTTAGCTTTAGGATTTTCTTTTGGATTGGTGATGGCCTAGAGAGGCAAGTTGTACTTGTACCGATAGGGCCATACAAAGGAGGTCATGGCGAAAAATTCCAAAATTTAAGGTGTTAGCCGAATTTCGAGAATTAGGAAGTTCTTATAAACTAAAGAGTTGAAGAACTTAAGTCAATTAGAATGCAGACTGTGTTAGTTAAGTAAACGACCTTCAGTTTTGTCTTCGATTTTGAGGATGAAATCTTTTTAAGTGGGGGGAATTGTAACAACCCGTATTTTTAGTCAATTTAAAATATGAATTTTTCATTGATTTTTAGTGTAGTTTAAATGGTCAAAATTTTAATCTGGAACTGGAAAACAATTAATCATAAGTTCTAATTTTGTTTTATATTTTACTAAGGTTAAATTAAGGTTAGTGATGTTTTAAAATTGAATAAAAAATAAATATATTAATATTCGATGATTTAATATTATTTTAATAACTTGAAAATAGAATGTTTTTAAGACAGTCTCAAAATTTGACGAAACCAGATTCATTGGATCCGTAGTGAAATATAGTAGGATTTCAAATTTTGTATTAAACGGACTTACTGTTTGATCATACGAGTTGAAAACGCATAGGAATCATTTATCGAAATTTGAGTAAAATTAAGCAGTTCTGGGAAATATTGAAAATTTGAAAATATTGATAAAACAAACTTAAAATGGTTTAAAAATAAATATAGATGATAATGAACTCATTTATAATTTTTCTAATAAAATTTTATCTATAAAGGTCATTTGTTCATTTACATTGGTTTTCAATCGGAAATTTAAATCGTTTAGAGATTTATATTTGTAAATGACTATTTGGAAACCCTTTGATTTTATTATAAATGGTTAATAACAACCTTAATGACTTATTAACATGTACTAATGTTTTCATCGAGTTTAAATTAATTTAAAAGAGATAACACCTTCCTTAGTTAAGCTTTGAAAATTACTTTTTTTGTTGAGGAAGACGGGTGTATAGCATGATGGTACACAGCCAGTTACGCGTAATAATAAGTAGCTAGTAATATAAGTTGGTTGATAAGCCCAACTAGTGGAATAGCAAGTCTAGACCAAGCAGGTCGATAAAGAGTACAAGCATAACGCAAAATATGTACATCAAGCAGCAGAGATCATAGCATATAATTACACATCCAAAGTATACCATAGATAATACTAATTAGCATCGACTGACATCAACGAGGGAAGAGGGTGCTGCTTTCCTGTGAAGCAGGGGACTGTGGCAAAGGGAGAGTGTAACACCCCACTTCCATTAATGTCACTCACAAAGGGAATGCATTAATTTTCATGGAGTATTATTGGTGTGTAGAACGGAATATAACAAGACATATACATATATTGGTACTTGAAAAATTTAAAACAACTTTTATTGCAGCGGAGAAATAGTTTGGTTACAACAACATCAAAAACCAACAGTAAAACCAAGTACGCTTAATATCCATCTTGACAAATTGTTTTTGGGGTACATAAAGTAAAAAAGCATAACCCCAACATCAGTAGCCATAAAAGAGATAAGCTGAACTTTACTTTCAGCAATCCAAGCACTTCCAAAAGAGAGAGAAATAGATCCAAAGCAAAGCTCCACTAACACTAGTTCCACCCTGAGAACCTGGGGGGAAAAGGAAGAAAAGAGGCGAAAACAACGGGGGTCAGACATAAAGTCTGGCGAGTCCAATAACTTTAACAATATAATTATTAAAGTAATTAGGATAAGGCATAAACTGGTAAAACAAGGAATGACTGTGAAACAAATGGGCATGACAAAAGCAACAAGAGGAATAAGATAACGTAATTGTGTTCCTAATCACTATAGGATAATTACTCTACTTTACCAATACTAGTCACCCTAAAAGTTGATCCCGCCTACTGAGCAAAATAATAATAATGGTAGTTTCGTATACCCCTAGCTGTCTTCATAGGTGCCACCTGCTCCTATCTCCACTAGTTGTACCCACTACACTCCCCATTCTAATTACAACATTTATTCATAATATGGTAGTTTTACTCCTAGCTGTCTTCATAGGTGCCGCCTACTCCTGTCTCCAGTAGTCGTACGCACTACCTTCCCCATTCGATCGGCTCCCTAACTCGTAGATACCCGTGTTGGTCCTACAGTGGGGTGTATTACTCCCCAAAGTAGCAACCCGATACCACTAAAGATGCACGGCTTATACCTACACGATGCAACAACGTCTTACCTAACAGCCCGGGCCCACGCATGCACATGACCCCGTTGGACTTGCGTTGCCACCACTAACCCGTTTTGACCTCATACAATCAAACCCAGTAAGCGTGTCCCATCCTCGATCTAGATCGAGCTCACTTAGATACTAAATGGGTTACTGGTTGAAAAGGGTCCCCACACTTGATACAAGCTTTCCACCTATGCTTGGTCCCCACTAGGATTTCCCACTTAACCCCCTCTTATTCATGTCTTCTTACATGTTTCAACTTGGTTAAGTGTTTATAATTATATCCCACATGTCACCCATGTTACCCACTTATCAACATGTGTTATTGGTTAAGCTTGTCTTAACCCTATCCACTTATCAGATCAATATATATATTATTTGTTAAGCTGGTCTTAACCCTATCCACTTATATATTATTGGTTAAGTTGGTCTTAACTCTATCCACTTATATATTATTGGCTAAGTTGGTCTTAACCCTATCCACTTATCAGATCAATATGTATTATTGGTTAAGTTTGTCTTAACCCTATCCACTTATCAGATTAATATACATATATATATATATTATTGGTTAAGCTGGTCTTAACCCTACCCGCTTATCAAATTAATATATATTATTGGTTAAGCTGGTCTTAACCCTACGTACTTATCAGATTATTGGTTAAGCTGGTCTTAACCCTATCCACTTATATATTATTGGTTAAGCTGGTCTTAACCCTACCTACTTGTCAGATTATTGGTTAAGCTCGTCTTAACCCTATCCACTTATCATGTTTTATGTATCATATATATATATATATATATCGTATAACATGTTTTACTTAATTGATGATTAAGTACATCTTAGTTCACAGATACATTGGTTAAAAGAATAACTCCCTAAATATCAACCCCGAAGACCGAAATCAACATCAGATTGGTACATAGAGAATTACTCAACTCAAACAAACTTCTGTTTGTCACTCATATTCGTCTTTGATCAGCATTAATTAATTATTAATGCATAGACCTCTCACATTAAGTCGATTGCTTGTGGCCGCTGGATATGCCGGGCGGTTCCGGGCAGACTTCCACCACAAGCCAGACTTAACCTCGTGTCTAAACATCTTTTAATTATGCCTACGACCTCTCACATTAGACCGCCGTTTGCGATTGCTGGATATGTCGGGCGGGTCCGGGCAGTCTTATACCACAAACGAGTCTAACCTCATGTCTTAGGCATTTATTACGCATTTAATTTATGCCTTTGACCTCTCACATTTGACTACCGTTTGTGGTTGCTGGATTTGCCGGGCGGGTCCGGGCAGTCTTATACCACAAACGAGTCCAACCTCTTGTCTTAGGCATTTATTATTACACATTATTATTCAACCCCAATTTGAATTAATATCCCTATTTCAGATTGTCAATAACTTCCAGTTTTAATCCATGTCCATAATTGTCACTTAAATTATGTCCATAATTTTCAGGTATATAAATTATACCAATTTATGTCTCAAATTAATTATATGCTTTTAAATCCATTATATCCCAATTCACAATATTAATATTTAATATTTTCCCATTGCTCCCACGTCGTTCGTACATTTAATATGAAATATGTTAGACCCGCAAATAGTCCAACTCATAAGAAAAGAAACATCACAACTTGCATAACACATAAAATAGATCTAACTTGCAAATAAGAATTAAAACATAAATTTGCATAGTCAATAACTTGCATAGGAAATAGACATATAAATCATAACTATGCATAAACTATATACTGCTATGGATCTAAATATAGATCTAAACATGAAAATGTGAACTTGAATATGTGAATATGGTTTTCACCTAAACTTTCATATAATTTACATACAAACTTGTATTAAACTTGCATATGTAATTTAGATGTGTAAATTAATATCACATGTTTTACATATAAACTCATATATATATATATATATATATACTTGATTCACATATAAACTTGTGTATAATTCGCATACAGACTTGCATATGATTCACATACAAACTAGCATATGATTTACATCCAAACTTGCATATAAACTGATGTCATAAAATGAATCAAGTTAAACATATGTGATTGGGCATATGAAACAGATGCACTAACATAAGTTAACAAAACTGTCATTTGTTCACAAAAAAAGATAACAAAATTAAGTAACGTCACATGATTCAATAGGCATGTTCTCATAATCCAAATTATAACTCATCATAATTAGTTTATTAATTATTTTGTGAAAGAAATTGTACTCACTAAGATGGATTAGAGAAGAGAATAATTTGTTCGTCGTTTGTTCTACAATCCTGTCTCGCAATTCCTTAGCTTTAAGAAAAAGATGAACTATTCCAGCAGCATAAGGACGTCTTTAACTTATTTTAATTAGGATTGAGGCAGCATAGCGTTACAATGGTTTGATGTGGAGAAAAAGTGGGGTTTGGTTGTGTTTAAATAGGTTAGGAGCCAAAGAATTTGTCCGGAAAACAAGTCCAGGTGCAAAATCCCAAATCTGCCTCGGATCTGACCAAATCAGTGGAGGTCGACCCCCTAATCGACCTGTCCTGGGGCGGGAAAAATCCCGCCCAACCCGCTTCTGTGTTTTCATTTGAATTTGAATTCGAGCTGTTTTAATTTATTTAAATCCCTGAAACTTCTGAAGGCTATAACTTCCTCATACGATGTCCGATTTACGAAAACTTGGACTCTATTCCAAGCAGAATTCCGAGACGAAAGCAATGGCGTAACCCACTTTCCTTAATTCTTCTCCTAAAAATTAAGTGTTCTTAAATTTGTTAATTTTAATATTTAAAATTACGGGGTGTTACATTCTCCCCTCCTTAAAGGATTTCGCCCTTGAAATCTCTAAGTTAAGGAGAATGTATATCCTACCATCCAATCATCCATCTACTCAATCATCAAACACAGGCATCCATTGTCCTTAAAAGACTTCTAACGCCGTATAAACATATCTAGAGTGTGTGTGTATGTTCGTTATCTAATGCAAAATCAGGCGGTCTACTGATTCAGTTGACCTCCTTAATGCAAATCATGAGAGTGTCATGCATCCGTTATGTATGCAAAAGAGTCCTAACGATACATATTATTTCTACATGTGTGCACAACCATTCATCAAAATGCAGCATCCATATGATAACACAACCATTATACATCCATTAATTTAAATATGCACACATATTTATATGCAATATGAAAGTGATTGAGCTGATCTAGTGCCTAATGTGTGTGTAAACGCATCCACGAGCAACCACTAGCAAACACTTGCATCCACCAAACATAACATGTCTCAAACACATGTTTACAACCATAAGGTTTTTCCTAACTAAAGATTGAAGATATAATCGCGAAGACATACTAAACGATAGGACAAGTATAAACAAAGCGGTAGAAAAAGGAGAAGTTAAAAACATACCCTCAAAAAGGAAAGGGTACAGCGTACGCATCTTGTCTTCAGTTTCTCAAGTCGCGTCTCCTTGATCATTTCCCCATTGCACCTTGACCAACTTGACCTATATGTTGCATAGCTTTATGACCTCCGATCCAAGGATGCATGTAGGGGCTCGTCTAATTGGGGCATCTCACTCTACTTCCACTTCTCTAAGCCTGTTCGGCTCTACTACTTCCGTGATATCTTGTAAACACTTTCGCAAATGTGACACGTGAAACACGTCGTGAACACCACTAAGCTCGTTGCCTCTTCTCATGTCCCTCCGAAATCTAGGATACATAACCTCAAAGGATCTTCAAGGATTCTATTCACCCCTTTATGTCCGTCCATCCGTTTGTGGATGATAAGCGATACTTGTATTTGCCGCCTTTTGCATATCACCTTTTCCTCTTGCATCGAAAACTGCTCCAAGCCTTGTCCCGCAAGCACTGGTATACACTGTGAATGGCTTACTTCCATCTGGAAAAACTAAAACTGGAGCCGTCGTCAAAGCCCTCTCCAAATGCTGGAATGCATCGTCGTAGTCAACATCCCAAGCAAAAGTCAAGTTCTTCTTCGTTAACCAAGTAAGTGGGGCTGATATCTTCGCGAAGTCCTTAATCAACTTCCTATAATAGCCCGCCAGTCCTAGAAAGCTTCTTACTTCCGTTGTGTTTCTAGGGACCTTCCAACCTTGGATTGCCACCACCTTAGCGTGATCCACAGCTATCCCTTCCTTAGAGACAACGTTTCCTAAGAACCTCACTTCTTTCCTCCAAAAATGACATTTGGAGAACTTAGCTTTGAGTTGATGCGCTCGTAGGGTCTCTAAGACTTCCCTAAGATGTAGGGCGTGCTCTTCTTCGCTTCAAGAGAAAATAAAGATATCATCCACAAAGACTACCATAAACTTGTTTAGAAACACTCTGTACACCCTACTTATTAAGCCAACGAAGTATGCGGGTGCATTCGTCAAACCAAAAGGCATGATGAGCCACTCGAAGAAACCATCAGGAGTTCTAAATGCAGTCTTATTTATATTGTCTTCAGCCACTCTTAGCTAATGAAATCCTATAGCTAAATCCAGTTGCGAGAAAACCAAAGCACCAACCAACTGATCGAATAAATCATCTATCCTCGGCAATGGGTGTATGTTCTTCTTTGTGAGCTTATTCAGCTCTCTATAGTCCACGCACAATCTAAGTGAACCATCAGCCTTTGTAGTAAATACAATCAGAGCACCCCATTCCGAAATGCTTCTTCTTATGAACCCCTTCTCAAACAACACCTTTACTTGCTTACTGAGTTCTCTTCTCTCTCTCTCGGATCCATGTGGCGCACCGGTAATGCAACCGGCTTTGCATTATCTACAAGGTATATACGAAAGTCTATATCGCGCCTCGGGGGTAAACCCCGAACTTCATCGAAGACGTCACCATATTCACGGACCGCACGAACAAATTCCAAATAATCGTTGGACGCGTCAAGAGATTCTAGGTAGCTAAGCATCACAACACGTATAGGGTCAAAAGAAATATCAAGGGTTTTTGAAAAACGAGTCAACAATCTAAATACCCTTCTTTCACAGTCTAGGATGACACTGTATCTGGCTAGCCAATCCATGCCTAGAATCAAGCCGTAGCCCATGAAGCCAAGAACGAAGGCGTTGCATTCAAACCCAACGCCCAAGATAGACGCTCTCAAATCCCGACAAATCATCGAAAGATGAGCCGAGCCACCAATAGGATTTGAGACTACTATGGGATCCGTAACTAGACTAGTATTTAGGTGCAGAGTTTTAACTAACGAAGCAGATACAAACAAGTGTGAAGCGCCAGAATTCAAACAAGGTTCGAACAGGATGATTAAAAAGAAAAACCAAACTTCCAACCAAGATATTTCTACCTCTATCAGGTATGCCAGCCGTGAGGGAACGCGTCTGCCATCCAGAAGATCCTGTACTTTGTCCTTACCTTTGCCTTTTGCTTCTTTGGATGATCCTAATAAGATGTCATGTTTCTCCGTAACGATAACTACTATTCTTCTTCTTCTTTCTAACGTCTTTATTTAAGTAGTCGGGTATTTCACAAGTGTGGCCCTTCCTTTTCCCTTGGCCCCTTGTTATCCTTACCGCCTTTCTTTGGATCTACTTTCTTATCGTGTGTCCTATCCATGTCTCTCCTGCACATTCTCCATTTGTGACCTCCTACCAAAATGAGGCTTCATCCTTCATTAACCATCTATCTTAAAGGTACCAACAAGTCCTCCACTTCCTTCTAGCTTTGACAAACGTCCCGGTCCCATGAAGCGGTTTTCCGCCCACCATACGGAAGTTCTTACATATCTTAGAAAAAGCGTCTATACGTGGAGGAAGAAATTCAAAAAGAAAAGAGGAAGAGATTTAAAACGGAGAATCGAAGGAAAGACATATGGCTCTTGAGGGTTATGTTTTTCAAAATAAACTTTTCTCTTAAAAATACTCTCCTTAAGACATATTTTTTAAAGTATTTCTTTATAAAAATGCTTTTGAAAGCAGTTTTTCAGAATCTCTTATCTGTTCTGGTAACCTTCAGCTCTGATACCACGTGTAACACCCTACGTTCATTAATGTCACTCACAAAGGGAATGCATTAATTTTCATGAAGTATTATTGGTGTATAGAACGGAATATAACAAGACAGATACATATATTGGTACTTGAAAATTTTAAAACAACTTTTATTGCAGTGGAGAAATAGTTTGGTTACAACAACATCAAAAACCAACAATAAAACCAAGTACACTTAATATCCATCTTGACAAATTGTTTTCTGAGTACATAAAGTAAAAAGCATAACCCTAACATAAGTAGCCGTAAAAGATATAAGCTGAACTTTACTTTCAGCAATCTAAGCACTTCCAAAAGAGAGAGAAAGAGATCCAAATCAAGCTCCACTAGCACTAGTCCCACCCTGAGAACCTGGGGAGGGAAAAGGAAGAAAAGAGGCGAAAACAAAGGGGGTCATACATAAAGTCTGGCGAGTCCAATAACTTTAACAATATAATTATTAAAGTAACAAGGATAAGGCATAAACTGGTAAAACAAGGAATGGCTGTGAAACCAATGGGCATGACAAAAGCAACAAGAGGAATAAGATAATGTTAATTGCGTTCCTAATCACTATAGGATAATTACTCTACTGCACCAATACTAGTCACCCTAAAAGTTGATCCCGCCTACTAAACAAAATAATAATAATGGTAGTTTCGTGTACCCCTAGCTGTCTTCATAGGTGTCGTCTGCTCCTATCTCCACTAGTTGTACCCACTACCCTCCCCATTCTAATTATAGCATTTATTCATAATATGGTAGTTGTACTCCTAGCTGTCTTCATAGGTGCCGCCTACTTCTATCTCCGCTAGTTGTACCCACTACCTTCCCCATTCGATCGGCTCCCTAACTCGTAGAAACCCGTGTTGGTCCTACAGTGGGGTGTATTACTCCCCAAAGTAGCAACCCGATACCACAAAAGATGCACGGCTTATACCTACACGATGCAACAACGTCTTACCTAACAGCCCGGGCCCACGCATGCACATGACCCCGTTGGACTTGCGTTGCCACCACTAACCCGTTTTGACCTCATACAATCAAACCCAGTAAGCGTGTCCCTTCCTCGATCTAGATCGAGCTCACTTAGATACTAAATGGGTTACTGGTTGAAAAGTGTCCCCACACTTGACACAAGCTTCCAAGCTATGCTTGGTCCCCACTAGGATTTCCCACTTAACCCCCTCTTATTTATGTCTTCTTACATGTTTCAACTTGGTTAAGTGTTTATAATTATATCCCACATGTATCCCATGTTACCCACTTATCAACATGTGTTATTGGTTAAGTTTGTCTTAAACCTATCCTCTTATCGGATCAATATATATATATATATATATATATTATTGGTTAAGCTGGTCGTAAACCTATCCACTTATATATTATTGGTTAAGTTGGTCTTAACCCTATCCACTTATATATTATTGGCTAAGTTGGTCTGAATCCTATCCACTTATCAGATCAATATGTATTATTGGTTAAGTTTGTCTTAACACTATCCACTTATCAGATTAATATATATATTATCGGTTAAGCTAGTCTTAACCCTACCCACTTATCAAATTAATATATATTATTGGTTAAGCTGGTCTTGACCCTACCTACTTATCAGACTATTGGTTAAGTTAGTCTTAACCCTATCCACTTATCATGTTTTATGTATCATATATATATACATATATATATATTTATATATATCGTATAACATGTTTTACTTAATTTATGATTAAGTACATCTTAGTTCACAAATATATTGGTTAAGAGAATCACTCCCTAAATATCAACCTCGAAGACCGAAATCAACATTAGATTGGTACTCAGAGAATTACTCAACTCAACCAAACTTCTGTTTGTCACTCATATTCGTCTTTGATCAGCATTAATTAATTATTAATGCACAGACCTCTCGCATTAAGTCGAGTGCTTGTGGCCGCTGGATATGCCGGGCGGTTCCGGGCAGACTTCCACCACAAGCCAGACTTAACCTCATGTCTAAGCATCTTTTAATTATGCTTACGACCTCTCACATTAGACTGCCGTTTGCGGTTGCTGGATGTGTTGGGCGGGTCCGGGAAATCTTATACAACAAACGAGTCTAACCTCGTGTCTTAGGCATTTATTACACATTTAATTTATGCCTTTGACCTCTCACATTAGACAACCGTTTTTGGTTGCTGGATTTCCCGGGCGGGTCCGGGCATTCTTATACCACAAACAAGTCTAACCCCCCGTCTTAGGCATTTATTATTACATATTATTATTCAACCCCAATTTGAATTAATATCCCTATTTCAGATTGTTAATAACTTCCAATTTTAATCCATGTCCATAATTGTCACCTAAATTATGTCCATGATTTTTAGGTATATAAATTATACCAATTAATGTCTCAAATTAATTATATGCTTTTAAAGCCATTATATGCCAATTCACAATATTAATATTTAATATTTTCCCATTGTTCCCACGTCGTTCGTACATTTAATATGAAATATGTTAGACCCGCAAACAGTCTAACTCATAAGAAAAGAAACATCACAACTTTCATAACACGTAAAATAGATCTAGCTTGCAAATAAGAATTATAACATAAATTTGCATAGTCAATAACTTGCATAGGCAACAGACATATAAATCATAAATTTGCATAAACTATATACTGCCATGGATTTAAATACAGATCTAAACATGAAAATGTGAATTGCATATGTGAATATGGTTTTCACCTAAACTTTCATATAATTTACAAACAAACTTGTATTAAACTTGCATATGTAATTTGGACGTGTAAACTAATATCATGTGTTTTATATATAAACTAGCATATATATATATATATATACACACACACATATATACATATACTTGGTTCACATATAAACTTGTGTATAATTTGCATACAGACTTGCATATGATTCGCATACAAACTAGCATATGATGTACATCCAAACTTGCATACAAACTGATGTCATAAAATGAATCAAGTTAAACATATGTGATTGGGCATATGAAACAGATCCACTAACATAAGTTAACAAAATTGTCATATGTTCACAAATAGACGATAACAAAATTAAGTAACGTCACATGATTCAACAGGCATGTTCTCATAATCCAAATTATAACTCAACATAATTAGTTTATTAATTATTTTGTGAAAGAAATTGTACTCACTAAGATGGATTAGAGAAGAGAATAATTCGTTCGTCATTTGTTCTACAATCCTGTCTCGCAATTCTTTAGCTTTAAGAAGAAGATGAACTATTCCAGCAGCATAAGGACATCTTTAACATATTTTAATTAGGATTGAGGAAGCACAGCGTTACAATGGTTTGGTGTGGAGAGAAAGTGGGGTTTGGGGGTGTTTAAATAGGTTAAGAGCCAAAGAATCTGTCCAGAAAACAAGTCCAGGTGCAAAATCCCGAATCTGCCTCGGATCTTACCAAATCAGGGGACGTCGACCACCAGGTCGACCTAGCCTGGGGCGGGAAAAACCCCGCCCAGCACGCTTCTGTGTTTTCATTTGAATTTTGAATTTGAATTCGAGCTGTTTTAATTTATTTAAATCCCTGAAACTTCTGAATGCCACAACTTCCTCATACGAAGTCCGATTTACGAAAACTTGGACTTTATTCCAAGCAGAATTCCAAGACGAACGCATGGCGTAACCCATTTCCCTTAACTCTTCTCCTAAACAATTAAGTGTTCTTAAATTTGTTAATTTTAATATTTAAAATTACGGGGTGTTACAGAGAGCGAGCCTGAAGTGTGTATGTCTCATGGTTCCTGTCCATGATTCGAAAAGATGCAGGATGTGATAACATGTTACCATCAAGAGTTTCTTGGGTCTACCGAAGATGTGTGCATTGCGTTCTAGCCAAATACGCCAAGAGAAGAATGCCACTAAGGAATCTAGTTTGGGATCAGGGGGATTATGCTGCCAATACTCGAAGAATGAGTGGATAGAAGGTATGAAGCCAAGTAGGAAGGAGCTGACTGCAGCCCACACTGCATGAGATAAATCGCAATCAAAGAAAAGATGAGAAAGGGATTCGTTGTGGTGGTTGCAGAGTATGCATAAAGGGTCAATATTAATATCGAAGCGATGAAGTCTGTCTCTGGTGCTAATGTGGTTGTGAATGAGTAGCCATTGAAAGAAAAAGACTCAAGGACGTAAGTGACAGCTTCATATATGAGAGAAAGAGAAACATCGACCTGGGTGGATCAAGTCTTTGTAGCAGGCTGCGACTGAATATTTTTAGTTGGGCCCAAGGCCTATGTGAATGAATCGGGTCCAATGGAGAGTTGGGTAGAGTTAAAGATTTGTGAAATTGAAATAATCTTGTTTAGTGACTCAAGCCCAAGAAGAGTTGAAGGGAAAAAGCCCATTGGGCCAAGAGCATGTGTAACGACCCAGAAAATCTGAACCAATTTAAATTTTTTAAATTGGCTAAAATAATGGATTTTAAATATTTAAAATAAATATTTTAAATAATAGAGATGAAAAGTGAGTTTGAATCGACAATTGAAAACGAATATAATTAATTATAATTATAAACAAGGCCTGAAATGGCGCGGCAGTTTCAGAAATTGAATTCAAACTTTGTCGGACTGTACCGGGTGCAAAACAAAACGGATTTTAGTGAAACCAAAAATATTTAAATCTGTTAGTGAATACCTTTCTAACAAATCTGAAAAATAGAATTTTCATAACGGAAAGCAAAAGTTATGGCCAAATGAATTTTCAGAAGGGTCGCTATGGAATTTATATAGCCTGTGAAATTGGTCATTTTGCATACGACCTCGGAATTCGACGAAACCACTTTTGTTGGATCCGTGATGTGAAGTTATCACTAGGTTTCAAATTTCATAATTTTTGAAGCTAGTATGTGAGCGTGGGAAAGGAAAATGTGTTTTGGTCAATTACAGTTAAATTGGATCGACCAGAAATGGGCCTTTTTGCAAACGGTCTCAGAATTCGACGAAACTTGTTTTGTTGGGACCGTATCGTCAAAACATAGCCAGATTTATTTTTCTGGAATTTTTCGAATCAGTTTGTGGCCCTGACAAATTGAAATGTACGTTCAAATTTAATATTGAATGTTTTATATCTTAATTTGAAGGAAAACCGACTGAAACATTCGAATGGGCCTTCGAAACATATCCCATTGTGTTCGGAATGGGGGTAAAACGCTAGGAACGACAGTCGTTGGGTTTCGATTGGTGGTCGTGTCAGAAAACCCCTTTAAAATTTCCCCGACCAATTAGAATTTTTATATAAAAAAATACTTTCTCTCTCCCCGACGATCGAAGGCGGAAACCTATTCGCCAGTTCCCGAGCTTTTTCCGGCCGCCACACGCCTCGTTGACCCCCGACCCTTTGGAACTTTTTGTAGATCTCTCCGAGAGCTTCACATCCATAGCTGGTACGCCACCCCTCGTCGCCCCATCAGCGAGATTTCCTCCTCCAAAGTCGCGCCGTTCGCGGTCGATTTTCTCCTCCTCGCCGCCGCCGAGTTCGCCGCCGTCAGGGGTGCAGGCGCGCCTCTCCAAGCTCGTCGACGTGGCATAGGCTGATCGGCATATCGTGCTTCGGATTGGGAGAAAAGATCAAACCTAGTTTTGAACCATATTGAGAGGTATACGGCCATATTTATTTTCAACAGTTTTAACACCTTCAAACCGTTGCAAACTTTGAAAAATCATATCTTTTTCGTTTCTTGACGAAATTCGATGAAACAGGAAACATCGTGACCGTGAGGACGTCTTCTACATTTTAGAAGAGACCGCATATTTTTCTGAGCCTTCTGCTATTTTTGGTGGAGTGGAACCCAAGGTGAGATTTCTAATTTATAAACGATATGGAAAACGACGATGTATAAATTATATAGTCGATGTATGAGTTATATAAGCGTTGTACACCTCTTGTATAAGCGTTGTATAAGTTGTATGTTCGATGTATAAGTTATATATGCGTTGTAAAAATTATATATGTGTTGAAATAGAAGTGAATTGCTATATATAAATATAAATATATATATATATATATACGCCCCTCGTCCACAAACCATGTACAATATTTATTGATTGTGATTGGTGTGAAAATTGATTGATAACAAATGGTTGTTTGGGATTGTTTGTGGTTGATATTGATTGATTGTGGTTGAAAAATACCCATTTGTGGTTGAGGAATATTTGGTTGAAACCACATAGGATTAGTTTGTGGAAATGAAATAAATATATACATGCCGCCTGCGTGCGAACTAGATGCATGATCCCCATTGTCAAAAACCGCGAGGTTTTAACGTAGAGCGAGGAGCCGTACTAGGGACGGTCCCGGTTTTAACTACCCTGCCGTTATGCTGCTGAAATTTTGAATAAAATTCGTGTGTTTGAATTATTTTCATTTGCTGAAACTATATTTATTCATTGTATAGAAAACCTTCATGTGTTGAATCGATATTCATTCGTTGATTAGAAATTCATGTGTTGAATGGTATTCGTGCTTTAAAGATAAAAATCACATTTTTATCTATATATAGAAACTATAGAAAACATTCATGTGTTGAATCGATATTCATTCATTGATTAGAAATTCATGTGTTGAATGGTATTCGTGCTTTAAAGATAAAAATCACATTTTTATCTATATATAGAAACTATAGAAAACCTTCATGTGTTGAATCAATATTCATTCGTTGAATTGAATTTCATGTGTTGAATGTATTCATATTTTGAAATAAATTGTTTCATAATAAAAATCACCTTTTATCAACTATATGGACTATGTAAAATAATCTCGTTTTAAAAGAAATTGTTTTATAAGAAAAATCCTAATTTTACTACCTATATAAACTATATAAAATAATAGTGTTTTGAAATGAATTGTTATACAATAAAAATCACATTTTTATTATATACATGAATAGTTGAAATGCGAAGTGTTAAAAATAGCCACTCGTTCAAATAAATATGCATGAGTTGAAATATTCATTAATTAGCTAATGATATGATTTTTGCCTATGCATACAACATTAGAATGAATGGTGTTTTTGAACCAAATGGAATCAAATATGAAGTTGAACGGAAAATGATAAATGATAAGAACTGTATATATGTACATGCATATTTATTGAACAGGTTATAGCAAAGGGGCTAGAGAAGAGGAATAAAATTTTGTGCCCGACAAATAGGTACACATTTACTGTTTTGTTTGGGTGATGATTTTATGATCCTGTTGGCTAGCCGCTTGGCTTTTTCTTTTTCTTTTCGACATGAGACGCCCGTGTGGCTATTTGGGAATTTTCCCAGCCCCTCCCGTACAAAGGAGGTTATGGCGAATTTTTCCGAAATTTAAAGGCGTTAGTGAAATATTTGAAGTGAAAACGATATAGGAATTTTTGAATGAACTATATTTATATAAATATAAATAAAATTAAAACGAAACGTGGCCGTGCAGTTCGCATTTTGAAACCGTGATTTCAAACGTTTATACCGGGAGATCCGACCATCTGATTTCCCTGAAATCGCAACCGTTGGGTTCGCTTTGGAGAAATCTTTCCAATGGTACCAACTTTGTAAAAATCCAACGGTTGGATTGTATGGAATGTTTAATTCAAATCTGAAGAAAAATAGCGCCAGAAATGATTATATTTATATATATATAAATATAATTATATTTAATCGAATAACGACGCTGCAGTTCGTATTTTGAAATCGAAACTTCAAACGATTGTACCGGGAGATCCGACCGTCGGATTTTCCCGAAACTGGAACCGTTGGATTCATTTTGAAAAGACCTTTCTAATGATGTAAATTTTGTGAAGATCCAACGGTTAGATTTTCAGATATGTGTAAATCAAATTTGAAGAAAAACTGCGCCACGGCCGCGTTATGGCC
Organism: Allium sativum; assembly: GCA_030737875.1. NCBI lineage: Eukaryota > Viridiplantae > Streptophyta > Magnoliopsida > Asparagales > Amaryllidaceae > Allium > Allium sativum. The sequence goes on along the minus strand of CM060920.1, from coordinate 565,242,223 downwards.
CGTAGCGTCGTTTTCAATAAATTGGCTATTTTAAAATAAATAAAAATAGCGATAAATCGTTATAAAATATCGTAAACGATATGGAATGGAAATAAACTGAATTTGCTCGATTTATGTGGTATTTGATGGTTGAATGTGTTTGGTGTGAAAATTACATTAAAGAACAAAATTGGCGTTGTCGAATGATTTAACCATTGAAATAAATTGATTTGAAATTCTAAATATACGTGAATTATTTGAAAAGGCCGAGTTAATTCTCATTTCAAATAATTGACCGACGATTGAAATTCGAAGACGAAGACGGTGGTCGAAGACCGGAGATCTTCACCTCGTTTGGATGGTAACCGAGGTCCTGATTGGGAGGCATCCCGAAATATGGATAATGAGTGGTGATCGATGGGTTTGCGAGGTATATAGTGCCTCCAGTTTCGTTCAGACCCAGAACGGACTTGTAGATGGACTGTGTGTCTGACATTGGATTTTATTCTGTGTTGATTGATCTCTATTAAATATACATCTGTTTAGCGGCGGAGAATTTATTCTTTTGCTTAACGCCCTTCTCTGAAACGCACGAGCTCAGAGGTTGTATATCGATGGACATCGGTCGCATGGCATGAATTGCCTGTGTGGCATGCTAATATGCAGTGATCAGGGCTTCTGTTGAAAAGCAAAGCCTTGTGGTGATGATCAAAGCACCGCCTGTGTGGCGTAGCTTTGTGTATAACGTGAATTCGCGAGCCTCACACCCCGGTATGAACCAAAAACGGGAGAAGGACCTCAGGGAGGGCATGCGTTTCTTTCTAGCTAGGGTGGTGTCAATGACCTACCAGCCCTGACATTTATATACTTTTCACCTATGTGGTTGTTGCTGTTGCGAGGCGCCTCGGTTAGATCGGACGATCCAGGTCCGATGGAGCCATTTGTTGGCTCATTTACACCCCAAAGGGTGGGGAAACGCAGTGTTCAGGAATTTTAATCCACATTGGTGGACGGCCCTGACGATCCAAGGGCTCACCTGAGTCTGGGTCCTGTGGCTCGGGCTAGAGAGTCACAAATTCGGTAAGGACTATCTTTTGCCTTGGTTCATGACGGAAATCCAATTTCCAAATACGTGACTGTGCGGTTTTGATTGTATATATATATATGGCGACATGATATATGGTACCCATGCCGCCTATGATTGATGGTTATGATTTGAAATTGTTTTCAAAACATATAAACACTAGCAATAATATCAAATGCCTTTGTTTTATTCGTATCAAGCATATTTTGGCCGTTATAAGGTAAAAACTCTATCCTCCGATTTGCGTTGCATTGTGTGATGGGAACTGAGTCTTATAACGGCTTCACTTTTATAAAAAGCATAGCGATGTTTAAAAGAAAGATTTGTTTTAAAGCACTGGCAATCCAATGGAGTAAACCCGTTCCACGAAAGTGGCGTGGTCTTGTGATTGGCCATATTATATATGTGTTGAGTAGATTTCTCATACCAGTCCCATGACTGACTCGTAGTTTGTTTCACTTTCAAACTCGGGTGCCCCTTTTTCTACACGGGCATCCTTGTATTCAGGTTTAGCTGGTTCTTTCTGGATAGCTGGAGCTGAAGATGGATTCTATCATTTATCTCTTTTTATGCTGTTCAGCTCCTACATATTTTGTTTGTTTTCCGCTGTAGACATTTATGTATAGCTGAACTGTATTTGTACTAAGTAAGATCCTGTATACTGTGTAACTCTGATGATTACTTTTATCCAGTATATTGTATTGTTCATTATCTGGTGTATTTATTTGATTTTGTCCTGCTATCATCTGTTTCTGTGTTATATTCCACGGATTACCCTTGCCACCGTCAGTATGGGGTTTGGGGTCGTCTCATTTGGTATCTGAGCTTTGGTTAAGCATAGTTCTGGAATATAACATTTGAACGAACTCGTCAGAAACAGAACCAGTAGTGTTCTAGGACGGGTAACTCTATACAGATAGGATCAGCAATATCCTAGTATGAGTAAAGCAGAATGAAATTACACCTCGATAGACACATTTACATTTGAAGTATATGTTTCTATGTTTTAAAATTATCTTTTATGTGACCTGACACTTGATCTGCCATTTGCAGAAGTACTAGAAAAATGAGTGCCAGTAATAGAAGGAATACAGAACCCGATCTAGAGGCTCTATTAAAGAGATATCGAAATCTGAACGGAGCACAGTTCTCGGGCAATGAATCTATAATTCAGACTCAAGCTTGGATGAGTTCTGTAGAAAGAATTTTCGAGCGTATCCAGCTAAGGGCTGACCAGAAAAAGTTAGTAGCATCTTGGGCGCTCAAAGAAGAAGCTTTAATCTGGTGGGAAACAATCATCAAAGATAATCCAGAAGGTGATATCACCTGGGATAGATTCAAAGTGATTTTCCTAGAAAGATTTACTCCTCCTGAAGCGACGGAGCGATTATGTGATGAATTTTCTTATCTAATACAAGGTGATATGACCATCCCAGAATACCATAAGAAATTCAACGAACTTGCTCACTTTGCTCCTCATCTGATTCAAGATCCAAAGAGGAAAAAATATGAGATTTATTCATGGCCTGCAAAGGAGATACCAGAATAGTGTACTGAGGAATGTAAAACTTCCTTTCTCTGAAATGATCTATATGGCTTATCAGTATGAAGATCTCCATAAGAAAGGAATGTTGCGCAACGAAGAAGAAGTCTGTTGTAGTGACAAAGAAGAGTCGGAAACTGATATTCCAGAAGCCAGTACGAGGTCGGAGGTCAGTAAGAAGCCCAGTGCCAAGAGGAAAAGGGCTGAATCTGGGAAAGAACCCGTAACGACCGCCATATGCAGTAACTGCAAGAGGCAAGGACATCTCTCGATAAGCTGTAGATCTCTAAAGAAACAAGTAATGGATGGGTCTAAATCAGGTGAGAGGTTACAAGAGAAAAGAGGATGGCATAAGTGCCACCAGGCCGGTCATATTGCGAAAAACTGGCCGCCATTCAGAAAGCCTGGAATAGTTCAAGTGAATGAAGTAGCAGAAACTTCCGAGCCCTCAGCTAGTCAAGAAAGGGCTGATGTTTTAGAAGGAATGCTTACTGTCAAAAACATTCCAGTAAAAGTACTGTTTGACACAGGCGCGTCACGAAGTTTCATTGCCAAAGATGCAGCTAAGAAACTGGATTTGAATTTGAAAAAGCTCAAAGAACCAATGACTGTCCAGAATCCGGTTGGGGTTCCATTGATCTAAGTTGGGTTTGTGGAGTGTCGGTTTCTTTCTCTCGTTATCGGTTTCCTACCATCGCGGTCGTCATGAATTTTAAAGAGTTTGATCTTATCTTGGGGTTAGACTGGTTGACTAAATATGAAGCTGAAGTCAAATGCGCCGACAGAGTCGTAAAGGCGAAGATTAAATCAGGTGATTATATAACCATTCCCTGTGAAGGTCAGAATGCTAATAGAAAAGACTTCTGGGTAGCTTTGAATGTTTCTCCAGCCCAAATAGAAAATATCCCTGAAGTTGCAGAGAATATTCCTGACCTCATCAAAGACATTCCTATCGTCAAAAACTATGCGGATGTGTTCGAGGAAGTTGTTCGCTTACCTCCGCAGAGAGAAATAGATTTCAAGATCGCTTTGATTCCCAATGCAAGGCCGGTAGTTCACGCTATTCGAAGAATGTCCTTGAAAGGGAAAGAAGAACTTGACAATCAAACACGACAGCTAGTATGGAAGGGTCTGATCAGGCCTAGTTTCTCTGATTGGGGTGCAGCAGAGGTGTTTGTCCCAAAATCTGACGGTACTCTACGGTTATGTGTGGATTATCGTGATTTGAACAAACAGACAATAAAGAACAAATATCCATTGCCGCAGATTGATGATTTGTTAGATCGATTAAATGGCGCACAAGTATTTTCACGAATGGACCTAGCTACAGGTTTCCATCAACTTCGAATTGCCGAAGAGTATGTTCCAATGACAGCATTCAGGGGTCCCGACTTATTCTACGAGTGGTTAGTAATGCCGTTCGGCTTATGTAACGCTCCTGCTTACTTCGTCGATCTGATGAATAGAGTGTTCAGAGGAGTTTTGAATAAATTTGTTCTGGTTTTTATTGACGATATTCTAATCTTCTCTAGATCAAAGGCCGAACATGAAAAGCATCTGGAACAGGTTATAGAAATTCTGAGACGGAATGTATTAAAAGCCAAATTTTCCAAATGTATCTTCTGGCAAGATGAAGTGAAATTTCTGGGCCACGTCGTATCGAAAGAAGGAATCGTTGTGGATCCAAGTAAAATCACAGCTATTCAGAACTGGAAGCAACCTAACACCCCCACTGAAGTCCGCAGTTTTCTCGGATTGGCTAGCTATTACCGGAAGTTCGTTAAAAACTTTTCGAAGATATCTGGTCATTTAACGAAGCTTACGAAGAAGCACTCTAAGTTCAAATGGACACCAAAAAGTGAGGAGGCTTTCGAAGAGCTGAAGTTAAGACTAACGACAGCTCCAGTGTTAACCATCATCGATGGCAACCAAGATTTAAAAGTCTGGACCGATGCTTCTAGGGAAGGCCTTGGTGCAGTGTTAATGCAAAGGGGTCAAGTGATTGCTTATGCTAGCTGTCAGCTGAAGCCGCATGAGAAAAACTATGTAACTCATGATCTTGAGTTATTGGCTATAGTATTCGCTTTGAAAATCTGGAGACACTATCTTTAGGGTGAGAGATTTGAACTGTTTACAGATCACCAGTCGTTAAAGTATCTGTTCACTCAGAAAGACCTGAATCTGAGGCAGCAACGTTGGCTGGAGTTTCTTGCAGCATATGACTTTGAAATTATATACACTCCAGGGAAAGCCAATGTCGTGGCCGATGCGTTAAGCCGAAAGAATGAAATGATCGCCAGTTTTATTATCACGACTTCACTGATAGATAAAATATCTGCTCTTCAGGAGGATGATCACTTCATTTAGAAGATCAGAGAGATAATTCAACAAGGCGAACCCTCGAGTTTTCAAGTAGATAATGAGGGGATTTTAAGGCTCAAAGGTCGAATCTGTGTCCCTAACATTCCTGAGCTTCGAAAGGAAATACTGGATGAATGCCACAAGTCAAAACTCAGTATCCATCCAGGAGTAAGCAAAATGTATAATGACATCAAACACACTTTCTGGTGGAAGTCGATGAAAAGGGACATTTCCTTATATGTTAGCCGATGCCCTACTTGCCAACTAGTCAAGAGCGACCAACAGAAATTGGCTGGATTGTTACAACCACTAGAAGTTCCTGGTTGGAAGTGGGAACATATTTCTATGGATTTCATTGATGGTCTGCCCAGAACCAGAAAAGGAAATGACAGTATTTGGGTGATCGTAGATCGCTTCACGAAGACCGCCCATTTCATACCTGTCAGATCAAATAGAACTGCTCAGAGTCTGGCGCAGATATACTTCAGGGAAATAGTTAGACTACATGGAGTGCCGCTCAGTATAGTCAGTGATAGAGATACAATATTCACTAGCAAATTCTGGGAAGCATTTCAAGTCGAACTGGGAACGAAGTTGAACTTAAGCACCGCTTATCATCCTCAGACAGATGGTCAGACTGAGAGGGTGAATCGTATTTTAGAAGATCTATTGTGGGCTTGTGTTATGGATTTCGGTGGATCATGGGAAGACCATCTGCATTTGGCTGAATTCTCTTATAACAACAGCTACCAGGCGAGTCTGACAATGTCGCCATTCGAAGCATTGTACGGTAGACCGTGTCGATCTCCTGCTTGTTGGGTTGAACCCGGAAATAGACTTGTGTTGGGTCCTGATATGATTCGAGAAGTTGCCGACAAAGTCGATTTTATCAAGAAGCGATTACTCGCCGCTCAAAGCCGACAAAAGAGCTATGCCAATAGAAGAAGAAGAGATATATCCTTTGATGTTGGTGACTATGTATATTTGAAAGTATCGCCGATGAGAGGAGTTATCCGGTTCGGTAAAACTGAAAAGTTGGCGCCCAAATTCATTGGTCCGTTTCCTATTCTGGAACGAATTAGAACTCTCGCTTATAGGGTCAAACTGCCTGATTGGTTGCCTGGAGTTCATGATGTATTTCACATATCTCAACTTCGAAAGCATGTTCATGATCCAGACCTGATCGTGGAAGAAGCAGATCAGCAGGATATTGAAATTACTCCAGAATTAGCTGTGAGAAGAGAGTCGCTAAAGATTATCGGCAAAGAAACCAAAGAGCTGAGGAACAAGAAGGTTCGCTTAGTCAAAGTGCAATGGAGTGGAGATCCGCAAGATTGTACTTGGGAAACTGAGGAGAGCATTCAGAAAGCTTATCCTAGATGCCGAGTGGATATCTCTGATTGACTCTGGTGTAAGGTACATTTACCCTACTTTGCATTACCATTTAATTCTCTACTCTGTTGTTATTTTCTTTCCATAGAAGTGCACTTTTAAATTTTATAGTCTGAATAATTTTAAAAAGAATATAGAAATTGATTAGTATATTTTTGAAAGGTTGAAAAAAATTGGATTGGTTGTTGTGTTGTGTGATTGTAGATTTATCAAACCACTTTCGACTTTGTTCCTTTTCGGGGACGAAAAGTTTTAAGTGGGGGAGATTGTAACGACCCAGAAAATCTGAACCAATTTAAAATTTTTAAATTGGCTAAAATAATGGATTTTAAATAATTAAAATAAATATTTTAAATAATAGAGATGAAAAGTGAGTTTGAATCGACAATTGAAAACGAATATAATTAATTATAGTTATAAACAAGGCCTGAAATGGCGCGGCAGTTTCAAAAATTGAATTCAAACTTTGTCGGACTGTACCGGGTGCAAAACAAAACAGATTTTAGTGAAACCAAAAATATTTAAATATGTTATTGAATACCCATCTAACGAATCTGAAAAATCGAATTTTCATAACGGAAAGCAAAAGTTATGGCCAAATGAATTTTCAGAAGGGTCGCTATGGAATTTATATAGCCCGTGAAATTGGCCATTTTGCATACGACCTCGGAATTCGACGAAACCACTTTTGTTGGATCCGTGATGTGAAGTTATCGCTAGGTTTCAAATTTCATAATTTTTGAAGCTAGTATGTGAGCGTGGCAAAGGAAAATGTGTTTTGGTCAATTACAGTTAAATTGGATCGACCAGAAATGGGCCTTTTTGCAAACGGTCTCAGAATTCGATGAAACTAGTTTTGTTGGGACCGTATCATCAAAACATAGCCAGGTTTATTTTTCTGGAATTTTTCGAATCAGTTTGTGGCCCTGGCAAATTGAAATGTACGTTCAATTTTAATATTGAATGTTTTATATCTTAATTTGAAGGAAAACTGACTGAAACATTCGAATGGGCCTTCGAAACATATACCATTGTGTTCGGAATGGGGGTAAAACGCTAGGGACGACAGTCGTTGGGTTTCGATTGGTGGTCGTGTCAGAAAACCCCTTTAAAACTTCCCCGACCAATCAGAATTTTTATAAAAAAAATACTTTCTCTCTCCCCGACGATCGAAGGCGGAAACCTATTCGCCAGTTCCCGAGCTTTTTCCGGCCGCCACACGCCTCGTTGACCCCCGACCCTTTGGAACTTTTTGTAGATCTCTCCAAGAGCTTCACATCCATAGCTGGTACGCCACCCCTCGTCGCCCCATCAGCGAGATTTCCTCCTCCAAAGTCGCGCCGTTCGCGGTCGATTTTCTCCTCCTCGCCGCCGCCGAGTTCGCCGCCATCAAGGGTACAGGCGCGCCTCTCCAAGCTCGTCAACGTGGCATAGGCTGATCGGCATATCGTACTTCGGATTGGGAGAAAAGATCAAACCTAGTTTTGAACCATATTGAGAGGTATACGGCCAGATTTATTTTCAACAGTTTTAACACCTTCAAACCGTTGCAAACTTTGGAAAATCATATCTTTTTCGTTTCTTGACGAAATTCGATGAAACAGGAAACATCGTGACCGTGAGGACGTCTTCTACATTTTAGAAGAGACCGCATATTTTTCTGAGCCTTCTGCTATTTTTGGTGGAGTAGAACCCAAGGTGAGATTTCTAATTTATAAACGGTATGGAAAACGATGATGTATAAATTATATAGTCGATGTATGAGTTATATAAGCGTTGTACACCTCTTGTATAAGCATTGTATAAGTTGTATGTTCGATGTATAAGTTATATATGCGTTGTAAAAATTATATATGTGTTGAAATAGAAGTGAATTGCTATATATATATTTATATATATATATATACACCCCACGTCCACAAATCATGGACGATATTTATTGATTGTGATTGGTGTGAAAATTGATTGATAGCGAATGGTTGTTTGGGATTGTTTGTGGTTGATATTGATTGATTGTGGTTGAAAAATACCCATTTGTGGTTGAGGAATATTTGGTTGAAACCACATAGGATTAGTTTGTGGAAATGAAATAAATATATACATGCCGCCTGCGTGCGAACTAGATGCATGATCCCCATTGTCAAAAACCACGAGGTTTAAGGTAGAGCGAGGAGCCGTACTAGGGACGGTCCCGGTTTTAACTACCCTGCCGTTATGTTGCCGAAATTTTGAATAAAATTCATGTGTTTGAATTATTTTAATTTGTTGAAACTATATTTATTCATTGTATAGAAAACCTTCATGTGTTGAATCGATATTCATTCGTTGATTAGAAATTCATGTGTTGAATGGTATTCGTGCTTTAAAGATAAAAATCACATTTTTATCTATATATAGAAACTATAGAAAACCTTCATGTGTTGAATCGATATTCATTCGTTGATTAGAAATTCATGCGTTGAATGATATTCGTGCTTTAAAGATAAAAATCACATTTTTATCTATTTATAGAAACTATAGAAAACCTTCATGTGTTGAATCGATATTCATTCGTTGAATTGAAATTCATATGTTGAATGGTATTCATATTTTAAAATAAATTGTTTCATAATAAAAATCACCTTTTATCAACTATATGGACTATGTAAAATAATATCGTTTTAAAAGAAATTGTTTTATAAGAAAAATCCTAATTTTATTACCTATATAAACTATATAAAATAATAGTGTTTTGAAATGAATTGTTATACAATAAAAATCACATTTTTATTATATACATGAATTGTTGAAATGCGAAGTGTTAAAAATAGCCACTCGTTCAAATAAATATGCATGAGTTGAAATATTCATTAGTTAGCTAATGATATGATTTTTGCCTATGCATACAACATTAGAATGAATGGTGTTTTTGAACCAAATGGAATCAAATATGAAGTTGAACGGAAAATGATAAATGATAAGAACTGTATATATGTACATGCATATTTATTGAACAGGTTATAGCAAAGGGGCTAGAGAAGAGGAATAAAATTTTGTGCCCGACAAATAGGTACACATTTACTGTTTTGTTTGGGTGATGATTTTATGAGCCTGTTGGCTAGCCGCTTGGCTTTTTCCTTTTCTTTTCGACATGAGACGCCCGTGTGGCTATTTGGGAATTTTCCCAGCCCCTCCCGTACAAAGGAGGTTATGGCGAATTTTTCCGAAATTTAAAGGCGTTAGTGAAATATTTGAAGTGAAAACGTTATAGGAATTTTTGAATGAACTATATTTATATAAATATATAAATATAAATAAAATTAAAACGAAACGTGGCCGTGAAGGTCGCATTTTGAAACCGTGATTTCAAACGATTATACCGGGAGATCCGACCATCGGATTTCCCTGAAATCGCAACCGTTGGGTTCGCTTTGGAGAAATCTTTCCAACGGCACCATCTTTGTAAAAATCCAACGGTTGGATTGTCTGGAATGTTTAATTCAAATCTGAAGAAAAACAGCGCCAGAAACGATTATATTTATATATATATAAATATAATTATATTTAATTGAATAACGACGCTGCAGTTCGTATTTTGAAATCGAAACTTCAAACGATTGTACCGGGAGATCCGACCTTCGGATTTTCCCGAAACTGGAACCGTTGGATTCGTTTTGAAAAGACCTTTCTAATGATGTAAATTTTGTGAAGATCCAACGGTTAGATTTTCAGATATGTGTAAATCAAATCTGAAGAAAAACAGCGCCATGGCCGCGTTATGGCCCGAAGCGTCGTTTTCAATAAATTAGCTATTTTAAAATAAATAAAAATAGCGATAAATCGTTATAAAATATCATAAACGATATGGAATGGAAATAAACTGAATTTGCTCGATTTATGTGGTATTTGATGGTTGAATGTGTTTGGTGTGAAAATTACATTAAAGTACAAAATTGGTGTTGTCGAATGATTTAACCATTGAAATAAATTGATTTGAAATTATAAATATACGTGAATTATTTGAAAAGGCCGAGTTAATTCTCATTTCAAATAATTGACCGACGATTGAAAGTCGAAGATGAAGACGGTGGTCGAAGACCGGAGATCTTCACCTCGTTTGGATGGTAACCGAGGTCCTGATTGGGAGGCATCCCGAAATATGGATAATGAGTGGTGATCGTCCAGACGTACGTGTTGATCGATGGGTTTGCGAGGTATATAGTGCCTCCGGTTTCGTTCAGACCCAGAACGGACTTGTAGATGGACTGTGTGTCTGACATTGGATTTTATTCTGTGTTGATTGATCTCTATTAAATATACATCTGTTTGGTGGCGGAGAATTTATTCTTTTGCTTAACGCCCTTCTCTGAAACGCACGAGCTCAGAGGTTGTATATCGATGGACATCGGTCGCATGGCATGAATTGCCTGTGTGGCTTGTTAAGATGCAGTGATCAGGGCTTCTGTTGAAAAGCAAAGCCTTGTGGTGATGATCAAAGCACCGCCTGTGTGGCGTAGCTTTGTGTATAATGTGAATTCGCGAGCCTCACACCTCGGTATGAACCAAAAACGGGAGAAGGACCTCAGGGAGGGCATACGTTTCTTTCTAGCTAGGGTGGTGTCAGTGACCTACCAGCCCTGACATTTATATACTTTTCACCTATGTGGTTGTTGCTATTGCGAGGCGCCTCGGTTAGATCGGACGATCCAGGTCCGATGGAGCCATTCGTTGGCTCATTTACACCCCAAAGGGTGGGGAAACGCAGTGTTCAGGAATTTTAATCCACATCTGTGGACCGGCCCTGACGATCCAAGGGCTCACCTGAGTCTGGGTCCTGTGGCTCGGGCTAGAGAGTCACGAATTCGGTAAGGACTATCTTTTGCCTTGGTTCATGACGGAAATCCAATTTCCAAATACGTGACTGTGCGGTTTTGAATGTATATATATATATGGCGACATGATATATGGTACCCATGCCGCCTATGATTGATAGTTATGATTTGAAATTGTTTTCAAAACATATAAACACTAGCAATAATATCAAATGCCTTTGTTTTATTCGTATCAAGCATATTTTGGCCGTTATAAGGTAAAAACTCTATCCTCCGGTTTGCGTTGCATTGTGTGATGGGAACTGAGTCTTATAACGGCTTCACTTTTATAAAAAGCATTGCGATGTTTAAAAGAAAGATTTGTTTTAAAGCACTGGCAATCCAATGGAGTAAACCCGTTCCACGAAAGTGGCGTGGTCCTGTGATTGGCCATATTATATATGTGTTGAGTAGATTTCTCATACCAGTCCCATGACTGACTCGTAGTTTGTTTCACTTTCAAACTCGGGTGCCCCCTTTTCTACACGGGCAGCCTTGTATTCAGGTTGAGCTGGTTCTTTCTGGATAGCTGGAGCTGAAGTTGGATTCTATCATTTATCTCTTTTTATGCTGTTCAGCTCCTATTGTACATATTTTGTTTGTTTTCCGCTGTAGACATTTATGTATAGCTGAACTGTATTTGTACTAAGTAAGATCATGTATACTGTGTAACTCTGATGATTACTTTTATCCAGTATATTGTATTGTTCATTATCTGGTGTATTTATTTGATTTTGTCCTGCTATCATCTGTTTCTGTGTTATATTCCACGGATTACCCTTGCCACCATCAGTACGGGGTTTGGGTTGTGTTGATTAATAGTGCAAGGTTAGGGAATAGTATAGAAAAAAGGATCTGCTCTTTCTAAATATCAAACCAAAATAGACAAGATTCACCATTATCAACTTTTACATGAAAAGAGATTTGACTCTGGTGATGGTAGATAACATCCCTTTCCAGAACGACGATGGTCTAGTAGTTGGTTTAAAATGGAGGATGTGAAAAGGGTTTGAGTTATACAATCTTGATAAGATCCAGTCTTTCCAAATAAATTGTCCTGGTGAGGGACTGCACCATAGCCATTTAGCGAGCAGCGCAAGATTAAAGATAGAGAGATCAAGTATTCCCAGACCACCATGTTTTAAGGGGAGACAGACAGTTTTCCAATTGATAAGTTTTACAATTTGCCACCATTCCATAGAACTGAGCTGCGAATTGGATCAATTTTGTTAATTACCCAGATAGGGAGTTTGTGGAAGGACATCCAGTAGGTTGGAAAGGGATGTGAGGACATGTTTAACAAGAATATGACGAACAACAGAGGATAAGGAGTTTGCTTTCCAGCTTGAAAGTCTGGTTTCAATTTTTGATATAAGTGGGAGCCAGTTAGGTTTATGAAGTTTGGTAGGTCGAAGAGGGATTCCCAGATAGTTGATTGGGAATGATTCAAGTTTACAATTAAGGCATTCAGCCATTGTTGGACCCTAATGAGTGCGGTTACCCATCATGATAATGGAGCTTTTATTGAAGTTGATAGAAAGACCTGACACAATTTCAAATGTATAGAGAAGAACCTTGAGGCAGTGAATATTTAAGGGTGTAGGAGTGGTAAAAAGAATTGTGTCATCTGCAAATTGTAAACTGGATATGCATAATTCAAAATTTGGAGATGAGATGCCTGAAAAATGTTATGAGAGAGGGATTGTTTCACCATTTGATTGAAAACATCTGCTATCAGAACAAAAATGAAGGGTGAGAGGTGGGTCTCCTTGCCTTAAAACTCTTTTAGATTTGATTTTACCTCCATATTGTCCATTAATATAATTGGTGGAAATGCTAGTGTGCAGTATTGCATTAATCCAGCTACACCATCTCAAGGGGAAGCCTCTATGTGACATAAGAGCTAGAATGAAATCCTAGTTAACTGAATCAAAGGTTTTTGAAAAATCAATTTTGAAGAGGACACCAGGGGTGTTAGAATTATGGCAAAAAGAAATTACTTCTTGAGTGGTTGCAACACAGTCAAGGATGTATCTTCCTGAGATAAATGCAGATTGTTCAGAGCCAATAAGAGAGTCAATATGAAGTTGGAGTCTAGTGGTTAAAACTTTGGTGATGATCTTGAATGTAATGTTAAGGAGGCTAATAGTTCTAAAGGAAGGGATGGTGTTTGCACCTGGGAATTTAGGAATGAGGATGATGTTAGCGTAGTTCAATATGGCAATTGTTGTGGGGTTGGAATAGAATTCTGAACACATTTCAATGATGTCAGTTTTTAGAGTGGACCAAAAGTGTTTAAAGAATGCTAGGCCAATACCATCAGGCCCAGGAGCCTTGTCATCTACCATATCCTTTAAAGCTTTCCAAATTTCTTCTTCTAAGAAGGGATGATCAATGGCAATGGGAGTAGGATTATGGTACAAACAATGCCAGTCAATATCAGGAGAAGGAGGTGGAGATGAGCCAATAAGGTCTCTGTAGAAATTGGTAAAATGGTGGCAAATTTCTTTTGAGTCATTAAAGATAGTGTTATTGTGAATAGTCTCTGAAATGAAGGATGAACGACGATGGCAATTAGCCATTCGATGAAAATAGGCTGTGTTTTTATCCCCCTCATTAATCCATTTGGTTTTCGATCTTTGTTTCCATCCAATTTCTTCTTGTTTAATTAGTCTGTCTAATTCTTCTCATGATCTTTCAGGTTTTGATGTTCAGATTCAAATAAAGGACGAAGCTCCTCAATGATATTTAGATTGAGGATGGCATTTTGTGTGGATGAAATGCGTGTTTTTAAAGAGTTCCAAACATTTTTGGCCCATGGACGAATTAGTTTACGTAGAGAATGGAGTTTACAAACCATTCTAACCACGGCAGATTGTTGGTTTGGTAACTGATACCAACTTTGTTTGATGAAATTATCGAAGTTAGGTTCTAATAGCCAGAGACGTTCAAATCTGAATGGGCATTTAATATGAGTGTCTGAGTTAGTGTCTAAAAGAATTGGGCAATGATCTGAAATGGTGGTGGCTAAACCATTGACCAACGACAATGGGAAGAGATCATCCCAGTTAAGGTTAAAGAAAAAACTATCTAGCTTAGCCAATGAGGGGATTTCTCTTTTTCTTGACCATGTATAGCAACGATTGTTGATCGGGGGTTCAATAAGGGAACAAGATTGGATAAATGCATTGAAATCAGAAGAATTAGCGGATGTATTACCATAGTTACGTTCATCAGAGGATCGAGTCGTATTGAAGTCTCCTCCAATAATCCAGGGTTCATTTATATGTTGTGATAGGTTATGGCAATATTGCCATGTTTCAGATCTACCTTGAAAATAATTTGGTGCGTAAACATTCGTGAAGTGAAAAATGGTGTTAGAAGAAAAATGACGAAGGGACACATGTAAGACAGATGGATGAGAGAGAGAGAGAGTATATGAATGACCACATATGCTCACTCCACGATGTAATTAGGCCACCACGTGTGTCAATAGCATCCATGTGTGTCCAACCAGACAAGAGGGATCCACAAATTCTACGAATGAGGGAATTGGGTGGATTAGAGATTTTGGTTTCTTATAGAAATAAGATATCAATATGATGCGGGGAGATAATGAGATTGACAACGTGATTTTTTATGGGGTCACCCTACCCTCTGACATTCCATGTAATTATCTTCATTTAGAGAGGTTAGTACACTATTGTTCTAGGGTTTGCATGGTAGCATAATGTTTATCATGCAAACACACACCCATGTATTTTGCCAATTTTTTATTTAAAACTTTATTAGTTGAAGAAAAAAAACAGGTTCAAAATAACTACTCGATGTGCCTGGAGGCAGCGAGTGTGCCCTTTGGATCCTTGCACTCCTTCTGGTAGCAGTCAAAGCAATCCGAGGGGACGATCATCCTTGACCTTCCTGATACAATTGCTCTTGTAATTCCTGCTGAGTTGGTAGTTGTTGATGCAGCGTCACTGAAAGATCCATATCAGCCAGCGGATCCCATCTAGGCACAACCGTGTCATCTATGTGCTATCCAAACATAGCCAAGTCTTGATGCTTGTCTTAAAAAACCATAGGAAACTGCCTTGTTGCCTCATCTGATATCATGTTGTAACTGTCCTCCTCCATATGGTCCATTTGTTGAGCTAAGGGTTGAAAAATAGAGTCATTATATTCGTAATCAATCCCCAAAAGGAGCGTTTCGGGGCATTGACAGGGATGAGCATGTGTACAGTGATCAATCTTAAGTTTTGCTGCATGATTATTTAGGTGAGTTATGTAAGTACATAGGGTCGAGATACCTTCGTAGAACTTCATCTTAAGCGGTGGTCAACAAAGGACCAATCGCATGAATACTTATGAATAAGGCATCCCATCAGTTTTAAAGCTTCACTGATGGAGTCCAAGTTGTTCTTGTAGAATTCTGGAAAGCCACTGATCTTGGCCCCATGATTCCCTTTCGAAGGGAGGTTCAGGAGTTTCTTCAAGGGTGGTTGCTTGCTGGAGAAGAACAACGCCATCTTCTTTAGTCATAATTTATAAGTGTAAGGCATGTCTTTTAGTGGCTGCATCAGGAAAGCAAATATGGAAGAAATTGTGTGACATATGCCAAATTAGCCATTCATAGTCTTGGCCAAATGTTGTTTAGAGAGCTCGCGAAAGCATTTCGATGGACCAAAGCCCATCGACGGTATTCGCTGTAACATAGAGGTAGGCATCCGCCATTTCTAAGAAAAGTGGAAATTTTTTGGTGGATTTAGAAGAGTGATCAGAGGGTGGAGAGGAAATTTTGTCTGAAGTGATAATGGATTTAAGTTTGAAGTGAGAGTTAATAGTATTTGGGTTATAATGATGATTAGAGGTTTGAGAAGACTGGTGGGACCCCATTTTCTGATTTTGCAGGCTTCTAGGCTCACGGCTGTTCGTTGATCGAGCTGCTTTGGGACGTAGCCACTCAACGTTTTTGGCTCGAGATGATGTTAACTCTTTATTAGGACATTGCGAGCTTGCATATCCAAAGAAAGAGCAATTATAACATATTAACGCGTTCCTGCATAACCTTGCCACGTGTCCTCGATCTGCACATTTGAGACAACGTCTCTCCGAATTTAGAAATTTCAACGTTTATTGGTTCAAGTTGAACACCAGTATGATTCTTCTTCGCTTGACAGAGGGGTTGGGAAGGACAGGTGGAATCTTGGCTCGTGCAGCCGCTACCTGAGCGTAGGAAAGCGAAGGCTTTTCTGGTGGTGAAACCGATTGTCTTGATTGTGAGCGTTTACTGAATCAGAAGGGAAGTAATGTATGGGTAGGGAGTCAGCGTCAAGTGGAGAGGGTGTCTCACTGGAAGAGATGAACTAAGAAGATGATGGAGGTTGAGAATGAGTGAAGGGGAGTGTATGCTTAGGAAGAGATGAATTGATGTTGAAGGTGGAATCCGCCATTATCGATCTCATTATATTCGGTGAGTTAGCTTTGGAAGTTACATAACAATTTCATAAAAGAGCCCTAATACCTAAGTACCCTAAACCCTCCATAATTAGACAACTCATGTCCTCTCTTAACACTTGTCTGATTCTTCCATTTCACCCCCTTTTCATGGTACTTTTGGCATGTGCAATAAAGAGAATTTATTTGTTTTCATTTCACTTAGCTATCCATTCCCTTTTACTTCCATTTTAACGATTTCTCTTCTCCTTCTTCACCTTAAGCTTTAATGGCCTCCACCACCATTGAACTCCTTAGCTCCTCTACCCAATGTGCACCTCCCGACCACCATTCTATGGGCCCCACAGGGCCAAGCACCCCTCTTCCTCCTTAAAAACCTAAAAACTCTCACCTTTCATCCATTATTCCACTACCTTTATATCTTACACTCCTCCTACCGCCACTACACCACCCCTAGATCCCACACAACTTGCTTCTCTCCCTATACAACACCCCTTCAAGCCCGTGGACCCCACCACCTAGGCCAAGCCTCCTCCTTGCCAAAATCCTAGCTTTACCCCCCTTAAACCACATAAAAATCCAAGCCTTTTTTTTGGCAAAGCCGACGGGGTTGAATGGACCCCTACCATTTTTATTGGTATACCAAGATGATTACAAAGCAACAAAGAAGGATAAAAGAAGGATAAAAGAAGGATGAAAGAAGGAAAAGAGAGATATATAGGAAACACAGTATATCAACGCCAACAGAGACTAAACAAAAACACATAATAACAAAAAGTGCAAGAAGCAGTAGAAGTTAGCTTCCAAAAATTCTTGGGTCAAAAGTAAACTTCAAGTATTTCAGACTGTCTCTCATGTCATGCCAAATTAGCTTCTTCAGCTGAGCACTGTTAATTGCATGCGTAGGATCAAAAATTCGAACATTCCTTTGCATCCAAATACATCGCACAAACTTCTTCAAGATATAAGTGTACAGCCTCGCCTTCCTACTTTTCCCCTTCACTTTGATTTTGATCTCCTCCCATTCAAGGTCGCTAGCAGCTTGAGAGTTCGAGCTATTAATGTGCGACATGACTTGAATCCAGAGGCTCCTAACAGTGCTGCACTCAACGTATAAATGAGCAGTAGTCTCTTCCATGATATTGCAAAAGCCACAAAGTTGATTTATCTGCATGTCGCGTTGACGAAGTTTGTCTTTTGTTAAAATTTCATGATGAATGGTTTTCCAGAGAGCTAAGTTTTCTTTTGTTGTATTATCCTTTCTCCAGATCACTTTATGCCAGCTGCTGTTAGGAATATCAGTAGCATCAAGTATAGAGTAGTACATATTTTTAATTGAGAACTTATTACCTTTTAACTTCCAGTGAGTAGATATACTGGGATCACCAGCTTTCCATTTGTTTTTGAGCATATTCCACACGCCATTGACACTCTGGTTAGGCGTAGCCGGGAGACGTAGCTGGGTCTCAAGAACATAATTAACCACTTTGTCGTGGAAGTTAATGATGGAATTAATCATGTCAAAGTATGAAAGCGAATTCGCAACAATAACACCAAAGTCGTTCCACTGATCATTCCAGAAGTTTATGTTATGATAAGCTTTTATCCCTTATTTAAAATAAGGTAAGAAGACATGTCTAAGCTTGATTAAGCTTCGTCATGTCCAACTCATACTATTGCAGATACCAATAGTCCAATATGTCTCAAGTTTAAGCACATGGCTGTAAGACCATTCCACCCACATGCTATCCCTTTTTTCCATAATATCATTAACATGTTTCCGAAAGGCTACTTTGATCCACAACTTCATGTTCATAATACCCAAACCCCCTTGCTAATTGGGTACTCAAGAAGAGTAAATGACATTAGGGCAAGATATTTCATATGTATGTTTCCTTTCTAGAGGAACCTCATAAACGCCGTACGCAACAAGTTAATCAGTTTTTTTGGCAAAATAAAAGTGCGTGCCCAGTAAATTTGCATTGAAATCACGAAGGATTTGATTAATGTCAACTTACCTGCTTGTGAAAGCAGCTTGGTAGACCAACATTCAAGCCGGGCCGTTATTCTAGCAAATAGTGGAGTCACTATGTTTAAGACCAGTTTTCTCATGAATTAAGGAAATCCGATCACTGCTTAAACCCATAGCAAGAAATTCAGAACTTTCAAGGTTTATTCTTAGTCCGGTCATATTGTAGAAAGAGTCAAGAGTTTTCATTATGTTCGATACAGTACTACTATCTGGTTCACAAAAGATAATCACGTCGTCCGCAAACATAAAAGAAGTGATAGTCGGCTCTTTACATTTGGGATGCAGTTTAAATTGAACATTTTCAACTAGCTCATATAACATGTTGGTAAGCAGTTCCATTACGATGATAAAAAGATAGGCGGAAATCGAGTCCCCTGTCTCATGCCCTGCTTACTCTCGAAGAATCCAACCGAAATACCATTGACATTGATCGAAAAGTGTGTAGATCATAAACAAGCTAGATCCATTTATTAAAGGTTGGAGAAAATTTCATAAAACTCATAATTCTGATTATATAAATCCATTGTATACTGTCAAAAGCCTTATGAATATCAAGCTTTAACATTATCCTAGGTGACACATTTTTCATTTTATAACCGTTAAGCAATTCATGCACAAGAAGAAAATTGTCGAGAATATTTCTATTAGGAAGGTAAGCAACTTGATTGTTAGATATGACAGTAGGCAGTACAAGTTTCATACGACTAGCCAAAATCTTAGTGATGCATTTATATATGGTATTACAACAAGATATGGGACTGAAAGTGCTCATGTTACACACATTGCTAACCTTAGGGATAAGCGCAATCAGAGTATTGTTAAAAGATGAAAAAAATTTACCCATCTTAAAAAAGTTCTTAACCGCATTTGTGGTATCCATAATAACGACTTTCCAACATTTTTGGTAAAAAAAAGCATTAAAATTGTCGGGTCCTCCGCATGAGTTAGTATTAAGGGGAAACATTACATTTTTAATCTCATTTTCTAAAACAGGGGCACAAAGAGTTTCCTACTACTGAATATTAAGTCTAGGGAGTATCCACGGATTAATGTCATCAATACGCGGCACAAAATTGTCAACATTACCAAACAACTGGGAGAAGTATTGAATAAAAGCATTCTGAATTTCAGTTTGAGTTTGAAAAGTTGTTCCTGAAAGGTCGTGTGACACCCCATCTCCATTAAGGTCACTCACAAAGGGAATGCCTTAATTTTGGTGGAGCATTTATTATGTATAGAACAGAAAAGTAAACAAGACAGATAAATATATTGGTACTTGAAAAATAAAAAAACAACTTTTATTGCAGCGGAGAAATAGTTTGGTTATATCACATCAAAAACCAACTACAAAACCAAATACACTTATTATCCATCATGACAAATAAGTTTTGAGTACATAAAATAAAAGACATAACCCCAACATAAAATAGCCATAAATAAGATAGGCTGAACTTTACTTCAACAATCCAAGCAACTTCTAAAAGAAAGAGATAAAACTATCCAAATCAAGCTCCACTAGTACTAGTCCCACCCTGATCACCTGGGGGGGAAGGAAGAAAAGAGGTGGAAATAAAGAAGGGTCAGACATAAAGTCTGGCGAGTGCAATAAATTTAACAATATAATCATTAAAGTAACTAGGGTAAGGCATAAGCTAGTAAATAAGGAAATGACTGTGAACAAATGGGCATGACAGAGCAAACAAAGGAAATAAGATGAACAAAGATAACGTTAAAGGTGCACCTAATCACTATAAGATAATTACTACATTGCACCACACCAAACACCCTAAAAGTTGATCCCCACATACTAAACTTAATAATGATAATGGTAGTTTCGTGTACCCCTAACTGCCTTCATAGGTGTCATCTGCCCCTATCTCCACTAGTTGTATCCACTACCCCCATTCGATCGGCTCCCTAACTCGTAGATACCCGTGTAAGTCCCATAGTGGGGTGTATCACTCCCCAAAGTGGCAACCCGATACCAGCAAAGATGCACGGCTTATACCTACACGATGCAACAACGTCTTACCTACCAGCCCGGACCCACGCATGCACATGACCCTGTTGGACTTGCGTTGCCACCGCTAACCCGTTTTGACCTCTTACAATCAAATCCAGTAAGCGTGTCCCGTCCTCGACTTGGGTCGAGCTCACAAAGATACTTAATGGGTTACTGGTTTGAAAAGGGCCCCCATGCTTGACACAAGCCTTCCACCTATGCTTGGTCCCCACTAAGGTTTCCCCACTTAACCCCATTCTTATTCATGTCTTCTTACATGTTTCAATCTTGGTTAAGTGCATCTAATCGTATTTCACATGCCACCCAAGGCACCCCCTTAATTCCACATGCCACCCAAGGCTCCCACTTAACCCCCTCCATGTCCCACCACATGTTTATTTGGTTAAGTGTTACTTAATTCATTAGAACCGTAACCTTGTAAAGACCTCCCACATTAGACTGGCATTTGGGGCTGTTGGATTTGCCGGGTAGGTCCGAGCAGTCTTACACCACAAACGAGCCTAACCTCGTGTCTTTACAATAGTTACACATTTAATTCGTTCCTTTGACCTCTCACATTAGACTGACATTTGTGACCGCTGGATTTGCCGAGTGGGTTCGGGCAGTCTTACACCACAAACGAGTCTAACCTCGTGTCTTAGGCGGTTCATTATTATACATCTTTATTTAACCCCAAAGTGGATTAATATCCCTATTCAAATTTGTCAATAAATTCCAAATATACTTATGTCCATAATTGTCACCTAGATTATGTCCATTTATTTCAGGTATACAAATTATACTAATTATTGCCTCAAATTAATTGTATGCCTTTTAAGGCCATTACAAGCCAATTCTCAATATGTGTATATTCAATATTACCCCCATCGTCCCCACGTTGTTTGTTCGCTTATCATGACATACATATATGTATATATATATATGACTAGCAATTAGTCTAACACATAAAAGGGAAGATACATCGCAGATTTGCATAACACACTAAATGGATCTATCTTGCAAATAAGGATTACAACATAACTAGCATAAACTTTGTATTGTCATGAATCTAAACATATACCTAAAGGTGTGAACTTGCATGTATGAATATAGTTTTCACCCAAACTTGCATAGGCCATAGTCACAAACTTGAATAAAACTATGTATATCATAGATCTAAACCTAAATGTGTAAACTTGCATATATGTGAATCCAGTTACTACCTAAACTTGCATATAGTCATTTTACTTGGTTCACATGTAAACTTGTGTACAATTCACATAGAAACTAGCATATAATTTACACCCAAACTTGCATATAAAATGATGTCAAACATGAATCAAGTTGAACATAGGTGATTGGGCATATAAAAAGGGATTCACAACCAAAACTATCATTATGAACAACTAGCATATATTCACAAAATATCACGTTTTTTCCAATGATTGACAAACATAGCCATATAACCCAAATTATAACTCAACCTAATTAACTTGTTGATTATCTTATTAAAGAAATCGAACTCACAACTCAAAGAAGGTCTTGAGTTCTGGGATCTGTGTTCTGTAGTTGAATTAGCTCGCCTTTGAAGTAGAAAAATTCGTTGTTGTTGTTGTTGTTGTTATAGACTTGAGTTGAATTGAGTTGATTAGCTTTATTTTTCTTCTAGTTGGTGGCGGCTACTCTAGGTTGCGGGGTGATAGCATGACGGCCATGGTTCTAATTTTGATTAGGTTTTAGGGTTTGAGTCTACATGTGTTTATATAGAGATTAGGATTAATTTAGGCCATCCGATCAACCTAGAAGCGATCTGAACCATCCAAAAAGCCAACTCATCCCTAATGACTCAGCAGCAGCTCAGAATTGGGCTTAATTCAAATCTGCTTGAGGGGGGTAGGCCGACCCCCAGGTCGACCCCTAGATCGACCCCCAGGTTGACCTATAGGGTAGGTCGACACTAAGGTCGACCCCCTGGTCGACCTGGCCTGAGGTAGGAAATTTCCCGCCCTGCCCGGTTCTGAGTCTGAATTCGTTTTTGAATTTAAATTTCTGGAAACTTCCGATAGCCATAACTTCTTCATATGAAGTCCAATTTACGCAAACTCGGACCCTATCTCGAGCAGAATTCCAAGACGAACACATTGGCGTAACCCGTTTCCCTTGATTCTCACATTTAAAATTAATTATTCCTCAATTCGTTAGTTTAATGTTTACAAAAAACACAGGGTGTTACATTCTCCCCTCCTTAAAGGATTTCGACCCCGAAATCTTCAAGTCATGAAGAATACATATCCTACCATCCAAACGTCCATCTACTCAACCATCAAACACAGGCATCCATTGTCCTTAAAAGACTACTAATGCTTTCATGTTTATATGCACAGTGTGTGTACATGTCTGTATCTAATGAAAAATCAGGCGGTCTACTGATTCAGTTGACCTCCTTAATGCAAATTATGATAGTGCCATGCATCCATTATGTATGAAAAAAAATCCCTAATGATACATATTATTTCTACATGCGTGCACAACCATCATCCGAATGAAGCATCCATATGATAACACAACCATCATACATCCATTATCCTAAATAAGCACACATTCATATGCAGTATGAAAGTGATTGAGCCGATCTAGTGCCTAATGTGTGTGTATATGCATCCACGAGCAACCACTAGCAAACACTTGCATCCACTAGCATCCATCAATCATAACATGTTTCAAATACATGTTTACATCCATTGGTCTCTACCTAAGGATAACGAATATGATCGAGGAGATACACTAAAAAGGTAGATACAAGCTTGAATAAACTTAAGGAAAAAGAGACCAAAGATGTACCCTAAAAAAGAAAAGGGTAGGCTGCACGTATTTTGGCCTCAGTCTCCCAAGTCGCGTCTTCCTCGGCGTTGCTCCATTGAACTTTGACAAGCTTGACTTCACGGTTGCGTAGCTTTTTGACTTCCATCCCCAAGATACGAGTTGGAACTCTCCTCACACTCGCTTCTCGTTCCACTTCGACTTCCTCTAGTATGCTTGGCTCCACAACTTCTTCCGACTCATGTAAGCACTTTTGTAGCTGAGAGACATGAAAAACATTATGAACTCCAGCTAGTTTTTCAGGTAGCTTTACTCTGTAGGCCATCGTCCCAATCCTTTCGATGATAGGAAATGGTCCTACAAATCGTGGTGCCAACTTCCCTACGGACCCAAAGCGAATGACATTCCTCAAAGGAGATACTTTAAGGAACACCTTATCCCTAACCTCAAACTCAAGTTCGGTCCTTCTCTTGTCTACGTAGGATTTCAGTCTATCTTGGGCAGTCTTCATTCTCCTTCGTATCAAGTCCACTTTCTCTGAAGTCTCTCTAATCATGTCCGGCCCAAGTATAAGTTTATCTGTGGAATCCCACCAATAAGTTGGTGATCGACATGGCCTTCCATATAAAGCTTCAAAGGGTGCCATACCTATAGTGGCTTAGTAGTAATTGTTATAAGCGAATTCCACCAAAGGGAGATGATCCTCCCAAGATCCTCCAAAGTCAAGAATGCACAGTCTCAAAAGATCTTCCAGTACTCTGTTCACCCTTTCCGTCTAACCATCGGTTTGAGGGTGATAGGCTGTGCTTAAACATAGTTGTGTGCATACAGCCTCTTGCAATCTACTCCAGAACTCACTTGTAAAGATAGGGTCTCAATGACTCACTATGCTGTAGGGTATCCCATGGAGTCGAACTATCTCCTTAAGATAAATGGAGGCTAAAGACGAGGCGGTCCTCCTACTCTTGACAGGTATAAAATGAGCACTTTTCGTGAGCCTGTCCACTATTACCCAAATACCGGTATTGCCCCTTCTTGACCTAGGCAACCCATCAACAAAGTCCATCGAGATGCTTTCCCATTTCCATTGCGGAACTTCTAGAGGATGAAGCAAACCACCAGGCTTCTTCTGCTCCGCCTTGGCTTGCTGGCATATCATGCATTTGGAAACAAATTCAGCTACATCCCTCTTCATGCCATTCCAAAAGAAAACTCTTTTGATATCCTTATACATCTTATCTCCATCGGGGTGTATGGTCATCTTGGAATGGTGTGCTTCTTCTAGAACCATCTTCACCAAATCTCTTGCTTGTGGGACGCATAGTCTTCCATCCCGTCTTAACCAACCCTTACCATCGATGGAGTATCTATTGAGGTGACTAGAAGTCTCTCCCCTAATCAGCTTATCTATCACATCAACTAGCTGAGGGTCTTCACGTTGCGCGGTTCCTATTGAGTCCAACAAAGTAGGCTGCACCTCTAGCATTGCCATCAAGCTAGTCACATAATCAACAGAGGGTCTAAAATCAAAATTTGCTATGTATTCCAAACTTTTACTTTCTACAAAGAGAGGAATTAAGGTCAGCTTCTTTCTACTTAAGGCGTCTGCTACTACATTGCCCTTGCCAGGAGTATAGGAGATCTCAAAGTCGTATGAGGCAAGAAACTCCATCCATCTTTGTTGCCTTAGTATGAGGTCTTTCTGCGTGAAAAGGTACCTCAACGATTTATGGTCAGTATACAATTCAAATTTCTCACCTAAGAGATAGTGGCGCCAAGACTTAAGTGCAAAAACGATGGCTGCTAACTCTAGATCGTGGGTTGGGTGTTTTTTCTCATGCACTTTCAACTACCTTCTACCATAAGCTATTACCTTCCCCTCTTGCATCAAAACAGTGCCTAGTCCCGTATCGCATGCATCTGTGTATACCGTAAACATCTTGGTCCCATCTGGTAAAGTCAAAACTGGGGCTGTTGTTAGAGCCCTCTTCAACCGTTGGAAAGCAACTTCGCAATCCAAAACCCAAGTGAAAGTCAGGTTCTTCTTCGTTAACCTTGTAAGTGGGGCTGAGATTTTCGCAAAGTCTTTAATGAACTTGCGATAAAAGCCTGCTAGTCCAAGAAAACTTCGGACTTCGGTTGCATTCTTTGGAACCTTCCAATCTTGGACCGTAACTACTTTTGCGGGGTCCACAGCTAACCCTTCTTTGGACACCACATGCCCAAGAAATCTTACTTCTTCTCTCCAGAAGTGGCACTTGGAGAATTTTGCTTTCAACTGATGTGCACGGAGAGTATCCATGACTTCCCTTAAATGTAAAGCATGCTCTTCCTCATTCTTCAAGAAAATCAGAATATCATCTACGAAGACTACCACAAATTTATTGAGGAATTCCCGGAACACTCTACTCATCAAATCGACGAAATAAGCAGGTGCATTTGTCAAGTCGAAAGGCATGACAAGCCATTCAAAGAAATCGTCTGGGGTTCTGAAAGCGGTCTTATCAATGCTATCTTCAGCCACTCTTAGCTGATGAAATCCGGTAGCCAGATCTAATTTGGAGAAAACTGTTGCGCCTACAAGCTGATCGAACAAATCTTCTATTCTTGGCAGTGGGTGCCTATTCTTCTTGGTCAACTTGTTTAGCTCCCTATAATCAATGCATAGGCGAAGTGAACCATCCGCTTTGGTTGCGAACACCACTGGAGCACCCCATTCAGAAATACTCAGCCTTATAAACCCTTTTTCTAGCAGCTCCTTAACTTGCTTGCTAAGCTCCTTTCTTTCCCTTGGAGCCATGTGTCTAACGGGTAAAGAAACGGGTTTTGCGTTATCAACTAGGTATATGCAGAAGTCTATCTCCCGCTTCGGAGGCAAGCCCTCTACTTCCTCAAAGACATCCGAGTATTCATGGACCACTCTAACAGACTGCAAATTCTCAACAGACGCGTTAAGCGGTTCTAGATAACTTAGCATAACAGAATTCATGGGATTACAAGAGATTTCGAGAGTGTTGCCCAAGCGAGTCATAAGCCTAACCTCTCTCTTTTCACAATCTAGGACGGCTCCATTACTGGATAACCAATCCATGCCCAGAATTAACCCATAGCCCGTGGAGCCCAAAACATAAGCATCACATCTAAACCCAACGCTAAGTATAGAAATTTCCAAATCCAAACAAATCATCGACAAATAGGCTGAGCCCCCAATTGGATTTGAAACAACTAAGGGATCCTCTACTATACTGGTGTTTAGGTGTAGTGACTCAACTAAAGTAGTAGATATAAAAGAGTGTGATGCACCAGAATCAAAGACTGTGCGAACATGATAATCAAAAAGATAAACTAAACTTTCAACGGAAATCGCTCTACCTCATTCTTGCAGCAGTGAGGCCATAAGGGCCTGGACCTGCCCCCTTGCCTGCCCTGGTGCCATGAGAGCTGAACCTGCCCTCCAGAGGTAGACCCTACTCTCTTCCCTTTCTTTGGGCAGTCCTTAATCAGATGTCCTGCCTCGCTGTAGTGGAAACAACCAGTCTTCTTTTTCTTCCTACGGTCTTTGCTCATATGGCCTAGTGTCTCACAGTTAAAGCATCTTTTCTTTCCCTTACAATTGTTGTCTTTACCACCCTTCTTGTTCTACTGTTGCTGTTGTGGTTTCTTTTGATCCCCTTTCTTCTCAGGTGCCTTATTAGCATTGGCGCCTTTCTCCTCTTCATGCATAAGCGCCATGTCAACCAGTCTCTCAAAGGTGCCCCCCATAGGGATGTGGGTCATAGCTAACCCATGTAGCGGCTCGTTCAAACCCTTAACAAATCTCAGGGCATTCTTTTCGGGTGTATTAACAAAGTCCAAGCCAAATCTCTCCAACTGATTGAACTTGTTGATGTACTCTTTCGCTGATAGATTTCCCTGCCTCAATGCCAAAAACCTTTCTCTGTATAGATTCTCTTCGACCCGTGAGAGAAACTTTTCCTCAAACCTACGGCTGAAATCCGGCCATGTCTCAACTGGACGCTCTCCATTAGTGACATCCCACCAAAACGAGGCCTCATCCTTCATTAACCAGGCAGCTAATTGGACCTTTCTTCCATCTTCTACCTCAAAGATTCCAAAAAACTCTTCCACCTCCTTTAGCCAATTTCGAGCTTCAACAAACGTCTCCGACCCGTGAAAAGATTTTCCGCCCATTGCCCGAAAGTCCTTGCATATCTTTGCGAAAGTATCAACACGAGGAGGGGGAGGAACGGGCCCAGCTGGGGGAGGAGGAACATTTGCTGGGCCTGCGGCGGTAGCCCTAGCCTCCAAATACCTCCTAAACCATCCTGGTATCGGTACACCCTCCGGAAGGTTAAGATCCCCAGACATGCTGAAACAAAAAAAAAAAGATTCAAAACGAAAGAATCGAAGGAAAGATATATGGCTCTTGGGGGTTATGTTTTTAAAATAAACCTTTCTCTTGAAAATACTCTCCTTAAAACGTATTTTTGAAATTATCCTTTATGAAAATTCTTTTTGAAAAATAGTTTTTCAAAATATCTTATTTGTTCTGGTAACCTTCAGCTCTGATACCACGTGTGACACCCCATCTCCATTAAGGTCACTCACAAAGGGAATGCCTTAATTTTGGTGGAGCGTTTATTGTGTATAGAACATAAAAGTAAACAAGATAGATAAATATATTGGTACTTGGAAAATAAAAAAACAACTTTTATTGCAGCGGAGAAGTAGTTTGGTTACATCACATCAAAAACCAACTACAAAACCAAATACACTTATTATCCATCATGACAAATAAGTTTTGAGTACATAAAATAAAAGACATAACCCCAACATAAAATAGCCATAAATATGATAGGCTAAACTTTACTTCAGCAATCCAAGCAACTTCCAAAAGAAAGAGATAAAGATGTCCAATTCAAGCTCCACTAGTACTAGTCCCACCCTGAGCACCTGGGGGGAAAGGAAGAAAAGAGGTGGAAACAAAGGGGGGTCAGACATAAAGTCTGGCGAGTGTAATAACTTTAACAATATAATCATTAAAGTAACTAGGATAAGGCATAAGCTGGTAAATAAGGAAATGACTGTGAACAAATGGGCATGACAGAGCAAACAAAGGAAATAAGATGAATAAAGATAACGTTAAAGGCACACCTAATCACTATAAGATAATTACTACATTGCGCCACACCAAACACCCTAAAAGTTGATCCCCACCTACTAAACTTAATAATGATAATGGTAGTTTCGCGTACCCCTAACTGCCTTCATAGGTGCCATCTGCCCCTATCTCCACTAGTTGTACCCACTACCCCCATTCGATCGGCTCCCTAACTCGTAGATACCCGTGCTGGTCCCACAGTGGGGTGTATCACTCCCCAAAGTGGCAACCCGATACCACCAAAGATGCACGGCTTAAACCTACACGATGCAACGACGTCTTACCTACCAGCCCGGGCCCAGGCACGCACATGACCCCATTGGACTTGTGTTGCCACCGCTAAACTGTTTTGACCTCTTACAATCAAATCCAGTAAGCGTGCCCCGTCCTCGACTTGGGTCGAGCTCACAAAGATACTTAATGGGTTACTGGTTTGAAAAGGGCCCCCATGCTTGACACAAGCCTTCCACCTATGCTTGGTCTCCACTAAGGTTTCCCCACTTAACCCCATTCTTATTCATGTCTTCTTACATGTTTCAATCTTGGTTAAGAGCATCTAATCATATTTCACATGCCACCCAAAGAACCCCATTAATTCCACATGCCACCCAAGGCTCCCACTTAACCCCCTCCATGTCCCACCACATGTTTATTTGGTTAAGTGTTACTTAATTCATTAGAACCGTAACCTTGTAAAGACCTCCCACATTAAACTGGCATTTGGGGCTGCTGGATTTGCTGGGCGGGTCCGGGCAGTATTACACCACAAATGAGCCTAACCTCGTGTCTTTACAATTGTTACGCATTTAATTCGTGCATTTGACCTCTCACATTAGACTGACATTTGTGGCCGCTGGATTTGCCGGGAGGGTCCGGGCAGCCTTACACCACAAACGAGTCTAACGTCGTGTCTTAGGCGGTTCATTATTACACATCTTTATTTAACCCCAAAGTGGATTAATATTCCTATTCAAATTTGTCAATAAATTCCAAATATACTTATGTCCATAATTGTCACCAAAGTTATGTCCATTTATTTCTGGTATACAAATTATACCAATTATTGCCTCAAATTAATTGTATGCCTTTTAAGGCCATTACATGCCAATTCTCAATATGTGTATATTCAATATTACCCCCATCGTCCCCACGTTGTTTGTTCGCTTATCATGACACATATATATATATATATATATATATATATATATTAGACTAGCAATTAGTCTAACACATAAAAGGGAAGAAACATCGCAAATTTGCATAACACACTAAATGGATCTATCTTGCAAATAAGGAGTACAACATAACTTGCATAAACTTTGTATTGTCATGAATCTAAACATAGACCTAAAGGTGTGAACTTCCATGTATGAATATAGTTTTCACCCAAACTTGCATAGGCCATAGTCACAAACTTGCATAAAACTATGTATGTCATAGATCTAAACCTAAAGGTGTAAACTTGCATATATGTGAATCCAATTACTACCTAAACTTGCATATAGTCATTTTACTTGGTTCACATGTAAACTTATATACAATTCACATAGAAACTAGCATATAATCTACACCCAAACTTGCATATAAAATGATGTCAGACATGAATCAAGTTGAACATAAGTGATTGGGCATATAAAAAGGGATCCATAAAAAAACTATCATTATGAACAACTAGCATATATTCACAAAATATCACATTTTTTCAGTGATTCACAAACATAGACATATAACCTAAATTACAACTCAACCTAATTAACTTGTTGATTATCTTATTAAAGAAATCGAACTCACAACTCAAAGAAGGTCTTGAGTTCTGGGATCTGCGTTCTATAGTTGAATTAGCTCGCCTTTGAAGTAGGAAAATTCGTTGTTGTTGTTGTTGTTGTTATAGACTTGAGTTGAATTGAATTGATTAGCTTTACTTTTTTTCTAGTTGGTGGCGGCTACTCTAGGTTGTGGGGTGATAGCATGACGACCATGGTTCTAATTTTGATTAGGTTTTAGGGTTTGAGTCTACATGTGTTTATATAGAGATTAGGATTAATTTAGGCCATCCGATCAACCTAGAAGCAACCTGAACCATCCAAAAAGCCAACTCAGCCCTAATGACTCAGCAGTAGCTCAGAATTGGGCTTAATTCATATCTGCCCGAGGGGGGTAGGTCGACTCCCAGGTCGACCCCTAGGTCGATCCCCAGGTCGACATATAAGGTAGGTTGACACTACGGTCGACCCCCTGGTCGACCTGGCATGGGGCGGGAAATTTCTCGCTCTGCCCGGTTCTGAGTCTGAATTCGTTTTTGAATTTAAATTTGAATTTCTAGAAACTTCCAACAGCCATAACTTCTTCATACGAAGTCCAATTTACGCAAACTCGGACTCTATCTCGACCAGAATTCCGAGGCGAACACAATGGCGTAACCCATTTCCCTTGATTCTCACATTTAAAATTAATTATTCCTCAATTCGTTAGTTTAATGTTAACAGAAAACACGGGGTGTTACAGGTCAGTAATGGTGTGAGTATTTTCTCTGTTGTGTTTGGCCTTAGGCAATGCATGGAAGTAAGCGGTGTTTCTATCTCCATCTTCCTCCCTTCGAACTCTAGCTTTTTGTTTGTTCATTCGAGATTCAAGAAGAAGATCCTCTCTAAGATTGTTGGAGAAAATAGTTTCCGTCCCAGCAAGGTTTGGATCAGCGTGATTAGAATCCATCTGAATCTGAATATTGTGAAGCTTTTGCTACCAATAAGAGGAGATTTTGTTGCCATTTCCATACTTATCACTAGCCAAGGGTTTTAGTACATTCTTTAAATTCTTGAGTTTCTTGTACAATATGAACATAGGATTTCCGAAGGTAGGACTACTCCAAGCAGCAACCACAATTTCAAAGAATTGGGGATCATCAGCCTAAGAGTTGAAAATTTTGAAACTGGCCTTTCTTTGGTTATGTACTTCACCAAGATGAAGAATTTGCGGTGAGTGATCAGACAGTAAATGCAGTGGAAGTTCATTAAACAATGCGGGCCATGCATTCACAGCTGCCACATTACAAAATGAATGATCAATCTTAGTAAAAGTTCTCACTCCATCTCGCTTGTTGTTATTCTACGTAAATTGGACTTTAGAAGAATTAATTTCAAGGAGATCAGATTCATGCACGGAGACATTTAGGGGCTAATTTCATATAAAATAACATGAGTGCTACCAACTCTATCAGTTAGACGAAGCGGTGCATTAAAATCACCACAAACAATCCAAGGATTGGAGTGTTGTTTTTGAGCAGGGAGGAAAGTATAGCACCAGCCGAGTTAAAGGCATAAACGAAAGTGATGTAATAAGAAGATTTAGAAGGGATATGAAAGTTATGGCAGTATATATATTGACTAGTGGCGTTAAGGGAAGAGAGTTGATGAATGGTCGGGTCATATAAAATTAAAATTCTTCCATAACTAGCTTCATTTTAATTATGAATAAGTTTCCAGTTAGCATTAACATACCTAGCTGCTCTTAATGTAAGCGGCTCATTAAGCTTGGTTGCCAGCATTACGAGCATACTCAGGTTATATTTATTGATAATCATTTTGCATTGATCTAACTTCGGGTCTTGATGTGCCCCCCTAATATTCCATACACAGAGATTTTGCTGCATTGGGAAACTCAGTTGTTAAGTTGTTGCTGCTTGCCATAGATCTAATAAGGACCTGAGTGTCGGATGTTAAGGATTTAATCTTGTTGCTACTGAGTTGGTTTCTCCTGTTCTTTTTATGATTATTTGGTTGCAAGTATGGAAGTTCTTTGTGACCAAGGGGAGGGGCGAGTCTATTACATGGTGATTCATTATTATTCCCAGACTTATCTACATGATGCTCCACATTAATTATATCTTCGATTTTGTCCTTGCCTTGTTCTTGATGATTCCCATCCTTGTCAATTTTGATTTCCTTGCTAGGAGACAGAGAGGTGCTTATGTTATCAAACTTGCTACCTACACAAGGTGGTTGTGGATCAGGGAACTTATCACTAATATTTCCACATATAATTTTCATTTCTCTGTCATTTAACTCTTGTGCTTTGTATTCCTTTATTTTTTCTTTCATCTTGTTGATAGCAATCAAATCATTCAATAATAAACCACCAGCTAAAGGAAAAACTTCACGTAGCAATGGGTGAAGATTATCATCTCGATCAAGAACATTCACATCTAGAGTAGGAGGCTTACTGATATTAGCACTGATCTGCAATTGGTTAACCCATTGCAAATTTGTAGTTCTGTCAACCGTGCACAGATTGGAGCTCTCATCTTGAGTTTGAGGACTAGTTATAGGGACATTCCGATTATTTCCTTTGTTTGAGAGCGGGTCAGGAGATAAAAAGTTGGTTTTCAGATTAACATCAGTAGTGATAGTTTATTTTTCATGACTAGTTTTCATAATGGTTTCGCTTCTGTCATTCTGGGAATTGGACATGCTTGCTTTTTTACATTCAGCATCTTTGTTGACAACATAAGATTGATGAACTCCAATAGGGTTATAATCAACATTGGCGACCTCTTCAACCACTGCTTCTTTACCGGCTTTGATTTGCCTTCATTGTTATTAGGATCGTCAGTAGATAAATCACATTGAGAACCAAAACTATTAAAAGTGTTTACTTTAGCTACTTGATTTTGGTTGGTGTCTGCTTGTTGGTCGTTGATAACTTCTTTGCCTTTCACTTTCTCTTGATCCACGGTTTTCGCTTGAGCATCACAAATTTCTCCTTCAATGCCAACATTAGTTTTACCATTAACTGTTATCTCCCTTCTCTGCCATCGTGTCGCACTAGCATTGGCCAGTAGTCAACAAAAGTTGATTTATTTCCATACTGCTTGGTTTTCTCCTTTTTTTTGTATCTCTCAACCCTTTGCCATGGGTTGTTATTATGCTGCACTGTTCTCGCTCTTGTTGCTAAATCAAATTTTGAAACATTGCTCCTATGATTTGGTAGAGTAGCAACATTAATATTCTCATTGCTAGTGACATATTTAGGAACTGGAGCTCCTCTATACGTTCCTATTATCCTTTCTCCAACTATTGCTTACTTCTTGCTTGTTTCATTTTCTCCTTCACAATCAGTAGTAGTGTGTCCAAAAACTTTGCATTTTGTGCGTACTAGAGGCCTCCAGAGATAATTAACATGAATTCTCTGAGTTCCTCCTTCAGGAATGATAACCATGAAATCATCAACAAACTCATAGTTCGGAGAAACTTCTATCAAGAAGTTAGCATACTCCAGCCTTTCTAATCTCTCAGCCATTTCATCGAAGCAAATGAGTTTCCCAATTCTACATGCGAGCCAATTAACACTAGGAAGAGACCAAAGAAACAAAGGAATGTTGAAGATTTGCACCGAAACGGGGACCGCTTTTACAGATCCATGGACATTGCAAACCATAGGATCATAGGGTTTTAATATAAATAATTTGCTCCTCATTATGATAGGGTATCCCATAAGAATTTTATGTCTGTCTTCTTTGCACGTAAACTGAAAAAGAAAAAGAGTTCCATCCGACTTAACTGTCACTGTGCCTTTTAGATCCCATAGATTTGTGACCTTTTGCACTACCGCTGTATACGATAGAGGCTCATCAAGGAAAAATCCAACAAGAGAGTCTTTCTATACTAGAGCTCCAGCCTGAACGATCTCATCAATGTGCACCACAGCTCCATCCTTGAAAATGGGAATGAAGTCAATGGGTTTGTACTTCTTGGCATTTCGTGGTAGATGTTGTCCAAGCACGTTGACTGTTGTAAGGTGCAGTTGTTTGATGAAAAGTCCCGCTGGGAGATGAAATATTTGTGATAACTTGGTTCAGTGGCATGGAAGTGGGTGGAGTAAGCTTCTCAGGCTGGTTGAAAAGTGCAGGTTGACCTTGGAGAATCTCATGGGGTTGAGAGGTTAAAGGATGCGGAGGGGCAATTGTTTCAGAGGAGGCTCAGAGCTGAAGAGGGAGAAAGATGAGTCGAGGCCGGGGTTAGGAGGGGCAGGCGATGGTTGAGGGGGAGGGGGTCAATGGTCGGAGGAGCTACGGGAGAAGATGAAATCGCAATGCAAGAGGCAGTCACCATTTATGACCATTGGAGTGTTTTTTGATTATGCTTAAATATTAAAGTTGATATATTTATTTATGAAATGGAGTTTGAAGTCATATACAAACAAAACATCCTATTTTTAATAAAGATTGGTGGAGTGGATCCCACAATGAGAACTTCTTACTCACTTTTACTGGCTTAAATTAGTTTCTTATGTTGTTACTGATGTTTATAAGTTATTATGATCTTAATGGCTTGCCAATAATTTTTTTGGTGATTAATGATGATAAAGTATGTAGCTTATGTAACGTGAGTTAGTTAAATCAATATTGCTAAAGAGGTTAATCAATAATGTTGATAAGGTTGGGTTATTTAAGTTGTGTTTTTTAATGACAAGTTGTTATGAATTTAAGTGGTCAAATATTCAAGTAGAAAGTTAATGACATGATAGCATCGAAGCTATGATGGTTAGTGGACTAAATGTGATTTTGAAAAAGTTAGTAAGCAATTTAGGCTTATACTTGAATTACACCATGGTTTCAAGTGATAG
This sequence comes from Allium sativum, assembly GCA_030737875.1. Taxonomy (NCBI): domain Eukaryota; kingdom Viridiplantae; phylum Streptophyta; class Magnoliopsida; order Asparagales; family Amaryllidaceae; genus Allium; species Allium sativum. Next base: position 565,206,924 of record CM060920.1, on the reverse strand, counting down.
GAAAACTTGATCATATGCTAATTGTTGTTTGTATGTGATTAGTGTATGGAGTGATTGATATGAAATTGGTTGACATTGATTTGAAATCTAAATGTGACGTGTGTTAATGTGGATTTGTTTTGCCGGTTATGTAAATAAATTGTTAATGAGATTTAATACCTAAATGATCAATGATTTGACCGGGTATTAAGTGTTAATTATCTTAACACTTATGCTGATGATGCCACTATATGGTAACTTGATGTTATTAGTTATTAATGACTATTATTGGATGCTAATGACGTGTAAAATCCATAGAAATGGAATTACATGGTGATTGGTTGAGTATTATTCCAATTTGGAATTTAATCGAATATTTTATTAATAAAATATTCAATTAAAAATTAAAGTTTGAATTTTAAATACAAAATAGTTTGGAAAGATAGTTTAATTGATTGCGAATTTTGTAAAAGAAAAAAATTGATTTGGATTAGTTTCAAATTAATTTCAAAGTCAAATTGAAAATGAATAGTAATTTCATAAAAGTGAAGTTTGGTTTGGGTATCTAGGAAATTTTTAATAAGATTTTATTTTTCAGATTATCTTATTTATTTTTATAATGAACTTCAGAAAAATTAGGACTTTAAATAATAAGTTTTAAAAATTAATATTATTTTAATGATTTTAATAAAATTAAAATGATTAAATAATGGAATGTTTAATTTTTAAGTGAAATCATTAAAATATAGTGTCCAAAAGTGATTACATTGGTTTTTATATAATGAATAAGCTACTTTGAAAGTAGTTTGATTTAATTATAAATCAAAGTTTGGTCTGAATAGGACTAGTCGCGCAGTGGTAGTTTGCGAATTTCGACCATTAACTTCGAATTGATGTAGCTGGAGATTTGACCACCGGATATTTCCGCAAGGAAAAACGTTTAGTACAAAATGAAAAGAGCTTTCTAATGAAAAGAAAAGTTTTCAGATCCAATGGTTAGATTTTGAAATAAGTCAAAATCAATTTTCTAGAAAAATCCATAATTTGTAGTTAGCGACCTGAAATTGATTTTTTATGAAATGAATTATTTTTAAATTATTAAAAATAGGGATAAATTATGATAAATCATAATAAATGGTTAGAGAGTGACGTGAATTGACAAAATGAAGTTTTGGATAATATAAAAATCATTTTGACTAAACTAGTTAATATAAACTTATTTGCAGCGCTTTATGTGATGCTATTACAAGATTTTCTGAAAAGGGTTATTTAAATGTTTTAAAATCAATTGTTTTTGTCTATGACTTGAGTAATAATTTTGGAATGATTAATAAATTAAATTTGTAATTTAATGGGAATTGATTTGGTGATAATCGAGATAAATAATCTGTAGATGAAGGCAGATACAATTCAAGGAATTTAAAAAGGGTTTTGCTCTTATTCTGCTTATTGTGTTAGTTTGATACGGAAATTTCTATCGATTACGAGCTGAAATGGTTTTCGTGAAGATTCCATCTAGAATGAAAGTATGATTTCGGGTCTGTCGTGAATGATGTCTTGAATAACATCTATTCTTTAACCTAGTTAAAGACAGGATTGTCGTCCAAAGTTAAGTAATCATTGAATAATGATTTGGGAGATTTAAAACTAAGCCATAGTTTTAAATAAATCTTTGAAGAAAGATTTGAATGAATGAAATGAAAAAGGGATTAATGATGATAATTAGATCTTACCAAAATAAATATAGATACAGAGTATAGGTAAGGGGCTAGTCACATTCTATAGTAGGTAGAAATTGCCCTATACCAATAGAGTGGGAATGGTGTCTTTGTAACACCCCGTAATTTTGTTCACATTAAAGAGGATAAATTAAATAATAATTAATTTAATATTAAGAATTAAGGGAAACAGACTATTTGTCATTACGTCCGTCTCGAAATTCTGGTCAGGATAAACACCTAGTTTTTGTAAAACAGATAACATATGAAGAAGTTACGGATGATAAAAGTTTGAAAATCGAACCAGGTATAACTGGCGCACTTCATAAGTGCGCCAAGGCAATTTTACACCGACGCACCTGTAAAGTGTGCCCATTGGAGTTTTTGGGTATTCGGGCCTTTTTCCAAGTAAGAGGCGACCCGCAACCTGATTCACCCTAAGGCTTATGTGCCAGTCGGTTCCAGAGGGTTCTGCAGCTATAAATATACCTCAATTCTCTTGTTTTCTTTACAAAGAATCAATGGCGGCCAAACTCTGCCAGTTCGTGAATTGAACTAGATCCCTTATCTTCTTCTGTCAACTAAGGCAAATTAAATCCAGAAATCCAAGATCCATTCTTTCTTTATTCTCTAAATCTAACATTGTGAGTTTCTAGTTAATTTTAGCTTTAAACGAATAGAAGTAAATTATGAAAGACTGTGATTTGGATACGTTGTAAACCTTGAATCTATGCTATTGTTAGATCTTATATTGTGTCATGATAGATCTAATTCTTTAGATCTAATGCAATTGTGGTTATTATATTATATTGCCTATGTGGATCTTGACTTGTAACTATGTTGTGGTGAATGTAAATCTATTAATTTTAACAGTTGCAACATTGGTTAGATCTAATTCTGTATGTAAATCACCTTTCACCTGTCATATTGCAATCAACTTAGATATGTTGTAAATTGGACATGTTAACCCATATTTAGATCTAAACATGATATTATGTCATTCTAATTGTGTTAGATCTATTTTAACCTCTAGATCTGAATTATGTGATTTAATTTATCACTTTGTGTTATCATGTAAGATCTATTTTGACCTCTAGATATGAATTATGTGATCTAATTTATCACCTTGTGTTATCATGTTAGATCTATTTTAACCTCTAGATCTGAATTATGTGATCTAATTTATCACCTTGTGTTATCATGTTAGATCTAAACCGATTGGACATCTAAATTGCTAATTTAGATCTTACTATGCTTATTGTGACACCATAGTTATGTTAGAATCAATTGACTGCCAACCGTTCATCAGTTTTATGTCCATCTTGTTATGATGACAATTTCATGTCCATGCTAGTATGTATGTTCACCTTTTTATCATGCTAGTTTATGTTTATGCCAAGATGATCACTTTAGTTATATTCCCATTATTTTCCCTATTATCGTTTATGACTAGGCTATTGTCTAGCCTATGCATGCTGACAATTTTGTGAGGGAGCTAGTTAAGGAATGGGGAAAAAGGGTTAATAATGGCATAATTTGAATATGCACATTTTTGGACATATAATTCAAATTATTGGGTAAAGCGGGCATTAACACCTATAAAAGGAAAGGATTAATTAATAATGGAATGTCTAGTAATTACAATTAGGAATTGTAATTGTACTTATGACACGAGGTTAGGTTGCATTAGTGGTGGAAGTCTACCCGGACCCAACCGGCATATCCAGCAGCCACTAATGTTGAACCTAATGTGGGAGGTCTAAGTAAGTAAATACGAATCGGGCTAAGACATGAGGTTAGACCCAACTGTGGAATATGACTGCCCGGACCCGACCGGCATATCCAGCATCCACACGTTGTAGGCCTAATATGGGAGGTCTAGCCCATTATAAACCATAAATGGACATGGCAATGAATTGGACTACTTAACCAAATCTAATCCATAGGGATTGTATGATATTGAACTAAGGTTAGGGTTAAGTAAACTGATTCGAATAGTAGATGGGTTAAGTAAATCTGAAAAGGGTGGGTAATATTTACATATAGGCCCATGAACTTAACCCGATAAGGTAAAGTAATTAAAGACACCGTGGTACACATAACCAGAGAAAATAATAAAGTTATGTAATTAAAGACACCTTTTAGGGTAAGCATAACTGAATAGGGCTATGTAATTAAAGACACCTAGTGGTATACATAGTCAATGAAAAACCTAATAGGGGGATATTAGACAAAGGGGAGAGCTTGTATCATATTATGTGGGACCCATTTCAATCAGTAACCCTTAAATAGGTATCAAACGGGTACTCCGAACTAGGTCGGAGTGGGGCACGCTCACTGAGCTGAATATAAGAGATCTAAACGTGAAGGACGGTGTCATGACGGCGCATTCCATTGGGGTCATATGCGTGCATACTCCGCCTGCTCGGGAAAATAAGACGTTGTGACATCAGTAGATATGGTTGTGCACATCGGGAAAATGAAGGGTTGCCACCTTAGAGAGTCATACACCCTACTATGGGGCCAGCAAGGGTATATACGGAATAGGGAGTCGATCGACTGGGGGGGTAGTAAATAAGGTATATCTAGTCTTGTCTGTTTCTGTGGGGTACCAGTGTTTCTGTCCTGGCTAACACCCGTTATTTTTTGTTTAGGTACCAGTTCTATTTGGGTTAAAACCCGTTACTAGAGTACACCTAAAACTACCATTATGTTTCTGTTGGGATCATCCTGTTTCTGTTAAGCAATTGGGGAGTATATAATCCTATTACATATATGTTGTACTAGTAACAGTGCAAAGTAATCATTAGAAGCATATACACCTTATCCTGTCTACCTTGTCACACCTGCCATTTATGTAGTGATATCTCTTATCCACTTTATTGCCTATCATGTTACTTTTATTTATTTACTAGCTAAAAGTAACTAGACTCGCCATACTTTATGTCTGACCCTTTTTGTTTCGCCTTCTTTCTTCTGTTTCCCTCCAGGTTCTCAGGGAGGAAACACTCAGGCTTAGTCTGGTCTCAGATATCATCTTGCTAGGAGCTACTTCTGAAGTATGGCTCAAGTCCTTGTCTCTGCTATGGCTTAACTCTTTCAATTGGGGAATTATGTTTTTATATACTTATGCAATCTGATGATGCAAGACAAAAGTTATTTTATTGTAATGGTTTTTGTGGCTTATGGTATTGTGGACCACGGTATTATGATTTATGTTGTAATAAAAATTTAAATTTCCACTGCTATCTTATTTATATCTGTTTTGTAATTATTCTGTGTATGTTTACCTATAGCGCTTCACAAAACTTAATGCATTCCTTTAGTGAGTGACATTAACGGACGTGGGGTGTCACAGTCTTACTCTGTGTTCCATTAAGAAAATGGAATGGGATTTTGATTTATGTAATAACCTTTGTGTTAAGGGTTAATTAGAATCAAAGAACAATCCAAAATAGAATGAAACTTATGATATCCCTGTGTATTCTCCACACAATTTAATTTTGTGCTTATTGTTTGGAAAGATAGAGAACGGTGTTTGGATCCATAAACCATTCTGAATAATAAAACGAGGTGTAGAAGCAAGTCGAATGTTATTAAAGACGATCGTGAAGACCAGGAACCTTCACATCGAAAGGACTATTTGCTAAATGTCTTAAATTGGTAGCTACTATTTGAAGATGGATTTTATATTAGTTAAGTGATAGTAGTCCGGACGTATTTGAAGGAATTCCGGATTTGCAAAGGCCTCTTTCCAGTTTTTGGACAAGGAATAAGATGTCTTCAGTTTCGTTCAGACCCAGAACGAACTTGTATGGATGTGTATGACATTTTATTTTGTAGTGTGTGATTGATCTTTATTATGCATATTTCAGTTGATGGTTGAGAGGTTTATCTCAACTTAACACCCTTCTTTGAGACGTATGAGCTTAATGGTTTTAAGGTTAATGATTATCAATTAAATATAATGGACTGACAATGTGGCATGCCAAGGGATGAGCTATGATGATCAAAGCATGGCTTATTGAAGTGTAGCTTTGCGTAACGAGACTTCGACAAGCCTCACAATCCGTGAATAGCCGAAACAAGATAATAAACAGTGTTCTAGAGTCCGTTGACCTTGACTGTTAGCGTAATTCGCAGGGTTGTAAAGGCCTACGGTGACATATGTTTCCTGGAGGAACCAGGCGTAACCATTGTGTTTGCTGCAATATAGGTCAAGGGCAAAATCCGTAAAGCTGGGGAATGGTTATTGGTATGGATGTTTCCTGAGGTATCCAAGCGCAACCACTGTGTATCAATGGTCCATATGGAGAAAGATAGAAGGATCATTCGTTGATCTTAAGACTAAGTGTTCCGAACGACTAAGGACCATTTGTTGATCCTGGAACTAAGTGTCGTCCAAGTGTGTGTTTGCATTGTGTGTATGGCGCAAGATCTTATAGTAGCTTCCTTTTTGTAAAATGCATTATAGGTTTTTATGCACTGGTATTCATATAGGGAAAACCCGTTTCGTGTTATATGGCGTGGTCCTATGACTTACCTTACTTTAAAATGAAAGTAATTGTATTTAGTTCTTGTACCAGTCCCATGACTGATTCAAAGTTTATTGTTTTCCCACCTAAACTCTGGGTGCCCATATTTTCTACAAGGGCCGCCTGGTGGTTTGGTTTAACAGATTAAGCCATGGATTCATTTTTAGAGCGGGATTCTGGATTATGGCTGGAGCTGCACTCTGAATCAGTACATAGCCTTCTCTGAGAGTTTTTCCCCCTCATATCTGGTGTACTCTGTTGTAAAATTGTTGTAACGATAATGAAAAGTTTTTTATGTTTTCCAATGTGTAAGTACCTCTAACAATCCACCTTTGAGATCGGTTTAAGTCGGTTTAATAACCGAGTTGAACCGAACCCAAGGAGGAATGTTACAGGACATGTAGCTTGACTCTTATATTTACTAGCTTGGCATAGTTTATACTATACTTGATCAATTTTGGTCATTAATGATCTTTGGATCATATTATCTTAGGAACTTTGGTTACGGTGGATCTTCAGATCATTCCGACCTTCGAGTCATTCCAATGATTTTCGGATCATCCTGAGGAACTTCGATTCGTCTTGAGAGTTTTCGGACTATTCTAGGACTTTGGATCATCTTAGAGGGGTCGTGACCCGTAGTCTTCGGACCATCTGAGGAGCTTATGCTCAATATTATAGGCTACCTACCTTGAGATCCTATCTCACCTTCATTTCATGTGTTGATGAGACTTCAGTCTCCCACCTTGATTTAGGCCTCCCCTTCTTAGGGATCTTGTAGATTTCTAATTTATCGATTACTAGAATCTGAGTTCTATTGATACTAACCTATCAATCTGAGTTTTATTGATACTATGTTATCAATCTTAGTTTCATTGATATTGCGATATTCTTCTATAGCATTAAGATATCATAGACATATTATATGGACATTTCGAGCCTTCACATTTTACCTGTGAACATTGTTGTTATTGCTTATATGTCATTTTCTGTTTATATCTTTATTTCTATCTCAGTTTATTATGATGAGTACAGCTAGACTAATCCGTTTATTATTTATTCTTATAAATAATACTTGTATCAGACCAAGTATTACCGGTGCTTACATTGGACTTCTAGCAGGGACAACTTCTTGGGTTTTCATGTCCACATTGTTATTGTAGTAATTTTGAGTTATATGTATATGAGACACCTATATACACATATTATTTTGGCTAGAACTTGTACCTATTCTTTTATTGTGTAGTGGATCGACTTTGACCGCTATCTTTGTATTTACTCTTATGTGTTATATTCATATCTATTTTATCCTTAGTGATGTGAATATCTGCGTCTGACTCTGATTGTATTGTTATGTATTTTATATTGGTTCTGAATTATATACAGCAACTGTATAATGGGGTTGAACTTGAATTAGAAGTATTGGATTTCCTCATTAGATTCAGAAAGTAAGCCCATATTATCTGGCATTTTAACACTCGTTCAAAGCTAATATACAGATGGTCGCTCTTCAAAAGCCTTATTCTTCGGGTTAGTTGACATCATTATTGATAATTCTCCGAAAGGATTCTTTGCTTATTCCTTTATCCATATTTGGCATGGACGTTTTCTCCCTTTTCCTTCCTCTATAATTTCCTTCGTCATTTGTGGGTTGCTCCAATCCAACTATCCCCAAATGTTTATATATATATATATATATATATACATATCCTTAATTTGGAAATTCTTTTTTGTGAGTCTCGAGGTGCTTCACTTGATACCGTTGTCCTCGAACATCTAGTTCCCTTGGAGAAAATTAACCAAGTGAATTCCCAAATTTTTAGATCCAACCATTTGCCAGAATTGTTTAAAGATATTATCACGTATCAAGAATGGGAACATCGGTTTTTCTTCGTTAGGTGCCCTTCCGGTATTTCTGGAACCTTTGCTCAACAAGTGACTTCAGTCCTTCTCTTTTTTGTGGTTATGATTTTAGGATACTAGAATAATTTATCCTTTCTAGTATGTCATGTGTGGAAATTCTGTTTTTAGGAAGGGTGTCAAAAATTCCATCCGCTGAAGCCAGCTTGGTTGTGAAAGAGATGACAAAGGCTTCTTTGTCACTGGGCGAGAGCCCTTCTGACCCTCGGTCTTCTTATCAAACATTCCATTCTCCCGGAGGGTCAAGAAATGACCGTATACCCCCCAATAATGCATTGGAAGCAATCTGGTGTTTGCTATATTATGAAGTGTGATACTCAAAGTTTTCCCCTTTAATCACCCATCAGCTTGGATTTAAGTGGTGAGTTTTGAAATTCTTACTCATAGAAAATTCTTGTTGTCTGATTTTACTATTCTACATTTATAGTATCTGACACTGTGTATGGCTCTCCTTATATTAACGTTGCTCCCTTATCCTCTTGAAAGAGAAGTCAAATGAAGGATCTTTATAAAGCCCAAGAAGCGGCACTGCATAGGCTTTCAAAAACCCAGGTGGAAAGTCAAAAAAAAGCTAAGGTTATTGGTTTGATTCAGGTGGAAATTTCAAGCGATGAAGGTGAAATCATTATAATTCCTTCTACACCCCAAGCTCCCTCTCATCAAAATTTTGGAAGCGAGGCTCCGATATTACTTCTGATAGTCTGACTTCACAAATTTCCCTGCTATTTCCCCTTTCTCCTTTTTTGGAAGGAGATTCTTAGAGACTTCTTTCCCAGATCTTGTAAAGGTGGTGGCGGGCTCTCCCTTACTTACGTCCCCTTTGCTTCCTCCTAATTCTCTATTGAAGCAAAAGGCGGTCGTTGCTTACAATATTTTGGTAGTCCCTATGTTCTAGTATCTTTTTCTTTAGCTGCTTCATCTCTTACTTTAACATACATTTATTTTTTGCAGCTTATAAAACAATGGTTTTCCTCCTAGCAGGACCTTGTTGATTTGCTTGCTACCAAGGAAGAAAATAAAATTTTAAAATCTAAGAACGCTTCCTTAGCTATAACGAAAGACGAAGTTCTTAAAGAACTCGAATCAACAAAAGCTTCCCTTTTCGAATGAGAGGATTCAGTGCACCTTCTTACGGGTCAAAATTTCAGTTTATGCGCTGAGTTACAGAAGTAAACAAAAAGGAACTTGAGGACCTGGGTTTTTAATACGCTTCTCTTTCCTTATGTATAAAGAATGATGCAACCAATAGGAAATAATCCCTTTCAAAGCTCTTTCCTACCTTTAATGATTCAAAAAGAAAGGTTGATGACTCCTTATTCTTTTGCTGAAATATTGGATAATGTAGTTTTGGATACACTAATGTCCGTCTATTTTGAGAACAAGGACAAATTCTATGATCTCTACCTTTCTAGCTTTCCTTCAAAGACAATGGATCAATTTCATCAGAAGATAAGCGATCTTGAATGTAAAGGAAGGTGAGTTCCTCGAAAGGAGTTTATAGATGTTGAAAAGCTCCTCTCTTTCGAAATTCCTTATAGTGTTGAAGATAGTTCTAACAATGATGAAGAAGAGGGTGAGGCTTCAGATGATACTCCAGATAGCTCCTATGATAGCGATGACAAAAATGGTCGTGAAGAGCCCAAGGATGGCCCTGATGTTCCCAATATTTCATCCGATATTGGAGGTTTTAGTACTTCCCCAAATGAAAGCACTAAGAATGATGGCCATTCTTTGGAGAGAGGAGGCGCTCCAGATGATGGGAAGGATGCTTCCACTGTCAAGGTTGTAGATCCCTCAAAAACTATGGACTTTGAAGAGCCTCCAATTACTTTTGGGAATGTGGAGATCACCGAAGCTTGTTCAGTGACACCTTCTCTAGCACCAACTCTTTAGGTATGACACTATTTATTCTTGTTTTCTTTACTTTGTTGTTAGCTAAATCATGTGATAATTTTCCATCTTTAGATCTACTAAAAGCGTCCTTTATCACTTAAATATATGCTTAATAACATGCAAGTAAAGATAAATTTGTTACGGGGAGAGCTAAATAAACAACTAAAAGAATATAATGACTTATCAGGTAGGTATTTTGAACTAGATAGGGGTGTCTCTGCCCTAATGTCCTTTAAAATCAATGAAGCCAGTCCATGTCTTAAGAAAGCCCACTTCAGAATAAAAGACATTATGATGAAAATAAAGAGTTAATAACACTATTCTGGATGTTGATTTAAGCAAGAGATTTCTTGTTTGGCTTTCTTTGGGAGGTACGTTGTCGTTATACGAAGGAGGACTTTGCGTTCCTGGGTGATCTCATGGAAACTTGCTCCGGCGCCTCCATCGGAGGTATCTGAGGGAGTTTAGACATGATCCTCACCAAGGCATACGTGGAACTTTTAGGAAGTATTTTCACCTCCTCTCGATCTTTCTTCTGACAAATTTACTTACTATATAGACAAATTTATCCTAGAAATATTAAAGAATTCTATTTTGTATAAGTTACCTTGAGATTTTGTAAATGTCTTAGTCAGAATCTAGTCATGAAATAATAATTTTTAGAATGTGCTTAATTTTTTTTCTATGTGTTGTGTGCTGAATAAATAATGTTGTTATACAATTTTGACTTTTGTTAGACTTACCTTCCACCCCTACTTCATTCTCCGAAGGCTCCCTTTATTCGTACTATATATAGCATTGGAAAAGGAAAGACATCAAGAGACTCGATTACTTCGAAGTTCGTGGGTAATCCTATTTATCTTGAATGGTTTAGAAAGTTTCAAGAGCAAAGGATTATCTTTCAGAATCTTCAATAGGAAAGCAGAGTGCTAGAATGAATGCACGTTCAACAAGAAAAATATTTAGCAGCTACAAAGAACATGATGAAAGCCAATCCTTCAACGAATTTTGATAATGATATGGATTTACTTCAAGTGCTAGTTTACAATCCTGCTTTTCAGCTAGAGAGGTTTCATCTTTTTGTAAATATTTAGAATTCATTCGAAACGATAAATCTCTTGATTTTCCAATGACTTCTTCAGTGGCCCCTACCGGAAATGGGGTTTCGAATTGAAGTGGCGAAGCACTTTCCTCACTTAATGATCCCACCGAAGGGCCTCGATGGTGAACTTGTAAAAGAATAGGTTAAAAAGGCTAAATATGAAGTTTGGAAGTATTTTGAGTGCAAAGTGAAGGAGGACATTAATCCTTGTATTTACGAATATGCTGAGCAGGCCAAATTTTGGAAGAGAAAGTTCTATAACCTCCAAAACAAAATGCTGAATATGAGAGAGAAAAAAAGCTCCTTACTAGAACAAATAATGCTTTCAACAGGGTTCTTAAAACTCTGATCTCTTCTATTGATGGTACTAATGAAATCAAAGAGGAGGCATCACTCAATTGGTTTATTTAAATTGATTTGAAATATATTTCTCACCCTGTTTTGTTAGGGATTTTAATGGACAAATTTTAAACTGTTGTAAGATATATTTTTGTATGTGAATCCTTACTCGCCTGCATTTATAATATTTGTATAATTATGGCTTTATGATAACTTTCCTTGTTTTAAAATATGTCTCTCTTGTACGTAACTTACCCGTTAACCATATCAAATTGGATGTTCCAAGGTAGCATACTTCAGAGATGGACTAAGGTTTCCCTTAACAATTCTCTAGTAAATTTGAAACTCTTATTCGAGTATTGACATGCTTAAATTTAAAAAAAAATTTATGTTTAGAGTATAAACCAGAAGAAGCCTCCTATGACTCAGTAAACTGAAAACTTGGACTTAGGTATAAATACATTTTGAAATCTTTCTTTAGGATAGCAAATACAAAACATTTTCCGTTACTGAAACTTCAAAACCAAGATGTATGTATTGAAATATTCAAAATTCAAGAACTGCCTTTTGGAAACGGACAAACTTTTTTCCGACACTGAAATCTGAAACCTGGATCTAGGTATTAGAATAACAGAAGTCCAAAGGTAGTTCTATAGAAATATACGAAACTCCTTCTAGCTTAAGAAACCCGGATTCGATATTAGAATAACAGAAATCCAAATGTAATTTTCCGAAAATAAATGAAGCCCCTTTCGACTTATGAAACCCATATTCGGGTAATAAAAAAAGTCTAGTGACCACTTTCTAGAAACAGACAAAGCCACTTTAGGCTTAAGAAAATCAGATTCGGGTGTTGAGAATTTTGAAATCCCGAAGTATCCTTTTTATGCTTGGGTGGAAACATTTTGGCCTTTCAAAGGAAATTCAGAATGTCCTCTTCTAGCTTAGTTACGAAAGCACTTTTGGTTTTAATATATTTTGGCCATTATAGGAATTTTCTAAAGTAGAGGCTTGGCATGCTTTAGTGCTGCTTTAGAGATTTCGTTCCCTTCGACGGGACATGACATAGATAGAGGTAGTGCGTGCTTATTCTGAAGCAGAGGCAGGTCTTGATCATGAAAGGACCAGTAGCAGAGCATGCTTCATTCGGAGCTGGGCATATATCCCCGATCTTACACATCCCTCCTCTAGAAGGTGCCTTAGCTTGGCCCTGGGGCGCAGTTAAGGGCTTTAGCGCATCACCTTGGCCCTCTGGCACAGATGATGGCTTACTCTCCTCCCTTTAGGAGATGCCCGGGATATAACCGGGGATTGTAGCCAGGTGCGCGATGCCCTAGGCTTACCCCCTTGCCTTTTTGGGGGAAGGATGTAACAACCCGAAATTTAACAACGTGTTAAATCAAGAATCAAGGCAGAATTAAAATATAAAATCTGAATCAGGAGAAACGGGCGGTGCCATTGCGTTCGTCTCGGAAAAATACGCGAAATAGAGTCCGAAATTTCGTAAATCGGAGTCCGTATGACCCAGTTAAGGCCCAACGAAGTTTTACGAAAATTCAAATCCGAAAACAGATTTGAAATTCAGCCCAGAAAGAGAAGGAGGGAAAATTCCCGCCAGATCCACAGGGTGTCGACCCCTGGGTCGACCCCCCTCCAGGGGGTCGACATGGGTGTCGACCCCGGGGTCGACCCCCCTCCAGGGGGTCGACATGGGTGTCGACCCCTGGGTCGACCCCCCTGTAGAACTCCGACCTGGTGCACCTGCTTGTCATGTTGGCTCGGTTTTGGAGGCTTGTGACGATTTTTGAGGGTTCAGATCTATCCTAGGGTTTATCCTACGGCCTAAACTACTCCTAATCTCTATAAAAAGACGCCTAAGCCTACCCTAAACCCTCACAAATCACTCATGCCACGAAGTGCTGCCCAAATGCCAAGTGATCATGGCCTCCATCTCCAACTCCAAGAGACTATACATGCAAATTGGATCCGAATCGAAAGGTGCAAGCTTGCTACACCAAATAGAGGCTCAATCAACGTTGCTACGACAATTTCATGACGGTTCTTCATCAAAGGAGTCACCTTTCATCGTCAAGACGATTCATGCGCACCCTCTAAGCCTTGCTATGTAAGTTCTAGCTACTTAGAGATGTTAACGGTAGTTTAATCATGGCATGGAATAAAATGTGGTTATACATGAATGCTATAACCTATGCGAGCCTAGTTTGCTCCTTTAACATGAACATAGGACTTTAGGTTGTGTTTTAGAGATTAAACCATGCTATTCATGTTGCATTGGACCTAGTTTGCCATGCAAGATTGGACCTTTACTTGTGGTATGTTAGCATGCACACTTGAAACCACTTTGACTCATGAAATATGTGCATGAATGTGACTTTGAGGCTATGCAAGTGTATGAACCCGAAGTCCCTTATGATAATATGCAAGTTTACCCTTTTTAAGACATAAGTAACATGTGCATGTTTATCCCTTCATGATAGGTTTATGACATGAACACTTATGCAAGTTACCCTCTTTATGACATTGTGCATGCTTGTGGCCAACCCCTATATGATAGTATGCATGTACAAGGCCAATCCCTTGATGATACCATGCATGTTTGAAGCCAACCCCGATGTGGCATCATGCATGTTTTGGGGTAGTTAGACAAATGTGAACGTGACGCGAAAACTTGACTTGTATGTGGCACGAAAACTTGACATGGGGTTGCATGAAAATGTGACACTCTTGGAAACACTTAAATATGAACATGACACGTACGAAAACATGGAACTAGGGGCTAGACACGTATGGGTTGTAAGTGTAATATGACACTAGACCAAACATGAAAGTGGCCAACTTGAGGTTGGGTTGAGTTTGTACCATAAATCTACCCGGACCCGCCCGGCTTAACTAGTGGCTACAAACAATAGGATCCAATGTGAGAAGTTGGTCAGGTCGCGCTTAAGACCCAAGGTTAGACTAGGTTGTGGTGTAAAACTACCCGGACCCGCCCGGCTTAACTAGTAACCACAACAAGGTCTAATGTGAGAGGTTGAGAGTGCATTAATTAAATTAATGCCACATGATAAGGTTAAGTAAATTTGACTAATGACACTTAACCGATATGACATGAATGGGTAGGTTAAGTGGGACCGGGCTTGATTTCTTAATGACACTTAACCATACAAGATGATTAGGGGATGGGGTTAAGTAATTTACACTTAACTAATCTGACTTGGTAATTAGATGGGGTTAAGTAATTTAGACTTAACTAATCTAAACACGGTAATTAGATGGGGTTAAGTAACCTACACTTAACTAATCTAAACACGGTACTTCGATGGGGTTAAATTAAACACTTAACCGATCTAAACTTGGTAATTCAATGGGGTTAAGTAGCCAATACTTAACCAACTTAACAAGATAATTTAATGAGGTTAAGTAACTTATACTTAACCAATTATACATGATGATTTGATGAGGTTAAGTAACCTATACTTAACCAATCTAATATGCGGACCTGATAGGGTTAAGTCATAGGACCTTTTAAATATACTCAACCGTTATAATACGATTAGTGGATGGGGTTAAGTTAACCTATACTTAACCAATCCAACTCGATAATCCGATGAGGTTAAGATAATCTGTGCTTAACCAATCTAACACGATAACCCGATAGGGTTAAGATAAACAAGTACTTAACCAAATTGACTTGATGATTGAATAGGGTTAAGTCATGAGCTTCTTGGTATACTTAACCAACTTGTAGGGCTAGGTCTTGGACTTGAATACTTGGCCAATCTTGACATGATTCATAGGCGTGCTAAGCCATGAACTTGAATAACAACACTTAACCCAATAGGCAAAACCTTCGTTAGAGGAACTAGGTAGAAAATCGTGGTTAATCAAGGGTAACGGGGAAAAGAAGCTAAGTGGTAAACCTTAGTTAAGTATAACTAAGTAATAATTTTTAGCCAAGGACATGGGACTTGTTCATGAATGGATGAGTAACCCGATATGGTAGATCATCGCATAAACACACGAGGAGGAGCAAATTACCCGACTTGGATAAAGGCTCCAACGAACTGGGTGACGAAGCGGTAGCTTCGGGGGACGTGAGGGTACTCTTGGTATCCCTCTGTGAGGTGGCAAGTGGTCCATGAAACCCGGCCTCACAAAGGTTAAGGTCTGCGATAGAAGAGCCAGGAGTATGCCTTGGTTGCTATGCGAGCGACCTAAAGACTGGGATGGATTAGCGTGGAGTCGACGATACTTGATTTTTCCCTGGATAGCACGTCGCCGACTACCTACCATCTTTAGTCAATCGTGTACGAACGGAAAGGCAGGGAACCCCCAACAGACCATGTTCTTGCTATCGAGTCATGGATGAGGTTGGCCCATAGGAAAGTGGGGCTATAGTGGGGTCGGGATGTGGTTCTCGTACATGATTTTTCTTGGATTGCCTTTCAGTATTTGAGGGAGGGGTCACGTGGGACCATAGCCACGGGTACAAAAACAGACCTTGATATCTGCATCAGCAGACGACTTAAAGCTCCCGACCGAGTTCCGTATTTCTTGATTTTCCCTGGCACGGAACTCGGATGGCACATTGAGGAACATGTGCATCTAGACATGGAAAACGATTCACGGTACATACGCGGGATAAAGGGCGCGGTTGACGGGTGGCATAATCCCTAGTGGCCCTAGATGTCCTGAACCCAAACCGAGACACGGGAACGTTCATTAGGTAGTATAATCCCTAGCGGTCCTAGGTGACATAAATCCTAAGTGAACACGCGATAGTTCATGGTAAGAAAACATAACCAGATCAAGGGTAGCAGTCCAAAATAACCTCAAGGATATAACGTTTACATGGGAAAGCCCGTATGGCCTACGGCAAAGGACTGAACTTATACATGGAAAGAAACATACGAGTTGGGAAAACCTACATATGCTATATATTAGGTTGACATGGACCATTACATGACATTGGGCAAGGGACATTCATAGTTGACACATGACGCGGGTTGGGATACTAGTACGAGAGGTGCAGAGCGAATGGACGTGACAAATACCTTGGGATGTTATACATGATAGATACCGTGGAATGTTATACAGGATAGATACCTTGGGATATTATACTTGATAGAAACCTGACGATGTGATACCTTGATTTATCTTGACACCGTAGTTTATCATGATATCTTAGTTTACCTTGCTACAGTGGTTCAGCCTGTTACCCTGGTTTAGTTTATCTACCTTGTCGTCATCCTTATGTTTACTTTCAGTTTATGTATGTCATGTTACCTTTACCTGTTTTTATACTGGAAGTAGATAGGACTTACCAGTCTTTATGACTGACCCCGTTTTGTTTCGCCTCTTTGTCTTCCGTTTCCCCCCAGGTTACAGGGAGGAAATGCTATTGTTAGTTCGGACTTCTTCTGTTTGAAGGTCATCATGTATGGCTTGGACTTTTCTTGGCTATGGCTACTTTACTGTTTTACTTGGGGAATAATTTATGAAAAGGTTTTATGCTTCTTTGCTATTGCAAGACAGGTTTTGATGTATTCTGATGTAAAAGGCTTTAGACCTTATTTTATAAGGTAATGAAATTTGTTTTACTTCTGCTGTTTTATATATATGTTCTGTCTTGTAATATTTCTGTACATGTTTACCTTGATAATGCTTCACCAAACCTAGTGCATTCCCTTTATGAGTGACCCTAGCGGAGGTGGGGTGTTACATTTGGTATCAGAGCAGAAGGTTACCAGACTGGGCAAAAGTTTTTAAAAACCTTCTGAAAACTATTTGAAAAACCGTTTACAAAGAAGCATTTTTCAAGAAAAGTTTTTAAAGTCTATTCCCCAAAAGCCATTAGCACTGTCCTTTGTTTCCTTGATCGAATCTCTTTTCCTTTCTTTCCTCCATCTGTAGTCACAGTAGTTCTAACTGTGACTAATCTTTGTCTAGCCACGTAGGTGTTTTCCGTAAGATGGAGGTGGTTCTCGAGAGACCTTTTGCTGTGGTACAAGGAAGGATAATAAGAGTAAGGATAAAGAACGCGAGCTTAAGGATAAGCAACTTGTTGGTATGGCTTAGTCCATCAAGGAGGACAAGGACAAGATCATCAGAGAGGGCAATTGTACGCTCCCATTTCTAGGGTACCTAAAAGAAATGGTACCGTTTCTGGTAAAGGTTTAGTCGTTCTTCTCTATCATCCCGTACAGACTTTGTCTTGATCATCGTATCATTTAAGTCTGCTTGGATAGTTGAGTCTCTGCACCTTAGTACTAGCATGGTAGAAGATCCCACTTTTGTCCCAAAAATCTGGTTGGAGAGTCGGTCCATTTATTCATGACTTGTTTGGAATTGAGAGTGTAAATGCCAAGTGTTGAGATTAGAAGCAATGCCTCTATTGTTGAGCTACGGATGGATTCTAGGGATAAAGTGGTCACCCAATAAGGGGTGCCATTCTCGGTTTTGGAAAGAGGGTAGTTAGACTCTCGACTCACCTTGGTGATACCCTCGAAGTCTCATGTAACCTTTTGGGTTCTGTCATGGTTAGTTACCTAGAATCTCGGGATGCAGTTGTTGGTAATCCGTTCGAATAGAATTCACCGCTAAGGCGGATGGTTCGTTTCGCTTATGCATGAGTTATGGGAATCACCCTAGTAAGTACTCTTGGCAACATGGATTGGCATCGGCAAACGAGATCCAGAATTCCCTAGTGAATTTTGGAGAGCTTGCATGAGTAAGTGGATACGTTTGAGCCAAGTATACTAGTGAAAGGATAAGTGAAAGTGGAATAAGAGGCGACAACGAAATGAGTTCTAACTCATATCTTGGAAATAGGAATCAAGGAGCTACGAAATCATGGAGTTAAAAACATGGTCAAGGCACCGAGGAATTAAGCTCAAGGAAACGCGACTTAGAAGATGTAAGGCTAGACATGCGCATCGTACCTCTTTTTAAAGAGTGTATCCTTGATCCCTGGTTTTTCCTGTAGAGCTTGCTCGCATGTTATCTTTTGGTGAATATCCTCTCGGTCCTGTTTCTGTGGCAAACCCCGTAGGGAGTTTACCTTGTTTATCTCCTCGATCCTATCGTGAGAACCTTAGGTAGAATCCTATGGATGTAAACATGTATTTGAAACATGTTATGATTGATATGGTTGCAAATGGTTGCAAGTGGTTGCTCGTGGATGCGCGAATACACATTAGATACTAGATTGACGCGGTCACGTTTCATGTTGCATATGCACGAGTATTTATACTTGTTTATGGATGAAATTGAATGTGTTGTCATGTGGATGTTGCATGTGGATGAATGTTTGTGCACGCATATAATATTTATATGACTAGGGCTATTTGCATACATGTTGGATTCATGGCACTAAACATATTTTGCATTAGAAAGATCATTCAGGCCTGATCATTAGCACTAGCTAAGGAGCATATACACACACGATTTGCATATGTTCATATGGCATTAGAAATCGTCTAAGGACAATGTTTGCATGTGGATGATGTTTTGAGTAGATGGATGATGGATGGTAGGATGCGTTCTTCCTAACTTGGAGATTTCGGGGACGAAATCCATAAAGGAGGGGAGAATGTAACAACCCGAAATTTAACAACGTGTTAAATCAAGAATCAAGGCAGAATTAAAATATAAAATCTGAATCAGGAGAAAGGGCTGTTCCATTGCGTTCGTCTCGGAAAAATACGCGAAATAGAGTCCGAAATTTCGTAAATCGGAGTCCGTATGACCCAGTTAAAGCCCAACGAAGTTTTACGA
Organism: Allium sativum; assembly: GCA_030737875.1. Lineage (NCBI taxonomy): Eukaryota > Viridiplantae > Streptophyta > Magnoliopsida > Asparagales > Amaryllidaceae > Allium > Allium sativum. The sequence goes on along the minus strand of CM060920.1, from coordinate 565,187,641 downwards.
AAATTCAAATCCGAAAACAGATTTGAAATTCAGCCCAGAAAGAGAAGGCGGGAAAATTCCCGCCAGATCCACAGGGTGTCGACCCCTGGGTCGACCCCCCTCCAAGGGGTCGACATGGGTGTCGACCCCGGGGTCGACCCCCCTCCAGGGGGTCGACATAGGTGTCGACCCCTGGGTCGACCCCCCCCCTTGTAGAACTCCGACCTGGTGCACCTGCTTGTCATGTTGGCTCGGTTTTGGAGGCTTGTGACGATTTTTGAGGGTTCAGATCTATCCTAGGGTTTATCCTATGGCCTAAACTACTCCTAATCTCTATAAAAAGACCCCTAAGCCTACCCTAAACCCTCACAAATCACTCATGCCACGAAGTGCTGCCCAAATGCCAAGTGATCATGGCCTCCATCTCCAACTCTAAGAGACTATACATGCAAATCGCATCCGAATCGAAAGGTGCAAGCTTGCTACACCAAATAGAGGCTCGATCAACGTTGCTACGGCAATTTCATGATGGTTCTTCATCAAAGGAGTCACCTTTCATCGTCAAGACGATTCATGCGCACCCTCTAAGCCTCGCTATGTAAGTTCTAGCTACTTCGAGATGTTAACGGTTGTTTAATCATGGCATGGAATAAAATGTGGTTAAACATGAATGCTATAACCTATGCGAGCCTAGTTTGCTCCTTTAACATGAACATAGGACTTTAGGTTGTGTTTTAGCGATTAAACCATGCTATTCATGTTGCATTGGACCTAGTTTGCCATGCAAGATTGGACCTTTACTTGTGGTATGTTAGCATGCACACTTGAAACCACTTTGACTCATGAAACATGTGCATGAATGTGACTTTGAGGCTATGCAAGTATATGAACCCGAAGTCCCTTATGATAATATGCAAGTTTACCCTTTTTATGACATAAGTAACATGTGCATGTTTATCCCTTCATGATAGGTTTATGACATGAACACTTATGCAAGTTACTCTCTTTATGACATTGTTCATGCTTGTGGCCAACCCCTATATGATAGTATGCATGTACAAGGCCAATCCCTTGATGATACCATGCATGTTTGAAGCCAACCCCGTCGTGGCATCGTGCATGTTTTGGGGTAGTTAGACAAACTTGAACGTGACGCGAAAAATTGACTTGTATGTGGCACGAACACTTGACATGGGGTTGCATGAAAATGTGACACTCTTGGAAACACTTAAACATGAACATGACACGTACGAAAACATGGAACTTGGGGCTAGACACGTATGGGTTGTAAGTGTAATATGACACTAGACCAAACATGAAAGTGGCCAACTCGAGGTTGGGTTGAGTTTGTAGCATAAATCTACCCGGACCCGCCCGGCTTAACTAGTGGCTACAAACAATAGGATCCAATGTGAGAAGTTGGTCAGGTCGCGCTTAAGACCCGAGGTTAGACTAGGTTGTGGTGTAAAACTACCCGGACCCGCCCGGCTTAACTAGTAACCACAACAAGGTCTAATGTGAGAGGTTGAGAGTGCATTAATTAAATTAATGCCACATGATAAGGTTAAGTAAATTTGACTAATGACACTTAACCGATATGACACGAATGGGTAGGTTAAGTGGGACCGGGCTTGATTTCTTAATGACACTTAACCATACAAGCTGATTAGGGGATGGGGTTAAGTAATTTACACTTAACTAATCTGACTTGGTAATTAGATGGGGTTAAGTAATTTAGACTTAACTAATCTAAACATGGTAATTAGATGGGGTTAAGTAACCTACACTTAACTAATCTAAACACGGTACTTCGATGGGGTTAAATTAAACACTTAACCGATCTAAACTTGGTAATTCAATGGGGTTAAGTAGCCAATACTTAACCAACTTAACAAGATAATTTAATGAGGTTAAGTAACTTATACTTAACCAATTATACATGATGATTTGATGAGGTTAAGTAACCTATACTTAACCAATCTAATATGCGGACCTGATAGGGTTAAGTCATAGGACCGTTTAAATATACTCAACCGTTATAATACGATTAGTGGATGGGGTTAAGTTAACCTATACTTAACCAATCCGACTCGATAATCCGATGAGGTTAAGATAATCTGTGCTTAACCAATCTAACACGATAACCCGATAGGGTTAAGATAAACAAGTACTTAACCAAATTGACTTGATGATTGAATAGGGTTAAGTCATGAGCTTCATGGTATACTTAACCAACTTGTAGGGCTAGGTCTTGGACTTGAATACTTGGCCAATCTTGACATGATTCATAGGCGGGCTAAGCCATGAACTTGAATAACAACACTTAACCCAATAGGCAAAACCCTAGTTAGAGGAACTAGGTAGAAAATCGTGGTTAATCAAGGGTAACGGGGAAAAGAAGCTAAGTGGTAAACCTTAGTTAAGTATAACTAAATAATAATTCTTAGCCAAGGACATGGGACTAGTTCATGAATGGATGAGTAACCCGATATGGTAGGTCATCGCGTAAACACACGAGGAGGAGCAAATTACCCGACTTGGATAAAGGCTCCAACGAACTGGGTGACGAAGTGGTAGCTTCGGGGGACGTGAGGGTACTCTTGGTATCCCTCTGTGAGGTGGCAAGTGGTCCATGAAACCCGGCCTCACAAAGGTTAAGGTCTGCGATAGAAGAGCCAGGAGTATGCCTTGGTTGTTATGCGAGCGACCTAAAGACTGGGATGGATTAGCGTGGAGTCGACGATACTTGATTTTGCCCTGGATAGCACGTCGCCGACTACCTACCATCTTTAGTCAATCGTGTACGAACAGTGTAACAACCCGTATTTTCAATAACCTGTTATAACATAAATCAAGGCAGAATTTAATTCTAAAATCTGAATCAGGGGAAAAGGGCTATGCCATTGCGTTCGTCTCGGAAAAATACGCGAAATAGAGTCCGAGTTTTCGAAAATCGGAGTCCGTATGACCCAGTTAAGGCCCGTTGAAGTTTTCAGAAATTTCCATGTTAAAAACAGATTTAAATTTTAAACTAAAAACAAGGATTAAGGCTAAACTGACGCAGGCGGGAAAATTCCCGCCAGGACCCGCATGTCGACAGGCCTGTCGACAGGGTCCCCAGGGTGTCGACAGCCCTGTCGACAGGGGGTGCCCGGGCTGTTTGGCCTGGTGCACCATTTCTGATTTGGGTTTGGTCTTGTGGCTTGGTTCTAGAGAATTCCGAAATCTGATGGACCTAATTGAATCTAGGGTTAATCCTATGGTCTAAATCACTAGCCTAATATATAAATAAGACCCTAACCTACCCTAAATCATTCATTATTCATTCTAGCAACCAAACTATGTCAAATTGATTTCTCAAATGGCCTCCACTTAAAAACCCTAGCCTCCAATCTCTTCATAAATCATTCCTATGAAGATTATGATGTTCATACAAGCATTTCTAAGTTGTATGAATGATCATTAGCTTGCATACATCATCAAGTTGCAAGTTTTATTTGCTAAGCTAGAGTTTTTGGGATTTTTGTTAATTGGAGCTTTGTTTTGGGTTTTTATATGCTTGCATAAAGGGCTTCTCAATCTTTATTAGTGGATTTGTGTCTTCATAATATTTGTAAGCCCTCTTACCTTCATTTTAGAAACTCTAAAGTTAATATGTGATGAAAGTTGGGATTTATGCATGTTTAATAAGTTATGCATGCTTATGCAAGTTCACTATGCTATGTTATGCATGTTTAATAAGTTATGCATGCTTATGCAAGTTCACTATGCTATGTTATGCATGTTTAATAAGTTATGCATGCTTATGCAAGTTCACTATGCTATGTTATGCATGTTTAATAAGTTATGCATGCTTATGCAAGTTCTCTATGCTATGTTATGCATGTCTAATAAGTTATGCATGTTTATGCAAGTTCACTATGCCATGATTTGCAAGTTTAACAAGTTATGCATGTTTATGCGAGTTCACTATGCCATGATTTGTAAGTTTAACAAGTTATGCATGTTTATGCAAGTTCACTATGCCATGATTTGTAAGTTTGACAAGTTATGCATGTTTATGCAAGCTCACCATGCCAAGTTATGCAAGTCCAACATGTTATGCATGTTTATTATGATATGTAAGATTCATCATGTATGTTGGGCCAAGTTCCCTCTTTCTATCCTTTATGCGTTATGACGAATATGTAAGCGATAGAATGACGTTGGGGGTTTTTGGGTAAAACATAAAATACATGAAAATATAAGATTGGGAATTTACCTATTAAGTTAGGTCTACCTCTTGGGAATTTACCTATTAAGTTAGGTCTACCCAAGTATTTGTTAAACTTGTAATTATGTTTGGAAAATAAAGTGGACATGGCACTTAGAAAACATAAGTGTGGCCAACTCGAGGTTGGGTTGAGTTTGTAGCATAAACCTACCCGGAACCGACCGGCTTAACTAGTGGCTACAAGCAATAGGACCCAATGTGAGTAGTTGGTCATGTTGCACGTGAAATCCGAGGTTAGACTAAGTTGTGGTGTAAACCTACCCGGACCCGCCCGGCCTAACTAGTAACCACAACAAGGTCTAATGTGAGAGGTTGGGTGCATTAAATTAATTAATGCCTCATGATTAGGGTTAAGTCATGGCCCATTAATACTTAACCAATCTTTTGGGGATACGAGGGATTAGATGGGGTTAAGTGGTGAACTGTTGGTTACACTTGACTAATTTAATCCATGTTTAGTGAGGGGTTAAACCACACTTAACCCTCTTAGAAAACCCTAGCAACGTGGTCTGTTCCAGCAGTAATCCCAGTTGGGTATCATTCACAACCCTAGAGGCTAGGCTAGGGCGGGGGCACGATTACTGGACGGATGTAAGCGACCAAAAAGCGACGGCTGAGTGGTACAGCGGTGCGGGTCCAGGCGGGCCACAGACGTGCACGTGGTCCGGTGTTGGACAAACTCGAGGCACGGGTACCAGTAGGTTTGGACTGTGCATTATTGCTTAAGTGTCTGGGGTTGACACCCGAGGGCTTGATACACCCAAAGGTGGACCCAGCACAGTCTGACTACAACCATATGTGGGCCGTATGGACACCAACACTTGACGTGTTAGGTTTATAGGGAGCCGATCGACTAGACCGTTGGGCTGGGCCTTGTATTAAGGCCACCTCATGTTATTGGGCCAAAGTCTGGGCTGAGGGATCAATACCTGTTATGTTAGTTTGCTAGTACACTGTGGTGCAAAGCTTAATCTTCTCTATGTGATGACACCTTTATCTATTGCTAGTATGTTCATCTCAGTTTCCATCATGATGTTAGCTTTATTAGTTTATAGACTGATCGTAGTAGGGCTTACCAGTCTTTTTGACTGACCTATTTTCTTTCGCTTCTTTCTTCCGTTCCCCCCCCCCCCAGGTTCTCAGGGAGGGAATAGTGGTGCTTAGCTTGGATCGCTTGCTTGTTTGCTGGATAGCTCATGTATGACTGGACATTGAGCTCGCTATGGTTTATCATCTTTATTTTTGGGGATAGCACTATGTATTTCAGTATTTCTGTTTATGATGTACTAGACATGTTTATTTTGGCAGTTGACTTTATGATGTACTAAACTTGTTTTGAGATGGTTTGAGATATTCCGCTGTTTTATTCTCACTTACTCTGTTTTACATATATATTTATGTTCTGCCTTGATATATCATTATGCATGCTTACCCAGTTCTAACGCCCCCCAGAAGCTAGTGCCCCCGAAAGAGTGACCCTAGCGGAGGTGGAGTGTTACAAACAGAAAGGCAGGGAACCCCCAACAGACCATGTTCTTGCTATCGAGTCATGGGTGAGGTTGGCCCATAGGAAAGTGGGGCTATAGTGGGGCCAGGATGTGGTTCTCATACATGATTTTTCTTGGATTGCCTTTCAGTAGTTGAGGGAGGGGTCACGTGGGACCATAGCCACGGGTACAAAAACAGACCTTGATATCTGCATCAGCAGACGACTTAAAGCTCCCAACCGAGTTCCGTATTTCTTGATTTGCCCTGGCACGGAACTCGGATGGCACATTGAGGAACATGTGCGTCTAGACATGGAAAACGATTCACGATACATACGCGGGATAAAGGGCGCGGTTGACGGGTGGCATAATCCCTAGTGGCCCTAGGTGGCCTGAACCCAAACCGAGACACGGGAACGTTCATTAGGTAGTATAATCCCTAGTGGTCCTAGGTGACATAAATCCTAAGTGAACACACGATAGTTCATGGTAAGAAAACATAACCAGATCAAGGGTAGTAGTCCAAAATAACCTCAAGGATAAAACGTTTACATGGGAAAGCCCGTATGGCCTACGGCAAAGGACTGAACTTATACATGGAAAGAAACATACGAGTTGGGAAAACCTACATATGCTATATATTAGGTTGACATGGACCATTACATGACATTGGGCAAGGGACATTCATAGTTGACACATGACGCGGGTTGGGATACTAGTACGAGAGGTGCAGAGCGAATGGACGTGACAAATACCTTGGGATGTTATACATGATAGATACCGTGGAATGTTATACAGGATAGATACCTTGGGATAGTATACTTGATAGAAACCTGACGATGTGATACCTTGATTTATCTTGACACCGTAGTTTATCATGATATCTTAGTTTACCTTGCTACAGTGGTTCAGCCTGTTACCCTGGTTTAGTTTATCTACCTTGTCGTCATCCTTATGTTTACTTTCAGTTTATGCATGTCATGTTACATTTACCTGTTTTTATACTGGAAGTAGATAGGACTTACCAGTCTTTATGACTGACCCCGTTTTGTTTCGCCTCTTTGTCTTCCGTTCCCCCCAGGTTACAGGGAGGAAATGCTATTGTTAGTTCGGACTTCTTCTGTTTGAAGGTCATCATGTATGGCTTGGACTTTTCTTGGCTATGGCTACTTTACTGTTTTACTTGGGGAATAATTTATGAAAAGGTTTTATGCTTCTTTGCTATTGCAAGACAGGTTTTGATGTATTCTGATGTAAAAGGCTTTAGACCTTATTTTATAAGGTAATGAAATTTGTTTTACTTCCGCTGTTTTATATATATGTTCTGTCTTCTAATATTTCTGTGCATGTTTACCTCGATAATGCTTCACCAAACCTAGTGCATTCCCTTTGTGAGTGACCCTAGTGGAGGTGGGGTGTTACAAAGGACCTGGGATATACCAAGGAATTCCTATATTATTCCATTGTAAAACGGGCTATCTCTTCCCCAATCAAGAAGAAACTCTTATTCTTGGTAACAATTTATATAAACAATCTTAATTCCTTTCTGTCAACTCTCTTTAGTTCCTTACAAGTGCTCTTCCTTTAGAACTTGGTTGCATTTTTAAAGGTTTATTTTTAATCCACAAGATAACTTCGCAATTTTCCTTGCCTTCAAAATGATTTATCATTTTCTTGTGTGCCTTACAATGATTGGTTTCATGATCATTCTTTAGGTGATCATAGCAATAACTGCCTCCTCTATTCCATTCAAATTTCAATCCTTTCTTCCTTGATTCCAGTACTCAAGCTCCTCGTTTGTCAATATAAAGATATTTTTTATTGAGGCGACTAATCTGTATTCCACGGTTTGATTAAGTTTCGGCCTTTTCCCTAAAGGCTCACCTTCCGACTTCTTTCCTTCTGACCGTGATTCCAGATCACCATAAAATGTTTTCCTTTTCGATTTTATTGCTGATGAATAGTGTGAAGATATTCTATTGGTGACACTTGTCTTCTTTCTTAGTCTGTATGGGTGGTGATTTGTTGGGGACTTAGCTATGGTATATTGCCATTTTTGGGTGAAGGCCTCATAATCCTTTATCATTTCCCTCTCAAAGATCGAGCCTTGCAAGAAGGTTTATATTACCCTCTTTGTCTGAGGGAACAATTCATCTTTTTGGTTTTTAACTAGTTTATAACTAAAGCTTGAAGTTAATCCCCTTCAGGATGGTACTAATCATAAACCACTTGACTCATAAGCTTTTATTTTTTTGGCTAATTACACCCAGTGCCTTTATTCACAACATTTGTTCCTCGTGGAATATTAAATCCACATAAGATATTTCGTTATTGATTGGCTTGGAGGACCCTAGTTCTGATTGGTTTAAATCCACATATGACCTTAAGTCCTTTATCCTTTTTTTCTTCGGGGGTTGATTTAATTTTTGTCCTAATTTTTCTTGACTATTCCCATGTTGATGATACGAAGGAGTCGCAACCTCTTTCTCTTTACAAGACAATGGCGGCAGCTGTATATCCCTACAGAGCTGATACCTTGCTCTTTGGGGATATTTCCTTACTTCATAAGGGTTTCCATCTTTCCCTTGACCTCTTCCTTTCGGCTCATATGAAATGATTTTTTAGGCTTTCACGATCCGTTGTAGTCTACAGCGAATCCTTTTGTATTTGGCTTCCAATTTTCTTCTCTCTTATGGGAAAATATTAATGAATCTTAAGGTAAGAAAAGGAATGGAGGTTTAAGCCCTCCCTCTAGCGCCAAAAATATTAGTCTAATTTATGGTTAACACCCAAAAAAAAGTTCAACCGCAGTATTCCCTGAATATAAAATGAATGAACTAGGCTTGAGTATTATTCTCGCCGTTGATCTCTCGTGGAAACACTTTTGTAGAATTCCAAAAGCAAGTTCCTGTAGAAAGTAAAACTAATCATAAGTTTCTCTTGATTTTTGAAGGGATGAATCCATTCATATTGTGACTTGTTTATTGGCGTTTCCTTTAAGGTTTCATAGCTGCGCTTTCGGGCTTGCCGTAGGAGAATCGTAAAAATCGGCTTCACCGGGGTCTTTCAGAGGTACTATATCTTTGACTTTCCTTGATAAAATTTCCCATAAACATAGGGGAATGCGATATCAGCTCTTTGTAGGATCAAACTGTCATAAATGCCTATGAGACAGGTTGTCCTAGATCGCTCTCTAGGGATCTAATTGGATAATTTGACTGAGGCATCGAACCGTAGGTATGTTTAAGGACCTTACGTGCCATTAACAAGGAAATCCTGATAAGGTCTTGGCCTATTTTCATAATTAATAGATGTAAGGTCCTAACCATATCTCATAAGGATTTCTAGTATGGCCAAATGAGGTTGCTTAGGTTGGCTATTTTGATTCTGTACAACTCAAGAATTCATCCTTGCAATGTTAGTGTAGAATAACAACAATTTCTTTAACTATACAGAATTTTATCATGGTTACCTCTAGATCTCGATAAAATCTCTTTATTAAGAATTTCTAGAATTACATACACTTTTTCCTAAATTGATTTACAAATTAGGGTTTCACTCTGCAATTTTGAATTACAAATTTTGGAAATGAACTGAATGTCCCGATCTTGGATCCTTAGGGTTCTATTTATAGGTTCGACCTGGTCCTTCTTCAGGTTGGCTAGATTCGCTTCGTCCATCCGGTAGGGATGTATCTGAAGGCTCTGCAAGATCATCCCCATCTTTCCTTACAAAGGGACCGATGTTACTTGTTAACGCTTTCGTGAGTCATCTTATGAGAGTGTAAATCTTTAGATGACACTGAAGGAAGGATGCGACTAGCATTCCCAGCTCTTCCTTTTGCTTTTGAAGCTTTAGTTGGTGGAATGACCTAAGTTGTTTTGCTTATCCTCTTTAAGATGGCCGAAAGGAGTACCAGACCCATGCTTTTTACATTGGGTGATGATAAATCTAAGGCGGATGCCCTTCATGTTACACCGAAATAGGCTTTCTTGCTTGAAAGGGGTTCCCTTGATTTTCCCTTTCTAGACTTCGTAGGATAATCCCGTAAGCTTGGTTTGTCTTCTTTGATGGCAGCTGACTCTTACGCCCCTTCACCTTTGTTCTCACTTTTGTCCTTTCACGGTTATTTTTAGGGCTAACAGATCTCTTTTTTGCTTTACGAGAAAATGGCTATTTATGCTTATTTGTGTTTTATGTTGAATTTGTAGCCTAGTTTGTTTGTAACAAATAGGCTATTCTTGTCTCATTAGCGATAAATTGCCTCTTCATCTAAATATTCTCATGGCAATAAAGTGAAATTTTAATCAAAATTTAATGATCTATATCACTAATTAATAATAAATAGATCATGCATAAACTAGATTTTGGTTTCATTTCTATGCCATATTTCATGATTGGAAAAAGTAGGATTAGATGTATATTACAGTATGATGGTTTAATTTTTGTTCACTAATAACACAAATAGGTCATGCTTATGATAAACACATCACTAATCTTACTTAGATTAAAAAGAGACCGACATTTGATTTTATATTGATATATGTGAAAAATAAAAAAGTAGATTTTCCCCTAATTTATTTTAATCATAGTTTTTAATCTCGACTTTTCTTAATTTTAGTTTTCTAGTTTCTAGCAAATCACAATCCCAAGTTTGGTTTAATTTGATTGAGTATAATTTTAAATTAATTATTTCTCTAAGGATCGACTTGTACTTGCCACATCTAAATTGTATGCCAAACATATATGGTTTATTACAATTCACGCGATGAATTTCTATAGAAAAATCCATCACGTCGAACAAGTTTTTGTCGCCGTTGCAAGAGAAAGTTTACTACTTTTTTTTTCTACTCTTTAGATTATTATTTAATAATTTTCTGTTAATTTAAAAAAATATTGTTTTATTTTGTAGTTTGTTAGCTTTGTACGTGCAAATGCATTTGTGTAGTTGTACATTCGTTGTTTGTGTTTATGTGTTCACTTTCATTTATTTTTCTTATTAAAAAAAGTGATAACTGTTTGTGCATCAAGTGTTGTTCACTGTGCACTTTCTTTGTTCCTTGTTGTTTAAGATTAGTTTTTTTTTTTTTTTTTTTTTTTTTTTCAATTAAGTTTTTAGGTCATTTTCTATTTCCATTTTAAAAAAAATTGAGAGAGAGTCTTGCATTTGAATTTAATTTTAGTTTGCATTTTTTTTTTTTTTTTTTTTTTTTTACATCTTCTTTTACATCTAGTGTTTCATTTTCTATTTTACAAAAACTTAAAACCCAACAAAGAAATTACATTCATTTCATTTTGTTTTCACTCACATCCTTATTTCATAGTCATGCTTCTTGATTCAAACTGCCTCTCCTACACTACGAATCCACAAGCTAACTTCCGCTCTAGCCGACCATACAACATATCACTTCCGTACATAGTTTAGACCTGCAATCCACATTCACCTATATTCACTCTCCCTCTGCTTCATACAACCCTTCAACAGCAAGAACCACACAACTCCTACCTCGCCTCCAGCACTTTCCGACCAAGACCACAACTTAACTTCTTCCCATACACAACTTCTTCGTCACTTCTGCACTAAATATAACTAACCATCTCCTCGCTATACCATCACTTAAACTGCCCCAGCAAACAACTCAAGTAAACTGCCAAACACCAACATAAACTGATCACTACCTTGCTGCTCGACCACCTTCATCATCAACACTACCTCTTTTTCTCCCGCATATATGCTAGAATTAACCACACTTCTCTATCATAACCATCTCCATCGGCTTCCTTATTCTCTCGATCGCTCGAAACAACCCACTAAGTATAAACAACACCCACAACCATCAAACTACATTCATCGCTTACCTTGCCTTCCTACTACCTTACAATCTTATCGTTGCATCTTCTCTTCCATCCTAATCAAAGCTCATGCCCTACACTACAACCAAACCATCAACTCCATACTGCTAAGTGCCAACCTTCACAAAATCTGCAACCCTCTGAATCCCAGCTAATCTCCACCCAAAGAATATCAAACTACCTCGCAACTACCTTCACCCAACTACCTCGTAAACAACCAATGACCTCATCTCGTCTCAAATTAAATGAAACCCGACTCAGTCCTATCATAATCTTCAACAATCGTAGTAGCTTGACTTAAAGCATCGATTTTTCCCCTTAGGCAATTTTGCATTTTCCAATTTTGAGTAATGGAGAAAAGGGAGTTTAGGGTTATTCATTTGGTTAGGTAGCAGGTTGAATTTCATTTGTTTAGGCTACTAGGCCTCACGTTTTGATTTGCACGAGTTAATTTTTTTTTAAGTTTTTTAATCTCTAATCATACATATCCACGCAGTAAAACTGATATATATTTAAAATCACACACACCAAACTGTACATACCAAAACCATATAATATTATAAATTCTATAACACTACCAACACTTATAAAATATAAATTTATTCAAATATAAACACACATACGAAATACACTAACTCACGCCCATACATAAATTTACAAAACACACTGAAATGAACACACACCCGAACAACCACATATACTAACTCAACACAACAACTCACACTCTGCACACATACATATCCACGCAGTACACACAAATGTATATATTAAAACACACACTCACACAATACACTAAAACACACAGTAGCCTTATAACGTTTAACACAAAATCTAAACACACACACGCAAGTAAAGAAGGGACACATACTTTTCACTACACACGGTTTCACGCATGGGTTCGGATGGCAGGGGAAGTCAGGTGTGAGGTCAACGGTTCGGCTGCATTCATGGAGAACGCTAAGGAAGGCTGCTGCGGTTTCAGGGAAGTCATCGGTCTCGAGTGCGGACCGTCGGAGCTTGGTTTGGCCGCTGCTGAGATGTGGTGGAGGGCTGCTCAGCTTGGATTGAACATGGCAAAGGGTGGACGCGGTCAGAGGAGTGGGCGGAGAGGCTTGGGGAGGCATGGTTCAACATGCTTTTTGCGTGAGATTGGAGGAAGTGGGTTCGGAGCAGCTGTGATTTCATTGGGAAGAAACGGAAGGAACTACAGCTGTTTCTTTTTTTCTTATATACTACAGTTTACATGAAAAGGTGCCTTGGGAAGAACGGTTTTGAGATGAGCGAAAGGAAGCGTTGAAGAAAAGAAAAATTGTTTGCAATTCAAAATGTTGAACGGCATTTGGAAAGGAAAAGACATTTATTTTATTTTAAGTGAAAGTTGCAATAGATGCATGGCAAACAAAAACATTTGGAAATAAAACAAAAAACAAAAACAAAAGGGTGCATGCATGTATTGAACTCATGGAAATGATAAGAGCTTTGGAATTGAAATGGAAGGGCATCATTCACACATGAATGTAATGCATGGAATGAAATAGTAACATGCTATTAGGAATAATAAGAAAATGACGTGCATGGCTTTCAACATAAAAATATTTATTAAAGTGTCCATTTTCTACTCTTTTAGAAAACAAAAACAAAAATAAATAAATGAATGTTTTAGTAAAATAAAATGACAGGTTTTGCATACCCAAAATACCTATAAAAATTTGTAAGATCCAAATAGGGACACGTCGAACTCAAATAGCTTTGCTTCAAAAATAAACTGCACAGTCTTTTGGTAATTACAGCGCGAACCGTGCATCGAAACTGACAAATAAATATACTTTGGAAATCAGTGCGATGAGACGGACACAACGATATATAATTTGCAATGTCAGGATACTCCGTTCAAAAAGTCATTACGGACCCCTCTTAAAAAGAAAAATGACACGAGAAAACAATTAAATGGAGGTCAAAATGTCCGAATTTTACAAAATGAAATTTACCGTTGGATTCGTGACAATGAATAGAATATTTTTCGTGTGTGTCTGAACTGGTTTCAGAGAGATTACAAAATTATTAAAATTTGAACTGATATGCGCAGCTTTGCACTGAAAATTGCGTGATCGACAAACATTCAAATTTTTCGACGAAAATAATTTCTACGCTATGTTTGCTTGGACACATCTCAAATATATTTTTTCCAGATTTTTATTTTTATATTACATTTTCATTTTTATTTGAGATATATCGATTGACGCTACCGCAAATAATCGTCAGAAACTAATTCAACGAAGTGACTAAAATTTAACGTTTTCAATATAAAATTATTTAAATCACTTCTAAATGAAAATAATAAAATATTAAAGATAAACGTTTCATTATAAATCAATTTCATGTTTTAATTTTAATTCAGATTCAAAAATAGTTATAAAAGTACAAACAAACGGAGCTTTAAACGAATAAAATGAAATAAAAATCAAAATTTAAATTAAATAATCAAATAATATACACTTAAAATTCTGGGTTGTTACAATATGCCTAGGAGTTCACCCAATATATGCAAATATAACTACAGAAATTGTCACACTTCTAGTTATACAAACACCACATACACATTGTAGCCAAATGCAAATATGAAATATAGCCAATTAATCAAATAAAAGCTCTTTCAATACTTTTGATTTACGGTCCAAAGAGAGTATTGAAAAGAAATGGATTAAATTTATTTTCGTAGCACAATGTTTTGACTATATATCCAAATCGGATTTATTTCCAAAGTAAAAATAATAGTTGAGTTTAAATGCTTATACATTAATCAACAAAAGGCTTTGAAATAATTAAGAAGCATATGTGCACATGCTAAGTGGATTACTGGGAAAAGTAGCTAACACCTCTGAACGATGAATGAAATTTCACCAAAGGAAACTCTTTAACTTGGAAATAATTGAATCTAGAATAGTGAAAATGTCCTTACTTTAACGTGACATCTTAAAGCTTATTAACATGCAAGATTTTTCCACTACAATATTAATTATCTTTAAAATCTTAGAAGTGAAATTGACATAAACTTTAGTTCCATCAACAACATAATACTATTTACTTTACTAAATATGATATGGGCAATTTTTTAATATCCTTATGTTTTCATGTTCGATGGATTTTCCGAGGTTATTATGTAAAATGGAATTAGAATATGTGTAGTGTTAGAAATTTTTTTCCATAAATACCGCACTTACCTCACAAACTTTTTTATGTACAATAAAGATAAAGAAGGAATATTGGCCTATGTATATGCAAATATAACTACATAAATTATCATACTTCTAGTTATACAAACACTACATACACATTGTAGCCAAATGCAAATATGAAATATAGCCAATTAATCAAATAAAAGCTCTTTCAATATTTTTTATTTACGGTCCGAAGAGAGTATTGAATAGAAATGAATTAAAATTTATTTTCTTAGCACAATGCTTTGACTATATATCCAAATCGGATTTATTTCCAGAGTAAAAATAATAGTTGAGTTTAAATGCTTATACGTTAATCAACAAAAGGCTTTGAAATAATTAAGAAGCATATGTGCATATGCTAAGTGGATTACTGGGAAAAGTAGCTAACACCTCTGAATGATGAGTGAAAATTTCACCAAAGGAAACTCTTTTAACTTGGAAATAATTGAAGCTAGAACAGTGAAAATGTCCTTACTTTAACGTGACATCTTAAATCTTATCAAGATGTAAGATTTTTTCACTGCAATATTAATTATCTTTAAAGTCTTAGAAGTAAAATTGACATAAACTTTAGCTCCATTAACAACATAATACTATTAATTTTACCAAATATGATATGGGCAATTTTTTAATATCCTTATGTTTTCATGTTCGATGGATTTTCCGAGGTTATTGTGTAAAATGGAACCAAAATATGTGTAGTGTTAGAAAAAACATTCCATAAATACCGCACTTACCTCACAAACTTTTTTATGTACAATAAAGATAAAGAGGGAATATTGGCCTATGTGATATTAACATAATTTTTTATTTATTACCTATTTTGTTATGAGATATTTTATGCATTTTAAAAATGTCAAAAGCAAATAAATTGATCTGTAACGGAAATACTGCGGTTGCTAACCAATAATATTAGAACTATCCAAACAACATATTGAACTGTAACGCCTTTTTAACTAACATAGAAAACAACATGGTTGTTTAATGATTAAGTATCACATCCCTGTTAGCAAATCTCTATTGCACTACATCTAGTGCATAGAAAGTTAAAAAGGAATAAAACCATTGCATATTGTTAACCCTCCTTTCGGCAAAAACGGTGCCTACGTCCACTTTATATGTATTGCTTTTGCTTTATAGTACAAGTATAATGCTTTTTCTGTTTGAAGAAAAGTGAGAGATGATAAGTTTTTAGAGAATAAAGCTTAGAGTGCTTCAGCCTCTAGAGTTCAGGAGAGGTCCCAAAAAGGTTCTTTTCCTCTTTGAGCTTTGAGGTATTTATAGGTGGAGATGGCGACTTGGGCTGTTGTGACGTGGCCCGGCCTTTTCGGGAAAGCTTAGATGCATGGAGTCCATTCTTTGGTTGGAAAAGCGATTGGAAGACTGATTCCACTATTCATAAATAGTATCCTCGGAAGTTGTGGCCTACATGGCATCCATGGTGAGGTGTATCAAAAGTAGAGCTTTGTCTGGATGTGGTTGACCGCCTTTACTACCTTGAAAGTCAAGCTAAGCATCGGAATAGCTCAGTTAAATATTTTCATGCTGGTCCGAGATACTTGGCCGATGCGCTTCATATGGAAGCGAGATATTCGGTCGATTGGAAGAACGATTCTTTTGGAGTGAGCTGTCAGCTGATGAGAATTGGCTCGGGTCAATGTGTGGCTGTTTCGGACTGAGCTTCTATTGGGCTTCTTGAGCACGATTTATCCAATTCGGTCGGTAGCGCATTTGGGCTTCGATCTGACCCGTTGCAGCCTTTGCCAAAAGGAGGGTTAACACATATTCAATATAAAGGTACTAAAACTCAAAATATAAAACTATAGTATTAAAGAAGTATCAGTAATAACCTTCACCTCCAGGTAACGTTTACCTTAATTTTCAACAAAGCTTTTCTACTGTCGCCATATGCCACAGTCACCCTCGAAGTCTCATGGCCTATAGTAATGTCATCAATTGTAGAATAAAAATCAAGTATTCTAATCGTATTCAAATGATTTTCATAATCACGGACTACAATTAGAAATCAAATTTTAATAGATGAAAATTAATGAATTTGTAAGTATAAATGAAATAAATATTTGTATGCAGAATAGAAGCCTACCGACAGTTGCTGACCGGTTAAGGCAGTCTATTGAAGATTCAAATTGCAACGTGTTCTGAAAATATATGAGAAGGATAAAATCAATGGTGAGAAAAAAAAAATACATTGTTGTATCTACTATGAGATGTATCCACCATGAGATATACATCACTTACTTGGCCTCTTCATTGTCTTCCCATTATTGTATCCACCATTTTCCGAACTGACGTATTCGGATTTGAATGAAACTAAAATAAATGCTATTTTATAGGTTGTGAGCATATTTGAACTAATACAAAATAACATGTAAGAAAGAAGTTTTAGAACATTGCATAGTATAAATATAAAGTGAATTTTACCTGTTTTCTAAATAGAATCTCTAAAAGGAAAAAGTAGCAACTATGGTTCTATAGGATTGAGAAAGAAAAGAGGAACCACTATATTGATATTAGTGGTACAGTACGAAATTTTAGCAGTTATTATCAAGGCTTACGGAACTCTAGCACATATTTGACCGAGGCAGCTAAAGTAAAGATGACTCGGTAAGAGTTTAAAAATATATTAGTTGTCCATTAATGCTTTTAAAAAAATATCAGGATTGATTAATGTATACAGTGAGATTTCAGAATTCTAGCATATATTGGCATCATGTTCTAGCACTGAATGACAATGTGAATAATGGCAATATGATTTCGTAATCCTTTCCTTTCCATAATATCCTACTCGATATATTCTTCTCTTGGTGATTAATGGAATATTTTTACATTTTCCTTCTTAAATTATCCACCAAGGATAAGCTTATGGGAAATCAATTGCCATTTAAATGTAATGTAAGTAAATGTTGAGGACATATCAAAAAGGGAAGAAAATCTAATGATTTTCTTCTTCTTTCCTAACTAATCGTGATTGATATATTCATCTCCCAGTGATTTATGGAACTTTTTTTTTATACTTTCCATCTTAGATTAATATATAGGCATTTCTCCTACAGCTTATCTCTTGAAATTAAGCAATGGAAAATATCTGTTTATTCATAGTATTATTTGAAATTAAGCAATGGAAAACATTCAATTGCTGACCGATTAATATATAGGCATTTCTGCTAAAGCTTATCTCTTGAAATTAAGCAGTGGAAAATCAATATCCGTTTATTCATAGTATTATTTGATTCCTTATTTACTTATAACTAATCACCAAGAATGAATATGTCGACTAGGAATTATTCATAAGTAATGGATATATTGAAGTCATATCAAAAAGGTAATATATGATTTATGAAACTTTTTTTTTTACACTTTCCATCTTAGATTAATATATAGGCATTTCTCCTAAAGTTTATCTCTAGAAATAATTGAATGTGATTTAAAATTATAGACAAAATTACTAATTATATACGTGGTATAAATAGTGTAGATATGTAATATTGTGACTAATTATGAATTTTGGTACTGTCAACTTACATTACACATAAGTTGTTTTACATGGTAAGTGATGACAAATTGAAAAGATCAAGTTACCTTATAAATTGTGTTTTTTTTCCAACATAGATAGGAACCAAAATGATATCGTAAAAAATTGGATAGGGATTAAATTAGTTTCCATCATAACACGTGCTTCAAAAAAGATTAGATATGAAATTTCATTGGATTAATTGATGCATTTCCCATGACATTTATAGGTGAATTATATGCTTTTTCTGAAAATAGTTTATGTATATTATGTAAATAAAGCATTTTTAGAAATATTTGAATAGACAAAATTATTAATTATATATGTGATAAGAAATCAAGTAAAGAGCAATAAAAAAATTATATTGTATGTTATATAAATAACAATGTTGGGTAGTTCTCTTAATGCATGAACATACAAAATTAGACAAAAAACAACAGCAGCATCATTTTAGATATTGTGTACTATTTCTAAATCAATGTAATGAAATAGGAAAACAATGCTATTATTATAAGAACAATTATGGTCATAGTCCTTAAAAGGAATACAATCTACATTTATATGTAATGCTTGGTAAAAAGTTTAGGAGACATTACAGGAATATCAATAAATCACCTAATAAGGAATTGATTTACTACACAAACTTGAAATCCAATAGAAATAAAATTATCTGAAGAAAAACGGAAACAAACCAAATTCAGGGAATTGTGATGGAAACAATGAGAATTTTTGAACAAAATTTCTTCAATATTTTCTTATATCGTTGGTAGAAAGACTGATATATGACTGTAATCTATCTATATAATAATTCCTACTAATCTTACCTTTGGTCCGACCTTGAAATACCGAAATTGCCCCTCGCTTTTTAAATATCACCTAATACTCACTACTTTTGGCTGTGTATAATTATATCCCTAAAACTATGCATGCAACCTTTCATAAATAATTTGACTGTATAAACATTTAATTATCCGATCCTTTCCACATTCCATTCCCTTTTACTATTGTGTTCTACCACCAGGTTTTAACCTATGATATTGACGCACCTTATTAAATGTTAACATTTGTTGCTTTCTATGATGTTAGATAACATGTAAGATAGCATGAAATGTAAGGTTTTTCGTTTTTAATTTTTCGAAATATTAAACTAAAAATCAGATAGTTACCAGTAAAATCGAGGATAATTATATTTATCATGAACTAAATGTTGATTGCAGATTTCACAAACTAATGAATAGGTAGTACATTATGTTATAGAATTATGTGACAATTGGTGACTGGGCATTACCATAAATCATGTTCATTGATCTTCTTAATAATTTCATGTTCTACTTTGATCTATCTATATAATAATTCCTACTAATCTTACCTTTGGTTCGACCTTGAAATACCGAAATTGCCCCTCACTTTTTAAATATCACCTAATGCTCACTACTTTTGGTTGTGTATAATTATATCCCTAAAACTATGCATGCAACCTTTCATAAATAATTTGACTGTATAAACATTTAATTATCTGATCCTTTCCACATTCCATTCCCTTTTACTATTGTGTTCTACCACCAAGTTTTAACCTATGATATTGACGCACCTTATTAAATGTTAACATTTGCTGCTTTCTATGATGTTAGATAACATGTAAGATAGTACGAAATGTAAGGTTTGCCATTTTTTATTTTTCGAAATATTGAACTAAAAATCAGATAGTTACCAGTAAAATCGAGGATAATTATATTTATCATGAACTAAATGTTGATTGCAAATTTCACAAACTAATGAATAGGCAGTACATTATGTTATAGAATTATGTGACAATTAGTGAGTGGGCGTTACCATAAATCATGTTCATTGATCTTCTTAATAATTTCACGTTCTACTTTGATTTCTTGATGACCCCTGCTGTAATGTGAATAAAAACAATTTCAGAGGATTTCTTGCTATATCCTGTATGAAGTTATATCTTTAAAATTTTATCATGTAACAATTTATGTGCTTTTACTGTTCTTCATACCATCAAAATAATTTCGCCATAATCATGTCATATTACCGAGAATTTACTTTCCTTCACTTTGATCAAGTATATTTGACTGATTATACTTTTAAATTAGGGATAGAAGAAATGACTGTTTATGGAAAGCAATCGACATCCTCAATCTTCTTATTGATTACCATGACATTCTTCATTTCATTTTATCTCTTAACAAAAACCTACCCTTTATATCTTGACCTACAATTAATGTATTAAATGACCTTGATAAATATGGGTAATTTGGGTATTTTATGGTCGAACCAATTAGTAATCATTAAAAATTAGTGGGAATTATTATATAGAAGTGTTACGAACCACTATAAAAACCGGTCGGTTTTACCAAAAAACATAAAATTAAAATGAAATACCTACATTTCAGTCCCAACAAATCTCTTTGAATTAGAACTTTTCACATACCACAACATGAAAGATGCCAAAATGGGGGGTGAGTTATTCATTTTTTTGGGTTGAAATTTAGAATATTACACTGTTAATATTTCAAAAATAAAACTATGATCGTGCATGTAAATCTTTTATTTTCATTCATTGTTTATTTTAACTAAACCGAAAAGAGCATAACAATCAAGGTATAATTTGAGTAAATTGTTGGAAATTAATTATTTTCATAATGATAACATTATATCGTTAAACCAAAAAATTGGATAAGCACCCAAAATGATGTTAAGATGCAAAGATCTTGCAGTAAATAAAAAAATAAACAAGTGAAAGCATGACCACAAAAGATTTGTATAGTAATTCGACTGTTTAAAAAGCACAAAAGATTTTTATAGCAATTCGATTGTTTATTAAGACTATGTCCACTTATTATATTTATTGATTGGTTGCAAAGATAACAAAGTTTTTTTTGGAATCAGAGAATGTCATAAGAACTAGTGGTGGATATAAGTCGTTGATAGCGCCTGACTAGGTAATTAATGTGAAGATATAGGAGTTAAAAAAGATGCAGCAAAGTAATGATAGTTGGTCCAAAAGATCTGCTTTTAGTTTCAATTTGGTCTGTACTTATAAGCATAAGAGAGTAGATGGGTCAGAAACTTGTCATCACCGCATGTTATCATGCATTCGGCTTAATACTACACATGAGATCCAAGTTATGTCAAGCTGTGCAGTTAAAGTGATTAGCGGATTCAATGTGATAGATGTTCAAAAAGTCATAGCGGTGACAAAGCGAGGAAATAACATGATATAACAGTGACTCAAAAATAGCAGGATATAACAAATGACTCCAAAATAGCACATATAACTTGTTTCTAATGTTTTTGCGAACATATAAACGATAACTAAATGAAAAGCTAACACTCAATTTACCTACAATAATACATTCTTAATTATAAATAAAAATATGTGTAAATATCTATTAATAAATGCAAAATACTATTTAACTTAATTAAATTTGATAAAATATTAGAATACTTCTGTTTCGAAAAATATATGTTAAAAATTCAATTAAAAAACTAACTTCATAATTTTTGTAATATATAAATTTCATTTTTCAATTTATTACTTTCATCAAATATATAACGAGAATAGCGTAATATAGCAGTAATAATGGGGTATATTGGGAAGAGCGGAATATAGCGGGGCTAAAGCGGAAGGGCTATATTAGAAGCTATTAGTGAAAAGTGTAGCGGTAGTTATCTGCTACGGGATATGACGAGGTAATAGTGGAGCATTAACTGCACAAAGTCAAGTCATCAATATGGATCGGTATCGAGTTTAATCCTTCGCTAATTTTTTAAAGCTTGTTTACTTAAAAAAAAAATCAAGTTTTGTAATTTCTTTTATTCATGGCCGAATTAAATCTATGGACACACACATATATTTGTATGCGTGTGTGTGTTATATATACACACACACACACACATATATATATATATATATATACACACACACAAAAATGTTGGAGAATGGAGATTTGATGACAACAACCTTATTTCAATATTAATTGATTATAAAATATATACTAACACTTTTATCTAGAATATATATATATATACATATATATACATATATATATATACACATATGCAGGACTTGTATACATGAATTATTACTGAAGACTGTACAGTTTAAAGATGTTAGAGATTCAGAATTCAGAGATGATTCAAGACTCATGAGTATTCAAGATTTCAAGAATTCAAGAAAAGTATAGTAATAGAGTCTAGTTTATGTAAGACTCTGAATAGCACTCCAGGTTCAAATTCAAATTTTGTTTTTCAATTTCTGATTTCAAATTCTATCCATCCCATATGTTAACATAGTCACTCTAGAGTCCGACTACTCAAACCAGCAACATCACCCCTAGAGTCTGACTACTCAAACCAGCAACATCGCCCAACATATGACCTGTTGAAAACATATCCTAATCTGTCATACTATCAAAAGACCATATAGCTGTCTCCTTTAATACGTAACCCCTAATATCGTCCTTTAAAACAGAAACACATAGACCCTCAACTAGACCATAGTCATGAATAACCCATCCAAAGTAATATAAAGAGAATTAATAATAGCCCCATAGACCCTCTCAAACCAATTTCTCCAACTCAAATAAAAATTAACTTATTATGGACAAGCTGACAATCACCACATCCACAACTACTAATAATGCTAGGTTTGAAAAAAAAAATCCAAAACAAGACAACTTGAACCAATCAAAAACTTTATAAAAACTATTCAACAGCCAGCTTAATAATCATAAGAAACCATCAAAACTTTTGTAATAACCCGTCTGGAATGGGCCTAAATTTCGACCCATAAAAGGCTCATCTAAACTTAGAGTCATTCTAAACGGGTCGTTGTTTCCTGTAAGGATTACATTTGCACAAATAATAATAACATATATTTCGAATGGAAATCTCACACAGCGAAAAGAGAAAATATAGTATTCAAATAAGATGCACCATTATTTCAAAATCTCAGAAATACAGTAGTCACAGTTATCTGTTCAATATATACAACAAATAGTTTGTTCTCATAAGATTCTAAAAGAAGTAAAGCAATAACTGCTAATAATAACATAACAACTTTGTCTTCTTCATCGGCTTCAATCATGACTTCATCCATGGCTTTTACCCCCATCTACTGACCTGTTGGATGTTAAGGAGAGGGGTAAGAACATAAAGTTTTGCGTGACTGAAATATAGTGTTACTTAATGTCCATACCCTATAATTTTAGCAGGTTACATATGTCAAGGTATGTCTACGCAGCACACAAGATTCACATAAACATAAGCATCTAACCAATGGGGTGGATATCCAAGTCAAATCGCCCATTAGTGTTTTTAGGGTAAAGACCCAATGAGGTGGCATTCTTGGTCACTTATGGCCCTATTAAAGATGGTTCTTACGATCTCTTATAACCCTGAGGCAGAGCCCTAGCCCTTTTAGACCCCGCCCTAGTACGTTAACGTTCTTAAGTCTATTCTCTCATTCGTAATATGAGAATTAGTACAGCGAACATTACAACATAACTGACATTACCTGTAGGAAACCTATGTCGCTTAGGACTTCCCTTAGATAGTTGGTGAGCATGCAATGGCCACATATCCTTCAATTATCAATCTATCCCTAGTTGAGCCCTTACAAGCTTCTAGAGGAAGTTGACAACTCTGTGAATTACCCTACTCCATTACTGTTTTATGCCTAACCACTTTTAGAGAAGGAGGACCCAAAGACCTACTTCAAATCTAGTAAGTGTGGGACCTATGACTTTGGTTCCTCTCCAAGGAATAAAACTTCGGAGGGATCCTAGTCCTAACCACTTAAGACTCAAACAAGATAATAAAAAGAGTCAACCATTTAAGACCTTCTCAAGGCGTAGTAAACCTAATTATTTTCACATGCAATAGACTTCTACACACACACACACTAGACCTCTCACATTAAACCGTACACTTGTAGATGCTGGATATATCAGTCGGTTCTGGGCAGACTTCTATTACAAGTTGGTTTAACCTCGTGTCTAGTGTACTAAGTTTATGAATTGCCCATGGCACCTAGACATATCACATTAGTTGGGCCTACTTGTGGTTGTTGGATTTGTCGGTCATGTTTACATTATTGAATATCCAAATCCCCCTAAGCATATCTATTCACATGACAAACTATTAAAAACATGAATATGCCTTAAGTGAACCATATTCCACTCCCAGATCTATGCAAAATAGAGAGAAATCTGTGGTAAAATTACAAGATCTGCAACAATCTTTACTTTCAAGCAAACTCCAATAATCCTCCTAACAATATACATATAAGAGGCATACAATAGAATCTTATACATATATGTTTATGATAAATTCTAGATTTCTAAACTTATGTAAATTAGAATAGTTAGAGAATCAAAATAGAGTTAGAGAATTAGAAGAAACCTTAACCTATTGTTTTATTTTTTTCCTCTGGAATTTAACAATGGTGGAGAAGCGGCATGGAGGTAGAGATGGAGAATGATTAGGGTTTTCATAGGGTGATAGGAGGGGTATATATAGCTGCTCGTGTGAGCATAGACTGTTGAATTAATTAGAATTAATCCAAGCCTTTGATTTATATATATCCTCTAGGAAAAACCCCAACCAGCTAGCTTTGTTGGGCTATCCAACCACCGATCAGTCAACTGGCGATCGACACCCCTTAAGGGGGGCGGTCGACCCTTTCGGGGCTGGAACACCTAATAAGGCTGCGCTGCGGAGCTGTTTATTTTATTTAATATGTTCCTTAATCTCTTTATGTTATTCCAAATATGCAATGTAACAACCCGTATTTTAATAACATGTTAAGGTAAGAAATCATGGTATAATTAAATTTTAAAACAAGAATCAAGGGAAACGGGTTGCGCCATTGCGTTCATCTCGAAATTCTTCTTGGAAACGAGTCCGAGTTTTCGAAAATCGGAGTCCGTATGACAGAGTTATGACCTCTAGAAGTTTCACGAATTTTCGGAATCAAAAACAGCTCAGAAATTCAAATTCAAATTCAAGACCCAGAAGCGGGCTGGGCGGTAAAATTCCCGCCCAGAGCCCAGGTCGACCAGGGGGTCGACCTGACCAGACCAGGTCGAACATAGAGTCAACCTGGGGGTCGACCTGGGGGTAGACCTGCCTCCCGAATGCACTTTTTGAACCAGATGCATCCTGATGTATTTGACCTCGTTTTCTGTCCAGATTCGACTGCCTAATCCTATATAAACAGCCTCCTAGCCTCATTCTCTTTACACCACTCTTCTCTAACCTTATGCTGCTCAAACTCTTGATGATCATGGCTTCTTCTTCTTCCTCTAAATTAAATTAAGATAAATTAAAATAAAACACGAAGACTAATTCTTGAAGACTACGGCTAGGAATTGCATATTGGAGATTTGCTTCTGCGATCAAATCAGAATTCATCGATTCAACAAATCGACGACTAGTTTCTAGATTCAACTTCTGCATCTCAATTTCTTAGACCACGATCTGTAAGTTCTAGTTACTTCGAGATTTAATCTTGTTAAATTTAATATGGACATGGAATGAAATGAAATTGGACCTAAGCTTGATTATCTATTTAGATCTGTTCTTGTCTCTTCTTGAATCTATGATTTTGGGTTATTTCTTATCGATTGAATCATGCCCATTCATGTTGTTGGACCTAGTTTATTATTCAAACGCTAGATTGTAACATAAATTCTTGGATCTTGACTTGTGGGAATATTTCTATTTGGGGCCTATTCATGTTAAAAATTGGAATTGGGCCTATGTATGATAATTGATTCACATCTATTCTAGTTTCCATCTTGGATCTTGACATTTGGGAATATTGCTATGAAACTAATTTGGGCCTATTCATGTTGTAAATCAAAACCTCTCATGTCCATAATATTGTCATGACCATGATGTTGAATCAGTTATTATTCACAAGTTTGGGACTATTACCTTATGTCAACTATTATCATGACTATCACCTTATTTTGCTAGACTTGAAATCCTAATGTTTGAGGCCGATATTCCATATGCCAGTAATGTTGTAATCATTTATCTCAAGTTATACCATGCTAAACTTGTAATCACTTTTGTCACCTTATGCCCGTCCTTTTTTATGTTATTCCCTAATTAGATTTATTTGTAATTTGGATCGATTCGAGTTTACGTGCGATGGGAATACGATTTGGGTAGATTAGGCAAAACATGAATTGGTTATGAACTTGAAAATTGAACGCTGTTATAACTTGAACCTGGATATGGACACGAACTTGACATCGACTTGACATGAAACTCGCCATGAAACTTGACACGAACTTGACATGAAACTTAAACATGGACATGACACTTAGAATGAACTTGAAAATGGCCAACTCGAGGTTGGGTTGAGTTTGCAGTGCAATTCTGCCCGGAACCACCCTGCAAATCCATTAACTGCAAATAATAGGATCCAATGTGAGTAGTTGGTCATATCGCGCTCAAAACCCGAGGTTCGACTGAGTTGTGGTGTAATTCTGCCAGGAACCGCCCGGCATAACCAGTGACCACAACATCAGGTCTAATGTGAGAGGTTGCGGTGCATTAATTTATTTTAATGCCACATGATAGGGTTAAGTCATGAACCGCTTGAATATACTTAACCAATTTGACACGATGATTTGATAGGGTTAAGTCATGAACCGCTTGAATATACTTAACCATTTTGACACGATGATTTGATAGGGTTAAGTCATGAACCGCTTGAATATACTTAACCAATTTGACACGATGATTTGATAGGGTTAAGTCATGAACCGCTTGAATATACTTAACCAATTTGACACGATGATTTGATAGGGTTAAGTCATGAACCGCTTGAATATACTTAACCAATTTGACACGATGATTTGATAGGGTTAAGTCATGAACCGCTTGAATATACTTAACCAATTTGACATGATGATTTGATAGGGTTAAGTCATTAACCGCTTGAATATACTCAACCAACTTAACACATGATTCGTAGGACTAAGTCATGAACTTGAACGACAACACTTAGCCAATTTGACATGACATGTAGGCAGGTTAAGTCACGAACTTGAATGACAACACTTAACCAACTTGACATGCTAGACTGATGGGGTTAAGTCTCGAATTTAAATGACAACACTTAACCTACTGGACGGAAACCCTAGTTATGCGGTCCTTTTCAGCAGTAACCCACTAGATGTATCACGGTACCCTAGAACTAGGCAGTGTGGGGCACGATTACTGGGCTGATTGTAAGCGACCAAAACGACGGCTGAGTTGGTGCGCCATTGTAGGTTCAGGCAGACTATGGTTGTGCACGTAGTCCGGAGTTGAAAAAGCAGGCATTGGGCACCAGTAGGTTTACACTGTGCGTGCATGATTCGTGTCGATGGTTGGCACCCTAGGGCTTGATACACCCTATGGTGGACCTAGCACAGGTAACTACATTCGTGATAGGGCCGTATGACACAGACACATGACGAGCTTGAACTTGTAGGGAGCCAATCGATCAATAGATCGTTTCGTGGGACCATGTAATGGGTCATTTCATGATATTGGGCAAGGGATCATTTCATAGTTAATACATGACACGGGTTGGGTTACTAGTACAGGTGGTAAAGGCCCATTTCTGTTTCTGTTTCTATTAGGGAGGTAAAAGCCCATTACTATTTCTGTTAAGATCGCCCTGTTTCTGTTTCCGTTTCTGTTCAGACATTAGGATAACACCTAATTCTGTTATACTAGTACTGGTGCAGAGAATGTTAAACATGCGATGCTATACGTAGTTTATCTGGTTAGCATAGTTTATCTTGTTACCGTAGTCTATCTGGTTAGCATCTTTTATCTTGTTACCGTAGTCTATCTGGTTAGCATAGTTTATCTTGTAACCGTAGTTTATCTGGTTAGCATAGTTTATCTTGTTATCTTAGTTTAACTTGCCTATCTTGTCGTCATCCTTATGTTTACTTTCAGTTTATACATGTCATGTTATCTTTACTTGTTTCTATGCTGAAAGTCACTAGGACTTACCAGTCTTTATGACTGACCCGTTTTCTTTCGCCTCTTTTTCTTCCGTTCCCCCCCTCCAGGTTGTCAGGGAGGAAACACTACTACTTAGTTTGGACTTCTTTTTGCTTCAAGATCATCACATATGGCTTGGACCTTTCTTGGTTATGGTTGCTTTACTGTTTTACTTGGGGAATGATTTATGACTATGGTTTTATGCTTCTTTACTATTGCAAGACAGATTTCGATGTAATGGGTTTAATGACATTTTGATGTAAAAGGCTTTAGACCTTTCTAGATTTTAAAGCAATGAAATTTGGTTCTTCTTCCGCTGTTTTATATGTTCTGTCTTGTAATATTTCTATGTATGTTTACCTAGATAATGCTCCACCAAAGCTAGTGCATTCCCTTTGTGAGTGACCCTAGCGGAGGTGGGGTGTTACATTTGGTATCAGAGCAGAAGGTCACCAGACTAGGCAAAAGTTTTTAAAACCTTTTGAAATTATTTTCAAAACCATTTACAAAGAAGCATTTTTCAAGAAAAGTTTTATTTTTAAAGGCTATTCCCCAAAGGCCATTAGCATTATCCTTTGTTTCCTTGTTTGAATCCCTTTTCCTTTCTTTCCTCCATCTGTAGTCACATTAGTTCCATCTGCGACTAATCTTATTTCAAGCTTTGTAGGGTTGTCGTGCGATGGAGGTAGTTCTCGAGAGACCTGTTAACACATTAAATAAGAGGGGATAAGAGTGGTTAAGGCGAATGAGGCTCAGAACAAGAAGGTAGAAATGTTTCTGTAGGAAAGTCTAGTTTATCTTTCTATCATGTTCGTACCCTTTTTTACTATGGTACATCACATCCTTTCTATTTCTGCTTCGATAGTTGAGTCTCTGCACCTTAGTACTAGCGTAGTAGAGGATCCCATTTTTTTTCTTCTCAAATCCTGTTGGGTAATCGGCTCATTTATTCATGACTTGTTTAGATTTGAGAATGTCTATGCTAAGCGTTGAGTTTAGAAGAAATGCTTATGTTTTTGGGCTACGGGTCGATTCTAGGGATGGAATGGTTATCCAGTAATGGTGTCATTCTTGAGTATGAAAAGAGGGTAGTTAGACTCTTGACTTGCCGTGGTAATACCCTCGAAGTCTAGTGTAACCCTTATGATTCTACCATGCTTAGTTACCTAGAATCTCTTGATACATTTGTTGATCCCGAGTAGTGTTCGCTACTAAGGTGGATGGTTCATTTCGCTTATGCATGAGTTATAGGAAATCACCTTAGTAAGTACATTTGGCAACATGGTTGACATCTGTTTATTTGCAAGAGATAATTCTTCTGCGTGGAATACCCTATAGTGAGTAAACGAGATCCAGGATTCACTAGTGAATTTTGGAGAGCTTGCGTGAAACCATGAGGACGTAGTTATGTTTGAGCCGAGTATACTAGAAGGAGAATAAGGGAAAGTGGGACAAGAGGCAATAGTGAAATGAGTTCCAACTCATATTTTGGAAACAAGAATTAAGAAGCTACGAAATTATGAAGTTAAAGACGGACAAAGCACAATGGAGCTAAGCTCAAGGAAATGCGACTTAGAAGATTGAAGACTAGATACGCGCATCATATCTCTTTTTAAGAGTATATCCTTGATCCCTCTTTTCCTATAGAGCTTACTTGCATGTTATCTTTTATGTATATCCTCTCGGTCCTATTCTCAATCTTATTTCTGTTGCAAACCCCATAAGGAGTATGACTCATCTGGTTGTGATATATGTTGGGGTTTGAGGGTGTCCGTTGGGTTGACTAAACTTTTTGGGCTTTATAGGATATGGGTTGGTTTTAGGAAGGGATTTCTTGCGACCTAAAGGGAGTTTATCATGCTTGGTTTCCTAGAATCATATATATTGGTTTTGGGGTGGTGTTTAGGGTACAAAGTTTTTCTTTACTTGCTTCTATCATTCAGCTATACCTTTAGGTAGGAACTAATGGATGTAAACATGTGTTTGAGACATGTTATGGTTGATGGTTGCAAGTGGTTGCAAGTTTTTGCTCGTGGATGCATGAACACACATTAGGCACTAGATCGGCTCAGTCACATCTCATATTGCATATGCATGAATGTTTATACTTGTACATGGATGGAAACTTGATATGCTATCATTTGGATGTTGCATATGAATGAATGTTTGTGCACTCATGTAGAGATTATAAAGTATGTTAGGAATTTGCATACATGTTGGACTCATTACACTAACATATTTTGCATTAAGGAGGTCTACTGAATCAGTAACCACCTGATCTTTTGCATTAGATAAGTACATATACACACGCTTTCTGCATATATTCATACAACATTAGAAATCTTTTAAGGACAATGGTTGCTTGTGAATGATGGTTGAGTAGATGAATGATGGATGGTAGGATACATTCTTCCTAACTTAGAGATTTCGGGGACGAAATCCTTTAAGGAGGGGAGAATGTAACAACCCGTATTTTAATAACATGTTAAGGTAAGAAATCGTGGTATAATTAAATTTTAAAACAAGAATCAAGGGAAACGGGGTGCGCCATTGCGTTCGTCTCAAAATTCTGCTTGAAAACGAGTCTGAGTTTTCGAAAATCGGAGTCTGTATGACTGAGTTATGACCTCTAGAAGTTTCACGAATTTTCGGAATCAAAAACAGCTCAGAAATTCGAATTCAAGACCCAGAAGCGGGTTGGGCGGGAAAATTCCCGCCCAGAGCCCAGGTCGACCAGGGGGTCGACCTGACTAGACCAGGTCGACCATAGGGTCGACCTGGGGGTCGACCTGGCCAGACTAGGTTGACCATAGGGTCGACCTGGGGGTTGACCATAGGGTCGACCTGGGGGTCGACCTGCCTCCCGAATCCACTTTTTGAACCAGATGCATCCTAATGTATTTGACCTCGTTTTCTGTCCAGATTCGTCTGCCTAATCCTATATAAACAGCCTACTAGCCTCATTCTCTTTACACCATTCTTCTCTAAACTTATGCTGCTCAAACTCTTGATGATCATGGCTTCTTCTTCTTCCTCTAAATTAAATTAAGATAAATTAAAATAAAACACAAAGACTAATTCTTGAAGACTACGGCTAGGAATTGCATATTGGAGATTTGCTTCTGCGATCAAATCATAGTTCATCGATTCAACAAATCGACGACGGGTTTCTAGATTCAACTTCTGCATCTCAATTTCTAAGACCACGATCTGCAAGTTTTAGTTACTTTGAGATTTAAACTTGTTAAATTTAATATGGACATGGAATGAAATGAAATTGGACCTAAGCTTGATTATCTATTTAGATCTGTTCTTGTCTCTTCTTGAATCTATGATTTTGGGTTATTTCTTATCGATTGAATCATGCCCATTCATGTTGGACCTAGTTTATTATTCAAATGCTAGATTGTAACATAAATTATTGGATCTTGACTTGTGGGAATATTTCCATTTGGGGCCTATTCATGTTATAAATTGGAATTGGGCCTATGTATGATAATTGATTCACATCTATTCTAGTTTCCATCTTGGATCTTGACATTTGGGAATATTGTTATGAAACTAATTTGGGCCTATTCATGTTGTAAATCAAAACCTCTCATGTCCATAATATTGTCATGACTATGATGTTGAATCTGTTATTATTCACAAGTTTGGGATTATTACCTTATGTCAACTATTATCATGACTATCACCTTATTTTGCTAGACTTGAAATCCTAATGTTTGAGGCCGATATTCCATATGCCAGTAATGTTGTAATCATTTATCTCAAGTTATACCATGCTAAACTTGTAATCACTTTTGCCACCTTATGCCCGTCCTTTTTTATGTTATTCCCTAATAAGATTTATTTGTAATTTGGATCGATTCGAGTTTACGTGCGATGGGAATACGATTTGGGTAGATTAGGCAAAACATGAATTGGTTATGAACTTGAAAATTGAACGCTGTTATAACTTGAACCTGGATATGGACACGAACTTGACATCGACTTGACATGAAACTCGCCATGAAACTTGACACGAACTTGACATGAAACTTAAACATGGACATGACACTTAGAATGAACTTGAAAATGGCCAACTCGAGGTTGGATTGAGTTTGCAGTGTAATTCTGCCCGGAACCACCCTGCAAATCCAGTAACTGCAAACAATAGGATCCAATGTGAGTAGTTGATCATATCGCGCTCAAAACCCGAGGTTAGACTGAGTTGTGGTGTAATTCTGCCCGGAACCGCCCGGCATAACCAGTGACCACAACATCAGGTCTAATGTGAGAGGTTGGGGTGCATTAATTTATTTTAATGCCACATGATAGGGTTAAGTCATGAACCGCTTGAATATACTTAACCAATTTGACATGATGATTTGATAGGGTTAAGTCATGAACCGCTTGAATATACTTAACCAATTTGACACGATGATTTGATAGGGTTAAGTCATGAACTGCTTGAATATACTTAACCAATTTGACACGATGATTTGATAGGGTTAATTCATGAACCGCTTGAATATACTTAACCAATTTGACACGATGATTTGATAGGGTTAAGTCATGAACCGCTTGAATATACTTAACCAATTTAACATGATGATTTGATAGGGTTAAGTCATGAACCGCTTGAATATACTTAACCAATTTGACATGATGTTTTGATAGGGTTAAGTCATGAACCGCTTGAATATACTTAACTAATTTGGCACGATGATTTGATAGGGTTAAGTCATGATCCGCTTGAATATACTCAACCAACTTGACACATGATTCGTATGGCTAAGTCATGAACTTGAACGACAACACTTAGCCAATTTGACATGACACGTAGGCAGGTTAAGTCACGAACTTAAATGACAACACTTAACCAACTTGACATGCTAGACTGATGGGGTTAAGTCTCGAATTTAAATGACAACACTTAACCTACTGGACGGAAACCCTAGTTACGCGGTCCTTTTCAGAAGTAACCCACTAGATGTATCACGGTACCCTGGAACTAGGCAGGGTGGGGCACGATTACTGGGCTGATGTAAGCGACCAAAACGACGGCTGAGTTGGTGCGCCATTGTAGGTTCAGGCGGACTATGGTCGTGCACGTAGTCCGGAGTTGAAAAAGCAGGCATTGGGCACCAGTAGGTTTACACTGTGCGTGCTTGATTCGTGTCGGTGGTTGGCACCCTAGGGCTTGATACACCCTATGGTGGACCTAGCACAATTAACTACATTCGTGATAGGGACGTATGACACAGACACATGACGAGCTAGAACTTGTAGGGAGCCGATCGATCAATAGATCGTTTCGTGGGACCAAGTAATGGGTCATTTCATGATATTGGGCAAGGGATCATTTCATAGTTAATACATGACACGGGTTGGGTTACTAGTACAGGTGGTAAAGGCCCATTTCTGTTTTTGTTTCTGTTAGGGAGGTAAAAGCCCATTACTATTTCTGTAAAGATCACCCTGTTTCTGTTTCCGTTTCTGTTTGGACATTAGGATAACACCTAATTCTGTTATACTAGTACTGGTGCAGAGAATGTTAAACATGCGATGCTATATGTAGTTTATCTGGTTAGCATAGTTTATCTTGTTACCGTAGTCTATCTGGTTAGCATCGTTTATCTTGTTACCGTAGTCTATCTGGTTAGCATAGTTTATCTTATTACCGTAGTTTATCTGGTTAGCATAGTTTATCTTGTTATCTTAGTTTAACTTGCCTATCTTGTTGTCATCCTTATGTTTACTTTCAGTTTATACATGTCATGTTATCTTTACTTGTTTCTATGCTGAAAGTCACTAGGACTTACCAGTCTTTATGACTGACCCGTTTTCTTTCGCCTCTTTTTCTTCCGCCCCCCCCCCCTCAAGGTTCTCTGGGAGGAAACACTACTACTGTAACAACCCGTATTTCTGATAACCTGTTATATCGTAAATCGAGGCAGAATTTAA
Organism: Allium sativum; assembly: GCA_030737875.1. NCBI lineage: Eukaryota > Viridiplantae > Streptophyta > Magnoliopsida > Asparagales > Amaryllidaceae > Allium > Allium sativum. The sequence goes on along the minus strand of CM060920.1, from coordinate 565,153,315 downwards.
TTTATAAATCTGAATCAAGGGAAACGGGCTATGCCATTGCGTTCGTCTCGGAAAAATACGCGATATAGAGTCCGAGTTTTCGAAAATCGGAGTCCGTATGAAGAAGATATGGACGAACGAAGTTAGGTAGAAAAACCGAAAACAAGCCAGAATGCACTGGCGCACTTGTGAAGTGCGCCAGCACAAAAATACACTGGCGCACTTGGGAAGTGGGCCCGTGTCGAGCCAGAAACCTGCACAGCTTTCTGGCTTGACCCTGGCTGGCTTGGTGCACCTGTTTTGGTTCTCTGGTCTGTTCTGCTGGCCTATGACGATTTTTGATGGTTTAGATCTAAACTAGGGTTAATCCTATGGCCTAAACTAACCTAAACTTCTATAAAAGGACCCCTAAACCTAGCCTAAATCATCATTAATCAACCCTACAACTAAACTATGGCAAAATAAATCCTCTCATGGCCTCCACTCTCTTCATACAATTCCTAAATAAATTTCTATGAGATTTTCCATGCATACAAGTGTTTTCAAACTTGTATGAGTGTCATTAGCTTGCATTCAAGTCAAGTTTCCATATTTACATCATAAAGCAAGGGTTTTGATCATTTTTGCTCAAGGGTTTTTCTATTAGAGCTTGCATTTTGGGTCTATTTGATTGCATAAGGGCTTTGTCATATTTTTGTGTCTTCATAAGCATTGTAAGCCTTATTCTACTTTCATACTTAAACTCTAAAGTTAAATGTATGATATGCAAGATTGATATGTTATGATATGCAAGTTTATGATGTTATGTTATGCAAGTATGCCATGTTATGATATGCAAGTTTATGATGTTATGTTATGCAAGTATGCCATGTTATGATATGCAAGTTTATGATGTTATGTTATGCAAGTATGCCATGTTATGATATGCAAGTTTATGATGTTATGTTATGCAAGTATGCCATGTTATGATATGCAAGTTTACCATGTTATGCTATGCAAGTTTGCCATGTTGTGATATGCAAGTTTATCATATTATGTTATGCAAGTTTGATATGCAAGTTTGTCATATATGCAAGTTATGTTAGGCAAGTTTGGGTTGATCATTTTGTTCATGTTATCATGTTATGCAAGCTTATCTTGGGTTTATGAACATAAAGCTTCAAGCTTTATGCTAAAGGTTGCATTTTGGCAACATGTAAGTTATCATATCTCTTATGATAACTTGCATGTGAGGCTAAATGCGAACTTATGGCCATTTCTACATGTCATTTATCACCATGTATCACCAATATGCTAAATTTGGTTTTATGCATGCTTTTGAGGCCTAAAAATGTAATATGCAAGTATATGAACACATGTACACTTCATATGCCACCATGTTGAACTTGTGGCTTCAAAACCTTTATGTCATGATTATGCCAAGTTCCCTCTTTCTATCCTTTATGCGCTATTGCGATATGTAAGCGATGGGATTGCGTTTGGGGTTGAGTAAACTTAAAAGACATAAAAACATAAGCTTGGGAATTTACCTATTAAGTTAGGTCTACCCTTTGGGAATTTACCTATTAAGTTAGGTCTACCCAAATGCTTGAAAACTTGTAACATGTTTTGGAAACATGATGGACATGACACTTAGAAAAGATAAGTGTGACCAACTCGAGGTTGGGTTGAGTTTGTAGCGTAAACCTACCCGGAACCGACCGGCTTAACTAGTTGCTACAAACAATAGGACCCAATGTGAGAAGTTGGTCATGTTGTACCTTGAACCCGAGGTTAGACCAAGTTGTGGTGTAAAGCTACCCGGACCCGCCCGGCTTAACTAGTAACCACAACGAGGTCTAATGTGAGAGGTTAAGGTGCATTAAATTAATTAATGTTACATGATAAGGTTAAGTAAATTTGATTTATGACACTTAACCAATTTAACATGAATGGGTAGGTTAAGTGAAACCGGGCTTGATTTCTTAATGACACTTAACCGAAAAATACGACTAGTGGTTAGGGTTAAGTTAACCTACACTTAACCAATCTGAACTCGGTAATTTAACGGGGTTAAGTTGAACTATACTTAGCAAATCCAACTCAGTAATTTGATAAGGCTGAGAACCGATTGGATACCTGGTCTGGATAAACTAACTTGATTGATAAATTAAACGAACCTGTTTTGCGGATCTGTAGGACCCACACCAAGTTAGGCAAGTTTGTAAATCTGTTATCTGATCCGTTAGTCTGAAAACTGATCGTCTGAACCTGGTATGTCTGAACTCTGTTAATAAGTTAATCTGAATCTGATAGTCTGGGGACACAAGGGGGAATACTTGTGTCATCTGTTGTTTGGGACCCATATTAGTCAGTAACCCTTTCTGGTATCAAAACTTTGGCCCAACTGTAGGTAGGGTCCGGGCACGCTTACTGAACTAATTATAAGTGGTTCATTCTGATAATGGCGATGGGTGTTGATGGTGTGTTCCAACCGGGTCATGTGCGTGCATGGATCCCGGTCTGCCTCTGAGGATGTAAGACGCTGTGACATCTGTAAATATGCCTGTGCCAATTGGTTGCCACTTTAGGGAGTGATACACCCTATCGTGGGGCCGACATAGGGTATTTATGTATTAGGGAGCCGATCGCTTGGGTAGGATTTAGGGTACACTTAGCTCTGTCTGATTCTGTTGGTACCGTCTGTTTTGTTGGGTGGTAACACCCGTCTATTTCTGCGTGGTACCGTCTGTTAGGGTGGTAAAGGCCCACTACTAGTGTACACCTAATTGTAGTATTCCGTTTCTGTACTTTATCTGTTAGGGTGGTAAAGGCCCATTATTGTTAGCATTCCGTTTCTGTACTTTATCGGTTAGGGTGGTAAAAGCCCATTTTCCCCGAACTCTATCTATGGGCCATTCTGTTCCGTCCTGTTTTGATGTAGACATTAGGGTAACACCTAATCCTGTTATACTAGTATTGGTACTAAGAAGTTGGATCTTGACTTAGGTCAACACCTGATATTGGGCCAAGTTTAGGCCAAGGGATAAATTCTTGTTTATACATGACATGTTAGAATGCTGGTACACCTGTGGTGAAAAACTTCACCTTGATTATGTGATGACTCCTTTGAATTATCTGTTAAATATTCACCATGCTAGTATGTAATTATCCTTATGTTCATCCCTGCTTCTCATGCCAGTTAACTTTATCAGTTTACATTGATTGTAGTAGGGCTTACTCAGTCTTTTTGACTGACCTGTTTTCTTTCGCCTCTTTTCTTCCGTTCCCCCCCCAGGTTCTCAGGGAGGGAATATTGGAGCATAGCTGGATTTCTGATCGCTTGCTTGTGGGATCTTAGCTCGTGTACGGTCTTGACATGAAGCTAGCTATGGTTATCACTTATTTTGGGGATAGTACTTGTGTATTCCAGTTTTTCAGTGATGTTGTTTTTATCTAGACTTGTTTATTTGGAAAGTTGACATTATGTTGTACCAGACTTGTTTTGAAATGGTTTAAAATCTTCCGCTGTTTTATCCATGTTATTTACTCTGTTTACATATATACATATGTTCTTGTTCTGCCTTGATATATCATTATGCATGTTTACCTGATTCAAACGCCCCTCCAAAGTCAGAGTGCTTGCAAGAGTCACCCTGGCGGAGGTGGGGTGTTACATTTGGTATCAGAGCATATGGTTTACGAGAAGGAACAAAAAGGTTTTTAAAACTTTTGGAAAACTATTTTCAAAACCAAGTATAAAGTATTTTCCAAAGAAAAGTCTAGTTTATTTTAAAGGCTATTCCCCAAAAAGCCATTAGCACAATCCTTAGTTATCTATTCTTAGTTCCCTCGTTCTGAATCTATCTTTTCCTTCGTTTCAGTATGACAGATAACTTTGTTATCCCAGAGGGAGTGCAAGTTCCTGTTTGGTATAGGAGACTTATGGAGGCTAGGGCGACCGAAGCCGGCCCCGCAAATGTTACTCCTCCTCCGGTGGTTAATGTTCCTCCTCCTCCTGTCGCTGAGGTTCCTCCTCCTCCTCCCCCTCAGCATCCTCCAGTAGAGTTCACGAAGATTTGCAAGGACTTCAAAGCAATGGGTGGCAAGGACTTTCTAGGTACCGAGACTTTTGTAGAGGCCCGGAATTGGTTGAAAGAGACCGAGGATTTATTTGCTATCTTTGGGTTAGACGATCAGAGGAAGATCTTGTTGGCGGTTTGGCTTATGAAGGATGAAGCCGCTTATTGGTGGGAAGTCACCAATGGTACTAGGCCTGTTGAGACTTGGGCCGATTTCAGGACAAGATTCGGGCTTAAGTTTCTGTCTTCTGCTGAAGAGAATTTGCAAATGGAGAGGTTTATTGCTTTGAAGCAAGGAGACATGTCTGTCAAAGAATATGTGAACAAGTTCAATCAGTTAGCTCGTTTTGGCTTGGATATGGTGAGTACTACTCAGAAGAAGGCTCTTCGTTTTGCTAGAGGATTGAATGAGCCGTTACAGGAGTTAGCTATGTCTCATGTGCCCATGGGGGCCACGTTTGAGAGTTTGGTAGATATGGCCCTACTCAATGAAGAGAACAAGAGTGCAAAGAAGGAGGTCAAGGTGAATGAGCCTCAGAACAAGAAAACGGGGCCCAAAACGGAAATGCAAAAGAAGGAGGAGAAGTCTGAGGATAAGAAGGAAAAGAAGTGCTTTACTTGTGGAAGCTCAACTCATCTAAACAAGGATTGCAGAAAGAGGAAGGGCACTTGCTTTAACTGTGGAGAGATGGGACACTTCACTAGGGACTGCCCGAAGAAGAAAGGGACTACATCGGAAGGAACGGTGAATACTTGCATGGCGAGTGAATAGATTAAAGCTAGAATAATTTGTCTGTAGGATGATTAATTTTCCTTGTCTGATTTTCAGTTTGAAACTCTTTTTCTGGTATTTTGATTCTGTAATGGAAACTCGGTACTTTAATGCTAGTCTTGCTTCTGATCTGGTAATAGTCTCAAACTCCCTGAGAGTTATAACTCATCTGTTTGTGATAAATTGGGGTTTGAGAGTATCTGTGTTGGGCATGAGGGTGACTATGACGAATACATTCTGGGTTTCTACCATGCTTAGTTTCCTAAGAATCATTTGGGGAAATCTGATCTGTACTAGTAGTCTGTAAGTATATATACCAAGTTTTTGTTTTATCTATACTCGCTTCCATCACTCGACTGTATCTTGTTGAGATAGGAATCCTATGGATGTAAACATGTGTTTGAGACATGTTATGTTTGATGGTTGCAAGTGGATGCAAGTGGTTGCTAGTGGTTGCTCGTGGATGCATAAACACACACTAGGCACTAGATCGGCTTGAAATACACTCTCATATTGCATATGGACGTGTGTACATTATCAATTCTTATGGTTGCAAGATGGTTAATTCAGCACATGGATGTTGCATATGGACGAATGTTTGTGCACACATATAGTATTATATGATTAGGACTATTTGCATACATAATGGATTCATTTCACTAACATACTTTGCATTGATGATCTTTGCATTAGATAAGAACATATACACACACCTTTTGCATATGTTCATACCGCATTAGAATCTTTAAGGATAATGATTGCTCGTGAATGATGATTTGAGTAGATGGATGATGGATGGTAGGATGCGTTCTTCCTAACTTGAAGATTTCGAGGACGAAATCCTTTAAGGAGGGGAGAATGTAACAACCCGTATTTCTGATAACCTGTTATATCGTAAATTGAGGCAGAATTTAATTTATAAATCTGAATCAAGGGAAAGGGGCTATGCCATTGCGTTCGTCTCGGAAAAATACGTGAAATAGAGTCTGAGTTTTCGAAAATCGGAGTCCGTATGAAGAAGATATGGACGAACGAAGTTAGGCAGAAAAACCGAAAACAAGCCAGAATGCACTGGCGCACTTGTGAAGTGCGCCAGCACAAAAATACACTGGCGCACTTGGGAAGTGCGCCCGTGTCGAGCCAGAAACCTGCACAGCTTTCTGGCTTGACCCTGGCTGGCTTGGTGCACCTGTTTTGGTTCTCTGGTCTGTTCTGCTGGCCTATGACGATTTTTGATGGTTTAGATCTAAACTAGGGTTAATCCTATGGCCTAAACTAACCTAAACTTCTATAAAAGGACCCCTAAACCTAGCCTAAATCATCATTAATCAACCCTACAACTAAACTATGGCAAAATCAATTCTCTCATGGCCTCCACTCTCTTCATACAATTCCTAAATAAATTTCTATGAGATTTTCCATGCATACAAGTGTTTTCAAACTTGTATGAGTGTCATTAGCTTGCATTCAAGTCAAGTTTCCATATTTACATCATAAAGCAAGGGTTTTGATCATTTTTGCTCAAGGGTTTTTCTATTAGAGCTTGCATTTTGGGTCTATTTGATTGCATAAGGGCTTTGTCATATTTTTGTGTCTTCATAAGCATTGTAAGCCTTATTCTACTTTCATACTTAAACTCTAAAGTTAAATGTATGATATGCAAGATTGATATGTTATGATATGCAAGTTTATGATGTTATGTTATGCAAGTATGCCATGTTATGATATGCAAGTTTATGATGTTATGTTATGCAAGTATGCCATGTTATGATATGCAAGTTTATGATGTTATGTTATGCAAGTATGCCATGTTATGATATGCAAGTTTATGATGTTATGTTATGCAAGTATGCCATGTTATGATATGCAAGTTTATGATGTTATGTTATGCAAGTATGTCATGTTATGATATGCAAGTTTACCATGTTATGCTATGCAAGTTTGCCATGTTGTGATATGCAAGTTTATCATATTATGTTATGCAAGTTTGATATGCAAGTTTGTCATATATGCAAGTTATGTTAGGCAAGTTTGAGTTGATCATTTTGTTCATGTTATCATGTTATGCAAGCTTATCTTGGGTTTATGAACATAAAGCTTCAAGCTTTATGCTAAAGGTTGCATTTTGGCAACATGTAAGTTATCATATCTCTTATGATAACTTGCATGTGAGGCTAAATGCGAACTTATGGCCATTTCTACATGTCATTTATCACCATGTATCACCAATATGCTAAATTTGGTTTTATGCATGCTTTTGAGGCCTAAAAATGTAATATGAAAGTATATGAACACATGTACACTTCATATGCCACCATGTTGAACTTGTGGCTTCAAAACCTTTATGTCATGATTATGCCAAGTTCCCTCTTTCTATCCTTTATGCGCTATTGCGATATGTAAGCGATGGGATTGCGTTTGGGGTTGAGTAAACTTAAAAGACATAAAAACATAAGCTTGGGAATTTACCTATTAAGTTAGGTCTACCCTTTGGGAATTTACCTATTAAGTTAGGTCTACCCAAATGCTTGAAAACTTGTAACATGTTTTGGAAACATGATGGACATGACACTTAGAAAAGATAAGTGTGACCAACTCGAGGTTGGGTTGAGTTTGTAGCGTAAACCTACCCGGAACCGACCGGCTTAACTAGTTGCTACAAACAATAGGACCCAATGTGAGAAGTTGGTCATGTTGTACCTTGAACCCGAGGTTAGACCAAGTTGTGGTGTAAAGCTACCCGGACCCGCCCGGCTTAACTAGTAACCACAACGAGGTCTAATGTGAGAGGTTAAGGTGCATTAAATTAATTAATGTTACATGATAAGGTTAAGTAAATTTGATTTATGACACTTAACCAATTTAACATGAATGGGTAGGTTAAGTGAAACCGGGCTTGATTTCTTAATGACACTTAACCGAAAAATACGACTAGTGGTTAGGGTTAAGTTAACCTACACTTAACCAATCTGAACTCGGTAATTTAACGGGGTTAAGTTGAACTATACTTAGCAAATCCAACTCAGTAATTTGATAAGGCTGAGAATCGATTGGATACCTGGTCTGGATAAACTAACTTGATTGATAAATTAAACGAACCTGTTTTGCGGATCTGTAGGACCCACACCAAGTTAGGCAAGTTTGTAAATCTGTTATCTGATCCGTTAGTCTGAAAACTGATCGTCTGAACCTGGTATGTCTGAACTCTGTTAATAAGTTAATCTGAATCTGATAGTCTGGGGACACAAGGGGGAATACTTGTGTCATCTGTTGTTTGGGACCCATATTAGTCAGTAACCCTTTCTGGTATCAAAACTTTGGCCCAACTGTAGGTAGGGTCCGGGCACGCTTACTGAACTAATTATAAGTGGTTCATTCTGATAATGGCGATGGGTGTTGATGGTGCGTTCCAACCGGGTCATGTGCGTGCATGGATCCCGGTCTGCCTCTGAGGATGTAAGACGCCGTGACATCTGTAAATATGCCTGTGCCAATTGGTTGCCACTTTAGGGAGTGATACACCCTATCGTGGGGCCGACATAGGGTATTTATGTATTAGGGAGCCGATCGCTTGGGTAGGATTTAGGGTACACTTAGCTCTGTCTGATTCTGTTGGTACCGTCTGTTTTGTTGGGTGGTAACACCCGTCTATTTCTGCGTGGTACCGTCTGTTAGGTTGGTAAATGAAACGACCCGAACTTCCCCGGCCTCCGAAGAGAAGAGAAAGAACGAATTGTTTTGAGAACACGACAAAACAGAACGCATACAGAAGAACATTTCACTGTATATTACAACAATGCATCAGTTTACAAGAATATACAGAGTATAAAAGAATATTACACAGAAATATCAGAGAATTAAATTACATTTAAATACATCGCAGCGGAAAATAATACAATACACAACTAGAAGAAGATATACGGATACAAAGCTTTCCGGATATCGTTCCAGCTGTAAACCAGGATCCTGTGAATATAAATCTGCAAAACCGAAACTACTAGCTGCCCGTGTCAAAATAAGGGCACCCAGAGTTTAGGTTAAAACAATAAACTCCAGGTCAGTCATGTGACTGGTGTGAGAACTAAAACAGTTATTAATCTTTATTTTTTTAAAGATAGGTAAATCAAGGGACCACGCCGTATAACACGGAACGGGTTTCCTCCCAAGAATACCAGTGCATAAAACAAACAGCGCAATGCTAAATAAAGGAAAATGAAGCTGTTATAAGACCCAGGTCCTATCACACAATGCAACGCAAGCCGGGGGATAGGGTTTTCCCTTATAACAGCCAAAGAATGCTTGATACGTTTTAAAACAAATCATTTGATACTATAATAAGTGCATAGTGTATAAAACAACTTCAAATCATAAGTATCAATCATAGGCGGCATGGGTACCATATATCATGTCGCCATATATAGGTTTACATATAAAACCGCAAAGTCACGTATTTGGAAATTGGATTTCCGTCTATGAACCGAGGCAAAAGATAGTCCTCAACCGATTCGACACAATCTAGCCCATGTCTCAGGATCAGAACGCATCAACCCTTTAGATCGTCAGGGCCGGTCCACCGATGTGGATTATTATGCCTGAACACTACGTTTCTCCGCCCTTTGGGGCGTAAGCGAGCCAACTAAATGACTCCATCGGTTCGAGAACGACCGATCAATCCGAGGCGCCTCGCAACAGCAACAACCACATAAGTCAAACTCGTTAGGGCGTGTAAAACCACTGACGCCACTTCTAGCTAGAAAGAAACGCAAGCCCTCCCTGATGTCCCCTCCCGTTTTTGGTTCATACCGGGTGTGAAACTCGCGAAGCAAACGTTACACAAAGCTACGCCACAAAGGCCTTGCTTTGATCATCACCACAAGACTTTGCTTTTCAACAGAAGCCTCAATCAATTGCCACTTAGGCATGCCACACAGGCAATTCACTCCATGCGTTTGATATCCATCAATATATAACCCCTGAGCTCGTACGTCTCAGAGAAGGGCGTTAAGCAAGAGAATAAATTCTCCGCCGCCAAACAGATATATATTTAATAGAAATCAATCACACAGACTAAAATCCAATGTCAGACACACAGTCCATTTACAAGTCCGTTCTGGGTCTGAACGAAACCGGAGGCACCTAGTACCCCGCATATCCATCGATCTCCAAGTACGTCTGGACGATCACTAACTGTTTCCATCTTCTTGGGTGTACAGCCCAATCAAGATCATCAGTAATTACCCAAACGACGTGAAGACCTCCGGTCTTCGACCATCGTCTTCATCTTCGACTTATCGTCGTATCAGTTATTCAGAATGGGATAAACCCGGTCTTTCCGAATAACTCGCGTATATTTTAAATAAGTGTTACACAAACACAACATACGCCTCATTCCAATTCATTAGTCACTAACCGTAAATTAATCAAGAGAATAATCCCCCAAATATTAACCCCGAAGGCCGAAACCAACATCAGATCAATATCCAGAAAACCATTCTGCTTAGCTAACCGACAGTTGGTTTCTAAATTTCACATTCATAGGGAAAGGTTCCCATTAATTTTATCAAAGATAAATTCTTGAATTTATTCTTTAATCTACTTTTGAATATCAATTCAACTAGCCGGGATTAACGAAACTTACCGAAGTAATCATTTGTTTTAATTTCCCAATCCCAACCTATTTATCCCATGAAGTAAAACTGGTAATACTTCATTTCTAACACCACAGTGTTATCGGTAAATTCAATTACCATTTCACGTTCAAATCTAATTAAAGATTTAACTATCGCCTGGAGCAAAACTGGTGATACTCCATTTTCGATCTTTTCAATCTAATTAAAGATTCATTAAAACTCCACTTAGTTTTAATCTTCGACTGGGTTAAAGAATCAGTGTCATTTAAAACACGGTTCACGATAAACCCAAAATCACATTCCATTAATTATCGGGTTAAAGAACAAGTGTTATTTAAAACACTGTTCACGATAAACCCAAAAATCAATATCAATTTCAATTAAATATTATTTAATTGGTACACTTCATTAAATCTAAATAAAAAGATTTAATCTTTTCTCAACTGGGTTCAAGAACAGTGTTAGTGAAGACACCATTCACGACAAACCCAAATCACATTCGATATTCAATACAAGGCTCTGAATAGAAAATATATCGGCTTATATTCAATATCGAATTCTACGACTAACAAATGTCGTATTGGAAATAACGATATAAATATATATCTTTCAAATTTCCATAACAACACCTGTATAATCACGAATTCCAACATCGAAATATTCCGAAGACAATTTCGATTCAAATCCACTCCAATGCAATCATTGGAAATTTCGGTTATTTTTAAAACCCTTTTCGAATTCAATTTATTTATTTAAAAATAAATAGAATTATATTTCTAGTTCAAAACTAGTTCATTTCAATAAAAAATCTATTTTTATCTTTTCAAATATGGAGTTTTTCATCCCAATTCTTTCTAAATCATTTCTTATGATTTTACACAAATTATTACCATTTTTAATAATTTTATCAAGGCCCGTACAGTCGATTTCCATCAATGGCCATCGAACTGCACTTATAGCGACCTTTTTCAAATTTGATTTGGACATAATTCCAAATCCAACCATTAGATTTCTAATTTCTAATATCCGTTAGAAAGCTCTTTTCGATACGAACCCAACGGTTCCGGTTTTAGGAGAATCCGACGGTCGGATCTCCCGTAATGCCCGTTTGAAATAAATGGTCGAAATTCGCGAACTGCCGCGGCGCGGCGCGTTCTATTCAGGCCATTATATTATATATATAATATATATTTCGTCGATTTCTATTTAAAACGAATTATATAAATAGTTTTGAATTCGTTTCAAAAACATTTTCAACTTCCATTTCAATTCAAATCAAAATTGAATTCTTCTTTATAAATTCGTTTTAAAATCCATTTCTATTCAATTCAAATTTCAATTCAATTTGAATTCATTTCACTTCGCTTTCAATTCAATTTGAATTCGTTTTCAATTCAATTCATTTCGAAATCGTTTTCAATTCAATTCAATTCATTTCGAAATCGTTTTCAATTCATTTCGAAATCGTTTTCAATTCATTTCATTTCGAAATCGTTTTCAATTCAATTCATTTCGAAATCGTTTTCAATTCAATTCATTTCGAAATCGTTTTCAATTCAATTCATTTCGAAATCGTTTCAATTCAATTCATTTCGAAATCGTTTTCAATTCAATTCATTTCGAAATCGTTTTCAATTCAATTCATTTCGAAATCGTTTTCAATTCAATTCATTTCGAAATCGTTTTCAATTCAATTCATTTCGAAATCGTTTTCAATTCAATTCATCTCGAAATCGTTATAAATATCGTTCACGTCAAAATGGCGTCAATCTAATCAACACGGCTTCATAAATTTCTATTTTCAAATATTCTATTTCAAATATTTCTTTTTCAAATATTTCTATTTCTAAACTGGAATGAGGCCCAATCAATTACCATATAAAATTAATTATATGGATTTTCATACAACACATGTATATAATAGCATTGAAAAATGATCAACCATCAACCAAAGTGCACTACACTGTATAAGCATCAAATAAAGATATCTAACGCTTATAACAGCATGTCAATCAATCGATCGACATATTTAATCAATCAGGATGAGTGAACTTCAAATTTCATCCCAACACCCGTGTGGGGTTTCAAACAATCAAACAAATATTTTATTCGTGCAGTTGGGCGATGTGTAAAATTTATCGTCCCAATCAATGTCATTCAAATAGGTGTACATAAACAAACCGTTCGGTTTATAAATGAATATTTTATTTTATTCACTTCACGTTAAAAATTATATTTTTAACGATAAAACATTTTATTCCAACCTATGAATTTCTATTCCATTCATTTATTCAATAAAATGATATTTTTATTTTTCTAACTTATTTTAGAAAATTTCGGCGGCATAACGGCACGATACTAGAAACGGGACAAGGCCTAGCCTTATCCCCGTTCTAGTGAAGGCCCACGCCATTCACACATCAATCAAAACATTCAATTTCACCACACAATTCATTTCATTATGCAAACCACAAAATTTGGAGTAAGAGTCTAACCTAGCCTTACTCCTTCGCCTTATAACGGCGCACGTCTAATCCTAACCAATTTATCGATTCGATTTTTCACACCACAAACCACATTCAAACCAATATCGCTATCAATAACCAAACAGCCAAACAAACAAGTCCATGGTCTGTGGACGATTGTGTCGGGTGCTACTAAACACCGTCTGCATCCTAGTATATATATATAACTAGAAAATAAATTGAAGAGTGAGAAATTCTCACAGATAGCTATCCTAGCTCCACGGCACTTCATATGCAGAAGTCTTCGTCGTTCTGCCTCTTTTCACTTTCTTTGCCCGTACCCTCTACATATGTAAAAATCACATTTTTACTTCGCTATTCAATATATAAAAATCGAATTTTGACTTCGCTATTCAATATATAAAAATCGAATTTTTACTTCGCTATTCAATATATAAAAATCACATTTTTAGTTCGTTATTCAATATATAAAAATCGAATTTTTACTTCGCTATTCAATATATAAAAATCACATTTTTCTATCGAAGTTCAATATATAAAAACCATATTTTTCCTATGCTAAAAATTATATTTTTCCTATGCTAAAAATTATATTTTTCCTATGCTAAAAATTATATTTTTCCTATGCTAAAAATTATATTTTTCCTATGCTAAAAATTATATTTTTATATGAATAAAAGTCCTATATTTTCAGTTTTAAAGTAAATAAAAAAATCAGTTTTAAAGTAATTAAAAAAACAGTTTTAAAGTAATAAAAAAAAACAGTAAACTTACTGTTTTTGACGAACTGACAGAGGGGAAGGGGCAAATCGCGGCACTGGTGGTGGCAGGGCATCGTCGACGCTGGTGGCTGGAGGTGCTCCGGCACTTGACGCGATGGATTAGGGAAGGTAGGGTTTTGAAGGGGTTTCGACGAGGGTGCTTGCGGTGGGGAAGGGGGTCTGGGGCGTCGTGCGTTGCAAGGGGGAGAAGGACTGGCGCCCGGCGCCGGCGGTGAAGAGGAGGGCGGCGCATCGCCTCAGGTGGAGGGCGCGATCGATTAGGCTAGGGTTTTTTTTTTTCCTCTGATAGCTCGATTTGGTTTTGAAAGAAAAAAGGGGGGGCAGAACGGGATTAAGGGGAAGAGGGAGAGAATTAAATTTTTTATTTATTTATTTATTTATTCATTAAAAGTTGACTTTTACATATGACCCCGAAACGAGGCCCACCGCCTGTCGTCCATAGCGTATTACTCCCATTCCGAACACAATGGGATATGTATCGTAAGCTGATTTGATCGTTTGAATCAGTTTCCGTTTAATTTACATTTAAATCACTATATTGAATTTTAAACGTACATTTCAAATTACCGGGGTCACATACCAACTAGAAAAATTCCAGAAAAATATTTTCTAGCTTCGTATTGACGATACGGTCCTAACAAAACTAGTTTCGTCGAATTCTGAGACCGCTTGAAAAATGGCCAATTTCCAGTCGATTAAAATCAACTGAAACTGGTCAAACGCGTTTTCCTTTGCCACGCTCACATATTGATTCAGAAAATTATGAAATTTGGAATCTAGCAATAACTTTACATCACGGACCCAACAAAACTGGTTTCGTCGAAATCCGAGGCCGTTTGCAAAATGTCCATTTTTAAGGGCCTGAATTCCATAGCGACTATTCAGAATTTTCAACTGGACATATCTTATCATTTATAAAGTGAAATCTCAGTTTGTTAACTTCGTTGGAAAGATAACGTCAATTAGATCCTAATGTTTTTGGTTTCACTAAAATCCGGATTGTTTTGCTCCCGGTACATTCAATTGAAGTTTGAAATCGAATTATCGAACTACCGCGCCATTTTCAATTCTATTTATAATTATATATAAATATTTATATTCTAACGACGACGTATATAATATATATGTTCGATTTATATTCAAAATAAATTTCTCGCCAATATTATTTAAAATAATTCATTTTAAATAATCAAAATTCGCTAAAATTGCCAAAATAAAAAATTTTAAACTGGCCCAGATTTTCGGGTTATTACAATCTCCCCCACTTAAAACTTTTCGTCCCCGAAAAGGAACAAAGTCGAAAGTGGTTTGATTATTCAACTCTACGTTCGATCTGGCTTTCATTCTCCAATTCTTTAGTTTCTGAGAATTTTCAAAATTTCAAAAATTTGGCTAACACCCTAAATTTTTGAAAAATTTCGCCATAACCTCCCCTGCACCGGGAGCATCGGGGAATTTCAAATAGCTTCCCCGGTCCTTCAGATCTCAAAAAGAAAAAGAAAAAGCCAAGCGGCTAGCCAATAGGCTCACAAAATCATCATCACCCAAACAAAACAGGAAATTATGTAGTAAACATGTACCTATTTGTCGGGCAAACAAATTTTATTCTCTGTCTCTAGCCTCCTTGCTATGACCTGTTCAATAAGCACATGCATATACAAGAAAATGCGACCAATTTTCAATACAATTCAATATGTGATTCAATTAGGCATAATAGTTCAAAATTATCAAACAATTAAACAAACAACACAAACATCAATCAATTAGTGAATTAGAGTTTCAAATTCATAATTTTGATACATATACAAAAATCAGATTTTTGATGCCAAATCACAACAATAGGCCCTATCTAATTTTGGTTCTCACACCAGTCAATTGGAAATATATAGAAAATCACACCTTCAAAACACGAACATAAATACTGATGATGTCATGACAATCATCAGTACCATCTTCGGGCGACTAGAGTGTGATGCTATATCTATCCAATATATTAAAATTTCGAATACACGCGGATCAGACGTATACGCAAAATCTATATATACTGGATTGTCCACATCAATATAAATAGATAATCAAATACGAATAATTGATTTAAATCTTCAAAACCAAAAATTTGTTTTCATTTTCGAAAATATACTCTTCACACTCGTTCTAGGATACTACTGATCCCATCTCTAACGAGTCACTCTCATTGGATATTGTTAATCCAATATCTGATGAATTCTTTCGTACGGTTCTAATGTGCCTTGTTCTCTGCTTTGTAAACCAAAGCTCTGATACCAAATGAAACGACCCGAACTTCCCCGGCCTCCGAAGAGAAGAGAAAGAACGAATTGTTTTGAGAACACGACAAAACAGAACGCATACAGAAGAACATTTCACTGTATATTACAACAATGCATCAGTTTACAAGAATATACAGAGTATAAAAGAATATTACACAGAAATATCAGAGATTTAAATTACATTTAAATACATCGCAGCGGAAAATAATACAATACACAACTAGAAGAAGATATACGGATACAAAGCTTTCCGGATATCGTTCCAGCTGTAAACCAGGATCCTGTGAATATAAATCTGCAAAACCGAAACTACTAGCTGCCCGTGTCAAAATAAGGGCACCCAGAGTTTAGGTTAAAACAATAAACTCCAGGCCAGTCATGTGACTGGTGTGAGAACTAAAACAGTTATTAATCTTTATTTTTTTAAAGATAGGTAAATCAAGGGACCACGCCGTATAACACGGAACGGGTTTCCTCCCAAGAATACCAGTGCATAAAACAAACAGCGCAATGCTAAATAAAGGAAAATGAAGCTGTTATAAGACCCAGGTCCTATCACACAATGCAACGCAAGCCGGGGGATAGGGTTTTCCCTTATAACAGCCAAAGAATGCTTGATACGTTTAAAAACAAATCATTTGATACTATAATAAGTGCATAGTGTATAAAACAACTTCAAATCATAAGTATCAATCATAGGCGGCATGGGTACCATATATCATGTCGCCATATATAGGTTTACATATAAAACCGCAAAGTCACGTATTTGGAAATTGGATTTCCGTCTATGAACCGAGGCAAAAGATAGTCCTCAACCGATTCGAGACAATCTAGCCCATGTCTCAGGATCAGAACGCATCAACCCTTTAGATCGTCAGGGCCGGTCCACCGATGTGGATTATTATGCCTGAACACTACGTTTCTCCGCCCTTTGGGGCGTAAGCGAGCCAACTAAATGACTCCATCGGTTCGAGAACGACCGATCAATCCGAGGCGCCTCGCAACAGCAACAACCACATAAGTCAAACTCGTCAGGGCGTGTAAAACCACTGACGCCACTTCTAGCTAGAAAGAAACGCAAGCCCTCCCTGATGTCCCCTCCCGTTTTTGGTTCATACCGGGTGTGAAACTCGCGAAGCAAACGTTACACAAAGCTACGCCACAAAGGCCTTGCTTTGATCATCACCACAAGACTTTGCTTTTCAACAG
Organism: Allium sativum; assembly: GCA_030737875.1. Lineage (NCBI taxonomy): Eukaryota > Viridiplantae > Streptophyta > Magnoliopsida > Asparagales > Amaryllidaceae > Allium > Allium sativum. Next base: position 565,136,108 of record CM060920.1, on the reverse strand, counting down.
AAGCCTCGATCAATTGCCACTTAGGCATGCCACACAGGCAATTCACTCCATGCGTTTGATATCCATCAATATATAACCCCTGAGCTCGTACGTCTCAGAGAAGGGCGTTAAGCAAGAGAATAAATTCTCCGCCGCCAAACAGATATATATTTAATAGAAATCAATCACACAGACTAAAATCCAATGTCAGACACACAGTCCATTTACAAGTCCGTTCTGGGTCTGAACGAAACCGGAGGCACCTAGTACCCCGCATATCCATCGATCTCCAAGTACGTCTGGACGATCACTAACTGTTTCCATCTTCTTGGGTGTACAGCCCAATCAAGATCATCAGTAATTACCCAAACGACGTGAAGACCTCCGGTCTTCGACCATCGTCTTCATCTTCGACTTATCGTCGTATCAGTTATTCAGAATGGGATAAACCCGGTCTTTCCGAATAACTCGCGTATATTTTAAATAAGTGTTACACAAACACAACATACGCCTCATTCCAATTCATTAGTCACTAACCGTAAATTAATCAAGAGAATAATCCCCCAAATATTAACCCCGAAGGCCGAAACCAACATCAGATCAATATCCAGAAAACCATTCTGCTTAGCTAACCGACAGTTGGTTTCTAAATTTCACATTCATAGGGAAAGGTTCCCATTAATTTTATCAAAGATAAATTCTTGAATTTATTCTTTAATCTACTTTTGAATATCAATTCAACTAGCCGGGATTAACGAAACTTACCGAAGTAATCATTTGTTTTAATTTCCCAATCCCAACCTATTTATCCCATGAAGTAAAACTGGTAATACTTCATTTCTAACACCACAGTGTTATCGGTAAATTCAATTACCATTTCACGTTCAAATCTAATTAAAGATTTAACTATCGCCTGGAGCAAAACTGGTGATACTCCATTTTCGATCTTTTCAATCTAATTAAAGATTCATTAAAACTCCACTTAGTTTTAATCTTCGACTGGGTTAAAGAATCAGTGTCATTTAAAACACGGTTCACGATAAACCCAAAATCACATTCCATTAATTATCGGGTTAAAGAACAAGTGTTATTTAAAACACTGTTCACGATAAACCCAAAAATCAATATCAATTTCAATTAAATATTATTTAATTGGTACACTTCATTAAATCTAAATAAAAAGATTTAATCTTTTCTCAACTGGGTTCAAGAACAGTGTTAGTGAAGACACCATTCACGACAAACCCAAATCACATTCGATATTCAATACAAGGCTCTGAATAGAAAATATATCGGCTTATATTCAATATCGAATTCTACGACTAACAAATGTCGTATTGGAAATAACGATATAAATATATATCTTTCAAATTTCCATAACAACACCTGTATAATCACGAATTCCAACATCGAAATATTCCGAAGACAATTTCGATTCAAATCCACTCCAATGCAATCATTGGAAATTTCGGTTATTTTTAAAACCCTTTTCGAATTCAATTTATTTATTTAAAAATAAATAGAATTATATTTCTAGTTCAAAACTAGTTCATTTCGATAAAAAAATCTATTTTTATCTTTTCAAATATGGAGTTTTTCATCCCAATTCTTTCTAAATCATTTCTTATGATTTTACACAAATTATTACCATTTTTAATAATTTTATCAAGGCCCGTACAGTCGATTTCCATCAATGGCCATCGAACTGCACTTATAGCGACCTTTTTCAAATTTGATTTGGACATAATTCCAAATCCAACCGTTAGATTTCTAATTTCTAATATCCGTTAGAAAGCTCTTTTCGATACGAACCCAACGGTTCCGGTTTTAGGAGAATCCGACGGTCGGATCTCCCGTAATGCCCGTTTGAAATAAATGGTCGAAATTCGCGAACTGCCGCGGCGCGTTCTATTCAGGCCATTATATTATATATATAATATATATAATATATATTTCGTCGATTTCTATTTAAAACGAATTATATAAATAGTTTTGAATTCGTTTCAAAAACATTTTCAACTTCCATTTCAATTCAAATCAAAATTGAATTCTTCTTTATAAATTCGTTTTAAAATCCATTTCTATTCAATTCAAATTTCAATTCAATTTGAATTCATTTCACTTCGCTTTCAATTCAATTTGAATTCGTTTTCAATTCAATTCATTTCGAAATCGTTTTCAATTCAATTCATTTCGAAATCGTTTTCAATTCATTTCATTTCGAAATCGTTTTCAATTCATTTCATTTCGAAATCGTTTTCAATTCAATTCATTTCGAAATCGTTTTCAATTCAATTCATTTCGAAATCGTTTTCAATTCAATTCATTTCGAAATCGTTTCAATTCAATTCATTTCGAAATCGTTTTCAATTCAATTCATTTCGAAATCGTTTTCAATTCAATTCATTTCGAAATCGTTTTCAATTCAATTCATTTCGAAATCGTTTTCAATTCAATTCATTTCGAAATCGTTTTCAATTCAATTCATCTCGAAATCGTTATAAATATCGTTCACGTCAAAATGGCGTCAATCTAATCAACACGGCTTCATAAATTTCTATTTCCAAATATTCTATTTCAAATATTTCTTTTTCAAATATTTCTATTTCTAAACTGGAATGAGGCCCAATCAATTACCATATAAAATTAATTATATGGATTTTCATACAACACATGTATATAATAGCATTGAAAAATGATCAACCATCAACCAAAGTGCACTACACTGTATAAGCATCAAATAAAGATATCTAACGCTTATAACAGCATGTCAATCAATCGATCGACATATTTAATCAATCAGGATGAGTGAACTTCAAATTTCATCCCAACACCCGTGTGGGGTTTCAAACAATCAAACAAATATTTTATTCGTGCAGTTGGGCGATGTGTAAAATTTATCGTCCCAATCAATGTCATTCAAATAGGTGTACATAAACAAACCGTTCGGTTTATAAATGAATATTTTATTTTATTCACTTCACGTTAAAAATTATATTTTTAACGATAAAACATTTTATTCCAACCTATGAATTTCTATTCCATTCATTTATTCAATAAAATGATATTTTTATTTTTCTAACTTATTTTAGAAAATTTCGGCGGCATAACGGCACGATACTAGAAACGGGACAAGGCCTAGCCTTATCCCCGGTCTAGTGAAGGCCCACGCCATTCACACATCAATCAAAACATTCAATTTCACCACACAATTCAATTCATTTCATTATGCAAACCACAAAATTTGGAGTAAGAGTCTAACCTAGCCTTACTCCTTCGCCTTATAACGGCGCACGTCTAATCCTAACCAATTTATCGATTCGATTTTTCACACCACAAACCACATTCAAACCAATATCGCTATCAATAACCAAACAGCCAAACAAACAAGTCCATGGTCTGTGGACGATTGTGTCGGGTGCTACTAAACACCGTCTGCATCCTAGTATATATATATAACTAGAAAATAAATTGAAGAGTGAGAAATTCTCACAGATAGCTATCCTAGCTCCACGGCACTTCATATGCAGAAGTCTTCGTCGTTCTGCCTCTTTTCACTTTCTTTGCCCGTACCCTCTACATATGTAAAAATCACATTTTTACTTCGCTATTCAATATATAAAAATCGAATTTTGACTTCGCTATTCAATATATAAAAATCGAATTTTTACTTCGCTATTCAATATATAAAAATCACATTTTTAGTTCGCTATTCAATATATAAAAATCGAATTTTTACTTCGCTATTCAATATATAAAAATCACATTTTTCTATCGAAGTTCAATATATAAAAACCATATTTTTCCTATGCTAAAAATTATATTTTTCCTATGCTAAAAATTATATTTTTCCTATGCTAAAAATTATATTTTTATATGAATAAAAGTCCTATATTTTCAGTTTTAAAGTAAATAAAAAAATGAGTTTTAAAGTAATTAAAAAAAACAGTTTTAAAGTAATAAAAAAAAACAGTAAACTTACTGTTTTTGACGAACTGACAGAGGGGATGGGGCAAATCGCGGCACTGGTGGTGGCAGGGCATCGTCGACGCTGGTGGCTGGAGGTGCTCCGGCACTTGACGCGATGGATTAGGGAAGGTAGGGTTTTGAAGGGGTTTCGACGAGGGTGCTTGCAGTGGGGAAGGGGGTCTGGGGCGTCGTGCGTTGCAAGGGGGAGAAGGACTGGCGCCCGGCGCCGGCGGTGAAGAGGAGGGCGGCGCATCGCCTCAGGTGGAGGGCGCGATCGATTAGGCTAGGGGTTTTTTTTTTTTTCCTCTGATAGCTCGATTTGGTTTTGAAAGAAAAAAGGGGGGGGGCCAGAACGGGATTAAGGGGAAGAGGGAGAGAATTTTTTTTTTTTTTTTTATTTATTTATTCATTAAAAGTTGACTTTTACATATGACCCCGAAACGAGGCCCACCGCCTGTCGTCCATAGCGTATTACTCCCATTCCGAACACAATGGGATATGTATCGTAAGCTGATTTGATCGTTTGAATCAGTTTCCGTTTAATTTACATTTAAATCACTATATTGAATTTTAAACGTACATTTCAAATTACCGGGGTCACATACCAACTAGAAAAATTCCAGAAAAATATTTTCTAGCTTCGTATTGACGATACGGTCCTAACAAAACTAGTTTCGTCGAATTCTGAGACCGCTTGAAAAATGGCCAATTTCCAGTCGATTAAAATCAACTGAAACTGGTCAAACGCGTTTTCCTTTGCCACGCTCACATATTGATTCAGAAAATTATGAAATTTGGAATCCAGCAATAACTTTACATCACGGACCCAACAAAACTGGTTTCGTCGAAATCCGAGGCCGTTTGCAAAATGTCCATTTTTAAGGGCCTGAATTCCATAGCGACTATTCAGAATTTTCAACTGGACATATCTTATCATTTATAAAGTGAAATCTCAGTTTGTTAACTTCGTTGGAAAGATAACGTCAATTAGATCCTAATGTTTTTGGTTTCACTAAAATCCGGATTGTTTTGCTCCCGGTACATTCAATTGAAGTTTGAAATCGAATTATCGAACTACCGCGCCATTTTCAATTCTATTTATAATTATATATAAATATTTATATTCTAACGACGACGTATATAATATATACGTTCGATTTATATTCAAAATAAATTTCTCGCCGATATTATTTAAAATAATTCATTTTAAATAATCAAAATTCGCTAAAATTGCCAAAATAAAAATTTTTAAACTGGCCCAGATTTTCGGGTTATTACAGTAAAGGCCCACTACTAGTGTACACCTAATTGTAGTATTCCGTTTCTGTACTTTATCTGTTAGGGTGGTAAAGGCCCATTATTGTTAGCATTCCGTTTCTGTACTTTATCGGTTAGGGTGGTAAAAGCCCATTTTTCCCGAACTCTATCTATGGGCCATTCTGTTCCGTCCTGTTTCGATGTAGACATTAGGGTAACACCTAATCCTGTTATACTAGTATTGGTACTAAGAAGTTGGATCTTGACTTAGGTCAACACCTGATATTGGGCCAAGTTTAGGCCAAGGGATAAATTCTTGTTTATACATGACATGTTAGAATGCTGGTACACCTGTGGTGAAAAACTTCACCTTGATTATGTGATGACTCCTTTGAATTATCTGTTAGATATTCACCATGCTAGTATGTAATTATCCTTATGTTCATCCCTGCTTCTCATGCCAGTTAACTTTATCAGTTTACATTGATTGTAGTAGGGCTTACTCAGTCTTTTTGACTGACCTGTTTTCTTTCGCCTCTTTTCTTCCGTTTCCCCCCTAGGTTCTCAGGGAGGGAATATTGGAGCTTAGCTGGATTTCTGATCGCTTGCTTGTGGGATCTTAGCTCATGTACGGTCTTGACATGAAGCTAGCTATGGTTATCACTTATTTTGGGGATAGTACTTGTGTATTCCAGTTTTTCAGTGATGTTGTTTTTATCTAGACTTGTTTATTTGGAAAGTTGACATTATGTTGTACCAGACTTTTTTTGAAATGGTTTAAAATCTTCCGCTGTTTTATCCATGTTATTTACTCTGTTTACATATATACATATGTTCTTGTTCTGCCTTGATATATCATTATGCATGTTTACCTGATTCAAACGCCCCTCCAAAGTCAGAGTGCTTGCAAGAGTCACCCTGGCGGAGGTGGGGTGTTACAACTACTTAGTTTGGACTTCTTTCTGCTTCAAGATAATCATATATGGCTTGGACCTTTCTTGGTTATGGCTGCTTTACTGTTTTACTTGGGGAATGATTTATGACTATGGTTTTATGCTTCTTTACTATTGCAAGACAGATTTCGATGTAATGGATTTAATGGCATTTTGATGTAAAAGGCTTTAGACCTTTCTAGATTTTAAAGCAATGAAATTTGGTTCTTCTTCCGCTGTTTTATATGTTTTGTCTTGTAATATTTCCGTGTATGTTTACCTAGATAATGCTCCACCAAAGCTAGTGCATTCCCTTTGTGAGTGACCCTAGCGGAGGTGTGGTGTTACATGCAATATACATGGTCACCCAGATTTTATCTCTAATTCAAAATTTGAATTTTCCCTTTTTATTTATAATTTCGACATTATATATAATATTCATATAATTATATATATATATATTCTGCATTCACTTTTAATTTCATTTGTTCATAACTTTTTCATACATTGGCCGTTTTCAACATATTATATATGAAAATGATGTAGAATTTGGCTACCAATCCAAATAAAAAAAATTGTAGCCAAATTCCGAAAGCTGTAAAATTTCATTTTCCAGCCATATCATTTAATTACTTATTTTTTATTATTTATTTATTATTAATACTTATGAATTTTACGGGGTGTTACACTTCCAACAAGCATAAAGACACAACACACTGCTATCCAATGCAACAAAACAAAAGGCTACAACAGAATTGTGCTTGAGATCACAGTCAGTTGAAACACAACATATTCTTTAACTTTGTCTTCTATTTATTATTGAAATGCTTGATTACAAAAAATAATTCATAAAAACGACAATTTTAAACAGATCAACAATACCTTGAGAGATCAACTTTAATTTTGAGATGAGGAGGAAAAGTCGATTTCCAATATGGATCTACAACTTTGATCTGATCCGATTTGAAATTTTTCGATCGAGATAGGGCAAGTGACTTTTCTTTTGTTGTGGGAATTAGGTTTAAGAAATGTCAATAGGAAAGTGTTCTACGTAGGTAACGGGGTGTATGGATGGGTGTAGTCAATTATAGAATTGTTTGCTCCTGTTGCACAAGGTCAGAACGGCTGGTGACTGTACTATTAAAGTTTACAACGAACCATATCCAGGGATATTTAGCAACGACTCAGAGCCATTGCAGATTCTTCACACTTGGGTGTTGCAAAATTTCTTGTATGGTGTAGTGACTTCAATGGAGAGAGTTGTGGGTTCGATGTAAGAGAATGAACAGTCAGGAAATGCAACAACTTGCACAAATTCTAACAACCCCTCAGCTCTGTTACAATCCAAGTCATTGCTAACAACCAACAAATCATCACCTGTATAGGACAAGGTAGAAACTTGTTGCCATTGCTCATATTTCGAAACAAACGCGAACATTAGGGAGATTGGTGATTTATCAAAGGCATCATCACTAACTGGAAGGCCAGAGAGAGAAGCAACCATGTAATTTGATGTAAGCTTAAGGAGGGCAACGAAAGAGATTGTCAGAGGAAGCAGCGTTGATGATGACCAATCGCCTACGAATAATCAGTCATTGAATCTACCTTGGACAAAACATTATGATGCGAGCTAATGGTCAAATACACTCTTCTAGAGAGGATCGATGAAGATTGCTCCAAAATTCGAGACATGGGAAATTTCGAGCCAACCATGGAGAAGGAGGACGAACGGAGGCAAAGCGGAGGAGCGAAAGGGGACGCCGAAAAAAAGGGTCCTCGATCAGAAGCCACCATATATTCTAATTATATTGTTTTTGAACTAGTAATGGTTTCACCTTAATTTGGAGTTCAACAAAACTGCTGAATTCTATAGAGAAAAGGAACCATTTTACCAATTTAATTGTTACTAATTTTATTTTATGTTGTTTTCATCGGTTTTATTACTACTAATTTGTATGATTTCTTGCTTTCATTTTAGATTTGTTACTCATTGAAATTAATATTTCAAAATTGTTTGTCTAAAATATTAAATGATAATACTCTTATGTAGGGTCGTCAATTTCTAACATGACCCAAAACACAACTCGTAACCTACACGGAAAATACCCGACCTGACCCGACTCATGTATAAACGGGTCAATTTTGGGTCAACCCGCTCTAGCCCGTTTAATAAACGGGTGGGTTTCGGGTTGACCCATGAACCCTCTTTTGACCCGCCATGACACATTCAATATAGAATATATATATATATATTTCAATTCATCATATGGCATATGCAATTATGCATACATGGACCGTGCTGAGCCTGTTAGACTTAGTGTTATTACTTATTTACTATCTTTGTGAATTCTGGGTACAAACACAACTACTGATTACCCTAGTTTACACTACGCCAAGTCGCCGCTACCTTCAGACTTCAGAGTTTCCACTTTCCTGTTCTTTCTTTTTTCGTTGTCAACTATCTCAGGCTTAGGGATTTAAATACGCAAGTGGTAAAGCAACGACACCAGATCGTAGATGTCGTAATATATATATGATGTCATTTGTAACGTATCATCTTAAATTAAGTGTATGCAATATTGTTGCTGGATGCTCGTGTGAAATATGGATTTGAATGCTCATGTATTGTATCTTATATTTATATTTTGCTAAATGCATTTATGAAATGCAGACTATTTTTAAGAATACAGTCAAATAAACGGGTTTATGGGTTCATGGGTCAACTGTTTAACCCGATCTGGCCTGTTTAAATAAACACGTTACACGAGTCAGGTCAGGTCAACCAGTTTATAAATGGTTTGGGTTCGGGTTGAGAAAATATGACTCGTTTAATAAACGGGTTGACCTGACCCGTTTAAGAATTGACCTGAACCCAAGTTAACTCGACTTGAACCCGACCCGACACGACTCATTGACTGCCCTACCAAAAATGACACTAGCAAACTTATTCCTACTCATACTCAAAACAATTGGTTGTTTGCATTGACTACTAAAAATTAAATGTCGCAACACGTAAATATCACTTTCCTCTTCCTTTCATTGACCAAATGCTTTAACATTTAGCCGATCATGAATCCTATTTCTTTCTTAATGGTTATTCCAGCTATAACCAAATTCCAACCGCTCCTGAAGATCAGGAGAAAAAACTTTGACATGTCCATTTGGTACCGTTGCTTATCGACATATAATGTATGGTTGACATTTTTTCCAGTTATGATCGAAAGCTTTCTAGAAGTGTTTATGGACAATTTCTCTATCTTTGATGATTCTTTTTTGCTCTTGCTTACATCATCTCGAACTAGTTCTAAATTGATATAAAGAAAAGCATTTTACTTTAAGTTGGAAAAAATCCACTTTATGGTCAAACAAGACTTCGTCCTTGGATACGTAATCTCTAATAATGGCATTAAAGTAGACAAAGCAAAAGTTGACTAAATTAACAACCTGCCCATTGCCAAATCTGTTAAAGATATTCGATCGTTTCTAGGACATGCTGGCTTTTATCGATGCTTTGTGAAATAACTTAGCAAAATTGCTTGTCCTTTGACTACTCCTTTAGGAAAGGACGTTCTCTTTGATTTTAATTTTGGTTGTATCTCTTCTTTGAACGTCTTAAAAATGAACTCCTTTCTACTCCAATCATATATGGATTAAGTTGGGATCTTCCTTCCAAAAAAAGTGTGATGCCTTTAACTAGGAGGTTGGTTTGTCTTAGGAAAACGAATCGACAAAATCCTTCACGTCATTTACTGCATGATTATGACTTTGAACAATGCTCAACTCCACTATACAACCACCGAAAAATAAGTTATATCATTGTTTTTGCGCTTGAGAAGTTTAGATCTTACTTGATAGGTTCCTATACCATGGTCTACACTGACCATTCAGCTCTTCGATACTTTTTTTTTTGAAAAGGATGCTAAATCTAGTTTGAATCATTGGATCCTTTTACTTTAAGAATTTGACCTTACAATCAAAGAAAAAAGGATCCGATAATGTGATGGCCGTCATTTATCTCGTCTTTCAAATTCACCATCTTCTTTACACATAAATGCGAACTTTCCCGATGAACACCTTCTTTCAGTTTCCATCGATGCATGGTTTGCCGATATAGTGAACTATTTAGTCACAAAGATAACTTCTTTCTGGTCAAAAGAAAATAAATACAAATTTCCTACCAAAGTAAATACTTCTATTGGGACGATTACTGCTATTTTAAGTACTGTTCCAACCAAATCATTCGATGATGCGTTCCATATATTAAATTAAGAGTATTCTTTTGATTTTGTCATGACCAAGCTTGTGGTATTCATTCCGATCCCAAGAAAACTGCAGAAAAAGTGCTTCAATGTGGTTTCTATTAGCCTCCTCTCTTCAAAGACTTGTTCAAATTTTGTAAAACTTCTAACCGTTGCCAAATGCTAGGAAGATTTCTCGATGAAATATGGTGTCTTTTAACTCATCCTTACGAACAAAATATTTGATGTTTGGGGTATTGACTTTATAGGACCGTTCCTAAACACTTTTGGAAATTTTTACATAATACTTGTTGTTGATTACATTTCTAAATGGGTCGAAGCTATTCAATGTAAATCAAAATGACCATAAAATTGTTGCAAAATTTCTCAAAGAAAACATCGTCCCAAGGTTGAATGCACCTCACACAATGAAAGGTGATAATGGTACACATTTTTGTAATCGATCATTTTAAACATTAATGAGAAAATATTCAATAACCTACAAATTATCCACTTCTTATCATCCACACACTTATGGTTAAGTCGAAGTTTCGAATTGTTGAATAAAACAGATTTGGAGAAGACTATGAATAAGAATCGAAAAGATTGGTCTAAATAATTAACAGATCCGCCTTAGGCTTACTGTACCTCTTTCAAAACTACGTGTGGAATGTCCCCTTTTTGTTTAGTTTATGAATAAGAATAACGTTTTTGCCAAACCAAAAAGTTCTACTATATGACTCATGACTTCATTTATTCCTTGGAATTAAAAGTGAGTGGGCCAAACCATATGTTATTCAAACTATTTTTCCATATGGTGCCATAAAATTAGAAAACCATCGGGTTGGATCGATTTCTAAAGTCAATGGCCAACGTCTAAAGTCATTCTTGGAATTGCCCAGTGAACGAGAGGAGTAGGTAATGATTCTTCATGAGCCATACTACATCTAGTAAGAAACTTTAACCCCTCTTTTGTAAATTTGTAAACATTTTTCTCCTGTTCACACACTATGTCATGCATTGACTGTAAAGACACATTCAAACTCAAGTGTGGTGGGAGTCTCGACTTCATTTTATTTTTCATGATTTAGGTTCGCATTTTTCTTTCCTTTATTTCAAGAAAAAAATTCAAGACTTCAAATAGGCATGACGAAGTAAGCATACGATTTTGGTTGTTGAATTAAATTTTGTGGAAGATTACTTTTCTTAATGTATAACAGAAGAAAAGTTTGAATTATTAGAAAATTTAGAGTAGCAGTATATAGGGAGATTCACAGGTGTTTTCTAAATTGTAACATTCGATTAAAAGAGTGGTTGATTTATAGTAACTGCGATAACATTTTCGATCTTTTAAATTAATTGGTGCTATGATATTCTTGCTTAACTCTATCTTTTCAAAAAAAAACAGTGTTTACATGTACACATTTTTAATGTTTAATGAGGCCTAGATTCCTCATGGTTTTGAATCCACTCTTATTTAAAAGTCCTTGCGGTTATGCATGGGTGAATTACATTAATCTCTTTATATGTGCTTCCATTCTTATTTAAAAGTGCCCACGTTTATGCATAGATGGAACTCATATAAGAAAAGAATAAAAAAACTAAATATTTTTCTAACCTCATTCAAAAGTCCTCATAGCTATGCATGGCTAGAACTACTAGACAATTACCTTAGCCTATGTGAGCTAGGCATGTATATGTCAGTTAATATCAATATTTTTTGTAAATAATAGTAAGAGAGAATAAGCAATTGAAATCCAAGCACTATCTTTCACTTATTTGGTCTAACTTGTTATTAAAAAAAGCCACTTTGCATATGTTGATAATTGATGAAATGTTTTTTTCATAATTGCACTGTGTTTTCAACTGAAACAAGTAGCTATGGTAAGGGAGAATGTAATGATAAATTAATTTTTGTTCGAAGTTTCGATTAGTAAATGACTGAAATGTCATGATGATGACCAAAAAATGTATCTAACTTACTCGTGTAAAATTTAAAATTATCCATTTGTAAATATTTTGTGAAAACTTGCATTTAGTTTGTAAATAAATATTCATTTATGCACTTTTTGGATTGCATTTGGATTTTCTGGGCAGTATCCACTAAAAAACCCTCATGAGACAACACTCGTCCTGTTAGGGACACCTAGATGTTTAATGGCATGTTGCATATGCTCAATGCAATCGTGCTTCTTATGAAAGTGGATTTATCTTAGATTTTCTTTATTCGAGGACGAATAAAAAAATAAGTGTGGGGATACATGATGTGCACGTAAATATGCATATTTTTATAACCATATTTAATCTAATCTAATTTAATAAATGAGCATATTAAAGTATTTTGCATGATTAAACCAAAATTTAATTATTTTCAAGCCATCTACCATTTGAAAAGCAAAAGGGTCATTTGTGCATGTGTTAATTTTTGATAAAATTTACTTGCATCTTTTTTTGCTATTTGTAGGAAATAAATAGCAAAATTTGAAGTGATTTCCATGGATACGCATGCACAAGTGAAGAAATAATGGGAAATATATAAATAATTCTATTCATGCACTATAGAGGACCCCACCTACCTACCTACGCAGTTACTTAAGGCTACAATTAGGATAATTCACAAGTTAGTAGAGGTTAAAAAAATTCATGCATATTTACTGAATGGTTATTTACTAATGACAACTTAGGATTTTTTACACATGAAGAGGGTAGTTTGGATAGTTCCCAAAAAGAGGATTATAGTTGTATTCATGTATAAATACCCCTTATGTTTCATATAGAGAGGATCTTTTTACTCATATTATGCAAGTGTAACCAAAAAATCAATATGAAATAAAAATGCCTTCCTAAGCCTTCTCCTTTTCTTTGCATTCTTTCTTTATGTACATTTTATTTACATGCTCTCTCTTCTTATGTTAGTAGTTTAGTTTAATTATTTATACAAACATATTAGCTCTCATTTTACTTTAGTTAGCTTGCATTTTATTTTTGTTTCATGTTGAATGCTACTTTTGTTGAAATGGTAACAAACACGAGATGCTAAACCCCTACAATGGGGTAATGAAGCTTTTTAATCATGTAAATTCAACATAATTTTCTATATATGATCTCTTTTGTGCTTCATGATAAAATGGATGTTTATATTTATTTGAGTTTTATATTGAATTTAATAGCCTAGTTTGTTCATAATAAGTAGGCTAAGCATATATCGTTAATCACAGATTGCCTCTTCATCTAAATATGATCATGACGGTAAAGTGAAGTTTTAATCAAAATTTTATGATCTATGTTACTAGTTAATAGTTAATAGTAAATAGATCGTGCTTAAATTAGATTTTGGTTTCATTTTTGTTTTCAAAAAAAAAAGTTTAATGATTTCAAAAAGTAGGACTAGATGTGTATTATAGTTTAATGGTCTAATTTTTGTTAATTAATAACACAAATAGGTCATGCTTATGATAAATATATCACTATTCCTAATTAGATTAAAAAGAGATCATCATTCAGTTTTATGTTGATTTATGTGAAAAATAAGAAAGTGGATTTGCCTCTAAATTGATTTTTAATCACATAATTACTAATCTCAAATGTTGCTTACTTTTAGTTTCCTAGTTTTTAGCTAGTCACAACGATAAGTTTGGTTTAATTTGATTAAGTAGAATTTTAGATTAATTTTTTCACTATGAATCGACCTGTACTCACCATGTACTAAAATTGTATGTCGTGCGTTTGCGGTTTATTACAATTCGAGCGACAAATTTCTAGTTGATAGAAAATTCTATTGCGTTGAACAGGCAACCTACCAATGAAGATTTAATGGTTCACCCATGATCCAAAACAGCCAACTGTGGCAATCGATCGGTCCGTAGAGTTGGATGAAGGAGAAAAAGGAAGGGAATAAACTATCTAAAAATGAGCTCATTCAAGAATCTCCTATTAGAGACAATGAATCCGAGGAAGGGATAGTAAGATATGATTCAGTAGTCAGTTCCCCTGTGCAGGCCACAAGATAACTGAGTTTACTGACTCGCTAAGAGTTGGTCTTCCATAGTATCGGGCTCGATGTACAGCAGGTCACTCGTTGAAGAGTGAGGAACGAACATATATTGAGTCATCAATTTCTTTGAAACTATTTTACAGGACGGTAAACTATGCATGACGGGGCAGATAACAAGAAAGATGCAAAATCTTTCTTTCTCACTGCTCAAATTCAACTAGGGCTATGCTTATCCAAAATTTTATGATTATGGATGAAGTATCTGCACATGATGCATATCTGGGGGAAATGCCTTAATAGACTTCAATATCACAACAACTCCACGATAATGGAGTTTCCTATAGAAAATGAGATTAGTATCGTGAAAGGCGACCAATGCATTAAATGCGAAAGCTGTATCTCCAAATTAAGAGAAGCGAGGAAGAAATAAATAAGGAAGAGCCTGGGAGGATCTCTCTAAATTAATGAGCCACTCATATGGCAACTAAAAGAAGCCCATATATCGGGAAACACATTCCCATTAACAAGATAATAAACCTTAAAAAGAAGAGTGCAAGGTATCGTCAGGCAGCACTAGCAAAACTCAGGATTCTTAGCTTTGTAGACATGAAGAATATGTCAAGAGTATTGTATATTGGATCATAACTCAACGGAAAGATGCAGAGATAGTTAGTTGCTTTTATCCAAGCTAAGATAGGCATGTTCGCATGAAGTCATGTAGATATGTGTGGAATATCATGGAAGATTGCGAGCTATGCATTGAATATTAGCCCCTGCTTCATTCCAATCTTAAGTGACTTACAACTTGCTGTCTATCAAGTTTGAAGAGAATTTCGACAAAGGGGTGAAATGTCATCCATTACTTATCAAAGACCTAGGAGTTACTCAACGATCTCGAACAATGCACCATTATCATATCCTCGGAGAAGAGAATAAGAAAGTTAATTCCTAGGATAAATACGCTAGTCTTGGAGAAGCACATCTCCTCGGATTGGTACCAACTGAATTTCTGACGACCCCGAACATTGATGACATGGATGTAGAGTGGATTCTAGAGACCACCAAAGAACCAGGTTTATGGATAATGCTAAACAAGACCATTTGGTCAATGGAACTCTCCCTAAAGATCCAAGTGCATGAAAGAAACTCTTGTCATTCACAGCAGAAGACTCTATGACAAGGATTCTCCATGTCTCTCCTATGATGTGAACCCGAGACTAAGCTAAATAGATTCCCATTGAGGTGCATAAAGGCCGTTGTGGTGACCATTTTGGAGGACAAATGATTGCTAAGAAAGATACGTAATATAGGTGTTTCTGGTCTAACTTGAACAGAGACGGTGTTGATTATACCAAAAGTCGTGATATGTGCTAAAGATTCTCTAAAATTCCAAAATCCCCTCAATCGATCTAACACAGATTTTCATCCCTTGGTCATTTGCAGTATATGACATCAATTTAGTTGGTGTGCTTCTAATGACAAAAGGAGGAGCAAAATATGCAATAGTCGTCGTTGATTACTTTACAAAATAAGCAAAAGCAGAACCACTGGCCACCGTTACTACTAAGAAAGTAATTAACTTTGTGACTGAAAACACCATTTGTAGGGTTAAAGTAACACAAAAATCATAATTGACAATGGGACTCAATTTGGATGTGCCGACTTCTAGAACTTTTGTAAGCAATTCTAATTTGAGAAAAGCTTCTCTTTTACATTGCATCCACAGGAAAATAGGAAAGAAAAACCAGTGAACAAAATTATTGAGTCCATCAAAAAGAAACATCTCATAAAAGCCAAATAAAGATGGGTTGATGAGCTACCACTTATATTATGGGCTTACAGAACAACACATAAATCTAGGAATGGCATACACCTTTCACCTTGGTGTGTGGTTCAGAAGCTATGATTCTCGTGGAGAAAAATGTTCCTACTCATCGACGGATGCGCTTTAACTAAGGAGAAACTGAGAAGCTGCTACTTTAACCAAATCAGTGTGAAACAAGAAGAATCCTAACAAAGAATTGTCGCACATCAAAAGTGAGTGGTGCTAGACACTTAAATGCCAAAGTCTGAAGATGAACCTTAAAGTTGGAGACCTCGTTCTCAAGTGATAATGTCAAATACCGAGCTATTCGGGCCAAATTATGAAGAGCTTTATGTGATTGAACAGAATCTCTTCGATAGAACTTTCAAGCTTGCAACAGTGGAGGGAAGCACTATTCAAAGGGTTTGCAATAATGACCAATTACGGCCATACTATGCTTGAAAATTATACTTTTTCTTATTTTTATTAAATTAAGTTGTCCGAATACTATAAGGGCATTGTATCTTGATAAAGTAGCCCTATTCCTTTGAGCATGAATAAAATTAGCTTTTAGATCAACAAAATTGTGTTCACTTTCTTATGAACAAACTTGAATATATAGGATCTTTTAACAGAGTGATCTAGTCAATAAAGCTCTCTTGGAAAACGAAAAAAACACGATCTCATGATAGGAACCCTAACTACCTCAACCAATGAAACAAGGTAAAAAAACTCTCATTCACCGAGGTCAATTCGGCTGAAGCCTTAACCATTATCAAAAAATCACATCCATTAAGTTCGGTTTAGCCATAATCTAAAGCATTTTCTCCAAAAAAAACCATCACCCATTGAGGTCGGTTCATCTAAAACTCAACCCATTGAGGTCGGTTCATCTAAAACTCAACCCATTTTAAAAAAAAAAAACCATCACCAAACTAAACCGTTTTCTCCAAAACCAACACATTTTAAAAAAAAAAACCATCACCAAACTAAACCGTTTTCTCCAAAACCAACACATATTGAATCGGTTCAGCTAAAGCCTGAACTATTTACAAAATGTCCTTACATGTTGATATCATTTTAGTCAAAATCTAAATTGTTTTCTTAGAAACCTTCATCCATTAAAGTCGGCTCATGTAAAGCCCAAACCTTCTAAAAAAAGCCCTTACTCGTTGAGGTCTATTCGGCTAAAGCCCGAACCATTTTCCAAAAGTCGTATGATGACAATTTAGTCAAAATCTAAACCATTTATTAAAACTCTCATCAGTTAAGGTCAATTTAGCCAAAATCTAAATCGTTTATCAAAAATCTTCACCCACTAAGGTCGATTCAGCTAAAATCTAAATCATTTTCCAAATACCCCGATCCATTGAAGCCGGTTTATCTAGAATGTAAATTGTTCCTTGAAACCCTCATCCATTGAGGTTGGAGTTGTATTTTATTTGGATTCAGAACCTTAGTTGAAATCATGCTTGAATTGTGAAACAAATTTGTGTTTATGGTTTGTAAGGTGTATCAAAGGATCTACTTTTAAAGGGTTAATCATAATGGTTTTATATGTTGTGTTTGTTGCAATCTCCAAATTAAAGAATATAGACCAAATACTTGCTTTTCACATGATTGTATAGTGCATGCTATATGGTTCATTATTGCTAAACTGTGGAATCAGACATTAATTTTCAGTTGGTTCTAGTTATAGAAAGCTATTATGCACGTTCTCATTTATCTTCATTATCATGCTGTTTTCAAGCGGTTCTAATTCATGCTATTTTGCATGATAGTGTTTGAAATGTAAGATTGTGAATCACAACTCATATTTAATTGGTTACTCATTCTTTGTCCATAAAAAATGAATAAGTTAAAACTATTCATTCTTGAATTTTTATAAGGTATAGCTATCATAATACTATTCTTACATAATTTAAATTAGTGCTGGTAAACTCTGGATAGATTTAGGTCACGCTCAAGTATTAAGTTTTATAGCATATACCACCATAAATTCTTTGGTAGGTTGGATTTGTTTGCAGTTTTGTCTAAATTTTGTTAGTTTAAATTAAAATTCTTGTTTCAAGTTTAGCATCTCTATTTCTGTTCTAGCAGAAATTCAATCGATTCTTGTGATACTCAGGGCATGAATTTTCTTCTTCCTAATTTGCCCATTCTTTTTTCTAATTCATGATCGATTTGAATTTGTTTTGAAATTTTCAACGAAATCCATTCTGAAATATCAAATTGTGCATAACTACTGTTCTTTTCACTATAGGCATTATATTGCTTTTAGCTTAGCTTTATTGTTAATACTGGGCGGTTTTATTTTCATTACCATGTTGCATGGTCTGAACAGTATTAACGAAATACTTTACAATGAAAAGAAAACAAAACATGCACATACAGTTGTAGCCATTTTAGCAAACTTTGGTTATCAAGCTACCAAAAGCTGTTCATATTCTGATATAAAAAGAAAGATAAAATCCTTTACTGATAGAACAGGGCAAGGAGGTTATGGTATGTTATGCCAAAATTGCTCTGATACGAAACTGTTGGGGTTTTGTGCGCAACGGAAGTTTGACAAAATGTTAATAAAAATAGGATCTCTATCACCCAATCACTTGAAGATGAATTTGATTGAAAAAAACAACACCACAAATAATATCGGAAATATGAGCATACGATATTCCACCCAACCACCCACTTTATTGATTCACTAATAACAAATTGTTTACAATCGATCTTAACTATCATTACAAACAATTACAACTTGAATCAATAACCTTATTGAGAAATAGGTAGAGAATATCTAATGGCTAACAAACTTGAAGGAGAACACTCAATTTGGAATAGCTAGAATGATCTCTCTTGGTGGCTCTCACCCACACCTAATGAAGATGTTAGCTGGCCCTTTTTATAGAGGGAATTGCTTCATGCCCAAGAAAACTTGGCATTTAAATTATCTTCATATATGTTATAAAACTATTTGGATAAGCACCAAATATCCTTGCAATAAATGTCCACAAATATAGCAACCAATATCTCTCCATAAAATCTAGCACCAAATCTCTTCATCAAATCTTATACCAAATCTCTTCATCAAATCTAGCACTAAATCTCTCTATAAAATCTAGCAACAAATCTATCCACAAAATATGTAAGATTATTTGTTGCCCAAAATTGTGATTTGTGTATCACCAATTTCAACAATGGTAGTGTTTAGAAAGGTAAACTATTTAATGAGCATCCGGCAGCAGTAAAAATCCTGAATGAAGAGAAGACTTCATGAATGAGGTAGCAGCGATCAAAAGGACTTAACATATAAATGTTGTGGGACTGCTTGGCTTTTATGTGGAAGTATCTAAAAGAGCTATGATATTTAATTGATTTCATGTCCAACTGTTCATTGGGTAAGTACATATATATATGGCCAAAGACACAAATCAAAAAACCTTAGAACAGGAGAAATTAACAATATTACAATTGGCAGTACTCGAGGGCTTGAGTATCTAAATAGCAGGTGTAACATCAGAATAGTGCATTTTGATATGAAGCCATACAACATACTGCTAGATCAAGATTTGTCCTAAGATTTCAAACTTCAGAATGGCAAAATTGTGTCTGTAGGGGTTGTTAATTTCCTGTAACTACTGTTGTTCTTTGCCTTCTGTTACCATTGTGTCATATAATTTAATACTTTGCGTTAAGTTAACTTGTCCTTTATTATCAGGCATGCCTGCATATTCACATGTATAAGATAGATGTAAATACATAACTAGTAGCACTTGATTTTGCATTAGTTTGCAACATCTTATACGTAATCATTTCAACCATTTTTAGAAGGATTGAAATGTCATCTTTTTTTGTCATATCAACCCATGAACAAGGGAAATGTCAATATTTTTTTAGCTAAACCTAAGGTTAAAAATACTATGGACACAAATACATTTTATCTAAATATATATATATATATATATATATGAAAATGCTATTTAGACACAAAATGTTGACACAAATTTAGACATAAGGAGTCCCAACCAGAAGATCTCCCCCTGAATTCCACCTTACACATAAAGACAAACAAATCCTATGGTCCAGATTTTGTGTTTCCAATTCTGTGTTCAATTTTGTGTCCCAATACTCGCTCTCTCTCTCTCTCTCTCTCTATATATATATATATATATATATATATATATATATTTACGGCCGACTATTTGGACACAAAATTAGACACAAACTTAGAGACACAATGCCTCAACCGTTGGATGTTTTTGTCTTTATGTGGTGATGTGTAATTCATGAGGTGATCCAATGGTGGAGATTGGTTGTGTCACCAATTATGTCTAAATTTTGTGTCTCAATAGATTTTCCCATATATATATACACACACACACACAAAAATACACCTAAATACACGGTCGGTTTTCACACCGTTGTGCGGTAATACTAGTTTTTTGATGTTCAACTAAAAAAACAAAAACTATTTTTTTTTAAACCATACAATCTAACGGTTGGTTTCGCACAATTATAGAGGTTTTTTTAATCAAACCGACCGTTATGGAGGTTTGCTTATTGTCACTTGGTCAAAATAAACTTTTCTGAAGTCAAAAAAATGTTCCATCTTTCGTGGAATGAATTTTCCGATATTTTTAACGGTTCAAATTCTAATGCCTAAAATTTCTCTAAAATATACATTATATTTCAAATCTATTTCAGATTTACCATTGTTATCTTATTTCTACCACGATATACTTTGATACTAGTGTGTAACCCGTGCATTGCACACGATAATATAATAAAATATAGTATTTAAAATCTTATTGTTAAAATTTGAACTTTATTATATAACATACGATGAATCTGACAAAATAAATAAACTATAAATTATTATTGTTATTGTTTATATAAGGTATGTATTATGTAACTTTTATTTGTTTGAAGTAAAAAAATAATTTTATTGTTCTTATTACTATAAGCAAGTGTTTATTTTGAAACTAACATATTTTAATTATTTTAGATATATTAAAAACAGGAAAATTGGCACAAGGAAAAACTTAGACAAAAGTTTAGTGAGAAGGACAAGAAGTTTGAATTTTAGCCAGAAGGACACTTTGTAGTGTATGATAGTGGACCCCTGAATTCCACTTTATACTAAAAAGTGTCCTTGTGGCTAAAATCTAAACTTCTTGTCCCTGAAACTAAATTTTTCTCTAAGTTTTTCCTTTTCCCTAAAAACCTCTTTTAAAAGTATGTTAACTTTGAAATAATGTAATTGGTTATAATATATTATCTTAAGAGTAAATAATCTGAATAAATTGAGAAGGATTTTATAACAAAATTATATAGGCCTTATTGTAGAGTTATTTGAAGTTAAAAATAGTATAATCTTTTAATGTAGTGTGCGATAAATTTATTGTTTATGTACATATACTATCATAGTTATTTATAAAATAACTTTATTGTTGCTTTTTATGTACGTAAATGTATGCATGTGATCTATATATCTATGTAGTTAAGCACAAAATTTTCATTATGATTTTTAAAATATGTAAGTCTACACATATGTGACTAATACATAGATTATTAAAATACTTTAAGTTCGAGATTTCGTAAGCAATTTAAATATATAGGATCTAAATATAAAAAATTAGTAAACAGCCGATGAGGTGCACATAACTATATAAATGTCAAATATGGATATTTAAAGTTAAAAATATAATTCTACAATATAAATAAATTTATTAAGATAAATGAATAATAAATTATCTTTGTTGATGTTATTCATGTATACTATTTATGATATCTAAATTATATATTTTTATATTTAAATGAAAATTTCACTTGACTATTTTTTTAAGAGACCGACTATTTGGACACAAAATTAGACATAGTTGGTGGCATAAAAGATCTGAGTCGTTGTATCTCTTTATCTTTATACGGAGAGGTAAATTCAGAGGGTGATCTAATGGTGGAGATTAACCGTGTCACCAGTTATACCAAAATTTAGTGTCTAGATAGACTTTCCCTTATTTTAATATGAATATGATGTACATATTGAAATCGTCTCATTTAAGGATTTATTAGATAAATTAGTGAAAATTTATTAATTAAATTTATTCAAATAATTTAAAACCAACATTTACGTGATTAATTGAAAATATATGGATATAAATGTACAAAATTATGTGATATTGAGATGGTTTTTTGGGCAACTTTTAAAATTTCAGAAGGTGCACTTTAGTTAGAATAATTTTTTTACAATGTAATTCATTAATGTATACATATAAATGAATCATAAATTAAACTTGTGATTATTGTTTACATATATAATTATGTTATGTGACTGATGTACTTGTATTTCCAAATGAATTTTATACCATTTATTTAATATGAATATTGTATTGGGAAGATTGCAATAAGTATTTGTCCCACATCGGCAAATATTATGAAGTATCTATCCCTATATATTAATGCTTGGAATAGGATATTATGAAACAAAACAACATGGGCTTGAGATGGGCTTGGGTTCAATGGGTTTGGGGCCTATATAATATTATTATAGGTCAAAGATGGGCACTTGGGGGCACGGGGGCGCGTGCGTGACCGTATGGAACGGATTCACCTGTTCGAACAACTGTGATTTTTTGAATGGTCGCATCTCCTCACGTGCAACTGTCTCCAACGGTCGTATCTATTCGCCTGTTATATATTCTACTCCTTCGCCAAACCCAAAGATATCTGAATTCCTCTTCTTCCATCTGTTTCTGCTTCTGTAAACACACTGTTTGTTGTATCCTGGAGGAATCCCGCTGCCATTATAATCATCAAAATAGTGGGTGCGATTAATTCCTTAAGGAAAGCGTAATCTACGTGCCTCAGACGATACTTCCTCCTCCCTATTCCGATCCGAAAAATATTCAACATATTGTGCAAATAAAAAAAATGATTTATTTGACACATCAACAATTAATAGTTCACTAAATTTAATTGTAGTTTTAAGATTTTTGATTAACTCTAGTGTCTGAAGTTAAATATAAAATATTATAACATAATTGAGATAGCTCGGTAAAAGGTTAAAATTAAGGTTTTTGCTTAAAAACATATCTTTGTAATGCATGACAAAATTATTGATACTTTTTCTAATATTTTATTGCTATTATTTTCTGTTTTATTTCAAAAATTAAATTTGTACTTAGTCACACATTTCTATATAAACATTATTTTTATTTTCCTTTGCACAAATGCATTTTTTTTGTTGCAAAAATGACTGTATTATTGGTTTATAAACGCACACTAACATTATTTGAAGATTATGACACGTTGAACATAGGAACTTGTAACTCGCTATTTTTAGTACAATTTATGGATTTTTAACCAATTTGTAGTTGATCGTAGCCTCCCTATTTACGCGCTTACGTGTAAACACATAATTATTAATTACGAGGAAATAACCAACTTAAAATTTGTTGACTTCGTTGATATTTTTTGTCATTTGATGAAGCAATTTGTGCGTTTAATTCGTTGTACCAGTTGGTAGCCAATTTAGATGTGAATAGAACAATTTGACCGGATATGAAAATAAAAGATGAAGCAACAGCGCTAAAGCAACTGAAATAATGTAAGGGAAATTCGGGTATGGTAATAAAATAGTAAGGCGGTGAACATTAGATAGTGAATAGGAAAATGTCACTTGTGAATGTGCATTTTGTCATGTATTAAAGCTGCAGGCATTGCATTGAAAGCAACCTTTGCGTGGAAATTATACTTTTTAATTTCATATATGATTTCAAGCGCTGGTTGAATAGACATTTCAAGCGCTGGTTGAATACACGTCTAAGTCTCATATGTTTATTCAACAGACACATGACACCAACACCGAGCGTCTTTTCAGCAAACACCCGATTTGATTACTAAAGCATAACCAAAATAGATTGAAATGTAATCTCTCACAAAATCGGCACTCTGTTGGAGAGTGAAATGAATGTAAATATTACATTCTGTAGTTTATTATCAACCGTTAGAGATGCTCTTAGATTGCTTAGATTTTAACTTTTGTTGTATTAAATTTAAGCTTGTTTGAAAGATTTAGTTAAATATATGATTATGCTTCATGATCCATTTCCTCATGTGTTGTGTTCTTACAATAATCACATCTCTTTAGTAACATATTACAGTGAATAATTATAAATGAACATTTAGGGAAGGCTGATATATCTTTAACATTTGAAAAGAAATACCTTCATGTTCCTTTGTTTCATATCATATTACATACCATGCTTCTACTTTTATTAGAGAGGTTCATAGGCGTTCAAAATTTTATGCCGAAGAAAATGAGTAGAGTTTTCATATGTATGTGAAGTAAATTACGTAATATCAAGAACACTCAGCAATATAAAACTAATGCAAATTATTCACATCAATTAAAACAATTGCAGTCCACATGTTTCCATTTTGGAATTTTAAATGCGCCCTACATTATTGTAATCTTCATTCAACAACATATACTACTGACAATTCATTTGCTTCCCTTTTGGTTTTTAATTTGTCTCCATTAAAGCAGTCTTAATCTAACAAATTTTGGTAAGTCACCTTATATCAAATTTAACTGGAAGCATTAAAATCAATAAAAGAATAACCATGATGTGCACAACGTCAAACTTTGGTTTTCTACTTTTAAGCATCCAATAGTGAAACTTGCAAATTAAAATAATAAAAATCCATTGAATAAATTATGTACTTTATGATAATTTACAACAGGGATTACCTGACAGATACTTCTCAAAAGCTTTAATGGAAGGAATAAAAAAAATCAAGAATAATGGTAAATTAGGTAGTGACAAATGTATGTGTAACATAAATAAAAAAATAGATTGCAAAATGACATCAATTTCTTTAGGTTCATGATGAACGACAGGTAAAACCAACACATCATAGGGACAAAGCTTCAAATTGGAAGGTTACATGACATGCAATTTTGAATATGTCCTCCTAGGAAAGAAAAAAAGAGAGAAAATAATCAGCAAATATAGGAAATCAAGCATCTAAAACAAACATACATGTTGGAATGGTTAAAAATCCAATAGCAGAGATATATATCACTTATTTACTATATATGCACGAAGCTTCTCATGTGCATAACGTGTAATAGAAATTGTCTGCGTCATTGCCATATTTCATTTTAAAACACACAATCAGTGCATGGTTTATGAGATTATCTTCCAAATATTTAAAAAAAACGGTAATCCTCCAAATCCAACATGTTGATTTGACCCAAAGTACCACCCAAAGTACTGCTCCAGGTCCTAAACAAATTATTCAGACAAATAATTTGGTAGTAGTGAAAAACAGTGATGTATATATTTATGTTATAGGATCTATATAGATAGGGGAAGTGGTGAAAATTAAAAGAGAGAAATTCAAGAGAGTTTTACAATAATAAATGAAGAGATGATACAATGCTTCACGTTTCCAAAATGTGATTATAAGCATGATTCATTACCCTTACATCTTAGGAAGTAAATGGTCATTTGTTAGTTAAATCACACAATTTGTGCATCATTAATGAGATAACATTCCAAATATTTAAAAGAGAACAATAATCCTCCAAATCCAAATCTTAGCTTCATCCAGAGACCATTTTAGGTCCTAAACAATCAAAACAAATAAATTAACAGCAGGAAAAAACAGATAGGCTAATGTATATGTTTGTGTTATAGGATCTACATAGGTAATCGAAGAGGAGAAAATGGAAAAATAAATAAATCAAGACAGCTTTCAAAAAAAATGAAGAGATGATCAAGATGCTTAACCTTTCTAAAATGAGATAATAAACATGATTCATAACTGTTAAATTATAGGAAGTAATTAACGAATCATTAATAGTTAAAAATATAACTATTAATGTTAGTACTTATGGAAAAAAGATTAAAATAAATTCATGTCTTTTCCTTTTGGTTTAGTATGAGGTAGAAAATAAAAAGTGAGGTAAGGAAAACAGTAAATCATTAAGTAGATAATGTGACTTCCCAGACATTTCTACACACTTTTTTTTAAAATAAATTGAAGAGCTAGCCAAGGTAGTCATGGAGGAGGATTGTTTTGGAGAGCTAATGATACCAAAGGTGGGTTAAGCACATTGACGGAGATTTAACAGGGTCTATTTGTGGTTGATGTGAGATAATTATAGTCAACCACCTGATGCCTTTGCAAATTATAATCTGAACCATTTTTTATCTTCATAGTTAACTCTGAGCAATTTAACTATAGAGATTGCGGTACATGAAGTTATATTGGAAAAACTATCTTGAATGTTAGTGTTTACCCATATATGAATTGCAACGTAGCAGTGTTAAGTACGTCAAAGTAAAGAAATGAATGCTTACTTGTTACTGTATACCTTATATTTACATCACCTTTTATCTGTAATACTCCTTGCAGCCTTCATCAACACACGTCGAAAACTTGCACATCTTCTACCGTCCATTCCCAATCTTTGCAGCATACTTAGCATTACATAGAAAATGCAGCTGACTCAGCATTAGACCCCTTCGCTTAATCCAAGTTGTGCGTCGGTGATTTGTATAATCTCTCCCGTAAGTTCCACGCAACATACAAACAAACTACAGCAGTGGACAAAGTTTGCATTGATAGATTTTCCAGGAAAAGTGATAGAGAATAAAAATAATGAGTATATTTCAAAAAGAATAATCAAAGAAAGGCAGCATAATGGAATATGTAGAAGTTTAAATATGAAAAGCTAAAATTAAAGGAAAGTAACAAAGTGCGGAATTTATCTAGAAGCAGGTCTAGAAGCAGGCTAAGCCAAAATGAATGCATCTTGTGCATGCAATGGAACTTTTTGCTTTACAAAGCAGAATTACAAAGATGATGCATTACAAAACCAATTTGTATATATGTTATATAGCAAGTTAACCGTACTAAGCAAAGCCAAAGAGTTCAAAAATAGATTAAATTAACAAATGAAGACAAAGTTTAAAATAAAAGCCAAGTATGTATAGACTTGTATACAAATTTCTTGTACCGTTATTTCAATTGGAAAAGACCATCGAATCAAATAATACCAAAAATTATTGGCCTTGCGAAGGATGTGTAACAGTGTGCACTATAACACTATTTTTTTTTTTGTAACCTTACCGAGGTGAGAAACTCTACTTTAAAATCATTATAACTTATATTGCTCCCAACTAAGACACTGCCTTATTTTGTACAATTTAGTATAAAACGGATATAGCAAAATATAGTGGAAATACACTGAATACAAACAAAAAAGGGACAGAAAGAAAAACACAGTTTAAAGTTGTTTAATTATTGAAATGTACATGATCAAAACAGGGATGGAAAAGAATCAAAAAGTTGGAGAAAAATTCATATCCGTTGTGTAAACACGATTCATGTTTGTTTGAGCAAACATGAAGCATCAAATACCGAAGTTATAATAACGGAACTATACAGAAAGTAATAAAATATGAGTTGCCCAAAACGAACTCATTGATTCGTCTATAATGACTGCAGTATTTTGATCCGCGTGTATTTTTTGGTACTAGTAACTAACGATCATACTGTTTAAATCACTAAATTTATTCAATTATACAATCCGACAAAGAGGTCTTATCTTTAAGTATTTACAGTTAATGACTTCCATTTAAGTGTGCCATTATTTTTTTGAAACAATACATAATAATGTAAAATTCAAACAAATAATGTTCGTTGAGTATCACAATACTTCAATAAACCATTTTTAACTAATAGGAACTCAAAAGAAAATTGAATGTTTGTTGCCATATATGGCAGTGAAGCAACCATCTTATGTTTAAGATTCATAATAAACATAATCATGAATCCTAGTGGCATTATAAGCTCGAATCAAAAATCCTTCATTCATTCTAAAAACCAAAATAAGAACTGCTTACTTGGTCACTTCATCATTCAGTAAATTTATAGCATCATATTTTTTAAATCATTGATTGAAGTAATTATCGTGCATTTTCTAGCTGTTACCTTTTTTTTTGTAAAGAACTATGAATAAAGTATTAAATAAGCTGCTTAAAAGTTTATGCAGGAGAAATCCAAATAGCATATTAAAGGTCATTTTTCAACATGATAAAATATATACAAATATTATTGTACATATTCTGTTTTGTAAACCATATATTATAGAAGTTTTATGCTTACCATACATATTATCTATATAATAAAATTGCCCCCTAAGACAAACCAGGAGACAAACATGGAGACAAAGAGCGGCTGAGATTTATTCTTAGTTTGGACAAAGGACGGCCTGGATTTGTACACACATCGTTTCATTTATTCTTAGCTTACCAAAATCAGCGCACATCATCCCTTTTATAAGTAAATCTATTTAATCGCTATATATATAAGGAATGACTTATGTATAATTGTTAATTACAGCCAAGTAAAATTAATTGTATATAGTATATACAATTAATTTTTTCATATATGCTTATTTCAGATTTGAAATATTGAATGTTTTGTTAAAATTCATTATCTTACATATGATTCATCCCTTTTATAAGTAAAAGGGATTTAAATTAATTGTATATAGTATATACAATTAATTTTTTCATATATGCTTATTTCAGATTTGAAATATTGAATGTTTTGTTAAAATTCATTATCTTACATATGATTCATATATAGTATATTACCAATTGATATTATAAGTAAAGCTATTTAATCGCTATATATATAAGGAATGACTTATGTATAAATTTAAATTAATTGTATATAGTATATACAATTAATTTTTTCATATATGCTTATTTCAGATTTGAAATATTGAATGTTTTGTTAAAATTCATTATCTTACATATGATTCATATATCATATATAGTATATTACCAATTGATATTATAGATTTAACGCATTTATTAGTTACATATGGTACTCAATCGCTATAAATTTACATAACACCTTCTTTACTCTTCCTTCCACATTCATAGCCTCTCTTTTTTACTCCTCAGTTTTGTTCTCTTCCTAACACATCATGACTAAGGTAATTCTCTTTGTGTAACTTAACTCCTACTTTTTTTACCATCTACTTAGCTCATTTTACATTAAATATATGCAGTCCAAGCTTTTTCTGCCAACCAAACAGTCTCAATTACCCATTTCAGCAAGAAAACATAAACGTAAAAGCATACGTCTAACTAAACCCCATAATTCAACCAGCTATGAAACCACCACAACTGTGACTAATGTCCCATCTCCTACTGCTCCTCAAGTTCAACCCAACGATTTTCAGAACGAAAATGAAGCTCACGATCTTCCGCCTACTACTCCACAACATACGGATAACGAAGACGAAGCTCATTGGAATGCAGTGGTTTGATACAATTTTTTTTCCACCATTCATACAACTATATGTATCATACGTATTCCTTTACTAACCAATTTCTTTTAAACTGCAGTTTGCGGACTGTGACAGGATCCAGGCAGAGCATCTGGCGTCAAATTTCTATTTTTTTTAAATTTATGAAACTGAGAATGTATTCTGCACTAATAAATTACGTTTGTTTCTCATTTGCATTTCCGGTATAAACACCTAGATGTATTTCTCTGTGTACCCATTTCCCTTATGTAACTCTTATACATAAGCAGTATATTGCATAATTTTGTGTTCTGCTACACGTTTTTTTTGTTTTTTTTGTGCACCTGCTCATGTTGTCGACTCAGTTTTACTTTATGTTTCTAACTTCCTATGCACACTTTTATGCCTCATGTAAAATATCAACACCAACTCATAAAAAGTAGTGTGAAACTATTTCACCTCCCTGCAACATTTTGCCAAACTTATTTAAGTTTTTAATTAAACCAATTTGTTATAAATATAGCTTCTCCTAGCATATGCATCTGAAACAGAAATGAAAAAAGTATTTTACATAGGCAGGTGGATATGATAATGTAAAATATTGTTCAGTGGAAATTAGGATCAATTGTTTTGGCATGTTTCTTGCTTGGCCACGTGTAATTATAAACTCATAGTTAATGGTTAATAAATGAGGCCTGCAACGACTAATCCTACACATAACTATATTTTCGTCTTATTTCTTGGGTATACTTTAATAAACTGTGATCAAATAGTTTACATACACAGTTGGATATGATAATGTAAAATATTGTTCAATGGAAATTAGGATCAATTGTTTTGGCATGTTTCTTGCTTGGCCACATGTAATTATAAACTCATAGTTAATGGTTAATAAATGAGGCCTGCAACGACTAATCCTATACATAACTATATTTTCGTCTTATTTCTTTGGTATAATTTCATAAACCTATTGGCACAAAATTAAAAATTGAATTGGATGAAAAACAATTCCTCATTTGAATGTTTTCACCATGGAAAGTAAATTCGGGTTCTTTTATATTTTGGCATTTTTCTTGCTTGGCCACGTGTAATTATAAACTCATAGTTAATGGTTAATAAATGAGGCCTGCAACGACTAATCCTACACATAACTATATTTTCGTTTTATTTCTTTGGTATAATTTTGGCACAAAATTAAGAATTGAATTGGATGAAAAACAATTCCTTATTTGAATGTTTTCACCATGGAAAGTAAATTCGGTTTCTTTTATATTTTTATTTTTCCTTTTTTATACCTGTAACATTTTGCATTCTTCCTTGGAATGAACGTGACTTTGTAATATAAATGGTATTTATTTACGCCGACATCTTTTTCATCTACTATTATAACTACCTAATTATTTTGTCAGTTTCCTTCAACAATCACCTTTACTGAATGTGCATTTTTGGTTTACTTTAAATACTTTGGTATTGTGTCGCTACTGTAATTGCATATTACCATTCGTGTTTCCTGTTCATTTATTTCCATAAATATATTTCCACTTAGGTTTGATTAATTTATAGTTGTAAAAATGGAAAATCGATGCTAATGTATTTATGCTGCTGTTCTTAATTTAAGCACTTGAATTATGCAATCATATATATTAAATTGACATTAATGAAAATGATGCCTAAATCAGATGAATCACAAGTTGAAGTTCAACAATTTCCAGAGTTTTATACATGGAATAAAGAGACACATATATGGTCCCCACGAAGTGCAAGTTCAAAAGCTATAGGGAGAATGTATTTTGCAAGTCCAAACTCTGGTGAGCGGTTTTTTCTACGACTACTACTTACCATTTGTACAGGTCCAACATCTTTTGAGGATTTACGAACAGTTAATGGCGAAGTTCATGAAACATTTAAAGATGCATGCGTTGCTAAAGGTATGCTTGAAGATGACGAAGAATGGGTCACATGTTTGGAAGAGGCATCAATTATGAACACTGGATATCAACTTAGAAGACTTTTCTCCATTATTCTCACTCAGTGCTACCCTTTACGACCGCATAACCTTTGGACAAAATTTGCTACACACATTTGTGATGATTTAGGGCACACTATCACAAATCTTTTCCACATTACTAATCCTACTGAATATGAAATCCAAGATTATGGTTTACATATTCTTAACAAATTACTCCAAGAATCAGGAAAAAGTCTACATGATTTTCCACCAATGCCTCTGCCAACTAAAAACTGGGAAATTGTTGTGCAAAACAGACTTCTTACTGCAGTTTTACACCTATATTTTGTCTACAGATGCTTTGCAATAAAAATATTTGGCCTGCCACCGCACCAATGTCCATCTTTTTGGTTAGTTTATTTGTTTGTAAGTCCTTATTTTCTTCACTATTACAAGTGTTTTCGCAATTACTTATTAAGTTTGGTACCTTAACACTACGACTTCATACAAACTGCTTTTCTAACCATTTTTGAGCTTCACTGCAGTTTGCAGACTGTGATAGGATCGAGGCAGAGTATCTGGCAAGGCGTTCAATGAATTAATCAACCTGCTTCTCCATTATAACCTCATTTTCTTCTTTCCACTGTATAAAAATACCTGTCTTTTCTTTGTATGCATAAGTTTGTATTATGCAGTTTGTTTCTGCATTTTGTTTTTAATTATGACACTTTTTCCCTTTCATTTATTATTCTGTTGCCAACTTCGCGCATCTTTTACTACTCAGCTGAAATAATTCCAACATTTTACATTCATCCACTTCCAATTTACATTAAATAACCTACGACAAATAAAAAATTAAATATACAATTACTCCACATATAAATAACATTTGATGAACATCAATCGACGCGCAAACGACTTGCATCGATCACGCACGAAGCGCGTGCGACAACCACGCGCGTACAAACTACAACACCCTGTACTCTATGCTCCCGTGCAAACTACAACATCTCGTATATGATTACTTTCACTCTAAGTATATGATTATTACAATCCACGACACACACAATTGTATCATCTCAACAAATTATGACACCCAACATCTTATGCATCTGTGCAACGCACGGGTTTCCACTCGTATATTACATATTACAGACATGGCATATGCATATTATGCATTAAAAAAAATATGGTTCGCATAAAAAGGGAAAAAAGAATAAATTGAGAAATGAAATTCAAATAGCAGGAAAAATTATAGAATCTGCAGTTGATCACAAGTTTAGTTTGCATCCAGCATAAGGTGTAAAACTTTAACCAAAATGGGATAACATAGTTCAAGTAGTAGTAGTGGCCATATATTTTTTCAGCATGTGAAGTCATAACTACTTTAAACTACGAATGATTGTGTCTAGTTGAGTTCAATAAAGAATTACGTGTAAAACCATCAAATAGTATGTTAAAGCAGACTTCATAGATCATGGAGACAATAATCTAGTTTGTAGACGTAAATTAGTTTACAGTTAACTACATTGTTATCAAAGTAGATGACAAAATACATCTTCAACAGGTTTATCCAGATAACCAAGTAGAAAAAATAGCTGTAAAACAAAGGCAAAATTTGTTAGAACAATCATTGTTAGTAAACATGTAGATTTATTACTATGCGGCACTAAAAGTAACAACATGTGGGTTAAGTTATTTGAAGTATGATTTTTTTTTTACGACAGATCAATGCTCAAAAGTATCAGATGTGCATTTTAAGTTTCAACATGTTGGTAAATTATAGTTAGCAGATGCAAACCAATTATACAAACAAATTTTTAGGTTCCCATACATATCATTGATTCTATGGCAGAACTAATACCAATTTATAAGATGTTATATAGGCTGTTATGTCCAGAAAAATAAGGAACCTACACCATTCTTTAAAAAAGAACATAGTGATGTCATACCATTTTAATTTTAATCCAAAATTTTCATAATGAAAGCATGAGTAATACTTTTTTTTTTCAAATTTAAATTACTAAAGAAACAGCCTGCATTAAGTAAGATGTTTGGTTAACTATGCTATTTGGTTAACTATGCTACCAATGTAACGTAAAGTTTGCTTGATATATTAAGTATGAATCTTTGTAGTAGAATAGCGTCCCTCATTTCAAAATTTATATTCAGTTCTAATAAAATATTGTGAATGACTGCATGCATAATCTTGGAAAACATCCAGGTGAACATTGGTACTCAAATTTCTTTACAACCCAGTAACATTCAATTGGAAAAGTTAAGGAATTTTTACTATATCTGACAAACATAATTTGAACTAATTTAATCAACTCAACCACATTAAAAGGCAAGGAACATCAAAAAGCAAGGAACAACCCAGTGATTCGAACCAAGTAATCATTTGATATTAAGGTTTATGTTGGAATGGAGTCTATGTAGTCACGTATTCTATTCAAAGAACAGATCGGCCTATAATAACGAGGGGGGGAGGGGTTTACAACGGTTATTTTCAGAAGTTTGCACTATCATTGCGGAACTACATTATTTCAAAATGTACTTTTCATTCCATGATCACAAACAAAATTATCTAGTAGAAAGAAAATTGCTTCTTTGGAACAAATTAAAGCAGAGAAGTAATCAGGATTGTTCAAAAATAGTTAACTTCACCAATGTTGAACTGAGAGTAACAAACGAAAAGAGCTTTATTTTTTTAAAGATCCATTTTCGAGTTTAGTCTCATTTAGTGGATCTAGGGTGTTGACGATAGGGGTGGTTGTAGCTACAAATCAATTAATTACTGCAAGAACAAAAAATTTAGCATATGGTGTGACTTTCTGAGTAGACGTTAGTAAATAAGAAAAGTGAACAATTTACTAAATAAATCATGTTCCTTCGATTGAAATTACAAATCATAAAACTAAAACCAATCTCCAAAAAATAAAATTTAAACTTAGATGGTTCAATTTAATCAACTTGTACCTGAACTTAGGTAAAGGTTTAGACCGAGAGATCCAGTGCTGCAGCGCGAACGAAGAAAAAGAAAATCACGAAAGTACGAAAAGGTTCGGTCTAATACATAGAAAAGGTAGTTAATAGAAATGGAGTGCATACAGGAGAAGAAATTTACCCAAAAAAAGGACAAACACAACAAAACAATAGATCTGTCCGTCAGCCAAATGGAAAGCATGAAATCGGCAGGGGTAGTAGAAACGGGAAGACGTAACAGTGTCGGAACCTTATCGACCGATGAGAGAAGCGTTGAAAGGAGTTGGTGGCCACAATGTGGCTAGAAAGAACAAATAAATAAAATTGGATCGCTGGAAGAAGAATGAAGGAGAAAGGCATAGTGAAAGAAAGCCTCAACTATTGTTCTATTGAAAAAATAAGCTTGGAAAATTTGAAATTAAGTAGTGCAATAGTCAAATATTATTTCTTCATTAGCAAGCCTCAACCTATCGACCTCTTCTAAAACATCAAACTCGTAATATAAAATCATTAAAGTCTCAGGTTCTAACATATGGGTGGGTTAAGTCAACGTGAAACATCAAACATGAACCCCTAGATAACACTTAACCAATTTGACTTAATATATGGGTGGGTTAAGTCAACGTGAACTGCTGGATAACACTTAACCAATTTAACATGACAAGTGAATGAGTTAAGTTAACTTGAATTGACTGATGACACTTAACCAATTCAACATGACGAGAAAAAGAACTAAGTAGTAAACCTTAATTAAGAGGGCTAGGTAGTAAACCTTAGTTAAGAAAACAAACAATTCAGGAAACAAAGTAGTAAACCTTAGTTAAGAGAACTAAGTAGTAAACCTTAGTCAAGAAAGCCACGTAGAACACGAGAAGGAGCGAACGTCCATCTGGTCAGGAAGAAGGCTCCAACGGTCCGGGTTACAAAGCACGCGGCTTCG
This sequence comes from Allium sativum, assembly GCA_030737875.1. Lineage (NCBI taxonomy): Eukaryota > Viridiplantae > Streptophyta > Magnoliopsida > Asparagales > Amaryllidaceae > Allium > Allium sativum. The sequence continues at coordinate 565,100,726 of CM060920.1, read as the reverse complement.
AGGGGACGTGAGGGTACTCTTGGTATCCCTCTGTGAGGTTGCAGATGATCCTCCTGGGCTCACAAAGGTTAAGGTCTACGTTAGAAGAACCTAGAGTATGCCTTGGTTGCAATATAAGGCAACCTAAAGACTAGGATGGAACAGCGTGAGACGGCGATATCTAGATTAGCCCTGTGATAGCACGTCGTCGTCTACCTACCATCTTGAATCAATCGAGCATGTGAAGCGGAAAGGCGGAGAACTCCAACAGACCATATACTTGCTATCTAGTTATGGGTGAGGTTAGCCCATAGGTTTGTAGGGCATAGAGAGGCCTGCGTACAGTTCTCATTCTTGATTTTCTTGGGTGCATTTCATTAGTTGATGGAGGGGTCAAGTGGGACCATAGCCACACACAGATAAAAAAGACCTTAGCATCTGCCTCGACAGATAACTTAAAGCTCCCGACCGAGTTCCGTGTTTCTTGATTAGCCCTGCCACGGGACTCGGGATGCACATATAGAGGACGTGTGCAACTAGACAGCGAGAACGATTCACGACACATACGTGGGGAAAGTCTAGGAACATATACCGCTCTGGGTAGTGTGTCCTAGACTAGAGGGCATCGTTCGATAGGTAGCATAATCCCTAATTGGACCTAGGTTGCGTAAACCCTGAATCCGAGAAGCGTTCAATAGGTAGCATAAACCCTAGTGGCCCTGGGTAGCGTAAACCCTGGTTGAATCTAGGAAGCGTTCGATAAGTAAACCCTAGTTGAATCTAGATAACACTCGATGGATAAGGGACTGCATACACAATAAAAAGGGGATCATTTTATCATGAACACACGATGCTAGTTGAAACAGTCCTTAGTGGGTGCAGAAAAATAGAAGTGGGTGCGATAGCCAATTCCGTTAATCTTACCTTGTCTTGTTTTAGGATTATCTTATCACTATGTTATGGGTCTAAGTTCAGTTTGTTTATGTCATAGTCATTTTCTTGTTTACATGTTGAAGTATAACTGGACTTACCAGACTTATGTCTGACCTAGTTTGTTTTCGCCTCTTTTCTTCCCCCCCCCCGGTAGTCAGGGAGGGAATAGCTCAGCTCATTTTGGACCATTACTCTTTCCGAGCTTGAAGATTCTTTGACACACTGCTTTGAACTCCATTTTCTACTGCTATGACTGGCTCATGCTTTATTTGGGAATATCATTGTCAGTTTATGCTTCTTTATTTTAAACAAGACAGATGCTTTGTTGTAATAAGTACTGGTGTTGTAAAACAATCTTTGTACAAGCTATTTTTAATTAATAAAGGTTATTTATTTTCCGCTGCTTTATTTGTCTGTCTTGTAATTTTTCTGCATCTTGTACCAAAAATGCTCCACTGAAGTTAAGGCAATCCCTTTGTGAGTGACCTTAACGGAGGTGGGGTGTTTCACTTGGTGTAAGAGCTGAAGGTTACCGGATCAGATAAAAAATTTGAAAAATTATTTTCAAAATGGTTTCAAAAGATTTTTTTTTTAAAGGCATATTCTCCAAAGCCATATGCACTATCTTTTGATCCTCTGTTTGAATCCTTGTTTCCTTCTTTCCTGAGTCTCCGGAGCTCCTGGCTTTCTGGGAGGTAACCTCATCGCATCATGATCACGTAGGCTTGAAGAGACTACGACACCTGTCAATGGGCAAATAAGCGCCCAACTTCCATCTATAGCCGCAGTAGTTTCACCTACGGATAATTTTCTTTCGAGCTTTGTAGGATTTTCCATGCGATGGAGGCACCTTTCAAGAGACCTGTCAACAAGTTACACAAGGATGGAAAAGAGAATGAGGGAGTTTGGCTAAGGAGCACAACACAAGGATGAAGAACTCATGGATATAGACTTGGTTCACAAAGGAGGGGAGGAAAGAATAGTAAAACCTAAAACAAGGGGAAGTATCTTTATTTTGGTATAACGAGTCGTATAATTAAGGGCAAGGGCAAGAACAAAGGACAGGATTTTCCGGAAGGCAAGTGCATGCTCTCACCGCCAGCATACCTGAGAGAGAGGCAGTAAGATTTCTGTTAAAAGAGTTTTTCCTTTTTGATTATCCTGTTAGTACTCCTTCTGATTTTAGCATTCGTATATATCTGCTTCCATAGATTCTCTGCACCTTAGTACGTGTATAATAGAGGATCCCATTATTGTCTCAGATCCAATTTGTGGTTCGGCTCATTTATCTTTGGTTTGTAAGGATTTGAGATGCTTATGTTTCCAGATTTCATGAGCTATGGGTTTATTCTAGGCATGGATTGGTTAGCTAGTAATTGTGAAAGGAGGGTAGTTAGACTTTTGACTTGCCTCGGGAATACCCTCGAGATTTCGTGCGATACTAAGGGATCAGTTTGTCTTAGCTACCTAGAATCACTTTATGTATTTATCGATGATTTTCAATCCTTTGGAGTAGCCCATGAGTACGCAAGATGTTTTTGATTAGGGTAGGGGTTTTCCCTAAAACTCGAGACAGACTTCCGCATATATCTAGTTGACAATGCAAAGCCAGTTATACGATCAACGATAGTTTTGAAGCTAGATTGGCGAGGATAGCCAGAGTCGGTTAAGTGCTCAATTGTTTGGTTGTTTTGCTAGTATCATCTCACATAAATCGTCCAAATTCGGAGGAGGTATTCCTTGGGTGCCTGTCTGATATTGGTTTAGGCCTTTGGGGCTTGTACTTGAGGGATGTCGAGTTCGACTAGGATGGATTGCGTGGGAGATATCGACCATCAGATGTGTGACAGGATGGATAAGCTAAGTAGAAGAGAGACCTCTAATCATCTTAGTATATACATTTGGTATCATGGTTAACATCTGTTCATCTTGAAAAGATAGTTCGATAACATTGGATACCCTCTAGCATAGTAAGTGATCGAGGTCTTATCTTTACTAGTGGGTTTTGGAAATGGAGGTCAAGAAGCTTCGCAATCGTGAAGTTAAATTAGTTAAGGTACGGTGGAGTGAAGCATAAGAAGATGCGACCTAGAAGACTGAAGACTAGATACGCGCATCATACCCTTTTTAAGGTCGATCCTTAGGTAGAAGTCAATGGATGTAAACATGTGTTTGAGACATGTTATGCTTGGTGGATGCAAGTGATTGCAAGTGTTTGTTGGTGGTTGCTCGTGAGTGCATATACACACACCTTAGGAACTAGATTGGCTCAGTCACTTTCTTATTACATGTGCACATATGTATTTGTGAAACTTGATGTGTTATCATATGGACGATGCATTTGTATGAATGATTGTGCACTCATGTAGAAGTTATAAAATATGATTAGGAGTAGTTGCATACATGATGGACTCATGACACTGACATGATTTGCATTAAGGAGGTCAACTGAATCAGTAGACCGCCTGATTTTGCATTAGATAAGGACATATACACACACTATGCATATGATCATGAAAAGTATTAGAAACCTTCTAAGGACAATGGATGCCTGTGATTGGATGGTTGAGTAGATAGATGTTGGATGGTAGGATGAACATTCTTCCTAACTTAGAAATTTCGGGGACGAAATCCTTTAAAGGAGGGGAGAATGTAACACCCCGTATTTTCGGAAAATACGTTAAGTAACGAATTAGAGAATACTTAATTATAGATGTGAGAATCAAGGGAAACGGGTTACGCCATTGCGTTCATCTCGGAATTCTGCTTGAGATAGAGTCCGAGTTTGTGTGAATTGGACTCTGTTTGAAGAAGATATCTTTAAATTAAATATTGCAGTAAAACATGAAAAAGAGGAACGAGAAAAGAATAATGTTTAGCATTGTTCTAAGGTTTGTAAACAAAAGACTTGGTAGCTCATTTGGTTAGAACATGTGACTTGCATATAAGAGGTACAAAGTTTGATCCGTGCCAGCGCCATATTTTTTTTGTTTTAAGGGAATGGTTAAAAAGTGGCTCAGTATGAACGCAGCTCAAAAAGTGGTTTAGTGTTAAGATATATATATATATATATATAGAATATATATATATATATACACATATATACGTATATATATATAGAATATATATATATACACACACACACACACACACACACACATATATATATATATATATATATGACACGTATGCATCATGTGGCGCATTTTTGTTCAAGGATTGTTTTTTCTGAATGTGGCCTTCTCTGATTGGTTTGAGTGATGAATTTTGACTCACTGCTGAGTCATCAGTGCTGAGTTGGCTGTTCTAGATAACTCTATCTTGTCTTACTGATCTTGATTGATTCTGAGATGATCTGACGGCTTCTATTCAATCTAATCTCTATAAAAGCAACCTAATACCTCACCCCTAAATCATATTAAAAATTGAACCTAGAGCCGTCATGCTGCCATTAGATAACCTAGAGTAGCCGCCACTTGAAGCTGACATAGAGACAAACCAAACTAAATTAAAACTAAATCAAAACAACGATTGTCTACATCAAAGGCGAGCATTTCAACTCCAGAATTCAGATTTCAGAAAAACAAGACTTGCCTATATTTAGTAAGTACAGTTATATTTCCAATTTAAAACATTAATTGGAAGTAATGGCTTGTAAGTAACTGAGGTAACACTTAACCAACTTAACATGTTAACAAGACAGGATTGGTAGGGTTAAGTAATTAAGGAAACACTTAACCATTATAACATGTTAACTAGACTAGTGGGTGTGGTTAAGTAAATGCTTAACCAATTTAACATGTTAACTAGACTAGAAGGTGGGGTTAAATAAACTTAAAACACTTAGCCGTTATAGCATGATGAATGAACAGGGTTAAGTTAATGAGAAACACTTAACCAATATAATTTGATGAACGAGTAAGGTTAGGGAATACTTAACCAATTTGACATGATATAGGGGTGGGTTAAGTCAACATGAACCGCTAGATAACACTTAACCAATTTGACTTAATATATGGGTGGGTTAAGTCAACGTGAACTGCTGGATAACACTTAACCAATTTAACATGACAAGTGAATGGGTTAAGTTAACTTGAATTGACTGATGACACTTAACCAATTCAACATGACGAGAAAAAGAACTAAGTAGTAAACCTTAATTAAGAGGGCTAAGTAGTAAACCTTAGTTAAGAAAACAAACGATTCAGGAAACTAAGTAGTAAACCTTAGTTAAGAGAACTAAGTAGTAAACCTTAGTCAAGAAAGCCACGTAGAACACGAGAAGGAGCGAACATCCATCTGGTCAGGAAGAAGGCTCCAACGGTCTGGGTTACGAAGCACGCGGCTTCGAGGGGACGTAAGGGTACTCTTGGTATCCCTCCGTGAGGTTGCAGATGATCCTCCTGGGCTTACAGAGGTTAAGGTCTGCGTTAGAAGAACCAAGAGTATGCCTTGGTTGCAATATAAGGCAACCTAACGACTAAGATGGACCAGCGTGAGATGGCGATATCTAGATTAGCCCTGTGATAGCACGTCGTCGTCTGCCTACCATCTTGAGTCAATTGAGCACGTGAAGCGGAAAGGCGGAGAACTCCAACAGACCATATACTTGCTATCTAGTTATGGGTGAGGTTAGCCCATAGGTTTGTGGGGGCATAGAGGGGCCTGCGTACAGTTCTCATTCTTGATTTTCTTGGGTGTCTTTCATTAGTTGAGGGAGGGGTCAAGTGGGACCATAGCCACATACAGATAAAACAGACTTTAGCATCTGCCTCGGCAGATAACTTAAAGCTCCCGACCGAGTTCCGTGTTTCTTGATTAGCCCTGCCACGGGACTCGGGACGCACATATAGAGGACACGTGCAACTAGACAGCGAGAACGATTCATGACACATACGTGGGGAAAGTCTAGGAATATATACCGCTCTGGATAGTGTGTCCTAGACTAGAGGGCATCGTTCGATAGGTAGCATAATCCCTAATTGGACCTAGGTCGCGTAATCCTTGAATCTGAGAAGCGTTCAATAGGTAGCATAAACCCCAGTGGCCCTGGGTAGCGTAATCCCTGTTTGAATCTTGGAAGCGTTCGATAAGTAAACCCTAGTTGGATCTAGGTAACACTCGATGGATAAGGGACTGCATACACAATAAAAACGGGATCATTTTATCATGAACACACGATGCTAGTTGAAACAGTCCTTAGTGGGTGCAGAGAAATAGAAGTGGGTGCGATAGACAATACCGTTAATCTTACCTTGTCTTGTTTTAGGATTATCTTATCATTATGGTATGGTTCTAAGTTCAGTTTGTTCATGTCATAGTCCTTTTTTTTTACATGCTGAAGTATAATTGGACTTACCAGGATTATGTCTGACCTAGTTTGTTTTCGCCTCTTTTCTTCCGTTCCCCCCCAAGGTAGTTAGGGAGGGAATAGCTCAGCTCATTTTGGACCATTACTCTTTCCGAGCTTGAAGATTCTTTAACGCACTGCTTTGAACTCCATTTTCTACTGCTATGGCTGGCTCATGCTTTATTTGGGAATATCATTGTCAGTTTATGCTTCTTTATTTTAAACATGACATATGCTTTGTTGTAATAAGTATTGGTGTTGTAAAACAATCTTTGTACAAGCTGTTTTTAATCAATAAAGGTTATTTATTTTCCGCTGCTTTATTTGTCTGTCTTGTAATTTTTCTGCATCTTGTACCAAAAATGCTCCACCGAAGTTAAGGCATTACCTTTGTGAGTGACCTTAACGGAGGTGGGGTGTTTCAGAAACTGAGACCGATATCAGTTTTGCGATTATGGCAGAACTAATAAGAAATAAATTTGCCAGTAACAGAACCGGAGACTGATATCATCAGTTTCGTGCATATTATGAAATGATATCATTTAACTACTGATATGTTCACATAACAGAACTTGATTTTCATAAGATAATTCATAGGGTAAATTATGATATCAGTTTTATGCAAATTAGTAATTCACAGGATAAATGCATTAAAGTCTAAACCATGCCTATGAATGATTAAGCTTTCCAACGCTATTGCCTTGTCAAGTAAATGTTATGTGTGCGTCATGAGAAAATACTGGCCTTGAGGTAAAATAAATTGAAATGAAGAAAACATACAACATCTAATTATATACCTTGTTCCTGATCAAAAATTTGAATAAGTACGTTAAAATGGCACAATAAATTAATGATAGTTAGATGCAAAATGCTAAAAGCTATTGTCATTTCAATTTCAGCAAATTCTAATCGCACACTGACAGAGTAAGAAGATAACTGGAAAAGGAAATTTCTAACCTCAAACGAAATGACATATGGATCTGTAGCATGTTTATGATTACAAATCAAATAAACCCATGTCCTTAATTCCTTAAAATTAACATGATTTTAAGAAATATTTAACAATATAAGTTATATGACTGACAATATTGTCCTAACCATGTCAAATAATTTTTGTACATAAAATGATTATATAATGTTTCTCTCTAACATGCGCTCAATTACAAATCGAGAGCAAACCTGATGGATCCAAGTTGAGCAAGTGCCAGAAAGCCATCAGAAAAGAGTAGCTGAAAAAGACGAAGAGCGACCGAGCTACAGCTGAAGAACAACCTTCAGATTGACGAACTATTTTGAGTATGAACGACCTGCCTAAGGTTTAATCTAACGCAACCTATATATGAAATTAGGGTTAGGTAAAAAAACGTGCAGAAGAAGGAAATAAAAGATGGGAAACATGGTTAAATTCAATATCGTGTTTTGATAAATCTATAAATTAGGGAGAGCCACAGGAATAACAAACCTGACTTTTGATTTGCGTCCTTGGATTCTGATCAGCAGGAATGAATGCCAAAGAGGAATAGACGGGAAATACAATAGTAATAAATAATTAAAAGCGAGAAAAGGGAAATTCGGGTCGCTTTAAATTTGGTGAAAAGCAACCGAAGCGCACGAATTAAAAATGTGATGGTTCATTTCACAAAATGCGTAGAATGGCTGTAAGGCCTCGAATTTGAGCGCGCTAATTATAATATAGTATATATTCCACTAACCCAAACACAACTTACTCCTAAGGAAAACAAATTTGGATAAAAAAATAATGTGTCCAGATAGAGATAGCCACATGCCGAAGGTGATGCATACAACACTCCTTAAACTTCACATGCAACAAATATATTGTAAATGTTGAATCACGCTGTATAGCGTTTTGATTATGACAACTATACATGTACACATATATTATTATAAACTAATTTTGTTTTGCAGGAAGAAACTCAACAACAGATTCAAGAGCTCAAACTAAATATTATATGTGTTTAAAGTCTGTTAGTATTAGTATTTAATTGTTAAAATCTTCCTTGGTAATACACACACATGCACGTTTTCAATTTATAAGATTTTATACAAGACATACACAAGGCATAGGCATGAAGCAGAAAACAGACGTCTAAATTTTTTAAATCAGACGCCTGTCTGCTGAAAGAAAAATAAACTTATCACAATATTCAGACATCTGAATATTTTAATTCAGACATCTGAATTTTAATTCAAACATCTGAATTAAAATATTCAGACATCTGAATATTGGCTAAAATAGCTTATTTCTTTGCTGTTTGAGTTTTGTTCAAAAATAGACATCTGAATTTTTTAATTCAGACATCTGAATTAAAAAATTCAGACTTCTGAATCTGAACCAAAATACACTATTTCCTTTCTGACTTGATTTTTAAAATAAACAGACATCTGAATTTTATTTTCAGACATCTGAATTCCGAAGAGTTGCATCCTTTAAGAAGAGACACAACTATTTAATCCATATCTCTTCATCAAAACTCTTCACGATCAGTTGTATCTTTTTATATATTATAAATAGAGAATTGCTTAGATGATCTAATTACCGAATTTTGTTCTAATTCTCTCTATCTTATTCAAAGCTCTCTAAGTTCTAAAAAGCTATCTACTTTTATACTTGAGACTTTTAAACTTCCATATTCCTTCATGCACTTCACGATTATCATCAAGGAAAGGTTATAGGAAGGGTGTACTTAATATTCGACAATCCGTGTTATCAAGAACACAAAAGAGTCAACAATTATTCTGTATTAGTGAAGACCTCTTCAGCGGTTGAGGCAAGAAATCCCGTTCAGTGGTTCGGGTAATTGTGAACCTATTCCTCCGGGTGAAGTGAGGGTTTTAGTGTTAGTGAAATTCCATAAGTGAGTCTGGGACTGGACGTAGGACAGTGGTCCGAACCAGTATAAATCGACTGTGTGATTTACTGCTTTCTACTTTGCTATATAGATATTATATCCTATTCTCCATACTACACGATCCTATACTGCTGCATAGCCTCTTTCAATTGGTATCAAAGCCTGGTATTCTATTGATTGTCACAACATCATAGAATAATGGCCAGAAAGAGATGTGATCGAGACATGGCAAGCAAAAGGTCCCATACAAGCAAAGCTACAAAAAATGAGGACTACAAAAAGGTACTTTCTGATTTGCAAATTTTAATGAAAAATAATGATGATTTAGGTCAACTTAATTTCTTAATTCTAAAGAAGATGAAATCCGTCGAACTTGAAAATGAGAAACTGAGAAAAGAAAAAGAAGATTTAGAAAATCAAAATGGTATTTTGAAAAGTAATTTAGTGAATCTTAAAGATTTCATAGATGAACAATATACTATATTTGAAAAAGAAAAGGAGATTTTTTCAAAGGAAATTTGTGATTTAAAAAGACAAAATAGTTTATTGCAATCATCTTTAAATATCTCAGAATCTCGAATTGATCATCTCGACAGTGAGAATAGTACGTTAAAGAACGAGAATTCTGAATTAAATAGGAAAATTGATTTAAAAGATTGCAAAACTTCTTTTGAAAATTTCAATAGCAACTTCGGAATCAAATTTGAAAAATGTACAAATAAGTTCGCAAAATTTAATAAAGGTCAAAATGATTTAAATGATATTTTATCTTGCTCTATACCTTTACACGATAAAAGTGGCTTAGAGTATAATAAAACTAATCGTAGAACTAGTACTAGACATGCTTTCATGTATTACAAAAATTTAACTGCTAGTACTAAAGCACGTGTAACTCGAAGATCAAATTTCTACAGAAATTCAAAAGCTTCTATGACTAGAAACATTTATAATAGAAGTACAACAGGAAATACTATTAGAAACTATCTAAGTATTTGGGTTCCTGTAAATTGGAAAAACAGAGAAATATATATCGATAATTATTTTAATTATGTAGTCAATAATGAAAATTTTGTTTTTAAAGGTTCCATTAAACCATCTTGGGTATGGTTACCTTCTATTTAACCCCTGGACCCTGATAAAGAAAGTGGGTACCAAAGGATTTATCATATTTTTGCAGGTACACCACAACAATGAGAAGGTTATTCCAATATTTCTGAAATATTTGGAAACAGAGCTCAGAATAAATTAAAAACTATAGTAATCTTATATATTTTATCATATTTCATCTGTTTGAATGTTCATGGCATCAAAACTTTGTTCCATAATTCAGTCGTCTGAATGTGCTTAAAATGATTATCATCTGTCTGTTTGTTTGTAAATACTTGTGCTTATGTTGTATGTTTGTGTGTTATGCATATTCATGTGTATTATTTACATAAGTATTTCCTTTTTGTAAATGACAAAGGGGGAGAAATATATGATAATATATGCATATTGATAGGGGGAGTTACATATATAGTTGTCATTATCAAAAAGGGGGAGAATGTTGAATCACATTGTATAGCGTTTTGATTATGACAATTATACATGTACACATATATTATTATAAACTAATTTTGTTTTGCAGGAAGAAACTCAACAACAGATTCAAGAGCTCAAACTAAATATTATATGTGTTTAAAGTCTGTTAGTATTAGTATTTAATTGTTAAAATCTTCCTTGGTGATACACACACATGCACGTTTTCAATTTATAAGATTTTATACAAGACATACACAAGGCATAGACATGAAGCAGAAAACAGACGTCTAAAATTTTTAAATCAGACGTCTGTCTGCTGAAAGAAAAATAAACTTATCACCATATTCAGACATCTGAATATTTTAATTCAGACATCTGAATTTTAATTCAGACATCTGAATTAAAATATTCAGACATCTGAATGTTGGCTAAAATAGCCTATTTCTTTGCTGTTTGAGTTTTGTTCAAAAACAGACATCTGAATTTTTTAATTCAAACATTTGAATTTAATTTAGACATCTGAATTAAAAAATTCAGACTTCTGAATCTGAACTAAAATACACTATTTCCTTTCTGACTTGATTTTTAAAATAAACAGACATCTGAATTTTATTTTCAGACATCTGAATTCCGAAGAGTTGCATCCTTTAAGAAGAGACACAACTATTTAATCCATATCTCTTCATCAAAACTCTTCACGATCAGTTGTATCTTTTTAAATATTATAAATAGAGAATTGCTTAGATGATCTAATTACCGTATTTTGTTCTAATTCTTTCTATCTTATTCAAAGCTCTCTAATGTCTAAAAAGCTATCTACTTTTATACTTGAGACTTTTAAACTTCCATATTCCTTCATGCACTTCACGATTATCATCAAGGAAAGGTTATAGGAAGGGTGTACTTAATATTCGACAATCCGTGTTATCAAGAAAACAAAAGAGTCAACAATTATTTTGTATTAGTGAAGACCTCTTCAGTGGTTGAGGCAAGAAATCCCGTTCAGTGGTTCGGGTAATTATGAACCTATTCCTCTGGGTGAAGTGAGGGTTTTAGTGTTAGTGAAATTCCAGAAGTGAGTCTGGGACTGGACGTAGGACAGTGGTCCGAACCAGTATAAATCGACTGTGTGATTTACTGCTTTCTACTTTGCTATATAGATATTATATCCTATTCTCCATACTACACGATCCTATACTGCTGCATAGCCTCTTTCAGTAAATTCCATTGCAAGTTATCATATAATGTTCAATATGCCAGTCTATGAAATTATAAATGAGTGTACAATGGTCATTTCAAAATCGAAGGTATGCTTGGGATTGCTATAATGCTATTGAAGGGGCAACTGAGAAAACATTACAACAATATTACTTATAAAATGGAGATTCTTACCCAGAGGCATTAGTTAAGAAAATTGTACATATGATAGTTATAATATAGAAATGTGAGTAAGCAATAATCTAGTACATTATTTTATATAATATATCAATCAAGCACGCCTTTTATTTTCTAAAAGAAAGCCTTTAAGGCTCGGCTGGGTAATATTAATCAATATTTTCACATGTTATCAAGTAACCAGTAAAGAGAAAAGAAAAGCGGTTCTAAGTCGGAAAAGCATTTATCTACTTTATCCTTGTACCCTTTTGCATGCAAATTAAATAGAAGCAAAAATAGACATTTGAGCATTTGGCAGCAAAGCTTAATTTACTAATTCTATGCATTGCACATTCACATTTATGTGTCCTTTTCCATCTAAAAGACAAAATAAAATGACAGGTAAGTGGAAAAAAAAAACCATAAAATGTTTAGTATCATGAAATGCTTTCGAGGCACAAATTTGGTAATATAATAGTTTCATCTTAGGTTTATACTTTATAAGATGCAGTCTACTTTCTTTGGGACTGCTAACAATAACTTAACTTCGTAATATAATAGTTTCATCTTAGGCCTATAAGATGCAGTCTACATTCTTTGGGACTGCTAACAATAACTTACGACATTTTATACTGTTACTTCCATATGACCTCTACAGATAGGGAATATGTTAAAATAATACATTTTATACTATTTACAATGTATTATTGGCATAAAATGAACGTCTTTGCATGGCCTTTTATTTGAAATTAGTGGAAATGAGATGTTTATTACATGAATCTACAATAGAAATGACTGCATTAACAGATGTTATCTAAATCACATTATATTGTCAAAGAAAAATCTTCAATTTGTTGTAACTGAACTACTTTTGTGTTAAGCATCGATATTCACTAATATGCACTAATAACAATAAAAAAAGTACAATCAACATGCTTAGGCCATTTTCATTTTGTTTTAAATTTCATCGATACCCCATACAAAAATTGTATGAACTGACTTTGTAGCAGAGAAAAGAGTGGGATAATAAACAAAACTGATAACATTAGATCATATTAAAAACTCTTTAAATATATCAAAATTGCAAAATACGGAAATAACTTGTATCAACTATAAAACATAAATTGTCATGCACTATCAGCATAAATGTAACAACCCGTATTTTCAATAACCTGTTATAACATAAATCGAGGCAGAATTTAATTCTAAAATCTGAATCAAGGAAAACGGGCTATGCCATTGCGTTCGTCTCGGAAAAATACGCGAAATAGAGTCCGAGTTTTCGAAAATCGGAGTCCGTATGACCCGATTAAGGCCCAACGAAGTTTTCTGATAATTTCAAAGTAAAAACAGATTTCAAATTCAAGTTTGAATTTGGGAATCTAGGGCAACAGGCGCAGGCGGGAAAATTCCCGCCAAAGTACCCAAGTCGACAGCCCTGTCGACTTGGGAGTCGACTTGGTTGGACCCAAGTCGACAGCCCTGTCGACATGGCTGTCGACTTGGTCCAGCCGGGCTGTTTAGCCTGGTGCACCATTTTGAGATTGTGTTGAGCTTGGGGGCCAGATTCGGTTTTGAGGGCTGAGATTGGAACTAGGGTTTAATCCTATGGCCTAAAACACTTGCCTAATCTATAAATAAGACCCTAACCTACCCTAAATCATCATTATTCACTCTAGCAACTAAACTATGGCAAAATCAATCCTCTCATGGCCTCCACTCTCTTCATAAATTCCTAAATAAATTTCTATAAGATTTTCCATGCATACAAGTGTTTTTAAACTTGTATGATCATCATTAGCTTGCATTCAAGTCAAGTTTCTATATTTGCATCATAAAGAAAGAGTTTTGATCATTTTGGCTCAAGGGTTTTGCTTGCATTTTGGGTTTTTGGTTGCATAAGGGCTTTCTTGTATTTGCTATACTCATTTGAGTCCGCATAAGCATTGTAAGCCCTATTCCTTTCATACTTAAACTCTAAAGTTAAATGTATGATATGCAAGTTTAGATGCAAGTTTACTATGCTATGATATGCAAGTCTATCATGTTGTAATATGCAAGTTTATATGCAAGTATGTCATGTTATGATATATGCAAGTTTGATATGTTATGATATGCAAGTTCATCATGTTATGTTATGAAAGTTTGATATGCAAGTTTCCATATGATATGCAAGTATGTTATGCAAGTTTGGGTTGAACATTTTGTTCATGCTATCATGTTATGCAAGCTTATCTTGGGTTTATGAACATAAAGCTTCAAGCTTTATGCTAAAGGTTGCATTTTGGCAACATGTAAGTTATCATATCTCTTATGATAACTTGCATGTGAGGCTAAATGCGAACTTATGGCCATTTTTACATGTCACTTAGCACCATGTATCACCAATATGATAAACTTGGTTTTATGCATGCTTTTGAGGCCTAAAAATGTAATATGCAAGTATATGAACATATGTATATTTCATATGCCACCATGTTGAACTTGTGGCTTCAACACTTTTATGTCATGATTATGCCAAGTTCCCTCTTTCTATCCTTGATGCGCTATTGCGATATGTAAGCGATGGGATTGCATTTGGGGTTGGGTAAACTTAAAAGACATAAAAACATAAGCTTGGGAATTTACCTATTAAGTTAGGTCTACCCATTGGGAATTTACCTATTAAGTTAGGTCTACCCAATTGCTTGAAAACTTGTAACATGTTTTGGAAACATGATGGACATGACACTTAGAAAAGATAAGTGTGGCCAACTCGAGGTTGGGTTGAGTTCGTAGCGTAAACCTACCCGGAACCGACCGGCTTAACTAGTTGCTACAAACAATAGGACCCAATGTGAGAAGTTGGTCATGTGGTACCTTGGACCCGAGGTTAGACCAAGTTGTGGTGTAAAGCTACCCGGACCCGCCCGGCTTAACTAGTAACCACAACAAGGTCTAATGTGAGAGGTTAAGGTGCATTAATTAATTAATGCCTCATGATTAGGGTTAAGTCATGGTCCATTTAATACTTAACCAATTTGGGGGCTTGGTAGATTAATCGGGTTTAAGTCGTGAACTCATCGTTACACTTAACCAAGTTAATCCATGATTAGTAAAGGGGTTAAACCGTATTTAACCCACTAGAAAAATCCTAGCAATGGGGGGGTCCACTCCAGCAGTAATCCCTAGTTTGTATCATCATGACCCTAGGGACTAGGCTAGGGTGGGGGCACGATTACTGGACTGGAGGTAAGCGACCAATGAACGACGGCAGGGTGGTACGCCGGTGTAGTTCCGGGCGGACTCTGGTCGTGCACATAGTCCGAAGCCGGAGAAAACATGCACGGGTACCAGTAGATCGAGACTGTGCACTCATGTTCATGGTGTCCAGGGGTTGACACCCTAGGGCTTGATACACCCGAAGGGTGGACCCGGCACAGTTCGACTACAATTATGTTTGGGCCGTATTGACACCAACACGTGACGAGTTAGGCTTAGGGAGCCGATCGACTAGACCGTTTGGTTGGACCTCGTATGAGGGTCACTTCATGTTATTGGGCCAAAGCTTGGGCCAAGGGATCAATACTTGTTTATTCAAGTCATGTTAGGTTGCCAGTACACCTGTGGTGCAAAACCTTAATCATGATTATGCGATGACACCTTTATCTACCCTGTTAATCATCATACTAGTATGTTGTTAACCTCATGATCATCCCTGCTGCTCATGCCAGTTAACTTTATCAGTTTACATTGATTGTAGTAGGGCTTACTCAGTCTTTTTGACTGACCTGTTTTCTTTTGCCTCTTTTCTTCCGTCCCCCCCCCCCAAGGTTCTCAGGGAGGGAATACATGAGCTTAGCTGGATTTCGGATTGCTTGCTTGTGGGATTTCAGCTCATGTACGGTTTGGACATGAAGCTAGCTATGGTTATTGCTTATTTGGGGATAGTACTTATGTATTTCAGTTTTTCAGTTGATGTTGTTTTTATCTAGACTTGTTTATTTGGAAAATTGACATGATGCTGTACCAGACTTGTTTTGAAATGGTTTAAAATCTTCCGCTGTTTTTATCTATGTTATTTACTCTGTTTACATATATACAGATGTTCTTGTTCTGCCTTGATATATCATTATGCATGTTTACCTGGTTCAAACGCCCCTCCAAAGTCAGAGTGCTTGCAAGAGTCACCCTGGCGGAGGTGGGGTGTTACAAATTTGGTATCAGAGCATATGGTTTACGAGAAGGAACAAAAAGGTTTT
This sequence comes from Allium sativum, assembly GCA_030737875.1. NCBI lineage: Eukaryota > Viridiplantae > Streptophyta > Magnoliopsida > Asparagales > Amaryllidaceae > Allium > Allium sativum. The sequence continues at coordinate 565,084,458 of CM060920.1, read as the reverse complement.
TAAGAAACTTTTGGAAAACTATTTTCAAAACTAAGTATAAAGTATTTTCCAAAGAAAAGTCTAGTTTATTTTAAAGGCTATTCCCCAAAAAGCCATTAGCAAAATCCCTTCGTTTTTCTCTATTATGAATCTGTCTTTTTCTTCATTTTCAGTATGGCCGATAACTTTGCTATTCCGGAGGGAGTACACGTACCTGTTTGGTATAGGAGACTTTTGGAGGCTAGGGCGACCGAAGCCGGCCCCGCAGATGTTCCTCCTCCTCCTGTCATTAATATTCCTCCTCCTCCTGTCGCTAATGTTCCTCCTCCTCCTGTCGCTGAGGTTCCTCTTCCTCCTCCCCATCAGCATCCTCAAGCTGACTTCGCAAAGACTTGCAAGGATTTCAAAGCAATGGGTGGCAAGAATTTTCAAGGCACTAAGACTTTTGTAGAGGCCAGAAATTGGTTGAAAGAGACCGAGGATTTATTTGCTATCTTTGGGTTAGACGATCAGAGGAAGACCTTGTTGGCGGTTTGGCTTATGAAGGATGAAGCCGCTTATTGGTGGGAGGTCACCAATGGTACTAGGCCTGTTGAGACTTGGGCCGATTTCAGGGTAAGGTTCGTGCTTAAGTTTCTATCTTCTGCTGAGGAGAATCTGCAAATGGAGAGGTTCATAACTTTGAAACAAGGAGATATGTCTGTCAAAGAATATGTGAACAAGTTCAATCAGTTAGCTCGTTTTGGCTTGGATATGGTGAATACTCCTCAGAAGAAGACTCTTCGTTTTGCTAGAGGATTGAATGAGCCGTTGCAGGGATTGGCTATGTCACATATTCCCCATGGGGCCACGTTTGAGAGTTTGGTTGATATGGCGTTACTTCAGGGAGATGTCAAGAAAGAGACCAAGGTGAATGATACTCAAGCCAAGAAGACTGATTCCCAGGGAAAAGGAAATCAGGGTAATCCAAGTGGTCAAAGCAGTCAAGGCAATCAGAACAAGAACAAGAGTCAAGGCAACAAGGGGAACAACAAGGGCAAGAACACCAAGGGGAAGTGCCATTATTGCGGTTCAGTTGGGCATCTTATCAAGGATTGTAAGAAGAGGAAAAGGAAGAATGGTGAATGCTTTTTCTGCGGTGAGACTGGACATTTCAGTAAGGATTGCCCAAAGAAGCGAGGGCAAGGCCAGGGTCAGACTCAGCGTGCTGGACCTTCAGGAGGGCAAGTTCATGCTCTCAATACCGCTCCAGTTCCCGATCGAGGTAGTATTTCTGTTGAGAGCCTTGTATATATTTCTGATTTTCCAGTTCGTACCTTATTTGATTCTGGTGCATCGCATAGCTTTATCTCATCTGATCTTGTTGATAGTTTGCACCTTAGTACTAGCTTGGTAGATGATCCCGTCTGTGTCTCAAATCCTATTGGGGGTTCCGCCCATTTGTCTATGATATGTGGGGATTTGAGGATCTCTATACTGAGTGTAGAGTTCTTGTGCAGTGCTTATGTTCTTGGTTTCAGGGGATACGGATTGATATTGGGCATGGATTGGCTGTCCAGATATGGAGCCATTCTTGATTGTGAGCATAGGGTTGTGAGGCTCGTGACTCGCCTCGGGAACACCCTAGAGATTTCTTGTGATCCGAGAGGTCCCGTCATGTTGTGCTATCTTGAATCACTCGACTCGTCAATGGAGACTCTTCAGTCTGTGAGAGTGGTTCGAGAATATCCAGATGTTTTCGATGAAGTTAGGGGGTTGCCCCCTAAGCGAGAGATTGATTTCCGCATTTATCTGGTGGATAATGCAAAGCCGGTTTCTTTGCCCGTTCGGCACATGGCTCCGCGTGAAAGGCGGGAGCTAAGTAAGAAAGTAAAGGAGTTGCTTGAGAAGAACTTCATTAGATGAAGTATATCTGAATGGGGAGCGCCTGTGGTATTTGCTACCAAGGCAGATGGTTCTCTCCGACTTTGTGTTGACTATCGAGAGTTGAATAAGCTGACTAAGAAGAACAGACACCCGTTACCGAGGATTGATGATCTCTTTGACCAGCTTGTCGGTGCTTCTGTTTTCTCTCAGCTTGATCTTGCTACTGGGTTCCATTAGCTCAGGGTAGCTGAGGATAGTATAGACAAGACTGCGTTCAGAACTCTAGATGGATTCTTTGAATGGCTGGTCATGCCGTTCGGCTTGACTAATGCACCCGCATATTTCGTGGACTTGATGAGTAGGGTGTTCAGGGAGTTCTTGAACAAGTTTGTCGTGGTCTTCGTAGATGATATTCAGATCTTCTCTAAGGATGAGGAAGAGCACGCAAGGCATCTCGTGGAGGTGATGGATACGCTTAGAGCGCATCAGTTGAAGGCCAAGTTCTCCAAGTGTCACTTTTGGAGAAGGGAAGTTAGATTCCTTGGGCATATAGTATCTAAGCAAGGCTTAGCGGTGGATCCCGCTAAGGTAGTTGCAGTTCAGGATTGGAAGACTCCAAGGAATGCAACCGAAGTGAGAAGTTTTCTAGGTCTTGCGGGTTTTTACCGGAAATTCATCAAGGACTTCGCGAAGATTTCCGCTCCTCTCACTAAATTGACGAAGAAGAATTTAGTTTTTGCTTGGAGCATAGAATGCGAGCTTGCTTTTCAGAAGCTCAAGAGAGCTCTCACATCAGCACCTGTTCTAGCTTTGCCCAATGGAGGGAAGTTATTTACAGTATACACCGATGCATGTGGCATGGGGTTAGGAGCTGTTCTGATGCAAGAAGGAAGGGTGATATGCTTTGGCGGTAGACAACTCAAACTGCATGAGAAGAATTATCCCACTCATGACTTAGAGTTGGCAGCAATAGTATATGCACTCAAGGCTTGGCGCCATTATCTTCTGGGAGAAAGATTTGAGCTTTATACCGATCACAAGTCATTGAAGTATCTCTTTTCTCAGAAGGATCTGAATCTGAGGCAACAAAGATGGATGGAATTCTTGGCGTCCTACGATTTTGAGATAGCTTATACCCCTGGCAAGGGGAATGTGGTAGCTGATGCATTGAGTAGAAGAAGGTTGACCCTAAGTCCTCTATTCGTTGAGATGAAGAATTTAGAGTATGTGGCAACCTTTGATTTCTCTTTGGCGATTGAGTCGATGACCGGTTCTTTAGCATCTCTGGAACTCAGACCTACCCTTCTTGATCAAGTTGGGGCTTCGCAGAGAGAAGACCCTCAGATAGTTGAGATTATGGATAAGCTGATTCGAGGAGGGGCGTCTAGTCATCTCGCTCGATATTCTATTGATGACAAGGGTTGGCTGAGGAGAGACGGAAGGTTATGTGTTCCAATGGTAGAAGATTTAGTAAGAAAAGTTCTTGAGGAAGCGCATCGCTCTAAGTTGACTATACATCCAGCCGGAGATAAGATGTATAAAGATATGAAACGCATTTTCTTTTGGCCTGGGATGAAGAAGGATGTGGCAGAGTTTGTCTCTAGATGTATCATTTGCCAGCAAGTTAAGGTCGAGTCAAAGAAGCCCGGTGGGCTATTGCATCCTCTAGACGTTCCACTATGGAAGTGGGAGAGTATCTCCATGGATTTTATCGATGGGCTACCAAGGTCAAGGAAAGGGAATACGAGCATTTGGGTTATTGTGGATAGACTTACGAAGAGTGCTCATTTCATTCCGGTGAAGAGCAAGAGGACCGCATCTTGGCTAGCGTCTGTATATCTTCGTGAGATTGTGAGACTACATGGAGTCCCTTCTAGTATAGTCAGTGACCGTGACCCAATCTTTACAAGTCAGTTCTGGAATAGCTTGCAAGAAGCCATGGGCACGAGGTTGAATCTAAGTACTGCTTATCACCCACAGACGGACGGTCAAACCGAAAGGGTGAATAGGGTACTCGAGGATCTGTTGAGGCTTTGTATTCTGGATTTTGGTGGTACTTGGGAAGACCATCTTCCTCTTGTGGAGTTTGCATATGATAACAGTTATCAGGCAAGCATAGGGATGGCACCATTCGAAGCTTTATATGGGAGGCCGTGCAAGTCGCCTACATGTTGGTGGGAGACTACAGATAAGCTTATACTTGGGCCTGATCTGATCAGAGATACATCCGAGAAGATCGAGTTGATTCAGAGACGGATGAAAACGGCCCAAGACCGACAGAAATCCTATGCTGATAAGCGAAGAACTGATTTGGAGTTTGATGTTGGGGATATGGTTTTCGTGAAGGTTTCTCCTTTGCGGAATGTGGTCCGATTTGGAGCCGTTGGGAAGTTAGCACCGAGGTTTGTTGGACCATTCCCTATTATAGAGAGGATTGGGCAGATGGCTTATTGAGTGAAGTTGCCCGAGAAGCTTGCCGGAGTACACGATGTTTTTCATGTCTCGCATCTCCGGAAGTGTTTGCATGAATCAGCAGAGGTTGTTGAGCCAAGTGTTCTGAAAGATGTGGAAGTGGAGAAAGAAGCTACCTTGAGGAGAGCTCCGATTCGTATCTTGGGGACGGAGACCAAGAAGCTAAGGAATCGAGAGGTCAAGTTGGTAAAGGTCCAATGGGGTGAAGCCGAAGAGGACGCAACTTGGGAAACCGAGGAGAAGATGCGTGGGCTTTATCCATTCCTTTTTGAGGGTACACTCTCAATCTCTTTTCTTTGTTAGCATATCTTTCTCTTTTTGCTATCCATATTTATCTAGTTTATCGTGTTAATCTTGTCATGAGAACCTTAGGTAGAAACCCTTTGGATAAAACATGTGTTTGAAACATGTTATGCTTGATGGTTGCAAGTGGTTGCAAGTGTTTGCAAGTGGTTACTCGTGGATGCATTATACACGTTAGGCACTAGATCGGCTCACACACTCCTCATATTGCATATGCATGAGTGTTTATGCTTATTCATGGATGAAAATTTTTGTGTTATCACATGGATGCTGCATATGGATGTATGTTATGTGCACACATATAGATGTTATACATTATGTTAGGAATTGCATACATATGGATTCATTTCACTAACATAATTTGCATTGATGATATTTGCATTAGATAAGGACATATACACACACCTTTGCATATGTTCATACAACATTTAGAATCTTGTAAGGACAATGATTGCTCGTGGATGATGTTTTGAGTAGATGGATGATTGGATGGTAGGATACGTTCTTCCTAACTTGAAGATTTCGGGGACGAAATCCTTTAAGGAGGGGAGAATGTAACAACCCGTATTTTCGATAACCTGTTATAACATAAATCGAGGCAGAATTTAATTCTAAAATCTGAATCAAGGGAAACGGGCTATGCCATTGCGTTCGTCTCGGAAAAATACGCGAAATAGAGTCCGAGTTTTCGAAAATCGGAGTCCGTATGACCCGATTAAGGCCCAATGAAGTTTTCTGAAAATTTCAAAGTAAAAACAGATTTCAAATTCAAGTTTGAATTTGGGAATCTAGGGCAACAGGCGCAGGCGGGAAAATTCCCGCCAAAGTACCCAAGTCGACAGCCCTGTCGACTTGGGAGTCGACTTGGTTGGACCCAAGTCGACAGCCCTGTCGACATGGCTGTCGACTTGGTCCAGCCGGGCTGTTTAGCCTGGTGTACCATTTTGAGATTGTGTTGTGCTTGGGGGCCAGATTCGGTTTTGAGGGCTGAGATTGGAACTAGGGTTTAATCCTATGGCCTAAAACACTTGCCTAATCTATAAATAAGACCCTAACCTACCCTAAATCATCATTATTCACTCTAGCAACTAAACTATGGCAAAATCAATCCTCTCATGGCCTCCACTCTCTTCATAAATTCCTAAATAAATTTCTATTAGATTTTCCATGCATACAAGTGTTTTTAAACTTGTATGATCATCATTAGCTTGCATTCAAGTCAAGTTTCTATATTTGCATCATAAAGAAAGAGTTTTGATCATTTTGGCTCAAGGGTTTTGCTTGCATTTTGGGTTTTTGGTTGCATAAGGGCTTTCTTGTATTTGCTATACTCATTTGAGTCCGCATAAGCATTGTAAGCCCTATTCCTTTCATACTTAAACTCTAAAGTTAAATGTATGATATGCAAGTTTAGATGCAAGTTTACTATGCTATGATATGCAAGTCTATCATGTTGTAATATGCAAGTTTATATGCAAGTATGTCATGTTATGATATATGCAAGTTTGATATGTTATGATATGCAAGTTCATCATGTTATGTTATGAAAGTTTGATATGCAAGTTGCCATATGATATGCAAGTATGTTATGCAAGTTTGGGTTGAACATTTTGTTCATGCTATCATGTTATGCAAGCTTATCTTGGGTTTATGAACATAAAGCTTCAAGCTTTATGCTAAAGGTTGCATTTTGGCAACATGTAAGTTATCATATCTCTTATGATAACTTGCATGTGAGGCTAAATGCGAACTTATGGCCATTTTTACATGTCAGTTAGCACCATGTATCACCAATATGATAAACTTGGTTTTATGCATGTTTTTGAGGCCTAAAAATGTAATATGCAAGTATATGAACATATGTATATTTCATATGCCACCATGTTGAACTTGTGGCTTCAACACTTTTATGTCATGATTATGCCAAGTTCCCTCTTTCTATCCTTGATGCGCTATTGCGATATGTAAGCGATGGGATTGCGTTTGGGGTTGGGTAAACTTAAAAGACATAAAAACATAAGCTTGGGAATTTACCTATTAAGTTAGGTCTACCCATTGGGAATTTACCTATTAAGTTAGGTCTACCCAATTGCTTGAAAACTTGTAACATGTTTTGGAAACATGATGGACATGACACTTAGAAAAGATAAGTGTGGCCAACTCGAGGTTGGGTTGAGTTCGTAGCGTAAACCTACCCGGAACCGACCGGCTTAACTAGTTGCTACAAACAATAGGACCCAATGTGAGAAGTTGGTCATGTGGTACCTTGGACCCGAGGTTAGACCAAGTTGTGGTGTAAAGCTACCCGGACCCGCCCGGCTTAACTAGTAACCACAACAAGGTCTAATGTGAGAGGTTAAGGTGCATTAATTAATTAATGCCTCATGATTAGGGTTAAGTCATGGTCCATTTAATACTTAACCAATTTGGGGGCTTGGTAGATTAATCGGGTTTAAGTCGTGAACTCATCGTTACACTTAACCAAGTTAATCCATGATTAGTAAAGGGGTTAAACCGTATTTAACCCACTAGAAAAATCCTAGCAATGGGGGGGTCCACTCCAGCAGTAATCCCTAGTTTGTATCATCATGACCCTAGGGACTAGGCTAGGGTGGGGGCACGATTACTGGACTGGAGGTAAGCGACCAATGAACGACGGCAGGGTGGTACGCCGGTGTAGTTCCGGGCGGACTCTGGTCGTGCACATAGTCCGAAGCCGGAGAAAACATGCACGGGTACCAGTAGATCGAGACTGTGCACTCATGTTCATGGTGTCCAGGGGTTGACACCCTAGGGCTTGATACACCCGAAGGGTGGACCCGGCACAGTTCGACTACAATTATGTTTGGGCCGTATTGACACCAACACGTGACGAGTTAGGCTTAGGGAGCCGATCGACTAGACCGTTTGGTTGGACCTCGTATGAGGGTCACTTCATGTTATTGGGCCAAAGCTTGGGCCAAGGGATCAATACTTGTTTATTCAAGTCATGTTAGGTTGCCAGTACACCTGTGGTGCAAAACCTTAATCATGATTATGCGATGACACCTTTATCTACCCTGTTAATCATCATACTAGTATGTTGTTAACCTCATGATCATCCCTGCTGCTCATGCCAGTTAACTTTATCAGTTTACATTGATTGTAGTAGGGCTTACTCAGTCTTTTTGACTGACCTGTTTTCTTTCGCCTCTTTTCTTCCGTTCCCCCCCCCCCCCCAGGTTCTCAGGGAGGGAATACAGGAGCTTAGCTGGATTTCGGATTGCTTGCTTGTGGGATTTCAGCTCATGTACGGTTTCGACATGAAGCTAGCTATGGTTATTGCTTATTTGGGGATAGTACTTATGTATTTCAGTTTTTCAGTTGATGTTGTTTTTATCTAGACTTGTTTATTTGGAAAATTGACATGATGCTGTACCAGACTTGTTTTGAAATGGTTTAAAATCTTCCGCTGTTTTTATCTATGTTATTTACTCTGTTTACATATATACAGATGTTCTTGTTCTGCCTTGATATATCATTATGCATGTTTACCTGGTCCAAACGCCCCTCCAAAGTCAGAGTGCTTGCAAGAGTCACCCTGGCGGAGGTGGGGTGTTACAATAAAGTAATGGAAGATGATATCCAGTAAAATGCTCTGTTACTACAGAAAATAAGCTTTGTTTAGTAACTTCATATGAGAATGAAAATTATACCAAACAGTGAACAACAACCCTGAAAAGATTGTAAGAAAAAAACGAACAATAGTAGGTAACTGATAACATTTAATGTTCTCAATATTGATACGCACTACAACAACTAACCTTGTATCTAAACCCATTGAAATTAAAAAAAAAACGGTGGACTGTATGACTGACCTTGAAATTAATGAATGAGGAAATTATGTAGCAAAAAGAGCACATCTGCACTAAAAATACACAGAACTATGTATGTTGAACCAAATGAAATTAAAATGAAACTTTACGAAGTAAAAAAACCAACAGTGATAAAACTAATACTGAGCATAAAACATATATAGTACTTAAGGACTGAACGACCCACAATAATTGTCGTGAGAGTAAGCTTTGGAGCAGGGTTTCAATTTAAACATGCAAAACTCCCTTTTTGATATCTGGTAACATTTGATGGGTACTCTTTTTTCTTGGATCTAAGGCTGGATTCTAGATCTGAAAATTTATGTTCTGGAACTGAATCAGCGACAATGAAATTGGAGAGACAACGAATTACCTTGCAACTATTTTTCGAGCTGCATGTAGTGGTGATATCGAAAACTGCAATGCCATCAATTTCACATCGGAAGTAGACGCCAATTTGTGGAACTAAAATGGAATAGTCTGAATGTAGGAAGGAGAAATAGTTTTGGGGAATATGGATTTGAGGAAGAGATATTGCTTGTGGAAGTGGAACGTGAAAGTGGGCAAGATGAATGAAAGGTTCAGCTAAATAATTTTATTAATAATTGAAAATTTCAAATATTATATATCAAGAGATAGATGATTACTTGTTGCCTTTTTCCTCTAAAATATGATATTAAAATTTAAATTTAATATAAAGTATCATGAGAATTAAGGAGAATTGAGAGAATCAAGCTGAATTGAGAGAATTAAGGGAATCAAGCTGAATCGAGAGAATTGAGAGAATTAAGGAAAGAGCTAGAAATTATTCTGTTTTACTATTATTTAATATATATATATATAGATAGATAGATTATTTAGAAAATGCAATAAATTCTTAAATCAATTATGTTTTTATTGATTAATTTAAAAATACAATATTTTTTTAAAATTATATAATCAAACGGTCGGTTTCCCCATCGTTGTACGGTTATACTAGTTATAATCTAAAACCATTCTCCTTCAATACTGAGGTAGTCGGACCATCGAACATTTGTTCAAACCCTTTGCATGAGCTAACAACACCATGCTCTTAGCCGCTAAGTCACCAAGCATTGATCATGACTCTTTTCACAAGCTCTTTAACTTGATCTGAAATTGGCACAATCATGGAATACTCAAATATAATGTCACTTCGATCGCCAATTTATCGAGTATTGATCCGAAGAGATCAGACAAAGTCATAGTAAATATGCCATGTAATTGAAAGAGTCCACTCAAAGAAATAGAAGTGGACTTGTAATCAATTAGATGCTAGCTCAAAGCGAGCTAAGCCTTAGGACTTGATAAAGCCATGCATCTAAATACTCAAAAAAGTAAAGTTTCCAAAGGAAGAAGTCGACCCGTGCACTACCAATAGCCACCATATGAACCATACCAAGGGCAACTGAAAGTTTTACCATCAAATCCCAATAATGAGCAGTGGCGGAGTCAGGAATTTTTTCTGGTGAGGTCTCTTGATGCAAGTAGGATACTTTGAATCAATATTTTTAAAATAAACTGAACATAATTTGTCTTTTGTTGAAAGCGGATTCGCGGAACGAGCAAGTGAAGACAGAGAAAGAAGAAAAAAAAACTTACAAAAGGAAATACAATAATCCAGGTAGGTTAAAAAGCAAAAACATTACAACAGTTTTATGAGAACAAAGATGTTGATATGAGTGTTAAGAACTCAGAGAATTCAAGAATGTATAAAACTTGAAATACTCAATATGAAGCATGAACACAACCTGCAAACGTGACTACCTGAAAACAAGGCTACATGCATGAAGACCATATCAAAGAACCAGTCTCCCTATACAATAGGGATTTATTTAAACATAAAACAAAAGGTAAACAGTGCGAGGTCATGTCACACATAATCCCCATACTGTTAAATGAGTGTCATTTTCCTTTCTAAATATCCACTTAACTTTGCAAAACAGGATTTAATGTGAGAAATATGTAACAGTGAAAGCATTTATACCTTGCTTTTTTTAACAATATCCTGGTGAGGTCACTTGACCTCACCAGCTACACATTTGCTCCGTCACTGAACTGATGGGTAAGTTGCATAAACAGTGCGACACCATAAAGGTCGCCACATACCAAAGCGTTCAAGTGCAAAAGTCTAGAAAGATAATAGCATAGCCTTTTAACGCTTGACAGATAAGTCCCACAGTACAGAAACAATAGCATAGCTAAGTATCATAGTGTGTTAAGTAACTGCATTGTATATACTTTCAAATAAACATATTTAAAGTTCACAATAAAGACAATTTAATTGTATACGTGTATAAATTTATGGCAAAAAATAAGAACTAGAAGACATGGCAAAATATTATATACGTGAAAAAAAAAACAGTATGTAAAAAACTGAGTGTACAAATGAAATCCTAGTCAAAAGATGTAGCATTTCATTTCTACGCATAAAACATTTGTACAAACTCTCAGTTACCCAAATAGCGGGGGCTCGTGCCCACACAGAGCCAACATGGTTAAGTTAAGAAAGTGAAACATACAGACTTTGTACATCGGTGACATAACAACAATAATAACAAAAGGTTAAAACACAATAGGGGCATAAACACTGGACTACTACTACTTACCACCCCTTTTGGTGTCTAATTTGAGCCTAATGCTAAGACCAAAACCAACCATCCGTTCTGTTCAGTTATTCTCTCTCATGTTCTGCAACTGGTCCAACGAGCCGAGTACCCAGAAAGGGCGAACCAGCCACAGACTGGTCTGGGGAAGGGGTTTACAACGGCAAACTCTTTGCCGTTGTAACGTTATAACGGCAAACTCTTTGCCGTTATAACTTATAACGGCAAAGAGTTTGCCGTTATAAGCAAACCATCAAAACCCTCCCCCAGCCGCCTCCTGCTTCATTATCCCCTTCCTCCATTTTCCTAACCCAAAAACCATCTTCCAACCCCCATTTTTCACCTAAATTTTACCTTCAATTCACCAATCCGTCAGCTTCTAACCAAATTAAATACCGTATTTGAAATATTCGTTCGAAAATATGGCTAGATTACTAAAAAATTTTGCCAAAAAATTCATGCACGGCGACGATCGTGGCACCGGGTGAAGTGGCGCAGGCGGGAGTGGTGCAGGGGGTAGTCGCGAACAATCAGTGCTTGGAATAGAAGACTTGCTTGTAGCCGCCGAGAACATGGATAACGAAGAAATAGGGGCGCACGAGGAAGGCGCCCATCGGGGACGTGGCGGGCGTAGAGGCGGACGAACAGGCAGAGCGCGTAGGGGTGTTGGATCGGTTTCCGCTAGACAGGTCGATCTCCATGGCTATGTGGATATGAACCTCAGCGCGGCGAAGCTTCCTATGCTATCCAACTTTTGCATTCTTCCAGATGACGAAGTACACGTTAGCACGCAGTCGAGTTTGGCTGTAAGTATTTTTAGTAATATTTAAATAGTATTCTTTGAGTGTTAGATATTGGGTAGATAGTATAACATTTTGTTGAACCGTTAATAGTCGCGGAATATACGTCCACGTGGTTCGTTAGCGACCACACTTAGATATTATCATGCACACTTGGCGAGTAAGGAGGGGGTCGCAGGACTATTACATGCTCTTGGATTTCAATTTTTTCTAGGTAATATTATAGACCTTTTAATGAAATAAGTGGATAATTTAGTATTCATATTTTATCTTATTGTGCTCTTTGCTATTTTAGGAATAAATCATGTTATAAATGCCGATGTCCAATTGTGTGTGGCCATTGCTCTACGGTGGTACAAAACCACCCACACATTTCACTTTCCTTGTGGTGAGTTAGGACTTACACCGCTTGATTTCTCCATGCTTGCTGGTATTAGCATTGGAGTAGGTGCTTATCCCCCACTGCCTTATGACGATGGTCAATGGCGTGATCATGCACTTGTTCATGATCTACTGCCTCATTTGGATGTTTCTGCTACGTCGTATCAGGCAGAAGGCGCTATTAGAGTGAGCGCGATCCGTGCGGCTATGCACAGGATACTCGATCACTACTCTGTTGATGACGACTTGGAGCTTGCTCGATTATTTATGTTATACCTTATGGGTAACCTTTTCTTTAGTTCTTCGAGCAGTAGCGTTCCTGTGGGGTTTTTTGCGGTCGCGGCTGAGATAAATGCCGATGGGGCGATTTTATATGATTGGGGCACACCTATCCTTGCATACCTATACAGATGTCTCGACATGCAGTGCACCATCACTGATTCTCAGGTTTCTTTATTTGGATTCTGGGAGTTGTTACAGTATTGGTACTTTGAGTACTCTAGGAACTTTCATTTTATCACCCGTACTGCAGACCCATCGACCTTTTTCCCCCATATATGCTTTTGGACTGCGGACAACTGGGGGTCCAGAGATAATGAGTCACGCAATGTGTATCCCGTTGCCCATAACCAGATCGAGTTGAGGATGTATAGGGATCAGATTCTATGGCATCCATTTGAGCAGAGTACATCCATTGATCTTGAGATCATACAGATTGCAAGGATGCTTGCCGGACGGAGATTTCCACTTATATCTTCTCCCGTGGCGCTAGGTGCTTATTGGTATCTTGGTGAGAGGTGCTGGAGACAGTTGTATGACTTCGATGCTATTCCGGATGATCCACACCCACATACTTATTGGTGTATGATTTACCCGAGGGAGCAGCTAGATATAGCCAGGGCAGCAGGCTGGTGGACGGCTGAGAGCTTTGTTATTATTGGGGAGTGTTACCTTACCTTCTGGCGTAGATTTTTCACCGAGTCCTCAGACATGATTACGCATGCAGCATCGATTGATTTATTAGGGCCATCTGCTATACGAAACGGCATACGTCCACCTGTTGTCGAGGATATTACCCAGCCCAGCCAGAGTTTTCGTGCAGCTGATCATGTGGCGGTCGCCAGTCATTTTGGATGGACCATGGCAGTGCCCACCATTGGACCGGATCGTTACGTTGACGTGTTTCATCCTCCAGCCCATCACGATTACCCGGATCCTACACAGATATCATATCATGATCTGTATGATATGTAGATGGGGATTAGGCATACGGGCTATATAGAGCATAGGCGTAGCCTAGATTACTATGATGGTGAGCTACATCGTGTTGCAGAGGAGGCACGACAGCAGCAGGCGCATTTAGAGGCCCAGCTTGAGGCAGAGCGCAAGAGACTTCAGGACTTGCAGATGTATTACCACCATAGGTCTAGTGCTGGGTCCAGTCAGCCTCCAGATGTTGGTGATGATGAGAGACGTCATCGGCGCCGCATACGTCCACGTACACATTCAGATGACTCGGACGACTGAGTTACTACCACTTTTATGTACTTTCGCAGTTGTCAGTTGTATGGTCCTACTGTTGGAGTAGACGTTCTGCATTTGTTGACTACCACTTTTATGTAATTTGGTTGTATTACCACTGTTATGTACTTTTGTTGTATTACGTTTTCCTAGTTGATAGTTGTATGTTCCTGTTGTTTGAGTATGCGTTCTGTATTTGTTGACTACCACTATTATGTACTTTCGATGTATTTTGTGTACGTTTTGATTATGTTTCTATGTAGAGACTGCATTTGGTTATGTGGAGAGACTGTATTTCTGTGTAGAGAATGTTTTTGTGTATAGCCGGTATGTTATGTTGTTCTAGTTCCTGTAAGTGTTGTTTGGAATGTAACAACGTTTGAATTTGATGTTGAACAAGGTTTCCCTCTTCTCGTGTATAAATGCAAAATTCTTAAATAGCACGCCAACATAACAAGGTTTGCAGATAACTCCATAGTCTATGCATAAACATCAAATTAAATAGACAATAAAACAACAATAAAATCACAATACCATAAGTCTACTCAGTTCCATAGCGGGTCAACAAACTGTAGCAGAGTTTATACGCTTTGTAACCAACGAACTCCTCACCATACTCGAAAAGGTAACGAGAATCATATGTTGCTTGATTTGTTTTAAATATGTTCTCGTCTTCAACAGTTTCGATAATCTTTGTGTACCGATCACAAGCGTCTGCAAAATGACGATTAGCCATTTGGATTTCAACGGATGTTCGTGTAGTGGGCCGGGAACGATGGTTGTTGTATAGCCTCGTGATCATTGCCCATCTTTCTTCATATGTTAAACCCCCTCCACTTTGCATTAGCAACTCATCCCTCTTTTCAACCTCAATATAGGATTTAACGAGGGCCAACAAATCCTTAGAAGAAAATTCTGAAGTTGGAGAATTCAATGTTCGAGCTCTATTACTAGGTCGTTGATTTTCTGGAGAAGGACGCGGAGCTGTAACCGCTCGATGCTGAATAGCACCTCTTCAACTTGTGTATCATGAACTAATCCAATTTCGTTATCGCTCACTAAGTTTCGTTCGTACTCATCAAAAATCCTTCCCATTTCTTCATCACTTATTTCTGAGTCGTCCATGTAACCTGTGCATCAGTAGAATAAGTAGAGTTACTAGAAGTACGAATTTTGTTGATAATAAACGTTACCTATAAGACAACAAGAAAATAAATTTTCTCACTTTAGTCTACAACGGTGCAGCTTGAAGCTGTAGAAGGTATGAGATGGATTATCAGATATGGAGTACTTATAAGGGCAATGTACGACCAACAGTTACAATTCAACATACTAGAATACCTGTTATAGGGTTCTCGTGATATTATGGGTGATTCAGTACAATGACCGGTCACATCATTGCAGCACGAAAAATGGTGCCATCACATGAAATGTTGTCATTTAATTCGGAAGAGACTACTCAATGCAGTGAGCGAAAGATGGAGACTTTTAATGGAATCACAGCTACGAATGATGGAGACGCGTCTTTAATTTTTTCTTCTCAGTGACTGGTCCAATCATGCCGTACATGCATGTGAAAGGGTACACTCTACATACATGTGACTCGTATTAAATTCACAGTGATATTGCAGTATGTAATATTGTTGTATGACTCAGCGTCTAGTCATTTCATTGACTGTAGCAGCCTTTGGAATCATTATTCTAATTGTTTTGTCATGGTGGTAATTTTGTGTACATGTAGGAGTTTAAAAATAGGGGTCGTCCACCAGTGCTTTAACCATTTCAATTCACGACAACTAGTACAACAGAAGGAAATGCCAAACCATATTCATACAAACTTCAACAACTAGTACAACTATTGAGCAATTATAACAATTATTGAGCAATTATAACAACTGAAACAACGACAACTAGTACAACAGAAGGAAATGCCAAACCATAATCATACAAACTACAACAACTGAGCACACAAGCATCAAATTCAAACATGTACACCTACCATGGTCTAGGGAAAGGACCATCTCTTGTCGTACCCGCCTTAGTCTTGCTCAAGCGTCTTATTTCTGCTTGCGCTTCGAGTGCAAACTGACGTCCACGTTCGCAAATGGGAGGGTCAATCCACTCCTTAAAGCAACAACAATCAATGTCACCAGGATAATTCATGTGGTCGTTGAAGGCTTGACAACCGAAAAATCGACGACCGACATTTGTTTCGGTCTCGTCAACAACAACGACCGACACTTGTCCACAATGGCAAATAGGGTTGTATCCAATCGTCCCTAGTGGCTCAGATACCTTCCCTTCGAGTACAATCTCTTTTCCAGATCTTTGATGAACGGAAGAGGCATCTTCGTTTGAATATGGTGAGTATCCGTATTCGTGAGTTAGGCGAAACGATTGCTGGTCTTGGACCGGACGTTGCATGGCATACGATGACGAGTGCGATTGGGCCATGGGTTTCTTGCTTGCAGATTTTTTGCCGGTACGCTTCGGTTCAGACGAAGACATTTTTCTGGTTATCAAAAAAGAATTTGAGAAGGTGGTCTGGTTGTGTGGAACAAGGAGGAGGTAGGTTGGTATATAAAGGGAGGGAATGCGACTGATTAAGTAGCCACTGTGGTGCCACGACAAAAAATATAACGAGAAACAGTTTGCCGTTATATTTTAATACAGGATATATATTTTCCTAGTGTGTAGGCCGGTCACTCTTTTTCTACAGTTTTCAGACCAGAGTGTGGTCATGTCACTCTTTTTCTAAAGTTATGAACGCATTTTCCAACGTAGCTATAGGAAACAGTGCACAGTGTACAGTATACAACGGACAGTGTGCAGTAAATAGTGCACAGTATACAGAGCACAGTCCAACGGTTGCAATTACCCGTTGTCAATTTGTTTTCACATTCCGTGTCTTTTGAAAACGGGAAGTAATTTCCTTATGCAGTGGTAACTAAATCTCCTCCTATATATAGCTAACATTGCTTAAGCAATACCCGATCCATACGGACTGGAAACTGTATCTCAAATAAGAAAAATGCCAATATCGTATCCATCTTCTTACAATTACACGGACCTTCTCTCAGGACCATCTTACAATTACATGGAACCTAGTGTTTGTCTAATCTATCGTTCGTTTAATTTATCATTATTTGTAACTTATTATCACATTTTCGAGATTACGAGTTAAAAATAGGGGTCGTCCGCGGGTGCATTAACCTTTTCAATACGTGTAGGAGTTTAAAAAAAGGGTCAGCATACTTTACGTCAAACATTTTTCGGAAACGGTCAAACAGTACACAGTGCAAACAGTGATACACTATACATTGATACAGTACCAGTAATTATGTTACTGAAAAAGTTGATGCATTAAATATCAAAACCATAAATTTATCACGGGTATCACCTACTTTTTCATTCTGTTGGGAAGTTCAACATTTCTTGTTACAAATCTAGCCCTGCTTTTTGTGTAAACGCAGCAATAAATATGCACCAGGTTAATATCTCTAACAGAACAAAAATTCCATACACTTCCCATCCAATTCAATTGATTAACGATTTGTTTTGTATTGAAGCTATGGACAACTTGGAGATTGACGATGAAACAATGAATAAGTGTTATGAAGAGTTTGAACGGTCAAGGAATAGTGTACAACACAACAAGCCTACGGTGGAATTCGGTGAAGGAGCACAAGTTCATTCTAAATCAGTGAAGCCGAGAACAAAATCTTTCAACGCTCGATTGTGCGAAGTTGTAGCAAGTCAAAGACCTGGTAAGCAGATCGTATACGAAGGACAAGAAATCGAGCCCCTACATCCGATCGGTCCAACGCTACCTAGTGGAGCTTACCCTATTTGCTGTTGCGGAGATGAATCGGTTGTTGTTGTTGCCAAAACTGAAAAAAATGATGGACGCCGATTCTTCGGATGTCCTGCCTTCGAAGACCATAGGTATTACCCCAATGATATTCACTGTTGTAATTTTATGCAGTGGATAGACCCGCCAATGTGCCAATGTGGACTTCAATATGCACTGGAAGCGCAAGCCGAAATAAGGCGGTTGAACAAGATTGTTGTGGATGCAACTAGATCTGGCTATCTCAGAAATCGTTAGGATTTAGTTTTTCTTGAATCGAATATTTATTACTCTACTTTGAATTTGATGTTGCTATGTTCTGTTGTTCTGGTTCCTGTAAGTGTGGTTTGGAATGTATTGCTGTTTCAATTTGATCGTGAACAAGATTATCGTCTTCTCGTATACAAATGCAAAATTCTTACATAACGCGCCAACATAACAAGGTTTGCAGATAACTCCAGATTCTACGTAAGAACGTAATGGGTCAACCAACTGTAGCGCAATGACTGGTCAAGTCTTGCATACTTCGCATAGTGCAGTCATGTCATCTGCCAGATTCCATTTAGTGTTCCCTACAGTGTAGCTTTTGACCGTTCACACCATTGCCCATCTTCCAGCTATATATACATATGTTAATTTACTCACAACATGCAAAACTCAAACAACTTCTTCCCCATTCTTAGAGCATATCCTTTGATTCGCACTCACTGAAAATGTCTTCGTGGGCAACATCTACAGATTCCTAGGAACAAGCTTACGAAAACATGAGGCTACAGGAGCTTGAAGACGAACTTCAGTTCCTAAACCAAATGAAACCGCAAACTATACCGCCGTACAAACAAGTGAACGTTCAAACTCCACATGAAACCCCAGTACCCCCTGTTCAAGTTCCATCTCAACAAGAGGTCACTCAATCAACGCAAGAAGAAGAGTTCTTTCGTGTACCACTGCATGAACATGTAGTGGATTCTTATCCAGTTCGTTGCTATTGCGGGTATGCGGTTGAAGTTGTCGCTCAAGCAGAGGGCAACAATATAGGTCGGCGCGTGCAGCGATGTCCAGCCTATCCAAATGGTTGCAATTACATGGACTGGATAGACCAACCTTTGTGTCCTCGGGGAATAGCATATTGTAACGAACTCGAATGCGAGAATAGACGTGTTCGAAGTGAAAATGCCCAGTTGCGATTGAACATCCTGCGATTCCCATAAGACTAAAACGTAAAATGGGGTTTACTGAAGTTGCTAATTTTCACTTCATACTTTGACGAAGCTAGTTCGCATGTTATGTCGGCAGTTGTTGTACCTTTATAAACTATTGTACCTTTATGCTTATTGTTGTATCTTTATAAATTGCTGTATCCCCGTATCCTACTCCACGGGTTGGATTTAGTGGAGATTTTAAACATATTTGGATATCACTTTATATCACATCATCTGTCCGAATTGACAACTCAACGCAGAGATATTATCCAAACCATTACAAAGGAATTTGACTACTCAACGCAGAGATATTATCCAAACCATTATTGCCTACTCAATCTGCCAACCATTAGTGCCAACCGTTCACAACACAACAACTTTCTGAATTGACTACTCAATGACAGAATCATTACTATCCCAACCTTTATGTCGGAACCATTATTGCCAAAAAATATATTTAAAATATGTTAACCATCATTGCTTATATATATCTGTCGTACGTCTACACTTAGGCAGAACAACGAAACTCAATTTATAAAACAAAGCAAGCAATGGATCCAAATCTACGTCACCATTACTACCACATGAATCAAACTGAAGATTACGACCTAGAAGATGAGGAAGAGACGGAGGAGCAGCTGGAGCAACACACAATGGTTGGGTATTCCAATAATTTCGCTGAAAGCTCAATTAGCAACCATCGAGGTAGTATGCCTGGCCGGCGTGACCGGCGGTATAAGAGAGACTACAGGATTGGACATGAAAGACTAATGAGAGATTACTTCATCGACAATCCAACCTACGATATAACTTTGTTCCGCCGTCGTTATCGTATGAGTCCGACAATCTTCTCTAAAATTTATCTTAAACTTAATCCGTCAAATCCATATTTCACTTATAGACTGAACGGAGCACAAGAAATTGGCCATTCGCCCCACATCAAAATTTCAACGGCATTGAGGATGTTAAGCTATGGAACAGCTGGGGACCAAATGGATGAATATTTCAGAATTGCAGCATCAACAACAATAGAGTGTCTGAAAGAATTCTGTAAAACAGTTGTTCAAGAGTTCGGGAACGAGTATCTACGGACACCTGGACCAAACGATATAAGCAGGATACTACGCAGGGGAGAAGCTAGAGGATTTCCAGGTATGCTTGGAAGTTTAGATTGCATGCACTGGCCTTGGAAAAACTGCCCAACGGGATGGAAAGGAATGTTCATCAATGATCCTTGAAGCAGTAGCAACAGACGATTTATGGGTTTGGCATGCTTGTTTTGGAGTCCCAGGTTCATTGAATGATATAAATGTTTTAAAACAATCATATCTTTTCACAGAGCTTGCTAACGGACTGTCAACAGATGTTTCATATAACGTTGGTAATATCGAACACAAAACTGGATACTATCTAGTGGACGGAATATACCCAAAGTGGAGAACTTTGATTCAAGGATACAGAGTACCATCAAATGACAAAGAACGTTATTTCACTGAGAAAGTAGCTAGCTACAGAAAGGACATCGAACGTACGTTTGGTGTTCTACAAGCCCGATTTCATATTTTACGCAATCCTGCTCGTTTTCATGATGCAAGAGTGCTTTCAGAAATCATGTACGCTTGTATAATAATACATAACATGATTGTGGAGTCTGAAAGAGGCGGGTATAAGAATCAAAAGTCTAATTATCCTGACATGTTTACGGGGTCAAATGCAAAACCTCATAAAGATGTAAACTCAATGGACGAGTATGTTGATATGGTTCAACATATTGAAGATCAAGCTGCACACTTCCAATTGCGTGACCAGTTAGTGGATCATTTGTGGGCGCATAAAGGAACAAATAGTCGGAATCAGTAGTTGGTACTAGAACTATGTATCGGTTTGCACTCGTGCACTATGTATCAGTGTGTATGTTGGGTCAATAAATCTAGTTTCCAATCATATTGTCGATTGTATCATTGTTTCAACAACCAGTACATAAATACTACAAACAGATCACAATCATATTACAACTCAACCCAACATATACAGCTACTACATAAACAACTACTGCATACATACTACAAATAGGACACAATCATATTACAACTAAACACTAGCTAGTACATAAATACCCACTAGTATGTAACTACTACAAACAGTTCACAGTCATATTACAACTTAACCCAACATACATAGCTAGTCCTCAAACGAGCCACTACAGCTTCCGCCTCCGCTTCCTTTGCTTCTTCTGTACTCTGCAATCTGCTCTTTTACTAGTTCTTGCTGTAAAGGGGAAAGCTTACTAAAATCACATGTAATCATTTTAACATAATTTCTCTCCTGCACCAGTGCTTCCTTCTTCTCCAGCCTTGCTCGTAACAGGGCTTGTTTCTCCGTATGTTGTTGTCTGCGAAGCTCTCTATCAACACTAACTGCTTTGTGGAACTCTTCGTCACTGCGGTTTCTTTGCTTCGAAAATCGAAGTCTATGCTCTTTTGTCTCCGTAGCTGAATTCTCTACTGTTTCAATAAATCTAGAGAACTCTGCACCGCGTTGCTCCAGCTGAATTGACTTGGCTCTGCCAATAGGCCGTCCGTCACTAGTTCCAAATAAAGGGTTTCTTTCTTGCGAGCTCGGGTCACTTCCTGGACTAGATTCAGAGTAGTTCATCCTTCTAACTTTGTTCTGCTGTTCAACCATGAAGTTGCTTGGGTTCTTCCACTTAGGCAACCTAGATAGAAGCTCGAAACAGTCGTTAAATTTAAATGGAAGTCCATACTTTCGTTGGTAGGCCGTTCGTGACTCTTCAATCTGTAACATAAAGTCGAAATTGTATGAGCGTATGACATTTCTAACTAATCAAGCATAGTATACTAACTTATTTTTAAAAGTAATCTACGATACTTACAACGTCATAAGGTGCAGCACCGCTTTGCTGCCTGTTCTGCAAGCCTGTCAGTATTGCCAGATAGTTCTGACATGCAGCATTCATAACTCTATAACCGCCTCTAAGTGATCCCCATGTTCTACTCCTCGTTTCCAACGAATTGTAGAAATCTGCAACTCTTTCCCAAAATTTCTGACCTTTCATATTATTCCCAACAATGCTGTCTTGTGAAATGCGTATCCACGATTTAGCAAGTGAAACGTGCTGCTCGGAAGTAAACTTACATTGTTTTCTTCTTCCATCCGCTGCTATTTCTTCCTCTTCAGCATGATCATCCTCAACATCTTCTATTCCGGGATCCGGCTCTGATTCAACTTCGGTTTGGTGTCGTTTACTGAAAATGCCGCTTAAAGACTTCCACTTCGTCTTCTTTTGGTTATATTCGGGACTGACAGGTGCAGTGTATTCTTGACTAAATTCTTCAGAATTTGTAACATTCGCATCCTCATTTGCATCTTCGTCCTCCGGCTCCTCCGTTGAAGTTTCAACATTTTCTTCGTTACTAGGAGAGACAAACCCGTACGAAAACTGTCTTTGCAGATTTTGTGTACCTTCGCGGTCACGAACCTCGACCTGTTGCGGAGGTAGGTGAGGTTGTTGACTTTGATCGGTCTGCATCATCATTGACATATACGAATGATCATCGTACACGCCTGGCACGGGCGGTCGTTGGTAAAATGTGGCGGGGCGGACGAATGAATGGGAGGAAAGTTAGGAGGAGCGAGCGGTTGGTACGATGGTCGATATGAATAATTTGAATACGGCGAGTAGCCATACTCGTGAGATGGCTGCAACGATTGATGTTGTTGGACTGACCGTTGCATGGCATACGATGAAGAGGGCGGTTTGGACATGGGATTCTTGTTTCCGCATTTTTTGATGCTTCGCTTGGGTGCGGAAGAAGACATTTTTGTTGAAGAAGTTGAAGAAGTTGAAGTTGAGAAGGTGGAGTGGTTGTATGGAAGAAGAAGGAGGAAGGTTAGTGTATTAGAAGGGAAAATGGGGTAGCCGTTGTAGGGTAACGGTTATGTATTATAACGGCAAAGAGAATACCGTTATAAGCTTATAACGGCAAACTCTTTGCCGTTATAAACTTATAACGGCAAAGAGTTTGCCGTTTTAAGATTATAACGGTATTCTCTTTGCCGTTATAAGCTCTAGCCTCTGTTTAGTGAACCAGTCACGAAGGAGCTACAAACCAGCCACGGGTGAGTGAACAAGCCACACCTGATTGCTCCGTGGTTTGTTTAGTAACTGAACAAGCCATGCTTGGTTGTGCTCTAAGCCTCGGAGGTCTCCATGACCATCTAGCAGAAGGGATACTAGTAGGAATGGCAGTGGTAGTCTGAGTGTCTGACCTTATTATTCACTTTAGGCCCGTAATTCATACTTACAAAATTCCCATTGAGTCTTGCGTTTACGGAACTGGAAGGGTTCTTTATATACTTGGGATCCTTCTCGACCTTCTCCTCTTATATACTTGTTTTCCCTCAGCGGTCAACTCTTTCTACTTAATACTCCGCCCTAAGATGCCAATCGATTGTCCAAATCTTGTAGCGCTACAGTTCGCTGCGAGTGCGTCCCAGGCTGGAAGTGGAGATTGGAACAGAGCTAAAAACATGGTGAAGTTGGTAAATCTCTCTTTAGTTTATGCCCTACCAAAAGGCAGAGAAATGGATACCGTACTTTTAAAACCTATATAAGAAAGGTGAGAGATCAAATCATTAACGTCCTTGGTGGAGAACAAGAAGTCCTTAAGGCCTGGAGTAGTAAAAATATTACTTACAGATGGTGCTCGGTATGGATGACCACTTCAAAATCCTTCCCACTATCCTCGTTACCCAGTTGCACCGGTATAGGAATAATCGGAATCACTATTGACGATGTCAAAGTAGTAGTTAGGGTAGCAATCGAGGCAATAATGGAGGAAGTAACGCCTTTAGAATCCGGAGAACTTTTTTTTGGCCTTTGACATGCAAAGATGGACCTTCAGAAACTATAGTAATGTTTTTGATAGAATTTTTCCTTGAAATACCCACCTCAGTCAAGGCATTTTGCATCCTGTTAGGCTTGATCTTCTCCTTGCCCAAGCGCGACTTGGGACACCTCTACACATACTGCTTGACCGGCTTCTCTTCAGTGTAGTCCAGTCCACTGACTCGTACTGTAACTTTCTCCCAAATCTCAATGAGTGCGAGCAAGCTTCTCTCCTAGAAAGCACATATTCCCCTTGCTCGTTACCATCCTGGCGTAGAAGTTGATCATTTTGGAGTCCAAACGATCCATCTTGTCATTATAACCCTTTCAGAGATACTGCGAGCTATGTAAAGAAATGAGTGCTTAAGTGACGCTTAAGCGCACTTATTTGCAAAACGATTAAGCACTGCTTACGCATTGCTCTTAAGCATCGGTTAATTGCCTTTCAACGTAGCAGGACTGTGCATGGAACTAGCGCTTAAGCGCCGTTTAAGCACTATTAAATGAAGCGAGGTTTTCATCGCCTCGCCTCGCCTAGATCTTAATATAACATAGGTTGCGAGCTAACTTTTCTTTTTTTCCACGAGTTTGCATAAAAATCTTCTCATTTGCATAAAAATCGTTTAACTTTTCTGAACAACAGCCTACACTTGAGTCTGCATAAGTTTATTTTCACCTTGAAAACTCTTTTAAGTCGCCTCCTCATCGGTATGAGCTTTCATAAGCTAGGTGGTGGATACCCAATGTCAAAGGCTCCCGTACTCAAGCGTGAGGACTTCCTAGACAGTCTCCCATCTGATACTATTCTCACGGCTTTCCGGACTCTAGGCGTGGTCGATTAGCGCGCGCAACCTTTCCCTCACACTATGTGAAGAGGGTCAACTCCAAAACCCTCACATAACTATTCCTTTTGGCAACTAGAGTGGCATCCCTATCCTTTTTAGCTATTTAATATCGACACCACACTTCCTCACTACCTCAACTACATCAAGGAACTCTTTCCTTTTGTGTTTATGGGTCAGGATCTCGATATTGTGCACATTGTTCATCCGTCAAGCTCTTTGCACATATTCTACCAACCCGTAAGTCGATCCACATCCTTCTTCCATGCTGCAACATTTTTGAGGAAGTTTCCTTATGAAGCATTATGAGATCATGGTTAACTTGTCTCCTTTCAAAACCATCTCAACAAGTTCTTTGAGAGAGTGCGGAGCCAGCTAGTAGCTCATAAGGTTTCCTTTATATAAGTTGTAAAATTTCATAGGCAAGAACAACTTGGATGGCGACAACATTGGAAGTTGGAATAGACGGAGATAGACGGCTCTGTGCTAGAATTGGCAGGGTCTTTAAAAGAGCATGACTGTAACGACCCGCATTTTAAGCATCGGATGATCGTAAGTATTTTTATTTAATTCCCTAAGGGTGAATCATTCTCATATATTGATATGTTGGTTGTGGGGATGTGAGACATATCCATAATTTTTATCAATTTTATTTGTGATCATTTTGCCCGTATCAGTTTTGTACAGGGAATAACTTTTGACTGGGGTCAATTTCATCGGAAAGAAAATGGTGTTGCCAATTCCATAGAGTGGTCACATTAAAGATTTGTTTCAGTGATTTGGGACGAATCATTGCTTTTGTGTTACACAATTTCTCAACAGATTAACTAGTCATTAATGAGTTGATTTGGTGAGGCCCATTAGTGGGTTGATCAGATAGAGCTAAATAGGGGGATAGAGGCAAGGAGAATGATTTACTTTCTTCATTTCTTATTTGGTTAGGGTTTGAGATTCTCCCTACTTCAATCAAATACATCTCTCCTTCATTAAAATCTTAGATCTACATTAGAAGATTGAAGATCTGAAGGCTAGATTTACATCAAGAGAGAGTAGATCTCATCGAATTGGGCGATTTGAAGGTCGTTGTTCGTTGTCCGAATTAGTAGATCATTGATTTCAACCTAACTTGAAGATTTGGTGAGTGATAAGCATCTCTCGCACAGATTTAATCGAGTATAAGGGTTGTTTGATCTTATTTTCATCATTTCCAGTTTTTTCACCTAGATCTACATCATGGTAAATATATTTTCATTTGAATTACCATAGCGTCTAATCTAGCAACTTAAATCGGTAAATTTCTATGTTAGTTCATGTGTTTATGCAAGTTAAGATCCGTTTATTTGATCGTTTATTGTTTTATCATGATTTGGCGAAATTTATGTGGTTGTATGATGATTTATTACTGTGTTAATGTTTGTTGAAATTGATCGATTTTGAATGAGTTGTATGTATGGATGTTCGTCGTTTGAAGCATGGATCAATGGATCGTTCTCCAAAAGGGTCGATCTAGGTATGGATCGCACGTATTGATGGATCGGGGTCTTGTGTTGATGGATCGCCTGGATTATTGCGCAAGAAGTGGATGGATCGCCCATAAAATTATGGATCTCCCGGAAAATGATGGATCGCCCGAAAAACGATGGATCACCCGAAATATGATGGATCACCCGAAATATGATGGATCACCCAAAAAATGATGGATCACCCAGAAAAAATGGATCATCCGAAAAAGGATGGATCACACGGTATTGGATCGTGGATCGCAAGTGGATGGATCATGAGTGATCCACGTATGGATCATGAGTAATCCATCACATAGGTAACCAAATAATGTTTATTTTTGGCTCGATGTTGGATGTAGCTTCGACGTGAATTCAGAGGAAATGTTGAAGCATTGTGAAGTGTTCATTGATCGGGGAGATGCAACGAATGTGAAGACGAGTCAAGTGCGAGAGCTCGTGGATAATGGTTGCTCGAGACGGGGTCTGAGCTTGTGGATAGTCGTCGGTGATGACGACTAGAGTTATGAAGGCTGAGAGATTATCGTTGTCGTAAGTTCTAGCAGGCTCAAGGAAGGGTATAATAGGGATGCCTAAAAGGCTAGTGGGACTAGTTGAGTACCCTGAGCCCACAGGAAGGGCCTAATTGTCTCGAGGAGGCAATTGTACGTGGGACGTGTAGTAGTCTGACTAGAACCGGGGTTACCATTAGACCTTAACAAACGGCATGACGTAGTCAGTCATACGATTAACGATGGTAGCAAAACAGGATAGGCGGTGATAGCCAGAGTCATGGAAGTTGATTGTTTTACTTGTATCATCTTGCATAGATTGTTTGACGTTGAAGCAGACATCTCTTGGGTGCTTGTCTGATGTTGGTTTAAGCCTTCGAGCTTGTGCTTGGGAGACGTCGATATCGTTGAGGATGGTCTACGCAGGATAACTAGTTGCTATGTCTATGTGTTTCTATCTGATTGTTGTAAAGGCTGTCACTTTCGGATGTGGAGGAGATGGGTTGGGTTCTTCTCTGATGTGTTGGTAGATTAGTTGTTAATCCACCTACTCTCATATACTTTACTGATGATGTTAGATAGTTGTTTTAATGCTCATTAAGACTGTTGTGTGACTCAAGGTTTTATGTCACACTTTTATTACCTTGGGTTGTTCATTCATGTGATGAATGGGCGGACAGAGTAGTAGGTGACAGGTAGTAAGTCTTGATGAGGACGATGCTGCTGAGCAATGACAAGCATGAGGCCGACTTATTGTTTCCTACTATCCACTATTATTGTTTTTCGATGTTTGATGTATTCTTTGAGTGACTTGTATTGAGGCATTTTGTACATACTCTTATGGTATATCCCAGTGTTGTATGGATAACTCATGGTAATACGAAAAGTTCAAGATTATGCTCAATTCTGCTTCACTATAATTGCCTGTTGTATATGTTCTATTATATTTTATCTGTGCACTGTGAGCTATACGACAGGTTCCGCATGTGTTATTCTACTTATGATCGTCCATAGCTGTTTGGCATGTCTTTCAGCGCAGTATTCCTCTTTTTAAGTGCAGGAGTTATGGGTGGCCATCACAATGACACTCAAACGGATCATACTATTTCCAATGCCTTTTGAAGGACTCTTCAATGCTAGTAGCCCTCTTTCCATTTTGGTCTTTGTACCCATTTCTCCTATGCTATATTCCTTATCTCTCTCTAGTCCTTGCCCTCACTTTCCCTTCTTATCCTCCTTTGCTACTCCATATTTGGGTAAGAAGGGAGATTGAGAGGTCGACTCTTTGAATGGTCAGTTATAGCTATATGCTTAAAACTCTCAAAATACAAGCGACCTATGGTAATATCTTGGAAATATAATAAACCAATTTTAGAAATAGAATTTAGAGAAATGAATGGCGTACATGAATGAGCTTACGATTTTAGTGGTCGGTATAATATGTCTTCGACACCCTAGTAACAAATCATCTCTCCTTGTAACTAAAGTCATGGTCTGAGCTCCTTTTGAAGTAATATTTATAGGGTACAAATCAAAATTTAAATTTGTACGCATAACGATTCCCTGAGAATCTCGCTCGAAGTGGCGCAAATACCACTCAAGTCCCTTAACTCATTGGAAAGATCTTTGCTTTTGGGAACATGACTCAAAGATTGATTGCTGGCACTAGGGGCATCAATAGTTATATCTTTATGAATTTTGGCTCCTTATGAGCTAGGATTACCTATAGTGTCCCATCAAAAAACTCGATATAGCCCTCTCCAGAATTGCCTCCCTCATTGCCCGAGATGAACTCTTTCTCCACAATAGTTTTTCATTCTTCAATCCCTAGAGAAACCATGGCTATGCCTTCTCTATGGATTATTTCCTCATGTTGCTCTTTTATGATTTGATTCATTCTAACTCGCTCAATTATTCCTGTATGGGTGTGGCCTCATACATGAACATCTCCATGTAACTCCTTTGGTGACCCTTCTTCCTTTTCGGAGCATCCCCTTTGGAGCCATTAAACGTGGAAATAGAGAGGCTTTTGACTCTAAAATGAGTAAGGGCCAAGACTTTATGAGGGACTACTAATATCTTAGGATGTAATAACGTAGTATCTTTAAAGATTCTCATCCATCATAAGAACTTCACTATCTCCTTTTCCTCTACTGGAATTTCTCTTAAGATGTCGAGAGTGGCCTCTTGCACAATGTATCTGTTCAAAATAGGAATTACAGCAGAAAACACAAGGTCCGGTCATAAATCCAAATGTTCCGTTCGTGCTCCATCCAAATAAAAAATGGAATCTAAGCATCTATCTCCAGTTTTGCATCATCGATTAAACCTTCTGAACGTCAAGCAAAGAAACCCTGATTTTTAAAAATCGACTGTTTAATGTAAAATTCAATATAATATTAGGTTTCTTTGAGCCCCAATGAAAATGAATTGGAGCATTCTTATTTCCTCTTGAGTAACAAAAAGTACCTCGGTTCGTTAAAGGATGGTGAGCACCTAAAGCTCCCCCTGAATAGAATAAGAAAGCAAGTCAAGATAGTGTAATCATTGGGGAATCTGGAAGGGAGAAACACCAATTTCTTGAAGTATCATCCATAAAATTGGTTTAAAGGAGGCACAACACATTTAAAGCTCATGAGTTGGTGCAAGTAAAGAAGCTTGGGTCATCCTAACAGCAAACTTTTTTCTTGATGATAGCTCTACATCCTTCTTCAAATGTTGAATTATAAGAACATATCTTTGAACATCTTTATGGTGACTACTGTGAAGAACCTCTCTACAGATCAAGAATGACCCTCAAAGGAGGGCATGACAAGCCAACAATCAGACTAGCTAAAAATTTAGCTCGTTGAACTAAAGAGTGAGTTGTTGTCCTGGTTGGGGCAAAAAACGAATGGATAAGTTTGGAGGACTCTACTTCAAAGCAAGAAGAACTTTCATCGCCAAACTTGAATCGTGTTGAGCATTTTGAATCCATTTTATACAATAAAACTTGCATTAAAGGTGACCAGGTACGATTTTATCTCTAAGTGTTTACCCAAATGGAAAAAACATTTGAAATTCAAAGAAAACCGACTTGTGTTGGCCAACTGAGTTCTGAATGCTAACCGGGGCAGGTAAAATATGCCATCTAAGTGAATTTAGTCCAGCGAATCATGAACTCTACAAGCGGATCATCCCATGTAGATAACTCGCTTGTACCACAAAAACAATCAGTACCACCTGCTTTTCTTTTTTCAAGACTTGCTTATTTTTTATTCGAAAATCAGCAACAATTCGGTTTCCCCAAGCGATATGGAAATTTTTTATTT
The DNA here is from genome assembly GCA_030737875.1 of Allium sativum. Taxonomy (NCBI): domain Eukaryota; kingdom Viridiplantae; phylum Streptophyta; class Magnoliopsida; order Asparagales; family Amaryllidaceae; genus Allium; species Allium sativum. The sequence goes on along the minus strand of CM060920.1, from coordinate 565,054,533 downwards.
TCAAGAACCTTGGACGTACAAGTGCAACATAGAAAGGATTGTTCATATCTAGCTCAAGCATTCGTCTTAGTTAAATGTGTGAGAAGTAGTTCTAGTTCAAATATTATATTTTCTCTAAAAAGTTGTACATGCTTGGTTAGACATTAGTTTTGAGTTCAAGTGTTCATTATGGGTCTTAAAGATCAAAACACACATTTACACATTTATCTCAAGTTCAAAGCTAAATTTATCATCCAAGTATGCTTAAGTTCAAGGCCTGTATTCCACTTGTTCCTGAAGGTCATATGTGTTCGATTGGAAATCAAGCCGAGTTGAATTTCAATTATGTGTTCATAAGATCAAGTTCAAAATCAATCATTTTAAGCCTAAACAAAATTCAACCAACTCCAAATGTTGTTAAACTATGCAATTTTGAGTATGTGTCAGGAACGTGCCAAGTTCTAAGTCTTTAATGTTGCTCAAACCTTCATTGATGTACTCAGTCGAGAAAATTATGAGAACCCAACCAACTAGGGTTTCAAGAAAGTGTGTCCTAAGCAGAGGTTATGTAACAATCAGCGGTGGAGATCAAAAGTAGGTAAAGATGGATAAAGCGTAGAAAAGGTAGAAAATTGGTGAAATATGGTTTCAAAGTGTTCGTGTCGGCTCTAAATCAAAACTTTGGCAATCTAGGCAGGGCGAGTTCATTAGAGCGATACAACAATAGTACGCATTGGTGACATCAGTTGGAGTTTGATTGAAGGAATGGTCTAGTTGAAGAGGTTCATGTCGGTTAGAAACTAGAAAGAAAATGAAAAGATAAAGGAGTGGATCGGGTGTCTACCTAGTATAAGTAGGGATAATTTTTGAAATTTTTCCAAGAATCCGTGTTGGTACTGACTCGATACCTATGGGTCGTTAATGACCCGAGCTTTCCCATTGGATAGACTCAAAATTTCTCCTGTTCCATCTGCACTTCATCGTAAAGCATCCTAGAAAATTTGGAGAAAATATATCATGGTAATCAGTTATGATGATGATTTGATTCAGAACTTCATACAAACAACTAGTGAGGCAAAGACAACGCCTTGGAAAATGACTCTGTATAACTAGACAGACCAACCAAGTCTGAAACTCAATGTCAGTTTCGTCTGTGCGTATCTTGTTTTCAATGAAGACTAAGGGCAAAATGATGACCCAATTCTTACCCTAACAGCAGTAAGATATAGTGTCAAGATGAAGTCAAAATCGCACAAAATCTGGGCCGAATACCTAAAAATTAGTTAGGGAATCAGATGAGCACTGACCCGATCCTTGTGAGTTGGTATCAACCTAAACCCTATCAGAGTAACCTATTGTATCTTGCTTCAATGTGACTGTTATTATTCCGATATTCTTCTCTCCAAGTTTGGTAGTAATCTGATGCATCATGCTCAAATAATTGATAGGTTATCTAGTCCAGAATGTAGATCAGATCAAATCAATATGAAGCACTAGCTAACAAAGTACAAAATATATGAAATCTTATAGGAAGCATCTTAAGGAAAAATAAAAGCAATTGAAGTTGTGTCAACCCTACAAAATTTAATCATTCAGGTCGATACCGGCCCAAACCTTTTGGGCCAGCATCGACCTGATTTAACGAGTCATGTAGCTTTAGACTTTGGGATTGGATTTTCCCTCTAGCACAAATCCCATAATGTCATGGCTTGGTCCAGCTCATCTGTGAAATCCTATATGCCAATGGACTTACAACTTAAATAGGATTTGGATTCTCCCTGCATATTGCTTTTGAAATAGTTCTTTATCTTTCTTTTACTACATAATAATCACAATATAGGCGATTATGATCTATTCGAATTAGCCTTTGTACTTATGATTCATCTCTATTGAGCCTATTGTATTTAAACCAAATGCAATTAGAAAAGGAGAATAAAATCAATCTTGTTAGGTAGTCATAGGCTTAAATAATAGCCAAACCACTGTACATCTACATCTTTTACCTCCCTCTTTTTCTATTTCACTTTTATTTTAGTTATTTGTCTCTAGATTTACATGTATCATATATGATTTGTCTGCAAAGACTGGTGCTTCCATCTAAGATAGGGGTTTATACTAGGGACGCCAATTTCTAACACGACCCGAAACACGACTCGTAACCCACACGAAAAAAACCCGACCCATTTATAAACGGGTCAATTTCGGGTCAACCTGCTCTGACACGTTTAATAAACGGGTTAACCCGACCCGACCCGTGAACCCATTTCTGACCCGTCATGGCCCGTTTAATATAAAACATATTTTTATTACTCCCCAATCTACAAAACATAGGCCCATCCCAGTCCACTACCCATTTGCCGCTTTACCCTAATTTACAAATTACCAAGCCACCACCCATTCAGTCATTCTAATTTCTGTGGTTCTACCTCTTCACTGATTCACTCCTTCACGTTTTCATGTTTATTCCCATATTAACAACTTTTTTATTCTCATCTTAGCTTGCAACAAGTGAATTATTACAACACCCTTCTTTCATGTTTTCATCTTTTTATACAAATATTTTTCTTAACGGGTTACACGAATCAAACCCTAAACCCCGCACGATTATAAATGACCTGACCTGAGCCCGACCCGTTTAATAAACGGGTTGAGCTGACACGACCCGAACACGACTTGACCCGACCCTAACCCGACCCATTGACAGCCCTAGTTTATACCATTCATGAAAATAGAAACCAACTAGCCAACCGGTATTAGTTTTTTGAAGCATTAACCGTTTAAGGAATCACTTAAAATAGAACAAACCAAATCAAGTTGAATATGAATTTTATCTTGCAGAATGTCTAGGTGCTCTCCCCGATATAAGTTGAGCGAGCAAGGAAAGATTTACTTCCCGATATAAGTTGAGCAAGGAAAGCAAGGAAAGCATTAACCATTTAAGGAATCACTTAAAAATAGAACAAACCAAATCAAGTTGAATATAAATTTTATCTTGGAGAATGTCTAGCTGCTCTTCCCGATATAAGTTGAGAAAGGAAAGCTTTACTCCACTAAAACTCGAGTCGTGAACCGTAACACTCCATCCCCTTTAGCATCCCCTAAAGCAGGGTTATGACAAGGAATGTGAAGCATTGTAGATATAACAAAACTAATTACAGAGGCTAATATTTGCAATACATGAAAATAAATACGAAGGAAACATTTAATTGAAACATAACTTATTGTTTCAAAAGCCAACTTCCATTTTAGATATAATACCATCTCACAAAAACCACATGTCTCTTTAAGAAAAACTCAGCCTCATGGAGTGCAAATGTAAAAGTCCCTCTCATAATTGCCAACACAACAAAAAAAAACAAGAAAAAAAGGTTTAAAACAGAGGAATAATACATGAACAACTAGATAAAAACTCCAAGAATGATTCTCCACGATATTTGAACAAATCAGTCTCAGCCTTACGAGCCTACAGGGGAGAGAAAGGAAGAAAGCGGAGTGGGTCAAACATGAAATTTGGCGAATGAAGTAATTACTAGCATGACTAAGCAAGATAGGGAAATAGACTTAGTAACAGGTATAGTTCCATAAGGAAATGTGTACGTGCATAACTAAAAATGGTTTCTAAGGCATTTAGATTATCTATCTAGTTTAAGCTGAAATAACTGTTTGACTGTTTGCACTTTTCTACTAATTTGAAAATCTAATTAAAATAAGTTTTCTTAATTCTACCCATTGATTAGCTCTTCCTACTTACTACCTCATGGTATCATGACACTAATAAACCTACACCTACTAGCAAAAGACACGAACTAGCACATGGACGTTGTAGTCTTGATTCCATACACACGAAAATCATAGAGTGCCCTAACTATCGCCTTAACTCTTTGGGCAATTATATACCACGATTTTGCATAAGCGTGCTCGGTCTTTCGAGGACCACCAGTCCTCGACTGTAAGGGAATACGGCCGGTACGACTCCTAATAAACAATATTATAATTTGCGCTGCCAACCAATTATTGTTAAACTATTCTTCTGACTTCATATCTACCTCTATTTCACATTAGCATGTCCCGAACTTCCTGGGATCATCAGTCCTCGGCTGAAAGGGAATATGGCTGATATGGGGTCCTATCTTATAATTTGTGTTCTCTTTTATTAGCCTAATCCTTGATCTGAGCCAAACCTTTTGATTTAGTTCTTGCCTAAGCCTATGATATTCTACTTTTATCATAGATTTCATTTTTTTTATTTTTATTACAATGTTCTAGCATATCAGTATAATTCTTTATTATCTTGATAATCTGTTTATTTTTCTCTTACTTTTTATATTATAATACTTGCTATAATTTTCTTCAAATTCCTACAATTTTGCCTAATTTAGTCTGATTCCTTTTTATTATAGATCGACAATTTGTACACGTGTTTACTGTTAATTTAATATTCAATTATTTAATACATATTATCAAAGTTTATGCTTTTATTTTTTATTTACATGTAAAAAAGGGTTAAATACATGTCATTTAATTAACATACAGATTTTGGCATTTTTAAGAACAAATGTGAATAATTGCATAAACTATCAATAATTGAAGGGAATGGAATAATTACTAATGGGAAAAGGCTGAAAATCTTAAAGAATTTTACTCAAACGGAATTTTAACAGAAAAACAACGAAAAACATTAATTAAAAATAGTAAGGAAAAACTGTAAAAAGAACTACAACTCCTAAGAATCCTATTTTTCTAATTTCTTAGAAGTTTAAATAATTACAACACTCACCTGTAGTCCTTAGCTCATATGTGCGTAAGGCCTTGCCTAATCCTATCCCTAGGTTGAGTATAAATATTTTAATTTCTAAATCTTCTCCAAAGAAAATATTTAAATTTTAGATTCAGCCTTTGGATTTCAGAAACAACGCTCATGATTCATTTAAAAGTTATAATCACCAACATCAGCTCATACTTGAACGAAACTACGTCCTGGTAGAAAGGTGGGTCAACCCCCATCTTTCATAGGTCAACCAATGGGTCAAACCAACCCTATAATGCAAATACGGGTCAATTATTATTATCATTTTCCATCTATTCTGTTTTGAATTTTTGAATTGTTATTATATTATGATTTCTTATTTCCTTAATAATTTTTTCATACTAGCTCGGATTCTCACAAGTTATATACGCAAATCTCTCCAGAAATTGCAATGGAATCAATGGTGCAACTCAAATAGCTAAATGCTAATAATTTCACAAACTTATTTATTTTTGAATTTATTCTTAACATTTAATTGTTATAACTTAAGTTTTTGGGTTGCTACAATGTTCCCTCCTTAAAGAAATTAGTCCCTGAAATCTCCAAGGACAGAAGAATGAAATAAGCAATCCTAATCAGTGCCTACACCTATGTACTGAAGCATCATCTACTGCATTCATTGTCCTTAACTTTTGAAATGCAATTTATGTTACTATGCGATAGTGTAGTGTATATGTACCGAACTAATGCAACAGATTAGGCGGTCCACTAATTCAATTGACCTCCTTTATATGAAAATATGCTTGTACCATGTATCCAAATGTATGCAAACACACTTATGATAACTGGTAGTTTTAAATGCGTGCTACAATCATCATCCTTGTGCAACAACCATATGAGAATCACACATTTTTAACAACCATGGAAAAATACAAATGCACACACATCAATATGCATATGCTTTGTGTTTTAAACTGCCGATCTCTAATAATTCCTAATGTGCATATATGCATCCATTCACTTTCTCTTGCAAACACTTGTAATCATTTGCGTACATCACATTACATGTTCAACATATTTGTGATCAATCATATCATAAATAGATTCATCCTAATATCTTCCCTTTATAAGAATACGAAAGATAAGAACCTACTCAAAGGTAACTCTAAAGATTGAAAAATTCAAAGCGTACCATAGAAAAAAAACAAAAGGAAATACACATCTCCTCCTTAGCCTCCCACATTGCTTCTTCTATGCTATCTCCCGATTGAAATTTCACAAGCTTAACCTCCTTGTTCCTAAGTTGCCTCACCTCATGCTCTAAAATCCGAGTAGACATATGACGAACAGAAGCTTCTCCCTTAATCTCCACCTTCTCCAGATGACTGGGCTTAACTACCTCTGCTAAATCATGTAAGCACTTCCTCAAGTGTAAGACATGAAAACATCATGGACTCCCACAAACCTCTCTTCCAGCCTCACCCTATACGCCATCTTCCCAACACTAGCTACAATGGGGAATAGTCCAACAAATCTTAGGGCGAGCATTCCTACTGAAGCAAACCTCACCACATTTTAAGAGGTGACACTATAACGAAAACCAATTCTCTAATTTTGGATTATATGTATTCCCTTCTCTTGTTGGCGTAAGATTTATGTCTGTATTGGGCCACCTTCATTATCTTTCTTATGAAATCAATCTTTTCTAAGGTTTCCCTATCCACATCTGGTCCAAGTAGAAAGTCTGCCTATAGTCTTCCATCAACATGAAGATGATCTGCATGGTTGTCCAAAAGTGTATCAAAAGGATCCACCCTTGAACTCATCTGAAAGCTATTATTGTGGGTAAACTCCACCAAGGAAAGGTACTCCTCCCAAGTACTTCCAAAGTCTAGGATACACATTCAAAAAATACTCTAGGACCATATTCATCCTATCTATCTGTCGGTCTAAGGATGATAGGTTATACTTAATACTAACTGGGTCACTAACGCATCTTACAAGCTCTTCCAAAACTCAATGGTAAAGATCGAGTATTTGTTCCTTATTATATTGGAAGGTATACCATGAATCCCAACAATATCTCTAATGTATAAAGATGCTAATTAATCCACCGTCCTCTTGATATTGGCTGGAATGAAATGGGCGCTTTTCGTCAGTCTACCACTACTACCAAATACTGATATTTCCCTTCCTATATTAAGGAAATCCATTAACACACACTTCCACTGCGGCACATCTAATGCCTGGAGAAATACACTAGGGTTTCGTTGCTCCACCTTGATCTTATAACAAACTAAGCACTTAGCTGCATACTCAGCGACATCCTTCTCTAATAAAAACACTCTGTTTATGTCCCTTTACATTTTATCATGGCCCGAATTGATGGTCATCCTCGAGTGGTGTGCTTCTACCAAGTCCCGTACTCATCAAGTCATTAGCGCGGGGGACATAAAGCATTGCTTCTCTTCGTAGCTAGCCCTTAACATCTACGGAATATCATTGGAGATGCCCAGATGCCTCTCATCCGCCAACACGATCAACAGTATCCACATGCTCTGAATCCACTTGCTGCCTTCAGCCAATCCAATCCATAAGAATACTAAACCTCTAACGGTGCTAATAATCCGAGGGTATAGTCTATAGAGGGCATAAAATCAAGAGTAGAAATAAACTTCAAGATCCCTCACTCTACAAACAGAGGACTCAATGATGCCCTCTTCCTACTAAACTCGTCCATTACCACCTTCCTCTTGCCAGGGTATAGGATATCTCAAAATCATACGATGCTAGGAACTCCATCCAACACTGTTTCCTTAAATTTATATCTTTTTGCAAAAACAGTTACTTCAACAACTTATGATCTGTGTACATATCAAACCTAGAGAGGGTAATGTCTCCAAGAATTAAGAGTGAACACTATAACATCTAACTTCAAATCATGGATAGGGTATTCTTCTCGTGGAACTTCAATGTCTATTACCATAACTTACTACCGTCTTATCTTGCAATAACACCACCTCTAGGCCAATACCATCAACGTTGGTGTAAACTACAGTTGTCTAAGAACTATCCAAAACTACCAACATCGGTGCACTGGTAATAAATCTCTTTAATTCCGTGAAAGAATCCTCACAAGCAATGTCATATACAAGTGCTAAATTCTTCTTGGTAAGGCGGGTAAGCGGGTCTTAAATCCTTACAAAATCATAAACTTCCTATAATACCCAACCAAATAGAGAAAGCTTCTCACTTCGATAGCATCATTGGGGGATTTTTGAATCACTGCCACAATGGCTTGATCTACTGCCAACCCCTCTATCTAGACCAAATGCCCTAATAAACGCACCTTCCGGAAAAGTCACTACGAAAATTTTTCTTTCAAAAAATGCATTCGAAGTGCGCGAGGAACGTCCTCAAGATGAATATCATGCTCCTCTTTTCTCATAGAGAATACCAGAATGCCATCAACAAACACTATGAAAAACTTTTTTAGAACATCTTGAAAAACCTTACTCATAAGGTCTACAAAATATGACGAGGCATTGGTCAGACTAAAAGACATAACTGGCCACTTAAAGAATCTGCCTGGTGTTTGAAATGTTGTCTAGTCGATGATGTCCTCAGCTACCTAGAGCTGATGAAGACCCATGGCTAAAATATAACTAGAGTTGATGTCCTTAGCTAGAGATGATGTCCTCAGCTACCTAGAGCTGATGATGTCCTCAGCTACCTAGAGTCGATGATGTCCTCAGCTACCTAGAGCTGATGATGTCCTCAAGGCCTGGAGTAGTAAAATTATTACTTACAGATGGTGCTCGGTATGGATGACCACTTCAAAATCCTTCCCACTATCCTCGTTACCCAGTTGCACCAGTATAGGAATAATTGGAATCATTACTGACGATGTCAAAGTAGTAGTTAGGGTAGCAATCGAGGCAATAATGGAGGGAGTAACGCCTTTAGAATCCGGAGAACTTTTTTTTGGCCTTTGAGCTGCAAAGATGGACCTTCAGAAACTATAGTTATGTTTTTGATAGAATTTTTCCTTGAAATAACCACCTCAGTTAAGGCATTTTGCATCCTGTCAGGCTTGATCTTCTCCTTGCCCAAGTGCGACTTGGGACTCCTCTACGCATATTGCTTGACCGGCTTCTCTTCAGTGTAGTCCAGTCCACTAACTCGTACTATAACTTTGTCCCAAATCTTAATGAGTGCGGGCAAGCTTCTCTCCTAGAAAGCACATATTCCCCTTGATCGTTACCATCCTGGTGCAGAAGTTAAACATTTTGGAGTCCAAATGATCCATCTTTTCATTGTAAGCCTTTTAGAGATACTGCAAGCTATGTAAAGAAATGGGTGCTTAAGTGAAGCTTAAGCGATTTTGGAAACGGCATCCCTTAATTTTCTGAAAAGCCAAAGGCATTAAATGTTTAGCTCTTAAACGCATTTTTTAGCATTTAATAACGCCTTGCTTAAATTTAAGCATTTGTGTAGCAGTATTAAATGATCACTTATTTGCAAAACGATTAAGCACTGCTCTTAAGCATCGGTTAATTGCCTTTCAGCGTAGCAGGACTGTGCATGGAACTAGCGCTTAAGCGCCGTTTAAGCGCTATTAAGTGAACCGAGGTTTTTATCGCCTCGCCTCGCCTAGATCTTAATATAACATAGGTTGCGAGCTAACTTCTTTTTTTTTCCCATGAGTTTGCATAAAAATCTTCTCAATTGCATAAAAATCGTTTAACTTTTCTGAACAGCAGCCTACACTTGAGTCTGGATAAGTTTATTTTCACCTTCAAAACTCTTTTAAGTTGCCTCCTCATCGGTATGAGCTTTCATAAGCTAGGTCCCATAAAAAATTTCTAGCCTCTTTCTAGTATTGGTCAACTCCAAAACCCTCACATCACTATTCCTTTTGGCAACTAGAGTGGCATCCCTATCCTTTTTAGCTATTTAATATTGACATCACACTTCCTCACTACCTCAAGGAACTCTTTCCTTTTGTGTTTATAGGTCAGGATCTCGATATTGTGTACATTGTTCATCCGTCAAGCTCTTTGCACATATTCAACCAACTCGTAAGTCAATCCACATCCTCCTTCCATGCTGCAATATTTTTGAGTAAGATTCCTTATGAAGCATTATGAGATCGTGGTTAACTTGTCTCCTTTCAAAACCATCTCAACAAGTTCTTTGAGAGAGTGTGGAGCCAGCTAGTAGCTCATAAGGTTTCCTTTTTAGAAGTTGTAAAATTTCATAGGCAAGAACAACTTGGATGGCGACAACATTGGAAGTTGGAATAGACGGAGATAGGCGGCTTTGTGCTAGAATTGGCAGGGTCTTTAAAAGAGCATGACTGTAACGACCCGCATTTTAAGCATCGGATGATCGTAAGTATTTTTATTTTATTCCCTAAGGGTGGAATCATTCTCATATATTGATATGTTGGTTGTGGGGATGTGAGACATATCCATAATTTTTATCAATTTTATTTTTGATCATTTTGCCCCTATCAGTTTTGTACAGGGAATAACTTTTGACTGGGGTCAATTTCATCGGAAAGAAAATGGTGTTGCCAATTCCATAGAGTGATCACATTAAAGATTTGTTTCAGTGATTTGGGAGGAATCATTGCTTTTGTGTTACACAATTTCTGTACAGATTAACTAGTCATTAATGAGTTGATTTGGTGAGGGCCACTAGTGGGTTGGTCAGATAGCTATAAATAGGGGGATAGAGGCAAGGAGAATGACTTACTTTCTTCATTTCTTATTTGGTTAGGGTTTGAGATTCTCCCTACTTCAATCAAATACATCTCTCCTTCATTAAAATCTTATATCTACATTAGAAGATTGAAGATCTGAAGGCTAGATTTACATCATGAGAGAGTAGATCTCATCGAATTGGGCGATTTGAAGATCGTTGTTTGTTATCCAGATTAGTAGATCATTGATTTCAACCTAACTTGAAGATTTGGTGAGTGATAAGCATCTCTCGCACAGATTCAATCGAGTATAAGGGTTGTTTGATCTTATTTTCATCATTTCCAGTTGTTTTCACCTATATCTACATCGGGGTAAATATATTTTCATTTGAATTACCATAGCGTCTAATCTAGCAACTTAAATCGGTAAATTTCTATGTTAGTTGATGTGTTTATGCAAGTTTAGATCCGTTTATTTGATCATTTATTGTTTTATCATGATTTGGTGAAATTTATGTGGTTGTATGATGATTTATTACATTGTTAATGTTTGTTGATGATGGTTTGTTGAAATTGATCAATTTTGAATGAGTTGTATGTATGGATGTTCGTCGTTTGAAGCATGGATCAATGGATCATTCGCTAAAAGGGTGGATCTAGGTATGGATCGCACGTATTGATGGATCGGGGTCTTGTGTTGATGGATCGCCTGGATTATTGCGCAAGAAGTGGATGGATCGCCCATAAAAAGATGGATCTCCCGGAAAATGATGGATCGCCCGGAAAATGATGAATCACCCGGAATATGATGGATCGCTCGAAATATGATAGATCACCCAAAAAATGATGGATCACCCAGAAAAAATGGATCATCCGAAAAAGGATGGATCACATGGTATTGGATCGGGGATTGCAAGTGGATGGATCATGAGTGATCCACATATGGTCCATGAGTAATCCATCACATAGGTAACCAAATAATGTTTATTTTTGGGTCGATGTTGGATGTAGCTTCGACGTGAATTCAGAAGAAATGTTGAAGCATTGTGAAGTGTTCATTGATCGGGGAGATGCAACGAATGTGAAGATGACTCAAGTGCGATTTGAGCTCGTGGATAATAGTTGCTCGAGACGGGGCCTGAGCTTGCGGATAGTCGTCGGTGATGATGACTAGAGTTATGAAGGATGAGAGATTATCGTTGTCGTAAGTTCTAGCAGGCTCAAAGCAGGGTATAATAGGGATGCCTAAAAGACTAGTGGGACTAGTTGAGTACCCTGAGCCCATTGGATGGGCCTAATTGTCTCGAGGAGGCAATTTGTACGTGGGACGTGTAGTAGTCTGACTAGAACCTGGGTTACCGTTAGACCTTAACAAACGGCATGACGTAGTCAGTCATACGATTAACGATGGTTTCAAAATAGGATAGGCGGTGATAGCCAGAGTCATGGAGGTTGATTGTTTTGCTTGTATCATCTTGCATAGATTGTTTGACATTGAAGGAGACATCACTTGGGTGCTTGTCTGATGTTGGTTTAAGCTTTCGAGCTTGTGCTTGGGAGACGTCAATATTGTTGAGGATGGTCTACGTAGGATAACTAGTTGCTATGTCTATGTGTTTCTATCTGATTGTTGTAAAGGCTGTCACTTTCGGATGTGGAGGAGATGGGCTGGGTTCTTCTCTGATGTGTTGGTAGATTAGTTGTTAATCCGCCTACTCTCATGTACTTTATTGATGATGTTAGATAGTTGTTTTAATGCTCATTAAGACTGTTGCGTGACTCAAGGTTTTATATCACCCTTTTATTACCTTGGGTTGTTCATTCATTTGATGAATGGGCAGACAGAGTAGCAGGTGACAGGTAGTAGGTCTTGATGAGAATGATGCTGCTGAGCGATGACGAGCATGAGGCTGACGTATTATTTCCAATTATCCTCTATTATTGTTTTTCGATGTTTGATGTATTCTCTGAGTGACTTGTATTGAGGCATTTTGTACATACTCTTATGGTATATCCCAGTGTTGTATGGATAACTCATGGTAATACGAAAAGTTCAAGATTATGCTCAATTCTGCTTCACTATAATTGCCTGTTGTATATGTTCTATTATATTTTATCTGTGCACTGTGAGCTATACGACAGGTTCCGCATGTGTTATTCTACTTATGATCGTCCATAGCTGTTTGGCATGTCTTTCAGCGCAGTATTCCTCTTTTTAAGTGCAGGAGTTATGGGTGGCCATCACAATGACACTCAAACGGATCATACTAATTCCAATGCCTTTTGAAGGACTCTTCAATGCTAGTAGTCCTCTTTCCATTTTGGTCTTTGTACCCATTTCTCCTATGCTCTATTCCTTATCTCTCTCTAGTCCTTGCCCTCACTTTCCCTTCTTATCCTCCTTTGCTCCTCTATATTTGGGTGAGAAGGGAGATTGAGAGGTCGACTCTTTGAATGGTCATTTGTAGTTATATGCTTAAAACTCTCAAAATACAAGCGACCTATGGTAATATCTGGGAAATATAATAAACCAATTTTAGAAATAAAATTAGAGAAATGAATGGCCTACATGAATGAGCTTACGATTTTATTGGTCGGTATAATATGTCTTCGACACCCTAGTAACAAATCATGTCTCCTTGTAACTAAAGTCAGGGTCTGAGCTCCTTTTGAAGTAATATTTCTAGGGTACAAGTCAAAATTTAAATTTGTACGCATAACGGTTCCATGAGAATCTCGCTCGAAGTGGCGCAAATACCACTCAAGTCCCTTAACTCATTGGAAAGATCTTTGCTTTTGGGAACATGACTCAAAGATTGATTGCTGGCACTAGGGGCATCGATAGTTATATCTTTATGAATTTTGGCTCCTTATGAGCTAGGATTACCTATAGTGTCCCATCAAAAAACTCGATATAGCCCTCTCCAGAATTGCCTCCCTCATTGCTCGAGATGAACTCTTTCTCCACAATAGTTTTTCATTATTCAATCCCTAGAGAAACCATGGCTATGACTTCTTTATGGATTATTTCCTCATGTTGCTCTTTTATGATTTGATTCATTCTAACTCGCTCAATTATTCCTGCATGTGTGTGGCCTCATACATGAACATCTCCACGTAACTCCTTTGGTGACCCTTCTTCCCTTCCCGGAGCATCCCCTTTAGAGCCATAAAACGTGGAAATAGAGAGGCTTTTGACTCAAAAATGAGTAAGGGCCAAGACTTTATGAGGGACTACTAATATCTTAGGATGTAATAACGTAGTATCTTTAAAGATTCTCATCCATCATAAGAACTTCACTATCTCCTTTTCTTTTACTGGAATTTCTCTTAAGATGTTACGAGTGGCCTCATGCACAATGTAGCTATTCAAAATAGGAATTATAGCAGAAAACACAAGGTCCGGTCATAAATCCAAATGTTCCGTTCGTGCTCCATCCAAACAAAAAATGGAATCTAAGCATCTATCTCCAGTTTTGCATCATCGATTAAACCTTCTGAACGTCAAGCAAAGAAACCCTGATTTTTAAACATCGACTGTTTAATGTAAAATTCAATATAATAATAGGTTTCTTTGAGCCCCAATGAAAATGAATTGGAGCATTCTTATTTCCTCTTAAGTAACAAAAAGTACCTTGGTTCGTTAAAGGATGGCGAGCACCTAAAGCTCCCCCTGAATAGAATAAGAAAGCAAGTCAAGATAGTGTAATCATTGGGGAATCTGGAAGGGAGAGACACCCATTTCTTGAAGTATCATCCATAAAATTGGTTTAAAGGAGGCACAACACATTTAAAGCTCATGAGTTGGTGCAAGTAATGAATCTTGGGTCATCCTATCAGCAAACTTATTTCTTGATGGTAGCTCTACATCCTTCTTCAAATGTTGAATTATAAGAACATATCTTTGAACGTCTTTATGGTGACTACTGTAAAGAACCTCTCTATAGATCAAGAATGACCTTTAAAGGAGGGCATGACAAGCCATCAATCGGACTAGCTGAAAACTTAGCTCGTTGAACTAAAGAGTGAGTTGTTGTCCTTGTCGGGGCAAAAAACGAATGGATAAGTTTGGAGGACTCTACTTCAGAGAAAGAAGAACTTTCATCGCCAAACTTGAATCGTGTTGAGCATTTTGAATCCATTTTATACAATAAAACTTGCATTAAAGGTGACCAGGTACGATTTTATTTCTAAGTGTTTACCCAAATGGAAAAACATTTGAAATTCAAAGAAAACCGACTTGTGTTGGCCAACTGAGTTCTGAATGCTAACCGGGGCAGGTACAATATGCCATCTAAGTGAATTTAGTCCAGCGAATCGCGAACTCTACAAGCGATTCATCCCATGTAGATAACTCGCTTGTACCACAAAAACAATCAGTACCACCTGCTTTTCTTTTTTCAAGACTTGCTTATTTTTTATCCAAAATCAACAACAATTTGGTTTCCCAAAGCGATATGGAATTTTTTTATTTTCTAGAACCTTGGACGTACAAGTGCAACATAGAAAGGATTGTTCATATCTAGCTCAAGCATTCGTCTTAGTTAAATGTGTGAGATGTAGTTCTAGTTCAAATATTATATTTTCTCCAAAAAGTTGCACATGCTTGGTTAGATATTAGTTTTGAGTTCAAGTGTTCATTGTGGGTCTTAAAGATCAAAACACACATTTACACATTTATCTCAAGTTCAAAGCTAATTTTATAATCCAAGTATGCTTAAGTTCAAGGCCTGTATTCCACTTGTTCCTGAAGGTCATATGTGTTCGATTGGAAATCAAGCCGAGTTGAATTTCAATTATAAGATCAAGTTCAAAATCAATCATTTTAAGCCTAAACAAAATTCAACCAACTCAAAACATTGTTAAACTATGAAATTTTGAGTATGTGTCAGGAACATGCCAAGTTCTAAGTCTTTAATGTTGCTCAAACCTTCATTGATGTACTCGGTCGAGAAAATTATGTGAACCCAACCAACTAGGGTTTCAAGAAAGTGTGTCCTAAGCAGAGGTTATGTAACAATCAACGGTGAAGATCAAAAGTTGGTAGAGATTGATAAAGCATAGAAGAAGTAGAAAATTGGTGAAATATGGTTTCAAAGTGTTCGTGTTAGCTCTAAATCAAAACTTTGGCAATCTAGGCAGGGAGAGTTCATTAGAGCGATACAACAACAGTACGCATTGGTGACATCAGTTGGAGTTTGATTGAAGGAATGGTCTGGTTGAAGAGGTTCATGTCGGTTAGAAACTAGAAAGAAAATGAAAAGATAAAGGAGTGGATCGGGTGTCTACCTAGTATAAGTAGGGATAATTTTTGAAATTTTTCCAAGAATCTGTGTTGGTACTGACTCGACACCTATGGGTCGTTACTGACCCGAGCTTTCCCATTGGATAGACTCAAAATTTCTCCTGTTCCATCTGCACTTCATCTAAAGCATCCTAGAAAATTTGGAGAAAAAATATCATGGTAATCAGTTATGATGATGATTCGATTCAGAACTTCATACAAACAACTAGTGAGCCAAAGACAACGCCTTGGAAAATGACTCTGTATAACTAGACAGACCAACCAAGTTTGAAACTCAATGTCAGTTTCATCTGTGCATATCTTGTTTTCAATGAAGACTAAGGGCAACATGATGACCCAATTCTTACATGAACAGCAGTAAGATATAGTGTCAAGATGAAGTCAAAATCGCACAAAATCTGGTCCGAACACCTAAAAATTAGTTAGGGAATCAGATGAGCACCGACCCGATCCTTGTGAGTTGGTATCAACCTGAACCCTATCAGAGTAACCTATTGTATCTTGCTCCAACGTGACTGTTATTATTCCGATAGTCTTCTCTCCAAGTTTGGTAGTAATCTGATGCATCATGCTCAAATAATTGATAGGTCATCTAGTCCAGAATGTAGATCAGATCAAATCGATATGAAGCACTAGCTAACAAAGTCCAAAATATATGAAATCTTATAGGAAGCATCTTAAGGAAAAATAAAAGCAACTAAAGTTGTGTCAACCCTACAAAATTTAATCATTCAGGTCGGTACCGGCCCAAACCTTTTGGGCCAGCATCGACCTGATTTAATGAGACATGTGGCTTTAGACTTTGGGATTGGATTTTCCCTCTAGCACAAAATGTCATGGCTTGGTCCAGCTCATCTGTGAACTCCTATATGCCAATGAACTTACAACTTAAATAGGATTTGGATTCTCTCTGCATATTGCTTTTGAAATAGTTCTTTATCTTTCTTCTACTACATAATAATCACAATATAGGCTATTATGATCTATTCGAATTAGCCTTTGTACTTATGATTCATCTCTATTGAGCCTATTGTATTTAAACCAAATGCAATTAGAAAAGGAGAATAAAATCAATCTTATTAGGTAGTCATAGGCTTAAATAATAGCCAAACCACTGTACATCTACATCTTTTACCTCCCTTTTTTTCTATTTCACTTTTATTTTACTTATTTGTCTCTAGATTTACATGTATCATATATGATTTGTCTGCAAAGACTGGTGCTTCCATCTAAAATAGGGGTTTATACTAAGGACGCCAATTTCTAACACGACCCAAAACACGACTCATAACCCACACGAAAAAAACCTGACCTGACCCATTTATAAACGGGTCAATTTCGGGTCAACCCGCTCTGACCCGTTTAATAAACGGGTTGACCGAACCCGACCCGTGAACCCATTTCTGACCCGTCATGACCCGTTTAACATAAAACATATTTTTATTACTCCCCAATCTACAAAACATAGGCCCATCCCAGTCCACTACCCATTTGTCGCTTTACCCTAATTTACAAATTACCAAGCCGCCACCCATTCAGTCATTCTAATTTCTGTGGTTCTACCTCTTCACTGATTCACTCCTTCACGTTTTCATGTTTATTCCCACATTAACAACTTTTTTACATTTTTATTCTCATCTTAGTTTGCAACAAGTGAATTATTACAACACCCTTCTTTCATGTTTTAATCTTTTTGTACAAATATTTTTCTTAACGGGTTACACGAATCAAACCCTAAACCCGCACGATTATAAATGACCCGACCCGAACCCGACCCGTTTAATAAACGGGTTGAGCTGACATGACCTGAACTCAATACGAACACGACTTGATCCGACCCTAACCCGACTCATTGACAGCCCTAGTTTATACCATTCATGTAAATAGAAACCAACTAGCCAACCCGTATTAGTTTTTTGAAGCATTAACCGTTTAAGGAATCACTTAAAAATAGAACAAACCAAATCAAGTTGAATATGAATTTTATCTTGCAGAATGTCTAGCTGCTCTCCCCAATATAAGTTAAGCAAGGAAAGCTTACTCCCCGATATAAGTTGAGCAAGGAAAGCAAGGAAAGCATTAACCGTTTAAGGAATCACTTAAAAATAGAACAAACCAAATCAAGTAGAATATAAATTTTATCTTGTAGAATGTCTAGCCGCTCTCCCCGATATAAGTTGAGCAAGGAAAGCCTTACTCCACTAAAACTCGAGTCGTGAACCGTAACACTCCATCCCCTTTAGCATCCCCTAAAGCAGGGTTATGACAAAGAATGTGAAGCATTGTAGATATAACAAAACTAATTACAGAGGCTAATATTTGCAAGACATGGAAATAAATACGAGGTAAACATTTAATTGAAACATAACTTATTATTTCAAAAGCCAACTTCCATTTTAGATATAATACCATCTCACAAAAACCACATGTCTCTTTAAGAAAAACTCAGCCTCATGGAGTACAAATGTAAAAGTCCCTCTCATACTTGCCAACACAAAAAAAAACAGAAAAAGGTTTAAAACAGAAGAAGAATACATGAACAACTAGATAAAAACTCCAAGAATGATTCTCTACGATATTTGAACAAATCAGTCTCAGCCTTACGAGCCTACAGGGGAGAGAAAGGAAGAAAGCAGAGTGGGTCAAACGTGAAATTTGGTGAATGAAGTAATTACTAGCATGACTAAGCAAGATAGGGAAATAGACTTAGTAACAGGTATAGTGTCATAAGGAAATGTGTACGTGCATAACTAAAAATGGTTTCTAAGGCATTTAGATTATCTATCTAGTTTAAGATGAAATAACTGCTTGATTGTTTGCACTTTTCTACTAATTTGAAAATCTAATTAAAATAAGTTTTCTTGATTCTACCCATTGATTAGCTCTTCCTACTTGCTACCTCATGGTATCATGACACTAATAAACCTACACCTACTAGCAAAAGACACGAACTAGCGCATGGACGTTGTAATCTTGATTCCATACACACGAAAATCATAGAGTGCCCTAACTATCGCCTTAACTCTTTGGGCAATTATATACCACGATTCTGCATAAGCGTGCTCGGTCTTTCGAGGACCTCCAGTCCTCAACTGTAAGGGAATACGGCCAGTACGACTCCTAATAAACAATATTATAATTTGCGCTACCAACCAATTATTGTTAAACTATTCTCCTGACTTCATAACTACCTCAATTTCACATTAGCATGTCCCGAACTTCCTGGGATCATCAGTCCTCGACTGAAAGGGAATATGGATGATATGGGGTCCTATCTGATAATTTGTGTTCTCTTTTATTAGCCTAATCCTTGATCTGAGCCAAACCTATTGATTTAGTTCCTGCCTAAGCCTATGATATTCTACTTTTATCATAGATTTCATTCTTTTTATTTTTATTACAATGTTCTAGCATATTAGTATAATTCTTTATTATCTTGATAATCTATTTATTTTTCTCTTACTTTTTATATTATAACACTTGCTATAATTTTCTTCAAATTCCTACAATTTTGCCTAATTCAATCTGATTCCTTTTTATTATAGATCGACAATTTGTACACGTGTTTACTGTTAATTTAGTATTCAATTATTTAATCCATATTATCAAAGTTTATGCTTTTATTTTTTATTTACATGTAAAAAAGGATTAAACACATGTCATTTAATTAACATTTACATATTTAGGCATTTTTAAGAACAAATGTGAATAATTGCATAAACTATCAATAATTGAAGGGAATGGAATAATTACTAATGGGAAAAGGCTGAAAATCTTAAAGAATTTTACTCAAACGAAATTGTAACAGAAAAACAACTAAAAACATTAAGAAAAAACGGTAAGGAAAAACTGTAAAAAGAACTACAACTCCTAAGAATCCTATTTTTCTAATTTCTTAGAAGTTTAAATAATTACAACACTCACCTGTAGTCCTTAGCTCTTATGTGCGTAAGGCCTTGCCTAATCCTATCCCTAGGTTGAGTATAAATATTATAATTTCTAAATTTCTCCAAAGAAAATATTTAAGTTTTAGGTCCATCTCACTTAAGAGAACCCAGAGGGAGAAGATTTGTGTTGTGAATAAATAATTTGGTATATGGTCTTTTTTATAGTGGAGTTAGGGGATCTCAGCCCATTAGACTTCTTGATTTAATTTAGTCCACACACAATTCTCATTTAGTTTCAGCCTTTGGATTTCAGAAACAACACTCATGATTCATTTAAAAGTTATAATCACCAACATCGGCTCATACTTGAACGAAACTACGTCCTGGTAGAAAGGTAGGTCAACCCCCATCTTTCATAGGTAAACCAATGGGTCAACCCAACCCTATAATGCACATACGGGTCATTTACTATTATCATTTTCCATCTATTCTGTTTTGAGTTTCTGAATTATTATTATATTATGATTTCTTATTTCCTTAATAATTTTTTCGTACTAACTCGGATTCTCACAAGTTATATATGCAAATCTCTCCAGAAATTGCAATGGAATCAATGGTGCAACTCAAATAGCTAAATGCTAATAATTTCACAAACTTATTTATTTTTGAATTTATTCTTAACATTTAATTATTATAACTTAAGTTTTTGGGTTGCTACAATGTTCCCTCCTTAAAGAAATTCGTCCCTGAAATCTCCAAGGACAGAAGAATGAAATAAGCAATCCTAATCGGTGCCTACACCTATGTACTGAAACATCATCTACTGCATCCATTGTCCTTAAATTTTGAAATGCAAGTTATGTTACTATGCGATAGTGTAATGTATATGTACCGAACTTATGCAATAAATTAGGCGGTCCACTAATTCAATTGACCTCCTTTGTATGAAAATATGCTTGTACCATGTATCCAAATGTATGCAAACACACTTATGATAACTGATAGTTTTAAATGCGTGCTACAATCATCATCCTTATGCAACAACTATACGAGAATCACACATTTTTAACAACCATGGAAAAATACAAATGCACACACATCAATATGCATATGTTTTGTGTTTTAGTCTGCCGATCTCTAGTAATGCCTAGTGTGCGTACATGCATCCATTCACATTCTCTAGCAAACACTTGTAATCATTTGCGTACATCACATAACATGTTCAACATATTTGTGATCAATCATATCATTAATAGGTTCATCCTAAGATCTTCCCTTTATAAGAATACGAAAGATAAGAACCTACTCAAAGTAACTCTAAAGATTGAAAAATTCAAAGCGTACCATAGAAAAAAACAAAAGGAAATACACATCTCCTCCTTAGCCTCCCACATTGCTTCTTCTACGCTATCTCCCCATTGAATTTTCACAAGCTTAACCTCCTTGTTCCTAAGTTGCCTCACCTCATGCTCTAAAATCCGAGTAGACATATGACGAACAGAAGCTTCTCCCTTGATCTCCACCTCCTCGAGATGACTGGGCTTAACTACCTCTGCTAAATCATGTAAGCACTTCCTCAAGTGTGAGACATGAAAACATCATGGACTCCTACAAACCACTCTTACAGCCTCACCCTATATGCCATCTTCCCAACACTAGCTACAATGGAGAATAGTCCAACAAATCTTAGGGTGAGCATTCCTATTGAAGAAAACCTCACCACATTTTAAGAGGTGACACTATAACGAAAACCAATTCTCTAATTTTGGATTATATGTATTCCCTTCTCTTGTTAGCGTAAGATTTAAGTCTGTATTGGGCCACCTTCATTATCTTTCTTATGAAATCAATCTTTTCTAAGGTTTCCCTATCCACATCTGGTCCAAGTAGAAAGTCTTCCTATAGTCTTCCATCAACATGAAGGTGATCTGCATGGTTGTCCAAAAGTGTATCAAAAGAATCCACCCTTGAACTCTTCTGAAAGCTATTATTGTGGGTAAACTCCACCAAGGATAGGTACTCCTCTCAAGTACTTCCAAAGTCTACGATACACATTCAAAAAATACTCTAGGACCTTATTCATCCTATCTATCTGTCGGTCTAAGGATGATAGGTTATACTCAATATTAACTGGGTCACTAACGCATCTTACAAGCTCTTCCAAAACTCAATGGTAAAGATCGAGTATTGTTCCTTATTATATTTGAAGGTATACCATGAAGCCCAACAATATCTCTAATGTATAAAGATGCTAATTAATTCACCGTCCTCTTGATATTAGCTGGAATGAAATGGGCGCTTTTCGTCAGTCTACCACTACTACCAAATACTGATATTTCCCTTCCTATATTGGGGAAATCCATCAACACACACTTCCACTGTGGCACATCTAATGCCTGGAGAAATACAGTAGGGTTTCGTTGCTCCACCTTGATCTTATAACAAACTAAGCACTTAGCTGCTTCTCAGCGGCATCCTTCTCTAATAAAAACACTATGTTCATGTCCCTATACATTTTATCATGGCCCGAATTGATGGTCATCCTCAAGTGGTGTGCTTCTACTAAGTCCTGTACTCATCAAGTCATTAACGCGAGGGACATAAAGCCTTCCTTCTCTTCGTAGCTAGCCCTTAACATCTACGGAATATCATTGGAGATGCCCAGATGCCTCTCGTCCGCCGACACGATCAACAGTATCCACATGCTCTGAATCCACTTGCTGCCTTCAGCCAATCCAATCCATAAGAATACTAAACCTCTAATGATGCTAATAATCCGAGGGTATAGTCTATAGAGGGCATAAAATCAAGATTCAAGATTTCTCACTCTACAAACAGAGGACTCAAAGATGCCCTCTTCCTACTAAACTCGTCCACTTACACCTTCCTCTTGCCAGGGTATAGGATATCTCAAAATCATACGATGCCAGGAATTCCATCGAACACTGTTGCCATAAATTTATATCTTTTTGCAAAAACAGTTACTTCAACAACTTATGATTTGTGTACATCTCGAACCTAGAGAGGGTAATGTCTCCAAGAATTAAGAGTGAACACTATAACATCTAACTTCAAATCGTGGGTAGGGTATTCTTATCGTGGAACTTCAGATGTCTATTACCATAGCTTACTACCTTCTTATCTTGCAACAGCACCGCCTCTAGGTCAATACCATCAACGTTGGTGTAAACTACAGTTGTCTAAGAACTATCCAAAACTATCAACATCGGTGCACGGGTAATAGATCTCTTCAATTACGTGAAAGAATCCTCATAACCAATGTCATATACAAGTGCTAAATTCTTCTTGGTAAGGCGGGTAAGTGGGTTTTAAATCCTTACAAAATCATAAACTTCCTATAATACCCAACCAAATAGAGTAAACTTCTCACTTCGATAGCATCATTGGGGGATTTCCAATATTGAATCACTACCACTTTGTCTTGATCTACTGCCAACCCCTCTATCTAGACCAAATGCCCTAATAAACGCACCTTCCGGAAAAATCACTACAAAAATTTTGCTTTCAAAAAATGCATTTGAAGTGTGCGAGGAACCTCCTCAAGATGAACATCATGCTCCTCTTTTCTCTTAGAGAATACCAGAATGCCATCAACAAACACTACGAAAAACTTTTTTAGAACATCTTGAAAAACCCTACTCATAAGGTCTACAAAATATGCCGAGGCATTGGTCAGACTAAAAGACATAACTGGACACTTAAAGAATCTGTCTGGTGTTTGAAATGTTGTCTAGTCAATGATGTCCTTAGCTACCTAGAGCTAATGAAAACCCATGGCTAAAATATAACTAACAAAATATGAAAGCACCAACCAACTGGTTGAAGAGATCATCTATCCGAGGGAGTGACTAACAAATTTTCTTAGTGAGCTTATTCAACTCTCGGTAATCCACACAACGTTAAAGAGAACCATCTGCCTTTGTAGCAAAAATGACTGGCGCTCCCCAGTCAGAGATGTTATGCCTAATGAAGCGTTTCTCCAAAAGCTCAACGATATGCTTACTGCAACCTCTTTCTCTTCATTGAAATCATATGTATAACGGGAAATGCCATATGTTTAACATTTTCACACAGTTAAATCCGGAAATCAATCTCTCGCTTGAGAGGTAGTTCTCTCATCTCCTTAAAAATGTGTGGGAACCCTTTAACAACTAGAACTAAATTGATATCATCTAGAGATACATCAAGGGAATAAAAGAAACTCATGATGATTGACCCTTTCATGTCACAAGAAATGTCAAGGGTCCGTTCGATGCATGTCTCTAATCGGAAAACCCTCCTCTCGCAGTCTAAGATAACCCCATACATGGCTAACCTATCCATCCCTACATCCCATATCCCTAAAACCCTTGAGCGTATACATGACAATCAAAATTTACCCCTAGTATCATAATATTCAAACCCCTACAAATCATATGTAAACGTGTTGATTACCCTAAGGGGCTCAATACAGCTATAAGGTTTGAAACTAGAGAAATACTCAAGTGCAAATAATAGAGTAATTAACGAGATAGCAATGAACGAGTGTGATGCTTAAGTCATATAGTGTACGAATAGGAATAATCAAAAATGGTAATTAGACCTTCTACGTGACTTTCCTACCTTTGTTATTCCGATTACTAGATGAAGTCGTTTCCAAAGCTTGAACCTGAGCTACCTGTGCACTAGCTCTTTGCGCTCCACCAACTCTCCAAGGATAAGCTTTGCAAAGATGTCTATACTAACCATAATATACCACTTCCTTCCTATCGTATCCATCTTGTAGTCATTAGAATAGTTACCAGGCATCCACTATTTATTGCACCTATTATCTTTCTGAATCTGTTCTTTTTGGGGACCTTTGACCCTCTTCGTTTTCTCCTTCTTATTCTTCCACCATTGCTTCTTTGAATAGCTACCTTAGGAACCTCCTTAACCTTTTTAACTTCATCCTTGACATCAATTGCATCTAAGGTAAGGACTCAAAAGTCATTCCTATAAGTACATGTGTCAACGCCAACCCTTAGAGAGGCTAGTTCAATCCTTTTGCAAACTTGAGAGCTTTCTTGTAAGGCATATTGAAAAAAAATCAAAGTGATAATTAATACTTCATTAGATTGGGTTAAGTACTCTTTTATAGCCAAATCTCCCTATCAATACCAAAAAAAACTCTAAATGAAAACCCTACTCGACTTGAGATAAAAACCTCCTCTCGAATCTATCCTAATACATCGATCATGTCGCAGCCTTGACCACTTTCCACCAATAGGAAGAGTGTAACAAATGGGAATTTCGCTCGATCTGGATCGATCGCTAAACCGACCAAGACCATTCAATACCCCTGATTGTTTTGAGAACACGACAAATCGGAACACAGACAGAAGAACATTTCATTGTTTATTACAATAATTCCATCAGAATACAAGAATATTACAGAGTATGAATAAATATTACACAAAAAATATTAGAGATTACAATACATTACATAGCAGCGGAAAATAATACAAAACCCAACTGAAGAAGATATACGGATACAAAAATTTCTGAATATCATTCCAGCTGTAAACCAGGATCCTGTGAATATAAATCTGCAAAAACAAAACTACTAGCTGTCCATGTCCAAAATAGGGGCACCCAGAGTTTAGGTTAAAACAATAAACTCTAGGTCAGTCATGTGACTGGTGTGAGAACTAAAACAGTTATTAATCTTTATTTTAAAGTTCGGTAAATCAAGAGACCACGCTGTATAACACGGAACAGGTTTCCTCCCAAGAATACCAATGCATAAAACAACGGCGCAATGCTAATAAAGAACAATGAAGCTATTATAAGACCTAGGTCCCATCACACAATGCAACACAAGTCGGAGGATAGGGTTTAACCTTATAATAGCCAAAGAATGCTTGATACGCTAAATTTCATCTTTTATTATTACTATAAGTGTATAGTGTCGAAACAATTTCAATCATAAGTATCAATCATAGACGGCATAAGTGCCCCATACCACTATGTCGCCATACTAGGCTCTATAATCAAAACCACAAAGTCACGTATTGGAAGTTGGATTTCCATCTGTGAACCGAGGCAAGGGATCGTCCTCACCGCTTCGAGACGCTCTAGCTCGTGTCTCAGGACCCAGACTCAAGTGGGCCCTTGGATCGTCAGGGTCGGTCCACCAATGTGGATTAAAATGCCTGAACACTGTGTTTCCCCGCCCTTTGAGGCGTCAATGAGCCAAATGACTCCATCGGCTCTACATAGTCACCGATATATCTGAGGCGCCTCGTAATCCAACAACCACACAGGTGAAAATAATATAAATGTCAGGGCTGGTAGGTCACTGACACCACCCTAGCTAGAAGGAAACGCATGCCCTCCCTGAGGTCCTCTCCCGTTTCTGGTTCACAACGGGGTGTGAGGCTCACGAATTAACGCTACACAAGCTACGCCACAAAGGTCGTGCTTTGATCATCAACCACAAGACTCTGCTTTTCAACGGAAGCCTTGATTATTTGCATCTCAGCATGCCACACAGGCAATTCACGCTATGCAACTGATATCAATCACACAGAACGAAATCCGATGTCAGACACATATCCATTTACATGTTCGTTCTGGCTCTGAACAAAACCGGAGGAACCCTATTCCTTGCATATCCATTGATCTCCAAGTACGTCTGAACGATCACCAACTAATTCCCTCCTCTTGGGTGTACAGCCCAATCAAGATCATTAGAAATTATCCAAACGATGTGAAGACCTCCGGTCTTCGACCACCATCTTCATCCTCGACACATCGTCGATTCAGTTATTCAGAATGGGATAAACCAGGCCTTTCCGAATAAATCGCGCATATAATAAACAAGTGTAACACAAACACAACATACGCCTCATTCCAATTCAAAATATTCTTTTATTCAAATATTCTTACACTTTGGGAAAGGTTCCCATTAATTCTATCAAAGATAAATTGTTTAAATTTATTCTTTGATCTTCTTTTGAATATTAATTCAAACCAGATTATGATCTATCCAAACTAGTCGGGATTTAGAACCTTACCGAAATAATCATTTGTTTTAAATTTCCCAATCCCAACCTATTCATCCCTGAAGTAAAACTGGTAATAATTCATATCTAACATCACGGTGTTATCGGTAAATTCAATTACCATTTCACGTTCAAATCTAATTAAAGATTTAACTATCGCTTGGAGCAAAACTGGTGATACTCCATTCTCGATCATTCCAATCTAATTAAAGATTCATTAAAACTCCACTTGGTTTTAATTTTCCCAAAAATCACTATTAATGATTATTTAACTAGGGAAATCATATCCTATCTTTAACTGGGTTAAAGAACCAATGTCATTTAAAACACGGTTCACGATAAACCCAAAACCACATTCCATTTACAATGGAATCTTCATGGAAAACAAATCGATATATATATATAATCGATATAAACTTCCATATCCGACTAATAATATAAATGGAATAACGGCTGCGCCTTTTAAATTCCAGATATATTAGCAGTCTTCCTCCACAAAAATTCACTTCGATTATTACCAAATCGAATTCCATTCCATTCCAATTTATTTTATCAAATTGGAAAACTTTACTTTGGAAAATCTCCTTTAAATCTTAACAAAAGATTTATAAATGCCAAATCACATTTCACTGTAAATCGGGTTAAAGAACGAATGTCGTTAAAACACAGTTCACGATAAACCCAATTCACATTCCATTAATTATCGGGTTAAAGAACAAGTGTTATTTAAAACACCGTTCACGATAAACCCGAAAATCAATTCAAATTCCATTCCAACTAAATACCATTTAATTGGTATACTTCATTAAATCTAAATAGAAAGATTTAATCTTTTTCTCAACTGGGTTTAAGAACAGTGTTAATGAAGGCACCATTTACGACAAACCCAAATTGCATTTGATATTAAATACAAGGCTCTGAATAGAAAATATATCGGCTTATATTCAATATCAAATTCTACGACCAACAAATATCGTATTGGAGATAACGATATAAATATATCTTTCAAATTTCCATAACAATATCTGTATAATCATGAAATCCAACATCGAAATATTCCAAAGATAATTTTGATTCAAATCCATTTCCACTTTATATATTGTAAATTGTGGTTATTTTTAAAACCCTTTCAAATCCAATTTATTTATTTCAAAAATAAATGGATTGTAATTTTAGTTCAAAACTAGTTCATTTCGATAAAAATCTACATTTATCTTTTCAAATACGGAATTTTTCATCCCAATTCTTTCCAAATCATTTCTTATGATTTTACACAAATTATTGCTATTTTTAATAATTTTATCAAGGCTCGTACAGTCGATTTCCAATAATGGTCGTCGAACTGCACTTATAGCGACCTTTTCCAAATTTGTTTTGGACATAATTCCAAATCCAACCGTTTGATTTCAAATTTCAAATATTCATTAGAAAGCTCTTTTCGATACGAACCCAATGGTTCTGGTTTTAGGAGAATCCGACGGTCGGGTCTCCCGTAATGTCCATTCGAAGTCAATGGTCGAAATTCGTGAACTGCCGCAGTGCGGCGCATTCTATTCAGGCCATTATATATATGTAATATATATATTATATATATATTGTTGATTTCCTTTTAAAACGTATTTTATAAATCATTTTAAATTCGTTTTCAAAACGATTTCAACTTCATATTCAATTTCTAATCAAAATTGAATATTCCATATCATCGATATATAAATGATAATGTTTTCAAAACATTATATTTTGAAATCAATTCCTTTTCTAAATTCATTACAAAAATGAATAAAATCGATATAAATATCGTCACGTCAAAATGGCGTCAATCTAATCAACACGGCTATATATATTTAAATATATTCGTGTCCATCCCAAATCGGACATCAAAACCAAATTTTGATTCTTTTCTGAATATTATTTGAAAAATATTCATTATTTTAAAATAATCGTTATTTTAAAATATTCATTCTTTCTGAACTTGAATCCGACATAGTCAGTTACCATACAATGTGATTTATACGGATTTCATATACACACGTACACTACAACAATCAAACACAGTCAACCATCACCCAAAGTGCATTCTACACTGCATAAGCATCAAATATGAATATTTAACGCTTGTAACAGCCTGTCAATCAATCGATCGACATACAGCTAATTATTAGGACTAGTGTATGGCCAATTTCATCCCAACACCCGTGTGGGGTTTTCAAACAATCAAACACAGGTTTTATTTGTGCAGTTGGGCGATGTGTAAAATTTATCGTCCAATCAATATCATTCAAATGTGTGTACCTAAACAAATCGTCTGATTTGTTTATAAATATTTATTTTATATACACGTTGAAATTTATATTTTTAACTATAAAATATTTTCAATTATAAAATATTTTATTCCATTTCACATCACACAATCAACTTTCACAACACATCAATTAAACAAACAAGTCATCCATGGTCCGTGGACGACGGGTGTCGGGTGCTGCTAAGCACCGTCTACATCCTAATATATATTTCAACTAGAAAACAAATTAAAAGTGAGAAGTTCTCACCGAGGGTTCCACTCCTCCATTCTTTATTTATGAATGGTATGGATTCTGTTTCGCTTCCAGTCAGTTCCATCGCAATCTGTTTCACACGGTTTGCGTTAAAAATCCTATTTTTAAACAACGATCTTTATAAATAAAAGTCACATTTTTTTTTCCGGCGATTATATATAAAAATCATATTTTTATTTCGCTACATATATAAAAATCTAATCTTTATCCTCACTACTTCGTGATAAAAATAAAGTTCATATTTTTATTTCACTTCTTATACTGTAAAGATTATATTTCACTTCTCATATAATAAAAATTATAATCTTTTCTAAATTAAATATCTTTTCTATAACAAAAATTACATCTTTTCTATTATAAAAAATCGATCTTTTCATCTCTAAAAATCCGACCATTTTATTTTTAAAGATCTAAACTTTTCACTATTTAAAAATATATTCTTTTCCTATAAAAATCAATTCTTTTTCGCTGTAAACATCAATTCTGTTCTATATAAAAAGTAAATGCTAAAAAGAAAATTAAATAATAGAATAAACTTACAGTTTCTTTCTTTTAGCGAGAGGGAGCGTGGTTTTAACAGTGAAGGCGAGGGGGAGGTTTATTGCGGTGGTCTGCGCCGGAATGAGGTGGTTGCGGAGGGTGGAGTCGCGGTCTGGGGGGTATTCGGCTTGGGGACCACGAGATTGTAGGGGGGAAAAGGAGATGGACGAGGTGGCGCGCGACTGAGGGTGGAGAAAGCAGAGGCGGCGATGGCTAGGTTTAAATCGAGGAAGGGGAGGGCTCGTGGTTTTCTCGAACGATGTGGAGAAGGAAGCGAGGAGGGCAGCTGTCGAGGGTCGTGGTTGGAGGGGCACAGGGGTGGCTGGCGATGGAGCGTCGACGGTGGCTGGAGTGGAGAGGATCGAGGCGGCGGATTTTTTTTAAATCTCTTTTCTAAACCTAGATCTGACATGGAGGGAGAAAAGGAGAAGGGGGGATAAGGGAGTTATATATTATTATATTTAATAATTTTAAATTATTTTATCTCTCCAAAAGTAGCTTTTTAATACAAACTCGAAATCAAACCCACTGACGGTCGTCCGTAGCGTAATACCCCCCTTCCGAACACAATGGGACATGTATCGTAAGCCAATTCGGCTGTTTCGATCAGTTTTGATTGAAATCGAAATATAAATCTATATATTGAATTTGAACACATATTTCAGTTATCGGGACCACATACTAACTCTAAAAATTTCAGAAAAATTATTTCTACCTTCGTATTGACGATACGGTCCTAACAAAACTAATTTCGTCAAATTTGAAGACCGTTTGAAAAATGGCCATTTTCCAGTCGATTAAAATCAACTAAAACTGGTCAAACGCGTTTTCCTTTGCCACGCTCACATATTGATGCAGAAAATTGTGCAAATTGGGATATAGCAATAATTTGACATCTCGGATCAAACAAAGGTAGTTTCGTCGAAAACAGAGGTCGTTTGCAAGATTGCTATTTTTTAAGGGCTATATTTCCATAGTGACTATTCTGAATTTTCAACTGGGCCTAACTTTTTATTCCCGCTATGAAATTTCAATTTTTCGGATTCGTTGGAAAGATATTTTCAAACAGATTCTAATATTTTTGGTTTCGCTAAAATCCGGTTTATTTTGAATCCTGTACATTCATTTGAACTTTGAAATCGAGTTTTTGAACTACCGCGCCATTTTCCATTCCTTTTATAATTTAAAATAAATATTTATGTTCTAACGTCGATTCAAATAAATATATACGTTCTAATTCTATTCAAAATAAATTTCTCGTCGTTATTATTTAAAATAATTCATTTTAAATACTCAAAATTCGCTAAAATTGCCAAAATAAAAATTTTAAATTAGCTCGGATTTCCGAGTTATTACAATCCCCCCCACTAAAACTTTTCGTCCTCGAAAAGGAACGAAGCTGAAAGTTGTTTTACAAACCAACTCAACTTTCATTATTTTCTTTGTGGCTTAAGTTCTTCAACTTTTCAGTTTCTAAGAACTTTTCATATTTTTCAAAAAATTTGGCTAACACCCTAAATTTTCGAAAAAATTCGCCATAACCTCCACTGCACGGGAGCACCGGGAAAATCCCAAAATCGCCATACAGGCCTCTCCAATCCAAAAAGAAAAAAAATAGTTAAGCGGCTAGCCAATCGGCTCGTAAAATCATCCAAAACCCAAGAAATACAATAAACATGTACCTATTTGTCGGGCATACAATTTTATTCCTCTTCTCTAGCCTCCTTGCTATGACCTATTCATACATATATATGTAGATGCATGCATTGCTAAACAATTTTCAATACAGTTCAATATTTGGTTCAATTTGGCTATATTTACCATTCTTTCACATATGGGTTTAAATAAGTAATCGCATAACACAACCAATAATCAACAATCAATTAGTTGATTAGCTTTTCAAATTCATAACTTTGATAATCAAATAATCACATTTTTCGTGCCAAATCATAACAATAAGCCCTATCTAGTCTTGGTTCTCACACCAGTCTAATGGAAATATATAAACATCCCACTTTTGAAACTCGAATACAAATGCTGATGACGTCGTGACATCATCAGAATCATCTCCGGGCGACTAGAGTGTGATTCTATATCTATCTAGTATATTTGAGGCTTCAATACATGTGGATCAGACGTATATTCAAATCTCTATATACTGGATTGTCCAAATTCAATACAAATAAATATTCAAATACGTTGAATAAGGTTTAAATTTTCAAAACAAAATTCGTTTTCAATTTAAAAATAAACTCTTCACAATCGTTCTAGGATACTACTGATCCCATCTCTAACGAGTCATTCTTATTGGATATTACTAATCCAATCTCTGATGAATTCTTTCGTGTGGTTCTAATGTGCCTTATTATCCGAGCTTTGTAAACCAAAGCTCTGATACCAGATGTAACAACTGGAAATTTCGCTCGATCCGGCTCGATCTCTAAACCGACCAAGACCGTTCGAAACCCCTGATTGTTTTGAGAACACGACAAATCAGAACATAGACAGAAGAACATTTATGTTTATTACAACAATTCCATCAGAATACAAGAATATTACAAAGTATGAATAAATATTACACAGAAAATATCAGAGATTACAATACATTACATAGCAGCGGAAAATAATACAAAACAAAACTGAAGGAGATATACGGATACAAAGCTTTAGGAATATCATTCCAGATGTAAACCAGGATCCTCTGAATATAAATCTGCAAAACCAAAACTACTAGCTGCCCGTGTCGAAAATAGGGGCACCAAGAGTTTAGGATAAAACAATAAACTCTAGGTCAGTCATGTGACTGGTGTGAGAACTAAAACAGTTATTAATCTTTATTTTAAAGTTCGGTAAATCAAGGGACCACGCCATATAACACAGAACGGGTTTCCTCCCAAGAATACTAGTGCATAAAACAACAGCGCAATGCTAAATAAAGAACAACGAAGCTATTATAAGACTCAGGTCCCATCACACAATGCAACACAAGCCGGAGGATAGGGGTTTACCTTATAATAGCCAAAGAATGCTTGATATGCTAAATTTCATCTTTTATTATTACTATAAGTCTATATTGTCAAAACAATTTCAATCATAAGTATCAATCATTGACGGCATAAGTGCCCCATACCACTATGCCGCCATACTAGGCTCTACAATCAAAACCGCAAAGCCACGTATTGGAAGTTGGATTTCCATCTGTGAACCGAGGCAAGGGATCATCCTCACCGCTTCGAGACGCTCTAGCCCCTGTCTCAGGACCTAGATTCAGGTGGGTCCTTGGATCGTTAGGACCGGTCCACCGATGTGGATTAAAATGCCTGAACACTGCGTTTCCCCGCCATTTGGGGCGTCAATGAGCCAAATGACTCCATCGGCTCCACATAGTCACCGATATATCCGAGGCGCCTCGTAATCCAACAACCACACAAGTGAAAATAATATAAATGTCAGGGCTGGTAGGTCACTGACTCCACCCTAGCTAGAAGGAAACGCATTCCCTCCCTGAGGTCCTCTCCCGTTTCTGGTTCACACCGGGGTGTGAGGCTCGCGAATTAACGCTACACAAAGCTACGCCACAAAGGCCGTGCTTTGATCATCAACCACAAGACTCTGCTTTTCAACAGAAGCCTTGATCATTTGCATCTCAGCATGCCACACAGGCAATTCACGCTATGCAACCGATATCAATCACACAGAATGGAATCCGATGTCAGACACACATCCATTTACAAGTTCGTTCTGGGTCTGAACGAAACAAGAGGAACCCTATTCCACGCATATCCATCGATCTCCAAGTACGTCTAGATGATCACCAACTAATTCCCTCCTCTTGGGTGTACAGCCCAATCAAGATCATTAGTAAATATGCAAACGATGTGAAGACCAACGGTCTTCGACCACCGTCTTCATCCTCGACACATCGTCGATTCAGTTATTCAGAATGGGATAAACCCGGCCTTTCCGAATAACTCGCGTATATAATAGACAAGTGTAACACAAACACAACATATTCCTCATTCCAATTTAGAATATTCTTTTATTCAAATATTCTTACACTTTGGGAATGGTTCCCATTAATTTTATCAAAGATAAATTCATTAAATTTATTCTTTAATCTTCTTTTGAATATCAATTCAAACTGGATTATGGTCTATCCAAACTAGTCGGGATTAACGAACCTTACTGAAGTAATCATTTGTTTTAAATTTTCCAATCCCAACCTATTCATCCCATGAAGTAAAATTGGTAGTACTTCATTTCTAACACCACAGTGTTATTGGTAAATTCAATTACCATTTCACGTTCAAATCTAATTAAAGATTTAACTATCGCTTGGAGCAAAACTGGTGATACTCCATTCTCAATCATTCCAATCTAATTAAAGATTCATTAAAACTCCACTTGATTTTAATCTTCCCAAAAATCACTATTAATGATTATTTAACTTTGGAAATCATATCCTGTCTTTAACTGGGTTAAAGAACCAATGTCATTTAAAACACGGTTCACGATAAACCCAAAATCACATTCCATTTACAATGGAATCTTCATGGAAAACAAATCGATATATATAATCGATATAAACTTCCATATCCGACTAATAATATAAATGGAATAACGGCAACGCCTTTTAAATTCCAGATATATTAGCAGTCTTCCTCCACAAAAATTCACTTCGATTATTACCAAATCGAATTCCATTCCATTCCAATTTATTTTATTAAATTGGAAAACTTTACTTTGGGAACTCTCCTTTAAATCTTAACAAAAGATTTATAAATTCCAAATCACATTTCACTGTAAATCGGGTTAAAGAATGAATGTCGTTAAAACATAGTTCACGATAAACCCAATTCACATTCCATTAATTGTTGGATTAAAGAACAAGTGTTATTTAAAGCACCGTTCACGATAAACCCAAAAATCAATTCAAATTCCATTCCCACTAAATACCATTTAATTGGTATACTTCATTAAATCTAAATAAAAAGATTTAATCTTTTTCTCAACTGGGTTTAAGAACAGTGTTAATGAAGACACCATTCGCGATAAACCCAAATCCCATTTGATATTAAATACAAGGCTCTGAATAGAAAATATATCGGCTTATATTCAATATCAAATTCTACGACCAACAAATATCATATTGGAGATAACGATACAAATATATCTTTCAAATTTCCATAACAATATCTGTATAATCACGAAATCCAACATTGAAATATTCCAAAGACAATTTCGATTTAAATCCATTTGCACTTTATATATTGTAAATTTTGGTTATTTTTAAAACCCTTTCAAATCCAATTTATTTATTTCAAAAATAAATGGATTATAATTCTAGTTCAAAACTAGTTCATTTCGAAAAAAAATCTATATTTATCTTTTCAAATATGGAATTTTTCATCTCAATTCTTTCCAAATCATTTCTTATGATTTTACACAAATTATTTCTATTTTAATAATTTTATCAAGGCTCGTACAATCGATCTCCAATAACGGTCGTCGAACTGCACTTACAGCGACCTTTTCCAAATTTGATTTGGACATAATTCTAAATCCAACCGTTAGATTTCAAATTTCTAATATTCGTTAGAAAGCTCTTTTCGATAAAAACCCAAGGTTCCGATTTTAGGAGAATCCGACGGTCAGATCTCCCGTAATGTCCATTTGAAGTCAATGGTCGAAATTCGTGAACTGCCGCAGCGCGGCGCGTTCTATTCAGGCTGTTATATATATTATATATATTTCGTCGATTTCCTTTTAAAACGTATTTTATAATTCGTTTTCAAAACGATTTCAACTTCATATTCAATTTCTAATCAAAATTGAATATTCCATATCATCGATATATAAATGATAATATTTTCAAAACATTATATTTTGAAATCAATTCCTTTTCGAATTCATTATAAAAATGAATAAAATCGATATAAATATCGTTCACATCAAAATGGCGTCAATCTAAACGACACGGCTATATATATTTAAATATATTCGTGTCCATCCCAAATCGGACATCAAAACCAAATTTTGATTCTTTTCTGAATATTATTTGAAAAATATTCGTTATTTTAAAATAATCGTTATTTTAAAATATTCATTCTTTCTGAACTGGAATCAGACACAGTCAATTACCATACAATGTGATATATATGGATTTCATACACACACGTACACTACAACAACCAAACACAGTCAACCATCACTCAAAGTGCATTCTACACTGCATAAGCATCAAATATGAATATTTAACGCTTATAACAGTCTGTCCATCAATCGATCGACATACAACTAATTATTGGGACTAGTGTATGGCCAATTTCATCCCAATACCCGTGTGGGTTTTCAAACAATCAAACACAGGTTTTATTTAAGCAGTTGGACGATGTGTAAAATTTATCGTCCCAATCAATATCATTCAAATGTGTGTACCTAAACAAATCGTCCGATTTGTTTATAAATATTTATTTCATATACACGTTAAAAATTATATTTTTAATTATAAAATATTTTCAACTATAAAATATTTTATTCCATTTCACATCACACAATCAACTTTTACTACACATCAATTAAACAAACAAGTCATCCATGGTCCGTGGACGACGGGTGTCGGGTGCTGCTAAGCACCGTCTGCATCCTAGTATATATTTCAACTAGAAAACAAATTAAAAGTGAGAAGTTCTCACTGAGGGTTTTACTCCTCCATTCTTTATTTCTGAACGGTTTGGATTCGGTTTCGCTTCCAGTCTGTTCCATCGCAATCTGTTTCACATGGTTTGCGTTAGAAATCATATTTTTAAACAACGATATTTATAAATAAAAGTCACATTTTTTCCGGCTATTATATATAAAAATCATATTTTTATTTCGCTACATATATAAAAATATAATCTTTATCCTCACTACTTCATGATAAAAATAAAGTTCGTATTTTTATTTCACTTCTTATACTGTAAAGATTATATTTCACTTCTCATATAATAAAAATTATAATCTTTTCTAAATTAAAGATCTTTTCTATAACAAAAATTTCATCTTTTCTATTATAAAAATTCAATCTTTTCATCTCTACAAATCCGACCTTTTTATTTTTAAAGATCTAAACTTTTCACTATTTAAAAATTTATTTTTTTCCTATAAAAATCAGTTCTTTTTCACTATAAACATCAATTCTGTTCTATGTAAAAAGTAAATACTAAAAAGAAAATTAAATAATAAAAAAAACTAACAGTTTCTTTCTTTTAGCGAGAGGGGGCGTGGTTTTAATAGCGAAGGCGAGGGGGAGGTTTACTGCGGTGGTCAGCGCCGGAGTGAGGCAGTTGGTGGTCGCGGAGGGTGGTGCGGAGGGTGGAGTCGCAGTCAGGGGGTGTTCGGCTTGGGGACCACGAGGTTGGAGAGGGGAAAAGGAGACGGACGAGGTGGCGCACGACCGAGGGCGGGGAAAGCAGAGGCGGCGGCTAGGTTTAAATCGAGGAAGGGGAGGGCTCGTGGTTTTCTCAAACGACGTGGAGAAGGAAGCGAGGAGGGAAGATGTCGAGGGTCGTGGTCGGAGGGGCACGGGGGGTGGGGGGCTGGCGATGGAGCGTCAGCGGTGGCTGGAGTAGAGAGGATCGAGGCGGCGGATTTTTTTTCTAAACCTAGATCTGACGTGGAGGGAGAAAAGGGAAAGGTGGGATAAGGGAGTTATATATTATTATATTTAATAATTTTAAATTATTTTATCTCTCCAAAAGTAGATTTTTAATACGAACTCGAAATCAAACCCACTGACTGTCGTCCATAGCATAATACCCCCCTTCCGAACACAATGGGACATGTATCGTTAGCCAGTTCGGCTGTTTCGATCATTTTTGATTGAAATCAAAATATGAATATATATATTGAATTTGAACGCACATTTCAATTACCGAGACCACATACTAACTCTAAAAATTTCAGAAAAAATATTTCTAGCTTCGTATTGACGATACGGTCCTAACAAAACTAATTTCTTCAAATTTGAAGACCGTTTGAAAAATGGCCATTTTCCAGTCAATTAAAATCAACTGAAACTGATCAAACACGTTTTCCTTTACCACGCTCACATACTGATGCAGAAAATTGTGCAAATTGGGATCTAGCAATAATCTGACATCCCGGATCCAACAAAGGTGGTTTCGTCGAAAACAAAGGTCGTTTGCAAAATTGCTATTTTTAAGGGCTATATTTCCATTGTGACTATTCTGAATTTTCAACTGGGCCTATCTTTTTATTCCCGCTATGAAATTTCAATTTTTCGGATTCGTTGGAAAAATATTTTCAAATAGATTCTAATATTTTTGGTTTCGCTTAAATCCGGTTTATTTTGAATCCTGTACATTCATTTGAACTTTGAAATTGAGTTTTTGAACTACCGCGCCATTTTCAATTCCTTTTATAATTTAAAATAAATATTTATGTTCTAACATCGATTCAAATAAATATATACGTTCTATTTCTATTCAAAATAAATTTCTCGTTGTTATTATTTAAAATAATTCATTTTAAATACTCAAAATTCGCTATAATTGCCAAAATAAAATTTTTATATTGGCTCGGATTTCCGGGTGATTACAAAGAGTCCTCCTTCAGCTGCCAAGATGTCAGTTGAATTCTATACCTATCTGCATGCCACATGAGATTAAATATCCTCTATGTACTACGTAGCCAAGTCTGTGCTTCTTTTAATGTCTCAGTCCCCAGAATGTCTTACCACAAGATTAGAGAAATCCTTACAAAGTTTAGAAAATTCAGTTGCCAATGTTGGATGTTGGATCTTGCATGTTTTCCTATGGCTAGTCTTCTAGTGCCATAGCCTAAAGGTACCGATGAAACCAACAGGAATCGTGACGCCTTCAGGAAGATTAGGGGCTTCAGCCATATTGTACAAGAGTGAAGATAAATATCAAGATGAGAAGGAATCAAAGGAAGGTTTTACTGAACTTAAGGGGATGAAACTTTATTTTCAAAATTGCTTTTGGTTTGAAATTTATTTCCTTTTGAAAAATATTTTACTTTTAAAACAATTTTTAGGAATCTTGTAACCATCAGCTCTAATACCTAAAGTAACACCCCGCATATCTTAGAATTCTCCAAAGTAGCATTATGCTAAGGATTTTGAAACATCATAGGTATAAAAAAGATAATCATAGAGACTAAGATTCATAAGATATAAAAATAAATACATCAAAAACATTTAAACTAAAACAAAACTTATTATTTTAAAAGCCAACTTCCATTTCAGATAAAATACTAAGTCACAAAAACCATATTTCTCTTTAAGGAAACCACATGTCTCTTAAAGAAAAACTCATTCTCACATAATATCAAAGTACAAACATAAAAATCCCTTTCATAATGGCAGTACAATAAAATCAAACAAAAAAAATTCAAAATAGAAGAAGAATACATCAGCAACTTGATAGAAACTCCACGATATCTTAACCAACAATTTCAATCCTACGAGCCTAATGGGGGAGAAAATGGAAGAAATAGGAGTGGGTTAGGCATAAAGTCTGGTGAATGAAGTAATTACTAGCATGTTTAAGAAAACTAAAGGAAATAGATTCAGTAACAGTTCTAGTTTCATAAGGAAATGTGTATGTGCACAACTGAAAATCATTATCTAAGGTACTTAGTTTATCTATAAAATTATAGCTGAAATAATTATTCAATTATTTGCACACTTCTACTACTCTGAACATATGACAAGGATAAGTTTTTATATTTCCACCCATCGACTGACTCTTCCTACTTACCACTTCATGGTATCGTGCCACTGGTAAGCCTACACCTACTAGCAAAACACATGAACTCGCGTGGATGCAATAGTCACTAATCGATTCTTCAACCATGGAGATCATCGATTGCCCTAGCTATCGCCCCATCTCTTTGACCAATTATATACCATGATTCCACATAAGCGTGCCCGGTCATCCTGAGACCATCAGTCCTCGAATGAAAGGGGATATGGATGGTACGGGTCGTAACAATCAATCTTCTAATTTGCTCTCCCAACTCATTCCTGTTAAATTATTCTCTTGACTTCTTATTTACCCCAATTCCACATAAGCATGTCCCGGTCTTCTTGATATCATCAGTCGTTGACTAAAAGAATTACGGTTGGTACGGGTCCTACCAGATAATCTGTTTGCTCCCTTTTCTTAGCACAATCCTAGATTTGAGCCTAACCTATTGACTCAATTCCTGCCTAAGCCAACAATATTTTAATTTTATCATAATAGGTTCCATTCCTTTTATTTTTATTTTGGTATCCTAACATAGAAATATAGTTCTTGATTATCATATAATCAGTTCAATTTTCTCTTACTTCTTAAAATATAACACTTCTCATAATTTACTGTAAATTTCAACAATTTTGCTTAATTCAATCTGATTCCTTTTTCTTATAGATCTGCAATTTAGATAGATGTCTATTGTAAATTTAGTATTCTATTATTTAACCCATATTCATCAAATTTACTCTTTTATTCTATTTTTCATGCGTAAAAATAGGATTAAATCTGCGTCTTTTAACTAACATTTATAGATTTAGGCATTTTTTAAAATAAATGTAAATAATTGCACAGAGCTATAAATAGCCGAAGGGAATGAAATAACTGTTAAGACTGAAAAAAAATGTTACATGTATTAACTAAAAAGAAACTGGAAGAAAAGATAGAAAATAACATACAAAAAAAGCTAAAAATAGTAAGGAAGCTGAAATGAAAAATTTGTAAATGGAACTACAACGTTTAAGTACCCTATTTCTTTAAATTACTTAAAAGTCTTGATAATTACAATACTCAACTTTAATCATTAATTGTTGCGTGCGACCTTCCCGAATCCCATTGCTAGGTATATTATAAATATTTTTATTTTTTAATCTTCGCCTAAGACAATATTTAAGTTTTATGTTTGTCTCATTTAAGGGAGAACTCAGATGGAGAAGATTTGTGCTATGAATAAATATCTCAGCCTAATGACTTGCTTATAGCGGAGCTAGAGGATCTCTGGCCTTTAAATTAGTTGATTTAATCTAGTTTAGATGCAGTACTCATTCAGTTTTAGCCTTCAAATTTTATAAACTACGCCCAAATCATTTAAATTTTAAAATCTTCGACATCTCTCATACCTAGACAAAATTACATCTAGGTAGAAAGCAGGTCGACCCTAACCTTCTTGGATCGACCTATGGGTCGACCAGACCCTATCATAGGTTGCCCATCTGAGTTATTTATTTATTTACTTTCCTTCTCTTCTGTTTTGAATTTCTGAATTAATATTATATTTTGATTTTTATTTCCTCAATAACTTTTTCATGATAATTCGGATTATAACAAATTATATACACCAAGTGCTCAGAAAATTGCCACAGGATCAATGATGCAACTCCCATAGCTAAAATTTGACATTTTCATAAACTTATTTATTAATTAAATTCTTTGATTAATTATTATTACTTAAATTTTTGGGTTGTTACGTCAACAGCAATTCCCTTGCCAATAATTTTAGTTGGGATTTCGACTCCAACTATTGCATAAGCTTGATGCGGTGCGCTAATTCCTTTCGAGTTTATCATTAGTTGATTCTTCTAAGTGATTTCCTACCATCGTAACTACCAAGATGCTTAGAAGTATATGTTTGCATTTTGGAATTTCCAAGAATGATGTGCTTTATTCCTTTGAATACTGTGTGTGATATGATTTTCAAAAACTTTTCAATATATAAGAAGCAAGAATGATCAAGGAAGCAATAGCCGCAGTTGAAGTAGAAGGATTTATATTTGGTAAGTTCTTCTGTAGCACCTCTTCAGCCTTTGTGTTGTTCGAACTTGATCCATCATAAGAATCACCATCGTAGACCCATTTTCTTTCTCCTTCTTTGATCCATCATCATAGGAACTATTGCCACTTCACTATAAATTGTTGCATCTTCATGCCTCCTAATGTTTTTGGTACAATGAATTTCTTTTTAGCTTGTTCAAGTTCCAATGCACATTTCCTCCAATAAGTGCATGCAAATGCAGTCCGTTGACGATTAACTTTGGTAAATCGCACGCTAACTCCCAATTCATTTGACAGTTAGATATAAATCGTAGTTATCATTCATAGAATAATAATGGAATTACATAGAGCATTCACAGAGTGCGAAAATGTAAATGAACATGCAAGTTTCATAGTAGTTCGACAAATCATGTCTACGTCCACTTGTAGTAATCGACTGATTATATTTTTAATTACAAATACAATGCAATTTATTCTTAAGAAAGTAGAAAAATATAGTTGCAGTTAATCTCCAATAGTATCATTACATAATGGAGTTCCAAAGCCGAAAAGTGATCCCTCAAAATAGCCTAGAGATGGCCAATTTATAGCTGTAGAAAGTATGTGCTCGTCCTAAAATATTGGAGCAAAAATTGGATCGCAAATTGATTGAATCCCAGAATTTTTTGGTATTCGATCCCCATGCTTGGGGATCGGTATGACTTTGGAATTTAGCCATTTCCCCACTTTTTTCTCCATACTCCCTTCGCATCCCAGAACTCATGTACTTCCTTCTTATTTAGATATTATGTCTTCTATCATGTCATGCATTTGTGTCAAAAAACACATGCGGACCCATCGATCAAGAAGCTGAGGAATAGAAAGAGGCGACCTTGAGGCGACCTTGAGGCGAGCTCTGATTCGTATCTTGGAACGGAGATCAAGAAGCTGAGGAATCGAGAAGTCAAGTTAGTAAAGTGAAGCCGAAGAGGATGCAACTTGGGAAACCGAGGAGAAGATGCGCGCGCTTCACCCATTTCTTTTTGAGGGTATATTCTCGATCTCTTTTCCTAGCCAGCATATCTTTCTTTCACTATCCATGTTTATCTTGTTATCTCGTTAACCTTGTCATGAGAACCTTAGGTAGAAACCCTTTGGATGAAACATGTATTTGAAACATGTTATGCTTGATGTTTGCAAGTGGTTGCAAGTGTTTGCAAGTGGATACTCGTGGATGCATGATACACATTAGGCACTAAGATCGGCTCACACACTTTCATATTGCATGTGCATGAGTGCTTATACTTATTCATGGATGAAACTTGTTATGCTATCACGTGGATGTTGCATATGGATGAATGTTATGTGCACTCATATAGAGATTATGAATTATGTTAGGAATTTGCATACATATGGACTCATTTCACTAACATACTTTGCATTAAGGAGGTTTACTGAATCAGTAACCGCCTGATTTTCGCATTAGATAAGTACATATACACACACCTCTGCATATGATCATACAGCATTTAGAATCTT
Source organism: Allium sativum (assembly GCA_030737875.1). Taxonomy (NCBI): domain Eukaryota; kingdom Viridiplantae; phylum Streptophyta; class Magnoliopsida; order Asparagales; family Amaryllidaceae; genus Allium; species Allium sativum. The sequence continues at coordinate 565,011,436 of CM060920.1, read as the reverse complement.
TTAAGGATAATGTTTACTTGTGGATGATGTTTTGAGTAGATGGATGATGGATGGTAGGATATGTTCTTCCTAACTTGAAGATTTCGGGGACGAAATCCTTTAAGGAGGGGAGAACGTACCCATATTTTTAAATAACATGTTATAACATAAACCAAGGCAGAATTAAATGATAAATTTTGAATCAAGGGCAACGGGCTGTGCCATTGCGTTCGTCTCGGAAAAATACGCGAAAAAAAGTCCGAGTTTTCGAAAATCGGAGTCCGTATGACCCAGTTAAGGCCCATAGAAGTTTTTAGAAAATTCAAATTTAAAAACAGATTTAAATTCAGCTGGGCAGGATAGGCGGGAAAAGATCCCGCCACTCCCCAAGTCGACTGGGGAGTCGACTTGGGAGTCGACACACCCCAGGCTGTGTCGACTGCCCAGTCGACACCCCTGTCGACTTGGGTGGTCGACCAATCTGGCCTGGGTGCACCTGACTTGTTTCTCAAGACATGTTTGGAGGCTAGTGACGTGAATTGATGGCCCAGATCTGAACTAGGGTTAATCCTATGGCCTAAACTAACCTAATCTTCTATAAAAAGACCCTAAGACCTAGCCTAAACCCTCATTAATCATTCCTACAACTAAACTATGCCAAAATGTTTCTTGATCATGGCCTCCATCTTCATAACATGGCCTCCATCCTCTTCATGAAAATTTGAGTGTCCTAAGCTAGTAAAAGAGCCACCTTTCTTCATCAAAACAAGGATCTTTCTTCATACAAATCAAAGGAGCTTATTGTTTCTCAAAACAACTTGGAGCTTATATGCGATTGGGGGTTTTTAGAGTTGCTAGTGGCTTCGTCTCAATCTTATTTTATTTCATAGGTCTTCGTAGCATTGTAAGCCCTATTCTACTCTTAGATTCTAACTATGAAGTTAAATATGACATGTTGCAAGTTTGAGTTTGGGACTAAGTATGATTTGTGCTTTGATTCTATCATGTTATGCATAGATTTATTCTATGCATGTTTGTAAAGATATCACCTTGACTTTGTGCATAGAAAACTATGAGCTTTGATCCTATCATGTTATGCATAGATTTTTTCTATGCATGTTTGTAAAGCTATCACCTTGACTTTGTGCATAGAAAACTATGAGCTTTGATCCTATCATGTTATGCATAGATTTATTCTATGCATGTTTGTAAAGCTATCACCTTGACTTTGTGCATAGAAAGCTATGAACTTTGATTTGAAATGTTGCATAAAGCAACATAGAAACTCTCATAAACTTTATGTTAACTTGCATATGATGTTATATGCGAATCACTTGCTATCATCCCATGTTATTTATGGCCATGTTTCACCTATTTTGCTAAAGTTGATATCATGCATGTTTTGAGGCTTATAATGTAATATGCAAGTTTATGAACACGTTTGCCTCATATGCCACCATGTTTAACTTGTGGCAAAACCTTAACCCCTCATGTTCCTTAATATGCTTGTGGCCAAATCACCCTTATGCTATTATGCATGCTTGTGGCCAAATCACCCTTATGCTATTTGATATGTTTGAGGCCAAGTCCCCTTTTATGCTATCATACATGTTGAGGCCATATGCTAGTATGTTGAACCCCTTTTGGCCTCAAATATCACCATGTTTAATTTGTGATAGACTTTGCCATCTTATGCCCACCTTGTCATATAGTTATGTTCCCTCTTTGATCTATTTGCGTTGATGCGAATTTACGTGCGATGGGAATACGTTATGGGTAGTTGGGCAAACTTAAATAACATGAGAACATGACTTGAAAATATGACATGAAAGTTTGACATGTGTTTATGCTTGAAAACACGAACGTGGACATGACATGTAGAAAACATGAAAGTGGCCAACTCGAGGTTGGGTTGAGTTTTTAGCATAAATCTACCCGGAACCGACCGGCTTAACTAGTGGCTACAAACAATAGGACCCAATGTGAGTAGTTGGTCATATCGCACTTAAAAACCCGAGGTTAGACTAGGTTGTGGTGTAAAGCTACCCGGACCCGCCCGGCTTAACTAGTAACCACAAAAAAGTCTAATGTGAGAGGTTGGGGTGCATTAAGTTAATTAATGCCACATGGTAGGGTTAAGTCATGGACTACTTGAATACTTAACCAATTAAACACGATGGATTGGTAGGGTTAAGTCATGGACTACTTGAATACTTAACCAATTAAACACGATGGATTGGTAGGGTTAAGTCATGGACTACTTGAATACTTAATCAATTAAACACGATGGATTGGTAGGGTTAAGTCATGGACTACTTGAATATACTTAACCAATTAAACCCGATGTATTGATAGGGTTAAGTCATGAACTGCTTGAATACACTTGACCAACTCAATACATGGTTAGGGTAGGGTTAACCACACTTAACCCGCTTGAAATCCTAGTTACGTGGTCCTTTTTAGCAGTAAACCACTTGGAGGTATCATGGGTACCCTGGACTAGGCTAGGGTGGGGCACGATTACTAGACTGATTGTAAGAGACCAAAAGAGACGACTGAAGGGTGCACCGGTTGTTCAGGCGGACCATGGTCGTGCATATTAAGTCCGGAGTTGAACATGGGCACCAGTAGGTTTAGACTGTGCGTGCTTGAATTGTGTCTGTGGTTTACACCTTAGGGCTTGGATACACCCTGGGGTGGACCTTGCACAGTTAACTACATTCCACGATTAAGCCGTATGACACCGATACACGATGAGTTAGGCTTATAGGGAGCCGATCGACTAGACCGAGTAGTGGGACCTTGATTTAGGTCACCTCATGATATTGGGCCAGCTTTGGGCCAAGGGATCATTTCTTGTTTATACTTGACATGGATTGGAATACTAGTACACACCTGGTGCAACTTAACCTTGTATATGCGATGCCACACTTGATCTATCTTGTTAACTTTTCACCATGCCAGTTATCACCCTATGTTTCATCTCTGCTTTACATGTCCAGTTAACTTTATTAGTTTTTATACTAATAGTAGGTAGGGCTTACCAGTCTTTTTGACTGACCCGTTTTCTTTCGCCTCTTTTCTTCCGTTCCCCCCTAGGTTCTCAGGGTGGGAACACTAGCACCTAGCTGGATCTTTAGCTGCTTTTCTGGATAGCTCGTGTATGGTTTGGACTTGAGCATGCTATGGTTTTATTCTACTTTGGGGATAGTTACTTTATGTTATTTCCAGTTTTCAGTTTATGTTTTCTAGACTTGTAGTAGTTGGAAAATAATGACAGTACTTCGTTGTAACTTGACTATGGTTTTGAAATAGTAGTTTTATCCGCTGCTTTATTTACTCTGTTTTACTTATATGTTCTGTCTTGTGATATCTGCATGCATGTTTACCTCGTTTAACGCCCCTCCAAAGCCAGTGTACTTGCAAGAGTGGCATTGGCGGAGGTGGGGTGTTACAAATTCCATTACTTCAGCACCTTCCATGCGAACATGTAATGGCGGCTTGTTCTAATGAAACCAACGGTGCTAATCCACAACACCATGACTTTGCCTCGAAGTGGTATTCAGTGAAGAAGTACTACGCAGCTTACAAACCGGAATTTCATCATATTCCAGATAAACGTTACTGGAGCGAATTCCAGGGACAGGTTTTATTGCCACCAACAATGCGTAGAGCAGCAGGGAGACCCAAATCAACTAGATTTAAAGGAACCATGGATGAAATGCAGGCTCCTAAAATGAATAGATGCAGTAAATGCGGAGTGGTAGTTCATAGGAGTAGTCGATGTAATTCAGTAAATTAGGATTTCGTATCGCGGTTAATGTTTGAACTATTTGTAGTAATGTTTGATTGCAATCGAATTTATTTCTTTACTCCCGTAACGACAATACAGTGTTGCAATAGCATTTGAATACGATGATTACTGCATTGTTGCAGACTACATCAGCATTTAGATACGTTAATACACTGATACAATAGCATTTGGATACGTTAATACACTGATACAATAGCATTTGGATACGATGACTAACGCATTGTTGCATACTACATAAGCATTTGGATACGTTAATACACTGGTACAACGATACAAGTATTGCCTACTCATTGGGATATCGTGGTAACTGGGATTCTAAATTCGGGTTAAGTTGTTTCAGATGGAAAATCTCCTTTTTCAGGCGGTCGTTCTCATCTTGCATTTCTAATGCATACTCATGTCCTCTTCGGAACAACGGAGGATCAACCCACTCGGTATACTTACAAACTCTGAAGGTGTTCGGATAAAGTAGGCTCATATCGTATCTAGCACATTTGTATAGTCTACGCCCTGTACTAACGCTTCTATTTTTGTTTAAAACCACGCAGCAGGCCGACCCACAGTAACAAAGCCTTCTTGGTACTGCCTTGCCGATTGCTAGAGCTCGGTATCGATTAGTATATTTACCCCCGTGCACCGCAACGAAATGAGTTTGGGGTTCACCGCCGAGATGATCTGGGAGTTCTACCATGTCAAATGTTTTAGGGTCGGGGTAAACTTCTTTACCCGGTCGACGGTGATTTGGGGACACTTGTTGGGAATCATCAATAACCGCCAGACGGTCATAAGCTTCGGACTCCAAACTTTCCCATTTTTTAGCCAAAGTGTCGTCGTCCGTTTCCCATTAATTCATCCTACACAGGCATGGGTTAAAATTTCATTTTCAAATCATCTATTTAAAATTCATTGCTAAATCTTGCTAAAGAGAATTTCATGTAAGTACCTTGGTTAAAGCACAATTTTGATAAAGAGAAGGAAGCACACACCTTTGTTCTTCAAATTACTAAAAGCTAGAAGTGAACATGGATTTTGTTAAAGTTGCAGGAAGAAAAGGCAAATGAGGAATATTATTTCACTTTTGTTCCATTTAGTTTGCATTAAATGGTCAAATAATAAGTAGGTAGTAGGCACCAGCTACATATTGTTGCTTTTTTGACCAAACACAAGGGCAATTACCGTAATTTATTCCTCCTACACAAATCACACCTTCTTATATAGCAATACTTGTTCACCTTCTTAGAATACCTCCTCCTACTAATACTAAGACAAAATGCCATCTTGGCCATCTTCCTCAGACTCCGAAGAAGAAGCGTATGAACAAATGCGACTTCAACAGTATGCAGACGAATTCCCGGAGCTAAACTTGTTGGGACTTCAGGATGTACCATCTCAACAACTTCAAGCACGTCAACAAGTTCAATCAGCTCAACAAGTTCAAGCACGTCAACAAGTTCAAGCACGTCAACAAGTTCTAGTAGGTCGATAAGTTCAAGCACGTCGACAAGTTCAAGCACTTCAACAAGTTCAAGCACCTCAACAAGTTCAAGCACCTCAACATACTAAAGCACGTCAACAAGTTCAAGCACCACAACAAGTTCACGCACCACAACAACACATGGTTGAATCTTAATCAACGCACACGACGTCGTTAAAGCAAATGAGCGGAACACGTGCTTGCCAAAGCTGGACTGAAGCAACGCACAATGCCAGTAAATTAGGAAGTGCCTCTGTGTATGGGGTCCATGAAATAGCGTCATAATCGAGTACGTCTAACTCGTTACGATAGAACGAAACGTTGTGTCTAGGCGTGAACAACGAGCTCTTCGGCCCAACCCACCTAATGAAAACATTAAATTACATACTTTCTACCGGAATTTTAATAAACCCTATGTTCAATATATACTTTTAGTAATATTACCTCGAAAGAAAAGGCAATGAAACATCAATTGGCGCTTTCTTCTTCATAGTTACTCTCCCAACTGGGAGATACGACCAAGACCACATCTGTAGACAAGTAAAAGTAGTATAAAACATAGGACACAACGAGGAAAGAAATATCCCTAAAAAAAGAACACTAAAAAATTAAATACCTGAACTAATGTAACGCAACCTCCAATTGAATCGAGCCGCCCCAAAGCCATCTGTGTTAGCTCCGCATATGTAAAGCCAAGAACGACGCTACCCCAAGCATACTCACGGCATAAATCTAAGTCCTCCAAGTAATGTAACCATCAAAGCCAAACACGAGATTTCGAATGGTCGCAAAACAAACGGGAAGTGATAATGTGAAGGATAATGGCCCGCGCACGCTGCTCCATTTGTTCTTGAGAAGCATCCTCATGAATGTCTTCGGCTAATTGCTGCCTAAACCACGACATACTAATCATTTCGGGCCCGTTCCACTCGACTCCTGGAGGAGAAAGTCCTAGCAAACTATCGCAATTTCCGCATAATCATCGGATTCAGGAGTGGTAAACGGACGACCATCGATGGGTAAGCCAAGCAAAATTGCCACGTCCGCCAATGTGATCGTCATTTCACCGCATCTAAAGTGAAATGACGATGTCTCCGGTCTCCATCGATCTACTAAAGCTGTTATATGATGGCGGTCGATTTATATGGATCCAAGGCGATGTATCAAGAGAAAACCCGCTCGATCAAGTAGCTCTAACACACCGGCGCATTTTGAAGTGACCAACTTTAAGGACGATGAGTGCTCGATGGTTTCAACTGCAGTTTTGAGCTGGCACACAATAACAAAAGTGAAATTTTGATTAGTTAACACGCACAAATATTCTCGAGCTCTATAATGAAACTTGTATTGAATGGTGAGTTTTGGTTACCGCCATCAACTCCGGTTTGTTTGAACGATGTTGTGCCTGTAAATATAAGACGCTACCATCAACAGGTCCGGGCTCCATCTCTGCATACTCTGAAATATTTCAATGCTAACAAATTCAGATATTTCAATTCGATTATCAAGACATTTATTTGAATTTGACTCATTGTACTTTACTACTCCTATCTTTCTAATGAAGATATTTATTTCTATGCATATACGTATGCTAAGGCATCTACCCCGACATACAACACCAAGTTTAAAAGCATTGAAGGCAAACAAAATTGCCACAATTAACCAGAATAAAGAGCACAAAATTATATTAATCTGTTCCTACTAAAAATCAAAGGAAAACTGAACATACAATTTTCCCCAATTTGCTATAAATTTTACAAATAATTTCTAACACAACAATAGATCCTACCAATTTTCAATTCTATGCATATATATGACCAAAACATCAACTATATACACCTGTAAACCATCGACGTATAAAATTACAAGAAAACCCTAAACCTAAAATCTGAGATAAGCACACAAAAATAATTTCAATAATTACCAATAGCTTGCTCCTGTGTTGAAGAACTTGCCATGTTTACTGTAGAAGCTGAAATTACTTGAATATAATTGGGGTTTTAATTTTGGATTTGGGGTTTTGATTTCGGTTTTGGGTTTTTTGGATTTTGATGGATGTTTGAAGTTTTACCAAGGGGACCATCAGTTTTAAAAAAAGAAACCTTACGGGGCGCAATCAATGATTGCGCCCTTAGGTTTTAAAAAGAAGGAAAACTTACGGGGCGCAATCAATGATTGCGCCCGTAGGAAAACTCCTTTTTTGGCCAACTCAGCGCTGAGTTGGCCAAAAGGAGGCTAAATTTGAAAATTTTCCAAAAAAACAGGCTAAATATGGGAAAAAAATAAACCGGGCCAAAAAAAAAAAATTGTATGTATTGAAGGTGGTACGTGTTGGCACTTTTGCTACTTTTAAATTATGTATTTGATCGTATGTGTTATATATTTAAAGCGTTGAATTTCGTATTTGATCGTATGTATTGAAGGTTTGAATGTGATGATGAATGTAACAGATGTGTTTCTTCTATGTACAAAACTGATATTGCAAAATTTATAATTAAAGCGTTGTATCTGCCTTCTTTTACTGTTGCATTTGCTTTTTTCCTGATGTTATATTTCAAGATAATGGTGTCACATTCCATAATAAAATGGTGTTGCATTAGATAAAATAGTAGTAAGTACACACGTAAATGCCACAGCTGACGTGGCATGTGACACGTGTGCAACTGACGTGGAGATGCGGCGTATCGTGTGACACATAGGCAGTTGACATGGAAAGCTGACGTGGCCACCGCTATCGTGACCTGGTACCCAGGATCTAATTAATTTTCAAGAAATGCTGAATATTGTTGCATTACATACAAATAGTGTTGCATTATGTCTATAATGCAACTCTTTCTTTCCGTGGCAGTAGATGTGCTAAAGCGTTGCCTTAGAGGGCTAAGGCAACGGCCGCGGATGCCATGCCCACCCGGTGTTGCCTATTTGAAAAAAGGTGAAAATGCAACACTTTTTCGATCTAATGCCACATAAAACTTGTGTCGAATATGCCCACTTTTGTAGTAGTGAAAGTTCTATCTAAAAATCCTTATGTCGATTACTGAAAAATCGCATGTTCCTACCATCTTCCTCGATCAACCTAGGGCTTAAGATCTTGATTTTCTTTAATTTTTTGGGATCCCTGGCGTCCAGATTTTTAATGCAAAAATGTTCCATGGTCACTGTTTTTTGAATGACCTGTATTTCCCAATCTACCCCTTTCAGGGAATAATGCCGATCCTTGATCAAATGATTGGGAAAACCGCTCCCATTGCTTAATCACTTGTTTACTTGTGATTAGGTCGTCCCGATCACTTATTGTCAAGGTGATTGATCATTTTCATCTGAATATCGATCTAAGTCTTCGAAGTGATCAGGCAAGCTTCTTCTAGGATGATCCATCTATTTTGAGTGATCGGGTCATGTCTATTCTTATTTTTCGGAAGCATCCATCCGGACTTACCAATTGATCGGACAAGTGCTGGATCTATCTGATCCTTGGTTTCCAAGTGATTGGCACGTGCCGATCATGTTTTTCTAACGTGATCGATCAGATCTCGCGTGCGATCGGTCAAGTGATTATGAAGTGATTCAACGAGCCAATTCGGCTACTTTTGAATGATCAAAGGAAGCCCGGAGGAGATTGATCCGAATTGCATCATTTTCTGATTCCTAAGAGAATGTCTTTTATGATGCTTAGTCTAAATTCATGTGAATCCACGCTCGAGTCATGAGCGATCTGGATATCCAAGTCCAAATAGTAATAGTCTTATTAAAAGGCTGGTTAACATTTCCCCCTAAAACACGTCTTTCTATGGAAGACGTGTTTTGGATTAATTCAGTTTCCCGCAAATTTCTTCGAGTTGATGTTAAAAGTTCTTGACCATGCTGGGATGATTCTTGGCAAGTACGTTCCATACTAGAATATTTGAGTCATGCCTCTACTAAACATAATCCATGGTTATCATTTCAAGCCTCTCTGGGCTTTAAATAGAGAACACTCATTGCATTCGTACCTCTCCAGGTTTTAGGTCTTGTAAAATCATGATGGTTTCAATCCTCTTCGGGCTGCTGTTAAGCATACTCCATACTTGATATTTCGATTTCGAGTTAATCCCCACTAAGCATAATCCATAATCAATGGTTTACAATTTAATTGATTTCCACCGAGCATAACTCATACTTAGTGGTTCTCGGTTTAGTTGAACCGCTAAGCATAATGCATACTTAACAACCCATTTCTTGGAGTCCCATCAAGCATAATTTATATTCAGCAGTCCATTTCTTAGAGTCCCGTCAAGCATAATCCATACTTGATGTTCCATTGATTCTCGTTCTATCAAGCAAAATCCATACTTGATAGTCTATAGCAGAGCATAATCCATATTCGATGCATCTCAAGCCTCTCAAGGCTCTAACTATGCATAATCCATACATGTTGTCGTAGTTAAAGAGTTTTATACTTGATGAGCATAATCCATACTCACCAAGTTATAAAAGTTAACATCGAGTTTGGCATCCGATGATTCATACCTGCCAAATGGTTTGTTAGACATCCGGTGAGCATAATCCATACTCACCAATGGTCTATTCTATGTCTGATGAGCATAATCCATACTTACCGAACGGTTTATTAAAGTTTTCTAATTTCATATTTCACACATGACAAGCATAATCCATACACGCTAGGTGATCTTATTACAGTAGCAAACACAAAATCTATGTCTGACGAGCATAATCCATACACGCCAAAGAACTTTATTAGAATAGAAAGAATTTTTTATTGCAAAACTAACAGGTTTTTCACCATGTAGAACTTGCCTAGGGATATCTTCGGTTCCCCACACCAGAGTAAATGGCTTAGCCTTTTTATTACAACTTGATTAATAGAATAAAGGAACTAAAACAAATAAAGTAAAGTCTGATGATTTGGTCATTCAAGAGCATGCCTAGGAAACTCTCCAGTTTATGTACATGGGTGGAGATTTAGCCACCATTATCATCTTATTCCCACTGGTCAGTTAATGACAAGGCCACAACGAGCACTTGGCTCGCCTACATCCCTTGCAGTTAGCGGTGGTTCCTGTTGAGTCACCATAATTGTTCTATTTCTCACTCGGTCCTCGATAACATTCGTTAAATGTCAGCATTTTTTGTTTCATGTCTGACCATCTCATGGATCAGACATAATTTTTTAGATGCCAATTCTCTTTCGATGGGCTCCCACCCTCTTGTTGGAAGGCAGTCATTGATATATGGGAATATCTTCTCCGGACTCGCAATTAGCTATGTATATGAGTCGTATCTCAGTCCCTTTCGGATTTGGTTTGCGGAGGTTGGATTGCCTTCAACCTTCCTTATTCCTTTTTTTCCCCCCAGAATTGGACGCTCCCGGTCGTTGACATGCCTAACTTGGTAGATTCACGATCAATTTTGGCATCCTCTTGCTTTAGGAACCTATCCGCTTCAAGATAGAAATCTCCTAGATCTCGTGAGGGGGAGGGTCTCTCTCTAACGAAATCTTGAACTCTGGGTTGTCCAAGACACTGGATACTACGTCCATTAATACCATAGATGGATTTGGTAAATCCATCGAAGCCACAACAACATTGAAACAATTCCGAAATTTGCGCAGAGATTCTCCCTCCTCAACGTAATTATAGTGAGCGTTATTACATTCTTGACTTTAGCCATATGGACCCTGAATTGTTCAACAAACTTTATATTAGGTTGTTCCAGCTTCTAATAGAATTTGATTCCAACTGTCTGAACCACATGCCAGCCAAGTCTGAGAGATGGAGGAGGAAGCACTTCGCCGAGACATCTTTAGATGCCCCTAGTGCTTCCATGTTTCTGATGTATCGCATCAAATGGGTAGTTTGATCCTTCATACCATCATAGGCTATCAGCACCTGTAGTTTGAGGTCTGGTGGATTACAAGAACTTCGGATATTCCGAGAGAATGGACTTAAGTTCCAGTCCAGGTTGGAGTTGGATGGTCCACCTTTCGAGATTCTTCTGATCATTTCCATGACTTGATTGTCCCGATTGAGCAGGTGAAGCCAATCTTCAGTCCCAATGCCAGTTGTTGGAGCGTTTTAAGTATCAAATCCGAGGTTTAAGCTTGTGCGCGCTTCAGTTCCACGTTTAAGCCCCGAATTCCAATCCAAACTAACGTTTGCTATAGTTATGTCCAATGGACAATGTAACCAACATCTCCACACCAACATAATGCAAACAATCTTCCTAAAAATGAGAATAAATTAAAAAAATACCCATAAACATAACATCATTTGCTATAATTCTCTCCTAAAAATGAGTATATTTCATTATTTGAACTATGAATTTCAAACTTTTTTGTTCTAGCTTTTGCTATGTATTCGACTTTTTAAGTATTTTTAGCTAAAAATCAGTTATAGATGAACCATTTACTCTAAGTAACATATTTTTTCCCCAAAAAACATTTCTTTTAAAAAATAGATACAAGTATAACTTCCAATGCTAATCTTATTTCATCATAAAAAACATCTACCAGCTAATTTCATATAAGTATAGATGAAATTTTGTATGGTTTCATCTATGAATTTATCAATCAACTATTTAAAGTCATTCCCATAAAGTGATAATCGACTAACCATAACCGCTACAGATTAAAATAACGACAATAAAAAAAGAAAAAGAAATCGTGGACATAACGAGATGCATAAATCGACAATTTCAACTTGACGTCGACCAAAAACCAAAATCCAAGCCTTGCACTTCCCTTTTGGATAAAGAAAACTTACGTGATTGCCGAGAAGAAAATGTTTTCGTGTTGCGAGATGATTGAGTTTGCTGAAATTGCTCCGTCACTCTACTTGATCCTCGCATAGTGATGATGTCGTGATTTTCTAAGAGCAAGAAAAAGCTAACCTATATTTGAAGTGGGCGATGAAGGAATAACAAAAGAGTTCAATAATTTTTTTTTAATATGTTTAGTGGTGGCCTGTTCATGGAATGAAATAGAATATAAAATGTGTTTTCTAGAAATGGTGATAAACAATATTATTTTGACTGATTTGAGCACCACAGTAAATCAAAATTAGTCAATTAATTAATCAACAAAACTAATTCAAATAGACTAAATGTAATTGGTATGGTTAATTTGTTTGAATTTATAAATGTTTATCTCGGACTGGAGATGCTCCTGACATGAAACAAGTTACGATCCTTTTACTTCTGTTTCTCCAATCATATGAGCTAATCAGCTCGTCTTCTGTTTCTAGCACCATTCAAAAATCAATTCATGGATATTCAACCAATCTTCTTGCTAATTCTATTTTTACTTCCATTTTTGGTATCAATTTTCTCTAAATTCATCAAATTTAACATCCACCATTACATCCGCGATGATGTACAACCATATCCAATCATAGGCCTTCTCCCCCAATTCCTAAAAAATCGCCACAGAATCCTCGATTGGATCACTGAAACCCTAGCCAAATCGTCAACAAATACGTTCCATTCTTTTCGCCAACCAGGTAATGTTCACACTATCGTAACTGCAAACCCCCGAAACGTCGAATACATTCTCAAAACCAATTTCGAAAACTTTCCTAAAGGCCCTCGATTTCATTCTATTTTTCACGATTTGCTTGGTAACGGAATCTTCAACGCCGACGGTGATTTGTGGAAATTACAAAGGAAAACCGCTAGCTTCGAATTCAGCACACGCTCTTTGCGTAATTTTGTTGTGGAGATCGTACAAGAAGAGATACACTCCAGACTTCTCCCTGTGTTGGAAAATCACTTTGCAAAAGGGGAGATTTTCGATTTGCAAGAGATACTTGAAAAGCTTGCGTTCGACAATATTTGTAAGCTTGCTTTCAACGAAGACCCTGCTTTGCTGTCACTCGGTACTGAAACCAGTCAACTGTCATCCAGTTTTACCACCGCCTTCATAAACGCTGCAGAAACCAGCGCTGGAAGATTCCGCTACGCCATTCCTGTTGTTTGGAAACTGAAAAAATGGCTACGCATTGGTTCAGAAAAAGAGTTGAAGGAGTCCATTTCAGTTGTGCATGATTACGCAACGCAAATTATCCATTCTAGAAAGAAAGAGATGTATACTTCACCCTCTGAACACAACAAAAAGGAAGAGGATTTGCTATCAAGAATCATATCTCTAGAAAACCACACAGAAGAGTTTTTAAGAGACATCATAGTAAGCTTTATCCTTGCAGGACGTGAAACCACTTCATCTTCCCTAACATGGTTTTTCTGGCTGATGTCCTCTCGGCCGGACGTGCAGACCAAAATACTGGATGAAATCTCATCGATAGAATCCAAATCCGAAGGAAACTCGTGTAACCTGTTTGAGTTTGAGGATCTGAGAGAGATGCAGTATTTACATGCAGCCATAACGGAGTCATTGAGGCTGTACCCGCCTGTACCCGCGAACGTGAGTGAGTGCATGAAGGATGATGTGTTGCCGGATGGCACTGAAGTGAAGAAAGGATGGTTTATGTCCTACAATTCATATGCAATGGGGAGGATGGAGTCGGTATGGGGGAAGGACTGTTTGGAATACAGGCCAGAGAGGTGGTTAGATGAGAATGGGAGGTTCAAGGGGGAGAGTCCGTTCAAGTTTCTAGCATTTCATGGGGGCCCTAGACTCTGTTTGGGGAAGGAGATGGCCTATATACAAATGAAGTCTATTGTATTGTCGGTTTTGAGGAATTTTGAGATTCATGTGGTGAGGGAGGATGCTAGTTGCCCCGCGCATATGTTGTCCATAACACTGAGGATGAGAGGAGGGTTACCTGTTCGTGTTAGCCGGAGAGGGAAAGCTGATGATTTGAAATGATGCATTCCTTTTTATGAATGTGCAAGAATGCAAACAAGGTATGTGAATTTACCAAAAATATCAATGAAACAGTGGATTAAGTCGATGGCTTTATATAAGTATGCTATAATTTTAGGAAACTACTACTTCTATTTGATAGAAAATTAGAAATCAACATAAATTAACAGGTAAATAATTTTGTTAAGACAGTGATATAAGAATAATATTTTCATTTGATAAACACTTTTCCTGCAAACGATTATATTTTTATATTCGATTTAGTAGGCTGGTTTTTATTTTCGGACATCAAAATTTGCAACTGACCAGAAAAATCAAAACAAACACCGACAATAAATAATTAATCCAACTTGTTCTGTTATGGTTTGTAATGCTTGGAGGGTAGGGTCCAACGAGAGAAGTTTGTTCACACTATTTTTGGGTAGTGTGAACAAAATATTGCTTTAGATCGGTGGAAATAAGAGGGATCCATATGGCCCTCCTGATTTCCACCAATTTCAGCCGGTGTTTTGTTCACACTACTCAAAATAGTATGAACAAACTCGCACTCAGGGTCCAATGGGTTACTGCCTGAGATATTCGGTGATCCATTATCAACAACCGAGGTGCATTTTTGTAATATTACATCTATAATATCAGTGACTGAAGATTAGGGCTGAGCGCGGTTCGATCTGGTGCGGTTTGTACTCCAAACCGCTTCACATCAAATGGTTGATGAAAAAAATATGAACTTACTGTTCGAACAGTTTGATTTCGATTCGGTTTAAGTGTAATACGATCTGATATTGGTTCAGTCCAGTTTGAATGCGTATTAAGTATGTAATAAGAGAATTACTACCATCAGCAATCAATTTACGATTATTTAATATTGTGTCAGTTAAAGATTAAAACACACAGCGTTATCATGAATTGAAGTATTTGTTTCTAACTATATGAATACTTCAATTTTACAATTAGTCAAAAGTGAAATTGTTTTTATACATTAACCAAACATCAACGTTAAATAAGATAACTCAAATAAGATTATAATTAGCGTTGTCCAAAAAAATATACAAATTAATATACTAAAACTATAAAAAAAATCTTTGTAATAATGATTATTATTAATATAACAATGACATACATTGAAAATAGAATTTATATCATTAAAATAAAAAATTAGATGGAAATTAGTTATATGTTTATCATGACATTACCAGTGGTAGGTGTGCGGTTGGGTCAGCAGTTTAAATCGCAACCGAACCATATCAATCCGAGTCGGTTCGGTTTGGGGTATTTGCTTTAGAGAAAAGATTCGGTCCGGTTTTTCATACCGCTTTTGCAGTTCGGTCTGGGCGGTTTCCGTATTGTTGTGTGGTTTATGCTCACCCCTACTGAAGATGCCTCAGTGTCAACGTAAAATGTTTGTTTGGTGAGGGGTGGAATTGGACAATCCCAGGTGATGATGGTAACGAAGTGAGTTTGTTACAAAACATGTATTGGAAATAAGGCTGTCAATGAATACCCGAAAAATTCGATATCCGTCTGAATCCTTATCCGAAAATATGAAAAATATTCGTTATCTGAAAAGAGGATACGGATATTCGAGAAGCTTTTCAGATACGGATATGGTTATAGTGGTATCCGTATCCGAAAAAATATCGGTCCGACTAATTGATGTTACATATATAACTCAAAACAGAAAAAATATGTTAATAATTATTTGTAACTATTGGATGTTACTATTGTTAGAATTTTGATCAAGAGAGAAGAGAGAGATTAAACAAAAAAACATAAAAGACTATATTTTTGTTGCTCTGTTAATTGATTGAATACAATGTTAAACCCTATATTTATAGGGTCATTTATTCTCTGTAATATTCCTTATTCTTTAGCATATTATTTGGCATATTTTATAACATTTATTTCTTAGCATATCTCTTGGCATATTCTCTAACATCCCCCATCAAACTCACGATGTGGAAAATCGTGAGTTTGCCAAATAGAAGCTGCAAATTGAAGAGTGACAAGATCGAACAACCATTTCAATATTGTTAAAGAGTAATTCCAAACTCCAAACACCAAATACCAAATACTCAATAACAACTCAACAATCTTCAATTTGATCGGTAAACAAAAGATCTGAGCGACCAAAGGACAAAACTGGTCCCGGATGTGTTTGTATGTTTGCATCCCCCAAACATACAAAGAAAACAAATTAAACCAAAATGGATGAGTTTGCATATGTTTGCATCCCCCAAACATATCAAACGAAAACAAAACCAAAACGGGATGAGTTTGCAGGGATGAATCAACATATGTTTGCATCCTCCAAACATATCTTACCGTACCACCTATCACCTTCAATCAACGTCAATTGTCATCCTAATAAACATGGTTATCGATACAGACACAACTTCAAACTGATGTTACTCTCTAACAACTAAATCAACCCCTGAAACTCTACCAAAACTGCAGACCCCAATTCATAGACCCCCATCAGTTCACACTTCAGTTCAACCAAGCATTCAACCAAATCCACAATTCTGATCGCTACCATACACCACAACTCGATCGTCACTTCCAACTCACAGCCAAAACACTTCAACTACAAGACAGTCCATTCACCATACCTTCTCCACTCAGCAATTGCCTTGCTCCTCACAAAACCACATCTCGAAACTCAAACCACCAACTCTAACACAAACTGTCAACACAATTACACAAACCATTTCAGGCCACCTGCACAAACCTTAACCAGCTTTCAACATTAAAACTCTTCACTGCCATTGCAACAACCTGGCGCAGCCTAATATACCCATTACTGCATCACCTCACCTGAAACATACACACCTCAACAACCTCACTCATCACTAACAAAACCAGTTCTTTCTATCCGACCCAATCGCATCAACAAACCCCTTTTTGTCATCACGCAATAAATACAACTTCACAACCTTCTTACCGAAATTCATATACATATCCACTTTTACAATAATTGCATCAAATAACCAGTTCACACATCGATCACCAGTACCATCTTCTTCCTGCCTTCGATCAAAAATGCAAGTCATACTACAACAATCGTCACCGTCTCAACTCAGTTCTGCCACATCCAACCACCATCATCAATTCTCTGAAACCACCCTCATCTTCCTGACCATCTTCTCCACCATTCTTTCAATTTCTGCCACCTGAAACTCCGAACAAGCAAACCACTTCAAATTCTACCCTGAAACAAGAGCTGCTCTACCATCCAGACCCTCTTCCAACTCTGTCATATACCATTCTTTTGTTCAAACTCCTCAACTAATACCACTACAACTTCACCACTTGCTGCCACGCATATCGCCAAACCTACTACTTCAGCAATTCACTTGCACCGTAACAAAAACCGCCACCTTAGTCAACAAGCTACAACCAAACACCATCTTAGTTCAAGCCAAAAACAACATACAACATCCACCGACCTCCCTGACCTCTCAACCATACAACAGACTCCAATCTCAGACCAAAAACAAGTCTTCCTCCGCACACAACTTCAAAACAGTCTGCTCCACGCAAATACTTTTATTTGTGAGGTGGTGATTTGTTTTCGAAATTAAAGAGGGGTGTGACTCAAATACTTTTTTTGATTTCAGAAAAGTGGAATTAAAATTAAATAAAGCGACATCTCTCTATCTCTCTGTATAACCAAGCTCTGATACCATGTTAGAATTTTGATTAAGAGAGAAGAGAGAGGTTAAACAAAAAACATAAAAGTTACATTTTTATTGCTCTATTAATTGATTGAATACAATGCTAAACCCTATATTTATAGGGTCATTTATTCTCTAGAATATTCCTTATTCTCTAGCATATTATTTGGCATATTCTCTAACATTTATTTCTTAGCATATCTCTTGGCATATTCTCTAACAACTATGATATAAATTTTCATCCATTTTTAGTGAAAAATGGTAGTTTTAGTGTTTAATTTTGGAATATTTTTTGATATGCTTATGGATATTACTATAAAACAATGTTTCATCATCACATTTCTTTATTTCTTGGTTTTTTATAAACATTAATATAAAAATTATTTTAAGTTATCCAAACATTTTTATTTATACTCTTAAATTTATTAATTATCAGCGGAGCGGATAAATATCCGATATCCGTCCGTATCCGAAAATTAAACGGATATGGATATTCGATATCCGAAAATTTAACGGATAGGATATCCAATAACCGAAAATAATTTCGGATACGAATATGGCACTATCTGTATCTAAAGCATCCGTTGACAGACTTAATTGGAAATGTATTGATTTATTCAAAATTAGATTATATAATATTTGGTGAATAAACCCACTTGGTAGGACCATAATAAACAATCATGTGGAATGTTATATTCTTGGCAGAAATGCTATTTTGCGACTCCTATTATATCAAAAAGTGCGGTCATAAACAAAGAAATAGGAGGATCTATTGATGAAGTTACATATTTGCCTCCGATATTCTCCAGTTGCACTATTTCGCATATTTTGATTGGGTGTGCTGCTAGAGATCTCCGCTATTATAAACATTTCCTCCGAGAAGACATTTTTTTTCAGTTTGAACGAAATTAGGATCTAGCAGTGCAATTCACGGGTGTATATTCTTACATGCTTTATTCCTATGGATAAGATGTTTCTGACAAAATGCGTACCCTTAAATTCTGGGCCTTCAAGTATTATCGTTTGACCGGAACACATTTCCCAGTTCTTGAATGAAAATTGTTTTAGTTTCAGACCGTTATTTTTGTTAAAATGGTAAACTAAAATTATTTGTAATTTCTGACCGTTATTCAAATATTTTTGTTAAAACGGTAAATTCAAAATCCCTTTTTTGTGCCAACATCACACCAACATTTATTAATGTTCATTTTTGTATTCCATCCATTTAAATAATGTTAGGATGAAACTAAAATTAAAACGTCATACTTTCAAAACCAGATCACATAAAATAATGGAGACGTTGTTTTATTCTAGAGGCGCCGACATTCTTTTGTGGTCTGCTTTATATCTTTGAGTAAAACATCAAAACATCTTCAAGAGTGATGAACTTAGCCAAAGTTCATTGTTTTTGCTACATGTTATCTAGTCCCCGTTACTCAAGATAATATTTTCCTTCTGGCCTTTTCAATTAAATGATTCCATGTGTTGAGTTAGCAAATTCATCATTAACAAACAAATTGAGCGATCAGATCTCTTCCATTTAGCTCATTCAGAATAACTAAATCATTCTAAAATTATCCTTAGAAACCTTGGTGACTTAAGTGGTCGATTTGGGAAAATTACATAAAAAAGAAAGAAGCCCCGTTAGTTTCTTCCTTAAATAATGCTTAGCTTAGTACTGTACAACTAAACTCCTTAAGTAATGCTTATTCCTTCCTGTTTGTAGTACAACATGGAGCAGTGCTCTTGACGTTATTAGTGACTTCCTGGACACCAAGTTACAGCCATCTGTTCCTGGTGGTTGTGGCTGAGGAATTTACAAAAAAAAATCTGCATAAAAGGATTGGTGTGACCAAGGATGTGCAGTAACAAAATTACTGATACATGCAAATTTTGTCTCAATTAAGGGGAGAGGAAACTGAACTCTCCAGCTCTTAAGAAAAGAAGTCCCAGCAAGAGGGAGCTTTCAGTGTCAATGAAGACAAAGAGTCAAGGCCTGTGAGACATAATCGAGCAACTCTAGCCTCATCTTGGCTAGTCAAATGTCTGGTTTCTGTTAAGGAAAACAATTGTTTTACTCAAGTATGGCGTGTGATAGGACAGGTATAAATCATTCATACTGCTTATCCATTTTATCATTTAGGTTCACAGATTCTGCAAGACCATGGACCTCTATTTTCATCTAGTTAGTAGTTTCCCTTTTCTACATTATCATGTTCTTTTATTGTAACAACCTAGAAAAATTGACGTTTAAAATATAAATTAAATTAAGATTCATTGTAAAATAGATATTTATATTTTAGATTTTGTCAATTTTTGAACAATAGGTGCGAACCATTTCATAAATTTATAAATAAATGTGATTTACATTAATAACCGGTTGAATATTTAGCGTTGTCTTATAATAAATAGAAAACAAAACTTATTACTGTTATTAATTATTTTGTAATTTTATTTATATAAGAAAATATATGCTTATATTCGACATTCCAATTATAACATGTACATTTATTTATTTTGAACAAAGTATCCATTTTTAACGGCAATTGTAAACATAAGCTCAGCTTAAATATTTTGCCAGAATTAACGTTATTAACTTGAGTTGATTATGAAAGTAAAAACTACAAATTTAGAATTGTTGAATATTAAATTTAACAATATACTAGAGGTACAATTTAAAACTTGGACTTTCTATTTAATCTGAATGCAGTGTTCATTCTAGAATTTAAAAGCACATTGTGAATATAACATCAATATTTACGATGCTAATAAATGGTAAGCCATTTGGAATATTTGACATTAAAACAAGGAAAAGAGAAAAGAATCAGTTTTTAAATAAGTTCTGTTTAACGATTTATTGAACAAAGAATCTATTCGCATAGTAATATATGGTTAAGATTAATTTATTACAAATCAAACCATTGAGTACAAATGGTAATTAAACATTATGGGACATTATTAACAAAACTTAGCTCTTGATTTTACTATCAGTCCTGCTTCATTTATCCTTCGCGTTTTGCAAGGTATTGCAACGTGCTTTCTGTCTTGGTTTTTTTATTATGATAATGTTGTATGTTGGGTTTATTTGATTGGTGGACTTCCAAGTTTGGCAAAAAAAAAAAAAAAAAAAAAATATTGGTTCGTTCTAATGAATATAATTATTTTTAAACATTACATTAGCGTTACAAAGTCGGTAGATCGCAATCCACTTATTCGATGATCCTAGCATGAGTGACATATATGTACAATACTTGAAATTTACTTTGAATACGTTATGGGGATATTGACTGTATCTCTATTCGAACATCTGAGCTAACTCAAACAGATTAATATGCTAGCTGTATGTTTTTTTACAAGCCATATTATATTATATGTTTGCTGTATACAGCGCTAACAGATGATATAAATCTATTTTCAAGTTCTCTGTTGATTTTATTTTTCTTTCTCTGTACTTTAGCCTTGACCCATCACATGTAACTTCTAAATATAAGCACAAGAAATTACTCCAATCATAGAAAAGGACTACTTTTCTAATCTTGAAACTTGATATGGCATCTGCGTTGATCTACTTTGAGCTTCCGTTCACTCCTATTGGTACAAGGTTGTTCCAGCTGAGTTTGCTGTGGGTTTGTATTCATTTTTTTCTCAATTTATGTGCTTGCTAGCTAGGATCCCTTTGACGCATGTTTTTTTATAAGTAGGTTGATGAATTTATGCAATGCATTCACTATGCTTTTGCCTGTGCTGTTTAATTTCCTACTCTTATTTTGTTGTCTTTGCTCAGATTTCCATGCTACAAATTTCCTTTTAATTCTTCTGTTGCATTTCATGCCGGCTCCCATTTGTGCTACTATCGGCCACCATATCCTCTGTGCAATTATGAATTTGTATATAGTTTTTTTTAACACTCTTATAATTGTTTTTTGATATGAAGCTAGAAATTAGAGTAAATAATTTTTGTGCCAGACTTTTGAGTCAGTTGTCATTGGGGAGCTAAAATTATCTTTATCTTTCTTGGATACTTATGTCGGAATTTACAGCTCAAGCCATCAGATTCTATATATGTTTTGAGAATGGTCCGCTTCCTTCATAAATCAAGGGTTCACTTGGACGGAACCAACTATTTTTGCTCCGGCTATGGCCTCATGCCTGAACATCCGATAAACAGGTAACGACCAACTAATTATCTGTTCTAATCTGTCTTTATGAACTCTTAAACTAGGTTAAAAAGTATTGAGATATGGTATCTCCATGGCGCAAACATAGCTTTAACAGGAGTTTATGGCCATTGTATGCGATTGATTTTCCAAAGTGAACACACGCACCATACAAACACGGACACAATCTAATACTTTATATTATATATGTCATTACAAAATTTGTAAACATTGCACAACAGGTCTGTATTACTATTTTTAGCTGTATAACACATTAACAATAACAATTTGTGATTGTCATTAGAAATTAGTTAGTTTAGTTATCTATTCAATTAAAAACTTCAAGTTGGTTAGCCATAAAAAAATGCATTATCTTCACTGCATCTAAGAATAAATATTAGACTTTAAGATGTTAAAGTTGCTACGAGTTTCATACATAAGCCAATGCCATTGAATTCTATACAATTCAGTTCATTAATATATCAAATTATCTATAAGACTTTATTAATTCTTCTCAGCTTAGCGTTCATGTATTAAAAAGTTTATGTAAGGGAAAAATTATTATCAATGCTCATAACAAACCAGTGCCACTGAATTCCATGCAAACCTGTTGTGGATTAAAATGAATCAAGCAGGTTTACACATAAAGCATGACATTCAAACTTGCTGAACTGTTTGTTGCTGTAGATCCAGTAGGTCGTTATGTCAACCTCCAGGTACATGTGAAGCACGCCTTTCACTAGCCAATAATTTATTTTTTTGTTCCTTTCTCCAATTTGTTTTGTTCTCCCTGTACCATGATTATTCATTAATATAGCTTTTTTTATGCATTTAAATAAGTTTACTGCATTTCGAAGACATCATTGTATTTTGCAGTAACATAATTATTTGCATACAGCTGTTCTTTTTATTACTGAGATATATCTTGAGTTGTTTGTCTGTATGATGTTGGCCTGATGTGCGTGACTAAGTGTGGTTTTTGTACTACTGTATATCCTTTTTTCACTATACTGCATCTTCAAAAATGCTAATGTTTGTACTGTTTTTCCTTCTTACTTATCCACCAGCTTCTGCACATAAGCCATCTTTGCTTTGCCCATCTATGCACGCGTCCAGCGGACATGCCTTCGTACTGGGAAAGAGGAATATGGAGTGAAGGCCCTTATGGAGCTAGCATCCGCCATGCCAGAAGTGAAAGTAAAGAAACCTAATGTTAATAGTTTATCTAGATTGATGTCTAAAATTATTATGATTAGGTTTTTTTTTCCTAATGTTCAATTGTTAAGCTGGATGTGTATTTTTTCATGCCTACTTATGCAATAGATTTCTTTGTTCACGCCATCCTTTGTTCACTTATGTAATGACACAGCAGTACTCTTTTTCATGCTAAACTGTATACTTTTTTTTTTTTTCACTACACACACTGTTTTCTGTTATGCTTTGTTCATACTGCGAACTTCAGAATTTCTACACGATCAGCCACAAAGATTGTTCAATCTAAATATCATTTTCAGCTTTGGTCAAACTCATCTATGCAGGCGTGTGTATGTACTGGTTAATATAATAGAAACAAATTATTAATTTTGAAATTGAGAACTTTGGCGCAAAATAAAATATCGTCAAGAGAAATTCATTTCAAACCGCTAAGTAAAAAGCATAATAAAACGCTTAAATCAATTCCAAATTCTAGGTTGAAATTTTATATAGATAGTAATAAATTTTGTTGAGTCTTAATTTATGATGGTACAAATTGTGAAATAGTTAATGTAATGAAAGCGAAGGATGAATTTTTGAAGTGCAGACGGTAAGATTGAACTAATATATATATATATATATATATATATATATATATATATATATATATATATATGTAAAGAATATATAATGCACATTTATGAAAGGAATGCGTAATGAAAGGAAATAAAATAAAATCGTGCAATCAATTCTATATTTTTCGTTAAATGACGGGTAAGTTTATCACGTTCAGATAATACCATAAACAACGTTGTTAGTTCATGTGTTAGCCTAACATATTGTCCATAGAAAACAAATCCAATTTTTCTTTTTTTTAAGGAGATATGGTGGACAACCAAATCTGAGAAAATCTAATTTTAAATCTTGTCATATCAGTGCCAAATTTTTGAAATAGTGGCCTAAGATTATGAACAGTTCGTATTCACAGAACCCAATACCACGATATTCTATGTCCCCTCTTCTCTACATTATAAATGCATGCCTCCTGCTTTTATGTATAAACCAAACTTCTTTTCTTCTCAAAAAAAAAAAATCTTATTTCTTCTTTCTTCTTGCGAATAATCCTCTCCAACAAGCTCCATTCCAACAGTCTACCGTCTAGTATAGAAGGCGCAGCCTTTTCTTGTGCCAAGAGGTTAACACAAACATAGAGTGGTGTAGAAAGTGTATATATCTATATACGCGTTAGTAGCCGAGGAGCAGTGCGCGACGCATGTGTAAGAGATAACATATCATCCGAGGCTGACAGAGTTGATTTGAAACTTGACGGCGAAAGTTTGGAAAGCAAATATAGGTAAGAACTCTAATTTAATAAATTTTATGTCTCTTAGAAAATTAATGGTTTGTATGTAGTTATATTGATGGTATATGTTTGCTAATGATTCTTAAATAGATTCATGATGTAACAATGACATCTTTATGGAATTTGGAAGTGAAACACCTTATGTTAGTTTACAAAATTACATTTGTATGGAATATTAATTATATACATGCCTTAGTTGTTTCGTGGTGGTATGTTTGAATTATTTGCAAGTGATTTGATGTGGTAAATAAAATTAAACCCTTAAAGATTCGATCTTTAAGTAGAATTTATGTAGTCACTTAAATATGTGAGAACACTTTAAATTTATTAATACAATTTTTTTTTATACATGGTTAATGAATTTGATAATGTGTGGTTGCATGAATGATTAATTATCTATTGATAGTTCGTGATGGTTGTCAAAATAAACGCATCTCAACGCGTGTTAATTCTTTAACGCGCGTTTGGGAATTTATTTGTTAATTGCATATAGGAAATGAATGCATAAAACAGTGGCTAAATGACAATTTAGCGATTATGTAGTGTTTTATTAACTTAATAATATTGACTCAATAATGTTTACTAATACCAATATTCTTGGTTCGATAACATTTGTTAATTAAAGTAATATTTGATTCCTTGAATATTTTTTCCTAATTAACATTTTATGATATTGAATAAATTTGTTAATGTTGATTTGATTATATGGTGTTATTAAAGCGTTTTATTAACTAAGTTACGTTAATAACATTTTAAATATGCAATGAAATAATGTTTTGGTTAATACCTTGAAAATTGTTAATTTGATTTAATAGTATAAATAATTTGATGTTGGAAACTAATCAACATGTTATTATCAATGTCAATTGATATTAAAATTTATTTTAAAAGTGCCTTGAATTAAAATTGTTGATTTTAAACTTAATTACTGTTTTATTGATAAATTGTTGTAAAATTTGGCAAACTCGAATTACTGGACTTGTGAAATTTAATATGACTTTAGAAAAAATTTTGAAATGATATTATAAAAATAAAAATTGGTTGAAAAGATATTTAAACTTGCGTTATTTAAGGGGATTGTTAAAGGGACTCCATTTTTTGTTAAGGGGAGGATAAATTTAAGGGGACTCCATCTTATTTTTTATTTATTAAGGGGGGCGGGGGTTGGAATTTTAAAAATAAATAAAATATAGACAAAAGTACCCCGGCCTTATCTTCCCTTAAACCCTATCGATCAAAATTCAATCTCAGTTCGATCTAAACACAATGCGAAATAAATAAAAAAATCAAACGTTGATAAATAACCTTTTTGAAATTTTAGATTTTTTTGAAAAAGATGAATAAAATTTGCATAAAGCAGATGAATTTCGTTCATTTGCGCGAATGATGAATACAGTTCATCATGGAAAGTTTGGATTTGTTCGAGGCTGAATAAAGTGTGTTACGGTTTAGATCTTACAGTTTGATAAGGAAAACAATCTCGTTGTGAGATGATTTGTCAAAAGTAATTATATAAAAACATTGTACATATTCCAACATTTAAACAAATGTTTGTTAAGTGAATTCATGCTTATGTTCGTGCTGTGTTAAGCGTATGTGTATGTTGCTGCTCTTTTTTTTTCATTTGTGACTAATGTGTTTTGTATGTGTTTATTTGTTGTTATTGTGTTCTATGCTTACTTTGATAGTGAAAACTAAAGTAAACAATGCTTGAATAAGTTCTTTTCGTGTGTGCAGAACGTTTATATTTCATGTATTATTATTTTTCCAAGTGCAGAATTAAATTAGAATTTATGTTTTAAGGTTGCATTAATGAAGAGTATAAGGTTAGTATTGGAAATTTTATTAATATGTTTAAGGGGAGGCTAATTTATTTTAAACCCCCTTAACAATTATAAAATAAACTGAAAATTGTACTCCTCTTAACCAGAAGTGGAGTCCCTTTAACAATCCCCTTATTTAATATGAAATTTGATATACGATTAGGTAAATTTTATAATGATATATTATAAATTGCTTTGGATAATAATTTGAATTTAAAGTTAAATAAGGAATGTAACTTAAGTTTCGGGTTCACAGATAGGTTTGTTCCGTTATCAATTCTAGAATGGTAAACGGGGTGTGTAACTAAGGTAAGGGATGCAGCAACCAGTGCGCTGAACTTACCTGACCGACGTTTACTTATCTAGATTGGTAAAAGAGCAAATTGAAAATGAATCTCGAATATTGTGAAACAAAAACTATAATAAATAGTTTTCCAATATAAAATTTGGTTAAATTGGTTGGAAGTGATCTTCGGATATTTAATATAAATTTTGTAGATGATGATTAATGCTATTTGAGGAATTAAACGGTAGAAGTATCGTAATTTTGCTTATAGTATCAATTTAATATGGAAACATATATTGGATATAACAAGTTTCGATTTCTAACCAACTATATATTAATATAAATCGTTTGGATTTAACTTGAATGCTATGATGATAATATTGTTTACCCGAATAAGGTTTAAGTTAATTATGGAAGTTAATATGGAACTAAATGAACGAAAGTAATAAGTTGAATGTCTTTGAGATCGATTGGATGAACTCAAGATTATCAAAACCAGTTATACTTTTCAAATATGAATATAAATTCAAGTCATCGACATGGAAAGGAAACAATTCCAATTTAAAGTATTTGTATATTTATATAGGTTTTCAACTATATAAAACATGGTATGTTAATTTCAAATATTTTTATAAGACTTATTTGATTTAAAGGATATGTATAAATCATTCTATTTATTTCTTCAAACTTTAATATATAGTAGGTAATTGTTTTAATCATTTTTATTTTAATACTTTCTAAATATATATAGATTAGTTTATAACAAATTTATTATTTCAAATATTTTATTTAATTAAATTGGGAATTGTTCCAGTCCTGAAACCTTTGATTCGAATACAACCAATCTTTGATTGAATAAATTCAACGAGTTCGAATTAGGGAAATAATGTAAATCTTGAACCTTGATTTATAAATGATTTTTGTAGATCATTCTAAATTTAGAATGAATTAAGTTATGCATATATGATGGAAAGAACTTAATTTGAAATTTTATATTCTATATAATGCGTTAGTTATTTGGAAAAAGACCGGGATCAGATGTAAGTCCGAAAATCATTCCAAGTAATAATACGACGCTATGAAGGAAATTGAAGAATTGGAAATGGCAAATGAAGACCGGGAATCTTTGGACATATTTGGATTGATTGTTGATGTCTCAAATCGGGCCGTACACCCGATACGAGGTTATAAGTGGCATGAGGTCTGAATGTATTTGAGTATTCTCGGATTTTGTTCCGTTCAGACCCAGAATGGACTTGATTGATCGTGTGTATGACTTTGTAATTGACTGCATAGCACTAATTTCTGTTAGTATATATATATATATCGGACTGTGGCAATTATTTATTTCGGTCTGTAAGTTTTATGTGCTTAGAGGTTATGTATTGATAGAAATCAGTGACATGTTGTAAATTGACAATGTGACATACTTAAGTTATGGAATGAGCTAATAATGATCAAAGCATGGCTTATTGAAGCGTAGCTTTGTGTATATCGCGACATCGACGAACCTCACACCCCGGGTTGATGGTAAACTGGCGCTTAGGTTGTATACATTTTATTGAAACTTGAAAGCTTCGGCGGTAGATCTACTTTGAAACTTACGGAAAAAAAGGTATGTTCGGTGTCCGTGTCTGGATGTTAACCGGTGATTTACCTGGTGTTTGGTGTCCGAGCCTGGATGAAAACCATGAACCGTGAGGTTGCACCCAGTTCCGGATTGATCTTTCGTGTCAGGAACCATTATATTGGAACCCAACAACCAATACGAGCCTTTTGTTTTGTTTGTAAACTATGTATATGGGCATAATCACTATGCTTGCTAAGATTAATATATTTATTTGCGAAATGGTTTTCAACACTATGCACTAATTATAGTATTAAAAGAAGATTTTCATGTTTGAAATCATGTTTGGTTATCATAAGACAAAACTTGCCCATCTGGTGTGCGCTTGCATTGTGTGATGTGGGACGAGCTTATGATAGCTTCATTTTCCAAAAGTCATTACGAATTTATATACATGGGCATTCACATGGAGTAAACCCGTTCCGCATTAGCGGCGTAGTCCGGTGAATCTCCCAACTTTAAATTAAATTGTAAAAATAATTGTTTTATGTTCTCACACCAGTCCCATGACTGACCTGGAGTTTATTGTTCTTTCCTAAACTCTGGGTGCTCACTAATTTCCACACGGGCAGCTAGAGGTTTAGTTTTATAGTTATAGCTCCTTGGAGCAAGAGTTGGAGTGCTTTCTGAATTGGAGCTTCGAGCTAAAGTTAGAGTTTTCACTATATCACATCGCTTCTTCCGGTGAGAGTATATTTATGTTTCCGCTGCTATATGTATGTAACTCTGATATTCTATGTAAGTCTGATGAAATATTGTATCATGATATAAAAAGTTGTGTTGTTTTGTTCAATATATTTTAGTACCCATAACAATCTGCCTTTGTGAACGGTTTAAGTTGGTTTAATTACCGGCGGAACCGAGAAGAAAGACGGTATGTTACAGTTGGTATCAGAGCTTTGGTTATACAAAGCTAAGGGTATGACATATGCTGAACAAAAATATAGAACTCGTCGGATTTATAATCTCATTTGAGATAGGGTTGGGAATGCCCTAGAATGAGATTCTAGAATATTTCGTTGAGAGGGCGTATTTTAAAACCCCAAAATTTTATTTTTGAAACTAAGTAAATGGTTTTGGAAAACATAACTATTTTGAAATACAACTTTTAATAAGAATTTTCGAGTATTTTACTCGATGTTGTGATTGGACTATTGGTATATATGATGATTTCGAATTCATGCATGGCCGGCGTATATACGAAGTCTTATATGTACTAGATAAATATAGAATCACAATCTAGTCGGTTGGGGATGATTCTGTTGATGACTGCAGCATCATCAATATTTGTTTTCGAGTTTCGAAAGTGGGATGAATATATAATTCTGGTCGAAACATCGAGAATACTTAAAATCATCTAGCTCAGTATTTTAATAAATAAATCCTAATAAAATGATTTGATATTTTAAGTGAGTAATAGTTTGTTATAAGAAAAAGGAATTTAAAACAAAGCAAAGAGAAAATTTTATAGCTCTCCTTTTCGAGGATGAAAAGTTTTAAGTTGGAGAGATTGTAACAACCTAGAAAAATTGATGTTTAAAATATAAATTAAATTAATATTTAATATAAAATAGATATTTATATTTTAGATTTTGTCAATTTTTGAACAATAGGTGCGAACCATTTCATAAATTTATAAATAAATGTGATTTACATTAATAACCGGTTGAATATTTAGCGTTGTCTTATAATAAATAGAAAATAAGTTATTAATTATTTTGTAATTTTATTTATATAAGAACATATATGCTTATATTCGACATTCCAATTATAACATGTACATTTATTTATTTTGAACAAAGTATCCACTTTTAACGGCAATTATAAACATAAGCTCAACTTAAATATTTTGCCAGAATTAACGTTATTAACTTGAGTTGATTACGAAAGTAAAAACTACAAATTTAGAATTATTGAATGTTAAATTTAACAATATACTAGAGGTACAATTTAAAACTTGGACTTTCTATTTAATTTGAATGTAGTGTTCATTCTAGAATTTAAAAGCACATTGTGAATATAACATCAATATTTACGATGCTAATAAATGGTAAGCCATTTGAAATATTTGACATTAAAACAAGGAAAAGAGAAAAGAATCAATTTTAAAATAAGTTCTGTTTAACGATTTATTGAACAAAGAATCTATTCGCATAGTAATATATGGTTAAGATTAATTTATTGCAAATCAAACCATTGAGTACAAATGCTAGATAAACATTGAATTCACATAAATATTGGTGATTAATTTTGCAAGCCGTTTACCATGTTATTTATGGTACAATTAATATAATTGAAACAAATCATTAATTTTGAGAACTTTGGCGCAAAATAAAATATCGTCAAGAGAAACTCATTTCAAACCGCTAAGTAAAAAGCGTAATAAAACGCTTAAATCAATTCCAAATTCTAGGTTGAAATTTTATATAGATAGTAATAAATTTTGTTGAGTCTAAATTTATGATGGTACAAATTGTGAAATAGTTAATGTAATGAAAGCGAAGGATGAATTTTTGAAGTGCAAACGGTAAAATTGAACTAATATATATATATATATATATATATATATATATATATATAAAGAATATATAATGCACATTTATGAAAGGAATGCGTAATGAAAGGAAATAAAATAAAATCGCGCAATCAATTCTATATTGGCAAATTCTACTTCAACCCACCATTTTAGGTAGTAGCCCCCCAAATCATGAAATAATCAGTAAACCCACAAATTTAGTTAGTAGCCCCCCCGTTTTTAAAAAAAAACCAAAAATACCCTTCCACGTAGGGGGACTACGTGGTTTTTCACTGTACCTCGTAGTTGCCCTACGTGGTTCATCAAAGTACCACGTAGATGATCTCCGTGGTTCATTCATGGACCACGTAGACATACTACGAGGTACACCAAAAAACCACGTAATGCAACTAAGAGATGTTCAAAAAACTGAAAAAAAATATAACAGTAAAAGGGCAGTTTGGTCATCGTATTTTTTTAATAAAATGGGGGCTACTAACTAATTATGTGGGTTGAAATAAAATTTGCCTTCTATATTTTTCGTTATTATTTAATTTATGGTGTATGACAGGTAAGTTTATCATGTTCATATAATACCATAAACAACGTTGTTAGTTCATGTGTTAGCCTAACATATTAACCATAGAAAACAAATCAAATCTTTCTTTTTTTTAAGTAGATATGGTGGACAACCAAATCTGAGAAAATCTAATTTTAAATCTTGCCATATCAGTGCAAAATATTTGAAACAGTGGCCTAAGATTATGAACAGTTCGTATTCACAGAACCCAATACCACGCGATATTCTCTGTCCCCTCTTCTCTACATTATAAATGCGTACCTCCTTCTTCTATGCACAAACCAAACTTCTCAAAAAAATCCTATTTCTTCTCTCTTCTTGCGAATAGTCCTCTCCAATAAGTTCCATTCCAACAGTCCACCGTCCAGTATAGAAGTCGCAGCCTTTTCTTGTGCCAAGAGGTTAACACAAACACAGAGTAGTGTAGAGAGTGTATATATCTATATATGCGTTAGTAGCCGAGGAGCAGTGCGCGACGCATGTGTAAGAGATAATAGATCATCCGAGGCTGACGGAGTTGATTTGAAACTTGACGCCGAAAGTTTGGAAAACAAATATAGGTGAGAACTCTAATTTAATAAATTTTATGTCTCTTAAGAAATTAATGGTTTGTATGTAGTTATATTGATCATATATGTTTGCTAATGATTCTTAAATAGATTCATGGTGTAAAAATGACATCTTTATGGAATTTGGAAGTGAAACACCTTATGTTAGTTCACAAAATTACATTTGTATGGAATATTAGTTATATACGTGCCTTAGTTGATTTGTGGTGGTATGTTTGAATTATTTGCAAGTGATTTGATGTGGTAAATAAAATTAAACCCTTAAAGATTCGATCTTTAAGTAGAATTTATGTAGTCACTTAAATATGTGAGAACACTTTAAATTTATTATACAATTTAATTATTTTTATACATGGTTAATGAATTTGATAATGTGTGGTTGCATGAATGATTAATTATCTATTGATAGTTCGTGATGGTTGCCAAAATAAACGCATCTCAACGCGTGTTAATTCTTTAACGCACATTTGGGAATTTATTTGTTGATTGCATATAGGAAATGAATGCATAAAACGGTGGTTAAATATGTGAATATATATATGTACTCATTGCGACCTTATATGAATTGCCAGCGGAAAATTAGGAATTTTCCTAAATTTGATTAAGTAACGATTTATTGGCTAAATGACAATTTAGCGATTATGTATTGTTTTATTAACTTAATAATATTGACTCAATAATGTTTACTAATACCAATATTCTTGGTTCGATAACATTTGTTAATTAAAGTAATATTTGATTCCTTGAATAATTTTCCTAATCAACATTTTATGATATTGAATAAATTTGTTAATGTTGATTTAATTATATGGTTTTATTAAAGCGCTTTATTAACTAAGTTACGTTAATAACATTTTAAATATGGAATGAAATAATGTTTTAGTTAATACCTTGAAAATTGTTAATTTGATTTAATAGTATAAATAATTTGATGTTGGAAACTAATCATTATGGTATTATCAATGTCAATTGATATTAAAATTTATTTTAAAAGTGCCTTGAATTAAAATTGTTGATTTTAAACTTAATTACCGTTTTATTGATAAATTGTTGCCAAATTTGACAAACTCGAACTACTGGACTTGTGAAATCTAATACGACTTTAGATAATAATTTGAAACGATATTATAAAATTAAAAATTCGTTGAAAAGATATTTAAACTTGCATTATTTAATATGAAATTTGATATATAATTAGATAAATTTTATACTGATATATTATAAATTGCTTTGGATAATAATTTGAATTTAAAGTTAAATAAGGAATGTAACTTAAGTTTCGGGTTCACAAATAGGTTTGTTCTGTTTTCAATTTTGGAACGGTAAACGGAATGTATAACTAAGGTAAGGGATGGAGCAACCAGTGCGCTGAACTTACCTGGCCAACATTTACTTATCTAGACTGGTAAAAGAGCAAATTGAAAGTGAATCTCGAATATTGTGAAACAAAAACTATAATAAATAGTTTTCCAATATAAAACTTGGTTAAATTGGTTGGAAGTGATCTTCAGATATTTAATATAAATTCTGTAGATGATGATTAATACTATTTGAGGAATTAAACGGTGGAAGTATCATAATTTCGCTTATAGTATCAGTTTAATATGGAAACATGTATTTGATATAAGAAGTTTCGATTTCTAACCAACTATATATTAATATAAATCATTTGGATTTAACTTGAATGCTATGATGATAATATTGTTTACCAGAATAAGGTTTAAGTTAATTATGGAAGTTAATATGGAACTAAGTGAACGAAAGTAATAAGTTGAATGTCTTTGAGATCGATTGGATGAACTCAAGATTATCAAAACCAGTTATACTTTTCAAATATGAATATAAATTCAAGTCATCGGCATGGAAAGGAAACAATTCCAATTTAAAGTATTTGTATATTTATATAGGTTTTCAACTATATAAAACATGGTATGTTAATTTCAAATATTTTTATAAGACTTATTTGATTTAAAGGATATGTATAAATCATTCTATTTATTTCTTCAAACTTTAATATATAGTAGGTAATTATTTTAATCATTTTTATTTTAATATTTTCTAAATATATATAAATTAGTCTATAACAAACTTATCATTTCAAATATTTTATTTAATTAAATTGGGAATTGTTCCACTCCTGAAACCTTTGATTCGAATATAACCAATCTTTGATTGAATAAATTCAACGAGTTCGAATTAAGGAAATAATGTAAAACTTGAACCTTGATTTATAAATGATTTTTGTAGATCATTCTAAATTTAGAATGAATTAAGTTATGCATATATGATGGAAAGAACTTAATTTGAAATTTTATATTCTATAGAATGCGTTAGTTATTTGGAAAGACCGGGATCGAATGTAAGTCCGAAAACCATTCCAAGTAGTAATACGACGCTATGAAGGAAATTGAAGAATTGTAAATGGAAAATGAATACCGGGAATCTTTGGACATATTTGGATTGATTGCTGATGTCTCAAATCGGGCCGTACACCCGATACAAGGTTATAAGTGGCACGAGGTCTGAATGTATTTGAGTATTCTCGGATTTTGTTCCGTTCAGACCCAGAATGGACTTGTATGGATTGTGTGTCTGACTTTGTAATTGACTGCATAGCACTAATTTCTGTTGGTATATATATATATATCGGACTGTGGCAATTATTTATTTCTGTCTCTAAGTTTTATATGCTTAGAGGTTATGTATTGATAGAAATCAGTGACATGTTGTAAATTGACAATGTGGCATACTTAAGTTATGGAATGAGCTAATGATGATCAAAGCATGGCTTTTTGAAGCGTAGCTTTGTGTATATCGCGACATCGACGAACCTCACACCCCGGATTGATGGTAAACTGGCGGTTATGTTTTATAAATTTAATTGAAACTTGAAAGCTTTGGCGGTAGATCTACTTTGAAACTTGCAGAAAAAAGGGTATGTTCGGTGTCCGTGTCTGGATGTTAACCGGTGATTTACTTGGTGTTTGGTGTCCGAGCCTGGATGAAAACCATGAACCGTGAGGTTGCACCTAGTTCCGGATTGATCTTTCGTGTCAGGAACCATTATATTGGAACTCAACAACCAATACGAGCCTTTTGTTTTGTTTGTAAACTATGTATGTGGGCATAATCACTATGCTTGCTAAGATTAATATATTTATTTGCGAAATGGTTCTCAACACTATGCACTAATTATAGTATTAAAAGAAGATTTTCACGTATGAAAGCATGTTTGGTTATCATAAGACAAAACTTGCCCATCTGATGTGCCCTTGCATTGTGTGATGTGGGACGAGCTTATGATAGCTTCATTTTCCAAAAATCATTACGAATTTATATGCACGGGCATCTACATGGAGTAAACCCGTTTCGCATTAGCGACGTAGTCCGGTGAATCTCCCAACTTCAAATTAAATTGTAAAAATAACTATTTTATGTTCTCACACCAGTCCCATGACTGACCTGGAGTTTATTGTTCTTTTCTAAACTCTGGGTGCCCACTAATTTCCACACGGGCAGCTAGAGGTTTAGTTTTACAGTCATAGACCCTTGGAGCAAGAGTTGGAGCGCTTTTTGAATTGGAGCTTCTAGCTAAAGTTAAAATTTTCGCTATATCACATCGCTTCTTCCGCTGAGAGTATATTTATGTTTCCGCTGCTATATGTATGTAACTCTGATATTCTATGTAACTCTGATGAAATATTGTATCATGATATAAAAAGTTCTGTTGTTTTGTTCAATATATGTAAGTACCCATAACAATCCGCCTTTGTGAACGGTTTAAGTTGGTTTAATTAATGGCGGAAACCGGGAAGAAAGACGGTATGTTACATTTATGGACTCAAAAGTTTAACTCCAATCCTTTTCATAATTCTATTTGAAAGTATATTGGACTCAAGCTCGAGTGCAACACCATGGATGTGTTTGGCTTGATCTAAGTATGGCTTGATTTACACGTAACTTCACTCCATGACATTGATTCTCCAAATCCCGACTTATGCCTTGTCATTTCTATGTTTTCATAGAAACCATATTTTGTATGCGCGATGTGCACCGTTGTTGTAGCTAGGCCCGATTCAAGGGAGATTCGAGTGAGACTCCCACCTAAGGCAACGCACAAGCCATGTCGATGACGGATAACCATGTCGATGCTTGAGTTGTTTGTAATGATCTTCCTTTTTGCCCACTTCAAACCGGTAATTATACCGAGATTTTTGGAAAATAAAGATATAATAAGGTCTCGTGGTATGCACACAATGCAAACGCAGACTTAGGCGAGGTTTCTCCTTATGATAACAAAAAATGCTTAATACATGGAAAATTCCCCTATGTTATCATTAATGCATAATGTGAAAAATCATTTCGCAAGTAAATGTATCAATTTCAGCCAGCATAATACCCCATCTTATTATGTTAACATATAGTATACAACTAAAATCGTATTAGCTTGTAGTAGAGAATGGATTTTCAACAAGTGACCAGGCTAAGGAATTTCCTTATCCGATGGGTACACTTCTAGAGGGATGTCCCGAGTTCCTAACTGATTCTCTGCCAACTCAAGGCCGGATTAAGCCTTAACTAGATAACTTAGATCGCGCCTAAGTATGTCATCTTCCAGTCGTTACCAACCCTTTAATCGGGAGCCCGCGTCATCAACAACCACATAAGTAGATGTTGCCACATAAGTAATTCTTGGACTTCATACAATGGGACACTTTTTATCTAGAAGGAAACGACACACTCATATTCTTGCCGCATTTTTCCTGTTTTGGTCATTTGCGGGGAGTGAGGTTTGTCGAAGTCTCGTTACACAAAGCTACGCTTAACTAAGTCATGCGTTGATCATCAATAGCTCAACCACTTGGTGTGCCATATTGTCATTTCATAATATATAATTGATAATCATTAAGCATATCACCTTTGAGCTCGTATATCTCAAAGAAGAGTGTCAAGCTAAAAAAACATTTTCTTCGCCATCAACAAAATATGTTTAGTAAAGACCAACTGACATATTACAAAATACACTGTCAAACATACATCTATACAAATTCGTTTTGGGTCTGAACGAAACCGAAGACACTTTATTCCTCGTCCAATTAAGAAGAGAAGATCTTGCGAGTTCTGAAAATCTCCAAGTACGACTGGACCACTTCTATAATATAATCTCATAATGAGTATAGATCATGAGATATTAGCGAGCAGTCCATTCGATGTGAAGATTCCCTATCTTCAACCACCGACTTCAATTTATTATGCTTTATTTCGTTGTACGATCATTCGAAATGGTTTTCGGATAAAAACCCGACCCGGTCTTTTCGAATAATCAGCGCAATTTAAAAACAATTATGGATTATATCACATCTTAATCAACTCTCCTTTCATTTAAAATTTGGTTAATTCAAACCTTTCTTTGTTTAAAAGCATTCTTGATTCCCTTGTCTTTTAACGAAATACATATTAAAATAAACTTATTAACCCAAAATCCGTTTCTGTAAGCCAAAGTTTCAGTAATCTTAACTGGAGTTCTCTTTAAATTCGTAATCCTAAATTTAATTCTTAACCAAAAGATTTATTACATAAATTAAACATATCCTTTAAAAAAACAAGAATCAGGCTGAACCAAAACCAATTGATATTAAATATAAGATTCGTATAGAGATTGTATCAACTTATATCCAATAATAATTCTCGTAATTTATGAAAATTATATGTGAAATAACGATGTAACATCTTTCAAATTCCTAAAATAGTATACGTCTAACCACGAAATTTCATATCAAATATCCAAAGATTATTTCTATCCTAAACAATCTTGTTTAAATTTGAAAACCTTTATCCTAATCAAAAGATTAAATCGAACCTTTTGATATCAAATATAAGATTCGAATAGAAATTTTATCAACTCATACTTAATATTAATTCCCGTATTGAACCGATACTGTAAGCGAAATAATGATATCTCTGCCTTTTAAATTCCTCGAATAATATAAGTTACATCTATGGTGTTAATATCAAATATTCGAAGATCACTTCCAACCATTCTTAATTTTGTTAGTAATTGGAAAACCTTTTTATCTTAACATAAACTAGATTTTACTTATATTTAGTATGTTTAACTGCTATAAACCTCCAAAAATATAATTCATTAAATTTAGTATGTTTAACTGCTATAAACCTCCGAATTATAGTTAGTAAGTTTAAAACTTAAAAAAATACTATTTTCATAAATGCATTGCAAAAGCATTGCTAAATAGCTTATATTAGCTAGTTTGATCAAAATAACCTTTATATCATTCAAAACCATATTTTTCTAGTTCAGATCACTTTTAAATGATTTATCATTATTTATTATGATTTCTAATAATTTTTATAAAGGTGTTTTTATTGGTTTCCAATTATAGTCAACGAACTGCAAAACCGTGATTTTATTTGAAAATAGATTTGAATGTAACTTGAAATCTATATATTGAAATTAAATTTTTCTTTTTCAATTTGAAAATTATTATTATTAGAAAGAAAATGTTTTTCGTTTCAAGTAAATCCAACTTAAATTGCATTAGTTATAAGCGTTTAAAGTTTATGGTCGAAATTTGTGGATTTTCTTATTGCGACTAGTCTTATTCAGACTATATTACGACTCCAACACAAAATTTGTCCAAATTACTTTTTATATGATTATGATTTTTATAAACCATATATTAACTCATTTCAAAACAATATTTTCAAATTTCCACTTCAAATTCAATTTTAAATCTTAATAGAATATTATAATATTATTATATTAATAAAATATTATTAATTTTCAAAATTTAATCTTTTAAACCTCAAACTTTGTAGAAATAAAATTAGTTATTATATAAGACTATTGGAATAATTGGTTTGAGTTTAAACCATCGTTTATATGTCAAACTCAAATTCAATTTTGGATTTCACTATTGAAAATTGATTTTTCGGACTTGAACTAGCCATTTATAATCAAAATTGGTTTCAAATACATTTCCACCTTTACAAAAGTTATTCGCATATACTTTAATTTCATTTCTAAATAATTTCGAATATCAAGTTCCAAACTTCATTTTTGTGCATTATTTCCATATTAAAATAATGCAAAACCCGTTTAGATTTTCAAACGAGAAAGGGACTAAACAATCACCTCTATAATTCCATAATTAAGATGCGATAGGTGTGTGATGATATACAACAATAATAACAATCACATGCACATCCATAACAATCATCAAATAAATGTTATCATCTACATGCGAACGTGACGGTAATAAATGCTTATTAGTGTATAAGTGTCAATAACTACACAACCATTCATCCAAGATTACACACATATAATTATCAACTATAATTAATTGTATATTAACACAAGTGTAATTAGTTTATCATCGGCGTATTTGCTTCTTTTATCTTTATGGTAGGAGGGCTTAGGTAACCGCGAATGGACAATATTTTCCCGTACCGACTCTTCGACAAAAATTATTATTATATATGTCATATATACATTTTTTATAGAAAGGAGGAAGGGGAGGCGGCCGAGTAGGGGAGGTGGCCGAGTAGGGATGGTGAGGGAGGATGGGCGTACAGACGTGGTGTGGGAGGTTGGAGGTGTTGGCGTTGGGAGGTGGTAGAGGGAGGGGGGTTGAGCTGGGGAGGTGGTAGGCCTAGCGTAGAGGTGGGAAAGAGGGGAGTGAGGTGGTGTTGGGAAGGCCGGAACTAAGGAGGCCGTGGGGGAGGCTATGGCCATAAGTAGGGAAAGAGAGGGATGGGAGAAGGAAGGTAGAAAAGGAAGGAGAAGTGGATGGGAAGAAATGTGAGAAGAGGGGCTTCTTTTATTGGATAATTTAAGGGTATTTTAGGAAATCAAGAAAATGAAACTTGTCCTAATACCACCATGCATAAGATCCTAACACCACCATGCGCAAGAACACCTCACTAAACCACTTTCCAAAACTATGTTCCTACTTATAGTTTTAATTTGTAACACTATGAAGTGTATCTAATTTGAAACACCTTATATATGTTACAAATATTACTTCTAAGTTACCGATTTATGAATTTTACATACGATAATTACTGTTA
This sequence comes from Allium sativum, assembly GCA_030737875.1. Classification (NCBI taxonomy): domain Eukaryota; kingdom Viridiplantae; phylum Streptophyta; class Magnoliopsida; order Asparagales; family Amaryllidaceae; genus Allium; species Allium sativum. The sequence goes on along the minus strand of CM060920.1, from coordinate 564,971,472 downwards.
TCAAATTCCAACGATGCTTAACAACTTATTAATAATTAATAATTCAAATAATTATTTTATTTATAATTAAAATTTGAAGTTTATATATATATTATTAATAAAAATGGTTTCATTAATACATATGTGGAGAATTCGTTATAACAAAAGCTGATAACTTCTTATCAAAATTGTACCGTTATATTGGACAATATTAAATACCCATTTTATTACAAAATCAATATTAAGACTAACTTAAAATTTATCTTATATATTCAAAATCCTAATTTTAAACTGATCAAAAATTCTAGAATAATACATTGTTAAATTATGGAGGCAACAAATATTTTAAATTAGAATGTAGTATAGTGGTTTCTGTGTGAATTGGAATCTTATCCACACGTTCATCTCCTAGTTTCCATATTTCAGTGAATTCACGTTTTTGCAGCTTTATCTTTTCAATTCTTTGCTAGAGCAACATATGTCGTTGGGCCGACACAGGTTGTAACTGCGGGTGAGAAATCTTTAGTAAGCCAAATTAACCACAAACTAATGCATTTCGGTCGATCTATTTTGGGTTTGTAACCATATTGGTGTATAATCGATCTCGCAAAACATTATGCTTGGTTATGAATTTAATCAAACTAATCGAATGTTTATTATATTTTCAGAATTAATATTTTTATAATTTTTTTTAGTTTAATTTAGTGATCCAAATAAATTTCAATGATCATATATGTGTCAAAAATACAATTAGAAGGCATAATAATGCTAAATAAGGATATTTTAATCATATGTTTATGTTTTATTTCAAACTAGGATGAATATTCCAAACATAAGATGTGAATCGTTTTTAGTTCGGTTGCATCAGATAATCAACCTAACTAACAAAACTTAATTTGATTGGTTTGATTTGGTTTTCATATTGATTGGTTTTAGTCTTATATATATATATATATGTGTGTGTGTGTGTGTGTGTGTGTGCACGTGCATGCGTGCGTGCGACTATTGGGACACAAAATTAAACACAAGATTAGAGAAACATATTGCGAACCATTGGATTCATTTGTCTTTTTGTGGTGAGTAGAATTCAGGGGAAGATCTAATGGTTCATATTGCTTATGTCTAATTTTGTATCACCATTTTGTATCGAAATAGATTTCCCCTATATATATACATATACACACACATACATACATATATATATATACATATATGTATATGTGTGCGTGTATATATATTGAAAATAGGTTCCTTTATTAATAAATGGAAATAGTACATACATTGATAAATGTAACAACTCGGAAAATCTGAGCTAATTTAATTTTTTTAACTTGGCTATTTTAGTAAATTTTAAATATTTAAAATAAATTATTTTAAGTAATAACGACGAAAAGTATGTTTGAATTGATGTTTGAAAATAAATATAATTATTTTAAATTATAAACAAGGCCTGAAATGGTGCGGCAGTTTCAAAATTCAAATTTGAACTTTGACTGACTGTACCGGGTGCAAATTAAAACAGATTTTAGTGAAACCAAAAATATTTAAATTTGTTTATGAATATCTTTCTAACAAATCTGAAAAATCGAAGTTTCATAGCGGGAATCAAAAGTTACGGCCAAATGAATTTTCAGAAAGGTCGCTATAGAGTATATATAGCCCTTGAAAATAGCCATTTTGCAAACGACCTCAGAATTCGACGAAACTTCTTTTGTTGGATCCGGGATGTCAAATTATTGCTAGGTTTCAAGTTTCATAATTTTTGAAGTCAGTATGTGAGCGTGGCAAAGGAAAATGTGTTTGGTCGATTTATGTTAAATTGGATCGACCAAAAAAAGGGCCATTTTTCAAACGGTCTCAGAATTCAACGAAACTAGTTTCGTTGGGACCGTATCGTCAACACATAGCTAGATTTATTTTTTTGGAATTTTTAGAATCGATATGTGGCCCCGACAAATTGAAATGTATGTTCAAATCAAGTATTAAATGTTTTATATTTTAATTTGAAGAAAAACTGACTGAAACAGTCGAATGGACCTATGAAATATGTCCCATTGTGTTCAAAATGGGGGTAATTAGCTAGAAGCGACAGTCGTTGGGTTTGGATTGGAGTTCGTATGTGAAGAGGGGTATTTTTGAAAATTTATAAATATAAATAAAATAAAAATCCCTTGACCAATCACAGCACGACACTCAACTCTCTCTCTCCAATCCCCCTTCTATCGCACACGGCGGAAAACCATTAGGCCCTTCTCTCCTCGTTTTCTCTTCAACCACAGAACGAAATCAAGGGCGCCAGTAGAGTTTTTTGTAGAGATTTTCCTAAGCTTCAAATCCATGCTAAGTTTGTGAATTTTTGTTGCGTGTTGAGGGAGATCCAGGCCCGTGAAATCTCGCCGTTTGAAGCATCGCCGAGGCTGATTCTGACCACCGAGTTCAACCCCACTTCAGGTGCAGGCGCGCCTCTCCGTCCTCTTCGATGCAGCGCCCTCCGATCGTCGTAATACTTCATGGTTTGAGTGCAAATTCGAGACCTAGTTTTGAAAGAAGTAGAAAGGTAATGGCTATTTTTATTTAAAATATTTTATAACACTTTAAAGCACTACGGTTTACGATTTTGCAATAAAAATCATATCTTTTTCGTATGTTGACGAAATCCGGTGAAACAAGAGACAGTGGACTCGTGTGGACGTCTTCTACATTCTAGAAGAGACCGTATATTTTTTGAGCCTCCTGCTATTTTGGTGGACTGGAACCCAATGTGAGATTTCTGAATTATAAACGATATGAAAACAACGATGTATAAATTATATAGTCGATGTATGAGCTATATAAGCGTTGTACACCTCATGTATAAGCGTTGTATAAGTTGTATGTTCGATATATAAGATATATATGCGTTGTAAATGTGATATATGCGTTGAAATAAATTGAAATGATATTGAAATGAAATTGAAATATAGTTATATACGTATATCTATATATATATACTCCCCTCGTCCACAGACCATGGACGATATATATTGGTTGTGATGTTGTTTGGATTATTGGTTGATGTGAAATTTGGTGAATATCATGAATGGTTGATTTGAAATGATTGATTGTGATTGAAATCCCAATAGGATTAGTATATGGGAAAATTCGTATGTGTACGAATTAGATATTGAAAATCCCCATTGTCAAAAGCTGCGAGGCTTTAAGGTAGAGCGAGGAGCCGTACTAGGGACGGTGCCGGTTTTAACTACCCTGCCGCTATGCTGCCGAAATTTTCTGAAATATTTCTGTGTTTGATTCATATTCATATGTTGAATAAAATTCATGTGTTGAAATAAAAATTCATGTGTTGAAACAAAATTCATGTGTTGAAATAAAATTCATGTGTTGAAATAAAATTCATGTGTTGAAATAAAATTGATGTGTTGAAATAAAATTCATGTGTTGAAATAGAAATTCATGTATTGAATAAAATTCATGTATTGAATGAAGTTCATGTATTGAATAAATTCTTTGATAAATAAAAATAACATTTTTATCATATATATAGATTATATAAAATATTAGTATTTTAAATAAATTGTTTTAACACCAAAAATAACATTTTTACCTTATGAATAAACTATATAAAATAATCGTGTTTTTAAATAAATTGTTTTACAATAAAAATCACATTTTTATTATATATATGAACTATTAAAAATAAAATTCATGTGTTGAATAGAAATCCATATGTTGAAATAAAATTCATATGTTGAATAGAAATTCATGTGTTGAAATAAAATTCATATGTTGAATAGGAATTCATGTGTTGAAATAAAATTCATGTGTTGAAATAAATAACTGTTGGATAAAAATATCGTTTTTATCAAATGTGTGAAATGAATACGGTTTTGAAATCGAAAAATGAATTATATATATATAAATATAATTGAAATAAATCGAATTACGAAGCTGCAGTTCGTGTTTTGAAACCGCGATTTCAAATGATTATTGTGAGAGATCCGACCATCGGATTTTCCCGAAATCGCAACCGTTGGGTTCGCTTTGGAAATATCTTTCCAACGACACTAACTTTGTAAAGATCCAACGGTTGGATTGTCTGGAATGTTTAATTCAAATCTGAAGAAAAATAGCGCCAGAATCGATTATATATATATAATTAAAATAAATCGAATAACGACGCTGCAGTTCGTATTTTGAAATCGAAACTTCAAACGAGTGTACCGAGAGATCCGACTATCAGATTTTCCCAACACTGAAACCCTTGGATTCGTTTTGAAAAGATCTTTCTAATGATATAAAATTTGTAAGGATCCAACGGTTAGATTTTCAGATATGTGTAAATCAAATCTGAAGACAAACAGCGCCACGTTGCGTTATGGCCTGAAGCGTCATTTGAATGAATTGGCTGTTTTTAATTGAATAAAAATAGCAATAAATCGTTATAAAATATTATAAACGATATGAAATGGAAATAAATTGAATTTTCTCGGTTTATTGGATATTTGATGGTTGAATGTGTTTGGCGTGAATTGCTGTCAAATAATTTAACCATTGAAATGAATTGATTTAAACTCTAAATATACGTGTAACAACCCGGAAATTATGAGCCAATTTAAAAATTTTATTTTGGCAATTTTAATGAATATTCAATATTTAAAATGAATTATTTTAAATAATAACGACGAGAAATTTATTTTGAATAGAATTAGAACGTGTATATTTATATAGATCGTCGTTAGAATATAAATATTTATTTATAATTATAAAAGGAATTGAAAATGACGCGGTAGTTCGATAATTCGATTTCAAACTTCAAATGAATGTACAAGATTAAAAATAAACTGGATTTTGGCGAAACCAAAAATATTAGAATCTAGTTGAGAATATCTTTCCAACGAATCTGAAAAATCAAGATTTCATAGCGGGAATCAAAAGTTATGCCCAATTGAAAATTCAGAATAGTCGCTATGTAAATTATACATGGCCCAAAAAGTCATATTTTGCATACGGATGAATTTGGACTCAAAACTACTTCCATTGAGTTCAAAATGCCGTTTAGAACTCCGAAAAGTAAAAGCTTCGATATATTCCGATATCCGGAATAGTGGCAATTGGCTGGAGCTTTTCGGTTAGCAAAACATAGCCCTTAAAAAGTGAAATTTTGCATATGAGCTCAGAATTCGATGAGATAAATTTTTATGGATTCACAATGATAAATTATTGTTGATTTCCAAAGTGCGCGTCGAACGGAGTCAGTATGTGGCCGTGCGAAGCAAAACCATTTGTTCAAAAGCGGGCAGTCATTTTACAAAGGAACATTACTGATACGACCTCAGAATTCGATTCTACTTTTTTTTCTGGATTCGTATCGTCTAATAATGGTTAAATCCAAGAGGGCATGATTTTTGGAGTTAGCGTGTGAGCGTGCGAGAAGAAAAGGTGCGCCAAAATCGCATTTTTAGAGCTTATCTGAGCATTTTCGTGATTTTTTTTGAATGGTCAAACGAACTCGGAATTCGACGAAACTTGTTTCGTTGGACTCGTCTTCACGTCTACTATCTCGTGTCCGAAATTCTCGGCGATTGGAGATCGTTAGCGTTCAGGCGATACGCGGGAAACGAGCATATAAACACTTTTACTTCCTTTTCTACTTCATTATTTTCATTTCCTCCTTCCTCCACAAAAACTCAAAAATGGAGAGCTCCACCCCACCGCCGCTGCCCCTCCTCCACTGGCCACCACCGGCCTCCGGCGAGCCGCCCGCACCCCATCCTCCTCCTCCTCTTCCTCCTCCTTCTCTCTCCTCTTTTCATGAACCCTAAACCCCCAAATCACCAACCACCACCACCGCGGCCACCACGGGCCCCACCACCACCCTTAGCACCCTCCCCCACGTCCATCAGGCCCTCCACCGCCTGCTAGCCACCCAACTCCGGCCGTGGGCCCCGCTACACTCAAAAACTCATTTTCACCAAAATTCCCGTTTTGCACAAAACACCCCGAACTGTTTTGGCCTATATCTCTCAAACGGTGCGTTTCTGGCCAAAGTCCCTCTAGACCAAAAGTGTAGAGCACGAAATTCTCTTTGATTTGGCTATACGGAAGTCATGTTTTGGAGTTCAGAGCTGCTCGAAAAACGTGTTCAAAGTCTGCTGTCTGAAAGCGGTAAAATTCGTGTATTTTCGCGAATTCTGGCGAATTGGAGCATTTTCGGCAAAAAGACTCATAGGCAAAAGTTGTTCAGAATGGCGTGCTTGTGCTAGTAAAATATATGGGTTGAAGATTGGAGCTTGTATGCGAAGCCTGGAGCTCAATCAAAAATTCAGCAGTTCAGAAAAGGCGTTAGAGAAAAATCAAGGTGAGAACTTCTCACTTTAAATTTCTTTTTCTAGTTATAAATATATACTAGGATGTAGACGGTGTTTAGTAGCACCTAACACCATTGTCCACAGACCATGGACTTGTTTGTTTGGTTGTGTAGTTGGTTAGATTATTTGATCTAAATTTGGTTGTTTGGTGAATTGAAATTGGTTTGATTGATATGTGTATGGCGTGGGCCATTATTAGACCGGGGATAAGGCTAGGCCTTGTCCCGTTTCTAGTATCGTGCCGTTATGCCGCCAAAATTTTCTAAAATAAAAAGTGTTAGTTAAAAATAGTAAAGTGTTGAAATAAATATTTTTGACGTTAAAAATATAATTTTTAACGTGTTAAGGAATGGCATAAAACTCTTCTGAAAAGAAATAAATAATCATTTACAAATCTGGCGATTTGTTTATATACACTGATTTGACTGCTATTGATTGGGATGATAAATTTTACACATCACCCAACTGTACAAATAATATTCAGTGTTTGTTGATTTGAAATCCCACACGGGTGTTGGGATGATATTTGGCGTACACTAATCCCAATTATTTAATTGTATGTCGATCGATTGGTCGACAGGCTGTGTAAGCGTTAATTATTTATGTTTGATGCTTATGCAGTTGTGTGATGCACTTTGGATGATTGTTGATTATTTATCGTTGCTATTTATGTACATGTGTTGTATGGAATCCATATAATTAACATTATATGGTGATTGATTGGGCCTCATTCCAATCGGGAAATTAATGAATATTATAAAAGAAGATTCATGTATTGAATAGAATAAATAGTAATGTGTTGACGATGTTCATGTGTTGAAACTATTCATGTGTTGAGTAAAATATTTTAACAATAAAATTTACATCTTTATCATATTTAAAATTAGAATCTACTTCCCGGTGGAGTCTGATTAAAAATCAAACGATAGATACCATAATTTTATAAAATATTTTACATAACAAAAATAGTCGTGTGTTGACAGTACTCATGTGTTGAGATTAGTCATGTGTTGAAAGAAATATAGATTCATATGTTGAATAGAATAAATTTCATTTGTTGAATAGAATAACGAATTTATTGAAATATATAAAGCCGTGTTGATTATAGTTGCACCATTTTGACGTGAACGATATTTATATCGATTATATTCGGTTTTATAATGAATATAGAAAAGAAGTGATTTCTAAATATAACGTTTTGAAAATATTATCATTTATATAGTAATGATACGAAATATTCAATTTTGATTTGAAATTGAATATGAAGTTGAATTTGTTTTGAAAACGAATTTAAAACGATTTATAAAATACGTTTTAAAGGGAAATCGACGAAATATAATATATATATATATATATATTATATATATAATGGCCTGAATAGAACGCGTCGCGCCGCGGTAGTTCGTGAATTTCGACCATTGACTTCGAATCGACATTACGGGAGATCCGACCGTCGGATTCTCCTAAAACCGGAACCGTTGGGTTCGTATCGAAAAGAGCTTTCCAATGAATATTAGAAATTTGAAATATAATAGTTGGATTTGGAATTATGTCCAAATCAAATTTGGAAAAGGTCGTTGTAAGTGCAGTTCGATGGCCATTGATGGAAATCGATTGTACGGGCCTTGATAAAATTATTAAAAATATTGATAATTTGTGTAAAATCATAATATGTGAATTGGAAAGAACTGGGGTGAAAATTCCACATTTGAAAAGATAAAAAATAGATTTTTATCGAAATGAACTAGTTTGGAACTAGAATTAAAATCAATTTATTTTTGAAATAAATAAATTGAATTTGAAAGTGATTTTAAAAATAATCAATATTCCCAATACGTGAATTGGACTGGAGTTGAATCGAAATTATCTTCGGAATATTTCGATGTTGGATTTCATGACTATACAGATATTGTTATGGGAATTTGAAAGATATATTTTATACCGTTATTTCCAATACGATATTTGTTGGTTTCAGAATTTGATATTGAATATAAGCCGGTATATTTTCTATTCAGAGTCTTGTATTTAATATCAAATGTGATTTGGGTTTATCGTGAATCATGTTTTAAATGACATTGGTTCTTTAACCCAGTTAAAGACAGGATATTGATTTTTGAGAAGATTAAAACTAAGTGGAGTTTTAATGAATCTTTAATTAGATTGAAATGTGAATTGATAATTTAAATTATCAAATTTGGAAAGTGATCGAGAATGGAGTATCACCAGTTTTGCTCCAAAGCGATAGTTAAATCTTTAATTAGATTTGAACGTGAAATGGTAATTAATTTTACCGATAGCACCGTGGTGTTAGATATGCAGTATTACCAGTTTTCTCCATGGGATAAATATGTTGGGATTGGGAAATAAAATAAATAATTACTTCAGTGTGGTTCGCTAATCCCGACTAGTTTGGAAAACCACAATATGGTTTGATATGATATCCAAAGGAAGATTAAAGAATAAATTTAGAAGAATTTATATTTGATAAAATTAATGGGAACCTTTCCCTAAGAATGTGATTTTGCGAATAAAAGAATATTCTGAATTGGAATGAGGCGTTTGTTGTGTTTGTGTAACATTTGTTTATCATATACGTGGGTTATTCAGAAAGGCTGGGTTTATACCCATTCTGAATAACCGATTTGACGAGATGTCGAAGATGAAGACGGTGGTTGAAGACCGGAAGTCTTCACATCGTTTGGGTGATTACTGATGATCTCGATTGGGCTGTACACCCAAGATGAGGGAAATAGTTGGTGATCGTCTAGACATACTTAGAGATGGATGGATATGCGAGGAAAGTGCCTCCGGTTTCGTTCAGACCCAAAACGAACTTGTAAATAGATTGTATGTCTGACATTGGATTTTATTCTGTGTTGATTGATCTCTATTAAATATACATCTGTTTGGCGGCAGAGAATTTATTCTCTTGCTTAACGCCCTTCTCTGAGACGTACGAGCTCAGAGGTTGTATATCGATGGACATCAGTCGCATGGAGTGAATTGCCAGTGTGGCACGCGTAAGTGGCAATTGATCAAGGCTTCTGTTGAAAAGCAAAGTCTTGTGGTTGATGATCAAAACACGGCCTGTGTGGCATAGCTTTGTGTATAGCGTGAATTCGCGAGCCTTACACCTCGGTATGAGTCAAAAACGGGATAGTGACTGCAGGGAGAGCACGGCGTTTCTTTCTAGCTAAGGTGGTCTCAGTGACCTACCAGCCCTGACATTTATATATTTTTCACCTGTGTGGTTGTTGGATACGAGGCGCCTCGGATATAGGTCTGTAAGGACCGGGAAACGTGTGTTCAGGAAATGTCAATCCTCAAAAGTAAGAGAGGACCAGCCCTGAAGATCCAAGGATCATAGTGGGGTCCTGAGGCATTTGCTAGAGTGTCTCGAATCAGAGAGGAGCTTGCCCCTTGCCTCGGCTCATGACGGAAATCCAATTTCCAATACGTGATATTGCGGTTTTATTTGTAGAACCTAGTATGGCGACATGATAGATGGTACCCATGCCGCCTATGATTGATATTTATGATTGAAAATTGTTTTGACACTATACACCTATAATATTATCAAATAATGTGTTTTTAACGTATCAAGCATGCTTTGGCTGTTATAAGGTAAAAACCCTATCCTTCGGGTTACGTTGCATTGTGTGATGGGACCTGGGTCTTATAACAGCTTCATTTTTCTTTATTTATCATTGCGTTGTTTGTTTTATGCACTGGTATTCTTGGGAGGAAACTCGTTCCGTGTCATATGGCGTGGTCCCTTGATTTACAAAACTATAAAGTAAAGTTTTGAATAACTGTTTTAGTTCTCACACCAGTCACATGACTGACCTGGAGTTTATTGTTTTAACCTAAACTCTGGGTGCCCTATTTTCCATACGGGCAGCTAGTAGTTTTGGTTTGGCAGATTTATATTCACAGGATCCTGATTTACAGCTGGAACGATGCTCGGAAAGCTTTGTACCCGTGTATTACTTTCAGTTGTGTTTTGTATTATTTTCCGCTGCTATGTAATTTATTGTAATCTGATATTTGTCAAATGTGTAATTTATTTATTCATACTCTGTATATTCTTGTATTCTGATGGAATTGTTGTAATAAACAATGAAATGTTCTTCTGTCTGCGTTTCGATGTGTGTTGTTCTCATCTCAATCCGGGCTTTCCTTACCGGGGGAGTTTGGGTCGTTATAATACGTAAATTATTTGAAAAGGCCGAGTTAAATCTCATTTCAAATAATTGATCGGCGATAAGAAGTCGATGATGAAGACGGTGGTTGAAGACCGGAGATCTTCACCTCGATTGGTTGATTACTAATGTCTTGATTGGGAGGCCTCCTGAAATATAGATAATAAGTGGTGATCGTCCAGACGTACTTGGAGATCGATGGATATGCGAGGCATATAGTGCCTCCGGTTTCGTTCAGACCCAGAACGAACTTGTAAATGGACTGTGTGTCTGACATTGGATTTTGTTCTGTGTTGATTGATCTCTATAAAATATATATCTGTTTGGCGGCAGAGAATTTATTCTCTTACTTAACGCCCTTCTCTGAGACGTACGAGCTCAGAGGTTATATATCGATAGAAATCAGTTGCATAGAGTGAATTGCCTGTGTGGCATGCCTAAGTGGAAGATGATCAAGGATTCTGTTGAAAAGCAAAGTCTTGTGATTGATGATCAAAGCACGGCCTGTGTGGCATAGCTTTGTGTATAACGTTGATTCGCGAGCCTCACACCCCGGTATGAACCAGAAACGGGAGAGGACCTCAGGGAGGGCATGCGTTTCCTTCTAGCTAGGGTGGTGTCAGTGACCTACCAGCCCTGACATTTATATTATCTTCACCTGTGTGGTTGTTGTTGTTGCGAGGCGCCTCAGATATATCGGTGACTATGTGGAGCCGATGGAGTCATTTGGCTCATTTACGCCCCAAAGGGTGGGGAAACGCAGTGTTTAGGCATTTTAATCCACATCGGTGGACCGGCCCTGACGATCCAAGGTCACTCGAGCTCTAATCCTGAGGCTCGGGCTAGAGAGTCTCGAAGTCAGTAAGGACTATCTTTTGCCTTGGTTCATGACGGAAATCCAATTTCCAAATACTACACCGTGCGGTTTTGGTTGTATACCTATATATGGCGACATAGTGGTATGGGGCATTAATGCCGTCTATGATTGACACTTATGATTTGAAATTGTTTTTGAAACATATAAACACTAGTAATAATACCAAATGCTTTTGTTTTATTCGTATCAAGCATATTTGGCCATTATAAGGTAAAAACTCTATCCTCCGGTTTGCGTTGCATTGTGTGATGGGAACTGAGTCTTATAATGGCTTCATTTTTATAAAAAGCATTGCGATGTTTAAAAGATTTACTTGTTTTTAAAAACACTGACAATCCAATGGAGTAAACCCGTTCTGCGAAAGTGGCGTGGTTTTGTGATTGGCCATATATTAAAGTAAGTTAAGTAGATTTCTCATACCAGTCCCATGACTGACTCGTAATTTGTTTCACTTGCAAACTCGGGTGCCCCTTTGTCTACACGGGCAGCCTTGTATTCAGGTTTTAGCAGGCTCTTACTGGATAGCTGGAGCTGAAGATGGATTCTATCATTTATCTCTTTTTATGTTGTTCGTCTCCTATTGTACATATTATGTTTTGTTTTCCGTTGTAGACATTTATGTATAGTTGAACTGTATTTTATTCTAAGTATGATCCGGTATACTGTGTAACTCTGATGATTATGTTTATCCAGTGTAGTTTATTGTACATTATCTGGTGTATTTAATTATTTCTATTCTACTGTTTCTGTTTATGTGTTATATTCCAAAGATTACCCTTTCCACCGTCGTACGGGGTTTTGGGGTCATCACAATAAATATCGTCAAAAACGTAATACACCATGTTTACATAACACAAACTCCTAAATCCACTTGTTTACCCAGTCCAGCCTGAAACTCTTAAACTATATATATATACACACACACATATATATATATATATGTGTGTGTGTGTACACATACACAAACTAATAGTTCTCCATTAATTTTATTTTTGTGAAAAAAAATCTTAATAAATAGGTAAGAAAACTTATCTTAATTTCATGAATGCACTTAAAGGCTAAGCTAGTGTCTCATAGAACATGGAAATACCTTCAACGTTCATTTATGTAAGTATATCATGATTGCTTTATAACTAAAATACCTAATGACACACACACCCCTTTATCGTGCAAGCTAAATAATTAGCGTGTAAAACAAGCATTTTGTGCGTATCTATAACAAACTAACTTTTGGTACACTAATGATAAATTGATTTTACCGTAACTACTAATTCAAATTGAAATCTTAGGTTGAGTTATTTTAAAGATATTGCATTGATTTAAATTTATTTCATACAAGAAATTTTAATGAATTATAATTATAATTAATGTTTTATTTTAATGGTTTAAATTGACTTACTCATTTTTGGAAATAAATGATCTCGAATAAAATCTACAATAAATAAAAATATATTTACGTATTGCATCTAAGTTGTATATAGTTTTACTAGGGTCACTACACTTTTATGGTTGACCCAGGCTTAACAGATTCAACAAATAGTTCTAAGTATCCATCATAACCAAGTTGGACTACCCTTCCAAACGTTATACTTATCTGACTTTCTATCTATCTCTTATTTTTGCCAGGCTGATCAAAAGCCTTATGGATTTTTGAGCTTACCAATAACCTTATCTCAATAAGTATTTATTCCTATGCATAAATTTCTTTTAGTTATAACTTAACTTTTCCTAACACATTGGAATCTTGGACAATTTTAGATAGGGGCGATAGCTGAAGCATAAAACGCTATCCTACACTAATCTCATCTGGTATTCTAATCTTCTACGTCAAAGCTATTCATATCTCATTTATCCAATGGTGAGGAACACACATTTATTGTAAAATCCTGGGTTAATTATACTTAATATTTCATTGAAAACATTGATTATTTATATTTCAATCCCCTCCAAATCATTCTTTTAAATAAGGAATTTCATAACCCTTTATAAAATAATTTTTTCTACCAGCTTTTGATTATTGTTGATGATAATCAAAATTTCTTAGAAGTAAATGTACTACAAAACATATGTCAATCAAGCCAAAACCATTTAAACAAGAAATAAAAAATGCAACATGATTTGTATTGCTTCGGATTGCTTCTCCCTTTATTATGTAGTGTCGAAATGAAGGTAAACATAAATGATTTAAAGTTTTAAATGAAACAAGACTGGTTTTGCACCTCTATGGTAGGGGTAGGCGCGACTCGTTCTAGTGCGATTTGATGTCCAAACCACTTCTACACCGCATCAAATTGATGATCAAAAATACAAATCATTTTACTAACCGTTTAAGCGATTCAGTTTCGGTTCAATTTTATTGTAAGGTCCAGTTTTAACCTGTATTAAGTTTCAAAAAAAAAAAAAAACTACTTCCATCAACAATCAATTTACGATTGTGTGGCGTTGTGTCACTTGAAAGTTAAAACACACAATGTTGTCCTGAACTAAAAGATTAGTTTCTAATTGTGTGAATACTTCAATTTTACATTTAATGAAAAATGAAATTGTTTCAATATGTTAACCAGACGTCAACCTTAATCAATGCATAAACATTAAGTAAGATAACTCAAATAAGATTATAATTAGCATTATCCAAGAAAATGACATAGAAACTACTATACCGAGCCTATAAAATTTTCCTTTGTGATAATGGTTATTATTAATTTAACAAATTTTCAAAATAGGCTTGTTTTAAAAATTACTAGCAGATTTAGACTAGTTTTGAAACTATTTGCAGAAATAGACTTGTTTTGGCCACCTCAGCGTTGAGGTGGCCAGTACTTCAAAAAAATACGGGAGGAGCACTTGTGAAGTGAGCCCCTTATAAAAATATAAGAGCACATAGTAAGTGTGTGTTGGAAATTTGAGTGAATTATTAAAATATTTGAATAAGTGTATGAGTGGCTCCTTAATGTGAATAGTCCCACATCATGGGATTATATGAAAGAAGCAAGTATTTATACTTGTTTCTAAGAAGCTTTGATGGGGCCTCGGGGCTCCCAATACATGCTTTGTTGTGAGGAGGGAGCCCATGCATCATGACCACCACACACGCGCGCGCGACCGACCGACCGACTCGACCCGGCCCGGCTCGGTTCGGTTCGGTTCGGTATTGGGCTTGGGCTTTGGGCCTTTGCTATGTGGTGTAGACACTTATATTTTTGGTCCAGAAAACACTGCATTTTTCGAACCTGTTTCTTTAAAATTCGGATATTTCTGAACCGACTTTAATATGAAGCGGTAAAAATTTTTGACCAAGTATTTCGCAGATCCTATTTTCCTCCACTGACCAGTATTTTCGAATAACCTAATCCTCGTCTATATATTATCATCAGATCAGACGAGATCCATATAGAAAAAATTCTGCTTTTCTCTTCCTCCGCCATTAAAAATATTCTTAAGAAATTTTCGAGCAGTTAAAAATCAGAAAGTGCAAATCTGCACTGGTTTGTTTGTGCAAAGCAAATCAGTTATTAATTTCGGAGAGGCTGTTTTATCCTAGAGGCGGTGGCGAAAGTACGAACTGGTTTTGCACCACCAGCCAGATCGTCGAATCGTCTTCAAGAAAGCGACAGAGTACGTGACTCAACCATTTGTTTCCCAACAAATTGAAGACGATTGGAAACAATAGCTTCGACAACAAGCATAGATGATGCTGCTCCTTCCTCTGCATTCCAGATTCCATTGGTGACTGCTGCCCCGTTTCGTTTCGAGGGTCTGCACTTCAAATGATGGCATCAGAAAATGGAGTTCTACCTGACGATGAGAAAGGTGGCTACTGCTCTGACCACCGACAAACCACAGCTGCCAGACAAGCCTGACGGAGCTGATGAAGCGCAGATGACATCCTGGACTGAACAATCAAAGCAGTTGCAGAGCTAGACTGGACAGGATTATCTGTGCAAGAATTTTATTCTGAACGGATTGAGCGATGATCTGTATGATTACTACAACTCAGAAGACAAGACAGCGAAGCAGATCTGGGAAGCACTGCAGAAGAAATACGATACAGAGGAGGCAGGGGCGAAGAAGTATGCTGTGAGCCGCTATCTGAAGTACCAGATGACAGACGATAGGTCAGTAGAGATGCAGTCTCATGAGCTGCAGAAAATAGCTCATGAGATCATCTCCGAAGGTATGGTTTTAGATGAACAGTTTCAAATTGCTGTTATTATTGACAAACTGCCCCCAGGTTGGAAAGACTTTAAAAATTTCTTACGGCATAATACTAAGGAATTTTCCTTAGAGAGTTTGATCACTTGCCTTCGCATTGAGGAGGCAGCACGCAAACAGGACCAGAAAGAGGAAGTGTTGTTTGTTTCAAACAACAACACTAAAAAGACCAAACCCGCAGTTCTGAAACCAAATCAGAAGTCTTTCAAGAATCAGAACATACGCAACAAACAGAATGGGAATTCGCAAGGAAACCCAAAAGGACAGCAAAAACCAGCCCAAAAGAATGACTCTGGACAGTTGTTTCTATGTTACAACTGTGGAAAACCAGGTTATATAGCACGAAAGTGTCGGAACAAGCCTAGCTCTGTACCACAGGCTAACTTGACTGAAGAGGAGCCTCTTATGGCTATGATTACTGAGATTCACCTTGTTGGTGGATCAGAGGGTTGGTGGGTAGACACTGGTGCTTCTCGCCATGTCTGCTATGATCGTGCTATGTTCTCCACATACACGGCTGCTGAAGATCAGAAAGTGTTGCTGGGAGATTCTCACACCACTAAAGTTGCAGGGGTTGGAAACGTGGAGATCAAGTTTACCTCTGGAAAGATTGTGATCCTCAAAGATGTTTTGCATACTCCAGAGATGAGGAAGAATCTGGTTTCTGGCTATCTCCTTAATAAGGCAGGGTTTACTCAATTTATTGGGGATGATTTGTATACCATTGTGTATAAGGGAAACTTTGTAGGAAAGGGTTATGCTTGTGAGGGAATGTTCAAATTAAATGTTGAATCTAAAAAAGTGAATAATTCTGCTTATATGTTGTGTGATTTTAATATTTGGCATTCTAGATTATGTCATGTTAATAAGCGAATAATTCATAACATGAGCACTCTAGATATGATACCTAAGATAGCAGAATCTGAATCTGATAAATGTGAATTCTGTACACAAGCAAAAATCACAAAGAAACCTCACAAGTCTGTTGATAGAGAAACTGAACCCTTAGACTTGATTCATTCTGATATATGTGAACTTGATGGTACTTTGACTAGACATGGACATTGCTATTTTATCACTTTTATCGATGATTGTTCTGATTTCACATATGTATATCTTATGAAAAATAAAAGTGATGCTTTTGAAATGTTTAAAACATTCAAAACTGAAATTGAGAATCAAGTAAATAGAAAAATTAAGAGACTTCGTAGTGATAGAGGAACAGAATATGAATCTAATTCAATTCTGGACTTCTATAAATTACACGGTATTGTACATGAGAGAACTGCACCCTATTCACCTGAAATGAACGGTAAAGCTGAAAGAAAAAATAGGACTTTTACCGAATTAGTAGTGGCCATCCTACTAAATTCTGGTGCAGCAAAACATTGGTGGGGGGATATTTTATTGACTGTATGCTATGTTCTGAATAGAATCCCCAAATCTAAGAATAAAATTTCACCTTATGAAATTTTAAAGAATCATAACCCCAATGTCTCGTACTTTAGAACTTGGGGTTATTTAGCATATGTTCGTATTCCAGACCCTAAGAGAATAAAATTGGCAAGTAGAGCATATGAATGTGCATTTGTAGGCTATGCTATTAATAGCAAAGCATACAGATTTTATGATCTAAATGCACATAATATAATTGAATCAAATGATGCCGATTTTTATGAAACTAAATTTCCTTTTAAATTAAGGAATAGTGGGGGCACATCAAGTACGCCTATTAGAACAGAACTTGATAAAAGTTCTGAAGTTGAACCTAGAAGAAGTAAAAGAGCAAGAACCGTAAAAGATTTTGGTTCGGATTTTAGCGCTTTTACTATAGAGGAGGATCCCTCAAACCTCCAAGAGGCCTTATCTTCAATAGATGCCGATTTCTGGCGAGAGGCTATAAATGATGAGATGGATTCTCTTGAATCCAATAAGACTTGGCATTTGACAGATTTACCCCCTGGTTGTAAATCTATAGGCTGTAAATGGGTACTTAAAAAGAAACTAAAACCTGATGGTACTATAGATAAATACAAAGCAAGACTAGTAGCTAAAGGTTTTAAACAAAAAGAAAATATAGACTTCTTCGATACTTTTTCACCTGTAACTAGAATAACATCCATTCGGGAATTAATCTCACTTGCTTCCATTCATAATTTACTAATACACCAAATGGATGTTAAAACTGCCTTTTTGAACGGTGAATTAGACGAAGAAATTTATATGGACCAGCCTGAAGGATTTGTAGTACATGGTCAAGAACATAAAGTATGCAAATTGGGTAAATCATTATATGGTTTAAAACAAGCACCTAAGCAATGACATGAAAAATTTGATAACTTAATCATTTCAAATGGTTTTAAAGTTAATGAAAGTGACAAATGCATTTATTACAAATATGAGAATGACATTTGCACTATTATATGGCTTTATGTAGATGACCTACTCATCTTTGGGTCAAACATTCATGCCATAAACTCAGTCAAATCCTTATTAAGTGCCAATTTTGATATGAAAGATTAGGTGAGGCGAGTGTAATCCTTGGTATCAAAATTACTAGGTCAGAAAAGGGAATTTCTTTGGATCAGTCTCATTACATTGAGAAGATACTAAAGAAATATAATTACTTTGACTGTAAGCCTGCATGTACACCATACGATCCAAGTGTAAAGTTATTTAAGAACACTGGTGAAGGTGTAAGACAGTCTGATTATGCGAGCATCATTGGCAGCCTTCGGTATGCCACTGATTGTACTAGACCCGGCATTGCCTATGTCGTGAGATTATTGTGCAGGTTTACCAGTAGACCTAGTATAGAGCACTGGCATGCTATTGAAATGGTCATGAGATACCTTAAACGAACTATGAACCTTGGATTACATTATGAAAAGTTTCCAGCTGTACTTGAAGGATATTCAGATGCAGACTGGAATACTTTATCATATGATTCTAAAGCGACCAGTGACTATATATTTAACATCGCTGGAGGAGCCGTTTCTTGGAAATCCAAGAAACAAACTATTTTGGCTCAGTCTACTATGGAGTCTGAGATGATAGCACTAGCAACAGCTAGTGAAGAAGCAGAGTATTTGAGAAATCTGCTAGCTGAGATTCCCTTATGGGAAAAACCGATACCGGCTGTGCTGATACATTGCGATAGTACCGCGGCTATTGCAAAAGTTCAGAACCGTTATTATAATGGTAAGAGACGACAAATACGTCGTAAGCATAGCACGGTTAGAGAGCTACTTTCTACAGGTACCGTTAGAGTAGATTACGTACGTAGTGAAGAAAATTTGGCAGATCCTTTGACGAAAGGACTGTCAAGAGAGAAAGTCCATAATTCTTCTAAAAGAATGGGACTATTGCCCTTAGATTGTTGAGTCACACACAATGGTAACCCGATCTAAATGACTGGAGATCCCAAGAAATAGGTTCAATGGGTAAAAACAAGTTGTGTAGTGATAGAAGTTGAACATGCTATTTAACAAACTAAGAAGCATGTATTCCTGAAGTGATAGAGGATGAGTTAATAGAAACTCTTAATGAGATCTATACTCTATTTGGAGTGGAGTACCTACCTTCAGGAGTACTCTTGATAGACTCACCTATGTGAATGTGGAAATGAGGCCGTTTCCTATGGAGTTTTGGGCAAAACTTCTAGAGCGTTCACTAAACTGGGATAGACGTGCATGGCCATAAACGCACGGGCTTATTTGATTGCACTATAGAAAAGATTGTGTGTGGTTTGATGTCAGGAATAGAGTTCAAGACCACGTGTCACTCTAGTAAAAACTGAATCTTACTCACTATGCAAAGGTTCAAGTCGGATGACACCTTTGTTTATGCACAGTCTTATGTTTTTTAGAACTGCTCGATAATATTTTAAAATTTCAAGTGGGGGATTGTTGGAAATTTGTGTGAATTATTAAAATATTTGAATAAGTGTATGAGTGGCTCCTTAATGTGAATAGTCCCACATCATGGGATTATATGAAAGAAGCAAATATTTATACTTGTTTCTAAGAAGCTTTGATGGGGCCTTGGGGCTCCCAATACATGCTTTGTTGTGAGGAGGGAGCCCATGCATCATGACCACCACACACGCGCGCACGACCGACCGACCGACTCGACCCGGACCGACTCGGCTCGGTTCGGTATTGGGCTTGGGCTTTGGGCCTTGGCTATGTGGTGTAGACACTTATATTTTTGGTCCAGAAAACACTGCATTTTTCGACTCTGTTTTTTTAAAATCCGGATATTTCTGAACCGACTTTAATATGAAGCGGTAAAAATTGTTGACCAAGTATTTCGCACATCCTATTTTCCTCCACTGACCAGTATTTTCGAATAATCTAATCCTCGTCTATATATTATCATCAGATCAGACGAGATCCATATAGAAAAAATTCTGCTTTTCTCTTCCTCCGCCATTAAAAATATTCTTAAGAAATTTCCGAACAGTTAAAAATCAGAAAGTGCAAATCTGCACTGGTTTGTTTGTGCAAAACAAATCAGTTATTAATTTCGGAGAGGCTGTTTTATCCTAGAGGCGGCGGCGAAAGTACGAACTGCTTTTACACCACCGGCCAGATCGACGAATCGTCTTCAAGAAAGCGACAGAGTACGTGACTCAGCCATTTGTTTCCCAACAGTGTGCCCTTTCAAAAATACATGGGTGTACTTCACAAGTGCGCCAATGAAATTTTAAACACGCGCTGATGTACTTTCTTCTCCACTTCCCATGAAATATACAAAACATGAAACAATGATCACATTGGAAACGTGCAATGGCCATTGAGCAAAATAAACACTTACGAAATATACAGTTTGCATGAATCTTAAAAAGAAACGAATGGTTTTGGAATGGAAACAGGGCTTGGACGTATGCATGAATCTTAAAATTGAAATTGAAAAGGATGCATGCGTAGCATGCATAAAATGGAATTTGGAAATGTTGTACATATATGTGTCTGTTGGAAATATCATCCTTTCTAGCTTCCTGCGAAACGTTACAGACTGGGTTTGCGCTGCACCTGAATAGGGACACATCGAACTCTAATAGTTTTGTTTCAAAAATGAAATGCGCAAGTCTTTTTATAACTTTGTCGCGAACCGAGCTCTGAAACCGACAACTGAATATACTACGTTAGTCAGTGCGACGAGACGGACACAACAGTATACAGTTTCAAAAACTGATTATAGACCTCTTTTAAATGAAAAATGACACGAGAAAACAATTAAATGAAGGTCAAAACGTCTGATTTCCGCAAAACGAATTGCAGATTAAAGGATAGAACGAGCTAGAAAACTTTTAGAGGCCACATATCCATCAAACCCATTGTTGGTTAAATGGGTCAAGCTTGATCCAAACACCGTACTTTGACCCCCTTCTGGAATCGAGTTGGTTGACTTTAAAGATCCTTATCCCATTTGGTGAATGTGTGCATGCATGTCTATATCTTTGTATCATCGGTATCTTTCCTGACCCTATATGTGCAACATTGGGCATTCCAATAGGTGCAATTCAACGTATAAGGTAGCAGTGGGTTCCAAGAATGACTCATTACAACACACAAGCATTGTTCTTGTGTACGGAACCAAGGATTTTAAGAATTTCACTCTGTACCCAAAAGTTCTTCACTCAGTGGACCGAGTTAGCGTTATTGAGTGCGTTGAGGTCTACCCATTTGCTACAGTAGGCCCATTCATACAAGATGGTATTGATATTTTTGATGTAGAACGTGTACTCCATAGATCCGCTGTGAAACATGTGCTTAAAGGAAGCTTGAATTATGTGTGGCATGATTACTATGCCATTGGAACCTTAGATTCAGTAACTAATACTTGGTCCCCGGATGATGCTACTGTTGATGTTGGCTTAGGACTAAGGTATTATTCAACAACAACTATGTGTTTCATTCATACGTATTGTGTTTTTTGGTTGAATCATTCATACGTATTGTGTTTTTTGGTTGAAATTTTCATGTGCTGAATCAGTACTTCTTATACGAAATAGGTTTAACTGGGGTAATTTTTATGCTGCAAGAACATTTTATGATCAGGTGAAGAAGAGGAGAGTCATGTGGGGGTTGCTGCAAGAACCTTTTATGAACTTATTTATTCTATTAATTTCATGGGCGCACTTGTGAAGTTCGCCCATGTATTTTTGATATATTTTATAAGAGGCGCACTTCCAAAATGTGATCTCCTGTATTTTTTAAGTACTGACCACCTCAGCGCTAAGGTGGTCAAAACAAACCTATTTTTGCAAATATTTTCAAAACTAGCCTAAATATACTATTAGTTTTAAAAACAAGCATATTTTGAAAATTTGTCCTTATTAATGTGACAACAAAATAAGCTGAAAACAGAATAGACATAATTAAATAAAAAATTAAGTAGGAATTAGTTACATTTTTATCATAAGATTACTAGTATAGGTATACGGTTCAGTTCGGTTTAATATGGTCGGATCAATAATTCAAACCGCAACCTTATCGTTTCGTTGCGGGTCTGTTCGGTTTAGGGTATTTGCTTTAAAGAGGATGTTGTCCGATTTTCCACACCGTTTTTGCGGTTCAGTCTGAATAGTTTCTGTATTGCGACGCGCTTTATATCCACCCTTATCTATGGTGTCAAGTGAAACAGAAGAACTGGGTTGCTTCGAGTTAAAAAAACAGGGCAAACCCCAGCAAGTCCTTCAAACCCAAATTTTTTGGTTTTGCAAGATAGTGACATAAACCCATTAAAACTAGTTCGAAAATGGTTTATAAAAGTGGAGCGAAGCGAACTGGTTCAATCTAGAAGTGAATCAAAGAGAGTTGGTTTCAAAGACATTTAGAAAAAGCGGCTTCCCCAATTGGAAGGGAGATAACTTCGCATTGATGCCTTTGCATGGTCCCTAGTCAAAGCATCTATTCTAATTCCTTGATATCATTTTCTTCTTCATAGAATGGCAAAACGAAGCAAAATGAAGTTGAAAACTAAGTAAATTGAAGTTGAAAACGAAGCAAAATGAAGTTGAAAGCGAAGCGAAGTGAAGCACTATTTCATCATGTGGTTGAGCCATTATTTTAAATCTCTATTTAAAGTAATGTTTTTCACCAACCCCTTATTATTTGGCAAATTTTAGTTGGCATATAAAATTTCCTCTTAAATTTGTTTCATTTTGAGAATTAAACTATTCAAAACATAAACAAACCCTTTAATTATATTGATTTAATTAATTATTTTTGTTAGCTTCTCTAGCTTAAAATGTACATATTAAATCATAAAAGTATGCGAAAATCCCCAAAAATCATGATAATCCCTTTACATATATAATTCATATATATATATATATATATATATATATATATATATATATATATATATATCAACATATAATAATTTCAAATTTAAAAACATTGTTTAATTACTATAAATAACAAGTGCGAACACTACTACGCACACGGGTTTCGCGATA
The DNA here is from genome assembly GCA_030737875.1 of Allium sativum. Classification (NCBI taxonomy): domain Eukaryota; kingdom Viridiplantae; phylum Streptophyta; class Magnoliopsida; order Asparagales; family Amaryllidaceae; genus Allium; species Allium sativum. Next base: position 564,948,366 of record CM060920.1, on the reverse strand, counting down.
TGGTTTTTACAATTCATTTTTTGAATTTTAAGTTATATGAAATTGAAAACACATGTTTATGGGTCATAAGTCTTTTGATTATCTTTTTCTTGAACACAACCGATAAAGGTTTTTGATAAATTTGCTAGAAAAATCTAAAATCATAGATAGAAAATCAATGTTTTAAGGCCAGTAGTTTTATATAATGATCAATAACATCAAAAATCAATTGTTTCTAATTTGATAAATATTACCTAACCTAAGCATATACACTTACTTATTTTCAAATGTAAGCGATATAAGTCTAATATAATATGGTTTAAAGATAGTATTATAAACCTACAATAGAGAAATTATAGTCAAATTGAAACAATGTTAGAATTAATTTTAAATAAATTGCATCCATCTGTTGCATTGTTACTAATTTTGACATTATGCATAATAATCATATTCAAGAAAATTTTATAGTATATTCTATGCAGTTACAACCCCGTTAAAGTCCAACGGGTCCCACCTACGATGCATAATTCTCTTGGACCGCGATGCTTTTTGAATTTAGCCCCACCAAACAAGAGATATGCGTTAAGCACTATTGTTTCTATAATAAGACAATAAAATCTACGGTATATGCATATTTATAAAACCATTTAATTTTCAGCAAGAAAGATGAAATTAAGCCTCAAATTTGACATTAGAACTACGAAATATAACAAAAGCTACAGATTATCATCATACTAACTAATAATAATAATATGGTAGCCAACCCTATTCATCAAAAATGACCAAACGAATAGTATAAGTTTTTGGTGGAGGCTGTTAGATTATTTTTTCATTAAAACTGCAATAGTGAAAGCATGGTGTTGGAAAATAATCACTTCATAATATTAGTATAGCCCACGGGAGGGACAATGTTATAAAAAAATGAGATGGAAATGGAAAAATAGGTAGATGATAATGCCTTCATATACATAAATAATAATGAAATAAGGAATGCATGATTGTTGTATATGGAAATAAGAATACAAAATCTAATTATATAACACAAAAGAGATATATAACATTCAGAAATTTATGATATAATTATGTATACTAGACATTAATGGTATTTTTAATATTAAGTAAATAAGTTCATGTGTAGCACAGTACAAAAAATTTATATCAAAAAATGTTTACAAAACAATTATTTAAAATCGAACTTCTAACCAATTTTCAAATTTCCATACTCCATTTTCTATAAAAAAAAATATTATTTAAAAACTCTTTTACTTCATATATAATGTTCTTACTATGTTAATTTTTTATATATATAATTATATATGCTAAAATTAGGAAAGAGTGGATATTATAGAAGTGGAGTTGATATTTATGTAATAGTGAACCAATTATTCAATATAAAGTAACGAACTTAAAATAATATAAAATCATACCAAACAAAAAAAAATTAAGTGACAGTCAACAACTATATAAAACATGGGAATAAACCAAAGTTTTAATTAATGAAGAGAATATATCCATAATCTTACAAATAGAAAATCAAACCTTAGAACATGAAGAAGAAATTAAAACAAAAACTACTAAATGAACATCAAATTAATTAAAAATAAAATTAACATCAAATTAATTAAAACTAAAATAAAGATCTAGCCTTTTAATAAAGTTCAATTGAACTAGTTAGTTTTTTCAGAAAACTTCATATTAATTTTCCTTAAAAGCAGCAAAATTGAAAATAATTTTAGGAATACAATCGACGTTATGTATATCAAAATCAATTTCTTGTTGAATATTAAATGTTGAATACAAAGCAAAAAAATATTAACCAATTCAATCAATTTATTCAAATAAATAATTAAAGGAATCACCTAAAAATCATTTGGATTTTTTTAACGTATATTTAGGTTGGGATAAGAAATTTTTTTACTGTAGCATGCATACAAAAACGGAAAGAAAGAAACATATTATGAGCAAATGAAATGTAAGTGAAATAATTAAAGAATGACAAATGTGCACATTGATATTTCTTTTAAAATGTGTAATAGGAAGATAATCTATAAAAATAATAGTGAGTCCGTTAGAATTATATTAAGAAATAACCGCAATAAGCCAAAGTAATGATAAACTTAAGACTACTAAACTATCGTTGTATATGGCAATACATGAGATTTTTGACAAATCTGAAACTGATAGGTTTTTATATAAATATTGATTTTTCATACAATATAATATATAGATTTCTAATTTGAATTAGGTTGGAATTATAATTCTTTTTAACTGTAGCATGCATAGAAAAGGAAAAGGCAATATTATGAGAAATTGAAATGGAAGTGATAGAATTAAAAATTGACAAACGTGCACATTGATATTTCATTTAAAAGAAATGATTTATTAGGAGCAAATGAAATGGAAGTGAAATAATTAAAAAAAAACAAATGTGCAAATTTATATTTCTTTTAAAATGTGTAATAAAAAGATAATCTATAAAGCATTAATGAGTCCATCATAATTCTTTTAAGAAATAGCCGCAATAGGAAAAAGTAATGACAAATTTAAGACTACTAAACTACAGTGATACATGATAACGCGTGAGATTTTGGAAAAAAATAGGAACTAAAGATCTTTAGATGAATATTAATCTTTCATACAATATAATAGATAAATTTCTAATTTTATTTAGGTTGGGATTATTATTACTTTAACCTTAGCATTCACGGAAAAGTGAAAAAGACAATATTGTGAGAAAATGAAATGGAAGTGGTAGAATCAAAAAATGATAAATGTACGCATTGATATTTCTTTTATATGTATAATAGAAAGATAATCTAAAAAACAGTATTTAGTCTGTTAGAATTCTTCTAAGAAATAACTACAATAAGCTAAAGTAGTGACAAATTTAAAACAATTAAACTACGTGACACATGGCAGCATGTGAAATTTTTGAGAAAATTGGAACCGAAAGGTCTTCATATGAATATTGAGCTTTCATATAATATAATGGATTAAAATCCAAATTGAAAACATTTTCTATCTTAGAAAATTCACTAACTATTCTTACTTGCTTTGGAAATTATGAAATTTGAAATCCACTTTCGAAGTAATGTTCCCCACACAATATCAAGTTTAGGTCATATGAATGGCATATACTGGGATTTCGAATCAAAACATACATGATAACTTCATGGATGACTTACTTAAATCACCAACAAACATGTGTGTGGCACAGTGGAAAGACGTTCTCATGCCTGGCAAGAGGTCAAGAGTTCGAGGAACAACTTTATTGATTGTAGTTGTAGTACAAGTTTTAGTACGTAGTTGTAGTACTTGGATATAATGTGCCTCTTCTCATATTATAGGCACATCAAACTAATTATTTATTATTAGAATATTCTAGATACAACACTCTAGATAAAACAAGAAATACTAATATAATAATACATAAAGCAATTTGTTAATTTCTTGAGAATTCTAGAAATTTGTATTATCTTCATACTTTAGAATTCTCTAGAAATTTGCAGCACCTTCAACACTCCTCCTTGATGCAAATTTCGGATACTCCAAGCATAGTTCTAAGTTGCTCCAAATCTTGCTCTTGGCATTTGTGAAGATGTCTGCAACTTGAACTTTTGTCCTACAGTACTTGTGCTCTTTCATGTTGTTATCCAATCTTTATATTTTACATGTTTCGGTAGAAATAGAGATATTATCGGGATTTTCTTTTTTGTTCTCTTCTTTTGTGGGGACATCAACTTACTATGCAACGCATGCCTATGCACTGTACATTTTATAGCTATACCTGGTGCGTATGTGAAATAGGTAGAGCTATGCATCAGTGATCTTACTATGTCTTCCCAATTTCTTTTTTCTTTTTTCCAAGCATCCATTGTATTCCATGACGTTGTATTGTGTTTTGCACCAATTGAGAGACTTATTTCCTCCGTTACAGTTTTAGGACTGTCCTGTCCAGTTTTGAAATCAATTTCTTCTTTGATCTCTATTGTTGTCTCATGAACATAACCTGCAATATTCTTCATTATAGTCACTTGCATTTCTTCAGCTATTACTTTTCCTTTAGCAAGTGCTTCTTCTTCTTCGTTGTTTTGCACTGCTCTTTTTTCAACAGGATCATAACTTTTGCAAGTGTACTTTCATCTTTATCGAATTTCTTCTCCTCTTCTACTCCCAACTTTTCAGCTTCAATATCAGTCTCTAGTTCACTATTCTTCTTGTTTTCTTCTATTATAGTTGTGTCATTCTTTCCATATATTTCTTTCAATAGATTCCATGACTCTTTTGTAGTATATTATCCAGTAATATGATTCTATGCTACTTCGTCGACGTTTTGACTCATCACAACACGAGCTTGAAGATCTTTCCATCTCAAACTTATAAATGATTTTTTTCCTCCTTTGTCATATTTTTAATATCTTTTGGCCATTCATAGCTACTTTCAACGATCTCCCATAATCCTTTAGAGATCAATTCTTCTTTCTTTTTGTTACTCCAGTCTTCAAAGTTTTCTTTTGTGAGAACAAACGACGACAAAAAAAGTAGAAATGCCACAACTTATAATTGTTGGAATTTTTATTTTTATTTTGGCCCAATATGCGAACGAACGAAGCTTTGATACCACTTGTTAGTATTATTGTAGTGGAAAATAGTTGAATAGTTGAAATAGTGGAAGTAAAGTTTTAATAACGCAACAATTTTATTGCTTGTAGTTGTAGTTCAAGTTTTAATACATAGTTGTAGTACTTGTTTTAGTACTTGGATATAATGTGCCTCTTCTCATATTTATAGGCACATCTAACTAATTATTTATTATTAGAATATATAGATACAACACTCTAAATAAAACAAGAAATACTTATATAATAATACATAAAGCAATTTGTTAATTTCTTGATAATTCTAGAAATTTGTATTATCTTCATACTATAGAATTCTCTAGGAATTTGCAGCACCTTCAACAATTACTTAGAACCACGGCAACATAACACTCAAATAAGCAAATATCATTATTTACCTTATTTTGAGAAGAGAAAAATGAGATTTAAGTTGATCTGATTTCCTCTTCTAGCTTTTCGTCCTAGGGTGGCCAACCCTACTAGTTATATTTTGGTTATGTGAAATGAAAGTGATGAGAATTGAGAGGTAGTAAGGGTTAAAAGTGTTAGGAAATGGCATTTTTCCACCCCTCCATGCTTCTTATTAATCCCGGATTTATTTCTTTTAATATATCCCATTATATTGTTTATTCAGGCTTGGCCTAATTACTAATCAAATCTCATTCTTCCCATCATCACAAATTATCTTATTTAAATTATCTAGTTAAATATCCTAATAATGTGACCATAAAATTACGAATGTTACATACTTCTCTCCTTAAAGGATTTCATCATTGAAATTACGATAAGTTAAAATATACCATCAAACAAATGAGGGTAAGTAGTCCTAATTTTGGCCTTAGTTTCTCAAGTATATTCTCTATAATTGTCACTATATTGGACTTTCACTAATTCGATTGTCTTATTTCTTAACTTCGATCATCTTTGTTGACAATCCTGACTGGATGTCTAAAAATAGTCATATCTAGCACAACTGCTAAATCTTCCAATACTTTTGGATCCATAATAGTCTCCTGATCCTGAATACACCTTCTAAGATGAGAAACATGAAAACCGTTGTGGATCCCAACTAATCTGCTTGATAAGTCTATCATGTAATCGAGCTTTCTGATTTTCTCAATAATAGAAAAATGGTCTAACAAACCTTGGTGCTAACTTCACCAATGTTCCAAATCAGACTACACCTTTCATTAGTGATACTTTGACAAAAATTTGATTCCCAATTGAGAACTCTAAGTCTTTCTGTCGTTTATTTGCACAAATTTTATCACTGGACTAAACCTCTCTCATTCTATCCTAAATTAACCTAATCTTTTCCATGGCTTCTCTTACTAAATCTGCACCAAGGATGACTCTAGATCTGATCTCCAACCAACAATCAAATGATTTGGATACTTTTGTACAATGCTTCAAACATAATCATTCCTATACTAGTCCGATAACTTTTATTATAGGAAAATTCAATAAGTAGGTAATCTTTCCATGAACCCCCAAAATATAGCATATAAACTCTTAATAAATCTTCCAAGATTTTGTTAGCTCTTTTCGTTTGCACATCTATCCAAGGATGATGGGCGGGACTCATCCTAGCTTGGTACCTAGAACTTTTTGGCAACTCTTCCAAAATTCGATAGTGAATAAAGCATTTTTATCACTAACTATACTATCATAAATTCCATGTAATATGACTATATTATTTATGGATAGCCTAGCCAATACAAATGTTGTGTTGGTTGATTTAATAAGAATGAAATGAGCACTCTTGAATAATCTATCCACTACGACCTATAAAATATAATTTTCCCGGTTTAACCTTGTCAACCCGTTGGTATAATCTATGGATATCAAACCTTAATTCCAAATGGGAATATCTAAAGGTTAAAGTAATTAACTTGGTTTTTATGCTAGGTTTTCAGTTATTGAGAAATTAAATAGTATCTAAAACACCCCACCTCCGTTAAGGTAACTCACAAAGGGAATGCCTTAACTTTGGTGGAGGGATATAGGTACAAGACACAGAAAATTTTACAAGATAGATAAATTTAAGAAGCAAAATTCAAATATTTATTGCATACGTAGCTTAATACAAAAGCATTACATCAAATTGTCTCAAAATAACTTCAAAACATTACACCATAATTTCTGTTTTGATTATTTAATAAAGAAGCATAAACCAAAAATAAAAATGCATAAATCCCCAAGGATAATGTCCAAGAGCCGTAGCCAAGGTGGGAGAGAGTCCAAATCATACATTTACTTTCTTAAAGCTTGCAAAGAGTCTGACTAAGCTGCAGTATTCCCTCCCTATGGACCTGGGGGGAGGGGGAAGAGGGGGGAACGACAGAAAAGAGGACGAAAGAAAACGGGTCAGATAAAAAGTCTGGTAAGTTCAGTGATTACTAGTATTTAAATAAGGAAAGGGATCATGATAGTGATAACAGAACACATGACAATACCCTAATATAAGATAAGAGGAACATGCGATCGCACTCATTTCTATAGTCTCTGCACCTACTTAAGCATTGGTTCAACCAGCCCCATGTGTTTATAACAAACGATCCCCTTAATGATCGGCTCCTACTCGCATGCATTCATGTCTTGTGTCATTCGGCCCCGCTTGACTGTAGCTACCTGTGCTGGTCCCACCATGGGGTGTATCAGTCACTCTGGTGGCAACCCGACACGATTCAAGATGCACAATGTATACTACTGATGCCCAGTGCCTGCGTTTTCCACTACGGAGTACGTGCACGCTCATACTCCATCGGAACCTACACTGGCCCACCAACCGCCGACGTTTTGACCGCTTATAATTTAGCCCAGTAATCGTGCCCCACCTTGCCTAGTTCCGGGGTACCATGATACATCTATATGGGTTACTGCTGAAATGGGTCCCCGTTACTAGGGTTTTCTAATCAACATGTTTATTTGGTTAAGTGTCCAAGTTTACCTAATCCCACCCATTCATTTATTTAACATGTTGAATCGGTTAAGTGTTTCCCTAATTGACTTAACCCTACCAATCCTGACTTAGCTTTAATTTATTAAAGCACCAACCACTCACATTAGACAGATCTTGTTGTGGTCACTGGATGTGCCGGTCGGTTCCGGGCAGATTTACACCACAACTAAGTCTAACCTCGGGTTCTTTTTGGGCTTGATGCACTAACCACCCACATTAGACAGGTCTTGTTGTGGTCACTAGATATGCCAGTCGGTTCCGGGCAGATTTACACCACAACTCTGTCTAACCTCGGGTTAGGCATATTCGTCTTTTCTAAATTCACATTTATATATATATATATACATACATATTTCTAATTTCTTTATGTAGATTAAATTTAATTTAATCATGCCATAATTACCCTTTGATTATGCTCACCATAAATGGTATATCAAATATAACATTTAATGAAAAAATCTACGCCATGAATTTTCATATTTCCTATCGCTACCCCCGTGGAACGTACGCATGAATCACATAAAATGTTGGGCTAGTAAATTAGCCCAACCCATAAACAAGAAAAGGGGTAATAAACAAGGGACATGAAATAAACATAAAATAGCATACATTTCAACTTGTCATGTGTAACTTGGCATAAAGGTATCATTAACTTTAATTAAATGGGTAAAGGTGAACTTGTGACTAAGTTGGGTCTAATTGTCATGTAAACTTGACAAAGGTCTAGCATGGAGGTTTAACATATAATCACAGTTTCAACCCACAACTTAGCATATTAACTTATGTATGTCAAAACATAAGAAAGCTACTATAATCATTTTTAAATTGCAACTTAGCATGATAACTAATGTGTGTTAAACATAAGAGGGCTATAATGAACATATTCTAATCACAATTTTAGCATGATACTTATGTGTTAAAAACATAAGAGGACTACAAATCCAAATTTTACAACATAATTAGATTCAACCTAACATGAATATACATAAGTGTTGATCTAACATATAAGCATATGTTTTAGATCATAAACTTGCAAATAACCACCAATTTATAACATGACATGTTTTACCATTTAATTGGCAAAATAAATCCATTAACCAGTCATAATAGATTCCAATAACATACAATATGTTCATCACCACAAGCATATAGACATGATTAATATACAATATGTTCATCACCACAAGCATGTAGACATGATTAATATACAACATGTTCATCGCCACAAGCATATAGACATGATTATTTACAACGATACTTTAAGATAAACGAGAACCAAATCTTATACATAAGCATCATTCTATATCCAAACTACAACATGTCATGATTCAATTGAAGAATGTTTAAATCTGCGTAATAACCAACTTACAAACTAAAAAGGAATTCTTGCGTTCTAAAATCTGAATTCTAAAATTGGTAAGCTCGCCTTTGATGTAGATCATTCAATTTGATAATCTTTTAATTTGATTTTTGATTCAAGTTCTTATCTTGTCTTTGAATTAGTGACGGCTACTCCAAGTTCTCAACTGACACATGATAGTTCTAGGATTATTTTTGTGTGATTTTTAGGTTTGAGCATTGGGTTGTTTATATAGAATTTCAATTCAATTTGAGCCGTCAGATGATCCTAGGGTTAACCACAACCATCCAGTGAAGATAGGGTGACACCTCAGCCCAAGTGACTCAGCACTGAGTCACAAAATTGTCACCTTTCAGATCTTCCCGGGATGGGGGGGGGGCAGGTCGACCCCCAGGTCGACCTGTAGGGGGAGGTCGACACTAGGGTCGACCCCCTGGTCGACTTGGGTCCCGGGAGGGAATTTTCCCACCCAGCCCGCTTCTGACTTCTGATTTGAATTTGAATTTGTTTTTGAGCTATTTGAATTTATTTGAATTTTCTGGAAACTTCCGACAGCCATAACTTCTTCATACGAAGTCCAATTTACGCAAACTCGGACTCTATCTCAACCAGAATTCCGAGACGAACACAATGGTTCTCACATTTTAAATTAAGTATTCTAGGATTCTTTATTATAACGTTAATAGAAAATACGGGGTGTTACATTCTCCCCTCCTTTTAGGATTTCATCCCCGAAATCTTCAAGTCGAGAAGAACTTATATCCTACCATCCAATCACCTATCTACTCAACCATCAAACACAGGCGTCCATTTTCCTTAAAATATTTCTAATGCTTCATGATTATATGCATTATGTGTGTACATGTATTTATCTAATGAAAAATCAGGCGGTCTACTGATTCAGTTGACCACCTTAATGCAAATTATGTCAGTGCCATGAGTCCATTATGAACACAATTTTTCCTACTCAAAATTTCTTACATGAGTGCACAATCATTCATACAAATGCATCGTCCATTTAATAACACATCAAGTTTTAATCCATAAACCAATACATATATGCATATGCAATATGGAAGTGACTGAGCCAATCTAATACCTAATGTGTGTGTATATGCATCCACTAGAAACCACTTGCAACCATCAATCATAACATGTTTCAATTACATGTTTACATCCAAATGGGTTCCTACCTAAGGATAAAGGATAGGATAGAGGAGATATACCCTAAAAGATAGATACGAGCATAAACTTGAGGAAAAAGAGATTAAAGACGTACCCTCAAAAAGAAAAGGGTAGGTTGCGCGTATTCTGTCCTCAGTTTCCCAAGTCGCGTCTTCCTCGGTGTTGCTCCATTGAACTTTGACGAGCTTAACTTCACGGTTGCGTAGCTTTTTGACTTATGTTCCCAAGATATGGGTTGGAACTCTCCTCACAGTTGCTTTCGTTCAACTTCAACTTCCTCTAGCATACTTGGTTCTACCACTTCCGTAGACTCGTGTAAGCACTTCCGCAGGTGAGAGACATGAAAGACATTATGAACCCCGACCAATCTTTTGGCCAGCTGTACCCTATAATCCATCATCCCAATCTTCTCGATGACAGGGAACGACCCTACAAATCTTGGTACTAACTTTCCTGCGGATCCAAAGCGAACGACGTTCCTCAAAGGAGATACTTTAAGGAACACCTTGTCTCCAACTTCGAACTCAAGGTCCGTTCTTCTTTTGTCTGCGTAGGACTTCTGTCTATCTTGGGCAGTCTTCATTCTTCTTCGTATCAAGTCCACTTTCTCTAAAGTTTCCCTAATCATGTCTGGTCCAAGTATGAGCTTGTCTGTGGACTCCCACTAGCAAGTTGGTGACCTGCACGTCTTCCATATAAAGCTTCGAAAGGCGCCATGCCTATGTTGGCTTGGTAGCTATTGTTGTAAGCGAATTACACCAAAGGTAGATGATCCTCCCATGTACCTCCGAAGTTAATAATGCATAATCTTAAGAGGTCTTCTAATACTCTGTTGACTCTTTCCGTTTGGCCATCAGTTTGAGGGTGATAGGCCGTGCTTAAGCATAACTATGTGCCTACAGCCTCTTGTAAACTCTTCCAAAAATCGCTCGTGAAGATAGGGTCTCGATCACTCACTATGCTGGAGGGTATCCCATGGAGTCGAACTATCTCCTTAAGATATATGGATGCTAGAGATGAGGCAGTCCTTCTACTCTTGACGGGTATAAATTTCGCGCTTTTTGTGAGCCTGTCCACTATTACCCAAATGCTGGTATTGCCCCTTCTTGACCTAGGCAACCCATCTATAAAGTCCATCAAGACGCTATCCCATTTCCACTGTGGGACCTCTAGAGGATGGAGTAGACCACCAGGCTTCTTCTGCTCCGCCTTGACTTGTTGGCATATTAAACACTTAGAAACAAATTCAGCTACGTCTTGCTTCATGCCATTCCAAAAGAAAACTCTTTTGATGTCTTTATACATCTTGTCTCCGCCTGGGTGTATGGTCAGCTTGGAATGGTGTGCCTCTTCTAGAACCGCCTTTACCAAATCCCTTACTTGTGGGACACATAGCCTTCCTTCTCGTCTCAACCAGCCCTTGGCATCAATGGAGTATCTATTGAGGTGATTGGAAGTCTCACCCCTAATTAACTTGTCTATCACATCGGTTAGCTGAGGGTCTTCTCTTTGCGCGGCTTCGATTGAGTCTAATAGAATTGGCTGCACTTCTAGCGTTGCTAGCAAGCCAGGTACAAAGTCAGAGGAGGGTCTGAAATTAAAGCTTGCTATGAACTCCAAGCTTTTCCTTTCCACAAAGAGAGGGCTTAAGGGTAGCTTCTTTCTACCTAAGGCGTCTGCTACTGCATTGCCCTTGCCAGGAGTGTAGGAAATCTCAAAATCGAACGAGGCAAGAAACTCCATCCATCTTTGCTGCCTCAAATTGAGATATTTCTACGAGAAAAAGTATTTCAATGATTTATGGTCAGTATACAGTTCAAATTTCTCACCTAGGAGATAATGGCGCCAAGACTTAAGTGAAAAAATGATGGCTACCAACTCTAAGTCGTGGGTTGGGTAGTTTTTCTCGTGTACTTTCAACTGTCTTCCACCATAAGCCACTACCTTCCCTCTTCCACCATAAGCTACTACCTTCCCTTCTTGCATCAGAACAGTGCCTAGTCCCATTCCGCAAGCATCTGTGTATACTGTAAACATCTTGCTTCCATCAGGCAATGTCAGAACTGGGGTTGTTGTCAGAGCCCTTTTCAAACGTTGGAAAGCAATATCGCAATCCAAATCCCAATTGAAAGCTATCTTTTTCTTTGTCAATCTTGTCAGTGGAGCTGAGATTTTTGCAAAATCTTTGATAAACTTTCGATAAGAGCCTGCTAGCCCGAGAATGCTTCGGACTTCGGTTGCGTTTCGAGGAACCTTCCAATCTTGCACAGCAACCACTTTCGCGGGGTCCACAGCTATCCCCTCTTTGGACACCATATGTCCAAGGAACCTGACTTCTTCTCTCCAGAAATGGCATTTGGAGAATTTCGACTTCAACTGATGTTCACGGAGAGTATCCATGACTTCTTTTAGATGTTGAGCATGCTCTTCCTCATTCTTTGAGAAGATCAAAATATCGTCTATGAAGACCACCACAAACTTATTGAGGAACTCTCGGAACACCCTGCTCATTAAATCAACGAAGTAAGCGGGTGATTTGTCAAGCCGAAGGGCATGACAAGCCATTCGAAGAAACCATCTGGTGTTCTGAACGCGGTCTTATCAATGCTGTCTTCGGCCACCCTTAGCTGATGAAACCCGGTAGCCAAATCTAATTAGGAGAAAACCGATGCACCTACAAGCTGATCAAACAAATCATCTATTCTCGGGAGTGGGTGCCTATTCCTCTTAGTCAGCTTGTTTAGCTCCCTATAATCAACACACAGGCGAAGCGAACCGTCCGCTTTAGTTGCGAACACTACTGGAGCACCCCATTCAGAAATACTCCGCCTTATAAACCCCTTCTCAAGCAATTCTTTAACTTGCTTGCTGAGTTATTTCCTCTCCCTCGGAGCCATGTGTCTAACGGGTAAAGCAACGGGTTTTGCGTTGTCCACGAGGTATATGTGGCAATCTATCTCCCGCTTCGGAGGTAAGCCCTTTACCTCTTCAAACACATCCGAGTATTCTCGGACTACCCATACAGACTGCATGTTCTCAACAGATGCATCAAAAGGTTCTAGATAACTAAGCATAACGGAGTTCATGGGATTACAAGAAATTTCGAGAGTGTTACCGAGGCGAGTCATGAGTCTAACCACTCTCTTTTCACAATCGAGGACGACACCGTTACTGGATAGCCAGTCCATGCCTAGAATCAACCCATAACCCGTGAAGCCCAAAACAAAGGCATTACATCTAAACCCAACGTTTAGTATAGATATTTTCAAATCCAAACAAATCATTGACAAATAAGATGAGCCCCTAATTGAATTTGAAACAACCAAGGGATCCTCTACTGTACTGGTGTCTAGGTGCAGAGATTCCACTAAAGAAGTAGATATAAAAGAGTGCGATGTGCCAGAATCAAATAGTGTACGTACAGGATGATCAAAAATATAGACTAAACTTTCGATAGAAATATTTCTACCTCGTTCTTGCGGAGGTGCCGTGAGAGCGTGAACTTGTCCTCCAGAAGAAGGTCCAGCTCCCTGCCCTTGCTTCCTTGGGCAAGCCCTAGCCATGTGTCCTGTCTCACCACAGTGGAAACAGCCACCCATCTTCCTTTTCTTCTTCTTGCAGTCTTTGATCGGATGTCCGGGAATGCCACAGAAATTACACTTTCTCTTTTGACGGGGTTTGTTGTTCTTCCCGCCTTTCTTTGAATTAGCCTTCTTGTTCTGCGACCCCTCCCCCTTCTTTTCTTGAGGCACTTCTTCTTTTGCCTCTTTCTTGCCCTTGTCTTCCTCATGTAAGAGTGCCATGTCCACCAACCTCTCGAATGTAGACCCCATAGGTATATGGGTCATAGCCAAGCTGTGAAGTGGCTCATTCAATCCCTTGACAAAATGGAGAGCCTTCTTATGAGGAGTATTCACTAAGTCCAGTCCAAATCGGGCCAGCTGATTGAATTGATTGATGTACTCCTTGACCGTCATACCTCCTTGCTTAAGAGATAAGAACTTTTCCAGATGTAAACTTCGTTCAGCTTGTGAGAGGAGTTTCATCTCAAACCTTATTCTGAAATCCATCCATGTTTCAACCGGTCTTTTAGCGTTAGTGACTTCCCACCAATAGGAAGCTTCATCATTGAGCAACCATACCGCCAACTGAATCTTCTTCCTATCGTCCACTCGAAGATAATGAACAGATCCTTAGTTTCTTTGAGCCAGTTCCTTGCTTCTACAAATGATTCAGTTGCCTTGAAATCCTTTCCACCCATGGCCCTAAAGTCTCTATAAATCTTTGAGAAAGCATTTGCACGAGGAGGAGGAGGAGGAACAACTGCAACTGAAGGAGGAATATCTGCTGGGCCTACGTCGCTGGCCCTAGCCTCTAAGTACCTCCTAAACCAGTCAGGTATCGGTACACCCTCTGGAAGGTTAAGATTCCCAGACATGCTGAAATGAAAAAGAAAATATTCGAAACGAAGGATAAAAAGATAGTGCATATCCTTTGCTCTGATCTGATCTGGTAAACCTTTGCTCTGATACCAAGTGAAACACCCCACCTCCGTTAAGGTCACTCACAAAGGGAATGCCTTAACTTTGGTGGAGGGTTACAGGTACAAGACACATAAAATTTTACAAGATAGATAAATTTAAGCAGCGAAATTCAAATATTTATTGCATACATAGCTCAATACAAAAGCATTACATCAAATTGTCTCAAAATAACTTCAAAACATTACACTATAATTTCTGTCTTGATTATTCAATAAGAAGCATAAACCAAAAGTAAAAATGCATAAATCCCCAAGGATAATGTCCAAGAGCCATAGCCAAGGTGGGAGAGAGTCCAAATCATACATCTACTTTCTTGAAGCTTGCAAAGAGTCTGACTAAGCTGCAGTATTCCCACACTGTGGACCTAGGGGGGGGGGTGGAGGGGGGAACGGAAGAAAAGAGGACGAAAGAAAACGGGTCAGACAATAAGTCTGGTAAGTTCAGTGATTACTAGTATTTAAACAAGGAAAGGGATCATGACATTGATAACAGAACAAAGGACAATACCCTAATATAAGATAAGAGGAACATGTGATCGCACCCATTTCTATAGTCTCTGCACCTACTTAACCATTGGTTCGACCAGCCCCACGTGTTTATAACAAGCGATCCCCTTAATGATCGGCTCCTACTCGCATGCATTCATGTCCAGTGTCATTCGGCCCCGCTTGACTGTAGCTACCTGTGTTGGTCCCACCATGGGGTGTATCAGTCCCTCTGGTGGCAACCCGACACGATTCAAGATGCACAGCGTATACTACTGATGCCCAGTGCCTGCTTTTTCCACTCCGGAGTACGTGCACGCCCATACTCTGTCGGAACCTACACTGGCCCACCAACCGCCGACGTTTTGACCGCTTATAATTCAGCCTAGTAATCGTGCCCCACCCTGCCTAGTTTCAGGGTACCATGATACATCTATATGGGTTAATGCTGAAATGGGTCCCTGTTACTAGGGTTTTCTAATCAACATGTTTATTTGGTTAAGTGTCCAAGTTTACCTAACCCCACCCATTCATTTAGTTAACATGTTGAATCAGTTAAGTGTTTCCCGAATTGACATAACCCTACCAATCCTGACTTAGCTTTAATTTATTAAAGCACCAACCACTTACATTAGACAGGTCTTGTTGTGCTCACTGGATGTGCCGGTCGGTTCCGGGCAGATTTACACCATAACTCAGTCTAACCTTGGGTTCTTTTTGGGCTAGATGCACTAACCACCCACATTAGACAGGTCTTGTTGTGGTCACTGGATATGCCGGTCGGTTCTGGGCAGATTTACACCACAACTCAGTCTAACCTCGGGTTAGGCATATTCGTCTTTTCTAAATTCACATTTTTCTATATATGTCTAATTTATTTATGTAGATTAAATTTAATTTAATCATGCCATAATTACCCTTTGATGATGCTCACATAAATGGTATATCAAATATACCATTTAATGAACCAGTTTATGCCATGAATTTTCATATTTCCCATCGCTACCCCTGTGGAACGTATGCATGAATCACATAAAATGTTAGGCTAGTAAATTAGCCCAACCCATAAACAAGAAAAGGGGTAATAAACAAGGGACATGAAATAAACATAAAATAGCATACATTTCAACTTGTCATGTGTAACTTGGCATAGAGGGATCATTAAATCTAATTAAATGGGTAAAGGTGAACTTGTGACTAAGTTGGTTCTAATTGTCATGTAAACTTGACAAAGATCTAGCATGGAGGTTTAACATATAATCACAGTTTCAACCCACAACTTAGCATATTAACTTATGTATGTCAAAACATAAGAAAGCTACTATCATTTTTAAATTGCAACTTAGCATGATAACTTATGTGTGTTAAACATAAGAGGGCTGTTATGAACATATTCGAATCACAATTTTAGCATGATACTTATGTGTTAAAAACATAAGAGGACTACAATTCCAAATTTTACAACATAATTAGATTCAACCTAACATGAATATACATAAGTGTTGATATAACATATAAGCATGTGTTTTAGATCATACACTTGCAAATAACCACCAATTTATAACATGAAATGTTTTACCATTCAATTGGCAAAATAAATCCATTACCCAATCATAATAGATTCCAATAACATACAATATGTTCATCACCACAAGCATATAGACATGATTAATATACAATATTTCATCACCACAAGCATGTAGACATGATTAATATACAACATGTTCATCGCCACAAGCATATAGACATGATAATTACAATGATACTTTAAGATAAACGAGAATCAAATATTATACATAAGCATCATTCTATATCCAAATTACAACATGTCATGATTCAATTAAAGAATGTTTAAATCTGCGTAATAACCAACTTACAAACTAAAAAGGAATTCTTGCATTCTGAAATCTAAAATTGGTAAGCTCGCCTTTGATGTAGATCGTTGAATTTGATAATCTTTTAATTTGATTTTTGATTCAAGTTCTTATCTTGTCTTTGAATTGGTGACGGCTACTCCAAGTTCTCAACTGACAGCATGATAGTTCTAGGATTATTTTTGTGTGATTTTTAGGTTTGAGCATTGGGTTGTTTATATAGAATTTCAATTCAATTTGAGCCGCCAGATGATCCTAGGGTTAACCACAACCATCCAGTGAAGATAGAGTGACACCTCAGCCCTAGTGACTCAGCACTGAGTCACAAAATTGTCACCTTTCAGATCTACCCCGGGGTGTGGGGGCAGGTCGACCCCCAGGTCGACCTGTAGGGGGGGACGTCGACACTAGGGTCGACCCCCTGGTCGACCTGGGTCCTGGGTAGGAATTTTCCCGCCCAGTCCGCTTCTGACTTCTGATTTGAATTTGAATTTGTTTTCGAGCTGTTTGAATTTATTTGAATTTTCTGGAAACTTCCGACAGCCATAACTTCTACATACGAAGTCCAATTTACGCAAACTCGGACTCTTTCTCAACCAGAATTCCGAGAGGAACACAATGGAGTAACCTGTTTCCCTTAATTCTCACATTTTAAATTAAGTATTCTAGGATTCGTTATTATAACGTTAATAGAAAATACGGGGTGTTACAGTATCTTACCCACAAGCCAACATCTTTCTTCCTTTCTTCCCAGAGGAAACTTTTCCTCATATCCTGATACATCTTGGTTCGTCCTGGACAAATAATAAGTTTTGATCGATGATGCTCCTTAAGAACTTCCCTCCTTAGATTTCCAATGTCATGAACAAATAATTGTCCCCTCTTCCTAGCCATCCTCTCTGGCCAATACTATAATTCTTTAGGTCATCAAATTCGGTCCTAACCCTGAGTCTTCTGATCCTTGTAGCTAACACCGAGTCTTCCCCTTGCTCAGAAGCAATCCGTTCAATCAACAGAACTTCCATACATGACATCATGATCCTACATAGCTCGAAGTAGTTGCCGATCTTAACTACACATCGCAAGTATTCAATGCTACCAGATCTTTCCATTATTCTAACATGGTAATACTGCATTTTGATGCTTTTTGTAAAGTGCATCTAAAACTTTATTTCCTTTCCAAGTGTATAGTCAATTCTAAATTCATAGTCAGTAATGAACTCTAATAATTGTTATTGTATCATGTTCAGGTTTATCTAAGAGAACCAATACTTCAATGACTTATGATACGTAAACAATTCAAATCTCCCCTAACCGGTAATGACTCCATATTTTTAATGCAAAGATAAATGCACCTTACTCTGGATCATTAGTCAGATGTCTAACTTCATGTAGTCTAAGCTATCAAGACGCGAAAGCAATAACTTGCCTCATTGCACCGACACTGCTCCTAACCTTATTCCACAAACATTTGTGTAAACAGCTAAACCCAAATTCCCTTCGAGTACAACTAACATAAGCACATAAGTCAACAAATGTCTCAGCTTCTGGAAAACTTCCTCACATTAGTCGGCCCAAACAAACTTTACATTTTTTCTGGTTAGCATAGTCATCGGTGCTGCTACATGGAAGAAATTTTTGATAGAGTCCAAGAAAACTCTTGATCTCAGTAACTATCTCTGGTCTTTTCCAATAACTAATAGCTTCGATCTTGACTTTATTTATCGCTAGTCCTCGCTCTAGAACTACATAACCGAAAAACTTCACTTTCTTCTTCTAAAAGTGACATTCAAGAACTTACCTTCAATTGATGTTGTCTCAACCTCTTGTGCACCATTCTAAGACGAACTTCATGATCTCTCTCACTTAGAATATATCAGTATATCTGTAACACCCCGTAATTTTAAATATTAAAGTTAACAATTTTAAGAATACTTAATTGTTAAAGTGAGAATTAAGGGAAATGGGTTACGCCATTGCGTTCGTCTCGAAATTTTGCTTGGGATAGAGTCCAAGTTTCCGTAAATCGGACTTCTTATGAGGAAGCTATGGCCCTTAGAAGATTCAGGAATTTTATATAAATTAAAACAGTTCAGAATAAAAATTCGAAATTCAAAATTCAAACAGGGAAGCGGGCTGGGCGGGATTTCTCCCGCCCAAGGCCAGGTCGACCAGGGGGTCGACCTAGGGGGTCAACCTACCCTATACAGGTCGACCAGGGGGTCGACCTACCCCCCGGGGAAGATCAGAAATCTGACGATCCTGACTTGTTGTTGAGTCTTACCTGACCTGTTACTGAGTCACTAAGGCAGGGGTGGCAATTCTAGATAACTCTATCATCTGGATGGTTGGGATTTCTCCTATGATAATCTAACGGCTTAGGTTGATTTAAACTTCTATAAAAGCATGCTTAGACTCAAACCCTAAACCTAAACTAAATTAGTCGCTTGGCCACCATGCTGCTGCTAGAGTAGTTCTTCTTCCTAAAGCTTAGGGATTGGCAAGTCAGAATTCTAATACAAACGACGAACGAATTATTCTCTTCTCTAATCTATCTTTGTGAGTACAATTTCTTTCACAAAATAATTAGTAAATTAATTACGATGAGTTATAATTTGGATTATGAGAATATGACTGTTGAATCATGTGATGTTACTTAACTTTGTTATCGTCTGTTGGTGAACATATGACAGTTTTGTTAACTTATGTTGGTAGATCCATTTCATATGTCTAATCACATATGTTTAACTTGATTCATTTTATGACATCAGTTTATATGCAAGTTTAGGATGCAAATCATATGCTAGTGAATCTTATGCAAGTCTGTTTTTACATACGCTAGTTTGTATGTGAATCTTATGCAAGTTTATATGCGAATTATACACAAGTTTTTATGTGAATCAAGTATATACATATGCTAGTTTATATGCAAAACGTGTGATATTAGTTTACATGTTTGATTCATGATATTGGTTCATATGTCTAAACACATATGCTAGATTTGATTCATTTTGTGACATTTACATGTCTAAATCATATGCAAGTGTAAATGTAAATCTTAATTTACATGTCTAAATTATATATGCAAGTTTATATATAAGTTTGATGTGAATCATATGCTAGTTTATATGTAAGATTGTATGCGAATCATATGTAAGTTTTAATTTACATGTCTAAATTTCATATGCAAGTTTAATACAAGTTAGTATGTAGATCATACGCAAGTTTATACGAAAACCATGTTCATATATGCAAGTTCACCTTTATGTGTATAGATCTATGCAAATCATATCTTGTATAATTTGATCCATGCCAGTTTGTAGTTTATGCAAATTATGCCTGTTGCCTATGCAAGTTATTGAATATGCAAATTTATGATTATATAAATTATAATCATGCAAGTTTTGATCCATGCTAGCCTATTTTTATTTGCGAGTTAGATCTATTTTTACGTGTTATGCAAGTTGTGATGTTTTTCTGAGTTAGGCTATTTGCTAGCCTATGTATTATATGTATTACACGTACGAACAATGTGGGGGCAATGAGAAAATATTAAATATTAATATTGTGAAAATTGGCAAAAAAATGGCTCAAAAACATATAATAAAATTGAGACATTAATTGGCCTAATTTATATGCATAGAAATTATGGACATAATTTAGGTGATAATTATGGACATAGATTAATTTGGAAGTTATTGACAATTTGAAATAGGAATATTAATTCAAATTGGGATTGAATAATAATGTGTAATAATAAATGCCTAAGACACGAGGTTAGACTCGTTTGTGGTATAAGGCTGCCGGACCCGCCCGGCAAATCCAGCAACCACAAACGGTAGTCTAATGTGAGAGGTCAAAGGCATAAATTAAATGAGTAATAAATGACTAAGACACGAGGTTAGACTCGTTTGTGGTATAAGACTGCCCGACCCGTCGGCACATCCTGCAACCGCAAATGGCAATCTAATGTGAGAGGTCGTAGGCATAATTAAAAGATGCTTAGACATGAGGTTAAGTCTGGCTTGTGGTGGAAGTCTGCCCAGAACCGCCCGGCATATCCAGCAGCCACAAGTAATCGACTTAATGTGAGAGGTCTGTGCATTAATAATTAATTAATGCTGATCAAAGATAAATAAGAATGACAAACAGAAGTTTGGTTGAGTTGAGTAATTCTCTAAGTACCAATCTGATGTTGATTTCGGTCTTCGGGATTGGTACTTAGGGAGTTATTCTTTTAACCAGTGTATCTGTGAACTAAGATGTACTTAATCATAAATTAAGTAAAACATGTTATACGATATATATATATATATAAGTGGATAGGGTTAAGACCAACTTAACAATAATATATCTGATAAGTGGATAGGGTTAAGGCAAACTTAACCAATAATATATATTAATATGATAAGTAGATAGGGTTAAGACAAACTTAACCAATAATACATATTGATCTGATAAGTGGATAGGGTTAAGACCAGCTTAACCAATAATACATAAGTGGATAGGGTTAAGACTAGCTTTGCCAATAATATATAAGTGGATAGGGTTAAAACCAACTTAACCAATAATATATAAGTGGATAGGGTTAAGACCAGCTTAACCAAATGTATATATATATATATGGATCTGATAAGCGGATGAGGTTTAGATAAGCTTAACCAATAACACATGTTGATTTGATAAGTGGGTAACATGGGAGACATGTGGGATATAATTATAAACACTTAACCAAGTTGAAACATGTAAGAAGACATGAATAAGAGAGGGTTAAGTAGGAAATCCTGGTGGGGACCTTTTTCAACTAGTAACCCATTTAGTATCTAAGTGAGCTCGATCTAGATCGAGGACGGGACACGCTTACTGGGTTTGATTGTAAGAGGCAAAAATAGGTTAGCGATGGCAAGTCCAACGGGGTCATGTGCGTGCGTGGGCCCAGGCTGGTAGGTAAGATGTTGTTGCATCGTGTAGGTATAAGCCGTGCATCTTTAGTGTTATCGGGTTGCCACTTCAGGAAGTGATACACCCCATTGTGGGACCAGCACGGGTATCTACGAGTTAGGGAGCCGATCGAATGGGGAAGGTAGTGGGTACGACTAGCGGAGATAGGAGCAGGCGACACCTATGAAGACATCTAGGAGTCCAACTACCATATTATGAATAAATGTTGCGATTAGAATGGGGAGGGTAATGGGTACAACTAGTGGAGATAGGGGCAGGCGACACCTATGAAGACAGCTAGGGGTACATGAAACTACCATTATGATTATTATGTTCAGTAGGTGGGATCAACTTTTAGGGTGACTAGTTATGGTGCAGTATAGTAAGTATCCTATAGTGATTAGGAGCGAGATTATCCTCTTGTTTGTTTTGTCTTGCCCACTTGTTTCACAGTCATTCCTTTTTACCAGTTTATGCCTTATCCTAATTACTTTAATAATTATATTGTTAAAGTTATTGGACTCGCCAGACTTTATGTCTGACCCCCTTTGTTTTCTCCTCTTTCCTTCCTTCCCCCTCCCCCTAGGTTCTCAGGGTAGGACTAGTTCTAGTTGAGCTTAATTTGGATCTTTCTCTCTCTTTTGGAAGTGCTTGGATTGCTGAAAGTAAAGTTCAGCTCATCTTTTTTATGGCTACTTATGTTGGGGTTATGCTTTTTACTTTATGTACTTAGAAAATAATCTGTCAAGATGGATATTAAGTGTACTTGGTTTTATTATTGGTTTTTGATGTAACCAAACTATTTCTCAGCTGCAATAAAAGTTGTTTTAATTTTTCAAGTACCAATATATGTATCTGTCTTGTTATATTCTGTTCTATACACCAATAATACTCCATGAAAGTTAATGAATTCCCCTTGAGTGTGACATTAATGGACGTGGGGTGTTACACGTGGTATCAGAGCTGAAGGTTAACATAATAGATAAGAGATTTTGAAAAACTGATTTTCAAGAGTGTTTTTATAAAGAAATACTTTCAAAAATATGTTTTAAGGAGAGTATTTTCAAGAGAAAGGTTTATTTTGAGAAACATAACCCCCAAGAGCCATTTATCTTTCCTTCGATTCTCCGTTTTAAATCTCTTCCTCTTTTCCTTTTGAATTTCTTCCTCCACTTATAGGCTCTTTTTCTAAGATATGTAAGAACTTCTGTACGATGGGCGAAAGACCGCTTCATGGGACGTTTTGTTAAAGCTAGAAGGAAGTGGAGGACTTGTTGGTACCTTTAAGATAGACAATGGGAAGAAGGTTCAATTAGCTGCTTGGTTAATAAAGGATGAAGCCTCATTTTGGTGGGAGGTCACGAATGGAGAATGTATAGAAGAAGACTAGTTGTTATCATTACGGAGAAACATGACATCTTATTAGGATCGTCCAAAGAAGTAAAAGGCAAAGGTAAGGACAAAGTACAGGATCTTTTGGAGGGCAGACGTATTCCCTCACGGCTGGCATACCTGATAGAGGTAGAAATATCTTGGTTGGAAGTTTGGTTTTTCTTTTTGATCATCCTGTTCGAACCTTGTTTGAATTCTGGCGCTTCACACTCGTTTGCATCTGCTTCGTTAGTTGAAACACTGCACCTAAAATACTAGTCTAGTTACGGATCCCATAGTAGTCCAAAATCCTATTGGTGGTTCGGCTCATCTTTCGATGATTTGTCGGGATTTGAGAGTGTCTATCTTGGGCGTTGGGTTTGAATGCAACGCATTCGTTTTTGGCTTCGTGGGCTACGGCTTGATTCTAGGCATGGATTGGCTAGCTAGATACGGTGCCATCCTAGACTGTGAAAGAACGGTAGTTAGATTATGGACTCGTTGTAGAAAGACCCTTGATATTTCTTGTGACCCTAGAGGTCCGGTGATGCTTAGCTACCTAGAATCTCTTAACGCGTCCAACGATGATTTGGATCTGTTCGTGTGGTCCGTGAATATGGTGAAGTCTTCGATGAAGTTTGGGCTTTACCACCGAGGCGCGAGATATGCTTTCGTATATACCTAGTAGATAATGCAAAGTCAGTTGCATTACCAATGCACCACATGGCTCTGAGAGAGGGAAGGGAACTCAGTAAGCAAGTGAAAGAGTTGCTTGAGAAGGGGTTCATAAGAAGAAGTGTTTCGGAATGGGGTGCTCCAGTTGTTTTTGCTACGAAGGATGATAGTTCACTTAGATTGTGCATAGACTATGGAGAACTGAATAAGCTCACAAAGAAGAACAGACACCCATTGCCGAGGATAGACGATTTATTCGATCAGTTGGTTGGCGCTTCGATTTTCTCGCAGCTGGATTTGGCTACAGGATTTTATCAGCTAAAGGTGGCTGAAGACAGCATAGATAAGACAGCATTTAGAACTCCTGACGGGTTCTTCGAGTGGCCCGTCATGCCTTTTGGTTTGACGAATGCACCCACATACTTCGTTGACTTAATGAGTATGGTGTTTAGCGAGTTTCTAAACAAGTTTGTGGTAGTCTTTGTGGACGATATCTTGATTTTCTTTAGAAGTGAGAAAGAGCATGCCCTACATCTTAGGGAAGTCTTAGAGACCATATGAGCGCATCAATTCAAAGCTAAGTTCTCTAAATGACATTTTTGGAGAAAAGAAGTTAGGTTCTTAGGACAGTGGTCTCTAAGGAAGGGATAGCTGTGGATCCCGCAAAGGTGGTGGCAATCCAAGATTGGAAGATTCCTAAGAACGCAACAGAAGTAAGAAGCATTTTAGGGACAGCTGGTTATTATAGGAAGTGCATTAAGGACTTCGCGAAGATATCAGCCCCACTTACTCGGTTAACAAAGAAGAACTTGATTTTTGCTTGGAATGTTGACTGTGACGATGCTTTCCAATGTTTGAAGAGGGTCTTGACGACAACTCCCGTTTTAGTTTTGCTAGATGGAAGTAAGCCATTCACAGTGTATATCGGTGCTTGTGGGATAGGACTTGGAGCAGTTTTCGATGCAAGAGGAAAAGGTGATACGCAAAAGACAGAAAGTACGAGCATCGCTTATCATCCACAGATGCATGGACGGACAGAAATGGGTGAATAGAATCCTTGAAGATCTTTTGAGGTTATGTATCCTAGATTTTGGAGGGACATGAGAAGAGGCAACGAGCTTAGTGGTGTTCACGACGTGTTTCGCGCTTTGCATTCGCGTAAGTGCTCACATGAGTCTGCGGAATTGGTGGATCCAAGTATATTAGAGGAAGTAGAAGTGGAACGAGAAGCAACTGTGAGAATAGTTCCAACTTGTGTCTTGGGTACGGAAGTCAAAAAGCTATGCAACCGTGAAGTCAAACTTGTTAAAGTTCAATGGAGTGACGCTGAGGAAGACACGACTTGGGAAACTGAGAGGAAAATATGCGCAGCCTACCCTTTTCTTTTTGAGGGTACCTCCTTGATCTCTTTTTCCATAAGTTTATTCATGCTTATATCTATCTTTTAAGTATATCTCCTCGGTCATATTCTGTATCCTTAGGTAGAAACCAATGGACGTAAACAAGTATTTGAAACATGTTATGATTGATGGCTGCGAGTGGTTGCTAGTGGTTGCTCGTGGATGCATGTACACACACATTAGGCACAAGATCGGCCCAGTCAATTTCATATTGCATATAAATGTGTGTGCATATTTAAATTAATGGATGTGCAATGGTTGTGTTATCATATGGATGTTGCATTTTGATGAATGGTTGTGCACACATGTAGAAGTAATATGTATCGTTAGGATTCTTTCGCATACATAATAGACGCATTGCACTATCATGATTTGCATTAAGGAGGTCAAAGATAAGGAACATATACACACACTTTTTGCATATGTTCATACGACATTAGAAATCTTGTAAGGACAATGGATGCCTGTGTTTGATGGTTGAGTAGATGGATGATTGGATGTTAGGATATACATTCTCCTTAAGTTGGAGATTTCGGGAGCAAAATCCTTTAAAGAGGGGAGAATGTAACACCCCGTAATTTTAATATTAAAATTAACAATTTTAAGAGTACTTAATTGTTAAAGTGAGAATTAAGGGAAATGGGTTACGCGATTGCGTTCGTCTCGAAATTCTGCTTGGAGTAGAGTCCAAGTTTCCATAAATCGGACTTCGTATGAGGAAGATATGGCCCTTAGAATATTTAGGAATTTAATATAAATTAAAACGGTTCAGAATATAAATTCAAAATTCAAACAGGGAAGCGGGATGGGCGGGATTTCTCTCGCCCAAGGCCAGGTCGACCAGGGGGTCGATCTACCCTATACAGGTCGACCAGGGGGTCGACCTACCCCCCGGCGAAGATCTGAAATTTGACGATCCTGACCTGTTGCCGAGTCTTACCTGACCTGTTGTTGAGTCACTAGGGCATAGGTGGCAATTCTAGATAACTCTATCTAGTCTAGATGGTTGGGATTACTCCTATGATAATCTAACGGCATAGGTTGATTTAAACTTATATAAAAGCGCGCTTAGACTCAAACCCTAAACCTAAACTAAATTAGTCTCTTGGCCACCATGCTTCTGCTAGAGTAGTTCTTCTTCCTAAAGCTTAGGGATTGGCAAATCAGAATTCTAATACAAACGACGAATGAATTATTCTCTTCTCTAACCTATCTTTGTGAGTACAATTTCTTTCACAAAATAATTAATAAATTAATTACGATGAGTTATAATTTGGATTATGAGAATATGACTGTTGAATCATGTGATGTTACTTAACTTTGTTATCGTCTGTTGGTGAACATATGACAGTTTTGTTAACTTATGTTGGTAGATCCATTTCATATGTCTAATCACATATGTTTAACTTGATTCATTTTATGATATCAATTTATATGCAAGTTTGGGATGTAAATCATATGCTAGTGAATCTTATGCAAGTCTGTTTTTACATATGCTAGTTTGTATGTGAATCTTATGCAAGTCTATATGCGAATTATACACAAGTTTTTATGTGAATCAAGTATGCACATATGCTAGTTTATATGCAAAACGTGTGATATTAGTTTACGTTTTTGATTCATGATGTTGGTTCAGATGTCTAAACACATATGCTAGATTTAATTCATTTTGTGACATTTACATGTCTAAATCATATTCAAGTGTAAATGTAAATCTTAATTTACATGTCTAATTTTTTTAATTTTTAATTTGGAAATTGGTTCACTTTATTGCTTAAAACCAATAAAACCGCCTTTACGAGCATCGTTAAGACCCTATAATCCCCCTAGTGGGTACCTTATAGGTAAAAAGAGTACTCATAAGATTGGTATACAACATAAAAATGACAAAGGTCATATTCAAAAGAAAATACAACAAAAAGCTTCAAAATTAAACTAAAACCAAGACCAGCTCTTCTCGGCCCAAACAAACAGGCCCATCATCCACTTCCACTTCAAAAAACTAATATTCTCTTCAACCTGTGTCATTTAACTCGATGCCCCACTTCTCTAGAACACGCTCATTCCTCGAACTTCGAACAGATCTAGAACCATTGTTTTGAACAAGCAAAACAATTTATCATTCAATTTTAAAGAGGGTTGATGTTGAATGACTCTTCCTTCCTTGAAAAACCCTCAAATTCCTTTCTCTCCATATGAAGTAAATGGTTGTTGCAAAAGATCCAAACGCTAAATCCCTCAATTGATCTTTTGCTGAGAAATTTAAGAATAACAATTTGGCTTCTTACTTTAAATCCAAAGTAATAGGTAGTGGAAGTTCCAATTTTTGCTTCAAGGACAACCAGATGATGGCTGCAAAATCACACTGAAAAAACAAATGGTTTATGGATTCTGGATGATTTTCACAAAGAGGGCAAAGAGGATTTACATCAGAATTATAACGCAAAACTCTGTCTTTAGTATTCAATCTCCCCAAAACCGCAAGGTATGATATAAATGACATTCTTCTACTGTTCTTTTTGTGCCAAATGACTGAAAAGATTGGATCTGAAACTTCATGAACTCGAATAAAGTCACAAACTTTATGAAAAGAAAAAGCACCACCTTCACACCATTCATATCTATCACGATTTAAATCAGGATAAGATTTAATTGAACTAATTTCATCAAGTAATTCTCTTGTTGCAGGATGAACTTGAGGATGAAAGACTTCATTTCTGATAATTTCAGCAACTTTCTCCTTAGGATGGCCAATTATATGCAATCTATCAAATCGAAGCAGATCTACCATGCACTTACAATTTATCCAAGGCTCCATCCAAAGATAAGTGTTTTGACCTTTGGATATTATTTTATTGAACAGTTGTTTGGATCTAGATCTAAGTTTTAGTATAGATTTCCAAGTACTAGATGCATTTACATCGATTGCCATAGTCCAGCAAAATTTTTGTTTGCAATATCTATTTTGAACCCATTTGCTCCATTGAGAAGAATTTGAAAGATAATTCCACATCAATTTAATACAGGCAACTTTCTTGAGGTCACTAAACTTCTTTAAACCAATACCACCTTCATCTTTAGGTTTACACAAAGAGTTCCATGCAACTTTATGTGAGGTCCCACCCCAGAAAAAATCAGCACACAATGTCTGTAACTTGCTCAAACTATATTCTGGAATTTGATAAATAAATAACCAATACAAAAATATAGGGGTTATTACTGAATTTATCAATTCTGCACGACCAACAAAACTAAGAAGCTTTGTTTCCCACCCTTGAATCTTACTTTGCACCCTCTGAATAAAGGAATTACATTCTGAATAATGCAAATAATTTGATGACAAAGGAACTCCAAGATATTTAATTGGGAGTGATCCTTGGTCATACCTCAAAATACTTAGTATTTCTGATGCATTCTCCACTGATTTGCTAAAAAATATCTTTGTTTTAGTTGCATTCACATTTAAATCTGCATATTTACTTAGATTCTGAAAGATTGCCTTGATTGTATTTGCATTTTGATTTGAAGATTTGCCAAAGATCATTAGATCATCTGCATATAATAGATGAGAGATCATAGGTTGCACTGGACTACTTGGTTGAAATTCTTTTGAACAAGTTGCTTCATCTATCATAAAAGTAAAATACTGCATTGCTATAGCAAACAAATATGGAGATAGTGAATCTCCCTGTCTCAAACCTCTTGTAGATGATATAAAACCTTTAGGAACTCCCTGTATGATAACAGAAAAAGTAGCAGTATCCATGCACTCAAAAATTAATTGATAAAATGAATAAGAAAATTCATCTTTGACATCAAGAAACATATTAGTCTCCTATTGACTTTATCATAAGCTTTTTGTAAGTCAACTTTCACACACATCTTAGGCATTTATACTTTTCTGAAATCTCTCAACAATTCATGTGCCAAAAGTATATTATCCCCAATATACCTCTCTTGAATAAATGCACTCTGATTTAAAGAAATCAGTGATGAAAGAAATGGCTTAAGTCTATTACATAAAATTTTAGAATTTTTTTTATAATAGACATTACAGCATGAGATTGGTCTGTAGTGTGCAATTTTAGATGGTCCATCATTCTTAGGAATTAAAGTTATAAAAGTATGATTTAATGCTTTAGGAAGTTTTCCAGATTGAAAAATATCAGATATTGCAGCACATAAATCATCTTTTAACTCATCCCAATGAAATTTATAAAATTTTGCACTCATACCATCTGGTCTAGGGCTAGAGTCATCATGAATAGAGAAGGCTGCATCTTTAATTTTAGATAAATCAATGTCTCTTAGTAGAAATTTTTGTCCTTGCTGATTAATTGTTGATATTGGCTGAAAATTGGGGAAATTGGTTGCACATGGACCATTAAACATTGGTGAAAAATAGTCAATTGCCTCCATTTCAATCTCTTCTGATTTAAACAGCAGGTTTCCACTTGAATCAATGAGAGCTCTGATATGATTAAAATATCTTCTATTGGACATTGAATAGAAAAATTTAGAGTTTGTATCACCTTGCTGGATCCAAGAAACTTTAGATTGTTGCTTTAAACCACTGAAATAAGATAATTGCAAACTCTAAAAATTTCTTTTAGCTTGCAGATAATCATCATAAACTTGGACATCATCTGGATTAAGATTTGCTTCTACTTCCAATTGAGAAAATAGCTGTTCAGCATGCTCAAGGTTTGTTGTATTCCTGTTCCTCATTTTATTCCAACTTTTCAATTCTCTTTTACAATTTCTAAGTTTTTGTAAAATTGATAACTATAAAAACCCCAACAAGTCCCATTCATTCCTTTTTTAATTGCATCTTAATAACCTTCTATTTATAGCCAATCAATTCTGTATCTAAAAGGGAATCCTTTAATTTCTGGAGTAGGAATTATATCTAACAAAATAGGGTTATGATCACTGGACTTTTGGGGAAAAGAGAGAGCCTTCATGTTGAGGAATTGATGCATACATAAATTATTCACCAATATTTTATCAATATGGGTTGCTATTCCTCTTCTACGCCAAGTATATTGAAAACCAAATGGTTTTATTTCAGACAAACCAGTTTGATTTTTTTTTAAAATTCTCTTATTTGACTATAAGGAACAAGAAGCCCCCCTTTTTTATCATGTGGTGATAACACATTATTAAAGTCTCCCATTAATATCCATGCATTTGAGAATGAACTTGATTCATTAACCCATTGACTCCATAGATTTATCTTGTCTCCAAAAGTGTAGCTACCATATATCACAGTAAATGTCATTATAAATCCTCCTCTATTAACTGCATTAACTGTCAAATGTTGAGGGGACAAAAACAGCACATTCAAATCCCATACATTAGTATCCTATATCAATAAAATTCTTCCAGATGATATTAATGAATTATTAGTAAGGAATTTCCAATCATTTGGGAGAAGAGAAGAAAATAAACCTAGGTTCGCTGAATTTAACTTTGTTTCTACTAAACCAACAAGAGTTGATTTAGTAGTATTAAGGAGTTTGATCACTTCCCTCATTCTAAAAGAAGTGTTCATTCCCCTTACATTCCATGCTAATAAGGTCATTTAATAGATGAAGAACTCCTTGTGTTTCTTTTAGGAGGAGTAGGGATTTTTGATTTTGCAGCCTGTAAATAACTTGTATTTTGAGTGATAAAAGAAGAAACATCCACCTGTTTGTCTTTATCCAGATTTTTGACTTTATCATTCTCAGCAATAACATCAGTTATGTTATTAATATCATCTGGAATAACCTTATCAGGAAGCTTAGAATTTAAAAAGTCTAAATCATCCTGAGATCTTGAAGTTGATGGATCTGGATTATTTAAAGAGATATCAGCTATATCCGGCTCCTTAGAATAAGATTGATCATTTAAAGAGAAAAAAATTGCATCTGATTTTTCTTCATTTTCAGATTCTTTATACCCATCATTATTAACTTGATTTTCTTCTTATGAATCAGGAGGAATCCATCTTGCATCTTTTACAACTTCATGATACTCATCATCATGTCCAAAGAGATTACATTGAGAGCACTTTAAAGGTATAAATTAATACTCTACAGATATGTTAATCTTCTCTCCTTTATAAAGCAAAATCGGAATTTCAGTTTTAGGATCTGTTTGAGTATCAATTGAAATGAGTACTCTCGCATATTTAGTGAACTTTTTCTCTGCTATACCCTCATCAATTAGAAGAGGTTTTGAGATAAAACTAGCAAGTAGCTGAATCGCTTCTTTTGTCCATAGTTCTAAAGGTAAATCAACTAATCTAATCTAGATCTGAACCAAGCTGCTTTATTTACCTTTAAAAACAAAAACCAGGATGCCATGGTTCAACATAAAGAAATCTCCCAAAATATGAGTATGTAGTGCTTTCAATTATACGCTGAAAATCTTCTTTGCTTTCAAACTGAACAATAAAATCATAACTAGGTGAAACATGAATGTTAAAAGACTCCAACGGTTTCCATACCTTTATTATATATTCCTTTAATTTGATCGTTGATAAACTGAAGAAAATAGGAATCAAAGCTATCTTATTAACCCATGAGGACTTTGATATATTGTATACCTTTCCAGGAACAAAAACGTATTCCAGAGAGGGTTTTATGAATTTGATTTTTCTGCTATTCAAGCTTGAAGACTGATCTGGAATCGACTTTGGATTTGAAGCTGCATTTGAATCTGTATTCTCAGATCTGGAATCAGATCTAGAAAATTGATAAGTATTCGAAAAAGAAAAAGTTGGTTGAGATCTTGTATTTGAAAAAGTAGAAGATGACATATTTGCTTTGTCCACCATTAAGATGTAAATCTCATGAGAAAATAATACATGTCTAAATTATATATGCAAGTTTATATATAAGTTTGATGTGAATCATATGCTAGTTTATATGTAAGATTGTATGCGAATCATATGTAAGTTTTAATTTACATGTCTAAATTGCATATGCAAGTTTAATACAAGTTTGTATGTAGAGCATATGCAAGTTTATGCGAAAACCATGTTCATATATGCAACTTCACCTTTATGTGTATAGATCTGTGCAAATCATATCTTGTATAATTTAATCCATGCCAGTTTGTAGTTTATGCAAATTATGTCTGTTACCTGTGCAAGTTATTGATTATGAAAAATTATGATTATATAAATTATAATCATGCAAGTTTTGATCCATGCTAGCCTATTTTTATTTGCGAGTTAGATCTATTTTTACGTGTTATGCAAGTTGTGATGTTTTTCTGAGTTAGGCAATTTGCTAGCCTACGTATTATATGTATTACGCGTACGAACAACGTGGGGGCAATGGGAAAATATTAAATATTAATATTGTGAAAATTGGCATAAAATGGCTCAAAAACATATAATAAATTTGAGACATCAATTGGCCTAATTTATATGCATAGAAATTATGGACATAATTTAGGTGACAATTATGGACATAGATTAATTTGGAAGTTATTGACAATTTGAAATAGGGATATTAATTCAAATTGGGATTGAATAATAATGTGTAATAATAAATGCCTAAGACACGAGGTTAGACTCGTTTGTAGTATAAGACTGCCCGGACCCGCCCGACAAATCCAGCAACCACAAACGGTAGTCTAATGTGAGAGGTCAAAGGTGTAAATTAAATGAGTAATAAATGCCTAAGACATGAGGTTAGACTCGTTTGTGGTATAAGACTGCCCGGACCTACCAGGCACATCTAGCAACCGCAAACGACAGTCTAATGTGAGAGGTCGTAGGCATAATTAAAAGATGTCCGGACCTGCTCGGAACCGCCCGGCATACAGCAGCCACAAGTAATCGACTTAATGTGAGAGGTCTGTGCATTAATAATTAATTAATGCTGATCAAAGACAAGTAAGAATGACAAACAGAAGTTTGGTTGAGTTGAGTAATTCTCCGAGTACCAATCTGATATTGATTTCGGTCTTCAGGGTTGGTACTTAGGGAGTTATTCTCTTTACCAGTGTATCTGTGAACTAAGATGTACTTAATCATAAATTAAGTAAAACATGTTATATGATATATATATATAAGTGGATAAGGTTAAGACCAGCGTAACCAATAATATGTCTGATAAGTGGATAGGGTTAAGGCAAACTTAACCAATAATATATATTAATCTGATAAGAGGATAGGGTTAAGACAAACTTAACCACTAATACATATTGATCTGATAAGTTGATAGGGCTAATGAAACACCCCACCCTCCATCAAGGTTACTCACAAGGGACTGCCTTAACTTTGGTGGAAGTTTGTAAGTAAAAGTCACAGATAAAACACAAGATAGATATAAACACATATATAAGCAGTAGAAAAAAACAGACTTTTATTTCATAAAATACTTGTTCATACAAAACATTTCCATAATTGTCTCATAACAACTTCCAAAACATTACAACATCATATCTGTCTTGGTTATTAAATAAAGAAGCATAAAACATGATTAAAACTGCATAATCCCCGTAGAGTGTGTCCAACAGCCATTGCCAAAGAAAGAGAGTCCAAACCGTACATCTATTATCTTGAAGCTTGCAAAGAGTCTGACTAAGCTGAGTTGTTTCCTCCCTGTGGACCGGGGGGGGGGGGGGGGGGCGGACGGAAGAAAAGAAGACGAAAGAAAATAGGGTCAGACATAAAGCCTGGTAAGTCTAGTGACTCTTCAGTATGAGAATAAGAATAAGGGCATGATAAGTACAAACTGGAAACAGGAGAGTGACATAAACTAAGACAAAGCAGTTTGAATCGAATATACTATCGCACCCCATACTATATCTCTACATCTACTTGTATTGTCTTAACTGGCACCCCATGCTGGAGGTAAAGTGATCCCCTTTTTCTAAAGATCGGATCCTACTCACATAATCATCTGTCTTACGGCCCCCCAAAGATTGTAGATACCTATGCTGGCCCCACCATGGGGTGTATCAAGTCCCATGGTGGCGACCCAACACAAACTAGAAATGCATAGATTATACTACTGGTACC
The DNA here is from genome assembly GCA_030737875.1 of Allium sativum. Lineage (NCBI taxonomy): Eukaryota > Viridiplantae > Streptophyta > Magnoliopsida > Asparagales > Amaryllidaceae > Allium > Allium sativum. Next base: position 564,913,949 of record CM060920.1, on the reverse strand, counting down.
CCCAGTGCCGTGTTTGTCTGCTCCAAAGTGTGTGCATGCCCGCACTCCGTTAGAACCCACACAGTTGCACCCACCGCCGTCGCTTTTGACTGCTTACAATCAGCCCAGTAATTGTGCCCTACCCTGCCTAGTTTCAGGGTACCATGATACCCAATTAGGTTACTGCTGAAATGGGTCCCCGTTACTAGGGTTTTCTAGTCAAACATGTTAAGTGGTTAAGTGTCTGTATTTACCTAACCTCACCCATTAATTTCATTAACATGTTGAATTGGTTAAGTGTTTTAGTTAACTTAACCCTACCATCCTGACTTGTCTGTCCCTAGCTTCTTAAAGAACCGACCACTCACATTAGACAGATATTGTTATGGTTACTGGATGTGCCGGTCGGTTCCGGGCAAGTTTACACCGTAACTCAGTCTAACCTCGGGTCCTTATTGGGCTCCATGCTAAACCACCCACATTGGACAGGTATTGTTGTGACTACTAGACATCCGGGCGGGTCCGGGCAGGTTTACATCACAACTCAATCCAACCTCGTGTTAAGCATATTCGTATTTTCTAAATTTACATGTCTTTAATTACTTAATATATGTTAATTTGTCAACAATTAAATGTTATGGCCCGCTTTCCAAGTTTAACCTTTTTGGTATTAGAATTTATACCATTCAAGTGCCACCAATTTTGGCATGTGACAAACATGCCAATTTCATATATTTTCTTATGTCAAGTTTTTCTAATATTCCCAACGTTGCCCCATTTAAACATTAGGTTAACAATCTTAGCCTAATTTTCGTTCGCATAGTTTTTAACATATGATATTAGGCTAAAAACTTAGCCTAATTTAGCGCACACAAAATTGACATAAGGGAACTCATAAACATGAACATGACATAGGTGTAAACTTGGAATTTTTGGCATAGTCAATTTGAACATCATAGGTGTGAACTTGCAAAATAGTCAACATGAATATGAACTTGCAATATAGCCTAAATCAACGTATATGTGAACTTGCATTGAAATAGGTATCTAACCAAATAGGTATCACATAAATTAGCATATGATTTAGACAACATAAGCCTAAACATGTTTTTGGATCTTGGCATAACATCGAGCATAACTAGCATATGACCAGAATATGATAATTTCATAAAGTATGTATATTTTCATGACAAGGGTGTGAACTAGATCCAATCGTATGTCTAATTACAACATGAAACACATATTAAAGTGGATCTTGACATGGATCCAATTAACCTGCAACTTTCTTACAAACATACTAGCATGTATGTGAACATAATCGTTTAGGCATAAAGGTTCTAGCATATATATATATATACATGAAATCTTAATCACATACAACCTATATAATTCACATAAACATATAGGTGTCGATTACAACATGAACTATACAACTTTCATGTGATTCTACATGTACAATAGGATCAACATAAACTCAATTATATCACAAACATCACAATACCTCAATCATTACATCGCATATGAATCAGCATCATTGTTATACAATAACACAATTTTATTCCCAATTTACAACGAATCAAGTCTTAATTTTATTCACATTGGAAGAATTACTATATTTACAACAAACGACGGTCTTGTTTTCTGATTTCTGAATTCTGAATTTGAATTGCTTTCCTTTGGGTAGACTAACGTTGATTTGATTATTGTTTTAACTTTAATTTGGCTTATCTCTAAGCTTTTCTACAAGTGGAGGCTCCTTCTAGTTTTCTCCCAATAGCATGGCGGCTACGTCTCTAATTTCTTATGTGAATTTAGGTTAGGGTGTTGAGTTATATTTATAGAATTTCAGATTGATTTGAGCCGTCAGATGATCAAAGACGAATCTCGACCATTCACTTCGAGAGGAGCCAACCAAAATGCGACATGTCGCCCTAGTGACACAGCCAAGCCTCAGAAATCGACCAGAACTCGACCAGGCCAGCCAGGGCTAAACCAAGTCGACTGGGCAGGTCGATCCCTAGGTCGACCCTATGGTCACCCAGGTCGACCCCTAGGTCGATCTGGTGCCTGGTCGTGAATTTTTCCGCCCAGTCCAGTTTATGTCTGAATTCGAATTTTGAACTTCGTTTTGAACTATTTGAATTTTTAATTTGAATTCTGAAATTTCCGGAGTCATAACTCCTTCATACGGAGTCTGATTCATGCAAACTCGGACTCTATCTCAAGCAGAATTCCGAGATGAACGCAATGGAGTAACCCGTTTTCCTTAATTCTATCATCTAGAATTAATTATACTTTAATTTATTAATTTACAGTTAACAGAAAATTCGGGGTGTTACATTCTCCCCTCCTTAAAGGATTTCGTCCCCAAAATCTTCAAGTCTAGGAGAACGTAAGTCCTAACATCCAATCGTCCATCTACTCAACCATCAAACACAGGCGTTCATTGTCCTTAAAAGACTTCTAATGCTTTATGATCATATGCATAGTGTGTGTACATGTTCTTATCTAATGCAAAAATTAGGTGGTCTACTGATTCAGTTGACCTCCTTAATGCAAATCATGTAAGTGCCATGAATCCATATGTATGCAAATTTTCCCTATTCATAATTCTACATGAGTGCGCAACCCTTCATACAAATGCGACAACTATATGACGGCATATCAAATTTCAACCACATACAAATATGAATACATATATGCATATGCAATTATGAAGTGACTGAGCCGATCAAAAACCTAGGTTGTGTGTGTATATGCATCCACTAGCAACCACTTACAATCACTTGCAGCCATCAACCATAACGTGTTTCAAATACATGTTTACATCCAAAGGGGGTTTCTACCTAAGGATAAAGGATACTATCGAGGGGATTATGTCTAAAAGGATAGATGCAAACACAACTTTAAGGAAAAAGAGAGGTCAAGGATATACCCTTAAAAAGAAAAGGGTAGGCTGCGCGTATTCTGTCCTCAGTTTCCCAAGTCGCGTCTTCCTCGGCATCGCTCCACTGAACTTTGACGAGCTTGACTTCGCGGTTGCGTAGCTTTTTCATTTCAGTTACTGCGATTCGAGTTGGAACTCTCCTCACTATTGCTTCGTGTTCCACTTCGGCTTCTTCTAGGATGCTTAGCTCCACCACTTCTGCAGATTCATGTAGACATTTTCGGAGATGAGAAACGTGAAAGACGTTATGGATTCCAGCCAATCTTTCAGGCAACTCTACTCTATAAGCCATTTTCCCAATCTTCTCGATGATAGGGAACGGTCCTACAAATCTTGGTGCTAGCTTTCCTGCGGATCCAAAGCGAACGACGTTCCTTAAAGGGGATACCTTAAGGAAAACCCTGTCCCCAACCTCAAACTCAAGGTCGGTCCTTCTTTTGTCGGCGTAGGATTTCTGTCTGTCTTGGAATGTCTTCATTCAGCTTCGTATCAAATCCACTTTCTCTGAAGTCTCTCGAATCATGTCCGGCCCAAGTATAAGTTTGTCAGTAGACTCCCACCAACAAATTGGTGATCGGCACGGTCTTCCATACAAAGCTTCGAAGGGCGCCATACCGATAGTGGCTTGGTAGCTGTTGTTGTAGGCGAATTCCACTAGATGAAGGTGATCCTCCCATGTCCCTCCAAAGTCAAGAACGCATGGTCTCAAAAGATCTTTTAACACTCTATTCACCTGTTCTGTCTGACCATCAGTTTGGGGGTGATAGGCTGTGCTCAAGCATAACTGTGTGCTTACAGCTTCTTGCAGACTCCGCCAAAATTCACTCGTAAAGATGGGATCTCTGTCACTCCCTATACTGGAGGGTCTTCCATGGAGTCGAACTATTTCCTTTAGATAAAGAGAAGCTAGGGACGAGGCAGTCCTTCTACTCTTGATAGGTAAAAAGTGGGCGCTTTTAGTAAGCCTGTCCACTATTACCCAAATGCTAGTATTACCTCTTCTTAACCTAGGCAACCCGTCAATGAAGTCCATTGAAATGCTATCCCACTTCCATTGCGGTACTTTTAGAGGATGAAGCAGTCCTCCAGGCTTCTTCTGTTCCGCCTTGACCTGTTGGCGTATCATGCACTTAGAAACGAAGTCTACCACGTCCTTGTTCATGCCGTCCCAAAAGAAAACTCTCTTTACGTCCTTGTACATCTTGTCCCTGCCTGGGTGTATTGTCATCTTAGAATGATGTGCTTCCTCAGAACCTTCTTTACCAAATCCCTTGCTTGTGGGACGCATAGCCTTCCATCCCGCCTCAGCCAACCCTTATCATCAATGGAGTACCTATTGAGGTGACTGGAAGTTTCACCCCTAATTAGTTTATCAATCACATCAACAAGCTGAGGGTCTTCATGTTGTGTGGCCCCTATTGAGTCTAAAAGAGTGGTCCGTACTTCTAGGGATGCCAATAAACCTGGTATAAAATCTGAGGAGGGCCTAAAGTCGTAACTGGCTATATACTCCAAGCTTTGCGTTTCCACAAAGAGATGGCTTAGGGTCAGCCTCTTTCTGCTCAACGCGTCTGCTACTACGTTGCCTTTGCCAACAGTATAGGAAATCTCAAAATCATACGAGGCAAGGAACTCCATCCACCTTTGATGCCTCAAGTTAAGATCTTTCTGCGAGAAAAGATATTTCAATGATTTATGGTCAGTATATAATTCGAATTTCTCACCTAGGAGATAATGGCGCCAAGACTTAAGCGTAAAGACGATGGCGGCCAACTCAAGATCGTGGGTTGAGTAGTTCTTTTCATGAACTCTCAATTGTCTTCCACCATAAGCTACTACCCTCCCTTCTTGCATCAGAACGGCGCCTAGTCCCGTACTACAAGCATCCGTGTATACTATGAACATCTTGCTTCAATCTGGCAAAGTTAGAACTGGGGTTGTTGTGAGAGCCCTTTTTAGGCGTTGGAAGGCAATATCACAGTCTAAATCCCAAGTGAATGGCAGATTCTTCTTTGTTAGCCTTGTGAGTGGAGCTGAGATTTTCGCGAAATCCCTAATGAATTTTCGGTAAAATCCGCTAGCCCAAGAAAGCTTCGGACTTCGGTTGCATTTCTTGGTGTCTTCCAATCTTGCACTGCCACCACATTCGCGGAGTCCACAGCTAACCCTCCTTTGGACACTATATGTCCAAGAAATCTTACTTCTCTCCAAAAGTGGCACTTGGAGAATTTGGCTTTTAGCTGATGAACTCGAAGAGTTTCCATGATCTCCTTCAGATGCTGAGCATGTTCTTCCTCATTCTTTGAGAAGATCAAAATATCGTCCACGAAGACCACCATGAACTTATTGAGGAATTCTCTGAACACCCTTCTCATTAGGTCCACGAAATAAGCGGGTGCGTTTGTCAAACCGAAAGGCATGACAAGCCACTCGTAGAAACCGTCGGGGGTTCTGAACGCCGTTTTATCAATACTATCTTCAGCTACCCTTAGCTGATCACTACACCAGAAAACGCCTTTAGCAGCGTTTGAAAAACGCTACCAAAACATTTTAGTTGCATTTTAAAGAACGCTACTACAAGTCCTGTAACTAAAAGTTCTATTTTTGGTTGCGTTTTGATAAACGCTACCAAATCTTTTGTACAGTTGCGTTCTCCAAACGCTACTGAAGGTTTGTACATGGGTCCTTTTTTCTTTTCTATAGCGTTTATTTTACACAATTAATTTTTTTTCGTTGCATTTATTTTATGTTACAAAAAATCCAGGTGATGTGTTACATTTGCTTCTGTAGCGCTTCTCAAACACTACTTAAATGCGTTGATTGTTTCATAGCATATTTTAGGTGCTACTATATACTGTTAATGGCTTAAATTATTTTCAACAAGCAATTATATCATATCATATTAAAGTCAATTAATCATATAATCACCATACTCAAATAATTGAAAACACATTAGTCACATAAATATTTTCCATAACCATTTACATAATAATTATTTGACAAAATTAGCAAATTCACATACCACAAGCATTCGAAAACAAGTTTACACAATAAGTACTAACCGATATCATAATACATACAACAATTAAAGTCACATCCATTGTTGATGATGGTCTTCACTTCAGAAAAATAAATTACCTGTAGACAACATTGATAATCAATGATAAGAATTTATCATGAGCATAACTATGTAAAGGACATCCTAGACTTCAATCAGGATGTAACTCTTGATATAACCCAAACTGAGTTTTTTTTTGTTTTATTCTCATTGATTGTTTATACACAAATGCACTGCTTATATACCTATCATTTATTCTAGAGTTCAAAGTGGCTAATAATTTCACCAACCTCTTTCTATCCAACAATATAGTTACTGATAACAGAATATACTTTCATCATTTACATAACAGTTTAAAGAATTAATCTTTCTTACCCTTAATTTATGGACAAGGTGTCTATTGCAAAAAAAAAAAAAAAAAAAAAAACACACACACAAAATCGTTCAACTCAATCATACCAGACCTTGTTAGGATATATGCACATGATCCAACAGAGTTGAATAGTTTTGGCTTTGGAGGTTATATCCAGAACGGGGGAGAATTTTGCAATGGCCTCTCAGAACATGGACATGACAACTTAACGGAACCTACATAGACCATGGGCAAGAATGTCTATTTAGTTTTATTACTATTATTATTGTTAGCTTGATAATTTTTAGGAAAACTTAAATTTGACGATTTTTAATAGTTAAATATGAAAATCATATTTAATTTTTCTAAAATTAAGAAAGTTTATTACTATTATTAGCTTAGTTTTTTTAATCAAATAATAGCTTATTGTACTAAACAATCTGAATTTGAATGGTAACCATTTGTTATTTTCATTGTTATTATAAACTTAGTAAATTCTCATCAAAAGGACTGAATAACAGATTGAATTTGAAAATAAATAAATAATATACCAAACCCCAAATTTGAATATATCAAACTTAACAGAATGGTTAACGATAGTACCTATTTGCAACACCTTGGCGAGTGAATGATATGTGCGTAAACATCATATATTTGGGTTAGTGAACTAAACCAGTGCACCCAGTAGCCGCAAAAACAAATGTAAAAAAATCACATCGTTAGTGAACTATTATCTTTTGTAAACTTGAAGAATGATATATGCAGATACAACATATATTTGAGTTGAAACTCCGAATGAATAGTATTAAAGTACAAGTTGATAGAACATAAAGCTACTTATGACATAACTGGTGAAGTCTTGATCTAAGTGAGCTACTGCAAAAATTGGAAGCTTCTAAACGTATGCACATATTTTATAGTGTTATTACTATAATAAATGCACATAATCTCATAAATCAGTTCTCTGCTGCTTTGACTTCATAAAACATAAAACAAGTCAGTAAGTTATACCTTTGATTCTTGAACAACTTATGGGCAAATTTGTGCAAGAAAAAAGCAGCAGCTATAGCAATAGAAGAATTTCATGGCCTGCAAAAAATGACTTAGAAGTAAATCTAGAATCTGTTCTCTTCAAAGATTTAAGTGCATCAAAGCTCAACCAAGCAGAACATCCTCCTTATTTTCTTTACATGCATCCATTTTTTCCAGTCTTTCTTCCGCTTTTCGCTCTATAACATGAAGTATTATCGCCCTTGAATGTACATTAACTGTTTATTTTTCATGTCAGTTTCTGTTCTAACATAAATTTTACAAAAGAACAATGCTTAATGTATCATCATGGTTCACTATTGTATACATGTAAAATAAATGACAGTTTAGAACTACATGTAAGAGATTAAAAAAAGACATTTATCAAATGAGATGTTCTAGATGCCCTCTTCACATAATTGATAAGGAAAAATTGTTTTTATTTAATGATTTACAATACTAGTTGTTAATGGTATCCTAAACATGAAAATTTCAGCCATCGTTTTTCTTTCTTGTACTATGTATAGGATACAGTGGTCCCTGAGTGATCATGAGGACATAAATACCTATATTTATTAAAGCATTTCATTTTGATTATGAGGCAGGTCATCTAAATTCCAGCACATTAATACAACAGATATCTTTCAAGAGCCAAGGAAAATGGCCCATGGACAAAGAATTTTTAGATCGTGCATTTAGAATGTTTCAACTACTAAACATGATAAACCAAGATTGAACAAGTGAAAATGAAAAGCACAGATCAAAATATAACCTTTAAAGCTTTCCAATATGGCATTGCCGGATAATTCGTTAGAAGAAACTACTCCTTTCATGAAAGTGATATATTCTAGCCTTAGCTTATCAGTTTCCGCTTCACAAGAATCCATACTCATTATATTTATCGCCATCAAATTAAACATACACTACATAGATTTTGTACAGTTACAAGGTTATTATAGTACTTCAAACAATAAGAATAATATTAAAAATAGTAAAAATGAAGATGAAAATACTGTAATTTTCTTGCCTTCTTTCCAAGACTTTTATTTCTTGAAGAACTTTCAAATGGAAATAAATGCATTTCAGAGTGACAGAAAAATTAATCATATATTCTGCCTGACATTGTATGAGTCAATGCATCATCTCCAATAACCATGCTAGTACCCAAAGTACGAAAAGCAACAAAGAAATAAAACTGTTATTCTCCTCAAGGAAATTCTTTACTAGTAAACTTGTTTTTGAATCTTCATTTGGTGTCCCTGTTTTAGTACTAGCTAATTGATCAGGGATTGTATGTTGTGCATTCAAAAGATTGACCTCAGACTTTTGACATATTAATGAATATAAAGCAAATGTTCCACCTGTTGAACTTTAATTATATTAAATGTATAAAATGATGATGCAAGAAGCCTACGCTAATGGAATAATCATTAGGATTATAGGATATGCAAATTCAAAGAAATTTCAATCACTATTGATCCTATCAGGATTTAGGATATCCTAAAATACCATGTACACAAATTGCTGCACTGGAAAAAGCCAAGCATAAATTCTGAAATATCAAGTTTATCTTCAGCTTTACTATTCAGCAGTAGTGCCAAGCATAAATTCTGAAATACCAAGGAAATAATATTAAATAAAAGATATGAAGATCTTAATACCTCGTTTAAGTTACAAACATTAGGAGTGGTGTAATACATAATGTTTGAAATCAATAATGAAAAATATTTAATGTAGCGAAAAAAGTACAAGTTCATGGTACTTATACAAAATGTTTAATGTATTGAAAAATAATATGTCAACTACCTTCACCATTATCGTCTACACCTAAAAAATCGATTTTTAATAGAGTAATTAAAGTTAGAGTTCAGAAAATTAATGACAGTACTCCAAGAATTTCTACATCTTCTTCATGAAGACATAATTTTCCTGATCTGCGCCTGAAACAATGATGGTGTACTTTAATAGAGAAATTAAAGGAACAACCCAGAAAATTAATGACAGTACTTAAAGAGTTTCTACATCTTCATGAATACGTAAATTTCCTGAAAATGTAACTTATAAACAAATATAAGACTATTACCAAGTGCCCAAATACACCACTAAAGCTCTGGTATGCCAATAAGAGAGTGGTTCTGCATGTTATCTGCATGAAAAATACCAACAAGAGTTGAGGAATAGTCCTGTATTTGGAGGCCCTGGTTTTGGTCCCCGACCTGAAGCTGCAGCTATGAATGGTTCCAAATTTGATGAATCTCTAGGTGGTCATATGCCACCTAATGCTTGGCGGCCAGATAATCAACAATTAAATAAAGCACCTCAGGCGCCACAAGCTCCAAGTGGTATGTCTAGAGATGTTGGTGGAATGGCTGGTGGGCATCAAATAAATTTTCCAACACAATCATTGCAGCGGAGTTTTAGTCCATCCATGCCGCAGTTCAATCCACAAATGAATAATCAGCATCTGCAACAGATGCAAAAACAACCCATAGCTTTCCAAAATTTTCCACCCTTCCAACAACATCTAAACCAACAAGTAACATCTTCTCATTTCGGGGTGCATTCTGTGCAGGCATCAATGCAGCAACAAGGACAAGTGCGACCCCCTCAAATGGCTAATACACCTTCACATCAATCAAAATCTGTAGCGCAGCAAAATCACATAGGCTTACCAAATGCAAACCAGCAAATGATGCAAAGGCCTATGCAACAGATGCCTTCTCAGTCCCCTCAAATGTTGTTGCAACAGCAATCTCAAAATTTACAGACAAGTTTTCAATCATCGCAAGAAGCTATTTTTCAGCTTCAACAGCAGCTGCATCTTATGCAACAATCTGGCCAAAATCAACAGCAAATTCCTCAGAATACTAAGCAACAGCAAACTCCATGGAATGGTGCACAGCTAACCAACATTCCTGCCAGTACTCCGGCTGTACCTACAACATCGATGCCAATGAACACCACGTCTGCTTCCCTATTAACCTGCAACTGGACGGAGCATACATCTCCCCAAGGCATTATATATTACTATAACAGTGTTACTCAGGAAAGCAAGTGGGACAAACCAGAAGAATATTTGCTTTTTGAGCAGCAGCAACAGTAGCAGAAACTTGTAGTTCAGCTTAACTAGCAAATCCCTCAGTCACAAATATTGCCTAACCGGCAAATCCCTTAGTCATAAATACTGCCTAACCAGCAACTGCCTCAGACACAAATACTACCTAATCAGCAACTACCTCAGGCACAAATGCTGCCTAATCAACAACTCCCTCAGACAAAGCAATTGATTAATCAACAACTCCCACAAACACAATTGTTGTCTAATCAACAGCTCTCTCAAACACAAATGTTGTCAAACCAACAAACGCTTCAGACATAAGTTCTGCCTAATCAGCAAACACCGCAGCAGCAGTTACAATCCCAAATGCAGCTTAGGCAGTAGGCACAAATGCAGCTCTATCAGACTCCTTTACAGTATCAGTCAACTGGGATGCCTGGCCAGCAGAATCTTCAGAATTATAACTACAGCCAATTGCAGAATTCTAATCCTACTACTGATGCTTCCCGAGTCCAACAGGCTCCTCAGGACATATGGCAAAACAAACCTACAGGTTCATGATTAGGGATTATGATCTCTGAAGCACAAGACTGCAAATGAGCGGAACATAACATGCGGTTACAAATGGATTTGAAAGATTTGAAATGTTTTTGTTTTAATTGCTAGATTCATTTCTTGGATGTTAGGGTGAAAAATATTGAACTAGTTTATTTGTGTATATTTGAAGTTTTATAATGTTATGTACTCCTTGAATGGGGCTCATCATGAGTGGAAAAAAAAACTATTTTTTCAGTAGTAATCATATTAAAAATAAAATACACTCTTCTACCACAAAAACATAGGTGCTTTTAAATTTTCAAGAGGATTAACTTTTGTATTTGAACTAAATCAACTAATTTGCACTGTCTAGTTAGTTATTGCTCAGAATAATCCCAACTCAGTAGATTAAAATTGAAGGTACTGATATAAATAAGTTAATAAAAAAATTATAATAAGGCTGATAATTTAATTTAAGTAGAGCACTTGTTATAATGGCTTGGAATTTGACCCATGACATTTGGAGCCTCCATTTATATAGGCATCCCCTCTTTTGTTGTTTCTCTTGATACACATGTTTCTATGTTTTCTTCAGCGTATGCAGGCAGTGTGTTTTTCGTATTATGTGTTTGTTCAATTACTTTTTTATCTGCAAAAGAAATGCACGCGTTAGGTTCAGCAATGGTTTTTTGTAAATTTCTAGTATATCAATAAAATGGTATAGGACCATTCAATACCATCGGCATTGCCACAAAAAACATAACTAAACATGTGTTAAGCCTAACTTCCATTCTTACATTGTAGTTGGATATAAATTCTTTTTTTAACAATAAATCGATCAATAAGTCTTATTAGGAAAATTTAAATTGACAGTAAAGACAACCACCAGAGTCCCAATGATTAAATGCTTCAACTTTTGTGTGAAATGTCATAGATTCAAAACCCATGTAGTGTGACTCGAATATTCATCGGCATGTAGCATGCTATCTTTTATATATGACTTGTAGTAGTACCATTTAATTACTTAATTAAAAAATATTTGATGTTAATGAGAAATGAAATCACCACCAACATCATTGTTCAATATGTTAGCAAAACATTTATATTATATTATCCAGTTTGGTTAGAAATTTAATTTTTTTTGACGGTTCAGCATCTTCCCTCAAAATATTGTATGTTGGACTTACATATAGTGCATTATATTTTGAAGTTAGCTCCAAAAGTTAACCCATCCAAATAAATAACTGGATTTTAATTACTAACACAAAAATAAATTTGTTATGAACAACAACAAAGAAATAAAGTAAATAATACATACTTCGATAAATATATCAACAGCAAAACTTTTGTGCGTGCCAAGCTCAGCTCAACGCTTATACCCATGCCTATTAACATATGATTTGTAGCTTACATTTAAGATATGCAAGTGGTCAATTTTATTTTTTATACCCATGCCCAAGTGATATTACTATCAGAACAAAAAGCAATAAATACAGCAGCAACTACTAGCATAAACGAAAGGTGGTACATTATTTAGTTGTTCACCTTCATTGGTGACATGAGAATCAAATATAATTGAAACAAATTTAATGGAGAGCAATAAATAATGAGATTATTAGAAAATACATGTTAAAATACATATTAATTTTTTTAACATAGGAACATGATGAGCAAAATTAAATCATTGGAAAAACGGAGAAAAAGACAATTCAAATTATAAACCTTAATTATTAGTTACCCATTATAATTTATTTATTAACATATACGCATTTCATTTCAATGTTTTTGCATAAATAATCATTGTTTCAATACAATAGTGTAAAATAAGAATCAAACAACTACAAAACATAAAGCATAAACAAATTGACATAACAACAAAAATATTTTGAGATTGTCAGTTTTATAGAAACAATTTTTGCAAAAAATTATAAAATATTGAATGCTATCACCCCATGGAAAAGGTAAAAATCTAATATTTAAAACATTTATTTACAAATCTTGTTCAAGAACTAATTGCATCTAAAAATGATCAGCAAGAAAATGTTACAACTACTCGCATTTAATATCAAATACAACAAAAAAAATTAATCAGTCGCTAAGAGAATGAAAGAAAGCAGGGTTAACTTTGCAAGCAATCCAATGGAAATAAAGTTAGAGAAAACTCACCAGGTTTTCTGCTGAGTTTTCGAACTTCATAAAAATGAGCGAGCAAAATTTGATTTCAGCCGAAGAACCTAAGGATGAAAGTTGAATCTTTAAATTAATAACCTAAAATCGAATGAATCTAATAAACATAACATAATTGGGTAACCAGGCGATTATCAAAACGACAGTATATGTGAATGATAGAGCAACAGTGAAGCTCAACTCCATCGAAGAAAAAATTGAATTTGCGAGAATTTGTAAAATATATATGCTTGAGATTCGACGAAGATCGCAGCTCTATGTGAATGATGTGAGGAGGTTGCGTTTGTGGATGAAGGATCACCATTACTTGTGTCGGGAAGATCGGGGCCCGACGAGTGTTGCGGATATTGATGACAGTGGTGAGCGATTGGTGGATGTCGAAGTCAAAGTTGGTAGGCAGGTTTTCTCCTAATATCCATTTGTTACTAAGAAAAATTAATTTTATGCAATGCAATATCTAGCAAATTTTCTTTGCATACATGTAATAAATCTTGCCTAATGTCCCTTCGGGGACATCTGATAAAATTGGAATGATACAGAGAAGATTAGCATGGCCCCCGCGCAAGGATGACACGCACAAATCGAGAAATGGTCCAAATAAATCTTGCCTAAGGTGATGTGCAAAATGGTATAAGTTTCCCTCCAATTGAGAACTGTAGTCCTTCACCTAACTGAAAACAAGTAGAGTAGAAGATTATAGTTAAATAAAACAAATTACCCAATGTTGAAGTCCGGTATTTGGAGTATATCTCGATCATCTAAAGATAACATTATCTCTGATAATACGATGAAAAGTAAAATGCCATGTTGCCATGACAAATAGTAAGAAAACATTTAAGATGAGCTAGTATACATGAAGCTCACTTGCGCACTAAGCAAATAAAATTTCATTCTCTAAAGAAACTTAGATTCCCAACTTTAAAACTATATTTTCATCAGCAACATCATAATGTATGAAGCAAAAGATGTGGTTATTACTTCCAATGTACATGTGAAATGCACTATTTAAAAGGGGCCTCATATGTCATTAATTTAAAAAAATATGTATAAATACATATGTATGTATGTACAGTCTTAGCATTATGATTGCAATAACAAAATAACAAATACATTCACAATTGTTGACACTTACCAAAAATTTAAGTAACCTTATATGGCCATTATGATTATTATTTTACGTAAGTTTGCTCAGCTGCAAACAAAAATTCATATATGGATGTGTTGTACCAATATCAAATTCATGTTGTGTACAACAGTTAAACACCCCCACTAAACCTCATTGTATCATAATCCTATGCTTATAGATTAACTGAATGAATGTTCATCTCGTTGATACATAAACTATCTAAAATTATGGAACAAAGTGCAGAAGAATAGTTGTTATATGGAGGTCTAGAAGGGGTAAACTAGGTTTCCCTAGAAAATGTACATTTTTTTCACAAGGTCATGCCCTATAATAGAATATTTGAGAGCTAGAAACATATAAGTTAGTATTAATATGGTTACAAGTGCATTCCTTAGAGTATAAATAAAGGATTGTAAAGAACCAAGAAATTAAATATTTTATGTTTTGCCGGACCGAACTTATTGTAAAGAATTACAACATAGATGTTACAACATATGTAGAAGACTATTGTTAAGTAATCACCTTGAACTTCCGGCAACATTAGGTATCATGTCAAATATAATGTCTGGATGAATACCAAAACAAACATCCAAAAAAATTGTTTCGACGGAAGCAACGAGGTAAATGCCCTCCAAAAGATCATTAAGAGTTTTAGTCTACAGCTTGTTGATGTAGCTTCTTAGAAAATTGTGGTTAGATTCCTGTCGAAATCGAAAATCTGCATTAATTATTAAATCTTTGAACACTCTAAAGAAAACTGTGAAAATGGGATTGAGCAACACTACACCAAAACAGCCATTTGGTAACACTTATTTTTTCTAGATGCCAACACTTATTCACGTTGTAAATTAATCACCAAAATAAGCATTGCTAAATTAAAAAAGTGTTACCGAAAATACATATCCATAATTCTTTTTTTGCCAACGCATATTTCAGTTGGTAAATTTCATTCTTGGGGGCAGAAATGTAAAAGACCATGTGTAAACCTAATTCTCAGCTCCTTAACGCTTGTAATCACTCTTTCCATTCTTCGGCCGCATACAAATCAAATTACACGGATCTAAAAAGCAAAAAAAAATTGCTTTCTCCTTCAATCGAACCAGAGATCTCCACTCCTTCAGGCGACGGAATTGGTCTCTCCTTCAAGTGAATCGTCTTCCTCTTAAAGCGATTTGATATTCCTCTCTGGTTTTCTTCCCGTTCCTTCACCGATTTTCCTCTTTGGCTTTCTTCAATCCTAAAGATTGGAATTATGGGTGCAAAGTAAAGGTTAGTTTTGTTGTTCCCATAGCTATCCTCTTTGGAATTGTTTGCACAGCTTGGTGGATGTAGTCCCCGTACTTATGTTGACCTTGCCAAGATCGTCATTCCCTATAAATTTTAATATAACAAAGTAGATGGTTGGATTAAGTGTTAGTGACTTTTTATTGTGGCAGTATACCAGACTAGATGATGGTACCTTAACCGGTTTTCATTATGAAAGTAATATTAGTACACATCCATTGTTTGTTAGGGTGTTGAATGAGAGGATTAATTTTATTATGTATTTACCAAGAGTAGAAGAAAAAAAAAATTCCTCAAAAACCTCCAACATGATAAGAATTATCATCAAAATTACATTTTATATCTTTTAAGAATCAAAAGTAAGATTTCAACCGAAAATTTTGATAAATGCCATATAATCTTCATCAATATCATAACTCAGAAGTTTTTAAACATAATAAACTAAATAACATATGTCCATGTAAAATCAAAATGCATATAAGAAACTTACAGTAGCTTGAATGCCAGTGAAGATAGCAATGGTAAGGTATCGACCTAGATAAGCATCAGTAACGAACCCTCCCAATAAACATAACATAAAAGAAGTACCAAAAAAAGTAAGTTACAGTGTTGGCCTTGCAGGCTTAAAGGCTTTATGTAAGGACATGCTGGGCGTATATGGGTTTTGGAGTTGAGTTACAAGCTTCAAATAAATGAGAGTTCTAAAGGGCTTCTTAAAAGAAATACCGATGTCTTGATGGATAAAGTAAATTATAATAATAAGATAACAACGGTATTTCATCCTTAATATATGTTTTTTCCATCATCCTTAATTTATCACTCTTAATCTTGGTGTTTAGTTTTTTACTTTTTCATTTGTTAGCCAATAGTTTTTGCCTTAGTTTGTTTTTTTACACTCCCATAATATGAATATTCAATAATCAAATAAGCTAACAAGGTCTCATATTAAGATATCACTAAAAAGTTGTAAGTTAACGAGGTTTCATATGAAGTGCTTGTGTGTTTCTTGATTTCATGTTGATGCTCCTTCTCCTTATTAATTTTCTTTTCTTTTGCCTTGCTGCTTGTTAAACAGCCCAATGATTAGTCTACTATGAGGATTTCACGTTTGACCATTTTTAATATGTTCTCTATATTAGCCTTGTTGATCTAAGTTATATTGTTGTGCTATGTGCCCATGTCTTTCCAGTCCATGTTTTGGCCTAGTTATGTATTGTTTCATCTCTAATCAATTCTGTGCTTTGAAATATTGTTTGTTAAAGTTGGTTCGCTACGTTGTTCATTGCGCTTTGAGCTACTTGTTGTGCTATTTGAATATCTAATATGTTCATTCTTCTAAGCACTTGGTGCTGCTCACTTCGTTGATGTTGTTGTTTTAGTTCTCTGTCCTTCTACGAATATGTTGTTGGCAGCTAGCATGTTCTTTCCTGCATGTTGGTTTTGGTTTAAATATTTTGATCGTATTTTCACTTAAGTTTACAACTTCTGGCTTATTTAGTATGTCCTTGTTTTCACATGCTTTGTGCAGGTTTTTGCCTTGTATTTCATTTTTATTTTACCTTTTTTTGCTACTGTTATGAAATCGATACATGGGCAATGTTTATTTCTATGTGTACTTGATTGTGCTTCTATTCATTCATATATGCTAACGCATGCAATTGTTTTAACAGGTAATAAAGTAACATAGTGCAATGAGTTATGTACATGCTTATGAAAATCCTTATACAGTAAACATTTATCCTATTTTCACTGTTCTTCCTTACGAATTTGCATCGATTCCCTCCTATTCAACCTAATCTAATTATAAGTTCATGAGTGCGACGGCACAGTTGCTACCATTTTTAATTTAGGTTCACTTTTCTCCACTCCTTTAGGTAAAATTCTCTATTTTAGTATTTGAATTGATCGTTTTTTCAATCTTTGATTGCTTATTTCAATTATCAAAAGGACTTCCATGCAGCCTTTCATCCAACGATTTCTCGCCTTTGTCGCTGCAAGTTTGGATGGTTAATGTTTTTTGCGTATTCATTCTCTTTACTATTTCAATTTTTGATATTTGTGGTATTTGGCTTTCTGTGATTTTCAATTTCAGTCTGTCCGTATCTTTCTTCTTCGCTCATCCTTTGTTCACTATTCTGAAATTGGTTTTACAGTAGCATACTAACGGGATTATAACTTTTAGGCTGCCATATTGTTTTGACATTTAGATGGCTGAGTATATTCCCTATCTCAATATCAATACTACTTATCTCTTAAGTTAACATATTTTGTTTTGAGTAGTCATTTTACTCTACCAGTAAAGTGCATGAAATTCATATGTTCTAACTTCTTTCGGAATAAACTACAAAAAAAAAGTTTCTGATTTTTATGTAATTTTTTGATCAGTTTATGTATTTAATTGTATCTTGGATAGTCATTTAATACTTTCATTTTTGGTTAGATTTTAGTAGTCATTTTGTACTCTCTTTTTTTAGGGGAAAGGGGGGGGGGGTCAGATTTCAGTTGTAATGTGCATGAAATTCATATACTCTAATTTCTTTTGGATCTAATTACAAAAAAAAAAAAATTCCTCCTTTGATTTTTATGTTATCTACAGAGTAGTTTATGTATTTAATTCTATTTACGGACCATATTTGTATAGAAAGTGTTTTTTATTATTATTTCCGTATGTAGATTTTTACTTGAGTTTGTATGTTTATGTTAATCGGAGACTCGGAATTGATTAGGAAAACAAATATAAACTTTTCTTCGATCATTTCCCAAATAATGTACATTATAGCATGTAATCCCTAAATATGCTGGTTTTGTTACTCAGTTTTATTCTTTGGATTAATTTTTATAATGTTTGTTCTCTTCAATATATATTCCCTTGGTCTTTATAAATAATTTACTACAATTGAAGGTACAGATAGTGATATTTTCAGTTTTAGTCCGCTTGATGTCTGTGTTCGGGACTTGCTCCATGCTGTTCTTTTACAGTGAGCTACGAGCTTCTCTTAGTACTGATTCATGTATGGACGGAGTACTGATTCGAAGATTTATTTTGGTCGATATTTCCTACTGATCCATGCTGTTCTGGACTTGCCCCATGTATGGATGCAGTACTGATTCGAAGATTTATTTTGGTCGATATTTTCTACTAATTTCTCTATGGAGGACACATTGTAGCATATTTCTTCTTCTTTGTGCCTAATGGTTACAACTACCATTTACGAAAGTAAGTTATTTATTTTACCAAGTTCTGAATAAATTAGATGATGATTATTCATATATTCTTTATTCAATAATGATATTATATCAAAAATGGTTGTCAGGCCATTTGGTTGTGGTAGTTATTCAGTTTTATATGAAGAAAAATATATATTAGGTTATGGTATCATCAAAATAATTTATTTACAAACCTCTGTCAAATATAACTTCGTTAGGAAGAAAATTGTCTATTAAACTTAATTCCATATAGGACCTTTTAAATTTAAAGGTTTGTGGGACATCTTGGAGGACAATCATTTAATCAATACTGCAGTTTTTATACCCGCGGCGTCGTCAATTCATGTACCAGTATACAACCATTTTGTCTTTAAATATTAGTTTTTATATACATTCCAACACAAACCCTTGAAACTGTAAACTGAGGAATTATGTTTATTCATAGACATGTAAGCTCAGGTGCAATTTTTATAACATGAATGAAAATTATTCAAATTGATCACATGAATCCTGTCAGATAACGGAAATGGTTACTTTCCATCATAATATGTCCAGCTATTTCTTTTTGTGCTATACTACTTCGGATGTAATAAACTTGAAAGTAGTTTAATTAATTATTGTTCCTACATGTAATAATTCAACCGGAGGCAAGCCGCCTATTTTAGTGTATTAACTGAATCTAAGAAGCAAGAAGGCAATCTAGGAGTTGAAAAGCAATGCATCTTATGCAAATTTAGATTAATTAATGGTTTATAGGATCCCTATGCCATACGATACTGAGAATCCACTGTATCTTTTGGTTCGTGTGTTATCCTGCTTGTTTTGGTCGTCTTTTTATGTTATCATTTGTCCAGTAAGAGCTTGATAACATAACCATTAAATTTATGCATATTTCTCACAAATATTACTTCCATAATCATACAACTATTGTTTGTTCGGTCTTCAGATTGTTTATAATGATATCAATAAATTTAAAATAATTTTTGTTGATTCTGGTTTACAATCCCTCCTTTGAAAATCAAAATATGAACACATTCTTAGATGGAATTTAATCCTCAAATACACCAACTCTCATCTATGCTATACTATTATTAGTGAGTTTGGTTTTGAAGGCTCACAGACCTCCTCTAATTTGATAAAGAATTCTTTCTACGAACTCCATGTGTATTCTAAAATCAAGTGTCACGCTTCTTGGTTTCTTTTTATCCGCCGACGGTTCTAGCCTTCCTTCCATCTACTAAACATCCCCATTATTCATTTTTCCAAAATCATTTTTTTCCCTCATTCCTTCATATGCAAAGATGGAGGAGTTGAAGGATCTTCGGGTTAAACCTTACTGCAGACATGTTTGGTTTATAATGAAAGAAATTTTTGTTTGTTCCTTCATTTCACACACGGAACCCTAGCTCAAAAATCGTTGCTCCTTTGATTCCTTTAAAAAAAAATTCGCGTCATTCTCTCCATTAGCCGCTGAAACCTAATCTTACTAAAATCCATGATCCTTTAATTACTTTTGTCAATCAACATTCCTTATATTGTTGCACATTTCATGCCATATCATCCATCTTTTTCCCTTGAGATCCATCTGCAGATAATTGCCTCAGGGCATTTTATTCTTTCCCCTCAGGACAATGTTTAGATAATCTTCCTCCTCTATTATGCTTGTGCTTCATTTAATATTGATTATAGGTGGAATTTGTGATTGTTAGATTGTTCGGTTCAAGAAATGGTTGTTCTATGGTATGCTTTTATTTGTGTAGTGTCTCCGCACTTTTATGTTAATAATTTTATGCGATTTATTATGCTTGTGTAGTCTCTCCACTGGAATATCAGCACTCTTTGAGAAAATAGCACTCACTTTGCCTTCCAATGAAGCCAGCCTCTTCAAGACAGTTGTGAAGTCAGCCAGGGAAACACCAGGCAGGATTTTCTCGACTTCTTCCACAGCTTCATTGGACAGAGTCTCTGCAGACAACGCTGGTACCGTGTGTTCCTTGGCTTAGATGATGCAGGTATGGCTTAGATGATGCAAGTATGAGTGGCTCCCGCTACACAAAAGGGTTGTCCATATTTAAATTTGTAAAACGCTTCCCATTTCTATTTAAATAATGAATTTTCATATCTACGTTTGTTTATCCAATATGTTGATAAAGCAGACTTTTTGGTGTTTTGGTCATTTAATCAACATGGATTCCTTCCTCAGCTGCAAGAAAAGAAACTTGTGAATCCCCATAATATTTTATTATTTCATTCTTTTTTTTGAAAGCTTCCTTTTTGGTCTATTTTTCTTGTTTTACATTTATAAAGAGTTCGTTTATACCACTGTTTTTCATATTATATAGAATTTTGTTTCCAAAAAAAGAAATCATCTTCTCCTTCTGGCAAACTCAGTTTGCATAACTGTGTTTGCGCAACTCAGTTGCGCAAACTGCGTTCTGTTTGGCAAACTGAGTTCGCAACATGGTTATGCAAATTGAGTTTGCATAACTTTGCGCAACTCAGTCTGGCAAACTGAGTTGGCGCAAACTCAGTTTGGGCAAAATGAGTTGCACTAACTCAGTTTGCCAGACTGAGTTGCGCCCAAAGGCGTAGAAGCAAGTACAGAAAGCAAATAGGGAATCTGAGGTTTTCACTTTCAAAAAAAGAAAAATAAGATTTTTTTCCCTCATCCTCTTTAATTGATATATAGTTTATGCATTATGCAAATTTGTACAGGCTGAGCCAATAAGGAGAATCGTAGGGCAAGATTCTAGCAGGAGAAAGAAAGAGGAGAAGATGCGGAAAAAACGTGATGACTTGGTATAGGTAGTGAATAACTTGCAACTACATCTCATTAAATGTGTAAATACTAGGATTTTCTGCAAATTAAAAGGTGATCAAATCCATGTATTCATTTGTTAATTTAAGAATGTATTGTAATGCATGTAGAGATAATCAGAAATAAATTAAGACTGTACGTAGGGCTGTCAACGGATGCTTTCGGATACGAATAGTGCCATATCCGTATCTGTGTTCCAAATTATTTTCGGATATCTGTATCTGTTTAATTTTCGGATATCGGATCTCCGTATCCACTTAATTTTCGGATATGGACGGATATCGGATATTTATCCGCTTTGCCTGTAATTAATAAATTTAAGAGTATAAATAAAAAAGTTTGGATTAACATAAAATAATTTTTGTTTTAATGTTTATAAAAAATAAGGAAATAAAGAAGCATAATGAGGAAACATTGTTTTATACTAATATCCATAAGCATATCCAAAAATATTCCAAAATTAAACACTAAAACTACCATTTTTCACTAAAAATGGACAAAGAATTATATCATAGTAACATCCAACAGTTATAAAATAATTATGAACTCTATTTTTCTGTTTTGAGTTATATATATTACATCAATCAGTCGGACGGATATTTTTCGGATACGGATATCACTATAACCATATCCGTATCTGAAATGCTTTTCGGCTATTGGATATCCATATCCGCTTTTCGGATAATGCCGAATAACAGATATTTCGGATACGGATTCGGATTCGGACGGATATCAGATCTTTCGGGTATTCATTGACAGCCCTAACTACACATTGTCAATAACCGAAACATCGTAGATCAAGTTGGATAATTTTGAAAAAAATAATAGATTTAATGAGAAATTTCATTTTTATATTTGATATTTTTTTTCAAAGTTTGTCACCTATTTTAAAAACATGTTTTGATTGTTTAGATGCCTATAAACCTAATTTCTACTGCATGTCAATAGCTGTTTGTCTATGTAAATTATAGCATGTTAGTACCTATAAACACGACAGATTTTTATAGTTAAACATATGTTATGAGTTTGTGTTTAAATTGCTTAGATTTATGGTAAAATAACTATGTTGAATATTGAAGGAAAAAAGGAATGTATTAAATTTTGTTGACTTTTGTAGTTGTTGATATTGATTTAAGTTGATTTTCATTTAGAGAACTATGGCATTAACATAGCTAGTAGTTGATTAATTTTCTAAATTGTAAGATCAAACTCACAAAAAATTGACAGCCTTGTACTCAAAATACATGATCAACATTCTAGATTTTCTTGGAAAGTCTTTTAGAGTAGGGTTGTCTATAGCATGTGTTTTCTGTGTTTAGCAAACAATATCGTTAAAATGTCCTTTTCAATGCTAATTTGTTACTTCACTACGCCGGCAAGGCAAGCTTAATTGGCTTTTTAAGTCAGAGATGAGACATAGACAAGCTTTCAAGGTTATTTTCATAGTGTTTTGTTAGAAAACGTTCTATGATTATGCTGCAGTTTAACATTATGTTGTGTTCTGCATTGTTATGTTTTACATCAATGTTTCGTTTTCAAAGAGTTGCATAGTTCGTTATATGATGTATTATTTATTTATATGGTCATGTAGTTCATATTTTTATTTTACCTTTATACATAATTGGATTGTATGTGGTTACATATAATCGTATCAAATTTGCATTGGTTGTCAAGTGTCATAAATAGTGCAGGCTCCTAGCCAAAGGCAAGCGATCTGTTGTTAGCATTCCCTTTAAATGATTTGATTTTTAATTTATTCTCATGTTCCCTTCAATTTTCTTTCGCTTGAACCTTGGTTAAAAAGATATTATATTTTTTTTAGGTAAGTTGATAATTGATTTTATGTCATGGGTCTGTCAAAATTATTAATGGAGTGCATGTCCTCGGGTTCACTAAGCACTGCAATACTGCGCTATTTGGCTCAGTAATACTGCGCTGTTTGGCTCAGTAATTTTTAATTCAATGTGATATTCAATGAATGCAGGCGCTTTTAGAGGCAGTGAAAGAAAAGAGAAAATTGGATGGTAGTTCTAACGGTGCAGTAGATGATCTTGATAATGATCCAATTTCAGAAGTTTTTGGTTTTGACACAAAGAAAAATTGTTGTCGAGAAGTTAGTTCTACTTCTTTAAAACAAGTAAAGATGGCTCGAGTAGATAGTTCTACTTCAGATGAAGGCTTTGTTATATGGTCGGAGTTTTGTATTCGGTATTTGTAGAATTTCATTTATGTATTAATTTAGCAACCTAATTATGTATTAAATTTAGCAATCTAATTATGCATTGAATTTGACAACTTAATTATGTATTATACTTGTCTATTGTTAACTGATATTATATGTCGTTACGTGATTATGAATGTTGTCTATTGGTATGCATTGAGTTTAAATTGAGAATAATATTAGTTTTTGATTCATATTAAATATCGTCTATATTATCATCTTGTTGGTTTTTAATTGACTATTAATTTTAGAACATACAAGTTGCTAATACATATTTATGTTACTATTAAAATTTATATTTGTTGTGAATTAAAATTTTGTAACGTGTATAAGTGTTGCAAGCAAAAATATTGCAACATGTATAAGCATTGCAAACAAAGATCTTCCAACGCCTCTAAGCATTGGCAAAGAAAATCTACCAACGCTTGTAAGCATTGCGAAGGAAAATCTACCAACACTTATAAGCGTTGCGAATGAAAATATACCAATGCTTATATGCGTTGGAAATAAATTGCCACGCCCCCATAGCAACACTAATAAGTGTTGCTGAAATTGTTTGCAACGGTTATACTCGTTGGGAATCACCTGTTTTGGTGTAGTGCAACTAGTTGCAACAGAGCAAGCTATGAAAGAAATTGAAATCATAAAGACAAAACCAAGTATTAAATCCGGTAGAAAGAACAGAGGAAGTCACTTAAAAATTCAAGTAAAAAGAGTTCATATACGGTCAGTAGCTTCTAAAGCCAAATTAAATAAATCTTCTTATATGGTGATTAAGGATAAAGAGCCAATTATATTTAGTAATAAGGATAAAGAAAAAGGTACTAGTCACTGGAACCCATCATCTTTTGCATATAGGAACTTTCAGAAATTGTGGTACCAGAGGAGTTCTGCATGTTTTTGGAGCAGCTAAGACGTCATTCAACTCGCTGGAACTCATAGTCTTCCGTCATCGGTTGGGATTTAGGGTTCGAGGCTATTGTATTTTAAGGCTCAGCAGGAGGGTTATGATCTGGGGGAGCGTCTTCTTTGCGAGGGAGGTGGGAGGGGGCGATGGAGGGCGGAAGGAGGGGAGGGGCTGGTTAGATTTGCCAGGCGAATTTCTTTTTCTCGGATGCCATCAAATCGTCAAAGGAAGGTCGGTCAAAGAGTTAACTGGGAGAAACGGGGGTATGTGGATTGGAGGAGAAGTGGGAAATCAAACATTGAAACGGAGGAGCCGATAAAGGAGGAAAGTACTTTAGGGGAAAATGAAAGGGAAAGCAATATCACGTTTAGGCGGAAAAATTGAAATAGAGGAGGGAAACGAAATATAATGGAAGAAAAGGGCCAAATGTAACCAACATTATAATCAATTGTTAAATAAATGTAACTGAAATACCAAAAACAAAATTAAAAACCACATTAGTTACATTTACATATCAAACGCAACCAATGAATGTAACCATATGTATTTATTCTTGTAGTGGATGGAACCCAATAGCCAGATCAAGTTGGGGGAAGAACGACGCACCTACAAGCTGATCAAACAAATCGTCTATCCTAGGAAGCAGGTGTCTATTCTTTTTAGTCAGCTTGTTTAGCTCCCTATAGTCCACATAAAGACGTAGTGAACCATCTTCTTTGGTGGCGAACACCACTAGAGCACCCCATTCTGAGATACTTCTCCTTATAAACCCCTTCTTGAGAAGCTCCTTAACTTGCTTACTGAGCTCCTTTCTCTCTTTTTGAGCCATGTGTCTAACAAGCAGAGCTACGGGCTTTGCATTATCAACAAGATATATGCGGAAGTCTATTTCCCGCTTTGGAGGTAAGCCTTTCACCTCTTCAAAGACATCCGGATATTCCCGGACCACTCTAACCGACTACAAATTCTCAACAGAAGCATCAAGCGACTCTAGATAACTAAGCATAACAACATTCAAGGGATTACAAGAAATTTCTAGAGTGTTACCGAGCCGAGTCAAGAGTCTAACTACTCTTTTCTCACAATCAAGAATGGCACCATTACTGGATAACCAGTCCATGCCTAAGATCAGTCTATATCCCGAGAAGCCCCAAAACAAAGGCACTACATCTAAATTCAACACTTAGAATAGAGATTTTCAAATCCAAGAAAACCATCGACAAATAAGCCGAGCCCCCAATTGGATTCGAAACAACCAAGGGATCTTCTACCATACTAGTGTCTAGGTGCAGAGATTCTACTAAAGCGGATGAAATAAAGGAGTGTGATGCACCAAAATCAAAGAGAGTGCGAACTGGATGATCATACAGATAAACTAAGCTTTCTACAGAAATATTTCTACCTCGTTCCTGTGGAGGTGCCGTCAGCCCGTGAACCTGTCCTCCTGAGGTGGATCTAGTCCTCTGTCCCTGCCCCCGCTTCTTTGGGCAGTCCTTAGCCAAGTGTCCAGTCTCTCCACAATGGAAACAATCACCATTCATCTTCGCCTTCTTCTTTCTGCAGTCTTTTGCTATATGTCCCATAATGGCACATAAATTGCACTTTCTCTTTTCACGGGATTTGTTGTTCTTCCCGCCTTTCTTGAAGTCTGTCTTCTTAGCCTGTAAACCTTTTTTCTTTTCTTGAGGCACTTCCACCTTTGCCTCCTTTTTGCCTTTATTTTCCTCATGAAGCAGCGCCATGTCCACCAAGCTTTCATAAGTTGCTCCCATGGGTATATGGGTCATTGCAAGGCTGTGTAGAGGCTCATTCAGGCCTTTGACGAAGCGAAGGGCCTTCTTGTGCTGGGTGTTTACCAAATCCAGCCCAAATTTGGCCGGCTGATTAAATTGATTTACATGCTCCTTGATTGTCATACTTCCTTGTTTAAGGGTTAGAAACTTCTCCATTTGTAGGCTTCTTTCAGCTTGGGAGAGGAATTTCATCTCAAACCGCATCCTAAAATCTTCCCAAGTTTCCACTGGCCTCTCAACATGAGTAACTTCCCACCAATAGGATGCTTCATCCTTAAGAAACCACACTGCTAGCTGTATCTTTTGCCTATCGTCAACTTCGAAGATGAAGAACAAGTCCTTGGTCTCCTTCAGCCAGTTCCTTGCTGCCACAAATGATTCAGTTCCATAAAAGTTCTTTCCTCCCATAGCCTTCAAGTCTCTACATGTCTTAGCGAAAGTATTTCCACGAGGAGGAGGAGGTGGTGGAGGAACCACTGCCACCGTTGGAGGAGGAATGTCTGCTGGGCCCGCACAATTGGCCCTAGCCTCTAGGTACCTTCGGAACCAACCAGGTATCGGTACTCCTTCCGGAAGGTTAAGATCTTCAGACAAGCTGGAACAAAAAGGAAAGTACTCCAGACAAAAGGATAGAGAGTGATAGTGTGTATGGCTTTGGGGAATTTATACCTTTTAAAAATAACTCTTTTTTTTGAAAAAGATGCTTCTTTAAACTTCTTTTTGAAAATAGTTTCAAAAACTTTTATCTAGTCTGGTAAATCTGTGCTCTGATACCAAGTGAAACACCCCACCCTCCATTAAGGTCACTCACAAGGGACTGCCTTAACTTTGGTGGAGGTTTGTAAGTAAAAGTCACAAATAAAACACAAGACAGATATAAACACATATATATAAGCAGCGGAAACAAACAGACTTTTATTTCATAAAATACTTGTTCATACAAAACATTTCCATAATTGTCTCATAACAACTTCCAAAACATTACAACATCATTTCTGTCTTGGTTATTAAACAAAGAAGCATAAAATATGATTAAAACTGCATAATCCCCGTAGAGTGTGTACAACAGCCATTGCCAAAGAAAGAGAGTCCAAACCGTACATCTACTTTCTTGAAGCTTGCAAGGAGTCTGACTAAGCTGAGTTGTTTCATGCTTGTGGACCTAGGGGAGGGGGGAAACGGAAGAAAAGAAGACGAAAGAAAATAAGGTCATACATAAAGCCTGGTGAGTCTAGTGACTCTTCCGTACGAGAATAAGAATAAGGGCATGATAAATATAAACTGGAAATAAGAGAGTGTCATAAACTAAGACAAAGCAGTTTGAATCGAATTTACTATCACACCCCAAACTATATCTCTGCACCTACTTGTATTGTCTTAACTGGCACCCCATGCTGGAGGTAAAGCGATCCCCTTTTTCTAAAGATCGGCTCCTACTCGCATAATCATCTGTGTCTTACGGCCCCTAAAGAATGTAGATACCTATGCTGGCCCCACCATGGGCTGTAACAAGTCCCATGGTGGCGAAACGACACAAAACTAGAAATGCATAGGTTATACTACTGGTGCCCCCAGTACCCTGTTTGTCTGCTCCGAAGTGTGTGTACGCCCGCACTCCATTAGAACCCACACTGTTGCACCCACCGCCGTCACTTTTGACCGCTTACAATCAGCCTAGTAATCATGCCCCACCCTGCCTAGTTTCAGGGTACCATGATACCTAATTGGGTTACTGCTGAAATGGGTCCCCGTTACTAGGGTTTTCTAGTCAAACATGTTAAGTGGTTAAGTGTCTGTATTTACTTAATCCCACCCATCAATTTCATTAACATGTTGAATTGGTTAAGTGTTTTAGTTAACTTAACCCTACCATCCTAACTTGTCTGTCCTTAGCTTCTTAAAGCACCGACCACTCACATCAGACAGATATTGTTACGGTTACTGGATGTGTCGGTCGGTTCCGGGCAGTTTTACACCGTAACTCAGTCTAACCTCGGGTCTTTATTGGGCTCCATGCTTAACCACACACATTGGATAGGTATTGTTGTGACTACTGGACAGCCGGCCGGGTCCGGGCAGGTTTACATCACAACTCAATCAAACCTCGTGTTAAGCATATTCGTATTTTCTAAATATACATGTTTTTCTTTAAATACTTAATATATGTAAATTTGTCAACAATTAAATGTTGTGGCCCACTTTCCAAGTTTAACCTTTTTGGTATAAGAATTTATACCATTCAAGTGCCACCAATTTTGGCATGTGACAAACATGCCAATTTCATATATTTTCTTATGTCAAGTTTTTCTAATATTCCCAAAGTTTCCCCGTTTAAACATTAGGCTAACAATCTTAGCCTAATTTTCGTTCATATAGTTTTTAACATATAATATTAGGCTAAAAGCTTAGCCTAATTTAGCGCACACAAAATTGACATAAGGGAACTCATAAACATGAACATGACATAGGTGTAAACTTGGCATTTTTGGCATAGTCAATATGAACATCATAGGTGTGAACCTGCAAAATAGTCAACATGAATGTGAACTTGCAACATAGTCTAAATCAACGTATATGTGAACTTGCATTGAAATATGTATCTAACCAAATAGGTGTCACATAAATTAGCATATGATTTAGACAATATAAGCCTAAACATGTTTTTGGATCTAGGCATAACATCGAGCATAACTGGCATATGACCAGAATATGATAATTTCATAAAGTATGTATAATTTTATGACAAGGGTGTGAACTAGATCCAATCGTATGTCTAATTACAACATGAAACACATATTAAAGTGGATCTTGACATGGATCCAATTAACCTGCAGCTTTCTTACAAACATACTAGCATGTATGTGAACATAATCGTTTAGGCATAAAGGTTCTAGCGTGTGTGTGTGTGTGTGTGTATATATATATATATATATATATATGAAATCTTAATCACATACAACCTATATAATTCACATAAACATATAGGTGTCGATTACAACATGAACTATACAACTTGCATGTGATCTAGGATCAACATAAACTCAATTATATCACAAACATCATAATACCACAATCATTACATCGCATATGAATCAGCATCATTGTTATACAATAACACGATTTTAGTCCCAATTTACAACGAATCAAGTCTTAATTTTATTCACATCGGAAGAATCACTATACTTACAACAAACGACGGTCTTGTTTTCTGATTTCTGATTTCTGAATT
The DNA here is from genome assembly GCA_030737875.1 of Allium sativum. Lineage (NCBI taxonomy): Eukaryota > Viridiplantae > Streptophyta > Magnoliopsida > Asparagales > Amaryllidaceae > Allium > Allium sativum. The sequence goes on along the minus strand of CM060920.1, from coordinate 564,884,217 downwards.
TGAATTGCTTTCCTTTGGGTAGACTAATGTTGATTTGATTATTGTTTTAACTTTAATTTGGCTTATCTTTAAGCTTTTTTACAAGTGGAGGCTCCTCCTACTTTTCTCTCGACAGTATGGCGGCTATGTCTCTAATTTCTTATGTGAATTTAGGTTAGGGTGTCGAGTTATATTTATAGAATTTCAGATTGATTTGAGCCGTCAGATGATAATAGACGAATCTAGACCATTCACTTCGAGAGGAGCCAAACAAAATGCGACATGTCGGCCCTAGTGACACAGCCAAGCCTCAGAAATCGACCAGAACCCGACCAGGCCAGCCAGGGCCAAAACAGGTCGACTGGGCAGGTCGACCCCCAGGTCGACCCTATGGTCACCCAGGTCGACCCCTAGGTCGACCTGGGGCCTGGGCGGGAGTTTTCCCGCCCAGTCCAGTTTGGGTCTAAATTCGAATTTTGAACTTCGTTTTGAACTGTTTGAATTTTTAATTTGAATTCTGAAACTTCCAGAGGTCATAACTCCTTCATATGGAGTCCGATTTATGCAAACTCGGACTCTATCTCAAGCAGAATTCCGAGATAAGCGCAATGGCATAACCCATTTTCCTTAATTCTATAATCTAGAATTAATTATACTTTAATTTGTTAATTTACAGTTAATAGAAAATTCAGGGTGTTACAGTTAAGACCAGCTTAACCAATAATATATAAGTGGATAGGGTTAAGACCAGCTTAGCTAATAATATATAAGTGGATAACATTAAGACCAACTTAACTAATAATATATAAGTGGATAGGGTTAAGACTAGCTTAACCAAATGTGTATATATATGGATCTGATAAGCGGATGATTTTAAGATAAGCTTAACCAATAACACATGTTGATTTGATAAGTAGGTAACATGGGTGACATGTGGGATATGATTATAAACACTTAACCAAGTTCAAACATGAAAGAGGACATGAATAAGAGGGGGGTTAAGTAGGAAATCCTAATAGGGACTAAGCATAGGTGGAAAGCTTGTGTCAAGTGTGGGGACCCTTTTCAACCAGTAACCCATTTAGTATCTAAGTGAGCTTGATCTAGATCGAGGACGGGACACGCTTACTGGGTTTGATTGTAAGAGGTCAAAACGGGTTATCGGTGGCAACGCAAGTCCAATGGGGTCATGTGTGTGCGTGGGCCCGGGCTGGTAGTTAAGACATTGTTACATCGTGTAGGTATAAGTCGTGCATCTTTAGTGGTATCGGGTTGCCACTTTGGAAAGTGATACACCCCATTGTGGGACCAACACGGGTATCTACGAGTTAGGGAGCCGATCAAATGGGGAAGGTAGTGGGTATGACTAGGGGAGATAGGAGCAGGCGGCACCTATGAAGACAACTAGGAGTCCAACTACCATATTATGAATAGATGTTGTAATTAGAATGGGGAGGGTAGTGGGTACAACTAGTGGAGATAGGGGAAGGTGGAACCTTTGAAGACAGCTAGGGGTACACGAAACTACCATTATGATTATTATATTCGGTAGGCAGGATCAACTTTTAGGGTGACTAGTAATGGTGCAGTATAGTAATTATCCTATAGTGATTAGGAGCGAGATTAACGCCGGAATATTCCTCTTGTTTGTTTTGTCTTGCCCACTTGCTTCACAGTCATTCCTTGTTTTACCAGTTTATGCCTTATCCTGATTACTTTAATAATTATATTGTTAAAGTTATTGGACTCGCCGGACTTTATGTCTGACCCCCTTTGTTTTCGCCTCTTTTCTTCCTTCCCCCCCCCCCCCAGGTTCTCAGGGTGGGACTAGTGCTAATAGAGCTTGATTTGGATATTTCTCTCTCTTTTGGAAGTGCTTGGATTGCTGAAAGTAAAGTTCAACTCATCTCTTTTATGGCTACTTATGGTGGGGTTATGCTTTTTTACTTTATGTACTTAGAAAATAATTTGTCAAGATGGATATTAAGTGTACTTGGTTTTATTGTTGGTTTTTGATGTAACCAAACTATTTCTCCGTTGCAATAAATGTTGTTTTAATTTTTCAAGTACCAATATATGTAACTTTCTTGTTATATTCTGTTCTATGCACCAATAATACTCCATGAAAGTTAATGCATTCCCCTTGAGAGTGACATTAATGGACGTAGGGTGTTGCAATATCATCAATGAAAACTAACACAGACCGGTCTAAGTGATCTCGGAAATCATCAAGTCTACAAAGAAAGCGAATGCATTAGTCAATCCAATTAGCATGATTAACCACTCGTATAACTCATATCTTGTTCTAAATGTTGTAAATGGAATGTTGTTTCAACAACTCTCAATTAATGGAAACATATTTCCAAATCTATCTGAGAAAAAAAAAACTTTGTCTCCACTCAACTGATCAAACAAGTCATCAGTTCTTGGAAAGTGCTATATCTTTTTTACCGTCTTCTCATTCAATTTTGATAGTCGATACTTAACCTCAATGATTCCTTAGGCTTCTTTACGAATACCGCGACAACTTCTTGAGCTGAATTGCTTGGTCCAGTAAAGCTTTTTCCCTCCAACTCGACAAGTTGCACCTTTAACTCCTTTATCTTGGTTGGTGCCATCCTGCTATGTGGTCTACTCAGGGGTTCTACTTCACATACAAGATCAATTTTGAAATCTGCAGCTCTCTTCGGTGATAATACTGTAGGTCTATAAATGGTTCAAAAATGTTGGAAACTTATTTACAACAGGAACTTTGCTCACCCAAAAATACAATTCTATTGTGCAACAATGCGTAAAATTTTGAACTTGCATTCCCGATTAAGTATATAATTAATTTACTGCAACTCTGGTGTATCAATGATATTTTTCTACCCCAGCAAAAAATCCTAACACCATAATGATCCAACCAATCCATATCCAAAATGGTCTAAAAGCCAATGAAATCTTCCATATATAAATCACAAGTAAAAACATAACCTAGCAACTTATACTTGAGATTGTCGTGTATCATTCCTAGAGTCGCATAGCCTCACATAAGATTAACTACCCTTAAGAAAGTAAAATGTATAATGTTTCCAAAGATAACTTATCTACAAAACATTGGAAGATAAAAGAACGTGATGCACCCGTATCGAACAATACTCTAACAGGTATGTTAAGAATCAAAAACGTACATTCCACCACAATCTTTCCCACTTCTGTAGCAGGTTGTCCAGAAGATGATGGCTCCAAAGCAAACACCTTCCCCTTAATTTCCTTTGCCACTTCCGTATGCTTATTCTTGTAATGCCCAGCCTAATTACCATTAGAGTACTTAACGGTCTTCTTTCCAACACCAGTCTTCCCATCTCTAGAGCTTATCTCATTAGCATACTATTCCTAGTTACCACATTTAAGGCTGTTATAGTGGAACCATCAACCGTTCAACCGTACCAACATTTACGCGGTTACCGTTTATAATGGCAACGGTTACGGTTGAAAATTTTGATTATCGTGGTTAACATACCAACCATAGATTATTATTTCATACAATATTTAACATTCAAATATAAAAATTAGTAATTTAATTTAAGGAATAACTTGTATATTAATAATATGTGCCTTCATGAATTATTAATATATGCATGCATGATCGTTATATATACAAATAAATACATTTGCAACAAAATTGTTAGAGCTATATGAATTTATCATAAATAATACATATAATTAGAAATATATGTATAAAATGCTTTATAATTTAAAATACGATGGTTAACCATCATAGATGGTTGCAGTGACGGTTATTATTATTTGTAACCATCAACAATGACTAAGGTTATAGTTGGTGATAATAACAATGGTCGGCATAATTGTAACACCCTTAATCACATTTATAGCACACAATATCCATTTTTCATTTCTTAGTTGTTCCACTCTTGTTAGGATGAAATTTCTTATTCTGACCCTGAGCTCCTCCGGTCATGTTATTATGGAAAGCAACATTTCCTCGTTCCCTAGCGCCATTTCCACCACCACAACATAAGTAGCCCTTATTTTTGGCGATGTCACCTTACAAAGTCTTGTTCTCAATCGATAAATGAACTTCTCGTTTCCAATGTAGCATGTCCACAATGAGGCAACTCTTCAATCTTTATAACATATTCAAATGCAAACATATCTCTTTGTTCCAACTCTACTAATTTCCTAAGCATAGTAGACTTAGAAACTTCTGAATAGAAACTTCTAAAATAAATCATTCACGGAACCTTTTTCTAAATTGTGTCGAAGTCATGCTATCTTCTGCTACTTCGACAGATACACTGTTCCATAAGCACAGTGCAACTTGTTGCATTTTCATGGATGACAATCTCCTCTTTTACTCATCGCTCAGCCCTATAGCAACAAAAATTCTCTCATAATGAATATCAAGTTCTCAACTTCAGCAACTTATCTAGTTCCAATAAATGACTTTCCTCCAATCCTAGCATTATCCTAACTTAAGGTAGCATAGTTGTTAATAGGAACCTCACCATTTTTTCCCTTGAAATTACCTCCTTAATCAAGCAGCAACTCCTGCATACATCAAGTTGTTAAAGAACTGATGCATAATCCCCATATCTACTGGCAATGCTCCAGTGACCACATTAACATTAGCAGTAGGTTGTCACCCTCGTTTCTCCGAGTATTAGGTCGAGCATTTCCATTAATTATGGTGCTTCAATCACCTATATAAACTCTACCGTTTCCAACCTCTATATCATACATCGTTAAATCTGCATCCAAATCATGGTAAGATATGAGAGAATGACCCGACAGCCAAAATAAAGAGAAGAACAGAGATATCATCTATATACTTATAAATTACAAATACAAGTATGTTACTATAATGTTATCCCATAAACAAAGTTTTTTTCTTGCTTCATTAGGATTACGTCTTCAAGAACTTTTTAAAATTTTATTTTTATTTTTCCATAGCCTTGGGCCATGGTACCAAACTATAACATCCTCCCTTTCAATGCTTGAAGTTAACTACAATAATTGGTGTAGTCAATTATAGTAATAATTTTCGACGATCGAATACAGGTATATGATGATATCTATATGAGTAACACATGAATATGAAATGAATATTTTTATCAAAATACATTTCTTATTTCATAAACTGATATTCCATTTTCATTTCATTCATAATCTCAAATACTTCCTCGTTTCTGAAAAAACATAAATACATAAATATTTCAAGAGCAATATATGTAGATGTTCCTTTGACTGATCAAAGTACTAATAGTGATAGACTTATAACAATTATTACATCAGCTCTAAGAAAACACAACAGACTCTAAAATAAAGATTCTAAATAGCTAGTAATGCCTCATGCATGTCTTTGCAAGCTTTATTCACCAAAAACCTAAAACCAGAGATCTTACTCTCAAGCTGCTCAACCCATCATCCAAGAGTTAGAGTTAAGAAACAAAAAACTTTGGATCAAGCAGACAGTATGGTATGAATAATAATATGCCATCTTAATAATAAGATACATAGTAAGACCACATCATTGAGCATAATGGGTTTTCCTTTTATTAGCATCCTCAGTTAAATATCAATCAATCAATGTTGCACCTGCAATCACAATGGTTATTAAGCATAATAATCATTAATAAATTATAAACGAGCATATGCATGTGTTACCTCGCTGTTTGGCCCGACTACCACATACCACTGACACAAGTATGGCTCATCAATTATTAGACAAACAATTTAAATGGACGATCTTAAGACCAAGGTGTTGAGACCAAATATCAGGGGTCGGTGGTCAAACAAGCTCATAAGAATAGTAGGATGAGTTGATCAGAAACCAAGCTAGGGAGGCAATCCCGGATCGGTCAACTCCTTACAATAGTCATTTGGTTTGCATCGGCGTAGCATTCAATGATCCAGATCGGGTTATTTCATCGGTGCATATCGGTATGTCATTTAAGGGATTAGGTCGACCTAAACTCCTCATTTCGGATCGAAAACGCCACATATTGGGTTGACTATTGCATCAGATCAACTAATTTTGCACTAGAATCAGCAATTATATATAAACGCAACTCAACATGCCTAGATCGCTCAAATAGGAATTCAACTTGGACACTTGGCCTTAGATTGGGTAGAAGCCACTTGCTTTGATCGGTAGAACCAAGCATTCACCAGAACAGATCAGGATGCTCGAAGTCTGTGCCACAGTGAAGTAACACACACATCTGGATTGGTATTATCCGGATCGGTATGGACATACCGATCCAGGTTGACCCAATCTGGATCACTGACTCCAAATGATGTGGCATCCCACTTTCTTCAATTTTCCCACCTTCTTTACTACTCCACACTTCACATTATATTGAGACTCCACCTATAAATACCACTCAAGGGCGTCATTTGAGGGGATCCATTTGGCTCTTTCATGTCGTGACTCTGCTGGTTTTGAGATCCACCTCTTTTCTCTTCAAATTTCTTACATGAAACATAGTTAAATACATATTCAAACAGCACACATAATAGATTACAAGCAGTGGATGTAAGCATATTGCTGAGCCATAACGGTGTTCTTTACTATTCATGTTGTGATCTGTGATAATGACATCATCTGCGACTATTCATTAGATTTCATTCATCTGGGTGTTTGGACTAATTTTGATGTAACCATTTTGGTTCTTTCACCGAGAAGGATTCGTTATTCTTGGAATTCAGATCTTCTCATCTACTAGTGGACAAGGATTCCGTTGAGGGAAGATCCACTTTATTGTTATTTTTCCCTTTGAAACTATCAATGTTGTTGATCTTCCTACGGTTGTTGCTGCTGCCACTACTATTGCAACTTTGGGAATGGTCAATCTGGCACCAACTACAAACTAAGCTCGGATTAGCCCAGCTTGTAGGAGCATCGATCCGGATCGGTTATCCCCATACGTATGCAGGTCATACCACACGTACCTGTCCGGATCGAGGTAATCATATCGTTCTAGATCAGGTTAGCCGTGCCGACCCAGATCAAGGTTGCCATACCGATCTGAATGGGATCATCAAGGCCGATCTGGATCCCAAAAAAAGGATCTAAGTTTTTTTCTTTAGCGTGATGCACCTGAATATATGCCACAACGCAGTGGCAAGCAATAATCACTCAAACATAATGGCTATGATTCAGTGAATAATCAAAAGCCAACATCAAAATTTCAATGATCAAGATGTCTCTAAGAGCCACTACTTATTTACATATGCTATTCAGCGCGATGAGTATCCCCGTCAATTAAGCATGCCAACAGTGATGGTGTATGCTAGAAGAATTGATTCCTAGCAACACCTTTAGAGAAACAGCCAGCATGTGGAATTCGCTAAAAAATATACAAATGCTTCTCCATATTTTCCGAAGTAGTATCAACTACCTAGTTTATTCGATATAGCCATGGTCCATCTCCTCATTCAACCAATTGGCAAAAAGAGGTTTGATCCGATTTTGAGAGTATGCAGGATGTCTCAAAGATGCTATATCTTTATCTATCATGTTCCAAAGGCATTGAGAACCATTTAAATGCTACTTCCAAAGATCGAACATTGTTGTGAATGAACCGAATGAAGACATGATCTTAATGGACCTAATCTAAAGGATTAATCCAAACATTGAATTTAGAGAGTAGCTAGCAGTAAAACCTATTACCACGGTTGACTAATTCTATGACAAAGAGACCTAACATTCACGCAACGAGAGATCATATTCACCAGAAGAGGCCGAGCGTGAGCCACTGTAACAACCCGGGGGATTCGATGCCTGTATTCCAACAATAATACACAAACTCGTATTACGTGCCAGAACTCAAGTATCGGGAACACCAGATAGTTAATGAAAGAAAATAGAGGGTGAGATAAGAAAGAAAGAAATATTAGAATATAACAAGAAGAATAATACAGCAACATCAGTGCCTCACATCACAGCAGAATAATATATAATAGAAACAATTGTATTGAGAGCTTTGAAATAAAAACTTACAATCATCAGGGTACAACAATACATCTAGACAGTTATAACAATCTGTCCTCATATACAACACTCAGTGTAACACACACTAGACATATACATCTGAACTCTTCCAGCTTATCTTCAGACTTCACAGCATCCAATAACCTGAACCTGTACAACCTGGTCTAACTTGAACATTTACAAAACGTCAGATCAGTCCGGTGAAACAGAGTGAGAAAGCTCTAAGTTTAAAAACATCACCTAACTTGATTTTAAAGTCAAAACCATTTCTTTTTAGAGATCATATCTTATTTTAATATTATAATAATGTCTAAACACAAATAAATATCAATCAAGTGGAACACTTTCATCTCACGCTCCACTTATATAGTATACAATCAAAAACCGCAGGCTCTTATTGGAGATTGGATTTCCAACTGGCAAGTATGGGACCACCTTCTGATAGTGTATCTCTAGAGAGGAATACACCGGGTTTGACAAGAACATCTTGCAACTAAGGCTAAACATGACCAACCACTCACTTCGCTAGAGTGTGCCGAATGTATATCACCAATGGTTGGTCTCAAACCATCGTTTCCCGAAAAGGGACAACATCGAAATAGTTTAAAGAATGAAATGGATTTGCTCTAAATCAGCGATTATACACCCTACTTGTAACAACCCGCGTTCCACTGGATCGAATTTTTTTTCAAAAACCCAATCCATCGAAACCCGTGTTGTTTTGCTCTGGTATCCTGCAGAAAAGACAGAGACATAAAACATGTCAGAGTTCGGAAAACATCTTACAGCGGAAGGAACAAAATATAATATAATTAAAACATAGCTTTACCATAATAAAAGTACTGCTAAACCAGTATCCAAAGCTATACAGTCTCTGTCATGAACCTAACCTGCGAATGTTATGAGGAGGGGGTCAGAACATAAGTTCTATGTGAATGAATTTAAACAACACCTCTTGAATAATCCTACATATACCGTTCAATTACATTTTCCCATTTATTAGGTTATCTGTGTTATTAGCACTCAAAGCTTTCACACACACGTCGCACCCATCTACCCCCAAGTAGATTAACCTAATAAAATGTATATGTAGCTACCCCAAAACCGAGGTACACCCCGTGGTACCCCACTCGCACGGTCTCCTATGTATCGCCACAGTAATATGCGCAGTCCCTCATCTTATGCCATAATAACGTACAATGATACATCCACATAGAACCACTATCGTCGTGCTACGTAAGCGTACTGACTGCTATCCTCGAACTATTCGATCGAATTTGGTTCCATCATCGAATAAAGCCCTCTAGTCTACGATACACCACCCAGAGCAGACATGGTTGTACCTAGACTTTCCCACGTACGTAGCATCAATCGTACTCGATGAGTCTACTGCACATAACCTCTACTTATGCACCCGAGTTTCGTGGCAAGGCTACACCAGAAACACGGAACTCGGTCGGGAGCTTTTCTATATCTGTACGGGCCCGCCTCTAAGAGTGTCCAATGTATAGATATCCCTCCGATCTAGTTTTTCTATGGTGGCTATGGCCCCACCTCAGCCCCTCCCTCAATTAGTAAAGACCACACGAGTTAAGCGACCTCCCCTAACAAGCAAATAATCTAAACATCCATGTGGGGTCTCCCCGCACCCGTCCCTTGGTAGCAAAGGTTAACGATCTCTAGGGGTTAGCTCTTGTCTTTTCGCATTCCTTAGGCTGCTGGTGACAGGCGTCTGACGATCTTGCTATCGTTTGGTCTTGACCCTCCACCTCCGCCTGAGGCAACCACCGAACCACCCTTAATGCCACCACGTACAGCATTCTGACTGCCCCCTACTTATGAAGTCAAGGCTCACTCACCTGGTAATTCCACGCAGACCCAACCTCTGTAATCCTAACCCAAAGCTAAACCATCACAGAGGACTACCAGGAGCACCTTTAACGTCTCAGGAAGCCGCCTGCCTCCCCTTCCAGTCCGTTGGAGCCCTCAGAATAATGAACGTGCGCTCCCCTCGTGCCTTATGACACCGTGATGATCTACCTCGTTGGGCTATTCATCCCATAAACGTATGGACTGCTTCAAGCGCCTTAGTTTTATCTGTCATTAGACCCTACATCTAATGATTAATTTCGCGCTTGCGCCACCTCATCAATTTTCTCATTTAACTTGGTTATTCACATTAGCTTCCTTTTTCGTATTTACCAAGTTACCCTTGCTAATTAACTCAATTCATACTTAACCCACTTAAGTCCATTAATAAGCCCACAACATGTTATCTTCCAATTTCATAAATTATTCCCTTTTTGGGTTACAAAAACATGTTATACTTAATTCATAGTTAAGTATGCCTTATCCCACATATATACTGATTAGGAGAATAACCCCCTAACCACCATCCCCGAAGACCGAAATCAACATCAGACTGGCACCCAGAAAATTACTCAACCCAACCAACATGTATGATTCTAATTTACTTCTTTTCCATTATATAACTTATATCATTTTTAATTTCACATATCTCCTTCCCAAACCACTTAATTTAAGTATATCTTTACATATAAGTTATCTCATCTTCCTTATCATTTCCTATAACTTATCTTATCCTAGAAGTTATAATTTCCACATATTATCCTTTCTTGCCTTATTCAAGTTTATTCATAATAGGTTATTTATCATTCCCCATTTCTTGTCATTAATTTTAGATTTGACTTAACCCTTCCATTTACTTAACCCGTTACTTAAACTTTACCCAATTCAATTAATTTATGATACCGTTACAGTTCCCATTTGGTTAAGCATATCTAAATTTTTGTTTCACATGTAACCCGTGTCCCACTTAACCCCCTTTATTATAGTTTCCATGTCTTACACATGTCTTACTATGGTTAAGTCTACCTTAATCATGTTTTACATCACATGTCTTACAACGGTTAAGTCCACATTAGTCATGCTTTACATGTCGTTTATATCACCCACTTAACCCACTAACCATACCCATGTCACCCACATGTCTTATTATGGTTAGTATTTCTTAATTTATTTATTATGCCGTAACGATGTATGACCTCTCACATTAGACGTCTGTTCGTGGCTGCTGGATTTGTCGGGCGGTTCCGGGCAGACTTATACCACAACGCGCCTAACCTCGTGTCATAAACCATTACGCCTCTAGTTCTTGTCGTTGACCCCACACATTATACGTCCGCTTGTGGTTGCTGGATTTGTCGGGCGGTTCCGGGCAGTCTTACACCACAAATGCGCCTAACCTCGTGTCATAGGCGTTCATTAACAATCGTCTTTCACCCAAACCCCAAATTCATGTCATGTGTTCCAAATTCAACTTAATTACAATTCTTTTTTTTTTTGTCTATTTCGAATTTGTCATTAACTACACCAATTACATAATAGTTAGCCAATTTCATATTACCCAAATTATCCCGTTATAGCCAAATTCACCAATTCCATGTTTTTCATACCCAAACATGCCAATTTCCAATATCCAATTATACCCAATTTCATATAATCAATATTTTCCCAATATATTTATATATATACCCCAACATTGCCACGTTCATACATATAATCAAATTCATCCTCTAGGCTTATTTTTCAAGTCATAAATAAATTTCACCAATCCATGTTATCCAATTACAAGTTATTAATATTTAGTTATACCATTTCCATATCCAATTACAATTATGTCAAACTTACATAAATTCAACATTACTGTATCATTATGTCCATAATTCTATACAAAACCTTCTAATCCCCATATTACGCCCAAACCAAACCTTTTCCCTTTCTTAATTTCCCGTTCCCATTGAAACGCATAAATCCATGATAGACACAGGCTCGAGATAACCTAGCTATAAAAATAAAAAGAGAAAGAATAAAAAAGGAGAGAACTCAAACGTAGGCATAAATAAAATAACTAATCTTATTAAATTATCATCATATTCATTATGGGTAAGGGTGGCAATTAGACCCGACCCGATGGACCCGGACCCGACCCTTCCGGTCTCGGTTCTAGGCGGGTCGGGTTTTGTCAGCTCTAAACTTTACATTTCAAAAATCTGGACCCGACCGGACCCGAGCTTCGGTTCGGGTCGGGTCGGATCGAAGCTCGGGTCGGGTCGGTTCGGGTCCTGTTGAATAATAACACTAAAAATACACATATTTCAATACTTTTTGGTCGGGTCTTTCGGGTCGGGTCCATGCGGGTCGGGTTTGATCGGGTCTTGATCGTATTTTTCATCACCTAGACTCGTCCCGAGACCCATCGGGTTTGGTTCGGGTTCGGGTCTTTTCGGGTCGGTTCGGTTTGGGTTTTCGATTCTCGGTTCTAATTGCCACCCCTAATTATGGGGAATGGTAAACAATAGAAGCAATATTATACAACTAGTTCAAATCCACTCACATTGACTAGATTGGAGAAATAAACAATTTGTTGTTGATGCAGAACGCTGATTTAATCTTTTTTTGATTATTGGTGAAGGGCTTGAATTGTTGATAAATAATTTCTAATTTGATTTAGGTTTTAGAGGCGGCGGCTAAGAGAATTGAGAGTTCAGCAGCATGGAGGCATCTTGAGGAATTGTTATGAATTAGGGTTAGGTCTTGCTATGTATTTATAGGTGTAGAGAGTATTTTAGAGCCCTTAGATTGACCTAGAAGCCATCAGATTCGTACAGTACATCAAAACACGTCACAGGGACGAAACTGCCCAGATCGGGGGGTGGGGGGGAGGTAGGTTGACCTCCCTAGGGGCAGGTCGACCCCCAGGTCGACACCCTGGTCAACCTAATCCCCAGTTCGACCTGCCTGGTTGATGGCAGGAAATTTCCCGTCCAGCTGCTTGGGTCGAATTTCGAACTGTTTTGAATTTTAGTTGCATCTTCTACGGCCATAACTCATTCATACGAAGTCTAATTTATGCAAACTTGTACTCTATTACAAGTATAATTCCGAGACGAACACAATGGTGATGTCCATTTTACTTAATTCCTAAAACTTAAATTAAGTATCCTTATTTTATTATCTTTTCCGTTACACACACTATTATTGAATTAATTTTTTCCTTCTCTTCCATGTATTAATTAATTCTCATTGAACATCACCATTATTTACCTATCTATGCATATATATATATATACACATTTTTAATTATATTAAAAATGCAGGGTGTTATATTCTCCCACCCTCAAAGAATTTCGTCCCCAAAATTCTATAAGAGTAAAATAGATAATCCCTCGCAATATTCATCCATCAAGTGTGCATTCAATTGTTGCAAACATTGTGCACATGTCCAAAGTGAAATACATCATAGTAATGAATGTATGCCTAATTGGTACCACCTATATGTATGCAAACTTTTAAAAACTGATTTTTAAAACATGATGCTCACATCTTAAATATTCTTGCAGTTCTATATGAATGCAATACCTTTGGAAATCAAAACATTTTTTTCATCCAAATTTTCCCACACTCTTATAGAATAAGAGCATAGTTCATCCAATTGTTGCATCCAAAATCCTACCAATCATTATTAAGTTTCCAAAATTTAGAAAAATCTAATTTCTAAATTCGATTTCTTATGTTATAAAAAGGTATAAAACGGAAAAATTCACATCTTCCGTTTTTCTTACATGTATCTTTTCTATTTGTACTTGGATTTTATGTAACTACTCTATAAATATTTTCTATTTTCCTATCCAAGCACAACCCACATAAGAAAATTTCTTTTCTTTTTCAACTTATCTTGGAGAAAGTTCATTTTTATTCAACTTTTCTTAAGATTTTCATTTTCTTTTCCCGTCAGTTTGTTGCTTTATTGGATTTGTTGTAGGCTATTCTCTTTCTTAGCTTATTTGACTTACTCAACAACAACAACAAAGCCATATATCCCAAACAAGTTGGGGTTGGCTAGATATGGAACCCAAAATTGAAATAAAATAAAATTAATAATGATGATAATATATATATATATATATATATATAAAGGGTTTAAAATAACCAAACAAATAAAAAGTCGTCCGATAAAAGGGTTTTTTAAAATAATAATAATAAGTAAAAAGGTTCAATAAAAGTGAAATAAAATATAAAATAGTAATAAAAGGTAAAAAGGTTCAGTAAACATGAAATAAAGTCTAAGGAAAAAAAACTAAGGTTCTGGTACATGGATTGCCAATTTCCATGCACTCCTATCAACTACCAGCTCTTCCAATAAACTCCAGTTACTTAAATCTCTCTTTATTATCTCCTCTCATGTCATTTTCGGTCGGCCTCTACCTCTCTTTGGGCCTTCGACGCGGCCTAGAATTCCAACGCGTACAGGTGCATCGTATGGTCTACGTTGGATATGTCCAAACCATCTCAAGCGGTATTGGACTAACTTCTCTTCAATAGGTGCAACTCCAAGTTTTTCCTGAATATCCTCATTTCTAAACCGATCTCGTCTGGTATGCCCACAGCTCCAACGTAGCATCCGCATCTCTGCTACGCTTATCTTTTGGATGTTTTGCCTCTTAGTAGGCCAACATTCTGCACCATATGACATTGCCGGCCTGATTGCTGTCCTATAGAACTTTCCTTTAAGCTTCTGAGGAATCTTCCGATCATAGAGAATACTAGATGCTAGTCGCCATTTTACCTATCCTGCTTGAATTAAAAAACTAACATCCTTATCAATCTCTCCATCAAACTGCAACATAGATCCCAAGTATCTAAACGATTCCTTCTTCGGTACTACTCTACCGGCCAGGGTACATCTCCGTCATCTGACCTGACACTGCTAAACTCACACTTCATATACTCTGTTTTAGTTCTGCTAAGCATGAAACCCTTTGATTCCAAGGTCTCCCTCCACAACTCCAATTGTCTATTAACCCCTATTCTACTTTCATCAATCAGCACAACATCATTGGCAAAGAGCATACACCAGGGAATCTCCCTTTGTATATCTTTTGTGGTTTCATCCATCACTAATGCAAAAATATAGGGGCTCAAAGCCAAACCTTGATGTAACCCTATGTTAATTGGAAAGTCTCTGGTCTCACCATCGCATGCCCTAACACCAGTCATGACCCCTTCCAAATAAGCTTTTCTGTATTTTTTAACTCAAACAACATGCTACACAACTACTACCAAGGGCCAAGAATCATAAGACTATTTCCTTAAAGAAAAGTCCAACTACCAACTCTCAACACTTACTTGCCCTTCCACTACCTAGTAGTCACTACTAGTCCTTGTTGTGTATTATTAGCCTATACTTTATCTCTTTTTTTCTCAAGCAACAAACCTAGGTTTCTCAATGTTTATGCAATTTACAGGAATTTTCTATTAGTTTAATATTAGCTAATCTTTGACCGGAAATTGGTAAGAGAATAATTATCTAAGCATCAATCCCGAAGACCGAAATCAACATCAGATTGATACTCAGAGAATCACTCAACTCTACCAATCTCCAGTTAGGTTCTAGTTCTTCAATTCATAGCCTTAATTTTATCTCGTTCTTTCTAGGCCTTATACCTACCCATTTTTTTAAAAGTATGGTTTGGCCTTTTTCTTTGCATTGCATATTTCTTCCAAAAACTAAAAGTGGTAAAACTTTTATCTTTTTCTCAAAAACTTGCCTTTGCCAAACCATAAAACATTTTACTAAATAAAAATGCAAAACATTTTTTTTTCAAATCACAAAACTGGAGTAGACAAGGACAACTAATGGGTTACACTGTTTATACCTACGATGTTAATCTAACTACTTGCTACAAGGTGCAAACATATTCTTAATTCCTACAACTTATTTCATCTACCCAACAAAATTCTTTTCTAAAACAATAAATAAATTTTTATTATCAACCGAATAGAGATTTTAAATCTTTCTTTTACAAAATTCAACATTTTGTATGCTTTACTTTTTGATCCTTTCATATATTATAGTATGAAAACTAATGAGCTATACATGCTCTATAACATACACATTTTCATGAGAGAATTCTTTTAAAACAAGAAATCATTACTTTACAAAATATACCCCACTTTACTTTAAAACCCAATATGTAATTTTTCAAATATGATTCCATCGTATCTCTTTCAAACATCAAAATACTTTTAAAATTAAAACTTGAAAACACCATAAATTCTATTTTGCCAAAACTTTTATAATTTCAAGTTCTTAAAAGATAATCATTGGGTTAAACTCAAAGTAGGTCTCCAACTTAATTAGGCTTTCCTAAACATTTTCCCAAAGCCAGTTCTCTCAACTATATATATTCCTAATCCATCTTCCACTTTTTAACCTTTTTCCAATTTATAAGGTTTCACTTCTAAACCCACTTATCTGAAATACTAACATTTCAGTTTCTATTATATGGGATACATCTTTCTCTAATACCAATCATATTGTACACTTTCCAACCAAACCACCTAAGGGTCTCAAAATTTCTATGTTCATATCTTTAATGCACAAAAGAGATATCCCAACTCTTTCCATACTTTACTCTTTCTACTTAGTGGGCTCCTTTATGGATCTAGGTTTTTATAATATATTTATATTTTTTAAAATACAAATATGCTCACTCATTATCTATATAGGAATCGTAAATCTATGCTCTGATACTAAATGTAACAACCCGCATTCCGCCGGACCGATTTTTTTTTCAAAAAGCCAATCCTTCGAAAAACGTGTTGTTTTGCTCTGGTATCCTGCAGAAAAGACAGAGACATAAAACATGTCAGAGTTTGGAAAACATCTCATAGCGGAAGGAACAAAATATAATATAATTAAAACATAGCTTTACTTTAATAACAATACTGCTAAACCAGTATCCAAAGCTATACAGTCTCTGTCATGAACCTAACCTGCGAATGTTATAAGGAGGGGGTCAGAACATAAGTTCTATGTGAATGAATTTATACTACACCTCTTGAATAATCCTACATATACCATTCAATTACATTTTCTCATTTATTTGGTTATATGTGTTATTAGCACTCAATGCTTTCACACACACATCGCACCCATCTACCCCCTAGTAGATTAACCTAATATAATGTATATGTAGCTACCCCTAAACTGAGGTACACCCCGTGGTATCCCACTCGCACGGTCTCCTCCGTATCGCCACAGTAATATGCGCAGTCCCTCATCCTATGCCATAATAACGTACAATGTTACATCCGCATAGAACCACTATTGCCGATCTACGTAAGCGTACTTACTGCTATCCTCGAACTATTCGATCAAATTTGGTTCCATCATCGAATAATGCCCTCGAGTCTACGATACACCACCTAGAGCAGACATGGTTGAACCTAGACTTTCCCACGTACGTATCATCAATCGTACTCGATGTTTCTACTATACATAACCTCTACTTGTGCACCCGAGTTCCA
Organism: Allium sativum; assembly: GCA_030737875.1. Taxonomy (NCBI): domain Eukaryota; kingdom Viridiplantae; phylum Streptophyta; class Magnoliopsida; order Asparagales; family Amaryllidaceae; genus Allium; species Allium sativum. The sequence goes on along the minus strand of CM060920.1, from coordinate 564,866,846 downwards.
TGGAAGGGCTACACCATAAACACGGAACTCGGTCCCGAGCATTTCTATATCTGTATGGGCCCGCCTCTAAGAGTGTCTAATGTACAAATATCCCTCGGGTCTAGTTTTTCTACAGTGGTTATGGCCCCACCTCAGCCCCTCCCTCAACTAGTAAAGACCAGTACATGAGCTAAGCGACCACCCCTAACAAGCGAACAATCTAAACATCAATGTGGGTCTCCCCGCACTCGTCCCTTGATAGCAAAGGTTAACGATCTCTAGGGGTTAGATCTTGTCTTTTCGCATTCCTTGGGCTGCCGGTAACAGGCGTCCGACGATCTTGCTATCGTTTGATCTTGACCCTCCACCTCCGCCTGAGGCAACCGCCGACCCAGCCTGAATGCCACCGTGTACAGCATTCTGACTGCCCCCTACTTATGCAGTCAAGGACCACCCACCTGGTAGTTCTGCGTAGACCCAACCTCTGTAATCCTAGCCCGAAGCTAAACCATCACAGAGGACTACCAGGAGCACCTTTAATGTTACGACCTGAACTTCCCCGATAAGGAAAGCCTGGATAATTTGAGGACGAGACAGATTTGAACACAAACAGAAGAACATTTCATTGCTTATTACAACAATTCCATCAGAATACAAGTATATACAGAGTATGAATAAATAATACACAGAGAATATCAGAGATTTAAATTACATTACATAGTAGCGGAAAATAATACAAAGCACAACTGAAGGAGATATACGGATACAGAGCTTTCCAGATATCATTCCATCTGTTAATCAGGATCCCGTGAATATAAATTTGCAAAACCAAAACTACTAGCTGCCCGTGTCAAAATAAGGGCACCCAGAGTTTAGGTTAAAACAATAAACTCTAGGTCAGTCATGTGACTGGTGTGAGAATTAAAACAGTTATAAATCTTTATTTTAAAGTTAGGAAAATCAAAGCACCACGCCATATAACACGGAACGGGTTTCCTCCCAAGAATACCAGCGCATAAAACAACAGCGCAATACTAAATAAAGAACAATGAAGCTATTATAAGACCCAGGTCCCATCACACAATGCAACACAAGCCGGAGGATAGGGTTTTACCTTATAATAGCCAAAGAATGCTTGATATGCTAAATTTCATCTTTTATTATTACTATAAGTGTATAGTGTCAAAATAATTTCAATCATAAATATCAATCATAGACGGCATGGGTACCATATATCATGTCGCCATACTAGGCTCTACAATCAAAACCGCAAATGTCACGTATTGGAAATTGGATTTCTATCTGTGAATCGAGGAAAAAGATAGTCCTCTACCGATTCGAGACGCACTAGCCCACCCCTCAGGACCCAGACTCAGATGGGCCCTTGGATCGTCAGGGCCGGTCCACCGATGTGGATTAAAATGCCTGAACACTGCGTTTCGCCACCCTTTGGCTGTCAATGAGTCCAATGACTCTATTGGCTCCACACAGTCACTGATATAACTGAGGAACCTCGCAACAACAACAACCACATAAGTCAAACTCGTCAGGGCGTGTAAAACCACTGACGCCACTTCTAGCTAGAAGGAAACGCATGCCCTCCCTGATGTCCTCTCCCGTTTCTGGTTCACAACCGGGGTGTGAGGCTTGCGAATCAACGTTACACAAAGCTATGCCACACAGGCGGTGCTTTGATCATCAAACACAAGACTTTGCTTTTCAACAGAAGCCTTGATCAATTGCCACTTAGGCATGCCACACAGGCAGTTCACTCCATGCGATTGATATCCATCAATATGTAACCCCTGAGCTCGTACGTCTCAGAGAAGGACGTTAAGCAAGAGAATAAATTCTCGCCGCCAAACAGATATATATTTAATAGAAATCAATCACACAGAATAAAATCCAATGTCAGACACACAGTCCATTTACAAGTCCGTTTTGGGTCTGAACGAAACCGGAGGCACCTTGTTCCTCGCATATCCATCGATCTCTAGGTACGTCTGGACGATCACTAACTAATTCTCTCCTCTTGGGTGTACGACCCAATCAAGATCATCAGTAATCACCCAAACGATGTGAAGACCTTCGGTCTTCGACCACCGTCTTCATCCTCGATACCACGTCGAATCAGTTATTCAGAATGGGATAAACCCGGTCTTTCTGAATAACTCGCGTATATAATAAACAAGTGTTACACAAACACAGCATACGCCTCATTCCAATTCAGAATATTCTTTTATTAAAATATTCTTGTACTTTGGGAAATGTTCCCATTAATTTTATCAAAGAAAAATTCTTTAAATTTATTCTTTAATCTTCTTTTGAATATCAATTCAAACTAGTCGGGATTAGCGAACGACACCGAAGTGATCATTTATTTTATTTCCCAATCCCAACCTATTCGTCCCATGAAGTAAAACTGGTCATACCTCATATCTAACACCACGGTGTTATCGGTAAATTCAATTACCATTTCACGTTCAAATCTAATTAAAGATTTAACTATCGCCTAGAGCAAAACCGGTGATACTCCATTCTCTACCATTTCAATCTAGTTAAAGATTCATTAAACCCCACTTAGTTTTAACCTTCACAGAAATCAATATCCTGTCTTTAACTGGGTTAAAGAACCAATGTCATATAAAACACGGTTCACGAAAAACCCAAAATCACATTCATTAATTATCGGGTTAAAGAACAAGTGTAATTTAAAACAATGTTCACGATAAACCCAAAAATCAATTCAAACTAAAATCCAATTAAATTATTGGAAATTCTGGTTACTTTTTACAGTCCCTTTCAAATTCAATTTATTTATTTCAAAAATAAATTGATTTTAATTCTAGTTCAAAACTAGTTCATTTCGATAAAAGTCTATTTTTATCTTTTCAAATATGGAGTTTTTCATCCCAATTCTTCCCAAATCATTTCTTATGATTTTACACAAATTAGTATTATTTTTAATAATTTTATCAAGGCCCGTACAGTCGATTTCCATCAACGACACTCGAACTGCACTTACAACGACCTTTTCCAAATTTGATTTGGACATAATTCCAAATCCAACTGTTATATTTCAAATTTCTAATATTCATTGGAAAGCTCTTTTCGATACGAACCCAACGGTTATAGTTTTAGGAGAATCCGACGGTCGGATGTCCCGTAATATCCATTCGAAGTCAATGGTCGAAATTCGCGAACTGCCGCGGCGCGGCGCGGCTCGTTCTATTCAGGCCACTCTATGTATATAATATATATATTATATATATTTCGTCGATTTTCTTTTAAAACATATTTTATAAATCGTTTTAAATTCGTTTTCAAAACGATTTCGACTTCGTATTCAATTTCGAATCAAAATTGAATATTCCACATCATCGATACACAAATGATAATATTTTCAAAACATTATATTTTGAAATCACTTCGTTTTCTATAATTATTATAAAAACGAATATAATCGATATAAATATCGTTCGCGTTAAAATGGCGCATTTCTAACCAACACGGCTTTATATATTTCAATAACTTCGTTATTCTATTCAACAAATGAATATTTTCTTCAACACATGAATATATATTTTATTCAACACATGAATTTATATTTCTATTCAACACATGAATATTTATTTTTCTATTTAACACATGAATACTTATTTTATAATAAATTATTTAAAATTATAATAAATTATAAAATAAATATTCACGTGTTGAATAGAAAAATAAATATTCATGTGTTGAATAGAAATATAAATTCATGTGTTGAATAAAATATATATTCATGTGTTGAAGAAAATATTCATTTGTTGAATAGAATAACGAAGTTATTGAAATATATAAAGTCGTATTGGTTAGATATGCGCCATTTTGATGCAAACAATATTTATATCGATTATATTCGTTTTTATAATGATTATAGAAAACAAAGTGATTTCAAAATATAACGTTTTGAAAATATTATCATTTGTATATCGATGATGTGGAATATTCAATTTTTTTTCGAAATTGAATATGAAGTTGAAATCGTTTTGAAAACGAATTTAAAACGATTTATAAAATATGTTTTAAAAGAAAATCGATGAAATATATATAATATATATTATATACATAGAATGGCCTGAATAGAACGCGCCGCGCCGCGGCAGTTCGCGAATTTCAACCATTGACTTCGAATGGATATTACGGGAGATCCGACCGTCGGATTCTCCTAAAACCATAACCGTTGGGTTCGTATCGAAAAGAGCTTTCCAATGAATATTAGAAATTTGGAATCTAATGGTTGGATTTGGAATTATGTCCAAATCAAATTTGGAAAAGATCGCTGTAAGTGCAGTTCGATGGCCGTTGATGGAAATCGACAGTACGGCCTTGATAAAATTATTAAAAATAATAATAATTTGTGTAAAATCATAAGAAATGATTTGGGAAGAATTGGGATGAAAAACTCCATATTTGAAAGGATAAAAATAGATTTTTATCGAAATGAACTAGTTTTGAACTAGAATTAAAATCAATTTATTTTTGAAATAAATAAATTGAATTTGAAAGGGATTGTAAAAAGTAACCAGAATTTCCAATAATTTAATTGGAATTGAATTTGAATTGATTTTTGGGTTTATCGTGAACATTGTTTTAAATAACACTTGTTCTTTAACCTGATAATTAATGAATGTGATTTTGGGTTTTTCGTGAATCGTGTTTTAGATGACATTGGTTCTTTAACCCAGTTAAAGACAGGATATTGATTTATGTGAAGGTTAAAATTAAGTGGGGTTTTAATGAATCTTTTATTAGATTGAAATGGTCAAGAATGGAGTATCACCGGTTTTGCTCCAGGCGATAGTTAAATCTTTAATTAGATTTGAACTCGAAATGGTAATTGAATTTACCGATAACACTGTGGTGTTAGATATGAAATATGACCAGTTTTACTTCATGGGATGAATAGGTTGGGATTGGGAAATAAAATAAATGATTACTTCGGTGTGGTTCACTAATCCCGACTAGTTTGAATTGATATTCAAAAGAAGATTAAAGAATAAATTTAAAGAATTTATCTTTGATAAAATTAATGGGAACCTTTCCCAAAGTATAAGAATATTTGAATAAAAGAATATTCTGAATTGGAGTGAGGCATATGTTGTGTTTGTGTAACACTTGTTTATTATATATGCGAGTTATTCAGAAAGACCGGGTTTATCCCATTCTGAATAACTGATTCGACGTGGTGTCGAGGATGAAGATGGTGGTCGAAGACCGGAGGTCTTCACATCGTTTGGGTGATTACTGATGATCTTGATTGGGTCGTACACCTAAGAGGAGAGAATCAATTAGTGAATGTCCAGACGTACTTGGAGATCGATGGATATGCGAGGTACAAGGTGCCTCCGGTTTCGTTCAGACCCAGAACGGATTTGTAAATAGACTGTGTGTCTGACATTGGATTTTATTATGTGTGATTGATTTCTATTAAATATATATCTGTTTGGCGGTGGAGAATTTATTCTCTTGCTTAACGCACTTCTCTGAGACGTACGAGCTCAGGGGTTATATATTGATGGATATCAATCGCATGGAGTGAACTGCCTGTGTGGCATGCCTAAGTGGCAATTGATCAAGGCTTCTGTTAAAAAGCAAAGTCTTGTGGTTGATGATCAAAACACCGCCTGTGTGGCATAGCTTTGTGTAACATTGATTCGCAAGCCTCACACCTCGGTTGTGAACCAGAAACGGGAGAGGACATCAGGGAGGGCATGCGTTTCCTTCTAGCTAGAAGTGGCGTCAGTGGTTTTACACGCCCTGACGAGTTTGATTTATGTGGTTGTTGTTGTTGCGAGGCGCCTCGGATATATCGGTGACTATGTGGAGCCGATAGAGTCATTGGACTCATTGACACCCCAAAGGGTAGGGAAACGCAGTGTTCAGGCATTTTAATCCACATCGGTGGGCCGGCCCTGATGATCCAAGGACCCACCTAAGTCTGGGTCCTGAGGGGCGGGCTAGAGCGTCTCGAATTGGTAGAGGACTATCATTTGCCTCAGTTCACAGATGGAAATCCAATTTCCAATACGTGACATTTGCGGTTTTGATTATAGAGCCTAGTATGGCGACATGATATATGGTACCCATGCCGTCTATGATTGGTATTTATGATTGAAATTGTTTTGACACTATACACTTATAATAATAATGAAAGACGAAATTTAGGGTATCAAGCATTCTTTGGCTATTATAAGGTAAAACCCTATCCTCCGACTTGTGTTGCATTATGTAATGGGACCTGGGTCTTATAATAGCTTCATTGTTCTTTATTTAGCATTGCGCTGTTGTTTTATGTACTGGTATTCTTGGGAGGAAACCCGTTCCGTGTTATACGGCATGGTCCCTTGATTTACCTAACTTTAAAATAAAGATTAATAACTATTTTAGTTCTCACACCTGTCACATGACTGACCTGGAGTTTATTGTTTTAACCTAAACTCTGGGTGCCCTTATTTTGACACGGGCAGCTAGTAGTTTTGGTTTTGCAGATTTATATTCACAGGATCCTGATTAACAGCTGGAATGATATCCGGAAAGCTCTGTATCCGTATTTCTCCTTCAGTTGTGCTTTGTATTATTTGCCGCTGCTATGTGATGTAATTTAAATCTCTGATATTCTCTGTGTATTATTTATTCATACTCTGTATATACTTGTATTCTGATGGAATTGTTGTAATAAGCAATGAAATGTTCTTCTGTTTGTGTTCTGATCTATCTCATCCTCAAAGTATCCCGGCTTTCCTTACCGGGGAAGTTCGGGTCGTAACATTTAATGTCTCAGGAAGCCGCCTGCCTCCCCTTCCAGTCCGTTGGAGCCGCCAGAATAACGAACGTGCGCTCCCCTCGTGCCTTATGACACCGTGACGATCTACGTCGTTGGGCTATTCATCCCATAACGTACGGACTGCTTCAAGCACCTTAGTTTTATCTGTCATTAGACCTTACATCTAATCATTAATTTCGCGCTTGCGCCACCTCATCAATTTTCTCATTTAACTTGGTTATTCACATTAGCTTCCTTTTTCGTATTTACCAAGTTACCCTTGCTTATTAACACAATTCATACTTAACCCACTTAAGTCCATTAATAAGCCCACAACATGTTATCATCTTATTTCATAAATTATTCCCTTTTAGGGTTACAACAACATGTTATACTTAATTCATAGTTAAGTATGCCTTATCCCATATATATACTGATTAGGAGAATAACCCCCTAAACTCCAGCCCCGAAGACCGAAATCAACATCAGACCGGCACCTAGAGAATTACTCAACCCAACCAACATATATGATTCTAATTTACTTCTTTTCCATTCATATAATTTAAATCATTTTTAATTTCACATTTCTCCTTCCCAAACCACTTAACTTAAGTATATCTTTACATATAAGTTATCTCATCTTCCTTATCGTTTCCTATAACTTATCTTATCCAATAAGTTATAATTTCCACCTATTATCCTTTCTTGCCTTATTCAAGTTTATTCATAATAGGTTATTTATCATTCCCCATTTCTTGTCATTAATTTTATATTTGACTTAACCCTTCCATTTACTTAACCCGTTACTTAAACTTTACCCAATTCAATTAATTTATGATACCATTACGGGTCCCATTTGGTTAAGCATATCTAAATTTTTATTTCACATGTCACCCATGTCCCACTTAACCCCCTTTATTATAGTTTCCATGTCTTACACATGTCTTACTACAGTTAAGTCTACCTCGGTCATGTTTTACATCACATGTCTTACAACGCTTAAGCCCACATTAGTCATTCTTTACATGTCATTTATATCACCCACTTAGCCCTCTAACCATACCCATGTCACCCACATGTCTTACTATGGTTAGTATTTCTTAATTTATTTATTAAGCCGTCATGATGTATGACCTCTCACATTAGACGTCTGTTCGTGGCTGCTGGATTTGACGTGCGGTTCCGAGCAGACTTATACCACAACGGGCCTAACCTCGTGTCGTAAACCGTTACACCTCTAGTTCTTGTCGTTGGCCTCTCACATTAGACGTTCGCTTGTGGTTGCTGGATTTGCCGGGCGGTTCCAGGCAGTCTTACACCACAAACGCGCCTAACCTCGTGTCATAGGCGTTCATTAACAATCATCTTTCACCCGAACCCCAAATTCATGTCATGTGTTCCAAATTCAACTTAATTACAATTCATTTTTTTTGCCTATTTCGAATTTGTCATTCACTACACCAATTACATAATAGTTAGCCAATTTCGTATTCCCAAAATTATCCAATTATAGCCAAATTCACCAATTCCATGTTATTCATACCCAAACATGCTAATTGCCAATATCCAATTATACCCAATTTCATATAATCAATATTTTCCCTATATATATACACCCCAACATTCCCACATTCATTCATATAATCAAATTCATCCTCTAGGCTTATTTTTCAAGTCACAAATAAATTTCACCGATCCATGTTATCCAATTACAAGTTCTTAATATTAAATTATACCATTTCCATATCCAATTACAATTATGTCAAACTTACATAAATTCAACATTACAGTATCATTATGTCCATGATTCTACACAAAACCTTCCAATCCCCATATTATGCCCAAACCAACCCTTTTCCCTTTTTTAATTTCCTGTTCCCATAAAACGCATAAACCATGATAGACGTAGGCTCGAAATAACCTAGCTATAAAAATAAAAAGGGAAAGAATAAAAAAGGAGAGAACTCAAACGTAGGCATAAATAAAATAACTGATCTTATTAAATTATCATCATATTCATTATGGGGAATGGTAAATGATAGAAGCAATATTATACAACAAATATAGTTCAAATCCACTCACATTGACTGGATTGGAGAAATAAACGATTTGTTGTTGATGTAGAACGTTGATTTAATCTCTCTTTTTTTATTAATGGTGAAGAACCTGAATTGTTGATGAAGAATTTCTAATTTGATTTAGGTTTTAGAGGTGGCGGCTAAGAGAATTGATAGTTCAGCAGCACGGAGGCATCTTGAGTAATTGTTATGAATTAGGGTTAGGTCTTGCTATGTATTTATAGGTGTAGAGAGTATTTTAGAGCCCTTAGATTGACCTAGAAGCCATCAGATTCGTACAACACATTAAAACACGTCACAGGAATGAAACTGCCCAGATCGGGGGGGGGGGGGGGGGAGGTAGGTCGACCTGACCCCCAGGTCGACCTGCCTGGTTGATGGCGGGAAATTCCCCGCCCAGCTGCTTGGGTCGAATTTCGAACTGTTTTGAATTTTAGTTAAATCTTCTAAAGGCTATAACTCATTTATACGGAGTCTGATTTACACAAACTTGGATTATATTCCAAGCAGAATTCCGGGACGAACGCAATGGTGATGTCTGTTTTACTTAATTCCTAAAATTTAAATTAAGTATCCTTATTTTATTATCTTTTCCATTACACACACTGTTATTGAATTAATTTTTTTCTTTTCTTCCATGTATTAATTAATTCTCATTGTATGTCACCATTATTTACCTATCTAAGCATATATATATACATATATATATACACACATTTTTAATTATATTAAAAATGCGGGGTGTTACACTACTTGGGTACGACCCACTTAGCCATGCGACCTACCCGATTTTATACCATTTCCCAATTTTAGAGGCTTGAGGTTTAACACTACCTTTGGAACATCACATCACCAACACTTTGAATGCACATCGTCAGATCCATCAAAGCACTAATTGACATCCACAATATACTCTAGATGTAAAAGAAGGGTCATTCTTTGCCATCAACCTGGTATATTTGTAAAAATCAACATATATGACTCTTAAGAAATACTCTGTCAAACATTCGTCCACATAAGTCATCCAGGAATAGGATAAACCGAAGGTACTGAAACACCCCACCTCCGTTATGGTCACTCAAAAAGGGAATGCCTTAACTTCGGTGGAACATTATAGGTAAAAGATGCAGATGAATTACAAGACAGACAAATAAAGCAGCGGAAAATAAAGTCATTTTATAAACAATGTGGTTCAATCAAGCTTTTACAACAGTTGTCTCAATCATACTTAAAAGTAATACATAGAACTTCTGTCTTGATTTAAAAACTTCCAAGTATAAAAGAAGCATTAAAATAACAATGATATTCCCCAATAAAGCATGAACTAGCCATAGCAGTGGAAGAGAGAGTCCAAAGCAATACATCGACTATCTTCAAGCTTGAAAACAAAATCTGAGCTAAGTGGAGACATTTCCTCCCTGTGAACCTAGGGGGAGGGAGGGGGAAACGGAAGAAAAGAGGCGAAACAAAACTAGGTCAGACATAAGTCTGGTAAGTCCAGTGACTTTCAGCATATAAACAGGAAAAAGCATCATGACATGAATAAACTGAATATAAGACAATATCGTGATAACAAGGATAACAAGATAAACTGAATGTGCTTCTACTCTTGCTCTGCTTCGCTACTACCGTGTTATTATGATTTTTATATCTCTACACCACCTAACTAGTGTCCCAACTAGTAATCTGTATAGAATGATAGTATGATAACGTGATCCCAATCCCCGCAAAATTGGTAGCCTTTAGGTGTACATCTATTATGAGGATTCCACCTCAATCTGCCTAATTGCCATGAATGTGTTAGATGCACCCTTACTACCCTATCGATCGGCTCCCTACTTGTATTAATTTCTCTTGTGTCTGTGTCAATCAGCCCTCTCTTGCGTGTAAATACTCCGTTCTGGTCCCACCATAAGGTGTACCAATCCTTATGATAGCAACCCGACACGATTCAAGATGCACAGTGTATAACTATTGGTACCCGGCGCCTGATTTTTCCGACACCGGAGTATGTGCATGCCCGTAAACCGTCGGAACCTACATTGACGTACCCCCTGCCGCTATTTTAACCACTTATAATCAGCCCAGCAATCGTGCCCCACCCTGCCCAGTTCAGGGTACTATAATACATCTATGTGGGTTACTGCTGAAATGGGTCCCGATTACTAGAGTTTCCTACTGTTTAAGTTTGAGGGCCTATATATACAAATATTACCCACCTACACGAGATGTACTTAACCCTCCCACCGATTCAAGCAGGTTTATTTGATGGTTGAGTTTTGTGGGTCTATATTTACTAATATTACCCACCAACCCGATATGTACTTAACCCTCCTTCTGATTCAAGCATGTTTATTTAATGGTTAAGTTTGTGGGCCTATATTTACTAATATTACCCACCCAACTTGATATGTACTTAACCCTCCCGCACATTATGCCATATTGGTTAAGTGTTGTCCATTCATGTTAACTTAACACACCCATTCATCATGTCATGTTGGTTAAGTGTTTCTTATTAACTTAACCCTCCTTACTTATCATGTTGGATTGGTTAACTGTTTCCAATTAACTTAACCCCATTCGTCCATCAAGTTATATTGGTCAAGTGTTTCTTGTTAACTTAACCCCACGTGTACGTCATGTTGTATTGGTTAAGTGTCATTAATCAATTCAAGTTGCTTAACCCACCTACTTGTCATGTTACTTTAGTTAAGTGTTGCCTTCTTGTGTCAACTTAACCCTACCACAAATCAAGTTCTATTGGTTAAGTGTTGCCCTCTTGTTTTAACTTAACCTTACCACAAATCAAGTCATAGTGGTTAAGTGTTTCCCTCTTGTTTTAACTTAGCCTTGCCACAAATCAAGTTATATTGGTTAAATGTTTCTTATTACTTAACCCTACCCATTCATCATGCTATGCTGGTTAAGTGTTTCCTCTTAACTTAACCCTAGTCATTCATCTTGTTATATTGGTTAAGTGTTTCTCATTAACTTAACCCTAGTCATTCATATTATATTATTTAAGTGTTTCTATGAACTTAACCCTAGTCATTCATGTTATATTGGATAAGTGTTCCTATGAACTTAACCGTAGTCATTTATGTTATATTGGTTAAGTGTTCCTATTGAACTTAACCCTAGTCATTCATCTTGTTCATTAGCATTAATTGATTTATTAATGCATCAACCTCTCACATTAGATAGGTGTTGTTGTGGTTACTGGACGTGTTGGGCGGCTCCGGGAAGTTTTACACCACAACTCATTCTAACCTTGGGTTAGGCATGTTCATCTTTAATTTACACATATACCATATATACCCAAATCTAGATTTCACCAAAACTAGTCATGTTCCAATTCCCAAGTTATGCCCAACAAATTCCAATTTCAAGCTATTAATCAAAATTGGCTATACCCAATCTTCCCTAAATTTGCAATAATAGTCATGCCCAAAGTCACTATGCATTATGTTTGGTGTCCCAAACCAATAGTTAAGCCCAAGCTAAATTTAATATTCCAATTTACAGTTTATGCCCAAAACTAGGTTTTTCATGCTAAATTTCATACTTTGTCGTTCATGCAAATTCTAGGTTCAATATGTCAAGTTACATATTCCATAATTCATGTCAAATTACCCTAAATTGCATCTTAATAGTCATGCCATAATACATTTTCCAAATTACGCCAAATAAATGTCAATTTCATGTTATACCCAATTACCCCAAGTTCGCAACAAAGACAATTATGCCCCAAATCATAAGTTACAAAATTATGTTCCACCATTAACAAATAGACTATCCCTAATACCACCGCATTCCAATCGCACGTATAATAAGTTTCAGTCTAGATTCGAGGTTAATCTAGATTCATAAAATAAAGGGGAAGAAAGAGGAACACAAACGAGAGTAGGCATAAAACAGGCATTAAAATTGTAGATCTATCAAATATAATATTATGGACCTAAGAGGATTACAGATCTGTTAGAGTTGAGATATAACAAAGATAGATCTGAAACAAACTGACAGAAATAACCTCATAGACATATAGATCTGATATAAATAACATCATGAACCTAAAAGGATTATATATCAGATGTCCAACAAGGATAAGCATGATTGAATAGTAACTTCCTAGGCATGTAAATCATTGATTCAATAGAAAGATAGGAATTAATCTGAAAGATTTGTCTTATCATCAAGCATGGACTTAGATCCATTTCATTACATACCAAAATCACTATTAGGTGTTTAAATCTAAAAATAACTTGGACTTACAAAAAGAGAATGATTCTTGTATTTCTGGAATCTGTTTTCTAAAATTGAATAGCTCTCCCTTGATGTAGATTATCGATTCTTTAATTTATATTTTATTCTTAGAAAATTGTTGTTGAAGTCGTTGAATTAGCCTTTGAATCTCTACTTGAATTCTAACTTGATTCTACGAAGAACTTGAGCGGCATAACCCCATCTATGATTTATTTTGATATGAATTAGGGTAGAGTATAGGCGTAATGAAGTTGTTTAGAGAAAACTGTTGCCTTAGGGGTGTTTATATAGCATAGAGATCAACGATTCTGGTCAGAATGGGCGTCCAAATGCAGAAGAACGAACCAGTCCATGGATCTGGAAATAGGGGGAAGGTCGACCCCCACGTCGACCCCTTGGTCGACCTATGTCACCCAGGTCGACCCCTTGGTCGACCTGGGTCCTGGGCGGGAAATTTCGTGCCCATCCCGGATGTGTGATTTGAATTCGAAATTCAAATTTAGAAATAAGTTGTTTTTGTTTATTTAATTTCCCGATACTTCTAATTATCATAACTTCTTCACACGGAGTCTGATTTACGCAAACTCGGACTCTATCTCAAGCAGAATTTTGAGATGAACGCAATGGCGCAATCCGTTTCCCTTAATTCTCATTTAAAAATTAATTATTCTATAATTCTTTACTTTGACGTTCACAGAAAGTACGGGGTGTTACATTCTCCCTTCCTTAAAGGATTTCGTCCCCGAAATCTCTAAGTTAAGAAGAATGCATATCCTAACATCCAACATCCATCTACTCAACCATTCAATCACAGGCGTCCATTGTCCCTAAAAAACTTTAATGTTTTCATGATCATATGCATAGTGTGTGTACATGTCCTTATCTAATGCAAAATCAGGCGGTCTACTGATTCAGTTGATCTCCTCAATGCGAATTATGTCAGTGCCATGAGTCCATCATGTATGCAGTTATTCCTAATCGTACTTTATAACTTCTACATTAGTGCAAAATCATTCATACAAATGCAACATCCATATGATAACATATCAAGTTTCAGTTCATATATATAAAAATTCACTTATGCATATGCAATATGAAAGTGACTGAGTCGATCTAGTGCCTAATGTGTGTATATGCATCCGCAAGCAACACTTGCAACCACTTGCAACCACCAATCATAACATGTTTCAAACATATGTTTACATCCATTGGTTTCTACCTAAGGATAAGGAATAGGATCGAGGAGATATACTTAAAAGGTAGATACAAGCATGCATAAACTTAAGGAAAGAGAGATCAAGGACGTACCCTCAAAAAGAAAAGGGTAGGCTGCGCGTATCTAGTCTTCAGTCTTCTATGTCACATCTTCTTGAGCTTCACTCCACTATACCTTAACTAATTTAACTTCACGATTGCGAAGCTTTTTGACCTCCATTTCCAAAACCCACTAGTAAAGATAGGACCTCGATCACTTACTATGCTAGAGGGTATCCAATATAGTCGAACTATCTTTCCATGATAATTAGGTGTGAGCCATGATACCAAGTGAATATACTAAGATGATCAGTGGTCTCTCCGCTACTTAGCTTATCCATCATGTCACAAATCTGAGGGTCTAAAGCTAAAGGTTGCTATGTACTTTTTACCTCTCTTAAGGTCAGTCTTACTTAGGGCGCCTGCCACAACCATTTATTTCTCACGCAAAACATCCTTGTCGAACTCGGCATCCCTCAAGTATAAGCCCCAAAGGCCTAAACCAATATCAGACAAGAACCCAAGGAATACCTCCTCCGAGTTTGGTCGATCTATGTGATATGATACTAGCAAAGCAACCAAACAATTGAGCACTTAACCGACTCTGGCTATCCTCGCCAATCTTGCTCCAAAACTATCGTTGATCGCATAACTGGATTTGCATTGTCAACTAGATATATGTGGAAGTCTATCTCGAGTTTTAGGGGGAAAACCCCTAACCTAATCAAAAACATCTGCGGACTATTCTAACGGATCGCAAATCGCTGATAGATGCATCAAGTGACTCAAGGTAGATAAGCCAAACTGATCCCTTAGGAACGCACGAAATCTCGAGGGTATTCTCGAGGCAAGTCAAAAGTCTAACTACCCTCCTTTCACAATTACTAGCTAACCAATCCATGCCTAGAATCAACTATAGCCCATGAAACCAAAAACATAAGCATTACACTTAAACTCAATACTTAACATAGCTATTCTCAAATCCTTACAAACCAAAGATAAATGAGCTGAACCACCAACCGGATTTGAGACAATAATGGGAACTTCTATTATACTAGTACTAAGGTGCAGAGACTCAACTACAGAAGCAGATATGAGCGAATGTGAAGCACTGAAATAAAAAAGAGTACTAACAGGATGATCAAAAAGAAAAACTAAACTTTACTATCTTTCTCTCAGGTACGCTGGCGGTGAAAGCATGCACTTGCCTTCTTGAAAATCTTATCCTTTGTCCTTGTCCTCCGAGCAATCCTTGATAAGATGCCCTGCCTCACCATGCTGAAAACAACCACTTGTCTTTTACTTTCTACAATTAAATGACCCGCTATACCGCAGAAAAGATACTTCCTCTTGTTGCGCGATCTATTATTTCCTCCGCCCTTCTTATATTCCAATCCCTTGTTTGTGATTCTTCCCCTTTGGCCTCTTTCTCTTTACTTCCTTTGTGAACCATGTTGATAAGACTTTCGAACGTTGCCTCCATCGCACGGGAAACCCTAAAAAGCTTAGAAGAGAATTAGCCGTAGGTGAAACTATTACGACTATGGATGGAGGTTGGGCACTTCTTCGCCCTTTGAAAGGTGTCGTAGTCTCATCGAGCCTTCGGAACCATGCCGCGATGATGTTACCTCCCTGAAAGCCAGGAGCCCCGGAGACTCAGGAAAGAAAGAAACAAAGATTCAAACAGAGGATCAAAAGATACTACATATGGCTTTGGGGAATATGCCTTTAAACAAAACCTTTCTTTTGAAAATGCTTCTTTTAAAACTGTTTTGAAAATAAATTTTCAAATCTTTTATCTGATCCGGTAACCTTCAGCTCTGATACCAAGTGAAACACCCCACCTCCGTTAAGGTCACTTACAAAGGGAATGCCTTAACTTCGATGGAGCATTATAGGTAAAAGATGCAGATGAATTACAAGACAGACAAATAAAGCGGCGGAAAATAAAGTCATTTTATAAACAATGTGGTTCAGTCAAGCTTTTACAGCAGTTGTCTCAATCATACTTAAAAGTAATACATAGAACTTCTATCTTGATTTAAAAACTTCCAAGTATAAAAGAAGCATAAATAACAATGATATTCCCCAATAAAGCATAAACCAGCCAGAGCAGTGGAAGAGAGAGTCCAAAGCAATACATCGACTATCTTCGAGCTTGAAAAGAAAACTGAGCTAAGTGGAGACATTTTCTCCCTGTGAACCTAGGGCGAGGGGGGGGACGAAAGAAAAGGGGCGAAACAAAACTAGGTTAGACATAAGTCTGGTAAGTCCAGTGACTTTCAACATATAAACAGGCAAAAGCATCATGATATGAATAAACTGAATATAAGAAAATATTGTGAGAACAAGGATAACAAGATAACATAAGATAAGCATAAGGTATGATAAGGCAAGATAAACTGAATGCGCTTCTACACTTGCTCTGCTTCACTACTACCGTGTTATTGTGATTTCTATATCTCTGCACCACCTAAATAGTGTCCCAACTAGTAATCTGTATAGAATGATAATATGATAACTTGATCCCAATCCCCGCAATTGTGGTTTCCTTCAGATGTACATCTATTATGAGGATTCCACCTCAATCTGCCTAATTGCCATGAATGTGTTAGATGTACCCTTACTACCCTATCGATCGGCTCCCTACTTGTATTAATTTCTATTGTTTCTGTGTCAACCGGCCCTCTCTTGCGTGTAGATACTTTGTGCTGGTCCCACCATATGGTGTATCAATCCTTATGATAGCAATCCGACAAGATTCAAGATGCACAATGTATAACTACTGGTACCCAGTGCCTGCTTTTCCCACTCCGTAGTACGTGCACGCCCGTAAACCGTCGGAACCTACACTGACGTACCCCCTGTCGCAATCTTGACCGCTTATAACCAGCCCAGTAATTGTGCCCCACCCTGCCTAGTTCAGGATACCATGATACATCTATGTGGGTTACTGCTGAAATGGGTCCCCGTTACTAGGGTTTCCTACTGGTTTAGTTTGTGGGCCTATATATACAAATATTACCCACCAACACGAGATGTATTTAATCCTCCCACCGATTCAAGCATGTTTATTTAATGGTTAAGTTTTGTGGGCCTATATTTACTAAAATTACCCACCAACCCGATATGTACTTAACCTTCCTTCTGATTCAAGCATGTTTATTTAATGGTTAAGTTTGTGGGCCTATATTTACTAATATTACCCACCCAACTTGATATGTACTTAACCCTCCCCCACATTATGCCATATTGGGTAAGTGTTGTCCATTCATGTTAACTTAACCCACCCATTCATCATGTCATGTTGTTTAAGTTTTTCTTATTAACTTAACCCTCCTTACTTATCATGTTGGATTGGTTAAGTGATTCTTATTAACTTAACCCCGTTCGTCCATCAAGTTATATTGGCCAAGAGTTTCTTGTTAACTTAATCCCACGTGTTTGTCATGTTGTATTGGTTAAGTGTCATCAATCAATTTATGTTACTTAACCCACCTACCTGTCATGTTACTTTGGTTAAGTATTGCCTTCTTGTGTCAACTTAACCCTACCACAAATCAAGTTATATTGGTTAAGTGTTGCCCTCTTGTTTTAACTTAACCTTACCACAAATCAAGTCATATTGGTTAAGTGTTTCCCTCTTGTTTTAACTTATCCTCACCACAAATCAAGTTATATTGGTTAAGTGTTTCTTATTACTTAACCCTACCCATTCATCATGTTATACTGGTTAAGTGTTTCCTCTTAACTTATTCCTAGTCGTTCATCTTGTTATATTGGTTAAGTGTTTCTCATTAACTTAACCCTAGTCATTCATATTATATTGGTTAAGTGTTCCTATGAACTTAACCCTAGTCATTCATGTTATATTAGTTAAGTGTTTCTATGAACTTAACCCTAGTCATTCATGTTATATTGGATAAGTGTTCCTATTGAACTTAAACCTAGTCATTCATCTTGTTCATTAGCATTAATTGATTTATTAATGCACCAACCTCTCATTTAGATATGCATTGTTGCGGTTACTGGATGTACCGGGCGGTTCCGAGCAGTTTTACACCGCAACTCAATCTAACCTCGGGTTTTTCTTAGGCATGATGCACTAACCTCTCACATTAGATAGGTGTTGTTGTGGTTACTAGATGTGCGGGCGGTTCCGGGTAGTTTTACACCACAACTCAATCTAACCTCGGGTTAGGTATGTTCATCTTTAATTTACACATTTACCAAAAATACCCAAATCTAGATTTCACCAAAACTAGTCATGTTCCAATTCCCATGTTATGCCCAACAAATTCCAATTTCAAGCTATTAATCAAAATTGGCTATACCTAATCTTCCCTAAATTTGCAATAATAGTCATGCCCAAAGTCACTATGCATTATGTTTGGCATCCCAAATCAATAGTTAAGCCCAAGCTAAATTTAATATTCCAATTTACAGTTTATGCCCAAAACTAGGTTTTTCATGCTAAATTTCATACTTTGTCATTCATGCCAATTCTAGGTTCAATATGTCAAGTTACATATTCCATAATTCATGTCAAATTAACCTAAATTGCATCTTAACAGTCATGCCATAATACATGTTTCAAATTATGCCAAATAAATGTCAATTTCATGTTATACCCAATAACCCCAAGTTCTCAACAAAGACTATTATGCCCCAAATCATAAGTTACAAAATTATGTTCCACCATTACCAAATAGACTATTCCCCAATACCACTGCATTCCAATCGCACGTATAATAAGTTTCAGTCTAGATTCGAGGTTAATCTAGATTCATAAAATAAAGGGGAAGAAGGAGGAACACAAACGAGAGTAGGCATAAAACAGGCATTAAAATTGTAGATCTGTCAAATATAATATTATGGATCTAAGAGGATTACAGATCTGTTAGAGTTGAGATATAACAAAGATAAATCTGAAACAAATTGACAGAAATAACCTTATAGACATATAGATCTGATATAAATAACATCATGAACCTAAAAGGATTATATATCAGATGTCCAACAAGGATAGGCATGATTGAATAGTAACTTCCTAGGCATGTAAATCATTGATTCAATAGAAAGATAGGAATTAATCTGAAAGATTTGTCTTACCATCAAGCATGGACTTAGATCCATTTCATTACATGCCAAAATCACTATTAGGTGTTTAAATCTAAAAATAACTTGAACTTACAAAAAGAGAATGATTCTTGTATTTCTGGAATCTGTTTTCTGAAACTGAATAGCTCTCCCTTTACGTAGACTATCGATTCTTTAATTTAGATTTTATTCTTAGAAAATAGTTGTTGAAGTCGTTGAATTAGCCTTTGAATCTCTACTTGAATTCTAACTTGATTCTACGAAGAACTTGAGCGGCATAACCTCGTCTTTGATTTATTTTGATATGAATTAGGATAGAGTATAGGCGTAATGAAGTTGTGTAGAGAAAACTGTATCCCCAGGGGTGCTTATATAGCATAGGGATTAACAAATCTGGTCAGAACGGGCGCCCAAATGCAGAAGAACGAACCAGTCCACAGATTTGGAAATAGGGGGGAGGTTGACCCCCTGGTCGACCTATGCCACCCAGGTCGACCCCCAGGTCGACCTGGGTCCTGGGCGGGCGCCCAGCACGGGTGCGTGATTTGAATTGAATTTAGAACTGAGTTGTTTTTATTTATTTAATTTCCTGAAACTTCTAAGTGTCATAACTTCTTCATATAGAGTCCGATTTACGCAAACTTGGGCTTTATCTCAAGCAGAATTTTGAGACGAACGCAATGGCGTAACCCGTTTCCCTTAATTATCACTTTAAAAATTAAGTATTCTATAATTCTTACTTTGACGTTCATAGAAAATACGGGGTGTTACAGGTACCTTCCTACTACATCCTAAGTATCACCCTAGGGATCAGTAGCGCGTAGTCCTTACAAATCGATAGATTTCAACCATGACAGAACCTCAGTATATCTTTGGGTCGAATCAGAGATTTTAAGTGGTTATTCCGATTTATGAAGATCTATGGTCTTCGATTTCTCTATCTCGATCAGCGTATGATATCTTTCACAATTTCGTATTTACTCGTCAGAATGGTATTCTAATATAATTTCGATCCTGGTCTTTCCGTACCAACAATCGTATTGGCTAGATTTGATAGTCGATTACTGAATTATACAATAAACAACCATTCAACCATGAAATAAAAATATATTTACTGGTTCAGTGCTCAGCATCACTTGGCTTCTTTAATTAAAAATAATTAAATAAACGGTTAATTTAAATATTCCAACACTTGGAAATAACATTGCAATTCTTACTAATATTTGTAGACCCTTTCATTGTAATACTTAGAAAAATATATTATAACACTATCCAATATTCTATTTAATTATCATTTGCACAACATTCTTCATTATCTAAACTGGGAAATCAATTTATCTTCTTATTCGTAAAAATAATCATTACGAAAATCTCTTTTGTTTCAATACTTGGAAATCATACCCCATACTTTCCTTTGAGAATAAACCATTCTAATTCTCATCCCCATAGTTCGAAATTATCATTACGTATTTGCACCATCTCCTTTTCATTCCCGTTACTCTTGGAAATATCATCTTATATATTCTTGAATCATTTATTTCCTTTTTCTTTGGAAATATCTTTTTATCCTTGCATTTCTATATTTAGACATTCATTAGTCCTTGACCGTAAATTGGTAAGAGAATAATCCCCTAAGTATCAACCCCGAAGATCGAAATCAACATCAGATTAACCCTCAAAAAATCACTCAACTCGACCAACCTCCGGTTAGGTTCCAATTCTTATCTTAACACCAAATCGACTCATTATATTTTACTTGTAATCCATTCAACTAATTTCCACTTTGAAAATCTTCTTTCAATTCCTTCATTTCACTCAATTTCATTATTAAGTCTCACTTATTTAAAATCGATGTTTTAACTCCACTTCTCTTTTATAAATCTTACTTATAAACTAGGGTTTAATATAAACCCTGTATATCTCGATTTCTTTTTTACTTAATTCAAATATTAAGTAAACATTTCATTTAAGCTATCGAATTTGCTTAAATCTCTTTTATAACTTCATTCTTAAAAACTTGAGTTTTAAATATATACCCGATTATAAACTCTTTCACCATTTAACTATATTTCATTATACTCTTGATTACTTAAATCATTATCCATTTAATAAAAGTAGTCTCTAAATTTTAAGTAATAAATTATTTCTACATTAACTATTGTAAAATTAGTTAACTACTTTATTAACTCAAATAAATAATAAATTCCCTTTTAAAGTCTTATTAAAATTAAATAACTCTTCGTTACTATTCCATTTGATTAATTAAAAGTAAGTTAATCAAATAACCAATTCCAAATAAAATGTTTGGATTAGTCAAACTCAACCCATGATTATTAATCAATTCCAATTAATACTTCCTCTAAATTAATCATTAATATAATTAATTTAAATATCCCCATTTAATTGTTCCTTAGAACAATTAATCCGACCCTTAACCGTAATTTCTACCTATCTGCTTATAAAATCTTATTAACATAATAATTTGCATCATAAAACCATTTAATAATTACCCATACTTAAATAATAAATAATAAATATTTATTTCCTTTTTAATACTGTTTCATTCCAAAGTAATAGATTTAAAGATCTAGTTTTAGTTACAAAATAAAATTTATAACTTCATTCCAATCGATTTACCTGATGGTAAATCCATATCCATAAAACGATTGATTTTAAACCACCTGATGCCAATTACCCAACCAATATTGTCCAATAATTAAAAACTGTTGAATTTTAGTTCAATAGTTAACAACTCAATTAATTGTTCAATTCACATCGGTGAAACAGTTCATATAATTGTAATATGAAAATAACAATAAATTTGAGGAATCCAGTTGGATCCCTCCGACCTTTTCTATTATTCGATTCAATAAAATAATATTTAATGATAAATAATAACAGTAATCTAATCACCCATATCTTTAATTTAAAACGTTTATATTATTATAAACGTAACCAACAAGGTAATAATCGTTAGAATAACGATTTGTTTTCGTTTAAAATAAACAAATGTTAAATCAATCAATTCATCTAATATATAAATAATATTCAGCACACAACAAACAATTATCAACCATAGCACACAAATTAAAATCCGACTTATATAAAATATATAAGTGGGATTTCTCTTTAGCCCTTTTTATATCCTCTTTTGTTTTTCTTCTTCTTTATAACATGACGGCCCAATCCATTTTGTCAAAACCCGCGTCAAAATCATAACCGCAAGCTATAGTAATATTCTTCTCCCACACTTCATTTTTTTGCTCAAACCTCCGAAATGCTGAAATTTGTTGTTTCTCTTCACAAAACCACCATACCACATCTTCCTTATTCCCGGTACTCAACAAAACTTACACCACGTTTTGCTACCAATGTTGATGCCTTGTGTTTCTTCACTGTCTAACATTGTCTCCACTATCATTCAAAAAGAACCCAACTTTAATCTCTACTGTCCCTTGTTTTTTCCATTATGAAAACTGCTACCTGACAAAACAATTTGTTGTGCTTCATTTTCTTCCATCCACTTCAGTTCCCACTTTAACTCCTCGCAAAGCAAGTTGTCCACGTTAGCTCCTTTCCCACTTTCTTTCATACTAAAATTGTGCCCACCTTGCTTTAGTTATTCACGGTATACTGCTCTTGTTCGAACTAGGATAACCCATGCAACCTCCAATTATCATCACGTCGCGGTCACCGCGCAAAACTCTGAGCACCGTTCCATCATCAGCCACCGCTCAAAGTGAAATGCTCGACAGGCTCTGCGCTTTTGGAGTTATGAGTTTCCAGAGTAATGGAGTGGACTGAGATTATGGAGAGGGAAGGTGGTAACGTTTGTATCCATTAGAATATTTACTGGCATCTATTCTAGAGTTGGACCACGCAAATTAGAAGTCTAGGTTTCTGAGTTGAAGTGTATTTATGGCGGGAGATGATTGGGGATAAGGAACATGTTTTGTCAATGGTACAAGCTAGGGGAAGAATTATTTCAAAACCTATATCTGTTGTGTTGAGTTTTCTTTTAGAATAACAGTGTTTTCTAGGCAAGAATAGGGTTGTCTATGCCTTACTTAAGCATGAAGTATGAAATTATATATATATTTTTAAATTTAATATGCGGTTACTTTATTCTACCACTAATACGATTTATCGTCAAACATTTGATATATGTACCACACATACGAATTCCAAAAACACAATGAAAATTGACATACTTCTACATCTTGACATTCCAGTCCCAACGAAAGTAATATCATTAAAAACAGACTTCGTTTGCACAACCACATTATTTAAATTTATCGATTCACCTTCAAATTGCATGCACAAATGAAACAACTCCGATTGGCTCAAAACTGGAAATCTAGCAATAACTAGTTATACACATTCCAATAAAATTTGTTTCATCGAAAATGGAGGTCATTTCGAAAATAGATCATTTCTAAGGCCTATAAATATCTGCAAAATATATTTAATCTTAAAACAATTCATTTTAAATAATAATAATTTATTATTATCGTATATCTCTCCAAATAAAATATTGCACTGCTTCAGAACATACCAATATATATTTTAAACTCCATATTTACAATCTTGGGCTAAACGGTATTTAAAATATATATATATATAAATCATTTATATTTTATTAAATAAACATTATCGGTTATTAACGAATTCCATAGCGACTATTTGAAAATTTGAATTAGATATAACTAACAATCTATAACACGAAATCTCAATTTTTCTCTTACATTAGAAAATTATAATCAAATCAATTCAAATGTTTCTTGTTTCATAGAATTCCGACTTATACCGGATCCGGTATATTCAATTGAAGTTCAAAACTCAAATTACGAACTACCGCGATGTTACGGGATCGATTTATAACTATATGTAAATTAAAGGTTTAAACTTCGTTATATAAACAAAATATGTATTTTAAATTCATTTAATATTCCAAGTCGATATTTAAAATAATAAAATATATTAAATAGCTGAGTACTGAAAATACGGGACATTATATTCTTTCCCCCTTAAATGAATATCGCATCTGAAATTACTAAGTAGGAGAAATGTTACAACCCATTAACTTTTCAAATCTCCAATTTATTTTAAATTAGAAATCAATATACTATTGTAAATAAAACTTTTCAAAAATGTTGAAAATTTTCTAACACTTTAAATTCCTAAAAAAAAAAATCGGAGAGCCTCCCCTGTACGGAGTGACTTCTGCGATATCGCAGGATCAAAAAATATATATATACATCGACACACACGTCGGAAAATCAAAATTCAAAACTCATATTTCTGCGCCGGTGCGTACCTTATGCGAGCGCTATTGAGCATACTTGCCCAACTTATTTCAACATACTCAACCAAAATCAATCTCAAAGCCTTCTGGCACCTATACTCAAGTCAATTAACATGTAAGTAATCAATACATGAAATTCTTCAATAATATTTCATTAATCAACAGATTAACTAACCAATTTCCAAAATTCAACATACTATCAACAAACGATACACAATCAACATGAGCCAATCATTCAACTCTGATTAACTTTAATTAATATTCAATATTAATAATTACTTGGGTTTTACAGACCATAATTGTCAATTGATTAATATCTGATTGATTACCATTTAATTATTATTCATTCAACATCCAAATTCCAAATTAATTAATTTAATTCCAATACCCTTCCTTATTTAATTTAACTTATTTTAAGTTAAATCCTGATTCATTTTAATTCCAAATTAAAACTCTCATTCACAATTCCATATGTGAATTTTCTTCGGTTTGTAAACCATTCAAATTCAAAATCCAATTTGAGTTCCATTCAAATTAACCAAACGAATCAATATCCAAACAATTTGATAAAATCATTTCTTTTTTATATAAAATTATATTTCAGGTAAAATTATTTCATTTACCCTCTTTACAAAACAATATCGTATCAGTTATCAACTCAAATGCTTCTCAACACTTGAACCTATCAACCAAAACAATACAAAACATTTATATATAAGATTTTCAAACACGCTCTCATATATATACACTCCAAAACTCAATCTAGGGTACTACTAACCCCATCTCTATCGAGTTATGCCACAGAGCCAAGGTTACTACTAAATCTTGCTCTAATACCACTGTAACGACCTGGGGGTTTCGATGCTCGAATTCCAACAATAATACATAAACCCGTATTACTTGCCAAAACTCAAGTATCGGAAACACTAGATAGTTAATGAAAGAAAATGGAGGGTGAGAGAAGAAAGAAATATTAGAATAGAAGAAGAAGAAGAAGAATACAACAACATCAAAGCCTCACATCGCAGCGGAATAAAATATAATAGAAACAACTTTATTGAGAGCTTTGAAATAAAGACTTACAATCATCAGGGTACATCAATACATCTGGACAGTAATAATAATCTATCCTCACATACAACACACAGTGCAACGCACACCAGACATATACGTCTATACTCTTCCAGCTTATCTTCGGACTTCACAGCATCCGATAACCTGAACCTGTACAACCCAGTCTAACATGAGAATTTACAAAAAGCTGGATCAGTCTGGTGAACCAGAGTGTGAAAACTCGCTAAGTTTAAAAACATCACCCAACTTGATTTTAAAGTCAAAAACCTTTCTTTTTAGAAATCATATCTTATTCTGATATTATAATAGTGTCTAAACACAAATAAATATCAATCTAGTGGAACGCTTTCATCTCACATTCCACTTATTTAGTTACAATCGAGGGCACTTATTGGAGATTGGATTTCCAACTGGCAAGGTATGGGACCAGCTTCCGACAGTGTATCTCTAGAGAGGAATACACTGGGTTCAACAAGAACATCTTGCAACCCTGGTTAAACATGACCGACCACTCATCTCGCTTGAGTATGCCGAATGTATATCATCAACGGTTGGCCTCAAACCATTGTTTCCCAAAAGGGACAACATCAAATAGATTAAAGAATGAAATGGATTTGCTCTAGATAGGTGATTATATACCCTACTTGGGTACGACCCACTTAGCCATGCGACCTACCCGATTTTATACCATTTCCCAGTTGTAGAGGCTTGAGGCTTAACACTACCTTTAAAAGATCACATCACCAACACTTTGAATGCCACATCGTCAGATCCATCAAATCACTAATTAGCGTCCACAAATATACTCTGGATATAAAAGAAGGGTCATTCTTTGCCATCAACTTGGTATATTGTAAAAATCTATGTATGTGACTCTTAAGAAATACTCTGTCAGATATTCGTCCCTACAAATCATCCAGGAAGAGGATGAACTGAAGGTACCCTTCTACAACATCCTAAGTATCACCCTAGAGATCAGTAACGAATAGTCCTTGCAAATCCGTAGATTTCAACCACGACAGAACCCTAGTATATCTCCGGGTCGAATCAGAGATTAAGTGATTATTCCGTTTTATAAATATCTATGGTCTTCGATTTCTCTGTCCCGATCAGCATCTGATATCTTTCACAATTTCGTATTTGCTTGTCGGAATGGTATTCGAATATAAATTCGATCTCGGTCTTTCCGTACCAACAATCGTATTGGCCAGATTTGATATCGGTTATTTAACTATCAAATAAACAACCATTCAACCATAAAATAAAAATATATTTACTGGTTCAGTATTCAGCATCACTTGGCTTCTTTAATTAAAAATAATTAAATAAACAGTTAATTTAAATATTCCAGCACTTGGAAATAACATTACACTTCTTACTAACATTCGTAAACCCGTTCATTCTAATACTTCGAAAAATATATTATAACACTATCCAATATTCTATTTAATTATCATTTGCACAACATTCTTCATTATCTGAACTGGGAAATCAGTTTGTCTTCTTACTCATAAAAACAATCATTACGAAAATCTCTTTTGTTTCAGTACTTGGAAATCATAACCCACACTTTCCTTTTAGAATAAATCGTTCTAATTCTCATTTCCTTACTTTGAAAATATCGTTACATATTCGTACCATCTCTTTTTCATTCAAATTAATCTTGGAAATCTCATCTTATATATTCTTAAATCTTTTATTTCCTTTTTCTTTTGGATATCTCTTTTTATCCTTGCATTTATGTATTTCAACATTAATTATTCCTTGACTATAAATTGGTAAGAGAATAATCGCCTAAGTATCAACCCCGAAGATCGAAATCAACATCAGATTAACACTCAGAAAATCACTCAACTCGACCAATCTCCCGTTAGGTTCCAATTTTCATCTTACTTTATCAACTAATTATATTTTACTTGTAATCCATTTAACCAATTTCCACTTTGAAAATCTTATTTCAATTCTGTTCATTTCACTTAATTTCATTATTAAGTCTCACTTATTCAAAATC
This sequence comes from Allium sativum, assembly GCA_030737875.1. NCBI lineage: Eukaryota > Viridiplantae > Streptophyta > Magnoliopsida > Asparagales > Amaryllidaceae > Allium > Allium sativum. The sequence continues at coordinate 564,838,974 of CM060920.1, read as the reverse complement.
GATGTTTTAACTCCACATCTCGTTTATAAATCTTATTTATAAACTCAGGTTTAATATAAACCCTTTATATCTTGATTTATTTTTACTTATTTCAAATATTAAGTAGACATTTCATTTAAGCTATCGTATTTGCTTAAATCCCTTTTATAGCTTCATTCTTAAAAACTTGGGTTTTAAATATATACCCAATTATAAACTCTTCCACATTTTAACTATATTTCATTATACTCTTGATTAATTAAATCATTATCCATTTAACAAAAGTAATCTCTAAATTTTAAATAATAATTTATTTCAACATTAACTATTGTAAAGTTAGTTAACTGCTTTATTAACTCAAATAAATAATAAATTCCCTTTTAAAGTCTTATTAAAATTAAACAACTGTTCGTTACTATTCCATTTGATTAATTAAAAGTAAATTAATCAAATAGACAATTCCAAATAAAATATTTGGATTAGTCAAACTCAACTCATGATTATCTCATTAATTAATTCCAATTAATACTTCCTTTAAATTAATCAATAATATAATTAATTTAAGTATTCCCATTTAATTGTTCCTTTGAACAATTAATCAGACCCTTAACCGATTGGTTAATTTCTACTTATTTGCTTATAAAATCTTATTAACATAATAATTTGCATTATAAAACCATTTAATAATTATCCATACTTAAATAATAAATAATAAATATTTATTTCCATTTTAATACATTTTCATTCCAAAATAATAGATTTAGAAATCTATTTTCAGTTATAAAATAAATTTTATAACTTCATTCCAGTCGATTTACCTGACGGTAAATCAATATCCATAAAACAATTGATTTTAAACCACCTGATGCCAATTACCCAACCAGTATTGTCCACTGGTTAAAAACAAACAACTGTTGAATTTCAGTTCAATAGTTAACAACCCAATCAATTGTCGAATCCACATTGGTGAAACAGTTCATATAATTGTAATATGAAAATAACAATAAATTTGAGGAATCCAGTTGGATACCTCCAACCTGTTTTCCCTGCATAGAAATACGTTATCTCAAATAATATTATTCGATTCATCAAAATAATATTTAACGATAAATAATAACAATAATCGAATCACCCACATTTTTTTATTTAAAACGTTTATATTATTATAAATGTAACCAACAAGGTAATAATCGTTAGAATAACGATTTGATTTAGTTTAAAATAAACGAACATTAAATCGACCAATTCATCCAATATATAAATAATATTCAATACACAGCAAACAATTATCAACCATAACACACAAATTAAAACCCAACTTATATAAAATATAAGTGGGATAAAAACCAAGTGAGTTAAACTTACTTTGATTTCGTTCGTTGTAGCAGTTCGGTTAAGGTTAAATTAAACTGTCATTTAATTCAACTGTAAATTCTAGCTATATTCATCTCTGTCCAAAATTGTTCCAAAACGTAGTGTTCCATGATCCAGTTCCAGTGTAACCTATTTCGTTCCATTTTGTTATGATGACCACAATTTATATACATTTTAGTTTTCAAATATAATTAATATAATTATTTATTTCTTAATTATGTTTAAATTTAAACTTAAAACTAATTATGTGATATTAGTTCTTTACCGCTTGTTTCATTCTGATAACATGTTCCATTTCTTATGATCCTCTCCATTGTGCACTATAGCTTCGTTTCCCTGTGTCTTCTCGTAACAGCCCCGTCCAGAATGGCCGATTTCCATTTAGCCCACTTTATATCTTCTTTTGTTTTTCTTCTTCTGTAATTACCCAGTTTCTGACCGGTTCTCGTCAGTATTTAAACCAACTGAAACCGTTCACAAAGATGGATTGTTATGGGTACTTACATATTTGCACAAAAATAACAGAAATTTTTATTTCATATCATCGATTACATCAGAAATTACAAGAAATATCAGAGTACCAAATGCTTAGCAGAAATAAACTCTCTAGTGGAAATATCCAAATCATAATTCTAGCTTAAAACTTGAATCCATCTCTGAAATCTAAACGTGCAAACAAAACTTCAGACTACCCGTGCAAAAATACGGGCACCCAGAGTTTTGGTGTGGGAACAATAAAGTCTAGGTTAGTCCTGGGACTGGTGTGAGATTCAAAACACAGTTCTTATTTAGGCTTCATTTTAAAGTTGGGACATTCACCTGACCACGCCTCTAACGCGGAACGGGTTTACTCCATGTGAATGCCCCATGCCGCCAACGCGGAACGGGTTTATCCATGTGAATACCCGTGCATCAAAATCGTAATGACTTTTGAAAATGAAACTAACATAAGGTCTCACGGCACACACACAATGCAAACGCACACTGGGCGAGATTTTTCCTTATGACAGTCAAAAATGTTTGATACGTGAAAATCCTCTGTTACTAATGCATAGTGTGAAAATAATTTTGCAAATAAATGTATTAGTCATAGCCAGCATAATGCCCCATCCCATTATACTGACGTAATCCTGCTAGTTGCAGGCCATACAACTAAAATCGTACGGGCTCGTAGTGGAAAATTGGATTTCCAACAAATGACCAGGCAAAGGAACTTCCTTACTGAACCGATGGGTACGCCTCTAGAGGGACGCCCCGAGAACCAAATCAGGCTCTCTACCAACACGAGGTCGGGTTAGCTCTTAACTGGATAACTTAGAGCACGCCCAAGTATATCACTTCCCGGTCGTTACCAACCTTTAAACCGAGGCCTCGCAACATCAATATCCATATAAAATAGAAGTTATCCACATAGGTTAATAGCTGGGCTCCATACAATAGTACACCTTTTGTTTAGAAGGAAATGACTACCTTTAACCTCGTTGCATCTTTCCTGTTTTAGCCATTTACTGAGCTGTGAGGCTTACCGTGGTCGCGATACACAAAGCTACGCATAAATATGCCATGCTTTGATCGTTCATAGCTCACCACATATCTTAAGTATTATTCATTAACAATGCATCACTGATTTCCAATATATAACCTCTAAGCTCGTACGTCTTAGAGAACGGTGTTAAGCAAGAGAATAATTCTCCACCACCAAACAGATATATATATTGATAAAACAGTGTTACGCAGTTAATTACAATGTCAGACACACAATCCATAAATGTTCGTTCTGGGTCTGAATGAAACATCATCCAAAAATCTCCAAATACATTCGGATATCGTGCCACTTATAACCTCGTTTGGTTGTACGGACCAATCCAAGGCATCACGTTCAATACAAATGATTCGAAAACTCCTAGGCTTCACTCGTCGATTTCCAAGTCTTACATTGCTTTATAATGTCGTATTATTACTTGGAATGGTTTCCATACCTATATCTGATCCCGGTCTTTCCAAGAAATAAGCGTACTTCAAAATCAGTAGCCATGGTCTATACAGATTTCCAATTCAAATCTCCTTCCCAAACATTATCATTTTACTTTCAATTAAGGTTGGATTCATTCCCTTAAACCCTGTTTTCATCTTACCCTTTTCTTGAATATTCAGTATTCATTTCCAACCTTGTATTTCAAAAACAAAATGCATTTACTCATCGCTATCCCTTTTCTTAGGTGTTCAAAATCACCAAACCTTAATTTGGATTTAAATCTTCATTTACATTAAATCAAATAATCGATACTTCACATATAAGTTTAACTAGAATTTAATCAACTTATATTTGATATCGATACACAACTTGGGAAAAAACCATCAGAATCTAGATATGAATATGGTTTTACTTTTTATGATGGTATTTGTCCAATCTTGGTATTCCATATTGAATATCCGACGACCAATTCTATTCAAAACTCAAACTTTCCATATCTTCTTTATAATTTAAATAAATTCCATACCATACAATTTAAATCATTCAAAAATATTCAACAAATCCTCTTCCAAAATTTAAGCAACGGTTTTATGGTTTATAATTTTCAAATTCCAATCATTTTTAAAGAAATGTATAATAACGTTACAAGCGTTATGGAAAGCATTGCGAAATGGTTATTTAACCAAATAGATACAAAATCATTCCAAATTAACATATTTTAACTTAAATCACTTTTAAATAATAAAATATGATTTATCATGCTTTTTGGATTTTTAAATAATTTTTATAAGCTCATTTTATTCGATTTCTCCTTTCGGTCGTCGAACAGCGCGTATAGCGACTTTTTCAAATTTTATTTTAACCATAACTTGAAAACCATACGACGGAATTTGAAAATTTCTCTTTTATTCAAAAACCATTATCAATAGAAATCCGATGTTTTTCATTTCACGTTAATCCGATTCAAAATGTTCAAGTTATAATCATTTGAAATTTGAAATCGATATTATTGAACTGCCGTCACACAACGCGTTCGATTAGTGCTATATAACGTTTAAATAAAATTCGCCCAATTCTCTCCTTTTCCAAAATAAATCACATTTCCATACTTAGATCCAAAAGTATATTTCAAATCCTGTTTTCCCGAAATGATATTTTAAATTCAAAACCATTTTAAATTCCCATTTCAAATTGAATTGAATAAAATAATATTTAATTTAAAACATGCTTGATTATTTTCCAAAATTCTTATAAAATCGATTATTCGCATAAATTCCGTTATTCCAAACCCACACTACATTTAATGAAAATAATCTCCAAACTTGTTAAATTATTTTGCATTTCACATTCAGTTTCAAATTAAATTGAAATTTCTATCAAAACCATTTTGTCCCATGTAGATAATGTTTACTCAATTCAATTCCCAATAAGTTTTTAAATTAAAATTTAAAACTAAATTTACAAAATAAATCTTCATTTAGATGAAAGGAGAGTTTAAATCAGTTAACCATATAATCACACAGCTACGGTGTATGTGTGAATTCATGCAATCCGAATTAACTAAATAATTCAACCAAACAGACAAGCACAACTTCATCCATTGCAATCACAACAATTAAAATAGTCAACTACTATGCACAGAGCGTTACGATAAATAATGCTTGGTGTTTGATGTGTTTTTAACAGCACTAATATCCATCAACATGCATTAGCAACCATTATAAGCAATCAACATCATCTACTAATTATAATTAACAATTAATTATCACGAACCATTCTAACTAAATTTAAAATAAATTTAAAATAGAAATTTGACCTGCATTGCAATCCAATTTTAACAGTAAGATTCGTATAAACTGTTAACAGAGCCTGTTACGATCACGAACAAATTTTCACCAACGCTACTACCTCAACCACTACACTCCCACTTCTTCTTTGCAACTAACAAACTAACACATATATATAATAGACATATATATGCTTTCACACAAAATATGAAAAGGGGTTTGTTTGTGTAGAAATTGAACTGGCAGATGGAAAAAAAATATTGCTGATGTGGGTATAAAGAGAGAAAAAGAGGTAGAACTGATTTGCGTGAGGTTTAACAGGTGGCGTGCCACGTTTAAGTGGAGCTACGGCTGTTTGAATGAGGAAGGTGTGGAGATCGAACTGTTTGGGGAAGCTTGACGACTGATGGCTGATGCGGGTGGTGTGCAGGCATGAAGCGTTGAAATAGGAACAAGGTGGTGGACCGGACTGTTTGAAGTGGAGTTTTGATGAAGCCAGACTATTCAACTGTAAAGAAGGGGAGCCGTGGTTGCTTTGGGTGCTAATCGGAGGTTGTGGATGGTGGTGGCGGTATGCAGACTAGATGGTGGCGAACTGGGTGGCTCACGGTGGCCGGAGTATGAAGGTTGTCGAACATATATGGGGAAGGATTTGCGGTCTAAGGAGGAGCTTAAGGAGTGGAGCTATGCTTGCTGGGATTGATGACTGGGTGGGGATGGGGTGGAGGTGGCAATTGTGGTGATTGGAGGTGATGTGGCAATGCAAGTGGCTTGCGGATTTCTGGTGGCTGTGGAACTGTTGAGGAGGAAAGAAACGAAACGAATATGGTGAGGGAGAAGAAGGAACTGAGGCAGAAGAGAATGAGTGTAAAATGGGTGTGTGAGTTCTGTTTTAAACGTGAATTGAGGGTAGTTGGGTAAACTTCTTTGAAGACACATGGCTTTTCAAATCATTCACACGTAGAGGACAGTTGTTCTCCTTATTTCATGCATGATAACACATTAGAAACACTTGTTATTATTAAACTTTATTTGATGCATGTGAGACAAATAGTAGTATATTTATTTAATTAATTAAAATTGAATTTTAATGACAACCTTATAACATATATATTTGTAACTCATTTTAACACATATAAAATGTTACTATACTTAGTATAACACTATAGAAGTATATCTCCGTAAATTTTATCAAACAAAAGAACATTACAACTTATATTTTCAATTCTATAATAATATGTAATAAATTCTTATAATATATAAAAATCATAAAAATACTATATGTCAAAAATATAACTTTTAACACTAAATACAATGTATAAAATAGTATAGACTCTATATGTTAGAATTTTTTTTATATAAAATTCATTACAAAAGAAAATTGTTTATTCCAACAAATAAAAAGAATTATTAAATCAACATTTATTTTTTAAAATCTTATTAAATTAAAAATATATTTAGAAAATTACCAAAATTAAATTTTAAACTCAATTAAAATTTCAGGGATATCACATTCATCCCCCTTAGAACTTTTCTTCCCCGAAAAGGATAAATAGTTGGTTTTGAACTCTACGCAAATTTAAAATCAAACTCCTCTATATGGTTTTGGAATAGATTTCATAAATTTTTAGAATAAACACATTTAATTTATCTCATAAAAATGGAACACACACATATTTTAGTCACCCAATAATGTCATGTCATAATGATAATCTAAGTCAGCATACAAAAATGTACCTGTCCCTACCCAAGTATGTACTACATACTTGAGGTGGTCCAAAAATGTACAGTCGCCCAAAAAGTATACCTATCAGGTACTAGTCCCTCAAAAATCATCCTAGCCCAAAACATCCTATTGCATCTAAGCAATTAAGATAATATATATACACTATATAAAAGATCTAAACTCATCCTGCACTAATCATCTGATGCATCTGATCCAACATCGGATGGACCGGGCAAACTAATCTCCTCTGGCTCCTCATCAATAAACTCCTACTCGTCATCTGCCAGAAACCCATCATCATCAATAATCTCCCCATCGTCGTCATGTCCTATGATGAATCCATCCTCATCTACTATGAATCCATCCTCATCTACTATGAATTCATCATGCTCGTTGCCCATAAGTCCGTCCTTATCAGCCTCATCCAAGGGCTGCTCTGTCTCCTCCATTTCCTCATCAAACTCATCATCTCCCACTATTGGAAGTGGGTTATCCTTGAATATAGGCTGCTCAATCTCATCATCATCTACTACTAAATCATAATCTGCTACAACATCATCATTATGCAGGGGCTGCTCAACGTCCTCCATAGGATCATCAAATCCATCATCTCCCGCCTGTGGAAGCGGGTCATCCTCAGCTATAACTGCTGGCTGCCCTAGCTCATGTAATAAGATATCAAACTACTCTACTAACACCGGGTCGATCATCCAACCAATGACCTCTAGTGGAGCCTGTGCTAGTGCGGCGTCTCCCAATATCTGCTGATCCCTCTCATCAAGGATCTGCTGGCATATCGCCTCTAATGTATGCTCATCCAAATCGGGGGGAATCTCAATCCTGAAGTGGGTCGCAGCCTCGATCCCTGTCATCTGATCAAGAATCGCTAGTCTTGGAGGATACTGATACATCATATCATGATCATCCTGTTGTGTGGAATCTGAAGATATCTCAATGATCTCATGCTCACTAGAGATGTCTATAATGGAGTCCTCTGAGCTATACCCAGAGCTACTACTGGGCTGAAACTGAGAGAGGTACTGTCTAGTGCTAAGAGGTCTATCACCCTAAAAGTAAAAATTTAAAGCTTAAAAATCATCCAAATTTATTATTAAATCAAAAACTCATTGCCTGCTTAACTTAAGAAAAATTATTCAAGTTAAGGGTTTATACCCAAATTTCACTTTTCCAAAGTATACAAAATTTGTTAAGGGATTTTTAAATCAAAAATCATATAAAATGTTTAAGGGACTTAATCAGGTCATCCTTATTCCTATCAAACCAAATCAGACACATTCTTAAACAAAAATGGTTAGTGAACTTTACTTAAGGTTTAGTGCAAACCCAACATCTCCTTAATTGTCTTTTAAGGAATTTAATACTTAAGTTATTCATCCAAATTCGTTCATACCAAACAAATCTAGTACTTAAAATTTTAAATTCACAAATTCCAAGTTCTTTTTGATTTTATAAGAAAAACGCTCTCTCAAACGTAGTATTCCAAAATCTCATTCTAGGGTATTTCCTAACCATATCTCTAATGAGATATTGTTACTCTAATGAATCCTACTTTTTTTTGTTCAAATATGTTGTACCCCACAACTTTGTTTAAACCAAAGCTCTAATACCAATTTTGTAACGACCCAGCTTTCTGACCGTTTCTCACCGGTATTTAAACCAACTGAAACCGTTTATAAAGATGGGTTGTTATGGATATTTACATATTTGCACAAAAATAACAGAACTTTTTATTTCATATCATCGATTACATCAGAAATTACAAGGAATATCAGAGTACCATATGCTCAGCGGAAATATCCAAATCATCACTCTAGCTTAAAACCTAAATCTAGCTCTAAAATCTAAACCTGCAAACCAAACTTCTGACTGCCCGTGCAAAAATATGGGCACCTAGAGTTTAGGTGTGGAAACAATAAACTCTAGGTCAGTCGTGAGACTGGTGTGAGATTCAAAACACACTTCTTATTTAGGCTTCATATTAAAGTTGGGACATTCACCGGACCACGCCGCTAACGCGGAATGGGTTTACTCCATGTGAATGCCCGTGCATTAAAATTCGTAATGACTTTTGAAAATGAAACTAACATAAGGTCTCGTGGCACACACACAATGCAAATGCACATATGGGCAAGGTTTCTCCTTATGATAGTCAAAAATGCTTGATACGTGATAATCCTCTGTTACTACTAATAGTGCATAGTGTGAAAACAATTTCGCAAATAAATGTATTAATCATAGCCAGCATAATGCCCCATCCCATTATACTGATGTAATCCAGCTGGTAGCAGGCTATGCAACTAAAATCATATGGGCTCGTAGTGGAAAATTGGATTTCCAACAAATGACCGGGCAAAGGAATTTCCTTATCGAACCGATGGGTACGCCTCTAGAGGGACGCCCCGAGAACCAAATCGGGCTCTCTGCCAACACGAGGCCAGATTACACCTTAACTGAGTAACTTAGAGCACGCCTGAGTATATCACTTCCCGGTTGTTACCAACCTTTAAACTAAGGCCTCGCAACATCAACATCCATATAAAATAGAAGTTATCCACATAGGTTAATACCTGGGCTCCATACCATAGTACATCTTTTATCTAGAAGGAAATGACTACCATTAACCTCGCTGCATCTTTCCTGTTTATCCATTTACTGGTTTGTGAGGCTAACCGAGACCGCAATACACAAAGCTATGCTTAAATAAGGCATGCTTTGATCATCCATAACTCACCACATATCTTAAGTATGTCGCATTATTCATTAACAACGCATCACTGATTTCCAATATATAACCTCTAAGCTCGTACGTCTTAGAGAAGGGTGTTAAGCAAGAGAATAAATCTCCGCCACCAAACAGATATATATTGATAAAACAGTGTTACACAGTTAATTACAATGTCAGACACACAATCCATAAATGTTCGTTCTGGGTCTGAACAAAACATCATCCAAAAATCTCCAAACACATTCGGATATCGTGCCACTTATAACCTCGTTTGGTTGTACGAACCAATCCGAGACATCGGCATTCAACCCAAATGATTAGGAAACTCCCAGGCTTCACTCGTCGATTTCAGAGTCTTACATTGCTTTATAACATCGTATTATTACTTGGAATGGTTTACGGACCTATATCTGATCCCGGTCTTTCCAAGAAATAAGCGTACTTTAAAATAAGTAGCCATTGTCTATACAAATATCCAATTCAAATCTCCTTCCCAAACATTATCATTTTACTTTCAACTAAGGTTGGATTCATTCCCTTAAACCCCGTTTTCATCTTACCTCTTCTTGAATATTCAATATTCGTTTCCAACCTTATATTTCAAAAACAAAATCCATTTACTCATCGCTATCCCTTTTCTTAGGTGTTCAAAACCACCAAACCTTAATTTGGACTTAAATATTTATTTATGATAAATCAAATAATCGATACTTGAAATATAAGTTTTTAAAAAAATTAATCGACTTATATTAGATATCGATACACAACTTGGGCAAACACCATCAAAATCTGGATATGAATATGGTTTTACTTTTTCTGATGGTATTCGTCCAATCTTGGTATTCATATCGAATATTCGACGACCAATTCTATTCAAAACTCAAACTTTCCTCATCTGCTTTATAATTTAAATAAATTCCATACCATACAATTTAAATCATTAAAAAATATTCAACAAATCCTCTTCCATAATTTAAGCAATGGTTTTATGTTTTATAATCTTCAAATTCCAATCATTTTTAAAGAAATGTATAATAACATTACAAGCATTATGGAAAGCACTGTGAAATGGTTATTTAACCTAATAGATAAAGAATCATTCAAAATTAACATATTTTAACTTAAATCACTTTTTAATAATAAAATATGATTTATCATATTTTTCTGGATTTTTAAATAATTTTTATAAGCCCATTTTATTCGATTTCTCCTTTTGGTCGTCGAACTGCGCGTATAATGACTTTTTCAAATTTTATTTTAACCATAACTTGAAAACCATACGACGGAATTTGAAAATTTCTCTTTTATTCAAAAACCAGTAACAATAGGAATCCTATGTTTTTCATTTCACGTTAATTCGATTCAAAACATTCAAGTTATAATCATTTGAAATTTGAAATCAATATCATCGAACTGCCATCACGCGACGCATTCGATTTTTGCTATATAACATTTAAATAAAATTTGCCCAATTCTCTCCTTTTCCAAAATAAATCACATTTCCATCTTAGATCCAAAATTATATTTCATATCCTGTTTTCCCGAAATGATATTTTAAATTCAAAACCATTTTAAATTCCCATTTCAAATTGAATTGAATAAAATAATATTTAATTTAAAACATGCTTGATTATTTTCCAAAATTCTTATAAAATCGATTATTCGCATAAATTACGTTACTCCAAATCCACACTACATTTAATGAAATAATTTCCAAACTTGTTAAATTATTTTACATTTCAAGTTCAATTTCAAATTAAATTTAAATTTCTACTAAAACTCGGTTAATTAATTATTCATAATTAACCGTTAAAGTTGTGCGTACAAAATCAATGTTGAATATCATCACAAAATCTCAATTCGATATTGAAATAACCACTTAGCGAATGGAATTTGTTTTTCAAAACCATTTTGTCCTATGCAGATAATGTTTACTCAATTCAATTCCCAATCAGTTTTTAAATTCAAATTTAAAACTAAATTTACAAAATAAATCTTCATTTAGATGGAAGGAGAGTTTAAGTTAGTTAACCGTATAATCACACAGTTACGGTGTATGTGTGAATTCATGCAATCCGAATTAACCAAATAATTTAACCAAACAGACAAGCACAACTTTATCCATTGCAACCACAACAATTAAAACAGTCAACTACTATGCACAGAGCGTTACGATAAATAACGCTTGGTGTTTGACGTGGTTTTAACAACACTAATATCCATCAACATGCATAGCGACCATTATAAGCAGTAACATCATCTACTAATTATAATTAACAATTAATTACCACTAACCATTCTAACTAAGTTTAAAATAAATTTAAATTAGAAATCTCACCTGCATTGCGATCCAATTTTAACCGTAAAACTCGTATAAACTATTAACAGAGCCTGCAACGATCATGAACAAATTTTCACCAATGCTGCTACTCTACCTCTACACGCCTGCTTCTTCTTTGCGACTAACAAACTAGCATATATAATAAATATATACATGCTTTCACGCAAAATATGAAAAGGGGATTGTTTATGTAGAAATTGAACCGGCGGATGGAAAAAAAATACTGCTGATGTGGGTATAAGGAGAGAAAATGAGGTAGAACTGATTTGCGTGAAGTTTAACAGGTAGTGTTCTAATTTTAAGTGAAGCTTTGGCTGTTTGAATGAGGAAGGTGTGGAGATCGAACTGTTTGGGGAAGCTTGGCGACTGATGGCTGATGTGGGTGGTGTGCAGGCATGAAGCGTTGGACTGGGAATAAGGTGGTGAAGCAGAATATTTGAAGTGGAGTTTTGATGAGGCCAGACTATTCAACTGTAAAGAAGGGTAGCCATGGTTGCTTTGGGTTCTGATCGGAGGCTGTGAATGGTGGCACGATGTCAGTGGTGGTTGGTGGTGGCGGTACGTAGACTGGATGGTGGCGAATTGGGTGGCTCACGGTGGCTGGAGTATGAAGGCTGTCGCACTGATATTTAGAAGGATTTGCAGTCTAAGGAGGAGCTTAAGGAGTGGTGTTGTGCTTGCCGGGATCGGTGGCTAGGGGGAGATGGGGCGGAGGTGGCGATTGTGGTGACTGGAGGTGATGCGGCTACGTAGGTGGCTTGCGGATTTTCTGGTGGCTGGTGGAACTGTTGAGGAGGAGAGAAACGAAATGAATATGGTGAGGGAGAGGAAGGAACTGAGGAGGAAGAGAATGCGTGAAAAATGGGTGTGTGAGTTCTATTTTTAACGTGAACTGAGGGTAGTTGGGTAAACTTCTTTGAATACACACGGCTTTTCAAATCATTCACACGTAGAGGATAGTTGTCCTCCTTATTTAATGCATGATAACACGTTAGAAACACTTGTTGTTATTAAAACTTTATTTGATGCATGTGAGACAAATAATAGTGTATTTATTTAATTAATTAAAATTGAATTTTAATGACAACCTTATAACATATATATTTGTAACTCATTTTAACACATATTAAAAGTTATTATACTTAGTATAACACTTATAGATGTATATCTTCATAAATTTTATCAAACAAAAGAATATTACGACTTATATTTTCAATTCTGTAATAATACGTAATAAATTCTTATAATATATAAAAATCGTAAAAATACTATATGTCAAAAATATAACTTTTAACACTAAATACAACTTTTAAAATGTATAAAATAGTATAGACTCTATATGTTAGAGAAAAAATTGTTTATAAAAGTCATTACAAAAGAAAATTATTTATTCAAACAAATAAAAAGAATTATTAAATCAACATTTATTTTTTAAATCTTATTAAATTCAAAATATATTTAGAAAATTACCAAAATTAAATTTTAAACTCGATTAAAATTTCAGGGATATCATATCTTCTTTATAACATGACGGCCCAATCCATTTTGTCAAAGCCCACGTCAATATCATAACCACAAGCTACAGTAACGTTCTTCTCCCATAATTCATTTTTTTCTGAAACCTGCGAAACGCTGAAATCTGCTATTTCGCTTCACAAAACCACGTTACCACGTCTTCCTTATTCCCAGCCCTCAACACAAATTGCATCACGTTCTGATACCAATACTGATGCCTTGCGTTTCTTCACTGTCCAACTTTGTCTCCACTATCGTTCAAAAGAACCCAACTTAATCTCTATTGTCCCTTGTTTCTTCACCATGAAAACCGCTACTTGACAAAACCATTTGCTATGCTTCATTTTCTTCTATCCACTTCAGTTCCTACTTTAACTCCTCACAAACCAAGTTGTCCACGTTAGCTCCTTTCCCAGTTTCTTTCATACTAAAATCGTGCCCATCTTGCTTTAATTATTCGCGGTATAATGCTCTTATTGGAACTAGGATAACCTATGCAATGTCTAACTATCATCACGTCGCGGTCACCACGTAAAACTCTGAGCACCATTCCATCATCAACCACTGCTCAAAGTGAAATGCTCGACAGGCTCTACACTTTTGTAGTTGTGAGTTTCTAGAGTAGTGGAGTGGATTGTGATTATGGAGAGGGAAGGCGGTAACGTTTGTAGCCATTCGAATATTTACTGCTGGCTATTCTAGAGCTGGACCATGCAAATTAGAAGTCTAGGTTTCTGAGTTGAAGTGTATTTATGGTGGGAGATGCTTCGGGGATAAGGAACATGTTTTGTCAATGGTACAAAGTGGGGGAAGAATTATTTCAAAACCTATATATGTTGCGTTGAGTTTTCTTTTAGAATAACAGTGTTTGCTAGGCTAGAATAGAATAGGGCTGTCTGTGCCTACTTGAGCATGAAGTATGAAATTATATATATATATATATATATATTTAATACGCGGTTACTTTATTCTACCGCTAACGCGATTTATCGTTAACCATTTAATATATGTACCATACACATGAATTCCAAACACAATGAAAAATGATGTACTGCTACGTCTTGACATTCCGGTCCCGACGAAAGTAATTTCGTTAAAAACAAACTTTGTTTGCACAACTGCATTATTTAAATTTATCGATTCACCTTCAAATTGCACGCACAGATAAAACAACTTCTATTGACTCCAAACTGGAAATCTTGTAATAACTAGTTATACGCATTCCAATAAAATTCAATTTCATCGAAAATGGAGGTCATTTCGAAAATAGATCATTTCTAAGGCCTAAAAAATATCTATAAAATATATTTAATCTTAAAACAATTTATTTTGAATAATAACAATTTATTATTATCGTATATCTCTCCAAATAAAATATTGCACAGCTTCAGAATAAACCAATATATATTTTAAACTCCATATTTACAATTTGGGCTAAACGATACTTAATATATATATATATATAAATCATTTATATTTTATTAAATATACGTTTACGTTTATTAACGAATTCCATAGCGACTATTTGAAAATTTGAACTAGACATAACTAACATTTTATAGCACGAAATCTCGATTTTTCTCTTACACTAGAAAATTATAATCAAATCGATTCAAACATTTCTTGTTTCACAGAATCCAATTTATATTGGATCTGGCATATTCAATTGAAGTTCAAAACTCAAATTACGAACTACCATGATGTTACGGGCTCGATTTATAATTGTATATAAATTAAATGTTTAAACATTGTTATATAAATGAAATATATATTCAAATTCATTTAAAAATCCAAATCAATATTTAAAATAATAAAATATATTAAATATCTGACTATTGAAAACACGAGACAATACAGCCACCCGACTAGACCAAAATCCAATTCAAAGTCTAGCTGTTGCGAAATCTATTGACTCGGTAGTCCTCTCATCTTATGGATCACGAAAATTTGTCCATTTACCTAGACATTTGGTTGCATGACATCAGTTCTGCACGAAGACCATCAGATCCAGTTGCCTTTTTATTACATTAGCATGGGATTAGCGGGAGCCGAACGAAATAACAAGAAGCTTGAGAAACTAGTTTATTACAAGTTAATCCCATCCAACGAGCTTCATCGTCATTCTTGGGCCATTCTGGTCGAAGTCCATATCGTTTAACCATTATAATTAGCTTTGCAACGACTTGAGGTTTCTGGAAGATGATTCAAATGGAACATCAAAATAGACCAACTTGACATCTCCTATCACCCTTGGAGGGTTATCCAGGGGCAAGATTGGTAAAATTTCATTAATGAAACTCAACTTACTTACGATCAGTGTCAAAAGTTGAATACAAGGCCCTAAACATCAAGTTCAAATTTTCTAGAGAATAGGGAGGGTGTGAAACCATCATAGACGTTGATCCTTTGTTCTCCCTCCAAACCACTTTTGTCTTTTTAAGAAGCCCTTTTAAGGCCAAATATTTCTAGAATTGTTATTTCCTAACAACATGAAAGTGTTTCTTTCATCTACCAAATCTTCAACAATCACCCTTTAATTGAGCCAAGACAAAGCAAAATGGACTAGCAATAAATATGCGACGCCATTTCTACTCAGAATAATACTTATTTCCTTACCAAAATAAATTTTCAATTTATGGATCCTATCTTTGCATGCTTTATGAGTTATTTATATGACTGACTCAAATGAATTTATATGTAAATGGTGTAGGTGCTAGAGTCTGGTAATCAAACTTGCGATATCAACATACAAAATCTCGAAACACGGTCATGGTCAGTTCAATTGGATCGCTCGTTTAGCAAATCATACTCTGGGTACAAAAATAGAAGTATCACTCAAGATGGATAGGACTTCATCATCCACTCCTTAACTCATGTGTGACATGCCTAAGGTACTCTTACTTCACCCTAAGCTCTAAAAAATCAGAATCCAATCCTAGATTGATGTGAACTAGCGGGCTACACATTCATAATTCCCTCGACATAGGACCAAACTACATGGTGCCAGACAAGAGATACATGATGATTCATCTACCTACCTTATCCTATATGCTAATAGGAAGGGTGCAATGTTTGGATAAACGTGGTTCATCCATTCTCCTATTGGTATTCATCTTGAAACAACTGACTTGGAGCAGATGATATTCGTCATCTGTCTCCTAACTCTTTCTTTTGGACTGAAAATATGAATAAAAAATAATTGGATGTCACATGACCTATTTATGTTCTAATATACTTATGAGTCCATCCTAAACAATATTTCTCGGAGCTTGTATTAGAGTATAAACTAAGGTGGACATGAACCAATTTATTGCCAAACTAACACTAATCCTTATAGCTTGGATCGAAATATAAAGCAAGGCAAGTGCATTCTGACCATCTGCCACACAAACTTGAATCCTCAAAACTTGGGTTGGAGTATAGAATGTGGTGAACGTGAATTGATAATTTATCACACTAAATTTAATCCTAAGAGCCTAATTTAGAGAAATGCAATGCGACTACCATGGGGTGACCACCTATCACAATGCTTTTACTCCTCAGATCTTAGAGCATGAAATAGACTAAGGCAGACATGATCGTCGATCGATCTAACTCTACTCTTCAAAACTCATATTAGAGTACATATAAGGCATGAGCGATGCATTCACATTCCTTGATGCCTCCGATTCTCAAAGCCTGAATTGTAGTGAGAATCAGAAATGAATGTGATAGGCGTGCCAGGATTTACATCCACCCGATCTACTAACTCTAGCATGAACCCTGATAGAAGGACGATGACGTGATGTTCACAAAATCTAACCTGAACTCCGATAAGAGAGTATAAAGGACGATGACCTGGCATCCACTAATTTTAACCAGAACCCCTATAGGAAAGAATAAGGACAATGACTTAAAGTCCACAAACTCAGAATCCCAATGGGAGAGTATAAAAAGAGATACCTCGATGTATATTAACCCCCCCCCCCAGGATAAGGGCTATGAGTATAAGTTACAATTAAAAGAGAACTTAATTTAAGGAGTGCACTTGATACATTGCATGACTCAAAATTATTTGAGATAGTGTTAGGCCATCACTTACATATTCACTAGATCCTACATGGATTAAGTGTAACAACAGAAATTTATCATGAATACACTGAATGGAAAAAGAAAATGCTCAAACACTTATACCTAAAAGATCCATTTTATTCACAAATAGGAAAAGGATACAACATCAAGTCACAAAATCAAAAAATGAGGGCCATGCTCACACAAATCCTAGTCAATAAGCTACAAAAAGAAGAAGCCTTAGAGTGAATGATCTTCACGTGCCTTTATCATCTTTATTATGTTGATTCGCAAGATTTTTGATTCATGACAACAAAGAAATGAAGATCGATTGAAGAGTTAGTATATACATTTATGTGTGTGTTTAGTGTGTAAGAATATTGTTAAAATCTATCCTCAAATAATTCTACACAAATGCACGAAAAAACTATGGAAAGAACTAGTCAACTAGTTAAAAATCTACTAGTCAACTAGTAGCAACTACAAGTCAACTAGTTAAAAATCTGCTAGTCAACTGGTCAAAAATCAACTAGTCAACTAGTAACCAGAACTGCACATTTTTGTACCAACCAGTCGACTGGTTAGTTCTCTACAAGTCGACCGGTAAACATAAAAATGTACAGTAACGGCTATTTTTTCAAGCAATTTTCAAATATAAATATTTTTTATTATTAACCAATTGACTGGTGATTTTCAGACCAGTTGACTGATTCAACATAACAATCACTTTTATGAAAGGTTTCCATTCTTCTTGAAAAGGCTTCTCTTCATTTATGAGAAGAAATGGGTGCATCTCTTTGATTAAACTCTTTATGAAGGATCATTACATTTTAACTATTATATATACACTTCAAACCCATTTTTTCTAATAACTGATTCTTTGAAAATCTATTCTAATTTTGATCTTCATCTCTAAATTCTTGCGTTCTAAAAAGCTCTCATATTCAAACTACTTGTTGAATCATTGAAATTATTTCATATCTCTTGATTCAATAAGTAATATACTTCCTTCGGTATTCACATACACATTATATACTTGAGGATTAGATTATAGGAAGGGTGCACTTAATCGTGACTATTTAGTGTTAATATAAGAACACATTCTAAAGTCAAATCACTTGTAATTATTGAAGTCCTGTGTAGTTGCTCAGGCGAGAGGCATCCTTGTTGGGGCTCGGGTGTACTGACCTATTCCTCCGAGTTAAGAGAAGGCGTGATAGTGAATTTCGAGGAGGAGCTTCGGGACTGGACGTAGGGCGGGAAGTCTGAATCAGTATAAAATTCCCGGTGTCGCTCTTATTGATTTACTTTTGATATATTTCTATAGCTTAGCTTTTTACCTGCGTAACTATTGTATGTTAGCTAGTTAGTATATCATCTACATTTCCGCTATATCCGTATAGATCCTGCTTAAGTCGTACACGTTGACTCTTTTCATTTGATATCAGAGCCTGGTGTTCTAGGATGTTGTTGTTCTAGAGATCGTAACAACATCCTAGAACAAATGGAAATAAAGAAGTCTAGTCAAGGGATTAGAAAATGGAAAAGCAACAAAGAAGAATCAAGAGAGCAAGGAAGAAAATGTCTTATGGCTAAAGTCAGTTCACAATTGGTATGTAAAGATTCATTATATAAAGATCTTCTGTTAGACCATGGAAAACTGAAAAAAGATTTTAAAAGCTTAGGTAAACTTACTCAGTTATTTTAACCATGTTTAAAGACTGCGAGCAAGAAAATTCCAAATTAATCGAGAAAACAATTTTTTAGTTAAACAAGCCAAATGATTTGTAAATTCCTTAGAGGAGCTTATTTTTCAAAAAATATTTCCTTCTAAAATAAAATGAGCAGCTAAAAGATAAAAACAATGTTCTTTTAAAGGAAATCGATCTTTTACAAAATAAAAATACATCTTTAGAAGATTCTTTAACTAAGTCTAGTTCTTTAATTTTGTCTCTTAAAAAAGAGAATGGAGCTTTGATTGAAATGAATCTAGAATTATCTAAAGAATGTGAGTTTTTAATGGTTAATCATAATATTTTGCAAAATGAAATTTCTGACATAAAATAAAATTTTGAAAAAATACAGTCTTCTTTAGATAATTCAGAATCTCAAATTTTTAGTGTCAAAACTGAGAATGGTTCTTTAAAATGGAAGAATTCTGAATTAAATAAGAAAATTGATGATTTAAAAATTAACAAAATCTCCTATGAAAATGTCAATCACGATTTTTGGATCAAATTTGATAAATGTACAAGTAAGTTCGCGAAATTTAATAAAGGTCAAAATGAACTAAATATGATTTTATCTAGTTCTAGACCTTTACATGACAAAAGTGGTTTAGGATATAATAAAACTAATCATGAAAATAGTACTAGATATGTTTTTATGTACAATAGAAATATCTTTTCTAGTACTAATGAACATCCAAGATCCAATTGTTATAGATTTTTGAATACTTCTATGATTAGAGATATTTATCATAAATCTAGATGTACAAAAGGAAATACCGATAGAAGTTGTTTAAATATTAGGGTTCTTGTAAATTGGAAAAACAGAGAAAAATATATTGATGATTACTTTAATTCAGTAGTTAATAATGAAAATTTCATTTTTAAAGGTTCCATTAAACCGTTTTGGGTATAGTTGCCTTCCATCTAGCCCGTAGACCCTAACTAAGGATGTAACACCCCTAAGTCCCACATCGTGGAAGCCTGTGTGAAGTGAGTACTTATATAGTAGAGCCAATCTCTTACTAACGCCGAGGCCTTTTGAGGAACAAAGCCCCACACCTATACGGTGGCTAAGTTGGGGACAATATCTTGCGTGAATGGAGATGCGGGTTGTTACAGTGGTATCAAAGCCAATATCCAGTCGGAATTGTGGCCCTGTGTCGACCATAGCGCCTTGATGAGGTATTTGTGAGACAACGGGGATGTTGGGCTCTGTAGTAGGGGAGAATGTAAAACCCCTAAGTCCCACATCATGGAAGCCTGTGTGAAGTGAGTACTTATATAGTAGAGCCCATCTCTTACTAACGCCGAGGCCTTTTGAGGAACAAAACCCCACACCTATACGGTGGCTAAGTTGGGGACACTAAAAACCCCACCTTTTTCGGTATGTGGCTAACTTAGCCACACCTATACGGTGTTCCTCAACTATAAGTATATATCTATGAAAATTGTTTATGTGTGGCTAAGTTGAGGAACAAAACCCCACACCTTTTTCGATTGAAGAGTTAGTATATATGTTTATGTGTGTGTTTAGTGTATTAGAATATTGTTAAAATATATTCTTAAATAATTCTATACAAATGCACGAAGAAACTATGGAAAGAACTGGTCAACTAGTTAAAAATCTACTAGTCAACTAATAGCAACTACTAGTCAACTTGTTAAAAATCTACTAGTCAACTAGTAGCAATTACTAGTCAACTGGTCAAAAATCAACGGGTCAACTAGTAACTAGAATTGCACATTTTTGTACTAACCAGTCGACTGGTTAGTTTTCTACAAGCCGACTAGTAAACATAAAAATGTACAGTAAAGGCTATTTTTCAAGCAATTTTCAATTATAAATATTTTTTATTATTAACCAGTTGACTGGTGATTTTCAGACTAGTTGACTGATTTGACATAACAGTCATTTTTATGAAAGGTTGCCATTCTTCATGAAAACGTTTCTCTTCATTTATGAAAAGAAATATGTGCATCTCTTTGATTAAACTCTTCATGAAGGATCGCTACTTTTAACTATTATATATACACTTCAAACTTAGTTTTTTTAGTAACCGATTCTTTGAAAATCTATTCTATTTTTTATCTTCATCTCTTGATTCTTGCATTCTAAAAAGCTCTCATATTCAAACTACTTGTTGAATCATTTAAATTATTTCATATCTCTTGATTCAATAAGTAATATACTTCCTTGAGTATTCACATACACATCATATACTTGAGGATAAGATTATAGGAAGGGTGTACTTAACTATGACTATTCAGTGTTGATACAAGAACACATTCTATTATGACCCGAACTTCCTCATTAAGGAAATGACGGATTGCTTTAAGAACACGATAAGTCAGAACATAAACGGAAGAACATTTCATTGCTTATTACAACAATTCCATCAGAATACAAGAATATAACAGAGTATGAATGAATAACATACATTTGATAAATATCAAAGATTTAAATTACATTTAAATACATAGCAGCAGAAACTAATACAAAACTCAACAGAAAGTAATAAACGGATACAGAGCTTTCCGGATATCGTTCCAGCTGTAAACTAGGATCCTGTGAATATAAATCTACAAAACCAAAACTACCAGCTGCCCGTGTGGAAAATAGGGGCACCCAGAGTTTGGGTCAAAACAATAAACACTAGGTCAGTCATGTGACTGGTGTGAGAACTAAAACAATTATTTAAAACTTTACTTTCGAAATAAGGTAAATCAAGGTACCACGCCGTATAACACGGAACGGGTTTCCTTCCAAGAATACCAGTGCATAGAATAAAAAACGCAATGCTTTTTATAAAAATGAAGCTATTATAAGACTCAGGTCCCATCACACAATGCAACGCAAGCCGGAGAATAAAGTTTTACCTTATAATAGCCAAACATGCTTGGTACATTTAAAACAAATCATTTTGATACTATTATGGTGTAAAGTGTATGAAAACAACTTCAAATATAAATGTATCAATCATAGACGGCATAGTGCCCCATCCCACTATGTCGCCATACTAGGCTCTACAAATAAAATCGAATGTCACGTATTGGAAATTGGATTTCCATCATGAGTCTAGGCAAGGGATGTACTCCTTTCCGCTTCGAGACACTTTAGCAAATGCCTCGGGACTACACACTCTGGGTAACCCCTGGATCCTCCAAGGCCGATCCTACCTTACGTTTGAGGATTAATTATTCCTGAACACACGTTTCCTGGTCCTATAGGACCAATACATTGGCTCAGTAGAGACCGGTATAACCGAGACGCCTCGCAATCCAACAACAACATAGGTAAAAATATAATAATGTCAGGGCGTGCAAAACCCTGACACCGCCCATAGCTGGAAAGAAATGTCATGTTCTCCTTGGGTCCCTTATCCCTTTTTTAACTCATACCGAGGTGTGAGGCTCGTGAATTAATGTTATACACAAAGCGGCGCTATATTAAAGATATGCTTTGATCATCAACCACAAGACTCTGTTTTTTAACAAAAGCCTTGATCGCTACAGCTTAGAATGCCACACAGGCAATTCATGCAATGCGACTGATATCTATCGATATATAACCTCTGAGCTTGTACGTCTCAGAGAAGGGCGTTAAGCAAGAGAATAAATTCTCCGCCGACAAACATATATATATTTAATAGAAATCAATCAACATAGAATAAAATCCAATGTCAGACACACAGTCCATTCACAAGTTCGTTCTGGGTTTGAACGAAACTGGAGGCACCTTATTCCTCGTCCTGTATGTCAAACACAGGATAGAGGCCCTTGCATATCCGTCGATCTCCAAGTACGTCTGGACGATCACCACTTATTACCTCGTCTTGGGTGTACATCCCAATCAAGACATCAGTAATCATCCAAATGATTTGAAGACCTCCGGTCTTCAACCACCATCTTCATCATCGACTTATCGTCAAATCAGTTATGCAGAATGGGTATAAACCTGGCATTTCTGAATAACTCGCATATATAATAAACAACTGCTATAGAAACACAACATACGCCTCATTCCAATTCTAAATATTCTTTTATTTAAATATTCATATCCTTTGGGAAAGGTTCCCATTAAATTTATCAAAGATAGTTTTTTTGAATTTATTCTTTAATCTTCCTTTGTATATCAATTCAAACCAAATTAAGGTTTATCCAAACTAGTCAGGATTAGCGCACCTTACCAAAGAATCATTCATTTAATTTCCCAATCCCAACCTATTCATTCCATGGAGCAAAACTGGTACTACCCCATTACTAACATCATGGTGTTATCAGTAAATTTAATTACCATTTCCCATTCAAATCTAGTTAAAGATTTAACTATCGCTTGGAGAAAAACTAGTGATACTCCATTCTCGATCATTTCCCAAATTTGATAATTTAAATTATCACATTCCTTTTTTCAATCTATCTAAAGATTCATTAAAACTCCACTTAGTTTTAATCTTCCCAAAAATCAATATTAATGATTATTTAACTTTGGAAACACAAACATGTCGCATCGACAATCTACACCGTACTATTTATTTCTGTCGATATATAACCTCTAAGCTTGTACGTCTCAGAGAAGGGTGTTAAGCAAGAGAATAAATTCTCCGCCACCAAACAGATATATATTTAGCAGAGATCAACCATAAAATTCGAAATACAATGACAGACATGTAATCCTGTCTTTAACTGGGTTAAAGAACTAATGTCATTTAAAACACAGTTCACGATAAACCCAAATCACATTCCATTAATTATGGAATCTTCACGGAAAAACAAATCAATATATAATTAATATCAATTTCCGTATCCGACTAATAATATAAATGAAATAACGGCAAAGTGTCTTAAATTCCATATGTATTAATAGTCTTCCTCCACAGAAGTTCACTTCGATTATTACCAAATCGAATTCCATTCCATTCCAATTAAATATTAATTAATTGGAAAACTTTACTTTAGAAAATTCCCGTTAAATCTTTATAAATGATTTATATATTCCAAATCACGTTTCACTGTAAATCGGGTTAAAGAACGAATGTCGTTAAAAACATAGTTCATAATAAACCC
Source organism: Allium sativum (assembly GCA_030737875.1). NCBI lineage: Eukaryota > Viridiplantae > Streptophyta > Magnoliopsida > Asparagales > Amaryllidaceae > Allium > Allium sativum. Next base: position 564,814,687 of record CM060920.1, on the reverse strand, counting down.
AATCCACATTCCATTTCAATTCCAATTCCAATTAGATATTAATTAATTGGTGATTCATCTTCAAGTCTTAATTAAAAGATTTATTCTTTCAAATGGGGTTCAAGAACAGTGTTATTTAAGACACCATTCACGACAAACCCAAAATCACATTCCATTGTTAATCAGGTTAAAGAACAAGTGTTATTTAAAACACCGTTCACGATAAACCCAAAAATCCAATTCAATTCAATTCCAATTAAAAATAAATTAATTGGAAAACTTCATTAAATCTTAATAAAATATTTAATCTTTTGTCAACTGGGTTTAAGAACAGTGTTAGTGAAGACACCGTTCACGACAAACCCAAAAATCCATTTGATATCAAATACAAGGCTCTAAATAGAAAATATATCGGCTTATATTCAATATCAAATTCTGAAATCAACAAATATCCTATTGGGATAACGATATATATATCTTCCAAATTGCTCCACAATGTCCGTATAATCACAGAATCCAATATCGAAATATTCCGAAGATAATTTCGATTCAAATCCATTCCAATTCATATACTGGAAATTCTGGTTATTTTTAAAACCACTTCAAATCCAATTCATTTATTTAAAAATATTGGATTATAATTATAGTTCATAATTAGTTCAGTTCAATAAAAATATATTTTTATCTTTTCAAATATGGAATTTTTCATCCCAATTCTTTCCAAATCATTTATTATGATTTTACACAAATTATAAATATTTTTAATAATTTTACCAAGGCCCGTACAGTCGATTTCCATAAACGGTCATCGAACTCCACTTACAACGACCTTTTCCAAATTTGATTTGGACATAATTCCAAATCCAATCTTTAGATTTCAAATTTCTTATATTCATTGGAAATCTCTTTTCGATACGAACCCAATGATTCCGGTTTTAGGAGAATCCGACGGTCGGATCTCCCGTAATGTCCGTTCAAGTCAATGGTTGAAATTCGCGAACTACCGCGGCGAGGCGCGTTCTAGTCGGGCCATTATATATATATATATATATATAATATATATTATATACATATACTTTTCGATTTCCATTTAAAACTTATTTTAAATCATTTTAAATTCATTTTCAAAACGATTTCAACTTCACATTCAATTTCAAATCAATATTGAATATTCCATATCATCGATATATAAATGATAGTATTTTCAAAACATTAGATTTTGAAATCTCTTCCTTTTCGATATTGATTATAAAAATGAATAAAATCGATATAAATATCGTTCATGCCAAAATGGCGTTAATCTAATCAACACGGCTTTATATATTTAAATATATTCGTGTCCATCCCAAATCGGACATCAAAATCAGATTTTGATCTTTTACTGAATATTATTTTTAAAATATTCGTTATTTTAAAATATTTATTCTTTCTGAACTGGAATCAGACACAGTTAATTACCATATAATGTTATTTATATGGATTTCATACACACATATACACAACAATAACCAAACACGGTCAACCATCATCCAGAGTGCAATTCTACACTGTATTAGCATTAAATATAAATATTTAACGCTTACAACAGCCTGTCAATCAATCGATCGATATACAGTTAATTATTGGGACTAGTCTATGTCATATATCATCCCAATACCTGTGTGGGGTTTCAAACAATCAAATACATGTTTAATTTGTGTAGTTGGGCGATGTGTAAAATTTATCGTCCCAATCAATATCCGTCAAATGTGCGTACATAAATAAATCGTCTGATTTGTTTATGAATATTTATTTTATTCATATACACGTTAAAAATTATATTTTTAACTATAAAATATTTTATTCCATTCCACATCACACAATCAATTTTCACAACACAATCAAATCAAACAAGTCGTCCATGGTCTGTAGACGACGGGTGTCGGGTGCTGCGAAGCACCATTGATCTACATCCTAGTATATATTTTAAAAAGAAAATAAAATTAAAGTGAGAAGTTCTCACATTGCTTTTGGCTTCGCCTAAAATTGTAGCGATCTCTAAAAATTATCCGGTCTCTTCTATAATGTAGAAGACGTCATCACGGTCCCGTTGTCTCGTGTTTCACTGGAATTCGACAACAAACGAAAAAGATATAATTTTTATTCATAAATTCCCATTCGAAATGCTTTAAAGTGCTATAACCTTTAGAAATTAAATAGGTCGTTACCTCAGCGATTTGTTCAAAACTAGGTTTTTAATTTTCGTGAAATCCGGGGCAGGAGGTCAAGATTTGAATACACCACGACGAAGGGCTTGGAGAGGCACGCAGGCGCGTGGGGGTGGGGCCCAGCTCGATCCCCTTAGGCGGTCACGGCGATGGCAGGAAGTCCTGAACTTTGGATGTAATGACCCAGAAAATCTGAACCAATTTAAAATTTTTTAAATTGGCTAAAATAATGGATTTTAAAATATTTAAAATAAATATTTTAAATAATGGCGATGAAAACTGAGTTTGAATCGACAATTGAAAACGAATATAATTAATTATAATTATAAACAAGGCCTGAAATGGCGCTGCAGTTTCAAAAATTGAATTCAAATTTTGTCGGACTATGCCGGGTGCAGAACAATCCGGATTTTAGTGAAACCCAAAACAGTAGGATCTATTTGATGATATCCTTCTAACGAATCTGACCAATCGAAATTTCATAGCGGGAATCAAAAGATATGTCCAGTTGAAAATTCTGAATAGTCGCTATGGAATTCAGGCCCTTAAAAATGGACATTTTGCAAACGACCTCGGATTTCGACGAAACCACTTTTGTTGGGTCCGTGACGTCGAATTATTGCTAAGTTTAAATTTTCATAATTTTTCGAATCAATATGTGAGCGTGGCAAAGAAAAACGCGTTTGACCAGTTTTAGTTGATTTTAATCGACTGGAAATTGGCCATTTTTCTAACGGTCTCAGAATTCGACGAAACTAGTTTTATTAGGATCGTATCGTCAATATGAAGCTAGAAAATATTTTTTTGCAATTTATAGAGTTAGTATGTGGCCCCGGTAATTTGAAATGTACATTTAAAATAGAATATATAGATTTAAATTTTGATTTGAGTGGAAACTGGTCGAAACAATGGTACTGGCTTGCGAAACATATCCCGTTGTGTTCGGAATGGGGGTAATTAGCTAGGGGCGACAATCGTTGGGATTCGATAGGAGTTTGTGGTGTTAAACAATTAAATGATGAATTAAAATATTATTAAACTATGAAATTTGGTCAACTCATATCCCACTCTCTCTTCCCTCTTTATTCATAACAGATAGAAATAAAAAAAAATCGCGATTCCTCCTAGTCGCCGCTCGATGTCCAGTCGCGCCTCCGGAGCTAGGGCACCCCGCCGTCCACGCTAGTCCTGCAACCCCACCACCCCCCCCCGACGATCCCTCCTCGACGGTTGAACCCCCATCACGCAAACCCCAATTGAACCCGTGCCCAACCCTAATCCTCCGCCGCCTCCCGCGCTCCAAAGCCCACCACCCACGGCAGCAACTCCGGTGATGAAGCACCCACCGTCTGGCCCACCACCGACGATCAGTCCTCCCCCTCTCCTCCTTGAACCGCGTGAGCACCAGCGAGAAACAGCACCCGCTTTCCCCTTCCATCTGAATTAAATACTGTAAGTTTTTGTATTTTATTTTTATTCATTTTTATATAATGTAATTGATTTTTTTTTTAGCATAAATTTAAAATCATTTTTTATAAATATTATAGTATTAAAAAGCAATGATTTTTAAAAATAAAAAGTAACGATTTTTATATGATAAAATATACGATTTGAAAAACTGAAAATATAGGACTTTTGTTCATGTAAAAATATAATTTTTTAGCATAGGAAAAATATGTTTTTTTTATATTTTTAAAGTATTAAAAATATAATCTTTACTATATAGAAGTGGTAGAAATATGATTTTTTGTTTATGTAGAGAATTAAAAATATCATCTTTATATAGTAGGAAGGATAAAAATATTGTTTCTATCATGGTAGCAAGTTAAAAATATTATTTTTATTCGTGTAGCTAAGTAAAAATATAATCTTTACTATATAGAAGTGGTAGAAATATGGTTTTTGTTTATGTAGCGAAATAAAAATATCACCTTTATATATGTAACAAATTAAAAATGTGATTTTTATAAATGTGAAGTCTATATTTTTGAAAAGGCGAAATCTATATTTTTGAAATGGAATTTTTATGTATATGACATAGCATAGTGAAAAATTCGATTTTTATATATTGAATAGCGAAGTAAAAATTCGATTTTTATATATTGAATAGCGAAGTAAAAATTCGATTTTTATATATTGAATAGCGAAGTAAAAATTCGATTTTTATATATTGAATAGCGAAGTAAAATTGTGATTTTTCCATATGTAGAGAATACGGGCAACGAAAGTGACGAAAGGCGAGAATGGCGAAGATTTCTATAAAGGAAGTGTCGTGAAGTTGGGATAGCTTTCGGTGAGAATTTCTCACTCTTTAATTTCTTTTTCTAGCCATATATATATGTGTTGAAATAAAAGTGAATTGCTATATATAAATATATATATATATGCCCCTCGTCCACAAACCATGGACGATATTTATTGATTGAAATTGTTGTGAAAATTGATTGATAGCGAATGGTTGTTTGGGATTGTTTGTGGTTGATATTGGTTGATTGTGGTTGAAAAATACCCATTTGTGATTGAGAAATATTTGATTGAAACCACATAGGATTAGTTTGTGGAAATGAAATAAATATATACATGCCGCCTGCGTGCGAACTAGATGCATGATCCCCATTGTCAAAAACCGCGAGGTTTTAAGGTAAAGCGAGGAGCCGTACTAGGGACGGTCCCGGTTTTAACTACCCTGCCGTTATGCTGCCGAAATTTTGAATAATATTTGAGTGTTTGAATTATTTTCATCTGCTTAAACTATATTTATTCATTGAATAGAAAACCTTCATGTGTTGAATTGATATTCATTCGTTGATTAGAAATTCATGTGTTGAATGGTATTCGCGTTTTAAATATAAAAATCACATTTCTATCTATATATAGAAACTATAGAAAACCTTCATGTGTTGAATTGATATTCATTCGTTGATTAGAAATTCATGTGTTGAATGGTATTCGCATTTTAAAAATAAAAATCACATTTCTATCTATATATAGAAACTATAGAAAACCTTCATGTGTTGAATCGATATTCATTCGTTGATTGGAAATTCATGTGTTGAATGGTATTCATATTTTGAAATAAATTGTTTAATAATAAAAATCACCTTTTATCGACTATATGAACTGTGTAAAATAATCTCGTTTTGAAAGAAATTGTTTTATAAGAAAAATCCTATTTTTATCACCAATATGAAATATATAAAATAATAGTGTTTTGAAATGAATTGTTTTACAATAAAAATCACATTTTTATTGTATACATAAATCGTTGAAATGTGAAGTGTTAAAAATAGCCACTTGTTCAAATAAACATATATGAGTTGAAATATTCATTAATTAGCTAATGAAATAATTTGTACTTATGCATGCAACATTAGAATGAATGGTGTTTTTTAAAACCAAATAGAAATCAAATATGAAGTTGAATAGGAAAATGATAAATGATAAGAACTATATATATGTACATGCATATTCATTGAACATGTTATAGCAAAGGGGCTAGAGAAGAGGAATAAAATTTTGTGCCCGACAAATAGGTACACATTTACTGTTTTGTTTGGGTGATGATTTTATGAGCCTGTTGGCTAGCCGCTTGGCTTTTTCTTTTTCTTTTTGAGATTAGAAGGACCGGGAAAGCTATTTGCGATTTCCCGATGCTCCCGGTGCAGGGGAGGTTATGGCGAAATTTTCCAAAATTTTAAGGCGTTAGTGAAATATTTGAAGTGAAAATGATATTGAAATCATTGAGTGAACTATATTTATATAAATATATAAATATAAATAAAATTAAAACGAAACGTAGTCGTGCAGTTCGTGTTTTGAAACCGTGTTTTCAAACAACTGGTACGGGAAATCCGACAATTGGATTTTCCCGAAACCTCAACCGTCGGGTTCGCCTTGGAAATATCTTCCCAACGGTACCAACTTTGTAAAAATCCAACGGTTGGATTGTCTGGAATGTTTAATTCAAATCTGAAGAAAAACAGCGCCAGAAGCGATTATATATATATATATATATATATATACAATTATATATATTTAATCGAATAACGACGCTGCAGTTCGTATTTTGAAATCGAAACTTCAAACAATTGTACCGGGAGATCCGACCGTCGGATTTTCCCGAAACTGGAACCGTTGGATTCGTTTTGAAAAGACCTTTCTAATGGTGTAAATTTTGTGAAGATCCAACGGTTAGATTTTGTAACAACCCGTATTTTCAATAACCTGTAATAACATAAATCGAGGCAGAATTTAATTCTAAAATGGGAATCAAGGGAAACGGGCTATGCCATTGCGTTCGTCTCGGAAAAATACGCGAAATAGAGTCCGAGTTTTCGAAAATCGGAGTCCGTATGACCAAGATATGGCCTCGCGAAGTTTCACGAAAAATTCCCAAATTAAAGTATACTTAATTAAGTGAAATGGGTTGTGTAGATATATATATATATATATTGATATATATATATATATATAATTGAAAATTTAATAAATAAATATGCAAAAATGCTCAAAACAGCGAATTGGGAGAGGGGAATAACCGAACCGGCCGATTTTTGAAGTCGACCCGAGCCCGCTGGGTCGACTAGGGGTTAATCCAGGGTGTTTGGCTGTCAACCCGTGGGCCGATTCGCTCAAGTGCAGATTTTGCATTTGAATGGTTCTCATGGTCCATCTTTAATCTAAAGGCCCTAGATGGTTCCTACACTTGACTTCTTCCCCAAGACATGCTTTGATGGCTTGGATTGAATCTAGGGTTAATCCTATGGCCTAAAACACTTGCCTAATCTATAAATAAGACCCTAACCTACCCTAATTCATTCATAATTAAACCTAGTGACTAAACTATGGCAAAATGCTAGCTCTCATGGCCTCCACTAATTTTATGAAGAGGGTTGCATACTAATCACTCTCTAATCAACTTCTAATCCCTTCTTAGCATCTTAATCTTCTTCATTTGGTGTTCAAAGTTGCTAGTTGTGAGTTTCTATCACTTTGATGATCTTTTGGTAAACTAATTAGATGAGATGTGATGAGATTTATGGTTTTGTATGTGGGTTAATGAGCTTTGAATCATATGATATGATGTTAGCATTAATCTTATGTTTATGCATGTTGAGTATGTAAGCTTATGCAAGTTTAATATGATGTATGTTATGTTTGCATGATGCTAAATATGCAAGTTGTGGGCTATGTAATCATATGCATGTTATGCAAGTTCATGGTAATATGCTATGCAAGTTACATGTATGTAAATATGCAAGTTACATGTTTGTTAATATGCAAGTTACATGTATGTAAATATGCAAGTTACATGTTTGTTAATATGCAAGTTACATGTTTGTTAATATGCAAGTTACATGTATGTAAATATGCAAGTTACATGTTTCTTTATATGCAAGTTACATGTTTGTTAATATGCAAGTTACATGTATGTAAATATGCAAGTTACATGTTTATTAATATGCAAGTTCATGATGACACATTATGCAAGTCTATAAGCTAATATGCAAGTTTGTTATGCAAAATGAATATGTAAGTTATGTGACATATTATATGCAAGTTATGTGACATGTTATGCAAGTTCATATGCAAGTTATGTGTTTGTTAATATGCAAGATGGCACCTTTGAAACATGTTCATTCATATGCAAGTTGACACCTTTTATATGTGTTATATCATGAACGAAATTACGTGGGAACGATGGGGTAATTAAATGCATAAGTTAATAAGATTGTGTGAAATTAATATAATTATGCATAACACAAAATAAATAAACATAGTATGGGAATTTGCCTATTTGGTTAGGTGTACCCATACTATGTGTTGGGAATTTACCTATTGAGTTAGGTCTACCCCATGGGAATTTACCTATTAAGTTAGGTCTACCCATGTTAAGAAAACTTGATTAATTAGGGATAATTAATATAAAATTATGAGGGTGATTAATTAGGTGTAATTAATTGACTAAGACACGAGGTTGGACTCAGTTGTAGCGTAAAACTGCCCGGACCCAACCGGCTTAACCAGTTGCTACAAATGTTAGCCCAATGTGAGAGGTCTTAGGCACAAACTAAATACGTAATTAATGTAAAGACACGAGGTTAGACTCTGTTATGACATAAGGCTGCCCGGACCCAACCGGCTTAACCAGCGGTCATAAAAGACAGTCTAATGTGAGAGGTCTTTACAAAGGTTACGTTCTTAATTAATTAATTAAGAAACACTTAACCACATTAGCATGTAGAGGGACATGAGGGGTTAAGTGGGTGCCTCGGGTGGCATGAGAAAATCTAGTGGTTGCCTTGGGTGGCAATAGAAAATACGATTAGAATACTTAACCAAAATGGAACATGTAATTAAAACATGATTAAAGGGTTAAGTGGGATATACTAGAAAAAGGGACAAGCTTAGGTGGGTAGCTTGTGGAGGCCCATTTCAACCAGTAACCCATACGTATCTTTGTGGGCTCGACCCATGTCGAGGACGGGACACGCATACTGGGCTTGACTGTAAGAGGCAAACGGGTTAGCGGTGGCAACGCAAGTCCAACGGGCTTCATATGCGTGAGTGGGCCCGGGCTGGTAGGTAAGCCGTTGTTGCATCGAGTAGATATAAGCCGTGCACCTTTAGTTTCATCAGGTTGCCACATTGGGGAATGATACATCCCACGGTGGGGCCAGCACGGGTATCTACGTTAGGGAGCCGATCGAATGGGAAGTAGTGTGTACACCTAGTGGATTGTAGGGCCCCGTGGCGCCTACTTGGTCACCTAGGGGTACGCAAGTACTAATTAGTAAATTTTATAAGTCCTTGGGTGGGATCAACCTTTAAGTTAGGAACGACTGGTGTGGTGCAGTTTAGTAATTTACCTTAGGGAGGGTAGATGCGTCTTTATCCTTTATCTTCGTTTAGTTGACTGCTTAGGGTAGCCATTCATCCCTATATGTTACCGTATATCAGTTTATGTCTTCTCTGGTTACTTTAACGATTGTATTGTTAAAGTTATAGGACTCGCTCAGACTTATGTCTGACCCCGTTGTTTTTATCTTTTTCCCAACCCTCAGGTCCTACGGTGGATCCTAGCAGTAGTGGAGCTTGATCGGATTGCTGTTCCAGTCTTTAGGAGCTTGGATAGATGTAAAGCTCCAGTTATCCAGTTATCTTTTCTTTTGTTTGGCTATTGTATGAGAGTGGGATTATGTACTTCTTTATTTTGATGGATATTGTACTTGACCTTTATTGTGGTTTTATGATGTAACCAGACATGTTTTACTTCCGCTGTTATGAGATGATGTTTTAAAATTTCAAGTACTATTTATATCTGTCTTGTTGTAATTTTTCTGTTCTATATTCACTAAAATACTCCACCGATGCTATGGCATTCCCTTAGTGAGTGATCATAGCGGGAGTGGGGTGTTACACGTGGTATCAGAGCTTAAGGTTACCAGAACAGATAAAATTTTTGAGAAAAACTATTTTCTAAGAGTATTTTCGAAGAAAGTATTTTCAAAAGCATATCTTCTAAGAGAAAAAGTTTTTGAAAAAGAAAAGCATAATCCCCAATAGCCATATCTTTATCTTTCGGAATCTCCTTTTTGAATCTTTCCTCTTTCGTTTCAGCATGGCTGAAGATCTTAACATCCCGGAGGGTTTAGTTATACCACTATGGTATAGGAGGTTGCAAGAGGCTAGGGCCGCGGCTGCGGGTCCGGCCAATGCTACTACACCAGAGACAACCGCTCCTCCTCCTCAGCCTAGAGTGGATAATTTTGCTAAGGTTTGCAAGGAGTTCAAGGCTATAGGAGGAAAACCTTTTCTTGGTTCAGAGACTTTCGTAGAGGCTAGAGATTGGCTTAAGGAAGTGGAAGAGTTGCTAGATATCTTTGAAGTGGAAGAGGGAAAGAAAGTCAAGTTGGCGGCTTGGTTAATGAAGGGAGAGGCCTCATTCTGGTGGGAGGTCACTAATGGAGAACGCCCTGTTGACTCTTGGGCAAATTTTAAGCAAAGGTTTGGGGCTAAGTTTCTCTCAAGGGCGGAAGAGAATCTGTTTATGGAGAAGTTCTTGAATTTGAAGCAAGGGAATCTCACGGTGAAAGAATATGTCAACAAATTCAATCAATTAGCAAGGTTTGGCATAGAGTTGGTGAATACACCGGAGAAGAAGGCTTTGAGGTTCGTTAGAGGCTTGAACGAACCATTGCAAGGAATAGCTATGACTCACATTCCTATGGGGGCCACTTTTGAGAAGCTTGTCTACATGGCACTTATGCATGAGGATGATAAGAATTCTAAGGCACCAGAGAAAAAGGGGGATCAGAAGAAACCGCAACAACAACAACAAGGCAAGGGCGGAAAAGGCAATGGTGACAAAAAGAAGACGAAGAAGAAGTGCTTCAATTGTGGAACACCAGGACACCTCAGTAAGGATTGTCGCAAAAAGAAGAAGACCGGTTGCTTTCATTGTGGTGAAGCAGGGCATCTTGTGAAAAACTGCCCAAAGAAGGGGCAGAAGACGGGGTCTACCTCAGGAGGGCAGGTGCAAGCTCTTATAGCACCACCTCAGTCAGGGGGGCAAGTTCAGGTTCTCTCAGTTCCACCGATTCAGCAGAGAGGTAGAACTATTTCCGTTGAAAGTCTGGTTTTTCTGTTTGATCATCCAGTTCGTACTTTGTTTGACTCTGGCGCATCGCATTCTTTTATCTCATCATCGTTAGTTGAGTCACTGCACTTAGACACCAGTCTAGTTGATGATCCCTTGGTTGTCTCAAACCCAATTGGGGGCTCCATATATCTGTCTATGATATGTTTGGGTTTGAAGATTTCTATACTTAGCGTTGAGTTTAGATGTGATGCTTTTGTATTGGGCTTCACGGGCTATGGGTTGATCTTGGGCATGGACTGGTTATCCAGTAATGGTGCCGTTCTTGATTGCGAAAGGAGAATTGTCAGGCTCATGACCCGCTTGGGTAACACTCTCGAGATCTCTTGCAATCCCATGGAATCTGTTTTGCTAAGTTATCTTGAATCGCTCGATGCTTCGGTCGAGAGTTTGCATTCTGTCAGAGTAGTCCGGGAATATCCGGATGTGTTTGAAGAAGTAAAGGGTTTGCCTCCAAAGCGGGAGATAGATTTCCGAATTTATTTGGTGGATAATGCCAAACCAGTGTCTTTGCCAGTGCGCCACATGGCTCCTCGGGAGAGAAGGGAACTTCATAAGCAAGTAGGGGAGTTGCTTGAGAAGGGGTTTATAAGGCGAAGTATATCGGAGTGGGGAGCTCCAGTAGTGTTTGCCACGAAGGCGGATGGGTCCCTCAGACTTTGTGTGGATTATAGGGAACTTAATAAGCTCACAAAGAAGAATAGACACCCATTACCGAGGATAGATGATCTCTTTGATCAGTTGGTTGGCGCCTCAGTGTTTTCGCAAATGGATTTAGCTACAGGGTTTCATCAGTTGAGAGTGGCGGAGGACAGTATAGAGAAGACTGCTTTCCGGACTCCGGATGGTTTTTATGAGTGGCTAGTGATGCCATTTGGGTTGACAAACGCCCCTGCATACTTTGTGGATCTCATGAGTAGAGTGTTCAGAGAGTATCTGAATAAGTTTGTAGTAGTTTTTGTGGATGACATCTTGGTCTTTTCCAAGAGTGAAGAAGAGCATGCCTTACATCTCAGAGAAGTGTTGGAGACTCTTCGAGCACATGGTCTTAAAGCTAAATTCTCTAAATGTCATTTTTGGAGAAGAGAAGTGCGATTCTTAGGGCATGTGGTCTCTAAGGAAGGGATAGCCGTGGATCCCGCAAAGATAGTATCTATCCAGGATTGGAAAGTTCCTAAAAATGCTACCGAAGTAAGAAGTTTCTTGGGGTTGGCAGGATATTATAGGAAGTTCATCAAAGACTTCGCGAAGATATCAGCCCCATTAACCCGCTTGACGAAGAAGAATCTGGTTTTCTCATGGGATGTAGATTGTGATGATGCTTTCCGACGGTTAAAGAGAGCTTTGACCACCGCTCCAGTTTTAGTGCTTCCAGATGGGAGTAAGCCGTTTGTTGTTTATACCGATGCTTGTGGAACAGGATTAGGCGCAGTCTTGATGCAGGAGGGAAGGGTAATAGCCTATGGAGGGAGACAATTGAGAGTGCATGAGAAGAATTACCCTACCCATGATCTAGAGTTGGCCGCGATTGTTTTCGCACTTAAGTCTTGGCGCCATTATCTTCTTGGTGAGAGATTCGAGTTGTTCACTGACCATAAATCATTGAAGTACTTATTCTCTCAGAAAGATTTAAACTTAAGACAGCAAAGGTGGATGGAGTTCTTAGCATCCTATGATTTCGAGATAGCATATACCCCTGGCAAGGGTAACGTGGTGGCTGACGCCTTGAGTAGAAAAAGGCTATCTTTAAGTCCATTGTTCGTAGAACGGCGAAGCTTGGAGTTTCTTTCTTTGTTCGACTTCAGACCTTCTGTTGATTTTGTACCTGGTTTGTTGGCATCCTTGGAGGTTAGACCTACTCTTTTGAGACGGATTGGCGAGGCTCAGCGAGACGACCCACAGTTGGTTGTGTTGGTAGAGAAGCTTATAAGAGGGGAGTCGTCCAGCCATTTGGGTAGATACACCATAGATGATAAGGGATGGTTGCATAGAGACGGTAGACTTTGTGTACCGCAAGATGAGGGTTTGAAGAAGGCTATTTTGGATGATGCACATCGTTCAAGAATGACTATTCATCCCGGTGGAGACAAAATGTACCAAGACATGAAGAGAGTTTTCTTCTGGGCCGGTATGAAGAAAGATGTAGCCGAGTATGCGGCTAGATGTTTAGTGTGCCAACAAGTTAAAGCGGAGCAAAGGAAACCCGGTGGGTTGCTACACCCATTGGAAGTTCCGCAGTGGAAGTGGGATAGTGTCTCGATGGATTTCATCGATGGGTTACCGAGATCGAGGAAGGGCAATACGGGAATTTGGGTTGTGGTGGACAGACTTACCAAGAGTGCCCATTTTATACCCGTGAAGAGTAAGAGGACCGCTCCATGGCTTGCTTCGGTCTATGTTAGGGAGATTGTTAGATTGCATGGCGTGCCATCCAGCATTGTGAGTGATCGAGATCCTATCTTTACTAGTGAGTTTTGGAGAAGTTTGCAAGAGGCGGTAGGGACTCAGTTGTGTTTGAGCACCGCATATCATCCTCAGACGGACGGTCAGACCGAGAGGGTGAACCGTATCTTAGAAGATCTCTTGAGGCTTTGTATCTTGGATTTTGGAGGTACATGGGAAGAACATCTTCCTTTGGTGGAGTTCGCATATAATAACAGCTTTCAGTCCAGTATTGGTATGGCTCCTTTCGAAGCTCTTTATGGAAGGCCTTGTCGATCTCCTACATGTTGGTGGGAATCTACGAATAAGATCTTGCTTGGGCCGGATATGGTTAGAGAGACTTCAGAGAAGATTGATTTAATTCGAAGAAGGATGAAAGCAGCGCAAGATAGACAGAAATCTTATGCGGATCGGAGAAGGACGGAACTTGAGTTTGAGGTTGGGGATATGGTTTTTGTCAAAGTATCTCCATTGAGAAATGTGGTTCGCTTTGGGTCCGTTGGGAAGTTAGCACCGAGATTTGTTGGGCCATTTCCTATTAAGGAAAGGATTGGACGGATGGCATATAGGGTGGAGTTGCCCGACAGACTTAGTGGTGTTCATGATGTATTCCATGTATCACATTTGAGGAAGTGCTTACATGAGACCGCAGAGGTGGTAGAGCCGAGTTTGCTTAGAGATGTAGAGGTAGAGCGTGATGCGACGATTCGACGAGCTCCTACTCGCATCCTTGGGTCAGAAACTAGGAAGTTGAGGAACAGAGAAGTCCAGCTAGTTAAAGTGCAATGGGGAGATGACGAAAGCAATGCTACTTGGGAGACGGAAGCGAAGATGCGTTCTTTGTATCCATTTCTTTTTGAGAGTATGTCTTTTAACTTCTCCTTTATTGCTTGTCTAGTACTTATCTTATCTTTAGTATATCCTCTCGCTAATACCTATGACCTTTAGATAGGGTAAAACCTATGGTTGAAACATGTGTTTGAAACATGTTATGGTTGATGGATGCATATGGATGCAATTGTTTGCTAGTGGTTGCTCGTGGATGCATATACACACACATTAGGCACTAGATCGGCTCAGTCACTTCATGTTGCATATTGCATAAATGGATGTGGTAGTTAGATTGATGGATGTATCATGGCTGTGTTATCATATGGATGATGCATTTTTGTGTATGGTTGTGCACGCATGTAGAAATTTGTATGTGTCAATAGGGTTTCGCATACATATTGGATGCATGGCACTATCATGGTTTGCATTAAGGAGGTTTACTGTATCAGTAACCGCCTGATTTTCGCATTAGGTAAGTACATATACACACACTTTTGCATATATCCATCCAGCATTTAGAATCTTGTAAGGACAATGATTGCTCGTGGATGATGCTTTGAGTAGATGGATGATTGGATGGTAGGATACGTTCTTCCTAACTTGAAGATTTCGGGGACGAAATCCTTTAAGGAGGGGAGAATGTAACAACCCGTATTTTCAATAACCTGTAATAACATAAATCGAGGCAGAATTTAATTCTAAAATGGGAATCAAGGGAAACGGGCTATGCCATTGCGTTCGTCTCGGAAAAATACGCGAAATAGAGTCCGAGTTTTCGAAAATCGGAGTCCGTATGACCAAGATATGGCCTCGCGAAGTTTCACGAAAAATTCCCAAATTAAAGTATACTTAATTAAGTGAAATGGGTTGTGTAGATATATATATATATATATTGATATATATATATATATATATAATTGAAAATTTAATAAATAAATATGCAAAAATGCTCAAAACAGCGAATTGGGAGAGGGGAATAACCGAACCGGCCGATTTTTGAAGTCGACCCGAGCCCGCTGGGTCGACTAGGGGTTAATCCAGGGTGTTTGGCTGTCAACCCGTGGGCCGATTCGCTCAAGTGCAGATTTTGCATTTGAATGGTTCTCATGGTCCATCTTTAATCTAAAGGCCCTAGATGGTTCCTACACTTGACTTCTTCCCCAAGACATGCTTTGATGGCTTGGATTGAATCTAGGGTTAATCCTATGGCCTAAAACACTTGCCTAATCTATAAATAAGACCCTAACCTACCCTAATTCATTCATAATTAAACCTAGTGACTAAACTATGGCAAAATGCTAGCTCTCATGGCCTCCACTAATTTTATGAAGAGGGTTGCATACTAATCACTCTCTAATCAACTTCTAATCCCTTCTTAGCATCTTAATCTTCTTCATTTGGTGTTCAAAGTTGCTAGTTGTGAGTTTCTATCACTTTGATGATCTTTTGGTAAACTAATTAGATGAGATGTGATGAGATTTATGGTTTTGTATGTGGGTTAATGAGCTTTGAATCATATGATATGATGTTAGCATTAATCTTATGTTTATGCATGTTGAGTATGTAAGCTTATGCAAGTTTAATATGATGTATGTTATGTTTGCATGATGCTAAATATGCAAGTTGTGGGCTATGTAATCATATGCATGTTATGCAAGTTCATGGTAATATGCTATGCAAGTTACATGTATGTAAATATGCAAGTTACATGTTTGTTAATATGCAAGTTACATGTATGTAAATATGCAAGTTACATGTTTGTTAATATGCAAGTTACATGTTTGTTAATATGCAAGTTACATGTATGTAAATATGCAAGTTACATGTTTCTTTATATGCAAGTTACATGTTTGTTAATATGCAAGTTACATGTATGTAAATATGCAAGTTACATGTTTATTAATATGCAAGTTCATGATGACACATTATGCAAGTCTATAAGCTAATATGCAAGTTTGTTATGCAAAATGAATATGTAAGTTATATGACATATTATATGCAAGTTATGTGACATGTTATGCAAGTTCATATGCAAGTTATGTGTTTGTTAATATGCAAGATGGCACCTTTGAAACATGTTCATTCATATGCAAGTTGACACCTTTTATATGTGTTATATCATGAACGAAATTACGTGGGAACGATGGGGTAATTAAATGCATAAGTTAATAAGATTGTGTGAAATTAATATAATTATGCATAACACAAAATAAATAAACATAGTATGGGAATTTGCCTATTTGGTTAGGTGTACCCATACTATGTGTTGGGAATTTACCTATTGAGTTAGGTCTACCCCATGGGAATTTACCTATTAAGTTAGGTCTACCCATGTTAAGAAAACTTGATTAATTAGGGATAATTAATATAAAATTATGAGGGTGATTAATTAGGTGTAATTAATTGACTAAGACACGAGGTTGGACTCAGTTGTAGCGTAAAACTGCCCGGACCCAACCGGCTTAACCAGTTGCTACAAATGTTAGCCCAATGTGAGAGGTCTTAGGCACAAACTAAATACGTAATTAATGTAAAGACACGAGGTTAGACTCTGTTATGACATAAGGCTGCCCGGACCCAACCGGCTTAACCAGCGGTCATAAAAGACAGTCTAATGTGAGAGGTCTTTACAAAGGTTACGTTCTTAATTAATTAATTAAGAAACACTTAACCACATTAGCATGTAGAGGGACATGAGGGGTTAAGTGGGTGCCTCGGGTGGCATGAGAAAATCTAGTGGTTGCCTTGGGTGGCAATAGAAAATACGATTAGAATACTTAACCAAAATGGAACATGTAATTAAAACATGATTAAAGGGTTAAGTGGGATATACTAGAAAAAGGGACAAGCTTAGGTGGGTAGCTTGTGGAGGCCCATTTCAACCAGTAACCCATACGTATCTTTGTGGGCTCGACCCATGTCGAGGACGGGACACGCATACTGGGCTTGACTGTAAGAGGCAAACGGGTTAGCGGTGGCAACGCAAGTCCAACGGGCTTCATATGCGTGAGTGGGCCCGGGCTGGTAGGTAAGCCGTTGTTGCATCGAGTAGATATAAGCCGTGCACCTTTAGTTTCATCAGGTTGCCACATTGGGGAATGATACATCCCACGGTGGGGCCAGCACGGGTATCTACGTTAGGGAGCCGATCGAATGGGAAGTAGTGTGTACACCTAGTGGATTGTAGGGCCCCGTGGCGCCTACTTGGTCACCTAGGGGTACGCAAGTACTAATTAGTAAATTTTATAAGTCCTTGGGTGGGATCAACCTTTAAGTTAGGAACGACTGGTGTGGTGCAGTTTAGTAATTTACCTTAGGGAGGGTAGATGCGTCTTTATCCTTTATCTTCGTTTAGTTGACTGCTTAGGGTAGCCATTCATCCCTATATGTTACCGTATATCAGTTTATGTCTTCTCTGGTTACTTTAACGATTGTATTGTTAAAGTTATAGGACTCGCTCAGACTTATGTCTGACCCCGTTGTTTTTATCTTTTTCCCAACCCTCAGGTCCTACGGTGGATCCTAGCAGTAGTGGAGCTTGATCGGATTGCTGTTCCAGTCTTTAGGAGCTTGGATAGATGTAAAGCTCCAGTTATCCAGTTATCTTTTCTTTTGTTTGGCTATTGTATGAGAGTGGGATTATGTACTTCTTTATTTTGATGGATATTGTACTTGACCTTTATTGTGGTTTTATGATGTAACCAGACATGTTTTACTTCCGCTGTTATGAGATGATGTTTTAAAATTTCAAGTACTATTTATATCTGTCTTGTTGTAATTTTTCTGTTCTATATTCACTAAAATACTCCACCGATGCTATGGCATTCCCTTAGTGAGTGATCATAGCGGGAGTGGGGTGTTACAGATTTTCAGATATGTGTAAATCAAATCTGAAGAAAAACAGCGCCACGGCCGCTTTATGGCCCGAAGTGTCGTTTTGAATAAATTAGCTATTTTAAAATAAATAAAAATAGCGATAAATAGTTATAAAATATCATAAGCGATATGGAATGGAAATAAACTGAATTTGCTCGATTTATGTGGCTTTTGATGGTTGAATGTGTTTGGTGTAAAAATACATCTGTTTGGCGGCAGAGAATTTATTCTTTTGTTTAACGCCCTTCTCTGAAACGCACGAGCTCAGAGGTTGTATATCGATGGACATCAGTCGCATGGCATGAATTGCCTGTGTGGCATGCTAAGGTGCAGTGATCAGGGCTTTTGTTGAAAAGCAAAGTCTTGTGGTGATGATCAAAGCATCGCCTGTGTAGCGTAGCTTTGTGTATAACGTGAATTCGCGAGCCTCACACCCCGGTATGAACCTAAAACGGGACAAGGACCTCAGGGAGGGCATGCGTTTCTTTCTAGCTAGGGTGGTGTCAGTGACCTACCAGCCCTGACATTTATATACTTTTCACCTATGTGGTTGTTGCTGTTGCGAGGCGCCTCGGTTTGATCGGACGATCTGGGTCCGATGGAGTCATTCGTTGGCTCGTTTACGCCCCAAAGGGCAGGGAAACGTATTGCTCAGGCATTTTAATCCACATTGGTGGACCGGCCCTGACGATCCAAGGGTCCACCTGAGTCTGGGTCCTGAGGCTCGGGCTAGACAGTCTCGAATTCGGTAAGGACTATCTTTTGCCTTGGTTCATGACGGAAATCCAATTCCCAAATACGTGACCGTGCGGTTTTGATTGTATACCTATATATGGCGACATAGTGGTATGGGGCATTAATGCCGTCTATGATTGATAGTTATGATTTGAAATTGTTGTCAAAACATATAAACACTAGCAATAATATCAAATGCCTTTGTTTTACTCGTATCAAGCATATTTTGGCCGTTATAAGGTAAAAACTCTATCCTCCGGTTTGCGTTGCATTGTGTGATGGGAACTGAGTCTTATAACGGCTTCATTTTTTATAAAAAGCATAGCGATGCTTAAAAGAAAGATTTGTTTTAAAGCACTGGCAATCCAATGGAGTAAACCCGTTCCACGAAAGTGGCGTGGTCCTGTGATTTGCCAAATTATATATGTGTTGAGTAGATTTCTCATACCAGTCCCATGACTGACTCGTAGTTTGTTTCACTTTCAAACTCGGGTGCCCCTTTTTCTACATGGGCAGCCTTGTATTCAGGTTTAGCTGGTTCTTTTTCTGGATAGCTGGAGCTGAAGATGGATTCTATCATTTATCTCTGTTTATGCTGTTTAGCTCCTATTGTACATATTTTGTTTGTTTTCCGCTGTAGACATTTATGTATAGCTGAACTGTATTTGTACTAAGTAAGATCCTGTATACTGTGTAACTCTGATGATTACTTTTATCCAGTATATTCTATTGTTCATTATCTGGTGTATTTATCTTATTTTGTTCTGCTATTATCTGTTTCTGTGTTATATTCCAAAGATAACCCTTGTCTCCGTATGAACGGGATTTCGGGTCGTCTCAACGTGGTATCAGAGGTTTGGTTAAGCTTAGTTCTGGAATATAACATTTGAACGAACTCGTCAGAAATAGAACCAGTAATGTTCTAGGACGGGTAACTCTATACAGATAGGATCAGCAATATCCTAGTATGAGTAAAGCAGAATGAAATTACACCTCGATAGACACATTTACATTGGAGTATGTGTTTCTATATTTTAAACTACCTTTTCTGTGACCTGACACTTGATCTGCTATTTGCAGAAGTACTAGAAAATGAGTGTCAGAAACAGGAGAAATGCAGAACCCGATCTAGAGGCTCTATTTAAGAGATATCGAAATCTGGGCGGAGCACAGTTCTCGGGCAATGAATCTATTATTCAAACTCAAGCTTGGGTGAGCTCTGCAGAAAGAATATTTGAGCGTTTCCAGCTGAGAGACGACCAGAAAAGATTAGTAGCATCTTGGGCGCTCAATGGAGAAGCTTTAATCTGGTGGGAAACGATCATCAAAGATAATCCAGAAGGTGATATCACCTGGGACAGATTCAAAGAGATTTTCCTAGGAAGATTTACTCCTCCCGAAGCAACCGAGAGATTATGTGATGAATTTTCTTATCTAATACAAGGTGATATGACCATCCCAGAATATCATAAGAAATTCAACGAACTTGCTCACTTTGCTCCTCATCTGATTCAAGATCCAAAGAGGAAAAATCTGAGGTTTATTCATGGCCTTCAAAGGAGATATCAGAATAGTGTAATGAGGAATGTGAAGCTTCCTTTTTCAGAAATGATATACATGGCTTATCAGTATGAAGATCTCCATAAGAAAGGAATGTTGCGCGACGAAGAAGAAGTCAGTTCTAGTGACAAAGCAGAGTCGGAAAATGATATTGTTGGAGCCAGTACGAGGTTTGAGGCCAATAAGAAGCCCAGTGCAAATCGAAAAAGGGCTAGATCTGAAAAAGAACCTGCCACGACTGCCATATGCAAGAACTGCAATCAGAAGGGGCATTTGTCCAGAAAATGTAAATCGGTAAACAAACGAGGGAAGAGTGGATTTGGACCTAGAAAGAAGGTTCTTGAAGGCCGAGGATGCCATAAGTGCCATCAGGCTGGGCATATTGCGAAAAACTGCCCGCTATCTCAGAAATTTGAAGCAGTACAAGTGAATGAAATGGCAGAAGTACCTGCATCTTCGTCTACTCAGGAAAGGCCCGAAGTTTTAGAAGGCACGCTTACTGTCAAAAACATTCCAGTCAAAGTACTGTTTGACACAGGCGCGTCGCGAAGTTTCATTTCCAAAGATGCAGCTAAGAAACTGGATTTGAATTTGAAAAAGCTCAAGGAACCAATGACTGTCCAGAATCCGGTTGGGGGTTCCATTGATCTCAGTTGGGTTTGCGGAGTGCCGGTTTCCTTTTCTCGGTATCGGTTCCCTACCATCGCAGTCGTCATGAATTTTAAAGAGTTTGATCTTATTTTGGGGTTAGACTGGTTGACCAAATATGAGGCTGAAGTCAAATGCGTCGACAGAGTCGTAAAGGCGAAGATTAAATCAGGCGATTATATAACCATTCCCTGTGAAGGTCAAAATACTAATAGAAAAGACTTCTGGGCAGCTTTGAATGTTTCTCCATCCCAAATAGAGAATGTCCCTGAAATCACGGAGAATATTCCTGACCTCATCAAAGACATTCCTGTCGTCAAAAATTATGTGGATGTGTTCGAGGAAGTTGTTCGCTTACCTCCGCAGAGAGAAATAGATTTCAAAATTGCTTTAATTCCGAATGCAAGGCTGGTAGTTCACGCTATTCGAAGAATGTCCTTGAAAGAGAAGGAGGAATTAGACAATCAAACACGACAGCTAGTATGGAAGGGTCTGATCAGGCCTAGTTTCTCTGATTGGGGAGCAGCAGTGGTGTTTGTCCCAAAATCGGACGGTACTCTACGTCTATGTGTGGATTATCGTGATTTAAACAAGAAGACCATAAAGAATAAATATCCATTGCCCCGGATTGATGATTTGTTGGATCGATTAAATGGCGCACAAGTATTCTCAAGGATGGACCTAATTACAGGTTTCCATCAACTTCGAATTGCCGAAGAGTGTGTTCCAATGACAGCATTCAGAGGTCCCGACTTATTCTATGAGTGGTTAGTAATGCCGTTCGGCTTGTGTAACGCTCCAGCTTACTTCGTCGATCTGATGAACAGAGTATTCAGAGGAGTATTGAATAAATTTGTTCTGGTTTTCATTGACGATATTCTAATCTTCTCTAAATCAAAGGCCGAACATGAAAAGCATCTGGAACAGGTTCTAGAAATTCTCAGACGGAATGTATTAAAAGCCAAATTTTCCAAATGTATATTCTGGCAAGATGCAGTAAAATTTCTAGGCCACGTCGTATCAAAAGAAGGAATTGCTGTGGATCCAAGCAAAATCACAGCCATTCAGAATTGGAAACAGCCCAGTACCCCCACTGAAGTCCGCAGTTTTCTCGGATTGGCTAGCTATTACCGGAAGTTCATTAAAAACTTTTCGAAGATATCTGGTCACTTAACGAAGCTTACAAAGAAGCATTCTAAATTCAAATGGACTCCAGAAAGTGAGGAGGCTTTCGAAGAGCTAAAGTTGAGACTAACAACAGCTCCAGTGTTAACCATCATCGATGGCAACCAGGATTTAAAAGTCTGGACTGATGCTTCTAGAGAAGGCCTTGGTGCAGTGTTAATGCAAAGGGGTCAAGTGATTGCCTATGCTAACCGTCAATTGAAGCCGCATGAGAAAAACTATGTAACTCATGATCTTGAGTTATCGGCTATCATATTCTCTTTGAAAATCTGGAGGCACTATCTTCTGGGTGAGAGATTTGAACTGTTTACAGATCACCAGTCGTTAAAGTATCTGTTCACTCAGAAGGACTTGAATTTGAGGCAGCAACGTTGGCTAGAGTTTCTTGCCGCATATGACTTTGAAATTATATATACTCCAGGAAAAGCCAATGTCGTGGTTGATGCGTTAAGCAGAAAGAATGTAATGATCGCCAGCTTTATTATCACGACATCCTTGATTGACAAAATATCTATTCTTCAGAAGGAGGATAACTTTATTAAAGATATGATCAAAAGGATTCAGAAAGGCGAACCCTCGTGTTTTCAAATAGATAACGACGAGACCTTGAGGTTGAAAGGAAGGATTTGTGTTCCTGACATCCCAGAGTTAAAAAGGGAAGTGCTAGACGAGTGTCACAAGTCCAAACTGAGTATCCATCCTGGTGTGGCCAAAATGTATCACGATCTCAAAAGAACATTCTGGTGGAAGGCTATGAAAAGAGACGTTTCGATATATGTTAGCCGATGCCCTACTTGCCAGCTAGTCAAAAGTGACCAACAGAAATTGGATGGATTATTACAACCGCTGGAAGTTCCTGGCTGGAAGTGGGAACATATTTCTATGGATTTCATTGATGGTTTGCCCAGAACCAGAAAAGGGAATGACAGTATTTGGGTGATCGTAGATCGCTTCACGAAGACCGCCCATTTCATACCTGTCAGATCAAATAGAACTGCTCAGAGTCTGGCGCAGATATACTTCAGGGAAATTGTTAGACTACATGGAGTGCCACTCAGTATAGTCAGTGATAGAGATACAATATTCACTAGTAAATTCTGGGAGGCATTTCAAGTCGAGCTGGGAACAAAGTTAAACTTGAGCACCGCTTATCATCCTCAGACACACGGTCAGACTGAGAGGGTGAATAGCATTTTAGAAGATCTATTGCGGGCTTATGTTCTAGATTTCGGTGGATCATGGGAAGACCATCTGCATTTGGCTGAATTCTCTTATAACAACAGCTACCAGGCGAGTCTGACAATGTCGCCATTCGAAGCATTGTACGGTAGACCGTGCCGATCTCCTGCTTGTTGGGTCGAGCCTGGAAATAGACTTGTGTTGGGTCCTGATATGATTCGAGAAGCTGCCGACAAAGTCGATTTTATTAAGAAGCGATTACTCGCCGCTCAAAGCCGACAAAAGAGCTATGCCGATAGAAGAAGAAGAGATATATCCTTTGAAGTTGGCGACTATGTATATTTGAAGGTATCGCCGATGAGAGGAGTTATCCGGTTCGGTAAAACTGGGAAGTTAGCGCCCAAATTCATTGGTCCATTTCCTATTCTGGAACGGATCGGAACTCTCGCTTATAGGGTCAAACTGCCTAATTGGTTGCCTGAAATTCATGATGTATTTCACATATCTCAACTTCGAAAGCACGTTCATGATCCAGACTTGATCGTGGAAGAAGCAGCTCAACATGACATTGAAATAACCCCAGAACTAGCTGTGAGAAGAGAGCCGCTAAAGATAATAGGCAAAGAAACCAAAGAGCTGAG
Source organism: Allium sativum (assembly GCA_030737875.1). Classification (NCBI taxonomy): domain Eukaryota; kingdom Viridiplantae; phylum Streptophyta; class Magnoliopsida; order Asparagales; family Amaryllidaceae; genus Allium; species Allium sativum. The sequence continues at coordinate 564,790,745 of CM060920.1, read as the reverse complement.
GAACAAGAAGGTTCGCTTAGTCAAAGTGCAATGGAGTGGAGATCCGCGAGATTGTACTTGGGAAACTGAGGAGAGCATTCAGAAGGCTTATCCTAGATGCCGAGTAGATATCTCTGATGGACTCTGGTGCAAGGTACATTTACCTTACTTTGCACTACCATTCAATTCTCTACTCTATTGTTATTTTCTTTTCATAGATGTGCACTTTTAATTATATAGTCTGAATGATTTTTAAAGGGTATAGGATTTGATTAGTATATTTCTGAAGGTTAAAAACAATCGGATTGGTTGTTGTGTTGTGTGATTGTAGATTTATCAAACCACTTTCGACTTTGTTCCTTTTCGGGGACGAAAAGTTTTAAGTGGGGGAGATTGTAACGACCCAGAAAATCTGAACCAATTTAATTTTTTTTAAATTGGCTAAAATAATGGATTTTAAAATATTTAAAATAAATATTTTAAATAATGGCGATGAAAACTGAGTTTGAATCGACAATTGAAAACGAATATAATTAATTATAATTATAAACAAGGCCTGAAATGGCGCTGCAGTTTCAAAAATTGAATTCAAACTTTGTCGGACTATGCCGGGTGCAGAACAATCCGGATTTTAGTGAAACCAAAAACATTAGGATCTATTTGATGATTTCCTTCTAACGAATCCGACCAATCGAAATTTCATTGCGGGAATCAAAAGATATGTCCAGTTGAAAATTCTGAATAGTCGCTATGGAATTCAGGCCCTTAAAAATGGACATTTTGCAAACGACCTCGGATTTCGACGAAACCACTTTTGTTGGGTCCGGGACGTCGAATTATAGCTAAGTTTAAATTTTCATAATTTTTCGAATCAATATGTGAGCGTGGCAAAGAAAAACGCGTTTGACCAGTTTCAGTTGATTTTAATCGACTGGAAATTGGCCATTTTTCTAACGGTCTCAGAATTCGACGGAACTAGTTTTATTAGGATCGTATCGTCAATACGAAGCTAGAAAATATTTTTCTGCAATTTATAGAGTTAGTATGTGGCCCCGGTAATTTGAAATGTACATTTAAAATAGAATATATAGATTTAAATTTTGATTTGAGTGGAAACTGGTCGAAACAATGGAACTGGCTTGCGAAACATATCCCGTTGTGTTCGGAATGGGGGTAATTAGCTAGGGGCGACAGTCGTTGGGATTCGATAGGAGTTTGTGGTGTTAAACAATTAAATGATGAATTAAAATATTATTAAACTATGAAATTTGGTCAACTCATATCCCACTCTCTCTTCCCTCTTTATTCATAACAGATAGAAATAAAAAAATAAAAATAAAAGAAAATCGCGATTCCTCCCAGTCGCCGCTCGATGTCCAGTCGCGCCTCCGGAGCTAGGGCACCCCGCCGCCCACGCTAGTCGTGCAACCCCCCCCCCCCCCCGACGATCCCTCCTCGACGGTTGAACCCCCAGCACGCAAACCCCAATTGAAACCGTGCCCAACCCTAATCCTCCGCCGCCTCCCGCGCTCCAAAGCCCACCACCCACAGCAGCAACTCCGGTGATGAAGCACCCACCGTCTGGCCCACCACCGACGATCAGTCCTCCCCCTCTCCTCCTTGAACCGCGTGAGCACCAGCGAGAAACAGCGCCCGCTTTCCCCTTCCATCTGAATTAAATACTGTAAGTTTTTGTATTTTATTTTTATTCATTTTTATATAATGTAATTGATTTTTTTTAGCATAAATTTAAAATCAGTTTTTATAAATATTATAGTATTAAAAAGCAATGATTTTTAAAAATAAAAAGTGAGGATTTTTATATGATAAAATATACGATTTGAAAAACTGAAAATATAGGACTTTTGTTCATGTAAAATTATAATTTTTTAGCATAGGAAAAATATGTTTTTTTATATTTTTAAAGTATTAAAAATATAATCTTTACTATATAGAAGAGGTAGAAATATGATTTTTGTTTATGTAGAGAATTAAAAATATCATCTTTATATAGTAGGAAGGATAAAAATATTGTTTCTATCATGGTAGCAAGTTAAAAATATTATTTTTATTCGTGTAGCTAAGTAAAAATATAATCTTTACTATATAGAAGTGGTAGAAATATGGTTTTTGTTTATGTAGCGAAATAAACATATCACCTTTATATATGTAACAAATTAAAAATGTGATTTTTATAAAGGTGAAGTCTATATTTTTGAAAAGGCGAAATCTATATTTTTGAAATGGATTTTTTATCTATATGACATAGCATAGTGAAAAATTTGATTTTTATATATTGAATAGCAAAGTAAAAATTCGATTTTTATATATTGAATAGCGAAGTAAAAATTCGATTTTTATATATTGAATAGCGAAGTAAAAATTCGATTTTTATATATTGAATAGCGAAGTAAAATCGTGATTTTTCCATATGTAGAGAATACGGGCAACGAAAGTGACGAAAGGCGAGAATGGCGAAGATTTCTATAAAGGAAGTGTCATGAAGTTGGGATAACTTTCGGTGAGAATTTCTCACTCTTCAATTTCTTTTTCTAGCCATATATATATGTGTTGAAATAAAAGTGAATTGTTATATATATATATATATATATATATATATATATATATATATATATATATATACGCCCCTCGTCCACAAACCATGGACGATATTTATTGATTGAAATTGTTGTGAAAATTGATTGATAGCGAATGGTTGTTTGGGATTGTTTGTGGTTGATATTGGTTGATTGTGGTTGAAAAATACCCATTTGTGATTGAGAAATATTTGATTGAAACCACATAGGATTAGTTTGTGGAAATGAAATAAATATATACATGCCGCCTGCGTGCGAACTAGATGCATGATCCCCATTGTCAAAAACCGCGAGGTTTTAAGGTAGAGCGAGGAGCCGTACTAGGGACCGTCCCGGTTTTAACTACCCTGCCGTTATGCTGCCGAAATTTTGAATAATATTCGAGTGTTTGAATTATTTTCATCTGCTTAAACTATATTTATTCATTGAATAGAAAACCTTCATGTGTTGAATTGATATTCATTCGTTGATTAGAAATTCATGTGTTGAATGGTATTCGCGTTTTAAATATAAAAATCACATTTCTATCTATATATAGAAACTATAGAAAACCTTCATGTGTTGAATTGATATTCATTCGTTGATTAGAAATTCATGTGTTGAATGGTATTCGCGTTTTAAATATAAAAATCACATTTCTATCTATATATAGAAACTATAGAAAACCTTCATGTGTTGAATCGATATTCATTCATTGATCAGAAATTCATGTGTTGAATGGTATTCATATTTTGAAATAAATTGTTTGATAATAAAAATCACCTTTTATCGACTATATGAACTGTGTAAAATAATCTCGTTTTGAAAGAAATTGTTTTATAAGAAAAATCCTATTTTTATCACCAATATGAAATATATAAAATAATAGTGTTTTGAAATGAATTGTTTTACAATAAAAATCACATTTTTATTGTATACATAAATCGTTGAAATGTGAAGTGTTAAAAATAGCCACTTGTTCAAATAAACATATATGAGTTGGAATATTCATTAATTAGCTAATGAAATAATTTGTACCTATGCATGCAACATTAGAATGAATGGTGTTTTTTAAAACCAAATAGAAATCAAATATGAAGTTGAATAGGAAAATGATAAATGATAAGAACTATATATATGTACATGCATATTCATTGAACAGGTTATAGCAAAGGGGCTAGAGAAGAGGAATAAAATTTTGTGCCCGACAAATAGGTACACATTTACTGTTTTGTTTGGGTGATGATTTTATGAGCCTGTTGGCTAGCCGCTTGGCTTTTTCTTTTTCTTTTTGAGATTAGAAGGACCGGGAAAGCTATTTGCGATTTCCCGATGCTCCCGGTGCAGGGTAGGTTATGGCGAAATTTTCCAAAATTTTAAGGCATTAGTGAAATATTTGAAGTGAAAACGATATTGAAATCGTTGAATGAACTATATTTATATAAGCATATAAATATAAATAAAATTAAAACGAAACGTAGTCGTGCAGTTCGTGTTTTGAAACCGTGTTTTCAAACAACTGGTACGGGAAATCCGACCATTGGATTTTCCCGAAAACTCAACCGTCGGGTTCGCCTTGGAAATATCTTCCCAACGGTACCAACTTTATAAAAATCCAACGGTTGGATTGTATGGAATGTTTAATTCAAATCTGAAGAAAAACAGCGCCAGAAGCGATTATATTTATATATATATATATATAAATATAATTATATATCGAATAACGACGCTGCAGTTCGTATTTTGAAATCGAAACTTCAAACGATTGTACCGGGAGATCCGACCGTCGGATTTTCCCAAACTGGAACCGTTGGATTCGTTTTGAAAAGACCTTTCTAATGATGTAAATTTTGTGAAGATCCAACGGTTAGATTTTCAGATATGTGTAAATCAAATCTGAAGAAAAACAGCGCCACGGCCGCTTTATGGCCCGAAGCGTCGTTTTGAATAAATTAGCTATTTTAAAATAAATAAAAATAGCGATAAATAGTTATAAAATATCATAAGCGATATGGAATGGAAATAAACTGAATTTGCTCGATTTATGTGGCTTTTGATGGTTGAATGTGTTTGGTGTGAAAATTACATTAAAGAACAAAATTGGTGTGGTCAAATAATTTAACCATTGAAATAAATTGATTTGAAATTCTAAATATACGTGAATTATTTGAAAAGGCCGAGTTAATACTCATTTCAAATAATTGACCGATGATTGAAATTCGAAGATGAAGACGATGGTCGAAGACCGGAGATCTTCACCTCGTTTGGATGGTAACCGAGGTCCTGATTGGGAGGCATCCCGAAATATGGATAATGAGTGGTGATCGTCCAGACGTACGTGGTGATCGAAGGGTTTGCGAGGTATTTAGTGCCTCCGGTTTCGTTCAGACCCAGAACGGACTTGTAAATGGACTGTGTGTCTGACATTGGATTTTATTCTGTGTCGATTGATCTCTGTTAAATATACATCTGTTTGGCGGCGGAGAATTTATTCTTTTGCTTAACGCCCTTCTCTGAAACGCACGAGCTCAGAGGTTGTATATCGATGGACATCAGTCGCATGGCATGAATTGCCTGTGTGGCATGCTAAGGTGCAGTGATCAGGGCTTTTGTTGAAAAGCAAAGTCTTGTGGTGATGATCAAAGCATCGCCTGTGTAGCGTAGCTTTGTGTATAACGTGAATTCGCGAGCCTCACACCCCGGTATGAACCTAAAACGGGAGAAGGACCTCAGGGAGGGCATGCGTTTCTTTCTAGCTAGGGTGGTGTCAGTGACCTACCAGCCCTGACATTTATATACTTTTCACCTATGTGGTTGTTGCTGTTGCGAGGCGCCTCGGTTTGATCGGACGATCCGGGTCCGATGGAGTCATTCGTTGGCTCGTTTACGCCCCAAAGGGCGGGGAAACGTATTGTTCAGGCATTTTAATCCACATCGGTGGACCGGCCCTGACGATCCAAGGGTCCACCTGAGTCTGGGTCCTGAGGCTCGGGCTAGACAGTCTCGAATTTGGTAAGGACTATCTTTTGCCTTGGTTCATGACGGAAATCCAATTCCCAAATACGTGACTGTGCGGTTTTGATTGTATACCTATATATGGCGACATAGTGGTATGGGGCATTAATGCCGTCTATGATTGATAGTTATGATTTGAAATTGTTGTCAAAACATATAAACACTAGCAATAATATCAAATGCCTTTGTTTTACTCGTATCAAGCATATTTTGGCCGTTATAAGGTAAAAACTCTATCCTCCGGTTTGCGTTGCATTGTGTGATGGGAACTGAGTCTTATAACGGCTTCATTTTTTATAAAAAGCATAGCGATGTTTAAAAGAAAGATTTGTTTTAAAGCACTGGCAATCCAATGGAGTAAACCCGTTCCACGAAAGTGGCGTGGTCCTGTGATTTGCCAAATTATATATGTGTTGAGTAGATTTCTCATACCAGTCCCATGACTGACTCGTAGTTTGTTTCACTTTCAAACTCGGGTGCCCCTTTTTCTACACGGGCAGCCTTGTATTCAGGTTTAGCTGCTTCTTTTTCTGGATAGCTGGAGCTGAAGATGGATTCTATCATTTATCTCTGTTTATGCTGTTCAGCTCCTATTGTACATATTTTGTTTGTTTTCCGCTGTAGACATTTATGTATAGCTGAACTGTATTTGTACTAAGTAAGATCCTGTATACTGTGTAACTCTGATGATTACTTTTATCCAGTATATTCTATTGTTCATTATCTGGTGTATTTATCTTATTTTGTTTTGCTATTATCTGTTTCTGTGTTATATTCCAAAGATAACCCTTGTCTCCGTATGAACGGGATTTCGGGTCGTCTCATTGGATCGACGGATCTCCTCCTACTCATGACGATAGGTGGTGTATTACGTATGGACTTGAAGGTGGAGAGGGGCTCTACAAAGTTCCCAACTGAACTGGGGTCTAATTCTGCTCGGATTGAGAGACAAATGGACGGGAAGCTTTGAACCGCTTTCCACTGTCGGTCTGGAGCTTACGTGGAGAGAGAAAAGAAATGAAGAATTTTGATTGGCCCATGGTTTTTATATATTTTTTTATTTCTATTAAATCCAAAAATACCCTTCTCTCCATATGAACTCCAAATAAAACCCAATGACTGTCACCTCTAGCTAATTACCCCCATTCCGAACACAATGGGATATGTCCGGTAAGCCAATTCGAATGTTTCGATCAGTTTCCACCCAAATCAAAATATAAATCTATATATTGAATTTGAACGCACATTTCAATTTACCGGGGCCACATACGCACCCCAGAAATTCCAGAAAAATAAATCTGGTTATGTTTTGACGATACGGTCCTAAAAAAACTAATTTCGTCGAATTTGGAGACCGTTTGAAAAATGATCATTTTCTGGTCGATCAAAATTGACTGAAACTGTCCAAACACGTTTTACTTCGCCATGCTCACATATTGATTTCAAAAATTATGAAAAATGGAATCAAGCAATAACTTGACATTCCAGATCCAACCAAAAGTTGTCTCGTCGAAAACGGAGGTCGTTAGCAAATTCGCCAATTTTATGTGCTAGATTTCCATAGCGACTATTCTGAATTTTCAACTGGACATAACTTTTTATTCCCACCATGCAATTTGGATTTTTCAGATTCGTTTGAAAGATATTTTCAGATAGATTCAAATATTTTTGGTTTCGGTAAAATCCGGTTTATTTTGAATCTTTTACATTCATTTGAAATTTGAAATCGAATTTTCAAACTACCGTGCCATTTTTAATTCCTTTTATAATTAAAATAAATATTTATATTCTAACTTCGATTCAAATAAATATATACGTTCTAATTCTATTCAAAATATAGTTCTAGCTGTTATTATTTAAAATGAATCATTTTAAATATTCAAAATTCATTAAAATTGCCAAAATAAAAAAATTCAATTGGTTCTGATTCTCTGAGTTGTTGCAATCTCCCCCACTTAAAATATTTTCGTCTTAAAAAAGGAATGGAGATGAAAGTTGTTTAACTAACCAACTCAACTTTCAGTTTGGCTTTCACTCTTCAGCTTTTCAGTTTCTAAGAATTTTCAAATTTCTCAAATATTTGGCTAATGCCCTAAATTTTCGAAAAATTTCACCATAACCTCCTTTGTACGGGGAGGGGTTTGGAAATTTATTGGGTCGTATTAGGCACCCAATAAATCCTAAAAAGCATACACATATTTATAGTGATATATTCCGGTGTCCACAGGGGAGTGTGTATATATCATAACTCCAGAGAATAAATTCTCGTCACCCTATAAATAGTTTTTTGCCTTAATGACTAGAGAGACGTGATTATTGTCAACTCCGGACCCGTGTGGGGTTTTTATTAACCTGGGAATGTAACGTTACATTTTATATAGTCCATTTTAGTCTTCGGTTCAACCTGAAATATAGTCATCGCTATACAAGCCTCTCGCTTGTATGGTAAATCTTCAACCTCGTCACATAAGCTCCAAATGCTCATGTTGTATATGATAAAGTATGCTATCTTCACGCAGTATGCCATGCAGTGTAGTTCGAAATTAACTGTTACTATCCTATGGTGACGTTTATAATCTCATACAGAAAAACCAGCACTCCGCATTCAATGGCATTCACAGTAGTTTGTATAATAAATAAAATTTCGCATCCAACTCATTAAGGTTTACCTATTTGTCAGGCACGCAAATAAATTCTTTACTCAACAGCTAATCCATTTACCTGTTCAATGTATATGCATGTATATATAGGAAACTCTAACAAAATTACAATCCAGTTCAATATTTTGATTCGATTTGGCTAATGGTTCAAAAGTTTAATTAATCAAACCAATAATCATACAAAACCAATCAACTAGGTTAACATTTCAAACACATAACTTTAATACATGGTCAAAAATCATATTTTTGGTGCCAAATCACAACAGTAAACCCTTAACTTTAATACATGGTCAAAAATCATATTTTTGGTGCCAAATCACAACAGTAAACCCTATCTAGTTTTAGTTCTCACAGCAGTCAATTGGAAATATATAGATATCTCACTTTTGAAACTCGAGCATAAATACTAATGATGGCGCACCATCATCAGAATCATGTCCGGGCGACTAGAGTGTGATTCTATATCTATCCAGTATATTAAAACTTCGAATACATGTTTGCAAGGCGTATATGCAAAAATCTTTGTATATTGGATTGTCCAAATTCAATACAAATAAAATATTCAAATACGTATAATAGGTTTTAAATTTTCAAAACAAAGTTTGTTTTCATTTTTATCCTAAAAATAACACTCTTCACACTCGTTCTAGGATACTACTGATCCCATCTCTAACGAGTCATCCTCATTGAATATTGCTAGTCTAATCTCTAATGAATTCTTTCGTTCGGTTCTAATATGTCTTGTTCTCGAGGTCTGTAAATCAAAGCTCTGATACCAAATATAATGACCCGAACTTCCACGTTAAGGAAAGGACGGATTGCTTTGAGAACACGACAAATCAGAACACAAACAGAAGAACATTTTATTGCTTATTACAACAATTCCATCAGAATACAAGAATATAACAGAGTATGAATGAACATACATTTGATAAATATCGGAGATTTAAATTACATTTAAATACATAGCAGTGGAAACTAACACAAAACTCAGCTGAAAGAGATAAACGGATACAGAGCTTTCCGAATATCATTCCAGCTGTAAACCAGGATCCTATGAATATAAAACTGCAAAACCAAAACTACTAGCTGCCCGTGTGGAAAATAGGGGCACACAGAGCTTAGGTTAAAACAGCAAACTCCAGGTCAGTCATGTGACTGGTGTGAGAACTAAAACAGTTATTTAAAATTTTACTTTCGAAATAAGGTAAATCAAGGGACCACGCCATATAACACGGAACGGGTTTCCTCCCAAGGATACCAGTGCATAGAATAAAAAACGCAATGCTTTTTGAAAAAATAAAGCTATTATAAGACTTAGGTCCCATCACACAATGCAACGCAAGCCGGAGGATAGAGTTTTACCTTATAATAGCCAAACATGCTTGGTACATTTAAAACAAATAATTTTGATATTATTATAGTGTAAAGTGTATGAAAACAACTTCAAATATAAATGCATCAATCATAGACGGCATAGTGCCCCATCCCACTATGTCGTCATACTAGGCTCTACAAATAAAATCGAATGTCACGTATTGGAAATTGGATTTCCGTCATGAGTCTAGGCAAGGGATGTACTCCTTTCCACTTCGAGACACTCTATCAAATGCCTCGGGATTACACACTCTGGGTAACCCCTGGATCCTCCAAGGCCGGTCCTCCCTTACATTTGAGGATTAATTATTCCTGAACTCACGTTTCTCGGTCCTATAGGAACTATCCATCGGCTCCGTAGAGGCCGATATAACCGAGGCGCCTCGCAATCCAACAACCGCATAGGTAAAAATATAACAATGTCAAGGTGCGAAAAACCTTGACACCAACCATAGCTAGAAAGAAACGTCATGTTCTCCTTGGGTCCCATATCCTGTCTTTAACTCATATTGAGGTGTGAGCTCGCGAATTAATGCTATACACAAAGCGGCGCTATATTAAAGCTATGCTTTGATCATTAACCACAAGACTTTGCTTTTCAACAAAAGCCTTGATCGCTGCATCTCTGCATGCCACACAGGCAATTCATGACATGCGACTGATATCTATAGATATATAATCTCTGAGCTTGTACGTCTCAGAGAAGGGTGTTAAGAAAGAGAATAAATTCTCCGCCACCAAACAGATATATATTTAATAGAAATCAATCAACATAGAATAAAATCCAATGTCAAACACACAGTCCATTTACAAGTTTGTTCTAGGTCTGAACGAAACCGGAGGCACCTTATTCCTCGTCCCGTATGTCCAGTACAGGAGAGAGGACCTCGCATATCCGTCGATCTCCAAGTACATCTGGACGATCACCACTTATTACCATGTCTTGGGTGTACAACCCAATCAAGACATCAGTAATCATCCAAACGATGTGAAGACCTCCGGTCTTCGACCACCGTCTTCATTGTCGACTTAACATCGAATCAGTTTTTCAGAATGGGTATAAACCCGGCCTTTCTGAATAACTCGCGTATATAATAAACAACTTCTATAGATACACAACATACGCCTCATTCCAATTCTGAATATTCTTTTATTTAGATATTCATATCCTTTGGGAAAGGTTCCCATTAATTTTATCAAAGATAAATTCTTTAAATTTATTCTTTAATCTTCCTTTGGATATCAATTCAAACCAAATTAAGGTTTATCCAAACTAGTCGGGATTAGCGCACCTTACCGAAGTAATAATTTATTTAATTTCCCAATCCTAACCTATTCATCCCATGGAGCAAAACTGGTATTACCCCATACCTAACACCAGGGTGTTATCGGTTAATTTATTTACCATTTCCTGTTTAAATCTAATTAAAGTTTTAACTATCGCTTGGAGCAAAACTGGTGATACTCCATTCTCGATCATTTCCCAAATTTGGTAATTTGAATTATCATATTCCCTTTTTCAATCTACTTAAAGATTCATTAAAACTCCATTTAGTTTTAATCTTCCCAAAAATCAATATTAATGATTATTTAACTTTGGAAACACAAACATGTCGCATCAACAATCTACACCGTACTATTTATTTCTATCGATATATAACCTCTAAGCTTGTACGTCTCAGAGAAGGGTGTTAAGCAAGACAATAAATTCTCCGCCACCAAACAGATATATATTTAGCAGAGATCAACCATACAATTAGAAATACAATTACAGACATGTAATCCTGTCTTTAACTGGGTTAAAGAACTAATGTCATTTAAAATACAGTTCACGATAAACCCAAATCACATTCCATTATTATGGAATCTTCACAGAAATCAAATCAATATATAATCGATATCAATTTCCGTATCCGACTAATAATATAAATGGAATAGCAGTAAAGCCTCTTAAATTCCAAATGTATTAATAGTCTTCCTCCACAAAAGTTCACTTCGATTATTACCAAATCGAACTCCATTCCATTCCAATCAAATATTAATTAATTGGAAAACTTTACTTTGGAAAATTCCCGTTAAATCTTAATAAAAGATTTATATATTCCAAATCACATTACATTGTAAATCGGGTTGAAGAACGAATGTCGTTAAAAACACAGTTCACAATAAACCCAATCCACATTCCATTTCAATTCCAGTTATATATTAATTAATTGGTAATTATTCTACAAATCCTAATTAAAAGATTTTTTCTTTTTAAATGGGGTACAAGAACAGTGTTATTTAAGACACCATTCACGACAAACCCAAAATCACATTCCGTTGTTAATCGGGTTAAAGAACAAATATTATTTAAAAGACTGTTCACGATAAATCCAAAAATCCAATTCAATTCCAATTAAATATTAATTAATTGTAAACTTCATTAAATCTTAATAAAAGATTTAATCTTTTCCCAACTGGGTTTAAGAATAGTGTTAGTTAAGACACCGTTCACGACAAACCCAAAAATCCATTTGATATTAAATACAATGCTTTGAATAGAAAATATATCGGCTTATATTCAATATCAAATTCTAAAATCAACAAATATCGTATTGGAATAACGATATATATATGTATATCTTCCAAATTCCTCCACAATGTCCCTATAATCATGGAGTACAATATCGAAATATTCCAAAGATAGTTTCGATTCAAATCCATTCTAATTCATATATTGGAAATTCTGGTTATTTTTAAAACCATTTCAAATCCAATTCATTTATTTAAAAATATTGGATTATAATTATAGTTCATAACTAGTTCATTTCGATAAAAATATATTTTTACCATTTCAAATTTGGAATTTTTCGACCCAATTCTTTCCAAATCATTTATTATTATTTTACACAAATTATTAATATTTTTAATAATGTTATCAAGGCCCGTACAGTCGATTTCCATAAGCGGTCATCGAACTACACTTACAACGACCTTTTCCAAATTTGTTTTGGACATAATTCCAAATCCAATCTTTAGATTTCAAATTTCGTATATTCGTTGGAAATCTCTTTTCGATACGAACCCAACGATTCTGGTTTTAGGAGAATCCGACGGTCGAATCTCCCGTAGTGTCCGTTCAAGTCAATGGTCGAAATTCGCGAACTACCGCGGCGAGGCGCATTCTATTCAGGCCATTATATATATATATAATATATTATATACATTTCATCAATTCTCGTTTAAAACATATTTTAAATCGTTTTCAATTCATTTTCAAAACGATTTCAACTTCACATTCAATTTCAAATCAAAATTGAATATTCTATATCATCGATATATAAATGATGGTATTTTCAAAACATTAGATTTTGAAATCACTTCCTTTTCGATATTCAGTATAAAAATGAATAAAATCGATATAAATATCGTTCACGTCAAAATGGCGTTAATCTAATCAACATGGCTTCATATATTTAAACATATTCGTGTCCATCCCAAATCGGACATCAAAATCAGATTTTGATCTTTTACTGAATATTATTTTTAAAATATTCGTTATTTTAAAATAATCGTTATTTTAAAATATTCATTCTTTATGAACTGGAATCAAACACAGTTAATTACCATATAATGTTATTTATATGGATTTCATACACACATGTGCACAACAATAACCAAACACGGTCAACCATCATCCAGAGTGCAATTCTACACTGTATAAGCATTAAATATAAATATTTAACGCTTACAACAACTTGTCAATCAATCGATCGATATACAGCTAATTATTGGGACTAGTGTATGTCATATATCATCTCAATCAGTATCCGTCAAATGTGTGTACATAAACAAATTGTCCGATTTGTTTATGAATATTTATTTTATTCATATACACGTTAAAAATTATATTTTTAACTATTAATACTTTATTCCATTCCACATCACACAATCAATTTTCACAACACAATCAAATCAAACAAGTCATCCATGGTCTGTGGACAACGGGTATCGGGTGCTGCTAAGCACCATTGATCTACATCCTAGTATATATTTTAAATAGAAAATAAAATTAAAGTGAGAAGTTCTCACATTGCTTTTGGCTTCGCCTAAAATTGTAGCGAGCTCTAAAAATTCTCCGGTCTCTTCTATAATGTAGAAGACGTCGTCACAGTCCTGGTGTCTCGTGTTTCACTGGATTTCGACCACAAACGAAAAAGATATAATTTTTATTCATAAATTCCCATTCGCAATGCTTTAAAGTGCTATAACCTTTAGAAATTAAATAGGCCGTTACCTCAGCGATTTGTTCAAAAAAAAGGTTTTTAATTTTCGTGAAATCCAGGGCACGAGGTCAAGATTTGAATACACCACGATGAAGGGCTTGGAGAGGCACACAAGCATGTGGGGGTGGGGCCCAGTTCGATCCCCTCAGGCAGTCACGACGACTGCGGGAAGTCCTGAATTTTGGATCGACGGATCTCCTCCTACACACGACGATAGGTGGTGTATTAGGTATGGACTTGAAGGTGGAGAGGAGCTCTACAAAGTTCCCAACTTAACTGGGGTCTAATTCTGCTCGGATTGAGAGAGAAATGGACGGGAAGCTTTGAACCCCTTTCCACCGTCGGTCTGGAGCTTACGTGGAGAGAGAAAAGAAATGAAGAATTTTGATTGGCCCACGATTTATATATATTTTTTTATTTCTATTAAATTCAAAAATACCCTTCTCTCCATACGAACTCCAAATCAAACCCAACGACTGTCGCCCCTAGCTAATTACCCCTATCCGAACACAAAGGGATATGTCGGTAAGCCAATTCGACTATTTCGATCAGTTTCCGTTAAAATCAAAATATAAATCTATATATTGAATTTGAACGCACATTTCAATTTACTAGGGCCACATACGGACCCAAAAATTCCAGAGAAATAAATCTGGTTATGTTTTGACGATACGGTCCTAACAAAACTAATTTCGTCGAATTTGGAGACCGTTTAAAAAATGGTCATTTTTTGGTCGATCCAAATTGACTGAAACTGTCCAAACACGTTTTACTTCGCCATGCTCACATATTGGTTTCAAAAATTATGAAAATTGGAATCAAGCAATAACTTGACATTCCGGATCCAACCAAAAGTGGTCTCATCGAAAATGGAGGTCGTTTGCAAAATCGCCATTTTTACGGGCTAGATTTCTATAGCGACTATTCTGAATTTTCAACTGGACATAATTTTTTATTCCCGTTATGCAATTTGGATTTCAGATTCGTTGGAAAGATATTTTCAAATAGATTCAAATATTTTTGATTTTGCTAAAATCCGGTTTTTTTGAATCCTGTACATTCATTTGAAATTTGAAATCGAATTTTCAAACTACCCCGCCATTTTCAATTCCTTTTATAATTAAAATAAATATTTATATTCTAACTTCGATTCAAATAAATATATATATTCTAATTCTATTAAAAATATATTTCTAGCCGTTATTATTTAAAATAAATCATTTTAAATATTCAAAATTCATTAAAATTGCCAAAATACAAATTTTAAATTGGTTCTGATTTTCCGGGTTGTTACACATTCTGAAGTCGAAACACTTGTAATTGTTGAAATCCTGTGTAGTTGCTCAAGCAAGAGGCATCCTTGTTGCGGCTTGGGTGTACTGACCTATTCCTTCGGGTTAAGAGATGGCGTGATAGTGAATTTCGAAGAGGAGCTTCGGGACTGGACGTAGGGCGGGAAGTCTGAACCAGTAGAAAATTCCTGGTGTCATTTATTATTGCATTTACTTTTGATATATTTCTCTAGCTTAGCTTTTTACCTGCGTAACTATTGTATATTGGCTAGTTAGTATATCATCTACATTTCCGCTATATCCATATAGATCCTGCTTAAGTCGTACACATCGACTCTTTTCATATTATTCTTCTTTGGTGGCTCATCCTCGGAAGCTTTTCAATGTTTGCACTTGGAGACCTTAGGATTGGCCAAGTAGAACATTGATTAAACTCACTAGCGACCACCACAACATTCCACATGAATTAAGGTGACGATCGATAGGCAGACTTGAGAGTAACACTACACAAATTAAGGCAACAAATGAAAAGGGAGCGTGGATGTTGCATCATCGATCAATGCACAAACCCATAACAATTGAACAAAATTCAAGTGCAATAATAGGAAATAGAATTGAAAATAGTACATTGAATGGAAATGCGATGACATGAGTACTTGGATGAGTGAATCATATACTAAATCTTGGAAAATAGTACAAATTCTTATGTACATGATCAAACTTGGAACATGAAATCCTTGAGTGTATTCCCCTTATCAAGACCACCAGGAATATTCCCTCCTAAGTATTTCTCATCTTAATCACGGGAATGTTCTAGAAAAAAATTCTATTGTTCTCCAAGTGATTATAAGAGCTTGGATATGAACATGACATCCTTGGGGTGTATTGTATGCAACCTAACTACTCAATAAACTTTCTTGCTTGCTGGTCAAAGGAGGAGATAGAACTTGATGGTAGTCGAGTAAACCAAAAGGTTGCAATCTCTTCGAAGAAGATCGGGAAACATCTATACTTAACTCATTCGCTGCTTTAACAGAGTCTAGGTGCCACTTGTATGTCATAAGATGCTAGTCGGGATATGTGTCCCCTAAATATGCTGACATAGTTGGCATATTAAATTTCCAAGGATATTCCGTACGAAGAATATATCCTGTAATTATTTCATTATATGCTCAGTCAACCTTGGTAATCACATTTGAGGTTTTTTGGACTTCTACAGCATCTGGCAAATCAAGTTTGTCCATATGCTAGGAATCAACATTTTATGCTTCATCAACAGCTCTTAGGGAGCCAATAACATTGTTCCTAAGTCCATTCAAGATAGCTTATTGTGGAAATTTTTTCTAGTCTGAATAAAAAGAAACCCACATTTGGAGATCGGATCTATATCTCGGACCACAGAAATCCAATAAAGATGATGGATCTAGCTCGAAAATCACTATTCTCAGCGAAAGCAATAAAGTGTTTGCATAAAAATGGCAATAAAACACCCAAGAAAGTGAAATTAGAGAATACAATTGAAGAATATAAAATTAAAATGGATAAAGCAATGATAAATAATGCTTTATAGTGGTTTGGTAATCTTGGCTTACGTCCACTCGAAGATTTCTATTGATTATTCCACTCGTATTTTATACCAAGAGACTACGGATCGGTGTTCGTCCGTGGAGTGCAAGAATATAAATTTAGAATGAAAAGCTACGAACATGAAGTACGGACCCTGTATTTATAGCTGAAGGTAAACAAATATCTCATTGAAAATCCTCCATCAAAATCATACCACCAAGATCAAGTCATCCAAAAAAAAATGATCTCCATACAAGCTAAGTATAGGAATTGGTGCCCATCCATAGAATAAAATTGGTAGTTGATTCCTAAGTACTTAGGTGGATTACGTCCATGTTATATGTAACACCCCACCTCCGCTAGGGTCACTCACAAAGGGAATGCACTAGGTTTGGTGAAGCATTATCGAGGTAAACATGCACAGAAATATTACAAGACAGAACATATATAGAACAGCGGAAGTAAAACAAATTTCATTACCTTATAAAATAAGGTCTAAAGCCTTTTACATCAGAATACATCAAAACCTGTCTTACCATAGTAAAGAAGCATAAAACCTTTTCATAAATTATTCCCCAAGTGAAATAGTAAAGTAGCCATAGCCAAGAAAAGTCCAAGCCATACAAGACGACCCTTCAAACAGAAGAAGTCCGAACTAACAACAGCATTTCCTCCCTGAAACCTGGGGGGAAACGGAAGACAAGAGGCGAAAGAAAACGGGGTCAGTCATAAAGACTGGTAAGTCCTATCTACTTCTAGCATAAAAACAGGTAAAGGTAACATGACATGCATAAACTGAAAGTAAACATAAGGATGACAACGAGATAGATAAGCTAAACCAAGATAACTGGATGAACTACTGTAGCAAGGTAAACTAAGGTATCGTGATAAACTACGGTGTCAAGAATCAAGGTATCACATCGTCAGGTTTCTATCAAGTATACTATCACAAGGTATCTGTCATGTATAACATCCCACGGTATCTATCATGTATATTTGCTCTGCACCCCTCGTACTAGTATCCCAACCCGCGTCATGTGTTAACTATGAATGTCCCATGCCCAATGTCATGTAATGGTCCATGTCAACCTAATATATAGCATATGTAGGTTTTTCCCACTCGTATGTTTCTTTCCATGTACAAGTTCAGTCCTTTGCCGTAGGCCATACGGGCTTTTCCATGTAAACGTTTTATCCTTGAGGTTATTTTGGACTGCTACCCTTGATCTGGTTATGTTTTCTTGCCATGAACTATCGCGTGTTCCCTTTGGGTTCAGGCCACCTAGGGCCACTAGGGATTATGCCATCCGTCAACCGCGCCCTTTATCCCACGTATGTATCGTGAATCGTTTTCCATGTCTAGACGCACATGTATCTCAATGTGCCATCCGAGTTCCGTGCCAGGGCAAATCAAGAAATACGGAACTCGGTCGGGAGCTTTAAGTCGTCTGCTAATGCAGATATCAAGGTCTGTTTTTGTATCCGTGGCTATGGTCCCACGTGACCCCTCCCTCATCTACTGAAAGGCAATCCAAGAAAAATCATGTATGAGAACCACATCCCGACCCCACTATAGCCCCACTTTCCTATGGGCCAACCTCACCCATGACTCGATAGCAAGAACATGGTATGTTGGGGGGTTCCCTGCCTTTCCGTTCGTACACGATTGACTAAAGATGGTAGGTAGTCGACGACGTGCTATCCAGGGCAAAATCAAGTATCGTCGACTCCACGCTAGTCCATCCCAGTCTTTAGGTCGCTCGCATAGCAACCAAGGCATACTCTTGGCTCTTCTATCGCAGACCTTAACCTCTGTGAGGCCGGGTTTCATGGACCACCTTCCACCTCACAGAGGGATACCAAGAGTACCCTCACGTCCCCCGAAGCTACCGCTTTGTCACCCTGTTCGTTGGAGCCTTTATCCAAGTCGGATAATTTGCTCCTCCTCGTGTGTTTAAGCGATGACCTACCATATCGGGTTACTCATCCATTCATGAACTAGTCCCATGTCCTTGGCTAAGAATTATTACTTAGTTATACTTGACTAAGGTTTACCACTTAGCTTCTTTTCCCCGTTACCCTTGATTAACCACGATTTTCTACCTAGTTCCTCTCACTAGGGTTTTGTCTATTGGGTTAAGTGTTGTTATTCAGGTTCATGACTTAGCCCACCTACGAATCACGTCAAGATTGGCTAAGTATTTAAGTTCAAGGCTTAGCCCTACAAGTTGGTTAAGTATACCAAGAAGCACATGACTTAACCATATCAAGTCAAATTGGTTAAGTATTGGTTTGTCTTAACCCTATCAGATTATCGTGTTAGATTAATTAAGCATAAATTATCTAAATCGCATCAGATCATCGAGCCGGATTGGTTAAGTATGGGTTAGCTTAACCTCATCCACTAATCATACTACAAGGGTTAAGTATATTCAAAAGGTCTTGTGACTTAACCCTATCAAGTTCACATGTTAGATTGGTTAAGTATAGGTTACTTAACCTCATCAAATCATCATGTATAATTGGTTAATTATAAGTTACTTAACCCCATTAAATTATCATGTTAAGTTGGTTAAGTATTGGTTGCTTAACCTCATTGAATTACCAAGTTTAGATTGGTTAAGTGTTTAACTTAACCCCATCGAATTACCGTGTTTAGATTAGTTAAGTATAGGTTACTTAACCCCATCTAATTACCGTGTTTAGATTAGTTAAGTCTAAATTACTTAACCCCCATCTAATTACCAAGTAGGATTAGTTAAGTGTAAATTACTTAACCCCATCTAATTACCAAGTCGGATTAGTTAAGCGTAAATTACTTAACCCCATCCCCTAATTGTCTTGTATGGTTAAGTGTCATTAAGAAATCAAGCCCGGTCCCACTTAACCTACCCATTCGTGTTATATCGGTTAAGTGTCATTAGTCAAATTTACTTAACCTTATCATGTGGCATTAATTTAATTAATGCACTCTCAACCTCTCACATTAGACCTTGTTGTGGTTACTAGTTAAGCCGGGCGGGTCCGGGTAGTTTTACACCACAACCTAGTCTAACCTCGGGTCTTAAGCACGACATGACCAACTTCTCACATTGGATCCTATTGTTTGTAGCCACTAGTTAAGCCGGGCGGGTCTGGGTAGATTTATGCTACAAACTCAACCCAACCTCGAGTTGGTCACTTTCATGTTTGGTCTAGTGTCATATTACACTTACAACCCCCGTGTCTAGTTTCAAGTCCCATGTTTACCCCACATGTCATGTCCCCATTTAGGTGTATCATGAGTGTCATATTTTCATGAAATCCCATATCAAATTTTCATGTCATAATCACGCTCGTTTATCCTACCCCAAATCGTGTTTCCAACCCAAGTAAAAGCGAGCCAACATAGTAAGGATACTATGCTACATATTGGCCTCAAAACATGCACGATGCCAAGAAGGGGTTGGCCACAAATATGCATGGTATCATAAGGGGGTTTGGCCTCAAAATATGCATAGCATCATAAGGGCTTCTTGGCCACAAACATGCATAGTATCATAAGGGAATTTGGCCACAAACATGCATGATAACATAAGGGGTTTGGGTTCATTTACATGCATAAGCCCCAAAGTCAAATCTTTGCCAATGTTTCACAAGTCAAATGGTTACCAAAGGTTCATGCTAGCAGTCCATAGATAAAGATTCAAACTTGCAAGATAAACTAGGTTAATCATAACATGAATAGCATGATTTAGTCACTAAGCATAGCCAAAAGTCATAGGTTCAAGCAAAAGAGGCATGACAAGGTTCATATAGGCTAGCATACTTAGTTTAATCTCGTTTTATTCCATGCCATCATTAAGACAACCGTTTAGATCTAGAAGTAGCTAGAACTTACATAGCGTGGCTTAGCGAATTAGCATGAATCGTCTCGACGAAGTAAGGTGGCTCCTTTGAAGAAGAACCGTCATGAAACCGTCGTAGCAACGTTGATTTGGCCTTGATTTGGTGTAGCAAGCTTGCACCTTTCGATTCGGATCCGATTTGCATGCATAGTCTCTTGGAGTTGGAGATGGAGGCCATGATCACTTGGCTTTTGGGCAGCACTTCGTGGCATGAGAGAGTTTGAGTGATTTAGGTTAGGGGGTTAGGGTCTTTTTATAGAGTTTAGGAGGATTTTAGGCCATAGGATTAACCCTAGATCGAATCCAAGCCATCCAAAATCGTCACAAGCCTCCAAAACCGAGCCAACATGACAAGCAGGTGCACCAGGTCGGGGTTCTACAGGGGGGGGTCGACCCAGGGGTCGACACCCATGTCGACATGGGTGTCGACACCCTGTGTGTCTGGCGGGAATTTTCCCGCCTTCTCTTTTTGGGCTGAATTCAAATCTGTTTTCGGATTTGAATTTTCGTGAAACTTCGCGAGGCCATATCTCGGTCATACGGACTCCGATTTACGAAATTTCAGACTCTATTTCGCGTATTTTTCCGAGACGAACGCAATAGCGCAACCCGTTTATCCTGATTCAGATTTTATAATTTAATTCTGCCTTGATTCTTGTCTTAACACGTTGTTAAAATTCGGGTTGTTACATTCTCCCCTCCTTTAAGGATTTCGTCCCCGAAATCTCCAAGTTAGGAAGAACGTACCCTACCATCCATTATCCATCTAATCAAAACATCATCCGCAGGTAACCATTGTCCTTAGAAGACTACTAATGCTTTATGAACACATGCAGAAAGTGTGTGTATATGTTCCTTAGCTAATGCTAATGATCAGGCCTGAATGATCTTCTAATGCAAAATATGTTTAGTGCCATGAATCCAACATGTATGCAAATAGTCCTAGCCATATAAATGCTATATGTGTGCACAACCATTCATTCTTATGCAACATCCGCATGATAACACATTCAATTTCATCCATAAACAGGTATAAATACTCGTGCATATGCAATATGAAATGTGAGTGCGTCGATCTAGTATCTAATGTGTATTCGCGCATCCACGAGCAGCCACTTGCAACCATTTGCAACCATATCAATCATAACATGTTTCAAACACATGTTTACATCCATAGGATTCTACCTAAGGTTCTCACGATAGGATCGAGGAGATAAACAAGGTAAACTCCCTACGGGGTTTGCAACAGAAACAGGACCGAGAGGATATTCACCAAAAGATAACATGCGAGCAAGCTCTACAGGAAAAACCAGGGATCAAGGATACACTCTTTAAAAAGAGGTACGATGCGTGTGTCTAGCCTTACGTCTTCTAAGTCGTGTTTCCTTGAGCTTAATTCCTCGGTGCCTTGAGCATCTTCTTAACTCCATGATCTCGTAGCTCCTTGATTCCTATTTCCAAGATATGAGTTAGAACTTATTTCATTGTCGCCTCTTATTCCACTTTCACTTATCCTTTTCCTAGTATACTTGGTTCAAACGTATCCACTTACTCATGAAAGCTCTCCAAAATTCACTAGGGAATTCTGGATCTCGTCTGCCGATGCCAATCCATGTTGCCAAGTGTACTTACTAGGGTGATCCCCATAACTCATGCATAAGCGAAACGAACCATCCGACTTAGCGGCGAATTCTACTCGAACGGATTACCAACAACTGCATCATGAGATTCTAGGTAACTAGCCATGACAGAACCTAGAAGGTTACACGAGACTTCGAGGGTATTACCAAAGCAAGTCAAGAGTCTAACTACCCTCCTTTCAAAACCGAGAATGGCACCCCTTATTGGATGACCACTTTATCCCTGGAATCCATCCACGGCCTAGAAACATAGGCATTCTAAAATCCAAACAAGTCATGAATAAATGGACCGATCGTCCAACAAGATTTGGGACAAAAATGGGATCTTCTATCATGCTAGTACTAAGGTGCAGAGACTCAACTATCGAGGCAGACTTAAATGATCCGATGATCAAAACAAAGTCTGGACGGGATGATAGAAAAGAAAGCCTAAGCCTTTAACAGAAACGGTACCATCCTCCTTAGGTACACTATTGAGGGCATACGATTGCCTTCTTACTGATCTCGTCCTTATCTTCCTTTGTGGATCAAGCCATACCAACAAGTTGCTTATTCTTAAGCTTGTGTCCTTTATCCCTTCTTATAACTTCAGCAACAGGTCTCTCGAGAACTTCCTCCATCGTACGGGAAAACACTTACGTAGCTAGACAAGGATTAGTCACAGTTAAAACTACTGTGACTACAGATGGAGGAAAGAAAGGAAAAGAGATTCAATCAAGGAAACAAAGGATAGTGCTAATGGATTTTGGGGAATAGCCTTTAAAAACTTTTCTTGAAAAATGCTTCTTTGTAAAACGGTTTCTCAAATAGTTTTCAGAAGGTTTTAAAAACTTTTGCCCAGTCTGGTAACCTTCTGCTCTGATACCAAATGTAACACCCCACCTCCGCTAGGGTCACTCACAAAGGGAATGCACTAGGTTTGGTGAAGCATTATCGAGGTAAACATGCACAGAAATATTACAAGACAGAACATATATAGAACAGCGGAAGTAAAACAAATTTCATTACCTTATAAAATAAGGTCTAAAGCCTTTTACATCAGAATACATCAAAACCTGTCTTACCATAGTAAAGAAGCATAAAACCTTTTCATAAATTATTCCCCAAGTGAAATAGTAAAGTAGCCATAGCCAAGAAAAGTCCAAGCCATACAAGATGACCCTTCAAACAGAAGAAGTCCGAACTAACAACAACATTTCCTCCCTGAAACCTGGGGGGGAAACGGAAGACAAGAGGCGAAAGAAAACGGGGTCAGTCATAAAGACTGGTAAGTCCTATCTACTTCCAGCATAAAAACAGGTAAAGGTAACATGACATGCATAAACTGAAAGTAAACATAAGGATGACAACAAGATAGATAAGCTAAACCAAGATAACTGGATAAACTACTGTAGCAAGGTAAGCTAAGGTATCATGATAAACTACGGTGTCAAGAATCAAGGTATCACATCGTCAGGTTTCTATCAAGTATACTATCACAAGGTATCTGTCATGTATAACATCCCACGGTATCTATCATGTATATTTGCTCTACACCCCTCGTACTAGTATCCCAACCCGCGTCATGTGTTAACTATGAATGTCCCATGCCCAATGTCATGTAATGGTCCATGTCAACCTAATATATAGCATATGTAGGTTTTTCCCACTCGTATGTTTCTTTCCATGTATAAGTTCAGTCCTTTGCCGTAGGCCATACGGGCTTTTCCATGTAAACGTTTTATCCTTGAGGTTATTTTGGACTGCTACCCTTGAACTGGTTATGTTTTCTTACCATGAACTATCGCGTGTTCCCTTTGGGTTCAGGCCACCTAGGGCCACTAGGGATTATGCCATCCGTCAACCGCGCCCTTTATCCCACGTATGTATCGTGAATCGTTCTCCATTTCTAGACGCACATGTATCTCAATGTGCCATCCGAGTTCCGTGCCAGGGCAAATCAAGAAATACGGAACTCGGTCGGGAGCTTTAAGTCGTCTGCTAATGCAGATATCAAGGTCTGTTTTTGTATCCGTGGCTATGGTCCCACGTGACCCCTCTATCATCTACTGAAAGGCAATCCAAGAAAAATCATGTATGAGAACCACATCCCGGCCCCACTATAGCCCCACTTTCCTATGGGCCAACCTCACCCATGACTCGATAGCAAGAACATGGTCTGTTGGGGGGTTCCCTGCCTTTCCGTTCGTACACGATTGACTAAAGATGGTAGGTAGTCGGCGACGTGTTATCCAGGGCAAAATCAAGTATCGTCGACTCCACGCTAGTCCATCCCAGTCTTTAGGTCGCTCGCATAGCAACCAAGGCATACTCTTGGCTCTTCTATCACAGACCTTAACCTCTGTGAGGCCGGGTTTCATGGACCACCTGCCACCTCACAGAGGGATACCAAGAGTACCCTTACGTCCCCCGAAGCTACCGCTTCGTCACCCAGTTCGTTGGAACCTTTATCCAAGTCGGATAATTTGCTCCTCCTCGTGTGTTTAAGCGATGACCTACCATATCGGGTTACTCATCCATTCATGAACTAGTCCCATGTCCTTGGCTAAGAATTATTACTTAGTTATACTTAACTAAGGTTTACCACTTAGCTTCTTTTCCCCGTTACCCTTGATTAACCACGATTTTCTACCTAGTTCCTCTCACTAGGGTTTTGTCTATTGGGTTAAGTGTTGTTATTCATGTTCATGACTTAGCCCACCTACGAATCACGTCAAGATTGGCTAAGTATTTAAGTTCAAGGCTTAGCCCTACAAGTTGGTTAAGTATACCAAGAAGCGCATGACTTAACCATATCAAGTCAAATTGGTTAAGTATTGGTTTGTCTTAACCCTATCAGATTATCGTGTTAGATTAATTAAGCATAAATTATCTAAATCGCATCAGATCATCGGGCCGGATTGGTTAAGTATGGGTTAGCTTAACCTCATCCACTAATCATACTACAAGGGTTAAGTATATTCAAAAGGTCTTGTGACTTAACCCTATCAAGTCCACATGTTAGATTGGTTAAGTATAGGTTACTTAACCTCATCAAATCATCATGTATAATTGGTTAATTATAAGTTACTTAACCCCATTAAATTATCATGTTAAGTTGGTTAAGTATTGGTTGCTTAACCTCATTGAATTACCAAGTTTAGATTGGTTAAGTGTTTAACTTAACCCCATCGAATTACCGTGTTTAGATTAGTTAAGTATAGGTTACTTAACCCCATCTAATTACCGTGTTTAGATTAGTTAAGTCTAAATTACTTAACCCCCATCTAATTACCAAGTAGGATTAGTTAAGTGTAAATTACTTAACCCCATCTAATTACCAAGTCGGATTAGTTAAGCGTAAATTACTTAACCCCATCCCCTAATTGTCTTGTATGGTTAAGTGTCATTAAGAAATCAAGCCCGGTCCCACTTAACCTACCCATTCGTGTCATATCGGTTAAGTGTCATTAGTCAAATTTACTTGACCTTATCATGCGGCATTAATTTAATTAATGCACTCTCAACCTCTCACATTAGACCTTGTTGTGGTTACTAGTTAAGCCGGGCGGGTCCGGGTAGTTTTACACCACAACCTAGTCTAACCTCGGGTCTTAAGCGCGACATGACCAACTTCTCACATTGGATCCTATTGTTTGTAGCCACTAGTTAAGCCGGGCGGGTCCGGGTAGATTTATGCTACAAACTCAACCCAACCTCGAGTTGGCCACTTTCATGTTTGGTCTAGTGTCATATTACACTTATAACCCCCGTGTCTAGTTTCAAGTCCCATGTTTACCCCACATGTCATGTCCCCATTTAGGTGTATCATGAGTGTCATATTTTCATGAAATCCCATATCAAATTTTCATGTCATAATCACGCTCGTCTATCCTACCCCAAATCGTGTTTCCAACCCAAGTAAAAGCGAGCCAACATAGTAAGGATACTATGCTACATATTGGCCTCAAAACATGCACGATGCCAAGAAGGGGTTGGCCACAAATATGCATGGTATCATAAGGGGGTTTGGCCTCAAAATATGCATAGCATCATAAGGGGTTCTTGGCCACAAACATGCATAGTATCATAAGGGAATTTGGCCACAAACATGCATGATAACATAAGGGGTTTGGGTTCATTTACATGCATAAGCCCCAAAGTCAAATCTTTGCCAATGTTTCACAAGTCAAATGGTTCCCAAAGGTTCATGCTAGCATTCCATAGATAAAGATTCAAACTTGCAAGATAAACTAGGTTAATCATAACATGAATAGCATGATTTAGTCACTAAGCATAGCCAAAAGTCATAGGTTCAAGCAAAAGAGGCATGACAAGGTTCATATAGGCTAGCATACTTAGTTTAATCTCGTTTTATTCCATGCCATCATTAAGACTATCGTTTAGATCTAGAAGTAGCTAGAACTTACATAGCGTGGCTTAGCGAATTAGCTTGAATCGTCTCGACGAAGTAAGGTGGCTCCTTTGAAGAAGAACCGTCATGAAACCGTCGTAGCAACATTGATTTGGCCTCGATTTGGTGTAGCAAGCTTGCACCTTTCGATTCGGATCCGATTTGCATGCATGGTCTCTTGGAGTTGGAGATGGAGGCCATGATCACTTGGCTTTTGGGCAGCACTTCGTGGCATGAGAGAGTTTTAGTGATTTAGGTTAGGGGGTTAGGGTCTTTTTATAGAGTTTAGGAGGATTTTAGGCCATAGGATTAACCCTAGATCGAATCCAAGCCATCCAAAATCGTCACAAGCCTCCAAAACCGAGCCAACATGACAAGCAGGTGCACCAGGTCGGGGTTCTACAGGAGGGGGGGTCGACCCAGGGGTCGACACCCATGTCGACCCCATGGAGGGGGGGTCGACACCCATGTCGACATGGGTGTCGACACCCTGTGTGTCTGGCGGGAATTTTCCCGCCTTCTCTTTTTGGGCTGAATTCAAATCTGTTTTCGGATTTGAATTTTCGTGAAACTTCGCGAGGCCATATCTCGGTCATACGGACTCCGATTTACGAAATTTCGGACTCTATTTCGCGTATTTTTCCGAGACGAACGCAATTGCGGAACCCGTTTATCCTGATTCAGATTTTATAATTTAATTCTTCCTTGATTCTTGTCTTAACACGTTGTTAAAATTCGGGTTGTTACATTATATTTTGTCTTGCCTTTAGGTTCTTGATTCCACGCATGTTTATACTAATGTTAATTTGATTGCGATTCTAAATGATGGATCTGTTGTGGACGGAACTGTTGGCTTGGAATGCTTATGTAAATTGACAGAGAACTGCAAATAATTGATGGATTGGCGCTTGAATCAGACTTTTGATGCAACGACCCACTTTTTCTGTACAGTTTAAGCGTACATCCAATTACCCAAGTCAACTCAAATTGCATAGAAAAGCAAATAGTTAGGAGGAAGAAATCAGAGGATGAGAGAAGAAAGAAAGAAATATTAGAATAGAAGAATAAGAAGATCAGAGCCTCATAGTGGAATGGACAATATATAATATATCAAAATAATTGATTCAGAGAAAATTGTATACATAAGTGACTACAACTTTAGAGTATACATTTATATCAATCAATACACACAGCAAAATAAACCAATACCATTAAATATGGCTATACGTCTCGATTCTAGCTTCTCTTCTGAAGCTCCAAGCGAAACCTAACCTGATAATATACTAGGTCAGACCCGAGCACATTTGAAGTAGAGCAAAATTCACCTGTATCAATCTAGATACTTTCAGTGATAAATTCACAGTACGAACAACTTTTTTAACTTTATAAAAATCCTTTTGAAAGAAAAGGATAATAGTAAAGCCAACAGACCCATAAATATGGACGGTTTTTACCTTACTATAACCCAACACATTTTTGATATTTCAAAATCCAGTGATATTATAATAGTGTCTATCGAACCATAAATAAATAACCACTTGCATCTCATGCTCTACATATTCATTACATAATCAAAAACCGCAAGGCATTATTGGAGATTGGATTCCAACTATGACAAGTACGGGACCACCTTCTGATCAGTGTACTCTAAAGGGGATACACTGGGATTCAACAAGAACATCTTGCAACCCGACTACACATGACCGACCACTCATTTAGCATGAGTGTATTGAAATATTGTCACTTACGCTCGGTGCCGACATGAACATTCCTGGGAGATACAGAAGCGAAAGAAGAACAAAATGAATTTTCTCTAGACTGGTGACAAATATAACCTACTTGGGTGCGACCCAACTAGCCATGCTGCCTGCCCGACTTTTGTCATCTCCCAGTTGATGAAGCTTGAGATCTCATTTTCCTTTTCAGAACATCACATCAACATTTACTTTGAATATCACATCGTCAGATCCATCAAATAACTAATTGACATTCACGAATATAATCTGGGTGTTCAGCAAGAGAAATTCTCTGCACCAAACTTCGTATATTTGAAAAATCAACGTACGTGATCTTTCAGAAAATATTTTGTCAGACATTCGTCCATACAAGTCATCCAGGAACAGGATGAACCAAAGTAACCCTCCTACCGCACCCTATATAAGAATCACCCCAAGGATTAGTAGCGAGAAGTCCTTGCAATCCGAAGATTTCAATTACGACAGAATCACAAGTCATCATAACTCTGGCGGAACAGACCAGAGAAACTTAACAAGTAGTTCTACCGCTCATGGAGATCAGCGGTCTTCAATGCTTCATCTTTATACCTGCAAGGTAGATGCAAATGTCCAGTTGATTCGAAGTGGTTTTGGGTCTAGTTCTCATCCTAGTCTCTTTGAAACAACTCGTTAAAATGTCATAAGGAATATTGATTTGATAGTCGGTTCTTTAACCATCAGTCACTATAGTATTGTCAAGTACCTCGGCAGCTCAGGTTACTTTCATTAAAACCATTTCATTACAAACCATTTCACTAAAATTCCTATTGAATCTTAAAAGCCTTTCCTCGATTTAAAATCAATTTCATTTCCTTATCTTGACGAATTCCCTTCCAAATTCTTACCGTTGCAAAATAATACTATCCCTTGATAATAGTGAAGTTGTTCAAGTTGGGGTATTATAACTGCCTCTCAGACCTTAGTCGACAACATTCTTATCTAAAGATAGATATTAGCTCGTAACTTAAAAACTGACGTTAAATCACCATAAAAATCTCATTAACCACTTCATCTCACTTGTTATTTTGTAAATCATTTCTTACCTTTGAAATCATCTCTCAATTATAATGCTGTGCTTACTTCGCTTATAAGTAAATTCGCAAACCACGTCTTTAAGCCCTCAATCGTCTCAACATAATTTCATTTATAACTTTGGATTTTTATTATGAAAATCCTTTAGCAAATTTCTTCAATCCTCTTAAGTATTCCCATCACAAATCCTAACATGAATTTGTTTACCCAGTTCTTTATATTAAACATCCTTCTGCAATTTAACTTAGCCAATAATCTATATAAAAGTTGAAATATCCTTTCCTTCCCATTGAAATTCTTATTTCAATAACATCATTTAATTCACTTCTTAAGTGATCTTTTAAAATCATCATCTTGATTCAAAACCCTCTTTACAACCTCATTTGGATTTGTTTCAAATCCCCTTTATAAATTAGGTATATATGTATATATATATATGTGTATATATATATATATATATACATATATATGGATTTTGTTTAAGAATAGCCCGTCATTTCCTCCATGCCAATCCGTTTCACTTTCTTTTCTTTGGAAATTTCTTTTTCATAACGTCTGTTTTTCTTAATTCGATAATTATGTAAATTCTACTTTAAATCTCTGCATTAACTTACAAATCCCATTTACAAACGGTGTTTGTAAACTTGGATTATAAATCCTTTATAAAATTCTCTTTAGGATTAAACCAATTCTTATTGCCACTTGAATTTCAATTAAAAAGTATTTTCCTTAATTATTCATTTTAAATAATGCTTCTTTGCATCATTAACTACAATAAAAGTAGTTAACTTCATTATTAACTAAAGATATAAAAATTGATCATTTTAAAAAGGTTTTTAAATAATAAATAAACAATTCAATAAGCACTTTAAATTATGGTTAATTATAAATTAATTAACTTTTAATAATATTATTTACGTTGAACGACTATTTATAAAACTCTTTTTTATCAAAATAATGCTTGCAATTGAAACAATTGACAAAGTCAACTTGATTAAACGTTAATTGGTTTCCCTTGGTCTTCTTATTTAATTGATTATAAATATAATTAATTTAATACAAACCTGCTTAATTGTTTTCCTTGAAATAATTATCTGAGATTATTAACCCTTTGGTTAATTGTTGTCTTCTTTGCTTATTGTAAAGATAAATCGTTTAATAATCTCTTTTGTAGAATACGATTATAAAATATTTATAAACTTTCTATTTTAAGTAACTTGTGTAAAATAAACTTGAAAACTCAATTCAAAAATAAAAATAATTTGTATAGCTTAAATACTGTCAAGTCACATAACGACGTCTAAAAAATTTGATTTTAGGTCATTCGCTGCCAATTACTTAACCAATATTGTTTATTGATTAAAACACAACAACAGTTGAATTTAAATTCAACGATCAACATTCAATCAACAATCATTATCCAAACAAGTTATAATGCCATAGGGGATAAACAATTCATATATAAATACGATAAGCAAATAACAACAATTACTTGAGGAACCTGGTTGGATTTCTTCAACCTGTTCTTCCCTATAATACAAATTATAATAACAGTTCATAATAACATATGGAATGATTATTCATCAATCTAATATTTTTAAACGATGAAATATAAATAATGTCAACCAAACAAACAATAAACAACCAATAGCAATCCATAGCATCCATCCAACCAATTTTATATTATCAACTATAATTTTTAATTATATGAATTCAACACATCATGGAATTCTAGAAAATAGCTCACTATTTTATTTGTACTGATGATTGTCACGTTATTTCATTTAATTTTAAACAACCGTTTAAAATTAAACAAAGTTCCCAGTAACTCCAAATTTCTCCGAACCATTTTGATTGCGTAGCGTTCGTCTTTATGATTCCATCGTGATTGGTTTCGTTTGATTATGTCCATGGATGATAAAGATATAATCGTTATAAATTTTATATTAACTAATTATGTTATTAACAAAATTTAAATTACTTACTTTAGACTATTACCCCTTGGCTACTGAAATGTTCTCCCGATTCCATAAAGCCCACCCTTGTATCACGCAACCATATTTCCACTTCCCTTCCTTATCCTTGCGTTAAAAACAAATGTTGCTCTACAACTTTCCCTCTCCTCCTGACCACGCAATGCTTCAGAGTTCAGACATGTACATTTCCCCCCCCCCCATTTTTTTTTTTTTTTTTTTTTTTTTTTTTTTAACGAGACATGCCTGAAGCTTTATTAGCAAACTCCAAAACTTAACATCATCCCATGTCCACCATAGCTTCATGAAAACCAATGGAATCACCACCACTCTTCTTTCCATCTCCATCTCACCGTTGTCGAAACATTGCAGTCAAACTTCCCATGTTGTTTCTGTCCTTCCACTTGACTTCGCTGCCGAAAGATTTAAATAAGTAGGAAAAATATGTCTGCGTTGGATTTGCTGGATTCCAAGACTTCAAGTTATATTATACGGTTGTATCAGAAATGATGTATGAACGAAAGCTATTGGTCCGCAATTGTTCAACAGAGAATCATGGGCTAGGATGGTGTTTTGATTTGGATAAGATAGTGCTAGGATTTGTTTAGGCTTGCAAAAGATGTTTAGATAGTGACACCTATTTTATTATTTAATGCATGATTGACGTTCAATGTTTTTAAATTTGATCGATGGTTACAACTCATATTAGCACAAACAAACGTCTGATCGAAACGAAAATGGAGATTGTACAATAACTCAATATTCTGGGCATAACAGAACTGTTTTCACTGAATTCCGAGATTGTTTTTAAAATTTCTATTATAATTTCAAACGGTTAGTCAATACATATTTTTATTGTGTGTGGTCGTAAAACAACTTCAGTTGCCTTAAAACTGGGAATCTTTCAATAATTAGCTATTTCAGATTTTATGAAATTAGTTTCGGTTTCAAACATTGAAATTTCAAGTTAAAACGATATTAATTTCATAATAAAATTCCATATATATATATATATATATATATATATATATAACGTTTAGTTTTTTTATAAACAAATTTTCATAGCGACCTTTTGAAATTTTGATTTGGACATAAAACGAAATATACAATATGAAAACTCAATTTTTCTCATTCATTAGAAAAATATTATTCAATAGAATCGAAAGATTCTTATTTCAAAGAAATTCGACTTACATTGGATCATGTATGCCCAATTAAAGTTCAAAACGTTATATTACGAACTATCGCAATGTTGTGGGTTCGTTTATAATTAAATTATAAATTATACGTCCAAATGTTGTTTAACGAATGAATTTGTTAATAAAATTTAAAATCAAACCCAGCCATATTCTTAAATATTGCCAATCCATTCAATATTGCAAAATTAACATATTTTGACTACTCCAGAAATAAAATATTATTTTATTAATCGATTAATAAAATATTAAAAGCTATTAAATTTAAGTTATTAAACTCTAAAACAACATTTAAAACTAATTTCAAATGTTAAATTAAACGGTAAAAATCTGGGCCATTATATTTGACATCACGGAAAGTTAGTGGAGAAGTGGGAGGCACTTTTAGGATGATGCAGGGGATCAATACTAATCCCTAAGCTAGATTTGTACTAATCTGACACTTTGCATAATCTAGTGTGTTAATCTCTTGTATTAGTTTATTATCAAGCTCTCTTTCTGGTTTTTTACTTTAAAATCATCTTTTTGGGTTTCTCGCATCAATAGTCTTTGAGTTTAACTTATACAGTCTATCTGAATATAGCTAGGTCAAAAAGTGGAATAATACTTGCTCCTTATGAAAAGACGAGTATGATCGAGTAATATGGAAATACATGTAATATACTGAATGCAGAAGTAAATGATATACTAGCTTTGATATATGCAATTAAATATTTAATGAGATAAATATTTAGAGATGATATCATAGATAAGTAATATAAAAACTATAAATAAAGTAAAGAACACCAGGAATTTTATACTGGTTCGGTGCATTGTCCTACGTCCAGTCCCCAACTCCTTCTGGAATTTCAATTAATCAACATCCTTGCTTAACCCAGAGGAATAGGTTTTACAACACCTGAGCAGCCGAACAAGGACCTAAGCAGCAGAACATGATTTCGCCTTTGTAGCCGAAGATGACTTCTTGCCTGAGCAGCGGAACTAAACTTTAACAAACACGAAATTTTATTTGACTGTACATGTGTTCTTAATAACACGGATAAGTCACTACTGAGTACACCCTTCCTATAATCTTCTCCTTTGTATGTATGTGTGTGTGTGTGTGTATATATATATATTTATATATATATATTTGAAAGCGTATGAAGAATAAAGAAGGAAAGTGATTTGTAATCACAGAGTATTGAATATATGAGAGCACAAGTGAATGCTAAACAGAAATATTTCAGAATCAAAGAATATTATGATCAAGAAAGTAAGGTGATTAAAACAAGTGATTCTGAAGTGTATTTACATAATATAAAAAGTTGCAATTATTCGTGTAAAGGTTTGATCAAAAGATATAGTCATACTCTTGGATTAAAGAGTTATGACTCTTTAAAAAGTCGCAACCCTTCAGTTCAGCCAACTGAATTTAGAATTCGGCTGACTAAAAAACGACTATAATTTGAAATAAGTGTGCATATGTACAAAACATGTCATTTAGCTGACTAAATTAAATATTCAGCTGACTGAATGTTCAAACTATAAAAGTTTGAACACCCAGCAAGCAACCAGTTGAATTTTTGATTCAGCTGGCTGATGCACATGCCTTTTTGCATATGTGCTTCAGCCTCTATATAAAAAGTATGTGTATATATCATCAGAGAGATTTTAACAACAAAACTAACTAAGTACAGACTCGATTACACTAAATATGTACCAATATTTTCTATTGTCGAATCTTCTTGTATTTAGGCTACATTCTTCTCTTTTTTCCTGTAATAGATGTTAGTGAACAATCGTCGATATATAGTCTTCATAGTCAAAATCTAACTCAAGAGTAGAGTTCTGACAATCTCCCCCTTTTGATGATGACAATTATATATGATTTTATATATATGTGAAGTAATAAAACAAAATATAAAATGTTAATTTTACTTGTGCACCCCTTGTACATATTCCTCCCCCTGTATGTGTGATATATAATTTTCTCCCCTTTGTATCGACAAAAAGGAAATACAGCTGATGGGAACTAATTATACATTTAGTTCATTATGCTACAAATATATGAATTTGTTTACATGATCAATGTTAAAACAAATCATGTATATATGAACTATGAAAAACATAACTCATATATGTAAATATTACACTACAATCACGAGTTTAAACTTATCATGATATATATATATATACACACACACACACACACACACAAATTCAGACTCATATATATAACAAGCCATGATGATGGTGTTATGTTAAATAAATATATCTATTATAACATTAGTTAATTACCATGAGGTTTCTTATGGCGGCAACATATCAACATCAATGATATCATAATGTTTACAATATCACCCCAAAATAATAACACGAGTTTCATACAAAATAACATCATAAGTTTAACATAACCAACACAACATAGAGTTTTTATAGCAAAATATTATTTATACAAAACGAATTTAAAAATATACGATCATTCTTCTCCACCATTATCTTCCTCGCCAACTCCCTCATTGTCGTTGTTTTCTTCATCCTAGTCATCTTCTTCCTGAGATGGCCATTTGAATATTGTTGGTTGTTAAGCCTCAGAAGAATAAGAACCCATACAAGCAATTTTATTCCGAATTTTACTTAGGAAGCCTTTGATTGAATTGAAACATTTATTAGCTTTTGTTTACAACCTTGTCATTTGATTTTGAAGCTTTAGCTGGTTTTTCGAGAGGGTGACAAGGGCTTGCTTTGGAGTTCCTTCCGGAATTATGATTTGGATAGAACCGTCATCTTCTAAAGTCACGGAGGAGATGGTATATTTGGAGGTTGTAGTCTCAGAAGGTTGGAAACTTTATTGGTACTGTTTGCTTCCCATTGCGCAAAGGAAATTATGTTAAGTGTTTCCGGCCTGCGGAAATATGCATCAAAGCCAATGTCTCAGCTCCAACCTCACCAATCGAAGAAATGGTAGATTTCATAAGCCTAAATTGGGAGTCGAAGAGGATTCTCATAATACAAGCACCGTAATGAATGGTTTTATATTTCCTTTTATATGTAATATCCAAGAATTCATCCATTATGATTTAGCCAAATTCATTTGAGTTATATATATATATATATATATATATAGCGTAGAGAGCTTGGAAATCCCTCTTGTAAACTTTCTCGTAGCTACCAATTCTCGGTTGTAGGGATCAAATCAAAGTACGACACAAAATACGAGCTTGTGCCCTTAGTGCACTAGATTTTAACTTGGACATATCCACTAAACTATCCAAGAGGAATAGATGAGAAACTTCATCCATATCAACCTCAATATTATTGATATTCGTTCCTTCATATCCACAATGTTGAACATTACCTAAGCGAGCTATTGGTATAAAAATTCATATTAATACACCTTTGTCCAAATAACATTGTTTTTATCTTTGGGATCTTCAAAATCCAAATTAGATTAGCCAAAATTAGTTTGATAAGGAGATGGCTTAACTTTTTATTATTTGCATCAAAATCTATTAAAGATCAAAATGAGTAGACCTTGCAATATGTTGAAAATGGTAACCAATGGATTTGGAGAACTTTATGAATGATCAAGTATAAAATTTCGAGACCTTCGTGGATTTGAATCATTGAACAACGATATCATTGTGTAGCCGTTGCTTGATTTGATCATCACTAGGACCAGTGATGATTTGTTTAAGCTTCTTTGATTTAGGAGGCATTGTTTTTTTTTAATGAAATTGAGTTTCTATATTTGAGGATTTTGAGAATTGGGGGAAATTTTGGTATATAGGTTATAGGATTTTAGATGAGATTTGAAACAATGATCAGTTATACGTATATATTGAAAACCGGTTTCGGGTTTAAAACCTAAAAACTCGACATGCAATAATTCAATTGGATGATTTAAGAAAAATGGGAACCTGAAAGCAAGCTTCATTTTCGGCCAGCTATTTTAAGTACGTCAATCGTTTGAATTCTAGGTTGAATTTTTTGTATGTTTTAATCATTCAGTGGACTAAATTTTGGATTCAAACGACTGAATCAGGGAAGTTTCTGAGTTGTCCATGTTTTATAACTTAGGTTTATAAAACTTCAAAACTATTATTTCATCAAAATCATCACACTTTTTTTCGATGGTACGTCCTCTAATGGAAGCTACCTCGAATTTTCCCTCAAGCCTAACTTTCTCTCCCCTTTCTCCCATCTCGTCTAAACCTAATCAACCTCCTCCTCTTCAATTGCCTCCCATACCCCCACCTCCTGACCCTCCAAACATATTCTTTCCCCCTCTTAATCCATCTGAGCCTTCAATTATCAGAAAGGAAAGATGGTCAATGCTTTTTTCACAAAGCCAAAGAACGGTGGTTCGTTAGCACCACCAGATCGAACTCAAATTCAAAGGTAATGCAATTGTTCCATCTGAAGAGATTCTCTATGCGGCTAAAGAGAAATGGAAGGATTATTTAGTGGGATTTTTACTCGACAAGCCTTCGAATTTCTATGCGGTTGCGAATCACTTGCAGAGGCTCTGTAAGCCACAAGGAGGAATAAAGGTAAAATATAATGGCTTTATGTTCTTTTTCTTGCGATCAAGCCGTGAGAATAGAGAAAAAAATGTTCGAGCAGATCCAGTTGTGATTCACAATAAACTGTTTGTAGTTAAACCTTAGGATGTTAAAATTGGTAGCGACGTTAGTTTAATCAATAGTATACCTATATGGATTAAACATAGAAATATCCCACTGTATGCTTGGACTAACATAGGCATTAACTGGTTGGCGTCACGTGTGGGCAAGCTTCTGTGTATGGATACTTCAACGGAGAGTATGGAGGGGATGGAGTACGCTAAATGTATGATAGAAGTAGCCCCTGATGCTCCCCTTATTACTGAGTTCCAAGAAGCTTTGCCCGATGGGGAAGAACAAACCGTATATGTCCATTACATATGGTAACTAGAAACATGTGAAATATGCAAGTGCTTTGGACATACGACTATAAACTACAAAAAATGGAAGGATGAAGAAATGCCAACAGTTGAAAAAATAGGCGAAAAGGAAAGCAGTGGAATGAGGAATGCCGATGCTCTAGAATTAAAGAAGGACGAGAAGGGAGTAAGTATGACTTATGTGCAAACAGGGAGGAACAATATCAAGGTAGCTATAAACTTCAGATGGAAAGAAGAATGGATGAAAGTGACAAGTAGGAGAAGAAGCATTATTAGTGCACCTATCAAAAGTTCTAACCTAGGCAAGGAGAATGTGCAAAACTGTAACAAAGCTGGACGCAGTGGGATGGTTAACAGGTTTGGGGTTTTAGACACAATTGGAGTTGAAAGTGAAGTAAGTAATGATAAAACGGAATGTAACAGAGAAGATGGGCTAGAGGATGGAGAGATAGGTGCTAATGAAGCTATATCCACTGGAACATTTGCTAACATCGATGGTGTTAGAGTTCTAGGTGAAGTCATTGTTGCTACAACTGGGGAAACAAATGCAAATTTTGGTAAGAATATGGAAGGTGATACTAGTGCCAATGTAGGAAGTAAAGTAATGCAGCAAACTATCATTGCTAAAGTTACTGAGAACCTGGATGCTTTCAAGAATAGTAACGTTATGAATACGAACAGTCAGGAGACAATAAATGGTGATGAACACTAATCAATGTGATGGACATGAGTTTTCTTATGCGACAGTGAAATGATCAATCTCTGGTGACATGCAAATTACTGCTGACAAGTTGCAAGTTGAACTTGACACTAGAAAAGTGAACTCCAAACAGTACCATGCTACAATGAGGACAGTGAAGGATTCCAATGAATTCAAATTGAGGAATACTCTAGATATGATGGATAGGGCAAGGCTGGAAGGTGTTGCTGACTTACTTAAGCAGATGCTTATTAGTGTCAACAATAGAGGAAAAACAACACCATCTAACAAAGGCAAGAACCTGTATGCGTATATTGTTGCTCCTCCTGCATATAAGGAACGACCACCAGATATAGTTTAAGAATGAGTGGCAACAAGCTCTAATGAAAAGGCAAGCTCTCCCATTACTCGAAGTAAGAAGAAAGAGGTGTTCAAGAATCTACAAGAAAATGGCTGAATGTCGAATGGCAGTGTTGCAACGAGGCAAAATTAAGGTCATATTTTAAAGGCGAAGGCAATGTAATTTGGTTAAGTAGCTAGTGACTATGTAAAATATTTTGTCTTCCCTGCGTGGAAGTTTTTAGTTGATATACCTATTGTACATCACTGGGATTCACATGTACCTTTTTTCTTTCTTTTAATAAAAGAGTGTTACAGAACACTATAAAAACTGGTCGACCTTGGCAAAAAAAAAAAAAAACTATTGTTTCATATTTGGTATTTTTTGAGTATATATAATTAATTAAATATGTATAAAAACATCTGTCTAGTCTTTGATTGTGTTAATATATACACATATATATTCATTATTATATATGTTTGTATGTATAGGGAGTGAACTAGAATTTCTTTCATTTTTGTTTATACAATTATGTTTTATTCAAACAAGATTTATGAAAGCAATATTACTAATTCAAATTATAGTGATACATTATTGATGATGTACGTTATTTTTAGAAAGGGAAAAAATGAATATATCTTATATATTCAAAGAATCTTGAAACTCGTTCAGAAGTTGAAGAAGAGGATTTCTTCGGTGATTCCTTTTTTTAGCTTCTTCATTCACTTCATAATTCCTATCCCAACAATTCGGTGAATATTGAGGTCGACGCAGACTTATATGTAGTGAATTATAAGATGATGAACGATTGAGAACATCTGGTTTAACGGATCTACAGAATCGCAAGGTTATTTGTTCTAAAAATGTTAATCTTTGAGTAATAATATTTTGTTTAAAATATAGTTCTCATTGGATCTCGAGTTGTTTTTGAAAATGGTGGATGTCATCGATCTCCTCTTTTGTAGATGGTGAGACAACCATTCTTTTCGGGTATATAATTGGTGTGACACGAGGACCATTTATAAACAATTTCACTTTTTGGTGTTGGAGTTTGTACCAGAGAAGTAGATGATGATGACTTAGATGAATTTGTGTTTGACGACATGATAAATAAATTGAATTTGGGATTTGAGTTATTGAAATTTTTGACATTTAGCCTTTGTTTAGTTTTAAAAGTTTAATGTTTTAGCTTGTATTTATAGTTAAAGTTTTCCAAATTTTAGAAATGCAACTTGTGGCTTATAGAAACGAGGAATTTTAAACCTATTATCTATTATATAAATATATTATAAAACTAGTGGTTAAAAATTGTATACTACGAATGTTTTTAATGTAAGTACAATATGTTTTTTAAGTAAGTAAGAAGCACCAACTAGCCAAATGGAAAGAGTATATGATCAATATTCAAGCCACCAGGGATCGAGTCCAGGCATATGTTAAAATGAAAATTTTGTTTTTTTATGTAAATTTTTTGAATGTTTATAATTCTTTAAAAGATATTATTCCTAGTTCACATATCAAATTTATAAATATGTTTTCAAGTAATGGTTTTGTAAAAATATCTACTATCATATTTTCAGATGAGGTGAATTCTAAGTTTATTATTTCTTTTTCAATGTTATCATGTAGAAAGTGATGAAGAATATCTATATACTTAATTCAAGAATGGTTAACTGGGGTTTATATAAATTTATTGCACTAGTAGTATCGCAATACATAGTTGATTTTGATAAATTTATATCAAAACCTTTTATTGTTTGTTTCATGTATATGACATAAGCATAAGGCAAAGTTGCTTACATATATTCAGCCTCGCACATGGATATCGAAACACAATTTTGTTTCTTGCTAAATCAAGAGGCTAGTGATTTGTCAACAAAATGACATGTGCCACTTGTACATTTTCGATCTGTCTATGATCCTCCGAAATCAGCATCACTGAAGGACAATAGTTCGAAAGAACAATCTTTCAGATAAAAAAGCCCAAAGTCTTTAGTATTGCTTAGATAACGAAATATACGTTTTACTGCTCATAAATGTGATTCCTTTGGATCATCCTAAAATCATGAACATAAAAAAGCACTCATCATTATACCAGGTCTACTTGCAGTTAAATATAATAAATACCCTATCATACTACGATATAATTTTTGGTCAATATTTTTTCCATTCTCATCTCTATCAAGATGTGTTGTTGCACTCATCGAACTTGGTTTAACAGAAGTGTTTTCCATTCCAAAACATTTTATTAAATTATTACAATATTTTTCTTTATTTATAAAAATTCCGTTGGGTAACTGTTTAAAATGTAGACTAAGAAAATAAGATAATTTTCCCATATGGGACATTTCAAATTTCTTAGTCATTATTTCCAACAATTCTTGACATAGTTTTTCGTTAGTAGAACCAAAAATAATATCATCTACGTATATTTAAATTATGAATATATCCTTTTTAAATATTTTTATAAACAATATTTGATCAACCTTTCGAATTTTAAATCATGAACTTATAAGATAATTTACAAGACGTTCATACGAAGCGCTGGTGTTACAACCCGGAAAATCAGAACCAATTTAAATTTTTTATTTTGGCTATTTTATTGAATTTTGAATAGTTAAAATGATTTATTTTAAATAATAATGATTTAAAAATTTATTTAAATAAAGTTAGAACGAATATATTTATTTTAATTATACAAGGAGTTAGAAATAACGCGATAGTTTGAAAATTTGAATTTGAACTTTGACTAAGTGTACAGGATCCAAAATAAATCGGATTTCAGTAAAACCAAAAATATTTAAATTTGTTTAAAAATATATTTCTAACGGATCTGAAAAATTGAAATTTCATAGAAGGAATAAAAAGTTATGGCCAGTTAAATTTTAAGAATAGTCGCTATGGAATATATATATATATATTAATATAAAAATAGCCATTTTGCAAACGACCTCCGTTTTCGACGAAACCACTTTTGTTGGATCCAGAATGTCAAATTATTGCAAGATTCCAATTTTCATAATTTTTGAAATTAATATATGAGCGTGGCAAAAGAAAACGTGTTTGGTCAATTTTAGTCAAATTGGATCG
Source organism: Allium sativum (assembly GCA_030737875.1). Taxonomy (NCBI): domain Eukaryota; kingdom Viridiplantae; phylum Streptophyta; class Magnoliopsida; order Asparagales; family Amaryllidaceae; genus Allium; species Allium sativum. Next base: position 564,749,059 of record CM060920.1, on the reverse strand, counting down.
ACCAGAAAATGGCCATTTTTCAGACGGTCTCCAAATTCGACGAAATTAGTTTTGTTAGGAATGTATCGTCAAAACATAGCTAGATTTATTTTTTGGGAATTTTTGGAGTCCGTATGCGGCCCCGGTAAATTAAAATGTACGATCAAATTAAGTAATTAAATGTTTTATATTTTGATTTAGGAAAAAATGGGCTAAAATGATCGGATGGGCTGATGAGACCTAGTCCATTGTGTCCGGAATAGGGGAATTTGTCTAAGGGCAAAATTTGTTGGGTTGGGTTTGGAGTTATTAGAAATTAATAGGTTTTTTTATAAATGTAATGGCCTGAATTTCCGTACTCTTTGAGTCGACTAATAACACAGCACGTCCAACCCAAATCGCACAGAAACACGAATCATTAATAGAAAGAAGTTAGAGGATGAGAAATAGAAAGAAGGAAATATTAGAATAGAAGAAATCGAAGATCACAATCTCACAGCGTAAACAAATAAAATATATTAGATAACATAAACTTTGAAATTAAAATAGTAACTTTATATACATACCATCGTCAGAGCACAACAGCTATCTCTGGAACAGTTATAAACACATGTTTCCAGATATAACATAGTACACAGCGGAAAATATGATAGTCTATAGCTAACTGGTGAAGCCTTCTACTTCAAGCTCCTCCAAGTGAATCTGTAAAACCCCTACTACTTGACTGCCCGTACAAATTTGGGCACCCAAGGTTTTAGGGAAAACAACAAAATAAACTCTGGGTCAGTCATGGGACTGGTGTGAGTAAACTCCAACCATTTGTTTAACTTTCAAAATCCTTTCGAAAGAAATGATAATCGTAAGACCAATCCACATATAAACATGGATGGTTTTTATCTTACGATAACCCAAACCATTTTGATATCAAAATCTGGTGATATTATAATAGTGTCTAAATCAAATAAATAGAATCTAGTGGAAAGCTTGCATCTCACGCTCCATATAACAATATAAAATCAAAAACCGCAGGTCGCTTATTGGAGATTGGATTTCCAACATGACAAGGTATGGGACCACCTGCCGATAGTGTATCTCTAGAGGCGAATACATTGGGTTCAACAAGAACGTCTTGCAACCCGGCCCACACATGATCGACCACTCATTTCGCTTGAGTGTATCGAATGTATATCACCAACGGTTGGGATCAGCAACCGTTTCACGAAAGGGATAACATCGATAGATTAAAGAAGCATATGCAATTTCTCTAGATAGGTGATTATACATCCTAATAGGAGCGACCCACATAGCCATGCTGCCTGCCCGATTTTTGTCAATTCCCGGTTGTGAGGTTTGAGGTCATTACGTATCTTTTAGAACACCTGACCACCATTTACTTTGAATGCCACATCGTCATACCCACCAAATCACAAATTGATTTCCCCAAAAATACCACGGGTATAAAGCTAAGAGAAACACTCTACCACCAAACGTAAGTACGTTTGAAGAGATCAACTAACGTGATCCGTTAGATATACGCTGTCAGACATTCGTCCATTCACGTTGTCTTGGGACTGGACAAACTGAAGGCACTATCCCGTAAATAGGATAGCCCTTGCATAACTCCGTCTTCAATTATTTTCATCATATTTGATTGCAACGCAATTGCCCATACAGAGTGGTTTCCAGATAATGAATCTGATCCCGGTCTCTCCGTATTGGCGACATAAAAATGGTCAAAAACTTTGATAGTCGGTGATTTAACTATCAAAGAAAAATAAGTGTACAACCAACGATATTAATTCCAGGTAGGAATTCGATCGATCAATCATCAATCAACATTACCCTCTTTAAATAAATCCCTTATTATATTATCATTCAAATTCCTGTTTCCTTTATTCGAGGAAATATTTCTTATTCCAATTAGAAACATTTCTAAATATATTAACGAATCATTATTTTCTATATTCAGAAAATATACCTTATTAATATAGGAAAATATTTCCATATTTCATTTATAAATTCCTCGTTGACCAATTCATTTCATTTCCTATTCATAGAAAATATCTCTCATTCTATTTGGGGAAAACATTTCAAATTAACGCGATGTTATAAAACATCGTTATTATAACTCAAACCATTCATCATTTATTAGCTAACCGTACTGCTAACCAATTTTCACCATCGAACCTTAACCATTCCTCCATCGATCCTGAAGTCAATCAAGTTAGGGTATAATTACCTCTCAGACCTTAATTGAACAACATTCTCAACTTTGAAATAGACACGGCTCATAACTTTCGATCAACATCGCTTACGACTTTCAGATCTAATCTAAGAACACACTTCTTTCACGTAAAAACTTTGATTATAACGGTAGCGTTATAATCGTTGTATCCAAATATTTGATTTATAAAACATTGCTTTTAACCACAGCGTTACAATCGCTGCCTAGAATTATAGAACACTTATTATAATAATAGCTTTAAGATCGCTACAAAACAGTTGTTATAACGGCAGCGTTAAAATTCCTATTTAGATTTACCAAAACATATATTATAACGGCAGCGTTTAAAATTGCCGCTTAGCATTTACAAAACATTGATTTTAATGGCAGCGTTAAAATCGCTGTTTCCAAATATAACTTGTACATATTAATTCAAGAAATAAATTAATAAATTAATAATTAAATAGTTAAGTTTGATTCACAACGGAAAGCAAAATAACTACTTCCCTAAATTCAAGATAATCAAATTCCAATAAATAACTCTCTTTCGAATAATCTATATTCAATTTATATTCTGAACTTTTCCATTTCAGGTAAATTCAAATTCTAAATTCACCATTGAATTCATCTTTTCCAAATCATTCCCAAATTCCTTTATAACCATGTGACTCTGCAAAACGTTATTATAGTTTATTTTATATTCTAAATTTTTGAAATAAAACTCATCGTTCTCATTTTAAAACGATTATCCAATTCCTTTTCCATTCAAGTTCCAATTTGGATTTATATTTCAAACCTAAACTTCCTTTATCGATATTTCATTTGCAAAATATTTCCTTTAAACCATTATTCACTTAAAGCGTGAATATATTCCTCTCTTTATAAACAATTTGATTTCATACTTATAAACGTATCTTAAATCCAAATTCTATTTATAACCTTTATTCAGAATTATTCATATCGAAACTCATTTTATTCCAACCACTTATAATCCCCTTTAAAATTTCCTTTATAATTACCAAGTTCGAATACCATTTCAAATATTGGTTTAAAAACCGATTTCAATTTGAAATTATAATTTCAGTTTATCCAATGATAAATAGTTCACTTAAGTTACAAAACTCATTTATAAACAACTTCATGTTTATTCATTTAAACAGATTTCTACTTTCAAATTTGTTTGAAAACTAAATTTCTATTTTTGAAAATAAATTTTCTTTTTAAATCCCAAACTCCTTTTCCCATATTTGAAAATATTTTATTGTATTTAAATACTGAAATTCATAGGGTCAGTGACAACAAAATTAATCATAGAATACATACCACATCATATAATGCAATTATATGAAAACAATAATATAAATGTTGAGGAACCCAGTTGGGCCCCTCCAACCTGTTTCCCTGCATCCACAGATGTTAATAACATCAATAATATCATTTCACATCAATATGAAATATCAGAACTAATGATCGATTAATGATGTAATCATATCAATCATTTCAACCAATTTTACCAACTATTCAACCAATCAACCATCACAGTGTAAAATAACGATAAATAAATTTAAAGCTCGTTTATATAAAAATATAAACGAGGCAAAGTTAGTGAGTTTACTCACCTTGGTTTGCGTTGACGGTTCTGCTTTCGTTTCGTTTTAAGATCAAACCGACATCTGATTCTATCATGAATTTCTAGTAGCGCAGTTCTCAACCATGTCAGCTCCATGGTGCAGATTCCGTTGCTGTAATTCCAATGCGGTCGGTTCTATGAAATTCATCATTCTTCAGAAGAAAAGAAGAGAATCTGATTCCCATTGCAAAATATACTACTGTTGTATCTTCCTAATGACCATCCTTCCATGTCTTGACTTCAGACAATCCACTTTCCTCACGAAACTAACCCCAACGTCATTAGACCATTAATTACTTCAATTAAATGCTTGCTGCTCCATGACTACAAAGTCCTTACACATGCCGCTTTAATCCTTCACCTTTTTAACCCTTCTCCAGTATTTAATCTTGTAACAAACTGTTTATCCTTCTAGGAAATCCAAACATATCGATCCCCTTAGTTCAACACGCCACCCTTGCCATCGTTAACTATTAAAATCCAATGATGACATGATTTAATAACGAAATAAAAACCACCACTATTTACTTACATTTCTGCCCATACAACTGCTAATTCATCTTTCTCCTTCACTGATTAAAACTGACCCACACTTCCCACTCTCCCTCTCCTGTAAGCTCCCACACCACTTTCAATAACCAAAACTGACCTCCCCACTTTTTAACCAAGCTTTGACTTTGTTCTCCCATCATCCCCGGTCATCATATGCATCCTTCAACTCTTTTCCTCTTCCAGCGAGACAAAAGTCTGCTCACGCTCGAAATAAAATGCCATGGCCGCACTTCAGACAATCCTCCATTACCTTCGTTCCATCGTTTTATATCCGTCGCCATCACAGAAGCCGCGATCTCTAGGGTTCACGCACGACATCTGTGCGATATCGAAACTTTTAACAATCGAATTTCACACAAATTTCCAGTTAGGTGCGAAATCACCACAAGGATTCAACTATAAACGCTAAATCGTAAAATGAACGCTTAATTTCCCCCAAAAACTCTGCCCTAGGTCTCGCTGAAACTGTTTACAGCAAATAGGGTGATTTCGAACTCGGTGATACACGGATGAGGTTAAAGCTAAAGGGGAAAGAAACTCAATGAACTGATCAGAATTGAATTTCATCGAAAGTTGGATTTTATATTGATTTTTAATTTGATTTTTGAAGTGCAGGGGTTTTTGTTGCTGGAGAAATAGCGAATGGATTAAATGAAAATGAGGATGAAGGAATAACTGTATTTAAAGGAGAGATGGATTGGAAAGCACATGATATAACAGCGTATAGAGCACGGTACCATTTACTTGGTACACACGGTCTCTAAAATACTTGGCAAGCACGAAAAGCAAACCTTGGCAGGCACGCTGTTTTAAAAAGGCGTGGAAAGCACGGTTTCGAGAAAAACTTGAAGAGCAGGGTTTTTGCAAACTTATAGGGTAATTTTTTTTATTTATTCGTACCTTTCAGTTCTATGGATCTGAACGAATAGAGTGGCATGCCAGATGCAGAGAACAGGCATGTGAACCGATAAACCATACATACAGCTACTTTGAAGGTATAGGTTAGGCCTATCCAAAGATTTGAAACGTAGCTTGATTTGCGAACTAGACTGTAGTTGATTCAATATGTCCTGTATACTTATTTTTAAAGTTAATGTGGTATTGGTTGCATAGAATTCTGTTTACTTATGACTGTTACGGACAGAAATAAGAGTACGGTCGTGTTCAGTGAGGTACCACGATCCCAAAAATATAATAATATCGGTAGTTTATCTTATATTATGAAACCCCAAAATATTGATATAGGGTGCAAAATACTCCAAATAAAAAGTTGCGTATTTAATTAATTAAAAATTACAGTAAAATTCTAAAAATTAAATTATCACTACGTCTAAAAGGGCTTGTCCAAATTCAAAACCGATATTTAAATATATTTAAATAACCGTTATGGCTCATATACGATTCCACAACGACTATTTTGAAAATATGATTTGGACGTAACTTACAATCTATAAAACGAAATCTTGATTTTTCACCTTCATTAGAAAAATAAAATCAAATAGATCCGAATGTTTCTTGTTTCAAAGAAATCCGACTTATTTTGAATCCTGTATATCTAATTGAAGTTCAAAACGTTAAATTACGAACTACCACGACTATTTCGAGCTCTATTTAAATTAAATTATAAATTATACGTTAAAACTCTGTTTTAATAAATATCCCTATATATAATTCAAATAAAATATTTAAAACAAATTTTAAATATTCAGAATTCAGCGGCTAAAAATCCGGGTCGTTACATTCCTTCCCCCTTAAAATAATTTCGTCCTCGAAATTGCTAAGGTAGGAAAAGACGCTACATACCACATTAACAAGGTCCAAAAATCCTTTTTGTTCACTTCTTAACATCAGTTTAACTGGACCAATTTAATTCAATTAAAATATTAATTTATTCTTACTATTGAGAATTTTCAAAAATTCTGAAAATTTTCTAACACTTTAAATTCTGAAAAATTTCGGCAGCATCTCCTCTGCACGGTTCAATCGGTACAATCACAACTCGCCTTTCTAGGCCTTCGTCAATCCAAAGGAAAAACAAAAAGCCAAGCGGCTTGCCCAATAGGCTCATAAAACCATCAAACCCAAATGATATTGTAAACACGTACCTTTTTGTCAGGTATAATTCTATCTCTTGCACTTGCTTACATTCAATATCTGCTCAACATACATATATATTTCCAATCGGTTCCCAAATCAATCCAATCTTCGGTCCTTAACTTTCTGATCAGTTCACTCCTATTCACTAATCCAAACTGAGTTCTATTCTCAAAAATCAATTCTCTTATTCTACTTGAGATCAATTCCATCCCAGTTTAATTCCAAATAACAATATTCAATATATATTTAAATTGTTTATACATAAGACGAGTTCACTTTATTAATTCCAATTTCAAGCATTTCACTTGGTTTAATTTCATTCTGGATTATCTCTACTCCAGTTCAAATTTATTTAACTTAAGTTAAATTTTTATTTCAGAATTCAAATTCCCGGGTTTTATTTCAACTTAGTTTGAAATCATATATATATATATATATATATATATATAATCAACTCAATTCAAAAAAATTCAATTTCTAAAACACCTTGTCCTTTTCCAATAAAATTTTCATTCCCAACTTATTATGGTAGCAATCCGTCACTCGGAAACTTGAAAATGAATACCGATGTAATGACCCGCATTGGCAGAGGTATTATAATTAATTTATTTAATTAGATAAATAGTGATATAGTGAATTAAATGGTTGTGTAATTTAATAATGGTGAATATTTAATTAAAATAATAAATTAAGTAATATATTTAATTCTGAAACAATCAGAATTGGCTGAAATGGCGATATGGTGTGAACTGGATCATCTGTGATATTTAATTCAGCTTGGAATTTGATTTGAATAACGAATATATTATATAAACGACAGTTTGAACGTAGAGTTATTATATAATTAAAATTGAGCTCGAAATGGCGCTGCAGTTCGTAAATTGGCGATTTGAACTTCAATTGAATGTAAAGGATTCGTTTTAAACTGGATTTCTATGAAACAAGAAACGTGTGGAGCTGGTGGAGTATATCTTTCTAGTGGAAGAGAAAAATCGGGATTTCGTCGTGTAGATTTTGATTTATGTCCAAATCAAATTTCAGAAAAGTCGCTGTGAAATTTCTTTATAATTTATAAAGGAATTATTTATATTTTAAACAGGGATTTCAATATAAATCGAATATCGGGTTGACCCAGAAGTGAATATCAAGTTAGAAATTCATAGAGGAATATTCTAGAGCTGTATGGTATTCCACTGTGAATATAGACGATAATATTTATTTTTAGATATTTAATTTAATTATATTTAATTATATTTATATATTTAAATGGTTCATCCAGAGCTTTAAAAATAGCCTGTTTTGCAAACGAAGTCGGAATTCGACGAAACTAATTTTTGTTGGATCCACAATGTCAAATAGTTGTTAGATTTCCAGTTTCGTGATTTTTAGAGTCACTGTGTGGTCGTACGGATTTTTAGAGTGAGAAACAGTCAGTATTTCGACAGTTAAAAATGCGCTGTGTGAGCAAACGAAGTCGGAATTCGACGAAACCAGTTTCGTTGGGACCGTAATGTCGAACAGAAGGTGCATGTCAATTTTCGTGATTTTTGGATATCGTATGTGATCATACGAATTTTAGAGGACAGATATAGACAGCGTAGTGATAAAAACAAATAAAATATTCGAATATAAAATTATTTTATTTATCCTATATAATGCCATTAACTCCCTCAAACCTAATTCAATTAATTTTTGGTCAATCTCAGTAGCCTCCACTTTTTCTTCAAAGAAAACCCAAATCGCCACTTTCAGAAAATCGAAACAATTCAAAATAAAATTCTACAAATCGTATAACAAGTATGTATGAGTTCGTGAGGTACTCCTCTTCATTCCTATGTGGGTTTTGCTCGGTGCGAACCATTTGAGGGTGCTGCGTCGTTCTTCAGTGTGTTTTAGGGTTAATCGAATTTGGGGTTGTGATGTATCGATGTTCGATTTGGAAGGGTAGCCGTGATTAGGGGACTGAGAGACATCGTTGGAGTGATTTTCGTGGAGATCCATGACCAAAAGTGTCGATACTGCTAGGTTAAGAAGTTCGAACGCAATCTTAAACGGATATCGAGATGGGCATTTAAGGGATGAGAAGGTAGAGACTGTGATGGAGGATTCAATGGTGTACTTCGTTTGTGGTTTCATGGAAGAGAACGAGACATTTGAGTTCGATGATGGCGAGACTGGTGTTGAAGCGGACAGTGTTTTACAGTCCTGGAGAATGAAGCTTCAAAGAACGGGTCTGGGCTTTTAGAAAGTATATGGGCCACCGAAATAAAGGTTAAGGCCCAAGAGCCAATTAATTTCACTCTTATGTAATTAATGAATGTATATTAACTTCTTAATGTTGTATCTCGATCATATGATATCAGAATTTCGAACCGTCAGATCCGTCGGGATCGTATGGACGGACACTACACGATGACACTGACTGGAAGTCCATCGAAGCTCGTTACAATTTATAGCAAAATAAATTGTCCGTCTGAATCAAGCGATGGTTATTGTTATTAACGATGATCGTCCAATGTGAGTAAATCTCACCAACTCTGAACAGTTTATAATTTCATGTTGTATTTTTAGAACTGTTAAATATTGGCTGATTGACTATGTGTTGACTGTTTGATTGAACTGCTAATCAGTTATTTGAATTTCTATACTGATTCTGTTTAACATAATATATCATATGGAACTGAAAGTGATGTTATCTATATTGTTTAACATCTGTGATGCAGGGAAACAAGTTGGAGGAACCCAACGGGGTTCCTCAACATTTATTTTACTGTTTTTCATATATTGTGATATATGATGTGATATATAATCTATTGTCGATTATATGTGTTTGGACGATACTGATCATCGTGATTTGATATGTTGAATACCATAACATACCGAAATGTGGATAAGGGAATATTTTCAAAGTGATATTTGAAATAAAATATTTATGTATGGAATATTTATAAATAAGAAATATTTATAAATTGGAATATTTATAAATAGGAGATATTTAGAAAAAGGGAAAACGTTATAAAAAGGAAACTGTTATAAGAAGGAAATCATTTTTAAAGTGGAGAACCGTTACTAAAAGTAAATCTTTAAAATGAATAAATGTTGTTAAAAAGGAAATCTTTATAAAGCGAATAATGGAGTTAAATCGAATATGATATTCGAAAGTAGTAAATCGAATTAGTTATTCGAAAGGAGTTAAATCGAATATGGTATTCGAAAGTAGTAAATCGAATTAGTTATTCGAAAGGGGTTAGTCGAGTCGAGTCAGTTGAATAGAGTAATCGAATATTTGTTATTCGAATTAGAGTTAACCAGATGGAGTTAATCAATTGGAGTTAACTAGTTAGAGATAAACCAGTTGGAGTTAATCGATTAGAGTTAAAGCAAAAAGGAGTTAATCGAATATAGTTTATTCGAATAGAAAGCAAAAAGGAGTTAATCAAATATAGTTTATTTGAATAGAAAGCAAAAAGGAGTTAATCGAATATAGTTTATTCGAATAGAAAGTAAAAGGAGTTAATCGAATATGGTTTATTCGAATAGAAAGTAAAAGGAGTTAACCGAATATAGTTTATTCAAATAGAATAAAGGAGTTAATCGAATATATAGTTTATTCGAATAGAATAAAGGAGTTAATCGAATATATAGTTTATTCAAATAGAATAAAGGAGTTAATCGGATATAGTTTATTCGAATAGAGAAAAAGGAGTTAATTGAATATATAGTTTATTCAAATAGAATTAAAAGAGTTATTGAATATAGTTTATTCGATAGGAGTTAAGTGAATAGAGTTAGAGTTAAATCAAAAGAGTTAAGTGAATATAATAAATTGAATAGAGTTATCGAATATACCTTATCGAAGGAAAGAATTATCGAATAGAAAAGATTTGAAAGAGAGTTACGTAAGGAAGTTTGTTAAAGAATTAGAAGGGCAAACTTTGTCTATTTCAAGGTTAGAAACGTTGTTCAGTTAAGGTCTGAGAGGTAGTATTACCCCAACTTGATTGACTTCATTTTTAACTAAGGAATGGTTAAAGTTCGATAGTAAAGGATGGTTAAGTGAATTTAGTAATTAAAGGAAATGGTTTGAGATGGCATCGCGGTGGTTTGTTTAAACATCTGTCTAAGTCCAATGAAGAAGTTTTGGAAATGTTTTCCAAATAAGAAACCAGAAATGTTTTCTAATAAAGAAAACAAGAAATGGAAATGTTTTCTATTGTTAATAACATATATTTTCCAAATTTAGAAAATAAGAAATATTGAATATAGGGAAACAGGAGATAAGTAAATTAATGAAATAAAGAGGTAAATGTTGAATGATGTTTGATCGATATAAATTTCCAATTTGGAAATAATATCGTTGTTTGCACACCTGTTTTTCTTCGATAGTTAAATCACAAACTATTGAAGTTTTGACCATTTTAACGTTGTTAATATGGCGAGACCGGTTGGATTATTATCCAAATAACCACTCTGTATTGGCATAAGCGTTGTGAATCATATATGCCAAAGGAAATTGAAGACGGAGTTATTCAAGCGCTATCCTGTTTACAGAATAGTGCCTTCGGTTCATCCTGTTCCTTGATGACTTGTATGGCCGGATGTCTGACAGAGTATTTCTAGACGATCACATATATTGATTTCTCCAACCGTACCAAGAGTGGAAGCGGAGAAGGAAACTTCTTTTAGCTAACACATAATGTATGGTTGAGGACGTCAATCGGTGATTTGATGGATTTGACGATGTGGCATTCAAAGTGGATCTGGTGTGATGATAAAGCGTAGCTTCTAGCCTCACATCCGGTAAATGATAGAAATCGGGCAGGCAGCATGGCTAAGTCGGTCGCACCGAAGTAGGGTGTATAATCACCTGATCTAGAGTTTCATTTACTTCTAAAAATCTATTGTTGATGTTGTCCTATTCGGGAAACAGTTGCTGATCCCAACCGTTGGTGATATACATTCGATATGCTCAAGCGAAATGAGTGGTCGGTCATGTGTGGCCGGGTTACAAGATGTTCTTGTTGAACCCAGTGTATTCCTTTCTAGAGATACACTAGCGAAAGGTGATTCCATACCTTGTCATAGTTGGAAATCCATTACCCAATACGTGCTTGCGGTTTTGATTGTATACTATATATGTAGAACGTGAGATGAAAGTGTTTCCGCTAGATGATTATTATATTGTGGTTGATAGACATTATTATAATATCAAAAGGTTTGATATAAAGATAATTTGGATTCTCATAAGGGAAAAACCCGTTCCATTATACGGCGTGGTCTTATGAGATATTGTTTACTAGTTTGAACTGTTTTAAACTGTTTTACTCATACCAGTCCCATGACTAACCCGGAGTTTATTTTGTAGTTTCCCTAAACTCTTGGGTGCCTAAATTTGTACGGGCAGTCAAGTAGTCGGGATTTACAGATATACTGGAAGAGCTTGGAGCAGGAGGCTTCAAGATTATTATAGCTATAGGTTATTTCCGCTATGTTGTAAGTGTTGTACTCTGATAATGTTATTGTATTCATATAATGATTTGATTTCTATGATATGTTATCTATTATATGTTGTTTCGTTCCGCTGTGAGGTTCGTGTTACTCTGATGTTGTGTTCTTCTTCTTCTTCTTCTTCTTCTATTCTAAGTTTCTATCTTATCTTTCCTCACCCTCTAATTTCTTTCATTAATGACCGGTATTTTCAGTTTAATTTGGGGTTGGACTTGTGTTTTTGGTCAGCTCAAATTGGACCGGATTTTCGGGTCATTCAAGTTGGTATCAGAGCTTAAGTTAAGTGAATTACCTTGGCTCTGTGGCGTGACTCCGTAGAGATAGGGTTAGTAATACCCTAGATTGAGTTGAGTGTATATATACGAGTGAACGTATTTGTTATTGATATAAAAATTGTTTTATATTGTGGAGATTCATTGGTTGAGTTGTTTATGTGTTCTGGTCGATCAGTTTGATCCACTATATCGGTAGGAGTTACTAAACACTCGAATACGATGGGTCGGCACGGTATGTTTTGAAAAGAGGGGTAAATTAAAATAAGTTTGCCCAAAGTATATCTCGATATAGAGAAGATATATATATCAAAATTATAATATAGTGGATATATTGGTTGTTATTAAAATCTAGTAAGATTATAAATTAAATGGTTATGTAAATAACCAATCAGAATTTATATAAGTGAAATACGTGAAATCAGATGAGTTAAATCTGAAATTTTAACCAGAAATTGAATTAAAACTCTGGAGAATTGGATAAGTGTTTGTAAATAGACTTGGATTAAATAAGGAAAATTTAAGATCCTAGGAGATTTTAAATTGTTTTACAAGCAGTGTGAATTATATTTTGAAATGAATTTCAAAGTGGAAATGTTTAGAAATAGTTTAATAGTATTGAACTCACTTCGATCGCTGGAAAATAGATTCTGATGATGACAGCTGCATCATCAGTATTCATTTTCGAGTTGTAAGCGACGAATTACTACCAGAGATACTGTTTTGAATTTGTTTTGGGAAAGACAAGTTGTGTTGAATTTCAAAATGGGATTTATAATATAGAATTGAATATAGACTTTGAATAAAGAGAATTCAAATAGAATTGAATATAGAAATTCAAAGAGAGATTGAATAGATGAAATTCAATGGAATTGAAATAGAAATTGAATGTAGAAATTCAAAGGGAGTTTGAATATATGAAATTCAATGGAATTGAGATAGAAATTGAATACAGAAATTCAAAGGGAGTTTGAATATATGAAATTCAATGGAATTGAAATAGAGTTTGAATATAGAAATTCAAATGGAATTTGAATATAGAATTCAAATGGAATTTAAACTATAGGATTTGAATATATAGAATTTGAATATAGAATTCAAATGGAATTTAAACTATAGAATTTGAATATAGAAATTCATATGGGATTTATAATATATAGAATTTGAATAGAATTTGATATATAGAATTTGAATAATAGAAGTGATATAAAATTTTAATAGAAATTGAATAGAATTAACTAAGTCGAAGAGGAATTAGTTAATCAAGTTTTGAATTTGAAGTTGAACTTTGAAAGGTGAATTGGATTTGTAAATGGATATTCGAAATCGAATATAGAACTTAAATTTGAAATTTGGATTCAAATTAGTTAATAAGCAAGTTAAAAATATTTGAACATGTCATGTTCAAATATAAAAGTGAAATAGACTAAAGAGTTAATTAACAATTTAGTTAATGAATTAAGTTAAAACGATCATGTATAGCTAAAATAGTTTGAGCAGGTATAAATATACATGAGATAGGTTTGGATAAGGTATGAAGGTATATAAATAGAATGCTCGACGAAAAGGTATGTATTTAATTCTTATATGAGATTTTATGCGCCGTATCGGCTAGCCGCTTGGCCTTTTCTTTTTCTTTTGGATTGGTGAGGGACATGGGAGGCTATGTGAAATATCCCGATGCTCCTGATACAAAGGAGGTTATGGCGAATTTTTCCGGGAATTTAAGGAGTTAGAATATTTTTAAGATAATTTGATAGTTAGAAATCAACGTATCGATATATATATATATATAAGTCGATAAGGAAACGAACTTAGAAATAGAATAGTAAAATCAAAAAGGAAGACTAAGAATAAAATCTAGTAAGAATAGAAAGAGGAAGCGTATACGTGTTTAAAAGTGAATAAGTAGTTGTATGGTATTGATTATTCGAGTAAGTAGTCATATCTGTTTTGACGTTATAAATGTTATTCAGTCAAGGTCTGAGAGGTAGTTATACCCCAACTTGATTGATTTCATTATTAACAAATAAATAGTAAGATTTCAGGCTCGAAGATCAATGTTGAACAAGAGTTAGTTGAATATAGTATTTGGGTTGTCGTAACGATGTTTCACACAACATCTGTTTTAACCCAAATAAGTGTAAGCTTTGAAATATAATAAAGAATATTTCCTAAGTATAGAAATAAACGAGATCGGAAAAGAGATAAGTAATTGGAATATTTTCCAATTATAAATAACATATATTTTCTAAAGTTTAGAAAATAAAGGAAGGCGATATTCGGAAATGTTTTCCAAATAACATAAAAGGCCAATATGGTTATTGGAAATATTTGGTTAACAAATATTGATAAAGAAATATAGAAGTGATTTAACTAATGGAATATTAATTAAGGGCTCAGTGATATGTTCAAAAGGAAATTTGATTTTTGAAAAGAGTAAACTGTTGAAAACTCCCAGTGAAAGACTGTTTGAATTAAAAACAAATTTAACAGTAATTTGTGAAAGCAAAATTGAATTAAAGTAAAGCCAGTAAAGTGGTAACTGAGATTGAATTAGAATGATATCAAGACAAATTGGATTGTGAGATTCAAATTTGAAGTGTAATGTGATAATGAAGTTAAGAGTTGGGAATCGAGGAGAAACTCGAGTTGATATGATATTTGGCTCAGATATAAGCGAATGGTTGTGTTGTGGATAAAAGCAGATTGGAATTTGATTGGGATAACCCTTGTATCTGCTGAATTGATAACAGGTGGAAAGGATATAATGATATGCCGACAAAAGGTACAAGTTTATATTTCTATTGGATATAAGATTTATGAGCCGAATTGGCAAGCCGCTTGGCCGTTTGATTTTCTTTTGGGTTGGAGATGGCCCAAAGAGGCGAGTTAGAGTTTGACTGATTGACCAGTACAAAGGCGGTGCTGTTGAAATTTTTCGAAAAGTTAAGGCGTTAGAAAATTTTCAGGATTTTTGAAAATTTTCGTCGATAAGAAGAAATAAATAATTTAATTGAATTTAAATTGATCCAGTTGAAAACTGGAGTTAAGAAGTGAACAAATATGTTCTAACCAGTCGATAGGGTCGTTCTCTACCTTTTAGCAATTTTGAGGACGAAATTTTTTTTAGTGGGAAAGATTGTAATGACCCGCATTGGCAGAGGTATTATAATTAATTTATTTAATTAGATAAATAGTGATATAGTGAATTAAATGGTCGTGGAATTTAATAATGGTGAATATTTAATTAAAATAATAAATTAAATAATATATTTAATTCTAAAATAATCAGAAATGGCGATATGGTGTGAACTGGATCATCTGTGATATTTAATTCAGCTTGGAATTTGATTTGAATAACGAATATATTATATAAACTGCAACGACCCGGAAAATCTGAACCAATTTAAAATTTTCAAATTGGCTATTTTAGTGGATTTTAAATATTTAAAATAAATATTTTAAACAATAGAGATGAAAAGTAAGTTTGAATCGAAGCTGAAAATAAATATAATTACTTTGAATTATAAACAAGGCCTGAAATGGCGCGGTAGTTTCAAAATTTGAATTCAAACTTTGACTGACTGTACCGGGTGCAAAACAAAACGGATTTGAGTGAAATCAAAAATATTTAAATCTGTTAGTGAATACCTTTCTAACGAATCTGAAAGATGGAAGTTTCATAGCGGAAAGCAAAAGTTATGGCCAAATGAATTTTCAGAAAGGTCGCTAGGGAATTTATATAGCCCGTGAAAATGGCCATTTTGCAAACGACCTCGGAATTCAACGAAACCACTTTTGTTGGATCCGGGATGTGAAGTCATTGCTAGATTTCAAATTTCATAATTTTTGAAGCTAGTATGTGAGCGTGGCAAAGGAAAATGTGTTTTGGTCAATTACAGTTAAATTGGATCGACCAGAAATGGGCCATTTCGCAAACGGTCTCAGAATTCGACGAAACTAGCTTTGTTGGGACCGTATCGTCAAAACATAGCTTGATTTATTTTTCTGGAATTTTTCGAATCAGTTTTGGCCCGGCAAATTAAAATGTACGTTCAAATTAGAAATTGAATGTTTTATACTTTAATTTGAAGAATAACTGATTGTAACAATCGAATTGGCCTACGAAAGATATCCCATTGTGTTCGGAATGGGGGTAAAACGCTAGGGACGACAGTCGTTGGGTTTGGATTGGAGTTTGGGTGAGAAAGGGGGGTATTTTCGAAATTTTAAAATATATAAATTAAAGAAAAATCCTCATTGGTCAGAAAATTCTTCTTCTCTCTCCCCGTAGCCGATAACCGAGCGGAACCCCCTTTTTCCTTCTCTCCTCGATTTCTTCTAATCCGCTCAATAAAAACCCATCCCCCATTGGAGAATTTTGTAATGCTCCTCACCACCTTCAAATCCATATATAGTTTGGATTTTTTCATTGTGTATTTTGGGAGAACAGATGCCGGAAAGTTATCGACTTCCAGCCGCCGCCGTGACTGGTGGGGACCACCGAACTGGGCGAGACGACCTGCTGCGGGGAGCTGGTGCCAAGCCCTTTCAAGTGGCGATGGCCGATCATCATATAGCTACACGGATTTGCGTGAAAATCCAAACCTAGTTTTGAAGGATTTTGAAAGGTATACGACTTTGTTTATTTTCAAATGTTTTAACACCTTTAAACCGTTGCAAACTTTGAAAAATCATATCTTTTTCGTAAGTGATCGAAATCCAGTGAAACAAGAGACAGTGGACTCGTGTGGACGTCTTCTACATTCTAGAAGAGACCGCATATTTTTCTGAGCCTTCTGCTATTTTTGGTGGAGTGGAACCCAATGTGAGATTTCTAATTTATAAACGATATGGAAAACGACGATGTATAAATTATATAATCGATGTATGAGTTATATAAGCGTTGTACACCTCTTGTATAAGCGTTGTATAAGTTGTACGTTCGATGTATAAGTTGTATATGCGTTGTAAAAATTATATATGTGTTGAAATAGAAGTGAAATGCTATATATATATATATATATATATATATATATATATATATATACACGCCCCTCGCCCACAAACCATGGACGATATTTATTGGTTGTGACTGGTGTGAAAATTGACTGATAGCGAATGGTTGATTGAAATTGTTTGTGGTTGAAATTGATTGATTGTGGTTGAAAAATACCCGTTTGTGGTTGAGAAATATTTGGTTGAAACCACATAGGATTAGTTTGTGGAAATGAAAAAAATATACATGCCTCCTGCGTGCGAACTAGATGCATGATTCCCCATTGTCAAAAGCTGCGAGGCTTTAAGGTAGAGCAAGGAGCCGTACTAGGGACGGTCCCGGTTTTAACTACCCTGCCGTTATGCTGCCGAAATTTTGAATAATATTCATGTGTTAGAATTATTTTCCTGTATTGAAACTATATTCGTCTATTGAATAGAAAACCTTCATGTGTTGAATCGATATTCATTCGTTGAATATCATTTGTTGAATGGTATTCGTGTTTTAAATATAAAAATCACCTTTATATATATATATATATATACAAACTATAGAAAACCTTCATGTGTTGAATCGATATTCATTCGTTGAATAGAAATTCATGTGTTGAATGTTATTATTGTTTTAAATATAAAAATCACCTTTTTATCTATATATACAAACTATAGAAAACCTTCATGTGTTGAATCGATATTCATTCATTGAATAGAAATTCATGTGTTGAATGGTATTCGTGTTTTAAATATAAAAATCACCTTTTTATCTATATATACAAACTATAGAAAACCTTCATGTGTTGAATCGATATTCATTCGTTGAGTAGAAATTCATGTGTTGAATGGTATTCGTGTTTTAAATATAAAAATCACCTTTTTATCTATATATACAAACTATAGAAAACCTTCATGTGTTGAATCGATATTCATTCGTTGAATAGAAATTCATGTGTTGAATGGTATTCGTGTTTTAAATATAAAAATCACCTTTTTATCTATATATACAAACTATAGAAAACCTTCATATGTTGAATCGAAATTCATTCGTTGAATTGAAATTCATGTGTTGAATGGTGTTCGTGTTTTGAATAAATTGTTTTATAATAAAAATCCTATTTTTATCATCAATATGAACTATATAAAATAATCTTGTTTTGAAATAAATTGTTTTATAATAAAAATCCTATTTTTATTACCTATATTAATTATATAAAGTAGTCGGGTTTTGAAATAATTCGTTTTACAATAAAAATCACATTTGTACTATATACATGAATTGTTAAAAATAGTGAAGTGTCGAAATGAATGTATGTTAGATAAAAATATCATTTTTATCAAATGTATTAAAAGAATATAGCTTTGGAATCGAAGAATTGATATATATATAAATAGAATTGAAATATATCGAATAACGAAGCTGTAGTTCGTATTTTGAAACCGTGTTTTCAAACGATTGTACCGGGAGATCCAACCATCAGATTTTCTCGAAACAGCAACGTTGGGTTCGATTTGGAAATATCTTTCCAACGGCACCAACTTTGTAAAAATCCAACGGTTGGATTGTCTGGAATGTTTAATTCAAATCTGAAGAAAAACAACACCAGAATCGATTATATTTATATATATAAATATAATTATATTAAATCGAATAACGACGCTGCAGTTCGTATTTTGAAATCGAAACTTCAAACGATTGTACCGGGAGATCCGACCGTCGGATTTTCCCAAAATAGGAACCGTTGGATTCATTTTGAAAAGATCTTTCTAATGATATAAATTTTGTGACGATCCAACGGTTAGATTTTCAGATATGTGTAAATCAAATCTGAAGAAAAACAACGTCACGACCGCATTATGGCTAGAAGCGTCGTTTTGAATAAATTGGCTATTTTAAAATAAATAAAAATAGCGATAAATCGTTATAAAATATTATAAACGATATGGATATGAAATTTAGAAATTAACTGGAGGTTGGCTGAGTCGAATGGTTTCCTGGATTTTGATCTGATGTTGGTTTCGGCCTTCGGGGTTAATATTTGGGAAATCGTTCTCTTACTGATTTACAGTTAGCGACTAATGAATTGAAATGATGCGTATGCGTGTTTGTGCAGCACTTGTTTATTATATACGCGAGTTGCTCAGAAAGACCGGGTTTATCCCATTTTGAATAACCGAATCGACGATAAGAAATCGAAGATGAAGACGGTGGTCGAAGACCGGAGACCATCACCTCGTTTGGATGGTAACTGATGTCCTGATTGGGAGGCATCCCGAAATATGGATAGTGAGTGGTGATCGTCCAGACGTACGTGGAGGTCGATGGGTTTGCGAGGTATATAGTGCCTCCGGTTTCGTTCAGACCCAGAACGGACTTGCAAATGGATTGTGTGTCTGACATTGGAATTCATTCTGTGTGATTGATAGCCATCAGTTACATGGCGTGAATTGTCTGCGTGGAACGCTAAGATGCAGTGATCAGGGCTTCTGTTGAAAAGAAAAATCCTGTGGTGATGATCAAAGCCCCGCCTGTGTGGCGCAGCTTTGTGTATAACGTGAATTCGCGAACCTCACACCCCGGTATGAACCAGAAACGGGAGAGGACCTCAGGGAGGACATGCGTTTCTTTCTAGCTAGAAGTGGCATCAGTGGTTTTACACGCCCTGACGAGTTTGACTTTGTAATAACCCGAAAATCTGGGCCAGTTTAAAATTTTTATATTGGCAATTTTAGCGAATTTTGAATATTTAAAATAAATTATTTTAAATAATATCGACGAGAAAATTTATTTTGAATATAATTCGAACGTATATATTATATACGTCGTCGTTAGAATATAAATATTTATAGATAATTATAAATAGAATTGAAAATGGCGCGGTAGTTCGATAATTCGATTTCAAACTTCAATTGAATGTACCGGGTGCAAAACAATCCGGATTTTAGTGAAACCAAAAACATTAGGATCTAATTGATAATATCTTTCCAACGTATCCGAAAAATCAAAATTTCATAGCGGGAATCAAAAGATATGTCCAGTTGAAAATTCTGAATAGTCGCTATAGAATTCAGGCCCTTAAAAATTGAAATTTTGCAAATGACCTCGGTTTTCGACGAAACCAGTTTTGTTGGGTCAGTGATGTCAAGTTATTGCTAGATTTCAAGTTTCATAATTTTTCGAATCAATATGTGAGCGTGGCAAAGGAAAACGCGTTTGACCAGTTTCAGTTGATTTTAATCGACTAGAAATTGGCCATTTTTCCAACGGTCTCAGAATTCGATGAAACTAGTTTTGTTAGGACCGTATCGTCAATACGAAGCTAGAAAATATTTTTATGGGATTTATAGAGTTCGTATGTGACCCCGATAATTAATGGAATGATTTTTGGGTTTATCGTGAACAGTGTTTTAAATAACACTCGTTCTTTAACCCGATAATTAATGGAATGTAATTTTGGGTTTATCGTGAACCGTGTTTTAAATGACACTGATTCTTTAACCCAGTTAACGATTAAAACTAAGTGGAGTTTTAATGAATCTTTCATTAGATTGAAATAATCGAAATGGAGTATCACCAGTTTTGCTCCAGGCGTTAGTTAAATCTTTAATTAGATTTGAACGTGAAATGGTAATTGAATTTACCGATAACACCGTGGTGTTAGATATGAAGTATTACCAGTTTTACTTCGTGGGATGATTAGGTTGGGATTGGGAAATTAAAACAAATGATTACTTCGGTAAGGTTCGCTAATCCCGACTAGTTTGAATTGATATTCAAAAATAGATTAAAGAATAAATTCAAGAAATTTATCTTGGGTAAAATTAATGGGAACCTTTCCCTATGAATGTGAAATTCAGAAATTAACTGTCGGTTAGCTAAGCGGAATGGTTTCCTGGATATTGATCTGATGTTGGTTTCGGCCTTCGGGGTTAATATTTGGGGAATTATTCTCTTGATTAATTTACGGTTAGTGACTGATGAATTGGAATGAGGCGTATGTTGTGTTTGTGTAACACTTATTTAAAATATACGCGAGTTATTCGGAAAGACCGGGTTTATCCCATTCTGAATAATTGATACGACGATAAGTCGAAGATGAAGACGATGGTCGAAGACCGGAGGTCTTCACGTCGTTTGAGTGATTACTGATGATCTTGATTGGGCTGTACACCCAAGAAGATGGAAACAGTTGGTGATCGTCCAGACGTACTTGGAGATCGATGGATATGCGGGGTACTAGGTGCCTCCGGTTTCGTTCAGCCCCAGAACGGACTTGTAAATGGACTGTGTGTCTGACATTGGATTTTAGTCCGTGTGATTGATCTCTATTAAATATATATCTGCTTGGCGGCGGAGAATTTATTCTCTTGTTTAACGCCCTTCTCTGAGACGTACGAGCTCAGGGGTTATATATTGATGGATATCAAACGCATGGAGTGAATTGGCTGTGTGGCATGCCTAAGTGGCAATTGATCGAGGCTTCTGTTGAAAAGCAAAGTCTTGTGGTGATGATCAAAGCAAGGCCTTTGTGGCGTAGCTTTTTGTAACGTTTACTTCGCGTGTTTCACACCCGGTATGAACCAAAAACGGGAGAGGACGTCAGGGAGGGCATGCGTTTCTTTCTAGCTAGAAGTGGCGTCAGTGGTTTTACACGCCCTGACGAGTTTGACTTATGTGGTTGTTGCTGTTGCGAGGCGCCTCGGATTGATCGGTCGTTCTCGAACCGATGGAGTCATTTAGTTGGCTCACCTACGCCCCATAGGGCGGAGAAACGCATGTTCAGGGTTTAAGTTTAATCCACATCGGTGGACTGGCCCTGAGGATCCAAGGGCCCACTTGAGTCTGGGTCCTGTGGCTCGGGCTAGAGAGTCACGAATCGGTTGAGGACTATCTTTTGCCTCGGTTCATAGATGGAAATCCAATTTCCAAATACGTGACATTTGCGGTTTTATTTGTAAACCTATATATGGTGACATGATATATGGTACCCATGCCGCCTATGATTGATACTTATGATTTGAAGTTGTTTTATACACTATGCACTTATAGTCGTATCAAATGATTTGTTTTAAACGTATCATGCATTCTTTGGCTGTTATAAGGGAAAACCCTATCCCCCGGCTTGCGTTGCATTGTGTGATAGGACCTGGGTCTTATAACAGCTTCATTTTTCTTTATTTAGCATTGCGCTATTTGTTTTATGCACTGGTATTCTTGGGAGGAAACCCTTTCCGTATTATACGGCGTGGTCCCTTGATTTACCGAAACTTAAAAATAAAGATTAACTGTTTTAGTTCTCACACCAGTCCCATGACTGACCTGGAGTTTATTGTTTTAACCTAAACTCTGGGTGCCCTTATTTTGACACAGGCAGCTAGTAGTTTTGGTTTTGCAGATTTATACTCACAGGATCCTGGTTTACAGCTGGAACGATATCCGGAAAGCTTTGTATCCGTATATCTACTTCTAGTTGTGTATTGTATTATTTTCCGCTGCGATGTATTTAAATGTAATTTAAATCTCTGATATTTCTGTGTAATATTTATTCATACTCTGTATATTCTTGTAATCTGATGTATTGTTGTAATATGCAATGAAATGTTCTTCTGTATGCGTTCTATTTTGTCCTGTTCTCAAACGATAGGGCGTTTCGAACGGCCTGGATCGGTTTAGCGACTGGTTCCGACCGAGCGAAATTCCTTCTCGTCACAGACTTATGTGGTTGTTACTGTTGCGAGGCGCCTCAGATATATCGGTCTATCCGAGACGATGGAGTCATTTGTTGGCTCATTTACACCCCAAAGTGCGAGGAAACGTATTGTTCAGGCACTATAATCCACTCCCTGTGGACCGACCCTGTCGCTCCAAGGGGCAGTTGCGGCTGTTCCGGAGGCTTGGGCTAGAGAGTCTCGAAGTCGGTAAGGACTATCTTTTGCCTTGGTTCATGACGGAAATCCAATTTCCAAATACGTGAATGTGCGGTTTTGATTGTATACCTATATTCGGCGACATAGTGGCATGGGACGCTCATGTCGTCTATGATTGATAGTTATGATTTGAAATTGTTTTTGAAACATATAAACACTATTAGTAATATCAAATGCTTTTGTTTTATTCGTATCAAGCATATTTTGGCCATTATAAGGTAAAACTCTATCCTCCGGTTTGCATTGCATTGTGTGATGGGAACTGAGTCTTATAATGGCTTCATTTTTATAAAAAGCATTGCGATGTTTAAAAGAAAGATTTGTTTTTAAAGCACTGGCAATCCGATGGAGTAAAACCGTTCCACGAAAGTGGCGTGGTCCTGTGATTAGCCATATTTTAAACGTGTTGAGTAGATTTCTCATGCCAGTCCCATGACTGACTCGCAGTTTGTTTCACTTTCAAACTCGGGTGCCCCTTTTTCTACACGGGCAGCCTTGATTCAGGTTTAGCTGGCTCTTTCTGGATAGCTGGAGCTGAAGACGGATTCTATTATTTATCTCTTTTTATGTTGTTCAGCTCCTATTGTACATTATGTTTGTTTTCCGCTGTAGACATTTATGTATAGCTGAACTGTATTTGTACTAAGTATGATCCTGTATACTGTGTAACTCTGATGATTATGTTTATCCAGTATATTCTATTGTGCATTATCTGGTGTATTTATCTAATTCTGTTCTGCTATTATCTGTTTATGTGTTATATTCCAAGGATTACCCTTG
Organism: Allium sativum; assembly: GCA_030737875.1. Taxonomy (NCBI): domain Eukaryota; kingdom Viridiplantae; phylum Streptophyta; class Magnoliopsida; order Asparagales; family Amaryllidaceae; genus Allium; species Allium sativum. Next base: position 564,725,094 of record CM060920.1, on the reverse strand, counting down.
CCACCGTCAGTACGGGGTTTGGGGTCATCTCATTTGGTATCAGAGCTTTGGTTAAGCTTAGTTCTGGAATATAACATATTAACGAACTCGTCAGAAATAGAACCAGTAGTGTTCTAGGATGGGTAACTCATTACAGATAGGATCAGTAATATCCTGGTATGAGTAAAGCAGAATGAAATACACCCCAATAGACACATTTATATTTGTAGTATATGTTTATATGTTTTAAAATATCTTTTCTGTGACCTGACACTTGATCTGCTATTTGCAGAAGCACTAGAAAATGAGTGTCAGAAACAGAAGGAATGCAGAACCGGATATTAAGGCCGTATTAATCAAGTATCGAAATATGGGTGGTATACCGTTCTCGGGCGAAGAATCTATTATGAAAACACAGGCATGGATTTGTTCTGCTGAGAAAATCTTTGAGGGTTTAAAGCTGAGGGATGACCAGAAAAGATTACTAGCATCCTGGGCACTCAAAGACGAAGCTTTGTTCTGGTGGGATTCAGTTATTAAGGATAATCCAGAAGGTGATATCACTTGGGATAGATTCAAAGTGATTTTCCTGGAAAGATTTACTCCTCCCAAATTGACTGAGCGATTATGTGATGAATTTTCTTATCTGATACAAGGAGATATGACCATTCCAGAATATCATAAGAAATTCAATGAACTTTCTCACTTTGCTCCCCATCTAATTCAAAATACGAAGAGAAAGAATCTGAGATTTATTAACGGGCTTCAAAGGAAATACCAGAATAAAGTAATGGGGCATGTGAAGCTTCCTTTTTCAGAAATGATTTATATGGCTTATCAGTATGAAGATCTCCATAAGAAAGGCATGTTGCGCGACGAAGAGGAAGTCAGTTCTAGTAATAAAGTTGAGTCTGAAACTGATCGTCCTGAGGCTAGTACGATGTCTAAGGTGAGCAAGAAGCCCAAGGACAATCGGAAAAGGGCCAGATCTGAGAAAGAGCCAGTAACAACTGCTATATGCAATAACTGCCATAAGCAAGGGCATTTGCTAGGAAAATGCAAATCTTTAAAGATCATCGGCAAAGAAACCAAAGAGCTGAGAAACAAGAAAGTCCACTTAGTCAAGGTGCAATGGAGTAGAGATCCGCGAGATTGTACTTGGGAAACTGAGTAGAGCATTCAGAAAGCCTATCCTGGATGCCAAGTGGATATCTCTGATTGACTCCGGTGCAAGGTACATTTACCATACTTTGCATTACCAATTAGTTCTCTACTCTGTTGTTATTTTTCTTTCCATGGATGTGCACTTTAAATTCTATAGTCTGAATGATTTTAAAAGATTATAGAAATTGATTAGTATATTTTTGAAAAGTTAAAAACAAATTGATTGTTGTTTGTGTTGTGTGATAGTGGATTTGATTAATTAAAATTATTGAAACAATAGTTAATTTAATCAATAAGAGAATGAATGGTAGGATTTATTCATTTAAATCACACATTGAACTGATAAGAAAATAGATAGAAATATATACATATGCATTATATGTGTTTGAACATGTAAATGGATAGCTGTTGAGTAAAGAATTTATTTGCGTGCCCGACAAATAAGTAAACCTTAATGAGTTAGATGCGAAATATTATTATATCAACTCCTGTGAATGCCATTGGATGTGAAGTGCTGGTTGTTCTGTGTGAAATAATAAACATCGTCATAGGATAGTAACAATTAATTTTGAACTACACTACATGGCATACTTCTGAAGATAGGCATACTTCATCATATACCACATAAGCATTTGGAGCTTGTGTGACGAGGTGGAAGATTTACCATACGAGCGAGAGGCTTGTATGGCGATGATTATATTTTATAGGTTGAACTGATGACTGATATGGACTATTTAAAATGTAACGATAAATTGCCAGATTAATAAAAAACCCACACGGGTCTGGAGTTGACAATAATCACGTCTCTCTAGTCATTAGATACGGCACATGGACTATTTATTTCTCACACGGGACGAGTTGACGAGGATTTATCCTCTGGAGCAATTAAAATACACACTCCCTCAGGCTTTGACAGGGTGACGAGAATTTATTCTCTGGAGTTATTATCTATACACGCTCCCCTGTAAACACCAAAATATATCACTATAAATATGTGCATGCTTTATAGGATTTATTGGGTACCTAATACGGCCCAATAAATTTCCAAACCCCTCCCCGTACAAAGGAGGTTATGGCGAAATTTTTCGAAAATTCCGGGTGTTAGCCAAATTTTTGAAGAATTCGAAAATTCTCAGAAACTGAAAAGTTGGAGAATGGAAGCCAGATTTAATGTAGAATTGATTAATCAAACTACTTTAGACTTTGTTCCTTTTCGGGGACGAAAAGTTTTAAGTGGGGGAGATTGTAACGACCCGGAAAATCTGAACCAATTTAAAATTTTTAAATTGACTATTTTAGTGGATTTTAAATATTTAAAATAAATATTTTAAACAATAGAGATGAAAAGTAAGTTTGAATCAAAGTTGAAAATAAATATAATTTATTTGAATTATAAACAAGGCCTGAAATGGCGCGGTAGTTTCAAATTTTGAATTCAAACTTTGACTGACTGTACTGGGTGCAAAACAAAACGGATTTGAGTGAAATCAAAAATATTTAAATCTGTTAGTGAATAGCTTTCTAACGAATCTGAAAGATCGAAGTTTCATAGCCGAAAGCAAAAGTTATGGCCAAATGAATTTTCAGAAAGGTCGCTATGGAATTTATATAGCCCGTGAAATTGGCCATTTTGCAAACGACCTCGGAATTCGACAAAACCACTTTTGTTGGATCCGGGATGTAAAGTCATTGCTAGATTTCAAATTTCATAATTTTTGAAGCTAGTATGTGAGCGTGGCAAAGGAAAATGTGTTTTGGTCAATTACAGTTAAATTGGATCGACCAGAAATGGGCCATTTTGCAAACGTTCTCAGAATTCGACGAAACTAGTTTTGTTGGGACCGTATCGTCAAAACATAGCTAGATTTATTTTTCTGGAATTTTTCGAATCAGTTTGTGGCCCGGCAAATTAAAATGTACGTTCAAATCAGAAATTGAATGTTTTATACTTTAATTTGAAGAATAACTGATTGTAACAATCGAATTGGCCTACGAAACATATCCCATTGTGTTCGGAATAGGGGTAAAACGCTAGGGACGACAGTCGTTGGGTTTGGATTGGAGTTCGTGTGTGAAAGGGGGGTATTTTCGAAATTTTAAAATATATAAATTAAAGAAAAATCCTCATTGGTCAGAAAATTCTTCTTCTCTCTCGCCGTAGCCGATAACTGAGCGGACCCCCTTCTTTCCTTCTCTCCTCGATTTCTTCTAATCCACTCAATAAAAACCCATCCCCCTTTGGAGAATTTTGTAGTGCTCCTCACCACCTTCAAATCCATATATAGTTTGGATTTTTTCATTGTGTATTTTGGGAGAACAGACGCCGGGAAGTTATCGACTTCCAGCCGCCGCCGTGACTGGTTGGGACCACCGAACTGGGCGAGACGACCTGGCGCGGGGAGCTAGTTCCAAGCCCTTTCGAGTGGTGATGGCCGATCGTCATATAGCTACACGGATTTGCGTGAAAATCCAAACGTAGTTTTGAAGGATTTTGAAAGGTATACGGCTTTGTTTATTTTCAACTGTTTTAACACCTTTAAACCGTTGCAAACTTTGAAAAATCATATCTTTTTCGTATGTGATCGAGATCGAGTGAAACAAGAGATAGTGGACTCGTGTGGACGTCTTCTACATTCTAGAAGAGACCGCATATTTTTCTGAGCCTTCTGCTATTTTTGGTGGAGTGGAACCCAATGTGAGATTTCTAATTTATAAACGATATGGAAAACGACGATGTATAAATTATATAATCGATGTATGAGTTATATAAGCATTGTAAACCTCTTGTATAAGTGTTGTATAAGTTGTACGTTCGATGTGTAAGTTGTATATGCATTGTAAAAATTATATATATGTTGAAATAGAAGTGAAATGCTATATATAAATATATATATACGCCCCTCGTCCACAAACCATGGACGATATTTATTGCTTGTGATTGGTGTGAAAATTGATTGATAGCGAATGGTTGATTGAAATTGTTTGTGGTTGAAATTGATTGATTGTGGTTGAAAAATACCCGTTTGTGGTTGAGAAATATTTGGTTGAAACCACATAGGATTAGTTTGTGGAAATGAAAAAAATATACATGCCGCCTGCGTGCAAACTAGATGCATGATTCCCCATTGTCAAAAGCTGCGAGGCTTTAAGGTAGAGCGAGGAGCCGTACTAGGGACGGTCCCGGTTTTAACTACCCTGCCGTTATGCTACCGAAATTTTGAATAATATTCATGTGTTAGAATTATTTTCCTGTATTGAAACTATATTCGTCTGTTGAATAGAAAACCTTCATGTGTTGAATCGATATTCATTCGTTGAATAGAAATTCATGTGTTGAATGGTATTCGTGTTTTAAATATAAAAATTACCTTTTCATCTATATATACAAACTATAGAAAACCTTCATGTGTTGAATCGATATTCATTCGTTGAATAGAAATTCATGTGTTGAATGGTGTTCGTGTTTTGAATAAATTGTTTTATAATAAAAATCCTATTTTTACCATCAATATGAACTATATAAAATAATCTTGTTTTGAAATAAATTGTTTTATAATAAAAATCCTTTTTTATCACCTATATTAATTATATAAAGTAGTCGGGTTTTGAAATAATTTGTTTTACAATAAAAATCACATTTTTACTATATATATGAATTGTTAAAAATAGTGAAGTGTCGAAATGAATGTATGTTGGATAAAAATATCATTTTTATCAAATGTATGAAAAGAATATAGCTTTGGAATCAAAGAATGGATATATATATATATAAATAGAATTGAAATATATCGAATAACGAAGCTGCAGTTCGTATTTTGAAACCGTGATTTCAAACGATTGTACCGGGAGATCCAACCATCGGATTTTCCCGAAACCGCAACCGTTGGGTTCGCTTTGGAAATATCTTTCTAACGGCACCAACTTTGTAAAAATCCAATGGTTGGATTGTCTGGAATGTTTAATTCAAATCTGAAGAAAAACAGCGCCAGAATCAATTATATTTATATATATGTATAAATATAATTATATTAAATCGAATAACGACGCTGCAGTTCGTATTTTGAAATCGAAACTTCAAACGATTGTACCGGGAGATCCGACCGTCGGATTTTCCCAAAACTGGTACCGTTGGATTCGTTTTGAAAAGATCTTTCTAATGATATAAATTTTGTGAAGATCCAACGGTTATATTTTCAGATATGTGTAAATCAAATCTGAAGAAAAACAACGCCACAGCTGCGTTATGGCCCGAAGCGTCGTTTTGAATAAATTGGCTATTTTAAAATAAATAAAAATAGCAATAAATTGTTATAAAATATTATAAACGATATGGATATGAAATTTAGAAACTAACTGGAGGTTGGCTGAGTCGAATGGTTTCCTGGATTTTGATCTGATGTTGGTTTCGGCCTTCGGGGTTAATATTTGGGAAATCGTTCTCTTACCGATTTACGGTTAGCAACTAATGAATTGAAATGATGCGTATGTGTGTTTGTGTAGCACTTGTTTATTATATACGCGAGTTGCTCAGAAAGACCGGGTTTATCCCATTCTAAATAACCGAATCGACGATAAGAAATCGAAGATGAAGACGGTGGTCGAAGACCGGAGATCTTCACCTCGTTTTGATGGTAACTGATGTCCTGATTGGGAGGCATCCCGAAATATGGATAGTGAGTGGTGATCGTCCAGACGTACATGGAGGTCGATGGCTTTGCGAGGTATATAATGCCTCCGGTTTCGTTCAGACCCAGAACGTACTTGCTAATGGACTGTGTGTCTGACATTGGAATTCATTCTCTGTGATTGATAGCCATCAGTTACATAGCGTGAATTGTCTGTTTGGCACGCTAAGATGCAGCGATCAGGGCTTCTGTTGAAAGGCAAAGTCCTGTGGTGATGATCAAAGCCTCGCCTGTGTGGCGTAGTTTTGTGTACAACGTGAATTGGCGAACCTTACACCCCGGTATGAACCAGAAACGGGAGAGGACCTCAGGGAGGACATGCGTTTCTTTCTAGCTAGAAGTGGCATCAGTGGTTTTACACGCCCTGACGAGTTTGACTTATGTGGTTTTTACTGTTGTGAGGCGCCTCGGATATATCGGTCGATCTGGGACCGATGGAGTCATTTGTTGGCTCATTTACACCCCAAAGGGCGGGGAAACGTATTGTTTAGGCACTATAATCCACTCCATGTGGACTGGACCTGTCGCTCCAAGGGGCAGTTGCGGCTGTTCCGGAGGCTCGGGCTAGAGAGTCTCGAAGTCGGTAAGGACTATCTTTTGCCTTGGTTCATGACGGAAATCCAATTTCCAAATACGTGACTGTGCGGTTTTGATTGTATACCTATATTTGGCGACATAGTGGCATGGGACGCTCATGTCGTCTATGATTGGTAGTTATGATTTGAAATTGTTTTTGAAACATATAAACACTAGTAGTAATATCAAATGCTTTTGTTTTATTCGTATCAAGCATATTTTGGCCATTATGAGGTAAAACTCTATCCTTCGATTTGCGTTGCATTGTGTGATGGGAACTGAGTCTTATAATGGCTTCATTTTTGTAAAAAGCATTGCGATGTTTAAAAGAAAGATTTGTTTTTAAAGCACTGGCAATCCGATGGAGTAAACCCGTTCCACGAAAGTGGCGTGGTCCTGTGATTAGCCATATTTTAAATGTGTTGAGTAGATTTCTCATGCTAGTCCCATGACTGACTCGTAGTTTGTTTCACTTTCAAACTCGGGTGCCCCTTTTTCTACACGGGCAACCTTGTGTTCAGGTTTAGCTGGCTCTTTCTGGATAGCTGGAGCTGAAGATGGATTCTATTATTTATCTCTTTTTATGTTGTTCAGCTCCTATTGTACATTATGTTTGTTTTCCGCTGTAGACATTTATGTATAGCTGAACTGTATTTGTACTAAGTATGATCCTGTATACTGTGTAACTCTGATGATTACGTTTATCCAGTATATTCTATTGTGCATTATCTGGTGTATTTATCTAATTATGTTCTGCTATTATCTGTTTATGTGTTATATTCCAAGGATTACCCTTGCCACCGTCAGTACAGGGTTTGGGGTCGTCTCATAAACGACAGTTTGAATGCAGAGTTATAATATAATTAAAATCGAGCTCGAAATGGCGCTGCAGTTCGTAAATTGGCGATTCGAACGTCAACTGAATGTACAGGATTCGTTTTAAGCCGGATTTCTGTGAAACAAGAAACGTGTGGAGCTGGTGGAGTATATCTTTCTAGTGGAAGAGAAAAATCAGGATTTCATCGTGTAGATTTTGATTTATGTCCAAATCAAATTCCAGAAAAGTCGCTGTGAAATTCCTTTATAATTTATAAAGGAATTATTTATATTTTAAAAAGGGATTTCAATATAAATCGAATATCGGGTTGACCCAGAAGTGAATATCAAGTTAGAAATTCATAGAGGAATATTCTAGAGCTGTATTGTATTCCACTGTGAATATAGACGATAATATTTCTTTTTAGATATTTAATTTAATTATATTTAAATATATTTATATATTTAAATGGGTCATCCAGTGCTTTAAAAATAGCCGGTTTTGCAAACGAAGTCGGAATTCGACGAAACTAATTTTTGTTAGATCCGCAAAGTCAAATAGTTGTTAGATTTCCAGTTTCGTGATTTTTAGAGTCAATGTGTGGTCGTACGGATTTTTAGTGTGAGAAACAGTCAGTATTTCGACAGTTAAAAATATGCTGTGTGAGCAAACGAAGTCGGAATTCGACGAAACCAGTTTCGTTTGGATCGTAATGTCGAACAGAAGGTGCATGTCAATTTTTGTGATTTTTGGGTATCGTATGTGATCACAGGAATTTTATAGGATAGATACAGACAGCGTAGTGATAAAAACAAATAAAATATTCGAATATAAAATTATTTTATTTATCCTATATATTGCCATCAACTCCCTCTAACCTAATTTCAATTCATTTTTGGTCAATCTCAGTAGCCGCCACTTATTCTTCAAAGAAAACCCAAATCGCCACTTTCATAAAATAAAAACAATTCAAAATAAAATTCTACAAATCGTATAATAAGTATGTATGAGTTCGTGAGGTACTCCTCTTCATTCCTATGTGGGTTTTGCTCGATGCAAACCATTTGAGGGTGCTGCGTCGTTCTTCAGTGTGTTTTAGGGTTAATCGAATTTGGGGTTGTGATGTATCGATGTTCAATTTGGAAGGGTAGCCGTGATTAGGGGACTGAGAGACATCGTTGGAGTGATTTTCATGGAGATCCATGACCAAAAGTTTCGATACTGCTAGGTTAAGCAGTTCGAACGCAATCTTAAACGGAGATCGAGATGGGCATTTAGGGAAGAGAAGGTAGAGATTGTGACGGAGGATTCAATGGTGTACTTCATTTGTGGTTTCATGGAAGAGAATGAGACATTTGAGTTCGATGATGGCGAGACTGGTGTTGGAGCGGACAGTGTTTTACAGTCCTGGAGAAAGAAGCTTCAAAGAACGGGTCTGGGCTTTTAGAAAGTATATGGGCTGCCGAAATAAAGGTTAAGGTCCAAGAGCCAATTAATTTAACTCTTATGTAATTAATGAATGTATATTAACTTCTTAATGTTGTATCTCGATCATATGATATCAGAATTTCGAACCGCCAGATCCGTTCGGATCGTATGGACGGACACTACACGATGACACTGACTGGAAGTCCATCGGAGCTCGTTACAATTTATAGAAAAATAAATTGTCCATCTGAATCAAGCGATGCTTATCGTTATTAACGATGATCATCCAATGTGATTAAATCTCACCAACTCTGAACAGTTTATAATTTCATGTTGTATTTTTAGAACTGTTAAATATTGGCTGATTGACTGTGTGTTGACTGTTTGATTGAACTACTAGTCAGTTAGTTGAATTTCTATATTGATTCTGTTTAACAGAATATATCATATGGAACTGAAAGTGATGTTATCTATATTGTTTAACATCTATGATGCAGGGAAACAGGTTGGAGGAACCCAACGGGGTTCCTTAACATTTATTTTATTGTTTTTCATGTATTGTGATATATGATGTGATATATAATCTGTTGTCGATTATATGTGTTTGGACGATACTGATCATCATGATTTGATATGTTGAATACCATAACATACCGGAATGTGGATAAGGGAATATTTTCAAAGTGATATTTGAAATAAAATATTTATAAATGGAATATTTATAAATAAGAAATATTTATAAATTGGAATATTTACAACTAGGAGATATTTAGAAAAAGGGAAAACGTTATAAAAAGGAAACTGTTATAAGAAGGAAATAATTTTAAAAGTGGAGAACCGTTACTAAAAGTAAATCTTTAAAATGAATAAATGTTGTTAAAAAGGAAATCTTTATAAAGCGAATAAAGGAGTTAAATCGAATATGGTATTCGAAAGTAGTAAATCGAATTAGTTATTCGAAAGGAGTTAAATCGAATTAGTTATTCGAAAGGAATTAAATCGAATAGGGTATTCGAAAGTAGTAAATCAAATTAGTTATTCGAAAGGGGTTAGTCGAGTCGAGTCAGTTATATAGAGTAATCGAATATTTGTTATTCGAATTAGAGTTAACCAGATGGAGTTAATCAATTAGAGTTAACCAGTTAGAGTTAAACCAGTTGGAGTTAATCGATTAGAGTTAAAGCAAAAAGGAGTTGATCGAATATAGTTTATTCGAATAGAAAGCAAAAAGGAGTTAATTGAATATAGTTTATTCGAATAGAAAGCAAAAAGGAGTTAATCGAATATAGTTTATTCGAATAGAAAGCAAAAGGAGTTAATCAAATATAGTTTATTCGAATAGAAAGTAAAAGGAGTTAATCGAATATAGTTTTTTCTAATAGAATGTAAAAGGAGTTAATAGAATATAGTTTATTCAAATAGAATAAAGGAGTTAATCGAATATATAGTTTATTCAAATAGAATAAAGGAGTTAATCGAATATATAGTTTATTCAAATAGAATAAAGGAGTTAATCGGATATAGTTTATTCGAATAGAGAAAAAGGAGTTAATCGAATATATAGTTTATTCAAATAGAATTAAAAGAGTTATCGAATATAGTTTATTCGATAGGAGTTAAGTGAATAGAGTTAGAGTTAAATCAAAAGAGTTAAGTGAATAGAATAAATTGAATAGAGTTATCGAATATACCTTATCGAAGGAAAGAATTATCAAATAGAAAAGATTTGAAAGAGAGTTACGTAAGGAAGTTGGTTAAAGAATTAGAAGGGTGAACTTTGTCTATTTCAAGGTTAGAAACGTTGTTCAGTTAAGGTCTGAGAAGTAGTATTACCCCAACTTGATTGACTTCATTTTTAACTAAGGAATGGTTAAAGTTCGATAGTAAAGGATGGTTAAGTGAATTTAGTAATTAAAGGAAATGGTTTGAGTTGGCATCGCGATGGTTTGTTTAAACATCTGTCTAAGTCCAATGAAGAAGCTTTGGAAATATTTTCCAAATAAGAAACCAGAAATGTTTTCTAATAAAGAAAACAAGAAATGGAAATGTTTTCCATTTTTAATAACGTATATTTTCCAAATTTAGTAAATAAGAAATATTGAATATAGGGAAACAGGAGATAAGTAAATTAATGAAATAAAGAGATAAATGTTGAATGATGTTTGATCGATATAAATTTCCAATTTGGAAATAATATCGTTGTTTGCACACCTGTTTATCTTCGATAGTTAAATCACAAACTATCGAAGTTTTGACCATTTTAACGTTGTTAAAATGGAGAGGCCGGTTGAATTATTATCCAAAGAACCACTCTGTATTGGCATAAACGTTGCGAATCATATATGCCAAAAGAAATTGAAGACAAAGTTAAGCAAGGGCTATCCTGTTTACAGAATAGTGCCTTCGGTTCGTCCTGTTCCTGGATGACTTGTATGGATGGATATCTGACAGAGTATTTCCAGACGATCACGTATATTGATTTCTCCAACCATACCAAGAGTGGAAGCGGAGAAGGAAACTTCTTTTAGCTAACACATAATGTATGGTTGAGGACGTCAATCGGTGATTTGATGGATTTGACGATGTGGCATTCAATGTGAATCTGGTGTGATGATAAAACGTAGCTTCTAGACTCACATCCGGTAAATGACAGAAATCGGGCAGGCAGCATGGCTAAGTCGGTCGCACCGAAGTAGGGTGTATAATCACCTGATCTAGAGTTTCATTTACTTCTAAAAATCTATTGTTGATGTTGTCCCATTCGGGAAATGGTTGTTGATCCCAACCATTGGTGATATACATTCGATACGCTCAAGCGAAATTAGTGGTCGGTCATGTGTGGTTGGGTTGCAAGATGTTCTTGTTGAACCCAGTGTATTTCTTTCTGGAGGTACACTAGCGAAAGGTGGTTCCATACCTTGTCATAGTTGGAAATCCATTACCCAATACGTGCTTGCGGTTTTGATTGTATACTATATATGTAGAACGTGAGATGAAAGCGTTTCTGCTAGATGATTATTATATTGTGGTTGATAGACATTATTATAATATCAAAAGGTTTGTTATAAAGATAATTTGGATTCTCATAAGGGAAAAACCCGTTCCGTTATACGACGTGGTCTTATGAGATATCGTTTACTAGTTTGAACTGTTTTGAACTGTTTTACTCATACCAGTCCCATGACTGACCCGAAGTTTATTTTGTTGTTTCCCTAAACTCTTGGGTGCCTAAATTTGTACGGACAGTCAAGTAGTAGGGATTTACAGATATACTGGAAGAGCTTGGAGCAGGAGGCTTCAAGATTATTATAGCTATAGGTTATTTCCGATATGTTGTAAGTGATGTACTCTGATAATGTTATTGTATTCATTTAATGATTTGATTTCAATGATATGTTATCTATTATATGTTGTTTCGTTCCGCTGTGAGGTTCGTGTTACTCTGATGTTGTGTTCTTCTTCTTCTTCTTCTATTCTAAGTTTCTATCTTGTCTTTCCTCACCCTCTAATTTCTTTCATTAATGACCGGTATTTTCAGTTTAATTTGGGGTTGGACTTGTGTTTTTGGTCAGCTCAAATTGGACCGGATTTTCGGGTCATTACCACCGATAATGTCGCGACCCATTATCAGAATTATTTTCTCTCCACTAAGTGATTTCAGTGCTTAATCGCTTTAAAAATCCATTTAAAATCATTCTTATTCAAAAATTCTTCAAAGTAATGTTAGATTACTTTAAAAAATAATTCAGAAAATATTTCTAAACAACCGGGATTTAGAATTCCAAATTTTGGTTTGAATTCAATTCCAGTTCATCTTATTATGTATATTTTCCATATTCAAGTTATATTTGGTTATATATAACCATTTCAATATTTCAAAATTCCATTTGATTGTAATAACAATCAACACATTTAATAATTTCAGAAAATTATTACTTTTATATCAAAAATATCCTTTGGGCAAAATTATATAATTTACCAATATTTAAAACAATATTATGCCGAATTGTTTTGTTTGAGATTTTAGAAACACCTATTGATACAGTTGTACATCCTGTATCGACCAGAATTCATAAACCACTCAACAAACCAGTCAACACAATGTAAACCAATTTTATATCAAATCTACAAATATGCGCTCATATATATACGCTCAAACTCAACCTAAGGTATTACTAACCCCATCTCTATTGAGTCACGCCACAGAGCCAAGGTTACTACTCAACCTTCAGCTCTGATACCAAATGTAATGGCCCGAATTTTCGTACTCTTTGAGTCGACTAATAACACAGCACGTCCCACCCAAATCGCACAGAAACACGAATCATTAATAGAAAGAAGTTAGAGGATGAGAAATAGAAAGAAGGAAATATTAGAATATAAGTAATCGAAGATCACAAACTCACAGCGGAAACGAATAAAATATATTAGATAACATAAACTTTGGAAATACAAATAGTAACTTTATATACATACCATCATCAGAGCACAACAGCTATCTCTGGAACAGTTATAAACACCTGTTTCCAGATATAACATAGTACACCCCGGAAAATATGATAGTCTATAGATAACTGGTGAAGCCTTCTACTTCAAGCTCCTCCGAGTGAATCTGTAAAACCCCTACTTGACAGCCCGTACAAATTTGGGCACCCAAGGGTTTAGGGAAAATAGCAAAATAAACTCTGGGTCAGTCATGGGACTGGTATGAGTAAACTCCAACCATTTGTTTAACTTTCAAAATCCTTTCGAAAGAAATGATAATCGTAAGGCCAATCCACACAAAAACACGAATGGTTTTTACCTTACGATAACCCAAACCATTTTGATATCAAAATCTGGTGATATTATAATAGTGTCTAAATCAAATAAATAGAATCTAGTGGAACGCTTGCATCTCACGCTCCATATAATAATATAAAATCGAAAACCGCAGGTCGCTTATTGGAGATTGTATTTCCAACATGACAAGGTATGGGACCACCTGCCGATAGTGTATCTCTAGAGTCGAATACACTGGGTTCAACAAGAACGTCTTGCAACCCGGCCCTCACATGACCGACCACTCATTTCGGTTGAGTGTATCGAATGTATATCACCAACGGTTGGGATTAGCAACCATTTCCGAAAGGGACAGCATCGATAGATTAAAGAAGCATATGTAATTTCTCTAGATAGGTGATTATACATCCTAATGGGAGCGACCCACATAGCCATGCTGCCTGCCCGATTTTTGTCAATTCCCGGTTTTGAGGCTTGAGGTCATTACGTATCTTTTAGAACACCTGACCACCATTTACTTTGAATGCCACATCGTCATACCCGCCAAATCACAAATTGATTTCCCAAAAAATACCACGGGTATAAAGCTAAGAGAAACGAATTCCTCTGCCACCAAACGTAAGTACGTTTGAAGAGATCAACTTACGTGATCCGTTAAATATACTCTGTCAGACATTCGTCCATTCCCGTTGTCCTGGGACTGGACAAACCAAAGGCACTATCCCGTAAACAGGATAACCCTTGCATAACTCCATCTTCAATTATTTTCATCATATTTGATTGCAATGCAAACGCCCATACAGAGTGGTTTCCAGATAATGAATATGATCCCGGTCTCTCCGTATTGGCGACGAAAAATGGTTAAAAACTTCGATAGTCGGTGATTTAACTATCAAAGAAAAATAAGTGTACAACCAATGATAAACTTCGATAGTCGTTGATTTTAATGGCAACGTTAAAATCGCTGTTTCCAAATATAACTTGTACATATTAATTCAAGAAATAAATTAATAAGTAGATAATTAAATAGTTAAGTTTGATTCACAACGGAAAGCAAAATAACTACTTCCCTAAATTCAAGATAATCAAATTACAGTAAATAACTCTCTTTCGAATAATCTATATTCGATTTATATTCTGAACTTTTCCATTTCAGGTAAATTTAAATTCCAAATTCACCTTTGAATTCATCTTTTCCAAATCATTCCCAAATTCCTTTATAACCATGTCACTCTGCAAAACGTTATTATAGTTTATTTTATATTCTAAATTTTTGAAATAAAACTCATTGTTCTCATTTTAAAACGATTATCCAATTCCTTTTCCATTCAAGTTCCAATTTGGATTTATATTTCAAACCTAAACTTCCTTTATCGATATTTCATTTGCAAAATATTTCCTTTAAACCATTATTCACTTAAAGCGTGAATATATTCCTTTCTATATAATCAATTTGATTTCATACTTATAAACGTATCTTAAATCCATATTCTATTTATAACCTTTATACAGAGTTATTCATATCGAATCTCATTTTATTCCAACCACTTATAATCCCCTTTAAAATTTCCTTTATAATTACCAAGTTCGAATCCCATTTCAAATATTGGTTTAAAAACCGATTTCCACCCTTATGTAAATTCAACTTGAAATTATAATTTCAGTTTATCCAATGATAAATAGTTCACTTAAGCTACAAAACTCATTTATAAACAACTTCATGTTTATTCATTTAAACAGATTTCAACTTTCAAATTTATTTGAAAACTAAATTTCTATTTTTGGAAATAATTTTTCTTTTTAAATCCCAAACACCTTTTCCCATATTTGAAAATATTTTATAGTATTTAGATAGTGAAATTTATAGGGTCAGTGACAACAAAATTAATCATAGAATACATACCACATCATATAATGCAATTATATGAAAACTATAATATAAATGTTGAGGAACCCAGTTGGGCTCCTCCAACCTGTTTCCTTACATCCACAGATGTTAATAACATCAATAATATCATTTCACATCAATATGAAATATCAGAACTAATGATCGATTAATGATGTAATCATATCAACCATTTCAACCAATTTTACCAAATATTCAACCAATCAACCATCACAGTGTAAAATAACGATAAATAAATTTAAAGCTCAATTATATAAAAATATAAATGAGGCAAAGTTAGTGAGTTTACTCACCTGGGTTTGCGTTGACGGTTCTTCTTTCATTTCGTTTTAAGATCAAACCGACATCTGATTCTATCATGAATTTCTAGTAGTGCAGTTCTCAACCATGTCGGCTCCATGATGCAGATTCTGTTGCTGTAATTCCAATGTGATCGGTTCTGTGAGATTCATCGTTCTTCAGAAGAAAAGAAGAGAATCTGATTCCCATTGCAAAATATACTATTGTTGTATCTTCCCATTGATCATCCTTCCATGTCTTGACTTCAGACAATCCACTTTCCTCACGAAATTAACCCCAACGTCATTAGACCATTAATTACTTCAATTAAATGCTTGCTGCTCCATGACTACAAAGTCCATACACACACCGCTTTAATCCTTCACCTTTTTAATCCTTCTCCAGTATTTAATCTTGTAACAAACTGTTTATCTTACTAGGAAATCCCAACATCCCGATCCCCTTAGTTCAACAGGCCACCCTTTCCATCGTTAACTATTAAAATACAATGATGACATCATTTAATAATGAAATAAAAACACCACTATTTACTTACGTTTCTGCCCATACAACTTCTAATTCATCTTTCTCCTTCACTGATTAAAACTGACCCACACTTCCCACTCCCCCTCTCCTATAAGCTCGCACACTACTTTCGAAAACCAAAACCGACCTCCCCACTTATTAACCAAGCTTTGACTTTGTTCTCCCATCATCCCCGGTCATCATACGCATCCTTCAACTCTTTTCCTCTTCAAGCGAGACAAAAGTCCGCTCACGCTCGAAATAAAATGCCATGGCCGCACTTCAGACAATCCTCCATCACCTTCGTTCCACCATTTTAAATCCGTCGCCATCACAGAAGCCGATCTTTAGGGTTCGCGCACGACATCTGTGCGATATCGAAACTTTTAACAATCGAATTTCACATAAATTTCCACTTAGGTGCGAAATCACTATAAGGATTCAACTACAAATGCTACATCGTAAAACGAACGCTCAATTTCCCCCAAAAACTCTGCCCTAGGTCTCGTTGAAACTGTTTACAGCGAAAAGGGTGATTTCGAACTCGGTGATACACAGATGAGGTTAAAGCTAAAGGGGAAAGAAACTCAATGAACTGATCAGAATTGAATTTCATCGAAAGTTGGATTTTATATTGATTTTTAATTTGATTTTTGAAGTGCAGGGGTTTTTGTTGCTGGAGAAATAGCGGATGGATTAAACGAAAATGAGGATGAAGGAATAACAGTATTTAAAGGAGAGATGGATTGGGAAGCACGGGATATAACAGCGTATGGAGCACGGTACCCTTTACTTGGTACACACGGTCTCTAAAATACTTGGCAATCACGAAAAGAAAACCTTAGCAGGCACACTGTTTTAAAAAGGCGTGGAGAGCACGGTTTCGAGAAAACTTGAAGAGCAGGGTTTTTGTAAACTTATAAGGTAAATTTTATTTATTTATTTATTCGTACCTTTCAGTTCTATGGATCTGAACGAATAGAGTGGTTTGCCAGATGCAGATAACAGGCATGTGAACCGATAAACTATACATACAACTACTTTTAAGGAATAGGTTAGGCCTATCCAAAGATTTGAAACGTAGCTTGATTTGCGAACTAGACTGTAGTTGATTCAATATGTCCTGTATATTTATTTTTAAAGTTAATGTGGTGCTGGTTGCATATAATTCTGTTTGCTTACGACTGTTACAGACATAAATAAGAGTACGGTCATGTTTAGCGAGGTACCACGATCCCAAAAATATAATAATATCGGTAGTTTAACTTATATTATGAAACCCCAAAATATTGATATAAGATGCAAAATACTCCAAATAAAAAGTTGCATATTTAATTAATTAAAAATTACAGTAAAATTCTAAAAATTAAATTATCACTACATCTAAAAGGGCTTGTCCAAATTCAAGACCAATATTTAAATATATTTAAATAACCGTTATGGCTCATATACGATTCCACAACGACTATTTGAAAATTTGATTTGGACATAACTTACAATCTATAAAACGAAATCTCGATTTTTCACTTTCATTAGAAAAATAAAATCAAATAGATCCGAACGTTTCTTGTTTTAAAGAAATCTGACTTATTTTGAATCCTGTATATCTAATTGAAGTTCAAAACGTTAAATTACGAACTGCCACGACTATTTCGAGCTCTATTTAAATTAAATTATAAATTATACGTTAAAACTCTGTTTTAATGAATATCCCTATATATAATTCAAACAAAATATTTAAAACAAATATTATATATTCAGAATTCAGTGGCTAAAAATCCGGGTCATTACAGTAAATTAGAGAATTTAATAATATTTTATTATAAATATGGATTATATCAAAACCCTAATTCTAGAACAACACAGCCGCCGCCTTCTATTCTTTGAATGGCCAAAATCCTCAATTTGAAATCCCATAATCTCTTCCCGAGTACTCCGAATTAACTAATGATTTATAAACGAAATCATTGAGATTTTCAAGCTCTGCATGTTCATAAGGATGTGATCAAACCTGGGGTGGTATTTTATGTGAAAACGATGCTCAAACTGACCACCGTTGCGCACATTTCTTGGGCCAGGGAGGAGTTCAAACTTCATGATGTTCAAGGTGTTGGTGGAGAATTCGAAGCTCGACGTTGTGGTGCGATCTGATCGGGTTCAGGTGGAGTGGTGGAGGTGCGGTGAGGAGACAGAAGAGGCGAGCAAATTGTTTTTGTTGTCGGCGTGTATTTTGAAGGAAGAAGGAAGGTGATTAGGGGGAAAGCAAAGTAATTAAAGAAAATAATTATTTAATTAATTATATAAATTGTAATTAAATGTTTATAACATCATAACTTATTCATACGAGGTCGGAATGACGAACGGTCAGTTGCGTTGGACTCACGTTGACGAACTCTTCAACTTGGAGCAGATCAGAAATAGGGGCCATATGGATTTCTGATAAAATTAAACATATGTTTAATTTTATTAAAAATAATCATTTTATCGATTTCTGAAATCGATCAAGATGAGAACTCTCTCACTAGAATATTTTTACAGCTGTTTATTTTATAACTGCATATATATCGATTATCAATGTTGATTTTTATCTGTTTTAATTATTAGAAAATATTGAAATTAAATTATAAATATCCATTTATAATTTACACTATGAGATTTCTTTTTCAATAATTAAGCTAATTAATTATTACCGTGTTTAGAAATTCTTACATATACGCTGTTAAATTCAGTTTGTTGTTGTACGCGATTTGATTTGAATTGGTTGATGCAGTTTGTGGTGATCTATTTTATTAAATTGAATATAATGGAATTGTTGCAATTTGTTTACAAATAAAATAGTCATTTGTATTTGTCGTGTTAAACATTGAAATTATATACAAATAATAATATTCATTTTTATTTGTCATGATATTAAAATTGTATACAAATACAAATATTCATTTTTATTTGTCATGATATTGAAATTGTATACAAATAAAAGTTCATTTTTATTTGTCATGTTAAAGATAGAAATTTGTTTACCAATATAAATGTTCATTTTTATTTGTCATGTTAAAAATAGAATTGTACAAAAATAAAAATGTTTCTTTTTATTTGTCATGTCGTAATAGGAAATTGTATACAAATAAAAAATATTTCTTTTTATCTATCGTGTTGAAGTTTGAAATTGTATGCAAATAATTTTTTTAATTTGTCATGCTAAATATAGAAGTTGTTTTACAAACAAAAATTCTTTTTATTTATACATAGTTAATATAAAACATGTAGACAAACAAAATTCTCTTTTTGTTTGCCATATGCAATGCAGAAAACATGTAGACAAATAAATACTTCTTTTTTATTTGTCATTAGAAATATATAACATGTTATGTAGACAAAATACTCTTTTTATTTGTCATTAGTAAAGTAGAAAACATGTATGCAAATAAAATACTCTTTTTTATTTGTCATTAAAAAAATAGACATCATGTATGCAAATAAAATACTCTTTTTATTTGTCATTAGAAAAGTAGAAAACATGTAGACAAATAAAATATTCTTTTTATTTGTCATTAAAAACATTGAACATTTAGGTAAATTAAAATTCCTCTTTTTATTTGTCATGTTAAACATAGGATGCGTAGATAATAAAATATTCTTTTTATTGTATGCATATGAAATGTAAAAATGTGTAGACAATAAAATATTCTTTTTTATTGTAACATGAAATGTAGAAAATGTGCAGACAATAAAATACTCTTTTATTATAACATGAAATGTGATTGAACCAAATATACTTGGTTATTGATGTGGATTGTGATTGATTGATCGTTTGGATTATGCTCGACCAGTTTATGAGCAAAATATGCTTTCACATTTAGCATTGGGTTGGGTAAAAATATCTATATGCTAACACCTTGGGAAACGATTTGAATATAAGGTGTTTAGCGATGTTTTTTGTTTCATTTCAAAACTAATGAATGATTTTTAAACGAGTTTTTTCCCAAGTGAAAAGAAATGTTATTCCCGATTTTGGACAGTGTAACGACCCAAGGATTTTCGGCCCTGAAATCGACATAAATACCTTTACCATAACCCTTGCCGACCTTCCAAACACCAAAAACACTGGATAGTATTTGAAAGAATTTAGACGGGGAGATAAGAAAGAAAGAAAGATTAGAATAGAAGAAGAAGAACCAACACAACACAGAGTCTCACATCGTAGTAGAACAAAATATAATATAGAAATAACTTTATTGAGAGCTTTAAATAAAACTTACAATATCAGAGTATAACGATACATCTGGATAGTTATAATAATCTGTCCTCATATACAATCACACAGCGGAATAGTAGCTATATAATATCATACGTCTGAACACCTTCAGCTCGTCTCTAGACTTCGCAGCAACTGATAATGTAATGACCCGCATTGGCAGAGGTATTATAATTAATTTATTTAATTATATAAATAGGGATATAGTGAATTAAATAATGATTTAATTAAATAATGGCGAATATTTAATTTAATATAATAAATTAAACAATATATTTAATTCTGATAATCAGAATTGGCTGAAATGACGATATGGTGTGAACTGGATCACCCGTGATATTTAATTCAGCTTGGAATTGAATTTGAATAACAAATATATTATATAAACGACAGTTTGAACATATAATTATATTATAATTAAAATCGAGCTTGAAATGGCGCTGCAGTTCGTAATTTGGCGATTTGAACTTCAACTGAATGTACGGGATTCGTTTTAAATCGGATTTCTGTAAAACAAGAAACGTGTGAAGCTGGTGGAGTATATCTTTCTAGTGGAAGAGAAAAATCAGGATTTCGTCGTGTAGATTTTGAGATATGTCCAAATCAAATTTCAAAATAGTCGCTATAGAATCGTTTATCGACCGTAACGGTTTATTCAATATAACTAGAGATCGGGTTTGAATTTAAACAAGGTTCTGTTGGGAAATAGTGATAATTAAATTTTTATAATTTTATAGAAATTTTTAATTAATTTAATAAGCGACTTTTTATTTGAAGTATTTCGCACCCTGAAATCAACATTTTGAGGTTTCAAAATAGGAGTCAACCTACCGGTATTATTATATTCTTGGAATCCTAGCACATCGCTGATCACAACAGTATTTTTGTCTCCGTTGTTCGTGGCTCGTATGAGTTGGTTTTAAAGGGTATTTCATCGTTTAATTTTAATAAAATAATTAAACATTTGAGTGGTCATGCTTGCTCCTAACGTGTTCCTTCATGGGCCATAATGCATCCTTTGGTCAGTGAAAACTCCACGTCTTCAAAACAAATCCTATATAATCACTTTAACTTTCTCCTAACCTAGTTTACATTCATCGGTCAATAGACAAGTGCCGCCACTAATTTCCTTCTTTTGCTGAAAGAGTTCGATCTTCAAAAATTTACAACAATTCAAGACAAAATCATAAAATCCCAAAGTTTATATCTTTGAGTTCCTTTTCTTATTCCCTTCAAGTTCCTATGGGTAGTATTGAGTTCGACGGTTCCTTGTATCCTTCAAGAATTTGAACAAAGGGCTACGGCTTGGTTTCAGCAGCGACTAGGGTTAGAAAATTTGTTGTTTTGAGATCTCGATTCCTGAAATTGGTGTAGTAATTGTGGTGAGAAGGAAGAGTAGCATCATTTGTGTTGTTTTTGATGGTTTCGGACATGGATTCTGTCGCGAGCTGCACCATACAGTGCCAGCACCTTCTGTCGACGGAAGTTGATATCCGTATGCGAGTTCAAGGTTACAAGTACAGGGTGAAAGGGGGGTTGAAGCTAGGGATTTTGGTGCAACCGATTTGTGGATTTGTGGAAAGTTGAGTGAGGATGGATGTGGATGAACGTCGGCTATGGTATTGAGGAACTGGGAGGAGCCGCATTGTTTTGAGGAAGAAGTAAGAATCGGTTGGGTTTTATGATGGGTGATGGGCCAGGGATGAAAAAGGGGTGAGGCCCATTTAAAAGGAATGTTTTGTTTTTATTTCGATTTAAATTTATATCGACTTCTAAAGATCATATCTCCTACATACGATATCAGATTGACGAACCGTAAGTTGCGTTGGGATCGTATCGACGAGAGCTTCACATTGAAGCTGACTGGTAGTGGATTCGAGCTCATTACAATTTATGGCAAAATAAATTGTCCATCTGAATCAACGACAATTATCATTATTAACGATGATAGTCCAATGTGAGTAAAACTCACCAACTCTGAACAGTTCTATTTTTACAAAGTATTCTTAGAACTATTAAATATTGTCTGTTTGACTGTGTGTTGACTGTTTGATTGAACTGCTAGTCAGTTAGTGGAAATTATATATATATATATATATGTATGTATGTATATATATAAACCGTTAAATATTTATACGTTGATTCTGCTATCAGAATATTTCATATCAAAGTGAAATCGATGTTAATCGTATTGTCTAACATCTGTGATGCAGGGAAACAGGTTGGAGGAATCCAACAGGATTCCTCAACAGTTATTTTACTGTGATTTATATATTGTGATATATGATGTGATATATAATCTGGTGTTGATTATGTGTGGTTGGACGATATTTATCGTTGTTGTTTGGTGTGTTAAATACCATAAGAAATACCAGAATATGGAAAAGGGATTTTCAAAGTATATTTTGAAAATAATTTATTTATATAAAATCAATGGATTTTATATTATAAAAGAAAAAGGATTTTGAATAAAATAAATATATTGTTAATCAAATATAAAGGAATTTATTTGTTAATCAAATATAGAAGGAATTTATTTGTTAATCAAATATAAAGGAGATATATTTGAAATGAAATATAAAGGAATATATTTGAAATCAAATATAAAGGAAATATATTTGAAAGCAAATAAAAAGGAATATATTGGTAAAACATAAATAAAGAGTTAAAATAATTTATTTATTTAGGAAATAAATAAAAGTAAAAGGATTATTTATTTGTTAGAATAAAGGAGATATTTATTTGTTAGAATAAATAGAACTAAAGGAATAATCGAATATAGTTTATACGAATTGTGTTAGAGGAGTTAATCGAATATAGTTTATTCGAATAGTGTTAGAGGAGTTATCGAATATAGTTTATTCGAAAGGAATTATCGAATTTGGTCATTCAAAGGAATTATCGAATTTGGTTATTCAAAGGAATTATCGAATTTGGTTATTCAAAGGAGTTATCAAATCTAGTTATTTGAAAGTAGTTATTGAATGGTTTATTCAAATAGAGTTAGAGGAGTTATCGAATTTGGTTATTGAAAGGAGTTATCAAATCTAGTTATTTGAAAGTAGTTATTGAATGGTTTATTCGAATAGAGTTAGAGGAATTATCGAATTTGGTTATTCAAAGGAGTTATCAAATCTAGTTATTTGAAAGTAGTTATTGAATGGTTTATTCGAATAGAGTTAGAGGAATTATCGAATTTGGTTATTCAAAGGAGTTATCAAATCTAGTTATTTGAAAGTAGTTATTGAATAGTTTATTCGAATAGAGTTAGAGGAATTATCGAATTGGTTATTCAAAGGAGTTATCAAATCTAGTTATTTGAAAGTATTTATTGAATGGTTTATTCGAATAGAGTTAGTGTAGTTATCGAATATAGTTTATTCGAATAGAGTTGGAAGAGTTAATCGAATACAGTTTATTCGAATAGAGTTAGAGGAGTTATCGAATCTAGTTTATTCGACAGGAGTTAAGTGAATAGAGTAAATCAAATAGAGTAAATCAAGTAGAGTAAATCGAATAGAGTTAAATTGAAAAGAGTTAGTCGAATATAGTTATTCGAAAGAAAGGTTAAGTAAGGAAGTTAGTTAAAGAAATATAAAGTGAACTTTGCCTATTTCAAGGTTAGAAATGTTGTTCAGTTAAGGTCTGAGAGGTAGTTATACCCCAACTTGATTGACTTCGTTTTTAACTAAAGAATGGTTAAGGTTCGGCAGTAAAGGATAAAAGTTGTTTGATGATTGATCGATATAATTTCCATCTGGGAATAATATCGTTGTTTGCACACGTGTTTTTCTTTGATAGTTAACTCACAGACTATCGAAGTTTCGACCATTTTAACGTTGTTAATATGGAGAGACCGGTGGGATTATTATCCAAAGAACCACTCTGTATTGGCATAAGCGTCGCGAATCATATATGCAAAAGATAATTGAAGATGGAGTAAAGTGCAAGGGCTGTTGTATAAGTCTTAAATAACGGTGACTAAGATGGATATACTGAATAGTGCCTTCGGTTTGTCCAGTCCCAGGACAACTTGTATGGACGAAGGTCTGACAGAGTATATCCAATAGATTGCGTAAGTTGATCTTTTCAAACGTATATACGTGGGTGGCGGAGGAATTCATTTCTCTTAGCTGTATACTAGTGTTATTTTTGGATAAGTCAATTTGTGATTTGGCGGGTATGACGATGTGACATTTTAAGTGAACGAAGATGGATGTCTGACAGAGTATTTCCAGACGATCACATATATTGATTTCTCCAACCGTACCAAGAGTGGAAGCGGAGAAGGAAACTTCTTTTAGCTAACACATAATGTATTGTTGAGGACGTCAATCGGTGATTTGACGGATTTGATGATGTGGCATTCAAAGTGAATCTGATGTGATGATAAAGCGTAGCTTCTAGCCTCACAACCGGTAAATGACAGAAATCGGGCAGGTAGCATGGCTATGTAGGTCGCACCTATTAGGGTGTATAATCACCTGATCTAGAGTTTCATTTACTTCTAAAAATCTATTGTTGATGCTGTCCCATTCGGGAAACGGTTGCTGATCCCAACCGTTGGTGATATACATTCGATACACTCAGCGAAATGAGTGGTCGGTCATGTGTGGCTGGGTTACAAGATGTTCTTGTTGAACCCACTGTATTCCTCTCTAGAGGTACACTAGTAGAAGGTGGTTCCATACCTTGTCATTGTTGGAAACCCATTATCCAATGCGTGCTTGCGATTTTTATTGTATACTATATATGTAGAACGTGAGATGAAAGCGTTTCTGCTAGATTGATATATATTTGTACTTAGACATTATTATAATATCCGAATGATATTGCTTGTCAAAGATGTTGGATTCTCATAAGGGAAAACCCGTTCCGTATTCACGGCGTGGCCTTATGAGATATCATATATATGTTAAACTGTGTTAAACTATTTTACTCATACCAGTCCATGTTGCATGCTGGGTGCATGTGTCGCATGATAGGGGGTTCTCGCTTTTCGTTAGGTGGCGAACGGGAGACTCTTACCCCTACATGTCCCGAAAATGAGGGTTGGTTGTGAAGTTGAAAGGTTGGCCGTAAAATATGGTGCTGGGGTACCAATGTAAGCCACGGTGGGGTATTACCTTGCTGCTTTGGGGATTGGGGGAGAGGATGGTTGCAAAGCCTACTTGAACTCATTTTTCCGGGTCATTACAGTTGGTATCAGAGCTTAAGTTAAGTAAATTACCTTGGCTCTGTGGCGTGACTCGGTAGAGATAGGGTTAGTAATACCCTAGATTGAGTTTGAGTGTATATATACGAGTTAACGTATTTGTATTTGATATAAAAATTTGTTTTATATTGTGGAGATTCAATGGTTGAGTTGTTTATGGGTTCTGGTCGATCAGTTTGATCCACTGTATCGGTAGGAGTTTATAAACACTCGAATACGATGGGTCGACACGATATGTTTTGAAAAGAGGGTAAATTAAAATAAATTTACCCAAGGTATATCTTGATATAGAGAAGATATTTATATCAAAATTATAATATAGTGGATATATTGGTTGTTATTATAATCGAGTAAGATTATAAAAATTAAATGGTTATTTACATAACCAATCAGAATTCATATAAGTGAAATACGTGAAATCAGATGAGTTAAATCTGAAATTTAAACCAAAAATTGAATTAAATTTCTGGAAAATTGGATAAGTGTTTGTAAATGGATTTGGATTAAAAATAAGGAAAATTTAAGATCCTGGGAGATTTTAAATTGTTTTACAAACAGTGTGAATTATATTTTGAAATGAATTTCAAAGTGGAAATGTGTAGAAATAGTTTTATAGTATTGAACTCACTTCGATCGCTGGAAAATAGATTCTGATGATGACAGCTGCATCATCAGTATTCATTTTCGAGTTGTAAGTGACGAATTACTACCAGAGATACTGTTTTGAATTTGTTTTGGGAAAGACAAGTTGTATTGAATTTCAAAGTGGGATTTATAATAAAGAATGAATAAAGAAAGTTTGAAATAGAAATTAAATATAGAAATTCAAAGGGAATTTGAATATATGAAATTCAATGGAATTGAAATAGAAATTAAATATAGAAATTCAAAGGGAGTTTGAATATATGAAATTCAATGGAATTGAATATATAGAATTTGAATATAGAAATTCAAATGGGGTCTGAATATAGAAATTCAAATGGATTTATAATATAGAATTTAAATATAGAAAATATAAAGAAATTCAAATATAGAATTTGAATATATGGAATTTGAATATAGAAATTCAAATGGGAATTATAATATAAAATTTGAATAGAAATTGAATAGAATTAACTAAGTCGAAGAGGAATTAGTTAATCGAGTTTTGAATTTGAAGTTGAACTTTGAAAGGTGAATTGGATTTGTGAATGGATATTCGAAATCGAATATAGAACTTAAATTTGAAATTTGGATTCAAATTAGTTAATAAGCAAGTTAAAATATATTTGAACATGTCATGTTCAAATATAAAAGTGAAATAGACTAAAGAGTTAATTAACAAATTAATTAACGAATTGAGTTAAAACGATCAGGTATAGTTAAAATAGATTGGGCAGGTATAAATATACATGTGATAGGTATGGATAAGGTATGAAGGTATATAAATAGAATGCCCGACAACAGGTATGCATTTAATTCATATATGAGATTTTATGCGCCGTATCGGCTAGCCGCTTGGCTTTTTCTTTTTCTTTTGGATTGGTGAGGGCCATGGGAGGCTATTTGAAATATCCCGAAGCTCCCAGTACAAAGGAGGTTATTGCAAATTTTTCCGGAAATTTAAGGAGTTAGAATATTTTTAAGATAATTTGATAGTTAGAAATCAACGTATCGATATAAATATATAGAAGTCGATAAGGAAACGAACTAAGAAATAAAATAGTATAATCGAAAAGGAAGTATAAGAATAAAATCTAGTAAGAATAGAAAGAGAAAGTGTATACGTGTTTAAAAAGGGAATAAGTAGTTGTATGGTATTGATTATTCGAGTAAGTAGTCATATCTGTTTTGACGTTATAAATGTTATTCAGTCAAGGTCTGAGAGGTAGTTATACCCCCAGCTTGATTGATTTCATTATTAACAAATAAATAGTAAGATTTCAGGCTCGAAGATCAATGTTGAATAAGAGTTAATTGAATATAGTATTTGGGTTGTCGTAACGATGTTTTACACAACATCCGTTTTAACCTAAATAAGTGTAAGCTTGGAAATATAATAAAGAATATTTCCTAAGTATAGAATAAACAAGATCGGAAAAGAGATAAGTAATTGGAGTATTTTCCAATTATAAATAGGATTATAAAGGTTATTGATTTAGGAAATAAAGGAAGGCGATATTCGGAAATGTTTTCCAAATAACATAAAAGGCCAATATGGTTATTGAAAATATTTGGTTAACAAATATTGATAAAGAAATAGAGAAGTGATTTAATTAATAGAATAATAATTAAGGGCTCAGTGACATGTTCAAAAAGGAAAATTTGATTTTTGAAAAGGGTAAACTGTTTGAAAACTCCCAGGGAAAGACTGTTTGAATTAAAAGCAAATTTAACAGAAATTTGTGAAAGCAGATTTGAATTAAAGTAAAGTCAGTTAAGTGGTAACTGGGATTGAATTAGAATGATATCAAGACAAATTGGATTGTGAGATTCAAATTTGAAGTGTAATGTGATAATCAAGTTAAGAGTGGAATCAAGAATAAAACTTGAGTTGAAATGAAATGTGGCCTGGATAAGAGAATGGTTGTAGTGGAGATAAAAGTGATTTCATAATTTGATTGGGATAACATTGGCATATGCTGAATTGATAACAGGTGGAAAGGATATAATGATATGCCGACAAAAAGGTACAAGTTTATATTTCTATTGGATATAAGATTTATGAGCCGAATTGGCAAGCCGCTTGGCTGTTTGATTTTCTTTTGGGGTTGGAGATGGCCCAGATAGGCGAGTTGGAGATATTGACCAGTACAAAGTGCTGGCAAAATTTTTCGAAAAGTTAGGGAGTTAGAAAATATTCAGGATTTTTGAAAATTTTCATTGAATGAATAAATAATTTAATTGAAATTAAGTTGGTTCAAATGAAACTGAAGTTAAGAAGTGAACAAATATGTTCTAACCGGTCGATAGGGTCGTCCCCTACCGTCTAGCAATTTCGAGGACGAAATTATTTTAAGTGGGAAAGATTGTAATGACCCGCATTGGCAGAGGTATTATAATTTATTTATTTAATTATATAAATAGGGATATAGTGAAATAAATAATGATTTAATTAAATAATGGCGAATATTTAATTTAATATAATAAATTAAATAATATATTTAATTCTGATAATCAGAATTGGCTGAAATGACGATATGGTGTGAACTGGATCACCCCTGATATTTAATTCAGCTTGGAATTGAATTTGAATAACAAATATATTATATAAACGACAGTTTGAACATATAATTATATTATAATTAAAATCAAGCTTGAAATGACGCTGCAGTTCGTAATTTGGCGATTTGAACTTCAACTGAATGTACATGATTCGTTTTAAATCGGATTTCTGTAAAACAAGAAACGTGGGAAGCTGGTGGAGTATATCTGTCAAGTGGAAGAGAAAAATCAGGATTTCATCGTGTAGATTTTGAGATATGTCCAAATCAAATTTCAAAATAGTCGCTATAGAATCGTTTATCGACCGTAATGATTTATTCAATATAACTAGAGATCGGGTTTGAATTTAAACAAGGTTCTGTTGGGAAATAGTGATAATTAAATTTTTAGAATTTTATAGAAATTTTTAATTAATTTAATAAGCGACTTTTTATTTGAAGTATTTCGCACCCTGAAATCAACATTTTGAGGTTTCAAAATAGGAGTCAATCTACCGGTATTATTATATTCTTGGAATCCTGGCACATCGCTGATCACAACAGTATTTTTGTCTCCATTGTTCGTGGCTCGTATGAGTTGGTTTTAAAGGGTATTTCATCGTTTAATTTTAATAAAATAATTAAACATTTGAGTGGTCATGCTTGCTCCTAACGTGTTCCTTCATGGGCCATAATGCATCCTTTGGTCAGTGAAAACTCCACGTCTTCAAAACAAATCCTATATAATCACTTTAACTTTCTCCTAACCTAGTTTACATTCATCGGTCAACAGACAAGTGCCGCCACTAATTTCCTTCTTTTGCTGAAAGAGTTCGATCTTCAAAAATTTACAACAATTCAAGACAAAATCATAAAATCCCAAAGTTTATATCTTTGAGTTCCTTTGCTTATTCCCTTCAAGTTCCTGTGGGTAGTATTGAGTTCAACGGTTCCTTGTATCCTTCAAGAATTTGAACAAAGGGCTACGGCTTGGTTTCAGCAGCGACTAGGGTTAGAAAATTTGTTGTTTTGAGATCTCGATTCCTGAAATTGGTGTAGTAGTTGTGGTGAGAAGGAAGAGTAGCATCATTTGTGTTGTTTTTGATGGTTTCGGACATGGATTCTGTCGCGAGCTGCACCATACAGTGCCAGCATCTTCTGTCGACGGAAGTTGATATCCGTATGCGAGTTCAAGGTTACGAGTACAGGGTGAAAGGGGGGTTGAAGCTAGGGATTTTGGTGCAACCGATTTGTGGATTTGTGGAAAGTTGAGTGAGGATGGATGTGGATGAACGTCGGCTATGGTATTGAGGAACTGGGAGGAGCCGCATTGTTTTGAGGAAGAAGTAAGAATCGGTTGGGTTTTATGATGGGTGATGGGCCAGGGATGAAAAAGGGGTGAGGCCCATTTAAAAGGAATGTTTTGTTTTTATTTCGATTTAAATTTATATCGACTTCTAAAGATCATATCTCCTACATACAATATCAGATTGACGAACCGTAAGTTGCGTTGGGATCGTATGGACGAGAGCTTCACAATGAAGCTGACTGGTAGTGGATTCGAGCTCGTTACAATTTATGGCAAAATAAATTGTCCATCTGAATCAACGACAATTATCATTATTAACGATGATAGTCCAATGTGAGTAAAACACACCAACTCTGAACAGTTCTATTTTAACAACGTATTCTTAGAACTGTTAAATATTGTCTGTTTGACTGTGTGTTGACTGTTTGATTGAACTGCTAGTCAGTTAGTGGAAATTATATATATATGTATATATATAAACCGTTAAATATTTATATGTTGATTCTGCTATCAGAATATTTCATATCAAAGTGAAATCGATGTTAATCGTATTGTCTAACATCTGTGATGCAGGGAAACAGGTTGGAGGAATCCAACTGGGTTCCTCAACAGTTATTTTACTGTGATTTATATATTGTGATAAATGATGTGATATATAATCTGGTGTTGATTATGTGTGGTTGGACGATATTTATCGTTGTTGTTTGGTGTGTTAAATACCATAAGAAATACCAGAATATGGAAAAGGGATTTTCAAAGTATATTTTGAAAATAATTTATTTATATAAAATCAATGGATTTTATATTATAAAAGAAAAAGAATTTTGAATAAAAGAAATATATCGTTAATCAAATATAAAGGAATTTATTTGTTAATCAAATATAGAAGGAATTTATTTGTTAATCAAATATAAAGGAGATATATTTGAAATGAAATATAAAGGAATATATTTGAAATCAAATATAAAGGAAATATATTTGAAAGCAAATAAAAAGGAATATATTGGTAAAACATAAATAAAGAGTTAAAAGAATTTATTTATTTAGGAAATAAATAAAAGTAAAAGGATTATTTATTTGTTAGAATAAAGGAGATATTTATTTGTTAGAATAAATAGAACTAAAGGAATAATCGAATATAGTTTATTCGAATTGTGTTAGAGGAGTTAATCGAATATAGTTTATTCAAATAGTGTTAGAGGAGTTATCAAATATATTTTATTCGAAAGGAATTATCGAATTTGGTTATTCAAAGGAATTATCGAATTTGGTTATTCAAAGGAATTATCGAATTTGGTTATTCAAAGGAGTTATCAAATCTAGTTATTTGAAAGTAGTTATTGAATGGTTTATTCGAATAGAGTTAGAGGAATTATCGAATTTGGTTATTCAAAGGAGTTATCAAATCTAGTTATTTGAAAGTAGTTATTGAATGGTTTATTTGAATAGAGTTAGAGGAATTATCGAATTTGGTTATTCAAAGGAGTTATCAAATCTAGTTGTTTGAAAGTAGTTATTGAATGGTTTATTCGAATAGAGTTAGAGGAATTATTGAATTTGGTTATTCAAAGGAGTTATCAAATCTAGTTATTTGAAAGTAGTTATTGAATGGTTTATTCGAATAGAGTTAGAGGAATTATCGAATTTGGTTATTCAAAGGAGTTATCAAATCTAGTTATTTGAAAGTAGTTATTGAATGGTTTATTCGAATAGAGTTAGTGTAGTTATCGAATATAGTTTATTCGAATAGAGTTAGTGTAGTTATCGAATATAGTTTATTCGAATAGAGTTGGAAGAGTTAATCGAATACAGTTTATTCGAATAGAGTTAGAGGAGTTATCGAATCTAGTTTATTCGACAGGAGTTAAGTGAATAGAGTAAATCAAATAGAGTAAATCAAGTAGAGTAAATCGAATAGAGTTAAATTGAAAAGAGTTAGTCGAATATAGTTATTCGAAAGAAAGGTTAAGTAAGGAAGTTAGTTAAAGAAATATAAAGTGAACTTTGCCTATTTCAAGGTTAGAAATGTTGTTCAGTTAAGGTCTGAGAGGTAGTTATACCCCAACTTGATTGACTTCGTTTTTAACTAAAGAATGGTTAAGGTTCGGCAGTAAAGGATAAAAGTTGTTTGATGATTGATCGATATAATTTCCATCTGGGAATAATATCGTTGTTTGCACACGTGTTTTTCTTTGATAGTTAACTCACAGACTATCGAAGTTTTGACCATTTTAACGTTGTTAATATGGAGAGACCGGTGGGATTATTATCCAAAGAACCACTCTGTATTGGCGTAAGCGTCGCGAATCATATATGCAAAAGATAATTAAAGATGGAGTAAAGTGCAAGGGCTGTTGTATAAGTCTTAGATAACGGTGACTAAGATGGATATACCGAATAGTGCCTTCGGTTTTTCCAGTCCCAGGACAACTTGTATGGACGAAGGTCTGACATAGTATATCCAATAGATTGCGTAAGTTGATCTGTTCAAACGTATATACGTGGGTGGCGGAGGAATTCGTTTCTCTTAGCTGTATACCCGTGTTATTTTTGGATAAGTCAATTTGTGATTTGGCGGGTATGACGATGTGACATTTTAAGTGAACGAAGATGGATGTCTGACAGAGTATTTCCAGACGATCACATATATTGATTTCTCCAACCGTACCAAGAGTGGAAGCGGAGAAGGAAACTTCTTTTAGCTAACACATAATGTATTGTTGAGGACGTCAATCGGTGATTTGACGGATTTGATGATGTGGCATTCAAAGTGAATCTGATGTGACGATAAAGCGTAGCTTCTAGCCTCACAACCGGTAAATGACAGAAATCGGGCAGGTAGCATGGCTATGTAGGTCGCACCTATTAGGGTGTATAATCACCTGATCTAGAGTTTCATTTACTTCTAAAAATCTATTGTTGATGCTGTCCCATTCGGGAAACGGTTGCTGATCCCAACCGTTGGTGATATACATTCGATACACTCAGCGAAATGAGTGGTTGGTCATGTGTGGCCGGGTTACAAGATGTTCTTGTTGAACCCACTGTATTCCTCTCTAGAGGTACACTAGTAGAAGGTGGTTCCATACCTTGTCATAGTTGGAAACCCATTATCCAATACGTGCTTGCGATTTTTATTGTATACTATATATGTAGAACGTGAGATGAAAGCGTTTCTGCTAGATTGATATATATTTGTACTTAGACATTATTATAATATCCGAATGATATTGCTTGTCAAAGATGTTGGATTCTCATAAGGGAAAACCCGTTCCGTATTCACGGCGTGGTCTTATGAGATATCATATATATGTTAAACTGTGTTAAACTATTTTACTCACACCATTCCCATGACTGACCCGGAGTTTACTTTGTTGTTTTCCCTAAACTCTTGGGTGCCTGAATTTGTATGGGCAGTCAAGTAGTCGGGATTTACAGATATACTTGGGGAGCTTGGAGCAGGAGGTTTCAAGATTTTATAGCTATTGTTTTTCCGCTATTGTTGTAAGTGTTGTATTCTGATAAAGTGTTGTTGTATATATATAAAACTGTTTTACTTAAAAGTTATGTTACATGTTATTCGTTCCGCTGTGAGATTCGGGTTACTCTGATGATGTAAGTTCTTCTTTTCTTCTTCTATTCTAAGTTTCTATCTTATCTATCCTCACCCTCTAATTTCTTTCACTAATTAGCAGGATTTTTCGATGTTTTGGTTATCGACATCGAGCTTATGTCGAAAACCAAAGTCGCTCAAAATCCGGGTCATTACAGATAACCTAAACGTATACACCCCGGGCTAACCCGAGCATTTACAAAACACCGGGTCAGTCTGGTGAAACAGAGTGAAAAAAACTCGCACAGTATTAAGGGTATCACACAACCCGATTTTAAAGTTAAAATCTTTTAAAGAAAAGGATAATTGTAAGACCAAATCCACACATAAATATGGACGATTTTTACCTTACGATAACTCAAAGCATTTTTAAAACCAATATCTTGTCTGATATTATAATAATGTCTAAATACAAGCAAATAGAATCTAGTAGAACGCTTGCATCTCACGCTCCACATATATGGTATACAACCAAAAACGCGGGCGCTTATTGGAGATTGGATTCCGACTATGATAAGGTATGGGACCACCTGACGATAGTGCGTCTCTAGAGGAAAATACATTGGGTTCAACAAGAACATCTTGTAACCCGACCCTCACATGACCGACCACTCATTTCACTTGAGTGTATCAAATGCATATCACCAACGGTTGGGTGCGACCCACCATTTCCCGAAAAGGGATAGCATCGAAATAGATTAAAGAAGGAAATGGATTTTCTCTAGATAGGTGACTATACACCCTAACGGGAGCGACCCACATAGCCATGCTACTTACCCGATTTTTGTCATTTACCGGTTGTGTGGCTTGAGGCCAGAATTTACTTTGAAACAACTGATCGCCATTCACTTTGAATGCCACATCGTCAAATCCACTAGATATCGCTAATTGACGTCCACAAAAATACTCTAGTTGGGAGCTAACCAACTATGGCATGTTTGAAGAAATCAACGTACGCGATCCTTTGGAAATACTCTGTTAGACACTCGTCCATACAAGTCATCCTGGAATAGGATGAACCGAAGGCACTATCCTACTGCATCTCATAAAGGAATCACCCCAGTGATCAGTAGCGAGTTGTCCTTGCAACCCGTAGATTTAAACCACGACAGAATCACAACTTATCTCTGGGAGCTAACCAAAGATTATTAGCGGTTCTTCCATTTAATGAACATCCACGGTCTTCAGTGCTTCATCTCGATCATCTCTTGGTATCTCAACATATTCGTTGGTTGGAATGGTTTTCGAATATAAATTCGATCCCAGTTTTTCCGTACCAACAATCTATTTGACTGATTTGATAGTCGGTGATTTAACTATCAAAATAAACAGTGTTTCAATCATGACAGTCCAGTGAGTTCACTGGTTCAGTATTCAACATCACTTGGCCTTTAAATTAAAACAAATATAAAATTAAAACTCTTAAATCTTTTGATACTATAAATATTGTTTTCTCGCATCTTATTTAACATAATATTATTCATTAAACAAACTCATTCCATTACTTAGGAATTTTTTTTATATCATATTCAGTCTTCTATTTCTACTTTCAACATTAACCGCGTTATTATCTAATATTGGGAAATCATTTAACTTATTACTCGTACCAATATAATTTTACGAAATATATTTATTTCATTACTTAAAACAATACAAATACTTATTCCAATAGAATAAACTCAACTTTGCTTTTCCTTTCTAATTCGAAGATACCGTTACATAACCCCTTTTTATATCCCTTTCCACTTTGGAATTTTCATTATATATTTTTCAAATCTTCATTAAAAATGTTGCATTATTATTTCTCTAATGAAATAATAAACCTTACTAACCTCTTTTACCATTACAACCTATATCATCCTCTATCCCGAAGTCGTTCAAGTTGGGATATTTTAGTTACCTCTCAGACATTGATCAACAACATTCATACCTTAAGATAAATATAAGTTGTAATCCGAAAACTAATATTTCATTTCAATACCAATTCAAATACCATTTAACTATTTTATTCAAAATACAGTTTCAAAACCCTTCTTATATATTTGAAATTCCCTTTTTCGGATATAACCATTATTCCTTAATTTAATAATTAAGCAACTTCTTAAAAAAATGACACTTTTAACACCTTCCTCATTTCAAACAAATTCACTTTATAATTGGGATTGGTTAACAAATCTTATGATTTACTTCTCCTATCAAATTGACTTTTACCAATATTGTTTCAAATCCATTCAACCATATCCCGCTTTGGAAATCTCATTTCAATTCCCAATTCTACTTAATCCCATTATTAAGTAACGTTAATATAAAATTAACGATTTACCACTTTACCCTTTTTATATAACTCTGGTTTATCCTCAAACTCTTTATCTTACTTTCCTTTTACTTAATTCGAATAATTTAGTAATATTTATTTTACACTAACACATTTGCTTAACCATTCCTTTCATAACTTTGATATAAAACTCAAGTGTTAAACAAAACCTGTTCACACTCTCCTTTCGTCATACAATTGAATTCCATTTTAATTTAGATCACTTTTTAAATGATTTGCCATTAAAAAGTAATTTTCTAAATTATTATTACAGTTAATAATTTATTTCAACCATTAACTACATTAGTAATTAATCTCTTTATTAATTAAAATAAACAGTAAATCCCTTTTAAAAATCTTATTATAATCTAAACGATATTCATTAAACTATTTCTATTCAAACATAATAATTTAGTAATCAATCAATTAACAAGTCGATTTATTCACTCAAACCACGATTATCTTATTAACCGATTCCAATTTGTTCTTCCTTTCAATTAATTAATAACATAATTAATTAATTTAAATAATTTCATTAAATTGTTTCTCAACAACACAATTATCTAAATTAAATCGTTAGGTTAATTTCCTTATCCTCACATTTACAAATCTGATTTAACATCAGATTTGACTTTATAAAATCAATTTACACTTAATTATGAACAGAAATATTTATTTCCTTTTTAAATAAGTTTTTACTCAAAATATATATTTCAAAATCTATTTTTAGTTATAAAATAAATTTTATAACTTCAGTTCTATCGATTTACCTGACGGTAAATCAATATAAATAATATAATTTTCTTTTAGGCCATTTACTGCCGATTACTCAAACAATACTGCCCATTGGTTAAACACAACACAGGTTGACTTTTCAGCCAATGATCACTACTAAAATCAATTACCCAGTCGTAACGGTTCATATATGAAAATAAAAAATATATTTGAGGAATCTGGTTGGATCCCTCCAACCTGTTCTTCCCTGTATTCAAAAAGGTTATCACAAACCAGATCATTCCATTCCATTTAACTGATATAAAATAGTAAATAGCAACTATTTTATATCAACCAACCAACAAAACATTTCCATCAGTTCACACAATTCAAACAAAACACATTTATTTTATAAACGTGACCAACGAGGTAAATTACCTTCATGGGGGTCCAATTCGTTAAAAATAACGATTTGGTATGTCAATGAAATTAAACGACGATTTAATTTCATCAGTTAAATCAATAAATAGATATATAACTAACGAACAGTCAAGCATAGCAAACAAAATAAAAACCCAATTTATATAAAATATAAATGGGAAAAACTGAGCGAGTTTAACTCACCTTGTGTTGATTTGTCGTAACTACAGTTAAATTAAATAGTCGTTTAATTTAACTGTAAATTCCAGATGTGTCCTGCACTGTCCACAATAGTTCCATAGTGTAGAGTTTGTCGATACGATTCCGATGTAACTTGCTTCACTCAATTCTGGTAAGATATGAAAATGTTATACCCATTTTAGTAACGCACTTTTACTTTACAAAATAAATTCTCTAATTATTCATTTATTAACTAATTACTTAAATTTAAAATAAATTACTTTAATTAATTAAATATTTATGGTCCATTCCTGTCTAAAAATAATAGCTACAAGTCTACTAGTTAGTTCGTAAATTAGCAAGGCTGAATCATTTTGTTTACACGTTAAATAAAATGGCATAATTTTATATAACTTGGATTAACTAATTAAATTTCTGTTCGTTTACTTAATCACCAAACCACAAAATAAATTTCATGAGTTTGAACAAAACATGGTCGCCCCCTTTTTGGTTCACTGTTTCCTCATTCAGAAATGAATTTCGGTCACCAGATTTTTATAAGTTTTAAATGTTTAACTTAATAACTAATTAAATCAATATTTAACTAATCTAATCAAATTATTAAAACTAACTATATTTATAAAATTCAATGGCCAATAGTTACGTGATTACCATCTGATTTGGTGATAACATGCTCAGGCCACTGTGTTCAAATGATGTCTCACTACCTGGACCTTTCGTTACCAAAGAATTCCACACGTGCTGCTTTGTAAGCGTTGTTCTTTGATCATGGTACTCCATACCACCTAACTGTCCATAATTAAATAATTAATGACCTCCGTTGATCCACCCTTTACCTCCCAAACGCAAGAGTTATAAGCCAAGGCCTTTGTCTCCACTTCGTTTGGTCACCACCGGCCAACTTTGAGGATGATGCGGACCAACCAAGGACCACCAGAGCAACGCCAGTTCCTCCTCCACACTGCTGAAGGACGGTCTGAAACCACCAAGCTCCCTTGTCGCCACCAGAGTCTGATCCAGTGGTGCTGATCTATGCACTGGATCTTGCTCTTGGATTTGTCTGGAGTCGCTCACCCCTCAGCACCCACGTTTTTCTTCAGAACCCACTACAACCTCCGACGTTCTCGAAGCCCAGATCGGCCAACATACTAAACTAAAGTCCATCACCACTGTACCAATTTAAAACTCTCGCTGAGTTCTTTACTTTTGCAGTATATAAGTTACGATTTGGTGAAGAGGATTGGAGAAAAATAGAAGAGAGAGTTTCGAAATTTAGGTCCGTTCATTAGAGGGAAGTGGCGGCGTAAACCATACGAGGGTTTAGAAATAAAGTGTTGGTATATATATAGAGCATCCATCGAATATAATATTATTTTTGAAACTTCACCTTGAAGTAGTTGATAAAAACCACCACAAATGATTTCTGTTTACAGATTAAAAAACTATTCTTAGTGTAAAAAGGTATTCCGGACCCAATAGGACAAGTTTTGTCGAATTCCGACATTGTTTGAAAAAAAAATCCTTTATAAAACCAAAAATAAACAAGCGTTTAAATTTTTCACGATCACTGAATAAATCCGATCAACTTGAAAATTTGAAATCCTACAATAATTCTTCAATACGAACCCAACGACACCAGTTTCGTCGCATTCTGAGACAGTTTTCCCAGTAGGCTATTGTTACGCGCACTGCAATGCCATTTTGGACACCAATTTAGTCGGTCTCCAAAAATAACAAACTATATACCTATCCTGACTATAATTGACGATACGAACTCAACGGAATTGGTTTCGCGGCCTAATTCAATCGTCTGTTCAGGTTATATCCAAATAACCCTTTATTAAATTAATTACGCGCTATAGAAATTGAACGGGCGTTTTTGGCTACCGTGGTCACATACGACATCGGTTCGCCACGCAATTCAACACCATACAATAATTTAATGCTACTGTCCCAATGAAACTGATTTCGTCGAAATCTGAGTCCGTTTGCAAAACGGCTATTTTAATGCATATATTTTAATAATGATTTCTATAGCGACTATTTTAAAATTTGGTTTGGCCATAACTGACAAATTATAACACGGAATCTGAATTTTTCTCTTTCATATGAAAATTATAATCAATATGGATCTAATGTTTCTTGTTTCACAGAAATCCAACTTATATCAGATTCTGTATATCGAGTTGAAGTTCAAAACCAAATACAAACTACCACGCGATTTCTAGCTCGATTTATATTTATATAAATATATAACGTTCAGCCTTCGTTTTAAATAACGAATTAAATATTAAAATCCATTAATACTTCAAATATAATATTTAAAATAATAAATTAAATTAATTATTTGACGGCCAAAAATACGGAACGTTACATTCTTTCCCCCTTAAAATAAATTCGTCCTCGAAATTGCTAAGCTAGGAAAGAACGTTACAAGCCCATTATCTTTATAAAAATATTTATTCAAAACTCATTTTTATTTTCCAAACTAATCTAATTGGTTTTAAAACCAATTTAATTCAAATAAAAGAATTTTCCAAAAAACTTCAAAAAATTTCTAACACGTTAAATTTTGGAAATTTTTTGGCAGAGTCTCCCCTGTACGGAGGACATCTGCAATATCGCAGGTTCAAGAAATACATATACATCAACCAACGGGGTTGGAAAAATTCAAAAACTAAACTCAAACCCCAAATAAAAACCAAAATTTCATATTCTGCATAAGCGTACCTTTAACGAGCGCTATTGAGCATATCTGCTCGACGTATATACGATTAACCCAACCAATATCAATTTGGCTAGACATCTGGCACCTGTACTTAACTCAATTCACATATGAGTAATACCTACGATAATATTTCAAAAATCAACAATTTTAACTGCACCAATTCCACAATCAAACATGAGCATTAATTCACTTTTAAATACATGGTGAAATCATTTATTTCAATTCATATTCGGTTTCATTCCAATTTTTAGCACTGGAATTTATTTTTTTATTCATTCAACTCTTATTTACCATTGGCTAATCAAACATACAATCAATAATTAATCAACAACCAACTTAACCAATCAACCACATTCTATTAACTATTAATATTCAATAATAATATTTACTCTGGTTCACATGTTTGAACAACAATTGGTTAATATCCAATCGATTTATATTTATTTATTATTCCATCAATTCCCAAATTCCAAATTTGTTTTATTATATTTCATTATCATACTTAATTCAATTCCACTTAGCCAAGCTAAGTTCCAATTCAAATTCTTAATCAAATTGAATTTATCTAAATCGACAAACACATCAAATACACCAGTATCTCAATAAATTGAGAAAAATATTTCTTTTCTATATAAAAATATAATTTGGGTAAAATTATTTCATTTACCCCCTTGACAAAACAATACTGTATTCATTTACCAGTCCAATGCTTCTCAACACTCGAACCGATCAATAAACATAATACAAAACATTTGTATATACAATTTACAATTACGCTTTCATATATATATATATATATATATATATATATATATACACT
Source organism: Allium sativum (assembly GCA_030737875.1). Lineage (NCBI taxonomy): Eukaryota > Viridiplantae > Streptophyta > Magnoliopsida > Asparagales > Amaryllidaceae > Allium > Allium sativum. The sequence continues at coordinate 564,684,182 of CM060920.1, read as the reverse complement.
CAATCTCAATCTACGGTATTACTAACCCAATCTCTATCGAGTTACACCACAGAGCCAAGGTTATAACTAAACCAATAGCTCTGACACCACTGTAACGACCCGAGGATTTTCGGCCCTGAAAATCGACATAAATACCTTTACCGTAAATCTTGCCGACCTTCCAAACACTGAAAACACGGGATAGTATTTGAAAGTATTTAGAGGGTGAGATAAGAAAGAAAGATTAGAATAGAAGAAGAAGAAGAACCAACACAACACAGAGTCTCACATCGCAGTGGAACAAAATATAATACAGAAATAACTTTATTGAGAGCTTTAAATAAAACTTACAATATCAGAGTACAGCAATACATATGGACAGTTATAATAATCTGTCCTCATATACAATCACACATCAGAGTAGTAGCTATATAATATCATACGTCTGAACACCTTCAGCTCGTCTCTAGACTTCGCAGCATCTGATAACCTAAACATATACACCCCGGGCTAACCCGAGCATTTACAAAACACCGGGTCAGTTTGGTGAACCAGAGTGAAAAAAACTCGCATAGTATTAAGGGTATCACATAACCTGATTTTAAAGTTAAAACCTTTTAAAGAAAAGGATAATCGCAAGACCAAATCCACACATAAATATGGACGGTTTTTACCTTACGATAACCCCAAGCATTTTTAAAACCAATATCTTGTCTAATATTATAATAATGTCTAAATACAAGTAAATAGAATCCAGTAGAATGCTTGCATCTCACACTCCACATATTTGGTATACAATAAAAACTGCGGGTGCTTATTGGAGATTGGATTCCGACTATGACAAGGTATGGGACCACCTGCCGATAGTGTACCTCTAGAGGCGAATACACTGAGTTCAACAAGAACATCTTGCAACCCGGCCCTCACATGACCGACCACTCATTTCGTTTGAGTGTATCGAATGTATATCACCAACGGTTGGGTGCGACCCACCGTTTCGCGAAAAGGGACAACATCGAAATAGATGAAAGAATGAAATGGATTTTCTCTAGATAGGTGATTATACACCCTAATGGGAGCGACCCACATAGCCATGCTGCCTTCCCGGTTTTTGTCATTTACCGGTTGTGAGGCTTAAGGACAGAATTTACTTTGAAACAACTGATCGCCGTTCACATTGAATGCCACATCGTCAAATCCACTAGATATCACTAATTGACGCCCACAAAAATACTCTTGTTGGGAGCTAACCAACTATGGCACGTTTGAAGAAATCAACATACGCGATCCTTTGGAAATACTCTGTCAGACACGTCCATATAAGTCATCCAGGAACAGGATGAACCGAAGGCACTCTCCTACTGCATCTCATATAGGAATCACCCCAGGGATCAGTAGCGAGTAGTCCTTGCAACCCGTAGATTCCAACCACGACAGAACCATAGCTTATCTCTGGGAGCTAACCAAAGATTATTAGCAGTTCTTCCGTTTTATGAAGATCCACGGTCTTCAATGCTCCACCTCGATCATCTCTTGATATCTCAACGTATTCGTTGGTCGGAATAGTTTTCGAATATAAATTCGATCCCGGTCTTTCTGTACCTACAATCGTACTGGACAAATTTGATAGTCGGTGATTTAACTATCAAAATAAACAGTGTTTCAATCATGACAATCCAATGAGTTCATTGGTTCAGTATTCAGCATCACTTGGCCTTTAAATAAAAACAAATATAATTTTAAAACTCTTAAATCTTTCGATACTATAAATATAGTTTTCTCACATCTTATTTAACATAATATTATTCTTTAAACAAACTCATTCCATTACTTAGGAATTTTTTTTTATATCATATTCAGTCTTCTATTTCTACTTTCAACATTAACCACGTTATTATCTAATATTGGGAAATCATTTAACTTATTACTCGTACCAATATAATTTTATGAAATATCTTTATTTCATTACTTAAAACAATACAAATACTTATTCCAATAGAATAAACTCAACTTTGCTTTTCCTTTCTAATTCGAAGATACCGTTACATAACCCCTTTTTATTTCCCTTTCCACTTTGGAATTTTCATTATATATTTTTCAAATCTTCATTACAAATGTTGCGTTATTATTTCTCTAATGAAATAATAAACCTTACTAATCTCTTTTACCATTACAACCTATATCATCCTCAGATAATCCCGAAGTCGTTCAAGTTGGGGTATTTTAGTTACCTCTCAGACCTTGATCGACAACGTTCATACCTTAAGATAAATATAAGTTGTAATCCGAAAACCAATATTTCATTTCAATACCAATTTGAATACCATTTAACTATTTTATTCAAAATACGGTTTCAAAACCCTTCTTATATATTTGAAATTCCCTTTTTCGGATATAACCATTATTCCTTAATTTAATTGTAACGACCCGCATTTTCAGCGGTATAATAATTAACTAATTTAATTATTTAAAAGGTGATTAAAAGGATTTAATGGTCGTGGAATTAAATAATGGTGAATATTTAATTAAATTAAATAATATATTTAATTCTGAAATAATCAAAATTGGCTGAAATGACGATATGGTGTGAACTGGATCATCTGTGATATTTAATTCAGTTTAGAATTGAATTAGAATAACGAATATATTATTTGAATAACAGTTTGAATGTACAATTATATTATAATTAAAATTGAGCTTGAAATGGCGCTGCAGTTCGTAATTTGGCGATTTGAACTTCAATTGAATGTACATGATTCGTTTTAAGCCGGATTTCTGTGAAACAAGAAACGTGTGGAGCTGGTGGAGTATATCTTTCTAGTGGAAGAGAAAAATCCGGATTTCATCAGGTAGATTTTGATTTATGTCCAAATCAAATATTCAAAAAAAATGCGGTGTATTCCTTCGTGGCCATAACGGTTATTTTAAAATATTTGAATATCGGTTTCGAATTTAGACAAGGTTCTTTTGAGGCGTAGTGATAATTTAATTTTTAGAATTCTATGGTAATTTTTAATTAATTAAAAAAGCAACTCTTTTTTTGGAGTGTTTTGCACCTGTAATCAACATTTTTGGGTTTCACAATATAAGTTAATCTACTGGTGTTGTTATATTTTCGGGATCGCGGCACCTCACTGAACACGACTGTATTTTTATTTCAGTCTCAACACATACATAAATGTAAGAGAGCAAAGAAAGTTGTCTCCGAGAATGTATACACCATCTTTTTCGTGTAAAAAATGAAAGCACGTGACTAAAAACGTGCCTTCCCTTGAAACCACACTTTACTTCGTGATTAACAGTATTCCACGTCCTCAATTTTAAACCATATATATATACCCTTTCAAAATGTCATAACCTAAACTATTCCATCTTCTATAATTCAAATTTCAAGCCGCCACTGACTTCTTCTACAGCAAACCCAAACGTGAAGAAAACAAGGCCTCAAAAATTCATATAAAATCCGACAAATTTCTGTAAATCATTATATATACATAATTAAGTTCCTATAATCTTCCTCTACCATTCAGTACAAGTTCGGTTGAGTTGGATGAAGCTTCTGTCGCCCAAGATAATTACAGTGTGTGTTTCTTTTTCTAGGGTTCCATTTGTTTTTGAAGAATCAAGCTTCGATTTATAGAACTGATGTTACACTTGGATTCATAGGGTCGGTTGTGACTCGCGTGCAGAGTTTTGTGTGAAATGGAGCATAAACAGTTCGGTGCTTTTACTGTTATGGCGCGTCGAAGGTTGAAAAACGCGAGTGACATCGTGAGTTCGAACCAGGCAAAACAAGGATGGAATGATGGAGATTCGAACGAGAATTTAAACGGTGTGTTTGGTTTTCGAAATTATCAAGAAGAGAGGGGGACTGGATAAAGGGCGTCGGCCATGATTTGTTTTGAAGAGGGACCGAATACAGGAGCAACGGTTTAAGCTGGTACAGGGAAGAAGGAAAGGGTTTGGACGGGCTTTTGTTGGGTAATTGGACTGTGTGAAATAAGGATAAGGCCCAGAAATAAAAAGAAAGAAAATAGAAAGAAAAATAAAGAGAAGGGGCTTGCGTTGCTGAATGGATGGAGCAGCAACGAGTTTGAATATGGACGATGACCGAAATCAAAGGGATCCAGTAGGATCGTATGGACGAGCGCAACGCAATGGAACTGACGGGTAGTGAATAAGGAGACCGTTACAATTTATAGCGAAATAAATTGTCCGTTGGAATCAAGCGATGGTTATCGTTATTAACGATGATCGTCCAATGTGAGTAAATCTCACTAACTCTGAACAGTTTATAATTTCATGTTATATTTTTAGGACGGTTAAATATTGGCTGATTGACTATGTATTGACTGTTTGATTGAACTGCTAGTCAGTTAGTTGAATTTCTATATTGATTCTGTTTAACAGAATATATCATATGGAACTGAAAGTGATGTTGATTTTATTGTGTAACATCTGTGGATGCAGGGAAACAGGTTGGAGGAATCCGACTGGATTCCTCAACGGTTATTTTATTGTTTTTCATATATTATGATATATGATGTGGTTTATAATCCATGGTTGATTATATGTGTTTGGACGATATTGGTCATCGTGATTTGATGTGTTAAGTACCATAAAATATCGGAATGGGAAAAGAAGATTTTCAACATGATATTGGAAACAAAATATGTATAAATTGGAATATTTATAAATAAGAAATATTTATAAATTGGAATAATTATAAAGTGAATTACTTATCTAGGATAAATAAATAAGATGTTATAAAATTGACTATTTACTTAGAAAATAAATAGGAGATAATAAGTGAGATATTTATTTGTTAAATAAAAAGGATAAGATAATGGATTTATTTATTTGTTAAATAAATAGAATAAGGAAAGGATATATTTATTTGTTAAACAAATAGGGTTACTAAAGGAAACATTTAGAATAAATAAATAGGATATTAAACAGATTATTTATTTAGGAAATGAATAAGTTATGATAAAGGGACATTGACTTTAGAAATTTAATAAGTTATAAAAGAGATGTTAAGCAAAATAAATGGAATAAAGGATTTTCTATTTAAAAAATAAATAGAAGAGTTAATCAAATCGAGTTAATCGAACAGAGTAAATCAAATAGAGTTAAACATGATTAGAAACTGACTAGAGATTAGTTAAGTTGAATAGTTTTCTGAGTATCGATCTGATGTTGGTTTCGGCCTTCGGGGTTTGTACTTAGAGAATTGTTCTCTTATTAGTTTACAGTTAGAGTCTGATAGTTGTGGAATGGTAGTGATTGATGATTGATCGATAGAATTTCCTTCTGGAAATGATATCGTTGTTTGCACACGTATTTTCCTTCGATAGTTAAATCACAGACTATCGAAGTTTTGACCAATTTACGTTGTTAATTTGGAGAGACCGGTTGATTTATTATCCAAAGAACCACTTTGTATTGGCATAAGCGTTGCGAATCATATATGCCAAAGAAAATTGAAGACGGAGTAAAGTGCAAGGGCTATTGTATAAGTCTTAGATAACAGTGCCTAAGATGGATGTACTAAATAGTGCCTTCGGTTTATCTTGTTCCTGGATGACTTGTATGGATGAATGTCTGACAGAGTATTTCCAGAAAGGTCACGTATATTGATTTCTTCAACCGTACCAAGAGTGGAAGCGGAGAAGGAAACTTCTTTAGCTAACACATAATGTATTGTTGTAGACGTCAATTAGTGATTTTCGATGGATCTGACAATGTGGCATTCGATGTGAATCTGATGTGATGATAAGGCGTAACCTTAAGCCTCATCAACCGGTAAATGACAGAAATCGGGCAGGTAGCATGGCTATGTAGGTCGCACCTATTAGGGTGTATAATCACCTGATCTAGAGTTTCATTTACTTCAAAAAAATCTATTGTTGATGCTGTCCCATTTGGGAAACGGTTGCTGATCCCAGCCGTTGGTGATATACATTCAGTACACTCAAGCGAAATGAGTGGTCGGTCGTGTGTGGCCGGGTTGCAAGATGTTCTTGTTGAACCCAGTGTATTCCTTTCTAGAGGTACACTAGCGAAAGGTGGTTCCATATCTTGTCATAGTTGGAAATCCATTATCCAATACGTGCTTGCGGTTTTGACTGTATACTATATATGTAGAACGTGAGATGAAAGCATTTCTGCTAGATGATTATTATATTATGGTTGATAGACATTATTATAATATCAAAAGGTTTTGATATAAAGATAATTTGGATTCTCATAAGGGAAAAACCCGTTCCGTTATACAGCGTGGTCTTATGAGATATCGTTTACCTGCTTGAACTATTTTAAACTGTTTTACTCACACCAGTCCCATGACTGACCCGGAGTTTACTTGTTTGTTTCCCTAAACTCTTGGGTGCCTAAATTTGTACGAGCAATCAAGTAGTCGGGATTTACAGATATACTGGAAGAGCTTGGAGCAGGAGGCTTCAGGATTATATAGCTATAGTTATTTCCGTTGTGTTGTAAGTGTTTTACTTTGATAATAATGTATATTCAAGTACAGATGTATATTTCAAGTTATGTTATATATATTGTATGTTATTCGTTCCGCTGTGAGGTTTGTGTTACTCTAATGTTGTGTTCTTCTTCTTCTATTCTAAGTTTCTATCTTATCTATCATCACCCTCTAATTTCTTTCATTAACTATTCAGTTATTTTCGATCCTTGGATGTTCGATATGTGTCGTATATCGGATAACCAAGATAGCAAATTTCCGGGTCGTTACAGTTGGTATCAAAGCATAAGGTTAAGTATTACCTTGGCTCTGTGGCGTGACTTGGTAGAGACGGGGTTAGTAATACCCTAGATTGAGTTTGATTGTACATATACGAGTGAACGTATTTGTATATGATATAAAAATAATTTTATATTGTGAAGATTTATTGGTTGAGTAGTTTATAAGTTCTGGTCGATCAGTTTGATCCACTGTATCAGTAGGAGTTTATAAACACTCAAATAGGATGGGTCGGCACGATTTGTTTTGGAAAGAGGGTAAATTAAAATAATTTTACCAAAAGTATATTTTGATATGTATTGGATATATTGGTTGATATTATAATCGAATAGAATTATAAAAATGTGAATTGGTTATGTAAATAACCAATCAGAATTCAGATAAGTATAATGAATTGAATTAAATCTGAAATTTAAATTAGAATTGAAATTAAAACCCTGGAAATTTGGAACAGAGTTTGTAAATAAAGTTGGATTAAATATATATAAATTTTAAGATCCTGGGAGATTTTAAATTGTATTCCAAACATTTATGGATGATATTTTAAACTGATTTCAAATTTAAAAGTGTTTAAGAATAATTTTGAAAGTGATATAGTATTGAACTCACTTCGATAGCTGGGAGATAACCCTGATGATGAATCGCGACATCATCAGTGTTCATTTTCGAGTTGTAAAGTGACGGATTACTACTAAAGAGATTATTTTTGAAATTGTTTAGAAAAACAAGTTGTTTGAATCCTGCAAAGGAAAGTTTGGTTTCTGAGAAAAACAAAGCTGTTTAAAAACTCTCAGGAAAAAGATTGTTTGATTTAAAACCAAATTGAATTGGAATTTGCAAAAGCAAATTGGAGTTGAATTGTATTAGAAGGATATCGAGAAATTTGGATTTATGGGATAGAAATTCGAAATGAGATTCGGTTTGGATAAAAGCGAATGGTTGTGTTGAAAATAAAAACTGATTGGAAATTGGTTGAGACGACGTTGTCATGTGTGGACTGATAACAGGTGAAAGAGATAGAGTTGGTATGCCCGACAAAAAGGTACAAGTTTATATTCGATATAAGCATGAGATTTATGAGCCGAATTGGCAAGTTGCTTGGCTGTTTGATTTTCTTTTAGGTTGGAGAAGGCCCAGAGAGGCGAGTTGTAGTTTGCTCTATTGACCAGGACAAAGGAGGTGCTGGCAAAAATTTTCGAAAAGTTAAGATGTTAGAAAATTTTCAGGATTTTTGAAAATTTTCATTGATAAGAATTAATTAATATTAAATTGAAATTAAATTAATTCAGTTGAAACTGGTTTAAGAAGTGAACAAATAATTTTTAACCAGTTAGTAGGGTTTGTTCTCTACCTTAGCAATTTCGAGGACGAAATTATTTTAAGTGGGGAAGAATGTAATGAACCGCATTTTCAGCGGTATGATAATTAATTTATTTAATTATTTAAAAGGTGATTAAAATAATTTAATGGCCGTGGAATTAAATAATGGTGAATATTTGATTAAAATAATAAATTAAATAATATATTTAATTCTAAAATAATCAGAATTGGCTAAAATGACGATATGGTGTGAACTGGATCATCTGTGATATTTAATTCAGTTTAGAATTGAATTAGAATAACGAATATATTATTTGAACGACAGTTTGAACGTATAATTATATTATAATTAAAATCGAGCTTGAAATGGCGCTGCAGTTCGTAATCTGGCGATTTGAACTTCAACTGAATGTGCAGGATTCGTTTTAAGCCGGATTTCTGTGAAACAAGAAACATGTGGAGCTGGTGGAGTATATATTTCTAGTGGAAGAGAAAAATCCGGATTTCGTCAGGTAGATTTTGATTTATGTCCAAATGAAATATTCAGAAAAATAGCGGTATATTCGTTCGTGGCCATAATGGTTATTTAAAAATATCTGAATATCGGTTTCGAATTTAGACAAGGTTCTTTTGAGGCGTAGTGATAATTTAATTTTTAGAATTTTATGGTTATTTTTAATTAATTAAATAAGCAACTTTTTATTTGGAGTGATTTGCACCTATAATCAACATTTTGGGGTTTCACAATATAAGTTAATCTACCGGTGTTATTATATTTTCGGGATCGTGGCACCTCACTGAACACGACTGTATTTTTATTTCAGTCTCAACACATTCATAAACGTAAGAGAGAAAAGAAAGTTGTCTCCGAGAATGTATACACCATCTTTTTAGTGTACAAAATGAAAGCACGCGACCAAAAACGTGCCTTCCCTTGAAACCACACCTTACTTTATGGTTAACAGTATTCCACGTCCTCAATTTTAAACCATATATATATACCCTTTCAAAATGTCATAACCTAAACTATTCCATCTTCTGTAAATCAAATTTCAAGCCGCCACTGACTTCTTCTACAGCAAACCCAAACGTGAAGAAAACAAAGCCTCAAAAATTCATATAAAATCCGATAAATTTCTATAAATCATTATATATACATAATTAAGTTCCTATAATCTTCCTCTACCATTTAGTACAAGTTCGGTTGAGTTGGACGAAGCTTCTGTCGCTCGAGACAATTACATATTGCGTTTCTTTTTCTAGGGTTCCATTTGTTTTTGAAGAATCAAGCTTCGATTTACAGAACTGACGTTACACTTGGATTCATGGGGTCGGTTGTGACTCGCGTGCAGAGTTTTATGTGAAATGGAGCATAAACAGTTCGGTGCTTTTACTGTTATGGCGCATGGAAGGTTGAGAAACGGGAGTGACATCGTGAGTTCGAACTATGCAAAACAAGAATGGAATGATGGAGATTCGAACGAGAATTTAAACGGTGTGTTTGGTTTTTGAAATCATCAAGAAGAGAGGGGGACTGGATGAAGGGCGTTGACCATGATTTGTTTTGAAGAGGGACTGAATACAGGAGCAACGGTTTAAGCTGGTACAGGGAAGAAGGAAAGGGTTTGGACGGGCTTTTGTTGGGTAATTGGGCTGTGTGAAATAAGGATAAGGCCCAGAAATAAAAAGAAAGAAAATAGAAAGAAAAATAAAGAGAAGGGGCTTGCGATGCTGAATGGATGGAGCAGCAACGAGTTTGAATATGGACGATGGACGAAATCAAAGGGATCCGGTAGGATCGTATGGACGAGCGCAACGCAATGGAACTGACAGGTAGTGAATAAGGAGACCGTTACAATTTATAGCGAAATAAATTGTCCGTCGGAATCAAGCGATGGTTATCTTTATTAACGATGATCGTCCAATGTGAGTAAATCTCACTAAATCTGAACAGTTTATAATTTCATGTTTGTTAGATCAAAATTTGGACCTAACACCCAAATTGTTCTGAAGCTTATAGAGTTTCAACTGAAGAATGAGAAAAAAGGAAATAACACACAGAATTTATAGTGGTTCGGCGTTAACGAGCCTACGTCCACTTTATATATTATTGATTATACTTTGAAAGCTAATACAATCAAGGATTTCTCTCAATATTTTAGTATTTTGACAACAATGGCGGATTCAGTACTCAATATTGCCAAAAAGATCCCAAAAAATGCCAAGCTCCGGGCTATTTATAGCTGATTTTGTCAGGCGGGTCGTGGTTACACGTGGCACGAATCCCGTGAACATCGGATCGCATCGCCACCGTTGAGGAAATAGTCAAATTAGCCGTTGTGGATAGGTGTCGCGATCTGCATGAAAATCGGATCGTGCAGATGGGGAGAATTGGTCCAAATGACGGTTAGGGACACGTGTCGCTAGATCCGTGCGTCTCGGATCGCTGAAGACTAGCTCACGCTTGAACGGGTCAGAGGGTTCGCCACGCGCCAGAGGATCGGATCGATCAACACTGGGCAACAACATACGTATGGATCAGATCGCATAGAGGTGTCGTTTCGCTGATGAAATAGGGGCGATCCGTCGAGACGCGATCCGATGGTGGGCGAGTCGATAGCGTGCGATCCATCAATGGGCGAGTCGATGATGCGACCCATTCCTTCATATTCTTAGAGAACGTGGTTTCATGCTTTCTTCTTATGAATGATCCTGGGTGGCTTGGTCAAAAAGCGAGCCAACATTTTGCCCCCTCGAAGTATGTTTTATCGATGATAGAACATGCTTCGAAGCTATGGAATTGTCTTTTCTCAACGAGTCGCGGATCACAGAACGATTCTCTTTCTGGGATTTTTTTCAGAATCCTCATTCCTGAATTTATCGATTCGTATCGCGGGCTCGAGTCGCGGATCACAGAACGATTCTCTTTCTGGGATTTTTTCAGAATCCCCATTCCTGAATTTATCGATTCGTATCGCGGGCTCGAGTCGCGGTCCGTTATCGAGACATTCGTTCCTTTCTTGGGTGTGCACTTGGGCCTCGGAACGAAACGGGCTCCTCCTCGAGTCGTGGTGGGCTTTTGGTTCGCGGCCCGCTGGTCTTTCGTGGATCGAATAGGACAAAGAAGGGGAGACAAACGGTCACCCTCTTTGCCTATATAAGCCGACCCTCCCCTCTTCACTTTCCTTCTTCTTTTCTTTGTCGTATCGTTTCGCCTGCACTGTCGAAGAACGAACCCAAGTTTTTCAAACCTTCGAAAATCCGAGCATTTCCTCAAGTTTTAGAAAGGTAACTCCACAAAAAGCATTTTTATTCGTGAATGCTGCTCTTTCCTGGATTTTTTTCGACTAATTTGAGGGAGAAACGATGGAGATTTGCTATCTTCTGAAGGGATCATCAAGTCGCCATGGCTGACAGGCGTAGAGCTCGGAGTTCGAGAATGGGAAGGAGAGGTGGTAAACGAAGGAGGAAGAAGAAGAGGGAAGGCCGGTTCGGATTGTGGGCAAGGAGAGGAGAAGATGAAGGCGAGTGGCGAGACGGAAGATCGTGGTGACAGCAAGGGCGCGTATCGTTGGGGGCTGCAACGATTCGTGAAGGAGCGATCCCTTTGCCCTGCGATCCGAAGGGGGGCGATCCCTCTGCCTTGCGATCCGAAAGGGGGCGATCCCCCTGACTTGCGATCCAAAAGGGGGCGATCCCCCTGCCTTGCGATCCGATTCACAGTTGACGATGCGAAGGAATTTCAAACTTTAATCGATGCCTTATCACCATAAAATTCTGAACAGTTAGGCTAGGGCCCTGATGTTGGACTTTCTGGACTAAAAGATCACATAATTTGACTGCATATGACGACTAATATTTCGATGATCTTGATAGCTTTCACGTTTTATTTTCAATGCGCACACAAGCACACACACCGGCACTTGCACACACGGGGGACGGGTAGTATTAATCTCATTGTTCATGTTTTCTCGTCCTAGCAGTAATGTCGAATAGTCAATCTTCTTCAAGATCCGCAACAGAAGCGGAATCCGAGGTTCCTGAGCAACACAACACCAAGACTCCTCCAATTAACCCAGGAGGTGAAGATTCTGGATCTGAGTACGAGGCCACGGAATCAGATCCGTCCGGAAGTACTTCATCTAGCGACGATTCTGAGATAGATGGGCGAGCTCCCGACGAGATTCTTGGCGCTCGGGATAGACAAATTTTCGGATTCTTTAGCATCCAAGCTTGACGAAATAAAGCTTAAAAGAATCTTCTTAAGACACGGGATTCCTTGGGATGATGTCTTGACGCCCGGAAGCGAAGATAGACCCCACCTAGCTCCAGAAGGATATATGGCAATCAGTCGGACCATGTGCTTAGTAGGAGCTATTCCTCCGTTTCCTCCGATCGCCATCGAAACTTTAAGACGACTAGGTATTGCTCCGATGCAGCTTCATCCTAACGCCTACGCATCTCTATGCTCTCTATATGTTGCATACGCGGAGATCCTACACGCCGAACTTAAATTTAGAGATCTGGTATTCTTCTTTCTTTTCAAGCACCGTTCTTCGGCAACTCCAAATTTCTCTTTCTTTGAATCGGTGGCGAATAGAAAAGTTTTGTATGATGGATATAGCAACATAGGGAATCCTAAGTCCGATTGGTTTTATATAAGGAAACAGACCGGATGCTCAAGAAGATGGCTCAAATCAAGTAAACTTTGATCTTCTAATCGAATATCTTGCTCAAGGAGTCTAAGTATTAACATTCTTCCGCCTTTTTCTTTGTCTTAAACAGATCACATCTTCCCGAAAACGGAGGGTCCGTTATACAACCATCGATTATCTATTCTTCACCAAAGCAGGTCTGACTTTCTGAGGATCAAAAAATGCATCACTGATGACAATCTTCATAAGCATCGTCTTCTGGATAGAAGATTTGGACTTGGCACTGGCGGCAGACCTTATAAGTATGTGCCCCCAATGGAGGGAGAGGGAACTTCGCAAGCGGCAGAAACAACTAAGTTCCGTAAGAGTCCTTCTCCGATAGTCATCCAGGACAATGAGGATTTGAACATATATAGAGGGGATGAGGTCCGCGGTGACGTGTCCAAGGAAATCCCGATTTCTACTCCAATCGAAACCGTTGCTCCCGATGATTTGACAGAAGAGCAGTTATTTGATTAACTAAATAAAATTCCTCTACCCGATGATGTATATACAGAAAAAGACTTTGAAGGGGGGCCTTTCTTTCCTGCTTCTGAAGAGACCATTGCTCCAACTAGGGAACAAGAAACTGGTCAGATGAGCCTGTTTTCAGGCCCGGGTCTGTTAGGGGGAATTATATGGGATGCACACATCACACACACTATCTGACCCTGCACTCTAATATCGTGGGTATTCAGAGTTTTAATATGCTCTTTTCTTTTTTGCAGGAGCGATGTCCCGCAGGAAATCTTACTCGTATCGTTTTCTTCGTGTGGGCACACCCAGCCTTCGTCTGGATACCGAGCGCTCTCGTGGTCCTTCTCACAGGCCGACTTCCTCGCAACCTCGGTCTCCACCAAAATCGACCTCTACCAAGCCTTCCAACTACCCGGCAGTTCCTACAGGGGGAAAGAAACTCCCTAAAGAGTTAACTCCTCCAAAGAGTGCACCTTCCCACAGCCGGTCGTCAAAAAGGCATCACGAATCTAAAGATAAGGGCAAGGATGCATCCAAAGAATCTGAAAAGGAGAGGAGTGACATCGTCCCCTCCAGCCAGCCAGAGTTGGCTGCTCCAGGGTCACGGGATTACATGCACGGTCCCGAGATTCAAGGCAGGCTGGAAAAGCTGCGGGAACAATTCCCAGACATATTCTTTGACCGGATGACATTTGTTCCTGCCTTGGAACCGGTCCCCAAGAACTGGGATAGCGAAGTTGTCGGGCATATCCGCCATGTTGCCAGGCAATATGAGATGATGAAAAAACATGCAGTTAACCTCTCAGAAGTTATCCGATCGCTTGAAATAGAAGCACACAGATCTAAGGCGAAACTTGAAAACAACGAAAGGGCCAGGACCAAGATGGAGAAGGACCTAGAAGATGCTCAATCCCAGCTTGCTTTAGCACGGAGGGACGCTGAAAATTACAAGATTGAGTTAGAGAATGCTAAGCAACGCTTCCATTCGGAACTTGACTCCAATAGCCAAGAGAAAATGGCCTTAAAGAAGGAGGTTGAAGATCTCAAAATGACCAACATCGAGCTGAAAACAGCACAAGGCCATTTTGAAGCTGAGAGGGCTGCTTGGGAGGCAGAAAAAGAGAATTTAAAAGAAAGTCTGGCTTTGGCTAAAGCAGAAAAAGTGATTTTAAATGACCAGGTCTCGGACGCGGAGAGACGGGCAGCTCTCGCCGAGAAGAATGTCGAAAGTGCCATCGAATTGGCCACTGCTTCTAACAACAAGCTCCTCGACAGAGAGAAGGAAATCGAGGGGTTTGAAGAGATGATTTTTGACTTCCTTGGCCAGGTTCTCAAAACTCGCAACATCTCATGGATCCCGGATTACCACGTTACTTTAGCCAATTTATGGGATGCCATTGTTGAGGGTGAAAAGCATAGATTGGGGGTAGAAGAAATTGATGAGGATGAGTTGATGAAGAGCATCTTAAGGGATAATGAGCCTGAGGACCTAGCAGAGGGTCGTCGTCTGATTTTAGCAGAGATGGAAAAAGAGAAGGCCTTGGCTAAAGGTAAAAGCAAAATTGACGAAGGTTCAAGCTCTGCCGTGGAGCCTAAAACCTCTGGAGTTGAAGAGTACCATCCTAATGATCCGCTAATCCCTTTGGGCCTAACTCCCATAGTTGTTGGAGCTCCTGCGACTATTCAAGTAGGAGGGTCTACGGAAGGTATCTCCTTTCTTTCTCCACAATTTGTCAAAGCAATTGTGAATTTTCGTCGTTTGGTAGAACAACCAATTGAGTTAGTAACGTGCATTCCTCGTAATACAGGTGGCGAGCCCGTCGACAAGGGTGCTGAAAAAGAAAAGGAAGTGGAGAAGGAGGCTGTCTTGCCAAGTGCTGGTATTGATGTATCAAAGCAGGCCGAGGTCACAACAGCAGAAAGAAGCATCCCGGCACCTAGCACTGATGTACCCAAAGATGCTGAGACCATCGAAGCCTTGAAAGACATGGATGGACGCCATGTAGATGATGAAGAAGACATTATCGGTGCTAAAAAGGCCAACGATGATGACGAGAAAACCTTGGCCAGCCGAAAAGCCAGACAGGAGAAAGAGTTGGCTTCGAAGAAGGTGGGAGATGAGGCTTTGGACGTAGTCCCTCTTGCAGAATTCGATCCCAAAACTGGGATGATTGTGAAGATTTGGCCCAAATCCATCAGCTGACAGCTTCACTTTGCAAACCCCGACGACTTCCCGGCTTCCCTCTCTGGTAGAAGTAAGAGAAAAGAGGTGGAAGAAGAATCTTTAGAGGATTCGGATGTTCCCCTCATAGACAAAAGGAAGAGGAAGAAAGGGGATTCATCTGATGCCGATAAGGCGAGGCTGGAGAGGCAGAAGCAAGAGAAGAGGCCAAAGCGTAAATAGGATGTTTGTTGATATTTTGTCTTTAGGTTTTCCATTGGCCAGGAAGTGTAATTGTGAGACTGGCCCTCACTTTCATTTCTAGGCTGTTTTTCACTTTGTTGGTTCACAGTAGATAAATGTAGGTTTATCTCTTTTTGCATCCTTATGTACCTGTATTCAAATAAATTTTCCATGTTTAGTCATAGGCCATCTAATTACAAATCAGTCGAACAACAGAAAGAAAAATATTCGTGCTGCGTTGCTGTATTAAAGTTCAGCATATGTGTATGAGTATATGTGCCCCCAGTCAGTTGTTATCATGGCACCTGACTAGGGTTTACCAAGGGTTGATTAGTTTTGTCGGCAGGTTGCCCCCTATTTCTGAATATGGAGGGCTTGGAAAACTTCATAGGATAATTGTTCTTGTGGCGCCGAATCTCTGGCGCCTTTCTGAATGCTTAATCATAGACTTCTTTGTACTCTCTTGACGATTGCCAAGGTTTGAGTTGGAATTCAGTAGTTCAGTCGATCCCCGATCCTTTAGCAGGGAAGAAGTTCTTTCTCAGCGCTCAATCGGAGACGCTTTTATACTCTCTCTCTCTGGAGAGTTAGAGTTCGAGCTCAGCGATTCATTCGCTCCCCAATCCTTCAGCGGGGAAGGAGCTCTTTCTCAGCGCTCAATCGGAGACGCATTTATACTCTCTCTCTCTCTGGAGAGTTAGAGTTCGAGCCCGGCGATTCACTCGCTCCCCGATCCTTCAGCGGGGAAGGAGCTCTTTCTCAGCGCTCAATCGGAGACGCTTTTATACTCTCTCTCTCTCTCTCTGGAGAGTTAGAGTCACGGATCAAGCAGTCTGCAATCATGCATGCTCATCAAACTCGTCCTAGGTGTATATTTTAACCCAAGCTCCGAGGATTAAAACCAGTCGGACAAGCAGTTGGAGCTATTGCCAAGGCTTTGAGTTCCTCCAAACAGTCTATGGGAGGAATAGTTGGCACCAGACTTCGGGTACCTGCATTATTCACGCTGATTTCCATAAAAATAAACAGGCAGATAAGTAAAGATGCAATAAGGGTAAATGACACACAATATTTTATAGTGGTTCGGTCGAATCATGACCTACGTCCACTTTATAATCTTTTGCTTTAAGGAATCAGACTATTCTAGGCAAGTCATGCCTTGTACATGGTTCTTTAACAAAGCAAAAGAATAAATTTGAAACTTTCATGTTAAATATGGCCGTAAATGTTGGGCATTCCACACTCTGGGGATTTCCTTTCCATCTACGGTTGCCAGCTTGAAGGTTCCATTATCAAGCTTGCTCAGAATGGAGTACGGTCCTTCCCACTTCGCTCCCATATGAGTTGGGGGTGGGAAGACACGTTTCAGAACCAAGTCTCTGGGTTTCCATGTTCGGGCTCGAACCTTTTTGTTGTAATATCGGGCGACCTGTTGTTTGCATCTCAAGGCGCGCAAGTCTGCTTCATCCCTCTTTTCTTCGATCATATCCAGGGACTCAAGGAGAAATTCATTATTGGTCATTGGATCATAATAAGTTACCCGGTGAGAAGGTACCTTTATCTCAACCGGGATGACTGCTTCCGTTCCAAAAGCAAGGGAGAACGGGGTATGTCCTGTTGCCGATTTATAGGTTGTTCTATAGGCCCATAGTGCCAAGGGCAATTCGTCAGCCCACATGGCTCTAGCCCGCTTCATTCTTCTTTTCATAATGGACTTAATTACTTTATTTGCCGCTTCGACTTGTCCGTTCGATTGCGGGTGCGCCATAGAGGTGTATCGATTCTCGATGTGGTATTTTTGGCAGAAGTTTCTGAATTCAGCACTATCGAACTGAGTTCCGTTATCTGTTATTATAATCTTTGGAATCCAAAATCGATAGATGATGTTTCTCACGATAAAGTTGATCACTCGTTTGGTTGTGATTGTAGTTAGTGGTTCAGCCTCGACCCACTTAGTGAAATAATCTACGGCCACAATAGCGAACTTTGCTCCGCCCCTTTCTATAGGGAGACTTCCAATGATATCAATTCCCCACATAGCGAAAGGCCATGGACTCATCATCGTTTTTAACTGATTAGGAGGTGCTCTGGGTATCTTTGAAAATCTCTGGCACGCATCACACCGTCGTGCGTATCTTGCTGCATCCTTGTTTATGGTAGGCCAGAAATAACCATGCCGCAACACCTTTTTTGCCAAAGTTTGCCCTCAAGTGTGGTCGCCACATTCGCCTTCGTGGACTTCTTGCAACACACGTTTGATGTCATCGTGGGCTACACACCGAAGGAGGGGCATTGAAAACCCTTGTCTGTAAAGAACTACGCCTTGCAGAACGTATCAGGCGGCTTTACGAATTACTTTACGCCTCTCGCTTTTCTTGGTCGGAAGCGTTCCATCCATCAGGAAATTCTTTAGAGGGGTCATCCAGGACTCCCTTTCTGGTTCCGTCTCTTGTACTAGGTCGATTTCCATTTGATCTATGCTAGGGGACCGAAGTACTTCAACGGGGGCTAGCCCAGTCACTTCAGGATCGTCGGAACTAGCCATCTTTGTCAACTTGTCTGCCTGCTGATTCTCTGACCGCGGAATATAAGATATGCTGTAGTGATCAAAATCGTTCAGCAATTCTTTCACTTTCTTTAAGTATAAAATCAATCTTGCACTTTTAGCTTGGAATTTTCCAGTGACTTGGTTCACAACTAACTTGGAGTCGCAGAAGATGTTCAGCTTTGTGACTTCTAGTTCGTTTGCAATCTTTAATCCGGCTATCAGAGCTTCATATTCGGAATCATTGTTAGTGGCATGAAACTCCATTCGGATTGCATAGGTTATCAATCATTTCTCGGGGGTTTCAAGCACTATCCCAGCGCCGGATCTTTCGTCATTCCTAGTGCC
This sequence comes from Allium sativum, assembly GCA_030737875.1. NCBI lineage: Eukaryota > Viridiplantae > Streptophyta > Magnoliopsida > Asparagales > Amaryllidaceae > Allium > Allium sativum. The sequence goes on along the minus strand of CM060920.1, from coordinate 564,665,646 downwards.
ATCAGTATACAATCCCCAGGCATTGGGATCGAAAAGTAATTTTGAAGGCTCAACTTCTTCGTTTGCTATATCTTCCTCAGGGACAGTGAACTCTGCTATGAAGTCAGCTATCACTTGCCCCCGAATTGACCGTCTGGGCTGAAAGTTCAAATCAAATTGACTTAGCTCAATATTCCATTTGAGTAACCTTCCAGATGCCTCTGGTCTCTGTAGGACTTGCTTGAGCGGGTGATTGGTGTATATGGTGATAGGATGCGCCTGAAAATAATGTCGAAGCTTTCTAGAGGCGATCAACAAACTATACGCCAACTTTTCTATTCGTAGATAATTACGCTCTGCTGCTGTCAATTTTTTGCTCACATAATACACAGGTCTTTGGTCCTTGTCCTCCTCCCTTACCAACGCTGAGCTGATCGCATGGGATGACACTGCCAAATACACGAATAAGTCCTCGTGATCTATTGGCTTAGATAATATCGGAGGTTTCTCCAGGTGCCTGAGTAAATTCTGAAATGCTTCTACGCAATCGTGTGTCCATTTGAAGTGGCGTTTTCCTCGCTTTATTAATTCGAAGAATGGGATGCACTTATACGTAGCCCTGGAGATAAATCTGCTTAGTGCGGCCACTTTTTCGGCAAGGCTTTGCACATCCCTAATTTGCTTAGGTTCCTGAATGTCTCTGATTGTCGCGATCTGGTCTGGATTAATCTCAATACCACGGGAACTGACGATGAATCCCAAGAATTTCCCGGAGGCAACACCGAATGAACATTTGGTGGGGTTGAGTTTCATTCCGTACTTTCGAAGAATGCCGAACATTTCTGCCAAGTCAGTTGTGTGCTGGGAAGATTGCTTGGATTTTACCAACATATCGTCGACGTATACTTCCATTGTTTTCCCGATCTGGTTATAAAACATTCTGTTGACTAAACGTTGATATGTAGCGCCCGCATTCTTCAAGCCAAAGGGCATCACCACATAACAATACAATCCTAGATCCGTGATAAAACTAGTGTGTTCTTGATCTGGAACATGCATCGGAATCTGGTTGTATCCTGAATAAGCATCCATAAATGAGAGAAGCTCATGACCCGCCGTCGAGTCTACCAACTGGTCAATCCGGGGCAACGGGAAACTATCTTTTGGACATGCTTTGTTCAAATCCGAGAAGTCGACACACGTTCGCCACTTCCCGTTGGCCTTCTTTACCAGGACTGGATTCGAAATCCAGTCTGGGTAGATCGAGTCTCTAATAAATCCATTACTCTTTAACTTTCCAACTTCTTCTTTCAAGGCAGCGGACCTCTCTGGGCCCAACATTCGCCTTTTTTGCTTTACCGGAGGATGTTTAGGGTCAATGCTTAAGGAATGGCTCATGATTGATGGGGATATCCCACACATATCCGCGTGGGTCCAAGCAAATACATCCAAGTTGTTTTTTAAGAAATTCGTCAATTCTTTAGCGAGATTCGGGTTTAACTGGGATCCAATCTTAAGGACCTTCTCCGGGTCACTGTCATCGATCGGTACATCCACAGTTGTCTCTTTGGGAGTCGCCATTCTGCCCCCGGGTTCTTGATCCTCTCTGGGATCTATATCCTCGGGCATCTCTCTGGGCGACTCTCCAACGACTATCCTCTTTGGTTGCTATAAGGTCTCCGCCCCCGAAGGGGGAGAGGTGCCTTTAGTTTCAATATCCCCTCCATTGCGAAGTAACTTTAGTTCGGCAACATAACATGCTCGCGCAGCAACTTGATCCCCTCTGACGATACCAATGCCAGCTTCTGTGGGGAATTTCAATAACAAGCACCAGGGGGCTATACAGGCTCTAAACTTTGCGAGGGCCGGTCGGCCCAAAAAGGCATTGTAAGGCGATTCAACATCCAAAACCATGAAGGGAAGGATTCTCACTCTCTGTCGTTCTCCTTCCCCAAGTGTAACTGGTAACTCTACATAACCCATTGGAGTGGTAGATGCTCCGTTGAATCCACAGATCCATCCTTGGTAGGGCTTCAAGTCTTTTATTTCGAGGTTCATCTGGTCAAATGTCCTTTTGAAAAGAATGTTGATAGAACTCCCGTTGTCCACTAAAACCTTATGGACAGTGGCTGGACCAATAGGTACTGTAATTACAAATGGATCTTCTGTCGGAGCATGGACTCCAATGCTTTCTCGTTCTCGGAAGATGACATCGTCGGTCATCATCTTTTGCTGCTTCACCGGGATACTGTCCTCAGGGTTGCTACACTCCCCTACCTCGAGGTGTTGTTTGGCTGCATTGACGTATTGATCCAATGCCTTGGAACTATGCCCGGCGAGATAAAGTCCTCTGATTACGGTATTGATAACAATGTTCTTTCCCTTTTGCTGGGCAGTCGGCCTAGCAGCAAGTTGATTCTGGTTCTGATTTGGGGCCTGCACTGCTTGCCCCCTGTCCCTGGGCGTTACTCTGTATTCATCTAGCTTTCCTTCTCGAAGCAGCCTTTCGACTACATCTCTTAGGTGACGGCATTCATTTGTCGAATGGCCGTGAATCTGATGAAAGAGACAAAACTTCCCTGTTTCATGCTCTTTCTCTGTCGACTCTCTGGGAGGTGGCCTCTTATTCTGGAGGACTTCATACGCATCCATGAAGATATTTTCCAGAGTATCATTTATTGGTGTATAACTTTCAAAGGCCCTGGGACGAGTCCTTCTCTGGGAGTCGTTCCCTCGGTTCCTCTTCCGGTTGTTGCCGTTACCATTATTATTGTTGTTACCTGGCTGACGACCACCCTGATTTTGATTTCCGACATTTACTTCAACTTTCCCCGAGCTGTCTCCCATCTGCTTAATGGCAACATTGCTCTGGATTTCCTCCTTATTGGCCGTTTTTGCCTTTCGGTTAGCATATACCTCTTCCCGGCGTAAATGTACGTTGGCTTTCTCGTAGAATAACTCTCTAGTGTGGGGCGGTTTGCCTGCCAGGTACCTCCCGAATTCAGTGTCCTTATCTACTCCGTCAATCAGTGCTGCGACAACGGTCGGTTCATGGGGATCTTTAACCTCAGTAGTGGCCAAATTGAAACGATCCAGGTACACCTTTAAACTCTCGCCTGGTCGCTGCTTGACAAGGAACAAATCGATCACACTTTTTGTCTTCTGTGCGTAGATACGGAATTGTTCTACGAACTTCTCACTCAACTCCTTGAAGCTAGAAATCGATCTCGCCGGCAAGCGAGTAAACCATAACAAAGCCACATCCTCCAGGAATATGGGAAACGCTTTGCACTTAACAGCGTCAGAGGCTGCGGCAGCGGTCATTGACCAAGAGTATCTCATCAGATGCTGGACAGGATCAGACCTACCCGCATATCGGTTCATTTGTGGCATGTTGAAACGCCTTGGAAAAGTCGCATCCAAAATATCATCAGTGAAAGGGGTGTGACTGCGGTCGATCCCCCAATTTTCATTCCGTTGTCCACGGCTGTCTTCCAGGATTTGATGGATCATGGCTGCAACATTCACACTGGTCAGCGGAGGTTCAGGGTCAGTGCCTCTGGTTCGGCGGGGTTCTCTGATCTCTCTTCTGGGAGCAATCACAAAATCCGGGGCTCGGATAGGGCTCCGTTGCCCCCTGTTACCATGAGCATGTGCGCGGCGACGGGGCTGAGGAATTCTGTTATGCACAGGACTGTCCACATCTCGAGTCCTGGGAGTTGTGGCTTGATCGCTGATATTACGGTTTGAGGGCCCCGCCCTCAGGGCTTCTTCTTCTCGCGATGGCAGGGTTCCAAACCGAAGTTGCTCTATGTTTTCGGCTCTCTCATATGGTCGTCGCGGAGGTCTTGGCGATTCCTCAGACGAAGAAGAATATCCCGGAGTGGGTGAACGAACCGGCGGCGTTCTTTGCCTTGCGAGTTCATCAAGCCTTCTATCCATGGCAAACAAATTTTGTCGCAGGACGGAACTTTCCTGCCTTTGGGCAGCCAATTCATCAAACAATCTATCCCACATTTCGGTGAAGCGAGAGAGATCCCCCTCAGTGACGGGAGCAGCAGGATCATATTGGTCATCATCACTCTCTCTTATGCGCAAAGAGCTTGAGCCGGGTCGAGCGGAGGGGCCAGGACGGTAGGAGCGAGACATAGGCTCCTTTCCAGGTCGAGTTGTAGTCTGATCATCAATTCGGATAGCTGCGGTTCGTGGATGGCGACTCGCAACGCCCCCCTGGGATCGATTCGCGGTCGTGGTGCGCGGAGGATGCGAGGCATTACCTCGGGATCGAGTAACAACCCCTTCAGCGGTCCGGATCGCCTCGTTCTTGTCGACTCGGAGCGTGGTGTCTTCATCGGATCGGTTCGCCCCCTACGCTCCGCGATCCATAGTTTCTTCATTGCCCAGCTCGTGCACACTCTCTTCGATTGTTTCATTGGTTTGCGAAGTTTGTGCTTCCTTAGATCTTTTTCCAGCCATGATATCCGAATCGCTGGAATCTTCAAAGAACTGAATAGTGGAACTTTAGGACTGAATTCTCAGTGAAAGCACCAAAATGTTAGATCAAAATTTGGACCTAACACCCAAATTGTTCTGAAGCTTATAGAGTTTCAACTGAAGAATGAGAAAAAAGGAAATAACACACAGAATTTATAGTGGTTCGGCGTTAACGAGCCTACGTCCACTTTATATATTATTGATTATACTTTGAAAGCTAATACAATCAAGGATTTCTCTCAATATTTTAGTATTTTGACAACAATGGCGGATTCAGTACTCAATATTGCCAAAAAGATCCCAAAAAATGCCAAGCTCCGGGCTATTTATAGCTGATTTTGTCAGGCGGGTCGTGGTTACACGTGGCACGAATCCCGAGAACATCGGATCGCATAGCCACCGTTGAGGAAATAGTCAAATTAGCCGTTGTGGACAGGTGTCGCGATCTGCTTGAAAATCGGATCGTGCAGATGGGGAGAATTGGTCCAAATGACGGTTTCGGACACGTGTCGCTAGATCCGTGCGTCTCGGATCGCTAAAGACTAGCTCACGCTTGAACGGGTCAGAGGGTTCGCCACGCGCCAGAGGATCGGATCGATCAACACTGGGCAACAACATACGTATGGATCGGATCACATAGAGGTGTCGTTTCGCTGATGAAATAGGGGCGATACGTCGAGACGCGATCCGATGGTGGGCGAGTCGATAGCGTGCGATCCATCAATGGGCAAGTCGATGATGCGACCCATTCCTTCATATTCTTAGAGAACGTGGTTTCATGTTTTCTTCTTATGAATGATCCTGGGTGGCTTGGTCAAAAAGCGAGCCAACAATGTTGTATTTTTATAACTGTTAAATATTGGCTGATTGACTGTGTATTGACTGTTTGATTGAACTGCTAGTCAGTTAGTTGAATTTCTATATTGATTCTGTTTAACAGAATATATCATATGGAACTAAAAGTGGTGTTGATTTTATTGTGTAACATCTGCGGATGCAGGGAAACAGTTTGGAGGAATCCGACTGGATTCCTCAACGGTTATTTCATTTTTTTTCATATATTATATATACGATGTGGTTTATAATCCGTGGTTGATTATATGTGTTTGGACGATATTGGTCATCGTGATTTGATGTGTTGTACCATAAAATATCGGAATGGGAAAAGAAGATTTTCAACATGATATTGGAAACAAAATATGTATAAATTGGAATATTTATAAATAAGAAATATTTATAAATTGGAATAATTATAAAGTGAATTACTTATCTAGGATAAATAAATAAGATGTTATAAAATTGACTATTTACTTAGAAAATAAATAGGAGATAATAAGTGAGATATTTATTTGTTAAATAAAAAGGATAAGATAATGGATTTATTTATTTGTTAAATAAATAAAATAAGGAAAGGACATATTTATTTGTTAAACAAATAGGGTTACTAAAGGAAACATTTAGAATAAATAAATAGGATATTAAACAGATTATTTATTTAGGAAATGAATAAGTTATGATAAAGGGACATTGACTTTAGAAATTTAATAAGTTATAAAAGAGATGTTAAGCAAAATAAATGGAATAAAGGATTTTCTATTTAAAAAATAAATAGAAGAGTTAATCAAATCGAGTTAATCGAACAGAGTAAATCAAATAGAGTTAAACATGATTAGAAACTGACTAGAGATTAGTTAAGTTGAATAGTTTTCTGAGTATCGATCTGATGTTGGCCTTCGGGGTTTATACTTAGAGAATTGTTCTCTTATTAGTTTACAGTTAGAGTCTGATAGTTGTGGAATGGTAGTGATTGATGATTTATCGATAGAATTTCCTTCTAGAAATGATATTGTTGTTTGCATACGTATTTTCCTTCGATAGTTCAATCACAGACTATCGAAGTTTTGAACAATTCACGTTGTTATTATAGAGAGACCGGTTGGATTATTATCCAAAGAACCACTCTGTATTGGCATAAGCGTTGCGAATCATATACGCCAAAGAAAATTGAAGACGAAGTAAAGTGCAAGGGCTATTGTATAAGTCTTAGATAACAGTGCCTAAGATAGATGTACTGAATAGTGCCTTCGGTTTATCATGTTCCTGGATGACTAGTATGGATGAATGTCTGACAGAGTATTTCCAGAAAGGTCATGTACATTGATTTCTTCAACCGTACGAAGAGTAGAAGCGAAGAAGGAAACTTCTTTAGCTAACACATAATGTATTGTTGTAGACGTCAATTAGTGATTTTTGATGGATCTGACAATGTGGCATTTGAAGTGAATCTGATGTGATGATAAGGCGTAACTTTAAGCCTCTTCGACTGGTAAATGACAGAAACCGGGCAGGTAGCATGGCTATGTAGGTCGCACCTATTAGGGTGTATAATCACCTGATCCAGAGTTTCATTTACTTCAAAAAATCTATTGTTGATGCTGTCCCATTCGGGAAACGGTTGCTGATCCCAACCGTTGGTGATATACATTCGATACACTCAAGCGAAATGAGTGGTCGGTCATGTGTAGCCGGGTTGCAAGATGTTCTTGTTGAACATAGTGTATTCCTTTCTAGAGGTACACTAGCGAAAGGTGGTTCCATACCTTGTCATAGTTGTAAATCCATTACCCAATACGTGTTTGCGGTTTTGATTATATACTATATATGTAGAACGTGAGATGAAAGCGTTTCTGCTAGATGATTATTATATTGTGGTTGATAGACATTATTATAATATCAAAAGGTTTTTGATATAAAGATAATTTGGATTCTCATAAGGGAAAAACCCGTTCCGTTATACGGCGTGGTCTTATGAGATATCGTTTACCTGCTTGAACTGTTTTAAACTGTTTTACTCACACTAGTCCCATGACTGACCCGGAGTTTACTTGTTTGTTTCCCTAAACTCTTGGGTGCCTAAATTTGTATGGACAGTCAAGTAGTCGGGATTTACAGATATACTGGAAGAGCTTGGAGCAGGAGGCTTCAGGATTATATAGCTATAGTTATTTCCGCTGTGTTGTAAGTGTTGTACTTTGATAATGATGTATATTCAAGTACATATGTATATTTCAAGTTATGTTATGTATATTGTATGTTATTCGTTCCGCTGTGAGGTTCGTGTTACTCTGATGTTGTGTTCTTCTTCTTCTATTCTAAGTTTCTATCTTATCTATCCTCACCCTCTAATTTCTTTCATTAACTATTCGGTTATTTTCGATCCTTGGATGTTCGATATGTGTCGTATATCGGATAACCAAGACCGCAAATTTCCGGGTCGTTACATTAATAATTAAGCAACTTCTTTAAAAAAATGCCACTTTTAACTCCTTCCTCATTTCAAACAAATTCACTTTGTAATTCGGATTGGTTTACAAACTTATGATTTACTTCTCCTATCAAATTCACTTTTACCAATCTCGTTTCAAATCCATTCAACCATATCCCGCTTTGGAAATCTCATTTCAATTCCCAAATCTAATTAATCCCATTATTAAGTAATGTTAATACAAAATTAATGATTTACCACTTCACCCTTTTTATATAACTCTGGTTTATCCTCAAACTCTTTATCTTACTTTCCTTTTACTTAATTCGAATAATTAAGTAACATTTATTTTACACTAACACATTTGCTTAACCATTCCTTTCATAACTTTGTTATAAAACTCAAGTGTTAAACAAACCCTATTCACACTCTCCTTTCGTCATTCAATTGAATTCCATTTTAACTTAGATCACTTTTTAAATGATTTCCCATTAAAAAGTAATTTTCTAAATTATTATTACAATTAATAATTTATTTCAACAATTAACTACATTAGTAGTTAATCTCTTTATTAATTAAAATAAACAGTAAATCCCTTTATAAAATCTTATTATAATCTAAATGATATTCATTAAACTATTTCTATTCAAACGTACTAATTTAGTAATCAATCCAATTAACGAGTTGATTTATTCACTCAACCCACGATTATCTTATTAACCGATTCCAATTCGTTCTTCCCTTCAAATTAATTAATAATATAATTAATTAATTTAAATTATTTTATTAAATTATTTCTCAAGAACACAATTATCCAAATTAAATCGTTAGGTTAATTTCCTTATCCTCACATTTACAAATCTGATTTAACATCAGATTTGACTTTATAAAATCAATTTACACTTAATTATGAACAGAAATATTTATTTCCTTTTTAAATAAGTTTTTATTCAAAATATATATTTCAAAATCTATTTTAGTTATAAAATAAATTTTATAACTTTAGTTATATCGATTTACCTGACGGTAAATCGATATAAATAAAATAATTTTCTTTTAGGCCATTTACTGCCGATTACTCAACCAATACTGCCCATTGGTTAAACACAACACAGGTTGACTTTTCAGTCAATGATCACTACTTAAATCAATTACCCAATCATGACAGTTCATATATGAAAATAAATAATATATTTGAGGAATCCGGTTGGATCCCTCCAACCTGTTCTTCCCTGTATTCAAAACGGTTATCACAAACCAGATCATTCCGTTACATTTAACTGATATAAAATAGTAAATAACAACTATTTTATATCAACCAACCAACAAAACATTTCCATCAGTTCACAATTCAAACAAAACACGTTTATTTTATAAACGTGACCAACAAGGTAAATTACCTTCATGGGGGTCCAGTTCGTTAAAAGTAACGATTTGGAATGTCACTGAAATTAAATGACGGTTTAATTTCATCACTTAGATCAATAAATAGATATATAACTAACGAACAGTCAACCATAGCAAACAGAGCACACAAAATAAAAAACCCAGTTTATATAAAATATAAATGGGAAAAACTGAGTGAGTTTAACTCACCTTTAGTTGATTTGTCGTAACTACAGTTAAATTAAACATTCGTTTCATTTAACTGTAAATTCCAGATGTGTCCTGCACTGTCTACAACAGTTCCATAGTGTAGAGTTTGTCGATACGATTCCGGTGCAACTTGCTTCACTCAATTCTGGTAAGATATAAAAATGTTATACCCATTTTAGTAACGCGCTTTTACTTTACAAAATAAATTCTCTAATTATTCATTTATTAACTAATTACTTAAATTTAGTTTAATTACTTTGATTTATTAAATATTTACGGTCCACTCCTGTCTAAAAATAATAGCTATAAGTCTACTAGTTAGTTTGTAAATTAGCAAGGCTGAATCATTTTGTTTACATGTTAAATAAAATGGCACAATTTTATATAACTTGGATTAACTAATTAAATTTCTGTTCATTTACTTAATCACCAAACCACAAAATAAATTTCATGAGTTTGAACAAAACATGGTCGCCCCCTTTTTGGTTCACTGTTTCCTCATTCAGAAATGAATTTCGGTCACCAGATTTTTATAAGTTTTAAATGTTTAACTTAATAACTAATTAAGTCAATATTTAACTAATCTAATCAAATTACTAAAACTAACTATATTTTTAAAAGTCAGTGTCCAATAGTTACGTGATTACCAAATGATTTGGTGATAACGTGCTCAGGCCAATGTGTTCAAATGTTGTCTCACTACCTGGACCTTTCATTACCAAAGAATCCCACACGTGCTGCTTTGTAAGCGTTGTTGATTGATCATGGTACTCCATACCACCTAACTGTCCATAATTAAATAATTAATGTCCTTCATTGATCCACCCTTTACCTCCCTAATGCAAGAGTTCTAAGCCAAGGCCTTTGTCTGCTCTTCGTTTGCTCACCATCGACCAACCTTGAGGCTGACGCGGACCAACTAAGGACCACCGGAGCAACGCCAGTTCCTCCTCCACACTGCTGAAGGACGGTCTGAAACCACCAAGCTCCCTTGTCGCCACCAGAGTCTGATCCAGTGGTGCTGATCTATGCACCGGATCTTGCACTTGGATTTGTATGGAGTCGCTCACCCCTAAGCACCCACGTTTTGCTTCAGAACCCACTACGACCTCCGACGTTCTCAAAGCCCAGATCGACCAACATACTAAACTAAAGTCCATCACCACTGTACCAATTTAAAGCTCTCACTGAGTTCTTTACTATTGCAGTATATAAATTATGATTTTGTGAAGAGGATTGGAGAAAAATAGAAGAGAGAGTTTCGAAATTTAGGTCCGTTCATTAGAGGGAAGTGGCGGCGGAAACCATACGAGGATTTAGAAATAAAGTGTTGGTATATATATAGAGCATCCATCGAATATAATATTATTTTTGAAACTTAACCGTGAAGTAGTTGATGAAAACCACCACAAATGATTTCTGTTTAGTGATAAAAAACTACTCTTAGTGTAAAAAGGTATTCCGGACCCAATGGGACAAGTTTCGTCGAATTCCGACATCGTTTGAAAAAAAAATCCTTTATAAAACCAGAAATTAACACGCGTTAAAATTTTTCACGATCACTGAATAAATCCGATCAACTTGAAAATTTGAAATCCTATAATAATTCTTCAATACGAACCCAACGACACCAGTTTCGTCGCATTCTGAGACTGTTTTCCCAGTAGGCTATTTTTACATTCACCGCAATGCCATTTTGGACACCAATTTAGCCGGTCTCCAAAAATAACAAACTATATACCTATCCTGACTATAATTGATGATACGAACTCAACGAAATTGGTTTCGCGGCCTAATTCGATCGTCTGTTCAGGTTATACCCAAATAACCCTTTATTAAATTAATTACGCGCTATAGAAATTGAACGGGCGTTTTTGGCTGTCGTGGTCACATACGACATCGGTTCGCCACGCAATTCAACACCATTCAATAATTTAATGCTACGGTCCAAATGAAACTGATTTCGTCAAAATCTGAGTCCGTTTGCAAAACGGCTATTTTAACGCGTATATTTTAATAATGATTTCCATAGCGACTATTTTAAAATTTGGTTTGGCTATAACTAACAAATTATAACACGTAATCTGAAATTTTCTCTTTCATATGAAAATTATAATCAATACGGTCCTAACGTTTCTCATTTCACATAAATCCGACTTATATCAGATTCTGTATATCGAGTTGAAGTTCAAAACCAAATATTACGAACTACCACGCGATTTCAAGCTCGATTTATATTTATATAAATATATAACGTTCAACCTTCATTTTAAATAACGAATTATATATTCAAATCCATAAATACTTCAAATATAATATATAAAATAATAAATTAAATTAAATATTTGATGTCCAAAAATACGGGACGTTACAGAGAGGGAATGTTTTATAAAAATGTTTTATAAAATGGTAAGGATTTCGAGGACTAAACCCAATAATTCCGAAATAATTTAGAAAAGTATTATGTGTTTTACATTGTGGTTCATCGCATAACCAATTAGTGGCTAATGATGATATAACTGTTTGGTGGCGGGGAGTTTATTCTCTTGCTTAACACCCTTCTTTGAGACATATGAGCTCAAAGGTTATGTGATTAATAGTGACCGATCATATATGTGAACTGCTAATGTAAGGTACTATAGATTTGAAAGTATTTGTGATTATTATGTTGTGAAATGATTTTCCATACTTCACGATATGAAATGATTTAGTATGCGACTAAAGATGCGGGTAACCCGGACGACTAAAACACAGGGGATGGTGGTGGATGAGGGCGGTGTATGTCTTCCCTGATAGTGTGGGATGGTGCATCGTCAGTGTAGCCTGCTCCTAGATGGGAGGTGCACATATATATATATATATATCGAGTTGGCGAGGTGAGTCATGTAGCCTTATCTAAGAGGAGCCCGATATTTGGTTGCATATTTATTTTTATGCATTTGTTTTGGAATTCATATTTACAAAGATTTTGTTTTGAGATCCCGAAGTGAAATCTACTTCGATATAAAATCTAAATATGTATTTCAAAGGATTTGAAATAAGAAATCGGGAAATAAAGTCCAAAGGAATCATTTCTGTAAAGAGAACTGGATTTTGGAACCTAAGTTTAGGGATTAATCCTAAATGGGTAGATTGGACAAAAAAATTGCATGTTGTATGATGCACTGTAGATCCATAAGTTTATTTATGGTTGTTGTTTATGCATTGGCAATCCAGTGGAGTAAACCCGTTTCGCATTAGCGGCATGGTCTTGTGATTAGCCTTATTATTATTAAATAAGTTAAGTAAGATTTCTCATACCAGTCCTATGACTGACTCGTAGTTTGTTTCACTTGCAAACTCGGGTGCCCCTGTTTTCTACACGGGGAGTCGAGTGGTTTGTTTTGTAGATATTTATTTATTGAGCAAGATTTTGGATTGAATCTTAAAGTTGTGTCAAGAGCATTGACAGTCTTCCGCTGCGTTGTATTAAATTTGTTGTAAATTAATCTACTACTGTTGTATTATTATATTCAATGTACTCTGATATACTGTACTCTGGTTTTGCATTATTATGATGTAATAAAAGTTTTCTGTTATTTTTTCTGATGTGTTGTATGCCCAAAGTTAGCGTATGCGGGTTTTGAACGGTCTTGGTCGATTTAGCGATCGATTAGGTCCGGGCGAAATATATGTCGTTACAGCTGGTATCAGAGCTTTGGTTAACTCAAATCTTTGGGGTACAACTCGTTAGAACCGAACAAAATACTCACCAGAGGTAGGATTAGAGATATCCTATAAAAGAATACTCATTAGAGATAGGATCAGTAGAATCCTACAATGAGAAAACTCGTTAGAGATGGGGTTAAAAATGCCCTAGAATGAGTTGAGAGTGACAAATTATAATTATCGTATCTGTGATTATATATATAATCCAATTTTAGAAAATATGATTTTTAATATATAAAAGTTATATATATTTGAAAAGCTGATCAATTTTCAGCTCTGTTCCTTTTTTTGGACGAAAAGATTTTAAGTGTGGGAGATTGTAAAACCCCAGAAATCAGAACCAATTTAAAATTTTTATTTTGGCTATTTTTTTTGAATTTTGAATAGTTAAAATGATTTATTTTAAATAATAATGATTTAAAAATTTATTTAAATAAATTTAGAATGAATATATTTATTTTAATTATATAAGGAGTTAGAAATAGCGTGGTAGTTTGAAATTTGAATTTGAACTTTGACTGAATGTACAGGATTGAAAATAAATCGGATTTCAGTAAAACCAAAAATATTTAAATCTATTTAAAAATATCTTTCTAACGGATCTAAAAAATTGAAATTTCATAGCGGGAATAAAAAGTTATGGCCAGTTAAATTTTTAGAATAGTGGTTATGGAATATATATATATATATTTTTTAATATAAAATTAACCATTTTGCATATGACCTCCATTTTCGACGAACCCACTTTTGTTGGATCCGGAATGTCAAATTATTGCAAGATTCCAATTTTCAAAAAATTTAAATTAGTATGTGAGCGTGGCAAAAGAAAACGTGTTTGGTCAATTTCAGTCAAATTGGATCGACCAGAAAATGGCCATTTTTCAAACAGTCTCCAAATTTGACGAAATTAGTCTTGTTAGGACCGTATCGCCAAAACATAGCTAGATTTATTTTTTAGGGATTTTTGGAGTCCGTATGTGGCCTTGGTAAATTAAAATGTACGATCAAATTAAATAATTAAATTTTTTATATTTTAATTTAAAGAAAAATGGGCTGAAACGGTCGAGTGGGCTGAAACGGTCGAATGGGCTGATGAGACTTAATCCATTGTGTCCGGAATAGGGGTATTTGGCCAGGGGCAACATTCCTTCGGCTGGATTTGGAGTTATTAGGAATTCACGGTTTTTTTTTTTGTAAATTAGAGAATTTAATAATATTTTATTATAAATATGGATTAAATCAAAACCCTAATTCTAAAACAACACAACCGCCGCCTTTTATTCTTTGAATGGCCGAAATCCTCAATTTGAAATCCCTTAACCTCTTCTCGAATACTCCGAATTAACTAATGATTTATAAACGAAATCATTGAGATTTTCAAGCTCTGCAAGTTCATACAGATGTGATCAAAACTGGGGTGGTATTTCAGGTGAAATCGATGCTCAAACTGACCACTGTCGCACACGTTTCTTGGGCCAAGGAGGAGTTCGAACTCCGTGATGTTCAGGGCATTGGTGGAGAATTCGAAGCTCGACGTTGTGGTGCGATCTAATCGGGTTTAGGTGGAGTGGTGGAGGTGCGGTGAGGAGAGAGAAGCGGTGAGCAAATGGGTTTTGTTGTCGGCGTGTATTCTAAAGGAAGAAGGAAGGTGATTAGGGGGAAAGCAAAGTAATTAAAGTAAATAATTATTTAATTAATTATATAAATTGTAATTAAATGTTTATAACATCATAACTTAGTCATACGAGGTCGGATTGACGAACGGTCAGTTGCGTTGGACTCGTGTTGACGAACTCTTCAACAGGGAGCAGATCAGAATAGAAATAGAGGCCACACAGATTTTTGATAAAATTAAACATATTTTTAATTTTATTAAAAATAATCATTTTATCAATTTCTGAAACCGATCAAGATGAGAACTCTCTCACTAAAATATTTTTACAGTTATTTATTTTATAACTACATATATATCGATTGTCAATGTTGATTTTTATCTACTTTAATTATCATAAAATGTTGAAATTAAATTATAAATATCCATTTAAAATTTACACTCTGAGATTTCTTTTTTAATAATTAAAACTAATTAATTATTATCGTGGGTAGAAATTCTTACATATACACTGTTAAATTCAGTTTGTTGTTATACGCGATTTGATTTGAATTGGTTGATGTTGTTTGTGGTGATCTGTTTGATTAAATTGAATATAATGGAATTGTTGCAATTTGTATACAAATAAAATAGTCATTTTTATTTGTCATGTTAAACACTGAAATTGTATACAAATAAAAATATTCATTTTTATTTGTCATAATATTGAAATTGTATACAAATAAAAATATTCATTTTTATTTGTCATGATACTGAAATTGTATGTAAATAAAAATATTCATTTTTATTTGTCATGTTAAATATTGAAATTGTATACAAATAAAAATTCACATTTTTATTTGCCATGTTAAAGATAGAAATTTGTATACAGATAAATGTTCATTTTTATTTGTCATGTTAAAGGTAGAAATTTGTATACAAATAAATGTTCATTTTTATTTGTCATGTTAAAGATAGGAATTTATATTAAAATAAATGTTCATTTTTATTTGTCATGTTAAAGATAGAAATTTGTTTACCAATATAAATGTTCATTTTTATTTGTCATGTTAAAAATAGAATTGTACACAAATAAAAATGTTTCTTTTTATTTGTCATGTTGAAATTGGAAATTGTATACAAATAAAAATCCATTTCTTTTTATTTGTCGTGTTGAAGTTTGAAATTGTATGCAAATAAAAATATTTTTTTATTTGTCATGCTAAATATAGAAGTTGTTATACAAACAAAATATCTTTTTATTTATACATAGGTAATATGAAACATGTAGACAAATAAAATTCTCTTTTTGTTTGTCATATGCAATGCAGAAAACATGTAGACAAATAAATACTTCTTTTTATTTGTTATTAGAAATATAGAAAATGTTATGTAAACAAAATACTCTTTTTATTTGTCATTTGAAAAGTAGAAAACATATATGCAAATAAAATACTCTTTTTTATTTGTCATTAAAAAAGTAGAAAACATGTATGCAAATAAAATACTCTTTTTATTTGTCATTAGAAAAGTATAATACATGTAGACAAATAAAATATTCTTTTTACTTGTCATTAAAAATATTAAACATTTAGGCAAATAAAAATTCTTATTTTTATTTGTCATGTTAAACATAGGATGCGTAGACAATAAAATATTCTTTTTATTGTATGCATATGAAATGTAAAAATGTGTAGACAATAAAATACTCTTTTTTATTGTAACTTGAAATGTAGAAAATGTGCAGACCATAAAATACTCTTTTATTGTAACATGAAATGTGATTGAACCAAATATACTTGGTTATTGATATGGATTGTGATTAATTGATCGTTTGGATTATGCTCGACAAGTTTATGAGTAAAATATGCTTTTACATTTAACATTGGGTTGGGTAAAAATATCTATGTGCTAACACCTTGGGAAACACTTCACGATTTGACTATAAGGTATTTAGCGATGTTGTTTGTTTCATTTCAAAATTAATGAATGATTTTTGAAACGTGTTCTTCTTAACTAGAAAGAAATGTTATTCCCGATTTTGAACATGGAATGTTTTATAAAAATGTTTTCTATAACAGAAAGGACTTTAAGGACTAAACCCTATAATTCCGAAATGATTTAGAAAAGTATTATGTGTTTTACATTGTGGTTCATCACATAACCAATTAGTTGCTATTGATGATATATCTGTTTGGTGGGGGAGAATTTATTCTCTTGCTTAACACCCTTCTTTGAGACGTACGAGCTCAAAGATTATGTGATTAATAGTGACTGATCATATGTGTGAATTGCTAATGTGAAGTACTATAGATTTGAAAGTACTTGTGATTATTATGTTTTGAAATGATTTTCCATACTTCGGGATATGAAATGATTTAGTATGCGGCTAAAGATGCGGGTGACCCAGACGACTAAAACACAGGGGATGGTGGTGGATGAGGACAGTGTATGTCTTCCCGGATAGTGTGGGATGGTGTATCGTCAGTGTAGCCTGCTCCTAGATGGGAGTGCATATATGTATATCGAGTTGGCGAGGTGAGTCCTGTAGCCTTGTCTAAGGGGAGCCCGATATTTGGTTGCATATTTATTTTTATGCAATTGTTTTGCAATTCATATTTCCAAAGATTTTGTTTAGAGATCCCGAAGTGAAATCTACTTTAATATAAAAGCTAAATATGTATTTCAAAGGATTTGAAATAAGAAATCGGGAAATAAAGTCCAAAGAAAAAATTACTGTAAAGAGAATTGGATTTTGAAATCTAAGTTTAGGGATTAAGCCTAAATGGGTAGATTGAAAAAAAATTGCATGTTGTATGATGCATTGTAGATCCATAAGTTTATCTATGATTGTTGTTTATGCACTAGAAATCCAATGGAGTAAACCCGTTCCGCATTAGCGGTGTGGTCCTGTGATTAGCCTTATTATGATTAAAAAATTAAGTAAGATTTCTCATACCAGTCTTATGACTGACTCGTAGTTTGTTTCACTTGCAAACTCGGGTGCCCCTATTTTCCACACGGGCAGTCGAGTGGTTTGTTTTGCAGATATTTATTTATTGAGCAGGATTCTGGATTGAAGTTTAAAGTTGTGTCCAGAGCATTGATAGTCTTTCGCTGCGTTGTATTAAATTTGTTGTAAATTAATCTGCCGCTGTTGTGTTATTATATTCGATGTACTCTGATATTCTGTACTCTGATGTTGCATTATTATAATGTAATAAAAGTCTTCTGTTATTTGTTCTGATGTGTTGTATGCCCAAAGTTACCGTATGTGGGTTTTGAACGGTCTTGGTCGATTTAGCGATCGATTAGGTCTGGGCGAAATCTGTGTCGTTACAAGTGGGTTCTTTTTTCAGTCTATATAAAGCCGTTTTTACTTATATACATGATCAGGAAAATTTTCATGTGTAAAAAATGGAGGTTGTTTAACGTATAAATTTTCTTTTATATATCCATTTAAGAAAGCACATTTTACATCCATTTGATAGAGTTTAAAATTATGAAAAAAAGGCACAGGCTTGTAAAATACGTATTGCTCCTAATCTGGCGACTAGAGATAACGTTTCTTCATAGTCTATTCCTTCTTCTTGATTATATCCTTATGCGCCTAATTCTGCTTTTTTTTTTCTAAATATATTTCCTACTTTGTCAGCTTTGTTTTTATATACCCATTTAGTACCAATGATGGCTTGATCACTTGATCCACGAACTAATTCCCAAACTTCATTGCATTCAAATTGGTTTAGCTCTTCATGCATATCTATAATCTAATTGTCATCAATAGCAGCATCTTTTGCATTTTTAAGTTCTATATTAGATAGAAAAGTTGGGATTTAGTAGATTTAATTGATTTCTTGTTCGTACAGTTGAATTTATTTCTCCAATAATATTTTAAACTGAATAATCCCATAATATTTTTGGTCGAGATCTTATTTCATTATTATTGTTAACAAGGTTTACATCTTCTCTAATATTTTGAGTAGTATTTTCATTTCCACAATTATTGTGGATAGTGTTTTCTTCTACTCTAGTGTGTTGACTAATGTTTTCATTTTCTCCAGTATTATTACTAGTATTATGGATAATGCTTTCATCTTCTCTGAAATCTTGGATAACCTTTTCTTCTTCTCTAGAATTTTATTATTCAGATTTAATTTATTTTTATCATAAGTTACTTGATCAAAATTTTCATCAAAGCACACGTAAGGAGTTTCTTCTATTATATATGTTCGTTTATTAAAAATCCGACAAGCTTTTGTGCTTTAGAAAAACATTTTGAACCAAATATTTTAAAATAAGAGATATTTGGTTTTCTACTATAAAAAAGTTCATAAGGAGCATTTTTCGTAAGACATCAAATAGGGACATGATTCAATATATAACAGGCGAATGCAACTGTTTCTGCCTAGAAATGTTTTGGTAATGTGCTTCCATTTAGTAACACTCTGGCACATTCTTGTAACATTATGTTTTTCCATTCTACAACCCTAATTTATTGTGGAGTTTTAGGAAACAAAAATTATGGAAAATACCTTACTTTTTACAATATTGATCAAATATTTTGTTTTCGAATTCTCCTCTGTGGTCGCTTCTTATATTTTTAACCCTTTTAAATTATGAATTCTTTTAACGAAGATTTTAAAATTATCAAAAGTATCACCATTATTTTCACAAAAATCATCCAAGTAAATCTAGAAAATCATCAACAATTACAAACACAAATCTATTATGGTTTATCAATTGAACATGGGCTGGCCCAAATAAATTCATATGAAGTACTTCTAATGGTTGTAATGTTGAAATGACCTTTTTATATTTAAATGATGATTTCGTTAATTTTCCTAATTGACAAGTGTTGCAAAGATTATTAACTTTGAATTTCATTTTCGGTAATCCTTTAACTAATTCATTTTTCAAAATTTTATTTATTCACTACGCCATAGATTGCATGCTGCAACACTGGAGAAATGATGCAGGATGTGCCAAAAAGTGTTGCTATGGGCAAAAAAAGATCTGTGGCAACATTTTCTTGGGGTTGCCTTTTGTCGCGTTGCCTTAGAGTCAAAGGCAACACCTTTGCGACCCTACGACAACATCGGTATAGGGGTTGCCAAATGTAACACTACAACAAGAAACACCGTTTCACAACTACAAAGAACAGTTGTAATATGTCTGTTACAGTTGGCATGCACTACTAGTTATATCTGCAATCATAATAAAGTCAACCCTTTTCACAACTATTTCTAGCAATTGTTAAAATCTATTTTACAACTATTAAAGGTAATTATACCTCAATTGCTATTAATCAAAATTTTCATAATATTCAAATAAATATTATTATAACACTGCATTTTATTCAAATAAATATTTTATTTCAAC
Source organism: Allium sativum (assembly GCA_030737875.1). NCBI lineage: Eukaryota > Viridiplantae > Streptophyta > Magnoliopsida > Asparagales > Amaryllidaceae > Allium > Allium sativum. The sequence goes on along the minus strand of CM060920.1, from coordinate 564,645,631 downwards.
ATTTCAAATGGTACAAATTTTTTGAACACCACTATTGTACATTCACTGGTATATTTCATATTTACATACGTTTCTCACTAAATTGTCACTCGATTCACTCATATACAGTGTAATGGCCCAAATTTTCGTACCCTTTGGATCGACTAATAACACCACACGTCCAACCCAAAAGACATGGAAATACGAATCATTATAATAAAGAAGTTAGAGGATGAGAAATAGAAAGAAAGAAATATTAGAATAGAAGAAAACGAAGATCACAAACTCACAGCGGAATGAATAAAATAGACTATATAACATAACTTTTGAAATACCAATCAGTAACTGTATATACATACCATCATCAAAGCACGACAGTTATCATTGGAATAGTTAAAAACTCCTGTTTCCAGATACAACATAATGCACAGCGGAAAATATGATAGTCTATATCTAACTGATGAAGCCTTCTGCTTCGAGCTTCTCCAAGTGAATCTGAAAAATCCCGACTACTTGACTGCCCGTACAAATTTGAGCACCCAAGAGTTTAGGGAAAACAAAACAAAATAAACTCTGGGTCAGTCATGGGACTGGTGTGAGTAAACTCCAACCATTTGTTTAAATTTAAAAAAAAAAAACTTTCGAAAGAAATGATAATCGTAAGACCGATCCACACATAAACACGGATGGGTTTTACCTCACGATAACCAAAACATATTTTTGATATCAAATCCAGTGATATTATAATAATGTCTACATCAAATAAATAGCCATCTTGCGGAACGCTTGCATCTCACGCTCCATATATAATATAAAATCAAAAACCGCAGGGTGCTTAATGAAGATTGGATTTCCAACATGACAAGGTATGGGACCACCTGCCGATAGTGTATCTCTAGAGATGAGTACACTGGGTTCAACAAGAACGTCTTGCAACCCGGCCCACACATGACCGACCACTCATTTCCCTTGAGTGTATCGAATGTATATCACCAATGGTTGGGATCAGCAACCGTTTCCTGAAAGGGACAGCATCGATAGATTTAAGAACAAATCGAATTTCTCTAGATAGGTGATTATACATCCTAATGGGTGTGACCCACATAGCCATGCTGCCTGCCCGATTTTTGTCAATTCCGGGTTGTGAGGCTTGAGGTTTGAATTATCTTCCAGAACATCTGGCCACCATTCATTTGAATGCCACATCGTCAGATCCATCGGAAATCACTAATTGATTCCCACAAAAATACTCAGATTGTTAGGCTAAAGAAGTTTCCCTTCTATGCCACCAACTTCGTACGTTTGAAGGAATCAACGTACGTAATCCCTTTTGGAAATACTCTATCAGACACTCGTCTATACAAATTGTCCTGGGTCTGGACAAACCGAAGGCACTGTTCTATAAACCCATCTTGGGCAATTTCTACCTAGGATTAACAGAATAGCCCTTGCATTTTACTCCGTCTTCAATTATCTCTAGCATAAGTTGATTCATAACGCTTATACCACCAATAAGGAGTGGTTTTCAGATATTAAATCCGACCCCGGTCTCTCCATATTGACAACGGAGGTATAAAAATAAATCAACACTTTGATAGTCGGTGATTTATCTATCAAAGAAACATCCATACAATCAACGGTCCTATTTCCAATTGGAAATTCTATCGACCAAGCATCAAACAACACTGGTCCCCTTTTTATTTAATTTCTCATTAAATTATTATTTCCAATTCCTGTCTCTTAATTCCTCGTTGACAATTCATTTCATTTTCTATGTGTCGAAAATATCTCTCATTTTATTTGGGAAAACATTTCAAATTAATGCGATGTTATAAACATCGTTGTTTTAACTCAACCCACTAATCATTTATTAGCTAACCATATTGCTTAACCAAGTTTCACCATCGGACCTTAACCATTCCTCCATCGATCATGAAGTCAATCAAGTTGGGGTATAATTACCTCTCAGACCTTAACTGAACAACATTCTCAACTTTGAAATAGTCAAAGCTCACACTTTAAACAAAACGTCGCTTTCACGACTCTCGGACTCGATCTTAAGAACACACTTCCTTTGCAGAAAAATATTGATTATAACGGTAGCGTTATAATCGCTATGTTCCAAATATTTGATTTATAAAACATTGCTTTTAACAACAGCGTTACAACCGCTGTGTAGAATTATAGAACAACTATTATAGCGATAGCGTTAAGACCGCTGTTAAGATTTACAAAACATCCTTTTATAACAACAGCGTTAAAATCGTTGTCTAGAATTTACCAACACTTTTAATAACGGTAGCGTTAAAATCGCTATCTAGATTTTACAAAACATTTATTACAATTTATATTCCAAATGTTGGAATAAAACTCATCGTTTTCATTTTAAATGATTATCCATTTCCCTTCCTTATTCAAATTCCAATTCGATTTCATATTTCAAATCTAAATTTCTTTTAGATATCTCGTTTGCAACATAGTTGCTTTAATTATTCACTTTAACCGGTAATACATCAAATCCATTTGATTTTATCATTTCAAGTCCAATTTCATCTATAACTTCTATTAAAATTTGTCCATAGAAAATCTCATTTCTAGGTCCTAAATATTTATAATATCGTTCATAATTTCTTTTATAACTGCAAAGGTTAAAACTAATTTACAAATAATGGTTTCAAAACCTTTTATCACTTTTCAATTTTTCCCAGTATAAATACTTCATTAAAATTTTAAACCGCTGAATCATAATTAGATCCTCTCAGTTAATTGGTAAAAACAAATTTCTATTTAAAATCTCTTCTTAAAAATCTTATAGCGATTTTACATTCAATAAATAAATACTGATTTCGTGTCAAATACTAGTTTCCAATAATAAATTTTTCTCTTTTTCCATAATTATCGTTCTTAACTTTAACAAGTTTTCTACCTTCAAATCTATTTGAAATTCTATTTCTAATTTCGAAAATAAATTTTCTTTTTAGATTTCTTTTCTACAGTTGGGAATACTTCATGGTGTTAAACACCAAAATTATAGGGCCAGTGTAATTCATCACAACAAAATCAATCACAGTATATGTGTATCACAACATATATAATGATAAAGAATAAACAGTAATATAAATGTTGAGGAATCCAGTTGGATTCCTCCAACCTGTTTCCCTGCATCCACAGATGTTAATAACATCAACAATATTATTTCACATCAATAGATCAATGATGTAACCATATCAACCAATTTTATCAACTATTCAACCAAGCAACCATCACACAGTATAAAATAAATTTAAAAACTCGTTTATATAAAAATATAAATGAGTCAGAGTTAGTGAGTTTACTCACCTTGGTTCGGAGTTGACGGTTCTGCTGTTTGTTCCATTTAAAATCAAACAAGCGTTTGATTTCATCGTGAAATTCCAAGAACTTATTTCTTCATGGAAATAGTTCACGACCTAGCCTTCATCATTTAGAATCCAACGTGGTTCGTTTTGTCTCGAATGAACCTTGCAATACCAAGATATTACTAATATAATCTTACACCATTTTATTTATATAATGAATTCCTTAATTATGTACTTAGGTTCACTGATTACGTTTTTATTTAAAAACAACCTAAGCCGTTCAAATTTTCACTTCGCTCCTATTGTTCAAACCTTAACCTAGTTTAAAAATTAACAACCATTTGATATAAATAACGTAAGTAATTAATGGAATATAATTCTATTTGTAATTACTTTGGTTAGGGATAAATAATCGGCTAAATCCTTTGTCCACTTCCGTTCCAGTTTGTCCATCGTTCATGACTTTTTTCCCTGCATCATCCCAAAAGAACGTTCTCATTAACTAATTTATCCCTTAATTTAATTATAATTAAAATAATTAATAACGTTATAATTATCTTTACCCAGATAAAGCCGTCCTCATGTTCTCCTTGAAATCACAAAGCAACTCCACCACATTTCTTTCCACGCCAACTTCGAATCCTCTTCCTTGCATGGCGCTTCTAACACCCCTTCACACTCACGTATCAAACTCCACGCCATCCCTTTCAACAGCACCTACATGTATTGGAAGCCCAGCATGATCACCTCAACGTGCTAACCCAAAACATGGGCTTTCCTCCTTAAACATTCAAACAACTCCCAGTTCAAAAGAAACCACTTGAACGCCAATGATTTATCACACACAGAACCTCAGTTGTTGACCACTCTACATCATCCGAACCCAACTGTTTTGCCAACAATTATCACGCCTCAAAACTTTCAGTCCCCAACTACATAACAGAACCCCTCTTAACCATTACACAATTCAACCTCGTTGCCGACCTCCGTTGTCCTTCAGTCCATCATAACTCGACAAAATGGTACTAGGTTTGAAGTGAGTTTAATACTAACCTGATTATATCAGTTGCAAGACTTTAAGAGGAGGACTTAGTTTCTTTTTTTTTTCTTTGAGTTCGAAAGAAACAGAAAGGAAGAGCTTGAGTTTTTATTCCGAGAGCAGATGAGGATGTAAAATCTTTCTTTACTGGAAACGAGAAAGAGGACAAAGGCATAGGGTATTTAAAGTGAAGGGTAGTTTAGAACCCACGGCAACAAATGTCTTGGCACCCACGGAACCAGATTGCTTTGCAGGCACAGATATTTTAGCTTGGAGCGCACGGTATTGTAATTGCTTGGGGAACACAGAAGTGAAAACGTGAAGAGCACACTGTTGTGAAAACCTTGGGAAGCACGGATATAAAAGCTTGGAGCGCACGCTGTTTATATTTTATTTATTTAATTAAAAATTACTATAAAATTCTAAAAATTAAGTTATAAGTACGCCTCAAAAGAACCTTGCCCAAATTCGAATCCAGTATGCAATTATTTCAAATAGACTGTTACGGTCGATGAACGATTCTATAGCGACTATTTCTAAATTTGATTTGGACATAACTTTTTATTCCCGCTATAAAATCTGGATTTTTCACATTCGTTGCAAAGATATTTTCAAACAGATTCAAATATTTCTTGTTTCGCTAAAATTCGATTTATTTTGAATCTTGTACATTCGTTTGAAATTTGAAATCGAATTTTCAAACTACCGCGCCATTTTAAACTCGTTTTAAATTATATTATAAGTTATACATTTAAATATCGTTTTATTAAATAAATTCCTATCTATAATTCAAATAAATATTTAAAACAAATTTAAATATTCAAAACTCAACATTTGAAAACCCGGGTCGTTACATTCCTTCCCCCTTAAAATAATTTCGTCCTCGAAATTGCTAAGGTAGGAAAAGGTACTATATACCCTATTAACTGGGTCCAAAATTCCTTTTCGTTCACTTCTTAACTTTCAGTTTAACTGGACCAATTTATTTCAATTAAAATATTACTTTATTCATACTAACGAAAATTTTTAAAAATTCTGAAAAATTCTAACACTTTAAATTCTGAAAAATTTCGGCAGCATCTTGTAATAACCCGGAAAATGTGAACCAGTTTAAAATTTTTAAATTTGGTTATTAACAAGAAATTTGAATAATTTAAATAGCCTATTTCAATAAAATATAGAATTTGGTATAATATGGCAGTTTGAAATTTTGATTACAAACTTTGTCTGACTGTACCGGGTGGAAAATATAACGGATTTTGACGAAACTGAAAATATTTAAATCTGTTTATCAATACCTTTCTAACGAATCTGAAAAATCGAAATTTCATAACGGAAATCAAAAGTTATGGCCAAATGAATTTTCAGAAAGGTCGCTATATAGTATATATAGCCCTTGAAAATTGAGATTTTGCATACGACCTCGGAATTCGACGAAACCACTTTTGTTGGGTCCGGGATGTCAAATTATTGCTAAGTTTCAAATTTCGTAATTTTTGAAGCTAGTATGTGAGCGGGGCAAAAGATAACGTGTTTGGTCAAATTCTGTTAAAATGGGTCGACCTAAAAATGGCCGTTTTTCAAACGAGCTCAGAATTCGACGAAACTGGTTTTGTTAGGACCGTATCGTCAAAACAAAGCTAGATTTATTTTTCTGGAATTTTTAGATTCAGTTTTTGGCCCTGGCAAATTGAAATGTACGTTTAAATTAAATATCGAATGTTTTATATTTTAATTGAAAAATAACTGACTGTAACAGTCGAAATGGCCAACGAAACATATCCCATTGTGTCCGGAATGGGGGTATTTAGCTAGGGGCGACAGTCGTTGGGTTTAAAAAGGAGTCCGTTTGCAAAAACACTATTTAAAAATTTTCTATAAATTCTGGCCAATAGGAAATTTTCTTTAAAAAAAAACCCTAAAAACCCTAGCCGCCAGGACGAAACGAGCGATCCACGTTGCTCGACGCTTTCCCTCCTTTTTCCGACCGCCTCAGGCCGTTTCGCCGCCGACCCCCGTTGAAGCTTCCGTTCGCCGTACTCCCCTCTCCACATCCGACCCAACCTCGCCACCAACAGAGCCGCCGTCGTCGAGTTCTGGCGCTTCAAAGTCGGCACCTTTAAGCCGCCGCCAAGGGATCATCTCGACGTCGAACTGCAGGAGACTGGTGGCACCGGAAAGCTCTTTCCTCCCTCGACGACGTCCAACAGTCTGATCGTCCTATAGAGCTACGAATCAAGAGAAAAATCCAAACCTAGAATTGAGCAGGTTTGAAAACTAACGGCTTAAATAAGTTTAAACTATTTTAACACTATAAAGCGTTGCAAACTTGTAAAAATAATATCTTTTTCGTTCTTTAACGAAATTCGATGAAACAGGAGACACCGTGACCGCAAGGAGGCTCTCTACATTCTAGAAGAAGCCGCGGATTTTTCTGACCTTCCTACGATTTTTAGCACCGCAATAACCAATGTGAGGAATCTAAATTATCTGTGTGAATGAATCGCGTTGTATAAATTATATAAGCGAAGTGTAAATTATATACGCATTGTATACCTCATGTACATGTGTTGTATAAGTTATATTAGCGATGTATAAATTATACAAGCGTTGTTTGAAACATATATGCTTTGAATTGTGATGAAATGCAAGTGAATTATTATATTATATATTTATATATATATATATACTCCCCTCGTCCACAGACCATGGAAGATATTTATTGCTTGTGATTGACGTGATATCATATGGTTTGACGAATGGTTGGAAATAATTGTTTGTGGTTGATATTATGGTTGAAAAATACCTTTGTGGTTGAAAAATACCCTCTTGTGGTTGAAACAAAATAGAATAGGATTGTGGAATTGAAAATAAAACATGCCGCCTGCGTGCGAACTAGATGCATGATCCCCATTGTCAAAAACCGCGAGGTTTTAAGGTAGAGCGAGGAGCCGTACTAGGGACGGTCCCGGTTTTTACTACCCTGCCGTTATGCTGCCGAAATTTTCTGAAATAATTATGTGTTAGAATAATTTTCATTCATTGAAATTATTTACAGACTATATCGAATATTCATGTGTTTAGTTGCAATTCATTCGTTGAGTTGAAATTTATGTGTTGAATATTATTTGAATTTAAACAAATGTCTTTAGCGATAAAAATCACATTTTTATATATATACAAATGATATAGAATATTCATGTGTTGAGTTGCAATTCATTCGTTGAGTTGAAATTCATGTGTTGAATATTATTTGAATTTAAACAAACAGCTTTAGCGATAAAAATCACATTTTTATATATATACAAACTATATCGAATATTCATGTGTTGAGTTGCAATTCATTCGTTGAGTTGAAATTCATGTGTTGAATATTATTTGAATTTAAACAAATGGCTTTAGCAATAAAAATCACATTTTTTTTTATATATATACAAACGATATAGAATATTCATGTGTTGAATTGCAATTTGTTCGTCGAGTTGAAATTCATGTGTTGAATGGTATCGTCTTCTAAAAATAAAATGAATCGACAATGAAAACTATATTTTTATAGTGAATAAGAAGAGTTAAAAATACACATGTGTCGAATAAATATTTTTGATGATAAAAATATTCCTTTTATCATGTATACGCTTAGTTAAAAATACACATGTGTCGAATAAATATTTTTGATGATAAAAAAATTCCTTTTATCATGTATACGCTTAGTTAAAAATACACACGTGTTGAAATAAATAATAGTTTGCTAGAAATATTATTATTAGCTTTGTTCTGCATATATATACATGTGTTGAACATGAAAAAAATGGATTAGCTGTAGAGTAAAGAAATTATTTGCGTGCCCGACAAATAGGTAAACCTTGATGAGTTGGCTGCGCAATTTTATATATATATCAACTCCTGTGAATTCCACTGGATGCGGAGTGCTGGTTTTTCTGTGTGAAATAATAAACAACGCCATAGGATAGTAACAATTAATGTTGAACTACACTACATGGCATACTTCTTGATGATAGGCATACTTCATCATATTCCACATAAGCTATTGGAGCTTGTGTGACGAGGTGGAAGATTTACCATACAAGCAAGAGGCTTGTATGGCGATGACTATATACTACAGGTTGAACTGATGACTGATATGGACTATATAAATTATAACGATAAATTGCCAGATTAATAAAAACCCCACACGGGTCTAGAGTTGACAATAATCACGTCGCTCTAGTTATTAGATACGACACATGGACTATTTACTTCCACACGGAAACGGGGTGACGGGAATTTATTCTCTGGAGTGATTATCAGTACATGCTCCCCCGTAAACACCAAAATATATCACTAAAAATATGTGAATGCTTTTTAGGATTTATTGGGTACCTAATACGGCCCAATAAATTTCCAAACCCCTCCCCGTACAAAGGAGGTTATGGCGAAATTTTTCGAAATATTAAGGCGTTAGTGAAATATTTGAAGTGAAAACGAAGTTGAAAATATAGAATGAGCTATAGTTGAAATTATAGATTGAACTATATTTATATATATAAATATAAATATAATTTAAAGGAATAGAGGCCGTGCAGTTCGCGTTTCAGAATCGTAATTTGAAACGATTAGTACGAGGAATCCGACCATCGGATTTTCCCGAAACCGCAACCGCTGGGTTCGCCTTGGAAATACCTTTCCAACGGCACCAACCTTGTAAAAATCCAACGGTTAGATTGTCCGGAATGTTTAATTCAAATCTGAAGAAAAACAGCGCCAGAATCGTTTATATTTATATATAAATATAAATATAATTAAATTTAATCGAATAACGACGCTGCAGTTCGAATTTTGAAACCGTAACTTCAAACGACTAATGTGGAAGATCCGACCGTCGGATTCTCACGAAACTGGAACCGTTGGGTTCGCTTTGGGAATATCTTCCCACTGATATAGACTTTGTAGAAATCCAACGGTTAGATTTTCCGATATGTGTAAAACAAATTAGGAGAAAAACAGCGCCAATGCCACGGCACGACCTGAAACGTCGTTTAATTAAATATGGCCATTTTAAAATAAATAAAAATGGCGAAAAATCGCTATAAAATATTATTAGCAACATAGGTTGCAAATAAACCAATTGTGCTCGAATTATTTGATGTTTGATGGTTGTATGTGTATGGCATGAAAATAACACTAAAGAACCGAAAGATGGATGTCGAATAATATAACCATAAAATGAATCGATTTAAATTCTAATGACGTGAATTATTTGAAAAGGCCGAGCTAACCCTCATTTCAAATAATTTATCGAGCGATTCGAATTGGAAAATGCAAAGACGATTCAAGACCGACGATCTTCGTATCGGTTGGATGGGCGCTACTGAGGTTCCTAACCGGAGTAGCTACCGGAAGGGGACGGAAGTAGTAGCCGTCTGAACGTATGTGTTGATTGGACGGATATACGAGGAATTGACGCCTCCGGTTTCGTTCAGACCCAGGACGGACTTGTAAATGGACTGTGTGTCTGACATTGGATTTTGTTCGATACTGATTGATCTCTGTTAAATATATATCTGTTTGGCGGCGGAGAATTTATTCTTTTGCTTAACGCCCTTCTCTGAGACGTATGAGCTTAGAGGTTATATATCGATGGAAATCAATCGTATGGAGTGGACTGCCTATGTGGCATGCCAAGATGCTGTGATCAAGGCTTCTGTTGCAAAGCAAAGTCTTGTGGATGATGATCAAAGCAAGGTCTACGTGACCTAGCTTTGTGTATTTCGTAGATTCGCGAGCCTCACACCTCGGTATGAGTTAAAAACAGGATACGGACCGCTGGGAGAGCACGACGTTTCTTTCTAGCTATGGTGGTGTCAGTGACTTACCAGCCCTGACATATATATCTACTTTTCACCTTTTTGGTTGTTGGAATGCGAAGCGCCTCGATTATAGGTCTGTAAGGACCGGGAAACGTGTGTTCAGGCATAATTAATCCTCTAACGTAAGTGAGGACCGGCCCAGCCGAATCCAGGGGTTACCCAGAGTGTGTAGTCCCGAGGCATTTGCTAGAGTGTCTCGAAGCGGAGAGGAGCTTGCCCCTTGCCTCGACTCATGACGGAAATCCAACTTCCAATACGAAATAACGGACTTGATTGTAGTACTAGTGTGGTGACATAGTATATGGTAGCTATGCCGCCTATGATTGATATTTATGATGCTATTCATTTTTGAAACATATATGCACTAGTAATAATATCAAATGATTTTGCTTTATACGTATCAAGCATATTTGGCTATTATAAGGTAAAACTCTATCCTTCGGCTTGCGTTGCATTGTGTGATGGGACCTGAGTCTTATAATGGCTTCATTCTTTCTAAAAAGCATTGCGTTGTTTTAAAAGAATTTACTTTGTTTTAAATGCACTAGCAATCACTGGAGTAAACCCGTTCCGCGAAAGTGGCGTGGTCCTATGATTAGCTATTTACTGTTGTTTAACTGTTAAATAGATTCCTCATACCAGTCCCCATGACTGACTCGTTGTTTGTTCACTTTGCAAACGCGGGTGCCCTTATTTTCACACGGGCAGCCTAGTACACAGGTGACAGGTGGTTTTTAGTTCTGCACTGCTGCATAGAGTGCACTTTTGGCTCATGGCGAGGCTGACTTCATAGAGATAACTTTGATATTTTCCGCCATTACTGTATTTATATTATGATTCCGCCACTGGCGATGCAGACTGATTTACTTTCCGTATTTCTCACTATATGTATATGTGTTCCGCCACTGGCGATGTAGACTGATACCCTTATTATGTCTCACTGCATGTATGTATTCCGCCTCTGGCGATGATGACTGATCACTTTCCTTTTATTTACTAAGTATATCCCACGTTATGCTATTCTGATATTCCTACATGTTGTGATTCCGCTGTCATATCCATGTAAAATTGTTTTATTTATTGTTTCTGCTATTATTTGTACTCTGCTATGATGATTAATGTGTTATTTCCTAATGATTATCCTTAATACCGCCCTCGGATTTTGGGATCGTCACAGTTGGTATCAGAGCTTTGGTTAACCTTAGTTCCGGGATCTAACACATTAAACACCTCGTCAGAATAGAATCAGTAGTGTTCTAATGCGAGTAGCTCATTAGAGATAGGATTAGCAATGTCCTAGAATGAGCTAAGCAGATTAGCAAAACAATTTGATCAGTACATCATCATTATCTTTCCTTGTATTCCCTTGCTTTATCATTTATGAAATTTATCAAATTTGTGGGCTTGACTCTTTTCTTGCTTATACAATTACTCTTAGATGGCTACACATGGAGGCATTATTTATTGGGCGATAAATTCGAACTATTTACCGATCATCAATCCTTGAAATACCTGTTCACCCAGAAAGATTTAAACCTGAGGCAACAGCGTTGGTTAGAATTCCTTGCAGCATACGATTTTGAAATTATATACACTCCAGGGAAAGCCAATGTTGTAGCAGATGCGCTCAGTAGAAAGAATGAAATCATCGCCAGTTTTGTCATCACGTCTTCATTAATAGACAGGATCTCGACTCTTCAGAAAGACGATGAATTTATTCAAAGAATCAGTCAAAGAATCAAAGGAGGTGAATCCACAAGTTTTCGACTCGATGACAAAGGGGTTCTAAGATTAAAGGGTAGGATTTGCATCCCAAACCTTCCCGAGCTCAGAAGAGAAATACTTGATGAGTGCCACAAATCCAAATTAAGTATCCATCCCGGTGTGAGCAAAATGTATAACGATATCAAACGTACATTCTGGTGGAGGTCAATGAAAAGAGATATCTCATTATATGTTAGCAGATGCCCCACTTGTCAACTAGTTAAGAGTGATCAGCAGAAATTGGCGGGATTATTACAACCATTAGAAATTCCAGGATGGAAGTGGGAACAAATCTCGATGGACTTTATCGATGGTTTGCCGCGAACTAGAAAAGGAAACGACAGTATATGGGTAATCGTAGATCGCTTCACGAAGACTGCCCATTTCATACCTGTCCGATCCAACAGAACGGCTCAAAGTCTGGCACAGATTTACTTCAAAGAAATAGTTAAACTTCATGGAGTACCGCTCAGTATAGTCAGCGATAGAGATCCCCTATTCACTAGCAAATTCTGGGAAGAATTCCAGACAGAATTGGGAACCAAATTAAATCTTAGCACCGCTTATCACCCTCAGACAGATGGCCAAACTGAGCGGGTGAATAGAATTTTAGAAGATTTGCTGCGGGCTTGCGTTATTGATTTTGGAGGCTCATGGGAAGATCACTTACATTTATCCGAATTCTCTTACAACAATAGCTATCAAGCAAGTTTGGGGATGTCCCCATTTGAAGCATTATACGGTAGACCGTGCAGATCTCCCGCATGTTGGGTAGAACCTGGCAACAGACTTGTGTTAGGGCCCGATATGATTCAAGAAGCATCGGATATAGTCGATTTCATTAAGAAGCGATTAAAAACCGCGCAGAGCCGACAGAAAAGTTATGCTGATGCGAGAAGAAGGGATATATCATTTGCCGTGGGCGATTATGTTTATTTAAGAGTTTCTCCAATGCGAGGAGTAATCAGATTTGGCAAGACTGGGAAGTTGGCACCGAGATTTATTGGTCCCTTTCCTATACTTGAACGGATTGGAACTCTTGCATATAGGGTTTCATTACCTGATTGGTTTCCTGGTGTACATGATGTGTTTCACGTGTCTCAACTCAGAAAACATGTTCATGATCCAGATCTTGTTGTGGAAGAAGCAGCGCAACAGGATATTGACATAACTCCAGAATTAGCACTCAAGAGAGAGCCATTAAAGATAGTTGGCAAGGAAACCAGAGAGCTAAGGAGGAAAAAGATCCATCTAGTCAAAGTGCAGTGGAGTAGTGATCCTAGAGACTGTACTTGGGAGACTGAGGAAAGCATTAAGCAAGCCTATCCCAAATGCAGAGTGGACATCTCCGACTAACTCTGGTGCAAGGTACCCTTACAATACTTTGCATTTACATTTTATTTCCTGCTTAGCTGTTATTTCCTTTTCGAGGATGAAAAGTTTTAAGTGGGGGAGATTGTAATAACCCGGAAAATGTGAACCAGTTTAAAAAATTTAAATTTGGTTATTAACAAGAAATTTGAATAATTTAAATAGCCTATTTCAATAAAATATAGAATTTGGTATAATATGGCAGTTTGAAATTTTGATTACAAACTTTGTCTGACTATACCGGGTGGAAAATATAACGGATTTTGACGAAACTAAAAATATTTAAATCTTTTTATCAATACCTTTCTAACGAATCTGAAAAATCGAAATTTCATAACGGAAATCAAAAGTTATGGCCAAATGAATTTTCAGAAAGGTCGCTATATAGTATATATAGCCCTTGAAAATTGAGATTTTGCATACGACCTAGGAATTCGACGAAACCACTTTTGTTGGGTCCGGGATGTCAAATTATTGCTAAGTTTCAAATTTCGTAATTTTTGAAGCTAGTATGTGAGCGGGGCAAAAGATAACGTGTTTGGTCAAATTCTGTTAAAATGGGTCGACCTAAAAATGGCCGTTTTTCAAACGAGTTCAGAATTCGACGAAACTGGTTTTGTTAGGACCGTATCGTCAAAACAAAGCTAGATTTATTTTTCTGGAATTTTAAGATTCAGTTTGTGGCCCTGGCAAATTGAAATGTACGTTTAAATTAAATATCGAATGTTTTATATTTTAATTTGAAAAATAACTGATTGTAACAGTCGAAATGGCCAACGAAACATATCCCATTGTGTCCGGAATGGGGGTATTTAGCTAGGGGCGACAGTCGTTGGGTTTAAAAAGGAGTCCGTTTGCAAAAACACTATTTAAAAATTTTCTATAAATTCTGGCCAATAGGAAATTTTCTTTAAAAAAAAAACCCTAAAAACCCTAGCTGCCAGGACGAAACGGGCGATCCACGTTGCTCGACGCTTTCCCTCCTTTTTCCGACCGCCTCAGGCCGTTTCGCCGCCGACCCCTGTTGAAGCTTCCGTTCGCCGTACTCCCCTCTCCACATCCGACCCAGCCTCGCCACCAACAGAGCCGCCGTCGTCGAGTTCTGGCTCTTCAAAGTCGGCACCTTTAAGCCGCCGCCCAGGGATCATCTCGACGTCGAACTGTAGGAGACTGGTGGCACCGGAAAGCTCTTTCCTCCCTCGACGACGTTGAATACAGTCTGATCGTCCTATAGAGCTACGAATCAAGAGAAAAATCCAAACCTTGAATTGAGCAGGTTTGAAAACTAACGGCTTAAATAAGTTTAAACTGTTTTAACACTATAAAGCGTTGCAAACTTGTAAAAATAATATCTTTTTCGTTCTTTAACGAAATTCGATGAAACAGGAGACACCGTGACCGCAAGGAGGCTCTCTACATTCTAGAAGAAGCCGCGGATTTTTCTGACCTTCCTACGATTTTTAGCACCGCAATAACCAATGTGAGGAATCTAAATTATCTATGTGAATGAATCGCGTTGTATAAATTATATAAGCGAAGTGTAAATTATATACGCATTGTATACCTCATGTACATGTGTTGTATAAGTTATATTAGCGATGTATAAATTAAACAAGCGTTGTTTGAAACATATATGCTTTGAATTGTGATGAAATGGAAGTGAATTATTATATTATATATATATATATACTCCCCTCGTCCACAGACCATGGACAATATTTATTGCTTGTGATTGACGTGATATCATATGGTTTGACGAATGGTTGGAAATAATTGTTTGTGGTTGATATTATGGTTGAAAAATACCTTTGTGGTTGAAAAATACCCTCTTGTGGTTGAAACAAAATAGAATAGGATTATGGAATTGAAAATAAAACATGCCGCCTGCGTGCGAACTAGATGCATGATCCCCATTGTCAAAAACCGCGAGGTTTTAAGGTAGAGCGAGGAGCCGTACTAGGGACGGTCCCGGTTTTTACTACCCTGCCGTTATGCTGCCGAAATTTTCTGAAATAATTATGTGTTAGAATAATTTTCATTCATTGAAATTATTTACAAACTATATCGAATATTCATGTGTTGAGTTGCAATTCATTCATTGAGTTGAAATTCATGTGTTGAATATTATTTGAATTTAAACAAATGTCTTTAGCGATAAAAATCACATTTTTATATATATACAAACGATATAGAATATTCATGTGTTGAGTTGCAATTCATTCGTTGAGTTGAAATTCATTTGTTGAATATTATTTGAATTTAAACAATTGGCTTTAGCAATAAAAATCACATTTTTATATATATACAAACTATATCGAATATTCATGTGTTGAGTTGCAATTCATTCGTTGAGTTGAAATTCATGTGTTGAATATTATTTGAATTTAAACAAATGGCTTTAGCAATAAAAATCACATTTTTTTTATATATATACAAACGATATAGAATATTCATGTGTTGAATTGCAATTTGTTCGTCGAGTTGAAATTCATGTGTTGAATGGTATCGTCTTCTAAAAATAAAATGAATCGACAATGAAAACTATATTTTTATAGTGAATAAGAAGAGTTAAAAATACACATGTGTCGAATAAATATTTTTGATGATAAAAATATTCCTTTTATCATGTATACGCTTAGTTAAAAATACACATGTGTCGAATAAATATTTTTGATGATAAAAATATTCCTTTTATCATGTATACGCTTAGTTAAAAATACACACGTGTTGAAATAAATAATAGTTTGCTAGAAATATTATTATTAGCTTTGTTCTGCATATATATACATGTGTTGAACAGGAAAAAAATGGATTAGCTGTAGAGTAAAGAAATTATTTGCGTGCCCGACAAATAGGTAAATCTTGATGAGTTGGCTGTGCAATTTTATTTATATATCAACTCCTGTGAATGCCATTGGATGCGGAGTGCTGGTTTTTCTATATGAAATAATAAACAACGCCATAGGATAGTAACAATTAATGTTGAACTACACTACATGGCATACTTCTTGATGATAGGCATACTTCATCATATTCCACATAAGCAATTGGAGCTTGTGTGACGAGGTGGAAGATTTACCATACAAGCAAGAGGCTTGTATGGCGATGACTATATACTACAGGTTGAACTGATGACTGATATGGACTATATAAATTATAACGATAAATTGCCAGATTAATAAAAAACCCCACACGGGTCTAGAGTTGACAATAATCACGTCGCTCTAGTTATTAGATACGGCACATGGACTATTTACTTCCACACGGAAACGGGGTGACGGGAATTTATTCTCTGGAGTGATTATCAGTACATGCTCCCCCGTAAACACCAAAATATATCACTAAAAATATGTGAATGCTTTTTAGGATTTATTGGGTACCTAATACGGCCCAATAAATTTCCAAACCCCTCCCCGTACAAAGGAGGTTATGGCGAAATTTTTCGAAATATTAAGGCGTTAGTGAAATATTTGAAGTGAAAACGAAGTTGAAAATATAGAATGAGCTATAGTTGAAATTATAGATTGAACTATATTTATATATATAAATATAAATATAATTAAAAGGAATAGAGGCCGTGCAGTTCGCGTTTCGGAATCGTAATTTGAAACGATTAGTACGAGGAATCCGACCATCGGATTTTCCCGAAACCGCAACCGCTGGGTTCGCCTTGGAAATACCTTTCCAACGGCAACAACCTTGTAAAAATCCAACGGTTAGATTGTCCGGAATGTTTAATTCAAATCTGAAGAAAAACAGCGCCAGAATCGTTTATATTTATATATAAATATAAATATAATTAAATTTAATCGAATAACGACGCTGTAGTTCGAATTTTGAAACCGTAACTTCAAATGACTAATGTGGAAGATCCGACCGTCGGATTCTCACGAAACTGGAACCGTTGGGTTCGCTTTGGGAATATCTTCCCACTGATATAGACTTTGTAGAAATCCAACGGTTAGATTTTCCGATATGTGTAAAACAAATTAGGAGAAAAACAGCGCCAGTGCCATGGCACGACCTGAAACGTCGTTTAATTAAATATGGCCATTTTTAAATAAATAAAAATGGCGAAAAATCGCTATAAAATATTATAAGCAACATAGGTTGCAAATAAACCAATTGTGCTCGAATTATTTGATGTTTGATGGTTGTATGTGTATGACATGAAAATAACACTAAAGAACCGAAAGATGGATGTCGAATAATATAACCATAAAATGAATCGATTTAAATTCTAATGACGTGAATTATTTGAAAAGGCCGAGCTAACCCTCATTTCAAATAATTTATCGAGCGATTCGAATTGGAAAATGCAAAGACGATTCAAGACCGACGATCTTCGTATCGGTTGGATGGGCGCTACTGAGGTTACTAACCGGAGTAGCTACCGGAAGGGGACGGAAGTAGTAGCCGTCTGAACGTATGTGTTGATTGGACGGATATACGAGGAATTGACGCCTCCGGTTTCGTTCAGACCCAGGACAGACTTGTAAATAGACTGTGTGTCTGACATTGGATTTTGTTCGATACTGATTGATCTCTGTTAAATATATATCTGTTTGGCGGCGGAGAATTTATTCTTTTGCTTAACGCCCTTCCCTGAGACGTATGAGCTTAGAGGTTATATATCGATGGAAATCAATCGTATGGAGTGGACTGCCTATGTGGCATGCCAAGATGCTGTGATCAAGGCTTCTGTTGCAAAGCAAAGTCTTGTGGATGATGATCTAAGCAAGGTCTACGTGACCTAGCTTTGTGTGTTTCGTAGATTCGCGAGCCTCACACCTCGGTATGAGTTAAAAACGGGATACGGACCGCTGGGAGAGCACGACGTTTCTTTCTAGCTATGGTGGTGTCAGTGACTTACCAGCCCTGACATATATATCTACTTTTCACCTTTGTGGTTGTTGGAATGCGAGGCGCCTCGATTATAGGTCTGTAAGGACCGGGAAACGTGTGTTCAGGCATAATTAATCCTCTAACGTAAGTGAGGACCGGCCCAGCCGAATCCAGGGGTTACCCAGAGTGTGTAGTCCCGAGGCATTTGCTAGAGTGTCTCGAAGCGGAGAGGAGCTTGCCCCTTGCCTCGACTCATGACGGAAATCCAACTTCCAATAGGAAATAACGGACTTGATTGTAGTACTAGTATGGTGACATAGTATATGGTAGCTATGCCGCCTATGATTGATATTTATGATGCTATTCATTTTTGAAACATATATGCACTAGTAATAATATCAAATGATTTTGCTTTATACGTATCAAGCATATTTGGCTATTATAAGGTAAAACTCTATCCTCCGGCTTGCGTTGCATTGTGTGATGGGACCTGAGTCTTATAATGGCTTCATTCTTTCTAAAAAGCATTGCGTTGTTTTAAAAGAATTTACTTTGTTTTAAATGCACTAGCAATCACTGGAGTAAACCCGTTCCGCGAAAGTGGCGTGGTCCTATGATTAGCTATTTACTGTTGTTTAACTGTTAAATAGATTCCTCATACCAGTCCCCATGACTGACTCGTTGTTTGTTCACTTTACAAACGCGGGTGCCCTTATTTTCACACGGGCAGCCTAGTACACAGGTGACAGGTGGTTTTTGGTTCTGCACTGCTGCATAGAGTGCACTTTTGGCTCATGGCGAGGCTGACTTCATAGAGATGACTTTGATATTTTCCGCCATTACTGTATTTATATTATGATTCCGCCACTGGCGATGCAGACTGATTTACTTTCCGTATTTCTCACTATATGTATATGTGTTCCGCCACTGGCGATGTAGACTGATACCCTTATTATGTCTCACTGCATGTATGTATTCCGCCTCTGGCGATGATGACTGATCACTTTCCTTTTATTTACTAAGTATATCCCACGTTATGCTATTCTGATATTCCTACATGTTGTGATTCCGCTGTCATATCCATGTAAAATTGTTTTATTTATTGTTTCTGCTATTATTTGTACTCTGCTATGATGATTAATGTGTTATTTCCTAATGATTATCCTTAATACCGCCCTCGGATTTTGGGATCGTCACACATCTCCTCTGCACGGCTCAATCGGTACAACCACAACTCGCCTTTCTAGGCCTTCTCCAATCCAAAAGAAATCAAAAAGCCAAGTGGCTTGCCCCATAGGCCTATAAAATAATCAAACCCAAGTAATATTGTAAACATGTACCTTTTTGTCGGGCATAATTCTATCTCTTTTATTTGCTTCCATTCAATATCCGCTCAGCATACACATATCCTTTTCCAGTTGGTTTCGAACCAATTCAACCTTTGGTCTTTAACTTTTCTAGTCAACTTTCTGATTAGTTCACTTCTATTCATTAATCCAAACTGAGTTCTATCTCCCAAAATCAAAACCCTTATTCTGCTTGAGTTCAATTCCATCACGGTTTAATTCCAAACAACAACATCCAATATATATCCAACTTGTTTATACATATGTCGAATTCATATTAATATTTCGAATCCCAACATTTCTCTTTATTTAAATTTTATTTGGAATTATTTCTAATTCAATCCAACTTTATTTAACTTCAATTAAATTTCAATTTATTTGATCCATTTTACCATTTCAATATATTCAACTTATACAAGTTAAATTTTAATTTCAGAATTCAAGTTCCTGGGTTCTATTTCAAATTAGTATTAAATAATATATATTTATATACATATATTTATAATCAACTCGATTCAAAACATTTGAATTTCTAAAACATCATGTCCTTTTCAAACAAAATTTTCATTCCCAAATCACCATGGTAGCAATCCGTCACTCAGAAACTTGAAAATGAATACCGATAATGTCGCGACCCATTATCCGTACTACTTTCTCGCCACTGAAGTGATTTCAGTGCTTAATCACTTCCAAAATCCATTCAAAATCATCCTTATTCAAAAATTCCTTCAAAACAATGTTATATTCATAATACTCGAGAAAATAATATCTAAATACCTGGGATTTGAATTCAAATTATGGTTTGAATTTAATTCTAGTTTATCTTGGTTATATAACCATTTCAATGTTTTATAATTCCATTTGATTGTAATAACAATCAACAATTCTATATAGTATAATATTTTAGAAATTATCACTTTTATATCAAAAATATCCTTTGGGCAAAATTATTTCATTTACCCATTTTAAATCAATACTGCGTCGAATTGTTCTGTTCGAGAGTTTAGAAACACCTATCGATACGGTTGTACATCCTGTATCGACCAAAATTCATAAACCCCTCAACAAACCAGTCAACACAATATAAAACAATTTTATATCAAATCTACAAATACGCGCTCATATATATACACTCAAGCTCAATCTAGGGTATCACTAACCCCTTCTCTATTGAGTTACGCCACAAAGCCAAGGTAACTACTCAACCTTCAGCTCTGATACCAAAGGAAATGACCCGTATTTCCGTACCCTTTGGATCAACTAATAACACCACACGTCCAACCCAAAAGACACGGAAATACGAATCATTATAAGAAAGAAGTTAGAGAATGAGAAATAGAAAGAAAGAACTATTAGAATAGAAGAAAACGAAGATCACAAACTCACAGCGGAATGAATAAAATAGATTATATAACATAACTTTTGAAATACCAATCAGTAACTGTATATACATACCATCATCAGAGCACGACAGTTATCATTGGAACAGTTATAAACTCCTGTTTCCAGATACAACATAATGCATAGCGGAAAATATAATAGTCTATATCTAACTGATGAAGCCTCCTGCTTCGAGCTCCTCCAAGTGAATCTGAAAAATCCCGACTACTTGAATGCCGATACAAATTTGAGCACCCAAGAGTTTAGGGAAAACAAAACAAAATAAACTCTGGGTCAATCATGGGACTGGTGTGAGTAAACTCCAACCATTTGTTTAACTTTTTAAAAAAAACTTTCGAAAGAAATGATAATCGTAAGACCGATCCACACATAAACACGGATGGTTTTTACCTCACGATAACCAAAACATATTTTTGATATCAAATCCAGTGATATTATAATAATGTCTACATCAAATAAATAGCCATCTAGCGGAACGCTTGCATCTCACGCTCCATATATAATATAAAATCAAAAACCGCAGGGCGCTTATTGGAGATTGGATTTCCAACATGACAAGGTATGGGACCACCTGCCGGTAGTGTATCTCTAGAGACGAATACACTGGGTTCAACAAGAACGTCTTGCAACCCGGCCCACACATGACCGACCACTCATTTCCCTTGAGTGTATCGAATGTATATCACCGACAGTTGGGATCAGCAACCGTTTCCCGAAAGGGACAGCATCGATAGATTTAAGAACAAATGGAATTTCTCTAGATAGGTGATTATACATCCTAATGGGTGCGACCCACATAGCCATGCTGCCTGCCCGATTTTTGTCAATTCCGGGTTGTGAGGCTTGAGGTTTGAATTGTCTTCCAGAACATCTGGCCACCATTCACTTTGAATGCCACATCGTCAGATCCATCGGAAATCACTAATTGATTCCCACAAAAATACTCAGATTGTTAGGCTAAAGAAGTTTCCCTTCTTTGCCACCAACTTCGTATGTTTGAAGGAATCAACGTACGTAATCCCTTTAGGAAATACTCTGTCAGACACTCATCCATACAAGTTGTCCTGGGTCTGGACAAACCGAAGGCACTGTTCTATAAACCCATCTTAGGCAATTTCTACCTAGGATTAACAGAATAGCCCTTGCATTTTATTCCGTCTTCAATTATCTCCAGCATAAGTTTATTCATAACGCTTATAGCAATACGGAGTGGTTTTCAGATATTAAATCTGACCCCGGTCTCTCCATATTGACAACGGAGGTATAAAAATAAATCAAAACTTTGATAGTCGGTGATTTAACAATCAAAGAAACATCCATACAATCAACGGTCCTATTTCCAATTGGAAATTCTATCGACCAAGCATCAAACAACACTGGGCCCTTTTTTATTTAATTTCTCATTAAATTATTATTTCCAATTCCTGTCTCTTAATTCCTCGTTGACAATTCATTTCATTTTCTATGTGCCGAAAATATCTCTCATTTTATTTGGGAAAACATTTCAAATTAACGCGATGTTATAAACATCGTTGTTTTAACTCAACCCACTAATCATTTATTAGCTAACCATATTGCTTAACCAAGTTTCACCATCGGACCTTAACCATTCCTTCATCGATCATGAAGTCAATCAAGTTGGGGTATAATTACCTCTCAGACCTTAATTGAACAACATTCTCAACTTTGAAATAGTCAAAGCTCACACTTTAAACAAAACGTCGCTTTCACGACTCTCGGACTCGATCTTAAGAACACACTTCCTTTGCATAAAAATATTGATTATAACGGTAGCGTTATAATCGCTGTGTTCCAAATATTTGATTTATAAAACATTGCTTTTAACAACAGCGTTACAACCGCTGTGTAGAATTATAGAACATCTATTATAGCAATAGCGTTAAGACCGCTGTTAAGATTTACGAAACATCCTTTTATAACAGCAACGTTAAAATCGCTGTCTAGAATTTACCAACACTTATTATAACGGTAGCGTTAAAATCGCTATCTAGAATTTACAAAACATTTATTACAATTTATATTCCAAATGTTGGAATAAAACTCATAATTTTCATTTTAAATGATTATCCATTTCCCTTCCTTATTCAAATTCCAATTCGATTTCATATTTCAAATCTAAATTTCTTTTAGATATCTCGTTTGCAACATATTTGCTTTAACCATTATTCACTTTAACCGGTAATACATCAAATCCATTTGATTTTATCATTTCAAGTCCAATTTCATCTATAACTTCTATTAAAATTTGTCCATAGAAAATCTCATTTCTAGGTCCTAAATATTTATAATATCGTTCACAATTTCTTTTATAACTGCAAAGGTTAAAACTAATTTACTAATAACGGTTTCAAAACCTTTTATCACTTTTCAATTTTTCCCAGTATAAATACTTCATTAAATTTTTAAACCGTTGAATCATAATTTGATCCTCTCAGTTAATTGGTAAAAACAAATTTCTATTTAAAATCTCTTCTTAAAAATCTTATAGCGATTTTACATTCAATAAATAAATACCGATTTCATGTCAAATACTAGTTTCCAATAATAAATTTTTCCCTTTTTCCATAACTATCGTTCATAACTTTAACAAGTTTTCTACCTTCAAATCTATTTGAAATTCTATTTCTAATTTCGAAAATAAATTTTCTTTTTAAATTTCTTTCCTATAGTTGGGAATACTTCATGGTGTTAAACACCAAAATTATAGGGCCAGTGTAATTCATCACAACAAAATCAATCACAATATATGTGTATCACAACATATATCATGATAAAGAATAAACAGTAATATAAATGTTGAGGAATCCAGTTGGATTCCTCCAACCTGTTTCCCTGCATCCACAGATGTTAATAACATCAATAATATTATTTCACATCAATAGATCAATGATTTAACCATATCAACCAATTTTATCAACTATTCAACCAAGCAACCATCACACAGTATAAAATAAATTTAAAAACTCGTTTATATAAAAATATAAACGAGTCAGAGTTAGTGAGTTTACTCATCTTGGTTCGGAGTTGACGGTTCTGCTGTTTGTTCCATTTAAAATCAAACAAGCGTTTAATTTCATCGTGAAATTCCAAGAACTTATTTCTTCATGGAAATAGTTCACGACTTAGCCTTCATCATTTTGAATCCAACGTGGTTCGTTTTGTCTCGAGTGAACCTTGCAATACCAAGATATTACTAATATAAGCGTACAATATTTTATTTATATAATGAATTCCTTAATTATTTACTTAGGTTCACTGATTACGTTTTTATTTAAAAACAACCAAAGCCAATCAAATTTTCACTTCACTCCTATTGTTCAAACCTTAACCTAGTTTAAAAATTTACGACCATTTGATATAAATAACGTAAGTAATTAATGGAATATAATTCTATTTGTAATTACTTTGGTTAGGGATAAATAATCGGCCAAATCCTTTGTCCACTTCCCTTCCAGTTTGTCCATTGTTCACGACTTTTCTCCCTGCATCATCCCAAAAGAACGTTCTCATTAACTAATCTATCCCTTAATTTAATTATAATTGAAATAATTAATAACGTTATAATTATCTTTACCCAGACAAAGCCGTCCTCGTGTTTTCCTTGAAATCACAAAGCAACTCCACCACAGTTCTTTCCACGCCAACTTCGAATCCTCTTCCTTGCATGGCGCTTCTAACACCCCTTCACACTCACGTATCAAACTCCACGCCATCCCTTTCAACAACACCTACACGTATTAGAAGCCCAACATGATCACCTCAACGTGCTAACCCAAAACATGGGCTTTCCTCCTTAAACATTCAAACAACTCCCAGTTCAAAAGAAACCACTTGAACGCCAATGATTTATCACACACAGAACCTCAGTTGTTGACCACTCTACATCATCCGAACCCAACTGATTTTCCAACAATTATCACGCCTCAAAACTTCCAGTCCCTAACTACATAACAGAACCCCTCTTAACCACTACACAATTCAACCTCGTTGCCAACCTCCGTTGTCCTTCAGTCCATCATAACTCGACAAAATATTACTACGTTTAAAGAGAGTTTAATACTAACCTGATCATATCAGTTGCAAGACTTTAAGAGGAGGACTTAGTTTCTTTTTTTCCTTTGAGTTCGAAAGAAACAGAAAGGAAGAGCTTGAGTTTTTATTCCGAGAGCATATGAGGATGCAAAATCTTTCTTTACTGGAAACGAGAAAGAGGACAAAGTCATAGGGTATTTAAAGTGAAGGGTAGTTTGGAACCCACGGCAACAAATGTCTTGGCACCCACGGAACCAGATTGCTTTGCAGGCACAGATATTTTAGGTTGGAGCGCACGGTATTGTAACTGCTTGGGGAACACAGAAGTGAAAACGTGAAGAGCACACTGTTGTGAAAACCTTGGGAAGCACGGATATAAAAGCTTGGAGCACACGCTGTTTATTTTTTATTTAATTAATTAAAAATTACTATAAAATTCTAAAAATTAAATTATAACTACGCCTCAAAAGAACCTTGCCCAAATTCGAATCCAGTATGCAATTATTTCAAATAGACTGTTACGGTCGATGAACGATTCTATAGCGACTATTTCTAAATTTGATTTGGACATAACTTTTTATTCTCGCTATAAAATCTGGATTTTTCACATTCATTGGAAATATATTTTCAAACAGATTCAAATATTTCTTGTTTCGCTAAAATCCGATTTATTTTGAATCCTGTACATTCGTTTGAAATTTGAAATCGAATTTTCAAACTACCGCGCCATTTTAAACTCGTTTTAAATTATATTATAAGTTATACGTTTAAATATCGTTTTATTAAATAAATTCCTATCTATAATCCAAATAAATATTTAAAACAAATTTAAATATTCAAAACTCAACAGTTGAAAACCCAGGTCGTTACATACAGACTAACACATACAACCATAAGCAAGAAAAAATGCCTACCTGATTAGCTGAACCATCAAACCCGTATAATGCTGCTTTTGCTGCTGCGGCAGTAAGCATAAGAAAAGAAAATATGCAGAGAATATGCAAGTGAACAAATAATAAAAATGCAGAGAATATGCCAAGAAAATAGTCGATTGGTAACTGTATATAAAAAGTAGCTGGAAAAGATGGAGCACTTACTTTCTTTGCGAAAAATAGCACATAACCCTTTTTTTTGGCTGCCTTTGGCATCTAAAACAAGAAATTGATATTCTTGGAAATCCACTAGAACCAAGAAACAGAATACAACTGACGAGAACTGCCATGTATGAAGATTGCAGGTTGACCATTTCCACAAAAGCTTCATCAACCCAATCATTGCTTTCAGTCCGTTGTCTCATAGAAAAATACAATACGATAGAACAAGAGAATAGCTAGCATGATATGATAGATGGTTATCACAGTAGAGATGTATTGTTTACTACTATCAAGATTTGGGGTTCCATGTATTGGTAAAATTATGATAAAGTATTCAAACATAGGCAGCAGTAGTGAAAGAAACACAACTCAGAAAAATGGAGTATAAAGAGCAATTAAGAGCCAAATAGGAACGAGGATATACAATGCAATGTAAAACATTATGTAAGACAACAAACTTTTTTGATTGTCAAATGGTTTTGAAGCCTATCAACTCTATAACAAATGTGCAAGTTAATAATTCCAGGATAAATTATACAAAAAATTTCCATAAGACCAATCAAGTTTGAAAAGAAGATCCATGCTAGAAGAATAGGACTTATTTAATAGATTGTAAAGTACAATAAACATAATCACCTGCTCTAGCTGACTCAAGGAATCGCCATGCACCCGTTGATCAAACATAGAGCCCTATGTTTTCAGTCCAAGAATTAGAATAATAAATTGTACATGCAATAGGAGAGAAATCAACATATTAAGAGACGTCATTATCCTCTTGAACTGTTAAAACCATTCAAAACCCCAACACACCCTTTAAATATGACAGATGGCTATAGCAGTAGATATCAAGTTAACCGTTACATGAAGGCATCATGATTAGGAATGGATCCATGCAATTCCAAACATAATCCCAATTCTTTTCTAATGCAGTAAAATGAAACAAAGAAGACAGAGCTTCTCTCCTTGCATTCAAGAACTCCTTCCCTAATAACAAGTATGATTCCTTCTACTACTCATATTCGGATTGGGAATCAAACTCAACCTCGGACTGCTGCAGTTGGAACTACATTGAATGCAACACCACAGGACATGTCACTTCTTTTGTGTTGACTGGCATCAGCGACGACCTCCTCCTACTATGAATCTCAGCGGTAAGTATAAAACCTGTTTATAAAAGTAATGTTTGTATTCATAACCTGTAATTCAAAGATCATAACACATGTTAATGACTACATGTTCAATACCGACTATGCTTGGAACCAGGAAAGAACACATGTTGATGATACTTTTAGCATGATTAGCTTAAACATTCATCATATAAATCAATTTTTAGTTAGGTCCATGTTTATGAGAAACATGCATAGATATATTTATATTGATATAAACTGACGATGCATGGATCTAAATATGATGGTTCTGATTATTTTCAGAATTTTCACATACAAGTAAGGTGATTTGCAAAGGATTTAATTTTAACAACCTTTTTTGCAATTATTAACCATATGCTGAATTATTGTTAATTAAACACCAAATACATACTAAGCCACAAAACTTTTATAATAATGTAAATTAATGTTATCAACCTTTTTTGCGTAGACATTTGAAGTAAGTTCCCATCTATTTAAACACAAGAAAGCATCATACAAGATTGAATATGGCCAGTTCTGCTTATCCACATACATACTTTTATGTTAATCCATCATGTACTCAGGATAATAACATCAAAATTCATCAACAACAACAATTATCAAATGCCTATAGAAAAAACAACCACCAATTACCAAAAGTCACACTTCGTAACTTAATGTAATCTTCAACTGCTTTCATTCTTGTCTCAACTTCTGAAATTATTCCGCTTTAACACAATCTGCCTCAACTTCTTGGGGAAATCAGTCTTTACGCTATATCCAAGCTCCTTGGGTTCATCGAAGCATTCAATTGAGGGGGGAAACGGAGTTTCGATTATAAATCTGAAAAATGAAGCACAGTTGGTTTTAGGTGAAGAATCGCACAGACAATACTCAGGCATGTACTAAGCTATGGATAGAAAAGTAGAAGTCTTGAAATGAAAAGAGATGGAAGGGAGAGAGAGTGATCGAGAAATAATGGAGGCAGTAGGAAGCTAAATGAAAATTAGGGATTGAATGATTTTGGAAATTTGGGGGAAATGAAACTGAAAGCTGGAGAATGAAAATAAAAGGGGGAAATAGAGATATGGATTGATGGTGTGGATGGATGGTTGAGATTTTGTTTTAAAAGTTGGTGTGGATCACTGAGGTGTAATTTTTTTAATTTGAATATACTTATAGCTACTGCAATACAACGTTGATATCCGTGCTAAAACATTGAAGCGTGAGTTGCAATAGACAAAAATAGGCATAGCTGTGGCAACATTTTTGCTGGCAACACCTTGGATTTTCATTGTAGTAGCTATCTATGGCGTAGTGATTGTTTTAAAATTTATATACTAATACCTCTTGTGCCACAACCACTGATGATTTTCTTTGGCTAATAAACACATACCAGTTGCTTATTTTCATACTAAAAAATAATAGTATTTATCTCTATTTCTTTCAAAAATAAGATTTTAATTTTTATCATAAATACTACATTTATTTTTTGAAAATGAAAATTTAAAACCTATATCACACAACTGACTTATATTAACTAAATTATGTTTTAAATTTTTAACTAATAAAACATCAGTAATAAGAGGTAAATTAGATGTACCATAATTGCTCACATCGCCTTTGCCAATGATTTATCCCTTGGAGTTATCTCTTAAGTGAAAGTTTCTCCTTTTGAGTAGATAATATTTGTCAGCATATCTTTATCTCCTATCATATGATTTGAGAAACCACTATCAAGTATCAATTTTCCAGTTTTTCTTGAGTGAGACCTGCAAAAAATATAAAATAATGTTGGTATCCACTTTTTAATAGGGTCCTAAGAGTTAGAACTTAGGTAACCATATCCAAGAGGGTTTAGTGTCCCTTTTATAAATACACTTTTTAT
This sequence comes from Allium sativum, assembly GCA_030737875.1. Lineage (NCBI taxonomy): Eukaryota > Viridiplantae > Streptophyta > Magnoliopsida > Asparagales > Amaryllidaceae > Allium > Allium sativum. Next base: position 564,616,519 of record CM060920.1, on the reverse strand, counting down.
TTTTATGAACAATCTCTAAAATGATTTTATATATCTATTCCTAATCAAAAGTTTATTTGTTTTAGGAATCCATATATTAATATTTTTAGTAATCATTTTTGTTTTTATTTTCTGTGATGAAATCCTTGGTTTAAATTTCTTTTTAAGTTGAACATCAAACTTATTTTTCTACCTTAGTCCTTTTTTGTTAGATGTAGATTGAGAATTTACTATAATTCCAGATATATTTTCTCTTCCTTTATTGAAATTTGAGTCATTTTTAGTGTTGCCTTCTAATTTAATTTTTAATGTAGAATTGTTTAATTCTGTTATTTTAATTTTAGTTTTCAACCCTTGGTTTTCAGAAACATTATTCTTTTCTTTTTGAGTCTCAATTTCTTGACTCAACAGAGAAAGTTGAGAATTAACATTAGGAAAATTTGCTTGAAGTTCTCTAAGTTCTTCCTCTATTATTTCTTTCTCATCTTTAAACAAATCTCTTTCAAATTCTGCCTTTTTCTGAACCTCATTAGCTTGTTTATATTTTCTTTTGAAATTATTCCTAAATTCCAATAATTCTGAATTTATTTCAACCATATCATAAAAAGTAAAATTACTAACCTCATTATCATTAGACATGAGGCATTCATTAGCTTGTTCATTGTCACAATCACTTTCGCTTTCTAAGGAGGATGAATATAAATTATCCCATGTTATTGAAAATGTCTTCCTGTTAGATTTATCCTTCCTATTTTTCTTGTGATATTCTTTTTTCTGATCTGGACAATCTTTGTAAATGCCCTTTCTCGTGGCACACGAAACATTCAATTACTGATGATGATGATTTATTACTACTGAAATTCCTTTTCCCATTGTTTTTGTTTGTCGTCCTATTTTTAAAAAACTTTTAAAGTTTTTTATAATAAAAGATGAATCTTCTTTATCTGAATCTAATTCTTCTTTTTCTACATGGAATGCTAGATTCTTTTTGTCCTGGTCATGAACTGTTTTTGCCTGCAAATTTACTTCATACGACATTAGATTTTCTATTAACTTGTCTGGTTTCATGGTCGAGAGATCATTAGCTTCTTCGATTGCTAAGAAATTTCTTTCCCAATCTTCCATTAAAGAATTTAGGATTTTTGATAATACATCAAAATCGGAATATATTTCTTCTATTCCTAACAGTGACTGAAAAATATCTTGAAACATGAAGTACGTATCACTAATAGATTCATCTTGCTTCATTCTAGAATTTTAAAACTGGCTTTTAAACATGAATATCTTGCTTTGCTTAATTTTTTTAGTTCCTTCGTGAGTTACTTTGTGTGTTTTCTATATTTCATATGCAGTATTGCACATGCTAATATGATTAAATTCATTTCTATCCAAGGCAAAATGCAACATATTCATAGCTTTAGCATTAGAAGTAGTATCTGCTTTTTGTGATTTTGACCATCCAAAATAATTAGTGGTAGGTGGTGTATATTCATTTTGAGTAATATTCCAGGAATCAAGCCCATTTGCTTGCATGTATATTCTTATTCGTGTAGCCCAATAGTTATAGTCATGCCATTAAATAGTGGGGGTCGTGCAGTGGATTGACCTTCCATAAAACTAGTGTTGGTGTTATTTTCCATATTATCGATATATCAAATAACTGTTTTATGGTTATAAGATGTCCTGCTCTGATACCAAATAAAAAAGAGTAGGATCGAGTAATACAGAAAGATATGTAATATACTGAATGCGAAAATAAACAGTATACTAGATGTGAAATATGCTAGTAAATATTTAATGAGATAAATGTTTTGAGATGACATCATAGAGAAGTAATATAAAAGTTGTAAATAAATTAAAGAACACCAGGAATTTTCATACTGGCTCAGAGCACCATCATACGTCTAGTATCATACTCCTTCTAAAATTTCAACTAATCAAACCCACACTTAACACAGAGGAATAGGTCTTACAATACGTGAGTAGTAGAACAAGATTTCGCCTCAGCAACCAAAGATCACTTCTTTCCTAAGCAGTAGAAAAGGACTTCAACGAATACAAAAATTTGTTTGACTGTATATGTGTTCTTAATAACATAGATAAGTCACTATTGAGTACACCCTTCCTATAATCCTCTCCTTTGTATATATATTTCAAAGCGTATGAAGAATAAATAAGGAAAGTGACTTATAACCACAAAGTATTGAATATTTGAGAGAACAAGTGAATATTGTATAGAAATATTTAGAATCAAAAAATATCAAGATCAAGAAAGATCGGCGATTAAAACAAGTGATTCTGAAGTGTATTTATATAAAACAAAAGGTTGCAGTTATCCGTTAAAGGGTTTGACTAAAAGATATAGTCACAATTCTTGGATTAATGAGTTATGACTCTTTAAAAAGTCGCAACCCTTCAATTTAACCGAATGAATTTAGAATTCAGTTGGCTAAAAATGGCTGTAAATTGAAATAAGTGTGCATATACACAAAACATATCATTCAGCCGATTGAATTATATATTCAGCCGAATGAATGTTCAAACTATAAAATTTTGAACACCCAGCAATCAACTGATTGAATTTTTGATTCAACCGGCTGATGCACGTGTCTTTTTGCATATATGCTTCAACATTTTAATAATATGTATACATACATGCATACATAAATACATACATATATACATATATACATATACATATATATATTATCCAAGAAATTTTAACAATAAAAATTGACTAAATACGGACTTGATTACACTAAACATGTACCAATATTTTCTGTTTTCGAACCTTCTTGTATTTAGGTTGTGTTCTCCTCCTTTTTCTTGTAATATATGTTAGTAAACAATATCATCAACATATATTCATCACATTCAAAATCTAACTCAAGAATGGAGGTTCTAACACCTTAAGGTGTATCTTGTTACAAACATGATGTGCTTTGAATTGAGACAAATTTGGATTGCTAGTAAGAATTTCACACAACGTGTTGAATGATCATTATCCTTCCATCTATGTTTCTTTTATAAAGAGATACATCTCTATGGCTTCTTTGTGATGCTTTACTAACATCTGATACTATAAAACTGTAATGCACTCTATTGGTAGTTGTCTGTTCTCGATTTCATCAAGTTAGTCGATTGTGTTAGCAGGCCACTGTAATCTGAAATGGTTTGTTTGTAGGAATTCCAAATAATAATCCAGTTTGCATCAATTTAGGAAGTCGAATGTTGAATGCGCGCACATGCTCGTACATACATATCTTTGCAGTTAGTGCCTTGCTATTACTCCATTATAACCTTGTTATATATTATATAGAAGATTTCTACTGCTTTGATTTTCCTGAATAGCGTCAAAGGCAGCCTTTTCACTTTAAACCCCGATATGTTCTATTATTCTCGATTTATTCCATAATTCCTCTTCTATTCTACAGTTCCTGCTATATATTGTTTAAAGAAATGAATTGAAAATTGACATTTATATATTATAAAAATTAAGAAATTGGTTTTCTTTGATAGAATATTTTAACATATATTTTTTGAAGCAAAAACACTATTTATTTGATTCAGTTAAGTTAAATAAAAGTTTACGCTTATTTACATATATTTGTGTATGTTTTCATATAAAATTAAGAATGAACTAACTATAATTAATTAAAAGTGGAATTTTCATTTATGTATTTGTATAATACGAGTTTAATATGCTATTTTACGATAATCCGCTATTTTATTGTTTTTATCTTCACTATAACTTTTTGCACCTCCGCCGCATTGAATCTGTCGAACATCTTAACTGAACAGATACATATACACTTTTTTCATTAGCTACCAAGAATGTTTATGTGATCTTGGTTCGTTACTAAGATTCGTAGGAAGTCTGACCATGTTATTTTTGTTGAGAATCTTAGGACTTCGTATAGATCCCCAAGGATCGGTTACTTTCTAGTACTTCAAAATTTTGCTGCTTGAGATCCAACCATTTTAACGGGTAATGTGACGACCACGCCCTGCACTACCAGCACACAAGTAGTGCATTATAGTGATGTTCAGATAATGCAAGGCGATCATCAAGGTTGAAATAAGAAAAGTAACCCAAAACCTGTCGTATATCTCACAGCGCATGGAACAAAATATAATATAAACATAAGTATAATATGAAACAGGCTAGACAGTACAACCTGAAATGAATTAGAAACATCAGAGTAATAGACCCATATCACAACAAAGTATCAAATAGTCAAATACAGATATATCTCCATAATACTATATGTACTCAAAATACTAAAGTAGTGATCAAAATATAAATATGGATAAGAGTATATATATAATACGTGGATAATATATAATAGTAGACCTTTTGCTCATCTCCGGCTAGCTACCCGATCACATCAACCTGTCTCTAGTCTTCTCATTTAATAGCATCCAGATTAATAAGAAAATGCATAAAACTCTAAGTTATACAAAGTCTGTTGTGAGTGATGGTAGCCTCAATCACTAAAATAGGGTAATAACATAGGTATGAAGAATCATACCTGACCTTTCCCTGCAACCAAATAGTAAGCACATATAATCATTTATTATACTCTATGGTAATCACAATACTAAGGTAAACGAAAGTGTGCAAGACATAATGATATCAAACATCCAAACATAACATCCATACTCACTATCACTCACTCGGCGCATTGAGCATGTGGTATACGATAGTTCGGTTGCCAAATCTATCAAGACACTGGTAGGCCCCACTGCATGAGCTCTACCCAACTACCGCTATGGACCACAGCTAATAACCCTACGCATTCCACACTGTATTGTTTCTTGGGTTCGGGCTAATCATCCCACACTGCATTAGCTCTGATTCATCCTAGTGTCGCTCCCTAAATGGAGTACCTGTCACGAATACCTGTAACTCCTTTACGCACATGTCGGTAGCGAAGTCCATCTAGGAAGTCACCTTGATGGTTTCCATCTGGAGCGTTGGGAGGAACTCCCCACTTAAACTTTCCTTGAATCTCGGGTTTAGGCTGGTTGTATTGGAGTTGTCTTCCGAAGAGTGCAATCATCACCACGAAGAAGCACCATGCCATGAATGTTCCACCACTCGAAGCCACCACCCAAGCATCCTTCCCCATCGTCACCAACTCCGGCTTGACCTAGCCGATCCAAATTTGGGTATTAACCGAGATACGGTTTGGCTACAGAAGCGGACTTTGGTTTGTATACCGATTCAGATTTGGATCGGTCATGATGATCCGGATCCGGTTTGGTTTGTCGAACTAGAGGCTCCTCCCCTTCACTCATTAACTGTGTCCAACTCCCCTCCTAACCAAACCAGGACCTTCTTCTACAGCCACAACAGACTCGAAGGCACCATAACCTGGTATTTGGAACTCTAAGTAACTTAAAACTTTGACTAAGGCAACCTGATACCTTCCTTGTCTTCTGCACCAAATATCGTGCCGATCCGAATCTATGTCGATCCGGCTCGATAGCCGAACCATACATGTCCCAAACAGAATCTGCTACATGTTTTCTCCATCCTATTTTGTTATTCGCCGGTGTTTGCATCTATTCTAGCATTACTAAGAAATATACTAAGATGTAAAACAAACTCAAGCGACATTTAGATCAACAAAGCACAATAAACCACCCAGAGTCTATGTTCATATGGTAATACCGGACCCATACCCAAATTTCGTGTTTCACAAATATTACCTAGATCAACCCAAAATTATATATATGTCATTATAAGATTAATGATGATTTATAAGCATTTTTCCTTATTTTTAAGATGTATTTACATGCTAATATACCCTAATTAGTGAGTAGAACACTAATTACTCGCCTTAATCACCCAAGTAGATTTAGATCTAAAATGGAGAATGTTTGGCTTCGATCCTAGATATTGCAGCGACTCTTGACTTGATTTGATGTTGATGACTTATTTCTCACTTAATAAGGTGTTTTGGCTAGATAAAGTAAGGATTATGATTATTTTAGAAGAGGAAAGCCATTAATGGATGTTGGTATCCAATTTTGGGAGTTGTGAAATGAGTAAGAGAATGTTCTCCTATCACTTTAGCCCCTACAACTCATTAAATACTAAAATAGATACTGGGCCACCCATTAATGAAGACATTTAATCCTCTCCAAACCTTAATTAAGTCATTTCTCCCAAACATTAAATCTGTTTGCTTAATGTGATAACTCTACAGAATGAGATACCGTCTTCTGAATCAAATGGAAGTGATCTCGGGTCCTAATTATTTACTAATCAAAAGTTATGTTCAAAACCAAATCCAACGAGGATAAAATGGTCATATTAAAATTCGACAAAAGTATTGAAAACAAGAGATGACCCTAGTAGTCATTTCTTATAATTATACAACCATACGACCTCATACGAAAATAATATAAATATTTTATGATCCTTCGATACTTAGAATATGAGTTCTTACATTCTCCCCCCTGAAGAAATTTCATCCTCAAAATTTCCAAACTGTTTAATAAGGTTATCATGCATGCCTACTAATCATCAAAATTAACCACACACACAAAACAATCGTAATGAGAATGGGTAATACTCTCTTACCCTAGAATGCATGATACTAAACAAAAGAAACTTGATGATATCACGAAATGAAATTAAGAGAGATAAGTTAAAATCCTAAGAAGTAAAGAGATCTGGATACGACATCCTCATGCTCTCCTCAATTTCCCAAGTACAAATCACCCTCACTTTCACTCCAGTGGACCTTGACAAGCTTCACTGCTTTCCTTCTAAGTTGTTTCGTATCGTATCCAACAATACGAATAAGATTGCGAACTCCGGTAGCTTCTGGTTCCACTTCGATATCATACAATTGACTCGCGTGATATTTGCATTGGAATCATGTACGAATTTCCTCAAACGAGAAACATGAAACACATTATGCACCTCTACCATCTTTTGGGGTAGGTCAACCTTATATACTAGGCTTCCAACCCACTCAAGGATTCGAAAAGGTCCAACGAACCTTGGTGCTTGCTTTTCTCTATTACCAAACCGAATTACACTCTTTAAGGGGGAAATCTTAACAAAAAACAAGTCTCCAAAAAAGAATTCTAAATCTCTATGTATCTTATTGGCATAGCTTTTCTTCCTGCTTGAGCAGTCATCGTTTGTTGCCGAGTTATTATAATCTTCTCCGAGGTCTCTTTAATCATATTTGTCCCAAGTATTAATTTCTCATTTGCCTCCAACCAACACAAAGGAGAGTTGCATGGTTTTCCATAGAAGGCTTCATATAGAGCCATGACAAAGCTAGATTGATAGTTGTTGTTGTATGACTCCACCAGATGCAAATGATCATCCCATGAACCTCCAAAGTCCAAAATGTAGGCTCGTAAGAGATCATCCAATATGTGATTCACTCTCTCAGTCTAAACGTCAGTTTGAGGATGGTAAGCTATGCTGAGGTGTAGATTAGACCCCAAAGCTTCTTGTAAACTCCTCCAAAACCCGCTAGTAAAAATGGGTCTTGGTCACTCATAGTACCTTTTCAGAACTCTGTGAAATCACACAACCCATTTCACAAACAGCACGGCTAACTTGGTTGCTATCCTACTTGACTTAATTGGAATTAAGTAGGCACTCTTTGTCATTCTGTCCATGATTACCTAGATACTGTCATGCTCTTCCCTAGTCCTTAGCAAACCATCAATTAAATCTATCGAAACCTATTGCCATTTCCATTCAGTAACTTCTAGTGGTTATAGAAAGCCATTAGGATTCTTCTACTCATATTTCACTAGTTGACAATCCATGCATTTGGATATAAATATCCCAACGTCCTTCTTCTTGCCTTTCCAGTAGTATGTTTGTCTCATATCTCAACACATTTTGTTACCACCGGGATGTATAGTCAACTTGGAGTGATGACACTCTCTAAGTACTTCATCACTTAATCCATTGTCGTTGGGTACAACTAATATCATGCTTCTCCAATGCCAACCCTCGCAGTCGAGTTCATATATCTTAATAACCTCATCATCAATACCAATTTCAAATTTGGTAATTATCTCCAACAATTTAGGATCACTCTTCTGGTTAGAACCGTTCCGTTCGATCAAAGTCGGTATGATCGTTAAGCTTGACAATAATTCTTGCTCCAACTCACACCTGGGCATGAAGTCATAACCAACAATATACCCCAGTTGCTTCCATTCTAGGAATATAGCCCTCAAACTGGCATGTCTCCTACTTAATGCATCGGCAATCGCATTAACCTTTCTGGGGTGCATGCGATATGAAAATCATAAAAGCCAAGAACTCCAACTATCGTTGTTGATGGAGGCTTAAACCGTTATGAGAGAAAAGATACTTCAATGGCATATGGTTGGTGAGCAAATCAAATCTTTCTCCCAATAGATAATGTCTCAACATCTTTAATGTGAACACAATCGCTGCCAATTCCAAATCGTAAGTGGTGTACCTCTTCTCGTTAGGTTTTAGATGTCGACTAGCATAAGGGACAGCCTTATCCCCTTGCATTAATACTGCACTCAATCTGATACCACAAGCATACATGTATACTTTCATCTCATTATTTCCATTTGGGATAACCAACACTGGAGCACACATCAACCATTCCTTCAGACTTACAAATGCATGTTCGCATCTTTCATCCTGGACAAAAGCTTGATTCTTCTTGGTCAACTGAGTTAAGGGTTCTGCTATCTTGTAGAAATCCTAGATAAACTTTTGGCAGTACTTAGTTAATCCTAAGAAACTCCTCACTTCAGTTGTGTTCATGGGTGTAGTCCAATCATATACTGTCGCTATCTTCGTGGGGTCCACGATAATACCATTTTTTGAAACAACATGGCCCAAGAACCTCACTTCTTTCCTTTAGAAGTAACACTTAATAAATTTATCTTTAAGCCGGTGTTTCCTCAATACCTCCAATACAATCCTCAAGTGTTCCTTGTGTTCTTCGTTCGTGAGTTGACCAAAATATCATCTAAGAACACAAGTACAAACTTATTTAGTTGATCCCTGAAAACACGATTCAAGAGATCCACAAAGTAAGTTGGTGCATCGATCAGTCCGAACGGCATAACCAACCACTCATAAAAACCAAACGGCATCTGAAACGCCGTTTTAGGCACACTCTCATTCGCTACCCATAGCTGATGAAATCCTGTTGCAAGGCCTAACTATAAAAATATATGCGCATTGTTCAACTGATCAAACAAATCAATTATTCGTGGAAGAGAATACTTGTTCTTCCTCATCATTTTATTCTGCTCATGGTAGTCTACATATAAACAATGGGCACTATCTGCCTTGTGGCAAAGACCATTGGTGCTCTACTCTCAGAGATATTCCTCCTAATAAATCCCTTCATCAAGAGATCACTCACTTGCACCTCGATCTCTCGTTGCTCCCTTGGTGACATCAATCAAAAAATCATAACTATAGGTCTGGCATCTTTCACTAAATCAATATGGAACTCAATCTCTCTGTGTAGGGGATTTCCGGTCACCTCCTCAAAGATGTCCAGATACTCACCAACAATAGGCACACCCAATAACTCATCGTGCGAAATATCGAGTGAATAAAGAAAACTAGCCATTACCTCATCACCAGGTAGACATCCTAACACCACCCTTCATCCGTCATTCACCCCAATAGTCAGCGAAGACCACCACCACCCAATACCTCTGAATTCAACCGACTTCAAGGATAATACCAAACCCAGTAAATCCCAAAACAAAGAAATCACAAACAAAAATGCATCCATGACTCAATAAGGTCAACCCCCACCACTACCCCATACCTTTGAATTCAACCGACTTCAAGGATAATACCAAACGCAGTAAATCCCAAAACAAAGCAATCACAAACAAAAATGCATCCATGACTCAATAATATCAAACCTGAAAAATCATACAAAGCCTTGTAGAGCCACCAATCAGATTTGTCACAACTAGAGGTCGGTCAACAATTTCGGGTTACAATTCCAACTTACCTACTAGGTCACTAGATATGAAGGAATGGGAAGCCTCGGTATCAAACAGAACTCGAACGGGAATAATCTAAATTGAAAGCATACCTTGGATGACGACACCCTTCCTTTTCTCCTTCACCGTTGGGGAATTAGACGAATATGGAACAACATTAATAGCATAATCTCTCACCAACTGGTTATCCTTTGGATGTTCTGGGCAATCCTTCTTAAGGCATCCCTCTTTGTCACAACTGAAGTACTTACTCACCCTCGTCCTAGACCTACAATCCTTGATATAGTGGCCCTTCCTGCAATAGCCATAGTAAGAAAATTTAGACTTGACCTTTTTCTTTTGTCCATCCTTATATGGAAAAGATTTCCACTTGTTAGGCCACTTCTTCTTGCCTCCACTACTCATCTGTGGCTTTGGCTCCTCGTTTGAAACAATAGGAACAACTTCATTCTTGACTTAGGGTAAAGGCTTTCTGATCTTAAATCTTTTCCAATGATGGATTCGAAAGTCTCATCGATATGGTTAATAAGCCTCTCCCCCAAGTAGTCATCCAACCCAGTGATGAACTTCTCATTCTTCTTCTTTGGAGAGTCGACGGAGGACACCCTGTATTTCGATAGAGCATCGAATTCAGCAATATATTCGAAAATTGTCCTATCTTCCTACTTAACCTCAATAAACCACTGAAAAGATCTGACTTCTAGGCAGCAAAAATGAAATTTTCATAGAAGCAGACCTTGAATTGATCCCAAGTAAACTAATCCTCAGGAATAGAAGCTGTTATGGCATTTCACCGATTTATAGCTTTGCTTTGAAGCTAACGCGAGGTCAACCTCCTCTACGTAGCATCATCGAGTCGAAGGTCCTCAAAGATACGTTCACAGGTATCAAGCCAATCCTAAACTTCCATAGCTGACTCCATTTCCTGGAAAGTTTTACCACCCAGATTGGAAAAATCTTTATTAAGCTTAGCAAAGTCAGCTCTAGGCGCTTGCCACCACCTTCAGCGGCATCAGGAGAAGCTTCCTGAGCATTCCCCTTAAAAAGGAATAAACATGGTCTACATATTAGGAGTATTAGCATTATTGGCTCATGATCTTGCTCCTTCCTCAACTTCAGAAGTGAAGTTCCTAACCGTGTTCCTATGTTAGGAACTGAGATGATGGTGATAATGATTTTGATGACAAAAACCTTGGTAACATTTTTAACTATTATTATTGTAAAATACATACTAACACTATTGTGTATATATAAATATGAAGGATGTATATGCAAGTATTGATTATCGAAGACTGCACAGTGAAAAAAATTCAAGATTGAAGATTACAAAGATGAAGAATTCAAGATTGTAGATTCACGAGTATCAGGAATTAAAGAATTCAGGATAGGTAATAGATTCTAGATTATTGTTGAAACTCCATTGTAGCACTAACATCTTTATTTAGATTTCTAAATTTTAAAACTGCTTTTTCAAAATTTCCTTTTCAGTTTTTAGCTTCAAAATCAAAACTGTTGTAGATAACTTATGTTAACACAAAAAATGATCAAGCCAAATTAAAGTGAAGGAATGGAAGTCCAACGGTAACCCCAAAGGGGGTAGTGCTAAATCTTTGACAACACCCCTTTCAGAGTGAGAGAAGGAAAGAAAAGGGAATTTCCCTTCGGCTAGAAAGCCTTTTTTGAAATTTACCAAAAGGGTACAAATTTTGGACCTAGCCGCCATGGGAAGATGGAAAAAAACCAAGCCTAGGGGAAGACATCAGAAGACTCGGAGAAGGACATAAAAGCCGGAAGCAGGCAAGTTTGCAGTTGACGAAGACCCACGATCGTATTCCGAAAGGTCCATCTTCATCAGGCAAAAAGGGATACCGACAAGACAAGTTCAACTCTAAAATATGCTAGAAGGAAATATATTCTGAAGCACATGGTTGAAAGGAAAGGTGAAAGAGCCAAGGAAAAAACCCGTCGGACAAATCAAATGTCTGATAAAAGAATCCCCAAAACTAACCACATCAAGGAGCATGCTCATTTGTAGATAACATTCACTATAAGCCGAGAGTTTGCATATGTCTATGCCTCCGGCAAATTTTCGGACCTCCGCCAAAGGGGTTTACATTGAGAATACTAATAGAGAAGAATACCTGGAGTTAGGAAGGCCTTTGAGCAAACATTAGAAGAGGTTCCACAGGAACAATAGGTGATGCCAGAAGACCCTTTGAGTGATAAAAAGGGGATAAGGTAGAAAAAGAGTATCTCCAAAGGCTGACAAAGACGGGAGCAGAAAGGATGGCTTAATGTGGATACTCAAGGAACCATTTGGAGGAGATAAAGAAAGACTTATAATGCATACTTTCGAATCCTAAGAGAAACACAACACAGCTGGCACAACATAAAAAGCAAGGAATCTAAATTCTGGCCCTTTAAGCCTTAAAGACAAAACCCGAGATGAAAGGTAGAAAAAGACGAGAGTTCTTCCAAGATCATCACTCTCGCATTCAACCAAGAGTTCCCCTTTCGTTAGGACCCATAGAAATAACCATTCGGACTTACCCCAAAGGAAAGCTACCAGTGTGAGACGACCCGAGCTTCCCATTATGGGAAATTCCGGATTTAGTTGAGAACACGACAAATCAGAACACAAACAGAAGAACATTTCATTGCTTATTACAATAATTACATAAGAGTACAAGAATATATAGAGTATAAACAAATAATATACATTTGATAAATATCAGAGATTTACAATTTACAATGCAGTGGAAAATAATGCAAAACACAACTGAAAGAGATACACGGATACAGAACTTTCCGAATATCATTCCAGCTGCTAACCAGGATCCTGTGAATATAAATCTACAAAACCAAAACTACTAGCTACCCGTGTGGAAAATAGGGGCACCCAGAGTTTAGGTTAAAACAATAAACTCCAGGTCAGTCATAGGACTGGTGTGAGAACTAAAATAGTTATTTAAAATTTTACTTTAAAATAAAGTAAATCAAGAGACCACGCCATATAACACGGAACGAGTTTCCTTCCAAGAATACCAGTGCATATAACAAAACAGCGCAATGCTTTTTGGAAAAATGAAGCTATTATAAGACCCAGGTTCCATCACACAATGCAACGCAAGTCGGAGGATAGGGTTTTCCCTTATAATAGCCAAACATGCTTAGTACGTTTAAAACAAATCATTTGATACTATTATAAGTGCATAGTGTATAAAACAACTTCAAATATAAATGTATCAATCCTAGACGGCATGGGTACCATATATCATGTCGCCAGTACTAGGATCTACAATCAAAACCGCAAAGTCACATATTGGAAGTTGGATTTCCCTCTGTGAACCAAGGCAAGGGATCGTCCTTACCGCTTTGAGACAATCTAGCCCATGTCTCAGGACCCGACAAAGATGGACCCTTGGATCATCAGGGCCGGTCCACCCGAAGTGCAAAGGGTGAATTAAAATGCTTGAACATGCGTTTCCCCGCCCTATGGGGCGTAAGTCTGGTCTGTATAAAGACCATATCATCCATCGGCCCGCAGTGCCGATATATCCAAGGCACCTCGTTATCCATCATCCACATAAGTAAAATGCCTGGGCGTGCAAAACCCAGACACCACTCCTACATAGAAGGAAACGCATGCTCTCCCTGATGTCCTCCCCCGTTTCTGGTTCACACCGGGGTATGAGGCTCGCGAATTAATACTACACAAAGCTATGCTATATTAACGCCGCGCTTTGATCATCACCACAAGACTCTGCTTTTCAACAGAAGCCTTGACCATTTGCATCTCAACATGCCGTACAGGCAATTCACGCTATACAACCGATGTCTATCAATCACACAGAATGAAATCTGATGTCAGACACACATCCATTTACAAGTTCGTTCTGGGTCTGAACGAAACCGGAGGCACCTTATTCCTCGTCCCGTATGTCCAATACAGGAGAGAGGTCCTCGCATATCCGGTCGATCTCCAAGTACGTCTAGAACGATCACCACTTATTACCTTGTCTTGGGTGTACAACCCAGTCAAGACATCGGTAATCATCCAAACGATGTGAAGACCTCCGGTCTTCAACCATCATCTTCATCGTCGACTTATCGCCGATTCAGTTATTCAGAATGGGATAAACCCGGTCTTTCTAAATAACACGCGTATATAATAAATAAGTGTTATAAAAACACAACATACGCCTCATTCCAATTCTGAATATTCTTTTATTTAAATATTCATATCCTTGGGATAGGTTCCCATCAATTTTATCAAAGATAAATTCTTAAAATTTATTCTTCAATCTTCCTTTGGATATCATTTCAAACCATATTAAGGTTTTCCAAACTAGTCGGGATTAGCGCACCTTACCGAAGTAATCATTTGTATAATTTCCCAATCCCAACCTATTCATCCCATGAAGCAAAACTAGTAATACTTCATATCTAACACCACGGTGTTACCGGTAAACTTAATTACCTTTTCATGTTCAAATCTAATTAAAGATTTAACTAACGCTTGGAGAAAAACTGGTGATACTCCATTCTCGATCATTTCTTGGATTTGATAATTTTAGTTATCAAGTTCATCTTTCAATCTATTTAAAGATTCATTAAAACTCTAATTCAGTTTTAATTTCCAACTATCATTACCTAATGATTTTTCCAATTCAAGAAATAACTCCTGTCTTTAACTGGGTTAAAGAACTAATGTCATTTAAAACACAGTCCACGATAAACCCAAAATCACATTCCATTAATTATGGAATTTTCATGGAAAAACAAACCAATATATAATCGATATCAATTTCCGTATCTGACTAAAATTATAAATGGAATAACGGCAAAGCCTTTTAAATTCCAAATATATTATCAGTCTTCCTCCACAGAAGTTCATTTCGGTTATTATCAAATCGAATCCCATTCCATTCCAATTTATTTTATTAAACGGGAAAACTTTACTTTGGAAATTCCATTAAATCTTAGAATAAAGATTTAGAAATTCCATATCACATTTCACTGCAAATCGGTTTAAAGAACGAATGCCGTTAAAACACAGTTCACAATAATCCCGATTTACATTCCATTTCAATTCCAATTAAATGTTCATTAATTGGTAATTCTTCTATAAATCTTAATTAAAAGACTTATTTTTTTCACACAGGGTTTCAGAACAGTGTTAATGAAGACACCATTCCATCAGTCTCTAACCGTAAATTAGTAAGAGAACAATTCTCTAAGTATTAATCCCGAAGGCCGAAAACAACATCAGATCAATACCCAGGAAACCATTCAACTTATCTAACCTCCAGTTAGTTTCTAATTTCCTTAACTCCATTGGGTTTAAGAACAATATTATTAAAGATACCATTCACAACAAACCCAAAATCCCATTTGATATTAAATACAAGGCTCTGAATAGAAAATATATTGGCTTATATTCAATATCAAATTCTGAACTCAGCAAACTTCGTATTGGAATAACAATATATATATCTTCCAAATTCCTCCACAATGCCCATGCAATCATGGAACCCAATATCGGAATATTCCGAAGATAATTTTGATTCACATCCATTCCAATTCATATATTGCAAATTTTGATTATTTTTAAAACCATTTCAAATCCAATTTATTTATTTAAAAATATTGGATTATAATTCTAGTTCATAACTAGTTCATTTCGATAAAAATCTATTTTTATCTTTTCAAATATGGAATTTTTCTTCCCAATTCTTTCCAAATCATTTATTACGAATTTACACAAATTATTGCTATTTTTAATAATTTTATCAAGAAACGTACAGTCGGTTTCCTTAAACCGTCATCGAACTGTACTTACAGAGACCTTTTCCAAATTTTATTTGGACATAATTCCAAACCCAACCATTAGATTTAAAATTCTCTTGTATTCCTTGGAAAGCTCTTTTCGATACGAACCCAACGGTTCTGGTTTTAGGAGAATCTGACAGTCGGATCTCCCGTAATGTCCATTCAAAGTAATTGGTCGAAATTCGCGAACTGCAGCGGCGCGGCGCGTTCTATTCTGACCATTATATATATAATATATATATGTTATATACATTTCGTCGATTTCTATTTAAAACGTATTTTAAAAATCATTTTAAATTTGTTTTCAAAACGATTTCAACTTCATATTCAATTTCAAATCAAAATTGAATATTCCATATAATCGATATATAAGTGATAGTATTTTCAAAACATTAGATTTTGAAATCACTTCCTTTTTATATTCATTATAAAAATGAATAAAATCGATATAAATATCGTTCACGTCAAAATGGCGTTAATCTAATCAACATGGCCTTATATATTTAAACATTTTCGTATCCATCCCAAATAGGACATCAAAATCAAATTTTGATCCATTACCAAATATTATTTTAAAATATTCATTATTTTAAAATATTCGTTATTTTAAAATGTTTATTCCTTTTGAACTGGAATCAGACACAGTCAATTAACATATAATGTTATTTATATGGATTTCATACAGCACATGTATAGAACAACCATGATAAACAATCAACCATCATCCATAGTGCATTACACAACTGCATAAGCGTTAAATATAAATAATTAATGCTTACAACAGCCTGTCAACCCATCGATAGACATACAACTAAATATTGGGATTAGTGTATGTCCTATATCATCCCAATACCTGTGTGGGGTTTCTCAAACAACAAACACTGATTATTATTTGTGCAGTTGGGCGATGTGTACAATATATCATCCTAATCAATATTAGTCAAATGGGTGTACATAAACAAATCGTCTGATTTGTAAATGAATATTTATTTCAACACATATATACAATAAAAATGATATTTTTATTACTCAAATCTTTTATTCGTCACATGAATATTTAATACATCTTATATATACAATAAAATGATATTTTTATTATTCAAATATTTTTTCCATCGCAATACAATCAACAATCACAATACAGTCCATTTCCACAACATAATACAATCAAACAACACAATATAATCAAACAAGCCGTCCATGGTCTGTGAATGACGGGGAGCAGTTCATATTTGCAGTTACTGAACAAGAAAATATAGTGAGAAGTTCTCATCTTTGGGTTCCACTCCTCTATTCTTTATTTCTGAATGGTTTGGATTTGTTTCCCGCACGTTGTGTCCTTCACCGTGTTTTCAACAAAATCTGTTTCACATAGTTTATATTAAAAATCATATTTTTAATTCGCTACCTATATAAAAATAATATTTTTATATTCTCTATTATATAAATATCGTATTTTTAATTCGCTGCTTATATAAAGTAAAGTTCATATTTTTATATCGCTAAAAATATAGTCTTTATTTTGTTAAAATATAATCTTTATATTGTTAAAAATATAATCTTTATATCGTTAAAAATATAATCTTTCCTATTTTAAAAATCCTAACTTTTCTAATTTAAAAAAAACACATCTTTTCTTAACAAAAAGTCAGATTTTTTTCATAACTAAAGATCATATCTTTATCATTCTAAAAATCCTAACTTTTCATGTCTACTTCGCATATAAAAATCAAATTTTCATCTTGCTAATATACATATAAAAACTAAACATTAAAATATGTTTTTAACATATGAAAACTGGTTCTTTAAACTATGATTTTAACCTAAATAAAATTAGATTAGAAAATAAAATAAGAAAACTCACGGATTTTAGAATGGAGGAGGGTTCCCGGCTCTGGTGGTCGGTGCGGAGGCGAGGGGTTGGCGCGACCTTGTGGAGGTGAGCGACGGTGGCTCTTTCAGGTAGTGGTTCGGGGTTTGGGGGGTTTGGGTGCGGTTTTCCAGGGGGGCGACGGAGAGGCGGAGGAGAAGGGGGATGGCCTGGGGTAGGTCGCAGCGGCCGTGGGTGGGGGCGTCGACGGGGATCGAGGCGGGGAGTCGAAGGCGCGACAAGAGGAATTGGTCTTTAAGAAAGTGGGGCTGAGCGTGTTTTAATTTTGACCAGGGGGTTTGACTTAGGTTAGAGAGGATAGGTTTATATAATTTGTATTTTATTTAATTCTAAAAAGTAACTTTTTTATTCTGAACTCTAAATCGAACCCACCGACTATCGTCCCTAGCTAATTACCATCATTCCGAACACAATGGGACATGTCCCGTAAGCCAATTCGATTGTTTCGAATAGTTTTTCTTTAAATTAAAATATAAATTAATATATTGAATTTAAACGTATATTTTAATTTACCGCGACCACTTGCGGAGCCCAAAAATTCTAGAAAAATAAAACTGGCTATGTTTTGATGATACGATCCTAACAAAACTAATTTCGTCAAATTTGGGGACCGTTTGAAAAATGGCCATTTTCTGGTCGATCCAAATTGACTGAAACTGTCAAAACACATTTTCGTTTACCACGCTCACTTATTGATTTAAAAAATTATGAAAATTGGAATCTAGAAATAATTTGATATTCTGGATCCAACAAAAGGGGTCTCATCGAAAACGGAGGTCATTTGCAAAATCGCTATTTTTAAGGGCTATATTTCCATAGCGACTATTCTGAATTTTCAACTGGACATAACTTTTTGTTCCCACCGTGAAATTTTGATTTTTTTGGATTCTTGGAAAGACATTTTCAAATAGATTCTAATATTTTTGGTTTCACTAAAATCCAGTTTATTTTGAATCATGTACATTTATTTGAAATTTGTAATCGAATTTTCAAACTACCGTACCATTTCCAATTCCTTTTATAATTAAAATAAATATTTATATTCTAACTTCGATTCAAATAAATATATACGTTCTAATTCTATTCAAAATAAATTTCTTGTCGTTATTATTTAAAATAAATCATTTTATATATTCAAAATACATTAAAATTGCCAAAATAAAAATTTTAAATTGATTCTGATTTTCCGGGTTGTTGCAATCTTCCCCACTTAAAAATCTTTTCGTCCTTAAAAAGGGACGGAGCTGAAAGTTGTTTTACTAATCAACTCAACTTTCAGTTTGGCGTTCATTTTCAGCTTTTCAGTTTCTAAGAAATTTCCAATTCTTCAAAAATTTGGCTAACACCCTAAATTTTTGAAAAATTTCGGCATAACCTCCTTTTTACAGGGAGCACCGGTAAAATCCCCAAACCGCCACATGGGCCCTCTCATCTCAAAAAGAAAAAGAAAAATCCAAGCGGCTAGCTAATCGGCTCATAAAATCATCCAAACCTAAGAAATATAGTAAACATGTACCTATTTGTCGAGCATACAATTTTATTACTCTTATCTAGCCTCCTTGCTATGACCTGTTCAATATATATGCATGTACATGTATGCAATTTCAATCAATTTTCAAATCAGTTCAATATTTTGATTCGAATTGGCTAATGGTTCAAAATTTTAATTAATCAAACCAATAATCATATAACACAACCAGCAATCAATTTGTGAATTAACGTTTCAAATTCATAATTTTGACATATATACGGAAAATCATGTTTTTGATGCCAATTTACAACAATAACCCTATCTAGTTTTGGTTCTCACACCATTCAATTGGAAATATATAAACATCACACTTTCAAAACTCGAACATAAATACTGATGATGCACGTGCTATCATCAGTGTCATCTCCGGGTGACTAGAGTGCAATTCTATATCTACCCAGTATATTTGAGACTTCAAATACATGCGGATCAGACGTATATTAAAATCTCTATATACTTGATTGTCCAAATTCAATATAAAATAAATATTAAAATAAGTATAATTAGATTTAGATTTTCTAAACAAATTTTGTTTTCATTTTTATTTTGAGAATAACACTCTTTCAACTCATTCTAGGATACTACTGATCCCATCTCTAACGAGTCATTCTCATTGGATATTACTAATCCAATCTCTGATGAATTCTTTCGTTCGGTTCTAATGTGTCTTGTTCTCGAGCTTTGTAAACCAAAGCTCTGATAACAAATGAGACAGCCCGATGAAATCCAGTACGCTTTGCAACCATACCTTCATCCCCCAAAGCAGCAGGTAAAACCCACTGTGGCTCCCAGTGGTCCCCCAGTCTGTATTGTTTTACGGCGACCCTCTCGAGCCTCCCAGCCACTGCCTAACCAAACCTCAAAAGGGACATGTGGGGGTAAAAGTCTCCCGTTCACCACCAAACCGCGAAGCGAGAACCCCTAATCATGCGTACCCAGCCCACACAAGACCTGCAACAAGAACTGGTGATACTCCATTCTCGATCATTTCTTGGATTTGATAATTTTAGTTATCAAATTCATCTTTCAATCTATTTAAAGATTCATTAAAACTCTAATTCAGTTTTAATTTCCAACTATCATTACTTAATTATTTTTCAAATCCAGGAAATAAATCATGTCTTTAACTGGGTTAAAGAACTAATGTCATTTAAAACACAGTTCACGATAAACTCAAAATCACATTCCATTAATTATGGAATTTTCACGGAAAAACAAACCAATATATAATCGATATCAATTTCCATATCCGACTAAAATTATAAATGGAATAACGGCAAAGCCTTTTTAATTCCATATATATTATCAGTCTTCCTCCACAGAAGTTCATTTCGATTATTATCAAATCGAATCCCACTCCATTCCAATTTATTTTATTAAACTGGAAAACTTTACTTTGGAAATTCCATTAAATCTTAGAATAAAGATTTATAAATTCCAAATTACATTTCACTGCAAATCGGGTTAAAGAACGAATGTCGTTAAAACACAGTTCACAATAAACCCGATTTACATTCCATTTCAATTCCAATTAAATGTTCATTAATTGGTAATTCTTCTTTAAATTTTAATTAAAAGACTTATTCTTTTCACACAGGGTTTTAGAACAGTGTTAATGAAGACACCATTCCATCAGTCTCTAACCGTAAATTAGTAAGAGAACAATTCCCTAAGTATTAATCCCGAAGACCGAAACCAACATCAGATCAATACCCAGGAAACCATTCAACTTATCTAACCTCTAGTTAGTTTCTAATTTCCTTAACTCTATTGGGTTTAAGAACAGTATTATTAAAGATACCATTCACGACAAACCCAAAATCCCATTTGATATTAAATACAAGGCTCTGAATAGAAAATATATCGGCTTATATTCAATATCAAATTCTGAACTCAACAAACATCGTATTGGAATAACGATATATATCTTCCAAATTCCTCCACAATGCCCATGTAATCACGGAACCCAATATCGGAATATTCCGAAGATAATTTCGATTCACATCTATTCCAATTCATATATTGGAAATTTTGGTTATTTTTAAAACCATTTCAAATCCAATTTATTTATTTAAAAATATTGGATTATAATTCTAGTTCATAACTAGTTCATTTCGATAAAAATCTATTTTTATCTTTTCAAATGTGGAACTTTTCATCCCAATTCTTTCCAAATCATTTATTACAATTTTACACAAATAATTGCTATTTTTAATAATTTTATCAAGGCCCGTACAGTCGATTTCCATAAACGGTCATCGAACTGCACTTACAGCGACCTTCTCCAAATTTCGATACGAACCCAACGGTTCCGACTTTAGGAGAATCCGACGGTTGGATCTCCCATAATGTCCATTCGAAGTAAATGGCTGAAATTTGCGAACTACTGCAGCACGGTGCGTTCTATTCAGGCCATTATATATAAATATATATATTTCGTCGATTTCCATTTAAAACATATTTTGTAAATCGTTTTAAATTTGTTTTCAAAACGATTTCAACTTCATATTCAATTTCAAATCAAAATTGAATATTCCATATCATCGATATATAAATGATAGTATTTTCAAAACATTAGATTTTGAAATCACTTCCTTTTCGATATTCATTATAAAAATGAATACAATCCATATAAATATCGTTCACGTCAAAATGGAATTGATCTAATCAACACGGCTTTATATATTTAAATATTTTCGTGTCCATCTCAAATCGGACTTCAAAATCAGATTTTGATCCATTACTAAATATTATTTTAAAATATTCATTATTTTAAAATATTCGTTATTTTAAAATATTTATTCCTTCTGAACTGGAATCAAACACAGTCAATTACCATATAATGTTATTTATATGGATTACGTACAACACATGTATAGAACAACCATGATAAACAATAAACCATCATCCAGAGTGCATTACACAACTGCATAAGCGTTAAATATAAGTAATTAATGCTTACAACAGCCTATCAACCCATCGATTGACATACAACTAAATATTGGGATTAGTGTATGCCCTATATCATCCCAATACCTGTGTGGGGTTTTTCAAACAAACAACACTGATTATTATTTGCGCAGTTGGGCGATGTGTACAATATATCATCCCAATCATAATCAGTCAAACAGGTGTACGTAAGCAAATTGTCTGATTTGTAAATGAATATTTATTTCAACACATATATACAATAAAAAAAGATATTTTTATTATTCAAATCTTTTATTCATCACATGAATATTTTATACAGCTTATATATACAATGAAAATGATATTTTTATTATTCAAATATTTTATTCATCACAATACAATCAACAATCACAATACAATCAACAATCACAATACAATCCATTTCCACAATATAATACAATCAAACAACATAATACAATCAAACAAGTCATCCATGATCTTTGGACGATGGAGAGCAGTTCATATTTGTAGTTATAAAATAAATAACTGAACAAGAAATTATAGTGAGGAGTTCTCACCTTTGGGTTCCAATCCTCCATTCTTTATTTCTGAACGTTTTGGATTTGTTTCCCGCACGTTGTGTCTTTCACCACGTTTTCAATGAAATCTGTTTCACACAGTTTATATTAAAAATCATATTTTTAATTCACTACCTATATAAAAATAATTTTGTTATATTCTCTATTATATAAAAAATCATATTTTTTAATTCGCTACTTATATAAAGTAAAATTCATATTTTTATATTGCTAAAAATATAATCTTTATATCGTTAAAAATATAATCTTTATATCGTTAAAAATATAATCTTTATATCATTAAAAATATAATATTTCCTATTTTAAAAATCCTAACTTTTCTAATTTAAAAAAAATCACATCTTTTCTTAACTAAAAATCGGATTTTTTCATAACTAAAGATCATATCTTTATCATTCTAAAAATCCTAACTTTTCATGCCTACTTCACATATAAAAATAATTTTTTTATCTTGCTAATATACATATATAAACTGAACTTTAAAATATATTTTTAACATATGAAAACTAATTCTTTAAACTACAATTTTAACCTAAATAAAATCAGATTAGAAAATAAAATAAGAAAACCCACGGATTTTAGAATAGAGGAGGGTTGCCGGCTCTGGTGGTCAGCGCGGAGGCGAGGGGGTGGAGCGACCTGGTGGAGGTGGGCGACAGTGTCTCTTTCAGGTGGCTGTTTGGGGTTTGGGGGCGTTTGGGTGCAGTTTTCCGGGGGGAGGGGGGACGGAGAGGCGGAGGAGAATGGGGATGGCCTGGGGGAGGTCGCGGCGGCCGTGGGTGGGGGCGTCGACGGGGAGCGAGGATGGGAGTCGGAGGCGCAACAGGAGGAATCAGTTTTGAAGAAAGGGGGCTGAGTGTGTTTTAATTTGACCAGGGGGTTTGACTTAGGTTACAGAGGATAGGTTTATATAATTTTTATTTTATTTAATTCTAAAAAGTAACTTTCTATTTTGAACTCCAAATCGAACCCACCGACTATCATCCTTTGCTAATTACCCCATTCCGAACATAATGGGACATGTCCCGTAAGCCAATTCGATTGTTACAAGCAGTTTTTCTTTAAATTAAAATATAAATCAATATATTGAATTTAAACGTACATTTTAATTTACCGGGACCACATATGAACCCCAAAAATTCCAAAAATAAATAAATCTGGCTATGTTTTGATGATATGGTCCTAACAAAACCGAGTTCATCAAATTTGGAGACCGTTTGGAAAATGGACATTTTTTGGTCGATCCAAATTGACTGAAACTGTCAAAACACGTTTTCTTTTACCACGGTCACATATTGATTTCAAAAATTATAAAAATTGGAATATAGCAATAATTTGACATTCCGGATCTAACAAAAGTGGTCTTGTTTAAAACGGAGGTCGTTTGCAAAATGGCTATTTCTAAGGGCTATATTTCCATAGCGACTATTCTGAATTTTCAACTGGACATAACTTTTTATTCCCGCTATGAAATTTTGATTTTTCGGATTCGTTGGAAAGATATTTTCAAATAGATTTTAATATTTTTGGTTTCACTAAATCCGGTTTATTTTGAATCCTATACGTTCATTTGAAATTTGAAATTTGAAATCGAATTTTCAAACTACAGCGCCATTTCCAATTCCTTTTATAATTAAAATAAATATTTATATTCTAACTTCGATTCAAATGAATATATACATTCTAATTCTATTCAAAATAAATTTCTTTTCATTATTATTTAAAATAAATCATTTTAAATATTCAACATTCATTAAAATTTCCAAAAAAAATTAAATTGGTTCTAATTTTCCGGGTTGTTACACAGTGCACTTCCAGAGCCTTTGCATTAAAACCCTATCGAATGACTGAAGCCTAAGTTGGAGAAAGGATCAATCCACACCTATAAATAGGACCCCAAAGATCCGTGGTGAGGGGTTCTTTTTTTCTTTTCTTTTTAGAACATGCATGGTACTTTCAACATTATTGTAACCTCTTATGGTGATGTCAAGCCTTAACTACTAAATTTGCTTGGAGGGAGATTTGTAACATTGGATATGATCAATATAAAGAGAATTTACAATGATTATGGTAATCTTGGAGGATCTTGTTTCAATTATATATTATTGTAACTTTCCACAAACATCGTAGGTACAAAATGCAATCTACGTATAATTAGGTTTAATTTATACCCTGACCCGCAATCGTATTTCAGACCTTTTGATTGTGAGATAGAGACTATCCATAGCTACATGGCCATAGTTATAACCTAAGATTTGTGCTAGGATCTTCCCGCCAAGCAACCTATAGAATTTAAAGGCTTGACTAAGATTAGGGGTATATTTTCGCCATCCAGTCAAACCTCCAAGGATCTAGGAGGATTCATGAAAATCCTTCATATAATTACTATAAAGAAGGATTACCCTTCTTTGACCTAGTTTTATGATCACAGAGAATTGCTTAAGAATCTCAGTATGTTCCTAAGGAGTAAAAATACATGAGAATTTGACTCCCGTTCAGGAAATTGAAGTACGGTTCGCAACTGAATTTGCTACAAGAATTCCAGAATATAGGTAATGTCCAAGTTTAGTCTTTGTTCGACTCTAAAACGAGAGTTCTGCAGGCAAATCTCATTTCCAGTGTGTTAGCCATATATTTGGCTAATGACTTATTTTTGTGTTTTAAATATTTCTTGTTTTTTAATATTTTATTCTTCGTTATCTTTGTAGTTTATTATTGTTTTTAAATTTCAAAGTGTTAGCTTTAACCCTAAATTATATCTTTTATTTAATTTTCTTATATTGTTATTAATAGTTTTATATGTTAAGTATTTTATTATTATTTTCAAATCCTTTTCTTAAATGGTTAACAAGTATTATTATTTACTTATATTTTGAATATAATGTTCTCAAATTTCAGAATTTTTTTAACAAGTTTTTAAATTAAATTATAAAATATACTTAAGTTTTAATATCACTTTTATATATTATAAATATATGTATTTAATTATATTCTTACTCTATTTATACAATTTTATAATATACGAAAATATTTTGTTCAAACTCCAAAATCACCTGGATTTATTTAAATATCATTTACATTGCTTTATCAAAATTCAAAATTCAAAAATTTTATGAGGATGTTGACATAAGGGGGTAACCAATGCAGACAAGGTAATCTTTTTTTTTCAAAAAATTCAAATTTCAAAAGAAGTGTATATTCATTTAAATCCTTTCTTGAATAGTCATGGATGATGATTCCCTATGTATACCCAACAAAAACGAATTTTTTAACTACTTTTCATTATCTACTTCACTCCTTCTCTACCCTATTTTCTCTCTAAATTTTCAAGATTTCTGAACCAAACTCTACCGAAATTCAAAAAGAATTAAACCATATCATCTCTAATTTAGTTCTATATCACTCTCTCAAATATCTAAGTGCTATTCAAAGTTATAGGAGCATTCGTAATCGAAGATCGAAAGATCAAAATCTTATCGAGTCTCTCTACCAAACTATTACTGAAAAGGCATGGTTATATCCGGTTTAAATCACTTGGGTGTGATATGAATGAAAATCCTAGGTAAATAGGAAAACATACCGGTAGAATGAGATATCAAACCAATAGGGATGTACGAACACCTCCGTAGTCTAGGAAAGAAAAGATGTCGCTACACCTTTTTACTACCAACATAAGAATAACCTAGAAAAATTGAAAGAAAGGATGTGTCAATCATCGAGTGAAAATAAATGAGTATTAAGCCTAGTAAACGATCCCTAAATATGGATGTACAATCAACTGAATCGGAACAAGGATCCCCCGAGCTATTCTGAAGGGAGATTTCTTATGTGGATTTGAGATTTTATAAGGAACAAATTTACAAATACAAGCTCTGGGCATGATTAACTAAAAGAGGAAAAGGGATTGTGACTTCAATAAAGAAAAAATGAGCTCAACAACAGGGGAATCGACCTTAACTGTTAGTAATTAGAATAGCATGTTATTTCGTCAGATAAAAGCAGCTATACAAACCTTATCACAATGCTCAATTTTTGGAGAGGAAATAACTAGGGATTATGAGAATTTCGTCTAGAAATGGCAAGTTGCTATGACCATCCCCAAATGGAATCAAAACATGCGTCAATCAAGAAAACAAAGAAGCTTCACCAACCGATTGTTTTCCCAATATTCCTCTATGATAGGATAAAAAGAGAAAAGTTTTACCGCACCGCGGGATTACAACCAGGAAAAAGAAAGTCAGAAGCTGAGCCCTTAAGCAAAAAGGGAGAATCCAACCCAACTTGGAATATGGGTTAACCACATCAAGGAAAATATCTTCCTCCAAGAAATAAAGAAAGAAATTATGAATGGAATAAAGGAGGCATTTATTGCTACTATCACCTAATGAATGGTCGTGAAACCAATCAGTGTAAAACACTTGAAAAGAGAATGTATTAACTTTCTAAACAAGGGAAATTACGAGAGTACCTTATGGACTGAAAGTCATTCTGAAGAAAGATCCAATCCACAAAGGAAAATCTAATTGAGGAGTTAAAATTGTGTTAAACTAACGCAAAACTATATAAGAGTTTCTACTTGGTTGAGGGAGAAGTGCCCTTCTTATAGTGGATAATTAGTCTAGAAATTTCTGGGTATATCCTTGGTCCTTCCCCCAAAAAGGGAAGGGGATAAGACAGGGAAATCGCGCCCTGACTCCAAGCCCAGGGTATATCCCTATCGCCTCTCAATGGGAGAAGGGTAACCATTATCCATGTCTAAGGGATACGGTAATGCACCGATGCCCTTAACCGTGCCTAAGGGCCAGGTTAAGACACCCTCCAGAGGAGGAATAGGTAACCCTGGGGACCTGTGCCCAACTTTAAGGGAAACATGCTCACCTCTAATCATTACATGATCAAGCCCTGCCTATTCTTCCGGCATAAGCACACGCTGTCTCCTTTTTATGTCCTATCCCAAGAAAGGGATCAAAAACTCGAAAGGGCACTAAAGCATGTAAGGCCTCTGCTTTATGGAATGCCTATAATGGTCAAAAATAAATTTAAACCAAAAATGCTTTTGTAACTAAGTTGGAAGAGGACATTATGGATTCTCCTTGTTATGCCAAGGATGGTTCCATCAAAACCGTAAGAGGACATTTTGGGTTTCCTATAAAAATTTGGGAAGGGATTCGCCTGTTTTTAAAAAGTAATCTCTAGACATCCATTATCTTATTATCCGAATTTGGGTTCCAAAGAGGAAAGAGGCTTCATTCCTATATTAATACTCGGATCTGGGTTCCAAAGACGAAAGTGGTTTCACTCCTGCCTTATTACCTGAATCTGAGTTCCTAAGGCAAAAGCGGCTTCATTCCTATAGTAATACCCGAATCTAGGTTCCAAAGCTGAAAGTGGCTTCCTTCCTATATTATTATCCAAATCTAGGTTCCAAAGATGAAAGCGGCTTTGTTTCTACTATATTACCCGAAGTTGGGTTCCTAAACCTAAAAAGGTTTCATTCTTCCTTATCGCTTGAATCTGGATCTATTAATCCGAAAGAGGTTTTGTCTTTTCGTTACCCGAATATGGGTTTCTTAAGCCTAGAATGGCTTCATATTTCCATTACTCGAATTTGGATTTTCTAAGCCGAGAAGATTCTCTTATTATTATTTTCAAAGTATGCCAAAATAGGTCTCCATCTTCCGATTGTCACATTAGTCTAAGTCTCTTAAAAACGAAAGAAGCTCTGCTCATTTCAGAAATAAAACCTTGATTTTATATTTTTCTACAGCTAAAATCTGGGATTCCTAAGCCAAGAGTAACTCGGCTTTTTGCAGAAGACGAAGCCTATGGAACCAAAAGGGACCCGCTTTTTTAGTACCGAAAAAAGGTTCTGTCCAAGTAGCAATTTTCCCGATGGGTTCTAGTGCCAAAGAGGATTGTTTTCGTATTACTTGGAAAGGTATCAGTTTTTCCATCAGCACCTAAGGCTTTATGTCAGGAATTCAGGAGAATATCTAGGTGCAGTAACAACAAAAAAGGTTTCCAATTTTATCGCACTTTCGGAAAAGATAACACCAAATGTCGCCACACAAACGCTCAAACTCAATGTGATAGGTAAGGAGAAGGCGTTATGAAGGTAAGACTCTTGAGTAAATAACTTGAAATTTTTCAGAAGACGCCGAAAAAATTGATGAACATGAGGAAATTCTCTTATACTCCACTAACTCTTGAAGAAGACGTGCAACCTCCAACTCTCGTTTCACACGAAGTAGAGTCTTCGTATTTAAATCCATCTTAACATAGCTCATTTTAAACAAGATAGATAACCACCCTTTCGAAACAGTTCACAATAATTCACTAATTCAGACTTTATAATTCTAACTCGTCCTTCAATAATCTCCTTGTTTAAACCTGTTGAAAGAGAGTGTTGGGTGTTGAAAT
Organism: Allium sativum; assembly: GCA_030737875.1. Taxonomy (NCBI): domain Eukaryota; kingdom Viridiplantae; phylum Streptophyta; class Magnoliopsida; order Asparagales; family Amaryllidaceae; genus Allium; species Allium sativum. The sequence continues at coordinate 564,587,352 of CM060920.1, read as the reverse complement.
TCAACTGAAAGGCGGAACGAATCGGCGAGGGCCGAGGGGCGAAACCTAAGATAACACTTTCTCAAGAATTAAAAACACTTCAGGGAATTTTCGTTACTTTTTAAAATAAACTCTAAGGAAATAGGCATTCTTCGCCAAAGGTGCATCTCTGTATTTGTTTCATAAACCTTATGCACCCCGAGAAGCAACTTTTTTTTGAATAGTTCAACGGAAGGTTAGAATTTTTATGATAGATATTTCGTAAGCAAGGCAAAAGCTAAATGAATCAGACAAAATAAATTCTAAATTATATTGTTTTCCTCAAAATTTGTATGAACTATAGAATAAGTCAGCATTTTGCTTCAATAAACTATTAACGAAGGAAAAAGATTCCAACATAGAATATATTATGTCTCATAGAGCTTCGAAGCAAAGGCAACAACTTTCATTAGCCTCTTCGAGTAAGTTAAAATTTCACTCAAATATCAAGGAATAAAGATAAACCAAAGGCTCAATTAGCTTCGCTAAAAGCTTTCGTAAGATAGGTCCACGAGGTGCCATTAATAGACAATTTTCTTAATGATTTCTTTCTCAACAAATTATGAATAAAGTCAAAATTGTAAGGCTTGTCGAATTTAAGAAATATAAGATCAAACCTTAGATACATTAAGATTATTACGAGAAACTATACAATTTCCCACACTTAACATTCCTTTCTCATAGCCCACACTTAACATTCCTTTCTCTTATGAGACCTAAAGAGAATCCCGAGCAGTAGCCGACAAATGTTAATTGCCGAACTCTCTCTTCTTGGTGAGGATCATGAAAGAAATCTAGACTGTTGTTCCTAAAAAAAATTAGAGAAGCAAATTATCATACTACTTAGGTGCCATTGATTGACAATTTTCTTAATGATTTCTTTCTCAGCAAATTATGAATAAAATCAAAATTGTAAGGCTTGTCGAAATTAAGAAATATAAGATCAAACCTTAGATACGTTAACATTATTACAAGAAACTATACAAATGCCCACACTTAACATTCCTTTCTCATATCCCACACTTAACATTCCTTTCTCTAATGAGACCTAAAGAGAATCCCGAGCAGTAGCTGAGAAATGTTAACTGTCGAACTCTCGCTTCTTGGTGAGGATCATGAGAGAAATCTCGACTGTTGTTCCTAAAAAATTCAGAGAAGCAAATTATCATACTACTCAGAAATTTTAAAGTCTAACTAACTATATTGTTGTAAGTTTATAAGATAAGCAGGTCAAAGACATATTCTGAAGAAAGATTGATTAAGCAACACAGACCTGAGATGAAAACCAAGAAGACTAGACGTAATATCCCCGAAAGGACATGGTCCTCCCCAAAGTGTTAGTCGATATAGTAGGAGCTAAAGAGAATTCTATTGTATCAAAAGCTACTTTCTTCCCAAGAACAATGGAGAACCATGGTAGTTAGAGGGAAAGGAGTAAAGGCAACAACGGAAGGTCACACGGAGAAATTGGGTGTCCCACTCAGTTGAGCCATATGCTTTACTAGGATTTTCATTAAGAAGACGAACCAAGAGAAAAATGAAAACTTTTGAAGTACAGGGAAGATTCCTCATGAAGGACAAAGCAGACACTTCTAAAACGAGCATTATCACACTCAAATAATAAAACAACAATGCTAAGAAGGGAACTTCAGAAAAACCCAAAAGAAAATTTTACTGTTTAAAGAAAGATAAAGAACGTAAGGTAAAGAAGAAGAACAAAACTATTTATAAAGAAAACATCACCTGGGTAACATCGAAAAGGTGGAAAAAAATCGAGAAGAAATATGGATGCCTCCTTAAGCAATTAAAAACAAAGACTAAAAAGACACTCACAAATAAAGGGCCAACAAAAGAAAGAGAAAAATACGGCGTGTGCAGAAGAAGAGACAAAAGAAATGAATTGACTCTGGTTGACTAAATCGCAGCTACCAAGAAAGAATCACTGAAAAGAAGATATGATGAAACAGCAATACAGATGTAGGAGTCTGAGCCAGATGACTTGAAAAGTTAGGAACACTCCTTCACTAGGACGAAGACAAATGTTAGCACCAAAAATAATCAATGCAAATTAAAGTAAGGGATTGCAAGGGCCAATAGCACCCCCAAAGATGGCAGTGCTAAATCTTCATCAACACCCCTTTTGAAGTAAGAGAATGAAAGAAAAGAGAACTTCCCTCCAGCCAAAATGCCCCTTTTGGCTTTAACCGAATGGGAACCAGTTTTAGACCCAACCACCTTGGGAAGAAGGGGAAAAAGAAGCAAGGCTTGGGGAAGGAATCGGAAAATGCGAAGAAGGAAATAAAAGTCGGAAGCAGGCGAGTTTGTAGTTAATGGAGACCCTTGATCTTATTCAGAAAGGTTCGTCTTCAGAGGCAAAATGGGATACCGACAAGACAAGTTCATCTCTCAAATATACTAGAAGGAAATGTATTCTGAAGCAGAGCGTTGGAAGGAAAGGTGAAAGAGCCAACGAAAAACCCATTGAACATATCATATGATTGGTAAAAGAACTCCCATAACTAACCACATCAAGGATAATGCTGATGTGAAGATAACCAACGTTATAAGCCGAGATCTAGCGTACATCTATGCCTCTCACAATTATTAGGACCACATCTGAAGGGGATTACCCTAAGAATACTAATAGAGAAGAATAGATGGAGTTAGGAAGGTCTTTTTCCAAACATCAGAAGGGCTTTTAGAGCAACAATAGGTGAAGTCAGAAGACCCTTTGAGTGATAAAAGGGGACAAAGTAGAAAAAGAGTATTTCGGAAGGCTGCCAAAGACGGCAGTAGAATATATAGCTTATTGTGGATAAGCAAGGAATCTTTTGGAGGAGATAAAGAAAGACTTACAATGCATACTTTAGAAGCCTAAGAAGAACACACGATAACTGGCATAGCACAAAAAAAAGGACTCTAAATTCTGACCCTTTAAATCTTAAAGACAGAACCCGAGACGAAAGATAGAAGAAAGACGAGCGTTCCTGCAGGATCGTCCCTTTCGCATTCAACCGAGAGTTCCCCCTTCGTCAGGACCCACAGAACAACTATTCAGGCTTATCTCGAAGGAAAGCTACCAGTGCATTTGCAAAGCCTTCGCAATAAAACCCTATTGGGGACATAAGCCTAAGTTGGAGAAAGGACCAATCCATACCTATAAATATGACCCCAAAGACCCGTGGTGAGGGGTTCTTTTTTTTATTTTTTATAACATGCATGGTACTGGTGTGGGGTTCTTTTTTTTCCTTTTTAGAACATGCATGGTACTTTCAACATATTGTAACCTCTTATGGTGGGGTCAAGTACTAACTACTAAATCATCTTGGAGAGAGATTTGTAACATTGTATTGGGTCAATAAAAAGAGAATATACAACGATTAAGGTAATCATGGATGATCTTGTTTCAATTATATATTATTGTTGCTTTCCACTAACATCGCAGGTACGAAATGCAATCTACGCATAATTAAGTATAATTTATACCCTGACCCGCAATCGTCTTTGAGACTATTAGATTATGAGGTGGAGACTATCTATAGCTACATAGCCATAGTTATGACTTATGATTCGTGCTAGGATCTTCGCGCCAAGCGACATATATAATTTAAAGGCTTGATTGGAATTAGGGGCATATTTCCGCCATCCCATCAAACCTCCAAGGAATCAAGGAGGATTCTTGAAAATCCTTCATGTAATGCTATAAAGAAGGATTACCCTTCTTTGACGCACTTTTATGATAAAGAATTGCTTAAGAATCCATGTTCCTAAGGAATAGAAATACATGAGAATATGACTCCCGTCTAAGAAAGAGAAGTAAGGTTCGCAACTGAATTTGTTTTCAACAGGAAATAGAACCTCGAGTATTCATAAGTGGTATTTCTACAAGAATTCCATAATATAGGAAGTGCCTAAATTTAACCTTTGTTCCGTTTTAAAATGAGTGTTTTGGAGGCAAATCTCATTTTTGGGGCGTTAACCATAAATTTGGCTAACAACTTATTTTTGAGTTTTAAATATTTATTATTTTTAAATATCTTATTCTTTGTTATCTTTGTAATTTATTGTTGTTTTTAAATTTCAAAGTGTTAGTTTTAACCTCAAATTGTATCTTTTATTTAAATTTCTTATATTCTTATTTATAGTTTTATATGTTAAGTATTTTATTATTATTTTCAAATCCTTTTGTAGAATAATTAACAAGTACTATTATTTACTTATATTTTGAATATAATATTCTAAAAATTAAAAAAATAACGAGTTTTTAAATTAAAATTTTAAAATATACTTAAGTTTTAATATCACTTTTATATATTATAAATATATGTTTTTTAATTACATTCTTATCCTATTTATAATATTTTATAATATACGAAAATAGTTTGTTTAAACTGCAGAATCACCTTTATTTATTAAAACATTATTAACATTGCTTTTCAAATTCGAATTTCAAAAATTTTATGAGGATGTCAACATAAAGGGATGACCCATGTCGATGTGGTAACTGATTTTTTTCTTCAAAATATTCAAATTTCAAAAAAAGTGTCTATTTTTTTAAATCCTTTCCTAAATAGACATAACTATTGATTCCCTATGTACAACAAACCAAAAATGAATTTTTTAACTACTTTTCATTATCTTCTTCACTCCTTCTTTACTCCATTTTCTCACTAAATTTTCAAGATTTCTTAACCAAACTCTGCCGAAATTCAAAGAGAATTAAACTAGATCATTTGTTTCTCTAAGTTAATCCTCTACCACTCTCTCAAAGATCTAAGTGTTATTCAGAGTTATATGAGCACTTACAATCAAAGATCGAAAGATCATAGTCCTATCAAGTCTCTCTACCAAACTATTACTAAAAGGTATGGTTGTGGCTCGTTTAAATCACTTGGGTGTGATTATAGCCCATAAATAAATTAGTTGATCTTGTAGCCTAGTTAAATCAAGAGAGCTTCACGTGCTCGGAAGAAGGCGAGGGTGGACCTTGTGTCCCTACAATCCTGGATTGTAATTTGAAGATTGTTTGAAAAGAAATTTGGATAACCCTAAGTTGTATGGGACTTGATGTAGAGTAACTACAAATCAATATAAATCATGATGTGTTTTTCCCTTTACTACTTTTACTTATTATTTGCATCAGTGGTTAATTCTATGACTATTTGATATCTGTGATTTGCATTTGATTCTGATATATTCCAAAAGATTTCAAGAAATTCTTAAATCCCATTTAACACTATCACCTTCCAATAGTGTTAAATTAGCCTTAAGTTCCATAATCCGCATTTCCTAACAATTAGTAGCAGAGCATAGGTTTTCAAAGTTTTCATAATCTGAATTTTTTAAAAGCTCAAAATGGAAATTTTAGGAATTTTTGATTAAAATGTTTAATTCACCATTGTTTCATAAGTCAACATATAGTTATTTTGAAAATTCAAGTTAACTAACTGAACCAGTGTGTTGTGCAGGAACAGATGTGTTATATGGCTCTTGATGATTCAACACTCAATGGAAAAATGATGCAAATTAAGGAAAAAAATGGATACTTGATAATGGTTATTTAGGACACATGACTGGAAATCCAGATTTATTGAATGATATAGTATATAAAGATGGAGGAATGGTTAAGTTTGAAGACAACTCAAAAGGATATATGATTGCCATCAACAATGTCGGTAATTATAAAGCTCCTACTATTTTTGATGTTTTGCTAGTTAGGAATTTAGAACACAATTTACTTATTATAATCCAGTTATGTGATAAAGGTTACATAATTAATTTTGAAAAGATAAGTCCCACACTGAAGACAATAATTCAAATATTATATCTGAAGGAATTAGGAAGAAAAATATTTATATTCTACGTATGAAAATTTCAAATGACAACTTATGTCTTTTCGCTAATATAACTGTCCCTAGGATTTGACATAAAAGATTTGGGCATCTAAATTTCAAACTCTTATCTAAGCTTTCCAAAGTTGATTTAGTAAGAAGACTTCCTCAAATGAACTTTAAATAGATAGTATTTGTGATGCCTGTCAACTAGGAAAACTTAGGAAAAATTCATTTAAAATGAAGGAAAAGATTTCCACTTCAAATCTCTAGAGTTACTTCATTTAGATTTGTTTAGTCCATCTCAAATTCAATCAATAAATCAAAGTGTATATGTTTTTGTTATTGTAGATGACTATTTTAGATATACCTAGACTCTTTTTCTCAAACGTAAAAGTGATTCTTATGACTTTTGCAAAAAGAATTCAAAATCAATTTTCTTTAAAAAATCAGAACTATACGTAGTGACCATGTGGAGAATTTGAAAATGAAATTTTTGTGAGTTTCTGTAATAAAAATGATATTACTCATAATTTCTCCTTTCCAATACTCCAAAACAAAATGGAGTAGTTGAGCGTAAAAAATGGAACGATTCAAGATTGTGCTATAATTTTGCTTTTTCAGATAGTAAAATACCAAATAATTTTTAGGCTGAAGCAGTTGTTACAGCTTGTTATATTTTAAATAGAATTTTAATTAGACCACTAAACAACAAAACGTCATATGAACTTCTTCACACTAAGAAACCAAAAGTATCTTATTTTAGAACTTTTGGAATAAATTTTTTTATTTTAAATAGTAAAGAAAATTTGGTTAAATTTAAAACTAAATCCGATAGAGGAATTTTTATTGGATATTCAAATGAAAGTCAAGCCTATAGAGTTTTTAGTTTAAAAGTTGACACCATTGAAGAAATAATGCGTGTATTGTTTGATGAAAATTTTAAATTGGTCAAATAAATGATAAGTTGAGTTTAACAATGAAAATAATGAATCAAATGGAATAAATTGTGAAATTAATCCACCTAATAAAAGAACTAGATTATTAAAAGGCCATCTTGTAGAAAATATACTAGGAGATATAGAATATGTAGTTAGAAGTAGAAATCAATTAAATATGAGTAAAATAGCTTTTATATCAATTGTGAACCAAAAAATCCAAAGGAAGCATTATCTGATGATGCATGGATACTTATTATGCAAGAAGAACTGAATCAATTTACCAAAGATGATGTATATCAACTTGTTCCTTGACTGAGGACAAAACAATAATATGAACTAAATGGGTTTATAAAAATAGAATGAATTACTTGGTGAGATCGTTAGAAATGAAGCAGGATTATTCGCGTAAGGTTATTGTCAAGAAGAAGAAAAATATTTTGGTGACACCTTTCCGCCCGTAGTAAAATTAGAAGCTATCAGAATTCTACTTTCATAAGCTAATTACAATAATTTCAAGTTATTTCAAATGGATGTAAAATGTGCATTTTTAAATAGTTTTGTTAAAGAAGGTGTTTATGTTGAACAAACCCCATTATTTCAAGATTAAAAATTTCCAAATTACGTTTACAAATTGATGAAAGCTTTATACGGTTTAAAACAAGCAGCTAGAGCCTTGTATAGTAGACAAAGGTAATATTTATTTAGGTAAGGTAGATAATTCTCTTTTTATTAACAGAAACAAAAATGATATACGATTAGTACAATTTTATGTAGATGATATTATATTTGGATCAACAAATAATGAAATGAACAAAGGGTTTTTGTAACAATCAAAATTTTAACAAACAATAATCAATAAATTAATTGTTAATTAAAGAATAAGTTGAGAAATTATTGGGAATTGGGAAATGGGGATCACGCCATTAGGTTCGTCACAATTTTCTGATTCAGATAGACTTTAAATTGTAAAATGGACTTAAAATGAACAAGTTATAACCAGTTGAAGTTTGAATTTCAAACTAGAAATTAAAATCAAATTTAACAAATTTAAATTATTAATTGGGCGTGATCAATGAAGTAACAACAGCGACCCAGCCTCAGCTGGGTCGACCCAGGACCTAAGTAAGTCAACCCACTTGGAAGGAAGGTCGACCCAGTCAACTTTACCAGACAAGATTTCCTGCCTAACACGAGCGAAACTGGCTAATGTGTTCTAGATCATTCTTGCTGACGTGGATTTGAGGGTTCTGATTGAAAACCTAATTATCCTAAGGCCTAAATTTTCCTACCACATTTATAAATTGTTATATACTCCTCTCCTTTTCCACAAACTTCTCTTTCTTCATTTTCTTAGCCTCCACTTCATTTCTCTCTGAAATAAAGATATATTATTGGGGCACAAAATTAGAGTATTGTTTATTTGTAGATTTGAAGAATTTTTTATCGAGGCCTATGGATTTGCAACTCTTAGGTGAGTTTTTTATGATTTCTAAATTTGTTTCAAGCTGGAATCAAATCTATAAAATAGTAATTGTGGTTATTTTGGATCTGGATTATTCTCTATTCTTAGATCTAAATTTTTATATTTATTATATTTTCTCTCTAAATCTCTCTGTCTATTTCCGCAAATTATACTTAGAATTTTTGTGATTTGTTATTCCAAATTTCTTCCTCTCTCATTTCTCTATTTTTTTTAGAATTTGCAGTTGCGCTAAACATATGCCTAAAAAGCATGTATGAATAAATTGAAATAAAATGAACCTGTAAGCCTAATATTTTTGCATAGGATTATTTCTCTTTTTCTTTGTTTTACGCTTGGGTTGGGAAATAATATACATCAAATGGAAATAACCAGTCATTAAGGCTAAAATATGAATATGTTTAAAACTGGAAATAGAAAGGAACAATTGGAATAAAAGTAATTGAATGAAATTAATGCTTATTTGACAGATTTGATTAAAAAACTGTAATTGGGAAAAATGCAAAATTATGGAAACTGAAATCATATAAACATTTTAATTTGTAATACAAGACCTGTTCTACTTGTTGTTGGGTTTAGCCTAGTACTCCTTGTTGTCAGGATTTTATATAGACATGTTAACCCAATACTCCTTGTTGTCGGGTTTAGCCTAGTACTTCTTGTTGTCAGGCTATGGTATAAACATGTTAATTTAAATTATATGCTCAGTACTCGTCGTTGTTAGTCTTAATAAATTAAATTGTTTGGGGGCCAAATCAAGGGTTGGGAGATTTGAGTCAAGTTGTATGGATCCATTTCATGTAGCATACCTATTTATCATTTCGTTCTCACTTAAGGCAAGGGCATACACCATATTATGTTAAGGATGTAAGTTGGTCCAATTAAGAGGGTGTGAGTGTGTTTTGACAAGTCAATGTGTGTGCACAACCTCGATTTAGGGACACAAGCCATTTTCATACCTATATATAAGGTTATGTCAAATCGCTGATGGGCTAGGACTTGATAAACCCAAACCCGTAGTGGGAATAGGTTATCATTGCAACCGGTCATTTTATAGTAAAAGAAATTTTATTTATAATTTGTTCTATTTGTAGAGGTGCAAAACAATCAACATCACAATTGAATCTTTAGAATTAGAACACTTATATTCTTGTGTTGCATCTTTAATGATATCTCTACTTTACTCTGTTCACTTTCAGGTGTGTATAGACACTTACCCCTTTATTGAACTAGACTACTACTTTATTTATTTGTCTCCTCTTATTAGTGGTTCTAGAAATTGCTACAACTCACCAGACTTTTTGTTTAACCCGTTTCTCCTTTTCTTCTTTCCTTTTTCTTCCCTCAGGCTCTCAAGGAGGAAGTACTTCGCTCAGATTCCTTTATTGACTTCCCTTCGAAGACTCTTACGGAGATGTACTATATATCTTATTTTCTTTCCACGGTTTGCTTGTATTTTCTTTTGGTTATTTGGGAATAATTTTGTTTTGTACTGTGATACTTCTACTATAACTAAGATTGAGACATGGAAATTTTAAACTTTTTGGTTTATTTAAAATAATTGAGAATGGTTTATCGCTTTAATATGTAAATTATCTTTTCTTCCACTGTGAACTTATTTTCTTATATCTTGTAAAATCTTAGTCTATGTGATTTTTATTGCCTTCATACCTATAACACTCTGCATTTCGTAATGAGATTCTACATTAGGATAACGTTATGCAGTGTGGGGTGTTACATTTGGTATCAATGCCTAATGTTACAAGATCCAAAAAAAATTGTTTTAAAATAAGACTTTTTGAAAGAAATTTTGTTTTTCAAAAGCCAAATGTTATTTTTGAAATTAAAATGTATCCCTCTAGTCAAGTTATAGCATTCCTTTGATTCCTCGAAATTCTAAATTTCTATCATATCTTTTGCGCATGTCGAGAGCCCCCAATCTTCTTGATGGCGTTCCTACTACAGTGGTTCCGAGGATAAGAACATGCATAGGTTCTAGCCCCCGCTACAGTGGTTCCTCCTAACCCACAAATTTCTCTAAATTTTGTAAAGACTTCTCTAGTTTGGGCAGTAAGACTTTTTTGGGGTACTGAGATGTTCGTGGAGGCACGCACCTGAATTAGAGAGACCTATAGGACTTTTGAGTTGTTAGGACTTGAAGATGGAATGAGGGTTTGACTTTTAGCTTGGCAACTTAAGGAGGAAGCTTAGTTTTGGTGGGAGACCGTAGATGCTGAAGGAAGGAATATGTGTTGGGTCGTATTCTGAAATAGGTTCAAAAGGAAGTTCCTGCACTTGCTGAAGATGGAATGCAATTAGAACGGTTTTCGAATCTGAAGCAAGGAGATGTGACAGTAAATGAATATGTCAATTGCTTTAACGAGTTATCAAGGTTTGGCATGGACTTGGTTAATACTGCTTACAAGAAGGCTGTTCGGTTTGCAAGAGGGTTGAATCAACCTCTCCAAGGCATAACTATGACACACCCCCTATGGGATCAATATATGAGGCTTTGATTGAGATGGCATTGAAGCATGAGGATAAGAAAGAATAAGTTAAGGAAGAAAAAAGTGAGGCTCCTAAGTTCTCTAGTCCTAAGAAAAAGTTTTGGAATAAGAAAGACAAGAAGAAGCTAGGGGAAATCATTAAAAAGGACTTATTTAGGCTGAGATCAAGTGTCGTGGTTGCAGGATACCAGGGCATCTCATCAAGGGTTGTACGAGTCTTAAGGGAAAGTGCTTTAGTTGTGGGCAGCCGAGACATCTAAGTAGGGCATGTCCAAAAAAGACTGGACAGAGTGCTAGTACAATAGCAACTTCAGCTCAGGTGCATGTATTGGAGGAAACACCAACCAGTAGTGGCCCTGATAGAAGAAAGAAAGTCTATGTTGAAGGTTTGATATCTATCTCTTATTTTATAGTTTGTACTCTTTTCGATTTGGGAGCTTCTCATTTCGTTATTTCTAGTACTTTGGTTAACTGTTTGCACTTAGAAATCTCACTCGTTACTAATCCTATAGTAGTTTCAAATGCTATAGGTGGTTCGACACACTTATCAATGATTTGTAGGGGTTTGATATTTTTTATTTTAGGCGTTGAGTTTGATTGTGATGCCTATGTGTTGGGATTTGTAGGGTATGGGATGGTGTTAGGGATGGATTGGTTGGCCATGTACAGGGCCGTACTTGACTCCAAAAGGAGGGTCATTCGTTTGATGACTTGTAGTGGTAGGACCCTATGAATTTCGTATGACCCGTGAGGTTTAGTCATGTCGAGCTTTCTTTACTCCATAGATTCCTCTGTTGGTATCTATTTTTTACCTATTGTCTATGAGTATTCGGACGTATTCGAGGAGGTTAGAGGATTGCCACCTAGGCGAGAGATTGATTTCCGGATTTATCGTAGTGAGAACGCGAAGCCTGTAGCGCTACCAGTTTGGCATACGGCTCCGAGGGAACGTAAATAGATAAGTAAGCAATTAGGTGAAATTTTGGAGAATGATTTTATTAAACGGAGTATTTATGAGTAGGGAGCACTAGTTGTCTTTGCTACTAAGGTCAATAGTTCTCTCTGTTTATGTGTCGACTACAGAGAATTGAATATGCTCACAAAGAAGAATCGTTACCCACTCCCTCGGATAGATGATTATTTGATCAGTTGGTAAGCACGTTAGTATTTTCTCATATGGATTTGGCTACTGGTTTCCATCGGTTACGTGTTGCAGAGGATAACATCAATAATACGACATTCCGAAATCCTGGTGGCTTCTTCGAGTGGTTGGTTGTGCCTTTTGGGATGACCAACGCACCGACATATTTTGTGGATTTGATGAGTAGGGTATTTAGAGATGTTCTGAATAAGTTTGTTGTGGTTTTTGTGGTTGATGTCCTGGAATCCTCAAGGAACGAGGAAGGCCATGCTTTGCTTTTAGGAGAGCTTCTCAATACTCTCCGAGCTCACCAAATGAAGGCGAAATTTTCCAAATGCGTTTTTGGAGGAAGGAGGTGCGTTTCTTGGGGCATGTGGTCTCTAAGGATGGGTTGGCTGTTGATCCCGCAAAGATAGTAGCAGTGCAGGATTAGAGGACCCCCAAGAATGCAACTGAGGTAAGGAGTTTTCTTGACTTAGTGGGTTACTATAGAAAGTTCATTGAGGCTTTCACATGGATCTCAACACCATTAACTCGGCTTATTAAGAAGAATCTACCTTTCTCTTGGGATATGAATTATGAGGATGTTTTTTGTAGGCTGAAGAATGCCCTTACCAGTGCGCTAGTTTTGACGCTACCAATAGACTAAGATGTTTGCAGTGTATACCGACGCTTGTGGTATTGGTCCTGGTGCAGTAATTATGCAAGAGGGTAGAATAGTGTGTTATAGTAGTAGGTAGCTAAGGGTTAATGAGAGAAATTACCCTACGCATGATTTGGAATTGGTTGCTATAGTATTTGCACTTAAGTTTTGGAGATACTACCTACTTGGAGAAAGATTCGAGCTCTTTACAGACCACCAGTCACTCAAGTATCTATTCTCTCAGAGTAATCTCAATTTGAGGTGACAAAGGTGGATGGAGTTCTTAGAATCATATAATTTGAGATTTCATATATCCTTGGCAAGGGGAATGTGGTGGCTGATGCGTTGAATAGACAAAGAGGGACATTGATCCCTTTGTTCGTAAAGTGGCAGAACTTGAAGTATATAGCCACCTTCGATTTTTGACCATTTATAGACTTCACACTAGGATTGTTGGCCTTTTTGCTTTGTTAGAGAATACTGGAGCTAGATAGAGAGGATCCCGATCTTTTGGATATTTTGGATAGATTGAGTAAAGGATAGGATTTCTAGGTACCTCCTTAGATATACTATGGATTGTAAGGGCTAGCTCCGTCGGGATGGTATGTTATGTGTCCCTGCATAGATGATTTGATGATTGTGGTTGTAGCAGAGGCTCATCACTATCGGATGACTATCCATCCGGGCGACGATAATATGTTTCACGATATGAGGTAAGTCTTCTATGGTCTAGCATGAAGAAGAGCATGATTGAGTTTGTAAATAGATGTGTGACTTACCAAAGGGTTAAGGCGGAACTAAAGAAATCTGGTGGACTACTTCAACCTTTGGATGTACCAATATGGAAATGGGAATGTATTTCTTTGGATTTTGTAGACGAATTACCTAGGTCTAGAAAGGGAAACATCAATATTTGGTTCATAGTGGACTGATTAACTAAGAGCTCCATTTCCTTCTGGTTAAGAGTGAAATGACGGCTGCATGGTTGGCTCCTTTGTACATTCGTAAGATAGTCAGGTTGCATGGTATTCCTTTGAGCGTTGTCAGCCATAGAGACCCCATTTTCACTAGCAAATTTTGGAGAAGCCTATAATAAGCTATGGGAGCACAACTCAGATTAAGTACCGCTTATCACCTTTAGACGAATGTGCAGACTGAGAGAATGAATAGGGTTTTGGAGGACCTACTGAGGATGTGCATTTTAGACTTTGGAGGGACTTGGAAAAATCATCTGCCACTTGTGGAATTTGCTTACAATAATAGCTTCCAGTCCAGTGCTGGCAAGGCCCCCTTTGAGGCCTTGTAGGTGACCTTGTAGATCTCCAGCGTGTTGGTGGGGCTCGATAGACAAATTACTGCTATGGCCAGAAATGATTAGAGAAACTTTAGATAAAATTGAGTTAGTTAGAAAGAGGATGAAGGCAACGTCGGATAGGCAGAAATCCTATGCTGATAAAAAAGGGTTGATTTGGAATTTGCTTTTGGAGATTTGGTCCTTATCAAGTTTTCACCGCTAGGGAACGTGGTAAGGCTTTTTGGCCCAAGGTTTGTTCCCAGTCATAGAAAGGATATGGCATTTAGCTTATAGAGTCCGAATACTAGATGAACTATTGGGCACTCATGACATGTTTCACGTATTGCACTGTAGGAAGTGTCTGCATGATTCATTAGAGGTTGTTGAACCCAGTTCAATAGAGGATGTGGAGATCGAGCACGAAGCATCCGTTAGACGAGCACCTCGGCGGATCTTAGATTTATAGACCAAAAAGTTAAGGAATAAGGAAGTAAAATTGGTCGTAGTACAGCGGGGAGCTGACGATAGAGTGGCTACTTGGGAACATGAAGAGAGAATGCGTAATTCTTATCCCAATATGTTTGATGGTATGTTCCGATCTTTTCCCTTTTTTCCCATCTCTAGTTCTTAGGCTCTGTCTCTTAAATTCCTATGAACCTGATCTTAAGGGAAACCTATAGTCGACAAAATATGATTGAATTATGTCTTTGAAACATGTTATGTTTGATGTTTGCAAATGGATGCAAGTGTTTGCAAGTGGATGCAGTGGAGGCATATACATAGACTACACACTATAATCGATTGAATATGACACTTGCATATGCACATGGATCTGTGTGCATTTTATTTATTTATATGGTTGTAATATATGGATGTCATCATATGGTTGATGCATATGGATGATGTTTGATGCACTCATATAGAGTTATCCATCATCATTAGGATTTTGTATACATTTGGATGCATGGCACTAACATATTTGAATAAAAAGGAGGTCGAATGTATTGGTAGAACTCCTAATATTTTGCATTAGTTAGGGTCATATACACTACACTATTGCATAAGTAAGTAAATTGCATTAGAAAAGTTAAGGATAATGGCTTCCAGTGGATGATGAATGAGTAGATAAATGTAGAAAACACTTATATTATTCTTCTACCTTAGCAAAATTAGGGACAAAATCCATTTAGAAGGGTAGAATGTAACAACCCAAATTTTACCAAATAGTAATTAATAATTTAATTGTTAATTAAAGAACAACTTTAGAAATGATTGAGAATTGGGCAACGGGCGTTACATCATTAGGACCTTCATGATTTTATGATTTGGATAGACTTTTGGTTTGCGTAATACGGACATAAAATGAACAAGTTATGACCAGTCGAAGTTTGAATTTCAAACTAGAAATTAAAATAAAACTTAATGAATTTAAATAACTAATTTGGCATAATCAATGGAGTAATTGGGACGACCCAGCCCTAGCTGGGTCGACCCAATGGTCGATCTAGGTCCAAGTGGGTCGATCCACCGAGAAGGTAGGTCGACCCACTTACTGTTACCAGGCACGATTTTGTGCCCGGCATAAGCGAAACTGGCTGGTTTGTTCTGGAACATTCTTGATGACATGGATTCGAGGGTCCTAATTGAAAACCTATTTATCCTAAGGCCTAAATTGTAACAGACGCATTTTACGTATCGGAAGATTGTAAAATATTTTTATTTTATTCCCTGTGGGTTGGATCATTCTCATCTTTTAATATGTTTCTTATGGGGATGTGAGGCATAACCATAATTTTTACCGATTTTGTTTATGATAATTTTGCCCCTGTAACTTGTAACAACCCGCACCTCCGTTCACGCAAGATATTGTCCCCAACTTAGCCACCGTATAGGTGTGGGGTTTTGTTCCTCAAAGGGCCTCGGCGTTAGTAATAGATGGACTCTACTATATAAGTACCCATTTAACACAAGCTTCCACGATGTGGGACTTAGGGGTGTTACATTCTCCCCTCCTATAGAGCCCAACGTCCATGTTGGCTCACATACACCTCAACCAGGCGCTGTGGTCTAACCAGGAGCCCCAATTCTGGCTGGGTATTGGCTCTGATACCACTCTAACAACCCGCACCTCCGTTTACGCAAGATATTGTCCCCAACTTAGCCACCATATAGGTGTGGGGTTTGTTCCTCAAAAGGCCTCGTCGTTAGTAAGAGATGGGCTCTACTATATAAGTACCCACTTCACACAGGCTTCCACGATGTGGGACTTAGGGGTGTTACATCAGTCTTGTAAGGGCATGACTTTTGACTCAGGTCGAATCAGAGGGTGAGACCTATAGCATTGGAAAGGAATTGATGCTTGACTTTCCGTAGAGTGGTTACATTAAAGGTTTAGCGCAGCAATTTAGGAGAAATCATTGTTTTAAGGTTTTTCAGTTGGTTGTCCAGGTTTTAGGAGCCTAATGGGATGATTTGGGAGAGGCCCATTAGTGGGCTAGTGGAAACTATAAATAGCGGGTGAGAGGTATGGGAAATAGTTTACTTCTACATTCTCTCATTTGGTGGCCTTGTGCTCCTTCCTTTAACACCTTTCCACCACTAAAAATCAATATCCAAGGAGGGAAATCATAGATCTACATCAATTGAAGCAAGGATCCATCGGATCAAGGGTTTGGTGCGAGGTACTTGCTATCCAGATTCATATTTCTACCATTTTAGCTTGTTTTGGAGAATCGGTGAGTGATATGCATCTCTCACATGGATTCAATGAAGTATATGAGTGTTTGTTCATGATTTTCATCAATTTCAAGTGTTTTTCCATACATCTATGCATTGGTAAGTCCCTTTTCATATAATTCACCATATGATCTGATTTAGCAAGTTTGGATAGGTAATTTCTATGCTTGTGAATATGCAAGTTAGATCTATAATTTTATCCATATTTACATTCATGGCGATTTTGGTGAATTTTACATAATTATTAATGGAATTGTCATATTGGTGTTATTGTTGAATTCGTATCATGCATATGGTCATACTGAATGGATTGGTTAAGTTGGTTTCGTCGATTGTGTGGATTGGCGAATTTTTGGTCGAAGTTAGAGTTGAATTGGTGACGTGCAAGTTTCTGGTCATTCATATGGGAGGGGTCAGTCGTGCATCCCTGGTCAGTCTTGCCTCAATGTTGTCTTGGAGAACAAGACAGGGCTGGTCGGTCGACTTTTGTAGGAAAAAATAGGGGTCGGTCGCACGTGGTAGAGTGCCTGAGCTAAAACGAACAGGGTCGGTTGCACTTGGCTCTGGTCGGTCGTTCAGTTGTGTGAATGAAGGATGGTTGGTTGTGCCTAGTTATCTAGCGAGTGGTCGGTCGGACAGATGGACGTGCAAGGAGGGCTTGTTCTTATTGCAGAAGAGCAGGTCAATCATTCCTAGTATGAAGTGGGTCAATCGGATGTTGAGGGGTCGGTCATATGGTGATAAAAGGGACGGTCGCTCTTGGGCAATGTGGTTTGTCGGTCTTGTTGAGAATATCCTGGTCAGTTGTGATGACTTTGTTTTTGAAGTTGGACCTTATGTTGATTGTAGTTCAGTTCAACTATGTTGTAACTTCGACGAAAGTCTAGATGGGGATGTTCTAGGTGATATGATGTGTTCGTTGATCAGTGAAAAGCAACGAATGTGCAGACAACTAAAAAGGTGTTGGGCTGTGGATAATGGTTACTCGAGTGGGAGTTGAATTTGTGGTTGGTCGCCGGTGATAATGACAAGAGATGCGAAGGCTGAGAGGTTACCGTAATCACAAGTTCTAGTAGTCTTAAAGCAGAGGTACTTTGGGCAGTCGTGAAGGGCCTCATACCTTGGGCAGTCGTGAAGAGCCTAGTTGTCGAGGACAAATATACGAGTCATGATGGCGTATAGAGTTGTGCTGGAATTAGGGTTACCATTAGCCCTTGACATATGGCAGTCATGATGGGCCGTCATTCAAGTAACAATGGTTTCAAAGCAGGATTGGCAGTGATAGCCAGAGTATGTCATGGATGTTTGAATGTCTGGATGTTTTGATATACCATCTTACATGGATTATCCAACGTCGAGGGAGATGTTTCTTAGTGCTTGACTGATATTGGTTTAGGCCTCTGGGGAGAGTACTTAAGGGATGTTATACTCAATTAGGATTGTCTATGTGAGACCTAAGCAGTCTGGATGCTGTGAATGTTATAGATGGTTGTTCTGATTGCCATGGACAAATTGTTGTTACCTTGGATGTTATGGATTGTAAAGGCTATCACTGTCGGATGTGGGGAAGACGGGTGTGAGTTCTTCTCTAGTGTTAGGTAGTGGTTGGTAAATCTACCCATTCTCGTATACTTTATTGATGAAGTTTGTTAACTGTTTTATCGCTCCCTAAGACTCTTGTCTGACTCAAGGTTTTAGGCTTCCCTCTTCTTACCTTGGGCTGTTCATCTGATTGTTGATGGGCAGACTGAGTAGTAGCTGATACGTGATGCTTTAGTAAGGACGATGATGTTGATCGATGGCGAGCAGGAGGCTCATATACCAATTTTATTACTATCTAGTATTTTCTGTTTCCTATGATACTTTATACCCCGAGCGATGTAGTGAGGATCTTTGAACAGAAATATTATCCTAAGTTGTATGGATCTTTCTACGGGTTATGTTAAGAGTTTTCAGTTTCTATGCAATTGGATTTCACTACTATTACCTGTTGTATATGTTCTATTATATTTTATCCTTGCGCTGTGAGATTCACGACTGGTTCGGCTTGTGTTATCATACCTTGATGATCGTCCATAGTGCATGGCACACCTTTCAGCGCATGATTCCTCTTGTTTAGTGCAGGGGTTATGGGCGGTCATCACATTTGGTATTGGAGCTCTGGTTAACGATTTTAGCCGAAGTTCAAAGACATAATCATGTATGAGAGAAGTATTTATAGATTTTAGTTGGGCGCTTACTATATATATTAGCATATATAGTAGTAACGGTTGTTTTCCTTTAGCAGTTTTTCTTAGAAGTGGCTAACTATTCTAAATTGCAGATTTAGAATGAGTAGACGACCATCAAGACACGCTGCTAGGGGAACTACTACTGGAGGGGGAAACGGAGGCGAACCAGACTATCCATCCATGTTCAAGGCCATGGCGGCAGCAATCATGAATAGGGTTCCCGCTCTAGTGGTGGCTACGGTTGATGTTGGGGTTCTAGTGCCTAGGGCTGTAGAATTTGCAAAGCTATGCAAAGATTTCTCATCATTGGAAGGAAAACAGTTCAAAGGAACTGAGCCAGTTGAAGAAGTTCAGAGGTGGATGGATACTTGTGTTCGAATTTTCAAGGACTTGGGCATTGATGATGCAATAAAGAGGAAGCTTGCATCAAGGCAGTTATAGGGCAAAGCAATGGATTGGTGGAACTCTGTCACACTTGAGACCCCTGAAGAGTATATTTCATGGGAGTTGTTCCAAGTTAAGTTTAAAATGAAGTTTATCTCCACCGTGCAAAAGTTTGATTCTGCTTAAGAGATTCCTGGATCTTAAACAGAATGGTCTCCCAGTTCTTGATTATATTTCTGACTTCGAGGCTTTGTCGAAGTATGCTCGTTCATATGTGGATACTCCTTATCAAAAGAATGAGAAGTTTATCTTGGGATTGGATGAATATCTCGGGAATCAGCTTGTGGATCACCTCGATGATAGCTTTGAGAAGATCGTCGAGAAGGCTATGAGGCATAAAAGTCTATTTCTTAAGAAGATGTCTGTTGTTGCACGTAAGGAAGAACAGAA
The DNA here is from genome assembly GCA_030737875.1 of Allium sativum. Lineage (NCBI taxonomy): Eukaryota > Viridiplantae > Streptophyta > Magnoliopsida > Asparagales > Amaryllidaceae > Allium > Allium sativum. Next base: position 564,567,696 of record CM060920.1, on the reverse strand, counting down.
GCCATAGTAGGGTGGTAATAACAAGAAGAGGAAGCAGCAACAACAGAAAGGGAAGAATGGCTAGAAGAAGCCTAAGAGCGAGACTGTTTGCTTCAATTGCCAATAGAAAGGCCATTTTGCTAATGAGTGCAAGTATCCGAAGGTTGAAAGGAAGTGTCACAATTTTGGCAAGACTGGACATCTCAAGAAGGACTGTCTGGAACCAGCAAAAGGAAAGCAGATTGTGATGGCATATGCTTTGGAAGTCGTGCCAACTTCCTCAAGAGCTCCTACTACAGAGGAAAAAGGAAAGGGTGTCATGGTGCATGGTACTCTTTCTGTTAATGGTGTTTCAATTTGTGTGCTTTTTGATACTGGGGCATCCCGTTCATTCATTTGTAATGAAGTTGTTCGTCGCTTGGGTTTGGAACCTGAGATTTGTGATATACCATTGATCGTGACTAATCCAATTGGGGGTTCGTCTATTTTGTGCATGTTGTGCCATGGTTTAGTGCTATCCAGTCATGGTTTCTCTTTTGTGTGTGACTGCTTTGTTCTTAACTTCGTTAGGTTATGGATCATCTTGGGCATGGATTAGCTCAAGAGGTATGCGACAAGAGTGAATTGCGAGAAGTTAGAGGTGAGGGTCGGGGATGTGGAAGGGCGAATGGTGTTGATTAGATGTAAGCGTGAAGACGGGGTCTTCGTGAGTTATCTATATTCGCTTGGGACTCCATAAGAAGACCTGTCATCAGTGCCGATCGCTAATGAGTATGACGATGTCTTTGATGAGGTCAAAGGGTTGCCACTGCATCGTGAGATTGAGTTTAGGATCGATTTGTTCGAGGGTGCTAGGCCAATCGTTATGCCTCTTAGGCAGATAGCGCCTAAGGAACGGTGAGAGTTTGAGGTGCAAGATCGAGACCTTTTGGGAAAAGGATTCATTCGGAGAAGTTTTTCCGAATGGGGTGCACCGGTCGTGTTTGTAACCAAGGAAGATGGCTCGTTAAGATTGTGTGTGGACTATCGTGAGCTGAACAAGGTGACTAAGAAGAACAATTATCCGTTGCCAAGGATTGATGACTTGTTCAATCAACTTCACGAAGCTAATGTGTTTTCTCAGATGGATTTGGCAACGGGATTTCACCAGTTGAGCGTGGCAAAGGACAATGTGCCAAAGAATGCTTTTAGGACACCATCCGGTGTCTTCGAATGGCTGGTGATGCCATTCATGTTAACTAACGCACTAGCGTATTTCATGGATCTGATGAGTAGGGTATTCAGAGATCAGTTGAACAAGTTTGTTCTTATATTCGTAGATGATATCCTGGTTTACTCTAGGAATGAGGAAGAACATAAGACGCACTTGAGAGTTGTGTTGGAAATCTTGCGAAAGCATCAGCTGAAAGCTAAGTTTTCGAAGTGTCACTTCTGGAATAATGAAGTGGGGCTCTTAAGTCTTGTTGTTTCTGGAAATGGGATAGCAGTTGACCCCGCTAAAGTTGCAGCAATCTAGGACTAGAATAGACCTAATAATATGACGGATGTGAGAAGTTTCCTTGGGTTGGCTGGTTTTACAGACGATTTATCAAGGATTTCTCAAAGATAGTTGCGCCATTGACAGGATTGACAAAGAAGAGCCATGTGTTCACATGGGATGCAAAGTGTGAACAAACATTCGAAATCATGAAGGAGAGATTGACAAGTGCACCTGTGTTGACCATTCCAAGTGGGAATGAAGAGATGGTGGTGTGCACTGATGCATGTGGTACTGGACTTGGACCAGCGTTAATGCAGACGGATAAGGTTGTGGCCTACGCGAGTCGACAACTGAAGTTGCATGAGAGAAATTACCCAACTCATGATTTGGAGTTAGCGGCAATTGTGTTTGCTCTGAAGATGTGGAGACATTATCTGTTGGGAGTTCGGTTCGAGTTGTTTACGGGTCATAAGTCATTGAAGTATATTTTCTCCCAAAAGGTTTTGAATATTTGACAGCAACGATGGTTAGAGTTTCTGGCATCATATGAGTTTGGTATAGCCTATACTCCTGGCAAAGGAAACGCAGTTGCAGATGCGTTAAGTCGAAGATACTGGAATTTGGGAGCGATGTTTACAGAATGGAAGAGCCTTGAGTATTTGGCAAGGTTTGATTTCAGGTTAAAATGCAAATTAGAACCTGATATGTTGGCGAGCTTATCGATAAGACCTACTCTCATCGAAAGGATTGGTGAGACCCAAAAGCGAGATGCAAAGCATGTTGAGTATACCCAAAGACTAGAGCCAGGATATAAAGATTTCGAAGTCGATCGAGAAGTTGGCTTCGAAAGCAAGGGCGATTAGTTGTTCCTGATATTAACGGATAGAGAGATTAGGTTCTGAGAGAATGTCATCACTCAAAGCTGACGATTCATCTCGGTGGTAATAAGATGTATCAGGACATGAAGCGAGTCTACTACTGGGAGGGGATAAAGCGAGATATTGAGAAGTTCATTTCCAAGTGCATGAACAGTCAGTTGGTGAAAGCTGAACAGAAGAAACCGAGTGGTTTGCTTCATCCATTGGAAGCTCCTACGTGGAAGTGGGAACAAGTATCGATGGATTTTATCGATGGACTACCTAAAACGAAGGCAGGAAATGAAGGGATTTGGGTCATTATGGATCGCTTAACCGAAAGTACGAGATTCATTCTTGTTAAGTCGAGTAGAACGACGTTGAAATTGGCTGAACTTTATGTGAAATGGATAGTTCGATTCCATGGTGTCCCAAAGAGTATAGTGAGTGACCGAGATCCAATGTTTACGAGTGGATTTTGGCAAAGTTTGCAAGAGGGTTTGGGAACCGAGTTGCATTTGAGTACGGCTTATAATGCCTAAATAGACGGTCAAACCGAGAGGGTTAACCGAGTTTTGGAAGATCTCCTGAGGGCTTGTGTGTTAGACTTCGGTGGATCATGGGAAGACCATTTACATCTAGTTGAGTTTGCTTATAACAATAGCTACTAGTCTTGCATTGGGATGACACCATACGAGGCATTGTATGGGAGGTCGTGCAACTCTCCGGCTTGTTGGTTGGAAACTGGAGATAAGTTGGTACTTAGGCCTGAAATGATAAGAGAAACCTCAGATTGTGTCGAGATCATTCAGCAACGAATGAAGACAGCCCAAGATCGTTAGAAGTGTTATGCGGATAAACATCGAATAGATTTGAAATTCGACGTGGGCGATATGATTTTCGTGAAGATTTCGCCTTTAATGCATGTGGTTCAATTCAGAAATAAAGGGAAATTAGCTCCAAGGTTTGTTGGACCATGTTCGATAGTCGAGCGAACTGAAAGCTCGCATATAGATTGTAGTCACCCGAGAAGATGTCGAGTGTGCATAATATGTTCCATGTGTCGTTTCTACGGAAGTTCGTTCATGATTCGAATGTAGTGGTATCTCCAGGGCAGTATGAAGACTTAGAAGTAGAAACTGCAGTTGCGAAACCTCGTAAGCCACTTCGGGTTGTGGGAAATGACACGAAATAGCTTAGGAGGAAGACGGATAAGGTAATCAAGGTAAAATGGAGTGAAGATGGTGACGATTGTACGTGGGAGATGGAAGAGAGCATGAGAGCAACTCATCCAGAACACTTTGTCGGTAGGAACCTTTGATATCGTATCATCATTATATTGTTGTACCTTGTTATTGTTTGATAAAATTCCGCGTGCTAGGATAAGGCTATGGAGTCATGGCTTGATGGTTACTAGTTTGGGTGATAGAATTGGCTTTTCATGGATGATAGGCATGCATAATTTTTGTGGTTACTTATATTTTCTTGGAATTTTTGGGGGTGAAATTTCTTATGGGGGAGGGGGGAATGTAATAGCATGCATTTTACATATCGGAAGATTGTAAAATATTTTTATATTATTCCCTGAGGGTTGGATCATTCTCATCTTTTAATATGTTGCTTATGGGGATGTGAGACATGTCATAATTTTTACTGATTTTATTTGTGACTATTTTTCCCCTCTCAGTCTTGTATTGTAGATAACTTTTGACTCAGGTCGAATAATAGGGTGAGACATGTGTCATTGGAAAGGAATTGATGTTTGCCTTTCAGTAGGGTGGTTACATTGAAGGTTTGGCTCAGCGGTTTGGGAGAAATCGATGTTTTAAGGTTTTTCAGTTGGCTGTCTAGGTTTTGGGAGCCTAATAGGCTGATTTGGGAGAGGCCCACTAGTGGGCTGGTGGAAACTAAAAATAGAGGGTGAGAGGTATGGGAAATAGTTTACTTCCCCATTCTCTCATTTTGTGGCCTTATGCTCCTTCTTCCTCTAACACATTACCACCACTAAAAATCAAAATCCAAGGAGGGAAATCATAGATCTACACCCTTGGAGGCTAGATCTACCTCAATTGAAGCAAGGATTCATCGAATCAAGGGGTTTGGTGCGAGGTGCTTGCTGTCCGAATTCATATTTCTTCCATTTTAGCTTGTTTTGGAGAATGGGTGAGTGATATGCATCATCTCTCACATGAATTCAATGAAGTATATGAGTGTTTGTTCATGATTTTCATCAATTTTAAGTGTTTTTCCATACATCTATGCATTGGTAAGTCCCTTTTCATATAAATCACCCTATGATCTGATTTAGTAAGTTTGGATAGGTAATTTCTATGCTATTTCATGTGAATATGCATGTTAGATCTATAATTTTGTCCATATTTACATTCATGGCGATTTTGGTGAATTTTACATAATTATTAATGGAATTTTCATATTGATGTTAGTGTTGAATTCATTTCACGCTTGTTGTCATATTGGATGGATTGGATAAGTTGGTTTGGTCGATTGGCAAAGTTTTGGTCAAAGTTGGGGTTGAATTGGTGAGGTGCGGGTTTCTAGTCGTTCATAGGGGAGGGGTCGGTTGTGAATCCCTGGTCAGTCGCACCTCGATGCTGTCTTGGAGAACAAGACAGGGCTGGTCGGTCGGCTTTTGTAGGAAGAAATAGAGGTCGGTCGCACGTGGTAGAGTGCCTGAGCAGAAATGAATAGGTTCGATCGCACTTGGCTCTAGTCGGTCATTCAATTTTGTGAATGAAGGATGGTTGGTTGTGCCTAGTTGTCGAGCGAGTGGTCGGTCGGGCAGATGGACGTGCAAGTAGGGGTTATTCTTATTCCAGAAGAGTTGTTCGGTCACTCCTAATATGAAGTGGGTTAGTTGGCTGTTAAGGGGTTGGTCGGTCCTATGTGTGGGGATTTTGGGTCAGTCCTAGTGAGGTGGGTCGGTCGCTCCAGAGTAGAATGGACAGTTAGCTATTGACGGGTCGCCCGGACTGCTCGAGGGTCGGTAGGTCATATGGTGATAGAAGGGATGGTCGCTCTTGGGTAATCGGGTCGGTCGGTCTTGTTGAGAACAGCCTGGTCAGTCGTTATGACCTGGTTTTTGAAGTTGGACCTTATGTTGATTGTTGTTCGGCTCAACTATGTTGTTACTTCGACGATAGTACAGATGGGGATGTTCGAGGTGATGTAATGTGTTCGTTGATCGGTGAAAAGCAACAAATGTGCAGACAACTCAAAATGTGTTGGGTTGTGGATAATGGTTACTCGAGTGGGACTTGAATTTGTGGTTGGTCGCTGGTGATGACAACTAGAGTTGCGAAGGCTAAGAGATTACTGTTATCGTAAGTTCTAGCAGACTCAAAGCAGAGGTACTTTGGGCAGTCGTGAAGGGCCTCGTACCTTGGGATGCCATGAAGGGCCTAGTTGTCGAGGACAAACATACGAGTCATGATGGCGTATGGAGTTATGCTGGAACTTGAGTTACCATTAGCCCTTGACATATGGCAATCATGATGGGTCGTCATACGAGTAACGATGGTTTCAAAGCAAGATTGCCTGTGATAACCAGAGTCTGTCATGGATGTTTGAATGTCTGGAAGTTTTAATATACTATCTTACGTGGATTATCCAATGTCGAGGGAGATGTTTCTTGAGCGCTTGACTGATATTGGTTTAGGCCTCTGGGGAGAGTAATTGAGGGATGTTAAACTCGATTAGGATTGTCTACGTGAGACCTACGTAGTTTTGATGCTATGAATGTTATAGATGGTTGTTCAGATTTCCATGGACAAATTGTTGTTACCTTGGATGTTATGGATTGTAAAGTTTATCACTGTTGGACGTGGGGAAGATGAGTGTGAGCTCTTCTCTAGTGTTGGATAGTGGTTGGTAAATCTACCCATTCTCATATACTTTATTGATGAAGTTTGTTAACTGTTTTATCGCTCACTAAGCCTGTTGTCTGACTCAAGGTTTATGTTTCCCTCTTATTACGTTGGGCTGTTCAAGCGGTTGTGGATGGGAAGACTGAGTAGCAGGTGACATGTGTTTCTTTAGTGAGGACGATGATGTTGATCGATGGCGAGCCAGAGGCTCACATACCAGTTTTATCACTATCCAGTAATTTATGTTTCCTGTGATACTTATACTCTATGGGATCTAGTGAGGACCTTTGTACAGAAATATTATCCTATGTTGTATGGATCTTTCTACGGGTTCTGTTAGGACTTTTCAGTTTTTGTGCATTTGGATTTCACTATTATTACCTGTTCTATATGTTCTTTTATATTCTATCCTTGCGCTGTGAGATTTAAGACAGGTTCAACTTGTGTTATCATATCTTGATGATCGTACATAGCTGCCTAGCACACCTTTCAGCACATTATTTCTCTTGTTTAATGCAAGGGTTATGGGCGTTCATCAAATAAATTTTCCTACCACATCTAGAAATTGACATGTACTCCTCCCCCTTTCCACACACTTATTTTTCTTCATTTTCTCTGCCCATACTTCATTCTCTCTAAAATAAAGATATATTATTGGGGCACAAAATTGAAGTACTTTTTATTTGTATATTTGAAGGATTTTCTACTGGGGACTTTTTATTTGCAATTCTTAGGTGAGTTTTTAGTGATTTTAAGATTTCTTTCAAGTTGGAATCTAATCTATAAAATAGTAGTTGTGGTTATTTTGGATCTGGATTATTCTCTATTCTTAGATCTAATTTTTAATAGTTGTTCAATTTTTGAATCTCTCCGTTTATTTTTGCAAAAATTATACTCAGAATTTTTGTGATTTGTTATTCCCAATTTCTTCATCTCTCCTTTTTCTATCTTTTTAGAATTTGCACTAAACATATGCCTAAAAAGATCATATGAATATGTTGAAACAGGCATGAACCCGTAAGCTTAATATTTTGCGTGGGATTATTTATCTTTTTCTTTGTTTGGTATTTGGGTAAGGAAATAATATACATTGAATGGAAATAGTCAGAAATTAAGGCTAAACCTAAATAAGTTTAAAACTGCAAATAGAAAGAAAAAATTGGAATAAAAGTAACTAAACATAATTAATGCCTGCTTGAATGATTTGAAAGAAAAAGATTGTAATTGGGAAAATGGAAAATTTTTGGAAATTGAAATCACATAAACACGTTAATTTGTAATATTAGCCCAGTACTTCTTGTTGTCGGTTTAGCCTACCACTACTTGTCGTCATGCTTTTGTATAAACATGTTAATTTGTAAGGTTAATCCAGTGTTCTTTGTTTTTGGGTTATAAACATGTTAATTTGTAATGTTAGCCCAGTACTTCTTGTTGTCGGTTTAGCCTAGCACTACTTGTCGTCATGCTTTTGTATAAACATGTTAATTTGTAAGGTTAACCCAGTGTTCTTTGTTTTTGGGTTTGGCCTAGAGCTCCTTGTTTTCAAGCTATGGTATAAACGTTTTAATTTAAATTATATGTCCGGTACTTCTCATTATCGGGCTTAATAAATTAAATTGTTTGGTCGCCAAATTAAGGGTTATTTGACCAAGTTGCTTGAGATCCATTCCATGTAGCATACCTTATTTATCATTTCTGTCTCATTTGAGGTAAGGGCACGCACCATGTTACATTATGGATGTAAGTTGGTCCAATTGAGTGAGTGCGAGTGCGTTCTGATGAGTCAGTGCGCGCGTGCACTGCCTCGACTTGGGGACACAAGCCATTTTCATACCTATGGATAAGGTTATGTAAAATCAATGATGAGCTAGGACCTGATAAACCCAAATCTATGGTGGGAATAGTTTATCCATGATTCGTCGCAGCCGATCGTTTTGGTAGTATTAGAAATTGTCATACTAATTTGTTCTATTTGTAGAGGTGCAAAACAGTCAACATCACTATTGAATCTTTAGAATGAGAACACTTATGATATCTCTACTTTACTTTGTTCACTTTTAGGTGTGCACTGACACTTCCCTTTATTGACACTGGACTACTGCTTTATTTATTTGTCTCCTTTTATTAGTTGTGTTAGAAATTGCTATAGCTCACTACACTTTTTGTCTGGCCTATTTTCTCCTTTTTCTTCTTTCCTTTTTCTTCCTCCGACTCTCAGGGAGGAAGTGCTTAGCTCGAATTGCTTTATTTACTTCTCTTGGGAGACTCTTACGGAGGAAGTGCTTTGCTCGGTTTGCTTGTATTTTCTTTTGGCTATTTGGGGATACTTTTGTTTTGTACTCTGATACTTCTACTATGACAAAGATTGAGACATGGAAATTTTATGGCTCTTTGGTTTATTTAAAATAATTGAGAATGGTTTGTCACTTTAATATATAAACTGTCTTTTCGTTCGCTGTGAATTTATTTTTTTATGTCTTGCAAATTCTTAGTCTCTGTGATGTTTATTGTCCTTATACCTACAACGCTATGCATTTCGTAATGAGATCTATATTAGGATCGCGTTGAGGGGTATACGCTGTTACTGTTTTATGAAATTACAACAAAAGAGTTTGAAATGAGTCATATGGGAGAACTCGCTTTCTTTTTAGAATTACAAATATAAAAATTAAATAATGGTAATTTTTAGTCAAGAAAAATAGGCTAGGGATTTAATTATAAGTTTATTATGACATTTTTGTCAGGAAAAATAGGCTAGGGATTTAATTAATAAGTTTATTATGACCACTACAAGTGGAGAACCTACTCTCATGGCAACAAATGAATCTTTATGCAAAGATGATACATCAAAAGACGTTAATCAAAAACTGTAAGGGGCTATGGTTGGTTCATTACTCTATATCACTATGAGCAGGTCATATATAATTCATAATGTTTGCCTTTGTGCTAGATATCAATCATAACCTAAGGAAACTCACTTAACAGCCGTAAAATGTATTCTAATATATGTTAAATACACATTAAACTTTGGTTTATTTTTCCCTAAAAATGATTCATTTGATTTAATTTCATATTTTTGATGCAGACGGTGCTGGTTGTAAATTATATCGAAAAAACCCAAATAGAACTTGTCACTTTTGTGGCATTCTCTAGTTTTTTGGTTTAGTAGTAAGCAAAATACTATATCCTTGTTGACAACTGAAGAAAAATATATCTCTGTTGTTTTGACTTGTTTTCAGATAATTTATATGCAACAAACTCTAAAATATTTTAGATTAAGCATTAGTAAATCACAAATTATTGTGATTATATTTGTGCAATAAATCTATATAAGAACCCTACACATCATGCTTGAACTAAACACATTGATGTTAGGCATCATTTTCTTAGAGATAATGTAAGTAAAGAAAATATTTCACTATAATTCATTAAAACTGATAATCAAATTGCAAATATTTTAATTAAACCATTGAATGAAGCAACATTTACTAAATTAAGAAGAGAACTAGGTATTTGTTCTTTAACCAAAATATAATAACTAGATATATTAGTGTGTGTAGGTGTGTGTGTATATATATTATAATATAAAAAGAAAAACAAAAAAAATTCCAAAATATACAAAGGCAAGTCGACATGGCCATCCATCCCATGTTGACATTCAATAGTCAAATTTCAAAATTTGACTTTCCCTCCAAAATTAGTTTATATTCTTATTTAAATTTCTAATTTCAAAATTTCTCATCTCTTCACTCATTTCTCTCTGTAATAAACTTGTGGTAATAAAAAAATTAAAGGCTTCCTCATCCAATACCAATAAAAGCAACATATTTTCCTTCCTTTCACCTCCTTTAGGACCATTTCAACATACTACACTCATTCGTGTTATGAAAGTAGAAGAGTCTTTGAAAGATACATTATAAATGCCCACTGAAATTCAAGTTATGCAAGTTCGATTGGTAAAGGAACAACAAAAGAAAGGTAAAATCCTAACAAATTTATATAAATTCCTAATGGATAATCATTTTGAACCTATCGTTATCGAAGATGACTCTTCCAATATCCAGATTCATAACCTATGGAAGATGATGAAGAGGAAGAAAAGGAAAAAGAAGAAGAAAACGAGCATATGGAAGAAGAATATCAAGTTATATGCATCATAGATGTGTATTTTGATAGAAATGAGACCGTAATTGAAAAAAATGGAGATTTTTGTCTTCATTACCAAAATCGTCCAATTCACAAATCACCCATTATAAAACACTCATTAGATAGGTTACATATATGGAACCTATTGTATTGCTAAAACAATCTTATTAAGTATTCTCTTATATTTGTAAAATAACATTATATATAAATTTAGTTCAGTTATATCATCTTGTTAAGTTGTATATTAGTTTAAGGGGGTATTATAGTTTAGACATAGTTATATGACAAAGTGGGAGAATTACAAAACAGGTTATACTAGGCTTAGACTAAAGTGAATTATAGAATAGGTTAGACTAGGCTTAGATTAAGGGTATAATAAGTTAGAATAGGCATAGCTCAAGGGTTAGTTAGTAGTTGTAGAGAATATGTTGGAGAAAGTGGGAGTGTAACAACTCAGAACTTTAACAATAAATAATTTTTTAATTAGAAGCTCAAAAATAGGAATTTTTTCAAACAATGGAATTTGGCCACAAAACTTTAACCGTTGCGTTCGTTTCGGAATTCTGATCAACTTTCATGTTTGAAGTTTCGCAAAAAGAGTCCTTGGGAAAAGTTACGGACGGAAATAAATAAAGAGTATAATCAATATATTAAATATCTTATATAACCGGCCCTCACTGGGTTGAATTTCCAAAGGGCGGTCGACCGCTCTAAGGGGGGGTGTCGACCGCTATGCGCCTGCACAGCCCAGTGACGTCTAGGTTTTGAGGGGTATTCTTGATATATTATTAAAACGAATGGACAGATGTTATTTAACATGAATCCAATGGTGTTTCCATCCTATAAATAAAGGTGTAGAGCCTCATTCTTTTTCCACTTAAATTTGTAGTGGCAGCGGAGCTCTGCCATTTTTCTCTCTCTCCGAACCTAAATTCTAAAATAAAAATTTATGCATATATATCAAATAAAATCCAATTCATATGAAATTGAGAGGGCAAGCGGATCTAATGGAAAGGAATGCAATTTGATGCTCAACGATAAATTCATCGATCTCTTCCCTTTTTCTTACATTTCTACAGATCTAGAATTTCCCCTTTTCTAGATAAATTGTAGATTTATAAGAATTTGGGGATTGTAAGCCTAAACGGTTCAAAACTTAGAATTTGGAGGCTATAAGGTGAGTGAAAAATTTATATATACATTTATAATAATGTATTTATCTCATTTGTAAAAGATTCAATTTTCATGCCTATGCCTATTAGATCTAGTAAATAAATGTGGTAATTAGATTGACACCCATCGGATCTGGTTATAAAAAGTATAAGAATTTGTGAATTGTACATTTTGGCTATGCATAAAATGAATTGTAGGATTTTTTAAATTTGTTTACACCTATTCCTACAGTTATGTCATGAAATATGTTGCAATTATGTTATAGAATGCATTGTTGACATTTCATAACACTGTAGATCTGGAAATCAGTCCCGCTGAATACTTATTAAATGTAGTTACATTCCAGATCTTTAGTTCAGTGTTGAAAATAAAATATGTAAATTTACGTAAAAAGATGAAATTGGCAAATTATGTGAATTTGGAAAGATATGATTGTTAAATTATGTGATTGTAATTATACCTATTTGTATTCCGTATTGTTCGGTTTTGGCTTAATTATTGTAAATATGGCTTTTTCTTCTTTTAGAACAAAAAGATGTCGTTTTGAATTCACAAGAGGTATGACAAAAAGATTTAAAAAGGAAAAGTTGTGCAAACGTACGTACAAATATAAAAATAAATATTTGTGTGTAATTTGCATCGACTATTCTAAAAATATATATAAACATATATATATATATATATATATTTCTTGTGATTTTGAATTGTGTCTATTCCATAAATTTGGCATAAGTTACAATAATTATCGCTAATGGTCTTTTTGGAAGATTGGAAACCTTTTGGCAAGACCGAATGCAAAAAGCAGTGTTTAGTTATTAATCAAGCCAAATCATTTAAATAAAAATTAATAATAATAAGAAAAAAACTACTTAATCGTACGAAAACATAAATATAAATATATGCATATTATCCGTCCAAATCAGCATAAAACAGTAAATTAGACGTTGTATTAAATGTTTGAAGGTTTGAAATGTTGAATGGTATTCATTTCTAGAATCATATATGTAAATTGTAATTCATATTAAACGAATATATTTGTGGTGATCATTTGTAGCAATCAACATAATTAATTGCTATAAATAGGACCGCAAATCAATAAATAACAATTGTAACCAAATGTTGAATGGGAAAAATGACAGTGACAGGATAATGGTTACAATTCCTAAAATTTATTTAGGATAAATGTTGTACATCCTAATTAGAAAATTTGAACTATAATCGCAATTAGATACGAGGTTAATCCCACTTGTTGTATAAGCCTGCCCGAAACCGACTAGCAAATCTAGCAACCACAGGTAGTCAGCTTAATGTGAGGGGTCTAATGCGTTAAAATAAATGCACTGAGGCATGAGGTTAAGTTCAACTTGTGGTAGAAGCCTGCCCGGAGCCGACCGGCTAATCCAGCATCCACAAGTAGTCAACTTAATGTGAGAGGCCTGGTGCATAAATATATATATATATAAGACAAAAAGTAAATAAATAAATAAAATTAGAAATGTCTGTTTGGGTACAACAATTAAATATATTCGGGACTAATAAAATAGGGATATTCCATTGTAATTAATGTCTTAGAAAAATTATGGTCGTTAGGCTCATAAATGACATTAATTTTGATCAATGGAAATTAAAGATAAATGGTTTCCTTAGAAAAATATGTCCGTTATGGTCATAAAGGGCAAGAAACGAAGAAATGAGAAGAAAATAAGTGTCAAAAAGGGGATTAATGGATATTGATTGTTGTTTAAATACTGAGTCCAATTAAGGAGGTAATCAAGTAAATATTCTAGGATAAAGAAAATATAACCTTCCTTATTCGTATTAATGAATATGGAACTTATAATTAAATAAAGTTGGACTTAGTAGGTTAATAATGTAAAATATTATTAATCATATGAACCCGTGACGACAATGAATCACAGGCGTATAGTATTTCCGTGAAGAGAGGCAAAATGGGGATGACTTAATAGCACAACCCACTTTATCCCAAATAGGGAAAGGTATTAAAGGTAAATGGGGTCCGAACTAATAACCTTCACATATAGTCCGCTTCCTAGGTCCTAAACAGCTAAGTGACCGGGGTTGAAGAGCCCACCTAGGAATAGGTCTTTTATTATAGGGGTCTTAAAAGGCGGGTGTGTGGGGGCCTACCCAAACCTGGAAACTAAAACGTCAGATATAGCAACCCATCCTACGTGAAATGATAAGCGACTAAGGAGGTTATCAAATAAGGTTAGTTAGATGGTATAACTAATGATAAAATACCATCTCTCACCTTATGCAGGGCAAGGGTATATGCATGTACGATGGAAGCCTTAATTAGCAGGGCACGTAGCTAGTGCCTTCTTGTTTATGTTAACGTTGAATATATATTATCGAGGGTTAATAAGTGACCATTAGGTATGCCTAGCGTCTTAAGTGAACATGGTGGATCCACCCTATCTATCATTGATAGTGAGGCATTAAATAATAAAGGATAGTGAATGGTGATATATACATAGAAACCCCGTAATTAGGGGACCACTCTCGATTAAATAACCAGTTATGTTCTAGTATAAAGGCTTCACAAATATGTGCGTAAATGTTCTATCTCGGTATTATGGTTTGGTAAATACTACTTTGGGAAGGGTAGTAAAGTCGTGTGTAAACATTTACTAGGTTGGGCTAGAATCACTAACCTGATAAGGCATACATCTTAGGTGGAACCAAATGGGATACATCTGTGTATTATAACATGTGCTGTAAATTTCTAAGTCACCAGAACTTGTTGTTATGACCCCCTCCTCATTACAACCTCCCAGATTTACTAGAGAAAGTTGGGTTCTCACAGATGCTTAAGTTTGGCTTTCGGTTCTCGTTCTCTCTCATGCTCGGTATTGGAAAAGCGACTTACTTTGGAAAAGGTTGTTACTTGAGTTAGTACTTGTTATCCTATTTTGTTTCCTTTGTGAGTTACCCTATCGTACTCTGATTATGCTCATGCTCCTTTATTACAGGTACCAGATATACACGCTCCATGCTTGGATGTGTTTAAGTTTCGATTTTTGTCGAAATTTGGACCTAGAAAAGTGTTGGGTGTTACATTTGGTATCAGAGCCTAGGTTAAACGATCAGAGGAATTAGTTATATGAGGACTCGTGAGAGAACATAATTCATTTTTCTTCGTCTTTCTTACTCGGCGTTAATTTAATTTAATGATGAAATAGTTGTGGGCCTGATTAGTATATAAATGGGATTTAAACGACTAAGGGTTGAAATATGTTGGGTTCGGGTTTCTAGCCAATTCTATCTTACCCTACAATACATTGGCGATCTCGTCGTAAAGGGAATGAGGGAGGTATATGGTGAAGTCCGTTGGTTCGAGTTTGGAGATTGGACAAAAATTTAGCTACAACCGTGATAGTCGCGGTTTCTAATGTTTGGATTCGTTGGTAATTCCGGTTAAGACCATTACTCGATCCAAAACGGGAAAAATCCCACGTTGGTATGTCGTATCTATTTCGAAAATATAATTATGAGGTGTAACCATTTGTTACTTCGTTAAAATTTCAAAATCTACCTTTGTTGAAATATTCAATTGAGTTCTTAGCCTTGTATTCGAGAAAATTTAATTTTAAAACTACTTTGGAAAGTATAAAAATGAGTTCTAGGTTACGATTTCGGAAAATGGTTTTCTAGAGGCCTAGTTTTATCAAGATATGGTTTTTAAACTCTTAGTTTATTCGTGTTTCAAAATTTTAGTGCTATTGTGTAATTTTAATAGATGTAGTATAATTGGTAGGAAAGATGGAATTGGGAATGATAAGGAATATGCCACTAAACAAGAAAATAATAAATATATATATTCCTTGTAATTTTTAGTTTCCCTTTTCCAATTTATATTGGATAATTTATTGGAATTATCACAATTAATCTTTAATATTTTAAAGCACCAACATTTTGAACATGAAAAGGTTTTTCCAGTTTAAAATTCAAGCTAGGATATAAATAGTAATAATAAACTTGGTTTATAAATACGTTATCATTAGTTTACAATAAAATTTCAATTTTGGAAAACTTTTAAATTTTTCTTTGAAAAGGCTAAGGAAAATCCTTCTTTTGGATTTTGGGGTATTTGATTTCGTGAGTCATCTTTTGTTGTCAGCTTGGTAAGTGGAAAATCCATTTTAGTTATACTATAGATTTCTAGCTGAATTAATTTTGGAATTTATTCGTTTGTTGTGTAGCCGCAGCGCCGTTGTGAGACCATAAATCCTTGGAGTTGGTTCGGGGTTTTGACGATGGTCTTTAAATACCGCGGTGATGAGGATAATTATTTTTCGGATCGCGTTGAATCTTAAAAGATGATGCAGGATGATTAATATTTTAATCCGGCCTAATAAGGTCAAGGTTCAACCTCTATCCAAAGCCCACTTGGTAGTTGACCGTTTGGTGCTATACTAGGCCTGTCAATTAGTTGATGAACTTTGGTAAAACTTGGACCTAGGACTCAACCATAAAAGTTGCATCCAAATTACCCCCTTAACTTCTTTCTTTTATCCTTCCTTCCTCATCTAGCCAAACCATATTCCTATCCTTCTTATCGTCGCCTCATCTCCTCATTTTTCTACATTTGTTTGTGCAATAGGTCTTGCCTCACTAGTACTCCAAGATCTAAATTCTTCTCTTCGAACATTTCTAGGCCTATAACACCTAATTGCACTATTCGATCTTGCTCACACAATTAAAGTCTTCTCCTTAGGTAGAGGTCATTTGCTTGGATTGGAATGAGCAAAAAAATCTCACCGCTTTAGGGCTAAGAAAATTTGGCAAGGCGGTTGGGCTTGCACCGCCCCATTGTTTCGAGATCTTAGAATAGGATTTGTGTTTGTGTTGCATCTGCCTTTGCTATACCTTGTCCGAATAGGTTCTTTCGAAGGCGATCGTCATTTCATAGATGACAATTAAGCTATCTTTGGATGGTCTTTCTAAGGAGAATCTCGATGAGATTTTAGAGGAATCCGTGTTGAAGCGGACGTGAATGGCCTTTTGTTTGACCGACCATGGAGATTTTTGCAGCAAATCTCTTTTTCATGGTGTCGAGAATCTATGTTTGAACTACCCACGTAGACATGTGACCCGTTTAGCACATCGTTCTATAAGTGGGAAGTTATGACTAGATTTCTCTCATAATGCAGAAATCAATCCTTTGCTTGATGAGTGGCGTAACCATCATTTAGTGCCGCATCAAATTCGATTCAGCTTGTTGTTCTTGTGTGTTGTCTCATGAAGTTACTTTATGTAAATTTGCCTATTCACTACTGTCTGTAGGCAATATTAGATGGGTTTCCATAAGAAGAAGTTTTGTGGTAGGTTTCTTTTCTCATCATAAATTCTCTCTCTTAGAAGAGATGGTGATGCAGGAACCTCCATACAACACCAGCAACGTTGGTAACATGAGATTGAGTATTTTTGCTACTATGATATGGTTTATTAAAGATCAAAAATATTGGTTTGAGCTCCAGCCGTAGAGCAAGACATCTGTTGTTTATAGTCATTGTTTTAGCAGTCTTGGTGTTGTTTTGTTGTTATCCCTTTCCAACATTGGGATCTTGGCTTTGCGATGATTCGCGCTTGTAACTGTTAGTGTTGTTTAAATCGCATGACTTAGGTTAATGAGATTTCTATGTTAGGAATTTTTTTATCATTCACGCATGCTTATTTGAATGAAATCTCGTTTTTCTTATCTAAACTAACAATTGTCCTGGAGCTGGAAAGAATAGAATTCTATGTTGGAATTTTTTTAGCAAAGGACCGGTTTTGCGTTATTTTCGTCATGGGTATATAAATAAATAAACCACCGTTCCTTGTTAAACTAAAATTTCGCATTTTTGGCATGACTGACTTCTTTTTCCGCCAACATGTGACTTGAATCGTTTAAATTTCGGCAAAATACATTTTTGATGTTTTTGGAAAATGTTATTTAAAAAAAACATTTTTATCATTTTCTTATTTTATAGGAAAATGAAACGGTTTTGAGACGAAAATTTCAAAATAAACATGACAAGTTTTCAAGCGGGAATTTATTTTTATGAAAAAATTTCGATTTTTGATCACATGAATAACGTAACGAAGATGTTTGAATTCTTTGTGTGTGCATTTTAGCGGTGCAATAGGACGACGATATGGTAAAAACGTTAACGACAACAAGAAAAATTTGTTTTAGCCTTGGAAACATTGTTTCCATACCCTGTCAACGATGCACGAGAGTTATTAATTAACTTAATTTACATTTTAGAGCTTGCTTTAAGCCTCATTTACAGTCTGCTGATGGAAATTTTTGGAGTATTTTGGTAACTGAGGTAAAAATTCCACTGTTGGGTGGGAAATGGAATTTGTGTATGGAAGAAATGTTAAAATTCTTCGCTTTGATTTTTCCGGTTTAGGAGAAATTAAATAGGAAAAGATCAGTTTGCGTACGTTTTGGATGGTAGGGTTTGGATATAAAATTGGTTGGTTCACACTTTTATTCGTAATTGTGTGAAGGTTATGGATGAAAAGGAATTTTCAAAATTTTCATTCATATAGAACTGACACTATATTTAGGATGCTTTACATCATGTTTTAAAAATTGTTATAAAATTTTCAATCCATACATATAGAGGCCCCGATTTAGAATCATCTTGCATGCATGTTTTATAGTTGAAAAGCATTAAATACACCATGCACGTATACACATGGTTGCAAAGTGGACGTACATAAATTGGTTGTGTAGGATAGGATAACGAGGTGTCAGAATGTCAGGACCAAATTCCTTTTAAGGGGGAAGAATGTAACAATTTGGAATTTTGACAATAAATAGTTATCTACTTAGAAGCTCAAAAACAAGAATTTCTTCAAACGATCTAATTTGGCCACGAAACTTTAATCGTTGCATTCATCTCAGAATGCTGGCCAACTTTCTTGTTTGGAGTTTTGCGAACGGAGTTCATATGAAAACGTTAGGGACGAAATACGAAAAATGGACAGAAATAAATAAATAGCACAATTAATATATAAAATACCTTATATAACCATCCCTCATTGGGCTGAATTGCCAGAGGGCGGTCGACCGCCCCAAGGGCGGGTGTCGACCGTTCTGCGACTGCGCAGCCCAGTGACGGTTAGGTTTTGAGGGGTATTCTTGTTATATTTTATAAAACAAATGGATGGATGTTATTTAAAATAAATCCAACGGTGCAAGGCCATTTCCACCCCTATAAATAAAGGGGAAAAGCCTCATTCTTTTTCGACTTAAATCTGCAGAGGCAGCGGAGCTCTGCATTTTTCTCTCTCTCCAAACCCAAATTATAAAATAATAATATATTCATACATATCAAATAAATCCAATTCACATGAAATTGAGAGGGCAATAAGATTTAATGGAAAGGAATGTGATTTTTCGTTCAACGATAGATTCATCGCTCTCTTCCCTTTTACTTTCATTTCTACAGATCTAGTATTTTTCCCTTTTTAGATAAATTGTATATTTATAAGAATTCGGGGATTGTAATCCTAAACGGTTCAAAACTTAGAATTTGGAGGCTATAAGGTGAGTGGGAAATTTACGTATACATTTATAATAATGTATTTATCTCGTTTATAATAGATTCAATTTTTATGCCTATGTCTATCAGACCTGGTAAATAAATGTGGTACTTGGGTTGACACCCATCAGATCTGGTTATAAAAGGTATTAGAACTTGTGAATTGTACATTGTGGCTATGCATAAAATGAATTTTAGGATTTTTTTAAACTTGTTTATACCTATTCCTACAGTTATGTCATGAAATAAATTGCAATTTTGTTATAGAATGTATTGTGGACATTGCGTAACACTGTAGATCTGGAAATCAATCCTGTTAAACACAAATTAGATGTAGTTACATTCCAGATCTCTAGTTTAGTGTTGAAAAATAAAATATGTGAATTTAGGTAAAAAGATGAAACTGGAAAATTATGTGAATTTGGAAAGATATAATTGTTAAATTGTGTGATTGTAATTATACCAATTTGTATTCCGTATTGTTGGGTTTTGGCTTAATTATTGTAAATATGCCTTTTTCTTTTTCTTTTTTTGATTTACGTGTGGAACCTAAAACTTCACTCAAGCCATTGCTTGTCGGTCTTAGTAAACCCCACGGGTAGTGATATACCCCGATTTTTCAACGCCTTCACACTACCTAGGTAGTCACCCTTAGAAATTGGCAGAGGTGGCCCTCGAACCTGAGACCTATGTCTCATCCCAATTCGCCCACCTCTAACCAACTGAGCTAGGAGCGTCAGGTGCCTTTTTCTTCTTTTTGAACAAAAAGATGTCATTTTGAATTCACAAGAGGTATGAAAAAAAGATTTAAAAAGGGAAAATGGTGCAAACATGCGTATAAATATAAAAATAAATATTTGTGCTTTGTTTGCATCGACTATTCTAAAAATATATATAAACATATATATATATATATATATATATATATCTTGTGAATTTGAATTGTGTCCGTTCCACAAATTTGGCATAAGTTGCACTAATTATTGCTAATGGTCTTTTTGGAAGATTGGAAACCATTTGGCAAGATTAAATGCAAAAAGGAATGCTTAGTTATTGATTAAACTAAACTGTTTAAATAAAAATTAATAATAAGAATAAAAGAAAACTACATTAACTATACGAAAACATAAATATAAATATATGCATATTATCCATCCAAATCAGCATAAAACGGTAAATTATACATTGTATTAAATGTTTTAAGATTCGAAATGTTGAATGGAATTCATTTATGGAATCATATATGTAAATTTTATTCCACATTAAATGAATATATTTGTGGTGACCATTTGTAGCAATTAATATAACTAATTGCTATAAATAGGACCGCAAATCAATAAATAACAATTGTAACCAAATGTTGAATGGGGAAAATGAAAGTGATAGGATAATGGTTACAATTCCTAAAATTTATTTAGGATAAATGTTGTACACCCCAGTTAGGAAATTTGAATTATAATCGCATTTAGACACGAGGTTAAGCCCACTTGTGGTATAAGCCTGCCCGGAACTGACCGGCAAATCCAGCAATCTCAGGTAGTCAGTTTAATGTGAGAGGTCTAATGCATTAAAATAAATGTACTAATGCACGAAGTTAAGTTCAAATTGTAGTAGAAGCCTACCCGGAACTGATTATCAAATCTAGCATCCTAGTCAACATAATGTGAGAGGCGCGGTGAATATATATATATATATATATATATATATATATATATATATATATATATATATATACACACACACACATAACAGACAACAACAAAGTAAATAAAATTAGAAATGTCTTTTGGGGTACAACAATTAAATATATTCGGGTCTTATAAAATAGGGATATTCCAATATAAATTATGTCTTAGTAAAATTATGGCCATTAGGCTCATAAATGACATTAATTGTAATCAATGGAAATTAAAGATAAATGGTTGTCCTAGGAAAATATGACCTTTATGGTCATAATGGGAAATAAACAAAGAAATGAGAAGAAAATGGGTGTCAAAAAGGGGATTAATGGATATTGATTGTTGTTTAAAAACTAAGTCCAGTTAAGGAGGTAATCAAGTAAATATTCTAGGGTAAAGAAAAAATAACCTTCCTTATTTGTATTAATGAATATAGAACTTATAATTATATAGAGTTCGACTTAGTTGGTTATTAATGTAAAATATTATTAACCATATGAACCCATGATGATAATGAATCATAGGCATATAGTATTTGAGACAAAATGGGACTGACTTAATAACGTAACCCACTTTATCCAAAATAGGGAAAGGTATTCAAGGAAAATGGGGTACGAACTAATAACCTTTGCGTATAGTCCGCTTCTTGGGTTCTAAATGGCTAAGTGACTGGGGTTGAAGAGTCCACCAAGGAATAGGTCTTTCAGTTTAGGAGTCTTAAATCCCAAGTGTTTGTAGGCCTACCCAAATCTGGAAACTAAAACGTCAGATATGGCTACCTATCCTACGGGAAGTAATAAGCGACTACGGGGGTAATCAAATAAGGTCAGCTAGAGGTATAACGAATGATAAAATACCATGTCTCACCTTATGCGGAGCAAGGGTATATGCGTGAATGACGAAAGCCTTAACTAGTAGGGCCCGTAGCTTGCGCCCTCTACTTTATGTTAACATTAAATATATATTATCGAGGGTTAATAAGTGACCATTAGGCCCGCTTAGGGTATTAGGCGATCATGGAGAATCCACCCTATTTATCATTGATAGTGAGGCATTAAATAATAAAGGATAATGATTGAGGATATGTACATAGAAACCCCGTAATTCGGGGCCTACTCTCGAATAAATAACCAGTTATCTTCTCATATAAAGGCTTCACAAATATGTGCGTAAATGTTCTATCTCGGTATTATGGTTTGGAAAATACTACTTTGGGAAGGGTAGTAAAGTCGTGCACAAAATATTTACTAGGTTGTGCTAGAATCACTAACCTGGTTAGGCATACATCTTGGGTTGAACCAAACGGGATGGATTTGTGTATTATAACATCTATTGTAAATTTCTTAGTCACCAGAAACATGTTGTTCTGACACCCCCCCTCCTCATTACAATCTCCTAGGTTTCCTAGAGAAGATCGGGTTCTTACAGGTGTTTAAGTTTGGCTTTCGGTTCTCGTTCTCTCTCATGCTCGGTATTGGCAAAGTGGCTTACTTTGAAAAGCTAGTTACTTGAGTTAATACTTGTTATCCTATTTTGTTTCTACTGTGAGTTACCCTATCGTACTATGATTATGCTCATGTTCCTTTATTGCAGGTACTAGATATATATGCTCCATGCTTGGATGTGTTTAAGTTTTGATATTTTTCAAAATTTGGGCACAGAAAACTGTGGGGTGTTACAGGGAGTAATTGAAGGATCAAGGTATTAGGTAAGTATATTTTATAAATAAAGGTTGTCATCATCAAAAAGGGAGAGATTGTTAGGAACCGAGATGATGGTGATGATGATTTTAATGACAACAACATAGGTAACCTTTTTAACTATTAT
This sequence comes from Allium sativum, assembly GCA_030737875.1. Classification (NCBI taxonomy): domain Eukaryota; kingdom Viridiplantae; phylum Streptophyta; class Magnoliopsida; order Asparagales; family Amaryllidaceae; genus Allium; species Allium sativum. The sequence goes on along the minus strand of CM060920.1, from coordinate 564,545,112 downwards.
TATTATAAAATATATACTAACACTATTTTCTAGATATATATATATATACACACATATACTTATACACACATAACGATGTATATGCAGGTATTGATTATAAAAGATTGCACAGTATAAAGACTCAAGATTGAAGGTTTCAAAGATTAAGGATTAAAGAATGAAGATTCGTGAGTATCAAGTATTCAAGAATAAGTAACAGAGTCTAGATTTTTGTAAAAACTGCATAATAGCACTAAAATCTTTATTCATATTTCTAAATTTGAAAAGTGCTTTTCCAAAATTTCCTTTTTATCAGGAGTAGCCAACATCGGTTCAAGAGCTTATGGTCACTGTTATTGGCGACATATATCTTTCCAATTCTTACGCTTCTTTCTCTTCTATCTCTGTCCTTTCTTCCGCTGTCTTTCGTTCTCTCTAATATACTCTATTCTCACCATCTCCACGAAACATCTTGCATTATCTGTCTGTTTTCGTCTGCATGGTCACCATAAAGTTCTTTGCTTTTCATTTTGGATCTGACCCTCTACTTCCTTCTCCTCTATTTTTCTTCCTATCACTCTTTCCACATACTTCTTTCGGCTCTCCTATTTTCAGCTGCAACCAGTGCGCGATGGCCCTCTCTGGATATCCGTGATTTAATGCTATGACTTGTTCTGGTTGCTTACGGTTTCTTCTTCGAACAATGACTGTAGTGTGCTACCTCTAGTAACCTCGCAACTTTGAGCTTTTACATTGCTTGGTGTTTAAACATACAAGTAATTCGAGTTATTGGGTTGATTGAGGTGACTGTTGAGTGACAGTTCGAGTTTGTGGTGTGTTTATCTGACTTTCTTGTTTGTTGCTTTCGACTTGCTTGTTCTGTAGTTTCTGGCGAACTAGTGTTGCTTTTAGTGTGTGATGATCCTATCTGGATTTACTGTATTTTTGCTACGGCTTTCACTAGTTGATTACGTTCACCACTACGTACGATAATTGTAGTGTGCTACCTCTGTTCCTAGCGATTTGGTAACTTACATTGCTTGGTGTATAACGTTCATGTAGTTTGAGTTTTTGGGTTGTTTGTGGTGTTCGTTAGTTTGCCAGTTTGTGCTTGTGGTGTGAATTCTTGACATCTAGTCTATTGGTTTCATCTTGCCTATTTTGTGGCATCAGTGAGATAGATTGATTTCAGTTTGTGTTGGTGGGAGTTGTTGTGTAGTCGGTGGTGTTCGGATGTCTGTTTCCACAGTGCAGGGCAGTTCAGCATTACATTGGTCATGTTACTTACTACCATCTCTGGCCAGGTGTAGCCTCGGCTCACTTTTGTCGGAGCTCGATGGTTGGTTTTATCATGGCTGATGTTCATATCTACGTCAATTTTCATGTATTGATCTTCAATGTCATTGCTCATATGATAATCTTTGGTCTTGTCTCTTACTACCCATCTCTGGCGCCAAGTGAAGCCTCGGCTCGCAATTGTCGGAGCTTGGTGGTTGGATTTTTAAAGGCTGAAGTTCTTATCTATGTCATATTTCTTGGTATGCTCCACTATGTCATAGCTCACATGTCAAAACTCAAATGGAATCTTGGTAATGAGCTCGGTTTTGTTCATCATAAGTCAGAGTAGGTGTAACCTAGTTGTAGGCTATTTGTTATTCGACAAGACGTTAAGTGACTTGACACATGCACTATGCCATGTCAGATTACCGTGTTATCTTGGGTACTTATTGTGCCTCTTCCATGCCATAGTTGCTTGCATAGTACAATAAGCTTTTTGGTGGTACCCTGTACTTAAGTTGTGCTCTTTGTATTTATGTAAGCTATGTAATCTCAAATGTAAGATATTGTAAAGTAGTTAAATCGGACTAGATCCAGTGCTGCAAGCCTGTTAGGTAGAGTGGACGGAAGACTACAAATTCCGTAAGTGGTGGATGGTCCATCTTAACAACCGAAGTAGCTGATTGCTAACTACAATCCCCTGTACTATATTGTATTTTTTATTATTAGTTATAATAAAAGGTATTTGCGGTCACCTTAAAAACCAGACAGCTTTGCAAAATAAAAAATCCTTTTCAATTCTTTAGCCTCAAAATCAAAATTGTTATGAATAATTTATTTTTGAGTTCTAAATATTTCTTATTTTTAAATATTTTATTCTTTGTAATTTATTAATGTTTTTTAAATTTCAGAGTGCTAGCCTTAATCTCAAATTATATCTTTAATTTAATTTTCTTATATTCTTATTTATAGTTTTACATGCAAAGTATTTTATTATTATTTTCAAATCCTTTTCTAGAATGATTAACAAGTATTATTATTTACTTATATTTTGAGTAGAATGTTTTACAAGTTACATAATTGGTTTAACAAGTTTTTAAATTAAAATTTTAAAATATACTTTAGTTTTATTATCACTTTTACATATTAAAAATATATGTTTTAAATTATATTCCTACTCTATTTATACTATTTTACAATATAGGAAAATAGTTCGTTTAAACTCTAGAATCACCTTGATTTATTTAAACATCATTTACGTTGCATTTCAAAATTTAAATTTCCAAAATTATATGGGGATGATGACATAGGGGCGATGACCCATGTTGACATAATGGCCTTTTTAAAAAAAAAAATCAAATTTGAAAAGAATTGTTTATTCATTTAAATGCTTTCTTGAATAGACATGGGTGTTGATTCCTTATATATACCCAACGAAAAACAATTTTCTTTAACTACTTTTCATTACCATCTTCACTCCTTCTCTACTTCATTTTCTCTTAAAGTTTTCTAGTTTTCTTAACCAAACTCTCCAAAATTCAAAGAGAATCAAACCATATAATCTCTAGTTTAATTCTCTATCATTCTCTCAAAGATTTAAGTGTTATTCAAAGTTATAGGAGCATTTGTAATTAAAGTTCAAAAGATTAAAGTCATATTGAGTCTCTGCTAAGCTATTACTGAAAAGGTGTGGTTTTACCTCACTTCAATTAACTGGGTGTAATTGAAGCTCGTAAATCAATTAGGTGATCTTGTAGCCTGGTTAAATCAAGAGAGATCTCTGTGTTCAGAAGTAGGTAGGGGCGAACCTCGTGGCCATGAAATCGAGGATTGTAATTTTGAAGATCATTTGAGAAGAAATCTGCATTACCCTGAGTTGTGCAGGACTGGATGTGGAGTAACTCTGAACCAGTATAAAATCTTGGTGTGTTATTTCCTTTACTGCTTTTACTCATTATTTGCATCTGTGATTAATTCTGTGACAGTTTCATATTTGTGATTTGCATTTGAGTTTGGTATATTCAAAAAGATTTCAAGAAATTCATAAATTCCATTAAACACCACTCACTCCCTATAGAGTTAAATTAGCCTTAAGCTTCATAATCCGCATTTCCCAACATCCTCGTTTGGCGATTCATTTTTCAATCTATAAAGAAGACAGTAAATCGCCTTCTCAAGGAATCCTACTTAGCGGTTCATGTGTACAATGCGACTTAATCATTAGGTGTATACTAATGTTAGATCAAAAAATGGCTCTAACACCCAAATTGTCGTATTTTGAGCATAGGATATGAAGAAATAGTCGAAAAATAGAGAAAAAAGCAAGAAAACGAGATTTTTATAGTGGTTCGGCGTTAACGAGCCTACGTCCACTTCATATTTTCTCATTTCACTCATGGATTACAATTACAATGAATATTGTCTTTCAATCACTTGAATTCAATGAATAATTCTCTCCGAATCCATTGAATTTATTGAGGAAGATGGTGGTTATTCATGGAGAAGTGTTGGCTATGGCAGCCATGGATGAGGAGATGCTAAAAAGTCCTGAAAAATGCCAAGCTCTGGGCTATTTATAGCTGATTTCTGGTGACGGATCGCGGTCATACGTGGCCCACATCCCGAAGATCTCGGACCGGTTCGTAGCTTGATGAAGAATTGGTCAATATGACAGTTGGTGACATGTGTCACGAGATCCTGCATTCTCGGATCGTGGTGGACTTGGTCTTGGTCGTCATCCATCAACCTAGGGGATCAGATCGCGGTAATGGGTCGGATCGCGGATTACGGTTCACAGATCGCAGTTCGCGGATCGCGGTTCATGGATCGCGGTTCACGGATCGCGGTTCACGGATCATGGTTCATGGATCGTGGTTCACGGATCGCGGTCATGGATCGCGGTTCACGGATCACGGTTCACGGATCGCGGTCATGTGCCAGCTTACACCCGTTCACGGAAATGGGCATAACTTTCAAACCGTAAGTCCGATTGAGCCAAACCAAAGCTCAAACTGAAGCTAATTCAAAGTGCTACAAGTATATGATGTGAATAGATCCAAATGAGGTCATTTGATAGGGGTTTCGGGCCAGTTTATACTGATGTTGTGATTTTGACCAAACTGCCTTGTGTCTTCTGATGATGCTTCCAATGCCGGAGAGCGATGTTATCCAGAGATTCCATATGAGGCAGCATTTACCCAGAGGTGTGTTAACATGATATTTGCTTTGGGTAGCCTGGTCACAAAGCAGGCTAACAACTAATAATATAGGTATGGTTTTGAAATCGCAAGATATCACAAATACGCACTCACGTATAAATACTCTTCCCTGGTACTTCCCACTTAGGTTAAATACGCAACCTAAGCTCTGATACCAAATGTGGCGACTATTTTGTACTACCAACACCCAAGTAATGCATTGTAGTGATGTTCGTCTAATGCAAGACCTCCATTAAGGTTGAAATAAGAAAAGTAACCCAAAACTTGTATTATATCTCACAACGCATAGAACAAAATATAATATAAACATAAGACTGATATAAAACAGGCAAGACAGTATAAGCTGAAGTGAATCATAAACATCATAGTAATAGACCCATATCACAACATATTATCAAAAAGTAAAATGCAGATACATCTCCATAATACTTTCTCCACTCAAAATACAAAAGGGCACCTAAAATAAATAGGGATAAAAGTGTATATATAATACGTGGAAGCCTCCTACTTGTCTCCAGTCACTGTATTGAGTATGCGGCATTCGATACTTCGGTTTCCAAATCTATTAAGATGCTGGTAAGCCCCACTGCATGAGCTCCACCCAGCTAATTCCATCTCCCGCTATTGGGATTATAGCCAATACCTTTACCTAGTCCACAAAGCATTAGCTTTGGAGTCCGGGCCGATCAGTCCACACCGTGTTTGCTCTGATCCATCCTTGTGCCACTCTTTAAATGGCATACCGAAGTCGCATATATCAGCAACACCTTTACATACGTGCCCGCAAGAAAGTCCAGCTTGAAAGTCACCCTGATGGTTCCCATTCGTAGCATTGGCAGCAACTACTCACTTATAATTTATTTACATCTTGGGTTTAGGCTAGTCGTATTGGAGTCGTCTTCTGAAGAGTGTAATTATCGTCATGAAAAAGCACCATGCCATGAATGCTCAGCCACTCGAAGCCACCACCCAAGCTTTCTTCCCTATCGTCGTCAACTCTGAATTGTCCTAGATAATCCGAATTTGGATTTGTGTATTAGCCGAACCAGGATCCGACACGGCTACCGAACCAAACTTTGGTTCGTATACGGATGCCGATCTAGATTCGATCCAGTATGCATAACCAGAGACTCCTCCCTCTTCACTCTTTATCCACATCCAACTTCCCTCCAAGCCGAATTGGGACCAACTTCTATAGCCGAACCGAACTTGAAAGCACCATAACTTGGCCTTTGGAACTTCAAACGACTTGAAAATTTGCCTAGGTCTTCTTGGGACCTTCCCTATCATCCCCAACTCGTATCGATCCAAATCCATGCCAGTCTGACTTGATAGCCGAATTAGAATCTATTACATGTTTTCTCTATCTTATTTCTCCATTCACCGGTTTCTACATCCATTCTAGCATTCCTAGGCAATATACTAACGTGTAAAACATACTCAGGCAACATTTAGATCAATTAAGCATAATAAACCACCCATAGTCTATGTTCATATGGTAATACCCAACCTTCCTCATATTCTAGGCTTCACAAATCTTACCCAAGTCAACCAAAACTTACATATTTGTCATTGTAAAATTAATGATGATTTATAAGCATTTTTTCATATTTTTAAGATGTATTTACATGCTAATATACCTAATTAGTGAGAAAGAATACTAATCACTCACCTTAATCACCTAGATAGGTTTAGATCTAAAATGGAGAATGTTTGGCTCGGATCCCTTTGTGTTGCAGCAACTCTTGATGTGATGTTGATTTGACTTAATCTTCAATTAACAAGGTGTTTTGGCTAAATAAAGTAAGGATTAAGGTTGTTTTAGAAAAGGGAAGCCATTAATAGGTGTTGGTATCCATTTTTGGAAGTTGCAAAATAAATTGGAGAATGTTCACATATCACTTTAGCCCTCACAATTTACAAATCCCAAAATGGATAATGGGCCTTATAGGATATAAATTAACCTTAAAGAGGGAGGGTGAATATGGTTTATTGTAAATTAAAAAAGTAAAAAATCAAAACAAAAAACATAAGAATAAGAAGAGAAATATTGGCCCCTTTTGCTTTGTCTTTTGTGATATATGACTGCCTCCTTTTCTCTTTTCAATAGTGACCGAAATTAGGGTTTTAATTCTCCTTCAAGTTATGGCTTTGTTTGATCGATTGAGATTTCTTCGATTAATTATATGTTACTCCTCTTCCTATGATTTGAATTGCGATCACATCATCGATTGATAAATTTGTAAACTCTCTGATTTTACTACTTTGATTACTTGGGTCGTTTGCTTGAATTCGATGTGATTTGCCTCTGATAAGTGGGCGTATTTATAGGGTTTTCAAAAACCTAATCTCTCTAATTTAACCATGAGTCCCTAATTGATTTATGGAAACTTTTGAATTATTTTCATGCCAAAAAAATGTTTTTGCAACTTTCTAGAAAGTTTTGAAACCATGATTTCATCCTTTCCCAAAAATGAAACCTTTGAACACATTGATAATTTCTTACCTGATTTTCGTTGATGAATTGTGCCAAGTTTAGCTCATTGTGAATTTAGGGAATAAATTGCTAATTTCAATCGGTTGCGATTTCTGGCAACTTTGAATAATCAAAATGACACTTGCGTAATTTAAATATTTTGGCTAAATGTTTTCTTGTTGATTATACATTTTCCAAGAATACAAATTAAGTTCTTTCCCATGTTTGAACCAGTCACTTTTTATTTGAAGAAACAAACTATGTCTTTTCTTTTGTAACCGTTCGAACATGAAAATTCCTTTGTTGCTCTACTATGGTTGTTTTCCTGAAGCTCTGCTTGTTTATCTGCTTTAATGTAGTCCTCCTAAAACTTATTTATTGATGCAGATGCATGTTGCACTGCCTTGAGCTTAAGTTACTTGTGCACTTCCCATTGCAAGTTCTGTTAGTGCACTTACCCCTTGCACACTTCAAACCTCTATGCCATGTCATCACACACATGTTTGTTGCACTTAAAAGCTCGTGTTATTGGGCATATTGTACTTGTTTGCTTGCTTCATGTATATGTGCACTTGTTGTACATGGATTGTTGTTGCACCCTTGTTCGTGACACCATGTTGCCCTTTTCCCATTTACTTTCTGCTGCCTTGAGTTTTTTACTTGTCTACCTGGAAAATAACAGCATACATGTGCAAAAATATTTTCTATTTAAATCTGCAGACCATTATACGTTGTTTCGTGGCTAGTCAAGATCAGCAGATCACAAATGTGAGTCATGGCTAGTCTTGATTAATAGACCACTTGTAACACCCCGTAATTTTAACAACACTAAAGAGGAAAAATTAAAGAATAACTAATTTAATATTCATAATTAAGGGAAATGGACTGCGCCATTGTGTTCGTCTCAGAATTTTGGTCAAATGACACTTGGTTTGTGTAAAACGGACACCATATGAAGAAGTTACAAAGGTTTGAAGTTTGTATACGCGCAAAAAGATTATATATATAATAGGTCTAGAAATTCAAAGTCAACCCAAAATAGTTCAAAATCGCATAGAAATGGAGCGAGGGAATTTTCCAGCTTAAAGGGTGTCGACCCCTCAAGGTGGTTATCGACCCATGGGTCGACCCCCTAAGGCAGACGTGGCAGATTAGGGTTTGGGGCTGGAAACTATATATATGGCCTCATTTCTCATATTTTGCACACTAAAAATAATGGAGGACTAGATGTTGTCGCTGCCCAGATTGAATCAAACCTTTTTCTTCTTCTGCAATCAAGTTATTCAAGTGTAGATCTGTGATTCAATATCTTCTACTCTTCTTCTATTTTTCTAGATCCAAATACTATGCGTTTAAGCTACTTTTAGATTTAAATAATTAAAAAGTAAAACATGATATGACTATAATTTGGACCTATGTCTGTGACTGTTTGAATCATATCAGATCTATTATAACTTGTGTATCTATGATATTCTGACATGACTATGATTTCGATCTTAACCTTTATCATGTTAGATCTGCCTTTGATTATAGATCTAATTCACTGTTTAGATCACCTTATACCTGTTCTATTATGTTTATGGCCAAATCAAAACTATTGTTAGTTGGACATCTAAATCATTGTTTAAATCACATCATGCCTATCCCTATTATGCTAGAATCAGTGCTATTGTCACATGTTCATCCTATATGCTTATCTTGCCATTATGCCACTATATGTTTATGTCATTATATGTCAACTTTGTTAGTATGATCATCTCTATCCTTTTCCCTCTATCTTTTCCCTTTTATTTATATATAGCCAGGCTACCTTCGAGCCTAGTCATGCTGCTGAAATATGTGAATACGTTATATTAGAAACGAGGGGGAAACGGTGAAAATTGGGCATAACTTGTAATTAGGAATTTGGGAATAACTTGAATAAAGTGTAATAATATGAATTTGGGGCATATAGTTTATTATGAACATAAATTGAGAAAAGTGGCATGGAAACCAATAACGACATAGGTAAATTTGGTTAATAATGGAAATGCCTAGGATTACATGTAACAGCCCGCATTTTGCGAATCGGAAGATCGTAAAATATTTTTATTTTATTCTCTGATTGTTGGATCATTGTCATCTTTTAATAGATTGCTTATGGGGATGTGAGACATGTCCATAATTTTTACCGACTTTGTTTGTGACCATGTTTCCCTTGTCAGTCTTGTATAGGGCATAACTTTTGACTCAGCTTGAATCAAAGGGTGAGACCTATGCCACTGAAAATGAATTGATGTTTGCCTTTCCATAGATTGGTTAAATTAAAGATTTGGCTTAGCGGTTTGGGAGAAATCATTGTTTTAAGGTTTTTCAGTTGGCTGTCCAGGTTTGGTAAGCCAATGTGGGCTGAATTGGGAAGGCCCATTAGGGGGTTGGTTGAAACTATAAATAGGGGGTAAGGGATATGAGAAAGGGTTTGAATTTTCCATTCCCTCATTGGGAGGTCTTGTGCCCCTCCTTCCTCTAACACTCTTCCACCATTAAAAATCATAATCCAAGGAGGGAAATTGGAGACCTATACCATTAGAGGCTGGATCTACATCAATTGAGGCAAGGATTCATCGAATCAAGGTGTTTAGTGCGAAGTGCTTGCTGTTCGGATTCATATTCCTTTGATTTTTGCTTGTTTGGGATAATCGGCGAGTGATTAACATCTTGCACATGAATGCAGTAAAGTATATGAGTTTTTGTGCATGTTTCTCAACAAATTCAAGTGTTTTACCATAGATATACACCACTATATGTCTACTTTCCTATGCATCGCCCTATGATCTAATTTAGCAAGTTTTACCCGTTAATTTCATGTCATTGCACATGTTTATGTTAGTAAGACCCCTCATTTTGATCATATGTTCAATTTAATGGTTTTAGGTGATATTTACATCATTTTTGTGGTAATCGTCATATTAATGTTGTTAGCAATGTTATGACATATTTATGATTGTGTTTGATGATTTTGGTTGAGTCGGTTTTGCCGGATTCTTCGTTTGACGAAGTTTTAGTCGAAATCGGAGTAGAATTGGAGATGTGCAGAAAGTGGATCGGGTCGACTATAAGTGGGTCGGGTCGGTCTCAAATCATGTCGTGGAGAACAAGTTAGAATGGGTCGGTCAGTGCAGCTGGTCAGGTCGGGCAACGTCTAGTCGGGTCGGTCCATTCAAGATCTGGGTCAGGTCGGTCAAGTCGTGACTTAGGGAGAAAGTCAGAAGTTGGATCGGGTCTGTCATTTTGGGGATCGGGTTGGTTGGTTGTAATCGGGATGGTCGGATCGAAGTTCATATTCATGATGGTGCAACCGGGTCGGGTCGGGCTAGACTGGATCGAGTCGGTTGGTTGCTATATGAATTGGATCAGCCATTGAGTGTATCAGTCAACAGTGGATCGGTCGAGTTCTGAAGCCAGAAGGGAGCTGGATCAGGTCGGCCTAGTCAGGGTCTGGTCGGTCTGAAGGGGCTGATGGTCATGTTTTTAGCAGCACGTTTAAATGATGTGGATGATAGTGATGACGCTATGGGTTGTTTCCAATAGCCCCCGAATCCTAGCCGCAGCGCAGTGATGTAATTGGCTCGGTGATGGTCTAACTTCGAGAAGAATTCAAGTGGGAATATTTGGAGTGTTGGAAGGTGTACATTGATCAGTATAGAACAGCGAATAGGGTGACAACTCAAAGGTCATGAGTTGGTGGATAATGGTTGCTCGAGAAGGTTGCTTGAGCTATGAAACGTCATCAAGGTTGGATGACAAGGGATGTGAAGGCCGAGAAGTCATCGTTGTCGTAAGTTCTAGCTGGCTCAAAGCAGGGGTAAAATGGGGGCAGCCGAAAGACCGGACGGTTATTGGTCGAGTACCTTGGGTATCGTTGAAAGGCCTATCATCAAGGTTGGACATATAGAGTTTATGCTAGAACAGGGTTTACCATTAGCCCTTGCCATGTGGCAAGGTTGGTCGTCATGCGATTAACGATGGTTTCAAAGCAGGATTGGCAGTGATAGCCAGAGTCAGTTATGGATGATTGGTTGTTTTGTTTGTATTGTCTCATGTAGGTTGTCCTACGTCGAAGGAGATGTTCCTTGGGTGCTTGTCTGATATTGGTTTAGGCCTTTGGGGCTTGTGCTTGGGGGGATATTAAATTCGATTAGGATAGTTTACGTGAGATACTTATAATTTGGATGTCATGAACGCTTTGCCTTGATTGAATGGGTGTGCTGGTTTCCGTGGACGTATGATTGAATTGTTAAAGTAAAGGCTATCACTGTCAGATGTGGGGAAGAAAAGGTTGAGTTCTTCTCTGGTGTTGTGGGTAGATTAGTATGTTTATCTATCCCTTCTCATATACTTTACTGTTGAAGTTTGTTAGCTGTTTTATCACTCACTATGACTGTTGTCTGACTCAAGGTTTTATGCCTCCTCTTATTACCTTGGGTTGTTCATCCGATTGTGGATGGGCAGACTAAGTAGCAGGTTATAGGTAATTAGTGAGGATGATGCTGCTGTGCAGGGGTGAGCAGGAGGCTGGCATACCAATTTTATTACTATCTAGTATTTCTGTTTCCGCTGTTTGAGTGCTCTATTAGTGTTGTAGTGAGGACTTATGTACAAACTTTGGTATCAACTGGATAACCTTTCATGATGTTGAGAAAGTTTTCTAAAGTTTGCTATATGATGCCTCATTATTATTACCTGTTGTATAGGTTATATTATATTTTATCCTTGCACTCTGAGTTCTACGATAGGTCTCGATATTGTTTACCTACTCTGATGATCGTCCATAGCTACTCGGCAGACCCTTCAGCGAATTATTCCTCTTGTTTAGTGCGGGGGTTATGGGCGGTCGTCACATTTGGTGTCAGAGCTCTGGTCAACGATTTTGGCCAAAGTTCAAAGACGTAATCGCGTATGAGAGATGTGCTTGTAGATTTTAGTTGGATGCTTACTATATATATTAGCATATATAGTAGTAGCGGTTGTGTCTCTTTAGCAGTTTTCTTGGAAGTGGCTAGTTATTCTAAATTGCAGATTTAGAATGAGTAGACGACCATCAATACACGCTGCTAGGGGAGCTAATACTGGAGGGGAAAATGGCAGTGAACCAAATTACCTGGCCATGGCAGAGGCAATTATGCGAAGGGTACCCGCTCTAGTGGCAACAACGGTAGATTTAGGTGTGCGAGTTCCTAGAGTTGTAGATTTTGCAAAGCTGTGCAAAGATTTTACATCTCTGGGAGGGAAACCATTCAAGGGAAATGAACCAGCTGAAGAGGTTCAGAGGTGGATGGATTCATGTGTTCGAATCTTTGGAGACTTGGGTATTGAGGATGCAATAAAGAGAAAGCTTGCATCAAGATAGCTACAGGGTAGGGCCATGGAATGGTGGAATTCTGTCATACTCACAACTCCGGAAGAGGAAATTTCATGGGAGCAATTCCAAGCTAAGTTTGAAGCAAAGTTTATCTCCATAGCTCAGAAATCTGCTATATTCAAGAAGTTCGTAGAGCTGAAACAGAATGGTCGTTCTGTGCTTGACTATGTTTCTGACTTTGAAGCCATGTCTAGATATGCTCGTTCATACATTGATACACCCTATCAGAAGAACGAGAAGTTTGTCTTAGGTTTGGATACTTGTATCGGAAAGCCGTTAGTGGACCATCGTTATGATTCATTTGAGAAGATCGTGGAAAAAGCTATTCATCATGAGAGCTTGTTTCCCAAGGAAGCAAATGTTGTTGCTACAACCAAAGAGGCTCAGAAACCATAGAAAGGTGGTAATAATAAGAAGAGGAAGAAGTAACAGTAGAAAGGAAAAGATGGCCAAAATAAACCTAAGAGTGAGGTGGTTTGCTTTAACTACCAACAGGAAGGCCATTTTGCTAGTGAGTGCAAGAACCGCAAAGCTGAGAAGAAGTGCTTCAAGTGTGGAAAGCCCGGACATGAGAAGAAAGACTGTCTAGAATCAGCTAAGGGCAAGTAGGTTGTAAAGGCGTATTCTTTGGAAGTCGTGCCAACTTCTTCAAGAGCTCCAACCGCAGAGGAGAAGGGAAAGGGTGTCGTGGTGCAAGGTATTCTTTCTGTTAATGGTGTTTCAGTTCATGTGCTTTTTGATACTGGAGCATTGCATTTATTCATTTGCAATGGGCTTGTTTGTCGCTTGGGTTTGAAACCCAAGATTTGTTATGAACCATCGATCGTGACTAATCCGGTTGGGGGTTCGTCCAGTTTGTGTATGATTTGCCGTGGTCTAGTGTTGTCGAGTTATGGTTTCTCTTTTGTGTGTAATTGCTTTGTTCTTAACTTCGTTGTGTATGGGATCATCTTGGGCATGGATTGGCTCAAGAGGTATGCGGCAATGGTGAATTGTGAAAAGCTAGAGGTGAGGGTCGGGGATGCGGAAGGGCGAAAGGTGTTAAACGCGAAGACGGGATCTTCGTGAGTTATCTATATTCGCTAAGGATTCCACAAGAAGACCTAACATCAGTGTTGATCACTAATGAGTATGTAAATATCTTTGACGTGGTCAAAGGGTTGCCGCCGCATCTTGAGATCGAATTTAGGATCGATTTGGTCGAAGGTGCTAGATCAATCGTTATGCCTCTTAGGCGGATGGTGCCTAAGGAACAGCGAGAGTTGGAGGTGCAAGTTCGTGACCTTCTAAGGAAGGGATTCATTCGGAGAAGTGTTTCCGAATGGGGAGCACCAGTCGTATTTGCAACCAAGGAAGATGGCTCGTTAAGATTGTGTGTGGGCTGAACACGGTGAAAAAGAAGAATAAGTATCCGTTTCCAAGGATTGATGACATGTTCGATCAGCCTCATGAAGCCATTGTGTTTTCTCAGATGGATCTGGCAACGGGATTTCACCAGTTGAGGGTGGCTAAGGATAGTGTGCCAAAGACTGCTTTTAGGACACCATCTGGTTTCTTCGAGTGGTTGATGATGCCATTCGGGTTGACTAACGCACCAACATATTTCGTGGATCTTATGAATAGGGTATCCAGAGATCAGTTGAATAAGTTTGTGCTTGTGTTCGTGGATGATATTCTGGTTTACTCCAGGAATGAGGAAGAACACAAGAGACACTTGAGAGTTTTGTTAGAGATCCAGCGAAAGCATCAGTTAAAAGCTAAGTTCTCAAAGTGTCACTTCTGGAAGGATGAAGTGAGGTTCTTAAGTCAAGTATTTTCTGGAAAAGGGATAGCGGTTGACCCCGCTAAAGTTGCAGCAATCTAAGACTGGGATCAACATAAGAATGCGACGGATGTTCGGAGTTTCCTTGGGTTGGCAGGATATTACTGATGGTATATCAAGGATTTCTCCAAGATAGCTGCACCGTTGACAGGATTGACGAAGAAGAATCAAGTGTTCGCATGGGATGCAAAGTGTGAACAATCGTTCGGAATCCTGAAGGAGAGATTGACGAGACCATTCCGAGTAGGAATGAAGAGCTGGTGGTATACCCCGATGCATGTGGTATTGGATTTGGAGCAGTGCTAATGCAGAAGGATAAGGTTGTGGCTTATGCGAGTCGACAGCTAAAGCCGCATGAGAAGAATTATCCAACTCATGATTTGGAGTTGGCAACGATTGTGTTTGCTTTGAAGATGTGGAGACATTACCTGTTGGGAGTTCGATTCGAGTTGTTTACGGACCATAAGTCGTTGAAGTATCTTTTCTCCCAAAAGGATTTGAATCTTTGGCAGCAATAATGGTTAGAGTTTTTGGCATCATATGATTTTGATATAGCCTATACTCCTGGCAAAGGTAACGCAGTTGTAGATGCATTGAGTCGAAGACATGCAAGTTTGGGAGCGATATTTTCGGAATGGAAGAGCCTTGAGTATTTGGTAAGGTTTGATTTCAGGCCAAAGTATGAGTTGGAACCTGAAATTTTGGCAAACTTATTGATAAGACCTACTCTCATCGAAAGGATTGGCGAAAGCCAGAAGCAAGATGTTAAGCTTGTCGAGAGTATCTAGAGGCAGGAACCGGAGAATAAAGAGTTCGATGTCGATCGAAAAGGTTGGCTTCGAAAGTAAGGATGGTCAATTGTTCCTGATATTTATGGATTGAGAGATGAGGTTCTGAGAGAATGTCATCACTCAAAGTTGATGATTCATCCCGGTGGTAATAAGATGTATCAGGACATGAAGCGATTCTACTACTGGGAGGGGATGAAGAGAGATATTGGAAAATTCATTTCCAAGTGCATGAACTGTCGTTTAGTGAAAGTTGAACAGAAGAAGCCAAGTGGTTTTCTTAAGCCATTGGAAGTTCCTATATGAAAGTGGGAGCAAATAGCGATGGATTTTATCGATGGACTACATAGAATCAGGACAGGAAATGAAGGGATTTGGGTCATTGTGGATTGGTTGACCAAAAGTGCAAGATTCATACCTATCAAGTCGACTAGGACAGCGTCGAAGCTGGCTGAACTTTATGTGAAATGGATTGTTAGATTCCATGGCATCCCAAAGAGTATAGTGAGTGATCGAGATCCGTTATTCACTAGCAGATTTTGGAAGAATTTACAAGAAGCTTTGGGAACCAAGTTATGCTTAAGTACGGCTTATCATCCCCAAACTGATGGTCAAACCAAGAGGGTCAATCGAGTTTTGGAAGATCTCCTAAGAGCTTGTGTGTTGGATTTTGGAGGATCGTGGGAAGACCATCTACATCTAGTTAAGTTTGCGTATAATAATAGCTACCAGTCTAGCTTTGGGATGGCACCATACGAGGCGTTGTATGGGAGACCGTGCAATTCTCCAACATGTTGGTTAGAAACTAGAGATAAGTTGGTACTTGGGCTAGAGAAGATTAGGGAGACCTAGGATTGTATTTAGATCGTTCGGCAATGAATGAAGACGACCCAAGATCGCCAAAAGAGTTATGCCGATAAGCGTCGAAAAGATTTGGAATTTGACGTTAGCGATATAGTCTTTGTGAAGATTTCACCATTGAAGCATATGGTTCGATTCAGAAGTAAAGGAATGTTGGCTCTTAGGTTTGTTGGACCATTTCCGATAGTCGAGCGAATTGGAAAGCTCACATATAGATTGGAGTTACCCGAGAAGATGTCGAGTGTGCATAATGTGTTCCATGTGTCTTTTCTACGGAAGTTTGTGCATGATTCGAATGTGGTTGTACCTCTAGAGCAGTACGAAGACCTAGAAGTTGAAATCTCAGTTGCGAAACCTCGTAAGCCACTTCGTATTGTGGGGAATGACACTAAACAGCTTAGGAGGAAGACGGTTAAGCTAGTCAAGGTACAATGGAGTTAAGATGGTGACGATTGTACATGGGAGACGGAAGGAGTATGAAGGCGACTCATGCAGAACTCTTCGTCGATAGGAACCTTTAATCGTATCATCGTTATGTCGTTGTATCTTGTTGTTGTTTGATAGAATTCCATGTGCTAGGATAAGGCTATGGATGCATGGCTTGATGGTTGCTAGTTTGGGTGATAGAATTGGCTTCTCATGGATGATAGGCATGCAGAATTGTTGTAGTTGCTTATGTTTACTTGGAATTTTAGGGGCGAAATTCTTAAGGGGGGGAAAATGTAACAACCCGCATTTTACGTATCAGAAGATCCTAAAATATTTTTATTTTATTCTCTGAGGGTTGGATCATTCTCATCTTTTGATAGGTTGCTTATGGGGATGTGGGACATGTCCATAATTTTTACCGATTTTGTTTGTGACCTTTTTTCCCCTATCAGCCTTGTACAGGGCATAACTTTTGATTCAGGTCGAATCAAAGGGTGAGACCTGTGCCATTAGAACGGAATTGGTGTTTGCCTTTCCGTAGAGTGGTTACATTAAAGATTTGGCTCAGCGATTAAGGAGAAATCGTTGTTTTCAGGTTTTTCAGTTGGTTGTCTAGGTTCGGTAAGCCAAAGGGGGCTGAATTGGGAAGGCCCATTAGGGGGTTGGTGGAAACTATAAATAGGGGGTAAGGGATACGAGAAAGGGTTTGAATTTTCAATTCTCTCATTGGGAGGTCTTGTGCTTCTCCTTCCTCTAACACTCTTCCACCATTAAAAATCATAATCCAAGGAGGAAAATTGGAGAGGCTTGGTCTACATCAACTGAGGCAAGGATTCATTGGATTAAGGTGTTTGGTGCGAAGTGCTTGTTGTCTGGATTCATATTCCTTTGATTTTTGCTTGTTTGGAATAATCAGTGAGTGATTTACATCTCGCACAAGAATGCAATAAAGTATATGAGTGTTTGTGCATGTTTCTCATCAAATTCGAGTGTTTTACCATAGATTCAGACCATTATATGTCTATTTTCATATGCATCACCCTATGATCTAACTTAGCAAGTTTTACTAGTTAATTTTATGCCATTTCACATGTTTATGTTAGTAAGATCTCTCATTTTGATCATATGATCAATTTACTGGTTTTAGGTGATATTTACATCATTTTTGTGGTAATTGTCGTATTCAAGTTGTTAGCAATGTTATAACATGTTTATGATTGTGTTTGATGATTTTGGTTGAGTCGGTTTCGCCGGATTCGTCGTTTGACGAAGTTTTGGTTGAAATCGGAGTAGAATTGGAGATGTGCAGGAAGTGGATCGGGTCGGCCATAAGTGGGCCGGGTCGGTCTCAAATCCTGTCATGGAGAACAAGTTAGAATGGGTTAGTCAGTGGAGCTGGTCGGTTGGGAAACTTCTGGTCGGGTCGGTCCATTCAAGATGTGGGTCGGGTCGGTCAAGTCGTGACTTGGGGAGAAAGTCAGAAGTTGGATTGGGTCTGTCATTTTGGGGATCGGATCGCTCATCTCGGATCAGGTCGGTTGGTTGTAACCAGGTCAGTCGGATCGAAGTTCATATTCATGATGGTGCAACCAGGTCGTGTCGGGCTAGACTAGATCGGGTCGGTTGGTTGTTATATGTTTGATCGGCCATTGAGTGGATCGGTCTATAGTGGATCGGTCGAATTCTAATGCCAGAAGGGAGCTGGGTCGGGTCAACCTAGTCTGGGTCGGGTCCGTCTGAAGGGGCTGATCGGTCATGTTTTTAGCAGCACTTTTAAATGTTGTGGATGATAGTGATGATGCTATGGGTTATTTCCAATAGCCCCCGAACCCTAGCCGCAGTGCAGTGATGTAAATGGCTCAGTGATGGTGTAACTTCGAGAAAAATTCAAGTGGGAATATTTGGAGTGTTGGAAGGTATTCGTTGATCGGTATAGAACAGCGAATGGGGTGACGACTGAAAGGTCGTGAGTTGGTGGATAGTGGTTGCTCGAGAAGGTTGCTTGAGCTATGAAACGTCGTCAAGGTTGGATGACTAGGGATGCGAAGGCCGAGAAGTCATCATTGACGTAAGTTCTAGCAGACTCAATGCAGGGGTACAATGGGGGCACCCGAAAGACCAGATGGTTGTTGGTCGAGTACCTTGGGTATCGTTGAAAGGCCTAGTTGTCAAGGTTGAACATATAGAGTTTATGCTAGAAATGGGGTTACCATTAGCCTTGACATGTGGCAAGGTTGGTCGTCATACGATTAATGATGGTTTCAAGGTAGGATTAGCAGTAATAGCCAGAGTCAGTCATGGATGATTAGTTGTTTTGTTTGTACTGTCTCATGTAGGTTGTCCTACATCAAAGGAGATGTTCCTTGGGTGCTTGTCTGATATTGGTTTAGGCCTTTGGGGCTTGTGCTTGGGGAATATTAAATTCGATTAAGATGGTTTACATGAGATACTTATAATTTGAATGTCATAAATGCTTTGCCTTGATTGAATGGGTGTTTTGGTTTCCATGGATGTATGATTGAATTGTTAAAGTAAAGGTTATCACTGTCAGATGTAGGGAAGGTAAGGTTGAGTTCTTCTCTGGTGTTGTGGGTAGATTAGTAAGTTTATCTATCCCTTCCCATATACTTTAATGTTGAAGTTTGTTAGTTGTTTTATCGCTCACTAAGACTGTTGTCTGACTCAAGGTTTTATGTCTCCTCTTATTACCTTGGGTTGTTCATCCGATTGTGGATGGACAGACTAAGTAGCAAGTTACAGGTAATTAGTGAGGATGATGCTACTATGTAGAGGCGAGCAGGAGGCTGGTGTACTAGTTTTATTACTATCTAGTATTTCTGTTTCCGTTGTTAGAGTGCTCTGTGAGTGTTGTAGTGAGGACTTATGTACAAACTTTGGTATCAGTTGGATAACCTTTCATGATGTTGAGAAAATTTTCTAAAGTTTGATATATGTTGCCACATTACTGTTACCTTTTGTATAGGTTCTATTATATTTTACCCTTGCGCTATGAGTTCTACGATAGGTTTCGATATTGTTTACCTACTTTGATGATCGTCCATAGCTTCTCGGCACACCCTTCAATGCATTATTTCTCTTGTTTAGTGCGAGGGCTATGGGCGGTCGTCACATTACAATAATTAGAAACTGTAACCGCACCTAGACACGAGGTTAGATTACACTCATGGTGGAAGTCTGCCCGGAACCACCTGGCATATCCAGCGACCACAAGTAGTGAGTCTAATGTGAGGGGTCTAGGTGCACAAACACGAGACGTGCTAATACATGAGGTTAAGCCCAACTTGTGGAAGAAGTCTGCCTGGAACAGACCTTCATATCCAGCGTCCACAAGTGGTAGGCTTAATATGGGAGGTCTAGCACATTATAACCATAAATGGACATGGTAATGAATTGGAATACTTAACCTAGTTGAATCCATAGGGATTGTATGAACATGAACTTAATTGGGGGTTAAGTAAACTTGTTTGAAATAGTAGGAGGGTTAAGTATATCTGGGTTGGGTGGGTAATATTTATATATAGGCCCACAAACTTAACCTATTGGGGTTATGTAATTAAAGACACCGTTGGGTAAGCATAACCCATGGAAAACCTAGCGGGGATGCAAACGTAGGGGGAAGCTTGTATCATCTTGTGTGTGGGACCCATTTCAGTCAATAACTCATATAACGGTATCAAATGAGTACTCCAAACTAGGTCGGAGTCAGGGCATGCTTACTGGGCTGATTGTAAGAGATCCAAAAGTGGAGGACGGTGTTGGCGGCGCAAACCGACCGGGTCATGTGCGTGCATGGTCCGGGCAGAGGGGGACAAGATGATCGTGACACTAGTAGATATGGTTGTGCACATCCGGATAATGAAGGGTTGCCACTTTAAGGAGTGATACACCCTACTGTGGGGCCAACACAGGGTATCTACGGAGTAGGGAGACGATCAATTAGGGTAGTAATCTGGGTACACTTAGACTCTGGTATGTTTAGGAGCCCGTTATTGTCCATACGGTTAAATCTGGAACGTTGGATTGCCTGTTGATTGTATGGGGTGAAAACCTCTCACTGAAAGTACGCCTAAGTCTATCATCTTATAGTTGTTGGGATCATCTCATTTTGCTTATACTAGTATCAGTGCAGAGTAATCATTAGAGAAGCGTATACACTCTATCATGTTTACCTTGTCATACCTAACTTTTGTGATGTTATCTTTCTCATCAACTTTATATGTCTGTCATGATAATTTTACTTATTTATTTGCTAAAAGTAACTGGACTCACCAGACTTTATGTCTGACCCTTTTTGTTTCCTCTTCTTTCTTCCGTTCCCCCTCCCTCGGTTCTCAGATTGGGAATACTCAAGCTTGATCAGGATTCTGCTATCATTTTGCTGGAGCTGCTTAGATGTATTGCTCAAGCTCTTATCTTTGCTACTATGGCTATGTTTTTATTTGGGGATTTTGCTTCTTTTATTTTTGTACTCTGATGTTTTAAGTGCAAGACAAAAGTTTTGATGATGTATTGGGTTTATGTATTTTCAGACATACGATGTTTTGAACTATGATGCTTTATGATTAATAAAGTTTTTAATTCCGTTGTTATTTTATATCTGTCTTGTAATGTTTCTGCTTCTATTTATCTATAACGCTTCACGAAACTTACTGCATTCTCTTGATAAGTGACATTAACGGACCTGGAGTGTCACACCACTATAGCTATGTTGAGGATGATCTGCTGTCACTAGTATTCAGTCTGCCTTGTGGTATTTACAGTGAAACAATATGAATATCACAAACAGTCTAGACTAAATTAAATGTATATATATATATCAGACCAAGTCTAGAAAAATGATGAGAAACACACCAAAATTCTGAGGCAAATAAAATTTAAAAGAAATTTATATTTGTCCACAATTGAATCAATTTTTGTTCCATTTTATTGTGTGTGTTTCTGTGATAGGTATAATGGTGACCGGACAGGATCTGAAGCAATTGAAGACAAAGTGTGTTGGTGTTTGTATATGAGTCTGTATATGAATTTGTATATATAATTGAGTGAATAGAGTGATGTAGTGAGGATTGTTTGTACATGTGAATGACTGTGTAATATAACAGTGAATTGTAAATAGTGGAGTCATAAATATGTACCATTTCAAATGTTGAAATAAAATATTTATTTGAGTAAAAATACTACTTGAATATTGAATTGTGTGCAATAGTATTATATTCAATAAATATTTATTTCTATGTGAGATGTAATATGGAATAGTACAATTTCAAAAACATTTATATAATAATATATATGTTTGTTAC
The DNA here is from genome assembly GCA_030737875.1 of Allium sativum. Classification (NCBI taxonomy): domain Eukaryota; kingdom Viridiplantae; phylum Streptophyta; class Magnoliopsida; order Asparagales; family Amaryllidaceae; genus Allium; species Allium sativum. The sequence goes on along the minus strand of CM060920.1, from coordinate 564,523,539 downwards.
CATAAAACAAAAATCATATTGTTATACTAAAAAATCTCCCCCTTTTGATGATGACAAACATATACAAAGATTTTGAATGTGATGATGGCAAACATATACAAAGATTTTGAATGTGATAAAGTGTTTGAATATGAAATATAATACTCCCCCTATTTATATGCCCCCCATGCAGCTGAACTCCCCCTACATATGTGCATACAAGTGAGTTTAAAATCAACTGAATTTCCAATATTAAAATAGTCTTGAATTATTCACTCAATAATCAAAATCTTAACCATTCTCACCCTTTTGTTATCATCAAAAGCATATAGAAATCAGGAATATAGATTAGAAATATAAATTCAAATCAAGAGAGAGAATACATATCGTAAATCTCATTTGATCAAACAAAAATCATAATATTCTTCAAATTTGAAGCGAATTACACTTTTCAAAATGATGGATTTATGATTGATTTTATAAAATGGAGAGTTTTTTTAATTTTAAATATAGGATTATGAATTCCATAACTTTTCAAACAAATTTTAAAATTAAGGACAATTTCAATAAAAAATAGCGATGGATTTAGACTATATTTATAAATTCAAATCAAGATAAAAAAAATCAAATATCGCAAATCCCAAAACAATCAAACAAAAAATCATAATATTTCATAACATAGTAACACATTTCACAGTTCAGAAAATGGATCGATAGGTCAATTTTTACATAACGAGGAGGAATATATATATATATATACATACACAATTTATTTTTATTTTCCTTTTTTTTAAGAACTCACTAACCACGCATAACCATAAGGACTTTTAAATGGGATTAGTAGTAACTTAAAATTATAAGCTTTCTCTAACCATGCATGACCGCAAGGTTATATATAAATCCCCTCATTTCATAAAACCATATGGAATGACAGAAACATGGTAGGGATAGAGATGGTCATGAAATAAATCTCTAAGTTAATTATATTATGGAATATGTTTAATCATACCAAATTTTTTGAAAATTTTCAACACTCTCTCATTCTGAAAAATAGTATAGTCACATTTCCGTAACTAAAATTTTAAAACTGTACTTTCATTAAAGATATCCAAAAAAAATAAATCTCCATATTATTTAAAACCACGATCTACGACAGGAAGATGGTAGAAAAGAAGATGATCGTGAAACAAGCACTAATTCAAAGATATTATAAAATATGTCTAATCATCATGAAAATTTAGATAATATCTCCTCTTGTTATGACATATATTATAGTCAAAACTCATCACAATTCCATATGTCTAATAATAATTTTGATTAGTTTCAAAAATGGTTCAATTTAGTCAGTAATTTCAATTTTTGAATAAGTAAACAAAAATGATTTTAAATTTGAGTATATCAATTTCAAGAGGGATCCTAAAAGAACTATGCGAGTTGAAAATCAGTTTCAAAAAATTAGTCAGTTGAATGTGAAATTTTTCAATATTTCTAAGATAGATACCACTAGTAGTTTCTAATTACCCATAATGTCACTATAATGTATCTTAGACACTGTTTTTTCAACAAATCATCCAATCACCAAGCTCAAGCAAACAAATATAATAATTCAATTTCCTTTATCAAAGTAGCAAGAAAATCAGTTTTAAAGAAAGATTCTCAGGAGTTTTTTCAGCGCATTTTAACAAGCACAAGGAACAATCAATGATTCAAATCAAAAGTAATTCAATTGAAATCACTTGTTGAGATGTATTTTTTGGAAAAAAAGTCAAATCCAAATGATTTCAAAATCAAATATGCAAGTGAAGATGATAATTCGAGATTTAACATATCAACAACTCAAGTCAAATAGATGGGTTAGCAATTCAAAACATCAACCCTATCAACTCATCAACCAATCAGCTCATTAACCAAAATTTAAAGTGAGTTTAGATCATGATTGATTCAAGATGCAACACAACAACCCATGTCAAATGATTTTCAAATCAAAATAGTCAAGCCAAGCCAAAAACTATGAAACTATCACAACTTATCAATCATATCTTTCAAGTAGTGTGTTGTATTGAGTGGAAATTTTCAAGTCTTACCAAGGAGAATTAGCAGAAACTCAAAACAACAAAAATGTGTGAAATTTCATTATCTTTTCAAATCATCAAAATACTCAAAATCTAAAAGTCATAGAAAATTGAATCTAATTTCCAGAAAATCAAGAATTTTGCAATTTGAATTTAAGAAACTCAAAGTATGTCAAAAATACTATGGTAGTGTCAAAGCAAATCAGCATTAATAGAAAGGAAGAATAAAAATAAAACACGAGTTTAGAGAGCATACCTGACTTACCATAACTATGTGAACCAATGAATCTCTAACTCTTCATCTTATAGGTAAGGAACTCTGAAAATTTAGTTCAACTAAATTTTTGGAACAACTTAAATTTGACCTCTCTTGAGGTTGTTCCTAAACCGCCTTCGATACCTAATTGTTGACAGGATCAAGTGGTCTAACAAAAAGATGTTTTACCAGTCCTAACATCGTTTAATTGTTTTGGTACCCAAACCCGTTTACATAACAATCCATTAGCATCCACTAAAGTACCCTTAGGAAACCAAATTCATTTGATTTTACTCAAATTCATTTTATTTCCTTTTAGGATCCACAATTGTTTAAATGGATTGTTTTTAAACAAGTTCTCATCACATTTATGATTTAAAAACCATTTGAGATTTTCAGAGTTCAAATTCTTAAACCGGTATTTTCCAATGCTATTTGAAAGATTTTTAAATCATTTGAATTCCGCTTTCCAACTTCATCCATTTTCCCAAATCCAAGGCGACTTTTATTTCCAATAGAAAATTAGTTTTTAACAACATATTCAACAATTTTTTGCCATTAGAATATTTAGCCAAATAAGATTTAAGTCGTTGAATATTAGATTTAAGATCATTATTTTCTTCCATTATATTTGAGCAACGATTAATAGTGATCTTCCTCTTTTCAGCATCGGTTTGTTTTAAAACCATACTTTCATCTTAAGCGCTTTGATTTTAGCATTTGATTCAGAAATCTTAATTTCAAATTTTTTTGTGCTTTTCAATTTGAAGTTTTCAAAATTCATGAATTTCTTAATTTCATAATTTCACTTTTCAAATTGTGATTTATTTTAGAACTTTCTGTAACACCCCATATTTTAATACATAGTAATTATATTAAGAGGATAATAAAATGAATATTAATTAACAAAATATTTAGAATTAGGTAAAACAAATTTTACCGTTCCGTCCGTTATGAAATTTGGGTTCAGATCGACTCTTTGTATTCGTAAATCAGATTAAATATGATGAAGTTATAAACAAAAGAAGATTGAATTAAAAAATATATATTATATATAAAAATAAAATAAAATAAAATAAATCAAAAAGCAGCGATAAATGGGCGACCCAACCCTTAACTTGGTCAACCCATGTCTAAGGTGGGTCGACACTAGTATCGACCCAGGTCGGTCTAAGGTGGGTCGACCTACCTGCATGCAGGGCAAATTCCTACGTATGAATCTAGACTCTTTTATTTGCTAAATACATACGCTGACTCATCTTGAGGTGTATGATTCGATTTACAAACCTAAAATCTAATAGTTTAGAATTATCCTAGCTAAGTTATAAATAGGCTAGCAGCCTCACCATTTTCTTACACACAAACATTCTTCATTCTTCTACCTCAAAGCTATGTTCTAAATAAAAATTAAGAAAATGTTGAGGTGCTGACTAAACGTAGATTGAAGGGATAACTCTTTCTTTTAACCTACAACAACTGTTTTAAAAGGAATTTTCATGAACTATTTCATACCATTGTGAGTTCTAGTTATTTTTATATCTGATAATTATAAAGTATTCTGATAGTAAATAATTTGGATATGAAATTATACAGTGTTTATAAGTTTATATATTATTGCTTAAATGTCTATTATTTATTCAGATTTTAGTTATTACCTGTTATATACACATCCTTATTATCGCCTTTCTGTTTTAGATATATTTACAGTCTAATGCCTATTTATTCAGTTTATCTATTTCTGAGTTGGATCAATCTTTCTCCTTTTCCATTTTATTTCACGCTAAGCCTAGGCCATCAAGATCCTAGGCCATTTCCGTTAGAATTGCGTAAATTGGGTTAGACTGGAGTACCTTGTCATAACAGTAAAAAGAAGAATTAGGCATATTGAAACATGAAATCCAATGACTGTATATTTGGGATAACATGTTAATCTGAATAGGTTAAACTTAATTTGATATTGGGTAGAACATGTTATACATGAGAATTAGATGTAATTATGTAGGACATGTAACTTAATCTATATACATCTGAGCAGGTGCTAGTCTTCTTTGGAGAAGGGGTTGTACACAAAATAACATTTATAGGAAATGTCATTTACAACCATGCTTATAAATAAATTAAATCTGCTAAATTAAACCTGTTAATTAATAAGTTAAGAGGTCCCACGTCTGTTGTTATATCTAGTTTTATGGCTCTTAAATCCTAGTTTACTTGGGGATACAAGCCTGGGGGTGGCTTGTGTCAATCTTATTGTTGTTTAGAACCCATATCAGTCAGTATCCCTATCGGTATCATATTGGGACCTCGCACAAGGTAGGGGTGAGGGCACATTTTACTGATCTGAATTGTAATAGGTTGAAAATCCTGGAGGTGGGTACAGGCGCATTACGGCGGAGTCATGAGCGTGCATGAGTCCGATTAAGGGAAACTTTGAAGGGTTAGGGACTGATATCCCCTACTTCCATAACTGGCACAAGTTATTTATGTCTGTAGGAAGATGATCGCATGGGTAGTAATTAGGGTAAAGCCTAATCCTATTATTCTCATTGTTGCAGTAGAAACTTGTTCTTGGGATATAAATGAGAAGCGTACATGATCTTTACCTTACCTCGTTATCTCGCTATCTCATTTACTTGGTACCTGTATATTTTACTGTACTTTCTTATCCAATGTTATTGATATGTCTTGATACCTTTTGATCTTATGTTTATGCTAAAAATCATTGGAACTCCCCAGAATTTATGTCTGACCTATTTTTTTCCTTCTTCCTCTTCCTTTCCCCCCTCACCTTCTCAAAGTGATGGTGGACAGTACCCGTGACTGTGATACTATTTATCTTGGACTTGGATTACTCCTCTTTATCTGTACTCTTCCATTCCCTTTTTCTATGTTTATTATGATGGCATACAAGGGATATTATTTTGTGGTTTTGTACTCTGATGTTTTATGACATAGACATTTATTACATTGATGGTTTTTTTGAAAAATGTAATGGTATAATTGATTTGAAATGAAAAGCTGAAAAGTTTTTCTGTTGCAATTTTTATATTCTGTCTTGTTAAATTTGTCTCTGTATTATTATTGCGCTTCACGGAACTTAATGCATCATCGTATGGGTGGCATTAAGGGACGTGGGGTGCCCTATTTGGTATCAAAGCTAACGTTACAAGATCATAGAAAAAGTTTTTGAAAAATTACTTTTCAAGGTAAAGGTTTTCAAATAAAACCAATTTTTGAAAATTATGTCCCCTCAAGTCATTTGCAATATTCCTTCGATCTCTTTCTGAATTCTTGTTTCGTCTCTTTTCAGCAATTATGGGGCTTCTAATTTCCCTAAGGGGATTCCCATTCCAACATGGTTCAATAGATACGTAGAGGCTACGACACTTGTCGAAGTGCAAGGTAATGTTCCTCACCCAGCTGTAGGCCGGTAGCTCCACCAATCCCATAGACAACTTTTCTGCGCTTTGTAAGGACATATGTGCGATGGGAGGCAAGCCGTTTCGTGGTATTGGGATTTTTTTGGAGGCGCGCAATTGGCTTAAAGAAACGGAGAATATGTTTAACTTGTAGTATCTAGATGATAGGGGAAAGTTTCAGTTGGCCGCTTGGCAACTGAAAGACGAAGCATCTTATTGGTGGGAAGTGACTCAGGCAGGACAGGCAGTAGCCACTTGGAATGAGCTTAAGACTAGATTTGAGATGAAATTCTTGTCGTAAGCAGAGGAAGGGATACAAATGGAGAAGTTCTTAAATTTGAAACAAGGGAGCTTGACGGTGAAAGAATATGTCAACATCTTTTACCAACTAGCAAGATTTGGTTTGGAATTGGTAAACACCCCTCATAAGAAGGCTTTGAGGTTCACAGAAGGATTGAACCAACCATTGAAAGGACTAGCATTGACCCATATCCCAATGGGAGCGACTTTCGAGAGACTTGTAGACATGGCATTGATGCATGAGGATGGAAAAGAGGAGAAGAAAGAAGTTAAAGATGAAGAGGAAAAACCCAAAACTGATAAAAAGAAGTGGGAGGCAAGAAGGGTACATCTAAGAAAGGAGGAAAACCCGATATGGCACAAATCAAGATAGAGGTTAAGTGTCATGGCTATCAAAATTTGGGGCACTTTGTAAGAGACTATAGGAAGACGAAGAATGCTTGTTTCATTTGAGGTCAAGTTGGACATTTCACCAACCAGTGCCCTAACAAGAAAGGACACAAGGCTAGATCATCTAGAGGGAAAGTTCATGCGCTCGAGGATGGCGGACTGAATCATAGTAGGAAAGTCACCATTGAAGATTTGATTTCTCTTTTTGACTCTCCAATTAGATTCTCTTTAATTTCGGAGCTTCTCATTCAATCATATCTAATTCCATGGTAGACAATCTGCACCTAGATACTTGTATGGTTTCTGATCCTTTTTTAGTCTCAAACCCTAGAGGAGGTACAACTCACTTTTCTATGATATGTAGGAGTTTAAGAATTTTTATTATGGGCATCGAATTTGAATGCAATGCATATGTTCTTGGCTTTATGGGTTACGGACTTATTCTAGGAATGGATTAGCTGGCTATGTATGGTGCCATTCTAGGTTGTGAGCGGAGTGTTGTTAGACTTCTAACGTGCCATGGTAGAACTCACGAGGTTTCTTGTGACTCAGGGGGGTCGGTTATGCTCAGTTTCCCAGATTCTCTTGATGCTTCCGCTGACGATCTTCAATCAATTCCCATAATTAGTGGTTTTCCGGAGGTGTTCGATGAGGTTATAGGATTACCTTCCAGAAAAGAGATAGATTTTTGGATTTACTTCATGGAGAATGCGAAACCAGTTGCTTTACCAGTGTGCCATATGGTTCCTAGAGAGAGGAGGGAGGTCAACAAACAAGTAGGTGAGTTATTTGAGAAAGGATTCATCAGACGGAGCATTTCTAAGTGGGGAACTCCAGTCATCTTTGCGACCAAGGAAGACGTCTCTCTCCGTCTATGTGTGGACTATAGGGGGTTGAATAAACTCACCAAGAAGAATAGGCACCCACTTTCGAGGATTGATGACTTTTTTGACCAACTAGTAGGTGCTTCAGTTTTCTCACTGTTGGATATAGTCATGGGATTTCATCAACTTAGGGTAGCAGATGATAGTATTGACAAGATGACTTTTAAGACAATGGACGGTTTCTTTGAGTGGTTGGTCATGCCTTTTGGGCTGACTAATGCACCCGCATACTTCGTACATTTAATGAGTTGGTTTTTTAGGGAGTATCTAAACAAGTTCGTAGTGGTTTTTGTGGATGATATCTGGTTTTCTCGAAGAGCGAGGAAGAGCATGCCAGACACTTAGAGGAGGTTCACAACACTCTCTGATCGCATCATCTTAAGGCTAAGTTTTCTAAGTGTCATTTCTGGAGAAAGGGCGTAAGGTTCCTAGGACATGTAATCTCTAAGGATGGAATAGCCGTGGACTCTCACTACGCCAAAATCGCTAATTTGCAACGGCTTAGAGCCGTTGCAAAATCATTTTGCAACTGTTCTAAGCCGTTGCAAAATCAGGAGTTGCTAAAATTTTGCAACCACTCCTAGCCGTTGCAAAATTTCACATTGCAACGGTTTTACTACGTTGCTATTTTCAATTTAGCAACGGTTTTTAGCCGTTGCTATTCGGCATTATTTCAGAAAAAAATTATTTTTTCTCACTTCTTGGGTACTTTTTATTTAGTATAAACGTTTATAAATTTGACATAATACCACAAAAGAATGCCAATATATTGAATATTTCTAATGTATTCAACATAAAGACCAAATTTAACAACAAAATTTTAAACTTAAACAATATATTACAAATTTATAAGTTCTAACAGTTTGCAACAACAAAAATATTATCACCATGCATTTTGTAGTTCAATGGTAGTACCCAAAATAATATTACAATGTATTTCAACTTCACCACAATAATATTACAGTATATTCCAACTTTACCACAGTAATATTACAATATTAATTGTTCATACATTATTATTGCTTTCTTCTTGAGCCGGCGCATGTCTATGACGCTATATATCATCACCTCTTTGCATAAAACCTTTCAAACATCAAATTAGCAAAAAAAAAATCATATATTTCTAATATTAATTCCTAAAAAGGATAAACTTCCAAACCATTAATTCCTAAGAAGGTCAATGGCATGGAGAGTTAGAATGAAAAATCCAAAACCAATGAAATCTCTTTAACATATGCGGTGGACAACAACTAGTAATAAGACTCACATAATTATTAACCACCATATTCTGACCATAACAATCCCAAAAAAAAATCTAATTGAACCTTGTCATGCAAACAAGTTGAACAAGTCAAACAATCCAAAATAATAGAGTTTATATACCTGATTGAACTGCTAAAGATCAAAAATGCAATTATGGAAAGCATCGTCCTTGAATCACTGGAAAAAAAATATAAGAATTAACAAACCAGACATAAATGAATTCAAAATAATCTCAGTTCGCTAACAATAAAATGGAGAAATATACCGAGTAATACAATATGCAAACTGAATAGATTGGACATAAATGAAGATTCGATTTTACAAGAACTTCAGTTGTGTTTTTTAAAGTGACAGTGGCAGCTGTAGTTTACACGCATAATAAGTTGAACACAGTGGACAAACTTGGGACATCACAACTCAATAGCTATATGATTGTGTTAGAGCCCCATGAATGAATACTATGGCTCCCCTTTGGCAATCAATAGATCCTTAGCCTATATTAATTTAAGACTATTCATAATGTGAGTCTCCTGCGTATTTCAAACTATATTTGTCACATTTGGGTATTAAAGTTTTAACTATTTTATTTATTATTTGATTTAACTCTTTGAACCTATAATCTAACGCCCCATAGTTTTGAAGAGACTTTGTATAAAAACATAAGCTCACTCATAGTGGCTCGTAATGTATACATGAACATAAGCTCACTCATAAGTCAATATAAAATATGTAGAACTTTTGATATAAAAACAGTTCACATAAATCAATAGCAATGCAAATACATTTTTACAAATTAATTTACCAAAATCCAAAGAAGTGTCAACAAAGGTTAATAAAACAATAACGACAATCAAAATTGTAACACCCCATAATTCTGTAACATTAAGTTTCACAAATTAAGTATAATTAAATTTTAAAATAAGAATCAAGGGAAACGGGTTGTTCCATTGCGTTTGTCTCGAAATTCTGCATGGAAATGAGTCTATTTTTTGAGAAACGGAGTCCGTATGAGGGAGAAATGACCCTCTGAAGTTTCAGGGATTTTCAAAACAGAAAAACAGCTCGAAATTTGAATTCAAATTCAAATTCAAAACCCAGAACAGGCTGGGCGAGAAATTTCCCGCCCAGGACCAGCTCGACCATAGTGTCGACCTCCTAGGGACCAGGTCGACCATAGTGTTGACCTGGGGGTCGACCAGGAGCTGAAGCCTAGTTTTGAGCCTAGGTTCATTCTGATGTATCTGGTCTCGTTTTTTGTCTAGGTTCGTTCGTCTAATCCTATATAAACAGCCTCCTAGCCTCATTCTATTTACACCATTTTATTCTCTCCTTATGTTGCCTCTGGAATAATTGAAATAAATAAATTAAAATAAAACACGAAGACTATTCTTGAAGTCTACGGCCTGGAAATGTATATTGGAGATTCAAATAAAGTTAAAGCTTCAAGAAGGGAAGCAAAGGCTAATTCAACGGTTACGAGCAACGTCGTGCAAATCATAGCAAATCACCAACGCTATCTAATTATCTTTTTCAAAAACCGATCATTGTAAGTAAGTTACTTTTTAGATCTGAACGTCTATCTATTTGTGGCATGAAATTAAATGAATATAAGAATATGTCTGATCCTCTCACTTGAATCCGTTCTTGTATATGCCTTTGGATCTAATTAAGAACTATTGTGATTAATTACTGATGGGACTGTGCCTATGCCTATGACGTTGAAACTATTGTTAATGGCCTGAGACTATGCTTGTAAACACAAGACTATGCATATGCCTATGATTGTGGACATAAGACTATTGCCTATGACTATGAACATAAGACCAATGCCTACGACCATGATTCATGACTATGTGATTATTGCCTATGATTATGAACATAAGAATATTGTTTATGACCATGACTTTGAAATTATTACAGTTAATTGCCTATGACTATTTAGGATAATTGCCTAGGACTATTTTGGTTAATTATCAATGACTATTGTGGTTAATCGCCTGTGATTCATAACTATGAGATTTCTACCTATGACCATGACTATGACTATTGTGGTTAATTGCCTAAGACTATTATGGTTAATTGTTTATGCCCATAACACTATAGTTGCAAACCTTGTTATACACTGAACTGGCATTTTGTTGGATCTCATACCTAGGGTGTGACTTGCTTAGTTTATTCCTATTCGTTATTATGTACACCAAAACCATTGGATCCATTATCCTTGTATTTGGCTCGCTTTTGCATGCCTATTCTTTCATGTCAATTCTCATGTTTATCCTCTATTCCCTTTTTAGTTTCAGTTCATGAGTATTTCGAAAACTTGTGAAATCATGGTATGCGTACGTTATGAATGCGGGGTTATTTGGGTATAACATGAAATCTATATTATTTGGCATACTTTAGAGCATGTATTATAACATGACTATTATATGAAAATTGGGGTAATTTGACGTGAATTATAGAAGATGTAATTTGATATATTGAATCTAGTATTGGCTAGTAACCTAAGCTTTAGGCATATTTTGTAAACTAGAATATTAAATCTAGTTTTGACATGAACTGTAAATGGGAATATTAGATCTAATTTGGCATAAACAGCAAGCTAGGTTAATCGATAGGTAAATCAAGATTTGGGCCTAGAATATAGGTATGTTAGTGGGCATGACAAATGAATATGATATAAGCCAAATTTGTTTAAAAGAGTTGTTAGCAATTTACGTATAGACAAAAAGGATAAATATGTAAATCCAGGAAAGATGAATATGCCTAACCCGAGGTTAGATTGAGTTACGGTATAAGACTGCCCGGAACCGCCCGGCAAATCCAGCAACCGTAACAATACCTATCTAATATGGGTGGTTAGAGCATTGAGCCCAAAAGGACCCGAGGTTAGACTGAGTTGCGGTGTAAATCTGCCCAGAACCGACTGGCACATCCAGTGACCGCAACAATATCTGTCTAATGTGAGTGGTTGGTGCTTTAAATGAATAATTTAAAGCTAAGAAACATTTAAGCTAGAATGGGAGGGTTAAGTTTATAGGAACACTTAACCAACTTAACATGTTAACAAGATGAGACTTGTAGGGGTTAAATAACCATTATAACATGTTAACTAGACAAGTGGGTAAGGTTAAGTAAATATTTAACCGTTATAACATGCTAGCTGGACAAGGTGGTAGGGTTAAGCAAAACTAGAACACTTAACCATCGTAACCTGTTAACTAGACTAGGGGGGTTAAGTACATTCAGGACACTTAACCGATCTAACATGTTAACCAAACCAGAAGATGGGGTAAAGTACACTTAGAACACTTAACCGTTATAGCATGAATAGGGTTAAGTAAAAGGGAATACTTAACCAATACAAGATGAAGGGGTGGGATTAAGTAATAAGAAATACTTAACCAAAATAACTTGATTTGTGGTAGGTTTAAGTCAACATGAATTACTGATAACACTTAACCAGTTTAACATGACAAATGAATGGGTTAAGTTAACTTGAATTGGCTAACAACACTTAACCAATTTGACTTGATATGTCGGTGGGTTAAGTCAACATGAAATACTTAACCAATCCAACAGGACAAGAGAAAGAACTAAGTAGTAAACCCTAGTTAAAAGGACTAAGTTGTAAACCTTAGTTAAGAAAACGACGATTCAGGAAACTAAGTAGTAAACCTTAGTTAAGGGAACTAAGTAGTAAATAGTAGAACACGAGAAGTAGCGAACGTTCATCTGATCTTAAAGAAGGCTCCAACGAACTGGGTTACGAAGCACACGGCTTTAAGGGGACGTGAGGGTACTCTTGGTATCCCTCTGTGAGGCTGCAGATGATCCACCTGGGCTCACAGAGGTTAAGGTCTGCGTTAGAAGAACCAAGGGTATGCCTTGGTTGCAATATAAGGCAACCTAAAGACTAGGATGGATCAACGTGATTCGGCGAGACCAGTAGCCTTGTGATAGCAACTCGTCGTCTACCTACCATCTTGAGTCAGTCTAGATACGTACAGCGGAAAGGCGGGGAACTCCAAAATACCATATACTTGCTATTTAGTTATGGGTGCGGATGGCCATAGGTTAGTGGGACATAGAGGGCCTGCGTATAGTTCTCATTTTTCAAGGTGTGCCTTTCATTAGTTGAGGGAGGGGTCAGGTGGGACCATAGCCACTGGAAAAACAAACCTTAGCATCTGCATCGGCAGATATCTGAAAGCTCCCGACCGAGTTCCGTGTTTCTTGATTTGCCCTGCCACGAGACTCGGGTCGCACATATAGAGGACATGTGCATCTAGACAGCGATAACGATTCACGACACATATGTGGGGAAAGTCTAGGAACCTATACCGCTCTAGGTAGTGTGTCCTAGACTAAAGGGCGTCGTTCGATAGGTAGCATAATCCCTAGTTGGACTTAGGTCGCGTAAACCCTAAAATCCGAGAAACGTTCAATAGGTAGCATAAACCCCAGTAGCCCTGGGTAGCAAAAACCCTGGTTGGATCTAGGAAGAATTCGATAGAAAACCCTAGATTAGATCTAGGTAATAAATAATAGATGTACACCTGAAAATAACCACAATTGCGGGGATTGGGATCACGTTATTGTTTTATTAGTTTTATAAAGATTACTAGTTGGACACTAGTTAGTTGGTGCAGAGATATAGAAACCAGAATAACAGGGTAATCGCAAATCAGAGAAAGTATGGAAGCATATTCAGTTTATCAGTATATTCAGCTTATCCGTAGATCCAGTTTATCAGTACATTCAGTTTTATCTTACCTTAGCATATCTTGCGTTACCTTGTTAGCCCTATCATCATGGTATTGTCTTATATTCAGTTAATCCATGTCGTGTTGTTTTTACTTGTTCACATGCTGAAAGTTACTGAACTTACTAGACTTTATGTCTGACTCTGTTTTCTTTCGCTTTCTTGTCTTCCGTTCCCCCTCCCCCCCCCCCCAGGTTCGCCGGGAGGGAATATTACTACTTACCCCAGTTTTCTTTCCAAGCTTGAAGATTAGTCGAAGTTTTGCTTGGATTCTCTTTTCCACTGCTATGGCTGGCTCATGCTACATTGGGGAATATAAATGTTATTTCATGCTTCTTCATTTTGTAAGACAGATACTCTGGTATTGGAAAACAATTGTTGTACAAACTATTTTATCAATAAAGTAAAGTTTTATTTTCCGCTGTTTAAATTATCTGTCTTGTAATTTATCTACATCATTTACATTAAATGCTCCACAGAACTTAGTGCATCCCCTTTGTGAGTGACACTAACGGATGTGGGGTTTTACACTGGTATCAGAGCTGAAGGTTACCGGATCAGATAAAAGATTTGAAAAACTATTTTCAACGGTTTTAAAAGAAGCATTTTCAAAAGAAAAGTTTGTTTTAAAGGCATATTCCCCAAAAGCCATACGCACTATCTTCTGATACTCTGTTTGAATTCTTGTCCCCTTCTTTCTTGAGTCTTCGGGGCTCCTGGCTTTCTGGGAGGTAACCTCATCACGACACAGTTCCGTAGGCTTGATAAGACTATGATACCTATCGAAGGGCAAATTAGTGCTCGACTCCCATATATAGCCATAGTAGTTTCACCTGTAGCTAGTCTTCTTTCAAGCTTTGAAGGATTTTCCATGCGATGGAGGCAGCTTTTGAGAAACTTGTCAAAATGATTGTACAGGGATGGTAAAGATGAGGATTAAGGAGTTTGGCTAGGGAGCTCAATGCAAGGATGAGAAATTCATAGATATAAATTCGACTCACGAAGAAAGAAGGAATTATAAAACCTAAGATGAGAGGAAGTATCTTTTCCATGGTATAATGGGGCATGTAATTAAGGACAAGGGCAAGGATGAGGGACAGGATTTTCAGAAGGGAGAGTGCATGCTTCCACCACCAGAATACCTGAGAGAGAGATAGTAAAAGTCTCTGTTGGAAAAGTTTAGCTCTTCGTTTTGATCAACCAGTTAGTACTCTTTTGATCTTAGCGCTTCGCATTTGTTCATATCTACTTCCATAGTTGAGTCTCTGCACCTTAGTACTTGTTTAGTAGAAGATCCCATTAGTGTCTCAAATCCAATTGGTGGTTCGACCCGTTTACCTTTGGTTTGTAAGGATTTGAAAATAACTATATTAAGTATTGAGTTTAAGCGTAATGCTTATGTTTTTGGTTCCATGGGCTATGAATTGATTCTAGGCATGGGTTGGTTGGCCAGTAATTCTGAAAGGAGGGCAGTTAGACTTTTGAATTACCTTAGAAATACCCTCGAGATTCCATGTAAAGAATCAGTTAGGCTTAGCTAGCTAGAATCGCTTAATGCATTTATCGATGATTTTCAATCCGTTAGGGTAGTCCATGAGTACGCAGATGTTTTTGATTAGGTTAGGAGTTTACCCCTAAAACGCGAGATAGACTTCCGCATATATCCAGTTGACAATGCAAAACCAATTATCCGATCAACGACAGTTTTGGAAATGGAGGTCAAGAAGCTTCGCAATTGTGAAGATTAATTAGATAAGGTACAGAATAGTGAAGCTCGAGAAGGTGCGACTTAGAAGACTGAAGACTAGATACACGCATCATACCCTTTTTCTTAAGGGTACATCCTTGATCTCTTTTTCTAGGAATTTTATGCATACTTTCTAGCTTTTAAGGTATATCCTCTAGGACGTACATCGATCCTTAGGTAGAAGCAAATGGATGTAAACATGTATTTGAAACTTGTTATGATTGATGGTTGCAAATGGTTGCTCGTGGATGCATATACACACCATAGGCGCTAGAACAACTCAGTCACTTTCATATTGCATTTGCATATATGTATTTAACTTGATATGTTATCATATGGATGTTGCATATGGATGAATGGCTATGCACACATTTAGTATTTACATAACTTGGGATGCTTGCAAACATGATTGGACGTATGGCACTGACATAATTCGCATTAAGGAGGTCAACTGAATCAGTAGACCGCCTGATTTTGCATTAGATAAAGACATACACACACACTATGCATATGAACATGAACGCATTAGAAATCATTTTAAGGACAATGAATGTCTATAGTTGAATGGTTGAGTAGATGGGTGATTGGATGGTAGGATACATTCTTCCTAACTTGAAGATTTCGGGGACGAAGTCCTTTTAAGAGGGGAGAATGTAACACCCCGTAATTCTGTAACATTAAGTTTCACAAATTAAAGTATAATTAAATTTTAAAATAAGAATCAAGGGAAACGGGTTGCTCCATTGTTTTTGTCTCGAAATTCTGCTTGGAAATGAGTCTGGGTTTTTGAGAAACGGAGTCCGTATGAGGGAGATATGACCCTCCGAAGTTTCAAGGATTTTCAAAATAGAAAAACAGCTCGAAATTCGAATTCAAAACCCAGAACAGGCTGGGCGGGAAATTTCCCGCCCAGGACCAGGTTGACCTGGGGGTCGACCATAGTGTCGACCTCCCAGGGACTAGGTCGACCATAGTGTCGACCTGGGGGTCGACCCGGTGCTGAGGCCCAGTTTTGAGCCTGGGTTCATTCTGATGTATCTGGTCTCGTTTTCTGTCTAGGTTCGTTCGTTTAATCCTATATAAACAGCCTCCTAGCCTCATTCTCTTTACACCATTTTATTCTCTTCTTATGTTGCCTCTGGAATAATTGAAATAAATAAATTAAAATAAAACATGAAGACTATTCTTGAAGACTACGGCCAGGAATTGTATATTGGAGATTCAAATAAAGTTAAAGCTTCAAGAAGGGAAGAAAAGGCTAATTCAACGGTTGCGAGCAACGTCGTGCAAATCATAGCAAATCACCAACTCTATCTAATTATCTTTTTCAAAATCCGATCAATGTAAGTCAGTTACTTTTTAGATTTGAACGTCTATCTATTTGTGGCATGAAATTAAATGAATATAAGAATATGCCTGATCCTCTCACTTGAATATGTGCTTGTATATGTCTTTGGATCTAATTAAGAACTATTGTGATTAGTTACTGATGGGACTGTGCCTATGCCTATGACGTTGAAACTATTGTTAATGGCCTGAGACTATGACTGTAAACACAAGACTATGCCTATGCCTATGATTGTGGACATAAGACTATTGCCTATGAACATAAGACCAATGCCTACGACCATGATTCATGACTATGAGATTATTGCCTACGATTATGAACATAAAACTATTGTCTATGACCGTGACTTTGAAATTATTACAGTTAATTGCCTATGACTATTTAGGATAATTGCATAAGACTATTTTGGTTAATTATCCATGACTATTGTGGTTAATCGCCTGTGATTCATAACTATGAGATTTCTACCTATGACCATGATTATGACTATTGTGGTTAATTGCCTAAGACTATTATGGTTAATTGTTTATGCCCATAACACTATAGTTGTAAACCTTGTTATACACCGAACTGGCATTTTTTGGATCTCATACCTAGGGTGTGACTTGCTTAGTTTATTCCTAATCGCTATTATGTACACCAAAACCATTACATCCATTATCCTTGTATTTGGCTCGCTTTTTCATGCCTATTCTTTCATGTCAATTCTCATGTTTATCCTTTATTCCCTTTTTAGTTTCATTTCATGAGTATTTAGAAAACTTGTGAAATCATGGTATGCGTACATTATGAATGCGGGGTTATTTGGGTATAACATGAAATCTATATTGTTTGGCATAATTTAGAGCATGTATTATAACATGACTATTAGATGCAAATTGGGGTAATTTGACGTGAATTATAGAAGATGTAATTTGATATATTGAATCTAGTATTGGCTAGTAACCTAAGCTTTAGGAATAAATTGTAAACTAGAATATTAAATCTAGTTTTGACATGAACTGTAAATGGGAATATTAGATCTAATTTGGCATAAACAGCAAGTTGGGTTAATCGATAGGTAAATCAAGATTCGAGCCTAGAATATAGGTATGTTAGTGGGCTTGACAAATGAATATGATATAGGCCAAATTTTTTTAAAAGAGTTGTTAGCAATTTACATATAGACAAAAAGAATAAATATGTAAATCTAGGAAAGACGAATATGCCTAACCTGAGGTTAGATTGAGTTATGGTATAAGACTGCCCGGAACCGCCCCGCAAATCCAGCAACCATAACAATACATATCTAATGTGGGTGGTTAGAGCATTGAGCCCAAAAGGACCCGAGGTTAGACTGAGTTGCGGTGTAAATCTGCCCGGAACCGACCGTCACATCCAGTGACTGCAACAATATCTGTCTAATGTGAGACTGAATTGAATGACACCCTGAGCAACATCTTCGTGGATGCAGGGGGTGCTGCCTCCTATCCGAGGCCTCCCAAGAGGGAGCCAACATTAGCACAACGCTATTCTGAAAGGCATTGCATATTTCATGACATGGACGGCCATAACATTCATGACTGCAGACATTTACGAGACCTTATTGAGGACCGGGTCAGACGAGGAGAGCAACCCGAATATATCACTCAACCAACAGCGCCGGCATCATCTCCTGCTCTTCCATCACCTATTCCCCGGAGAGGGAATGATCCTGGATCGAGCAACCGCGAGCTTATCATTAACTGATCCCACTCAGCGGATCTCTTCAATTTTGCTGGACTCTGGTCCGTACGTCATGTTTTTAAGCTTTTAGGCGACTTCTCGCCCTTCTTTGTTTTCCTTGCATGTAATAAGAGCGGTCGCATCAGCCCGCATGCACGGAACCGGCTTGTGGTCTCCAGTCCTGTCCGGCAAAGGACCGCTGCATTTTCATGAATTAGTAACAAGCATTGAGCTCTGGCACCCAACTGGATCCGTCCAGTACAAACATGAGCTCCGACTCCCAACTGGATCCGTCCAGTATAAACAAATTCTCATGTGCTTTTCCTTGGTCGTCTTACTCTGATAAGGCCGTCTTGGAACCTCATGAGTTTTTCCTTGGTCGTCTTACTCCGGTAAGGCCGTCTTGGAACTTTCATGGCATTTCCTTGGTCGTCTTACTCCGGTAAGGCCGTCTTGGAACCCCTCTAACATCTCCTCCGATGGTTTACTCCGTTAAGGCCATCTAGGAAATATTCTTGCATTATTTTTTTAATCTTCTTGCAGGTACAAACTTCTGGTCTTCTTGGATTTCTCTGGCCTTAATACGATCCCATGTGATCGTCGGTTTTCTGGCCTTAATACGATCCAACGTGATCGTCGCATTCTGGGTTTGGATTTCTCAGATTATCCAGAACACATCTTCCTTCAACCAGCAAGATATGTTCTGGGGGGCAAACATGTTTACATACTTTTTTTGGTAAAAGCTGTCACATTGAATATCTGGATAGCATCGCGCTCGGATATGGTGTACAACATCAGAAGACAGGCAACGATTTGGTCAAAGTCGCATCACGAACAAAGAAAGGCCCGAAACTCCTATCAAACGACCTTTTTTGGGCCCGAAAACAGCAATTACGAAGCTAAGCTTTGTAACTCTTGTAGATCTCTGAATTAGCTTTGGTTTGGCTCACACGATCGGAGTACGGCTCGCAAATCCTCTCTGGCTCGTGATGCACCCTAGGTTCGCCCCTCATCAGATCGCCCCCCTTGGATCGTGGCGCACCTTCAGACCACGACCCACTCGTGGCACACATGGAGATCATGACACGAGCGCCTGCTCTCCATTCGAGCTAGCAAGGACCCGGTCAGCTCGCCCTACATGATCACGATCCGACCCCATGACCGCGATCCGACCTTCAAACCAACTCTTACGCAGCCTTTTTTGACCTATTCTCATGCCACATCTTTCTCCTATTATCCCGGATCGGGCGCCACGTATCCCATCATGAACCGGTCTTCCCAGAAGCCCTCCCACAGCTATAAATACACCATTTGAAGGCATTTTCAAGGATTCTTTTGGAATTTTGGCCATAACTCTTCGTAGCTTCCGCCATTACTTAAGAGCAAGGACTTTGCACCTTCATACACTCGAATTCTTCTCTTTTCAATACAATTAACACATGGATTGTGTGCTTGCATGTAACTGATTCTTGTAATCTGTCAGTATAACAATAAGATTATAAAGTGGACGTAGGCTACATCTACAGCCGAACCACTATAAAAATCTCTTGTGTCTCCTCTTATTTATCATTTTCTGCATTTTTTTGATCTGTGATTTGCATTTGGGTGTTAGGCCCAATTTTTGGTCTAACATTTTGGCGCGTCAGGTAGGGAGGCAAACGACAACTTCATTTTCTGCTCAGATAATTTGGCGATTGGATCAATGGCAAACAAAAGGAAGTAAGCTGGAACTCCCATTCATGCTGAGGATGTTGATGCTGAAGGTGCAACAAACGAGGGAAGCCGCGAGGCCTCCTCTCATGAAAACCCATTGGCGTACTTTACCCGAGAAGAGATGGATGATGTTCTCACTAAAATGAGAGCTCAAATGGCAAAGCAACAGGAGATGGTCGATGGATTCTTCGTTGGATGGATGGAAAGCTGAGTGACATTCAAGCCACTGAAAATGAGGCTACGGAAGCAACTCGTGCATCACATGGACTCGGGGGCAAACTCCTCCCTATTGGAAATGCACTACGATCTACTTCAGTTCCAGGTCAAAGGAAAACCGAATTACAAGCCCCAGTTCATCACTAGGACTCGGCTCGTGAGGACCATCCAGACCTAGCTCGTGGTGGGGACCCACGATCTGATCCGCTCGTCCCCCATGGTCCACGAACCGATCCTCATGACCCTGCCTCACGACTCGCCCCTCCTGCCTCACGAGCCGACCATCTCGATCCACAAGCAGGCCTCCATGACCCGGTTCGTGACGCACCTCCTGATCCATGAACCGCTCCCAGCAACTTGCTCCCAGCAACTCAACTGCTTCCTGCTCGTCCTGCACTCCATGCGGGGGGCACCAGCTCTGATCTTGGAAGTTTACAATAGCTTTTTGAAGGCAATCGACTAGTAGAACTGATTTAGCGCCTCTCTAGAGGTCGCACTTATCAGAATGACATGGATGACGTCAATCACAATCCGTTCACACAAGAAATCATGAATTCTCGCAACCCCCCAGATTCCAAACTTCCACAACTGGAGCCCTACAATGGCAGGACAGATCCTACTGCGCATCTGATGCGCTACAAACGACATATGGAAGTTCAATCGGCATCGGAAAACGTTATGGCTAAATGTTTTCCCCTCTTTCTGACTGATATAGCCGCTATGTGGATTCGGCAGCTAGAAATAGAATCGATCAACAGCTGGAACATGTTGGTTGCACGCTTCATCAAACAATTTCGGGTACACATCAAGTGACCCAAGAATGTCATGTTCCTCACTATAACCAAGCAGAGGCCCAGAGAAACTCTGCGTTCATTCCTGGAAAGATTCAACGTTGCAGCAGCATCAGTTGACCGACCTGAAACATCGATGGTACTGATGGCAGCAGAATCTGGCGTTTTGGATAACTCTAAATTCAAAAAATCTTTCTACCGAGATCCACCGCGAAACCTTGGCGAATTCTACCTTGAAGCAGATAGGTTTCTGCGAGAAGAAGATGCCACTTCTGAGAAACGCATTCTCGACATCAACATGCTTAAAGATGGAGGACCGACTGACTCTGACAAGGGTAAAGGAAAGTCCGCTGCTACAAATGATCGTAATGCTCCACCCCGGAAAGGGTCCAAATATGACAAATACACTGAATTGAATGACACCCTTAGCAACATCTTCGTGGATACGGGGGGTGTTGCCTCCTATCCGAGGCCTCCCAAGAGGGAGCCAACATTAGCACAACGCAATTCTAGAAGGCATTGCATATTTCATGACATGGACGGCCATAACACTGATGACTGCAGACATTTACGAGACCTTATTGAGGACCGGGTCAGACGAGGAGAGCTGCCCGAATATGTCACTCAACCAACAGTGCCGGCATCAGCTCCTGCGTTTCCATCACCTATTCCCTAGAGAAGGAACGATCCTGGATCGAGCAACCACGGTCTTATAATTAACTGATCCCACTCAGCGGATCTATTCAATTTTGCTGGACTTCGGTCCGTACATCATGTTTTTAGGCTTTTAGGAGACTTCTCGCCCTTCTTTGTTTTCCCTGCATGTAATAAGAGCGGTCACATCAGCCCACACGCACGGAACCGGCTTATGCTCTCTAGTCGTGTCCGGCAAAGGACCGCTGCATTTTCATGAATTAGTAATAAGCTTTGAGCTCCGGCTCCCAACTGGATCCGTCTAGTACAAACATGAGCTTCGGCTCCCAACTGGATCCGTCTAGTATAAACAAATTCTCATGTGCTTTTCCTTGGTCGTCTTACTCTGATAAGGCCGTTTTGGATCCTTATGTGCTTTTCCTTGGTCGTCTTACTCCGGTAAGGCCGTCTTGGAACTTTCATGGCATTTCCTTGGTCGTCTTACTCCGGTAAGGCCGTCATGGAACCCCTCTAACATCTCCTCCGATGGTTTACTCCGGTAAGGCCATTTAGGAAATATTCTTGCATTATTTGTTTTATCTTCTTGTAGGTATAAACTCCTGGTCTTCTTAGATTTCTCTGGCCTTAATACGATCCTGTGTGATCGTCGGCTTTCTGGCCTTAATACGATCCGGCGTGATCGTCGCATTATGGGTTTGGATTTCTCAGATTATCCAGAACAAATCTTCCTTCAACCAGCAAGATATGTTCTGGGGGGCAAACATGTTTACACACTTTTTTCGGTAAAAGCTGTCACATTGAATATCTGGATAGCATCGCGCTCGGATATGGTGTACAACATTAGAAGACAGGCAACGATTTTGTCAAAGTCGCATCACGAACAAAGAAAGGCCTGAAACTCCTATCAAACGACCTTTTTTGGGCCCGAAAACAGCAATTATGGAGGTAAGCTCTTTAACTCTTGTAGATCTCTGAATTAGCTTCCGTTTGAGCTTTGGTTTGGCTCAATCGGACTTACAGTTTGAAAGTTACGCCTGTTTCCATAAATGGGTGTAATCTGGCAATTTCCTGGGTAAAGCGACGAAGCATCACACGATCGGAGTACGGCTCGTAAATCCTCTCTGGCTCGTGATGCACCCAAGGTTCGCCCCTCATCGGATCGCCCCCTTGGATCGTGGCGCACCATCAAACCACAACCCACTCATGGCACACATGGAGATCACGACCCGATCGCCTGCTCTCCATTCCAGCTAGCCAGGACCCGGTCAGCTCGCCCTACATGATCACGATCCGACCCCATGACCGCGATCTGACCTTCAAACCTGCTCTTACGCAGCCTGTTTTGACATATTCTCATGCCACATCTTTCTCCTATTATCCCGGATCGGGTGCCACGTATCCCGTCATGAACCGGTCTTCCCAGAAGCCCTCCTACAGCTATAAATACACCATTTGAAGGCATTTTCAGGGACTCTTTTGGACTTTTGGCCATAACTCTTCATAGATTCCACCATTAATGAAGAGCAAGGTCTTTCCACTTTCATACACTCGAATTCTTCTCTTTTCCATACAATTAACACACGGATTGTGTGCTTGCATGTAACTGATTCTTGTAATCTGTCAGTATAACAATAAGATTATAAAGTGGTCGTAGGCTACATCTACAGCCGAACCGCGATAAAAATCTCGTGTGTCTCCTCTTATTTATCATTTTTTGCATTTTTCTTATCTGTGATTTGCATTTGGGTGTTAGGCCTAATTTTTGGTCTAACATTTTGGCATGCCAGGTAGGGAGGCACATGACAACTTCACTTTTCGCTAAGATGATTTGGGTCTTGGATCAATGGCAAACAAAAGGAAGAAAGCTGGAACTTACATTCATGCTAAAGATGTTGATGTTGAAGGTGCAACGAACGAGGCAAGCCGCGAGGCTTCCTCTCATGAAAACCCATCGGCGTACTTGACCCGAGAAGAGATGGACGAAGTTCTCAATGAAATGAGAGCTCAGATGGCAAAGCAACTGGAGATGATCGATGGATTCTTCGCTCGGATGGATGGAAGGCCGAGTAATATTCAGTCCACTGAAAACGAGGCTACGGAAGCAGCTCGTGCATCACATGGACTCGAGGGCAACCTCCTCCCTGTTGGAAATGCACTGCGATCTACTTCAGTTTCAGGTCAGAGGAACACCGAATTGCAAGCCCCAGTTCATCACCAGGACTCGGCTCGTGAGGACCAACCAGACCCAGCTCGTGGTGGGGACCCACAATCTGATCCGCTCGTCCCCCATGGTCCACGAACCGATCCTCACGACCCTGCCTCACGACTCGCCCCTCCTGCCTTACGAGCCGACCATCTCGATCCACGAGCAGGCCTCCAAGACCCGATTCGTGACGCACCTCCTGACCCATGAACCACTCCCAGCAACTCGCTCCCAGCAGCTCAGCAGCTTCCTGCTCGACCTACACTCCATGCCGGGGGCACCAGCTCTGATCATGGCAGTTTATAACAGCTTTTCGAAGGCAGTCGACTAGCAGAACAGATTGAGCGCCTCTCTAGAGGCCGCACTTATCAGAATGATATGGATGATACCAATTACAATCCGTTCACACAAGAAATCAGGAATTCTCCAACCCCCCAAATTTCGAACTTTCACAACTGGAGCCCTACAACGGCAGGGCAGATCCTACCGCACATCTGATGCGCTACAAACGGCATATGGAAGTTCAATCGGCATCGGAAAACGTTATGGCTAAATGTTTTCCCCTCTTTCTGACTGATATAGCCGCTATGTGGATTCGACAGCTAGAAACAAAATCGATAAACAACTGGAACATGTTGGTCGCACGCTTCATCGAACAATTTCGGGTACACATCAAGTGACCCAAGAATGTCATGTTCCTCATTACAATCAAGCAGAGTCCCAGGGAAACTCTACGTTCATTCCTGGAAAGATTCAACGTTGCAGCAGCATCAGTTGACCGACCTGAAACATCGATGGTACTAATGGCAGTAGTATCTGGCGTTTTGGATAACTCGGAATTCAAAAAATCTTTATACCGAGATCCACCGCGAAATCTCGGCGAATTCTACCTTGAAGTAGTTAGGTATCTGCGAGAAGAAGATGCCACTTCTGAGAAACGCATTCTCGACGTCAACATGCTTAAAGACGGAGGACCGTCTGACTCTGACAAGGGTAAAGGAAGGTCCGCTGCTACAAATGATCGTAATGTTCCACCCCGAAAAGGGTCGAGATACGACAAATACACTGAATTGAATGACACCCTAAGCAACATCTTCGTGGATACATGGGGTGCTGCCTCCTATCCGAGGCCTCCCAAGAGGGAGCCAACATTAGCACAACGCAATTCTGGAAGGCATTGCATATTTCATGACATGGACGGCCATAACACTTATGAATGAAGACATTTACGAGACCTTATTGAGGAACGGGTCCGACAAGGAGAGCTACCCGAATATGTCACTCAACCAACAGCGCCGGCATCAGCTCATACGTTTCCATCACCTATTCCCCGGAGAGGGAACGATCCTGAATCGATCAACCGCGGGTTTATCATTAACTGATCCCACTCAGCGGATCTCTTCAATTTGCTGGACTCCGGTCCATACATCATGTTTTTAGGCTTTTAGGCGACTTCTCGCCATTCTTTATTTTCCCTACATGTAATAAGAGCGGTCACATCAGCCCACATGCACGGAACCGTCTTGTGGTCTCCAGTCGTGTCCGGCAAAGGACCACTGCCTTTTCATGAATTAGTAACAAGCATTGAGCTCCGACTCCCAACTGGATCCGTCTAGTACAAACATGAGCTCCGGCTCCCAACTGGATCCGTCCAGTATAAACAAATTCTCATGTGCTTTTCCTTGGTCGTCTTACTCTGATAAGGCCATCTTGGAACCTCATGTGCTTTTCCTTGGTCGTCTTACTCCGGTAAGGCCGTCATGGAACTTTCATGGCATTTCCTTGGTCGTCTTACTCCGGTAAAGCCGTCTTGGAACCCCTCTAACATCTCCTCCAATGGTTTACTCCGGTAAGGCCATCTAGGAAATATTCTTGCATTACTTGTTTTATCTTCTTGTAGGTTCAAACTCCTGGTCTTCTTGGATTTCTCTGGCCTTAATACGATCCCGTGTGAACATCGGTTTTCTGGCCTTAATACGATCCGGCGTAATCGTCGCATTCTGAGTTTGGATTTCTCAGATTATCCAGAACACATCTTCCTTCAACCAGCAAGATATGTTCTGAGGGGCAAACATTTTACACACTTTTTTTGGTAAAAGCTATCACATTGAGTATCTGGATAGCATCGCGCTCGGATATGGTGTACAACATCAGAAGACAGGCAACGATTTGGTCAAAGTCGCATCACGAACAAAGAAAGGCCTGAAACTCCTATCAAACGACCTTTTTTGGGCCCGAAAACAACAATTATAGAGTTGAGCTCCGTAATTCTTGTAGCTCTCTGAATTAGCTTCAGTTTGAGATTTGGTTTGGTTCAATCGGATTTACGGTTTGAAAGTTACGCCTGTTTCCGTGAATGGGTGTAATTTGGCAATTTCTGGATAAAGCGACGAAGCGTCACACGATCGGAGTGCGGCTCGTAAATCCTCTCTGGCTCATGATGCACCCTAGGTTCGCCCCTCATCGGATCGCCCCCCCTTTTATCGTGGCGCACCTTCAGACCACGACTCACTCGTGGCACACATGGAGATCACGACCCGATCGCCTGCTCTCCATTCCAGCGAGCAAGGACCCGGTCAGCTCGCCCTACATGATCACGATCCGACCCCATGACCGCGATCCGACCTTCAAACCTGCTCTTACGCGGCCTGTTTTGACCTATTCTCATGCCACATCTTTCTCTTATTATCCCGGATCGAGTGCCACGTATCCCGTCATGAACCAGTATTCCCAGAAGCCCTCCTACAGCTATAAATACACCATTTGAAGGCATTTTCAGCGACTCTTTTGGACTTTTGGACCTAACTCTTCATAGCTTCCACCATTACTGAAGAGCAAGGACTTTGCACCTTCATACACTCGAATTCTTCTCTTTTCAATACAATTAACACACAGATTGTGTGCTTGCATGTAACTGATTCTTGTAATCTGTCAGTATAACAATAAGATTATAAAGTGGACATAGGCCACATCTACAGCCGAACCACTATAAAACTCTCATGTATCTCCTCTTATTTATCATTTTCTACATTTTTTTGATCTGTGATTTGCATTTGAGTGTTAGGCCCAATTTTTGGTCTTACTTTTTGGCGCGCCAGGTAGGGAGGCACACGACAACTTCACTTTCCGCTCAGATAATTTGGCTATTGGATCAATGGAAAACAAAAGGAAGAAAGTTGGAACTTCCATTCATGCTGAGGATGTTGATGCTGAAGGTGCAACGAACAAGGGAAGCCGCGAGGCCTCCTCTCATGAAAACCCATCGGCGTACTTGACCCGAGAAGAGATGGACGACATTCTCAATGAAATGAGAGCTCAGATGGCAAAGCAACAAGAGATGATCGATGGATTCTTCGCTCGGATGGATGGAAGGTCGAGTAACATTTAAGCCACTGAAAACGAGGCTACGGAAGTAGCTCGTGCATCACATGGACTCAGGGGCAAACTCCTCCCTATTGGAAATGCACTACGATCTACTTCAGTTCCAGGTCAGAGGAACACCGATTTGCAAGCCCCAGTTCATCACCAGGACTCGGCTCGTGAGGACCATCCAGACCCAGCTCGTGGTGGGGACCCACGATCCGATCCGCTCGTCCCCCATGGTCCACGAACCGATCCTCACGACCCTGCATCACGATTCGACCCTCCTGCCTCACGAGCCGACCATCTCGAACCATGGGCAAGCCTCCATGACCCGGTTCGTGACGCACCTCCTGACGCACGAACCGCTCCCAGCAACTCGCTCCTATCTAAAGACCCGTAACTTCCCCGTAAAGGAAAGCGTCGGATAGTTCGAGAACAAACCACAACAGAACGCATACAGAAGAACATTTCACTATATATTACAACAATGCATCAGAATACAAGAATATACAGAGTATAGATGAATATTACACAGAAATATCAGAGATTTAAATTACATTCAAATCATAGCAGCGGAAAATAATACAATACACAACTAGAAGAGATATACGGATACAAAGCTTTCCGGATATCGTTCCAGCTGTAAACCAGGATCCTGTGAATATAAATCTGCAAAACCAAAACTACTAGCTGCCCGTGTCAAAATAAGGGCACCCAGAGTTTAGGTTAAAACAATAAACTCCAGGTCAGTCATGTGACTGGTGTGAGAACTAAAACAGTTATTAATCTTTATTTTAAATCATTAGGTAAATCAAGGGACCACGCCGTATAACACGGAACGGGTTTCCTCCCAGGAATACCAGTGCATAAAACAAACAGCGAAATGCTAAATAAAGAAAAATGAAGCTGTTATAAGACCCAGGTCCTATCACACAATGCAACGCAAGCCGGGGGATAGGGTTTTTACCTTATAACAGCCAAAGAATGCTTGATACGTTTAAAACAAATCATTTGATACTATTATAAGTGCATAGTGTATAAAACACTTCAAATCATAAGTATCAATCATAGGCGGCATGAATGCCCCATACCACTATGTCGCCATATATAGGTTATACAATCAAAATCGCAAAGTCACGTATTTGGAAATTGGGTTTCCAACTATGAACCGAGGTTAGGGGCAAGATCCTCAACCGATTCGAGACAATCTAGCCCATGTCTCAGGATCAGAGCTCGAGTGACCCTTGGATCGTCAGGGCCGGTCCACCGATGTGGATTAAAATGCCTGAACACTACGTTTCCCCGCCCTTTGGGGCGTAAATGAGCCAACTAAATGACTCCATCGGTTCGAGAACGACCGATCAATCCGAGGCGCCTCGCAACAGCAACAACCACATAAGTCAAACTCGTCAGGGCGTGTAAAACCACTGACGCCACTTTTTATCTAGAAGGAAACGCATGCCCTCCCTGAGGTCCGTCTCCCGTTTTTGGTTCATACCGGGTGTGAAACACGCGAGGTAAACGTTACACAAAGCTACGCCACAAAGGCCGTGCTTTGATCATCACCACAAGACTTTGCTTTTCAACAGAAGCCTTGATCATTTGCATCTTAGCATGCCACACAGGCAAACCATCCTATGCAACCGATATCAGTCACACAGAATGAAATCCGATGTCAGACACACAGTCCATTTACAAGTCCGTTCTGGGTCTGAACGAAACCGGAGGCACCTAGTACCCCGCATATCCATCGATCTCCAAGTACGTCTGGACGATCACTAACTGTTTCCATCTTCTTGGGTGTACAGCCCAATCAAGATCATCAGTTATCACCCAAACGACGTGAAGACCTCCGGTCTTCGACCATCGTCTTCATCTTCGACTTATCGTCGTATCAGTTATTCAGAATGGGATAAACCCGGCCTTTCCGAATAACTCACGTATATATTATAAAAGTGTTACACAAACACAACATACGCCTCATTTCAATTCATTAGTCACTAACCGTAAATTAATCAAGAGAATAATTCCCCAAATATTAACCCCGAAGGCCGAAACCAACATCAGATCAATATCCAGAAAACCATTCTGCTTGGCTAACCGCCAGTTAGTTTCTAAATTTCACATTCAAATCTAATTAAAGATTTAACTATCGCCTGGAGCAAAACTGGTGATACTCCATTCTCGCTCTTTTCAATCTAATTAAAGATTCATTAAAACTCCACTTAGTTTTAATCTGTGACTGGGTTAAAGAATCAGTGTCATTTAAAACACGGTTCACGATAAACCCAAAGTCACATCCCATTAATTATCGGGTTAAAGAACAAGTGTTATTTAAAACACTGTTCACGATAAACCCAAAAATCAATATCCATTCAATTCCAATTAAATATTATTTAATTGGTACACTTCATTAAATCTAAATAAAAAGATTTAATCTTTTCTCAACTGGGTTCAAGAACAGTGTTAGTGAAGACACCATTCACGACAAACCCAAATCACATTCATTAATTATCGGGTTAAAGAACAAGTGTTATTTAAAACACTGTTCACGATAAACCCAAAAATCAATATCAATTCAATTCCAATTAAATATTATTTAATTGGTACACTTCATTAAATCTAAATAAAAAGATTTAATCTTTTCTCAACTGGGTTCAAGAACAGTGTTAGTGAAGACACCATTCACGACAAACCCAAATCACATTCGATATTCAATACAAGGCTCTGAATAGAAAATATATCGGCTTATATTCAATATCGAATTCTACGACTAACAAATGTCGTATTGGAAATAACGATATAAATATATATCTTTCAAATTTCCGTAACAACATCTGTATAATCACGAATTCCAACATCGAAATATTCCGAAGACAATTTCGATTCAAATCCATTCCAATGCAATCATTGGAAATTTTGGTTATTTTCAAAACCCTTTTTAAATTCAATTTATTTATTTAAAAATAAATAGAATTATAATTCTAGTTCAAAACTAGTTCAATTCGATAAAAATCTATTTTTATCTTTTCAAATATGGAGTTTTTCATCCCAATCTTTTCTAAATCATTTCTTATGATTTTACACAAATTATTACTATTTTTAATAATTTTATCAAGGCCCGTACAGTCGATTTCCAACAATGGCCATCGAACTGCACTTACAGCGACCTTTTTCGAATTTGATTTGGACGTATCTCCAAATCCAACCGTTAGATTTCAAATTTCTAATATTCGTTAGAAAGCTCTTTTCGATACGAACCCAACGGTTCCGGTTTTAGGAGAATCCGACGGTCGGATCTCCCGCAATGTCCGTTTGAAATAAATGGTCGAAATTCACGAACTGCCGCGGCGCGGCGCGTTCTATTCAGGCCATTATATTATATATATAATATATATAATATATACTTCGTCGATTCTCTATTCAAAACGAATTATATAAATAGTTTTAAAATCGTTTCAAAACCTATTTCAACTTCCATTTCAATTCAAAGCAAAATTGAATTCTTCTTTATAAATTCGTTTCAAAATTCATTTCTATTCAATTCAAATTTCAATTCAATTTGAATTCATTTCAATTCGCTTTCAATTCTATTTGAATTCGTTTTTCAATTCAATTCGTTTCGAAATCGTTTTCAATTCAATTCATTTCGAAATCGTTTTCAATTCAATTCATTTCGAAATCGTTTTCAATTCAATTTGAATTCGTTTTCAATTCATTTCATTTCGAAATCGTTTTCAATTCAATTTGAATTCGTTTTCAATTCATTTCATTTCGAAATCGTTTTCAATTCAATTTATTTCATTTCGAAATCGTTTTCAATTCATTTCATTTCGAAATCGTTTTCAATTCAATTTATTTCGAAATCGTCGATTTCGAAATCACTTTTCAATATTCATTTTAAAATGAATAAAATCGATATAAATATCGTTCACGTCAAAATGGTGTCAATCTAATCAACACGGCTTCATATATTCTTTATTTTCAAATATTCTATTTCAAATATTTCTTTTTCAAATATTTCTTTTTCAAAACTGGAATGAGGCCCAATCAATTACCATATAAAATTAATTATATGGATTTTCATACAACACATGTATATAATAGCATTGAAAATAATCAACCATCAACCAAAGTGCACTACACTGTATAAGCATCAAATATAGATATCTAACGCTTATAACAGCCTGTCAATCAACCGATCGACATATTTAATCAATCAGGATGAGTGAAATCCATATTTCATCCCAACACCCGTGTGGGGTTTTCAAACAATCAAATACCTATTTTATTTGTGCTGTTGGGCGATGTGTAAAATTTATCGTCCCAATCAATGTCATTCAAATAGGTGTACATAAACAAACCGTCCGGTTTATAAATGAATATTTTATTTTATTCACTTCACGTTAAAAATTATATTTTTAACGATAAAACATTTTACTTCAACCTATGAATTTCTATTCAATTCATTCTTTAAATAAAATGATATTTTTATTTTTCTAACTTATTTTAGAAAATTTCGGCGGCATAACGGCACGATACTAGAAACGGGACAAGGCCTCGCCTTATCCCCGGTCTAGTGAAGGCCCACGCCATTCACTCATCAATCGAATCAATTTCATTTTGCAAACCACAAAATTTGGAGTAAGGGTCTAACCTAGCCTTACTCCTACGCCTTATAACGGCGCACGTCTAATCCTAACCAATTTATCGATTCGATTTTTCACACCACAAACCACATTCAAACCAATATCGCAATCAATCACCAAACAGTCAAACAAACAAGTCCATGGTCTGTGGACGATTGTGTCGGGTGCTACTAAGCACCGTCTGCATCCTAGTATAAATATATAACTAGAAAAGAAATAGAAAGGTGAGAAATTCTCACTTATAGCTATCCTAGCTCCACGGCTCTTCATTTGCAGAAGTCTTCGTCGTTTCGCCTTTTTGTCACCTTCGTTGTCCGCTTTCACTACATATGTAAAAATCGAGTTTTTACTTTGCTATTCAATATATAAAAATCACATTTTTAATTCGAAGTTCAACACATAAAAATTCTATTTTTAATTCGAAGTTCAACATATAAAAATCATATTTTTAATTCGAAGTTCAACATATAAAAATCATATTTTTAATTCGAAGTTCAACATATAAAAATCATATTTTTAATTCGAAGTTCAACATATAAAAATCATATTTTTAATTCGAAGTTCAACATATAAAAATCATATTTTTAATTCGAAGTTCAACATATAAAAATCATATTTTTAATTCGAAGTTCAACATATAAAAATCATATTTTTAATTCGAAGTTCAACATATAAAAATCATATTTTTAATTCGAAGTTCAACATATAAAAATCATATTTTTAATTCGAAGTTCAAAACATAAAAACTATATTTTTCTTAAAGCTTAAATTATTTACCTTTCAAAATTCAAATCTTTTACCTTTTAAAAATAAAAATCTTTTTAAACCTTTTAAAAATAAAAGTCTTTTTAAACCTTTTAAAAATAAAAGTCTTTTTAAACCTTTTAAAAATAAAAGAATCAGTTTCAAAATTCCTTTTAAAATCAGTTTTTAACTTATGACAAAATCAGTTTTTAAAAAAAAATGAATAACTAAATCAGTTTTTAAAATCATTTATAAATTTCAGTTTTAACATTATATATAAAAAAAACAGTTAAACATTATATAAAAAAAAACAGAAAAAATCAGATAAAATAAATAAGCAGAAAACTCACAGGGGGGGTTTTCTCCATCGCAGCAGGCTTGGGGGGGGGGGTTCCTCACCGATCGCGGGTTCGTGAGGGAGGAGGCGCTGCCGTCGGAGAGGTGGCAGGTCGGAGGGGATAGGGGGCGACGCGGTGGCTTTTCTGGTGGAGGGGGGGGGTCGCGGTTCTTCACGTCAAGGGGGAATCGAGGAGGGGGAGGAGGAGAGGGAGGTGCGATGGGGGTGGGTGGCTTCAGCTCGACCGTCGGCGGTGGCTTCCAGGTCAGGGGGCGGCGCAATTTCGTTCTTAGGTTTTTTTTTTTTTTTCCTTTTTTTTTGTTTTATGAATAACTGAATCGGGGGGGGGGGCCAAACAGAAGAGAAAAGGGGGATTCTATTTTTTTTTTTTTTTTTTTATTATTTAATTATAAAATTTTGCATAAGGGTTGACTTTTATATCCGACCTCGAAACGAGGTCCACCGCCTGCCGCCCATAGCGTTTTACCCCCATTCTGAACACAATGAGATATGTATCGCAAGCTGATTTGACCGTTACAATCAATTTCCGTTGAATTTTCTTTTAAATCATTATATTGAATTTTAAACGCACATTTCAAATTACCGGGGTCACATACTAACTAGAAAAATTCCAGAAAAATATTTTCTAGCTTCGTATTGACGATACGGTCCTAACAAAACTAGTTTCGTCGAATTCTGAGACCGTTAGAAAAATGGCCAATTTCCAGTCGATTAAAATCAACTGAAATGGTCAAAACACGTTTTCCTTTGCCACGCTCACATATTGATTCGAAAAATTATGAAATTTGGAATCTAGCAATAATTCGACATCACGGACCTAACAAAACTGGTTTCGTCGAAATCCGAGGTCGTCTGCAAAATTTCCATTTTTAAGGGCCTGAATTCCAGAGCGACTATTCAGAATTTTCAACTGGACATATCTTTTGATTCCCGATATGAAATCTTGATTTTTCGGATTCATTGGAAAGATATTCACTATTAGATTCCATTATTTTTTGTTTTACTAAAATCCGGATTGTTTTGCACCCGGTACATTCAATTGAAGTTTGAAATCGAATTATCGAACTACCGCGCCATTTTCAATTCTATTTATAATTATATATAAATATTTATATATTCTAACGACGACGCGTATAATATATACGTTCGAATTCTATTCAAAATAAATTTTCCGTTGATATTATTTAAAATAATTCATTTTAAATAATCAAAATTCGCTAAAATTGCCAAAATAAAATTTTCAAACTGGCTCGCATTTTACGGGTTGTTACAATCTCCCCCACTTAAAACTTTTCGTCCCCGAAAAGGAACAAAGTCGAAAGTGGTTTGATCATTCAGCTCTACGCTCGATCTGGCTTCTATTCTCCAACCCTTTGGTTTTTGAGAATTTTCAAAACATCAAAAATTTGGCTAACACCCTAAATTTTTGAAAAATTTCGCCATAACCTCCCCTGCACCGGGAGCATCGGGGAATTTCAAATAGCTTCCCCGGTCCTTCAGATCTCAAAAAGAAAAAGAAAAAGCCAAGCGGCTAGCCAATAGGCTCACAAAATCATCATCACCCAAACAAAACAGGAAATTATGTAGTAAACATGTACCTATTTGTCGGGCAAACAAATTTTATTCTTCGGCTCTAGCCTCCTTGCTATGACCTGTTCAATATAAGTATATGTATATGCAAGCAAATGCGACCAAATTTCAATATAGTTCAGTATTTGATTCAATTAGGCATAATGATTCAAAATTAGCAAACAAATAGGCAAACAACACAAACATCAATCAATTAGTGAATTAGAGTTTCAAATTCATAATTTGATACATATACAAAAATCAGATTCTTGGTGCCAAATCACAACAATAAGCCCTATCTAATTTTGGTTCTCACACCAGTCTAATGGAAATATATAGAAAATCACACCTTTGAAACTCGAATACCAATTCTGATGATGTCTAGACTATCATCAGAATCGTCTCCGGGCGACTAGAGTGTGACTCTATATCTATCCAGTATATTAAAATTTCATATACACGTGGATCAGACGTATACGCAAAATCTTTATATACTGGACTGTCCAACTCAATATAAATAAATAACCAAATACGAATAATTGATTTATATTTCAAAACGAAATTTGTTTTCATTTGAAAAATATACTCTTCACACTCGTTCTAGGATACTACTGATCCCATCTCTAACGAGTCATTCTAATTGGATTTTACTAATCCAATATCTGATGAATTCTTTCGTATGTTTCTAATGTGTCTTGTTCTCTAGCTTTGTAAACCAAAGCTCTGATACCAAATCTAAAGACCCGTAACTTCCCCGTAAAGGAAAGCGTCGGATAGTTCGAGAACAAACCACAACAGAACGCATACAGAAGAACATTTCACTATATATTACAACAATGCATCAGAATACAAGAATATACAGAGTATAGATGAATATTACACAGAAATATCAGAGATTTAAATTACATTCAAATCATAGCAGCGGAAAATAATACAATACACAACTAGAAGAGATATACGGATACAAAGCTTTCCGGATATCGTTCCAGCTGTAAACCAGGATCCTGTGAATATAAATCTGCAAAACCAAAACTACTAGCTGCCCGTGTCAAAATAAGGGCACCCAGAGTTTAGGTTAAAACAATAAACTCCAGGTCAGTCATGTGACTGGTGTGAGAACTAAAACAGTTATTAATCTTTATTTTAAATCATTAGGTAAATCAAGGGACCACGCCATATAACACGGAACGGGTTTCCTCCCAGGAATACCAGTGCATAAAACAAACAGCGCAATGCTAAATAAAGAAAAATGAAGCTGTTATAAGACCCAGGTCCTATCACACAATGCAACGCAAGCCGGGGGATAGGGTTTTTACCTTATAACAGCCAAAGAATGCTTGATACGTTTAAAACAAATCATTTGATACTATTATAAGTGCATAGTGTATAAAACACTTCAAATCATAAGTATCAATCATAGGCGGCATGAATGCCCCATACCACTATGTCGCCATATATAGGTTATACAATCAAAATCGCAAAGTCACGTATTTGGAAATTGGGTTTCCAACTATGAACCGAGGTTAGGGGCAAGATCCTCAACCGATTCGAGACAATCTAGCCCATGTCTCAGGATCAGAGCTCGAGTGACCCTTGGATCGTCAGGGCCGGTCCACCGATGTGGATTAAAATGCCTGAACACTACGTTTCCCCGCCCTTTGGGGCGTAAATGAGCCAACTAAATGACTCCATCGGTTCGAGAACGACCGATCAATCCGAGGCGCCTCGCAACAGCAACAACCACATAAGTCAAACTCGTCAGGGCGTGTAAAACCACTGACGCCACTTTTTATCTAGAAGGAAACGCATGCCCTCCCTGAGGTCCGTCTCCCGTTTTTGGTTCATACCGGGTGTGAAACACGCGAGGTAAACGTTACACAAAGCAACGCCACAAAGGCCGTGCTTTGATCATCACCACAAGACTTTGCTTTTCAACAGAAGCCTTGATCATTTGCATCTTAGCATGCCACACAGGCAAACCATCCTATGCAACCGATATCAGTCACACAGAATGAAATCCGATGTCAGACACACAGTCCATTTACAAGTCCGTTCTGGGTCTGAACGAAACCGGAGGCACCTAGTACCCCGCATATCCATCGATCTCCAAGTACGTCTGGACGATCACTAACTGTTTCCATCTTCTTGGGTGTACAGCCCAATCAAGATCATCAGTTATCACCCAAACGACGTGAAGACCTCCGGTCTTCGACCATCGTCTTCATCTTCGACTTATCGTCGTATCAGTTATTCAGAATGGGATAAACCCGGCCTTTCCGAATAACTCACGTATATATTATAAAAGTGTTACACAAACACAACATACGCCTCATTTCAATTCATTAGTCACTAACCGTAAATTAATCAAGAGAATAATTCCCCAAATATTAACCCCGAAGGCCGAAACCAACATCAGATCAATATCCAGAAAACCATTCTGCTTGGCTAACCGCCAGTTAGTTTCTAAATTTCACATTCAAATCTAATTAAAGATTTAACTATCGCCTGGAGCAAAACTGGTGATACTCCATTCTCGCTCTTTTCAATCTAATTAAAGATTCATTAAAACTCCACTTAGTTTTAATCTGTGACTGGGTTAAAGAATCAGTGTCATTTAAAACACGGTTCACGATAAACCCAAAGTCACATCCCATTAATTATCGGGTTAAAGAACAAGTGTTATTTAAAACACTGTTCACGATAAACCCAAAAATCAATATCCATTCAATTCCAATTAAATATTATTTAATTGGTACACTTCATTAAATCTAAATAAAGAGATTTAATCTTTTCTCAACTGGGTTCAAGAACAGTGTTAGTGAAGACACCATTCACGACAAACCCAAATCACATTCATTAATTATCGGGTTAAAGAACAAGTGTTATTTAAAACACTGTTCACGATAAACCCAAAAATCAATATCAATTCAATTCCAATTAAATATTATTTAATTGGTACACTTCATTAAATCTAAATAAAAAGATTTAATCTTTTCTCAACTGGGTTCAAGAACAGTGTTAGTGAAGACACCATTCACGACAAACCCAAATCACATTCGATATTCAATACAAGGCTCTGAATAGAAAATATATCGGCTTATATTCAATATCGAATTCTACGACTAACAAATGTCGTATTGGAAATAACGATATAAATATATATCTTTCAAATTTCCGTAACAACATCTGTATAATCACGAATTCCAACATCGAAATATTCCGAAGACAATTTCGATTCAAATCCATTCCAATGCAATCATTGGAAATTTTGGTTATTTTCAAAACCCTTTTTAAATTCAATTTATTTATTTAAAAATAAATAGAATTATAATTCTAGTTCAAAACTAGTTCAATTCGATAAAAATCTATTTTTATCTTTTCAAATATGGAGTTTTTCATCCCAATCTTTTCTAAATCATTTCTTATGATTTTACACAAATTATTACTATTTTTAATAATTTTATCAAGGCCCGTACAGTCGATTTCCAACAATGGCCATCGAACTGCACTTACAGCGACCTTTTTCGAATTTGATTTGGACGTATCTCCAAATCCAACCGTTAGATTTCAAATTTCTAATATTCGTTAGAAAGCTCTTTTCGATACGAACCCAACGGTTCCGGTTTTAGGAGAATCCGACGGTCGGATCTCCCGCAATGTCCGTTTGAAATAAATGGTCGAAATTCACGAACTGCCGCGGCGCGGCGCGTTCTATTCAGGCCATTATATTATATATATAATATATATAATATATACTTCGTCGATTCTCTATTCAAAACGAATTATATAAATAGTTTTAAAATCGTTTCAAAACCTATTTCAACTTCCATTTCAATTCAAAGCAAAATTGAATTCTTCTTTATAAATTCGTTTCAAAATTCATTTCTATTCAATTCAAATTTCAATTCAATTTGAATTCATTTCAATTCGCTTTCAATTCTATTTGAATTCGTTTTTCAATTCAATTCGTTTCGAAATCGTTTTCAATTCAATTCATTTCGAAATCGTTTTCAATTCAATTCATTTCGAAATCGTTTTCAATTCAATTTGAATTCGTTTTCAATTCATTTCATTTCGAAATCGTTTTCAATTCAATTTGAATTCGTTTTCAATTCATTTCATTTCGAAATCGTTTTCAATTCAATTTATTTCATTTCGAAATCGTTTTCAATTCATTTCATTTCGAAATCGTTTTCAATTCAGTTTATTTCGAAATCGTCGATTTCGAAATCACTTTTCAATATTCATTTTAAAATGAATAAAATCGATATAAATATCGTTCACGTCAAAATGGCGTCAATCTAATCAACACGGCTTCATATATTCTTTTATTTTCAAATATTCTATTTCAAATATTTCTTTTTCAAATATTTCTTTTTCAAAACTGGAATGAGGCCCAATCAATTACCATATAAAATTAATTATATGGATTTTCATACAACACATGTATATAATAGCATTGAAAATAATCAACCATCAACCAAAGTGCACTACACTGTATAAGCATCAAATATAGATATCTAACGCTTATAACAGCCTGTCAATCAACCGATCGACATATTTAATCAATCAGGATGAGTGAAATCCATATTTCATCCCAACACCCGTGTGGGGTTTTCAAACAATCAAATACCTATTTTATTTGTGCTGTTGGGCGATGTGTAAAATTTATCGTCCCAATCAATGTCATTCAAATAGGTGTACATAAACAAACCGTCCGGTTTATAAATGAATATTTTATTTTATTCACTTCACGTTAAAAATTATATTTTTAACGATAAAACATTTTACTTCAACCTATGAATTTCTATTCAATTCATTCTTTAAATAAAATGATATTTTTATTTTTCTAACTTATTTTAGAAAATTTCGGCGGCATAACGGCACGATACTAGAAACGGGACAAGGCCTCGCCTTATCCCCGGTCTAGTGAAGGCCCACGCCATTCACTCATCAATCGAATCAATTTCATTTTGCAAACCACAAAATTTGGAGTAAGGGTCTAACCTAGCCTTACTCCTACGCCTTATAACGGCGCACGTCTAATCCTAACCAATTTATCGATTCGATTTTTCACACCACAAACCACATTCAAACCAATATCGCAATCAATCACCAAACAGTCAAACAAACAAGTCCATGGTCTGTGGACGATTGTGTCGGGTGCTACTAAGCACCGTCTGCATCCTAGTATAAATATATAACTAGAAAAGAAATAGAAAGGTGAGAAATTCTCACTTATAGCTATCCTAGCTCCACGGCTCTTCATTTGCAGAAGTCTTCGTCGTTTCGCCTTTTTGTCACCTTCGTTGTCCGCTTTCACTACATATGTAAAAATCGAGTTTTTACTTTGCTATTCAATATATAAAAATCACATTTTTAATTCGAAGTTCAACACATAAAAATTCTATTTTTAATTCGAAGTTCAACATATAAAAATCATATTTTTAATTCGAAGTTCAACATATAAAAATCATATTTTTAATTCGAAGTTCAACATATAAAAATCATATTTTTAATTCGAAGTTCAACATATAAAAATCATATTTTTAATTCGAAGTTCAACATATAAAAATCATATTTTTAATTCGAAGTTCAACATATAAAAATCATATTTTTAATTCGAAGTTCAACATATAAAAATCATATTTTTAATTCGAAGTTCAACATATAAAAATCATATTTTTAATTCGAAGTTCAACATATAAAAATCATATTTTTAATTCGAAGTTCAAAACATAAAAACTATATTTTTCTTAAAGCTTAAATTATTTACCTTTCAAAATTCAAATCTTTTACCTTTTAAAAATAAAAATCTTTTTAAACCTTTTAAAAATAAAAGTCTTTTTAAACCTTTTAAAAATAAAAGTCTTTTTAAACCTTTTAAAAATAAAAGAATCAGTTTCAAAATTCCTTTTAAAATCAGTTTTTAACTTATGACAAAATCAGTTTTTAAAAAAAAATGAATAACTAAATCAGTTTTTAAAATCATTTATAAATTTCAGTTTTAACATTATATATAAAAAAAACAGTTAAACATTATATAAAAAAAAAATCAGATAAAATAAATAAGCAGAAAACTCACAGGGGGGGTTTTCTCCATCGCAGCAGGCTTGGGGGGGGGGGGGGTTCCTCACCGATCGCGGGTTCGTGAGGGAGGAGGCGCTGCCGTCGGAGAGGTGGCAGGTCGGAGGGGATAGGGGGCGACGCGGTGGCTTTTCTGGTGGAGGGGGGGGTCGCGGTTCTTCACGTCAAGGGGGAATCGAGGAGGGGGAGGAGGAGAGGGAGGTGCGATGGGGGTGGGTGGCTTCAGCTCGACCGTCGGCGGTGGCTTCCAGGTCAGGGGGCGGCGCAATTTCGTTCTTAGGTTTTTTTTTTTTTTTCCTTTTTTTTTGTTTTATGAATAACTGAATCGGGGGGGGGGGGGGCCAAACAGAAGAGAAAAGGGGGATTCTATTTTTTTTTTTTTTTTTTTATTATTTAATTATAAAATTTTGCATAAGGGTTGACTTTTATATCCGACCTCGAAACGAGGTCCACCGCCTGCCGCCCATAGCGTTTTACCCCCATTCTGAACACAATGAGATATGTATCGCAAGCTGATTTGACCGTTACAATCAATTTCCGTTGAATTTTCTTTTAAATCATTATATTGAATTTTAAACGCACATTTCAAATTACCGGGGTCACATACTAACTAGAAAAATTCCAGAAAAATATTTTCTAGCTTCGTATTGACGATACGGTCCTAACAAAACTAGTTTCGTCGAATTCTGAGACCGTTAGAAAAATGGCCAATTTCCAGTCGATTAAAATCAACTGAAATGGTCAAAACACGTTTTCCTTTGCCACGCTCACATATTGATTCGAAAAATTATGAAATTTGGAATCTAGCAATAATTCGACATCACGGACCTAACAAAACTGGTTTCGTCGAAATCCGAGGTCGTCTGCAAAATTTCCATTTTTAAGGGTCTGAATTCCATAGCGACTATTCAGAATTTTCAACTGGACATATCTTTTGATTCCCGATATGAAATCTTGATTTTTCGGATTCATTGGAAAGATATTCACTATTAGATTCCATTATTTTTTGTTTTACTAAAATCCGGATTGTTTTGCACCCGGTACATTCAATTGAAGTTTGAAATCGAATTATCGAACTACCGCGCCATTTTCAATTCTATTTATAATTATATATAAATATTTATATATTCTAACGACGACGCGTATAATATATACGTTCGAATTCTATTCAAAATAAATTTTCCGTTGATATTATTTAAAATAATTCATTTTAAATAATCAAAATTCGCTAAAATTGCCAAAATAAAATTTTCAAACTGGCTCGCATTTTACGGGTTGTTACATCCTAGCAGCTCAATAGCTTCCTGCTCATCCTGCACTCCATGATGGGGGTCCAGCTCTGATCTTGGCAGTTTACAATAGCTTTTCGAAGGCAATCTACTAGTAGAACTGATTGAGTGCCTCTTTAGAGGCCGCACTTATCAGAATGACATGGATGACGTCAATCACAATCCGTTCACATAAGAAATCAGGAATTCTCGCAATCCCCCAGATTTCAAACTTCCACAACTGGAGCCCTACAACGGCAGGACAAATCCTACCGCGCATCTAATGCGCTACAAATGGCATATGGAAGTTCAATCAGCATCGGAAAATGTTATGGCTAAATATTTTCCCCTCTTTCTGACTAATATAGCTGCTATGTGGATTCGGCAGCTAGAAACAGAATCGATCAACAGCTGGAACATGTTGGTCGCACGCTTCATCGAACAATTTCGGGTACACATCAAGCGACCCAAGAATGTCATGTTCCTCACTACAATCAAGCAGATACCTAGAGAAACTCTACGTTCATTCCTGGAAAGATTCAACATTGCAGCAGCATCAGTTGACCGACCTGAAACATCAATGTACCGATGGCAGCAGTATCTGGCGTTTTGGATAACTCGGAATTCAAAAAGTCTTTGTACCGAGATCCACCGCGAAACCTCGGCGAATTATACCT
This sequence comes from Allium sativum, assembly GCA_030737875.1. Classification (NCBI taxonomy): domain Eukaryota; kingdom Viridiplantae; phylum Streptophyta; class Magnoliopsida; order Asparagales; family Amaryllidaceae; genus Allium; species Allium sativum. Next base: position 564,481,120 of record CM060920.1, on the reverse strand, counting down.
TGAAACAGATAGGTTTCTGCGAGAAGAAGATGCCACTTCTGAGAAACGCATTCTCGACGTCAACATGCTTAGAGACGGAGGACCGTCTGACACTAACAAGGGTAAAGGAAAGTCCGCTGCTACAAATGATCGTAATGCTCCACCCCGGAAAGGGTCCAGATACGACAAATACACTGAATTAAATGACACCCTGAGCAACATCTTCGTGGATATGGGGGGTGTTGCCTCCTATCCGAGTCCTCCCAAAAGGGAGCCAACATTAGCACAATGCAATTCTGGAAGGTATTGCATATTTCATGACATGGACGGCCATAACACTGATGACTGCAGACATTTACGAGACCTTATTGAGGACCGGGTTAGACGTGGAGAGCTACCTGAATATGTCACTCAACCAACAGCGTCGGCTTCAGCTCCTGCGTTTCCATCACCTATTCCCCGGAGAGGGAATGCTCCTGGATCGAGCAACTGTAGGCTTATCATTAACTGATCCCACTCAACGGATCTCTTTTGTTTGCTGGACTCCGGTCCGTACATCATATTTTTAGGCTTTTAGACAACTTCACGCCCTTCTTTGTTTTCCCTGCATGTAATAAGAACGGTCACATCATCCCACACGCACGGAACCAGCTTGTGGTCTCCAGTCGTGTCTGGCAAAGGACCACTGCATTTTCATGAATTAGTAACAAGCATTGAGCTCCGACTCCCAACTGGATCCGTCCAGTACAAACATGAGCTCCGGCTCCCAACTGGATCCGTCCAGTATAAACAAATTCTCATGTGCTTTTCCTTGGTAGTCTTACTCTGATAAGGCCGTCTTGGAACCTCATGTGCTTTTCCTTGGTCGTCTTACTCCGGAAAGGCCGTTTTGGAACTTTCATGGCATTTCCTTGGTCGTCTTACTCCGGTAAGGCCGTCTTGGAACCCCTCTAACATCTCCTCTGATGGTTTACTCCGGTAAGGCCATCTTGGAAATATTCTTGCATTATTTGTTTTGTCTTCTTGCCGGTACAAACTCCTGATCTTCTTGGATTTCTCTGGCCTTAATAAGATCCCGTGTGATCGTCGGTTTTCCGGCCTTAATACGATCTGGCGTGATCGTGGCATTCTGGGTTTGGATTTCTCAGATTATCCAGAACACATCTTCCTTCAACCAGCAAGATATGTTCTGGGGGCAAACATGTTTACACACTTTTTTTGGTAAAAGCTGTCACATTGAATATCTGGATAGCATCGCGCTCGGATATGGTGTACAACATCAGAAGACAGGCAACGATTTGGTCAAAGTCGCATCACGAACAAAGAAAGGCCCGAAACTCCTATCAAACGACCTTTTTGGGCCTGAAAAAAGCAATTACTAAGTTAACCTCTGTAACTCTTGTAGATCTCTGAATTAGCTTCAGTTTGAGCTTTGGTTTGGCTCAATCGGACTTACAGTTTGATAGTTACGCCCGTTTCCGTGAATGGGATTAATCTGGCAATTTCCTGGATAAAGCAACGAAGCGTCACACGATCGGAGTACGGCTCGTGATTCAAGGTTAGCCCCTCGTCGGATCGACCCCTTAGATTGTGGCGCACCTTCAGACCATGACCCACTCATGGCACACATGGAGATCACGACCCGGTCGCCTGCTCTCCATTCCAGCTAGCAAGGACCCGATCAGCTCGCCCTACACGATCATGATCCGACCCCATGACTGCAGTACGACCTTCAAACCTGCTCTTACGCAGTCTGTTTTGACCTATTCTCATGCCACATCTTTCTCCTATTATCCCGGATCGGGTGCCACGTATCCTATCATGAACCGGTCTTCCCAGAAGCCCTCCTACATCTATAAATACACCATTTGAAGGCATTTTCAGGGACTTTTTTGGACTTTTGGCCCTAACTCTTCATAGCTTCCACCATTACTGAAGAGCAAGGACTTTGCATCTTCATACACTCGAATTCTTTTCTTTTCAATACAATTAACACACGGATTGTGTGCTTGCATGTAACTGATTCTTGTAATCTGTCAGTATAACAATAAGATTATAAAGTGGACGTAGGCTACATCTACAGCCGAACCACTATATAAATCTCGTGTGTCTCCTCTTATTTATCATTTTCTGCATTTTTCTGATCTGTGATTTGTATTTGAGTGTTAGGCCCAATTTTTGGTCTAACATTTTGGCGCGCCAAGTAGGGAGGCACATGACAACTTCACTTTCTGCTCAGATAATTTGGCTATTGGATCAATGGCAAACAAAAGGGAGAAAGCTGGAACTTCCATTCATGCTAAGGATGTTGGTGCTGAAGGTGCAACGAACGAGGCAAGCCGCGAGGCTTCCTCTCATGAAAACCCATCGGCGTACTTGACTCGAGGAGAGATGGGTGACGTTCTCAATGAAATGAGAGCTCAGATGGTAAAGCAACAGGAGATGATCGATGGATTCTTCATTCGGATGGATGGAAGGCCGAGTAACATTCAAGCCACTGAAAACGAGGCTACGGAAGCAGCTCATGCATCACATGGACTCGGAGGCAAACTCCTCCCTATTGGAAATGCACTGCAATCTACTTTAGTTCCAGGTCAGAGGAACACCGAATTGCAAGCCCCAGTTCATCACCAGGACTCGGCTCGTGAGGACCATCCAGACCTAGCTCGTGGTGGGGACCCACGATCTGATCCGCTCGTCCCCCATGGTCCACGAATCGATCCTCACGACCCTGCCTCATGACTCGCCCCGCCTGCGTCACGAGCCGACCATCTCGATCCACAAGAAAGCCTCCATGACCCGGTTCGTGACGCACCTCCTGACCCACGAACCGCTCCTAGCAACTCGCTCCCAGCAGCTCAACAGCTTCCTGCTCGTCCTGCACTCCATGCCGGGGGCACCAGCTCTGATCTTGGCAGTTTACAACAGCTTTTCGAATGCAATCGACTAGCAGAACTGATTGAGCGCCTTTCTAGAGGCCGCACTTATCAGAATGACATGGATGACATCAATCACAATCCGTTCACACAAGAAATCAGGAATTCTCGCAACCCCCCAAATTTCAAACTTCCACAATTGGAGCCCTATAATGGAAGGACAGGTCCTACCGCGCATCTGATGCGCTACAAACGGCATATGAAAGTTCAGTCGGCATCGGAAAACGTTATGGCTAAATGTTTTCCCCTCTTTCCGACTGATATAGCCGCTATGTGGATTCGGCAGCTAGAAACAGAATCGATCAACAACTGGAACATGTTGGTCGCACGCTTCATCGAACAATTTCGGGTACACATCAAGCGACCCATGAATGTCATGTTCCTCACTACGATCAAGCAGAGGCCCAGAGAAACTCTGCATTCATTCCTGGAAAGATTCAACGTTGCAGCAGCATCAGTTGACCGACCTGAAACATCGATGGTACTGATGGCAGCAGTATCTGACATTTTGGATAACTCGAAATTCAAAAAATCTTTGTACCGAGATCGACCGCGAAACCTCGGCGAATTCTACCTTGAAGCAGATAGGTTTCTGCGAGAAGAAGATGCCACTTCTGAGAAACGCATTCTCGATGTCAACATGCTTAAAGATGGAGGGCCGTCTGACTCTGGCAAAGGTAAAGGAAAGTCCGCTGCTACAAATGATTGTAATGCTCCACCCCGGAAAGGGTCCAGATACGACAAGTACACTGAATTGAATAACACCTTGAGCAACATCTTCGTGGATACGGGGGGTGTTGCGTCCTATCCGAGGCCTCCCAAGAGGGAGCCAACATTAGCACAACGCAATTCTGGAAGGCATTGCATATTTCATGCCATGGACGGCCATAACACTGATGACTGAAGACATTTACGAGAACTTATTGAGGACCGGGTCAGACGAGGAGAGCTACCTGAATATGTCACTCAACCAACTGCGTCGGCTTCAGCTCCTGCATTTCCATCACCTGTTCCCCCAAAGAGGGAACGATCCTGGATCGAGCAACCGCGGGCTTATCATTAACTGATCCCACTCAGCGGATCTCTTCAATTTGCTGGACTCTGGTCCGTACATTTTGTTTTTAGGCTTTTAGGCGACTTCTCGCCCTTTTTTGTTTTCCCTGCATGTAATAAGAGCGGTCACATCAGCCCACTCGCACAGAACCGGGTTGTGGTCTCCAGTCGTGTCCGGCAAAGGACCGCTGCATTTTCATGAATTAGTAACAAGCATTGAGCTCCGGCTCCCAACTGGATATGTCCCGTACAACCATGAGCTGCGGCTCCCAACTGGATCCGTCCAGTATAAACAAATTCTCATGTGCTTTTCCTTGGTCGTCTTACTCTGATAAGGCCGTCTTGGAACCTCATGTGCTTTTCCTTGGTCGTCTTACTCAGGTAAGGCCGTCTTGGAACTTTCATGGCATTTCCTTGGTCGTCTTACTCCAATAAGGCCGTCTTGGAACCCCTCTAACATCTCCTTCGACGGTTTACTCCGGTAAGGCCATCTAGGAAATATTCTTGCATTATTTGTTTTATCTTCTTGCAGGTACAAACTCCTGGTCTTCTTGGATTTCTCTGGCCTTAATACGATCCCGTGTGATCGTCGGTTTTCTGGCCTTAATACGATTCGGCGTGATCGTCGCATTCTGGGTTTGGATTTCTCGGATTATCCAGAACACATCTTCCTTCAACTAGCAAGATATGTTCTGGGGGCAAACATGTTTACACACTTTTTTGGTAAAAGCTGTCAAACTGAATATCTGGATAGCATCGCGCTCGGATATGGTGTACAACATCAGAAGACAGGCAACAATTTGGTCAAAGTCGCATCACGAACAAAGAAAGGCCTGAAACTCCAATCAAACGACCTTTTTTAGGCCCGAAAACAGCAATAACGGAGCTAAGCTTTGTAAATTTTGTAGATCTCTGAATTAGCTTCAGTTTGAGCTTTGAATTGGCTCAATCGAACTTACGGTTTTCGTGAATGGGTGTAATCTGGCAATTTCCGGGATAGAGCGACGAAGCGTCACATGATCGGAGTACGACTCGTAAATCCTCTCTGGCTCGTGATGCACCCTAGGTTCACCCCTTATCGGATCGTGGCGCACCTTCAGACCACGACCCACTCGTGGCACACATGGAGATCACGACCCGATCGCCTGCTCTCCATTCCAGCTAGCAAGGACCCGATCAGCTCGCCCAACATGATCATGATCCGACCCCATGATCGCGATCCGACCTTCAAACCTGCTCTTACGCAGCCTGTTTTGACCTATTCTCATGCCACATCTTTCTCCTATTATCCTGGATCGGGTGCCACGTATCCCGTCATGAACCGGTCTTCCCAGAAGCCCTCCTACAACTATAAATACACCATTTGAAGGAATTTTCAGGGACTCTTTTGGACTTTTTGCCATAACTCTTCATAGTTTCCACCATTACTGAAGAGCAAGGATTTTGCACCTTCATACACTCGAATTCTTCTCTTTTCAATGCAATTAACACACAGATTGTGTGCTTGCATGTAACTGATTCTTGTAATCTGTCGGTATAACAATAAGATTATAAAGTGGACGTAGGCTACATCTACAGCCGAACCACTATAAAAATCTCGTGTGTCTCCTCTTATTTATCATTTTCTGCAATTTTCTTATCTGTGATTTGCATTTGGGTGTTAGGCCCAATTTTTGGACTAACATTTTGGCGCGCCAGGTAGGAAGGCACACGACAACTTCACTTTCTGCTCAGATAATTTGGCTATTGGATCAACGGCAAACAAAAGGGAGAAAACTAGAACTTCCATTCATGCTAAGGATGTTGATGCTGAAGGTGCAACGAACGAGGCAAGCCGCGAGCCTTCCTCTCATGAAAACCCATCGGCGTACTTGACCTGAGAAGAGATGGACGACGTTCTCACTGAAATGATAGCTCAGATGGCAAAGCAACAGGAGATGATCGATGGATTCTTCGCTCGGATGGAAGGCCAAGTAACATTCAAGCCACTAAAAACGAGGCTACGGAAGCAGCTCGTGGATCACATGGACTCAGGGGCAACTTCCTTCCTATTGGAAATGCACTGCGATCTACTTCAGTTCCAGGTCAGAGGAACACCGAATTGCAAGCCCCAGTTCATCACCAGGACTCGGCTTGTGATGGCCATCCAAACCCAGCTCGTGGTGGGGACCCACGATTCGATCCCCTCGTCCCCCATGGTCCACGAACCGATCCTCACGACCCTGCCTCACGACTCGCCCCTTCTGCCTCACGAGACGACCATCTCGATCCACGAGCAGGCCTTCATGACCCAGTTCGTGACGCACCTCCTGAACCATGAACCGCTCCCAGCAGCTCAACAGCTTCCTGCTTGTCCTGCACTCCATTCTGGGGGCACCTGCTCTGATCTTGGCAATTTACAACAGTTTTTGAAGGCAATCAACTAGCAGAACTGATTGAGTGCCTCTTTAGAGGCCGCACTTATCAGAATGACATGGATAACGTCAGTCACAACCCGTTCACACAAGAAATCAGGAATTCTTGCAATCCCCCAGATTTCAAACTTCCACAACTGGAGCCCTACAACGGCAGGACAGATCCTACCGCGCATCTGATGCGCTACAAACGGCATATGGAAGTTCAATCGGCATCGGAAAATGTTATGACTAAATGTTTTCCCCTCTTTCTGACTGATATAGCCGCTATGTGGATTCAGCAGGTAGAAACAGAATCGATCAACAGCTGGAACATGTTGGTCGCACGCTTCATCGAACAATTTCGGGTACACATCAAGCGACCCAAGAATGTCATGTTCCTCACTACAATCAAGTAGATACCCAGAGAAACTCTACATTCATTCCTGGAAAGATTCAACATTGCAGCAGCATCAGTTGACCGACCTGAAACATCGATGTACTGATGGCAGCAGTATCTAGCGTTTTGGATAACTCGGAATTCAAAAAATCTTTGTACTAAGATCCACCGCGAAACCTCGGTGAATTCTACCTTGAAGCAGATAGGTTTATGCGAGAAGAAGATGCCACTTCTGAGAAACGTATTCTCGATGTCAACATGCTTAAAGACGGAGGACCGTCCGACTCTGACAAGGGTAAAGGTAAGTCCGCTGCTACAAATGATCGTAATGCTCCACCCCGGAAAGGGTCCAGATACGACAAATACACTGAATTGAATGACACCCTAAGCAACATCATCGTGGATACGGGGGTTGCTGCCTCCTATCCGAGGCCTCCCAAGAGGGAGCCAACATTAGCACAATGCAATTCTGGAAGGCATTGCATATTTCATGACATGGACGGTCATAACACTGATGACTGCAGACATTTACGAGACCTTACTGAGGACCGGTCAGACGAGGAGAGCTACCCGAATATGTCACTCAACCAACAGCGCCGGCATCAGCTCCTGCGTTTCCATCACCTGTTCCCCGGAGAGGGAACTATCCTGGATCGAGCAACCGCGGGTTTATCATTAACTGATCCCACTCAGCGGATCTCTTCAATTTGCTGGACTCTGATCCGTACATCATGTTTTTTGGCTTTTAGGCGACTTCTCGCCCTTCTTTGTTTTCCCTGTATGTAATAAGAGCGGTCACATCAGCCTATACGCACGGAACCTGCTTGTGGTCTCCAGTCGTGTCCGCCAAAGGACCATTGCATTTTCATGAATTAGTAACAAGCATTGAGCTACGGCTCCCAACTAGATCCGTCCAGTACAAACATGAGCTGTGGCTCCCAACTGGATCCGTCCAGTATAAACAAATTCTCATGTGCTTTTCCTTGGTCATCTTACTCTGATAAGGCTGTCTTGGAACCTCATGTGCTTTTCCTTGGTCGTCTTACTCTGGTAAGGCCGTCTTGGAACTTTCATGGCATTTCCTTGGTCGTCTTACTCCGGTAAGGCCGTCTTGGAACCCCTTTAACATCTCCTCCGATGGTTTACTCCGGTAAGGCCATCTAGGAAATATTCTTGCATTATTTGTTTTATCTTCTTGCAGGTACAAACTCCTGGTCTTCTTGGATTTCTCTGGCCTTAATACGATCCCTTGTGATCGTCGGCTTTCTGGCCTTAATACGATCCGGCGTGATCGTCGCATTCTGGGTTTGGATTTCTCAGATTATCCAGAACACATCTTCCTTCAACCAGCAAGATATGTTCTAGGGGGAAAACATGTTTACACACTTATTTTGGTAAAAGCTGTCACATTGAATATCTGGATAGCATCATGCTCGGATATGGTGTACAACATCAGAAGACAGGCAACGATTTGGTCAAAGTCGCATCACGAACAAAGAAAGACCCGAAACTCCTATAAAATGACCTTTTTTGGGCCCGAAAACAGCAACTACGAAGCTAAGCTTGGTAACTCTTGTAGATCTCTGAATTAGCTTCAGTTTGAGCTTTGGTTTGGCTCAATCCGACTTACGGTTTGAAAGTTACGCCTGTTTCCGTGAATGGGTGTAATCTGACAATTTCCTAGATAAAGCGATGAAGCATCACACGATCGGAGTACGGCTCGTAAATCCTCTCTGGCTCGTGATGCACCCTAGGTTCGCCCCTCATCGGATCGGCCCCCTTGGATCGTGGGCACCTTCAGACCACGACCCACTCGTGGCACACATGGAGATCACGACCCGATCGCCTGCTCTCGATTCCAGCTAGCAAGGAGCCGGTCAGCTCGCCCTACATGATCACGATCCGACCCTACGACTGCGACCCGACCTTCAAACCTGCTCTTACGTAGCCTGTTTTGACCTATTCTCATGCCACATCTTTCTCCTATTATCCCAGATCGGGTGCCACATATCCCGTCATGAACTGGTCTTCCCAGAAGCCCTCCTACAGCTACAAATACACCATTTGAAGACATTTTCAAGGACTCTTTTAGACTTTTGGCCATAACTCTTCATAGCTTCCACCATTACTGAAGAGCAAGGACTTTTCACCTTCATAGACTCGAATTCTTCTCTTTTCAATACAATTATCACATGGATTGTGTGCTTGCATGTAACTGATTCTTGTAATCTGTCAGTATAACAATAAGATTATAAAGTGGACGCAGGCTACATCTACAGCCGAACCAGTATAAAAATCTCATGTGTTTCCTCTTATTTATCATTTTCTGCATTTTTCTGATCTGTGATTTGCATTTGGGTGTTAGGCCCAATTTTTGGTCTAACATGCACCCATTTCCTTTCAGAAATGAAAAGGAATCTCTTCATGAAATATGATGCCTTTTATAAAATATGGCCATTGTAAAATATGACTGTTGGAAATATGACTATTAGAAAATATGACCGTTAGAAAATATGGCCGTTATAAAATATGACCGTTGTAAAATATGACCGTTGGAAATATGAAGTGTCTCTTCTTGAAGTGTCTTTTTGTGAAGTGTCTTTTCGTGAATTGTCTTTTCGAAGTGTCTTTTCTCGAAGTGATGAAGTGTCTTTCGTGAAGTGCCATTTCATGAAGTGTCTTTTTGAGAAGTGCCTTTTCGCGAAGTGATGAAGTGTCTTTTCGCGAAATGTCTTTTCATGTGGTGTCTTTTCGTGAAGTGTCTTTTTGCGAAGTGTCTTTTTGCGAAGTGTCTTTTCGCGAAGTGACGAGTGTCTTTTCGCGAAGTGTCTTTTCACGAAATGTCTTTTCGCGAAGTGTCTTTTCGCGAAGTGTCTTTTCACGAAGTGACGAAGTGTCTTTTTTCGAAGTGTCTTTTCGCGAAGTGTTTTTTCGTAAGTGCATTTGTGTATGCTATATATTTGAGGATAGATTTTAACAATATATAACACCTCTAAGACACAGTTAAATAGATAATCATAACCTATATCACTTTTCATTTGATCTTCTCTTCTTCCTTGTCATGAATCAAAAATCTGTGAGCTAACAAAATTTTCAAAACATAATATGCCTTGAATATGCTTGACGTTGTAGCTATACTACTGCATACTGAATAGTATCGTTTTATTGAATTTCTTTAAAACAATTCATGCCTAATAATATGTTCGACATTATAGCTATATTTCTGTGCATTGAATAGCAATGTTTTATTGAATTTTGTTAAACAATTCACGCCCGGAATATGTTGCATGTTGTTACTATACCGTCGTTTGCACATTTACGTAAACTCTGCTGTATGACGATGTTTCCATTTCATACGGTTACCTATAGCGAAATCAAATTTGAACTGTGCTATATTGGAAAATCGAGTAGCTGTAAATAGATTGCAATATGGATAACACAATATAGACTGTACAATAAACCCGAATGAGTAGATAGCCACCATAGGTGTTCAAAATTTCATGAAATGGGATATTCTCTGTTTCGTATAACCCAGTATCTGTTACAATACTTCAATACTTATACATAGTACAAATAGTAAATTGAACCCATGAGTAGGTTCAATTCATTTAAAAGAATTATAAAATGAATTATAAAAATCTTGAATTATAAAAAAGCTTCAATAATAGACAGTATAAACGATAAAATCCATTCATTTAAAAGAATTATAAAAAGTTTGGATTCAATATTTATACACAATACTTCATTATTTATACCGAGTATCTGTTACAATACTTCATTTTCACAGTTTTCATTCTTAGATATAAACTAGCTATATCTTGTACATAAGATCTGCACTTGTATACTTTTATTACAGATATCCTCCAATTCTGTAGCATTTATTTTAACCATCAGCAACTAGAAAAAATATATGTAAAAATTTAACTAATTACAGAAATGCAAAAGTATAAATATTCGTATTTACTAACTCACAACTTAGAAATTATTTGAGAGGTTATAATTACGTTAGTGCAACTTTTTGCCCACTTGTTCTAAAACCTCAACAAATCCTACAGCCTTTTTAGCAGTAATTAGGCTAGACGCACATACACATCAAACACAGGTTTAAACAATAAAAAGAATGCCAAATTAAATTTTAAACAATTTCAGAAGTTGGATGTATTAAATGTTTACAGAAAATGAAACTTTAAATGACAATGAATTATATTTCTGAAGATTCATTATGAAAAGATGGTTTCTATTAATATTTTTTCAACCATAGTTTGAATAGTATAAAATATAAACCAATTATAAATCAAAATGGTACTTTTAATTATGGCTTATGAGTTATTAACAATCATAATTGTAAAAAAAGGGATGTGTTTAAAAAAACAATTTTTTTTTAAGAAAAGGATAAATTTAAATGCAAAAGAAGAAGAAGACATACTTGAACAGAGTTGATGGTAGCATTAAGAAGAGTTGGCAGTGCGTTTCCACCCACATGTATTTTTTGCTTCAACACTTACATCTTCAAATCTGATTTCCACTTTTGGCATTTTATTCCCCATCCTACACACACAAACATGCATATATTAGAAAAAATGAATAAAAGTAACAAAAAAGAATACACGATCATTATTTCATTGTGATGCATATACATATGTACCTCTCTTTCATTCCTCTAGTATTTCATTAAAAAAATCATTTTCTTCATGAGACCATGGTCGATTCTTCTCCACTGGTTCCATTTCTTATTTGTAAAATGAATGGTATATGAGTTGAGTCGGAAGGAATAAAAACAGTATATTTTTGGGAGAGTGGTTACAAAGATAATGTAAAACCAGGTTTTATGCTCTTTTATAGATTGATTTGAGTTCTTTTAGAGGTGGTAAGTGTATATATATGTGTAGGAAGAGAAGATATGTATGAAAAAAGGGGAGAGATGGGCGGATCTTAAATGAAAAGGCCCACGTAATGATATTAACAGCTATATTAAAATAGTGTACTAATATTTTGCTATCTGTGGCTGATAAACTAGCTAATATGCTTGCAATAAATTCTTGCACTGCGCATTTATCTTATAGCAATCCAAGGGGAGGTAATTTATACATGTCACTTAGAAGGAAAGAATGCCTTTTCTTTATTTTGTCAGTATTGAAGTCTGATGAGTTTCCTTTCAAAATTTTAGTCCCAAATTCATATTCATTTTACATGTAATAATGGTTGTCATTGAAAATGTACTGCAATAGAAACACGACCAACACCACAAAAATAGCTATGGGCTACGGTATGTACGTATCTAAAATTATTCCTACCACGTCTATGTAGATGTCGTTACAAATATTGTTAGAGAAATGCTTTCAATGTCCTGAAGACGTCTATACATGTGCAAATTCGGCCTTGGGCATAGATCACAAAATAGTTAAAAGATTTACATATCATACCTAGTAAGACTATCGTCCCAGATTCATATTCATTCTACTAGTAATAATGGGCCGCCACTAAAAATGTACTACAATAGAAACACGGCGAACACCGCAAAAATAGCTAAGTGGTGCGATATGTGAGTTTCCAAAGCCACGTCGACAATATCAATTTCATTACAAATATTGTTAGAAAATTGCTTTTGATGTCGTGAAGAAGGGGGTTTCTCTTTTTCTTTTGTGTAGGCGTCAGTCAGACAATAGAATCCAGTTGTACTTGGATACTGGGCATGTGTTTAAAATTTTTGGTGACAGGTAAACAATACTATTTGCATTTTTTACTATATATGTAGTATTCTTCTATACTAAGGACCATGGATTTCCCTATTGGTAATACGCAGTGTTGTCCTATTGTATATCTGGTTAAATGCACATGTTAATTAATCTCAAGACACATGCAAATGTAGATGGTGAACAGGAAATAATGTTTGTAGTGTGAGAACCTATAATAGGCCATGATAGGTTTTGGAATATAAATAGAAACTATATAATGTTGGTCTAGCTAGGCAAGTAGGAAAAAAGAAACACCTGGAAGCATGCATGTTTAACAAACTGGGAGAGTGGACGTGTTCTAGTTGTTTCATTATGTTGGGCCTATCATTAACACCCACCTGAATGATAAACCAGGGCACACTAATAACACCATAATTTGTACCCAAAATGATAATACTTGAGGTGACTTATCAGTAATACTTGCCAATAATGTACATACTGATATTAATTTACTTCGTGTACAATAACGTTTCAATGTTAATTCTTGAAATTTCCAAAAAGAACGTGATGTTGCTTACGAACAAACTATACTCATAATAACTCACCATATCAAGGAAAATTTAGTATAGATACATATTGTACGTACTAAAGGGATTAGCCTCATCATCACTCGCTATAACAAAAGTTTGATATGATTCCGTAGACATATAATTTATGCAAAATATTTTACAAATCCTGATGTTTACCTCCTTAGGAATCGCGCCTTAAAACCTTCAAATACAAACTTGCAGCATAGTCCCAAAATGATAATATTACTAATAATAATACCCCTGGAAAACTATTGAGATGATAATATCACTAATAACAAAATCACTAATTTGCCAACAAAGCCCAAGAAAAGGATATTAGATACAGAAGATGTTGTCATTACAAAAATAAAAGCGTCCTCCAAAAATTACCTGTGGATATTGAACCCTGACCCACTGCCCCCTTTTCAAACCTCCAATCTCCTTCCTCCAACTCAATCGTTGTCACCATCAGCTATTATTTCACCACCTACGAGCCAATTTCCCCTCTCTCGGCATCTAATCCCTCTGTTGATTTGGATGGGTTTCAAATGGTTGTTTCGCCGAAGGGTCAGAGATTGCAAAATCCTTTTCTTTTCTGATAAGTATTCGAATGGATTTATGAATAGTTGATTCAGGGGGAGAGAGGAACTGGACAAATCGAGTTTTCAAGGGCAAACGCCATTTTTTGTGCGTGAATTAACAAAATGTTAATGAACTGAGTCATACGATGGGAACGGGGTGTATTGATGATATATATATATATATATATATACATATATATATATATATATAATTGTAGAACGGATGCAAGCCGTTCCAAAATTTACAATAGACTTTGACCATATTATACGAGAATGCAACAGACTTAAGCCGTTGCTATTTCGCAACAGCTCTAAGCCGTTGCTATTTCGCAACAGCTCTAAGCCGTTGCTATTTTCCCGCACCTTGGAGTTGCAAAAATGCTTGTATGGTGTAGTGTCTGTTGAAGTTGTCGCAATTTATGATTGGAAAACCCCTAAGAATGTGACACAAGTTAGGAGTTTCTTAGCATTGGCGGGTTACTGCAAAAAGTTCGTTAAGGACTTTGCACGGATATCAGCTCCGCTCACCCGTTTGACAAAGAAAAACTTGGTTTTCGCTTGGAGCATTGATTGTGAGGATGCATTTCAAAGGTCAAAGAGGGATCTACATCAGCCTTTGTTCTGACCCTTCCCGATGGTAGCAAAGTGTTTACAGTCTACATGAATGCTTGTGGCACTGAATTAGGTACTGTTTTGATGCAAGAAATTAGGGCAGTCTGCTATAGAAGTAGGCAATTGAAACTACATGAGAACTACCCCACCCACGACTTAGAGTTGGCTGTAATTGTGTTCGCACTTAAGTCTTGGCGACACTATCTACTTGGAGAGAGATTTGAGCTTTACACGAATTACAAGTCTCTCAAATATTTGTTCTTGCAGAAGGATCTCAGTTTAAGGCAACAACGATGGATGGAGTTCCTTGCGTCCTACAATATTGAGATAGCTTACACCTTGAGCAAGGGAAATATGGTTGCGGACGAGTTGAGTAGGCAGAGGATGACCTTGAGTCCTCTACTCATACAGAGGCAGATCATGGAGTTTATCTTGACATTTTATTTTAGGCCTACGGATTTTACGCTTGGTTTGTTGACATCATTAGAGGTGCGACCTACTTTTATGGAGCGCATTAGATCCATGCAGTGAGAAGATTAATAGTTAGTGGACATCTTCGATAGACTCGGTAGAGGAGAGGCCTTTAGTCACCTAGATAGGTATTCTTTGGATGAGAGAGGGTAGCTGCGACGAGATAGGAGAATGTGAGTTCCTAGAGTTGGAGATTAGCTGAGATCAGTTTTTGAGGAGGCTCATCATTCTCGGATGACTATACAACCGGATGGTGACAAGATGTACCGAGATATGAAACGAGTTTTTCATTGGACTGGCAACGAAGAAGGAAGTGGCAGAATTTGTGGTCCGATGTTTGACTTGTCAGCCAATGAAGACTGAGAAAAGGAAACCTGACGGATTGCTTTAGCGTTGGATATTCCATAATGGAAGTGGGAGAGCATTTCTATGGACTTTATTGATGGACTACCCCGATCGAGGAAGGGAAACACAAGTATATAGGTTATAGTAAACAGATTAGCGAAGAGCGCTTACTTTATTCTAGTCAAAAGAAAGAGGACAACAGCTTAGCTAGCATCGGTATACGTTAGAGAGATAGTCCGACTTCATGGTACCTTCCAGTATAGTTAGTGACCGTGAACCCATCTTCACGAGTGAGTTTTGGAAGATTTTGGAAGAGGCACTAGGTACACAGTTAAGACTTAGCAGAGCTTATCACCCTCAGACCGATGGACATACTGAGAGGGTCAATAGAGTTCTTAAGGATTTGCTGAGACTGTGTATCCTATACTTCGGAGGGGCTTGGGAGGAGCATCTCCAATTGGTTGAGTTTGCCTACAATAACAGTTATTAGTCGAGCATTGGTATGGCACCCTTCGAGGCACTTTATGGACGATCCGTCTGACACCCCACATCTGTTAATGTCACTCTTTAAGGGAATGCATTAAGTTTCATGAAGCATTATAGGTAAACAGAATCTGAAACATTACAAGACAAATATAAAATAACAGAAGAATTTAAAACTTTATTAAGTAGAAAACATCATGGTTAAAAACATAGTTACATCATAAGTCAGAAATACGTAAAACCCAGTACATCAACTTAAAACTTCTGTCTTGTACTAAAATCATCAGAGTACAATAAATAAAGAAGCATAATCCCCAAAATAAAGCTATAGTAGAGAAGATATGAAATCAAGCAGTACATCTAAGCAGTTCCAAGCAGAAGGAAAGAAGAATTCTGATCAAGCTTGAGTATTCCCACCTTGAGAACCTAGAGGGGAACGGAAGAGAAAGAAGAGGAAACAAAATAGGTCAAACATAAGTCTGGCGAGTCCAGTTACTTTTAACATATAAATAAGTAAAAGCATCATGATAGGCACATAAATTTGGATAAGAGAGATAACAGCTTATAAGGCAGGTGTGACAAGGTAAATAGGATAAACCGAATAGAATATATGTGTATAGCGCTTCTCTAATACTTTCTCTGCACCAATACTAGTATCATATGAACAAGAAGATCTCCAAAAAGATGGTAGACTTAGGCGTACTTCTAGTGAGAGCTTTTACCCCATACAATAACGGGCAGCCTAACTAAACTTACCGGTGTTACCCCTGAGGATAATAACGGGCTCCTAAATAAGCGAGACAACATGTACCCTAATTACTACCCCAATCGATCATCTCCCTAACTCCGTAGATACCCTGTGCTAGACCCACGATAGGATGTATCACTTCCTAAAGTGGCAACCCTTCATTTCTAGGATGTGCACAACCATATCTACTGATGTCACATCATCTTATTTTCCCTAGCAGGCGGACCCATGCACGCACATGAGCCCGATGGAACGCGCCATCAGACACCTTTTCCTAAGTGATCTCTTATAATCAGCTCAGTAACCGTGCCCCAGCTCCGACCTAGTTCGGAGTACTTGTCTGATACCTATATGGGTTATTGACTGAAACACATCCCACACACCGGAACAAGCTTCCCCCTAGGCTTGCATCCCCACTACTAGGATTTCAACAGGTTATGCCTACCAGTGTAACAAGAATGCATAACCCCACAGGTTAAGTTTGTGGCCTATATATAAATATTACCCACCGCCCCAAGATTTACTTAACCCTCCCACTGAGTCAAGCAAGTGTACTTAACCTCTACTCAAGTTAACATGTTCATGTAATCCCTATGGATTCAAACAGGTTAAGTATTACAAGTTCATTACCATACATTCATTTATGGTTATAATGTGCTAGACCTCCCACATTAAGTCTACCACTTGTGGATGCTGGATACGGCGGTCGGGTCCGGGCAGACTTCTTGCACAAGTCACTCATGTCTTAGCACTGTCACGTGTTTATGCACTTAGGCCCCTCACATTAGATTTACCACTTGTGGACGCTGGATATGCCAGTTGGGTCCAGAAAGGCTTCGACCACAAGTGTAATCTAACCTCGTGACTAAGTGCGGTTACAGTTTCTAATTACTGTAAATATAGGAATTTTCGTTATTAACCACATATCATGTTCATTATGCCTAAATCCCTGTCTGGTCTACCATACAAGTCATGCCCCAAATTAAGATATAGATTATGCCCCCAAATCCCAAGTTTTGGCTCAAGATCCAAATTATGCCCAAAATTCCCTCTGTTTTACAACAAGAATTATGCACCAAATTAATCATCCCCAATCGTTCCCAATTTCGCGCGTTCGTGTATTTCAGCGATAGGCCTAGGCTCGAAGGTAGCCTGGCTATAAAAAAGGGAAAAAGGGGAAGAAGAGAACAAGAATATGCATAGCAAATAGAAACTGGCATATGATGATAGAATTGGTCATACTAACAGAATAGGATTTATGACGTGATTAGGCTAACTAACATAATAGGCATAAGGAGACATGATGAACAGAATAGGGATATCATAAACAGTCATGATGTGATCTAAACAAAGAATTAGATATACAAATAATGATGGATCTGATATGATTCAAATAGTCACAGGATTAGATCCAATTCATAGACATATCAAGATAACTTTTAAGTGTTTACATCTAAAAATAACATAGACTCACACAGAATGGATATAAAAAAACTGAGAATAGTGTGTTGATGATGAATAAGCAATCTTTGAATACGTATGAATCGCCTTTGCTGAAGAAAAGGCTAATTTAATCTGAGTTAGAGCAGCATCTCCTTGTCGCCATTGAATTAGATGAATAAAACAATGAATACAGGGTCCTATTTATAGCCTAAGGTCAACGAATCTGGTCAGAAAACAAGTCAAAATACGCAGAACCGAATCTGCCTCGGATCTGAGGGGTGTCGACATGGGTGTTGACACCCTTGTTATAGGGTCGACCCATGGATCGACGCCCCTAGGGTGGGTCGACCCCCAACAGGTCAATTTCTCTCCCAGAATTCCCGCTTATGTTTTCGATTATTATGAACAGTTTTGACTTGGGTATGCATACACACACACACACACACACACATATATATATATATATATATATATATATATATATTATGCGTATACAAACTTCAATCCTTAATATCTTCTTCATACAATGTTCATTTTCACAAACTTGGTGTCTATCTTAAGCAGAATTCCGAGACGAACGCAATGTCGCAATCCGTTTTACTTAATTTCCAATATTTAATTAAGTATTTTTAATTTATCATCTTCATGTGTTATAGAATTACGGGGTGTTACATTCTCCCCTGCTTAAAGGATTTCGTCCCCGAAATGTCAAGTTAAGAAGAATGTATATCCTAACATCCATCATCCATCTAATCATCCACCAATCATAGGCATCCATTGCCCTTAAAATATTTCTAATGCTTATATGAACATATGCAAAGGTGTGTGTATATGTCCTTATACTAATGCGAAAGATCAAGTAGTCTACTGATCCAGTCAATCACCTTAATGCAATGTATGTTAGTGTCATGAATTCAATATGTATGCAAATAATCCTATTATAACATGTAAGTTCTATATGAATGTGCAGTCATTCATCCAAATGCAGTATCCACATGATGATCCATTTTTATTCATAAAAAGAAGAAAAATGTACACGCATCCATATGAAGTATGAGAGTGATTGAGCCGATCTATTGCCTAATGTGTGTATATGCATCCATGAGTAGCCACTAACAACCACTTGCATCCAACAAACATAACATATTTCAAACACATGTTTACACCCATGGGATTCCTACTTAAAGGTCAAAGATTCGATCGATAGGATATACTTTAATGATAGAAACAAGCATGAACAAAACCTTTAGAAAAGAAGTTAAGAACATACCCTTGAAAAGAAAAGGGTACGAAGCGTGAATCTTGTCTTCAGTCCCCCAAGCTGCATCCTCTTGGTTATCTTCCCACTGAACTTTCATCAACTTTACTTCTCTGTTGCGTAGCTTCTTAACTTCTGATCTAAGAATTCGGGAAAGAACTCGTCTAACTGCTGCCTCCCGTTCCACCTCTACTTCCTCAAGCATACTCGGCTCAACTACTTCTGCAGTATCATGTAAGCACTTTCGTAAACGAGAAACGTGGAAAACATCATGAACGTCGGACAATCTTTCTGGTAGCTTTACTCTATAGGCCATTTCGCTAATCCTTTTTATTATGGGAAATGGCCCTACAAATCTTGATGCCAATTTCCCTATAGATCCAAAGTGAACCACATTCCTCAAAGGTGATACTTTGATGAAAACCATGTCTCCCACTCAAACTCAATGTCGGTCCTTCTCTTATTTGCGTAGCATTTTTTCCTGTCCTGAGCTGTCTTCGTGCGCCTTCTAATCAGATCAATCTTTTCAGAAGTTTCACTAACCATATTCGATCCAAGTAGAAGTCTTTCTGTAGATTCCCACCAACAAGTCAGTGATCTACAGGGTCTTCCGTATAATGCTTCTAAGGGTGCTATGCCAATACTAGCTTGATAACTGTTGTTGTAGGCGAACTCTACTAAAGGAAGATGCTCTTACCAAGTGCCTCCGAAGTCTAGGATACAAAGCCTTAAAATAACCTCAAGAACTCTATTCACCCTTTCTGTCTGTTTATCGGTCTGAGGGTGATAAGCGGTGCTCAAACACAACTGTGTACGAAATGCTTCTTGCAACCTC
Source organism: Allium sativum (assembly GCA_030737875.1). Classification (NCBI taxonomy): domain Eukaryota; kingdom Viridiplantae; phylum Streptophyta; class Magnoliopsida; order Asparagales; family Amaryllidaceae; genus Allium; species Allium sativum. The sequence continues at coordinate 564,461,339 of CM060920.1, read as the reverse complement.
TTCCAGAACTCACTGGTGAATGTAGGATCTCGATCACTCACAATGATAGAAGGTACTCCATGTAGACGAAGTTCCTCACAAAAATAATCAACTGCCAACCATGCTGTCGTCTGCTTACTCTTAATAGGAATGAAATGAGCGCTCTTAGTAAGTCTGTCCACTATAACCCAAATACTAGTGTTGCCCTTTCTCGATCTAGGCAAACCATCCATGAAATCCATCGAGACGCACTCCCACTTCCACTATGGGACCTCCAAAGGATGAAGTAAACCATCGGAATTCCTTTGCTTAGCTTTGACTTACTGACAAACTAAACATCGAGAAACAAACTTTGCCACATCTTTCTTCATCCCAGCCCAAAAGAAAACCCTCTTCATATCTCTATACATCTTATCACCGCTTGGATGAATAGTCATCTTGGAATGATGGGCTTCCTCAAGGACTGTCTTCAACAAACTCCCAACTCGGGGAACAAAGAGCCTTCCATCTCATCGCAACCTCCCCTATCATCTGTGGACTATTTACTGAGGTGACTAGTAGTCTCCCATCTACTGAGCCTATCCAAGATGTCTGAAATCTGTGGATCCTCTTGCCATGAAGTTACTATCTGATCCAAAAGAATAGGTCGCACCTCTAGTGATGCCAATAAACCAAGTGTAAAGTTGTTGGAGGATCTAAAATCTAAAGTCGATATGAACTTTAAGCTTTTCCTCTCCACAAACAGAGGACTAAATGTCATCCTCCGCCTACTCAATGCATCTGCCACCACATTACCCTTGCCAGGGGTATAAGCAATCTCGAGTCATAGGACGCTAGGAATTCCATCCATCTTAGTTGCCTTAAATTAAGATCCTTCTGCGAGAACAAGTACTGGAGAGATTTATTATCAGTGTACAACTCGAACTGCTCCCCAAGAAGATAATAACGCCAAGTCTTAAGCGCGAGTACTATGGCAGCTAAATCTAAGTCATGGGTACGGTAGTTCTTCCCATGAATTCTTAGATGTCTACCTCCATAACACACTACCCTTCCTTCTTGCATCATAACTGCACCAAACCCTATACCATACGCATCGGTATATACTATAAACACCTTGTTCCCGTCAGGCAAGGTTAATATTGGGGCTGTTATCAGAGCCCTCTTCAATCACTGGAAAGCATCGTCACAATCTATATCCCATGAAAATGTCAGATTCTTCTTCATCAGTCTAGTGAGTGGGGCTGATATCTTTGCGAAGTCCTTAATGAACTTCCTATAGTAGCTCGCTAATCCAAGAAAACTTCTCATCTCCGTTGCATTCTTTGGGATCTGCCAAACTTGAACTGCATTCGCGAGATCTACTGCTATCACATCTTTAGACACCACATGCCCTAGAAATCTCACTTCCTTTCTCCAAAAATGACATTTGGAGAATTTTGCCTTAAGCTAGTACGCACAGAGTGTAACGACCCGCATTCTACGCATCGGAGGATCGTAGAAAAAATTTATTTCTTTCCCATATGAAGTCGTATGGTCATGTAACTTTGGGAAACATCTATTAGAGTCATTTTGTGACGGCCCGTCTCGCACCAGCCTGCATTTCCTCCAAGAGTGCGCTGTACACATGCCCGACTAACACAAGACGGTCGTCAGAAGAAAGGAAAGAAGGGAATGAACTAATCAAAGAACCTGTAGAATGTCTCACAGCGCATGGGATAAAATATAATAATAACATACTTGACATAAAACAGGCGAGACAGTGCATAAGCTGATAACTAATAATCAATGTCAACAACAGAGCAGCGGAAATCCAAATACAGCTTATTACAACTTTTCCAAATTTACTGTCTCTAAACAAAAGAAAGCTAAAATAGAAGATACACCAACAATGCCCAAGCAGTGATCTTCAACAACACAGGGAGAATATTATGTATATAGTACGTGGAAGCCTCCTGCTCGTCTCCGGATCATCTACCCGTGCATCACCAGCTAACCTGTCTCTAGTCTGCTCGTGTGAGCACCCAGAGTAATAAGAGGAGACATAAAACTCTGGGTCAGACATAAAGCCTGGTATGAGCGATAAGCATCTAAACAGAATAATAACAGGTATACTAAACCATACCTGAACCTGGACCTGCAACCAAAGAGTTAGTACCACATACCGTACAATGCTCTAAGGTACCACAATAAATAGTGTAAGAATACGGGGGTGGGGTGTGCATGTCACAATGATAGCAAGCAAATCATCCATAGCAACCATCCTCACATCTCTCATTCAGTGCGTAAAGCATACGACATCTACCACTTTGGAACACTAGACAAACTGAGGTAACGACGAATCCCAACTTGTAGAAACCCTGCTGTGACCAAGCCAAACACTTGGAGTCATGACCAAACATTTCAATGACCCACTTCATTGGTCGTAGCCCTTGGTTCTACCGATGCCATAATGGCCCTGAATCCGCCTTCGCACCTCCTACCATAGTGGTCCAAAGCTATAGACGTCGATAGCTCCTTAACACGCGTCCCGCAGTAGAGCCCAACCATGAAGCGAACTCGTTGATTCCCTTCTGAATCTTGAGCTCTAACTTCTCATTTGGACTTCCTTTGCATCTCGGGTTTGGTCGAATTGGAGTGGGTCTTCAGAAGAGTTGTCGCGCATTAACAGTCCTAGAGTTCTGTTCGGTTCGGTAGTCATCACCATCATCGGGTCGGGTCGGTAGTCCACTTCGGGTCGGGTCGGTGTCTCCCTCCGGGTCGGGTCGGTTCAGTGATTCTCCCCCTTCAGATATCGGTTCGGTTCGGGTGCCTCTGCTTGAGTTCAGTTCGGAGGTAGTTCATCCGATCTAATTCTTCCTGTTTGACTTGTTTGCCTGCTCCGATCCGTCCTGTTCTCTTCCTCCGATCCGGTCTGCTCCATCGCTCCGATCCGATCTTCTGTCCAACTCCAACTCTAAGCAATGGCCTTCCTTCCTGCCAAACTTCTTCCAGTGGCAAGTCCCCATCCAGTTCGGATTCCCTTGGTCAGTTCCTTAGTCCGATCCGACCCCTTTCTCCGATCCGAACCGGTTCGGAACCTGCACACTTCTGCAACTTTCCAGCGAGCTTTCTACGCCATTCGACGACGTTTTCGAGCAATTTAACTATTCTAATCAATCATGAAACATACCACAAAGTCATAGCAACATGTAATAGCAACCACAAACAACAACCAACAATTCAAATGAATCAAAATGGATCAAAAGTAGCTAAAACTTCATATTTTCCCTTAAGCACTCTTAATCATGTTTAGGCATACGATTAACAAAACACATCGAAATTATCTCAAATTTCTAACAGAGCCTTAAAACATTATTTTAGAATTTTAAGAATTTTTCCAGAATTTATTTACGTATAAATTCGCTAATCTTCACTAATTACCCTTAATCACTGTAATTAGTGCAAAAACTATGCAAATCACTCACCTTGGCCACAAATAAAATTCTCAGAACTGAAACTCCTCTGGTTTGGGGCGAATACTGATGTCTAACAGCAGCTCTAACCTTGCTTTGGTGCTTTTTCTCCTTAATTTGGTGTTGCTAAGCCTAATCTTCAATTAGAGAGTGATTTGGGGTGTTTTAGATGTAGGAAGCCATTACTAAGGTCTCAAGGAGGTTTGTGGCGGCTCAAAACTGAAATGAAAGTGATAACCTAACCCTAATCAGTCCTCCTATACCTCTAAACCCGAAATTCCCCTTGGGCCTAACTGCTAATCACCCGGTTAAGCCCAATTAAGCTGTCTTTCACCATCTGAAACTTGTTTCAGCCATATCTCCCAAACGGTGAGTCCGTTTGGCTAATGTGACCACTCTACGGAAAGAGAAACTATCATTCAAAGCCAATGGAAGTGGTTTCAGGTCAAAATTCATTTCCAGTCAAAAGTTATGGCCAAATCAGTGCCAACTAGGGGTAAAATGGTCATTTAAAAATCGGGAAAAATCATGAACATGGGAAATGACCCCAATAGTCGTCTCCCAAAGTTACATGACCATACGACTTCGTATGTGAAAGAAAGAAATATTCTACGGTCCTATGATGCGCAGAATGCGGGTCGTTACACTCTCCCCCCCTTAAGAAATTTCGTCCCCGAAATTCCTTAACCCCGAAACATACACAGGATCCCGCATGCCTAACACCCACATACAACAATCAAACATGCAAAGCAAGCAAACAAGTCTATCCTAGCATGCGGAAAACTAAATCGCTAATAAAATCTTACTAGACAAAGAGTTCTGGATACTTCTTCCTTATGTCCTCTTCTGTTTCCCAAGTACAATCATTCTCGTCTTCGCTCAACTGTACCTTGACTAGCTTCACCGACTTCCTTCGAAGTTGCTTCATGTCGTGTGCGACAATACGGGCCGGCTCGCGGTTCCCAACCGCCTCGGGTTCTACTTCGAAGTCTTCTAACTGATCAGGTGAAATAGTCATATCTGAGTCGTGAACGAACTTCCTTAGTTGGGAAACATGAAATACGTTATGTACTCCCGCCATCTTCTCTGGTAAGTTAATTCTATATGCCAAATTCCCGACTAGTTCAAGAACAGGGAATGGGCCAACAAACCTTGGTGCCAACTTGCCTCTCCTGCCAAATCGTATTACGCTCTTCAACGGGGAAATCTTGACAAACACCAAGTCGCCAACGGAGAATTTTAAGTCCCTTCTCCTCTTATCAGCATAACTCTTCTGCCTATCTTGGGCAGCCTTCATTCCTTGTTGAATGATCTTGATCTTATCCGACGTTTCTCTCACCACATCTGGTCCAAGCACAAACTTCTCGCCAGTCTCTATCCAACATGATGGTGAGTTGCATGGTCTTCCGTACAAAGCTTCAAACGGAGCCATACCGATACTGGATTGGTAGCTATTATTATATGCAAACTCTACTAGATGCAAATGGTCATCCCATGATCCACCGAAATCCAATATACATGCTCTCAAGAGATCTTCCAAAATACGATTCACCCTTTCCGTCTGACCGTCCGTCTGAGGATGATATGCGGTACTGAGATGTAACTCTGACCCTAGCGCCTCTTGCAAGCTCCTCCAAAACCCACTAGTGAACAATGGGTCTCGGTCGCTCACAATGCTTTTAGGTACTCCATGAAATCTCACTACCCACTTCATATACAATTCTGCTAACTTAGCTGCCGTTCTAGTCGATTTGACTGGTATAAACCTTGCACTTTTAGTCAGTCGATCTACAATTACCCAAATGCTGTCATGTCCCGATCTAGTCCTTGGTAAACCATCGATGAAATCCATCGAGACTTGCTCCCATTTCCATTCGGGAATTTCTAAGGGCTGTAATAAACCACTAGGCTTCTTTTGCTCGGCTTTAACTAGCTGGCAATTCATGCATTTGGATATAAACTTCCCAACGTCTCTTTTCATTCCTTCCCAGTAGTAGGTCTGCTTCATATCTCGATACATCTTATTACCACCGGGGTGTATAGTCAGCTTTGAGCGATGACATTCTCTAAGCACTTCATCCCTCAATCCATTGACATTGGGTACAACAAGCTTTCCATTCTTTCTAAGCCATCTATCTCGATCAAGCCCATACTTGTTCATCTCCTCATCGATACCCATCTCTAACTTGGAGATGATTTCCAATAGGTTAGGATCGTCCCTCTGACTAGAGCCAATCCGTTCAATCAAAGTGGGTCTGATCGTCAAGCTTGCTAACATTTCTGGATCCAATTCGCACTTTGGTCTGAAATCAAACCCCGCGATAAACTCCAGTTGCTTCCATTCAAGGAACATAGCCCCTAAGCTGGCATGTCTTCTACTCAATGCATCAGCCACCGCATTTCCCTTTCCTGGTGTGTATGCGATGTCAAAATCATAGGAAGCTAAGAACTCTAACCATCTCTGCTGACGGAGATTCAGATCTTTCTGAGAGAAGAGATACTTTAACGACTTATGATCTGTAAACAACTCAAATCTTTCTCCCAAGAGATAGTGTCTCCACATCTTTAACGCGAACACGATTGCTGCTAACTCTAAATCATGGGTAGGGTATCTTCTCTCGTGCGGTTTCAATTGCCGACTTGCGTAAGCTACAACCCTACCGCCTTGCATCAATACAGCACCCAGTCCGGTACCACAGGCATCCGTGTATACCGTCATCTCTTCATCCCCCTTAGGAATGACTAACACTGGTGCGCTTGTCAACTTGTCCTTTAGACTTTTAAATGCATTCTCGCACCTCTCATCCCAGACAAAAGCTTGATTCTTCTTGGTCAACTGGGTCAATGATGCTGCTATCTTGGAGAAACCTTGGATAAACTTACGATAATATCCAGCTAACCCCAAGAAACTTCTTACATCTGTTGCATTCTTGGGCGTAGGCCAATCCTGTACCGTAGCCACCTTCGCCGGGTCCACGGCAATACCATTCTCTGATACAACATGGCCCAAGAACCTCACTTCCCTCTTCCAGAAGTGACACTTAGAAAACTTTGCTTTCAATTGGTGTTTTCTCAACACCTCCATCGCTACTCTTAAATGTTCCTTGTGTTCTTCCTCTGTCCTCGAATAGACCAAAATATCATCAACGAACACAAGGACAAACTTATTCAACTGATCTCTGAATACCCTATTCATAAGATCCACAAAATATGCTGGGGCATTGGTCAGCCCGAATGGCATGACCAACCACTCATAAAACCCAGACGGCGTCCGAAATGCCGTTTTAGCTATACTCTCAGCTTCCACTCTAAGCTGATGAAAACCTGTCGCGAGATCCAACTGAGAAAATACTCTCGCGCCACTCAACTGATCAAACAAATCATCTATCCGCGGTAGAGGATACTTGTTCTTCCTCGTCACTTTATTCAACTCGCGGTAGTCTACACACAAACGAAGGGAACCATCCGCCTTGGTAGCAAACACAACTGGTGCTCCCCATTCAGAAACACTCCTTCTGATAAATCCCTTCTTCAAAAGATCGCTGACTTGCACCTCGAGCTCTCGCTGCTCTCTAGGTGCCATACGACGAAGTGGCATCACTATAGGTCTGGCATCCTTTACCAAATCAATACGAAACTCAATCTCTCGGTGTGGTGGAAGTCCGGTCACTTCTTCGAAAACATCCGGATACTGGCCAACCACGGGCAAACCTGACAACTCACTATGCGGAATGTCAAGGGAGTTTAGAAAACTAGCCAATACCCCCTTACTGGGTAGACCACCAAACACTATCCTCCGCCCATCATCCGCTCTAGCTGTCACCAACAAGCCCTCACAGTCTACCACCACCCCGTATCTTTGGAGCCAATCTACTCCCAAAATAATGCCAAACCCAGTAAAGCCCAAAACGAAGCAATCACAAACAAACATGCATCCATGACTCGATAAGACCACATTGCGACAAATCATGCTAAGGCTAGTCGAACCACCAATCGGGTTCGTCACTACTAAAGGTCTATCGACAATCTCGGGCTCCAATCCCAATCTATCTACCAGGTCACTAGATATGAAAGAATTGGAAGCTCCGGTATCAAACAAAACTCTAACAGGAACATCATAAACAGAAAGCATACCTTGAATGACGACATTCTTTCCCTTCTCCGCCGCAGTTGGGGCATTCGACGAAGAAGGAATAGCATTAAGGGCATATGCTTTCACCATTTGCTTTTCTTTAGGGGGCTGTGGACACTTGTCCTTGTGATGTCCCATTTGGCCACAGTTGAAGCACTTCCTATCCGCTGGCTTGGCCCGACAATTACTAGCATAATGGCCCTTCTTACCACAGCTGAAGCACTCCACATCTTGCTTATTCTTTTTCTTCTGGCCGTCCTTAGCCTGATTCTGCTTTCTCTTATTCTGAGAACCACCTTTGCCTCCCCCACTAGCTTGTGGTTTTGGCTCATCTGCGGATGCAACCTCAGTCTTCGACTTAGGGTAGAGACTTTCCGGTCTTAACGCTTTCCCCACAATCGATTCAAACGACTCATCGATGTGGTTAATAAGTTTTTCCCCCAAGTACTGATCTAAACCAGTTATGAATTTCTCATTCTTTTTCTCGGCAGTATCAATAAGAGATAACCCATATTTTGACAAAGTGTCAAATTCGGCAATATACTCCGAGACAGCTCTGCCATTCTGCTTGAGCTCCAAGAACTTCTTAAACAACATTGACTTCTGAGCAGCTGGAATGAACTTCTCACTAAAGCGAGCCTTAAACTGCTCCCAAGTAATCTGGTCTTCGGGAGTAGCTGCCTTTATAGCATTCCACCAATTCATTGCCCGCCCTTGCAGCTGACGGGACGCTAGCTTTCTCTTCATCGCATCCTCGATACCCAAATCCTCGAAGATACGTTCGCAACTATCCAACCAATCCTGAACGTCCGTAGCCGACTCCGTTCCGTGGAATGATTTCCCACCAAGACTAGTATAATCCTTATTCAGCTTGGCGAAGTCGACTCTTGGCGCCTGCACCATTGGACCACCACCATTTCCATCATTGGGAGCTGCCCTCTGCACATCCCTAAGCATCTCTCTCATGAGGTCAGTAAACATCGTCCTCATGTCAGCAGCATTCCCATTATTGGTTCCCCTACCAGCACCTCTAGTATCTCGGCTCATCGTCAATCTGAAAAAAAAAACGATTAACGATTCCATAGTGGTGCTAGTGCAGTACGACTTCATCCTTATACTACTAATAGTATATATATAGCTTTTAAAAACCAAAGTAATCACAAATACGCTCTCTCGTATACGTATATTATCTCTCCCTGATAACTTCCCTAGGTTAACTACGCAACCTAGAGCTCTGATACCAAGTGTGACGGCCCGTCTCGCACCAGCCTGCATTTCCTCCAAGAGTGCGCTGTACACATGCCCGACTAACACAAGACGGTCGTCAGAAGAAAGGAAAGAAGGGAATGAACTAATCAAAGAACCTGTAGAATGTCTCACAGCGCATGGGATAAAATATAATAATAACATACTTGACATAAAACAGGCGAGACAGTGCATAAGCTGATAACTAATAATCAATGTCAACAACAGAGCAGCGGAAATCCAAATACAGCTTATTACAACTTTTCCAAATTTACTGTCTCTAAACAAAAGAAAGCTAAAATAGAAGATACACCAACAATGCCCAAGCAGTGATCTTCAACAACACAGGGAGAATATTATGTATATAGTACGTGGAAGCCTCCTGCTCGTCTCCGGATCATCTACCCGTGCATCACCAGCTAACCTGTCTCTAGTCTGCTCGTGTGAGCACCCAGAGTAATAAGAGGAGACATAAAACTCTGGGTCAGACATAAAGCCTGGTATGAGCGATAAGCATCTAAACAGAATAATAACAGGTATACTAAACCATACCTGAACCTGGACCTGCAACCAAAGAGTTAGTACCACATACCGTACAATGCTCTAAGGTACCACAATAAATAGTGTAAGAATACGGGGGTGGGGTGTGCATGTCACAATGATAGCAAGCAAATCATCCATAGCAACCATCCTCACATCTCTCATTCAGTGCGTAAAGCATACGACATCTACCACTTTGGAACACTAGACAAACTGAGGTAACGACGAATCCCGACTTGTAGAAACCCTGCTGTGACCAAGCCAAACACTTGGAGTCATGACCAAACATTTCAATGACCCACTTCATTGGTCGTAGCCCTTGGTTCTACCGATGCCATAATGGCCCTGAATCCGCCTTCGCACCTCCTACCATAGTGGTCCAAAGCTATAGACGTCGATAGCTCCTTAACACGCGTCCCGCAGTAGAGCCCAACCATGAAGCGAACTCGTTGATTCCCTTCTGAATCTTGAGCTCTAACTTCTCATTTGGACTTCCTTTGCATCTCGGGTTTGGTCGAATTGGAGTGGGTCTTCAGAAGAGTTGTCGCGCATTAACAGTCCTAGAGTTCTGTTCGGTTCGGTAGTCATCACCATCATCGGGTCGGGTCGGTAGTCCACTTCGGGTCGGGTCGGTGTCTCCCTCCGGGTCGGGTCGGTTCAGTGATTCTCCCCCTTCAGATATCGGTTCGGTTCGGGTGCCTCTGCTTGAGTTCAGTTCGGAGGTAGTTCATCCGATCTAATTCTTCCTGTTTGACTTGTTTGCCTGCTCCGATCCGTCCTGTTCTCTTCCTCCAATCCGGTCTGCTCCATCGCTCCGATCCGATCTTCTGTCCAACTCCAACTCTAAGCAATGGCCTTCCTTCCTGCCAAACTTCTTCCAGTGGCAAGTCCCCATCCAGTTCGGATTCCCTTGGTCAGTTCCTTAGTCCGATCCGACCCCTTTCTCCGATCCGAACCGGTTCGGAACCTGCACACTTCTGCAACTTTCCAGCGAGCTTTCTACGCCATTCGACGACGTTTTCGAGCAATTTAACTATTCTAATCAATCATGAAACATACCACAAAGTCATAGCAACATGTAATAGCAACCACAAACAACAACCAACAATTCAAATGAATCAAAATGGATCAAAAGTAGCTAAAACTTCATATTTTCCCTTAAGCACTCTTAATCATGTTTAGGCATACGATTAACAAAACACATCGAAATTATCTCAAATTTCTAACAGAGCCTTAAAACATTATTTTAGAATTTTAAGAATTTTTCCAGAATTTATTTACGTATAAATTCGCTAATCTTCACTAATTACCCATAATCACTGTAATTAGTGCAAAAACTATGCAAATCACTCACCTTGGCCACAAATAAAATTCTCAGAACTGAAACTCCTCTGGTTTGGGGCGAATACTGATGTCTAACAGCAGCTCTAACCTTGCTTTGGTGCTTTTTCTCCTTAATTTGGTGTTGCTAAGCCTAATCTTCAATTAGAGAGTGATTTGGGGTGTTTTAGATGTAGGAAGCCATTACTAAGGTCTCAAGGAGGTTTGTGGCGGCTCAAAACTGAAATGAAAGTGATAACCTAACCCTAATCAGTCCTCCTATACCTCTAAACCCGAAATTCCCCTTGGGCCTAACTGCTAATCACCCGGTTAAGCCCAATTAAGCTGTCTTTCACCATCTGAAACTTGTTTCAGCCATATCTCCCAAACGGTGAGTCCGTTTGGCTAATGTGACCACTCTACGGAAAGAGAAACTAACATTCAAAGCCAATGGAAGTGGTTTCAGGTCAAAATTCATTTCCAGTCAAAAGTTATGGCCAAAACAGTGCCAACTAGGGGTAAAATGGTCATTTAAAAATCGGGAAAAATCATGAACATGGGAAATGACCCCAATAGTCGTCTCCCAAAGTTACATGACCATACGACTTCGTATGTGAAAGAAATAAATATTCTACGGTCCTATGATGCGCAGAATGCGGGTCGTTACACATTTCCCATGTTCATGATTTTTCTCGATTTTTAAATGACCATTTTACCCCTAGTTGGTACTGTTTTGGCCATGACTTTTGACTGGAAAGTAATTTTGACCTAAAACCACTTCCATTAGATTCGTTTGATGGTTTACCTTTCCGTAGAGTGGTCATAATAGTCAAACGGACTTACCGTTTGGGAGATATGGCTGAATTAAGGTTTGGAAGGTGAAAAACTGCTTAACCGGGCCAAATATTGTGATTAGTGAATAGGCCCATAACCCATTTCGGGATTAGGGTTATGGGGAGGCTGAAATGAGTTAGAGAATCATTCCATTTCACTTTTCTAGCCTCCACTTATCACCAAGGAACCCTAAAAATGGCCTCCAACCTCTAAATCACCTCCAAATCATCGTTTGATCAAGGATTAAGCTTAGCAACATCGAATCAAGAGAGATCTACACCAACTCGACATTGGAGCTGCTGTTTAGCATTGGGATTCACATCAAATCAGAGATTTATTTTAGATCTTAGTTTTGTTTGCGGCTAAGGTGAGTGATTTGCATAGTTCCTCACTAATTATGGCTAATTAAGGGTAATTAGTGTTAATTAGCGAATTTAAACATGATAAAATTCTGGAAAAAAGTTCATAAATTCCTAAATGATGTTTTAGACCTTGATATGAATTTGGGTTAATTTGGTTAAGTTTTGCTAATCCTATCATTAGTTTCACTTAAACATGCTTAAGGGGAAATATGGGGTTTTGGGTATGTTTGATCCATTTTAACCTATCATATTGATGTTTTGGTGTTTGTTGTTGATTATGCATGTTGCTATGACTATATGATATGCTTTGTGATTGATTTCAATAGTTAGAATGGTCGAAAACGTCGTCGAATGGCGTAAACACTTGCTGGAAAAGCTTCAGGAAACAGTGCAGGTTTCGGATCGGATCGGATATGGTGGCTCGGATCGGATAAGTGAACTGGGCAAGGGATTCAATCGGTTCGGAACTTGACACTTGAGAAATCTGGCAAAAAGGAAGGCCATGCTAGCAATATTGGGATCGGAGCGGCTAAAGGAGGAGGATCGGATCGGAACCAATGAAGGGCGAGGAAGCGGATCAGAGCGGAAGCACGAACGGGATGGGAGATGGCACCCGACCCGACCCGAAGTGGGACACCCGACCCGAACCGACGCGAAGGAGTGGACCCGAACTGAACCGTACCAGAGGAGGACCATGAACGACGCAACGTAGTGAACCCGACCCGAACCGATGGCTTGAAGAGAAACCCGACCCGACCCAGTATTGACCAATAACCCGAGATGCAAAGGTAGTCCAATATGGGAAGTTAGAGCTCAGGATCCAATTGGGAACCGACGAGTTCACTTCATGGTTGAGCTTTGCTGCGGGACGTGTGCTAAGGAGTTGTCGACGTTCATAACTTCGATTCACCACTAAAAATGGATGATGGGCTACTTATCAGTGCAGTAGAGTCATTATGACTCGAGGGGCAAGGTGATGGTAGCAAGACTATGAGCCAGCGCAGATGGGTGAATAACTCCATGGGGCAAGTGGACATAGTAAAGGATTGGTAAGACTATGAGCCAGCGCAGATGGGGTGAATAACTCCATGGGGCAAGTGGACATAGTAAAGGATTGGTAAGGCTATGAGCCAGCGCGGATGGGGTGAATAACTCCATGGGGCAAGTGGACATAGCAAAGGATTAGTGGCTACGTTATCAGTGCGGTGAAGCCATTTATGACTTCATGGGGCAAAGTGATCGTAGCAAGGTATGTGGGGGATCAAAGTGGTGAATATCGTATGCTTTACGCACTGAGTGAGAGATGTGAGGATGGATGCTATGTTTGATTGTTTGCCATCACTATGACATGCACACCCCCACCTCCGTATCTTTACACCATTTGATATGGCACCTTAGAGTGTTGTACAGTATGTAGTGCTAACTCTTTGGTTGCAGGTCCAGGTTCAGGTATGTTTTAGTCTACCTGTTATTGTTCTGTTTAGATGCTTATCGCTCATACCAGGCTTTATGTCTGACCCAGAGTTTTATGTCTCCTCTTATTACTCTGGGTGCTCACACGAGCAGACTAGAGACAGGTTAGCCGGTGATGCGCGAGTAGCTGATTCGGAGGCGGGCAGGAGGCTTCCACGTATTATATATATATTCTCCCTGTGTCGTTGGTGGTCGCTACTTGGGCATTAGTAGTGTACCTCCTTTATCTTGCTTTTGCTTTGAGACAGTTTGAAAAGTTGTAATAATGTTTAACTTTGGATCATAAGCTGTACTTACATTTTCCGCTGCTATGTTAGTTGTCTCATCTTATGCACTGTCTCACCTGTTTTATGTCAAGTATGTTATTATTATATTTTATCTTATGCGTTGTGAGACATTTTACAGGTTCCTTGTTAGTTCATTTCCTTCTTCCTTTTCCTTCTGACGACCCGTTCCGTGCTAACTGGACATGTGTACAGCGCACCTTTGGAGTATATGTCGGTTGGTGCGGGGCGAGCCGTCTCACAGAGAGTTTTCAAAAACCTCTCTCAAATGTTGGGCATGCTCTTCCTTGCTCTTCGAGAAAATCAAGATGTCATCAACAAAGACCACAAGGACCTATTTAGAAATTCCCAAAACACCCTACTCATCAGATCAACAAAAACAGGCATGTGCATTCGTCAACCCAAAAGGCAGGATGAGGCACTCGAAGAAACCATCTGGAGTTATACTATCATCGGCTACCCTCAACTGATGAAATCCATGGCTAAGTCTAACTAAGAGAAAACAGATGCACTAACAGGCTGGTCAAACAGATCATCTATCCTCGGAACTGGGTGCCTATTCATTTTAGTGAGTTTATTCAACTCTCTATAATCCACACATAAGTGAAGCGAACCATTCGCCTTAGTTGCGAATACCAATGGAGCACCCCATTTAGATGTGCTTCGCCTAATAAACCCTTTCTCAAGTAGCTCCCCTACTTTCTTAAGCGCCAAAAACCTTTCCATTTGCATGCTTTGCTCGGCTTGAGAAAGAAACTTCATTTCGAACCTCTGGCAGAAATCATCCTAAGTCTCCACTGGACGCCCTGGTTGCGTCACTTCCCACCAGAATGAAGGCTCATCTTTTAGCTGCCAAACGACCAACTGAATCTTCTTACGATCGTCAACTTCAAAAATTCCAAACAAATCCTCCGTCTCTTCAAGCCAATTCCTTGGTTCTATAAAAGTCTCAGTTCCTTGGAATGGCTTTCCGCCCATAGCACAGAAATCTTCGCATATCTTAGAGAAATTATCAGCATGCGAAAGAGGAGAAGGAACAACGGGTGCAGCTGGGGAGGAACGTCTTCTTGACCACCGAAAGGCGTCATGGCCTCAAGATACCTACGGAACCAACCCGGTATCGTAACGCCCTCAGAAATATTAGGTTCCCCATACATGTTGGAAAGAAAAGGAAAAACAGATTTAAACAGAGAATCGAAAGATATTACATATGGCTTTGGGGAAAATGTTTTTCAAAATGGACTTTTCTTTTGAAAATGATTTCTTTTAAAACCTTTTTGAATACAAAATTCAAAATCTTTTATCTGTTCTGGTAACTTTCATCTCTAATACCAAATGTGACACCCGACGTCCGTTAATGTCACTCTTTAAGAGAATGCATTAAGTTTCGTGAAGCATTATAGGTAAACCGAAATAGAAACATTGCAAGACAAATATAAAATAACAACGGAATTTAAAACTTTATTGACTAGAAAACATTGTGGTTCAAAATATAGTTACATCATGAGTCTGAAATACATAAAACCCAGCACATCAACTTAAAACTTCTGTCTTGTACTAAAATCATCATAGTACAATAAATAAAGAAGCATAATCCCCAAAATATAGCCATAGTAAAGAAGATATGAAATCAAGCAGTACATCTAAACATCTTCAAGCAGAAGGAAACACAAATCATGATCAAGCTTGAGTATTCCCACACTGAGAACCTAGGGGGAAACGGAAGAGAAAGAAGAAGAAACAAAATAGGTTAGACATAAGTCTGGCAAGTCCAGTTACTTTTAGCATATAAATAAGTAAAAGCATTATGATAGACACATAAATTTGGATAAGAGAGATAACAGCATATAAGGCAGGTATGACAAGGTAAATAGGATAAACCGAATAGAACATATGTGTATATCACTTCTCTGATACTTTTCTCTACATCAATACAGGTATCATATGAACAAGATGATCCCCAATAAGATGGTAGACTTACCAGTGCTACCCCTAAGGATAATAACGGACTCCTAAACAAGAAAGACTAGATGTACCCTAATTACTACCCCAATCGATCGGCTCCCTAACTCCGTAGATACCCCGTCCTGGCCCCACAGTAGGATGTATCACTTCCTAAAGTGGCAACCCTTCGTTTCCAGGATGTGAAAAACCATATCTGTTAATGTCACAACATCTTATTTTCCCGAGCAGGCGGACTCATGCATGCACATGAACCCGATGTAACGCGCGCTGAGACACCTTTTCCCAAGTGACCTCTTATAATCAGCTCAGTAATCGTGCCCCGGTTTTGACCTAGTTCAGAGTACTCATCTGATACCAATATGGGTTATTGACTGAAACGGATCCCACACACCAGATAATACAATCTTCCCCCTAGGATTGCATCCCCACTACTAGGATTCCAACAGGTTATGCCCACCATTGTAACAAGATTGCATAACCCTACAGGTTAAGTTTGTGAGTCTATATATGTAAATATTACCCACCGCCCCAAGATTTACTTAACCCTCCCACTGATTCAAACAAGTTTACTTAACCCCTACTCAAGTTAGCATGTTCATGTAATCCCTATTGATTCAGACAGGTAAAGTATTACAAGTTCATTACCATACATTCATTTATGGTTATAATGTGCTAGACCTCCCACATAAAGTCTACCACTTATGGGTGTTGGATATGTCAGTCGGGTCGAGGAAGACTTCTTCCACAAGTCGGACTTAACCTCATGTCTTAGCACCATCACGTGTTTATGCACTTAGACCCCTCACATTAGATTTACCACTTATGAACGGTGGATATGCCGGTTGGGTCCGGGCAGGCTTCTACCACAAGTGTAATCTAACCTCGTGTCTAAGCGTGGTTACAGTTTCTAATTACTATAGATTTTGGCATTTTCATTATTAACCACTTATCATGTTCATTATGCCCAAATCCCTTTTCGATCCACAATACAAGTCATGCTCCAAATTAAGATATAGATTATGCCCCCAAATCCTAAGTTTTGGCTCAAGATCCAAATTATGCCCAAAATTCCCAATCATGTTTTACAACATGAATTATTTCCCAACTTAATCATTCCCAATCGTTTCCAATTTCACAAGTTCGCGTATTTCAACGATAGGCCTAGGCTCGAAGGTAGCCTGGCTATAAAAACAAAAAGGGAAAAAGGGGATGAAGAGAACAAGAATAGGCATAGCAAATAAAAACTGGCATATAATTATAGAATTGGTCATACTAACAGAATAGGCATAGTGACATGATTAGGCAAACTAACATAATAGGCATAATGTGACATGATGAACAGAATAGGGATATCTTAAACATGCATGATGAGATCTAAATAGTGAATTAGATATACAAATAATGATGGATCTGATATGATTCAAATAGTCATAGGCTTAGATCCAATTCATAGACATTTCAAGATAACTTTTAAGTGTTTACATCTAAAAATAACATAGACTCACATAGAATGGATCTAGGAAAACTGAGAAAAGCGTGTTGATATTGAATCAGTAATCATTGAATACGTATGAATCGTCTTTGCAGAAGAAAAGGATAATTTAATATGAGTTGGAGCAGCATCTCGTAATCTCCATTGAATTAGATGAATAAAACAATGGATATAGGGTCCTATTTATAGCCTAGGTCAATGAATCTAGTTAGAAAACAGGTTCACATACGCAGAACTGAATCTGCCTTGAATCCGGGGGGTGTCAACTTGACTGTCAACATGGGTGTCGACACCCCTGTTATGATGTCCACCCGTGGGTCGACACCCCTAGGGTAGGTCGACCCCCAACGGGTCGATTTCCCCCTCCTCCCCAGACTTCGCGCTTCTATTTTCGAATTATTTTGAACAGTTTTGACTTGGTTATGCATATATATATATACACGTATATATACACATATATATCTTATGTGTATACAAACTTCAAACCTTAATATCTTCTTCATATGATGTCCGCTTTTTGTAAACTTGGTGATTGTCTTAAGCAGAATTCTGAGACGAACGCAATGACGCAGTCCATTTTACTTAATTCCGAAAAAGTATTCTTAATTTATCATCTAAATGTATTGTAGAATTTCGGGGTGTTACAACCCGGTAGATAGCCCACATGTTGGTGGAAGTCGACAGACAAACTTCTACTTGGACCTAAGATGGTTATAGAGACTTATGGGAAGATAGACCGTGTTCGTAGATCGATGAAGGGAGCTCAAGATAGACAGAAGTCATAAGCCGATCAGAGGAGGACTGACTTGGAGTTTTAGGTAGGAGATATGGTCTTTATCAAAGTGTCACCTTTGACGAACGTAGTCCGCTTTAGCTCGGTAGGGAAGTTGGTGCCGAGGTTTGCACGGCCATTCCCTATAGTTGAGAGGATAGGTTAGACGGCCTACAGAGTTAAACTACCAAAGAGGCAGGAGGGAGTTCACGACGTGTTCCATGTTTCCCACTTGAGGAAGTGTCTACATGATTCAGCAGACGTAGTTGAGCCAAGTGCAGTTGAGGATGTAGAGATAGAGAAGGAGGCATTAGTTAGAAAAGTTCCTACTCGCATACTTGGATCGAAAGCTAAGAAATTACGCAACAAGTTAGTGAAGGTGCAATGTGGAGAAGATTGTGACGATGCGCCATTGCAACCCAAAGACAAGATTCACATTTTTTACCCTTTTCTCTTTGAGAGTGCATTCTTAATTTTCTTTTCTAAGCTTTTGAATTCAAATTTGTTTATTCCTACCATTTGAATCTCGATCCCTAAGTAGAAACCCATGGTTGATGTAACACCCCACCTCCACTAGGATCACTCCTCAGAATGTACCAGCTTTGGAGGGGCGTTATTGTGAAGGTAAACATGCACAGAGATATATAAAAATAAATATAAGTAAAGCAGCGGTAGCAGATAAAAAAAAACCCATCATCATCATCTCAGAAAAACCCAACATAGTCAAGTACATAGTATCAAAATGTCATGATCCAAAATACAACATAAGTCTAGATACGTGATAACAAAATACATGGTAAAACATCAGTACTAATCCCCAGAAATAAAAGATAAGCCACAGCTAGCTCAGATCCATACATGAGCTATCCAACAAGCAAGCCAAAGATCCACTAAGCAGATGTAGCCCCTCCCTGAGAACCTGTGGGGGGGGACGGAAGAAAAGAAGCGAAAGAAAACAAGTCAGTCAAAAAGACTGGTAAGCCCTACTACGATCAATCTATAAACTAATAAAGTTAACAACATGATGGAAACTGAGATGAACATACTGGAAACAGATAAAGGTGACATCACATAGACGAGATTAAACTTTGCACCACAGTGTACTAGCAAACCCACAAAACAGATCTTGATCCCTTAGCCCAAACTTTGTCCCAATAACATGAAGTGACCTTAGTATAAGGTCCAGCCCAACGGTCTAGTCGATCGGCTCCCTATAAACCTAACACGTCAAGTGTTATTGTCCATACGGCCCACATGGATGTAGTCAGACTGTGCTGGGTCCACCTTCGGGTGTATCAAGCCCTAAGGTGTCAACCCCAGACACCTAAGCAATAATGCACAGTCTAAGCCTACTGGTACCCGTGCCTCGAGTTTGTCCAACATCGGACTACGTGCACGTCCGTAGCCCGCCGGACCCGCACCGCTGTACCACTCAGCCGTCGCTTTGGTCGCTTACATCAGTCCAGTAATCGTGCCCCGCCCTAGCCTAGCCCCTAGGGTTGTGAATGATACCAAACTGGGATTACTGCTGGAACAGACCACGTTGCTAGGGTTTCTAAGAGGGTTAAGTGTGGTTTTAACCCCTCACTAATCCTGGATTAAATTAGTTAAGTGTAGCCACTTAACCCCATCTAATCCTCGCATCCCCATTATTGGTTAAGTATTAGTGGGCCATGACTTAACCCTAATCATGAGGCATTATTTACTTAACGCACCCAACCTCTCACATTAGACATCCGTGGTTACCTGGGAAGATTTACACCACGTCTAGGTCTAACCTCGGGTCTTACGGTGCAACATGACCAACTACCCACATTAGACCCCACGTTGTGGTCACCTGGGAAGATTTACACCACAACTAGGTCTAACCTCGAGTTGGCCATATCATGTTATCTAATGTCATGTCCACTTCAAAACATATTTACAAGTTAACATATACTTGGGTAGACCTAACTTAATAGGTAAATTCCCAAGGGGTAGACCTAACTTAATAGGTAAATTCCCAATCTTTTAGTTTCATGTATTTTTAAGTTTACCCAAACCCTCCCAATGTCATTATCTCGCTTACATATTCGTCATAACGCATAAGGGTATAAAAGGTAACTTAGCATAACATACATGATGAACTTCACATATCATAATAAATATGCATACATGTTAAACTTGCAAATCATGTCATGGTGAACTCGCATAAACATGCATAGCTTATTAAATATGCATAACATGGTAAGGTGAACTTGCATAGTCATGCATAACCCATTAAACTTGCATAACATGGTGAGGTGAACTTGCATAAACATGCATAATCCATAAAACATGTAGAACATGGTAAGGTGAACTTGCATAAGCATGCATAATCCATTAAACATGTAGAACATGACATAATAAACTCGCATAAGCATGCATAACTTGTGAAACATGTTTAACATGGCATAGTAATCTCGCATAAGCATGCATAACTTGTGAAACATGTAAAACATGGCATAGTAATCTCGCATAAGCATGCATAACTTATGAAACATGTAAAACATGGCATAGTAATCTCGCATAAGCATGCATAACTTATGAAACATGTAAAACATGACATAGTGAGTTCGCATAAGCATGCATAATCAAATAAACTCACATAAATCTCAACTTTCACCACACATTAACTTTAGAGTTTGTAAAGTGAAGGTAAGAGGGCTTACAAATATAAACAAGTCTCAAATCCACCAAATAAGATGAAGAAGCCCTTTTAAAACCCAAAACAAAGCCTCAAATAAGAAAACCCTTTTGCAAAATCCCAAAACACAAACTTTAGCAAATCAAACTTGCAACTTAATGAAGTATGCAAGTTATTAAGCATTCATACAACATAGAAAAGGTTGTATGATCATCATATCTTCATAGGATTTAACTTTGAGGAAGGTGGAGGCTAGGGATTTTAGGTGGAGGCCATTTGAGGATTCAAATTGACATAGTTTAGTTGCTAGATTGATTAATGAGGCTTTAGGGTAGGATTAGGGGTATATTTATAGAAGATTAGAGTGTTTTTAGCCCTAGGATTAACCCTAGGTTAGCTTTGGCCCGTCAGATCTCAGAATTCTCCAGAACCAAGCCACATGACCCAACCCAAATCAGAAATGGTGCACCAGGCTGAACTGCCTGGCACCCCCTGTCGACAGGGCTGTCGACAGGGTTGTCGACACCCTGGGGGCCCTGTCGACATGGGGCCCCTGGCGGGAATTTTCCCGCCTAACCCTGATTAGCCCTAATCCTTGCTTTTAATTCGAAATTTAAATCTGTTTTTAGCATAGAAATTTCTGAAAACTTCAATGGGCCTTAACCGGGTCATACGGACTCCGATTTTCGAAAACTCGGACTCTATTTCGCGTATTTTTCCGAGACGAACGCAATGGCATAGCCCGTTTCCCCTGATTCTGATTTTTGAATTAAATTCTGCCTCGATTTATGTTATAACAGTTTATTGAAAATACGGGTTGTTACATTCTCCCCTCCTTAAAGGATTTCGTCCCCGAAATCTTCAAGTTAGGAAGAACGTATCCTACCATCCAATCATCCATCTACTCAAAACATCATCCACGAGCAACCATTGTCCTTAAAGATTCTAAATGCTGTATGAACATATGCAAAAGTGTGTGTATATGTACTTATCTAATGCGAATATCAATGCAAAATATGTTAGTGAAATGTATCCATATGTATGCAAATCCCTAATATAATGTATAATATCTACATGCGTGCTCAATCATACATCCATATGCAACATCCATGTGATTGCATACAAATTTCATCCAAGAATAAGCATAAACACCCATGCACATGCGATATGAGGAGTGTGTGAGCCGATCTAGTGCCTAATGTGTATCATGCATCCACGAGTAACCACTTGCAAACACTTGCAACCACTCGCAACCATCAAACATAACATGTCTCAAGCACATGTTTCATCCAAAAGGGTTTCTACCTAAGGTTCTCATGACAAGCTTAGCACGATAACTAGATAAATATGGATAGCAAAGAGAAAGATATACTAACAAAGGAAAGAGATTGAGAGTGTACCCTCAAAAAGGAATGGATAAAGCCCACGCATCTTCTCCTCGGTTTCCCAAGTTGCGTCTTCTTCGGCTTCACCCCATTGAACTTTCACTAACCTGACCTCATGATTCCTTAGCTTCTTGGTCTCTATCCCCAAGATACGAATCGGAGCTTTCCTTAAAGTTGCTTCTTTCTCTACTTCCACGTCTTCAAGAATGCTAGGTTCAACCACCTCAGCGGACTCATGCAAGCACTTTCGGAGATGCGAGACATGAAAGGCATTATGCACTCCGGACAACTTCTCGGGCAATTGCACTTTATAAGCCATCTTCCCAATTCTCTCAATGATGGGGAAGGGTCCAACGAATCTTGGTGCTAACTTCCCAACAGCTCCAAACCGGACCACATTCCGTAAAGGAGAAACCTTTACGAAAACCTTGTCCCCAACCTCAAACTCCAATTCGGACCTTCGCCTGTCAGCATAGGATTTCTGCCGGTCTTGGGCCGCTTTCATCCGTCTTCTAATCAATTCGACCTTCTCGGATGTGTCCCTAATCATGTCGGGTCCAAGTATAAGCTTATCCGTGGACTCCCACCAACATGTAGGTGACTTGCACGGCCTCCCATATAAAGCCTCAAATGGTGCCATCCCTATGCTCGCCTGATAACTGTTGTTATATGCAAACTCAACAAGAGGAAGATGGTCTTCCCAAGCACCACCAAAATCCAGAATGCAAAGCCTCAACAAGTCCTCAAGTACCCTATTCACCCTTTCTGTTTGGCCGTCTGTTTGTGGGTGATAGGCCGTACTCGGGTTCAATTTCGTGCCCATAGCCTCCTGCAAACTGTTCCAGAACTGACTAGTAAAGATGGGGTCTCGGTCACTGACTATGCTGGAAGGGACTCCATGTAGTCTCACTATCTCACGAAGATATACTGATGCTAGTCCAGATGCGGTCCTTTTGCTCTTTACTGGGATAAAATGAGCACTCTTCGTGAGCCTATCCACAATGACCCATATGCTCGTATTCCCCTTCCTGGACCTTGGAAGCCCATCAATAAAGTCCATAGAAATGCTCTCCCACTTCCATAGCGGGACCTCTAGCGGATGTAATAGCCCACCGGGCTTCTTCGACTCAGCTTTTACTCTCTGACAAATAACACATCTCGAGACAAACTCCGCCACATCCTTCTTCATTCCAGGCCAGAAGAAAACGCGCTTCATGTCCTTATACATCTTATCACCACCTGGATGTATAGTCATCTTGGAGCGATGTGCTTCCTCAAGAACTTTCCTCACCAAGTCTTCTACCATCGGAACACAAAGCCTTCCATCTCTCCTCAGCCAACCCTTATCGTCTATAGAATAACGAGCAAGGTGACTAGATGTCTCCCCTCGAACCAGCTTGTCCATGATCTCAATTATCTGAGGGTCTTCCTTCTGTGAAGCCCCGACTTGGTCCAGAAGGGTAGGCCTGAGCTCTAAAGATGCCAAGGAACCGGTCACCGACTCCATTGCCAAAGAGAAATCAAAGGTCGCTAAGAACTCTAAATTCTTCATCTCAACAAATAGAGGACTTAGTGTCAACCTTTTCCTACTCAACGCATCCGCTACAACATTCCCCTTGCCAGGGGTATAGGATATCTCAAAATCATAGGAAGCCAAGAATTCCATCCATCTCTGCTGCCTTAAGTTCAGATCCTTCTGCGAAAAGAGATACTTCAAAGACTTATGATCAGTATATAGCTCAAATCTCTCTCCCAGAAGATAATGACGCCATGCTTTGAGCGCATATACAATCGCTGCCAGCTCTAGATCATGAGTGGGATAATTCCTCTCATGCACCTTAAGTTGCCTCCCACCAAAACATATAACTCTGCCCTCTTGCATCAGAACGGCACCCAATCCCGTGCCACAAGCATCAGTGTACACGGTAAATATCTTACCACCATCGGGTAAGGCTAGAACTGGTGCTGAGGTGAGGGCTCTCTTGAGCCTTTGGAAAGCAAGCTCACAATCCATATCCCAAGCAAAGACTAAGTTCTTCTTCGTCAACTTAGTAAGAGGAGCGGATATCTTCGCGAAGTCCTTGATGAACTTCCGGTAAAAACCCGCAAGACCCAGAAAGCTTCTCACCTCGGTTGCACTCCTTGGAGTCTTCCAGTCCTGAACTGCAACCACCTTAGCGGGATCCACCGCCAAGCCTTGCTTGGATACGATATGCCCTAGAAATCTGACTTCCCTTCTCCAAAAGTGGCACTTGGAGAACTTGGCTTTTAACTGGTGTGCTCTGAGTGTGTCCATCACCTCTACTAGGTGCCTCGCATGCTCTTCCTCATCCTTGGAGAAGACTAGAATATCATCGACAAAGACCACGACAAACTTATTCAAGAACTCCCGAAACACCCTACTCATCAAATCCACAAAATACGCGGGTGCATTCGTCAAACCGAACGGCATAACAAGCCATTCAAAGAATCCGTCTGGAGTTCTGAATGCAGTCTTGTCTATACTGTCTTCAGCCACTCTGAGCTGATGGAAACCCGTAGCAAGGTCAAGCTGAGAGAAAACAGAAGCACCAACAAGTTGATCAAAGAGATCATCGATCCTTGGTAACGGATGTCTGTTTTTCTTAGTCAGCTTATTCAATTCTCTATAATCCACACAGAGTCGAAGAGAGCCGTCTGCCTTAGTCGCAAACACCACCGGCGCTCCCCATTCGGATATACTCCTTCTGATGAAGCCCTTCTCAAGCAATTCTTTCACTTGCTTGCTCGGCTCCCGTCTCTCACGCGGAGCCATATGCCGAACGGGCAAAGAAACAGGCTTAGCATTATCTACCAGATAGATGCGAAAGTCAATCTCTCGTTTAGGGGGCAACCCCTTAACTTCTTCAAACACATCTGGATAATCTCGGACCACCCTTACAGACTGAAGGGCCTCCTCTGATGAGTCGAGAGATTCTAGATAGCATAACATGACGGGATTCTTCGGATTGCATGAAATTTCTAAGGTGTTGCCCAGGCGAGTCACAAGCCTTACAACCCTATGCTCACAATCCAGAATGGCTCCATATCTAGACAGCCAATCCATGCCCAAGATCAATCCGTATCCCCTGAAACCCAGAACATACGCACTACACAAGAACTCTACGCTGAGTATAGAGATCCTTAGATCCTCACATATCATAGATAGATGAGCAGAACCCCCAATGGGATTCGAAACACAAACGGGATCATCCACTAAGCTAGTACTGAGGTGCAAGCTATCAACAAGATCAGATGAAATAAAGCTATGTGAAGCACCAGAATCAAACAAGGTACGTACTGGAAGATCAGAGATATAAACAAGGTTCTCAACAGAAACACTACCTCGCTCGGGGACTGAAGCGGCATTGAGAGCATGGACTTGCCCTCCTGAAGATCCAGCCTGTCCTTTCTTCTTTGGGCATTCTTTACTGAAGTGCCCAGTCTCCCCACAAGAAAAGCATCCGCCACTAAGCTTCCTTTTCTTCTTCCTGCAATCCTTAGCAAAGTGCCCAGCTATGCCACAGTAATTGCACTTTCCCTTGCCTTTGTTGTTGCCCTTCTTGTTCTTGTTCTGATTTCCTTGACTGCTTTGACCTCCTTGGTTGCCTTTGCCTTGAGAATCAGTCTTCTTTACTTGGGTATCGCCCGACTTGACTTCTTTCTTTCCATCTCCCTGGAGCAGAGCCATATTGACCAAACTCTCAAAAGTAGCTCCATGCGGAATATGTGACATCGCCAAGCCCTGTAGCGGCTCATTCAACCCTCTGGCGAATCGAAGAGCCTTCTTCTCCGGGGTGTTTACTATATCCAAACCAAAGCGGGCCAGCTGATTAAACTTGTTCACATACTCCTTGACAGACATATCACCTTGCTTTAATGCAATGAACTTCTCCATTTGTAAATTCGCCTCAGCTGAAGATAGAAACTTGGTCACAAATCTAGCCCTCAAATCGGCCCAAGTCTCAACGGGCCTCGTTCCATTGGTGACCTCCCACCAATAGGCCGCCTCATCCTTCAAAAGCCATACTGTTAATAAGATCTTCCTCTCGTCATCAATCCCAAAGATAGCAAACAAGTCCTCCGTGTCTTTCAGCCAATTCCTAGCTTCAACGAAAGATTCCGTGCCTAGGAAATTCTTGCCTCCCATTGCCTTGAAGTCTTTACAAACCTTTGTAAACTCAATCTGAGGATGCTGAGGGGGAGGAGGAGGAAGAGGAGCCTCAGCAACGGGAGGGGGAGGAACATTAGCAATGGGAGGGGGAATATTAACTGCTGGAGGAGGGGGAGCAGGAACCACCGGAGGAGGGATATTAGGGATTGGATTCTCAACTACAGGAGGAGGAGTGGGAGTAGGGTTGGCGGGACCAGCTGCCGCCCTAGCTTCTAGAAGTCTCCTATACCAGAGTGGTACGTTCACTCCATCTGGGATGTCAAGATTCTCAGCCATACTGAAACGAAAGATAAGATAAGATTAGGTCAAGGGAACGAAGGATAACGCTGATGGCTTTTGGGGATTAGCCTTAAAATAATCTAGACTTTATTTTGGAAAATACTTAGTAGGTTTTTTTTGAAAATAGTTTTTCAAAAGGGTTTTTTTTTCAAAAGTTTTGTTCAATCTTGTTAACCTCGTGCTCTGATACCAAATGTAACACCCCACCTCCACTAGGATCACTCCTCAGAATGTACCAGCTTTGGAGGGGCGTTATTGTGAAGGTAAACATGCACAGAGATATATAAAAATAAATATAAGTAAAGCAGCGGTAGCAGATAAAAAAAAACCCATCATCATCATCTCAGAAAAACCCAACATAGTCAAGTACATAGTATCAAAATGTCATGATCCAAAATACAACATAAGTCTAGATACGTGATAACAAAATACATGGTAAAACATCAGTACTAATCCCCAGAAATAAAAGATAAGCCACAGCTAGCTCAGATCCATACATGAGCTATCCAACAAGCAAGCCAAAGATCCACTAAGCAGATGTAGCCCCTCCCTGAGAACCTGTGGGGGGGGAACGGAAGAAAAGAAGCGAAAGAAAACAGGTCAGTCAAAAAGACTGGTAAGCCCTACTACGATCAATCTATAAACTAATAAAGTTAACAACATGATGGAAACTGAGATGAACATACTGGAAACAGATAAAGGTGACATCACATAGACGAGATTAAACTTTGCACCACAGTGTACTAGCAAACCCACAAAACAGATCTTGATCCCTTAGCCCAAACTTTGGCTCAATAACATGAAGTGACCTTAGTATAAGGTCCAGCCCAACGGTCTAGTCGATCGGCTCCCTATAAACCTAACACGTCAAGTGTTATTGTCCATACGGCCCACATGGATGTAGTCAGACTGTGCTGGGTCCACCTTCGGGTGTATCAAGCCCTAAGGTGTCAACCCCAGACACCTAAGCAATAATGCACAGTCTAAGCCTACTGGTACCCGTGCCTCGAGTTTGTCCAACATCGGACTACGTGCACGTCCATAGCCCGCCGGACCCGCACCGCTGTACCACTCAGCCGTCGCTTTGGTCGCTTACATCAGTCCAGTAATCGTGCCCCGCCCTAGCCTAGCCCCTAGGGTTGTGAATGATACCAAACTGGGATTACTGCTGGAACAGACCACGTTGCTAGGGTTTCTAAGAGGGTTAAGTGTGGTTTTAACCCCTCACTAATCCTGGATTAAATTAGTTAAGTGTAGCCACTTAACCCCATCTAATCCTCGCATCCCCATTATTGGTTAAGTATTAGTGGGCCATGACTTAACCCTAATCATGAGGCATTAGTTACTTAACGCACCCAACCTCTCACATTAGACATCCGTGGTTACCTGGGAAGATTTACACCACGTCTAGGTCTAACCTCGGGTCTTACGGTGCAACATGACCAACTACCCACATTAGACCCCACGTTGTGGTCACCTGGGAAGATTTACACCACAACTAGGTCTAACCTCGAGTTGGCCATATCATGTTATCTAATGTCATGTCCACTTCAAAACATATTTACAAGTTAACATATACTTGGGTAGACCTAACTTAATAGGTAAATTCCCAAGGGGTAGACCTAACTTAATAGGTAAATTCCCAATCTTTTAGTTTCATGTATTTTTAAGTTTACCCAAACCCTCCCAACGTCATTATCTCGCTTACATATTCGTCATAACGCATAAGGGTATAAAAGGTAACTTAGCATAACATACATGATGAACTTCACATATCATAATAAATATGCATACATGTTAAACTTGCAAATCATGTCATGGTGAACTCGCATAAACATGCATAGCTTATTAAATATGCATAACATGGTAAGGTGAACTTGCATAGTCATGCATAACCCATTAAACTTGCATAACATGGTGAGGTGAACTTGCATAAACATGCATAATCCATAAAACATGTAGAACATGGTAAGGTGAACTTGCATAAGCATGCATAATCCATTAAACATGTAGAACATGACATAATAAACTCGCATAAGCATGCATAACTTGTGAAACATGTTTAACATGGCATAGTAATCTCGCATAAGCATGCATAACTTGTGAAACATGTAAAACATGGCATAGTAATCTCGCATAAGCATGCATAACTTATGAAACATGTAAAACATGGCATAGTAATCTCGCATAAGCATGCATAACTTATGAAACATGTAAAACATGACATAGTGAGTTCGCATAAGCATGCATAATCAAATAAACTCACATAAATCTCAACTTTCACCACACATTAACTTTAGAGTTTGTAAAGTGAAGGTAAGAGGGCTTACAAATATAAACAAGTCTCAAATCCACCAAATAAGATGAAGAAGCCCTTTTAAAACCCAAAACAAAGCCTCAAATAAGAAAACCCTTTTGCAAAATCCCAAAACACAAACTTTAGCAAATCAAACTTGCAACTTAATGAAGTATGCAAGTTATTAAGCATTCATACAACATAGAAAAGGTTGTATGATCATCATATCTTCATAGGATTTAACTTTGAGGAAGGTGGAGGCTAGGGATTTTAGGTGGAGGCCATTTGAGGATTCAAATTGACATAGTTTAGTTGCTAGATTGATTAATGAGGCTTTAGGGTAGGATTAGGGGTATATTTATAGAAGATTAGAGTGTTTTTAGCCCTAGGATTAACCCTAGGTTAGCTTTGGCCCGTCAGATCTCAGAATTCTCCAGAACCAAGCCACATGACCCAACCCAAATCAGAAATGGTGCACCAGGCTGAACTGCCTGGCACCCCCTGTCGACAGGGCTGTCGACAGGGCTGTCGACACCCTGGGGGCCCTGTCGACATGGGGCCCCTGGCGGGAATTTTCCCGCCTAACCCTGATTAGCCCTAATCCTTGCTTTTAATTCGAAATTTAAATCTGTTTTTAGCATAGAAATTTCTGAAAACTTCAATGGGCCTTAACCGGGTCATACGGACTCCGATTTTCGAAAACTCGGACTCTATTTCGCGTATTTTTCCGAGACGAACGCAATGGCATAGCCCGTTTCCCCTGATTCTGATTTTTGAATTAAATTCTGCCTCGATTTATGTTATAACAGTTTATTGAAAATACGGGTTGTTACAGTTGAAAACATGTATTTGAAACATGTTATGTTTGATGATTGCTAGTGGATGCAAGTGTTTGCTAGTGGTTTCCAGTGGATGCATATACATACACATTAAGCACTAGACCGGCTTAAGCACTTACATATTGCATATGGATATGTGCGCATTTTTAATTCTCAAATGGATGAAAATGGTTGAATCATCACATGGATATTGCATTTCGATGAATGGTTGTGCACATTTATAGAAATTATATGTACTATTAGGATTCTTTTGCATACATGTTGGATATATGGCACAAACATATATGCATTAAGGAGGTCAACTAGATCAGTGGACCACCTGATTTTCGCATTAGTACAAGGACATATACACATACACCACCTTTTCATATGCTCATACAAAGAATTAGAAATTTTAAGTACAATGGATGCTAGTGGTTGATGGATGAGTAGATGTGTATAGGTCTTAATTAATGACATTCCTCTTAACTTGGAGATTTTGGGGACAAATCCTTTAAGGAGAGGAGAATGTAACACACCATATTTTAATACACAGTAATTATATTAAGAGGATAATAAAATATTCAAAATTAGGTAAAACATACTTTACCGTTGCATCCATTACGAAATGTTGGTTCAAATAGACTCTTAGTTTTCTTAAATCAGATTAAATATGAAGAAGTTATGAACAAAAGAAGATTAAGCGAAAATATTATATATATATATATTAAAATAAATTAACTCAAAAAGCAACAATAAATGGGCAATCCAGCCCTTAACTGGGTCGATACATGTGTTGACCATGTCTAAGGTGGGTCGACCCGCCTGCATGTAGGGCAGATTCATGCGCCTGAATCTGGACTCTTTTATTTGCTAAATACATACGTTGACTTAGCTTGAGGTGTACGGTTTGATTTATAAACCTAAACTCTAATGGTCTAGAATTATCCTAGCTAATCTACAAATAGGCTAGCAGCCTCACCATTTTCTTACATACAAACACTCTTCATTTTTCTTCCTCCAAGCTATGTACTAAATAAAAATTAAGAAAATGTCAACGTGCTGTCTAAACGTAGATTGAAGGGATAACTCTTGGTTTTGACCTACAACAACTATTTTATAAGGAATTTTCTGGATCTAATTCAAACCACTGTGAGTTCTAGTTATTTTTAGATCTGATAATTAAAAAGTATTTTTACAGTAAATAATTGGATATGAAATTATACAGCGTTTGTAAGTTTATATGTTATTGCTTTACTATCTATTATTTATTTAGATTTCAGTTATTACCTGTTATATATACATCCTTATTATCCCCTTTCTATTTTAGATATATTTACAGTCTTATGCCTATTTATTCAGTTTATATGTTTCTGAGTTGGATCAATCTTTCTCCTTTTCCTTTTTATTTTACACTAAGCCTAGGCCATTGAGATCCTAAACCATTTCCATTAGAATTGCGTAAATTGGGTTAAATTGGAATAACTTGTCATAACAGTAAAAAGGAGAATTAGTCATGTTGAAACATGAAATCCAATGACTGTGTAATTGGGATAATATGCAAAACATGTTAATCTGAATAGGCTAAACTTAATTTGGTACTAAGTAGAACATGTTATATATGGGAATCAGATGTAATTAAGTAGGACATATAACTTACTCTGTATACATCAGAGCAGGTGTTTGTCCGATTTGTGGAAAGGGTTGTGCACAGAATAACATTTATAGGAAATGTCATTTACAACCATGCTTATTTATGAACTTAAACTTGTTAAGGTAAACCTGTTAATTAATTAGTTAAGAGGTCCCATGCATGTTGATATCTCGTTTTAGGACTCTTAGATCCTAGTTTTCTTGGAGACACAAGCCAAGGGGGTGGCTTGTGTCAATATTGCTGTTGTTTGGAACCCGTATCAGTCAGTATCCCTGTTGGTATCATATATTGGGACCTCGTAGGGGTCAAGCCATGCTTTACTAATCTGGATTGTAAGAGGTTCAAAATCTTGGAGGTGGGTACGAGCACGTCCCGGCGAATTCATAAGCATGCATGGGTCTGATTAGTGGAAACTAAGATGTTGTAACACCGACGATAGGGTTGTGTCTTTATAGTTGACGGGTTAGGGACTGATATCCCCTACTGTCGTAGGTGGCACAGGTTATTCGTGTCTGTAGTAAGCCGATCGCATGGGTAGTAATTGGGGTAAAACCTAATCCTGTTATTCTGGTAGTTGGTGCAGAAACTTGTTCTTGGGATATGAATGAGAAGCATACATGATCTTTACCTTACCTTGTTATCTTGTTGTATTATTATCTCGTTATTTCATTTACCTTGTACTTGTATAATTTACTAAATTTTCTTATCCAATGTTGTCGATCTGTTTTTACACTTTCAGTCTCTTTTTCTATGTTTATTGCGATGGCACATGATAGATATTATTTTGTGGTTTTGTACTCTGATGTTTTATGAGACATATGTTTATGGTTATGACATTGATGGTTTGTTTTGAAAAATGTAGTATTATAATTGATTTGAAATAAAAAGCTGAAAAGTTTTTCTGCCGCTTTTTTTATATTTTGTCTTGTTAAATTAGTCTATGTATTATTATTGCGCTTCATAGAACTCAGTGCATCCTCACATAGGTGACATTAAGGGACATAGGGTATCACAATTTCAGATTCATTATTTTCCCAAATCACATTTTTGTTTTCAAGGTTTTAAAATATTCTTTTATTTCAAACAAATCTTCTTGAAAAGTCGCACAATCTTCGCATATTTCAATTTCAAGCTCATTCAAAATCGATTCAGTTTTCAACAAATTTTGATTCTCAGCAAATTCATGTTGGAATTTTTAATGACCTTAAAAAAATTCAATTCTTTTTGCAAAAGATTGTTTCTACAAATTAGTTCATCTTATTTTCTTTTTAAAGACATAATTTCCATTTCAAGCTTTTGAAAATTTTCACTAAGATAAACTAGATTGATTTCCAAATTTGAACAATTTTTGCAATTAGGTTTTGAAATTTATTTAACGCTTTCAAGTTTTAAGTCCGAAACATCAATTTTTCCACTCAACTCAAGAAACTCAGTTTTAGATTTTTATTCCTTAATTTGAGATTCTCAACAGATTTAGTTAATTTATCATAAAGAAGAAGTAAATCTTTAAATGAAAATTTATTTATCCCATCATCTGGTGAGTCTCCATCATCTGATTCATCTGAATCATTATCTACTGAGTCTTTATCACTGTCATCATCGAATTCATCTTTTGCAAATCCTGTCAAGCATAATTCTGGGTTTGATTGGTTTTTGAGAGTTCTGAGTTTCTGTTGTCTTTTCTTCCATACATCGCATTGAGAGTTTTTCAGATTTCATGTGCAGTTAAACAATATGCACGAGAATTAATTACAACATCATTCGTAGCTACCATGTCACATCCATTTTTAATAATATCCTAACATCTAATATTAACATATTTTAAATAAAATTCCATTTTTGATTTCCAATTTAAAAAATCTGTTCCATCAAAAATAGTTGGGGTTATACTGGAAAAATTCTCGCTAGACTGACAACTAGAAAGATCACTTTTAGGGAAATCCATAACTCTAGAGTTAATAAAAATACCTTCTTTTATACCACTTGTAGGATCTAAATTAACCATAGAGGGATGGGGAGGTGAATAGGGTTTATTGTAAACTAAAAAAATAAAAGCTAACGCAGAATAATAAAGTAACTGCAGAAAAGATAAATTGCATACAAGAATTACCCAACTTTGGCAAACCATGCCTACTGCTGCATCCCCAAGATTTCTACTAGGTATTAAAAACAGTTTCCCGCTTACAAAAACCTTGTAAACTCGCAAACACTACTATTCTCAAATCTTACGCTCAAAATCTTGACACGACTTAAATCCTAAGTTGTGATTTTCTCAGCTACAAAATCTTGTAGTTACACGACTCAACTAGAACAAGTTTTAACAAGTAGAAACTAACAAGGGAACACAACGTAAATAAAAAACATTAGAACAATAAGAGAAATACTGACCCCTTTTACTTTGTCATTTCTGATATACGACTGCCACCTTTTCTCTTTTCAATGGTGACCGAAATTTGGGTTTTGATTCTCCTTCAAATTGTGGATTTCGATCGATTGAGAGTTCTTCGATCAATTATATGTTGCTCCTCTTCCTACGATGTGAATTGCAAACACACCCTCGATTGAAAATTTTGTATGCCTTTTGATTTTACTACTTTGATTGCTTGGGTTGTTTGCTTGAATTCTATGTTATATTCATGCGATGAGTAGGTGTATTTATAGGGTTTTCAAAATCCTAATCCCTTTGATTTCATTGTTGACTTTTCGTGAGCCCTTAATTGATTTCTGGAAAGTTTAGAATGATTTTCATGCCCAAAAAAAATACCTTTGTGACTTTCTGGAAAGTTTTGAAATCGTGATTTCATCCTAAAACGAAACCTTTGAACACATTGATAATTTCTTGCCTGGTTTTCATTGATGAATTATGTCGAGTTTAGCTCACTGTGAATTTGGGGAATAAATTGCTTATTTCAATCGGCTGTGATTTCTGCCAACTTTGAATAATCAAAGTAACACTTGCATAATTTAAATATTTGATATTTTCTTGTCGATTATACATTTGCCAAGAATAAAAATTAAGTCCTTCCCTATTTTTGAACTAGTCACTTATTATTTGAAGAAACAAACTGTGCCTTTTCTTTTGTAACCATTCAAACATGAAAAGTTTCTTTGTTGCTCCACTGTGATTGTTTTCCTGAAGCTTTGCTTGTTTATCTGCTTTAGTGCAGTCCTCCTGAAACTTGTTTATTGATCCATGTTGCATAGCCTTGATCTTGAGTCACTTGTGCACTTCCCATAAATAGATATGCTTGTGGACTTGCCGCTTGTACACTTGAAACTCCCGTGCCATGTCATCACGCATATGTTTGTTGCACCTGAAAGCTTGTGTTATTTGCCATATTGTACTTGTTTGCTTGCTTCGTGTATATGTGCACTTGTTGTACATGGACTATTGTTGCACCCTTGTTCATGACACCATGTTGCCATTATGTCCGTTTACTTTGTGCTGCTTGAGTTTTGTTCCTGTTCATCTAGAAAATAACTGTATACATATGCAAAAATATTTCTCTATTTGAATCAACAAACCACTATAAGTTGTGTCGTAGCTGGTCAAGATCAACAGACGACAAACATGAGCCGTGGCTAGTCTTGATCAGCGGACCACTATAGCCGTGTTGAGGCCGATTTACTGGCACTAGTATTCAGTCTATCTTGTGGTATTTATAGTGAACCACTGTGAATATCACAAACAATCCGGACTCAATTAAATTATATATCAGACCAAGTCTAGATAAATGATGAGAAATACACCAAAATTCTAAGGTAAATAAAATTGAAAACAAATTTATGTTTGTCCTGAGTTAATATTTTTTTATTCTATTTTACTGTGTATGTTTATGTGACAGATATACAGGTGACCGGATCTGAAGCAATTGAAGACAAGGTGTGTTAGTGTCCACATATGAGTCTGTATACGAATTTGTATATATAACTGAGTGAATAGAGTAACGAAGTGAGGACTATTTGTACATGTGTGCAATAGTATTGTTTATAAATGTGTGCAATAGTACAAATATTGAAATAAAATATTTATTTGAATAAAAATATTGTTTGAATATTGAATTTTGTGCAATAGTATTCTATTCAATAAATATTTATTTCTGTGTGAGATGTAATATAGAATAGTACAATTACAAATACATTTATATAATAATATATATGTTTGTTATCATAAAAAACCATATTGTTATACTCAGCAAGCCCACCCACTAATGACCCATTTAAGCCCATTTAAGTTGTCCAAACCTTAAACTATTTCCGCCAAACGGTAGCTCCGTTTGCTTAAATTGACCACTCTACGGAATGAGAAACCGTCATCCAAATCCAAAAGAAATGGTTTAAGGTCTTAATTTTTTACCAATCAAAATTTATGGTCAAAACAAGTTCCAGCAAGGGTAAATGGTCACATTAAAATTCGACAAGAATAGTAAAAAAATAAAAAATGTTCCTAATAGTCATTTCCCAAAGTTATACAACAATGCTACCTCATATGAAAATAATATAAATATTCTACGACCCTTCAATACGTAGAATGTGATACCCCACGTCCGTTAATGTCACTCTTTAACGGAATGCATTAAGTTTCGTGAAGCGTTATAGGTAAACCGAAACAGAAACATTACAAGACAGATATAAAATAACAGTGGAATTAAAACTTTATTAAATAGAAAAGCTTCGTGGTTTAAACCCAATTACATAATAAGTCTAGAATACTGAAAACAGAAAACTTCTGCCTTGTACAAAAATCATCATCATAGGTACAATAATACATAAAAGAGCATAATCCCCAAAATATAGCCATAGTAGAGCAGATACGAAATTGAGCAATACATCTAAGCATCTCCAAGCAGAAGGAAAGAAGAATCCTGATTAAGCTTGAGCATTCCCACCCTGAGAACCTAGGGGGAACGGAAGAGAAAGAAGAAGAAACAAAATGGGTTAGACATAAAGTCTGGAGAGTCTAGTTACTTTTAGCATATAAATAAGTAGAAGCATCATGACAGGCATATAAGTTGGAGAGAGATAACAGTGTCATAAGCCAGGTATAACAAGGTAAACAGGATAAACAGAACAGAACATGCATTGCGCTTCTATAATACTTTTTTCTCTACATCAATACTAGTATCACAAGAACAAGATGATCCCAACAAGTACAAGATGGTAGACTTAGGTGTACTTCTAGTGAGAGGTTTTACCCCATACAATAACTGGTAGCCTAACAGAACTGACGGGTGTTAACCCCAACGATAATGACGGGCTCCTAAATAAGCAAGACTAGATGTACCCTAATTACTACCCCCAATCGATCGGCTCCCTAACTCGTAGATACACTGTGTTGGCCCCATAATAGGATGTATCACTTCTTAAAGTGACAATCCTTTGTTTACAAGATGTGCACAAACCATATCGACAGGTGTCATGGCGTCTTAACCTCTCTGGACCGAGCCCATGCACACACATGACCCCGTCAGAATGCGCCGATCACACCGTCCCTTATGGATCTCTTACAACCAACTCAGTAAGCGTGCTCTAACCCCGACCTAGTTCGGGGTTCTCTGTTTAATACCAGTATAGGTTATTGATTGATACGAGTCCCACACTCCAGATGATACAAGCTTCCCCCTAGGCTTGCATCCCCACTACTAGGATTTCAACAAGTTATGCCTATTAGTTTAACAAGATTGCATATTCCCAACAGGCTAAGTTTGTCGGTTTGTATGTATAATTTGTCCTCACATATTTAACAAGATTAACTTAACCCTCCCATTGATTCAAGCAAGCTCACTTAGCCCCTACTTAAGTTAATAGGTTCATGTAATCCTTATGGATTGAAACAGGTTATGTATTACAAATTCATCACCATTCATTTATTTATGGTTATAATGCACTAGACCTCCCACATTAAGTCTACCACTTGTGGATGTTGGATATGCTGGTTGGGTCTAGGCAGACTTCTTCCACAAGTCGAACTTAACCTTGTGTCTTAGCGCTGTTACGTGTTTATGCACTTAGACCCCTCACATTAGATTTACCACTTGTGGACGCTGGATATGTCGCGCGGTTCCGGGCAGACTTCTACCACAAGTGTAATCTAACCTCGTGTCTAAACACGGTTACAGTTTTTTATTATGGTAAATCTAAGCATTCTCTTTACTAGCCAATTATCGTGTTCGTTATTCCCCAAATCTCGTCCGGTTTGCTATACAAGTTATGCCTAGATTAAGGTTTTAGATCAAGATATAGA
Organism: Allium sativum; assembly: GCA_030737875.1. NCBI lineage: Eukaryota > Viridiplantae > Streptophyta > Magnoliopsida > Asparagales > Amaryllidaceae > Allium > Allium sativum. The sequence continues at coordinate 564,423,956 of CM060920.1, read as the reverse complement.
TTATGCCCCAAATCCCCAAGTTTTGGCTAAAGATGCAAATTATGACCAAATTTTCCAATCATGTTTACAATGTGAATTATGCCCCAAATTAATCATTCCCAATCGTTCCTAAACTCATGCGTTCGCATATTTTAGCGATAGGCCTAGGCTCGAAGGTAGCCTGGCTATAAAAACAAAAAGGGAAGAAAGGGAGAGAAGAAAACAAGAATAGGCATAGTAAATAAAACTAGCATAAGATGACATAATTAAGCAAACTAACATAATAGGCATAAGGTGACAAGATTAGACAAACTAACAGAATAGGGATATAAGGAATAGGCATATGAGATCTAAGTACTAATTTTACAAGAAATGGCAGATCTGTTGTGATTCAGACTTCTAACAGGCATAGGCTTAGATCCAAACTTATGAATATGTCATGATTACATTTTAGGTGTTTATATCTAAAAGCAACATAAACTCACTGTGATTGGATCTAAAGAACAGAAGATTGATCATAGATGTTATAGCGCAGATCTCTTGATACGAATAACTTGCTATTGAAAAAGAATATGCTAGATCAAACTAAGTTAGGGCAGCACCTCGTTGTCTCCATTGCTTTTGGTGAATGAAAACAATGAGAATGACGTCTTATTTATAGCCTAGGGTCGACGAATCTAGTCAAGAAACGAGTGCAGGTTCAGAAACTGAACTCTGCCCAGATCTCGGAGGGGTCGACATGGGTGTCGACACCCCTGTATGGAGGTCGACCCATGGGTCGACACCCTTAGGACAGGGTCGACCCCTAATGGACCGATTTCCCCCTTATTTCCTGCTTATGATTTTTCTTTCTGGATATTACATATATATGGCTTATATGTATATAAACTTCAGACCTTAATATCTTCTTCATACGATGGCCGTTTTACGTAAAGTCGGAGTCTATCCTAAGCAGAATTCCGAAGCGAACGCAATGGCATAGTCCATTTTACTTAACTCCCAATATTTAATTAAGTATTCATAAATTAATCACTATTGTGTTGTTAGAATTACGGGGTGTTACATTCTCCCCTACTTAAAGGATTTCGTCCCCGAAATCTCTAAGTCAAGAAGAATGTATATCCTAACATTCATTATCCATCTACTCATCCACCAATCACAAGCATCCATTGTCCTTAAAATATTTCTAATGCTTATATAAACATATGCAAAGGTGTGTGTATGTCTCTATACTAATGCGAAAGATCTGGCGACCTACTGATTCAGTTGACCTCCTTAATGCAATGTGTGTTAGTGCCATGAATCCAACATGTATGCAAATAATCCTATTATAACATGTAAGTTCTATATGTGTGCACAATCATGCATCCAAATGCAGCATCCATATGATGATTCACCCATTTTCATCCATAAAAGAAGAAAATTGCACATACATCCATATGCAGTATGAGAGTGATTGAGCCGATCTAGTGCCTAATATGTGTGTATATGCATCCACAGGCAACCACTAGAAAATACTTGCATCCACTTGCATCCATGAAACATAACATGTCTCAAACACATGTTTACATCCATGGGTTCCCTACCTAAAGGTCGAAGATTCGATCGATAGGATATACTTAAACGATAGAAACAAGCATGAATAAAAGCTTTGGAAAAAGAAGTTAAGAACATACCCTTGAAAAGAAAAGGGTACGAAGCGCGAATCTTGTCTTCAGTCTCCCAAGTTGCATCCTCTTGGTAATCTCCCCATTGAACTTTCATCAATTTGACCTCTCGGTTGCATAACTTCTTAACCTCTGATATAAGAACACGGATAGGAACTCGTCTAACCGTCGCCTCCCGTTCCGCCTCTACTTCCTCAAGCATACTTGGCTCAACTAGTTCTGCAGTATCATATAAACAATTCCTTAAATGAAATTTTTCGAAAACATCATGTACGCCGGATAGTCTTTCTGGTAGCTTTACTCTGTAGGCTATTTGGTTAGTCCTTTCTATTATGGGAAATGGCCCTACAAATCTTGGTGCCAATTTCCGTACAGATCCAAAACGAACCACATTCCTCAAAGGTGATACCTTGATGAAAACCATGTCTCCTACCATGAACTTAATGTTAGTCCTTCTCTTGTCCGTGTAGGACTTCTGCCTATCTTGAGCTATCTTCATACGCCTTCAGACAAGATCAATCTTTTCTGAAGTTTCTCGAAACACCCCACCTCCGTTAAGGTCACTCACAAAGGGAATGCCTTAACTTTGGTGGAGCATTTTAGGCAAAAGATGTAGATAAATTACAAGATAGATAAATAAAGCAGCGGAAAATAAAGTCATTTTATAAACAACTTAATTTAGTCAAGCTTTTACAACAATTGTCTCAATCATACTTAAAAGTAATACATATAAATTATGTCTTGATTCAAAAACTTCCAAGTCAATGATATTCCCCAATAAAGCATGAACCAGCCATAGCAGTGGAAGAGAGAGTCCAAAGCAATACATCAACTATCTTCGAGCTTGGAAAGAAAATTGAGCTAAGTGTTAACATTTCCTCCTTGTGAACCTTGGGGGCAACAGAAGAAAAGAGGCGAAACAAAACTAGGTCAGACATAAGTCTGGTAAGTCCAGTGACTTTCAGCATATAAACAGGAAAAAGTATCATGATATGAATAAACTGAATATAAGAACCGTGAGAATAAGGATAACATGATAACATAGGATAGGCATAAGGTATGATAAGGCAAGATAAACTGAATGCGCTTCTACTCTTTCTTTGCTTCGCTACTACTTTGTTGTTCTGATTTTTATATATATCTCTGCACCGCCTAACTAGTGTCCCAACTAGTAATCTGTATAAAATGATAATATTACAACGTGATCCCAAGCCTTCAGGTGTACCTCTATCGTGAGGATTCCACCTCAATCAGCCTAATTGCCATGAACATGTTAGATGTACCCTTGCTACCCTATCGATCGGCTCCCTTACTTGTATTCATGTTCCATGTGTCTGTGTCAATCGCCCTCTCTTGCGTGTAGATACCCTGTGCTGGTCCCACCATAAGGTGTATCAATCCTTATTATAGCGAACCGACATGATTCAAGATGCACAGTGTATAACTACTGGTACTCAGTGCCTGCTTTTTCCCACACCGGAGTATGTGCACGCTCGTAAACCGTCGGAACCTACACTGACGTACCCTCTGCCGTTGTTTTGACCGCTTATAATCAGCCCAGTAATCGTGCCCTACCCTGCCTAGTTTCAGGGTACCATTATACATCTATGTGGGTTACTGCTGAAATGGGTCCCCGTTACTAGGGTTTCCTGCTGGTTAAGTTTGTGGGCCTATATATACAAATATTACCCACCTGCACAAGATGTACTTAACCCTCCCACCGATTCTAGCATGTTTTCTTAACGGTTAAGTTTGTGGGCCTATATGTACTAATATTACCCACCTACACGAGATGTACTTAACCCTCCCATCGATTCAAGCATGTTTATTTAACGGTTAAGTTTGTGGGCCTATATGTACAAATATTACCCACCTACACGAGATGTACTTAACCCTCCCATCGATTCAAGCATGTTTATTCAACGATTAAGTTTGTGGGCCTATATGTACTAATATTACCCACCAACCCGATATGTACTTAACCCTCCAGCATATTATGTCATATTGGTTAAGTGTTGTCCATTCATATTAACTTAACCCACCCATTCATCGTGTCATGTTGGTTAAGTGTTTCTTATTAACTTAGCCCCGTTCGTTCATTTGGTTAAGTGTTTTCTTGTTAACTTAACCCCCACGTGTTCATCATGTTGTATTGGTTAAGTGTCATCAATCAATTCAAGTTAACTTAATCCACCTACTTGTCATGTTACTTTGGTTAAGCGTCGCCTCCTTGTGTCAACTTAACCCTACCACAAATCAAGTTATATTGGTTAAGTGTTGCCCTCTTGTTTTAACTTAACCTTACCACAAATCAAGTTATACTGGTGAAGTGTTTATTATTACTTAACCCTACTGTAATGACCCGCATTGTCAGAGGTAGTATAATTAATTTATTTAATTATATATATGGTGATATAGTGAATTAAATGGTGGTTAATTAAATAATGGTTAATATTTAATTAAATTAAATAATTAAATAATATATTAAATTCAGAAATAATCAAAAATACTGGAAATCACAATATAATGTGAACTGGGTCATCCCTAAGATTTAATTCAGCTTAGAATTGAAATATATTGACGAATATATTAAATCGACGACAGTTTGAACGTATAATTATATTATAATTAAAATCGAGCTTGAAATGGCGCTGCAGTTCGTAAATTGGCGATTCGAACTTCAACTGAATGTACAGAATTCGTTTTAAGCCGGATTTCTGTGAAACAAGAAATGTGTGGAGCTGATGGAGTATATCTTTCTAGTGGAAGAGAAAAATCGGGATTTCGTCGTGTAGATTATGATTTACGTCCAAATCAAATTTCAGAAAAGTCGCTGTGGAATTCCTTTATAATTTGCGACGCTTTATTTATGTTATAAAAGGATTTTCGATATAAACTGAATATCGATAAATCTAAAATCTGAAATATCAAACTGTAAATTCTGATATGATATTCTGGAGCTGTACGATATCATATGTGAAGATATACGATAATATTAATTTATTAATATTTAATTTAATTTTATTTATATATATTTATATATTTAAATGGGTCATCTAGAGCTTTAAAAATAGCCGGTTTTGCAAACGAAGTCAGAATTCGACGAAACCAGTTTTGTTGGATCCGCAACATCAAATTATTGTTAGATTTCCAGTTTCGTGATTTTTAGAGTCACTGTGTGGCCGTCTGGATTTTTAGAGTGAGAAACAGTCAGTATTTTGACAGTTAAAAATACGCTGTGTGGGCATACGAAGTCGGAATTCGACGAAACCAGTTTCGTTGGGACAGTAATGTCGAAATCTAGCTGCTTGTCCAGTTTGGTGATTTTTGGGTATCACGTGTGACTCCATGAATTTTTAGAGTGCATAAACAAACAAATAAAATATAAAAATTCGATAAATAAAATATCCCACTTTTCTTGGACAGTTAGGAGGCCACGCCTCATGTCTTCACAGCCACAATTGGTACCAACCAAGAACAGCCTATATATACTCATAATAAACCCAATACAGTAAGAAAATTCCGAAAGAAAAATCCTCAAACAAATGCAAATTTATATCTACAAATCACGAGAGTGGTATAATTGGATTCCTCTTAACCTTCTCTTCACGCTCATGTAGATTTTGTTGAGTTCGGATAAGAAATGGTTCACGGGTTTTTGTCCAGCGTTGGTCATTCGTTCTAGGGTTTCGAACTGCGAACGAGTTGTGGGGAGTTTGGTCGGTCGGAGGGTTGTGTGGCGTCCAGGGCGTCAAGGCGCACTCGATAGTGCCGGTTCGATCATGTTCGGTGGTACTGGGAGTGGTGGGAAATTGGGAGGTCGCTGTCCAGAAGAAGACATCGAGATGGATGTTTTGGGCATAGGGTGATGGAGAATCATATGAGAAGTCCAACGGTGGCATTTATTCGTCGAACCGTGATTTGTTGAGAGAGAAAAGGGGGTTCGAAGTTGGGTATTTGCGTTCGGTTGATTACATGGAGCACGATCGTATTTCGGGGAAGAAGACTCAATTGGGTCTGGGTTTATGCAAAAGGGGAATGGGCCACGTGATTGGGTAAAGCCCAAGTGATTTTCTTTAATGGAATTTAGTTTAAATTATAGTGTACAAACTTGTATAACGCATATCTCTCTCATACGTTATCAGTTTGACGAACCGTAAGTTGCGTTGGGATCGTATGGACGGGAGCAACACAATGAGACAGACCGCGAGTCAATTGGCGTCCGTTACAATTTATAGCAAAATAAATTGTCTGAATCAAGCGATGGTTATCATCATTGACGATGATCGTCCAAATGTGAGTAAAACTCATCAACTCTGAACAGTTTATATTTTCACATTGTATTTTTAGAACTATTAGAAATTGTCTGATTTACTGTATGTTGACTGTTTGATTGAACTGCTAGTCAGTTAGTTGAATTTCTATATTGATTCTGTTTAACAGAATATATCATATGGAACTGAAAGTGATGTTATCTATATTGTTTAACATCTGTGATGCCGGGAAACAGGTTGGAGTTAATTAAATTGGAAATAGAATATTTATAAATATATCATATTTCCAGAATGTTGGTAAGGAATTATTTCAAAGTGATATTGAAAATAGAATATTTATAAATTGGAATATTTATAAATAAGAGATATTTATAAAGTGGAATATTTAAAATAAGAAATATTTATAAATTGGGATATTTATAAATAGGAGATATTTTAAAAAGGAAAATAAATTCAAAACATTTCTTTTTGAATGGAAAGGCCTGTGTGGCGAGTTTGGGGATTTTCCCGATGCTCCCGATACAAAGGAGGTTATGGCGAATTTTCCCGGGAATTTAAGGAGTTAGAATATTTTTAAGAATAAATTTGAAAAGGGAATATTTGCAAACCATTTGCAAATAGAATAAAATAGAGAAAAGAAATATTTGTAAACCATTTACAAATAGAATTGAAAGGGGAATATTTAGAAAATAAATAGAGTTAATAAAAAGGAAATTGGTTTATAAAGGAAACCGTTATAAAAAGGAAAACGTTATTAAAAGGACATTTATAAAGTGAAGAACCGTTACTAATAGTAAATCTTTATAAATGAATAAACGTGTTAAAAAGGGGATCTTTTTAAAATGGATAAACGTTATAAAAAGGAGAAATCGAATATGGTATTCGAAGTTAGTAATCGAATATGGTATTCGGAAGTTAGTTAATCGAATATGGTATTCGAAGTTAGTTAATCGAATATGGTATTCGAAGTTAGTAATCGAATATGGTATTCGAAGTTAGTTAATCGAATATGGTATTCGAAAGGAGAAATCGAATATGGTATTCGAAGTTAGTTAATCGAATATAGACATTCGAAAGGAATTAATCGAATATGGTATTCGAAGTTAGTTAATCGAATATGGTATTCGAAGTTAGTTAATCGAATATGGTATTCGAAAGTTAGTTAATCGAATATGTTATTCGAAAGGGGTTAGTCAAGTCGAGTTAGTCAAATAGAGTTAACCAGTTAGAGTTAATCAGTTAGAGTTAACCAGTTGGAGTTAATTAGTTAAAGTTAATCGATTAGAGTTAAAACGAACTAGAGTAGATCAAGTGTAGTTATTTGAGATAGAGTTAATCAAACATAGTTATTCAGGATAAGTTGCCATCTCGTACGACTGCTAGCGTAATTCGCAGGGCTGTAAATAGCCTACGGCGGTTGGATGTTTCCTGAGGGAATCAGGTGTAACCATTTGTGATCGCTGTGATCTAGAGTCAAACGAATGGAGTTAAATCGAATATTAGTTATTCGATAGGAGTTAATCAAGTTGAATTAATTAAACCAAGTTAGTCGAGCCTAGTTAATCGAATCGAATCGGTCGAACCAAGTAAGTTAAGATAGTCGAGTTAGTCGAGTTAAGTTCGTCGAGTTAAATTAATCGATGTTAGTTTCATCGAAAGAAGTTATCGATGTTAGTTTCATCGAAAGGAGTTATCGATGTTAGTTTCATCGAAAGGAGTTATCGATGTTAGTTTCATCGAAAAGAGTTATCGATGTTAGTTTCATCGAAGGGAGTTATCGATTATAGTTAAATCGAAGTGAGATTTTCAAATATGAGATATTTGAAAAGGAAGAGTTATCGAATATTAGTTATTCGAAGAGAGATTATCGAATATCGTTTATTCGAGAAGGAGTTAATCGAATATAGGTTATTCGAAGAAGAGTTAATCAAATGGAGATTTCTCGAAGAGAGCTAATCGGCGAATTCGATTATATCGAATTCGGGAAAGTACTTATACTTTCCAGTGTTTAAATAGAGATTTGTTTATTTATAAATAAATAAGTGTTAGGTTAATTATTCACTAATAAGAATAGAAGTTATAATTAAAGTTAGATAATTCGAAAGGAGGGATTATAACGTTATCGTTATAACCAATGTTTTAAATATAGAAGTGGATTAGTAAAATTGGATCCGAGAAAGGCGTAAAGAAGTTGTTAAAGATTAAAAGATAAACTTTGACCATTTTGAAGTTATAACGTTGTTCAGTTAAGGTCTGAGAGGTAATTATACCCCAACTTGAGTGACTTCCTTCTTAACTAAGAAATGGTAAGGTTTGATCGTAAAGGAGTTTTGGAAATGTTTTCCAAACGAGAATCAGAAATGTTTCTGATAAAAGAAAATAAGAATTTAGAATATAGGGAAACAGGAGATAAGTAAATAAATGAACTAAAGAGATTAATGTTAAATGATGTTTGTTCGATATAATTTCCATCTGAAATAATATCGTTGTTTGCACACTTGTTTTTCTTTGATAGTTAACTCACAGACTATCGAAGTTTTGACCATTTTAACGTTGTTAATATGGAGAGACCGGTTGGATTATTATCCAAATAACCACTCTGTATTGGCATAAGCGTTGCGAATCATATATGCCAAAGATAATTGAAGACGGAGTAAAATGCAAGGGTTGTTGTATAAGTCTTAGATAATAGTGACTAAGATGGATATACTGAATAGTGCCTTCGGTTTGTCCAGTCCCAGGACAACTTGTATGGATGAAGGTCTGACAGAGTATATCCAATGGATCGCGTAAGTTGATCTGTTCAAACGTATTCATGTTTGGTGGCGGAGGAATTCGTTTCTCTTAGCTGTATACCCGTGTTATTTTTGGATAAGTCAATTTGTGATTTGGCGGGTATGACGATGTGACATTCTAAGTGAATGAGGATGACTTGTATGAATGAATGTCTGACAGAGTATTTCCAGAAAGGTCACGTACATTGATTTCTTCAACCGTACCAAGAGTGGAAGCGGAGAAGGAAACTTCTTTAGCTAACACGTAATGTACTGTTGTAGACGTCAATTAGTGATTTTCGATGGATCTGACAATGTGATATTCGAAGTGAATCTGATGTAATGATAAAGCGTAGCTTCTAGCATCATCAACCGGTAAATGACAGAAATCGGGCAGGCAGCATGGCTAAGTCGGTCGCACCGAAGTAGGGTGTATAATCACCTATCTAGAGAATATTCATTTGTTTCTTAAATCTATCAATGATGTCCCATATATACGGGAACGGTTGCTGATCCCAACCGTTGGTGATATACATTCGATACACTCAACCGAAATGAGTGGTCGGTCATGTGTGGTCGGGTTGCAAGATGTTATTGTTGAACCCAGTGTATTCCTCTCTAGAGGTACACTAGCGAAAGGTGGTTCCATACCTTGTCATAGTTGGAAATCCATTATCCAATACGTGCTTGCGATTTTGATTGTATACCATATATGTAGAACGTGAGATGAAAGCGTTTCGTCTAGATTGATATCTATTTGTATTTAGACATTATTATAATATCAGAATGATATTGCTTTGTCAAAGATGTTTGGATTCTCATAAGGGAAAAACCTGTTCCGTATTCACGGCGTGGTCTTATGAGATATCATATATATGTTAAACTGTGTTAAACTATTTTACTCACACCAGTCCCATGACTGACCCGGAGTTTACTTTGTTGTTTTCCCTAAACTCTTGGGTGCCTAAGTTTGTACGGGCAGTCAAGTAGTCGGGATTTGCAGATACATTGGAGAGCTTGGAGCAGGAGGCTTCAGGATTCTATAGCTATTATTATTTCCGCTATTGTTGTAAGTGTTGTACTCTGATAAGTGCTATTGTATATATAACTGTTTGTATTTCAAAAGTTATGTTATATTTTATTCGTTCCGCTGTGAGATTCGTGTTTACTCTGATGATGATGTTCTTCTTCTTCTTCTTCTTCTATTCTATTAGTTCTATCTTATCTTTCTTCACCCTCTAATTTCTTTCATTAATTACCGGGATTTTTCGATGTTTTGGTTATCGACATCGTGCTTATGTCGATAACCAAAGTCGCCGAAAATCCGGGTCGTTACAGTTGGTATCAGAGCTTAAGTTAAGTATTACCTTGGCTCTGTGGCGTGACTCGGTAGAGATAGGGTTAGTAATACCCTAGATTGAGTTTGAGTGTATATATACGAGTGCGTATTTGTATTTGATATAAAAATGGTTTTATATTGTGGAGATTCATTGGCTGAGTTGTTTATGAGTTCTGGTCGATCAGTTTGATCCACTGTATCGGTGGGAGTAAATAAACACTTGAATACGATGGACCGACACAGTATGGATATGTGATATATTATCATATATAGGATGTGTTGGTAGTGATTTTAATCAGATAAGATTATAACATGTGAAATGGTTAATTATAACCAATCAGAATTCATATAAGTAAAGTATATGAAATAACATGAATTAAATATGAATATAAATCAGATTTGGAATTAAAATAAGGAAATTTTAAGTTCCTAGGAGATTTTGAAATGTTTTCAAAATGGAAGTATTTAGTAATGGTATTGAAATGATATAGTATTGAAATCACTTGGGTCGCTGGAAAATAATTCCGATGATGACTGCGCAGTATCATCGGTGTGATTTTCGAGTTCTAAGTGGTGGATTACTACCAAAGATTTTAATTTGAATTATTTTGAGGAAACAAGTTGTTTAGAAAATTCAAAGGTTTTGAATTGGCAATATGATTTCAAATTGATTTGAAATTTACCCAGGAATTTAAGTTCTAGAAATTAAAATTTAACTTGTGAAGTTAATTCGAATGGGATGGTAAAAGTAAATAATAAACCAGAATTTAACTTGAGATGATAGGTTAAGAAAACTGAAGTGATTAGAGAATAATCTGGATTGGAAATGATAAGTTGAGAGTTTGGAATTTGAAACTTGAGATTGAAAATGGAATTCGGCTTGAATAAGCGAATGGTTGTGTTAAGAATAACTTGGTTGGAGTTGATTGGGATGGCATTTGTATATGCCGAGTTGATAAACAGATGGTAGGGATATAATGATATGCCCAACAAAAAGGTACAAGTTTATATTTCATATGAATTTGGTGATTTATGAGCCGAATTTGCAAGCCGCTTGGCTGTTTGATTTTCTTTTGGATTGGAGATGGCCCAGAGAGGCGAGTTGGAGTTTGAGATATTAACCAGTACAAAGGAGGTGCTGGCGAAATTTTTAGAAAAGTTAAGGCGTTAGAAAATTTTCAGGATTTTTAAAAATTTTCGTTGATAAGAATTAATTTATAATTTAAATGAAATTAAATTGGTTCAGTTGAAACTGAAGTTAAGAAGTGAACAAATATGTTCTAACCAGTCGATAGGGTCGTCCTCTAACTTAGCAATTTCGAGGACGAAATTATTTTAAGTGGGGAAGAATGTAATGACCCGCACTGTCAGAGGTAGTATAATTAATTTATTTAATTATATATATGGTGATATAGTGAATTAAATGGTGGTTAATTAAATAATGGTTAATATTTAATTAAATTAAATAATTAAATAATATATTCAATTCAGAAATAATCAAAAATACTGGAAATCACAATATAATGTGAACTGGGTCATCCCTAAGATTTAATTCAGCTTAGAATTGAAATATATTGACGAATATATTAAATCGACGACAGTTTGAACGTATAATTATATTATAATTAAAATCGAGCTTGAAATGGCGCTGCAGTTCGTAAATTGGCGATTCGAACTTCAACTGAATGTACAGAATTCGTTTTAAGCCGGATTTCTGTGAAACAAGAAACGTGTGGAGCTGATGGAGTATATCTTTCTAGTTGAAGAGAAAAATTAGGATTTCGTCGTGTAGATTATGATTTACGTCCAAATCAAATTTCAGAAAAGTCGCTGTGGAATTCCTTTATAATTTGCGACGCTTTATTTATGTTATAAAAGGATTTTCGATATAAACTGAATATCGATAAATCTAAAATCTGAAATATCAAACTGTAAATTCTGATATGATATTCTAGAGTTGTACGATATCATATGTGAAGATATACGATAATATTAATTTATTAATATTTAATTTAATTTTATTTAAATATATTTATATATTTAAATGGGTCATCTAGAGCTTTAAAAATAGCCGGTTTTGCAAACGAAGTCGGAATTCGACGAAACCAGTTTTGTTGGATCCGCAACATCAAATTATTGTTAGATTTCTAGTTTCATGATTTTTAGAGTCACTGTGTGGCCGTATGGATTTTTAGAGTGAGAAACAGTTAGTATTTTGACAGTTAAAAATACGCTGTGTGGGCATACGAAGTCGGAATTCGACGAAACCAGTTTCGTTGGGACCGTAATGTCGAATTCTAGCTGCATGTCCAGTTTGGTGATTTTTGGGTATCACGTGTGACTACAGGAATTTTTAGAGTGCATAAACAAACAAATAAAATATAAAAATTCGATAAATAAAATATCCCACTTTTCTTGGACAGTTAGGAGGCCACGCCTCATGTCTTCACAACCACAATTGGTACCAACCAAGAACAGCCTATATAAACGCATAACAAACCCATTACAGTAAGAAAATTCCGAAAGAAAAATCCTCAAACAAATGCAAATTTATATCTACAAATCACGAGAGTGGTATAATTGGATTCCTCTTAACCTTCTCTTCACGCTCATGTAGATTTTGTTGAGTTCGGATAAGAAATGGTTCACGGGTTTTTGTCCAGCGTTGGTCATTCGTTCTAGGGTTTCGAACTGCTAACGAGTTGTGGGGAGTTTGGTCGGTCGGAGGGTTGTGTGGCGTCCAGGGCGTCAAGGCGCACTCGATAGTGCCGGTTCGATCATGTTCGGTGGTACTGGGAGTGGTGGGAAATTGGGAGGTCGCTGTCCAGAAGAAGACATCGAGATGGATGTTTTGGGCATAGGGTGATGGAGAATCATATGAGAAGTCCAACGGTGGCATTTATTCGTCGAACCGTGATTTGTTGAGAGAGAAAAGGGGGTTCGAAGTTGGGTATTTGCGTTCGGTTGATTACAGGGAGCACGATCGTATTTCGGGGAAGAAGATTCAATTGGGTCTGTGTTTATGCAAAAGGGGAATGGGCCACGTGATTGGGTAAAGCCCAAGTGATTTTCTTTAATGGAATTTAGTTTAAATTATAGTGTACAAACTTGTATAACGCATATCTCTCTCATACGTTATCAGTTTGACGAACCGTAAGTTGCGTTGGGATCGTATGGACGGGAGCAACACAATGAGACAGACCGCGAGTCAATTGGCATCCGTTACAATTTATAGCAAAATAAATTGTCTGAATCAAGCGATGGTTATCGTCATTGACGATGATCGTCCAAATGTGAGTAAAACTCACCAACTCTGAACAGTTTATATTTTCACGTTGTATTTTTAGAACTGTTAGAAATTGTCTGATTTACTGTATGTTGACTGTTTGATTAAACTGCTAGTCAGTTAGTTGAATTTCTATATTGATTCTGTTTAACAGAATATATCATATGGAACTGAAAGTGATGTTATCTATATTATTTAACATCTGTGATGCAGGGAAACAGGTTGGAGGAATCCAACTAGATTCCTCAACAGTTATTTTACTGTGATTTATATATTGTGATATATAATGTGATATATAATCTGTGACGATTATATGTGTTTGGACGATAATAAACATCGTGATTTGATATGATTGAATACCATAACATACCAGAATGTTGATAAGGAATTATTTCAAAGTGATATTGAAAATAGAATATTTATAAATTGGAATATTTATAAATAAGAAATATTTATAAAGTGGAATATTTAAAATAAGAAATATTTATAAATTGGGATATTTATAAATAGGAGATATTTTAAAAAGGAAAATAAATTCAAAACATTTCTTTTCGAATGGAAAGGCCTGTGTGGCGAGTTTGGGGATTTTCCCGATGCTCCCGATACAAAGGAGGTTATGGCGAATTTTCCCGGGAATTTAAGGAGTTAGAATATTTTTAAGAATAAATTTGAAAAGGGAATATTTGCAAACCATTTGCAAATAGAATAAAATAGAGAAAAGAAATATTTGTAAACCATTTACAAATAGAATTGAAAGGGGAATATTTAGAAAATAAATAGAGTTAATAAAAAGGAAATTGGTTTATAAAGGAAACCGTTATAAAAAGGAAAACGTTATTAAAAGGACATTTATAAAGTGAAGAACCGTTACTAATAGTAAATCTTTATAAATGAATAAACGTGTTAAAAAGGGGATCTTTTTAAAATGGATAAACGTTATAAAAAGGAGAAATCGAATATGGTATTCGAAGTTAGTAATCGAATATGGTATTCGGAAGTTAGTTAATCGAATATGGTATTCGAAGTTAGTTAATCGAATATGTTTTCGAAGTTAGTAATCGAATATGGTATTCGAAGTTAGTTAATCGAATATGGTATTCGAAAGAAGAAATCGAATATGGTATTCGAAGTTAGTTAATCGAATATAGACATTCGAAAGGAGTTAATCGAATATGGTATTCGAAGTTAGTTAATCGAATATGGTATTCGAAGTTAGTTAATCGAATATGGTATTCGAAAGTTAGTTAATCGAATATGTTATTCGAAAGGGGTTAGTCAAGTCGAGTTAGTCAAATAGAGTTAACCAGTTAGAGTTAATCAGTTAGAGTTAACCAGTTGGAGTTAATTAGTTAGAGTTAATCGATTAGACTTCAAACGAACTAGAGTAGATCAAGTGTAGTTATTTGAGATAGAGTTAATCAAACATAGTTATTCAGGATAAGTTGCCATCTCGTACGACTGCTAGAGTAATTCGCAGGGCTGTAAATAGCCTACGGCGGTCGGATGTTTCCTGAGGGAATCAGGTGTAACCATTTGTGATCGCTGTGATCTAGAGTCAAACGAATGGAGTTAAATCGAATATTAGTTATTCGATAGGAGTTAATCAAGTTGAGTTAATTAAACCAAGTTAGTCGAGCCTAGTTAATCGAATCGGTCGAACCAAGTAAGCTAAGATAGTCGAGTTAGTCGAGTTAAGTTCGTCGAGTTAAATTAATCGATGTTAGTTTCATCGAAAGAAGTTATCGATGTTAGTTTCATCGAAAGGATTTATCGATGTTAGTTTCATCGAAAGGAGTTAGCGATGTTAGTTTCATCGAAAAGAGTTATCGATGTTAGTTTCATCGAAGGGAGTTATCGATTATAGTTTAATCGAAGTGAGATTTTCAAATATGAGATATTTGAAAAGGAAGAGTTATCGAATATTAGTTATTCGAAGAGAGATTATCGAATATCGTTTATTCGAGAAGGAGTTAATCGAATATAGGTTATTCGAAGAAGAGTTAATCAAATAGAGATTTCTCGAAGAGAGCTAATCGGCGAATTCGATTATATCGAATTCGGGAAAGTACTTATACTTTCCAGTGTTTAAATAGAGATTTGTTTATTTATAAATAAATAAGTGTTAGGTTAATTATTCAGTAATAAGAATAGAAGTTATAATTAAAGTTAGATAATTCGAAAGGAGGGATTATAACGTTATTGTTATAACCAATGTTTTAAATATAGAAGTGGATTAGTAAAATTGGATCCGAGAAAGGCGTAAAGAAGTTGTTAAAGATTAAAAGATAAACTTTGACCATTTTGAAGTTATAACGTTGTTCGGTTAAGGTCTGAGAGGTAATTATACCCCAACTTGAGTGACTTCCTTCTTAACTAAGAAATGGTAAGGTTTGATCGTAAAGGAGTTTTGGAAATGTTTTCCAAACGAGAATCAGAAATGTTTCTGATAAAAGAAAATAAGAATTTAGAATATAGGGAAACAGGAGATAAGTAAATAAATGAACTAAAGAGATTAATGTTAAATGATGTTTGTTCGATATAATTTCCATCTGGAAATAATACCGTTGTTTGCACACTTGTTTTTCTTTGATAGTTAACTCACAGACTATCGAAGTTTTGACCATTTTAACGTTGTTAATATGGAGAGACCGGTTGGATTATTATCCAAAGAACCACTCTGTATTGGCATAAGCGTTGCGAATCATATATGCCAAAGATAATTGAAGACGGAGTAAAATGCAAGGGCTGTTGTATAAGTCTTAGATAACAGTGACTAAGATGGATATACTGAATAGTGCCTTCGGTTTGTCCAGTCCCAGGACAACTTGTATGGATGAAGGTCTGACAGAGTATATCCAATGGATCGCGTAAGTTGATCTGTTCAAACGTATTCACGTTTGGTGGCGGAGGAATTCGTTTCTCTTAGCTGTATACCCGTGTTATTTTTGGATAAGTCAATTTGTGATTTGGCGGGTATGACGATGTGACATTCTAAGTGAATGAGGATGACTTGTATGAATGAATGTCTGACAGAGTATTTCCAGAAAGGTCACGTACATTGATTTCTTCAACCGTACCAAGAGTGGAAGCGGAGAAGGAAACTTCTTTAGCTAAACGTAATGTACTGTTGTAGACGTCAATTAGTGATTTTCGATGGATCTGACAATGTGATATTCGAAGTGAATCTGATGTAATGATAAAGCGTAGCTTCTAGGCTCATCAACCGGTAAATGACAGAAATCGGGCAGGCAGCATGGCTAAGTCGGTCGCACCGAAGTTGGGTGTATAATCACCTATCTAGAGAATATTCATTTGTTTCTTAAATCTATCAATGCTGTCCCATATATACGGGAATGGTTGCTGATCCCAACTGTTGGTGATATACATTCGATACACTCAAGCGAAATGAGTGGTCGGTCATGCGTGGCCGGGTTGCAAGATGTTCTTGTTGAACCCAGTGTATTCCTCTCTAGAGGTACACTAGCGAAAGGTGGTTCCATACCTTGTCATAGTTGGAAATCCATTATCCAATGTGTGCTTGCGATTTTGATTGTATACCATATATGTAGAACGTGAGATGAAAGCGTTTCTGCTAGATTGATATCTATATGTATTTAGACATTATTATAATATCAGAATGATATTGCTTTGTCAAAGATGTTTGGATTCTCATAAGGGAAAAACCCGTTCCGTATTCACGGCGTGGTCTTATGAGATATCATATATATGTTAAACTGTGTTAAACTATTTTACTCACACCAGTCCAATGACTGACCCGGAGTTTACTTTGTTGTTTTCCCTAAACTCTTGGGTGCCTAAATTTGTACGGGCAGTCAAGTAGTCGGGATTTGCAGATACATTGGAGAGCTTGGAGCAGGAGGCTTTAGGATTCTATAGCTATTATTATTTCCGCTGTTGTTGTAAGTGTTGTACTCTGATAAGTGCTATTGTATATATAACTGTTTGTATTTCAAAAGTTATGTTATATTTTATTCGTTCCGCTGTGAGATTCGTGTTTACTCTGATGATGATGTTCTTCTTCTTCTTCTTCTATTCTATTAGTTCTATCTTATCTTTCCTCACCCTCTAATTTCTTTCATTAATTACCGGGATTTTTCGATGTTTTGGTTATCGACATCGTGCTTATGTCGATAACCAAAGTCGCCGAAAATCCGGGTCGTTACACCTACACATTCATCATGCTATACTGGTTAAGTGTTTCCTATTAACTTAACCCTAGTCATTTATGTTACATTGGTTAAGTGTTCCTATGGACTTAACCCTAGCCATTCATCTTGTTCATTAGCATTAATTGATTTATTAATGCACCAACCTCTCACATTAGATATGTGTTGTTGTGGTTACTGCATGTGCCGGGCGGTTCCGGGTAGTTTTACACCACAACTCAATCTAACCTCGGGTTTTTCTTGGGCATGATGCACTAACCTCTCACATTAGATAGGTGTTGTTGTGGTTACTGGATGTGCTGGGCGGTTCCGGACAGTTTTACACCACAACTCAATATAACCTCGGGTTACGCATATTCTTCTTTTCACATATTTACAGATTATATGTAAATTATTCACAATTGTTGTCAATACCACATTTTCCATAAATGTCCAAGTCTAGATTTATATGCTAATTATCCCAAACAGTCATATTCCAATTCTCAAGTTATGCCCAACAAAACTAATTGCAAGTTATGGCCCCCAAGTTCAATTTCGAATTATCACTCAAATTAGACTACATCTAATCTTCCCAAGTTTGCAATAATATCCATGCCCCAATATACATTATGCCTGGCGTCTTAACCAATGGTTATGCCCAATCTAGATTAATATTCTAATTTACAGTTTTGCGCCCCATCCAGATTAATATTTCCGTTTACCCCAAGTTAGCTACAAAGACAATTATGCCCCAAATCATAAGTTACAAAATTATGTTCCACCATTACCAAATTGACTATTCCCCAATACCCCCATATTCCAATCGCGCGTACAATAAGTTTCAGTATAGATTCGAGGTTAATCTAGATTCATAAAATAAAGGGGAGGAAAGAGGAACATAAACGAGAGTAGGCATAAAACAGGCGTTAAAATGGTAGATCTGTCAAATATATTATTATGGACCTAAGAGGATTACAGATCTGTTATAATTGGGGTATAACAAAGATAGATCAGAAATAACCTCATAGACTTATAGATTTGATATAAATAACATCATGAATCTAAAAGGATTATATATATCAGATGTCCAACAAAGACAGACATGATTTAATAATAATTTCCTAGACATGTAAATCATTGATTCAATAGAAAGATAGGAATCTAAAAGATTTGTCTTATCATCAAGCATGGACTTAGATCCATTTCATTATATGCTAAAATCACTGTTAGGTGTTTAAATCTGAAAATAACTTGAACTTACATGTTTACAATTCAATTTACGCCCCAAATCCCAAGTTATATGTCCAATATAATTTATGCATCAAATCTCAAGTCATATGTCCAATACTTTATGCCTCAAATCTCAAGTCATATGTCCAATACTTTATGCCTCAAATCTCAAGTCATATGTCCAATACACTTTATGTTTTGAATACAACATGTGTTATGTCTTCATATCAGTTACAACTCAATTATGCCCAATTATACACAATTCAATATTTTTCCCAAATTTTAGCGCTAGTCATGTCCAAATCATATTTTATGCCCAATTTTATTTCCAATGTATGTTCATCTCTTATGAGATCTGGCTTAGGCTCGCAGTAGCCTGGCTATAAAACAA
This sequence comes from Allium sativum, assembly GCA_030737875.1. NCBI lineage: Eukaryota > Viridiplantae > Streptophyta > Magnoliopsida > Asparagales > Amaryllidaceae > Allium > Allium sativum. Next base: position 564,404,850 of record CM060920.1, on the reverse strand, counting down.
AAAGGGAAGAAGGAAAGAAGAGACAAAGAACGGACATTATATTATCAATGAGATAGATCCAAAGGATATAGAAAGACAGGCATAATCTCAGATCCAGATTTATTACAATGTCCGAATCACAATTAATTTTTATTTCTGAAAGTAACGTGAACTTACAAATTACAGAACGGTCTTGAATTATGGGATCTGTATTCTGAAACTGAATAGCTCTCCCTTGAAGTAGACTATTTGTTCTTCTAATTTAGATTTGATTCATAGAAATAGTTATTGAAATAGCCTTTGAATCTCTACTAGAATTCTAACTTGATTTCTATGAAGGACTTGAGCAGCATAACCCCGTCTTTGATTTATTTTGATATGAATTAGGGTAAAGTATATGCAAAATGAAGTTGTGTGGAGAGAAAGTGAGGTTTGAGGGTGTTTAAATAGCTTAGGAGCAACGAACCTGGTCAGAACGGGCGTCTAAATACAGAAAAACGAAACTGTCCACGAATCTGGAAAAGAGGGGGAGGTCGACCCCATGGTCGACCTGTTCTACCCAGGTCGACCCCCAGGCCGACCCCCTGGTCGACCTGGGTCCTGGGCAGGAAATTTCCCGCCCAGCCCAGATGTGTGATTTGAATTTCGAAACTTTAAATTTGAATTCGGGCTGGTTTTTATTTTAAATTCCTGAAACTTCTAAGTGTCATAACTTCTTCATACGGAGTCCGATTTACACAAACTCGGACTCTATCTCAAGCAGAATTCTGAGACGAACGCAATGGCGTAACCCATTTCCCTTAATTATTCTCTTAAAAATTAAGTATACTTTAATTTGTTACTTTAATGTTCATAAAAAATACGGGGTGTTACATTTCTCTAACCATCTCAGGTCCAAGTAGAAGTCTTTCTGTGGGCTACCACCAACAAGTCGATGATCTACAGGGTCGTCCGTATAATGCTTCGAAGGGTGCCGTGCCGATACTAGTCTGATAACTGTTGTTGTAGGCTAATTCTACCAAAGGAAGATGCTCTTCCCAAGTCCCTCTGAAGTCTAGTAAACATGGTCTTAAAAGATCCTCAATAACTCTTTTCACCCTTTCCGTCTGTCCATCGGTCTGAGGGTGATAAGCAGTGCTCAAATACAACTGTGTACCTAATGTTTCTTGCAAGCTCCTCCAAAGCTGACTGGTGAATATGGGGCCACGATCACTCACCATACTGGAAGATACTCCATGTAGATGGACCATCTCACGAAGATAAACTACGGCCAACTATGTTGTCGTCCTCTTATTCTTAACAGGGATGAAATGAGCACTCTTAGTACACCTGTCCACTATAACCTAAATAGTGGTGTTGCCTTTCCTTGATCTGAGAAAACCATCAATGAAATCCATAAATACGATCTCCTACTTCCATTGTGGGACTTCCAAAGGATGAAGTAAATCACCGGGCTTCCTTTGCTCAGCCTTGGCTTGCTGACAAATCAAACATCGAGAAACAAATTTTGCTACATCTTTCTTTATTCCAGCCGAAAAGAAAACTCTCTTCATATCCTTATATGTCTTACCACCACCAGGATGAATAGTCATCTTAGAATAACGGGCCTCCTCAAGGACTGTCTTCAACAAACTCCCAACTCGGGGAACACAAAGCCTTTCATCTCGTCGCAACCATCCTCTATCGTCCGTGGAATATCTACCGAGGTGACTAGAAGTCTCCCATTTACTGAGCCTATCCAAGATATCTGCTAGTTATGGGTCCTCTCATTGCAAAGTCCTTATCGGGTCCAACAGAGTAGGCTGCACCACTAATAATGCCAATAAACCATATGTAAATTCGGTGGAGGATCTAAAATCAAAAGTCGATATAAATTCCAAGCTTTTCCTCTCCATGAACAGAGGACGAAATGTCATTCTTTGCCTACTCAATGCGTCTGCCACCACATTACCCTTGCCAGGGGTATAAGCAAACTCAAAGTCATTGGACACTAGGAACTCCATCCATCTTTATTGTCTTTAATTGAGATCCTTTTGCGAGAACAAGTACTTGAGAAATTTATGATCGGTGTACAACTCGAACTTCTCTCCTAGTAGATAATGGCGCCAAGTCTTAAGCGCGAATACTATGGCAGCTAAATCTAAGTCATGGGTAGGGTAGTTCTTCTCATGAACTCTTAACTGTCTACCTCCATAACATACTACCATTCCCTCTTGCATCAGAACCGCACCAAGCCCTGTACCACATGCATTGGTGTATACTGTGAACACTTTGTTCCCGTCAGGCAAGGTCAAGACTGGGGCTACTGTCAAAGCCTTCTTCAATCGCTGGAAAGCATCCTCACAGTCTATACTCCAAGAAAATGTCAGATTCTTCTTCATCAGTCCGGTAAGTAGGGCTGATATCTTTGCGAAGTCCTTAATGAACTTCCTATAATAGGCCGCTAAACCAAGAAAACTCCTCACATCCGTTGCATTCTTCAGAATCTGCCAATCTTGAACTGCAACTACCTTCGTGGGATCTACTGCTATCCCATCTTTAGAGACCACATGCCCTAGAAATCTCACTTCTTTTCTCCAAAAATGACATTTGGAAATTTTTTCCTTATGCTGGTGCGCACGGAGAGTTTTCAAAACCTCCCTTAAATGTCAGGCATGCTCTTCCTCGCTCTTCGAGAATATTAAGATGTCATCAAAAATGATCACAACGAACTAATTTAGAAACTCCTGAAACACCCTACTCATCAGATCAAAAAAAATAAGCGGGTGCATTGTCAACCCAAAAGGCATAACGAGCCACTCGAACAAACCACCTGGAGTTCTAAAAGCGGTCTTATCTATACTGTCCTCGGCTACCCTCAACTGATAAAACACCATGGCCAAGTCTAGTTGAGAGAAAACAGATGCACCAACAAGCTAGTCAAACAGATCAGCTATCCTCGGAAGTGGGTGCCTATTCTTCTTAATGAGTTTATTCAACTCTCTATAATTCACACATAAGCAAAGCGAACCATCCGCCTTAGTCGCAAATACAACCGAAGCACCCTATTCAGATAAGCTTCACCTAATAATCCCTTTCTCAAGTAGTTTCCCTACTTGCTTGCTCAGCTCCCTCCTTTCTCTTGGAGCCATATGGCGCACAAGCAATGCAACTGGCTTTGCATTGTCCACCAAGTATATACGGAAATCAATCTTGCACCTCGGAGGTAAGCCTCGAACCTCCTCAAAAACATCAGGATACTCACCGACTACTGGTACAGATCGTATATCATCGATAGATTCATCAAGCAACTCTAGGAAATTAAGCATGATAGGCCCTTTAAGGTCACAAGAAATCTCGAAGGTCCTCCCATGGCAAGTCAAAAGTCTAACGACCCTCCTCTCACAATCCAGAATGATACCATGCATGGCTAGCCAATCCATCCCTAGAATCAAACCATAACCCATGAAACCAAGCACATATGCATCGCATTCAAACTTGAAGCCTAACACAGATATTCTCAACCCCGACAAATCATAGACAGATGAGTCGTACCCTCAATGGGGTTTGAGACAACAACGAGATTCAAAACCATATTAGTACTAAGGTGCAGAGACTCGATCACATAATCAGATATAAAAGAATGCGAAGCGCCAAAATCAAAAAGAGTTTTAGTAGGATGATCGAAAAGAGAAATCAAATCTTCAACAAAAAATTTCCTACCTCTATCCAGTACACCGGCCACGAGAGCATATACCTGCCCTCCAGAAGACCCTGCCCTTTGGCCCTGTCCTTGCTTCTTCGGGCAATCATTAATAAGATGTCCAACTTCTCCATAATGAAAACAAGCATTCTTTCTTTTCTTGTAATCCTTGATCACATGACCCTCGCATCCGCAATGATGCCATTTCATCTTATCTCGAGCTTTGTTGTTCTTACCGCACTTCTTTTGTTGTTGTTGTTCTTTCTTGGGCCACACTTTCTTGTTTTGTGTTTCCTCAACCTTAGTCTCTTTCTTTTCACCTTTATCTTCTTCATGCATCAATGCTATATCAACTAGTTTCTCGAAAGTTTCCCTCATCGAAATATGAGACATAGCCAATCCATGGAGGGGTTCATTCAAACCTCTTGCAAACCTCAAAGCTTTCTTGTGCGGGGTATTCACTAGCTCCAAACCAAACCTCGCCAATTGATTGAACTTATTGACAGACTCTTTGACAGACATGCCTCCTTGCTTAAGTGCCAAAAACCTTTCCATTTGCATACTTTGCTGGGCTTGAGAAAGAAACTTCAGCTCGAATCTATGTAAGAAATCATCCCAAGTCTCAATTGGACGCCCTGCTTGCGTCACTTCCCACCAGAATGAAGCTTCATCTTTCAGCTTCCAAATGGCTAAGTGAATCTTCCTACGGTCGTCAACTTTGAAAATTCCAAATAAATCCTTCATCTCTTTGAGCCAATTCCTTGCCTCTACGAAAGTCTTGGTTCCTCGGAATGGCTTCCTGCCCATAGCACGGAAATCTTTGCATATCTTAGAGAAATTATCAACACATGGAAAAGGAGGAGGAGGAGGAACAACGGCTGCAACTGGGGGAGGGGCATCTGCTTGGCCCTCGGCAGGTATCTGAATGCCCTCAGGAATATTAGGTTCCCCAAACATGCTGATACGAAAAGGAAAAAGAGATTCAAACAGAGAATCGAAAGATATTTCATATGGCTTTGGGGAATATGCTTTTCAAAATATACTTTTCACGCTTTCTTTTAAAACCTCATTGAAAAAAATTTTCAAAATCTTTTATCCGATCTGGTAATCTTCAACTCTGATACCAAATGTGACACCCCACGTCCGTTGATGTCACTCTTTAACAAAATGCATTAAGTTTCGTGAAGCGTTATAGGTAAACAGAAACAGAAACATTACAAGATAGATATAAAATAACAGCAAAATTAAAACTTTATTAAATAGAAAAGCTTCGTGGTTCAAACCCAACTACATAATAAGTTTGGAATACTGAAAACAAAAAAATTCTGCCTTGTACAAAAATCATCATCACAGGTACAATAATATATAAAAGAGCATAATCCCCAAAATATAGCCATAGTGGAGCAGATATGAAACCGAGCACTACATCTAAGCAGCCCCAAGAAGAAGGAAAGAAGAATCCTGATCAAGCTTGAGTATTCCCACCCTGAGAACCTGGGGGGGAACAGAAGAGAAAGAAGATGAAACAAAATGGGTCAGACATAAAGTCTGGCGAGTCTAATTACTTTTAGCATATAAATAAGTAAAAGCATCATGACAGGCATATAAGTTGGAGAGAGATAACAGTGTCATAAGCCGGGTATAACAAGGTAAACAGGATAAACAGAACAGAACATGCATTGCGCATCTCTAATACTTTTTTCTCTGCACCAATACTAGTATCACAAGAACAAGATGATCCAAACAAGAACAAGATGGTAGACTTAGGTGTACTTATAGAGAGAGATTTTACCCATACAATAACTGGTGACTCAACAGAACTGACGGGTGTTAACCCCAACGATAATAACGGGCTCCTAAACAAGCAAGACTAGATGTATTCTAATTATTACCCTCAATCGAACGACTCCCTAACTCGTAGATACCATGTGCTGGCCCCACAGTAGGATGTATCACTTCCTAAAGTGGCAACCCTTTGTTTACAAGATATGCACAAACTATATTTACAGGTGTCACTACGTCTTAACCTCACTGGACCGGACCCATGCACGACATGACCCCGTCGAAATGCGCCGCCCACACCGTCCCTTAGATGGACCTCTTACAACCAACTCAGTAAGTGTGCCCTGACCCCGACCTAATTTGAGGTTCTCCGTTTGATACCAATATCAGTTACTAACTGATACAGGTCCCATACTCCGGATGATACAAGCTTCCCCCTAGGCTTACTTCCCTGCTACTAGGATTTTGATAGGTTATGCCTACCGGTTTAACAAGATTGCATAACCCGACAGGTTAACTTTGCCGGGTTTGTATGTATAAACCGTCCCCACATATTTAACAAGATTAACTTAGCCCTCCCACTGATTCAAGCAAGTTCACTTAACAGTACACCATAAATACTATTTCGCAACGGCTAAAAGCCGTTGTAAATTGATTTTGCAACGGCTAATAGCCATTGCGAAATCTGGAGTAGCAAATTTTTTGCAACGGCCCAAGGCCGTTGCAAATTTTCCATTTTGCAATGGTCAAAGGCCGTTGTTTTATAATACTTAGCAACGGCTTTTAGCCGTTGCTAATTGGTAGTTATTTTAAAAAAAATTACTTTTCATTGTCCCTCAGTACTTCCTTTTCAGTACAAACGTCTATAGATTTGACATAGTACCACAAAAGAAATATCGATAAACTAAAAATTTCCAATAGATTCAACATAAAAACCAAACTTTACAACAAACTTTTAAACCTCAACATTATATACCGTTACATACATTAAAGTTCTAACGGTTTATGTGCAATACAAGATTCAATAGTAGTAGTCAAAATAACATTACAAGGCTCAATAACAATTTATCATGCATTACCGTACATTTCAACTTCACCAAAATAATAATACAATTGCTAGAATGTCGCACTCTATTTAGGAATATAATTTTTTCTCCAAACTTTTTGAACCTGAAGATCAGCATCCACTCCTAGCTTATGCCTAATAGACTCCCTATGATATCATATCAATATACCTAAAATCAGTTTCTCATATCACGCGGTTAAAAGAAAAAATGACAAATAAAAGTGGATGTGATGTACAGATCATACAGATCCATACTTGAATCAGCATAGTAATAAACAAATATTCTCAAATAGCAGGAAACCCAAGATGTTTCATGATACTACAAGGTACTGAAAATGAAAAAGGCCAATGAATAACTAACTCGTAACAAAAATGATCTCGCCTCTAGCCAGCTTGAAATCATTGAAAAGGCGCAAAAAAGTTTACATACTTCAATCTCCACTATTATGAATTTTGCAAAAAAAAACCTACATAAGAGAAGGTAATTTAATAAAATCTGAAGTCAACTCTTAAACCCTGCATCTGACAGCCTCATGGTCCTATGAAAGCAAACGATGATTCTTTTTAACCTATTAAAAACGCTTTACTAGACAAATGTAAAAACGTATGTAAACTGGTTGTTAGGGGCTGTTCTTTGGACTCAAAACGGTCCGTTGTCAAACGGACGCGTTGGACGCGTCGGACGCGTCCAACGCGTCCGTTGAACAACGGCTCGTTTTGAGTCGTTTTGCCAACGGCTCAAAGTTGAGCCGTTGGCACTTTCCTCCCCAATCCCCAACCCTTATATATGATCTCCCCGCTCTTCTACTTCCCACACACCTTCTTCCAACTCCCCTTCTTCCACTTTTTCTTACAATGGAGAATCCATTTCCAAGTGATGGTGATTCCGATTCAGACGCTTTAGAGGATATCGTCCTAATTGGAGCGTACTTACATGGTCGCCGAAACGAAGTAGGACGCCGGATTCATACGTCGACGTTTACCGGATTGATGTGGATAGACGACATACTTAACGGTCATCAGGCAAGATGTCAAAGGCAGTTTCGTATGAAACGGTTATGTTTTCTTTCGTTATGCGATAGGCTGGAACGTTGCGGATTGACCACCTCAGAAAATGTTACTGTTCGAGAAGCGGTTGGGATATTTTTATGGACTATTGCCACCGCTAATTCGAACAGACAAGTGGCTGAAAGATTTCAAAGGTCAGGGTGCACAATCTTTCATTATTTTCATGCTGTTTTGAATGTCGTTCTAGTATTATCTACTGCTATTATAAAACCGGTTGATTCTCAATTTAACTCAATTCCTGCTGAAATTAGCAATGATAACCGTTACTATCCGTACTTTAAAAATTGTATTGGTGCAATAGACGGCACACATGTTATGGCGCACTTACCTCCAGATCATATTGTTCCGTATATTGGACGAAAAGGATACGCTACACAGAATATTTTGGCTGTATGCTCGTTCGATTTACTATTTACGTATGCTGTATCTGGATGGGAAGGTACTGCACACGACAGTCGAATTTTTAATTCCGTCGTGAATGACAGAAGTTCCGGATTTCCTCATCCTCCTCCTGGCCAGTATTATGTTGTGGATTCTGGTTTTCCACTTACAACTGGGTATATACCACCATATCGAAATGTTAGATATCACATCCCCCAGTTTCGTATGACCACAAATCAACCAAAATCCCATAATGAAAATTTTAATTTCTACCATTCAAGTTTACGCATGGCAATTGAGAGGACATTCGGAATATGGAAAAAGAAACTTGTTATACTCCGAAATATGTCAACCTACAAGTTCCTAGCTCAAACAAAAATTGTTGTTGCTACGATGGCTATACACAATTATATACGCAAATACAATATGGGAGATCCTGATTTTATGGCGTATGACGATGATCCAAATAAAATTCCAGATGAGTACGAACAAGAATACAACGACGTGCGAAACATAGGCAATAATGACCTAGCACCGGCTCAACGCTATCAAGGCAGCGCTGATATGGCAGTGCGTCGCGATCAGATAAGAGACGAGCTTGTTGCAGCAGGATTGCACTAATAGATTTCTGCAATGTATCACTTTATCTACTGTTTTATTTGTTCTGCAATGTATCACTTTATCTACTGTTTTCTTATTTCTGCAATGTATCCCTTTAGCTCTTTTATTTGTATTTCTGCAATGTATCACTTTCTGTACTGTTTTTATGTAACGAACTGTTATGTTTTGTTAACTGTGTATTTCTGCAATAATTATAATGTTATGTTTTAATCTGTAATTAGTTAAATTACAAATATAAATAAAATACTCCGCTTAAATTCTCCGCTTAAATACTCCGCTTAAACCGAAGAACACATCGTCCGCTAACTATTATTCTCCGCTATAATACTCCGCTCAAATTCTCCGCTTAAATACTCCGCTTAAACTTGCAAAGAACACACCCTTAGTTTCATACGAACAAACCAAGAGGAGGGAAGCTACAATTTACATTAATAGATGTATGCTCATGACTATTATAATTATAAATGAAACCTTCATACCATTAGAAATGCGAATTTTAACATCAGAAATATAACACTATTATAAAATTATAATACCAAAACAGGAACAGAACCAGGTGTGAATACATGCAAAAACGGTCAATCAATACAAGTTTCAAACTGTGTAATTATTGTAAGCGATTACAAGGTAGTGGCACCATTAAAAATATCACGGCAAATAATCATGTTATAAACTACGTAAATTAGTAATTAATATTGTCACAATTTCAGCAGGCTTGTTTTAGTTAGCAACAAATAATCGTACAAGCAAAAAGTGATAATATATTGCAATCTGGCCTATAAATATAAATTGTTAGAGAATGATACTCAAATAATCACAAAAAACCTAGTACCTTGAATACATGAAATGCCCCTGCATGAATATTTTTACTGGATTCCTGCAAACAAGAATAACATAAACGGTCAAAGATCAACAGATGTACAGTCGGACCACATTCAAAAGTCTTGGTTTCAAAACTAATTGCCACCAATTGTCCATAAAACGGATAAATGGTTCTGATCAAGCATTGAAAACTAAAGACAGATTCTTTATAATCTCACATAGTACAATTATGCAACAAGGAGATATTGACCTTTAGTTAGTTGGTTGTGTAATGAAAGAATTATATGCCAGCATTCATGAACACACTCCGATATGACTGTGTAATAACACCCAAATTTGACATCCGAGGTAAACCATATTGTTTAAGAAAAACATGCCTAAATTTTGCTGATAATATATAATCTCAGTTGATTTTCTGTTCATGTGGGCTTTTTATTGTCTCTGTAACTCGCATCTCTTGCAAGTTTGGTTCTTGCATTTCATTATTGTAATCAAGTCTGACTTCATAGCAATATTTAGTTTTGTAAATTTACCATCCGAGTTAATCCATCACATGTCTATTGTTTGGATTAAGCATCGGAAATTATGAAAATAGCATTGCAGGAAAGGAAATAAATAAAATCATTTGTTCAAGATATATAAATATACCGACTCGGAATAAAGGGACCATTAAATTTATATGTTGTCATTTAATAATTACACCATCCACCATAGTTTTGGCATTAGTTGTTGTACATGTGTCTGCATAATCTCCTGCAACAAAAAGAACGATATCCAATTTTGATCTGCATATCTCCACAGGACATGTCGTGCTACCTTAAATGCTTTTAGTGCAGCAAGCATTACAAATAGGAAGAAGAAAAAGGTTGGAAAACCATGCAAATACTGCTCTTTACTACTATTTTTCCACGATTAAGGAGGACTATGCGTCGTGGTAACAACTTGCTGATGTGGCATCTTCTTGACTGTTATAACATTACTTTATCTATTTACTGACCTTTTTTTACTATTTTGTTCAATTCCTGGTTAAAATTGTTTGTGGGATGCTAAAATATAAGTAGACGATGAACAACATAAAGATTGCTAAGTTAGTTAAAAGTAGTAGGTTGATGCAATTTTTTGGGTGTCCAACATGTCAATGATGTATTACTCACTGGAATTGGTAAAAATTATTGAATATTACAAAGCTGAAAATAGCATTTCGATAACTACTAATGTCGATTTATGCATGATATCTGCAATGCGTTGCTTTTGTCGACAAATTAGTCAGACTAAAAGTGAAATTTGGCATGGTGTTTTGGATTCGATCATTTGTTGTAATAGTTGACAAGTAAGTGTCCAAAAAATGATATGCCACTGTGTAATGTATCTAATATTTATGCCTTTTCCTTTCTCAGTTAATATTTATCCTCATACTACAATTTAAGATAGTGCTAAAGAAGTAATTGGCGAAGACTCATGAGTTGCACATACGTTGCTCCTAGTTCAATAGGATTCCGCCAATTCACCAATTATAAAAATTTGAAATTATCTTTCTAAATTGTATTGCAAGAGTGTACAGGTTTTTCGTTTTCTTTAGAAGAAGAAAAACTGGATAGAATGTACAATGTAATGTACAGATATATATACAGGTAAAGAAAAGACTAATGGGCTAAAGATGAGGCCCATCGGTGAATGCAAAGGTAATAAACTGATGCCAGCCCACCAGGTTTGTTTTGATATCCTTCGCGTTATATATGTTGACAGCCCCCTTCAAAACAAACTAGGGTTTTCTCTTTTATCCACCTAGCCGCCATCTGAAACCCCTAATTCTCTTCGTAATATCTCAAAATTGCTCCTCGATAAAGCTTTCGTGAGAACATCCGCCTTTTGACTGAATGCAGGAATGTGATTCACAATTAATCTTCCTGATCCGGTCCTTTCTCTGACGAAGTGGAGGTCAATCTCCATATGTTTCATCCTTGAATGCTGAATCGGGTTGATGGAAAGTGATACGGTGCTTCGATAGTCACACCAAAGCGTTGGTTTTCTAGTAAAGCTCAACCCTAATTCATTAATTAGGGCTTCAACCCAAATTATCTCGGCCGTGGCTGATGCGATGGCACGATACTCCGCCTCAGTACTTGATCTGGATATAGTCGACTGCTTCTTTGTGCACCAGGAAATTGCGTTCGGTCCCATGAATACACAGTAGCCAGAGGTTGATTTCCGATCATCTGGGTCGTTTGCCCAATCTGCATCACTATAAGTATTTAGATTAATGTTTTTGCAAGCTTTGATTACTAATCCATGTTCCTGTGTGCCTCGTAAGTAGCGTAGTATCCTCTTTACTGCATTCCAATGGCTGCTTAATGGGTTTGCCATGAATTGACAGACTTTATTTACACTAAAACTGATTTCTGGTCTGGTAATGGTCAGATACTGTAATGCTCCCACTATACTTCGATATTGCTTTGTGTTATCAATAGCCTCACCCGTGTATTTGGATAGCCATAGGTTGCTGATCATAGGTGTGGGTAGCGGTTTAGCCTTGTCCATGTTCGCCCTAACCAGTATTTCAGATATGTACTTCTTTTGTGAAAGAAATAGCTCCGTATTAGATTTTCTCTGAACTTGTATCCCTAGAAAATAGTTCATATCACCCATGTCCTTGATAGAAAACATTTGATCCAGGTGATTTATCACTCTGTCTATCTCTAGAATATCATTCCCTGTTATTAGAATATCATCCACATACACTAAAATGTATACTGTGGTTTGACAGCTAATTTTAGTGTATAATGAATTATCTGATTTGGTTGCTTTGTATCCAAGAGTCGAAAGTGTTTCTTTCAGTTTCACATACCAAGCTCTTGATGCTTGCTTTAAGCCATATATGGTTGTATGTAGTTTACATACATGATCTTCCTTGCCTTTGATTAAATACCCTTTTGGTTGCTCCATGTATACATCCTCATGCAAATCTCCATTCAAAAAGGCATTGCATACATCCAGTTGTCTTATTCTCCATCCATTGCTTAATGCTAGAGTCAAAACTATCCGTATAGTGGTTGGTTTTACTACTGGGGAAAAGGTTTCATTGAAATCGAATCCATATTGTTGTGAGAAGCCTCTAGCAACCAATCTGGCCTTATACTTTGTTATTTTTCCATCAGCATCTTTCTTTAATTTGTATGTCCACTTGCACCCTACAATGTTTTTATCTTTAGGTGCTGTAACAAGGCTCCATGTCTTATTTTTCATCAATGCCTTGTATTCTTCATTCATGGCATCACACCAATGCTTGTCTTTAATTGCTTGCTCATAAGTCACTGGTTCATTGATATGATCACCACCATTGATCGATGCACTGTATATCTTAGGCTTAAATATCCCACTTTTAGCTCTAGTCGTCATATGATGCTGATTTCGTGGTTGCTGTATTTGATTTTCATCACTGCTACTATCTGATGTGTGATCATCATTGCTTTGATTTGAGTTATCTGCATCATCTCTGTTGTAATGCTGTGAATGAATGTCATCATCACTAATGGGCTCACTCGAGCTATATCCAGACCTTGTACTGGATATAGTTGGAGTAGCAGCAGTTGGAGGTAGTGGCTCATCCATATATGTTTGTTTTGTCCAATCTGTTAATGTTGGTATGCTATCCACAGTAACTCTGAACTGTTCATGTTCCTTTTTTTCTTTGACTTTCTTTTCTGCAAAAGGAAAAACATTCTCATTAAACACAACATGTCTTAATATGATAACTTTCCCATCATTATCCATACACTTGTACCCTTTTTGATTACTAGCGTAACCTAAAAAGGTACATAGGGTGGATCTTAAGGAAAGTTTATGTTTGTTATACGGTCTGAGGCACGGAAAACACAAGCATCCAAATGTTCTCAGAGTATTATAGTCTGGTTTATTACCAAACATAAGCTCATAAGGACATTTGTGTTGCAACCCTTTAGTTGGCATTCTATTAATCAGGTATACAGCCGTGTTAAATGCCTCATTCCAATACATCATGGGCATAGATGCCATAGATAATAAAGTTAGGCCTGTTTCTACTATATGCCTATGTTTTCTTTCCACAATGCCATTCTGTTCAGATGTGTACGGGCAGGTAGTTCTATGGTTAATTCCCTTTCTTCTGAACAAATTCTTGAGTGGATAAAACTCACTGCCCCCATCTGTTTGCACTATTTTAATTCTGCGGTTTATTTGATTTTCTATGAAATCAATAAACTGCATTAACACATCATGTGTTTCTGATTTGGCTTTGAGAAAGAAAATCCAGGTATATCTTGTATATGCATCTACAATTGAGAGATAATACCTGTAGCCTTGTCTGGAGTTCAATGGCGCAGGACCCCATAGGTCCATTGTTACTAATTCAAGAGGCTTAGTATAAACTGTTTCAGATCTGTCAAATGGCAGTTTATGACTCTTGCCAAGTTGACGGTGTGTGCAAATTTCAGATACAGGTGAGTTTTTATAAGCAATTTTATTTTCCTTTAATATCTGCCTTACAATGTCATAGCTTGGATGCCCTAGTTTACAATGCCATGTGTCTAAATCATTTCTGATATAACTATTGTTGTTACACCCAGACTTATCAGTACCATCATCACTACTAAATTGAATGTTTGCATTACAGCACCATGTATTATTATCAGTCCCTTTTCCTGATGATATGTTGCTGAATTTGTATAGCCCTTTGTCCAAACTACCCTGTAATAATATATCTTTATTTAGTGAGTCTCTAACTAGGCAATAATTTGGGTGAAACTCAAAATATACCTTGTTTTCATTAGTAAATTGGGACACACTAATCATATTCTTTTTGACATTAGGAACTCTAAGTAAATTGTTAAGAAATAGTCTTCTTTTCCCATTAACACAACCTGTCCCAATATGAGATATATTCATGGTTTCACCGTTACAAGTATGAATAACTTGCGTACCTGAATATCCCTTGTTTCCAAGATTTAAATTCTGAAGGTTATTTGTGATGTGATTTGTCGCTCCAGAATCTGGAAACCAATCCTCGACATTAATATCATCAGCTTTAATTGAATAGTCACTGTTCGTAGCTTGTCCAGAAACATTTTCTGCATTGAATCTGCCTTGGTTACTTGACTGAGCCATGTTAACATTTGGCCCTCTTTGATTTGATTGGTTTTGCTGTGCATTGTTCACATCTGCATTGAATCTGTAGTAACATCTGTTGGCAGCATGTCCTGGTTTATCACATATCTGACATTTTATTTTATATGTGATGTTGGATTTGCCTCTTCCTCGACCTCTTACATTTGGATTTCCTCTCGGTCCTTGGGTAATACCTCTGCCAAACCCAGGTGTGTTTCTTGGTTGATTAGCATTTCTTGCATTTGTAGCAAAGTTGATGTTATACTCATTTTGCATTGCTTTTCTTTGTTCTACACGACCTTCATGAGCCAATAAGGCTGAGTAAACTGACTGGATATCAGGTAAATTTGGTTGGGTGGCCAGGTAGGTTACTATGGATTCATATTCTTCGTCCAGTCCATTCGTTAGCGTAAGGACTTGTTCACTTTTAGATATTCTATGTCCAACTAAATTGAGTTTGTCACAAAGATTCTTTACCTTGGCAATGTATTCTCTCATGCTCATGTCACCCTTTCTTGAATTCTGTAACTCTCTTCTATAATGCATTATCCTCGCTGATGATTGTGAACTGAATATCTGCTGTATCGTGGACCAAATCTCATATGATGAATTACATCCAATAACTTGTGATAACAAGTTTGCACTTATTGACGACATGAGCCAAGATGATATTAAGTTGTCTTGTTTACGATGATGAATGTGTTCTGGGTTACTAATGAGATTTCCATTTTTGTCTGTGATCACCGCAGGTGGTATGATCTTGGTTCCGTTGACATAATCTTGAAGGTCATGACCCTTCAAGGCTGTTTCAACTTGGAATTTCCACAGCAAGTAATTGTCCTCATCGAGGGGAATTGTTATCACTTGGGTTTTCGGTTTTATGAGAGTATATGAGGCGAGAATTGGCTCTGCAGGGCCACCTCCTGATGTTGCCGAGGACAAATCTTGATTGCTACCAGCCATCTCTACAAGAAAAGTGATTGAGATACAAGAACAGGCGAAATAAAGAAAGTGTATGGCGTGGCCGCTGCTCGAAGGGTGGCAGCCTGCACTAGTATGACCAGGAAACAAATGCGATATCAGTTCTTGTATCTTTTATGATGCAAGAACCGGATTGTTGCTCGGTGGGGAAGCCAGATGAAGAGACTCCCAATCTCAGATGGCGAAGAAACTGTTGTAGCCGGTGGAAACTTGATTCCAACCTTGGCAGGCACAGTTTCAGGTGAGAACAGAAACTCCGCTTGATCGGAGAGGTTGATCTCCGATGATGATAATACTCTGAGGAGACAACCAAAACAATAATCTTTTTGAATTTGCCATTAGGCGATGTAGAGCTCTGATACCATATAAGAATTTGAAATTATCTTTCTAAATTGTATTGCAAGAGTGTATAGGTTTTTCGTTTTCTTTAGAAGAAGAAAAACTGGATAGAATGTACAATGTAATGTACAGATATATATACATGTAAAGAAAAGACTAATGGGCTAAAGATGAGGCCCATCGGTGAATGCAAAGGTAATAAACTGATGCCAGCCCACCAGGTTTGTTTTGATATCCTTCGCGTTATATATGTTGACACCAATGTTTTCCAAAATTCTTAATTTTATCATTCCAAATGTTACTATTTATATATTCATATCATAGTCTCTTCGGTACTATGAATGTCTTTAGAATCAGTGTTCATACTTTTGTATAAACACCTACAATGGTAAATGTATAAACTCCTACAAAATCATATATAATATATGAATATATAAACAACATAAATATACGAATTGCATTAATAGTGGATATAACAGAAATGTATACCTACATAAATATATAAATATATAAAAAGCATAAATATATATAAACTCCTACATAAATATACGAATTGCATTAATGGTAGCTATAACGGAAATGTATAAACTCCTACAAAATCATATATAAATAGCAATAATAGTTCATAGATAAAATTCAGTGCTGATATAATTTTGTAGCAAGAAAATGGATTGCAGAAATGAAACGTAGAATTGTATTCAGAATAATTTGTTTGTACATAGCCTGGTCTATATATAACGTTCCAGATAATTAATGTAAATGACTAAATGGGCTAGGCCCAGATATTATTACAATGTAGAAATAAAGCGGATAGCCTATCTGACACTATCCCTTATTTATTATCTTTGTTCTATGCTGAGTATTCCACCGATACTTTTATCTGCCTCCCTCAATTTAGGCTTAGGGTTTCTTCTGGAAAACCCTAAATTGCTTCAATCGGTGAAAAGGACTTGGCTAAATCGAGACTTGTATAGTAAATCTGGAAGCTTGTCAGTTGCGGCAGCCTTCTACATGGGATTTGAAGGCGCTCTGGCGACTGTTGATAAGGTAGAAGGAGTTGCTTCTTGTTGTAGCGAAGCTTCAAGTCTTTAGTAGATTCTCTGGCGACTGTTAATGAAAATTTACCGTATCCATGTAGATTTGCTGACGCTTCCTTTGTAGTGAAGCTACAAGTCTTCGGGCTGGAATCAGGTTGTTTCAATCCTTTATTTTTAAGTATTCTCTGAGTCTAATGAAGTTTTTGGCTGATAGAGATTTAGTAAAAATGTCAGCTTTTTGATAGAAGGATGGTATGTGATTGACTTATAGATTTCCTTTCTGAACTTGTTCACGAACAAAGTAAATGTCAATCTCTATGTGTTTCGTCCTTGCATGCTGTATAGGGTTAGCGGTCATATAAATTGTACTTTGGTTGTCGCACCATATTACTGGCTTTATATTAGTGTCGATTTACAGCTCCTTTAAAATAGACTGCAACCATAAAATCTCTGATGTTGTTGCGGCTACACTTCTGTATTCAGCCTCGGCACTAGATCTGGATATTGTTTGTTGTTTCTTTGAACACCAGAAAATTAAATTGTCTCCCACATATATGCAATATCCTGTTACAGACCTTCTGTCATCCATATCTATAGCCCAATCTGAGTCTGTATATGCTGTTATGTTTAATTGTTTGCTTGCTTTTAGTGTGAGGCCGTAGTTGATAGTCCCCTTTAGATATCGTAAGAATCTTTTTACAGCCTTCCAGTGCTCGTCAAGAGGATCCTGCATGAATTGAGATACTTTGTTAACACTAAAAGCTATATCTGGTCGTGTTATAGTTGCGTACTGCAATGCTCCTATAACACTTCTATATTGGTTGATATTATTTATGGCTTCTCCCCTGTTTTTAGATAGGTGCTGATTTGATATCATTGGTGTAAGTTGGGCTTTAGCTTCATGCATCTTTGACTTGATCAACAATTCTGAAATATACTTTCTTTGATTAAGGTGTATTTCAGAATCTGATATTTTCTTTACTTCAATTCCTAGAAAGTATGAAATATCACCAAGATTTTTGATTGAGAACTGTTTGTCCAGTTTTTCAGTTAATTGTCTGATCTCATCCTCATTACTACCTGCAATAATAAGGTCATCAACATAAATTAGTATGTATATTATTGATGATTTGTTAATTTTAATAAATAAAGATGAGTCAGATTTAGTTGGGCTGAATCCCATTGATGATAAAACAGTCTTCAATCTCTCAAACCAAACACGCGGCGACTGCTTTAATCCATAAATTGCCTTGTTTAGCTTGCATACTAGAGATGAGTCTTGTACAAACCCCGGTGGTTGTTGCATATATATTTCTTCCTTTAGAACTCCATTAAGAAATGCATTATTGACGTCTAAGTGTTTAATTTTCCATCCATTATTTAATGCAATGGTAAATATGAGTCTGATTGTGGATGGCTTTACTACGGGAGAAAAAGTTTCGTTAAAGTCAAAACCATATTGCTGAGTGAACTCCTTTGCCACTAATCTGGCCTTGTACCTGTTAATGGTGCCATCAGAGTTCTTTTTAATTTTGTATGTCCATCTGCAGCCAATTATATTTTTGTTGTTAGGAGGATAGGTTAATTCCCAAGTATTATTCCTTATGAGAGCATTGTATTCATCAGTCATAGCATCTATCCATTTTTGATCTTTTGCAGCCTCACTGTAGCTTTCTGGCTCATCCATGTTTACTGTAGCAGCATAAATCTTTGGTTTAAAAATTCCTCTTTTGCTTCTAGTAATCATATGATGACCAGTCTGACTATGTGGTTGATTTGATGGTAAATTCTCTTGATTTGGTTCAGAATTGTCATTATTTGAAGCTGTTTGGTCACTGTTGTTATTTGATTTACTGCTGCTTTCTGATGTTGCATTATTATCATGGACTGTTTCAGGTTGCTGCATGGCGTGGCTGTTTGTTTCATCATGATCAGAATGTTGTTGACTCACTGCATTCTGATTATTTTCTTAAGCATCAGCAACCTCAGCTTCATCTTTGTCACCCGCATCAGTTACAATTGGAAGCTCAGGTATATTTGTTCTCTGACTGTAGACTTTCTTCGATGTTTTAATGTTGTTTTCTTTATATGGTAATATAGTTTCATCAAAAACGACATGTCTACTAATGAATATTCTACCATGACTGTCAATACATTTGTAACCTTTTTGATTGTTACAATATCCTAGGAAAGTACATGGTCTAGATCTATAATCTCGTTTATTTGAGTTATATGGCCTTAAATAAGGAAAGCAAAGACATCCAAAAGTTTTTAATTCAGCATAATTTGGTTCGACATTATATAATTTTTCAATTGGACTGGCATCATTCAAAATTTTAGTTGGCATTCTGTTTATCAAATAAACAACTGAATTGAAATATTCAAGCCAGAATTTTAGTGGTAGAGATGCTTGTGCCAATAATGTCAAACCTGACTCTACAATATGTCTATGTTTCCTTTCTACTATGCCATTTTGTTCTGAGGTGTAAGGACATGTGATTCGATGAATAATTCCTTTATTTTCAAAGAATTTGTGTAGAGGTTTAAATTCTGAGCCACCATCACTTTGAAATTTTTTGATAGTACTATTGAACTGATTTTCGATCATTTTTCTGAAATTGATAATTACATTATGAGTTTCAAACTTAGACTTCAATAAATATAACCATGTATATCTAGTGTATGCATCAACTAGAGATACATAGTATTTGTACCCAAAATCCGTACTTATTGGCGCTGGACCCCAAAGGTCAGCGACAATAAGGTCAAAAGGTTTATCATAATGAGTATTAGAATTGGCAAATGGTAGTTTATGGCTTTTTCCCATTTGACAGTATATACATACGTATGGCAGTTTAACATCATCAAAGGGCACTTTATTGTCATGCAGTATTTTTCTGACAATTCTAGCACTGGGGTGTCCCAGTTTATAGTGCCACAAATCAAAAGTAGATTTTCTATCATTTATACTGCACAAATCAGAATCAATACTAGCGTTATTATCACAATTTGAACTATTATCAAATAAATTGCAACATGGTTTTTTCTTAGCAGAATTATTGCAATTGCCTAGGTTAAACTTGTATAACCCCTTCACTGCATCACCCTGCAAAAGTATTTCACTAGTTAGAATGTCTCTAACCAAACAATATTTAGGATAAAATTCGAAATAAACACCATTATCGCTAGTGAACTGAGACACACTAATAAGATTTTTCTTGATTTTGGGTACTCTTAATAAATTATGTAAAAATAATTGTCTCTTACCTTTGATGTTGCCATTACCAATATGTGAGATGTTAATACATTTACCATTTCCCATGCAAATTGTCTTCTTACCTTTGTATTCTCTGTTCCCAAGATTTAGATTATCCAAATTATTTGTGATGTGGTTTGTAGCTCCTGAATCCGGGTACCAGCTGTCGTCTTGAATATGATCTAATCTAGCAGTCTCGTTCAGGTTTCTTGAATTATCAGATTGGTTGTTAGCATCAGTTTGAACTTGTGCAACATTAGCACTGACATTTTGACCTCTCTGATTGGTATTGCTTTGATTACTGGTATAATTTGGATTAAACCTAAAGTAACACTTTATTGCAGTGTGGCCAATTCTTTCGCATATCTGACATTTTGGCTTGTTATTGTTATTGCTCCATCTTCCTCTGCCTCTGCCTCGAGTTGAAGTACCACCCCTTTGGAAGGTCTGATCTGGTCTGGTATTGAAATTCTGACTTTTGTTTCTATTAGCAGCATAATTGATACTCAGTTCATTTTCTTGAGACTTTTTACTAGCGATTCTTGCCTCATGTGATAGTAAAATGGAGTGTACATCGTCCATAGATGAAAACTGTTTCTGAGTTGATATAATTGCTTCAACTGCTTCGTATTCTTCACTCAAACCATTAAGTATAATCAATATTTGTTCAGACTCAGGTACTTTATTACCAGCGGCATCTAATAGATCACATAAGGATTTTATTTTACTCAAGTAGTCCCTCATTGAAATTCCTTCTTTCCTAACTCTCTGTAACTGCCTCTTATAGTGCATCACTTTGGCGTACGATTGATTGTTAAAACCTTTTTCCAGAGTTTGCCAAATTTCATTAGATGATTTACACCTTATTACTTGTGGTAAAATGTTTTGGCTTATAGATGAGAGAATCCATGAACTGATCCGCCTGTCTTGCCTATGATACTTTATGAATTCCTCATTGCTTACAACCCTATTCTCTTAATCAGTTACATATTTAGATGGTATGTCAATTGTGCCAAGAATATAGCTTTCTAAGCCGTATCCTTGTATTGCCGTCTCTATTTGTAACTTCCAAAGCAAATAGTTATTATCATCTAATTGGACAGAAATGAGTTGTGATTGAGGACTTACTACTGTTTTGATTAACTTTTCAATAGGTGTGGCTTCTCCTTGAGTTGCAGAATCATTTACAGACGCGGATGAGTTGTTGTCGTTGGCCATGATAGATGAACAGAATTACACTGGGAATCAAGTGGATTGATCAGGTAATCAAGAAATGATTTCGAGAATTCACTGTAGCAACCAGGTAACCAATGTTATGAGAGTTTCTGATTGCGTTTAATGGTATGACTCGGTGATTTCTTGACTTTTCTTGATTTCTTGAATGATTTCTTGATAAAATCGGAAGGCATAAACTAGTATTGACTGCTGCTGTCACTTTCTTGTGCACAGCTGATCGAAAATCGATTTGTACCTGTGTATAAGATTATTGGCGAGGCACAGTGTGATCGTTTATGACTTCTTCTTCTCCGATGATGATATTACTCTAAGGAGAAGAAAAGCACTCAATCCAAATGGTGAAAAGTACTCAGATGGATTTGCGAAAATTATGATCTTTATGCTGTTAAGCTAAACTGTGCTCCGATACCAAGATAAAATTCAGTGCTGATATAATTTTGTAGCAAGAAAGTGGATTGCAGAAATGAAACGTAGAATTGTATTCAAAATAATTTGTTTGTACATAGCCTGGTCTATATATAACGTTCCAGATAATTAATGTAAATGACTAAATGGGCTAGGCCCAGATATTATTACAATGTAGAAATAAAGCGGATAGCCTATCTGACACTATCCCTTATTTATTATCTTTGTTCTATGCTGAGTATTCCACCGATACTTTTATCTTTCATAATTGAAAATATGTCCTTGTTTACCAATAGTCATGTCCATACACACATACAATGGGAGCAAATTTAATAGGCTTAGACAACAGTAAGCAATCACACCAATGTATCTACATAATATTCAACTAACTTTCTCACACATGGACACCCAATTTTGTGGCATAACGCTAATAGCACGAAAGAATCAAGCTCAAGAAGATCTCACTGGATGCTCATTTGCTGATACTTAATTTTTCTACTGTGTAGTGAAAATATTTATTCAACCATTGCCCGTTGATTTTTGATCATTTTAAACAATTCATGTATAAATCTAGAATTACTGCATATATTTCATTGATATTTATACTGAAATTTAAAAGAACATATTTACATTAAAAAATGAATGACCTCCTAAGATGGCTCGGACACCGACGTATTTAGTAAGTTATTGTTATAGACAAATTTCTAATGAGAACCATATACCTAAATGTAAATTATACTTTGTCAATAATTAATTTCTATGTTGACCACCATAGTAGTAACCATAACTACTATCTCAAAAAAGCCTTTTACTAATTGCAGTATACATACCTACGTGTTTAATCCCTTCATATCTTGGCTACTTGCATCCTATTATATCAAACGCCCCAAAAATCTTCCCAGATCCAAAACCCACTACTTGACTATGACATTGAAAGAGATGGCTACCAGTATTATCCCTAAATAGAACACAAAATACAATTAATATATATTAAAAAAAATTGGATACACCACCAATTTGAATACGCTGGTAACAATTACCAAATGGGCATACATAAAACATTTAATGGAATTACAACTATGATTGAATGCCAATGCAAGATGATATGGAGCATCATAAAACTGACTCTGGAAACATAAATAGTAAGCAAAAAGTGCAGTTTTAAGACATCCAAAAAAGGAAAAATAGGGGAAAAAATAATGATTTCACTTGATGGTCAATCGTTGAATACTAAGATTAAAAATTATGATTGGGAACACACAACTGAGCTCGTGCCACAGAATTGAGCAGCCATGCATGGTGCGAGCTGCTGGGTTGACGGTCACATTGCGGTGTTCGCCTTGCTGCCAGAGGCAGATTTGGGGTGGCTTCTCGTTGTTGATTGTTGAAAAGATGGAACTTTAGATGGTGTCGTTTGATAAAAAACAATGTTGTGACATTTTTAAGGGTCCTGAAACCAACTGTCAAAAAAAGAAAAGGACCAAACATTACCACTCCTCAGGGACCCAACCATGATATCAGCTACTTTGCCCACATAAAGACACTCTTATCTCATTAGTTGGATCAATAAAGCTTATAAAAACATCTTAAGCATACTCAATTTAACATATTATTTCATGTATGATGCGTGATTTATGGGCAAGTAAAATGAAAAAAATATGAAAGGAAAAGAGCAATTAAATAAAATAGGTAAAAATCTAGGCCTTTACTTCTACATCAGATGGAAGATAACTGGAATAGTACAAATCAAGATCAGATAAGTTTCTTTTTCATTTTTACATTGATTCAAGCATAATAGAAGCGTGGAACACACCAAATCTACCAACCATCTATCATCCTACAAATAACAAATCACATGAGTAAGCAAATGTTTGAACACTAAATTTAGAATAAGATGAAGGTTAAGTCCTATTTGACATTTTTATGTTCACGATTACTTTCATCATTTCTCATTTAGAATTCATATAGCTGTTAGCAATCAAAAATATTAAATGGAAAAAGAAATTTATTAAGGAAAAAAATAACCTCTTGAACAATGCTCCATTAAAACACCATCGCATGGAAAGTCAATTTGCTTATTCAATTGTTAAAGGAGTGAAAGACAGATGAGAAATCCTCTTCTATTATATATGCCAGCTGCCAACATATGGAAATAAATCACTAATCGTTGTAAGAAATCCAACCAACTCATATATATGCCAGCTGCCAACTCAATTTCCAAACATACCCATATGTTATCGATGCCTGAAAGCTGACAAAAATATTGATTAAACCAAACCATAAGCCAAACACTTAATGTTCAAATTGTCATAATGGACCATAACAAAAATTACTCAATCCTAGCAACCATCACTAGCAAGGATACCAGTTGTAGCGCTGAAACAAGTCACTTTTACTAGTGCCATATAGGTGCAGAACTTGTCCAACAATTTGTTATTATTACAACATATGCTTGATAAGGGTCTAGGACAGAATTGATTGATATGTAACGTTTTACATGTATTCTAGTTTGTTTTAAACCAAATTTTTACCTATTATGTGGAGTCCTATGCATTTAGGCACATTGCTTGCTTTAACATGTTTGCGTGGAATAATACATCTTGGTAATTTAAAGATAAGTAACAAAAATATCAACTTTAATATAGTAATTAATAAAAGACTAAACTAGAGCCTAGAATGATATTTACCTACTCAGTTTAAACCTTACTCACCAATCAATAAACAATCTTGAGAAAATTAGACTATAGCATACAAATACTCCAACAAAGTAGATGAAGGTGCAATGATCATAGCTAGTTTAGCTAGTATCGTACAGAAAAAAGTTCCTTAAATCAAACCAAGAAATAAGGTATTTGTGTCAAAAGTTCGGTTAATTTCAACTTTAAAAATTACATTTATGGAGAAGAAGCTTCAACTATTTTGAGTTACTAATCAAAATAATGGTGAATGCTACAAGGATAATTCGAGTAAACAAATGCAGATGAGGGTAAGGTATCATACCAGTAATGTCGATTATATAGGTCGCAGCACTGAGAGATGATACCCACAAAATTAGGAGATTACGAGATTACCTGATGATGGCCGATTAGGTGACAATGGTGATGATCAGGAGAGATGTCGATTACAAGATGAATGGGGTATCAAGTGATCAAGTTTTCAGATAGAGGTATACGACGCCTTCGATTTTCTTTTTTAGCGTGAAAATAAAAATTGGAAAGTGGTAACGGGGGAGGTGTTTTGGGAGTATTGAAGGGGGTACTCGATTTTAGAACTGATAAAATCTGTTTTAACTTCTACATCAGGCTTTGACCGTATTAAGAGTAGATGCAACGGCCTAGGGGCGTCGCTATTTAGCAACGGGTCAAAGCCGTTGCTAATTGTCCGCAATAGGGCGTTGCAGATTGGCTTGTATGGTGTAGTGTTAACCCCTACTCAAGTTAACAGGTTCACGTAATCCTTATGGATTCAAACAGGTTAAGTATTACAAGTTCATCACCATTCATTCATTTATGGTTATAATGCGCTAGACCTCCCATATTAAGTCTATCACTTGTGGATGTTGGATATGCTGGTTGGGTCCGGGCAGACTTCTTCCACAAGTCGGACTTAACCTCGTGTCTTTGCGTCGTTACGTGTTTATGCATTTAAACCTCTCACATTAGATTTATCACTTGTGGACGCTGGACATGTCACGCGGTTCCGGGCAGACTTCTACCACAAGTGTAATCTAACCTTGTGTCTAAACGCGGTTACAGTTTTTTATTACTGTAAATCTAGGCATTCTCCTTACTAGCCAATTATCATGTTCGTTATTCCCCAAATCATGTCCGGTTTACCATACAAGTTATGCCTAGATTAAAGTTTTAGATCAAGATATAGATTATGCCCCGAAATCCCCAAGTTTTAGCTAAAGAT
Organism: Allium sativum; assembly: GCA_030737875.1. Lineage (NCBI taxonomy): Eukaryota > Viridiplantae > Streptophyta > Magnoliopsida > Asparagales > Amaryllidaceae > Allium > Allium sativum. The sequence goes on along the minus strand of CM060920.1, from coordinate 564,379,141 downwards.
GCAAATTATGTCCAAATTTTTCAATCATGTTTACAATGTGAATTATGCCCCAAATTAATCATTCCCAATCGTTCTCAAACTCGTGCGTTCGCATATTTCAGCGACAGGCCTAAGCTCGAAGGTAGCCTGGCTATAAAAACAAAAGGGGAAGAAAGAGAGAGAAGGAAACAAGTACAGGCATAGTAAATAAAACTAGCATAAGATGACATTAATTAAGCAAACTAGCATAATAGGCATAAGGTGACATGATTAGGAAAACTAACGGAATAGGGATATCATGAATAAGCATATGAGATCTAAGTAGTAAATATACAAGAAATGGCAGATCTGTTGTGATCCAGACTTCTAAGAGGAATAGGCTTAGATCCAAACTTATAAACAAGTCAAGATTACATTTTAGGTGTTCATATCTAAAAGCAACATAAACTCATTGTGATTGGATCTAAAGAACAGAAGATTAATCGTAGATGTTGTAGCGTAGATCTCTGGATACGAATAACTTGCTGTTGAAGAATAGGCTAGATCAAACTAAGTTCCGGCAGAACCTCATTGTCTCCATTGTTTTTTGTGAATGAAAACAATAAGATTGAGGTCTTATTTATAGCATAGGGTCAACGAATCTAGTCAAGAAACGAGTCCACGTTCAGAAACTGAACTCTGCCCAGATCTCGGGGGCTCGACATGGGTGTCAGCACCCTTTGTGGGGGTCGCCCCCTAACGGGCCGATTTCCACCTTTATTTCTAGCTTTTGATTTTTTATTTTTGGATATACATATATATGTCTTATATGTATATAAACTTCAGACCTAAGTATCTTCTTCGTATGATGTCTGTTTTACGCAAACTCAGAGTCAATCTTAAGCAGAATTCCGAGACGAACGCAATGGCGCAGTCCGTTTTACTTAATTCCGATTATTTAATTAAGTATTTCTTAGTTTATCATTATTGTGTTGTTAGAATTACGTGGTTTTACATAGAATATGGGTCGTTACAGGTAATTAGATATATAACTCATCTCGCTTTCATCCCATCTCTTTACTTCTTTAGCAAACCGATCCAACGAGCGCCTCGCTTAAAGTTGAGCTCTCCAAGCTTTCTCCTCTATCTCTATCACACTATACCCTCACCTGAACACATACATCATACCATTGAATCACCTCCATCGAATTTACCTAATTTGAAGTAGGGTTGATTCCCTCATTCTGTCGCCCTAACCACTCGTAAAAACACAGTGCACTGCTTTACAGACCATTGTTATTTAAAAGCACATTTACCGTTCGATGCAAAGAAAAAAAACAAATGCAAACTTGAATTTTCTTAATCTTCTATTATACGCATATTTGAACTGCAGAGGCCATTTATTTACTTGAAAAAGTAACTGGTAAATAGAAAAAAAACTCAACTTTTATAAATCAAGATAGAAGTCAGTTGAAAATCATGTTGCACGAACCCTAACTTTGGCATTAAATTGGTCGAACTATAAAAAAAATGAAAGTTATATTAGTGTCTACCTCCGATCAGAACTAGTTGATGATTGATTGACTGCAAAAGTCAAGATTTGAAAATGGTAAATGAGTGCAAATATTGAAATCCTGCGAGTCTGGAGTCAAACTGGAACCAGGAGAAGTAAAGACAAATGTAGAACGAGATGTTAGGGATCACGAGAGTATTTTTTTTCCTACGACTTTAACGGAAAGCATAGGAAAAAGGGCTATGATTACCAGTTAGATTTGGATCGTATACATGTGCCAACTTATTCTTTTTTTATAGAAATACAAGCAAAAGATCTTCAAATGTTGAGTTTACATATAATATGGCAGACAAGTATGCATGTTTCTGTGTGTGTACACACACACACACATATAGATAACTACATATGTACATACATAACAATAGAAAAGGTAAGATGCAAGAATAATATTATCCCAGGTGTGACAACTGACAAGGGAGCTTAGAACAATGACAAAATATGAGCTAGTTACCTAATAAAAGCAATGATTCAAAATGCTCGTGTGTGTTCTTATTTATCAAAGTGATACTTGTAATATTATTGTTTCTTGTGTTAGCAATAACCTGCTCTTGGACTGCATCAACTCGGGATTTTTCCTTTTTAAGAAACTCTCAAAAGTCGTTAATATTACTTAATTTATAGATATTGTTCAAAATTTGATTAAAACAAAATAAAATTGTTTGGTAAGTCAAATTCTCCATCGAAAAACCATTATTATCACCGAAGAATTTTTTATCTTTGTCAAACCAAGTATACCAAACTACGATAGCGAAAAGAATATCTAATAAAATCCATTATCCAAAAGTGAAATAAGACCTTGGCATAGACCAATAAGATTCACAATAAAGAATGACAAAGGTAATATTGGAACCGGAGATTCTAAGGATGCGCAATTCACTCGAATTAATAAATTAACAAGCATATTACAAGTGTGTGTGACTATTTCGAAGTTCATACCGCAAAATGTACATTTTTATACATTATTCCGCTAACATTTTAGTATTTACTTATTAACATAAATAATGTTTTTCTGGATTACTGTTGTATATGCAATTGAAGTTAATGAAATGGCAACAAATGTATTTTTCTTTTCAAATTACACTAAGGATCACCTGTTGCACTAATGATCGATTTCCCACCTTACATAGTTTACAACAAAATTGACTAGGGGCATTTTCACTCGACATTATTTTAATAGTAAAGTGGAAGCCACCTCACTAAAAACACGATTGTTGAAATTTTCTTCTTCATATGAATGCTAATTACAATTTAAAAATGACATTATGAAGTATAACGTCTAATTTTAAACATCGAATAATGTGAAGTACGACACATTATTAATTATTGAGTAATTTGACATTTTAGTGCATAAATTATGTTAGGAAAATTCTTAGGATATCTACACAATTAGATTTTAGAAGAGATTAGAAATAACAAACAATGACAAATGAATCCTTACAAACAATTTTTTTATTAATTCACCAAATGATTACAAGAGAAAGCCTAAGGAATTGAGAAGATATCTCAATTCCAAACAAAAAAATAACTTTTTTCCCTTACCTCATAGGAACCTCATACATGACTATTTATGAAGACTTGACAATATATCTTCAATAAGAAGCCTATTGAATGCTTGCATAAATCTTTCCTATGTAGATTATTTGTTGTATTTTCTAATGCAATAAAAGAGGCAACCAATCACTCACCATAATCCTTTTTTTTAAAGAGCGACTAATCATTCCCCATAATCCACCAAATCTCTGAAATAAAAATTGATTTATATTGTAATTCCACGTAGACTAAAATATCTCGAAAATCTACTTAAATATGGATATAGTATTACCCAAATCCAACAATCTCCACCTTCATACGATACTCCAGAAATGTCATCCAAACTCCTTTTAGAACCTCAACCTCTAAACAATCTCCAATAAAAATGTTGTCATTCCAAAATATTACCAACTTCAAAACAACTTAATTATGTATGCTTCCAATTGAACATACGTATCACCAATAAATTAGAATCTTTGGTAATACCACAATAATCTCTATGCAATTTTTGTAGCTTTACGATGGTGGCTTCACCTTGATTTAGACAAAATTTTCTCTTTAACCACAAATTGAGATCTTTCTTTATTATCCACTGTCTTTTCAAGTATTTTGTAAATATTGTTGCTTTATCTTTTGGTGTGCAACACCTCCCTATTATTTTTTCAAACCCTTGTGACTCCACCATGAGTTGAAAAGTTGCAGCCATTTATACCTTCAATTGTCTTGCAAAACAAGATTCTTTGTAATTTCTGGAACATACCTAACTTCTGTGAGTTTCATTATCCTTCCATCATGCGTCTTCAATCTAATGGAACCTATCCCTTTAACACATAACTCTTTACCATTGGTGGATTCCACTTTAGCATCTTTCTCTTCATAATCAATGAATGCCCTCTTTTGATTGCATATATGGAAGCACGCTCCAGAGTCAATGACCCAACTTTTGCTTTAGCTTTGCTTTTGCTTTTATTAACACATAAAACATTGCCCTTAAATTCCTCACCAAAATTCACTTCATCATCGCTATTATTATTATTATCATCATCATCATCATTCGACTTTTCTTCCAGTGCCTTCATCCTCTCCTTGTCCTTTTTAAGCTTATAACAAAATCTCAGCTGATGATCGGGTTTCTCACGGTAATAGCAAATGAATTCCTTTTTCAAATTTGGATATTTGATTGTCTTTCCATATTTCGATAATTAACCCTCCTTGCAAGATATCTTCACTTGGAGTTCTAATTTATGTTGTCTTCTTTATCATTTCCTTCCATAAGGTTTGTCCTTCGCATCTCTTCGTTTATTAATTAAGACACTAACCACTGAGCCCATTGAAACGACTCCATCCAAATTTGAGTTATTCAATGAAATTACAAACGTTTCCGAACTCTCCAGTAATGAACTCCTCAATATCAAAGCTTGTGTCTCATCATCCACTTTGAAATTCACCCCAGCCAATTGATTCATAATCGTCTGAAAAATCATTAAGATGCTCTCCAATTAATCCACATTCCTTAAGCTTCAGATTCACTAACCTTCTCATAAGAAAAGCTTTGATTGTTTGCAGAGTTCTTCGCATAAACTCCTTCCAATTTCTTCCAAATTGAATAAGCAGATGTTTCATTGGTAACAACATGAAATACTAAATTATCCCAAAAAACACCGAATAGACGCTACAACCTTCTTGTCCGAAGTCTCCCATTTCGCTTTGGAAAATTACCAGGTTTCTCCCTTTTGTTGTATAATGGTTCGTGAAGATCATTAAGATAGAGAAAATCTTCCATCTTCGCCTTCCATAATCCTTAATTATTCCCATTGAGTTTTCCACACTTATATTCTTAATAACCAAAATCTATTCAAAAAATTTGTGTAGTACGCTCCGATGCCAACATGTTAGGAAAATTCTTAAGATCTCTACACAATTAGATTTTAGAATAGATAAGAAGTAGAAAAAAAAATGATAAACGAATTCCTCCAAACAAAATCTCTATTAATTCACCAAATGATTATAAGAGAAAACCTAAAAAATTGAGAAGATATCCCAATTCCAAACAAAATAAAATAACTTTTTCAACTTACCTCATACAAACCTCAAGCGCGAATATTTATAATATACTCGACAATATATCTTCAATAAGAAGCCGATTGAATGTTTGCATAAATCTTTCACATGTAGATTATTTGTTGTATTTTCTAATGTATTAAAAAGAGGCAACCGATTACCCACCATAATCACTCCCCATTAGGCTTGTAAATGGAGCGGGGCGGACAAAGGTAGTAACCCCCCATCGCCTTTCCGTTAGGTAATTTTTTGCCCCGTGCCCGCCCCATACTCGCACGGGTACCCATTAAACGAGTTTTAAACAAGTTGCAGGTATTTACGGGTATTCACGGGTATCCATGATATTTTATTCAATTTATTTTTTAACCATCTATTGATTGTTTAAAAATACATAGATTTGATAAAAAAAAAAAAAAATAGATCAGGCATGAACTTTGACATCGCGTTGCTTGGATTTGGCAACATATTGATATAAACCAGTGAGAAGTGAAGCATGAACTTTGGCAGGATGAGTTGAATTTACTACAGCAGAACGTTCGGAGAGAAGAAAAGACACGTTGCTTGCTGAAGTGGAATTTGAAACAATTAATGAGAAATTTGAAATTTTCTAATTAGGTATATATAGAGTTTTAGTTAGCAGCATGTATAGTTATTATAAATATAAAAAACTACTTATAAATTGTTAAATAAGAACATGCGCACAAATATTCAGCAGCCAATAGCGATGGTTTTTGCATTGGCAATGAATCACACTCAATACGGGCACGGGTACCCACAGACATGGATATCGTAATGTCCATACCCGCCCCACTAATTATCAGATATTAAAAAATCGTTTAGTTTACGCACGATACCCATTTAGCTATTTGTTTCATGCTTATGACGGATTTTATCCATAGATAATTGCGGGTACAAATTTTTTTGTTATCCCTACTCCCCATAATCCTTTTATAAAAAGAGCAACTAATCATTCCTCACAATTTACCAAATCTATGAAATGAAAAGTGATTTATATTTGTAATTTTCCGTAAAATAAAATATTTCGAAAATCTACTTATAATATTACCAAAATCCAACAAATTACTCTATTATAAAAAAAAAATTCTTATCGATAAAATAGTTGATACACGTGTTGAAGCAGTTTTTGACTTGTTGACCATTGAGAAAATTTGGAGTGCTAGTTTGTTGACACTAGTATCAACTAACCTCATTTTCTGATTGGTGGAATTCAAGGGGGTCCATGTGACCTCCATCGATTTTCTTCAATCAGTGAATGAGGTTAGTTGACACTAATGTCAACAAACTACTACACGGAAATTTGTGGCTGATGCCATTAATTGCACGTCGCATCGTGATAAGGTCTGGGACACATGATAAGATTTGAGCATTGAGAGATTGCTTTGAAATATGGAATTACAGTTAATGGGAATAAAGCCCACGATGGCAATTTGCTAGGTTGCGAACCCGGCCCATTTAGGAAGTCTCGTAGGAATCATATTGGCAAATCGCCAATATTAATTTGCTCTCTACCTTCGTTCCTTTCGTTTACGAATTACGAGAAGACAAAGAAAACCTAGATCTAGAGTCATCTTAAAAAATGGGTAAAATTCCAGTGAAAATTAAGGCGATTACGTACTCTCTGTCTCCATTCCAGCAGAAAATCATGGGTGGACTATGGAATGATTTGCCCAATAAATTAACTCATAAAGTTACTGATAATTGGATCAGCGCTACTCTTCTTCTGGGTCCTCTACTCGGAGTTCATTGGTAATTAATTTTATTTTATTTTATTTTAAATATAGAGTTTATTTCTTTCTGTTTTTGTAGAAATTCATAAAATATTTTATTGCAAATCCTTGTCCTATATACTTACAAATGAAAGAATAATAGCGTCTGTCCGTAGATTTATACTTCTACGGGTTTTTGGCTTGAAAAAATCCGTTGGAAGTGGTGGAAAATAACCGATCTGATTTCTTCTTGATTACCTGTACCTTTTGTCATGCTTTTAAGGATAAGATCGCAGTTCTGAATAATTCAAAATTTGATGCTGTAAAAAATGGTTGATTAACCCCAAATTATCGTAAAACCAATTGACAATGTGATGGGTGGACTCATAATATTTATATATAATTTATTTCATAAATTCCCAGATGGTACTTGTCTCAACAAATCCCCGTACGTGTGGCATATCATGAGCCTTACATATGGATCTTGTTGGGTGACATGGACAAGTGTGACATTTATGTGCACACGAATTAAACCTTGCTCTGATACTATGTTAAAGAATCCCAAATTATTACAAAATCAGTTGGCAATGTGAAAGACAAACTCTTAATATTTATACAGAATTTGTTTTATAAATTCCCCGATGTGGGACTTGTCTCAACAATAATATATATTTAAATGTGTAAGCTTTAGTTGTGTCAGCAGTGCTGTATAGGCTCTGTCTGTGAACATATACTGTAGTCTAAGATTGTTTTATTTTATTTTATTTGATGCCTAATACTATTGCTGTAAGAAAACCTGCCCTGTTTAGTCTTAGACAGTGTTGCCTGCCAGCAGGGCTGGTCCTATGTTTTGGGCTGCCTAAGATGTCAATCATTTTGGTTGCTCACTTTGTTGCTAAGTATAACAAAAAAGCACACAACAAATGCATAATCAAAACGTCAAAAACATACTTAGTATATCACTTGGTTCATGTACAAGTTATATAGTTTTGACAAAATGTTACATTATAGTATCCTAACATATCATTTCAACTAAAAAAATTCCTTCACATTTTGTAGCAAAATTTTCAATCAAGTCGTCATAATATAGTATACTTAAATATTTTCTTCAAGTAGAAGTCATAATCAACTCACTTAATCTCTTTTAGGAAATGGTAGTTCGAAAATAATTTTGTATTAACTTCAATTTTGTCATGTTAAGATCTTGTACGATTCTTATCATCTCCGTTCTTTGTCATTATCATCTATTCATAACAAACATACAATTTCATAAAAATATTGCATAACAAACATATTCCAAAATTGCATAACAAGTATATCTAGAATTGATAATATCAACTTTGTTTACACATCTGGTTTTGTTCGAATTCGAGTCATAAAGAACCCCGTTTGTTGGTTAATTATTGTTCTAAAAAATGATCAGTAGCTGCTTCAGATTTACTCCAAATTATACTTCAATTCACCAATTGGTATTCCCTTCAATTCATCAAATTATGTGTGCTTGCTAGCTACATGCAAAAACATCATCATCAATGTTTATCAGTTACGTAAAATATCACAAACCAGTCATATTATCCAATTAAATTATTAATTTGTCCTAGTAGGAAGAAACAGTTATGTTTAGAGCTTTCAGTTTTCTTCAATTATTGATAAATGAACCAAATGCTTATATTCAACCATTATAACTGAATTCAGAAATGATTTGCAACCCAAGTTATGAATTTCATAGACCAAACAATTGCAAATAAATTCATGAATCAAACACAACCAATTGAAATCATCAATTACTTCGATATTAACGTCTTCTCTAATTTTAACTTTCAGTTGATTGCGACTTACATGGTAGTTTCCTTCTCTTCTTTTGCTGGATGCTATTTATTTCCTGCTATGTTTTCTTATTTTCATTTTTTGTATGCAATTTTCGTTGTGGGGGTTGCTTCAAAACGCGGATGTCCTAGGTAGTTGTCTTCACTTATTATGAATGAGCTAGGCCCGGCTGCTGGTATCTTGTACTTCTTAAATCTCCAAGCACTTGGTGCTATTATCTGCCCAAGATATTGCTTGAATCAAGATTAGTTAGAAGATTTATTTGAAATCTATCAAAATACTCCAGTGATTAATTTTAGTATTAATCCATAATTTATTAAAACATGCTTGCTAAATTTGCTATGAAATAAATGTTGTGCTGAAAGAAGTGTTAATTAACTTATTTTGCGAGATATGGAGAAAGCAATAAATGAATGAATTCGTTTTGGTGGAATTTACGTTGAGATGAATTATATGGTCAGGCATATCAATATGTGATCATGTTGTCAAAAATCTTAGAATCCTACGATAAATCTTGTTTCAAAATGAATACCTTCCTTTATGATTCGATTTATATTTCGATTCAAATCAGTTAAAACCACTTTCATTCAATACATATTGGTACATTTAATATACTTATTTGAGTCTACAACTTCAACTCTAAGTTTTCCTAAACAAAATAAAAATGGACCAAAATAAAAAATAAATAAATTTAGATTTAGATGTAGAAGTTCAAATATAAATATCAATTTCAAAGTGTATATGAACCTTATAGTATGGATCTTTTAAATCCACTATTTTTGATTTGTATCCCATTTTGATTTAAAATTTAAACGTTAGGATTTACGATTTGAATCTCATTTTGACTGCCTTTCCTTTGGGTGGAAGGAAAGATAGTAATTTGGTAAAATTTCGGAAGGAGTGGGACTGGATGTAGGGTGGGAAGTTAAAGCCAGTACAAAAGTCACTGATGTACTTATGAATTTAAGTTCATTCATTAGATCTTTTACTTTCTGCTTCTATGTAGCTTACTTATGAATTTAAGTTCATTCATATTATTAGATCATTAGCGCACTTTTGGATTAAAAATCTTCAAAGTTCTATTTCATTTTAAATACCCTAGCCTTAAAAAGCCTAGTGTGTAGGATGGGGTATCATAGATCTTACCTATGCACGTGTGTATGTGTGCGTTGTTATATAGATATTTTCTTTGTATAAAATGACGATGTACAATTTTCAGCCAGAAAGGAATAGGCAGAAAAAGAAGGAAAAAACTTGTTTTTCCTTTTTTTTTTTTTTTTTACCAGACGGGTTGCATTTTATAAATTGCTAATAAACAAAATTGCGTTTGACAAAACAATTGATAGCCGTCGAATTTCTCTGGTCCAGAAATTTTGACTTTTCCCAAAAAGAAAAAGGAATATGTTTTTTTTAATCAAATGGGATAGTTTTTACAAATTGCAGCAAACAAAGTTTTGCTTGCAAAGCAATTGATAGCCATCCAGTTTCCTCTGTTATGGAGTTTTTATTGATTGCTGTTGCATGGTTGTATGCATTCATTAGATGTTATAAACCACTTGTTTATTATTATTAGAAAAAACAAGGCTAAAATCAACAACTCTAGTACCACAATCAACATGCCTGTTAGATCAAATCATCTGTGAATGAAGCACATCGTTTATACTATATGCTTAACGACTTATATGCCAGTATCGGAATTCAATGACTAGATGTTTGTCTTTGTTTGATATTTGCTATCCTAAAGACTATCAAATGTTTGTGTAGCATTATTAGAAATTGGCAAACACTACAATATCTCAATCAACCTCAAGGTTTTACTGAAATAGATGTGAATGATCTGCATATTTCTAAAGACTATCAAAATTATATGCCAATTATTTATATGTCGAGAAGCAAGTATATATAGCTTGGTATTTTAATTAGTTATTGTACCAGAATCGATAAATTAAAAAAAAATTAATTAATTTTATGAAACCTTGTGAACTGCTTTTTGTGAAATTACTGGAAAAATGCAAGTTTGGAATTAACAATTGCATTATGTCATGTTTGTCTTCATTTATAATTTGGTACATTCAGAAGAGTATCAACTGAGCATCATTTTTGTGTTGTATTCCCAGATAGGGGTGGAAATTGAATTTTAGATTATGGTAATAGAAGTGTGTGTGGCTTGCATCTTGAGTTGGAAATATGGACACCTCTTAATCCATGCTTAATAGCACATAGTTTTTAAGCATAGGATAAGTCAAGCAGTGACTCTATTTTTCATATGTTCTTCCCTTATTTTGTTTATATGCTGGTTGAAACTAGTTGTAAATGCATGAATGTGGGGTTGCTTTGTCTAATATATAATATAGTCAAATAGTTTAAAAAATATATATGACAGGCATATATAGTTTGCTTCCAGTCTGAAAACAATTTCATGCCAAATTACATGATTATGTAATGTTTTCTTAAAACTTGGAGTTTATTAGATGATAAAGCTTGTGTTCTTATTTAGATGAAACACAAAACTTAATGACAAACCAAAAGGGGTCTTATTTTCTCTATAAAAAAAAACTATTACCTTTTGTTTTGTACAACTGTATTCTTTTTTGGTACAGCACAAGAAAATAGAGAAAAATGCTGGAACCCGTTTGAATTCCCCCCTTTTACTTCCTAAAGTTAGCTTCTAGCCTTCCTTTCATAGTAATTAATTTTATAGGACCTATAGCAAAATCAATAAAAATCTTGGCAGGGATGAATTTCTATTCTACATAACTTTTAAACATCCTATTTGCTTATAAACTGCTTCTCAAGATTGGATCTTATACCCAAAGCAAGGCTTAATCATTTTGCCGTCCGAGCCCAAAATGGTCTTGTTCTATTTACCTTAAAAAAAAAAAAAAAATTCATAAACTTGATTAACAGTTGCCCTTAGCAAGACTTTAAACTCTACCCTGCAAAGACGGTCTACATGATTTTCCACCTAAGGTGCGCATGTTGCCCAACGCTATTTGTATATCAGCATAATATTAAAAAAATTCTTAATATTACCATAATCTTGGATTTTGGCCAATCCCATGGGTCTCCTTGTGCTGGCCTTACATCCTATATTGACGTTTGGCCATTGGTCATCAAGGAAATGGTTGAAGAGAGGAAATGACTTCTGAGGCAAAAACGATGACTGATGAAAATATTATGAGGATTTCGTTTCGTATAAACTTGAGTAACACTTGGAAAAAGTAACGCTTAAAAAGAAACAGAGTTAGCTGACAAACAAAACAATTATAATTAATAGAAAACAATATAAAACAAAGTAAACACTTGAAACAAATTATGATTTGTTGTCCGTTATGATTTTATTTCCTGGTTCAGCCCTTCCGGTACTAATATGCATGCTGAATATGTAATGTAGTAAAATGTTTTTTAGCTATATTTTTTGCCGTGTTTGCGCTGTACTATTAGGATGTTTAACATGGCAGTCATCTATAACAAAAGCAGGAATATCTTGAGTCGCTTTATTCATTTGTACTTCTAAGCTACACAGAGTTCAAACGTTCGAACTCTGAACCTTATCTGAAACTGTTGTTTTCGTTGGGTTTTTTCTCAGGTATGTTCAGCAGTACCAAGAGAAGGAGAAGCTTTCTCACCGCTACTGAAGGACAGATATTACTTTGCTTTCATTTAAGCTGTATTGGAGTTCCAAGGCATTTCACAAAGTGTGGCATCAATCATATTTTGAATAATTATTTCTTGAAGTTTTATACTTTGCTGTGAAAAACATCAAGTGCTTTTATTTTATCCTGCGTTTAAAAACATTGTTGAAATTTGTTCTGTGTGTTATTTAAAGCTTTTACCTTGTTCCATTTAAGCAATTGCAATGTTTTTTCTGTTTTAAAATTGCAACATTTTAAATCTAGTATGGTTAAAATAACAATGGATGCTAGACTTGCCGTGTTTAAGTCTCGGATTGGGCATCAATTTTCAGTTGCTATCCCGTGAATTGTATTCAATGTAAAATTGAAGTATGCTGCGAGACTTGCCAAGCGTTTATCATTCACTTGCGTATTAAGCAGTTGTTTGAATACCAGACTTTCACAATATTGGCGTCAAGGGTTGTGTGTTTCTCTCAATATTCAAAGATTGGATTGAGTGTTATGTTAAGTCCTTTAAGTTGAAGTGAAATAAAAACCGAAAACCAGCAACCAGCAAGTAGGTGTTAGATCAAAACATGTTGTCTACAGCGTACGACATCATCGGTCAAGGTGTTTTGAATTGACTCATGTGTTGAGCTTGTGATCGGAGTGTTTTCAACTTTGGATGTGGTGACCTGCTTTTCGACAAGAGCGTCAAAATAACAAGTGTTCATGGTCATAATGCTCTCGACGCGAGTGAAGCGTGTTCAGACAATAGCAAGGTTGACCAACACAAGCTCGAGATGGCATCACTCTCGGTTCGACATAGACCCGGGTTGATTAATTGGGCTTGGGGAAATTCGGGTCATAACGACCACAATTAATATGTTTATGATAAAAATGGATGGAAGTAACCGTTATGTAATTTAAAATATAAATTTGACAAAAGAACAGAAATATATATACAAATATATGAATCAACTGAACAAACGATATCGGTATAACAAAACCTTACATCTACATATAATATTACTCAATATTAAAATCAAAATGAATACCATAAAAGAAACTTTATTGATCAATAAACAGAAATTTTAAAATAACCATCTCTTAAGTATGATGCTTGATCAAGAAATCCGAGTAAAATAATGTAATCATAGATTCAACTTTTTATATTCTCTTGCATGAATGGTTCTAAATTATGTAGATTTGTTCATATCATTCGTAAACATTGAAAAAAAAAAAAAAAAAACTTAGATTCAAATTATTTCTCTCATAAGAAAACTAATTTCATAATTCTTTACTAGATATATCAAAACAAACAAATAGATCTTTAAATCAGCGCCAGTTATTTCACGGCTTAAACGAATTAAGATTATTTCAAAATTTATGGCATTACGCAAATCATTTGGATCTAAATTTAATACGATCTTGGGGATACGTATTTTCTTACAAATGTTTCTTTAAGAAGAAACAAAATATTTCTTTAGGAAATTTTTTAAATCATTTCTGAAATTTTCATCTAAATTACAATCTAAAACAAAAATTCTAAAATTAAAAACTTCATTTGCAAAACATGTGCAAATTTGGTTCCATTAATTGAATAAAAAAAAGAGATGGACCTTTTTAAAAAGATAAAAGTTGATTAAAAGCATCGTTTGTGTAACGTGTTATAAACAATAGAGAAACGAGAAGCCACAATAGCACAAGAGAAGAAAATTTTATTTATTATAAATTGGTACAACTATTTTCATTACATAGACTAATACACATACAAATTTTAGAACTTGATATATAATCTACAACATGGTATGAGATTAACATAAAAGTACAAAAACATATTCTTTACTCGCAAACTTTCATCTATTTCTGTTAGAATTGTCTCGCATTTGTTAAGATAGGAATGTCGATTTGAATAAATAATCCCACATCACGGAATAAATTGTATAATCGGAGCATAAATATGAGTTGGTAGACACATAATATTAGAGATTTTATTTGTTACAAAAATGTGTGTGTCAACTCAAATTTTGCGTAATTTTTGCACAAAAATCTCTACTTAAGATGTCCTTATGTGCCCACTATATTTCAACCATTGATTTCGCCATCATTACCATTTATTTTTTCTTTATGGTGGACCTCACATGTCAATTAAATAATTTAGATATGTAACTGTAATTTAATGGAACAAAGAGCACATGAAATGGGGACAGAAGATTTATCTCTATTACTCTTTCTCCATCTCAATCTATTTGTCGCTCCTTCCCATTTCATCATTGCGAATTCAAAAATCTCCATAAAAGGCCACCATAACCATGACAACATTTTACATTCAAAAATCAACCATTACATTTTTATCCTGCCGTTAATGTCGAAGTCTTGAAATATTCGTCTTGTACCTCATTGTGTATTGCATTGAAAAAAGCCTTCAAATATTCGTCTTCATGGCTTACCGTCTGTTGCATTGGAACAAAAATACAAGCGCTGGGCAAACACTTGCAAAGTCAACAATTTTTTTACACAAGCTTGGATCCAACTACTATTCAGCCACTTCTTAGGTATATTGTAATTGCTATATAACTTTCTTCAGTATTTGAACCTCTCAAAAAAATTTCTTATACAAATGAATTAATCTCAAAGATGCAAAAGAGGGAAAGTAACCTCCTCACTAAATTTTTATCCAGGTTAAAATTATTTGGCAAAAAATGAATAAAAGTTGTCTATAAAAAGAAAAAAGGCTTCTAATCTAACACCTGATTCATATAAATAAAAGCAAAATTCCAAGTACCAACACAGACCAACTAGCATAAAATGCTCAAAAAGTACACAGCATAAACATCAATTAAACTCTATCAAGCTAGCAAACACTAACTCACAACCCGAGTGACCGGACTTTTAAGAGGAAGCATGCAAGAGTAAGTAATGTACTTGACGCTATCCACGAGAAGCACCACAAATATCCTTGTCAGAGACTTAGAACCAACAATTCCATCGCGATCCACATCACTTGCCTCTCTGGGATCGAAAAGAACAGACACAACTATAGACGATGCGGACGTTTTTCCACTGAACGCGTTGTTGTTGCTTGCAGCTACTGGCTTTTCCAACTGTCTAGTTTTGTTACTTGGAGTTTTCCCACTAACTGGAATCGGCTGACCCATCCTCCTGCTCTTGATGTATGATGAAGGAGGAAGCTTATTGGTAGCGTTGTTCAGGACGGATGAAGCCGGAATCATGGTGCTGCTTGCAGCAATGGTTGGTGATGGCGAGACATCAAGCTGGAATACCTCTGTGCATGTCGCGGAACTTAGTCCTGGCCCTGTTGGAACAACATATCGGATCATTATCGCTGTATTACCATTTCAGTGTATACACATTGGATGTGATCAAATGATACCAGCCGTTACTTGAACTCGTATTTATGCTATGATCTGGTCGGGGAAAACAGCCAGAGTGGGAACCTAAAAACAATTTGCCCAAGTGCCAAATGCAAAAAAGAAAACAAAAAAAGAATCAACTTCCAAGAAAGTTTCAAAGGCGGTATGTTTTCAGGTCGATGGGATGATCAACCTATGTAGTTAAAGCGTTTAGCGGTTCTATAGCGGCGGAGGTGCATAAAATTTAGCTGGAACAAATCGGAAATATAGTGGAGGCACAACAAGGTTCATTAGATGTAAAACCAAATATTTAAAAATTAATTAATCATCTTTCTCACATTATATATGTATAAGAAACTAATATTAATTAATCTTATATTAAAAATCAAGGAATATCATAGTTATGCATGGTAAATTTAATGAGTGTAATTGATTGTTAACATATATTACGCACTTATGCCTTAAATTTAGCCCTTTATGCTAAATTTACTGAATTTTTTAAAGAGGGAAATAGTCAAATCAAGTTCTATATATTAACACTGCTTAAGTGGACGCTAAAAAGGCTTAGTTTAGCGGATGCAACGGAAAATAGCAGGGTTAAAAGCGGATCTACTGTTCATCAGCGCTAAATTGAACTAGCATAGCGGTTGAAGAACACTATGGGCTATAACGGGGATATTGTGGGGCTTTAGCGGAGCTTTAACTGCATAGCGATCAACTTATCCAGATGGATATATACTCGCTAAAAGCGAAAATGTATTGTTTTAATTTTGGCTAATAAGTAATATACTTGGCTGCAGCTAAATTTTACCTTAATATTTTGACAAATTAATACTAATTCTGATTTTCAAGGTCAAAAACATTATAGAATCAACAAAAGCAATTTTCACAACAGTATCATATTTTGTCTGCTGTTGTGAAGTTGCTTCCATCCATTTAAATCTTCAAAATAATACTATTTCCCATTCTTATAGGCATAAATCACGATGGATATGCTTCATGGTGGATTAGAAGCCATGCCCTTTTATTAATAGTCAAATTGCGGAAATTTTGTTCAATCTGATTCGATTTCATCAATTGTTACTACTAATGTTTTGTTTAGAATGTAATATATTTAGAAGATTGGTTACAAACTAAATATGACATAGGTAAAAAACATGCAAAAAGAAAATGACAATGCTAAAAGAGTAATGGTTTGGCTTCAAAAGGAATTGTGTTTTGCGTTCCAAATGTGCAAATAAATAATATAGGAAAAACGGATGAATTGGAAAATTCTAATCATTACAACAAAAGGGAGAACTAGAAGTGAGATTTATACATACATACATACATCTATGCATTTCAAAATACATGTTGAAGATGCATAACGCGAAATACGCTTCTAACCAAATACCGCCTAAGCGTCTGGCCTCAAAACAAGTTTTGTATTTTGCATTCTCAGTATGTACGTCAACTGACAAGGGAAAGAAACAGGGATTGGGAAATTTTAACCATTCCGACAAAGGTGAGAAGATAGTTTTGACATTTATCAAAACTCAAAAAACAAGAAAAGGTCGTTCCAATTTTAAATATTTACATTTTTCAAATTGATCATTTTCAAACCCCTATTAATCTTCGGTGTATTTTTAAACTAAACATTGAAAACACAAAACATAAAATACATTTTCAAAAGAAATGCTACCTAAATCATTTTGCCATGGACAACATTACAATACATTACAACAAATAGACATTCAAATCTAAGCACAATTTTACAAAATTGTTGATAGATACTCATATACAAATTGATACCGCTGATGGTAGCTAATTTCTAAAGTGCATAAATTTCAGGAGACGAAGGCCACTACTAATCTTCAAAGGTTAAGAAAAAAAAAAGAAATTTAAATTATTCCGCTACACAGGCGAATTCAAATGAAAAAAAATGAAACCCTCTTTGTGAACCCTTTTACAATAGTTGCTGTATGACCATCTGGGTCACAAACTGTGTACAGGATCAGGTCGTCAATGGGGTCCAGTTCGAAATGTCACACCTATTTTTATAAAATACAGCCAATGTAGGTATATTGGCTAATAAAAATTTCCCAAAACAGACTTCCATACAGGCAAAGACAACCGTCGATATGACTGATATAAAACACAGCAAAAAGTATGCTATAGTTCAAATATATTTTTTTAGTCAGTCATGCACTGGATGGGGAAACCTAGTTTGGGCATATCCAATATGTTCCCTGAATATTCAAGCCTTGAATATTCAAGACTGAATGTAAGGAAAAAGTCCAATGGGCGTCTGACGCTAGGCGCGCATCCTTGGGAGCCCATTAAATTGGCGTCTGACATTAATTATTCATAAAACATTCAATATGCCACAATAAATACGTAGGATGCCTTCGTAATATGAGCCATTGGGCGTCCATTTAATGAACATCTATGCTCCAGTACCCATTAAACGGGCACTCAGGATCCCATCAGTTTCCTGAACCTAAAACTGAATATACAGTTGAATTTTCAGGCGGAAGTGTGCTATTGGCGAGATCAAACTGAATTTTTCGGATTGAATGAGCGCTACTGAGATGTTCTTATAATAGAATGGCAGCTATGCATACATGTACATGGCTATCCTAATATCTCTTTCATCTACAAGTTGTTCTATAAGGAATCTGTCTTCAGTAGTATTTAGAGACATCGTAGTGCATTGTTTTTCATTTAAACAATCATGGATTATGTAACTATTGGATTGTCTAGTTGCATTGTTTGAGACTGATTATCTAAAGTGATAATCTGGTTCAGACATACAAAAGTATTCCTATTGGTTACTATAGTTTAGAGAATAAAACCCTATCACCAAAAATATATACCCTAATTACCAAAAAATTATTTTCGAAATACTCCTGCTAACATTCATCCCAGTTTTGATCCAACTCATTTGTAAGTTATTCAGACAATGTTAAACAAAAATAATCAAATTCTACAGCTTATTAAATTTTCACGTCCCAATATGATGAATAATAAAAATTAACACCATTCAAACATTGATACCACACAATCTTAATACTCTATAATAAGCTAATATACAGTTATAAACGAAATTGACATTAAATGTATAGATATTGTTGAATTTTTACCTGCCAAACCTTCGAGAAACCATTGTTGAAGGTACTTATCAGCTAAAGTAGATTTGATATCATCCCTATACACACCATTAGAACCCGATGGAAGTGCTTTCATGTTGTTGTCGAGATTCCCACATTCCCTCAGGCCCCTAGAATTAGAAAGAGACAATGATGAACCCATAGGATTTGCAAGAGCCACGGTTTTTTCAACCGGTCCCGAACTTGCATTGGTAACAGCTCTCTCACTTGCAAGAACAGATTGTATAATCAAGTTCCCATTAATCTCTACATGCTTGCCATTTCTAGGGACATAAAGTAGAGTTGGCAAGCCCTCGCTGGGCTTGTCTCCCAGTTCACTCATCACTTCTGAATACATCTTACTTACATTTCCAAATTCTACTGTTTTATCTCTACAACTATTGCTACTGTTAGAGCTATTTGTCGAACCAGGATCATGGCCTTTGACATCAAAAACTTTACCACCACCGTCAATCTCTTTATTTTCACTTATCCCGAAATTTGTCACACCTCCAATCACAAGCATTGCCAACAAAAATAAGCCCATAGCATTAACACTTGCAAGTTTCCTTCTTTTCCTCTCACTTTTTTTACTTTCTTCCTTATTTAACCTCGGTAACGGTAAACTATTTGGTTTCATAGGATAAGGGACATAAGGCATCCAGGGATAATGATATGGCATTGGCGGCAGTGGTGTAGTTGGATGAACGGAATCATGATTGCTGCCGTTTCCAGCATTACCGTTGACCAAACTGTGCAACCTAACATTTTCAGCCATATAATAAGAAAGCTTACCGTTCAAATCCGAAACTGTAAAAGTCAAATTCTTAACTTTTTGCTCCAATTCTTTTACATACTGCTTCTTCTTTTGCCTCGAGAGCTGTGCGCTCTCTCTGTTCCTCGCCAGCCTCGCTTTTCGTTTTTCGTCGAGGTTGGGATTGGAATTCGAGGGGCAGTGGTTATCAGCGCCATCGATTTTGCGTTTGTTGTTGTTTTTGGAGACCTCGGAGCTGGGAGATCCCGTATTTGAACTAGTTGTAGAATTGGAATTCGGCAAATTGGGTTTGGAGTCGACTGGATTTAAGGGAGAATCGTTCAGATAGAGATCGATATCGAGATCATCCAGGATGCCATCAAAATTGAGATCGGCGAGATCGGCTGTGTCGTCGAAATCGACGAAAGGGAAATCCGACGGATTGCATTCGGGAAAGTTTTCCAGGAGAAGGGGTTCATCAATCTCCATTGATTTTCCTAGTAGGAAAGAATTTTACAGATTTGTTTGTTTGTTTATTCTGGAATTGAGTCTAGGAAAAGATGCTAGGTCGTATAGCTGCCGTACCCACGTTAGGAAATGGCATCATTCCAGGTCCGCGTGTGACGCGCGTGTGATGGGTGTTGAGTAATCTTGGAGCATTCCTCGAAGGGGAACGTGGTGGGACCACGTCAATTCCAATCCGACGCATCCCAATTCACCCGCGGTGGAAAAAACATAAAGGAAAATTTTATTTATATACACATATTCTAATCCACCCTATTTCTACAAATTATCGATAATTGTATCAAGTTTCATTTTTAATCACGTATTACTTGAGTTACTTCCTCTTATACATCTACAGTCGATGGGACAAAAAGATCGAATGCTTCAAACGGTAGAAAGCTGCATTTGCTACGTTCCTGCCTTGGTTGCTGTACCTTTTTCATGAGTTTGGTTTTGTGTGCATATACACCTTAGCTTTTGCACTTCGGTTTGGTGCATGCCCCACTCAATGAGTTTGCCTTGGGTTTTTTTTTTTTTTTTTTTTTTTTTTTTTTTTTTTTTTTTTTTTGCTGATGGATTTTCTAATACTTATATTCTAAATTGTGGATAGTGGTTTAAAACCAGTTGCAGCTAAACAAAAGCAAGTCATATATTTAGTAAGATTGGCTATATGCAAAAGCCTTGCATTTTTAAAGATGTAAAAGAACTTGGTTTTTTTGTGCAAAAGAACATTCCCACTTAGTAAAGTAATCTCTAAAATGAACTCCTTTACATAATTATATGTGATCTGCCAGCCCTTTACAAATGAAAATTAATATCACAAAGAACTAAGTTAGGCTATGTATAACAATTCCAATATATAAACTAACTCTTATTCTCAACTAAGATGATTATAAGTTATAACAAACATGAAAATCAATTAAAAGCATCCAATTTAAATATGTAACTGAAGAATACAACAAATTTATTGAACCTGGTATAAAAAATAAATGTACATCAAATAGCAAAAGGGCATACAAAAAGTAGGTGGTACTTTAATAGAAATAGATTAAATGAACAGTTAAAGGTGTAAACGAAATGAAAACGGCTGCAAATTTCAAAATATAAATCATACTACTATTAGTTTACTAAGGTAAATTAGAAGCCTGAAATGAAACTACAGACCTCGCATGGTGAGCATTCACCAATGAATTACGAAGCAGGCTCAATGCAGGAGTAAAGACCCAAAAATAGCAAGCAAATGAATGTAAGTCCCACCATGCACTATTCATACCATACGAAATAGAAGAAGGCATCGACAGAGTAAGGGATGGGCTGGAGAGATGACACGAGTTATACGATTTAATGATGGAATTGAAATGAGGGGTAGGGTTATAAGTATCGTAAGTGTAAGTGAACTAAAATGGTACGGTGCATGGAAACAAAAGAAATCCACGAGAAGATGAGATAAGTATCGTGGATGAACTAATCAAATTTAATTAATTATCACAACACCATAAAAATAGGTAAGTACCCTAAAGTTTAGGGTGGATTAACTAATAGAACATGTGGATGTACATAAAATTTCCCAAACACAAAGCTTCTATGAGAATTTTGTGCTCGTTTTTAGTCGGCTACGATGCAACTCACAAAACGATGACTAAGAACTAGAAATGATAATGGGCAGGTTTCTCGTGCCTCAGACCCGTTTCGGGCTTTTTAAACTTCGTTCTAGATCCGTTCCATAAATTCAGTGCGAGTTTGGAATTTTGCTCCATATCTGAATCGCATACGAGCTAGGGCGGGTCGAATCTATCCTACGATCCGGTCAAATTTTGTTCTAATGTAGGCAAATTTATATACATATTTTTTTTTATTACTAAACGATAAATTATATACAAATAATGATGCGATTACAATGATAAGAGAATATAATAAAATGAACTGTAAGATAACTGTTCAAAATATATGTATTTATTATTGTATGATTATCATTTATGCAACTTAATACTATGAAATTTTTATAGCGTGTTGATTGAAAGAATATAATATTCAAATCATAACCACGTATGAAGATTAACAAATACATTAAATTTGAGAGCTTCTTCTAGGTCAATTTAGGCGACCGTAAATGGAGACAAGGGGCACTTAATTTTCTTTCTCCATCTTTTTTCAGTTCGCTTCAAATCCATTCTCTTCACCTATTGCTCCTCCTCTACCATATCCGTTGCTTTTGCCAAGCGTGGAAGCCCTACCAAGAAGCACACTATTTTTTCCAGATTTAAGCTCTCGCTTCTTTTACTCCTAATTTTATTCAATCCTACCCACTGTTTCAGATCTCGAAAATATCGCCCAAGATCTCCTCCGAGATATCGTTTTGGGCTCCTTTCGAAACGAAACACTAAATATCACTGTAAATCTCCTTTTGAATATATCGTTCGAGATATTCTGATATTGAACGATATATCAATCGAAACGAGATACTGGAATATCATCTGAGATCTTTGGTTTTTCTAGTTAAAATTTAAATCCATACCGAACTAAAACAATAATTAAAAAACTCAACTCTAGCTACGATAATCTCCTATAATTTTACATCTGGCATGTTAAATGGCTATATTTTATGTTCATATATGTTTTACAATGCTTATGATTTTCATATTTGTCTGTTTTACATACATGTTACCTATAAAATTATGTATCTTATGTTCTATTTATGATGAACTTTTTAATGTTTTGGATCTTTTTATGTTTTATATCTAACAATGATTCATGTTCATGGATCATATGTTGTAAGCACTAATCTATTTGCATTGTGTTGTATTTTTGTTTTAAGCATATTACGATTTAATGTATGATGATCTTTCGTGAATTATACTATGATACTGGGTTTTTTTCGTATCCGGTGAGAATGAGGAAGAGCATGGATGAATGATACTGGAAGTTTTTTTGGGGAAAGGGTGAAAGTTTGTGTGGAGCGAAAGACAACCATTTGGTTTGCATAGTTAAACATGGTAGAATCTTAATTTATTGAAGCAAATGGAACCAAAAAGACTTGAAATGAACAGTGCACTTTCATATAATATAATAGACAATATATAAATAGATTTTAAACTTTAAGATGCATAGAAATCTGGAAAAGAAAAGAGATGGTATTGTGAGAAAATTAAGTGGAAGTGAAAAAGCTAGAAAATGACAAATGTACAAATTGAATTATTTTTTAAAATGTATAATACTAAGATAATCTACAAAACGTTAATGAGTCCATTAGAATCCTTTAAAAAATACCTATAGTTATGATGATAATCTATAAACAGTAATGTATCCACTAGAATTTTTTTATGAAACAGCTGTAGTGAGCAAAAAGTAATGATAAATTTATGACAATTGAAGTGCCGCGACACATGGCAATACATGTGACTTTTGATAAATTGGAACCGAAAGGTCTCTAGAGGAACATTGTGCTTTCATATAAACTTAAAAACAATTGAAAATTGATTTTTTTACATGCATTATAAATATGATAGAGTGAAATAGATATATGTGATTGGTGGAAATTTGACCGTATAGAAGATAAAAACATTTGAATATTAAATGTTGTTAATTCTACATATGTGACTTTTTTAAAACTAATATAGAAAATTGACTAAACTTAAAATCATTAAAATTAATTCTATCGAAAAGTATACCAGATGTAGTAATAATAAAAATGATAAAGAAGAGTGCAATTGATAGTAATACCAACAATTATGTGAAAAAGAATTTAGGTTAGTTACTTTTTAACATTAATCAAGGAAAAATTTAAATTATAAACATCTGAAAGTGGTGGAAGTTACTTGCTATAGTAAATCAAAAGACCCACATGTATGAGCTCACTTCTACCACCGTTGACATATTTTTTCTGGACATGTGTCAGCGTAATGGATTTTTGACAAAAACAGAACCGAAAAGTCTTTAGATGAAGATTGAGCTTTCATATAATATATTAGTTATCACATCAAGTTGGCACTGAAGAGATAAGGGCGGTTACTCTACTGTATGGCGAGGATTGAAATGTTGTACACGTGTCGATCTTTGAATTTTTGGAGAATTTGGATCTTAAAGGTCTTCGGAGAAAAATTGTGCTTTCATATAATATAATAGATAAATTACTTTTGCAATTCAAGTTTAAGTTACTATGTTTTTAATAGCATTCATAAAAATAATTTTGTCGGAATATCTGTTTTTAACATATCATGTACCACTAGATTGTTCCAATATGAACTTTCGGACCCGAGATGGAAATTCGAGATGAACTCCCGAGTTAGACTCATCTCATTTGAGATCTCCCCCGATACGAGATCAAGTCTCTGAAATCCCCAAGACGAAACACGATCGATATCCGAGATTTAAAACCTTGTTCCTACCCACTACCGCCTTTGCTACTCAAACCATCTACAGTCATCTCTCCCTTTACTGCAAGGTGGCCGCTTCAGGCAATTACATTCTTGCTAGGATCGTTCTTCAACTGGTGGTTCAATTTGCAGCCTTTGGTAGATTGCGGCTTTCGCCGAGAGTCATTGATGAAAAGTAACGCCTATCCACATGTGTAGATTTGTGTTTTATCAAATTTTGACTGGTATTTTTTCAGTTTGATTGCGATGATTCTTGTTGTGTTTTTGGGTATTCAATGCACTTAGTGATTTCGTCTTGTTAGTTGCATCTCGTTGGCTGTTTGTAGTTTGGATATAGTTGTGGTATCTGTATTTCATGGTTTATTTACACTGATCATTGGAGCTTGTCATATTTTCATGTAATTCTAGTTGTAATTCTGTGGCGCTAGATGGGTTTGTCGTGAGTTTCTGGTGTGCTAGTCCACCTTTGTTTCACCCGAACGTCTGTAATACGGGTGAAGCAATTTTGCTTTCGATTATACTGTTGTGTTTTGGTGATCTTCATTGCCTCCCTCACTCATGGTACTTGCAACAACCCGAATTCCAATAAACCATTTTTTTTTTGAAATTCAAATCCTTTGAAACTCGAGTTGGCTTGTCTGGTATCATGTAGAAAAGACAGAGATATCAAAAATATATCAAAGATCAGAAAACATCTCATAGCAAAATGAATAAAATATAATTTAACCAAATATAGCCATAGTGTAGTAATAATACTGCCTAATCCGTATCCATAGCTATCAAATCTCTGCCATAAACCTAACCTACGAGGGTGTTATGAGGAAGGGGTCAAAACACAAGTTCTAGTGAGTGGACTAAATTACACAATCTGAAATAACCCTACCTATACCATTCAGTTATGTTACTTTATTTATTAGGTAACTTTGGGTTAATAGCACTCAAGGCTTTACACACATGTCGTACCCATATACCTCCCAATAGATTAACCTAATATAGTATATGTAGCTATCCCTAATATCAAGATACCTCCCATGGTACCCTTCAAGCATGGTCTACGCCGTCATGCCACAGAAGCGTATACAACTCTTCATCCTACCCTAGAACGACGTACGAATCTCCATATCCAAACTTCTCGGCTAAGCTCGGTCTTGACACGGAGTAATGCCCTACCATCTATGATACACCACCCAAAGCAGTCATGCATGTATCTAGACCCTCACACGTACGTTTTGTCTACTGTAACCCGAGTCCCGTAATAGGGCTGCATCCAATGCACAGAATTCGGTCGGGAGCTTTTCCATATTTTTACAAGCTTGCCTTTAAGGACCTCTAAATACAAATATTCAGTATGGTCTGCTTTCCACGATGGCTATGGCCCCACCCAGGACCCTTCCCCAACTATTAAAGACTACAAGGGCTAAGTGACTTGCCCCTAACAAACAATCTAAACATCCAGTTGGCGTGTCCCTCAACCACCGTGCCTCGATAGTGAAAGGTGGATGGTGTCTTGGTTTTAGCTCCAGTCTTTTCGTATCCCACTAACTGCCGATGACGGATACCCGATGATTTACTATCCTGTGTTGAGCCTAACCCAGCCTCCTACCGAGGCTATCGCCGAATCACCCTAGTGTCATACCGCCACAATCTTCTGACTATAATACTACTTTTACAGTCAAGGTGGACTCACCAGGTGGTATCGCGCAGACCCAACACCTGCGAGTACAGCCTAAGTATGCACCGCAACAGAGGACCACCACGGAGTACCCTACCACTTCCCTCGGAAGTCGCGTGCTTCCCTCTGGCCACACCAAGAAATCAAGCCATAAGCCGAGCTGAGTAATCAAGTGGGCGTCCTCCTCCCATGTTTGTAGACACCCCGGTGATCTACCATGTTGGGTTTTTCACCTTCAGACGTGCAGACTGGTCCAAGCGCATCACGCTAACGTGTTATTAGACCCTATGTCTAAACGTTTAATTACGCGCTTGTTCTACCTCACATGGTTTCCATTGACTTGGCTATTTCCAATTACATTAACTTCTTATTCAAGTTACTAAGTTTAGTCTGATCCCCTTATATCTCTAAGGAATGGACCCTCCTGCTTATTAATTTCAGTTATATAGCTTAATCCATTTAAGTTTGTTAATAAGCCCATAACATGTTATTTCTTAAATTGTAATCCAAGGTCTGTAATCTACAATCTCTTTATATTATTACCATGAAATTCATTGTCTGATTTCATAGTTACAATAACATGTTTTACTTAACAAAGAATAAAGTATATTTTATCTCAGTCCACATGTTTTCTGTTAACATGTTACTTATTATATATGATTAAATATAACTTATTTCATTCCATAAATTTGCCTCATTCTTTCTTATTTAATCATAATTTCATCTTACACTGTCACTACAACTTGTTGCTGTTTACTTATTAACTTAGTTCTCTTAACTAAGGTTTACTAATAAGTTTCTTTTTCATTTGTTATAACTTATATTATAATTTCCACTTGTCCCTAGGACAAGCCTACTTATTATATAACATTCTTATTAATGTAATTAATTATAATAAGTTATTATCATTCTCCGTTCATTCCAATTCTTATACCGTTGTAATATCCATTTATTACAATTAATTCCATTAATTCATTTTCCATTGTGCACATATATTTATATATATATATGTTAAGGCACTATACCTCTCACATTAAGTTGACTACTTGTGGATGTTGGATTTGTAGAGCGGTTCCGGGCAGGCTTCTACCACAAGTTGAACTCAACCTTGTATCTTAGTACCATTATGTATGTTTATGCACCAGACCCCTCACATTAAATTAACCACTTGTGGATGTTGGATTTGCCGGGCAATTCCAGGCAGACATCTACCACAAGTTGAATTTAACCTCGTGTCTCAGTGCAGTTACAATTATTCTAAATTTTCATACAAACTAGGCTTATTTATCCTTTCTCATTAATCCCAAATTTTTCTGTAATTCTATTTTACATGTCATAATTAATATCATATTAAGTCCATTTTAACTGATTTTCATATCGCCTATTCTTCCTAACATGTAATTAACCCAACTTTAAAAAAATAACATATAATTATCCACTCATGTAGTTATTCCAATCTAACAGATTAACGCGTAATTATCTCAATTTTTACAGTCAAGGGTTCACTTACATAATATGCCAAATAAATGGGTTCTTAGGATACCATAATAATCCTTTTAACATGCCCTAAATAGTTTTAATACACAATTTTCCACAAATATCAACTGTTTAGCAGTTTCATTATAACGGGGAATATAAACGCTAAATATACCCTTATTTAAAATGGTATAATTTAGATCCACTCACCTAATAGCTTTTCAATTCATAAATCCGGTCCAGACCTATCATTCCATGGCTCCCCTAACTGAATCTAGAACCTAAACAACCATGGATTCACAATCCTCAAACTAAAAGAAAAGGGAAGAAAGTAGAGAAATCTAAATTGACAAGATCCAAGAACTTACCTCACTTCGATCAAAATTCTGAACACCCATTTGTAGATATTCATTCTTTTCCTCCAGATCTTGAATCAGAATTTCCTAAGACTAACTATTCTATTTTCTAAAGAGATTTGAGGAGGAAGAATAATGGAAGAATCTAGACAGCCTCTCAGAAAATACAAGATTTAGGCTAGGCTCTGCTAGCCTATTTATACGTATTTAAGAAAGTGGATATGATCTTGTACACGTAGCGTTGAGTTAGCAATGAATGTGGTTTGAAAAATTTCTCTCTTCGGAGGTAAGCTAACAACTTCTTCGAACACATCTGCATAATTCTTGACGACAGGAATATCTTTTATGATGTCCGGAATATTCTCTGTGACTACAGGGATAGTTTCTATTTGAGCAGGAGAAACATCAAGAGCTGACCAAAAGTCTTTTCTATCTGAATTCGGACCTTCACATGGTATAGTTAGATAATCCCCTGATTTAATCTTTGCCTTAACCACTCTCTCGGCGCATTTAAATTCAGCTTCATATTTGGTTAACCAATCCAATCCCAAAATAAGATCAAATTCAGTAAAATTCATGACGATCGAGAAGGTAAGAAACCGATACTGGGAAAAAGAGACATGCACCCCACAAATCCAGCTAAGATCGAGAGAACCCCCAACCGGATTATGGACAGTGATGGGTTCTTTGAGCTTTTTCAAATTCAAATCCAACTTCTTAACTGCATTCTTTGCAATAAAGCTTCGTGACGCGCCTGTATCAAACAGTACTTTAACTAGAATGTTTTTGACAGTAAGTGTGCCTTCTAAAACATCAGACCTTCCCTGACTAGCTAAGGGTGCTGAAGTTTCTACCACTTAATTTACTTGAGCCACTTTGGCTGCTTTCAAAAGCCAACAATCTCGCTTTATATAACCAGCCTGATGACAAAGATTGCATTCTCGAGTCACTTGAAACTTGTTATTGGATTCAGATTCATCCTTCTTTCGTTTCTTCGAGGATTTACAATTCCTGGTCAAATGCCTTGCTTATTGCAGTTAGAGCATGTGGCCGTCGTTATGGGTTCTTTCTCAGATTTAACCCTTTTCCTTTTGGCTTTGGGCTTCTTACTCCCCTCAGGCATCGTACTGGCCTCAGGACTATCAGTTTCATACTTCCCTTTGTTACCGGATCTGTCTTTCTCTTGGTCGTTCAAAAGACCTTTCTTATGGAGATCTTCATACTGATAAGCCATGTATATCATTTCAGAAAAAGGAAGCTTCACATGCCCCATTACACTACTTTGGTACTTTCTTTGAAGCCCATTAATAAACCTCAGATTCTTCCTCTTCGGATTTTGAATTAGATGCGGGGCAAAATGAGAAAGTTCATTGAATTTCTTATGATATTCTGGAATGGTCATATCTCCTTGTATCGGATAACAGAATTCATCACATAATCGCTCAGTTGCTTCTTGAGGAATAAACCTTTCACTGAAAATCTCTTTAAATCTATCCCAGGTAATATTACCTTCTAGATTATCATTAATAATCGTTTCACACCAGATTAAAGCTTCATGCCCAAGATGCCACTAATCTTTTCTGATCATCTCTCAGCTGGAAACGTTCAAAAATTCTTTTAGCAGAACTCATCCAGGCCTGAGTTTGAATAATGGATTCATTGCCTGAGAATGGT
The DNA here is from genome assembly GCA_030737875.1 of Allium sativum. Taxonomy (NCBI): domain Eukaryota; kingdom Viridiplantae; phylum Streptophyta; class Magnoliopsida; order Asparagales; family Amaryllidaceae; genus Allium; species Allium sativum. Next base: position 564,349,537 of record CM060920.1, on the reverse strand, counting down.
ACTCCACCCAGATTTCAATATCTCTTTAATAGAGCTTCTATATCTGTTCCTGGCTATGGGAGCACGATTGGCTCATTAGATTGTTGAACCATAGAATTTCTTCTTCTGTTTCTACCACTCATTTTTCTATGTCTGCAAATGGCAGACAAAGTGTCAGGTCAATAGAAAAGATAGTATAAAACATATAGACATATACTTCAATGTAAATGTGTCTACTACGGTGTATTTCATTCTGCTTCACTCATTCTGGGATATTGCTAATCCTATCTGAAATGAGTGATCCATCTTAGAACACTACTGGTTCTATTTCTGACGAGTTCGTTAATATGTTATATTCCAGAACTAAGCTTAACCGAAGCTCTATACCACGTGTGACGACCCCCAAACCCCCGTATGACGGTGGCAAGGGTAATCTTTGGAATATAACACATAAACAGATAACAGCAGAACAGAAATAAATAATTACACCAGATAATGTACAACAGTATACACTGGATAAACATAATCATCAGAGTTACACAGTATACAGGATCATACTTAGTACAAAATACGGTTCAGCTATACATAAATGTTTACAGCGGAATCAAAACATAATATGTACAATAGGAGCTGAACATCATAAAAAGAGATAAATGGTAGAATCCATCTTCAGCTCCAGCTATCCATAAAGAGCCTGCTAAAACCTGAATACAAGGCTGCCCATGTAGAAATAGGGGCACCCGAGTTTGCAAGTGAAACAAACTACGAGTCAGTCATGGGACTGGTATGAGAAATCTACTTAACTGGTTAACCAATAATAACAAGGCAAATCATAGGACCACGCCACTTTCGCGGAACGGGTTTACTCCATTTGATTTCCAGTGCTTTAAAACAAATCTTTTAAACATCGCAATGCTTTTTATAAAAATGAAGCCATTATAAGACTCAGTTCCCATCACACAATGCAACGCAAACCGGAGGATAGAGTTTTACCTTATAATGGCCAAAATATGCTTGATACGAGCAAAACAAATCATTTGATATTATTACTAGTGTTTATATGTTTCAAAAACAGTTTCAATCATAAATATCAATCATAGACGACATTAATACCCAATACCACTATGTCGCCATATATAGGTATACAATCAAAACCGCATGATGTCGTATTTGGAAATTGGATTTCCGTCACGAACCAAGGCAAAAGATAGTCCTTACCGAATTCGAGATTGTCTAGCTCGAATCTCGGGCAAGCACGCAGGCAAGCCTTGGATCATCAGGGCCGGTCCACTCGATGTGGATTGTTATGCCTGAACACTGCGTTTCCCCGCCCTTTGGGGCGTAAATAGTCCTATGACTCCATCGGCTCCACATAGTCACCGATATATCCGAGGCGCCTTGCAATCCAACAACCACACAGGTGAAAATAATATAAATGTCAGGGCTGGTAGGTCACTGACACCACCCTAGCTAGAAGGAAACGCATGTCCTCCGTGAGGTCCTCTCCCGTTTCTGGTTCATACCAGGGTGTGAGGCTCGCGAATCAACATTATACACAAAGCTATGCCACACAGGCGGTGCTTTGATCATCAACCACAAGACTTTGCTTTTCTACAAAAGCCTTGATCATTTTCCACTTAGGCATGCCACAAAGGCAATTCTCACCATGCAACTGATGTCTATCGATATACAACATCTGATCCCGTACGTCTCAGAGAAGGGTGAAGTAAGGGAATGAATTCCCCTTCACCCGGCAGATATATATTTAATAGAGATCAATCGACACAGAGTAAAATCCAATGTCAGACACAAAGTCCATACAAGTTCGTTCTGGGTCTGAACGAAACCAGAGGCACATTATACCTCGCATATCCATCGATCTCCAAGTACGTCTGGACGATCACCACTTATTATCTACATCTTGGGATGCCTCCCAATCAAGACATCAGTAATCATCCAACCGATGTGAAGATCTCCGGTCTTCAACCACCGTCTTCATCATCGACTTCTTATCGTTGATCGATTATTTGAAATGAAAATTAACTCGGCCTTTTCAATTAATTCACGTATATTTAGAATTAAAATCAATTCATTTCAATGGTTAAATTATTCAACATTAATAATTCTGTTCTTTAATGTAATTTTCACGCCAAACACATTCAACCATCAAATATCCAATAAACCGGGTAAATTCGGTTTATTTCCATTCCATATCGTTTATAATATTTTATAATGATTTATCGCTATTTTTATTCATTTAAAAATAGCCAATTCAGTCAAACGACGCTTCAGGCCATAATGCGGCCGTGGCGCTGTTTTTCTTCAGATTTGATTTACACATCTCTGAAATTCCAACTGTTGGATCTTTACAAATTTTATATCATTAGAAAGATCTTTTCAAAACAAATCCAACGGTTCCAGTTTTGGGAGAATCCGATGGTCGGATCTCCCGGTACAATCGTTTGAAGTAACGATTTCAAAATACGACCTGCAGTGTCCTTATTCGATTTAATTTAATTATATTTATATTTATATATAAATATAATCGATTCTGGCGCTGTTTTCATTCAAATTTGAATTAAAAATTCCAGACAATCCAACCGTTGGATCTTTGCAAAGTTGGTGTCATTGGAAAGATATTTCCAAAGCGAACCCAACGGTTTTGGTTTCAGGAAAATCCGATGGTCGGATCTCCCGCAATAATCGTTTGAAATCACGGCCTCAAAATACGAACTGCAGCTTCGTTATTCGATTTATTTTAATTATATATATATAAATATATTTCATTCTTCGATTTCAAAATCATATTCACTTCATATATTTGATAAAAATGGTATTTTTATCCAACACATCACTATTTTTAACAGTTCATATATATCATAAAAATGTGATTTTTATTGTAAAACAATTTATTTCAAAACACGATTATTTTATATAGTTCATACCTAAGGTAAAAATGTTATTTTTGGGGTAAAAACAATTTATTTAAAACACTAATATTTTATATAGTCTATATATATGATAAAAAATGTTATTTTTATCTTTCAAATAATTTATTCAATATATGAACTTCATTCAACACATGAATTTTATTCAACACATGAATTTCTATTCAACACATGAATATAGTTTCAACACATGAATATAAATCAAACACAGGGATATTTCAGAAAATTTCGGCAGCATAACGACAGGGTAGTTAAAACCGGCACCGTCCCAAGTACGGCTTCTCGCTCTACCTTAAAGCCTCGTAGCTTTTGACAATAGGGATTTCGATATCTAGTTCGTACGCAGATGAATTTTCCCATATACTAATCCTATTGGGATTTCAACCACAACCAATCATTTCAAATCAACCATTCATGATATTCACCAAATTTCACATCAACCAATAATCCAAATAATATTAAAATCAATGTATATCGTTCATGGTCTGTGGACGAGGGGAGTATATATATAACTATATTTCGATTTCATTTCAATTCATTTCAACTCATATATGATTTCTACAACGCATATATAACTTATACATCGAACATACAACTTATATAACACTTATACATGAGGTGTACAATGCTTATATAACTCATACATCGACTATATAATTTATACATTGTTATTTCCATATCGTTTATAATTCAGAAATCTCACATTGGGTTCCACTCCTCCAAAAATTGTAGAAGGCTCAGAAAAATATCCGGTCTCTTCTAGAATGTAGAAGACGTCCGCACGACTCCATTGTCTCTTGTTTCACTGAATTTCGACCACATAGCAAAAAGATATGATTTTTAGAAGTTAGCAACGCTTTAAAGTGTTAAAACAGTTCAAGATAAATAAAGTCGTATACTTCTCAAACCTGTTCAAAACTAGGTTTCAATTTTCTGCTCCAATCGAAGCACGAGGTCGGAATCAAGTTTATACACCGTCGAAGAGGGAAGCGAGGGCTTCCCGGCGCCAGGGGTTGCGTCGAGATCGATGTCAGCCTGGAGGTCCGATGGCGGCTCGAACGTCGGCCCTTCAGGGCGTTGGATCTCTTCAACCGCTCAACGAAAATCTCCAAATTTTATATGGATTTGTAGCTCTTGAGAAGATCTACAAAAACCTTAACTGCGGCACTGGATTTCGTGGAGCGTGGAAGGAGCAATCGGAGGGGGAAGCAAAGAGGCGGTTTCCGCCTTCGATCTGGAGGTTAACGGGGAGAGAGAATGAATGGGATTGGCCAATATTTTTTATTTATTTATATATTTTTAAAATCCCAAAAATACCCCTCTTCACATACTAACTCCAATCCAAACCCAACAACTGTCGTCCTTAGCTAAATACCCACATTCTGAACATAATGGGATATGTTTCGTAGGCCCATTCGACTGTTTCAGTCAGTTTTTCTTCAAATTAAAATATAAAACATTCAATATTCTATTTGAACGTACATTTCAATTTGCCGGGGCCACATACTGATCCCAAAAATTCCAGAAAAATAAATCTAGCTATGTTTTGACGATACGGTCCCAACAAAACTAGTTTCGTCGAATTCTGAGACCGTTTGAAAAATGGTCATTTTCTGGTCGATCCAATTTAACTGAAATCAACCAAACGCATTTTCCTTCGCCACACTCACATATTAACTTCAAAAATTATGGAATTTGAAACCTAGCAATAATTTGACATCCCGGATCCAACAAAAGTGGTTTCGTCGAAAACAGAGGTCGTTCGCAAAATGTCTATTTTCAAGGGCTATGTATTCTCTATAGCGACCTTTCTGAAAATTCATTTAGCCATCACTTTTGATTCCCGCTATGAAACTTTGATTTTTCAGATTCGTTAGAAACATATTCATAAACAGATTTAGATATTTTTGGTTTCACTAAAATCCGTTTTAATTTGCACCTGGTACAGTCAGTCAAAGTTCGAATTCAAATTTTAAAACTACCGCGCCATTTCAGGCCTTGTTTATAATTAAAAATAATTATATTTATTTTCAAACGTCGATTCAAACATACTTTTCGTCGTTATTATTTAAAATAATTTATTTTAAATATTTAAAATCCACTAAAATAGCCAAATTAAAATTTTTAAACTAGTTCAGATTTTCCAGGTTATTACAGACTATTTACTGACGGATAATTAAATTATGATAGAATATTACTTACATAAGGAGTTGGTAAACCCTTGCTAATTACGAAGGGATTAGCGACAAAAATTTTTGACAAAAAAATCTGGCTTTTTATTTTGTTGGAAAACCCTTACAATTCAGCAGAGGATTAGCGACAGAAATTAAATTAGGGTAATTACATTTTCATTGTTTTTGTTGGTAATTCAGCGGTAAAATCTTTCATTGTCAACAAGCTGACATTTTGATTGCTGAGAAGACGATGGAAACTGCATTGTAAAAGTGTCATTAAGACATTAATACTTTTAGTTTGCGAGGATACAAATATTATATTTTCCTTGAACTGTATAAATATGACCAAATTAAATAATATACTGATGAATATACTTTCCTTGAACTGAACTGTATAATAATGTATTGACGAATATAATATACTGTATAATAATGTACTATAACAAAAAAATTCTACTAAGTAAAAAACAATGACAGTGCTTCAAAAAATTTCTATAAGTACATTTTTTTCAACTGCATATAACTCAAATTCCATCGCCTCCTAATTGTGCTTCAAACAATGACAACACTTGCAGTGCTCAATGTGTAAGCCCCACCAGCCTTAACTTTGCCACAGCCCTTGCCACCCCCAATTCCAATAGCTTTTCTCTTCATCGCGTACATCCTACAGAAATCACAGAAGTGTTGGTATGCTGGCTAATTTCCATCTTTTTAATCTGTTTTCTCAAAATAGCACCATACTTGTTATGATATTTCCCAATGATTCTGGCCTTCTTGGTATGTTTGGTCTAAAGAGAAGCAAAAGCATCAATAAGAAGACGTCATTTTTGCTATAAAACAGGAAACGCAATAACTGAATGCATGAAAAACACAATGAAACAAATTAGCGCTAATATATGTTGGAATTAATGAGATCTTATATCAAGGGTAATAAATTAATACAGTTTAGAAAGGAAGGATTTTTAAATCAAAACTTTTACAATATATAAAGCATGTATCAGAACAGGAACAAAAGACAAACCAGAATATAATTACCCCTCATATGATTGCAGATTTTATCTTCGAATGACGATGCAAGGTATCTCCAATTATGAGAGAATTTGAGATACCGAACTTTGCTTTGGTGTGTACCTGTTTCACAAAAAATTATTGACTTTGAATAACAAATTTTACAAGGTGTGATCAACTATTATGGCACTTCGCGATAATTAACTTGGTCAATATTAGATAGTACAAAATTTCTTATAGCAGCTTAATGTAGAGAGGTATTAGTAATTACGTTGAAGTAAGCAAATTAAAATTTCCTTCACAAACATTTTAAAAATGTATATGGCACAATATATTCTTGCAACAATGTTACAACCTGTATTTTCTAAGAAGCAATCTGATCTATCCCACAAGGATGGTCATCATAAAAGATAAACCTTTCTTTACAAAATTGTGATAAAAAAACATTCTTTTTCTTTATTAAAGCCTATTCGACTAAATCTTGTAGTCTCACTCCTGGTATCAAAATGTTAGAAGGAAGTAACTTTTGCACATCATCATGCAGCTTGGATAGAGACTTTAAAATATCAAAATCTAAATTATAAAAACCTAAATATCAAGCAGCTTGGTTCGAGACTTTAAACATGGTTTAGCTTGAATTGTTTTCATAGGTTTCTCTCCAGCCCTAGCAAATTAAGCAACATGCCAATTAATTCTTTTATAAGATACTTAATGATAATATAAGGTCAACTGCATGAAGCAATGAGCTATATATTTTGGAACTTAATGAGGTAACCTACACTCTTGTAGGTGCAAGTTTGCTGGTACAAGCTTGCACCAGCAAGCTTGCTTGCCATTCTGCAAGCTTACAAGCATTGCAACCGTAAGCTTGTAGAACGACAAGATTGCACCAACAAGCTTAGGTGTAACGACCACGCGATTTTCAACCCCGAAAATCAACATAAAACATTATGTCGACTAATTAGACATCGAAAACACCGGATCATTTAGAGAAAGAAGCTAGAGGGTGAGAAAGATAAGATAGAACTAATAGAATAGAAGAAGAATAAGAGCACAGCTGAACATAATCAGAGTAAACACGAATCTCACAGCGGAATGAATAAATTGTATTATAACATAACTTTGAAATACAAAATCTGAAATTGTAATTACATATCATATCAGATCAGAACTCATATACATTACAGCAGAAATAATCTCTACATAACTAATGGTGGAGCCTTCTTCTTTGAGCTCCTCCAAGTGTATCTGTAAAAGCCTGAAACACTTGACTGCCCGTACAAATTTGGGCCCCCAAGAGTTTAGGGGGAAAAAACTCTGGGTCAGTCATGGGACTGGTGTGAGTACACTCCAACCATTCGGTTTAACTTTGAAAAATCCTTTTGAAAGAAAAAGATAATAGTAAGACCAGCTCACACATAAACATGAACGATTTTTACCTTACTATAACCCAAAACATTTTCAAAAATCAATACTTTTCTGATATTATAATAATGTCTTATCACAAGTAAATGAAATCTAGCAGAACGCTTGCATCTCACGCTCTATATATATATATATATATATATAATATAATCAAAACCGCAGGCTCTTATTGGAGATTGGATTCTGACTGACAAGGTATGGAACCACCCGCCGATAGTGTATCTCTAGAGAGGAATACACTGGGTTCAACAAGAACGTCTTGAGACTCGGCCACACATGACCGACCACTCATTTCTCTTGAGTGTATCGAATATATTGTCACCTACGGTTGCTAGCAACATAACCGTTCCCGGAAGATACAGAAGAGAAAAGAAGCAACAAATATGAATATTCTCTAGATGGTGACAATACACCCTAATGGGGGCGACCCACATAGCCATGCTGCCGGTCCGATTTTTGTCATTTCCCAATTGATGAGGCTTGAGGCTATAACGTATCTCTTAACAGATCACACCTTCACTTTCTTTGAATGCCACATCGTCATACCCGCTAAACCACAAATTGATTTCCAAAAATATCATGGGTATAAAAAACTTAGAGGAACGAATTCCTCCGCCACCAGAAATAATACTTTTAAGAGATCAACCGTACGTGATCTATTAGGTATACTCTGTCAGACACTCATCATACAAGTTGTCCTGGGACTGGTCAAACATAAAGCACCATTCTAGAACAGAACGACCCTTGCATTTCACTCCGTCTTTAATTGTCTTCAACATAATCAGATTCGCAGCGCTTATGCCTATACAGAGTGGTTTTCGGATAATATATCCATTTGGTATCCCCGTATTGACAACGATGGTCAAAATACTTCGATAGTTGGTTATTTAACTATCGAAGTAAAATAAACATCCATTCAAATGTACAACTAAACATCACACAACCACGGGCACTTTTATTTAACATTCATTTTTATTATCCAAATTCCTATATCTTACCAGATATTTCTCAAACCCCGTTTTAATCTTTTTTTTTACACTTCCTGGAAAACATTCCTAGTTATTATAAACTCTTATCCTCCCATGTTCCAGCAAATATACGTTATTAACGTTCGAAATATTTCCATTCTTTTCACGTTCTTTATTTTCTACACTTGGATAATATACTCTATTAACATTTGAAAAATATTCCAATTTCATTATAAACATTTTTAATCTGCGCAACGTTCACTTTTTAAAACATTATTCACTTTAAAATGTGAATATCATCCCTATTATATTAATCTGAACACCTTTATCGAATAATCTCTTTATTCAAGTAATAATTACCCTTATCTTGTTTACCGAAATCTCTTTCAAAATTTTATATGCCCATTCCACTTTATAAACTCTGTTTCTAAGTCAACTCCTCGTTAAATCAATATCAAGTTTATAACCAAATATTTATTACATATCCTATTATAATTTATTGGTTTAAAACTAAAGATTAATTATCCTATCAGATTAAAATTCCTAAAATAATTTCCTTTACTGCATTCGACGTCATCGAATTATAGTTCCAATTCCTAATAGTGTTATTTCACTCTAATCCTATTCCAAACATCGAAATGATGTCATCGTTTTCTGAAACGATTCTCCAATTCTTTTTCAAAACTCATTCTTATATTTCTTTGGACAAACATCGTTACTTATTACTTTAGAATAAGTGGATTTGAAACCAAACTGTTTTCATTTCCTAGGGAGTAGTGCTACATATAAAAATCATGCTTAAGCTTGGTCAACAACGCTAATTTATCGTTATAGTTCTAAAACTTGTCATACGCTGTAATATTTCCTTTTTTAACTAATCTCGACATAACAGTCACGCTTAAGCCTATACAACAATGTTATTTTATCGTTATAGCTCAAAGACTTGCAATACGCTACTATATTCCAATTTATAACTAATCTCGACGTCTCTTTCCGTTAAAAACTAGTACCATCCCTCGATAATAGTGAAGCCGTTCAAGTTGGGGTATTTTAATTACCTCTCAGACCTTGATCAACAACACTCTTATCTTAGAATAGATATAAGTTCGTAACTTTAACCCCTTATACTTTATAATCTATCAAGTCGTACTTCTTGCTATGTTTTAAATTTGGTTTTATGACGTCACATCCTTCAGTTGTCTACCACTATTTATTTTAAATATTAACTCTTTGCTGTGTCTTCGTTATACAATTATATTTATAACTCCTTTTACCAAAATACATTTACGTTCTTTGTCTCTGGAAATTTCACTTTTATTTTCGCCATTTAACTTAATGCAAGTAACCTTTCATCACTAATTCAATAACATCTTAAATGAGGTTCATTTAAGAAATGTAATAACCCGGAAATCTGAGCCAATTTAAAAATTTTATTTTGGTGATTTTGATGAATTTTGAATATTTAAAATGAATTATTTTAAATAATGACGACGAGAAATATATTTTGAATAGAATTAGAACGAATATATTTATTTTAGTCGTCGTTAGAATATATATATTTATTTATAATTATAAAAGGAATTGGGAATGGCGCGGTAGTTTGAAAATTCGATTTCAAATTTCAAATGAATGTACAGGATTCAAAATAAACCGGATTTTAGTGAAACCAAAAATATTTGAATCTACTTGAAAATATCTTTCCAACGAATCCAAAAAATTGAAATTTCATAGCGGGGATAAAAAGTTATGTCCAATTGAAAATTCAGAATAGTCGCTATGGAATTTTGGCCCTTAAAAATGGAAATTTTGCAAACGATCTCTGTTTTCGACGAAACCACTTTTGTTGGATCCAGGATGTCTAATTATTACTAGATTCCAAAATTCATAATTTTCTGAATCAATATGTGAGAGTGGCGAAGTAAAACGTGTTTTAACAGTTTCAGTCAATTTCGATCGACCAGAAAATGGCCATTTTTCCAACAGTCTCGGAATTCGACGAAATTAGTTTTATTAGAACCGTATCGTCAATACGAAGCTAGAAAATATTTTTCGGGAATTTTTAGAGTCCGTATGTGGCCTCGATAAATTGAAATGAGCGTTCAAAATTCAATATACATATTTATATTTTAAATCTAACGAAAATCGATCGAAACGATCGAATCAGCATACGATACATATCCCATTGTGTTCGGAATGGGGGTAATTATTTATGGACGGCAGACGGTGGGTCTCGTTTGGAGTTCGAATTAAAAAGTTGCTTTTTAGAATTAAATTAAATAAATAAAAAGACAACTCCTTCCTTTATCTCCCCCCTTCCACGATCTACTTCAGATCTAAAAACAAAAAATAAACACGACGGAGACCCATCGTTCGACCTCAGCGCGTGCTACCGCCGGAGGCTCCACCATCCACCGCGCTTCCAACCACCGCACGCCCCTCTGGCGCCTCTGCCTCCCTATCCGACCCTGCCCCTTCTCCTTCGAAGAACAGACCAAACCCTAGCCTTAAAGCCCGCTGCCGAGCCCCCTGAACCGCCACCGCCCTGAAGGGCGCCATCACCTCCTCCAAGCGCCGTGGCAGGCCCAACAACACCCCTCCCCTTTCTCCGATTTGCAATAGGAAAAATGGTGAGTTTTTAAATTCTTTGAGTTATAGTTTTATTCATGTAAAGTCTAAATTTTTAATTAGGAAAATATTATAGTTTTATTTAAAGAAAGATTCGATTTTTATATATGTGAAAACGAAGTAAAAATCTATTTTTTTATATATGTGAAAGCAAGATAAAAGTGTAATTCTTATATGAATGTCATGAAGAAAAGATAATAAAAAAAATAATGAAGAAAGGTAGGGTTTTAAACAAGAAAAGAAATGATGTTGAATTTTTGTGTATGAAAAGGTGAGGTCTTTTATCGTATAAAATATGATTTTTATATTATAGAAAGAATAAAAATATGATTTTTATATTATAGAAAGAATAAAAATATGATTTTTATATTATAGGAAGGATAAAAATATGATCTTTATTACATGAACACCGTTATAAAAATAGAATTTTTATCTATACAGTAGCGGTATAAAAATAGAATTTTTATCTATACAGTAGCGGTATAAAAATAGAATTTTTATCTATACAGTAGCAGTATAAAAATAGAATTTTATCTATATAGTAGTGTTTTAAAAATATGATTTTTTATAACAACCCGAACTCCCCCGGTAAGGAAAGCTCGGATTGAGATGAGAACAACACACATCGGAACGCAAACAGAAGAACATTTCATTGTTTATTACAACAATTCCATCAGATACAAGAATATACAGAGTATGAATAAATATACATTCGATAAATATCAGAGATTACAATAAATTACATAGCAGCGGAAAATAATGCAAAACACAACTGAAAGTGATACACGGATACAGAGCTTTCCGAGCATCGTTCCAGCTATAAATCAGGATCCTGTGAATATAAATCTGCAAAACCAAAACTACTAGTTGCCCATGTAGAAAATAAGGGCACCAAGAGTTTAGGTTAAAACAAAAAACTCCAGGTCAGACATGTGACTGGTGTGAGAACTAAAACAGTTATTAATCTTTATTTTAAAAGAGTGTAATTCAAGGGACCACGCCGTATAACACGGAACGGGTTTCCTCCCAAGAACACTGGTGCATATAACAAAACAGCGCAATGCTTTTTGGAAAAATGAAGTTATTTTAAGACCCAGGTCCCATCACACAATGCAACGCAAGCCGGAGGATAAGGTTTTCCCTTATAATAGCCAAACATGCTTGATACATTTAAAACACATTATTTGAAACTATAATAAGTGTATAGTGTCAAAACAATTTCAATCATAAATATCAATCATAGACGACATGGGTACCATATATCATGTCGCCATACTAGTTCTACAATTAAAACCGCAATATCACGTATTGGAAATTGGATTTCCGTCATGAGTCGAGGCAAGGGGCAAGCTCCTCTTCGTTCGAGACACTCTAGCAAATGTCCCAGGACCCCACTATGATCCTTGGAATCGGTTGGGTCGGTCCTCTCTTACTTTTGAGGATTAGTTATTCCTGAACACACGTTTCCCGGTCCTAACAGACCTATATCCGAGGAGCTTCGTATCCAACAACCACACAGGTGAAAAGTATATAAATGTCAGCCAGTTTAAGCACTGACACCACCACTAGCTAGAAAGAAACGTCGTGTTCTCCCAACGGTTTGTATCCCGTTTTTGACTCATACCGAGGTGTGAGGCTCGCGAATTCACGCTATACACAAAGCTACGCCACACAGGCCGTGCTTTGATCACCAACCACAAGACTTTGCTTTTCAACAGAAGCCTTGATCAATTGCCACTTACGCGTGCCACACTGGCAATTCACTCCATGCGACTGATGTCCATCGATATACAACCTTTGAGCTCGTACGTCTCAGAGAAGGGCGTTAAGCAAGAGAATAAATTCTCCGCCGCCAAACAGATGTATATTTAATAGAGATCAATCAACACAGAATAAAATCCAATGTCAGACACACAGTCCATTTTCAAGTTCGTTCTGGGTCTGAACGAAACTGGAGGCACTTTCCGCGCATATCCATCGATCTCCAAGTACGTCTGGACGATCACCAACTGATTCCCTCATCTTGGGTGTACAGCCCAATCAAGATCATCAGTAATCACCCAAACGATGTGAAGACTTCCGGTCTTCAACCACCGTCTTCATCTTCGACATATCATCGAATCGGTTATTCAGAATGGGTATAAACCTGGCCTTTCTGAATAACCCACGTATATAATAAACAAATGTTACACAAACACAACAAACGCCTCATTCTAATTCAGAATATCCTTTTATTCACAAAATCACATTCTTAGGGAAAGGTTCCCATTAATTTTATCAAAGATAAATTCTTCTAAATTTATTCTTTAATCTTCCTTTGGATATCATTTCAAACCATATTATGGTTTTCTAAACTAGTCGGGATTAGCGAACCACACCGAAGTAATTATTTATTTTATTTCCCAATCCCAACCTATTCATCCCCTGGAGCAAAACTGGTAATACTCCATATCTAACACCACGGTGTTATCGGTAAGATTAATTACCATTTCATGTTCAAATCTAATTAAAGATTTAACTATCGCTTTGGAGCAAAACTGGTGGTACTCCATTCTCGATCACCTTTCAGATTTGATAATTTAAATTATCAATTCACATTTCAATCTAATTAAAGATTCATTAAAACTCCACTTAGTTTTAATCTTTTCAAAAATCAATCCTGCCTTTAACTGGGTTAAAGAACCAATGTCATTGAAAACACGGTTCACGATAAACCCAAAATCACATTCAAATTCAATTTCCAATTAAATATTATTTAATTGGTACACTTCATTAAATCTAAATAGAAAGATTTAATCTTTTTCTCCATTGGGCTTAAGAACAGTGTTAATGAAGACACCATTCACGACAAAGCCAAATCAAGTTTGATATTAAATACAAGGCTCTGAATAGAAAATATATCGGCTTATATTCAATATCAAATTCTACGATCAACAAATATCGTATTGGAAATAATGATATAAATATATCTTTCAAATTCCCATAACAATATCTGTATAATCACGAAATCCAACATCGAAATATTCCAAAGGCAATTTCGATTCAAATCCGTTCCACTTTATATATTGGAAATCCTGGTTATTTTCAAAACCATTTCAAATTCTATTTATTTATTTCAAAAATAAATTGATTTTTATTCTTGTTCAAAACTAGTTCATTTCGATAAAAATCTATTTTTACCTTTTCAAATATGGAGTTTTTCATCCCAATTCTTCCCAAATCATTTCTTATGATTTTACACAAATTATTGATATTTTTAATAATTTTATCAAGGCCCGTACAGTCGATTTCCGTCAACGGCCATCGAACTGCACTTACAGCGACCTTTTCCAAATTTGATTTGGACATAATTCCAAATCCAACTGTTAGATTTCAAATTTCTAATATTCATTGGAAAGCTATTTTCGATACGAACCCAACTGTTCCGGTTTATTTTGCACCCGGTACATTCATTTGAAGTTTGAAATCGAATTATCGAACTACCGCGCCATTTACAATTCCTTATATATATAATTAAATATTTATATTCTAACGACGATGTATATAAATATATACATTCTAATTCTATTCAAAATAAATTCCTCGTCGATATTATTTAAAATAATTCATTTTAAACATTCAAAATTCGTCAAAATTGCCAAAATAAAATTTTTAAATTGGCTCGCATTTCCGGGTTGATACATTTTTATATATACTATAGAATATAAAAATGTGATTTTTACATATGTAGTGGCTACGGACAACGAAGATGACAAAAGACGGACACGACAAGATTTTTCTACATATGAAGAGTCGCGGCGTTTGGTTTAGCTAATCGGTGACAACTCCTCACTTTTATTTTAATTCTAGTTGAAATATATACTAGGATGCAGACGGTGCTTAGCAGCACCCAACACCCGTCGTCCACAGACCATGGATGACTTGTTTGTTTGATTGCTGTGTTGTGAAATTTGACTGTTGATTGTGATGTGGGAGATATATATTCATGTATTGAAATAAAAATATATATTCATGTGTTGAAATCAAGTATATATTCATGTGTTGAAATAAAAAAATAAATTCATGTGTTGAACAAAATAAAAATATTCATGTGTTGAATAAAAATATAAATTCATGTGTTGAATAGAATATATATTCATGTGTTGAAATAAAATATATATATATATTCATGTGTTGAAGAAAATATTATTTTGTTGAATAGAATAACGAAGTTATTGAAATATATAAAGCCGTGTTGGTTAGATATGCGCCATTTTGACGCAAACGATATTTATATCGATTATATTCGTTTTTATAATGAATATAGAAAAGAAAGTGATTTCAAAATATAACGTTTTTAAAATATTATCATTTATAGATTAATGATATGGAATATTCAATTTTGACTAGAAATTGAATATGAAGTTGAAATCGTTTCGAAAACGAATTTAAAACGATTTATAAAATATGTTTTAAAAGGAAATCGACGAAATATATATAATATATATATTATATATATTAAATGGCCTGAATAGAACGCGCCGTGCCGCGACAGTTCGCGAATTTCGACCATTGACTTCGAATGGATATTACGGGAGATCCGACGGTCAGATACTCTTCAAACCAGAACCGTTGGGTTCGTATCAAAAAGAGCTTTCTAACGAATATTAGAAATTAGAAATCTAACAGTTGGATTTGGAATTATGTCCAAATCAAATTTGGAATCGCTGTAAGTGCAGTTCGATGGCCGTTGATGGAAATCGACTGTACGGGCCTTGATAAAATTATTAAAAATAGTAATAAGTTGTGTAAAATCATAAGAAATGATTTGTGATGAATTGGAACAAAAAATTCCATATTTGAAAAGATAAAAGCAGATTTTTATTGAAATGAACTAGTTGAACTAGAATTATAATCCCATTTATTTTTACAATATATAAAGTGGATTTGAAATGGTTTTGAAAGTAACCAAAATTTCCAATAATTGAATTGGAATGGATTTGAATCGAAATTGTCTTTGGAATATTTCGATGTTGGATTTCGTGATTATACAGATATTGTTGTGGAAATTTGAAAGATATATTTATATCGTTATTTCCAATACGTTATTTGTTGGTCGTAGAATTTGATATTGAATATAAGCCGATATATTTTCTATTCAGAGCCTTTTATTTAATATCAAATGGGATTTGGGTTTGTCGTGAATGGTGTCTTCATTAACACTGTTCTTAAACCCAGTTGGGAAAAAGATTAATTTTTTTTATTTAGATTTAATGAAGTATACCAATTAAATGATGTTTAATTGGAATTGAATTAGAATGTGATTTTGGATTTATAGCGAACCGTGTTTTAAGTGACATTGGTTCTTTGACCCAGTTAAAAACAGGATACGGTTTCCCAAGTTAAACAATCATTAATATTGATTTTTGGGAAGATTAAAACCAAGTGGAGTTTTAATGAATCTTTAATTAGATTGAAATGATCGGGAATGGAGTATCACCAGTTTTGCTCCAGGCGATAGTTAAATCTTTAATTAGATTTGAACGTGAAATGGTAATACGGATAATCACTGTGGTGTTAGATATGAAGTATTACCAGTTTTACTTCATGGGATGAATAGGTTGGGATTGGGAAAATAAAATAAATGATTACTTCAGTGTGGTTCGCTAATCCCGACTAGTTTGAATTGATATTCAAAAGAAGATTAAAGAATAAATTTAAAGAATTTATCTTTGATAAAATTAATGGGAACCTTTCCCAAAGTATAAGAATATTTGAATAAAAGAATATTCTGAATTGGAATGAGGCGTATGTTGTGTTTGTGTAACACTTGTTTATTATATACGCGAGTTATTCAGAAAGACCGGGTTTATCCCATTCTGAATAACTGATTCGACGATGTGTCGAGGATGAAGACGGTGGTCGAAGACCAGAGGTCTTCACATCGTTTGGGTGATTACTGATGATCTTGATTGGGCTGTACACCCAAGAGGAGGGAATCAGTTGGTGATCGTCCAGACGTACTTGGAGATCGATGGATATGCAAGGTACAAGGTGCCTCCGGTTTCGTTTAGACCTAGAACGAACTTGTAAATGGACCATGTGTCTGACATTGGATTTTATTCTGTGTGATTGATTTCTATTAAATATATATCTGTTTGGCGGCGGAGAATTTATTCTCTTGCTTACAACCCTTATTTGAGACGTACGAGCTCAGGGGTTATATATTGATGGATATCGATCGCATGGAGTGAATTGCCTATGCGGCATGCCTAAGTGGCAATTGATCAAGGCTTCTGTTGAAAAGCAAAGTCTTATGGTTGATGATCAAAGCATCGCCTGTGTGGCATAGCTTTGTGTAACGTTGATTCGCGAGCCTCACACCCCAGTTGTGAACCAGAAATGGGAGAGGACATCAGGGAGGGCATGCGTTTCCTTCTAGCTAGGGCGGTGTCAGTGACCTACCAACTCTGACATTTATATTTTTTTCACCGGTGTGGTTGTTGCTGTTGCGAGGCGCCTCGGATATATCGGTGACTGTGTGGAGCCGATGGAGTCATTTGGCTCATTTACGCCCCAAAGGGCGGGGAAACGCAGTGTTCAGGCATTTTAATCCACATTGGTGGACCGGCCCTGACTATCCAAGGGTCGATGCGCTCTAACCCTGAGGCTCGCGCTAGGGAGTATCGAAGCCGGTGAGGACGATCCCTTGCCTCAGTTCACAGATGGAAACCCAACTTCCAATACGTGACATTTGCGGTTTTGATTGTAGAGCCTAGTACGGCGACATGATATATGGTACCCATGCCGTCTATGATTGATATTTATGATTTGAAGTTGTTTTATACACTATGCACTTATATAGTATTGAATGATTTGTTTTAAACGTACCAAGCATGTTTGGCTATTATAAGGGAAAACCCTATCCCCCGGCTTGCGTAGCATTGTGTGATAGGACCTGGGTCTTAAAATAGCTTCATTTTTTCAAAAAGCATTGCGCTGTTTTGTTATATGCACTGGTATTCTTGGGAGGAAACCCGTTCTGTGTTATACGGCGTGGTCCCTTGATATATCTGATTTAAAGTAAAGTTTTAAATAACTGTTTTAGTTCTCACACCAGTCACATTACTGACCTGGAGTTTATTGTTTTAACCTAAACTCTGGGTGCCCCTATTTTCCATATGGGCAGCTAGTAGTTTTGGTTTTGCAGATTTATATTCACAGGCACCTGGTTTACAGCTGGAATGATATCCGGAAAGCTCTGTATCCGTGTATCTCTTTCAGTTGTGTATTGTATTATTTTTCCACTGCAGTATTGTATTTAAATCTCTGATATGTAGTAAATGTGTAATATGTAATTCATACTCTGTATATTCTTGAATTTTGATGGAATTGTTGTAATATACAATGAAATGTTCTTCTATTTGCATTCTTTTGTGTGTTGTTCTCAAAGTATCCGCTCTTTCCTTACCTGGGAAGTTACGGGTCCTCACAGTTGGTATCAGAGCTTTGGTTTACAGAGCTCGGAGAACAAGACACGTTAGAACCAAACGAAAGAATTCATCAGAGATTGGATTAGTAATATCCAATGAAAATGACTCGTTAGAGATATGATCAGTAATATCCTAGAACGAGTGTGTAAAGTATATTTTTAAAATGAAAACAAGTTTTGTTTTGAAAATTAAATTCAATTATTAGTATTTGAATATTTATTCATTATGATTTGGACTATCAGGTATATAGAGATTTTAATATACGTCTGATCCATGTGTATTGGAAGCCTCCAATATACTAGATGGATATAGAGTCACACTCTAGTCGCCCGGGGATAATTCTTATGATGCGGCCGCATCATCAGTATTTATATTCGAGTGCCGAAAGTATGATATCTATACATTTCCATTAGACTGGTGTGAGAACCAAAGCTAGATAGGCTTATTGTTTTGATTTGGCATCAAAAATCTGACTTTTTGACTATATATCAAAGTTATGAATTTGAAATGATAATCAACTGATTGATTGATGGTTGTGTTGTTTGATTATTGTTTGATTAATTAAAATGTTGAACCTTTAGCCAAATTGAACCAAATATTGAATTGTATTGAAAATTTGTCGCATTTGCATACATATACATGTACTTACATTGAACAGGTCATAGCAAGGAGGCTAGAGAAGAGGAATAAAATTGTTTGCCCGATAAATAGGTACATGTTTATTGTATTTCTTGGGCTTGGATGATTTTATGAGCCGATTGGCTGTTTCTTTTTCTTTTTGGATTGGTGAGGGCCATGGGAGGCTATTTGAAATATCCCGAAGCTCCCGGTGCAGGGGAGGTTATGGCGAAATTTTTCAAAAATTTAGGGTGTTAGCCAAATTTTTGAAAATTTTGAAAAGCTCTTAGAAACTGAAAAGTTGAAGAACTTAAGCCGTAATGAAAATAATGGAAGTTGAGTTGATTGGTTAAACAACTTTCGGCTTCGTTCCTTTTCGGGGCGAAAAGTTTTAAGTGGGGGAGATTGTAATAACCTGGAAATCTGAGCCAATTTAAAATTTTTGTTTTGGCGATTTTGATGAATTTTGAATATTTAAAATGAATTATTGTAAATAATGACGATGAGAAATTATTTTGAATAGAATTAGAATGAATATATTTATTTTAGTCGTCGTTAGAATATAAATATTTATTTATAATTATAAAAGGAATTAGGAATTGAAAATTCGATTTCAAATTTCAAATGAATGTACAGGATTCAAAATAAACCGGATTTTAGCAAAACCAAAAATATTTGAATCTATTTGAAAATATCTTTCCAACGAATCCAAAAAATTGAAATTTCATAGCGGGGATAAAAATTTATGTCCAATTGAAAATTCAGAATAGTCGCTATGGAATTTTGGCCCTTAAAAATGGAAATTTTGCAAACGACCTCTGTTTTCGACAAAACCACTTTTGTTTGATTCGGGATGTCTAATTATTTCTAGATTCCAAACTTCATAATTTTTTGAATCAATATGTGAGCGTGGCGAAGTAAAATGTGTTTTAACAGTTTCAGTCAATTTCGATCGACCAGAAAATGGCCATTTTTCCAACGGTCTCGGAATTTGACAAAATTAGTTTTGTTAGAACCGTATCGTCAATATGAAGCTAGAAAATATTTTTCGGGAATTTTTAGAGTCCGTATGTGGCCCCAATAAAATGAAATGTGCATTCAAAATTCAATATATAGATTTATATTTTAAATCTAACGTAAACCGATTGAAACGATCGAATCAGCTTACGATACATATCTCATTGTGTTCGGAATGGGGGTAATTAGTTATGGACGACAGGCGGTGGGTCTCATTTGGAGTTCAAATTAAAAAGTTGCTTTTTAGAATTAAATTAATTAAATAAATAAAAAGTCAACTCCTTCCTTTATCTCCCCCTTCCACGATCTACTTTAGATCTAAAAAGAAAAAGAAAACACGATGGAGACCCGTCGTTCGACCTCAGCGTGCGCTACCGCCGGAGGTGCCACCATCCACCGCGCCTCCAACCCCCGCACGCCCCTCTGGCGCCTCTGCCTCCCTATCCGACCCCATCCCCTTCTCCTTCTTCGAAGAACAGCCCAAACCCTAGCCTCATAGCCCTCTGCCGGGCCCCCTGAACCGCCACTGCACTGAAGGGCGCCATCACCTCCTCTACACGCCGTGGCAGGCCCAACAACACCCCTCCCCCTTCTCCGATTTGCAATAGGAAAAATGGCGAGTTTTTAATTCTTTGAGTTATAGTTTTATTCATGTAAAGTCTACATTTTTAATTAGGAAAATATTATAGTTTTATTTAAAGAAAGATTCGATTTTTATATATGTGAAAACGAAGTAAAAATCCATTTTTTTTATATATGTGAAAGCAAGATAAAAGTGTAATTCTTATATGAATGTCATGAAGAAAAGATATAAAAAAAAATTATGAAGAAAGGTAGGGTTTTAAACAAGAAAAGAAATGATGTTGAATTTTTGTGTATGAAAAGGTAAGGTCTTTTATCGTATAAAAATATGATTTTTACATTATAGAAAGGATAAAAATATGATTTTTATATTATATAAAGAATAAAAATATGATTTTTATGTTATAGAAAAAATAAAAATATGATTTTTATATTATAGGAAGGATAAAAATATGATCTTTATTATACGAACACCGTTATAAAAATAGAATTTTTATCTATACAGTAGCGGTATAAAAATAGAATTTTTATCTATACAGTAGCGGTATAAAAATAGAATTTTTATCTATATGGTAGCGTTTTAAAAATATGATTTTTATATACTAGAGAATATAAAAATGTGATTTTTACATATGTAGTGGCTATGGACAACGAAGATGACAAAAGACGGACACGACAAGATTTTTCTACATATGAAGAGTCGCGACGTTTGGTTTAGCTAATCGGTGAGAACTCCTCACTTTTATTTTAATTCTAGTTGAAATATATACTAGGATGCAGACGGTGTTTGGCAGCACCCGACGCCCGTCGTCCACAGACCATGGATGACTTGTTTGTTTGATTGTTGTATTGTGAAATTTGACTGTTGATTGTGATGTGGGAAATATATATTCATGTGTTGAAATAAAAATATATATTCATGTGTTGAAATCAAATATATATTCATGTGTTGAAATAAAAAAATAAATTCATGTGTTGAAATCAAATAAATTCATGTGTTGAAATCAAATAAATATTCATGTGTTGAACAAAATAAAAATATTCATGTGTTGAATAAAAATATAAATTCATGTGTTGAATAGAATATATATTCATGTGTTGAAATAAAATATATATTCATGTGTTGAATAAAATATTCATTTGTCGAATAGAATAACAAAGTTATTGAAATATATAAATCCGTGTTGGTTAGATATGCTCCATTTTGACGCGAACGATATTTATATCGATTATATTCGTTTTTATAATGATTATAGAAAAAGAAGTGATTTCAAAATATAACGTTTTGAAAATATTATCATTTATAGATTAATGATATGGAATATTCAATTTTGACTAGAAATTGAATATGAAGTTGAAATCGTTTCGAAAATGAATTTAAAACGATTTATAAAATACGTTTTAAAAGGAAATCGACGAAATATATATAATATATATGTTATATATATTAAATGGCCTAAATAGAATGCGCCGCGCCACGGCAGTTCGCGAATTTCGACCATTGACTTCGAATAGATATTACGGGAGATCCGACCGTCGGATTCTCCTAAAACCAGAACCGTTGGGTTCGTATCAAAAAGAGCTTTCTAACGAATATTAGAAATTAGAAAACGGTTGTATTTGGAATTATATCCAAAACAAATTTGGAAAAGGTCGCTGTAAGTGCAGTTCGATGGCCGTTGTTGGAAATCGACTGTACGGGCCTTGATAAAATTATTAAAAATAGTAATAATTTGTGTAAAATCATAAGAAATGATTTGTGAAGAATTGGGAAGAAAAATTCCATATTTGAAAAGACAAAAGCATATTTTTATCGAAATGAACTAGTTTTGAACTAGAATTATAATCCCATTTATTTTTACAATATATAAAGTGGATTTGAAATGGTTTTGAAAGTAACCAGAATTTCCAATAATTGAATTGGAATGGATTTGAATCGAAATTGTCTTTGCAATATTTCGATGTTGGATTTCGTGATTATACAGATATTGTTATGGAAATTTGAAAGATATATTTATATCATTATTTCCAGTACGATATTTGTTGGTCGTAGAATTTGATATTGAATATAAGCCGATATATTTTCTATTCAGAGCCTTGTATTTAATATCAAATGGGATTTGGGTTTGTCGTGAATGGTGTCTTCATTAACACTGTTCTTAAACCCAGTTGGGAAAAAGATTAAATCTTTTTTATTTAGATTTAATGAAGTATACCAATTAAATGATGTTTAATTGGAATTGAATTAGAATGTGATTTTGGGTTTATAGTGAACCGTGTTTTAAGTGACATTGGTTCTTTAACCCAGTTAAAGACAGGATATGGTTTCCCAAGTTAAACAATCATTAATATTGATTTTTGGGAAGATTAAAACCAAGTGGAGTTTTAATGAATCTTTAATTAGATTGAAATGATCGGGAATAGAGTATCACCAATTTTTTTCCAGGCGATAGTTAAATCTTTAATTAGATTTGAACGTGAAATGGTAATTGAATTTACCGATAACACCGTGGTGTTAGATATGAAGTATTACCAGTTTTACTTCATGGGATGAATGGGTTGGGATTGGGAAAATAAAATAAATGATTACTTCGGTGTGGTTCGCTAATCCCGACTAGTTTGAATTGATATTCAAAAGAAGATTAAAGAATAAATTTAAAGAATTTATCTTTGATAAAATTAATGGGAACCTTTCCCAATGTATAAAAATATTTGAATAAAAGAATATCCTGAATTGGAATGAGGCGTATGTTGTGTTTGTGTAACACTTGTTTATTATATGTGCGAGTTATTCAGAAAGACCGGGTTTATCCCATTCTGAATAACTGATTCGACGATGTGTCGAGGATGAAGACGGTGGTCGAAGACCGGAGGTCTTCACATCGTTTGTGTGATTACTGATGATCTTGATTGGGCTGTACACCCAAGAGGAGGGAATCAGTTGGTGATCGTCCAGACGTACTTGGAGATCGATGGATATGCGAGGTACAAGGTGCCTCCGGTTTCGTTCAGACCCAGAATGAACTTTAAAATGGACTGTGTGTCTGACATTGGATTTTATTCTGTGTGATTGATTTCTATTAAATATATATCTATTTGGCAGCGGAAAATTTATTCTCTTGCTTAACGCCCTTCTCTAAGACGTACGAGCTCAGGGGTTATATATTGATGGATATCAATCGCATGGAGTGAATTGCCTGTGCGGCATGCCTAATTGGCAATTGATCAAGGCTTCTGTTGAAAAACAAAGTCATGTGGTCAAAGCATCGCCTGTGTGGCATAGCTTTGTGTAACGTTGATTCGCGAGCCTCACACCACGATTATGAACCAGAACCAGGAGAGGACATCAGAGAGGGCATGCTTTTCCTTCTAGCTAGGGTGGTGTCAGTGACCTACCAACCCTGACATTTATATTATTTTCACCTGTGTGGTTGTTGCTGTTGCGAGGCGCCTCGGATATATCGGTGACTGTGTGGAGCCGATGGAGTCATTTGGCTCATTTACGCCCCAAAGGACAGGGAAACGCAGTGTTCAGGCATTTTAATCCACATCGGTGGACCGGCCCTGACGGTCCAAGGGTCGATGCGCTCTGACCCTGAGGCTCGGGCTAGAGAGTCTCGAAGCCGGTGAGGACGATCCCTTACCTCGGTTCACAGATGGAAACCCAACTTCCAATACGTGACATTTGCGGTTTTGATTGTAGAGCCTAGTATGACGACATGATATATGGTACCCATGCCGCCTATGATTGATACTTATGATTTGAAGTTGTTTTATACACTATGCACTTATATAGCATCAAATGATTTGTTTTAAACGTACCAAGCATGTTTGGCTATTATAAGGGAAAACCCTATCCCCCGGCTTGCGTTGCATTGTGTGATAGGTTCTGGGTCTTATAATAGCTTCATTTTTCCAAAAAGCATTGCGCTGTTTTGTTATATGCACTGGTATTCTTGGGAGGAAACCCGTTCCGTGTTATACGGCGTGGTCCCTTGATATATCTGATTTAAAGCAAAGTTTTAAATAACTGTTTTAGTTCTCACACCAGTCACATGACTGACCTGGAGTTTATTGTTTTAACCTAAACTCTGGGTGCCCCTATTTTCCACACGGGCAGCTAGTAGTTTTGGTTTTGCAGATTTATATTCACATGAACCTGGTTTACAACCGGAATGATATCCGGAAATCTCTATATCCGTATATCTCTTTCAGTTGTGTATTGCATTATTTTTCCGCTGCAGTAATGTATTTAAATCTCTGATATGTAGTAAATGTGTAATATGTAATTCATACTCTGTATATTCTTGTATTCTAATGGAATTGTTGTAATATACAATGAAATGTTCTTCTGTTTGCGTTCTTTTGTGTGTTGTTCTCAAAGTATCCGCTCTTTCCTTACCGGGGAAGTTACGGGTCCTCACAAGAAACAATTATGTGATTAAAAATAATTAAATGATATTTTACCTCATCATTGCTGAAGTAAACAATTTACTTCATCATTAATATCTAAAATTGATTTGTTGTTTACTGTATATAAACAATAACTAATTATATTGTTTAAATAATTATTTAATACATCATTAATTTAAAAAGGGTAATTAATAAGGTATCTTCTAAATTCTTGATCAGTTTACCGCTAAATTATTTTCATTAGATTAATTGAAGACCAATTAATCTAATAATCGTTTTTCAAATAAACAGTTGATTTAATCAACTTCATCCCATCAGTACATTCGTTAACTGGTTTTATTTACTTCTTACCATTAGATTTATGTAATTAATTTAATAGTGTTTCTTAACTGTCTTCTTTAGAATAATTATCCAAATTATTCACTCCAGGATAATTACAGCTTCATAACTTATTTAAATATCAAATAATCGTTTCTATTTACTTTATAAAATGAACTATAGTTTATAATAGAACTTCTATTATGGTTTAAAACTTCTCTTTAATTATAAAAATATAATTTTTATAATTAACTTCATTGATTTGCCTGACAGCAAATCAACTTCTTAACAAAAAGATGGGCTTACGGTCAGTGCTGCCACTTCCTTCATCAATATCGTCTATTTGATTTAAATCAAAATAACTTTGAATTTCCATTCAACATTAATATCCACACAGGGTTTTAATGTCATTTGGGTTCAAACAGTGCATATATAAATAATATAAAACAACCAGTTCATATAGATATCGAGGAATCCAGTTGAATTCCTCCAACCGATTTCCTGCATCCATAGATGTTAGTCAACACAATTTACACTAATTCCATACTAGGGAATATTTTAATCGATGGAATCAGTATCCCACCAGTGATGTGTACATATGTAACGATATATATATATATATATATATATATATATATATATATCAACCAATTTAATTGAAATTACCTACACGACCATCACACAACATTCAACCAATATTTATCACTGTTAAAATCTAATTGTAATAATTTAAAATAGAACAGAGTCAGTGATTTTACTCACCTTTTCGTGTTAACTGTAAAATAACGATTTGCGTCAGTTGAATATACCCGACGCTTTAATCTGCCATAATTCAAACGTGCTTCAAATTTGCTTCAAACTGATTTCATAGCGTCGCTAGCTTCCGTGTGATTCCAAACTGACGGACCGTTCGTTGAACTATATTACTTGGTCAAAATCCGCTATTCCATGACAATGTTAAAAAGCCCTTATCCCAAAAACACACGCCCGCCTCCTCAATATTTTGAACGCCGGTTCTGCCGATGTAACATTCACCATTAACCCAAAAGACAATGGTCCACCCTTTACGCACCGTATTGTAGCTCCTCCTTCTGGTCACTGTCTAACACAACACCATGCTCCTTCTTCTTAGTAAACACTTTCTCCAGTAAGCCTTCCACATGCACGTACTGTCTTGCCTCTCCCTTACCTACACATAGCACCTGCGCCACATTAACTTCACTGTCCATGCACCCTCCTTATTCCTTATCTCACTCCACCCTTTACGTTTCAACCAAAAAAAATCCCTGTTAATAGATTTCCAACTTCCCATTCTTTACTTTTTATATTTTTGCGCAACACTTCCTTCAACTCTTCTCCACAATTGTTTTAAACTCCTTCCGAGATAATATTACACACGCACACTCTTGTTATCAAGAACTCCATGCGTCGCATGTACTCTTACAATACATCTTTTCTTTTACTCCATCTCCTCTGTATTTACCAGAACCGAACTCCCCTGTAATAACCCGGAAATCCGAGCCAATTAAAATTTTTTATTTTGGCAATTTAAGTGAATTTTGAATATTTAAAATGAATTATTTTGAATAATAGCGACGAGAAATTTATTTTAAATAGAATTTGAACGTATATATTTGCATAGATCGTCGTTAGAATATAAATATTTTATTTTAATTATAAAAGGAGTTGAAAATGGCGCGGTTGTTCGAAAATTCGATTTCAAAGTTACAATGAATGTACAGGATTCAAAATAAACCAGATTTTAGTGAAACCAAAAATATTTGAACCTATTTGAAAATATCTTTCCAACGAAAAATTGAAATTTCATAGCGGGAATAAAAAGTTATGCCCAGTTGAAAATTCTGAATAGTCGCTATGGAAAATATAGCCCTTAAAAATGAAAATTTTGCAAACGACCTTGGTTTTCGACGAAACAACTTTCGTTGGATCCATGATGTCAAGTTATTGCCAGGTTTCAAAATTCGTAATTTTTCGAATCAATATGTGAGCGTGGCAAAGGAAAACGCGTTTGACCAGTTTTAGTTGATTTTAATCGACTGGAAAATGGCCATTTTTCAAACGGTCTCAAAATTTGACGAAATTAGTTTTGTTAGGACCATATCGTCAATACGAAGCTAGAAATAATTTTTCTGGAATTTTTAGAGTCCGTATGTGACCCCAGTAAATTGAAATGTGCGTCAAAATCAATATATAGATTTATATTTTGATTTTGACGGAAACTGATCGTAACAGCCGAATTGGCTTACCGAACATATCCCATTGTGTTCGGAATGAGGGTAATTAGCTGGGGAGGACAGTCGGTGGGTTCGATTTTAGGTTCAAAATAAAAAGTTGCTTTATGGGAATAAATAAATAAATAATATATATATATATATTAAGTTTTCCCTCTTTTCATTTCATTGAACGGTCAACCTTCAAATTAGAAAAACTGATCCCGCCTCCCTCGTCCAGATCCAATCCGCCGCCCATCAGGTCGTCGTCGACCCCTAGGCCGCGCGCCTTCGGCCATCACCACCCCCGACCTTCGACGGTCGTTCCCCCTCCCTCCTCTCGAAAACTGAACCTCCAAACCCCCTCTTTCACCTAAAACCGCCAACACCAGCCAAGTGGGCCACCGCCGGCCAGTGCCACTCCCCCTAGCCGACCACCCACCATGTCCATGGCCCCTAGTACGACAGAGAACACCACCCTCCTCTGAAAATGCAATGTAAGTTTTTAATTTCGGGTTTTATTTATTTTTTTCAATTTAAAAACTGATTTTATAGGTGTAGAGAATCAAAAACTGATTTTTTAGGTGTAGAGAATAAAGGTATAATTTTTAAATGATAAAAATACGATTTTAAGTAATAAAAATATGATTTTTATTATATGTGAAGATTAAAAATATGATTTTATTTATGTAGAGTAATAAAAATATGATTTATATATATATAATGAGGTAAAAATATAGTTTTTATGTAGTAGAGATATAAAAATACGATCCTTGTATATAAAAATGTGATTTTTATATAGAGAATGACGAGAGAAAAATGTGATTTTTATATGAGTGGCGATATAAAAATATAATCTTTATTAGAAGAAGAGCAATATAAAAATATAATTTTTATTATGAAGTTAGCATGATAAAAATATGATCTTTATTATATGAACACCGTTATAAAAATAGAATTTTTATATATATAGTAGCGTTATAAAAATGTGATTTTTATCCATATAGCATAGTTATGAAAATGTGATTTTTATATACATGTCAACAACATAAAAATGCGATTTCTATATATGCAGTGGATACGGTAGACGAAAGTGACAAAAGGCGAGCACGACAAAGATTTCCTACATACGAAGAGTCGCGGCGTTTGGTTTAGCTTCTTGATGAGAAACTCCTCACCTTTAATTTATTTCTAGTGTGAAATATATACTAGGATGCAGACGGTGCTTAGTAGCACCCGACACCCGTTGTCCACAGACCATGGATGACTTGTTTGTTTGATTGCTGTGTTGTGAAATTT
This sequence comes from Allium sativum, assembly GCA_030737875.1. NCBI lineage: Eukaryota > Viridiplantae > Streptophyta > Magnoliopsida > Asparagales > Amaryllidaceae > Allium > Allium sativum. The sequence continues at coordinate 564,320,460 of CM060920.1, read as the reverse complement.
GATTGTGTGATGTGAAATGAAATAAAATATTTTATAGTGGAAAATATTTTATAGTTAAAAATATAATTTTTAACGTGTATATAAAATAAATATTTATAAACAAATCGAACGATTTGTTTATATACACTGATTTGACTGATATTGATTGGGACGATAAATTTTACACATCGCCCAACTGCACAAATAAAATCTGTGTTAGTTGTTTTGAAACCCCACACGGGTATTGGGATGATATTTGACGTACACTAATCCCGATTGTTTAGTTGTATGTCAATCGATGGGTTGACAGACTGTGTAAGCGTTAATTATTTATATTTGATGCTTATGCAGTTGTGTGGTGCACTCTGGATGATGATTGATGATTTATCGTTGCTATTATATACATGTGTTGTAGAAAATCCATATAATTAACATTATATGGTAATTGATTGGGCCTCATTCCAATTTGGAAAATAAGGAATAGAAAGAAAATTCATGTGTTGAATAGAAAGAAAATTCATGTGTTGAATAGAAAGAAAATAAATTCGTGTGTTGAATAGAAAGAAAATTCATGTGTTGAATAGAAAGAAAATTCATGTGTTGAATAGAATAAAAATTCATGTGTTGAATAAAATAAATTCATGTGTTGAATAAAATATATATTCATGTGCTGAATAAAAATATATATCCATGTGTTGAAGAAAATATTCATTTGTTGAATAGAATAACGAAGTTATTGAAATATATATAAAGCCGTGTTGGTTAGATATGCGCCATTTGACGCGAACGATATTTATATCGATTATATTTGTTTTTATAGTGATTATAGAAATGGAAGTGGTTTCAAAATACAACGTTTTGAAAATATTATCATTTGTATATTGATGATGTGAAATATTCAATTTTGATTCGAAATTGAATATCAAGTTGAAATTGTTTCGAAAACGAATTTAAAACGATTTATAAAATACGTTTTAAAAAGGAAATCGATGAAATATATATAATATATATATAATGGCCTGAATAGAATGCGCGGTAGTTTGCGAATTTCGACCATTGACTTCGAATGGACGTTACGGGAGATCCGACCGTCGGATTCTCCTAAAACCGGAACCGTTGGGTTCGTATCGAAAAGAGCTTTCTAACGAATATTAGAGATTTGAAATCTAACTGTTAGATTTGGAATTATGTCCAAATAAAATTTGGAAAAGGTCGTTGTAAGTGCAGTTCGATGGCTGTTGATGGAAATCGACTGTACGGGCCTTGATAAAATTATTAAAAATAGTAATAACTTATGTAAAATCATAAGAAATGATTTGTGAAGAATTGGGATGAAAAATTCCATATTTGGAAAGATAAAAATAGATTTTTATCGAAATGAACTAGTTTTGAACTAGAATTATAATTCTATTTATTTTTAAAATAAATAAATAAAGTGAATTTGAACGGGTTTTAAAAGTAATCAGAATTTCCAATAATTGAATTGGAATGGATTTGAATCGAAATTGTCTTTGGAATATTTCGATGTTGGATTTCGTGATTATACAGATATTGTTATGGAAATTTGAAAGATATATTTATATCGTTATTTCCACTACGATATTTGTTGGACGTAGGATTTGATATTGAATATAAGCCGATATATTTTCTATTCAGAGCCTTGTATTTAATATCAAATGGGGATTGGGTTTATCGTGAACTGTGTTTTAACGACATTTGTTCTTTAACCCGATCTACAGGGAAATATGATTTGGAATTTATAAATCTTTTGTTAAGATTTAATGGAGGTTTTCCAAAGTAAAGTTTTCCAATTTAATAAAGTAAATTGGAATGGAATGGAATGTGATTTTGAGTTTATCGTGAACCGTGTTTTAAATGACATTGGTTCTTTAACCCACTTAAAGACAGGATGTGATTTCCCAAGTTAAATAATCATTGATAGCGATTATTGGGAAGATTAATACCAAGTGGAGTTTTAATGAATCTTTAATTAGATTGAAATAATTGAGAATGGAGTATCACCAGTTTTGCTCCAGGCGATAGTTAAATCTTTAATTAGATTTGAACGTGAAATGGTAATTGAATTAACCGATAACATCGTGGTGTTAGATATGAACTATGACTAGTTTTACTTCATGGGATGAATAGGTTGGGATTGGGAAATAAAATAAATGATTACTTCGGTGTGGTTCGCTTATCCCGACTAATTTGAATTGATATTCAAAAGAAGATTAAAGAATAAATTTAAAGAATTTATCTTTGATAAAATTAATGGGAACCTTTCCCAAAGTATAAGAATATTTGAATAAAAGAATATTTTGAATTGGAATGAGGCGTATGTTGTGTTTGTGTAACACTTGTTTATTATATACACGAGTTATTCAGAAAGACCGGGTTTACCCCATTCTGAATAACTGATTCGACGTGGTGTTGAGGATGAAGACGGTGGTTGAAGACCGGAGGTCTTCACATCGTTTGGGTGATTACTGATGATCTTGATTGGGCTGTACACCCAAGTGGAGGGAATCAGTTGGTGATCGTCCAGACGTACTTGGAGATCGATGGATATGCGAGGTACAAGGTGCCTCCGGTTTCGTTTAGACCCAGAATGAACTTGTAAATGGACCGTGTGTCTAACATTGGATTTTATTCTGTGTGATTGATTTCTATTAAATATATATCTGTTTGGCGGCGGAGAATTTATTCTCTTGCTTAACGCCCTTCTCTGAGACGTACGAGCTCAGGGGTTATATATTGATGGATATCAATTGCATGGAGTGAATTGCCTGTGTGGCATGCCCAAGTGGCAAATGATCAAGGCTTTTGTTGAAAAGAAAAGTCTCGTGGTTGATGATCAAAGCACCGCCTGTGTGACATAGCTTTGTGTAACGTGAATTCGCGAGCCTCACACCCCGGTTGTGAATCAGAAATGGGAGAGGACCTCAGGGAGGGCATGCATTTCCTTCTAGCTAGGGTGGTGTCAGTGACCTGCCAGCCCTGACATTTATATTATTTTCACCTGTGTGGTTGTTGCTGTTGCGAGGCACCTTGGATATATCGGTGACTATGTGGAGCCGATGGAGTCATTGGACTCATTGACACCCCAAAGGATGTGGAAACGCAGTGGTCAGGCATTTTAATCCACATCGGTGGACCGACCCTGACGATCCAAGGGCCCACCTGAGTCTGGGTCCTGAGACACGGGCTAGAGCGTCTCGAATCGGTAGAGGACTATATTTTTCCTCGGTTCACAGATGGAAATCCAACTTCCAATACGTTACTTTGCGGTTTATTTATAGAGCCTAGTATGGCGACCTAGTGGTATGGGGCACTTATGCCGTTTACGATTGATACTTATGATTGAAATTGTTTTATACACTATGCACTTATAATAGTATCAAATGATTTGTTTTTAGCGTATCAAGCATTCTTTGGCTATTATAAGGTAAAAACCCTATCCTCCGGCTTGTGTTGCATTGTGTGATGGGACCTGGGTCTTATAATAGCTTCATTGTTCTTTATTTAACATTGCGCTGTTGTTTTATGCACTGGTATTCTTGGGAGGAAACCCATTCCGTGTTATACGGCGTGGTCCCATGATTTACCTAACTTTAAAATAAAGATTTATAACTGTTTTAGTTCTCACACCAGTCACATGACTGACCTGGAGTTTATTGTTTTAACCTAAACTTTGGGTGCCCTTATTTTGACACGGGCAGCTAGTAGTTTTGATTTTGCAGATTTATATTCACAAGATCCTGGTTTATAGCTGGAAGGATACACGGAAAGCTCTGTATCCGTGTATTACTTTCAGTTGTGTTTTGTATTGTTTTTCCGCTGCTATGTAATTTATTGTAATCTCTGATATTTTTCTGTTGTATTATAATTATTCATACTCTGTATATTCTTGTATTCTGATGGAATTGTTGTAATTAACAATGAAATGTTCTTCTGTTTGTGTTCTGATCTGTCTTGTCCTCAACTCAATCCGTGATTTCCCGTAAGGGGGATTTCGGGTTGTTTCATTTTGGTATCAGAGCTTTGGTTAACAGAGCTCGGAGAACAAGACACGTTAGAACCGAACGAAAGAATTCATCAGAGATTGGATTAGTAATATCCAATGAGAATGACTCGTTAGAGATGGGATCGGTAGTGTCCTCGAACGAGTGTGAAGAGTATATTTTTAAAGTGAAAACGAATTTTGTTTTGAAAATTTAAACCTTATTCAACGTATTTGAATATTTATTTGTATTGATTTGGACAATCCAGTATATAAAGATTTTGCATATACGTCTGATCTGTGTGTATTTGAAGTTTTAATATACTGGATAGATATAGAATCACACTCTAGTCGCCCGTGGGTGTTCTGATGGTGGTTCGAAACATCATCAAAATTTATGTTCGGGTGACGAAAGTGGGATGCCTATATATTTCCATTATTGGTGTGAGAACCAAAACTAGATAGGGCTTCTTGTTGTGATTTGGCATCAAAAATCTGATTTTTGGACTATGTATCAAAGCTATGAATTTGAAATGATAATTAACTAGTTGATTGCTGGTTGTGTTGTTTTGTTAATTAAATGTTGAACCTTTAGCCAAATTGTACCAAATAGTGAATTGTATTGAAATTTTGTCGCATTTGCATAGTATACATGTACTTACATTGAACAGGTCATAGCAAGGAGGCTAGAGCAGAAGAATAAAATTGTTTGCCCGACAAATAGGTACATGTTTACGAATTTATTGGGTTTGGATGATTTTATGAGCCGATTGGCTAGCCGCTTGGCTGTTTCTTTTTCTTTTTGGATTTATGAGGGCCATGGGAGGCTATTTGAAATATCCCGAAGCTCCCGGTGCAGGGGAGGTTATGGCGAAATTTTTCGAAAATATAGGGTGTTAGCCAAATTTTTGAAAAATTTGAAAAGTTCTTAAATACTGAAAAGTTGAAGAACTTAAGCCGTAATGGAAACAGTGAAAGTTGAGTTGGTTTAAACAACTTTCGGCTTCGTTCCTTTTCGGGGACGAAAAGTTTTAAGTGGGGGAGATTGTAATAACCCGGAAATCCGAGCCAATTTAAAATTTTTATTTTGGCAGTTTTAGTGAATTTTGAATATTTAAAATGAATTATTTTGAATAATAGCGACGAGAAATTTATTTTGAATAGAATATGAACGTATATATTTATATAGATCGTCGTTAGAATATAAATATTTTATTTTAATTATAAAAGGAGTTGAAAATGGCGCGGTAGTTCGAAAATTCTATTTCAAAGTTCAAATGAATGTACAGGATTCAAAATAAACCGGATTTTAGTGAAACCAAAAATATTTGAACCCATTTGAAATTATCTTTCCAACGAATTAGTAAAATTGAAATTTCATAGCGGGAATAAAAAGTTATGCCCAGTTGAAAATTCTGAATAGTCGCTATGGAAAATATAACCCTTAAAAATGGAAATTTTGCAAATGACCTCGGTTTTCGACGAAACCACTTTCGTTGGATCCATGATGTCAAGTTATTGCTAGGTTTCAAAATTCGTAATTTTTTGAATCAATATGTGAGCGTGGCAAAGGAAAACGCGTTTGACCAGTTTTAGTTGATTTTAATCGACTGGAAAATGGCCATTTCTCAAATGGTCTCAGAATTTGACGAAATTAGTTTTCTTAGGACCGTATCGTCAATACAAAGCTAGAAATATTTTTTCTGAAATTTTTAGAGTCCGTATGTGACCCCTGTAAATTGGAATGTGCGTTCAAAATCAATATATAGATTTATATTTTGATTTTGACTGAAACTGGTCATAACAACCGAATTGGCTTACCAGACATATCCCATTGTGTTCGGAATGGGGGTAATTAGCTGGGGACGATAGTCGGTGGGTTCGATTTTAGGTTCGAAATAAAAAGTTGCTTTATGGGATTAAGTAAATAAATAATATATATATATATATATTAAGTTTTCCCTCTTTTCATTTCATTGAACGGTCAACCCTCAAATTAGAAAAACCGATCCCGCCTCCCTCGTCCAGATCCAATCCGCCGCCCATCAGGTCGTTGTCGCCCCCCTACGCCACGCGCCTCCGGCCATCACCACCCCCGACCTCCGACGGTCGTTCCCCCTCCCTCCTCTCGAAAACCGAACCTCCAAACCCCCTCTTTCACCTAAAACCGCCAACTCCAGCCAAGTGGGTCACCGCCGGCCAGTGCCACTCCCCCTAGCCGACCACCCACCACATCCATGGCCCCTAGTTCGACGGAGAACACCCCCTCCTCTGAAAATGCAATGTAAGCTTTTAATTTCGAGTTTTATTTATTTTCTTCGGTTTAAAAACTGATTTTATAGGTGTAGAGAATCAAAAAATGATTTTGTAGGTGTAGAGAATAAAGGTATAATTTTTAAATGATAAAAATACGATTTTTAAGTAATAAAAATATGATTTTTATTATATGTGAAGATTAAAAATATGATTTTTATTTATGTAGAGTAATAAAAATATAATTTTTATATATATAGTGAGGTAAAAATATAATTTTTATGTAGTAGAGAAATAAAAATATGATCCTTATATATAAAAATGTGATTTTTATATAGAGAATGGCGAGAGAAAAATGTGATTTTTATATGAGTAGCGATATAAAAATATAATATTTATTAGAAGAAGAGTGATATAAAAATATAATTTTTATTATGAAGTTAGCGTGATAAAAATATGATCATTATTATATGAGCACCATTATAAAAATAGATTTTTTATCTATATAGTAGCGTTATAAAAATGTGATTTTTATCCATATAGCGTAGTTATGAAAATGTGATTTTTATATACATGACAACAATATAAAAATGCGATTTCTATATATGTAGTGGATACGGTAGACGAAAGTGACAAAAGGCAAGCACGGCAAAGATTTCCTACATACGAAGAGTCGCGGCGTTTGGTTTAGCTTCTCGGTGAGAACTCCTCACCTTTAATTTATTTCTAGTGTGAAATATATACTAGGATGCAGACGGTGCTTAGTAGCACCCGACACCCGTCGTCCACAGATCATGGATGACTTGTTTGTTTGATTGTTGTGTTGTGAAATTTGATTGTGTGATGTGAAATGAAATAAAATATTTTATAGTGGAAAATATTTTATAGTTAAAATAATAATTTTTAACGTGTATATAAAGTAAATATTTATAAACAAATCGGACGATTTGTTTATATACACTGATTTGACTGATATTGATTGGGACGATAAATTTTACACATCGCCCAACTGCACAAATAAAATCCGTGTTTGTTGTTTTGAAACCCCACATGGGTATTGGGATGATATTTGACGTACACTAATCCTGATTGTTTAGTTGTATGTCAATCGATGGGTTGACAGACTGTGTAAGCGTTATTTATTTATATTTAATGCTTATGCAGTTGTGTGGTGCACTCTGGATGATGATTGATGATTTATCGTTGCTATTATATACATGTGTTGTATAAAATCCATATAATTAACATTATATGGTAATTGATTGGGCCTCATTCCAATTTGGAAAATGAGAAATAGAAAGAAAATTCATGTGTTGAATAGAAAGAAAATAAATTCATGTGTTGAATAGAAAGAAAATTCATGTGTTGAATAAAAAGAAAATTCATGTGTTGAATAGAATAAAAATTCATGTGTTGAATAAAATAAATTCATGTGTTGAATAAAATATATATTCATGTGCTAAATAAAAATATATATCCATGTGTTGAAGAAAATATTCATTTGTTGAATAGAATAACGAAGTTATTAAAATATATATAAACCCGTGTTGGTTAGATATGCGCCATTTGACGCGAACGATATTTATATCGATTATATTCGTTTTTATAGTGATTATAGAAAAGGAAGTGATTTCAAAATACAACATTTTGAAAATATTATCATTTGTATATCGATGATGTGGAATATTCAATTTTGATTCGAAATTGAATATGAAGTTGAAATCGTTTCGAAAACGAATTTAAAACGATTTATAAAATACATTTATAAAGGAAATCGATGAAATATATATAATATATATACTATATATATAATGGCCTGAATAGAACGCGCCGCGCCGTGGCAGTTCGCGAATTTCGACCATTGACTTTGAATGGACGTTACGGGAGATCCGACCATCGGATTCTCCTAAAACCGGAACCGTTGGGTTCGTATCGAAAAGAGCTTTCTAACGAATATCAGAGATTTGAAATCTAATGGTTGGATTTGGAATTATGTCCATATCAAATTCGGAAAAGGTCGTTGTAAGTGCAGTTCGATGGCCGTTGATGGAAATCGACTGTACGGGCCTTGATAAAATAATTAAAAATAGTAATAACTTATGTAAAATCATAAGAAATGATTTGTGAAGATTGGGATGAAAAATTCCATATTTGAAAAGATAAAAATAGATTTTTATCGAAATGAACTAGTTTTAAACTAGAATTATAATTCTATTTATTTTTAAAATAAATAAATAAAGTGAATTTGAAAGGATTTTAAAAGTAACCAGAATTTCCAATAATTGAATTGGAATGGATTTGAATCGAAATTGTCTTTGGAATATTTCGATGTTGGATTTCGTGATTATACAGATATTGTTATGGAAATTTGAAAGATATATTTATATCGTTATTTCCAATACGATATTTGTTGGTCGTAGGATTTGATATTGAATATAAGTCGATATATTTTCTATTCAGAGCCTTGTATTTAATATCAAATGGGGATTGGGTTTATCGTGAACTGTGTTTTAACGACATTTGTTCTTTAACCTGATCTACAGTGAAATGTGATTTGGAATTTATAAATCTTTTGTTAAGATTTAATGGAGGTTTTCCAAAGTAAAGTTTTCCAATTTAATAAAGTAAATTGGAATGGAATGGAATGTGATTTTGGGTTTATCGTGAACCGTGTTTTAAATGACATTGGTTTTTTAACCCACTTAAAGACAAGATGTGATTTCCTAAGTTAAATAATCATTGATAGCGATTATTTGGAAGATTAAAACCAAGTGGAATTTTAATGAATTTTTAATTAGATTGAAATAATCGAGAATGGAGTATCACCAGTTTTGCTCCAGGCGATAGTTAAATCTTTAATTAGATTTGAACATGAAATGGTAATTGAATTTACCGATAACACCGTGGTGTTAGATAAGAATTATGACCAGTTTTTCTTCATGGGATGAATAGGATGGGATTGGGAAATAAAATAAATGATTACTTCGGTGTGGTTCGCTAATCCCGACTAATTTGAATTGATATTCAAAAGAAGATTAAAGAATAAATTTAAAGAATTTATCTTTGATAAAATTAATGGGAACCTTCCCCAAGGTATAAGAATATTTGAATCAAAGAATATCTGAATTGGAGTGAGGCGTATGTTATGTTTTTGTAACACTTGTTTATTATATACGCGAGTTATTCAGAAAGACCGGGTTTACCCCATTCTGAATAACTGATTCGACGTGGCATCGAGGATGAAGATGGTGGTCGAAGACCGGAGGTCTTCACATCGTTTGGGTGATTACTGATGATCTTGATTGGGCTGTACACCCAAGAGGAGGGAATCAGTTGGTGATCGTCCAGACGTACTTGGAGATCGATGGATATGCGAGGTACAAGGTGCCTCCGGTTTCGTTTAGACCCAGAACGAACTTGTAAATGGACTGTGTGTCTGACATTGGATTTTATTCTGTGTGATTGATTTCTATTAAATATATATCTGTTTGGCGGCGGAGAATTTATTCTCTTGCTTAACGCCCTTCTCTGAGATGTACGAGCTTAGGGGTTATATATTGATGGATATCAATCGCATGGAGTGAATTACCTGTGTGGCATGCCCAAGTGGCAAATGATCAAGGCTTTTGTTGAAAAGCAAAGTCTTGTGGTTGATGATCAAAGCACCGCCTGTGTGTCATAGCTTTGTGTAGCGTGAATTCGCGAGCCTCACACCCTGGTTGTGAACCAGAAATGGGAGAGGACCTCAGGGAGGGCATGCATTTCCTTCTAGCTATGGTGGTGTCAGTGACTTACCAGCCCTGACATTTATATTATTTTCACCTGTGTGGTTGTTGCTGTTGCAAGGCGCCTCGGATATATCGGTGACTATGTGGAGCCGATGGAGTCATTAGACTCATTGACACCCCAAAGGGTGGGGAAACGCAGTGTTCAGGCATTTTAATCCACATTGGTGGACCGGACCTGACGATCCAAGGGCCCACCTGAGTCTGGGTCCTGAGACACGGGCTAGAGCGTCTTGAATCGGTAGAGGACTATCTTTTGCCTCGATTCACAGATGGAAATCCAACTTCCTATACGTGACTTTGCGGTTTTATTTGTAAAGCCTAGTATGGCGACATAGTGATATGGGGCACTTATGACGTCTACGATTGATACTTATGATTGAAATTGTTTTATATACTATGCACTTATAATAGTATCAAATGATTTGTTTTTAGCGTATCAAGCATTCTTTGGTTATTATAAGGTAAAAACCCTATCCTCCGGCTTGTGTTGCATTGTGTGATGGGACCTGGGTCTTATAATAGGTTCATTGTTCTTTATTTAGCATTGCGCTATTATTTTATGCACTGGTATTCTTAGGAGGAAACCCGTTCCGTGTTATACGACGTGGTCCCTTGATTTACCTAACTTTAAAATAAAGATTTATAACTGTTTTAGTTCTCACACCAATCACATGACTGACCTGGAGTTTATTGTTTTAACCTAAATTCTGGGTGCCCTTATTTTGAAACGGGCAGCTAGTAGATTTGGTTTTGCAGATTTATATTCATAGGATCCTGGTTTACAGCTGGAACGATACTCGGAAAGCTCTGTATCCGTGTATTACTTTCAGTTGTGTTTTGTATTGTTTTTCCGCTGCTATGTAATTTATTGTAATCTCTGATATTTTTCTGTTGTATTATAATTATTCATACTCTGTATATTATTGTATTCTGATGGAATTGTTGTAATTAAAAATGAAATGTTCTTCTGTTTGTGTTCTAATCTGGCTTGTCCTCAACTCAATCCGTGATTTCCCATAAAGGGGATTTCGGGTCGTTTCATCCCCTCATATGACATGCACCAAACGTCCCTTTTCTTCAAAACCTCTCGACCGTGCATGCATCGAACAGCCTTCCCACTGTCCCATCATGTACATGCATCGTACTTGTTCCCCATAACCCATTCTTCTCATCGACCTCGTCCCTCACTCCAACGCTTTAACTCCCTTTTCCCTGGTTCTATTTCATTCTTCACCAATATTTAAAACAACAAGCTTCCCATATTTTTGTTCGATTTCTTCTATAGTTCATGCACCATTGCTTCTCTCCTCATATTCACACATAAACCATCGCTTCTAGGAATATATGTTCCATCCCATGCATACTTCCAAGTAAACAATCCGCCCCCATTTACCACCATTACCTCGAAGCCGTTACTTCCAGGATCTCACACATATAAGTATTTCGATTTTTATGGAGTGTATAATTTGCTTTAGATTTTTGGAATCTCGAATTATTAAGTGGGAGAACAAAACATGAAGGCTGATTTTTGTTTCAGAAAAATGGACGAGAGGCTGTGTTTATATATATTACAATTACTTGTCGGCCAAGGAGTAGAGGATGCAGGGTGTAAACTCCTACATATATAGCTCTACAGGCTTTCCTATATCAGTCTTTGATTTGCCATTGATGTGCAGAGGCTTCAGGATGATCGGTTTCACTGTTTGAAAAGAAAATGGTTGTTTTAGGCTAGGCACAGTGTAGTCTGCTGATTGAAAGATGGAAGACAATTCGTAATTGTTGGGGAAGGTGATATAGGTAATTGTAGGAAAACTCAAGTCTGTGCGGTTTCAGATTTTAGGGTAGCAGATTATAGGATTTATTTGATTAGCCTACTCACTGAGTGATGTCCTTATACTTATGTCTATGAATATCTGCTATTGATTTTGGGGTTGATGAGCATTGAGCATGATTCTAGACAGTGTTGCATCTCTACTTACAGGTAGATGGGCCATACTGACTTAAGTATGAAGCAATGTAGGACTGAGTTTTCACGCAGCTGGATTTTAGGTCTTTAGGCTGAACCTTTTCAACTTAGGCGCATGTGCCATTAAATTTTTATGTCGGCTTTGCTTGTTTTTATTTAGGGTAGGTTAGCTTAACTATTTAACTTAAATAGTGGTTGTATGGTAGGCTTTAACTGGCAACTATTCTCTTATATTTTCAACGTAGGAAAAGTTGGAATAGCTAGACATGAAGTTCCAGGACAATATAGGTTATGGTCTGCGTGGTAGGAAGTTTTGGATGGTAGTTGGGTTTTTGGCATTTTCTTCCAGTAGTGTTGACAAATTTAGGTAGATAACTATGCACTAGTATCCAGAACCTTTAGTTTCACGTTCATGTATATATTTGTGTTTTAAAATTTAAGTGCAACCCGAAAAACTACATTCATGTCTGAGCCGCAGTGGACAGAAATGAGAATACCATCGTGACGAGCGATGTGGCCTGACTTAAGAAATATAATAATATCGGTAGGTTAACTTATATTGTGAAATCCTAAAATGCTGATATAGGGTGCACAATACGCCAAATAAAAAGTTGCTTATTTAAATAATTAAAAATTACAGTAAAATTTTAAAAATTAAATTATCACTACATCTCAAAAGAATCTTATCCAAATTCAAATCCGATATTTAAATATATTTAAGTAACCGTTATGACTATAAACGAATATGCCGCTGCATTTCTGAATATTTAATTTGGACATAACTTACAATATATAATCCGAAATCTCGATTTTTCGCTTCCATTAGAAAAATACAGTTCAACAGATTCCAACGTTTCTTATTTCGAAGAAATCCGACTAACAACGGATCCTGTACACTCCATTGAAGTTCAAAATGTTAAATTACGAACTGTCGCGATATTACGGGCTCGATTATATTTAATATATATTTTTATACGTTCAATTTCATTTTAATTAATATATAAATCCACTTATATTACGAATTCAATATTTAAACTGATTTAAATATTCAAATACAAACCGATAAAAATGCGGGACGTTACATTCCTTCCCCCTTAAAAGAATTTCGTCCCCGAAATTACTAAGGTAGGGAAAATGCTATGAACTCTATTATAACCTAGATAAAAATCTTTGTTTCACTTCTTATCTTCAGTTTCAACTGAATTAATTTATTTCCATTAAATATTTATTTCTTTTTATTAATGGAAAATTCTGAAAATTTCCTAACAGCTTAAATTTTCAGAGAATTTCGTCAGCATCTCCTCTACATGGCTCATTCGGTGCTACTACAACTTGCCACTCTGGGCCTTCTCCAAATCCAAAAGAAAACAAACAGCCAAGCGGCTTTCCAAAAATATCTCATAAATATCATACTCGATTATAATGTAACTTGTACCTTTTTGTTGGCATTTAACTCTATCTCTGCCATTTGTTATCACTTTAACATATATCCAAGTATCCTTGGTTGATCCCCCATCAATCCATTCTCAAACCAATCTTTCTCTTTTACTAAGCCAAATTCCTATTTCAACTCCAATTCTTGCTCAACAATCAAATTCCATCCTAGATTATCTCTAATCCAACCCAATTTTATTCAACTTAGTAAAATTTATATTTATTTACTTCATAAGTAAATTTTAAATTCCAGAATTCAAATTCCTGGGGTTTTATTCCAAATCAGTTTGGAATTATATATATTAAAAATAATAATAGAAATTCAAAACATTTGAATTTTTAACAACTCGTTTTCTCAAAGCAATTCAAAAACAATATCTTTGGTAGTAATCCGTCACTTGGAAACTCGAAAATTACACTGATGATGTGGCCGTCACCATCAGAATTATTTTCTAGTGAACGAAGTGAGTTCAATACTACATTACTTTCAAAACTATTTTTAAACACTTTCATTTTGAAATTACTTCAAAAATATATTTTACAGTATCCGAAAAACATTTTCAAATCACCCAGGATCTTGAAATTTTCATATATTTGAAATCCAAAATCCATTTTCAACATTTTTCCTAGTTTCCAAAATTTTAATTCTAATTCTGATTAAATCCAGATTTAATTCATTTGGATTTAGATATCACTCTTATATGAATTCTGATTGGTTATTCATAACCATTTCAATTAAAATCTTATTCGATTAACAAATCAACACATCCAATATATATTATAATAACTCCAAAATATATACTTCTCTTATATTAAAATATAATTTGGGTAAAATTATTTCATTTACCCTCCTTTCAAAACATACTATGTTGAATTACTCTATTCAAGAGTTTAGAAACACTTATCGACACAGTTTGCATTACTGTATCGACCAGAATTCATAAACTACTCGACAAACCAATCAACACAATATAAAACCATTTTATATAATCTACAATTATTTTCTCTCGTATACATACACTCAACTCAATCTAGAGTATTACTAAATCCATCTCTATTGAGTTACGCCACAGAGCCAAGGTAATTACTTAACCTTCAGCTCCAATACCACTGTAACGACCACGCAATTTTCGACCCCGAAAATTGACATAAAACATAATGTCGACTAATCAGACATCGATAACACCGGATCATTTAGAGAAAGAAGTTAGAGGGTGAGAAAGATAAGATAGAACTAATAGAATAGAAGAAGAAGAAGAAGAGCACAGCTGAGCATAATCAGAGTAAACATGAATCTCACAGCGGAATGAATAAATTGTATTATAACATAACTTTGAAATACAAAATCTGAATTTGTACTTACATATTATATCAGAGTAGAACTCATATACATTAAAACGGAAATAATCTCTACATAACTAATGGTGGAGCCTTCTTCTTTGAGCTCCTCCAAGTGTATCTGTAAAAGCCTGAAACACTTGACTGCCCATACAAATTTGGGCACCCAAGAGTTTAGGGAAACAAAAATAAACTCTGGGTCAGTCATGGGACTGGTGTGAGTAAACTCCAACCATTCGGTTTAACTTTGAAAAATCCTTTTGAAAGAAAAAGATAATAGTAAGGCAAGCTCACACATAAACATGGACGGTTTTTACCTTACTATAACCCAAAATATTTTCAAAAATCAATACTTTTCTTATATTATAATAGTGTCTAATCACATGTAAATAAAATCTAGCAGAACGCTTGCATCTCACGCTCCATATATATAATATACAATCAAAACTGCGGGCTCTTATTGGAGATTGGATTCTGACTGACAAGGTATGGAACCACCTGCCGATAGTGTATCTCAAGAGAGGAATACACTGGGTTCAACAAGAACGTCTTGCAACCCGGCCACACATGACCGACCACTCATTTCTCTTGAGTGTATCGAATATATTGTCACCTACGGTTGCTAGCAACATAACCGTTCCCGCGAGATGCAGAAGCGAAAAGAAGTAACAAATATGAATATTTTCTAGATGGTGACAATACACCCTAATGGGGGCGACCCACATAGCCATGCTGCCTGCCCAATTTTTGTCATTTCCCGGTTGATGAGGCTTGAGGCTATAACGTGTCTCTTGACAGATCACACCTTCACTTTCTTTGAATGCCACATCGTCATACCTGCCAAATCACAAATTGATTTCTAAAAATATCACGGGTATAAAAAGCTTAGAGGAACGAATTCCTCCACCACCAGACGTAATACTTTTAAGAGATCAACCGTACGTGATCTATTAAGTATACTCTGTCAGACACTCGTCATACAAGTTGTCCTGGGACTGGTCAAACATAAAGCACCACTCTAGAACAGAACGACCCTTGCATTTCACTTTGTCTTTAATTGTCTTCAGCATAATCAGATTCGCAACGCTTATGCCTATACGGAGTGGTTTTCAGATAATATATCCAATTGGTCTCCCCGTATTGACAACGATGGTCAAAATACTTCGATAGTTGGTTATTTAACTATCGTAGTAAAATAAACATCCATTCAAATGTACAACTAAACATCACACAACCACGGGCACTTTTATTTAACATTCATTTTTACTATCCAAATTCCCATATCTTACCAGATATTTCTTAAACCCCGTTTTAGTCTTTTTTTTTTTACACTTCCTGGAAAACATTCCTAGTTATTATAAACTCTTATCCTCCCATGTTCCAGCAAATATACGTTATTAATGTTCGAAACATTTCCATTCTTTTCACGTTCTTTATTTTCTACACTTGGATAATATACCCTATCAACATTGGAAAAATATTCCAATTTCATTATAAACATTATTAATTTGCCCAACGTTCACTTTTTAAAACATTATTCACTTTAAAATGTGAATATCATCCCTATTATATAAATATGAACACCTTTATCAAATAATCTCTTTATTCAAGTAATAATTACCCTTATCTTGTTTATCGAAATCTCTTTCAAAATTTTATATGCCCATTCCACTTTATAAACTCTGTTTCTAAGTCAACTCCTCGTTAAATCAATATCAAGTTTATAACCAAATATTTATTACATATCCTATTATAATTTATTAGTTTAAAACTAAAGATTAGTTATCCTATCAGATTAAAATTCCTAAAATAATTTCCTTACTGCATTCGACGTAGTCGAATTATAGTTCCAATTCCTAATAGTGTTATTTCATTCTAATCCTATTCCAAACATCGAAATAATGTCATCGTTTTCTGAAACGATTCTCCAATTCTTTTTCTAAACTCATTCTTATATTTATTTGGACAAACATCGTTACTTATTACTTTAGAATAAGTGGATTTCAAACCAAACTGTTTTCATTTCCTTGGGAGTAGTGCTACATATAAAAATCACGCTTAAGCTTGGTCAACAACGCTAATTTATCGTTATAGTTCTAAAACTTGTCATACGCTGTAATATTTCCTTTTTTAACTAATCTCGACATAACAATCACGCTTAAGCCTAGACAACAACGTTATTTTATCGTTATAGCTCAAAGACTTGCAATACGCTACTATATTCCAATTTATAACTAATCTCG
This sequence comes from Allium sativum, assembly GCA_030737875.1. Lineage (NCBI taxonomy): Eukaryota > Viridiplantae > Streptophyta > Magnoliopsida > Asparagales > Amaryllidaceae > Allium > Allium sativum. The sequence continues at coordinate 564,303,459 of CM060920.1, read as the reverse complement.
ACGTCTCTTTCCGTTACAAACTAATACCATCCCTCGATAATAGTGAAGCCGTTCAAGTTGGGGTATTTTAATTACCTCTCAGACCTTGATCAACAACACTCTTATCTTAGAATAGATATAAGTTCGTAACTCTAACCCCTTATACTTTATTATCCGTCAAATCGTACTTCTTACTATATTTTAAATTTGGTTTTTTGATGCAATATACTTCAGTCGTCTACCATTATTTATTTTAAATATTAACTCTTTGTTGTGTCTTCGTTATACAATTATATTTATAACTTCTTTTACTAAAATACATTTACGTTCTTTGTCTCTGGAAATTTTACTTTTATTTTCGCCATTTAACTTAATGCAAGTAACCTTTCATAACTAATTCAATAACATCTTAAATGAGTTTCGTTTAAGAAACAATTATTTGATTAAAAATAATTAAATAATATTTTACCTCATCATTGCTGAAGTCAACAATTTACTTCATCAATAATATCTAAAATAGATTTGTTGTTTATTTTATATAAACAATAACTAATTATATTGGTTAAATAATTATTTAATACATCATTAATTTAAAAAGGGTAATTAATAAGGAATCTTCTAAATTCTTGATCAGTTTACCGCTAATTCATTTTCATTAGATTAATTGAAGACCAATTGATCTAATAATCATTTTCCAAATAAACAGTTGATTTAACTTCATCCCATCTGTACATTCGTTAACTGATTTTATTTACTTCTTACCATTAGATTTATATAATTAATTTAATAATGTTCCTTAACTGTCTGCTTTAGAATAATTATCCAAATTATTCACTCCAGGATAATTACAGCTTTATAACTTATTTAAATATCAAATAATCGTTTCTATTTACTTTATAAAATGAGCTATAGTTTATAATAGAACTTCTATTACGGTTTAAAACTTCTCTTTAATTATAAAAATATAATTTTTATAATTAACTTCGTTGATTTGCCTGACGACAAATCAACTTCTTAACAAAAAGATGGGCTTACGGTCGGTGCTGCCACTTCCTTCATCAATATCATCTATTTGATTTAAATCAAAATAACGTTGAATTTCCATTCAACATTAATATCCACACAGGGTTTTAATGTCATTTGGGTTCAAACAGTGCATATATAAATAATATAAAACAACCAGTTCATATAAATATCGAGGAATCCGGTTGGATTCCTCTAACCGGTTTCCTGCATCCATAGATGTTAATCGACATAATTTGCACTAATTCCATACTAGGGAATATTTTAATCGATGGAATCAGTATCCAACCAGTGATGTGTACATATGTAACGATATATATATATATATATATATATATATCAACCAATCTAATTGTAATCTACCTACACGACCATCACACAACATTCAACCAATATTTATCACTGTTAAAATCTAATTGTAATAATTTAAAATAGAACAGAGTCAGTGATTTTACTCACCTTTACGCGTTAACCGTTAAATAACGACTTGTGTCAGTTGATTATACCCGGCGCTTTAATCTGCCATAATTCAAACGTGCTTCAAATTAGCTTCAAACTGATTTCATAGCGTCGCTAGCTTCCGTGCGATTCCAAACTGACGGACCGTTCGTTGAACTATATTACTTGGTCAAAATCCGCTATTCCATGACAATGTTAAATAGCCCTTATCCCAAAAACACACGATCGCCTCCTTAATATTTTGAACGCCGGTTCTGCTGACTTAACATTCGCCATTAACCCAAAAGACAATGGTCCACCCTTTACGCACCATATTGTAGCTCCTCCTTCTGGTCACGGTCTAACACAGCGCCACGCTCCTTCTTCTCAGAAAACACTTCTCCAGTAAGCCTTCCACATGCACGCACTGTCTTGCCTCTCCCTTAACTACACACAGCACCTGCGCCACATTAACTTCACTGTCCATGCACCATCCTTAATCCTTATCTCACTCCACCCTTTACGTTTCAACTAAAAAAAATCCCTGTTAATAGATTTCTAACTTCCCTTTCTTTACTGTTTATATTTACTTCACTATTTCATGCATCTGGATGCGCTGCTTATACAGTGCGCAACACTTCCTTCAACTCTTCTCCACAATTGTTTTGAACTCCTTCCGAGATAATATTACACACGCACACTCCTGTTATCAAGAACTCCATGCATCGTATGTACTCTTACAGTACATCTTTTCTTTTACTCCATCTCCTCTGTATTTACCAGAACCGAACTCCCCTCATATGACATGCACCAAACGTCCCTTTTCTTTAAAACCTCTCCACCGTGCATGCGTCGAACAGCCTTCCCACTGTCCTGTCATGTACATGCACCGTACTCGTTCCCCATAACCTATTCTTCTCACTGACCTCGTCCTTCACTCCAATGCTTTAACTCCCTTTTCCCTGGTTCTATTTCATTCTTCACCAATATTTAGAACAACAAGCTTCCCATATTTTTGTTCGATTTCTTCTATAGTTCATGCGCCATTGCTTCTCTCCTCATATTCACACATAAACCATCGCTTCTAGTAATATATGTTCCATCCCATGCATACTTCCAAGTAAACAATCCACCCCCATTTACAACCATTACTTCAAAGCCGTTACTTCCAGGATCTCACATATATAAGTATTTCGATTTTTATGGAGTGTATAATTTGCTTTAGATTTTTGGAATCTCGAATTATTAGGTGGGAGAACAAAACATGACGGTTGGGTTTTGTTTCAGAAAAATGGACGAGAAACTGTATTTATATACATTACAATTACTTGTCGGCCAAGGAGTAGAGGATGTAGGGTGTACATTCCTACATATATAGCTCTACAGGCTTTCCTATATCAGTCTTTGATTTGCCATTGACGTGCAGACGCTTCAGGATGATCGGTTCCATTGTTTGAAAAGGAGATGGCTTTCTTAGGGTAGGCACAGTGTAGTCTGCTGATTGAAAGATGGAAGACAATTCGTAATTGTTGGGGAAGGTGATATAGGTAATTGTAGGAAAACTCAATTATGTGCGGTTTCAGATTTTAGGGTAGCAGATTATTGGATTTATTTGATTAGCCTACCCACCGAGTGATGTCCTTGTACTTATGTGCATGCATATCTGCTATTGATTTTGGGGTTGATGAGCATTGAGCATGATTCTAGACAATGTTGCATCACTACTTATAGGTAGATGGGCCATGTTGACTTAAGTATGAAGTGATGTTGGACTGAGTTTTCACGCAGCTTTTAGGTCTTTAGGCTGAACCTTTTCAACTTAGGCGCATGTGCCATTAAATTTTTATGTCGGCTTTGCTTGTTTTTATTTAGGGTAGGTTAGCTTAACTATTTAACTTAAATAGTGGTTGTATGGTAGGCTTTAAATGGAAACTATTCTCTTATATTTTCAACGTAGGAAAAGACGGAATAAATAGACATGAAGTTCCAGGACAATATAGGTTATGGTCTGCGTGGTAGGAAGTTTTGGATGGTAGGTGGGTTTTTGGCATTTTCTTCTAGTAGTGTTGACGAATTTAGGTAGATAACTATGCACTAGTATCCAGAACCTTTAGTTTCACGTTCATGTATATATTTGTGTTTTAAAATTTAAGTGCAACCCGAAAAACTGCATTCATGTCTGAGCCGCAATGGACAGAAATGAGAATACCATCGTGACGAGCGATGTGTCCCGACTTCAGAAATATAATAATATCGGTAGGTTAACTTATATTGTGAAATCCTAAAATGCTGATATAGGGTGCACAATACGCCAAATAAAAAGTTGCTTATTTAATTAATCAAAAATTACAGTAAAATTCTAAAAATTAAATTATCACTACGTCTCAAAAGAATCTTGTCCAAATTCAAATCCGATATTTAAATATATTTAAATAACCATTATGGCTATAAACGAATATGCCGCTGCATTTTTGAATATTTAATTTGGACATAACTTACAATATATAATCCAAAATCTTGATTTTTCACTTCCATTAGAAAAATACAGTTCAACAGATTCCAACGTTTCTTGTTTTGAAGAAATCCGACTAACAATGGATCCTGTACACTCCGTTGAAGTTCAAAATGTTAAATTACGAATTGTCGCGATATTACGGGCTTGATTATATTTAATATATATTTTTATACATTCAATTCCATTTTAATTAATATATAAATCCATTTATATTACGAATTCAATATTTAAACCGATTTAGATATTCAAATACAAACCGATAAAAATGCAGGACGTTACATTAGGATTGTAAGCTTGCCATTCGACAAGCATTTTGTTGCAAGCTTGCAGAATGGCAAGATTGCAAAACAGTGAGCTTGAAAAACAACAATCTTGCCGTTCAGAAGCTTGCAACTGCAAGCTTGTTGTGCACTAGCAAAATCATACCCAAGGCTTCATCCCAATAGTTTATTCGAAATGACAACTCAGAAAGATAATAGCTCATTATATTCAGCAACTATAACTAATCACATTGGATATCAAACCCAAGAAGATTATTTTTATAAGCCATCAACATAGAGAAACAAACAAAAATAGAGAGCCAACTTTTTAAAGAATCAATTGGAACTAGGTTCAGAAAAAACTTACCATGTCCTGTTGAGTTTCCAAATTTCGATAAAACAATCTATAATAGTTTGATCTAATGCGGAGTACCTAAAGTAACAAGATCTAAAATTGAAATCTATAAGCTAATAAATCATAGATCAAATGAATCGAATAGACATAATCGAAATAATTAATCGTGGTGATTAACAAAATCGAGATACCTGCGGACGTTAGAGCGGTAGTCACGATACAAAACCCTCAATTTATCTCACCAAGTGATTCGGGTATGGATCCCCGTAGCCCTACATCCAACACTACAACCATCATCAGCCCGTCAAACCTGATAATCCACTAATACCGGTTACATTATGAGTCCATTCTAAAGAAAGAATTTGCAGAGCATATCCAAGGATCTCAAGAGCGAATCCGACATGCGAAAGGGGGATGAGTTTACAGAATGAAGTGTGGTTGAGCTATTGAAGAGCGTATCTGAAGAGCGGATCCAAGAGGGGAAGTTCAGTGTGTGGATGTGCTATTAAAGGGCAGGTCTGAGGATTTTGGGGAAATATAATTTAGGGTTTTGTTTGGGAAGCGGGAAATGAAATTAGAGAGCGGGAAGTTTGTTCGGAGCGGAAATTTTGGTTTTAAAGTCAAAACACCGGTTTGGAGCTCGTAGATAGATAACTTATAATAAACAAAAAATACTTGTCATACACAATTATAAAATTCGTTGCTAGTTGAAAAGTGCAACTTTGAATTTGTAAAAGTATAAAAATACGTTTATTATTTAGTGATTATTAATTATAACATTCTAAATATTAAGTATTTTATATAACTATCAGCTATTATAATTAAATAGTAAATATTAAATGCATATAAAAGTATATTTTATTTCATAGGTATTTTTTATTTATTTAAGAAACTTTCAAAATTTTAATTCTTAGAGCATCTCAGACCCATACAAATTTGTAATGCAATGTTAGTGTCACATAGCCAATTGACATAATTCTTTGAAGTTGCATCTACAGTCATAATTAAAATTGATTGTGAAACATGAAGAAGTAAGTTTTATACTAGATATTGAATGTTTAGTAGTAGACATTCTACTGCAAAGGTGTTAAGTAATAACCACCACTATTATCATGCCACATAACCAAAATTAAACAGATTTATTTGTTTATAATGTACTAGTATTGCAATGAGTAACTATACCTTTTTGGCATTTAACATTAATATTTTTTTCTGAGTGCATTTGACAATGTGATGGCAACCGATGCGGGGATGCCATGTGATCACTTTAGAACATTACAAGCAGAACGGGTTGGGATGCTCTTATGGTTGCTGAACTTGTAATGAAAAAGTTCTTTAAGGTACTTTTTAAAAAAATCCTCAAAATGGACCAAATTCCATCGAACATGTAGCATCATTAAACATATTGCAAACAACAATCACTAATGGGGATAATGATAGATATCCCAGCTAATTCCCACCCAATCATGCAAAATGAGGGCATCTACATCTATTGGCTCCATGTGACCATGTTCCTCTTCCCTATGTTATGATTCTATATTCATAAAACATTAACAAATATAATCAGGAGCCCTAGTATTTTCCTACTAATGAAACAAAGAAATAACAATATTTTAGTTAAAAAATGTAATGCTGACAAGCAGGATCTCATCAATACCCTTCGCCTTTAGCTCTTCGGCACTGCTAATAAACCCAGGAACCTGCTGCATACTGACATCAAATAATATGCATCAATAAGAGACAAAAAATAAGAAAAAATACATCTTTTCCTAGAATTTGTTTCAACATAATACTTTTGCCAACAAAATTAATACAAAACACCCAAATAATAATCTGTGCAATTACCTGCAAGTGGGTGTAAAAGCACCAGGGAAGCCAAAAAGAATAACTTTTTTTCCAGTGGCAAGGGAATGGATCGAAACATGCTACATATGATCGTTCTCATCGAACCAAGCTAGGGTTTCATCTGGGATTGAATCGCCAACTACCATTGGAGCCATTGAATTTGTTCTCTTAATTTAGGGTTGAATAATAAGTGATTGAATGATTCGAAATAACTATAAAAATAAGATTTTGCAACAATAGACATCTGCAATAACTGCCCAGTTGTGATTCGAAATAACTTACAAAATAAAACAGTTGAAATACGCTTACTTTTCCTAATTTAATCATACCATTATCTCCAGTTGTGGGAGGCAGCGGAGCTTCTTAGGTTTAGAGTTCAGGTTTGGGATCAGATGGACCTTCATGGTTGAATTGGCGAAATCCTAATTCAATTTAGGGTTACTGAGTAGATAATTTGGGGGAATTTGTTGAAGTACTCTGATTTTCGCCTGGTCAATTGGAAGTAGTATCAAAATCAAATCTTCTTCCGGAGAGAAATTACAATACGTGAAATCGACGATTGTGGAATCGGGGTTGAAGCCGAAAAGGATAAAGCGAATTACAGAAGAATGCATGATAGGGAGATCTGAAATAGAAGCATTGGAGGTATTCTGTTCGTTGGATCTATCCACTTTGAATGGTGATGAATGAGATTATTTCGCATACGCGGATCTGCTTTTTCCCCTTTTCAAATCTGGGTTTTCTCTTCCAACCTTTTTTAACATTAAATATAATTATTAATTATCAAGTACTATACAATAAAAATGACTTCCTGATTATTACCAATTAGTTATTCCAAACATGATTTATAATTTGTTAACTAATTTTCTTTCGAACTTAACCTCAGGCAAACGATGACTATGTAAAACGAACAAAGATATTTTAGTTTTGTACCACTTTCACATTGGTCAATTATGTATCTATTCTGTATTTTTAGTTTTGTATATTTTTTACATTTTCAATTTTGTATATATTCTGTATTTTTAATTCAATATTTTCAATTCTGTATATACAATTTTGCATTCAAAGCATAATTAAAAATAAATAATATAATACAAGTATCATACATTTTAAAAAACCGATATTAAATACTAAATAAGCAAAGATTATTTTGCTAATTGTAAACAAGCAATGATTATAAATTATTTATTATAGAACGTAAATTATTATTTATTATTAGTTATAAATCATTAATTAGAACAAATTAATTATTAATTATTGAACATGTTAATAATTATTAAAAAATAACACTAAAGTATGTCTTAGAAAAATAATATAAACATCTCTTGCAAATCTGCTGGAATTCTGCTGCAAAATAGCTTCGATAAATATTCGTCGGTATTCTACCTGAATTTGCAGCGGAAAATAGCGACAAAAGTTTTTTGTTGGTAATTTGACGCAATTTGCAACGGTTTAGTAGGGGATAATAGAAGACGACGGTAATAAGTAAAAGAAAAAAGTTGAAAAAATAAAAAACTTTTCCTTGTAGATCACATGGAAATCCGTCGCTAATTAGCGACGGAAATTTCTGCTTCTAAATATTTGACGCTAAATCAGTGTTTTCTTGTAGTGCCCAGAGCAGCAATGTTTTTTGAGCCATGGTCAGATAAAGTAAAAGAAGTATCACCAGAGTTAGAAATTTAGTCATGGGCTAATGTAGAAGGATTTCCTGAGTAATTAAAATATAATGACACAGCTGTAAAGGAAATTCTGGAACCAATGGGCAAGGTACTGGCTTTAGATGATTGCGACTGGGCTCATTTGGACCATCGGCTTCTCTTTGTCAAGCTTCAGTTTTATGAAGGTATTGGACTGCATACTACCTTCTCTGCTAATATTAATGGTAAAGTTCATCTTCTCAAAGTCAACTGTTGCACTCATGAATAACCTGGAACGAAACCCGAAACTTTATTCATAGGCAATGTAGAAGAAAAAGCGGTACCATGTATTCATGAAGATCCTATTCCAAATGATGAACGTTTTGACGTGATGCTGAATGAAGCTGCTTACTCAATTCTCAACCGTTGCCAAATCAATTTGTAGAGCAACAGATTAATCCCGATGCCAAAGATCTTAAGATGCCTTTTGATTTAAACATACAAGCTAATGGTGACAATCTTGATCATCAAGTCACTGTAGATGTTGATACGGATCAGGTTCAATTTAATGTCTAGAAAATGCAAGTTGAAGTTCCCCCTGCTATGCCTCAACTTGCTTTGATTCCTTTCCTTGATGGTTATATTCAAGCAATTGATCATGCTAACTTTCTTGGTTCACCCCAGAATGCTCAACCTCTGCAACAAATCTCTCCTCCCCTAGATGCATCTTCTTAGATTGGCATGGATTTCAACTGGCCTCAGTACCTCTTGTCGGTGTTAGCTCATCGTAGCATCAGGCACAACAGAACTGAATCTGGCCCTTAATGTTCGGGTAGCTTCTTTACTCCTGTCATTTTTTCATAGCTAATAGAAGTTTGAACAAAAGAATTTCACGTTGCATGGGTGTGAGTTTGCGTGATTCACATTATAGTGCCATGCAAAAACTAGAATTGGAGCGTATAAATAAGTCTCAATGAAAATTGCTTCATGGAATATTAGGGGTTTGGGGGACCTATCTAAATGCCACACAATCAATTTATTGTTGTCCCCATTTCAAATTGATATTCTTTTTCTTCAAGAAACAAAATTGTAAGATCCTTCTTCTTATCATCTTAGACTTATTGGTAGCTCTCGATTGACTGGTTGGTTGCATGTCAATGCTGTTGACATAAGAGGAGGTTTGTTAACAGCTTGGAATGAACCAATTTGCTCATTACAATGGTCACCTGCAAATGTTTCAGCATTGCATGTTGCACTTTGTCATATCTCTTCCAATATAATATATTTATTATCAAATATATATGGTCCTCAAGATGCACATGAAAGAACTCATCTTTGTTCTAATTGTACATCTTTTGTTCAAATTTCATGGGTCCTTGGGTTTTAGGAGGAGATTTCAATACTACAAGGATTGCGGATGATAGAAACTCTGGCATTATCTCCCTTGACACCGATGCTTTTAACTCTTTTATTTTTTATTGTGCTTTAATTGACCCACCGATAAGCAAGCATTTCTTTACTTGGTCTAATAATAGAGAAATCCCTACTCTTGCCAAACTTGGTCGTTTTCTTCATGGGAATAACAACACCCTCTCACTGTAGTTCATGGTTTAGCATCTACACTTTCTGATCATTGTTCAATCCTTCTAAATTCTGATGTAGTGGCTAGCATTAAACGTCCATTCGGATTTGAGAGGTTATGGCTTCTCGAACAAAACTTCGAAAGTTTTGTTCATTCGATATAGAATCAAAGTACATATTCTTCTTCAGTCGTTCATCGTGTAGTAATTAAACTTAGATCACTGAGAAAGTCATTAAACCATGGGCTAAATCCATTTGGGGTTCTTTGTGCTCTTGTATCTCTTCCATTCAAAATGAAATACTTGATCTAAATATTCTATCAGACTTAGAGAGTAGCAATATCAAAGAGATTAAGCAAAACTTGAGAGACTTTTAAAATAGGAATAAATTGGATGGAAACAAAGATCAAAGGCAAAATGGATTGATGAGGGTGACAAAAACACTGCTTATTTCCCTAGACTAGCAAATGGTCACCAGAGATCAACCTACATATCATAAATTCGTCACAATGAGCAACTTGTCTTTGATCATGATGATATAGTGCGCCTCTTCTCTGATTATTATCGCTCTATTATGGGCAAATCTTCCCTCCTTTGCCAGAGGTTAACTGGAATTCCCATTACCCTAATCCTTCTCCTATTTCCATTGATCATCCTTTTTCTGAAAGTGAAATCTGGGTTGCTCTTAATGACATGGAAAACGATAAAGCCTCTAGGCTGGATGGGTTTGGACCTATTTTCTTTAAACACTTTCGGGCTTTAGTTAAACATGATATTATTGATATGTGTTTGGAATTTCAGAATAATCCCTCATCCATTACTCGTACTAACTATGCTAATATCATTCTCATGCCCAAATCTCCTGGTGCTAATTCTTTGTCTTCATTTCGTCCCATCAGCCTCCTCAATACCACCTTCAAAATGTCATTGCCCAATTAGTTGGATCTGAGCAATCTGCATTTATTCTTGGTCACAACATTTTAGATTGCATTGCGGCAACCCAAGAAGTCATTTCTTATTATCACTTTACATTGATGCCAGGTTTCCTTCTCAAACTTGCCTTCTCCAATGTTGTTGATTCTGTTAGTTGGTCTTTCATTCTTGATCTTATGAAACATAGGGGGTTTTCTGAGAAATGGTGTTGTTGGATTGAAAACATTCTTTCTTCCAGTTATTCATCTGCATCTATTAATGGTAAATCTGGGGGGCTTTTCAAATCTAAACGTGGTTTACCCCTTATCTCCTCTTATTTTTGTCTGATGTTTTTAACCAGATGATTAAGAGAGCAACTGTTAATGATTTTCTAAGTGGCATAGGCCTTCCTAATTCGAATATAGCAGTAACTAATTTGCAATTTGCAAATGATACCATTAATTTTTCCTCTCCAAATCCTAAGCATGTTCACTGTCTTAAATTTATCTTATATACTATTGAACTGCTTTCTGGTCTTTCAATCAATTTCAGTAAGAGTTTGATCATCATGCTTGGTAATTCATCTCATTGGGTCTTGTTGTCTCTTCTATACGCAGTTGTTTGATTGTTGATTTCCCCGTTAAATACTTGGGTATTCCTCTAAGACCTATAAAACTCATTAAATCAGATTGGTTCCCTCTTATTAACAAAGTAGAAAACAGACTTACAGCTTGGAAAGATAACTCTCTTTCTTCAATGGGTCGGTTGGTTCTGGTAAAATCTGTTCTTTTTACAATACCTACGTACAGGATGTCATTTCATAAGCTTCCTCGTTGGGTTATTGACAACATTGATACATTAAGAAGTGCTTTTCTTCGGAACGGGGGCGAAACACCCCACCTTCGTTAAGGTCACTCACAAAGGGAATGCCTTAACTTTGGTGGAGCGTTTTAGGTAAAAGATGCAGATAAATTACTAGAAAGACAAATAAAGCAGTGGAAAATAAAGTCATTTTATAAACAATGTGGTTCAGTCAAGCTTTTACAATAATTTGTCTCAATCAAACTTAAAAATAATACATAGAACTTTTGTCTTGATTCAAAAACTTCCAAGTATAAAAGAAGCATAAAATTAACAATGATATTCCCCAATAAAGCATGAACCAGCCGTAGCAGTGGAAGAGAGAGTCCAAAGAAATACATTGACTATCTTCGAGCTTGCAAAGAGAATTGAGGTAAGTGGTAACATTTCCTCCCTGTGAACCTAGGGGGGAGGGAACGGAAGAAAAGAGGCGAAACAAACTAGGTCAGACATAAGTCTGATAAGTCCAGTGACTTTCAGAATGTAAATAGGCAAAAGCATTCATGACATGAATAAACTGAATATAAGACGATACCGTGATAACAAGGATAACAAGACAACATACGATTAGTATAGATATGATAGGGCAAGATAAACTGAATGCACTTCTACTCTTTCTCTGCTTCGCTACTATCCTGTTATTCTAGTTTCTATATCTCTGCACCACCTAACTAGTGTCCCAACTAATAATATGTATAAAATGATCATAATACAGCGTGATCCCAATCCCCGCAATTGTGGTAGCCTTCAGGTGTACATCTAGTATGAGGATCTTACCTTAATCATCCTAATTGCCATGAAGATATTAGATGTACCCTTACTACCCTATCAATCGGCTCCCTACTTGTATTAATTTTCCTTGTGTCTGTGTCAATCGGCCCTCTCTTCCGTGTAGATACCCTGTGCTGGTCCCACCATAAGGTGTATCAATCCTTATGATAGCGACCCGACACGATTCAAGATGCACAGTGAATAACAACAGGTACCCAGTGCGTGCTTTTTCCCACTCCGGAGTACGTGCACGCCCGTAATCCGTCGGAACCTACACTGACGTAGCCCCTGCCGTTATTTTGACCGCTTATAATCAGCCTAGTAATCGTGCCTCACCCTGCCTAGTTTCAGGGTACCTTGATACATCTATGTGGGTTACTGCTGAAATGGGTCCCCGTTACTAGGGTTTCTTACTGGTTAAGTTTGTGGGCCTATATTTACTAATATTACCCACCAACCTGATATGTACTTAACCATCCCACTGATTCAAACATGTTTTCTTAATGGTTAAGTTTGTGGGCCTATATTTACTAATATTACCCACCAACCTGATATGCACTTAACCCTCCCACACATTTTGTCATATTGGTTAAGTGTTGTTCATTCATGTTAACTTAACCCACCCACTCATCATGTAATGTTGGTTAAATGTTTCTTATTAACCCTTTTCACTCGTCATGTTGGATTGGTTAAGTGTTTCCTATTAACTTAACCCCGTTCATTCATCATGTTATATTGGTTAAGTATTTCCCATTAACTTAACCCCATTCGTTCATCAAGTTACATAGGTTAAGTGTTTCTTATTAACTTAACCCCACGTGTTCATCATGATGTATTGGTTAAGTGTCATCAATCAATTCAAGCTAACTTAACCCACCCACTTGTCGTGTTACATTGGTTAAGTGTTGCCTTCTTGTGTTAACTTAACCCTCCCATGCATCCTGTTATATTGGTTAAGTGTTGCTCTCTTGTTTTAACTTAACCCTACCCATTCATCATGTCATATTGGTTAAGTGTTTCTTATAAACTTAACCCTTCTCATTCATCATGTTGTACTGGTTAACTTAACCCTGCTCACTTGTTCAATTAACATGTTATAACGGTTAAGTGTTCTAAATTTACTTAACCTCACCTTCTTGTCTAATTAGCATGTTATAACGGTTAAGTGTTGTCTTAGTTAACTTAACCCTACCATTCTTATCATGTCTTGTTCATTAGCATTAATTGATTTATCAATGCACCAACCTCTCACATTAGATCTATGTTGTTGCGGTTACTGGATGTGCCGGGCGGTTCCGGGCAGTTTTACACCACAACTCAATCTAACCTCGGGTTTTTCTTAGGCATGATGCACTAACCTCTCACAATAGATAGGTGTTGTTGCGGTTACTGGATGTGCCGGGCGGTTCTGGGCAGTTTTACACCGTAACTCAATCTAACCTCGGGTTAAGCATGTTTATCTCTTTAACATATTTACCATACATGTCCAAGTCTAGATTTTATATGCTAATTATCCCAAATTCACAAAACTAGTCATGTTCCAATTCTCAAATTATACCTCAACAAAGCTAATTACAAGTCATGCCCCACAAATTCAAATTCAAGTTATTAATCAACATAGGTTACACCCAACTTTCTCAAATTTGCAATAATAGTCATACCCCAAAAATCACAATATAACACATGCCCTAAGGTTTAGTCATATTGCACCGTACAAAATATTCTCCAAAAACACCCAAATCATGATTCATAATATAAAATGTGCCAAATTATAGCCTTTAATTACAGTGCAGACCAATTTCCCAAAATCCCAATTTAGGCGTGTTCACATTTAATAGTTATCCCTATCTTACTATAGGTTTTCATGCCTAAGCCATACATCACTATACACAATAATCTCCTTTTTCCAAGTCATAAACTATCATATATATATATATATATATCCCCCAAATTTTAGGTCTTAAACCACAGCATGTACTATGCCTTACATGTTTACAGTTCAATTTATGCCCCAAATCCCAAGTCAAATGTCCAATATACTTTATGCCTCAAATCTCAAGTCATGTGTCCAATATACTTTATTACTCAAATCAGTTACAACTCAGTTATGCCTAATTATACATAATTTAATACTTTTCCCAATTTTTGCGCTGGTCATGTCCAAATCATATATTTTGCCCAATTTTAGCACCGGTCACGTTCAAATCATATATTATGCTCAATTTTATTTCCAACGTATGTTCATCTCTTATGAGATTTGGCTCAGGCTCGCAGTAGCCTGGCTATAAAAACAAAAAGGGAAGAAGGAAAGAAGAGACAAAAAATGGACATAATATTATCAATGAGGTAGATCCAATGGATATAGAAAGACAGATAGAAATAGGCATAATCTCAGATTCAGATTTATTACAATGTCAGAATCACAATTAACTTTTATTTCTGAAAGTAACATGAACTTACAAATTACAGAACGGTCTTGAATTCTGGGATCTGATTTCTGAAACTAAAAAGCAATCCCTTGACGTAGGATATCGATTCTCTAAATTAGATTTGATTCGTAGCTTCTAAATTGCTTTCTAGTTTGAGAAGAGATGGTGGCTAGGCTAGGTCGATCATGGACAGCATAGTGGCTCCTTGGAATGAAATTGTGTGATTTAGGGTTGAGGATTAGGGTTTCTTTTATAGAGGTTTAGACTTATGTGAACCGTTAGATCAACCTAAGAGCAATCACAACCATCCAGACAAGATAGAGCTATCCAGAAATTGCCACCTCTGCCCTAGTGACTCAGCAACAACTCAGAAATCGTCACTGTTTGGATCTGGGCTAGGGGGTCGACCCCTATAGGGGGGTCGACACCCCACTCGATACCCCTCTTGGGGGGTCGACACCTATGTCGACCCCCTAGGGGGAGTCGACCCCTATAGGCGGGATTTTTCCCGCCCAACTGATTTACGTAATTTTCAAAATTCGAACTGTTTTGTTTATTTAATCAAAAAATTATATAATTTTCTGTTTAAACATGATTTCTTCTGAACTCCATAACTTCTTCATACGGAGTCTGATTCACGCATACTCGGACTCTATCTCAAGCAGAATTCCGAGACAAACGCAAAGGCATAACCCGTTTCCCTTAATTCTCACTTTTACAATCAAGTATTCTTTAAATTCGTTACTTTAGTATTCACAGGAAATATAGGGTGTTACATTCTCCCCTACTTTAAAGGATTTCGTCCCCGAAATCTCCAAGTCAAGGAGAATGTATCCTAACATCCAACATCCATCCACTCAACCATTCAATCACAGGCGCCCATTGTCCTTAAAAAGATTTCTAATGTCTTCATGATTATATGCATAGTGTGTGTACATGTCCTTGTCTAATGAAAAATTAGGCGGTCTACTGATTCAGTTGACCTCCTTAATGCGAATTATGTCAGTGCCATGAGTCCATCATGTATGCAATCATTCCTAATCGTGCTTTATAATTTCTACATGAGTGCGCAATCATTTATACAAATGCAACATCCATATGATAACACATCAAGTTTCAATTTATGTATATAATAATTCACTCATGCATATGCAATATGAAAGTGACTGAGCCGATCTAGTGCCTAACGTGTGTATATGCATCCACGAGCAACCACTAGCAAACACTTACATCCACTTGTATCCATTTAACATAACATGTTTCAAACACATGTTTCCATCCATTGGCTTCTACCTAAGGATCGAGGATAGAACTGAGAGGATATACTTAAAGGATAAAGACTAGCATGCAAATAAATTTTACAGAAAAAGAGAGATCAAGGATATACCCCTAGAAAGGGCATGATGCATGTATCTAGTCTTCAGTCTTCTAAGTTGCATCTTCTTGAGCTTCAATCCATGTTGCTCTGACTGTCTAAACTTCACGATTTGCGTAGCTTCTTAATTTTTGTTTTCAGAATATGCGTTGGAACTCATTTCACTTTCGCCTCTCATTCCACCTTTTCTTCTTATAGTATACTTGGCACTACAATTTCTGCCGTGTCATGCTAACATTCCCGGAACTATCTCTTGAAAATAAACAGATGCTAACCATGTTACCAAGTGTATATACTAAGATGATTAGATTCTTCTTCGTCAATCTAGTAAGTGGGGCTAATACCTTTGCAAAGTCCTTAATGAACTTCCTATATTAGCCCGCTAGTCCAAGAAAGCTTCTTACTTCTGTTGCATTCCTTGGGACCTTCCAGTCTTGCACCGCAACTACTTTTGCGGGGTCCGCTGCTATCCCTTCTTTGGGCGCCACATGTCCTAGAAACCTTACTTCTTCTCTCTAAAATGACATTTTTGGAGAACTTCGCCTTAAGTTGATGCGCTTGGAGGGTATCCGAGACTTCCCTTAGATGCAAAGCATGTTCTTCCTCATTCCAAAATATCATCTATGCATAAGCGAGGTGAACCATCCGCCTTTGTAATGAAAACGACTGGAGAATCCCATTCAGAAATACTTCACCTTATGAACCCTTTTTCAAGTAACTCTTTTACTTGTTTACTGAGCCCTTCCTTTCCCTTGGATTCATGTGTCGTACAGGTAATGCAACTGGCTTGCATTGTCAACTAGATATATGCGGAAGTCTATCTCGCGTTTTAGGGGACAAACCCCTAACTTAATCAAAAACATATGCGTACTCATGGACCACTCTAACGGATTGCAAATCGTCGATAGATGCATCAAGTGATTCTAGGTAGCCAAGACAAACTGATCCCTTAGGATTGCACGAAATCTCGAGGGTATTCCTGAAGCAAGTTAAAAGTCTAACTACCCTCCTTTCACAATTATTAGTTAACCAATCCATGCCTAGATTCAACCCATAGCCCGTGAAACCAAAAACATAAGAATTACACTTAGACTCAATACTTAATATAGTTATTCTAAAATCCTCACAAACCAAAGATAAATGAGCCGAACCACAAACTGGATTTGAGACAATAATGGGATCTTCTACTATACGAGTACTAAGGTGCAGAGACTCAACTATGGAAGCAGATATAAACGAATGTGAAGCGCTAAAACTAAAAAGAGTACTAACAGGATGGTCAAAAAAAAGAAAAACTAGATTTTTTCAACAGAAACTTTACTACATCTCTCTCAGATACCCCGGTGGTGAGAGCATGCAATTGCCTTCCTGAAAATCATGTCCTTAGTTCTTGCCCTTGTCCTTAATTATATGACCCGTTATACCATCATAACGACACTTCCTCTTGTCTTAAATTCTTTCCGCCTTCGTGAACCAAGTCCATATCCATGGGTTTCTCATCCTTGGGTTGTGTTCCTTAACCAAACTACCGTATTCTCTTCTTTGCCATCTTTGTGTAACTTGCTGACAAGTCTCTTGAAAGCTGCCTCCATCGCACGGAAAATCCTACAAAGCTTGAAAGAAAATTAGCCGTAGGTGAAACTACTGCGACTGTGGATGGAGGTTGGGCACTTCTTTGCCCTTTGACAGATGTCATAGTCTCATCAAGCCTACGGAACCATGCTGCGATGAGGTTACCTCTCAGAAAGCCAGGAGCCCCGGAGACTCAAGAAAGAAGGAAAACAAGGATTCAAACAGAGGATCAAAAAATAGTGCATATGGCTTTGGGGAATATGCCTTTAACACAAAACTTTTCTTTAGAAAATGCTTCTTTTAAAACCGTTTTGAAAATAATTTTTCAAATCTTTTATTTATCCGGTAACCTTCAGCTCTGATACCAAGTGAAACACCCCACTTTCGTTTAGGTCACTCACAAAGGGAATGCCCTAACTTCAGTGGAGCGTTTTAGGTAAAAGATGCAGAGAAATTACAAGACATACAAATAAAGTAGCGGAAAATAAAGTCATTTTACAAACAATGTGGTTTAATCAAGCTTTTACAACAAATTGTCTCAATCATACTTAAAAATAATACATAGAACTTCTGTCTTGATTCAAAAACTTCCGAGTATAAATGAAGCATAAAAATAACAATGATATTCCCCAATAAGGCATGAACCAGCCATAGCAGTGGGAGAGAGAGTCCAAAGCAATACATTGACTATCTTCGAGCTTGGAGAGAAAACTGAGCTAAGTGGTAACATTTCCCCCCTGTGAACTTCGGGGGGGGGGGGGGGACGGAAGAAAAGAGGCGAAACAAACTAGGTCAGACATAAGTCCGCTAAGTCCAGTGACTTTCAGCATGTAAATAGGCAAAACCATTCATGACATGAATAAACTGAATATAAGACTATACCATGATAACAAGGATAACAAGATAACATATGGTTAGTATAGATATGATAAGGCAAGATAAAACGAATGAACTTCTACTCTTTCTCTGCTTCGCTACTATCCTGTTATTCTGGTTTCTATATCTGTGCACCACTAAACTAATGTCCCAACTAGTAATCTGTATAAAATGATCATATTACAGCGTGATCCCAATCCCCGCAATTGTGGTAGCCTTCATGTGTACATCTAGTATGAGGATCTTACCTCAATCAGCCTAATTGCCATGAAGATATTAGATGTACCCTTACTACCCTATCGATGGCTCCCTACTTGTATTAATTTTACTTGTGTCTGTGTCAATCGGCCCTCTCTTGCATGTAAATACCCTGTGCTGGTCCCACCATAAGGTGTATCAATCCTTATGATAGCGACCCGACACGATTCAAGATGCACAGTGTATAACTACTAGTACCCAGTGCCAGCTTTTCCCACTCCGGAGTACGTGCACACCTGTAATCCGTTGGAACCTACACTGACGTACCCCCTGCCGTTATTTTGACCGCTTATAATCAGCATAGTAATCGTGCCCCAACCTGCCTAGTTTCAAGGTACCTTGATACATCTATGTAGGTTACTGCTGAAATGGGTCCCTATTACTAGGGTTTCTTACTGGTTAAGTTTGTGGGCCTATATTTACTAATATTACCAACCAACCCAATATGTACTTAACCCTCCCACTGATTCAAACATGTTTACTTGATGGTTAAGTTTGCGGGCCTATATTTACTAATATTACCCATCAACCCGATATGTACTTAACCCTCCCACACATTATGTCATATTGGTTAAGTGGTGTCCATTCATGCTAACTTAACCCACCCATTCATCATGTCATGTTGATTAAGTGTTTCTTATTAACCCTTCTCACTCGTCAAGTTGGACTGGTTAAGTGTTTCCT
Source organism: Allium sativum (assembly GCA_030737875.1). Classification (NCBI taxonomy): domain Eukaryota; kingdom Viridiplantae; phylum Streptophyta; class Magnoliopsida; order Asparagales; family Amaryllidaceae; genus Allium; species Allium sativum. Next base: position 564,284,089 of record CM060920.1, on the reverse strand, counting down.
ATTAACTTAAACCCCTTCATTCATCATGTTATATTGGTTAAGTATTTCCCATTAACTTAACCCCATTCGTTCATCAACCCACATTGGTTAAGTGTTTCTTATTAACTTAACCCCACGCGTTCATCATGCTGTATTGGTTAAGTGTCATCAATCAATTCAAGTTAACTTAACCCACCCACTTGTTGTGTTACATTGGTTAAGTGTTGCCTTCTTGTGTTAACTTAACCCTCCCACGCATCCTGTTATATTGGTTAAGTGTTGCTCTCTTGTTTTAACTTAACCCTACCCATTCATCATGTCATATTGGTTAAGTGTTTCTTATTAACTTAACCCTGCTCATTCATCATGTTGTACTGGTTAACTTAACCCTGCTCACTTGTTCAATTAACATATTATAACGGTTAAGTGTTCTAAATTTACTTAACCTCACCTTCTTCTCTAATTTACATGTTATAACGGTTAAGTGTTGTCTTAGTTAACTTAACCCTACCATTCTTATCATGTCTCGTTTATTAGCATTAATTGATTTATTTATGCACCAACCTCTCATATTAGATCTATGTTGTTGCGGTTACTGGATGTGCCGGGCGGTTCCGGGCAGTTTTACACCACAGCTCAATCTAACCTCGGGTTTTTCTTGGGCATGATGCACTAACCTCTCACATTAGATAGGTGTTGTTGCGGTTATTGGATGTGCCGGGCGGTTCCGGGCAGTTTTACACCGTAACTCAATCTAACCTCGGGTTAGGCATTTTTATCTCTTTAACATATTTACCATACATGTCCAAGTCTAGATTTTATGTGCTAATTATCCCAAATTCACAAAACTAGTCATGTTCCAATCTCAAGTTATACCTCAACAAAGCTAATTACAAGTCATGGTCCACAAATTCAAATTCAAGTTATTACTCAACATAAGTTACACCCAACTTTCCCAAATTTGCAATAATAGTCATGCCCCAAAAATCATAATATAGCACATGCCCTAAGGTTTAGTCATATTGCACCATACAAAATATTCTCCAAAATCCCCCCAAATCATGATTCACAGTATAAACTATGCCAAATTATAGCCTTTAATTACAGTGCATGCCAATTACCCAAAATCCCAATTTAGGCGTGTTCACATTTAGCAGTTATCCCTATCTTACTATAGGTTTTCATGCCTAAGCCATACATCACTGTACACAATAATCTCCTTTTTCCAAGTCATAAACTATCATATATATATATATATATATATATATATATATATATGTATATATATGCCCCAAATTTTAGGTCTTAAACCACAGCATGTACTATGCCTTACATGTTTACAGTTCAATTTACGCCCCAAATCCCAAGTCATATGTCCAATATACTTTATGCCTCAAATCTCAAGTTATATGTCCAATATACTTTATGCCTCAAATCAGTTACAACTCAGTTATGCCCATTTATACATAATTTAATACTTTTCCCATTTTTTGCGCTGGTTATGTCCAAATCATATATTATGCCCAATTTTAGCACTGGTCACGTTCAAATCATATATTATGATCAATTTTATTTCCAACGTACATTCATCTCTTATGAGATTTGGCTCAGGCTCGCAGTAGCCTGGCAATAAAAACAAAAAGGGAAGAAGGAAAGAAGAGACAAAGAATGGACATAATATTATCAATGAGATAGATCCAATGGATATAGAAAGACAAATAGAAATAGGCATAATCTCAGATTCAGATTTATTACAGTGTCAGAATCACAATTAACTTTTATTTCTGAAAATAACATGAACTTACAAATTTCAGAACGGTCTTGAATTCTGGGATCTTATTTCTGAAACTGAAAAGCAATCCCTTGAAGTAGACTATCGATTCTCTAAATTAGATTTGATTCGTAGCTTCTAACTTGCTTTCTAGTTTGAGAAGAAATGGTGGCTAGGCTAGGTCGATCATGGACAACATGGTGGCTCCTTGGAATGAGATTGTGTGATTTAGGGTTGAGGATTAGGGTTGCTTTTGTGGAGGTTTAGACTTATATGAACCGTTATATCAACCTAGGAGCAATCACAACCATCCAAACAAGATAGAGCTATCCAGAAATTGCCACCTCTGCCCTAGTGACTCAGCAACAACTCAGAAATCGTCACTGTTTGGATCTTGGCGAGGGGGTTGACCCCAATAGGAGGGTTCGACACCCCAGTCGACACCCCTCTTAGGGGGTCGACACCTATGTCGACCCCCCGGGGGGAGTCGACCCCTATGGGTGGGATTTTTCCCGCCCAGCTGATTTACGTGATTTTCAAAATTCGAACTATTTTGTTTATTTAAACAGAAAATTATATAATTTTCTGTTTAAACATGAAATCTTCTGAACTCCATAACTTCTTCATATGGAGTCCGATTTACGCAAACTCGGACTCTGTCTCAAGTAGAATTATGAGATGAACGCAATGGCGCAACCATTTTCCCTTAATTCTCACTTTTATAATTAAGTATTCTTTAAATTCGTTACTTTAATATTCACAGGAAATACAGGGTGTTACAGGGGGCAAGTTGAAGAGATTGATAAATTGGAATATTGTGTGTTTGCAGTATAATCAAGGCGGACTTGGAGTTTCTAATCTCCCCCAACTTAGTTTTGCTCTACTTTCTAAATGGGTTTGGCGTCTTGTTTCTCATGGCATGTTCATTTGGAAAAGTTGGATTTTATCTCGTTATTTTTTGTCTAATCCTTACTTTGTTCTCCATTTTCCTCCCTCTGCTCGTGCTTCTCCTTTTTTATCTGGCATTCTCTCCATGATTCCTCGTCTTCATAATCTTTTCCATGTTTCATTGGGTACTAATTGCTTATTTTGACATGACATTTGGCACAATTAATTACCTTTATCTCGAGTATTTCCCAATATTTTTTCTCTTTTTCCCCATGCAATTTTATCTTTTGCTAAAGCTATGGGCCTTGGCCCATTGGGTTTCATCCCTAATTTTCTATTTGCCATTTCCAATTTCTCTGTCTCAATGCTATTGCTTGCCTTCTTCATCATTCTCTCATTTCTTCTGATTCTGATCATTATTTTTGGGCTCTATCTCCCTCTAAAGGTTTCACTGTCGCTTCATGTTATAAATATCTGAATCACTCAGTTCGAGATTATTTATTTGCAAGGCTTTGGAAGTGTTATATAGCCGCAAGAATCTTGTTCTTTCAATGGTGCCTTATTCATGAGAAAATAAATACATGTATTAAATTTTTTCGTTGCATTCTACTATCGAATCCAATGTGTGTGTTTTGCAATATGCAGGAAGAATCCATTCATCATCTTTTCTTCAACTGTGATTTTACTTACCCTATTTGGGTTGCATCCAGTGTTCATTTTCTTGGTTTCATTCTAATGATATCATCCATTTTTTATTATTGGAAATACAGTACAAGTAATCATAAGTTGGATGCCTTCATTGCACTATACTGCTGGTATGGGTGGAAAGAAAGAAACGTGAGAGTCTTTAGTCAGAAATTGAGTAACACTATAGGGGTTTGTAGGCGTATTGATTTCAGTTTTCACTCATGGTCAGGTGCAGGTGCAAATGCCGCTCCATTTAGATTCGCTCTGCCTGAAGTTCCTAAGGAATCGGTGGGTAGCAACAGTCCTAGCCATGAACTGGTTTGATGACTTTGGTTGGTGGGACTATGTATTTTGTCTTTTATATGGTTGCTCTTGTTGTTTATGTTATATAAGCTAGATGTAATTATTCTCTACTATGAAAATGGCACGTTTGCTCTATGGTAATCTATTTTGGTCACCAATTGGGCTTGTCAACTTGAAAATCTTATTATATATATATATATATATTAAACAACTGTGTAGTATCACGCTACACATCTGTTTGCTCTAAAAAAATAATATTAATAAGCCAATAACATGTTATTTCCTAGATTGTAATCCAAGGTCTATAATCTACAATCTCTTTATATTATTACCAAGTAATTCATTGTCTAATTTCATAGTTACAATAACATATTCTACTTAATAAATAATTAAGTATATTTTATCTCAGTCCACATGTTTTCTGTTAACATGTCACTTATTATATATGATCAAATATAACTTATTTTGTTCCATAAGTTTGCCTCATTCTTTCTTATTTAATCATAATTTCATCTTACACTGTCACTACAACTTGTTTTTGTTTATTTATTAACTTAGTTCTCTTAACTAAGGTTTACTAATAAGTTTCTTTTTCATTTATTATAACTTATGTTATAATTTCCACTTGTCCCTAGGACAAGCCTACCTATTATATAACATTCTTATTAATGTAATTAATTATAATATGTAATTATCATTCCCCGTTAATTCCAATTCTTATACCATTGTAACATCCATCTATTACAATTAATGCCATTTATTTATTTTCCATTATGCACGTATATTTATGTATATGTTAGGCCACCAGAACTCTCACATTAAGTTGACTACTTTCGGATGCTGGATTCGCAGGGCGGTTCCGGGCAGGCTTTTACCACAAGTGGAACTTAACCTTGTGTCTTAGTACCATTATGTATGTTTATGCACCAGACCCCTTACATTAAATTAACCACTTGTGGATGCTGGATTTGCCGGGCGATTCCGGGCAGACTTCTACCACAAGTTGAATTTAACCTCGTGTCTCGGTGTTGTTACAATTGCTGTAAATTTTCATACAAACTAGGCTTATTTATCCTTTTTCATTAATCCCAAATTTTTCTGTAATTCAACTTTTACATGTCATACTTTATATCATATTAAGTCCATTTTAACTGATTTTCGTATCGCACGTTCTTCCTAACATGTAATTAACCCAACTTGAAAAGAATAACATGTAATTATTCCAATCTAACATATTAACGTGTAATTATCCCAATTTTTACAATCAAGGGTTCACCTACATAATATGCCAAATAAATGGGTTCTTAGGATACCACAATAATCTTTTTAACATATCCTATCTGTTTTAATACACAATTTTCCATAAATATCAACTGTTTAGAAGATTCATTATAACTAGGGGTGTAAATCGGTCGGACCGGACCGGACGGAGGTGTGTTCAGTTTCTGTCCTAAAAAAAATCGGACCGAACACGGACCAGACCAAATTTTTTCTCGAACAAATTTCGTTGACCTAAATAAAATCGGTCGGACACGGACACGGGCGGACTAGGTCGGACTCGGTCGGACATGACTATTAATATTATATTTTTTATATTTTACTAGTTTTTTTCTCAACTATACGCCGAATTTAAAGTAATTCGGACGAATTCGGAAGAGCTCGGACCGGACATGATTTTTTCTCGTACAAATCTTGTTGTCCTAACTCGTGTCCTAAATGAAAATCGGACGGACTCGGATGAACGTATTTCGGTCATGGACACGAATGGACGTCGGACATTCGGACAAAATTTACAGCCCTAATTATAACGGGGAATATAAACGATAAATATGCCGTTTATTTAAAATGGTATAATTTAGATCCACTCACCTAATAGCTTTTCAATTCATGCATCTGGTCTAGACCTAGAATTCCATGGCTGCCCTACCTATATCTAGAACCTAAGTAACCGTGGATTCACAATCCTCAAACTAAAAGAAAAGAGAAGAAAGCACAGAAATCTAAATTGACCAGATCCAAGAATTTGCCTCACTGCGATCAGAATTCTGAACATCCATTTGCATATATACAATTTTTTTCTTCCAGATCTTGAATCGGAATTTCCTAAGACTAATTATTCTATTTTCTAAAGAGATTTGAGGAGGAGGAAGAAGAATGGCAGAGTCTAGACGACCTCTCAGAAAATATGAGATTTAGGCTAGGCTCTGCTAACCTATTTATATGTGTTTAAGAAAGTGGATATGATCTTGTACACGTAGCGCTGAGTCAACAACGAATGTGGTTTGGAAAACAGTCCAGATTTGTCAAGCGAATTTCCCAGATCTGGGGTGTCTCGACCCCTGGGTCGACCCAAGACCTGTTTTTTTTTTCCTTTTTTTTCTTTTTCTTCGTGCATGGTCATCAGTTTGATTGATTTGAATTATATTTATACATAAGGTCCATATATGTATACGAAACTTCTAATGCTCACTTTACACGTATATATATATATATATACACACAACTTTTATTTCATTTTCAAAATTCAAATGGCGTTATGCCGTTATTTAATTCTTACCTATTTTCATTGATTTCAGGTTTGTTTTGAATTTCTCCTTTGTATATTTTTTTTTGCACATATATACGCATATATTTATATATATACATATATACAATTTTTTTTTATACTTCCTTATATGTATAATTTTTCCTTATACGTGCGTTTATACATATTTTCCCTTAAGAACATGTATCATTTTAGCCATTTCTCTAAAATAAAATTATGGTATCCGCGGGAATCGAACCTGCACCACTCTCTTGGAAGTCACATGTCTTTACCAATTAAGCTACAAGGGCTTTTGTTAACAAGGCTAAAAACAATGGTGGTCATTGTTCTTTTCTTATACCTTCATTTCATGTTTGTTGTAATATTTCATTTAAAGGTATCTCTTTCATCTTAAATTTGTTTTCTGCAATCCATAGGCCTAAATTGACCAAAAAATCGCCATAGATGCAATGACGCTAATCCCATGGAAAAATTCTGGAATCTCTTCAAAACTTATTTTATTTTACTTAATTAAAATGTTGGGTGTTACAATACTCACTTGTCTTGGCCACGCAATGTGATTGTTCAGGCTATTGCCTAGTGGCATGTCATTTGCTATGAAACAGTACTATGCTACGTGCTTTATGGCATGGAACTCAAGAAAATCTGCAAGATGATGGATGGTCCTACCTATGATGCTTATCTCCTTTCTCTTTCATGGATATGTATCTGCAGTTGTCTTGCCTGTCGTCTTTCTTGAATTCCAATGTCTAATGTATCACTGTTTCTGCCTAGCTTTTTTAGTGTTTGTATAGTGTTGTATATGTATTCGAAATGTAATCTACTTCTTATTGAAGTATGTAATGTAATTATCATATTCTCCCTACGTGGAGAGCTAGATTGTAGTATAGTGACTTAGCCTAGCTCCAGTGCTTTAAGCCTGTATAGGCAGAGTGGAAAGAACAATATAAACTCCGTAATAGTAGTCTAGTATGTTATCTAGCTCCCATTCTCTAATCTAGATTAGATATAGTGGACGACCCACTATAAATGTCGTAAGTAATTGACAGTCCACTTGAAAAACTGATAGTAGTCTGACAATCTGCCAAACTCCTATAACTATTGTAATTATTATTTGTTATAATAATAAGTGTTACGGTTCACTATACAAACCAGTCGGCTTAGCCAAAAAAATCATTATAATTATAAAGTGTTTTAATGAAGTTTCTATAATGCGGGTTGGGTTTTGGGGTTAGCCGTGCCTAGGACCCGACCCTAGATTTGGATCTCCAAAAGCGGGTCATGGGTCTACCCACTCTGGAAACCCAATGGAACGGGCCTAAATGGGTCAAAACAGGGGTAGGTCAACTGGGTTTGGACCCTAGATGCACCACATTGTCATCCCTACTAAGTACACAAGAAAACGGCTTTAACCTGATAAAGTAAAGCCTGTTAAGCTTAGCTGTCATGTTTTAATCGATCGGTTAATCCAACAACCTATAGTCGCCATTTTTTTGATAATTGATCCCTCATTGGAGGTTGATGGCATCCCAAACAATTGATGATTAAGAATGCTCTTAGAGTATTCGGGGAATAGGTACCTTTCTCAGTAATTTGGTTGACCGTCGGCGACGCGTCTAATGCCCCAATGGTCAAACCGAAGATCGAACCACGTTCGGCCTGTTTGGGGGAAGCATGACGTTGAAGTTGAACGCATTGAGGTGTTTTATCCCCAATGACTCCCTTCTCTTCCCGCTACAAAACCCCTTTAACCATCTTCTTCCTCCTCCCAACAAGCCACTCAAAACAACAAACTTTCATCATTCCGCAATCGTAATCATGTATTATTTCACAACATCATCTGTATTCTTCTCTTCGTTATTTTTCTTTAAAATTTTATTTACAGTAAAACGACAAGCCAAAATAATATGCATCATTGATCGTCTAAGGCCCTTTGAATTCTATTGAAATGTTCCATCGGAGCATGTTCCTTACATGTTCAAACAGTCCTAGCACAAACATGTATTAACTATAATTAATATAATTATATTTTTTGTTGTATTATCTATGTAATTTATTATTGTATTTTTAAAGTAGTTAATCAGCATGTATTTCAATTTATGTTCTGATATGTATATCAATATATGTTCTGATATTATTTTTTTGCAAAGAAAACCAGTTTTTTATAGTGATCCGTTCCACTTTCATTATGACTAATAATGATACAAGGAGGATACAGGTGATAGATAGTTAATCTATCAGCTACAAGCAGTTTTGAAGTGGACTGTCCATTAAATCTATCTAGATTACAGTACGGAAGTCGAGCAGAATCTCGAACTACTATAAACATACAAATACATTAAAACGTTACAGTCTGAAATAACATTGACACATTCACACAAGATCAAAAAAAATAGCAAAAGAGCATAGCAGAAACCATGACTGCAACTAGCAGAAGATCTCCAAACAAGGCTGCATACCGAAAAGATGCAATCTCAAGCACCATACCACCAGACATCAAAACACTCAAAAAGGCCACCACCTGACAACTAAGCTCCATTACCCCCAACAATATAACTACTCAAAAACACTAAAACCAAATACTCAGAAACCACAAACAGACTTCTACTTAGCATATTCAAGACGACACCCAATTCTACTTAGACGATCGAACACCATGAAAAGCCCCAACACATATCTAACTCAACTAAACCCTAGAAGTACTGTAACACACCACCTCCATTAATGTCACTCACAAAGGAATGCATTAACTTCAGTGAAGCATTATAGGTAAAAGATGCAGATAAATTACAAGATAGACAAATAAAGCAGCGGAAAAGAATAAAAACTTTACTTCATTGATAAAACAACAGCTTGGTAAAACAGCTTGTACAAAGATGGTTTTCTAACACCAAAAAACCAATACCCAGTACAACAAAGTATCTGTCTTGTTTAATAAAATAAAGAAGCCTAAAATGACAATGATATTCCCCAATAAAGCATGAGCCAGCCATAGCAGTGGAAAGGAGAGTCCAAAGCAATACGTCGACTATCTTCGAGCTTGGAAAGAGAAACGGTCCAAACTAAGCTGAGTTATTCCCTCTTTGACTACCTGGGGGGAAACAGAAGAAAAGAGGCGAAACAAAACTAGGTCAGACATAAGTGTGGTAAGTCCAGTGATTTTCAGTATGTAAACAGGTAATAGTAACATGACATGAATAAACTGAATATAAGACAATACCGTGATAACAGGGATAACAAGATAACCTAAGATTAGCATAAGATATGATAAGGCAAAATAAACCGAATGCGCTTCTACTCTTTCTCTGCTTCGCTACTACCCCGTTATTCTGATTTGTATATCTCTGATCTCCTATTTTCTCTGCACTAACTAACCAGTATCCTAACTAGTGTCTTTTATAGAATGATCCGTACCCCCTACTAGTGTCCCAACTAGTATCCTGTGAAAAAGGATCTGTATCCCCTACTAGTGTGCCAACTAGTATCCTGTGTTATATAATAAGGTGATCCCACCCTCGCACTTGTGGTAGCCTTTGGGTGTACATCTAGTATGAGGATCTTACCTCAATCAGCCTAATTGCCATGAAGATGTTAGATGTACCCTTACTACCCTATCAATCGGCTCCCTACTTGTATTAATTTTCCTTGTGTCTGTGTCAATCGGCCCTCTCTTGCATGTAGATGCCCTGTGCTGGTCCCACCATAAGGTGTATCAATCCCAATGATAGCAACCCGACACGATTCAAGATGCAGTGTATATTACTGATGCCCAGTGCCTTCTTTTCCACTCCGGAGCACGTGCACGCCCATACTCTGTCGGAACTACACTGCTGCACCCCCTGCCGCTATTTTGACCGCTTATAATCAGCCCAGTAATCGTGCCCCACCCTGCCTAGTTCTGGGTACCGTGATACATCTATGTGGGTTACTACTGAAATGGGTCCCCGTTACTAGGGTTTCCTACTGATTAAGTTTATGGGCCTATAAATTCAAATAGTACCCAACTACACGAGATGTACTTAACCCTCCCACTGATTCAAACATGTTTATTTAACCGTTAAGTTTGTGGGCCTATATATACTAATATTACCCACCTAACCCAAAGTTTACTTAACCCTCCTACTTATCAAGTCAATCTGTATTATTGGTTAAACTTGCCTTAACCCTATCCACTTTGTTCATGTAATATTGGTTAAGTGCTGTCCATTTATGTTAACTTAACCTCCCCACACATCATGCTGTATTGGTTAAGTGTTTCCTATTAACTTAACCGTGTTCATTCATCATGTTATATTGGTTAAGTGTTTCCCCTTAACTTAACCTCACTCGTTCATCATGTTATAATGGTTAACTGTTCTAAATTTACTAAACCCCGCCTTCTTGTCTAATTAACATGTTATAACGGTTAAGTGTTCTAAATTTACTTAACCCCACCTTCTTGTCTAATTAACATGTTATAACGGTTAAGTGTTCTAAATTTACTTCACCCCACCTTCTTGTCTAATTAACATGTTGTATTGGTTAGGTGTTGCCTATTCATATGTTACTTTATTGGCATTAATTAATTTATTAATGCCCCAACCTCTCACATTAGAACTGTTGTTTGCGGTTGCTGGATGTGCCGGGCGGTTCCGAGCAGACTTCTACCGTAAACTCATTCTAACCTCGGGTTTTGGGCTAAATGCGCTAACCTCTCACATTAGATCTGTGTTGTTGTGGATACTGGATGTGCCAGGCGGTTCCGGGTAGTTTTACACTGCAACTCAATCTAACCTCGGGTTAGGCATGTTCATCTTTTAGCCACTTTACATATTTACAATTTATGTTCATATGTAAATTACCCACAAGTGTTGTCAATTCAAATCATGGCCCCATTTACCCTTTAAATTATGTCCATAATTCTAGATATACAAATTCTACCATTTCATGCTACTAATCATTTACATGATTATGAGCCAATTTATGCCAATAGCATGTAGTTTAATATTTTCCCCCAACGTCTCCCCCATTATTCGTTCACATAATTCACATAGAACGTTAGGCTCGCAAATTAGCCTAACTTATAAACAAAAGGGAAAAGAAAGGGACATGTAACATTCCAACAGGCATAAACAATATAGATCAACATGCGTAGTATAAATTTAGGATAGAACGACATAGACTTAATTAAGCATATAGGCGTGATATTGCATTTAAAGTAGATCCAATTAACATGCGAACTAGCATAAGTTTGATTGTATAAACATGAACTTATATAGATCTCAAACATGGATACTAGCTTGGATCTAACATATAATATGTATGAACATAACTTAGCATGTAACTTACATACATAAAAGAACCACAATTTAATACAACATGATATGTTTAATGGTACCAGTCCCCAATAGCCTCATTGGCATAATTGGTTTTACTATGTCAGTCACAACAGTCAATAGGCATGATAGGTTTTACTATGTCAGTCACAACAGTCCAATAAGCATGATAGGCTTTACTATGCAGTCACAACAGTCCAATAGGCATAAGTAATTCAGAATTGACAAAAGGATAGGCACGATTAGAATAAGGCATAGTTCTAGATCCAGTTATTACAGTCATGATATCTTATTAGGTGTTCACATCTAAACAATAACTGTACTTACAGAAGAAAAAAAGGACAGATCTTGATTTCTGGGATCTGATTTCTGAATTTGAAAAGCTATCCTTTTATGTAGACGTTTGATTCTCTAGTTCTTCTAATTGATTCCTAGTTTGAATTTGATTCTCTAGTTTGGGGTAGATGAATGGAGGCTAGGCCAGTTTGTAGACGAACAACATGACGACTTCAATTAATGAGTTATAGGGTTGAGGTTTGAGGTGATTATATAGAAGTCTAGATTTAATTCTAGCCTTTAGATTAGTCTAGGAGAAATCAGAGCCATCAAACCAAAGAGATGTGTCATCTAGCCAATCGTAGCATGACACATATGCCCTAATACCTCAGAAATCAATCATTGGCCAATCAGAGAAGGCCACGCTAAAAAAACAATCCTTGACCAACAAAAATGCGCCACGTGTGCCACATGATGCGTACACATCATATATATATATATATATTCTATATATATTTATATTTTTTCTTTTTATTTATCTTCCCAATTAACCATTTTCACACTAAACCACTTTTTGAACTGCGTTCACACTAAGCCACCTTTTGTCATTCCCCTAAAACAAAAATATGGCACTAGCGGGGATTGAACTCTGTACCTCTTTTATGCAAGTCACACGTTCTAACCAAATGAGCTACAAAGTCTTTTGCTTACAAACCTTAGGACAATGCTAAACATTATTCTTTTCTCGTTCCTCTTTTTCATGTTTTGCTGCAATATTTAATTTAAAGATATCTTCTTCATTTTAAATCAGTTTTCTGCAAACCATATGTCTAAATTGACTAGAAAATCGCCACGAACGCAATGACGCTAATTTCGTGACCAAATTCCTGAAGCTCTTCAAATTTTCTTTTTAATTGTTCGCATGCATTTCTTCCCATTTCATGTATTGCACTTAATTAACTTATTACATGAAATATTTATTGTCATTATTTAATTTTTCTCTTAAATATATCTATGTATATAATATATATGCATATTTCCACTTTTAAAATTAAGTATTCTTTAATTCGTTACTTTAACATTCACAGTAAATATGGGGTGTTACATTCTCCCCTCCTTTAAAGGATTTCGTCCCCGAAATCTCTAAGAATGTATCCTAACATTCAACATCCATCTAGTCAACCATCAATCACAGGCATCCATTATCCTTAAAAAGATTTCTAATGCTTTCATGATCATATGCATAGTGTGTGCACATGCCCTTATCTAATGCAAAATCAGGCGGTCTACTGATTCAGTTGACCTCCTTAATGCAAATTATGTCAATGCTATGAGTCCATCATGTATGCAATTATTCCTAATCGTACTTTACAACTTCTACATGAGTGCTCAATCATTCATACAAATGCAGCATCCATATGATAACACATCAAGTTTCAATCCATATATATACACACATATATGCATACGCAATATGAAAGTGACTGAGCCGATCTAGTACCTAGTGTGTGTGTGTATATGCATCCACGAGCAACCACTAGCAACCACTTGCAACCATCAATCATAACATGTTTCAAATACATGTTTACATCCATTGGTTTCTACCTAAGGATCGAGGATTGGACCGAGAGGATATACTTAAATGATAAAGACTAGCAAATAAACTTTACTGAAAAAGAGAGATCAAGGATTTACCCTCAAAAAGGGTATGATGCGCGTATCTAGTCTTCAGTCTTCTAAGTTGCATCTTCTTGAGCTTTACTCCATATTGCTCTGACTGTCTTAACTTCACGATAGCGTAACTTCTTAATTTCTGTTTCCAGAATATGCGTTGGAACTCATTTCACTGTCGCCTCTCATTCCACCTTTTCTTCTTATAGTATACTTGGCACTACAACTTCTTCCGTGTCATGCTAACATTTCCTCAAAAGGTCTTCCAAAATCCTATTCACCTTTTCTATCAGAGGATGATAAGCGGTGCTTAAACATAACTGCGTACTCATGGCTTCTTGCAAGCTTATTTATTAAGGTGACTAGAGGTCTCTTCTCTACTTAATTTATCCATTGCGTCAGCTATCTAAGAGTCTTTTCTTTGTGAAGTCCCTATTTAATTCAAAAGCGTAGGTCTTACTCCTAGCGATGCCGACTACTAACTTAACCGAAGGTTTTAAAATCAAGGTTTGATATGTATTCTAAACTTTTCCTTTTCACATAAAGAGGACTTGAAGTCAACCTTTTTCTTCTTAACGCATCCGCTATGACCTTACCCATACATCAAAATGGCGCCTAGTCTTTGTCGCATGCATCCGTGTGTACCGTAAGCCTTTTACTACCGTAAGGTAAAAGTCAAAACTGGGGTCGTTGTAAGAGCCCTCTTCTATTGTTGGAAAGCGATACCACAACCAATATCCCGAGCAAAGGTTAGATTCTTCTTCGTCAATCTTGTAAGTGAGGCTAATACCTTCGCAAAGTCCTTAATGAACTTCCTATATTAGCCCGCTAGTCCAAGAAAGCTTCTTACTTCTATTGCATTCCTTGGGACCTTCCAGTCTTACAACGCAACTACTTTTGCGGGATCTACTGCTATCCCTTCTTTGGACGCCACATGTCCTAGAAACCTTACTTATTCTCTCCAAAAATGGCATTTTTGGAGAACTTCGCCTTAAGTTGATGCACTTGGAGGGTATCTGAGACTTCCCTTAGATGCAAAGCATGTTCTTCCTCGTTCCAAAATATCATCTATGCACAAGCGAAGTGAGCCATCCGCCTTTGTAACAAAAACAACTGGAGCACCCCATTCAGAAATACTTCGCCTTATGAACCCTTTTTCAAGTAACTCTTTTACTTGTTTATTGAGCCCTTCCTTTCCCTTGGATTCATGTGTCGTACAGGTAATGCAATTGGTTTTGCATTGTCAACTAGATGTATGCGGAAGTCTATCTCGCGTTTTAGGGGACAAACCCCTAACATAATCAAAAACACCTGCGTACTCATGGACTACTCCAACGGATCGCAAATCGTCGATAGATGCATCAAGTGATTCCAGGTAGCTAAGACAAACTGATCCCTTAGGATCGCACGAAATCTTGAGGATATTCCTGAGGCAAGTCGAAAGTCTAACTACCCTCCTTTCATAATTACCAGCTAACCAATCCATGCCTAGAATCAACCCATAGCCCATGAAACCAAAAACATAAGCATTACACTTAGACTCAATGATTAATATAGCTATTCTCAAATCCTTACAAACCAAAGATAAATGAGCCGAACCACCAATTGGATTTGGGACAATAATGGGATCTTCTACTATACAAGCACTAAGGTGCAGAGACTCAACTATGGAAGCAGATATAAACGAATGTGAAGTGCAAAAATCAAAAAGAGTACTAAAAGGATGATCAAAAAAAAGGAAAAACTAGACTTTTTCAACAGAAAGTCTACTACCTCTCTCTCAGGTGCGCTGGCAGTGAGAGCATGCACATGCCCTCCTGAAAATCCTGTCCTCTGTTCTTGCCCTTGTCCTTAATTATATGACCCGTTATACCATAATAACTACACTTCCTCTTGTCTTAGATTTTTCTATTCTTTCCTCCTTCGTGAACCAAGTCCATATCCATGAGTTTCTCATCCTTAGGTTGTGTTCCTTAGCCAAACTCCCTTATTCTCATCTTTGCGCTCTTTGTGTAACTTGTTGACAAGTCTTTTGAAAGCTACCTCCATCGCACGGAAAACCCTACAAAGCTTGAAAGAAAATTTGCCGCAGGTGAAACTTCAGCGGCTATAGATGGAAATTAGGCACTTCTTCACCCTTTGACAGGTGTCGTAGTCTCATCAAGCCTACAGAACCATGCCTCGATGAGGTTACCTCCCAGAAAGCCAGGAGCTCCGGAGACTCAAGAAAGAAGGAAACAAGGATTCAAACAGAGGATCAAAAGATAGTGCATATGACTTTGGGGAATATGCCTTTAAAACAAAACTTTTCTTTTGAAAATGCTTCTTTTAAAACCGTCTTGAAAATAATTTTTCAAATCTTTTATCTGATCTGGTAACCTTCAGCTCTGATACCAAGTGTAACACCCCACCTCCATTAATGTCACTCACAAAGGGAATGCATTAACTTCAGTGAAGCGTTATAGGTAAAAGATGAAGATAATTTATAAGATAGACAAATAAAGCAGCGGAAAAGAATAAAAACTTTACTTCATTGATAAAACAACATCTTGGTAAAACAGCTTGTACAAAGATTGTTTTCTAACACTAAAACACCAATACCCAGTACAACAAAGCATCTATCTTGTTTAATAAAATAAAGAAGCCTAAAATGACAATTTGATATTCCCCAATAAAGCATGAGCCAGCCATAGCAGTGGAAAGGAGAGTCCAAAGAAATAAGTCGACTATCTTCGAGCCTGGAAAGAGAAACGGTCCAAACTAAGCTGAGTTATTCCCTCCCTGACTACCTGGGGGGAACGGAAGAAAAGAGGCGAAACAAAACTGGGTCAGACATAAGTCTGGTAAGTCCAGTGTTTTCAGTATGTAAACAGGTAATAGTAACATGACATGAATAAACTGAATATAAGACAATACCGTGATAATAGGGATAACGAGATAACCTAAGATTAGCATAAGATATGATAAGGCAAGATAAACCGAATGCACTTCTACTCTTTCTATGCTTCGCTAGTACCCCGTTATTCTGATTTGTATATCTCTGATCTCCTATTTTCTCTGCACCAACTAACCAGTATCCTAACTAGTGTCTTTTATAGAATGATTTGTATCCCCTACTAGTGTCCCAACTAGTATCCTGTGAAAAAGGATCTGCATCCCCTACTAGTGTCCTAACTAGTATCCTATGTTATATAATAAGGTTATCCCACCCTCGCAATTGTGGTAGCCTTCGGGTGTACATCTAGTATGAGGATCTTACCTTAATCAGCCTAATTGCCATGAAAATGTTAGATGTACCCTTACTACCTTATCGATCGGCTCCCTACTTGTATTAATTTTCCTTGTGTCTGTGTCAATCGGCCCTCTCTTGTGTGTAGATGCCCTGTGTTGGTCATAAGGCGCATCAATCCCTATGATAGCAACCCGACATGATTCAAGATGCACAGTGTATACTACTGATTCCCAGTGCCTGCTTTTCCACTCCGAAGCACGTGCACGCCCATACTCTGTTGGAACTACACTGCTGCACCCCCTGCCTTTGTTTTGACCGCTTATAATAAACCCAGTAATCGTGCCCCACCCTGCCTAGTTCAGGGTACCGCGATACATCTATGTGGGTTACTGCTGAAATGGGTCCCCGTTACTAGGGTTTCCTACTGGTTAAGTTTGTGGGCCTATATAAACAAATATTACCCAACTACACGAGATGTACTTAACCCTCCCACTGATTCAAACATGTTTATTTAACGGTTAAGTTTGTGGGCCTATATATACTAATATTACCCACCTACCCAAAGTTTACTTAACCCTCCAACTTATCAAGTCAATCTGTATTATTGGTTAAACTTGCCTTAATCCTATCCACTTTGTTCATGTAATATTGGTTAAGTGTTGTCCATTCATGTTAACTTAACCTCCCCACACATTATGTTGTATTTGTTAAGTGTTTCCTATTAACTTAACCCTGTTCGTTCATCATGTTATATTGGTTAAGTGTTTCCCCTTAACTTAACCTCACTCGTTCATCATGTTATAATGGTTAACTGTTCTAAATTTACTTAACCCCACCTTCTTGTCTAATTAACATGTTATAACGGTTAAGTGTTCTAAATTTACTTAACCCCACCTTCTTGTCTAATTAACATGTTATAACGGTTAAGTGTTCTAAATTTACTTCACCCCACCTTCTTGTCTAATTAACATGTTGTACTGGTTAGGTGTCGCCTATTCATATGTTACTTAACCTTACCATTCTTAGCATGTCTGTTTATTGGCATTAGTTAATTTATTAATGCCCCAACCTCTCACATTAGAACTGTTGTTTGTGGTTGCTGGATGTGCCGGGCGGTTCCGGACAGACTTCCACTGCAAACTCATTCTAATCTCGGGTTTTGGGCTAAATGCGCTAACCTCTCACATTAGATCTGTGCTATTGCGGTTACTGGATGTGCCGGGTGGTTCCGGGCAGTTTTACACCGCAACTCAATCTAACCTCGGGTAGGCATGTTCATCTTTTATCCACTTTACATATTTACAATTTATGTTCATATGTAAATTATCCACAAGTGTTGTCAATTCAAGTCATGCCCCATTCACCTTTTAAATTATGTGCATTATTCTCGGTATACAAATACTACCATTTCATGCTACTCATCATTTACATGATTATGAGCCAATTTATGCCAATAGCATGTAGTTTACTATTTTTTCCCCAACGTCTCCCCCATTATTCGTTCGCATAATTCACATAGAACATTAGGCTCGCAAATTAGCCTAACTTATAAATAAAAGGGAAAAGAAAGGGACATGTAACATTCCAACAGGCACAAATAATATAGATCAACATGCGCAGTATAAATTTGGGATAGAACGACATAGACTTAATTAAGCATACAGGCGTGATCTTGCATTTAAATTAGATCCAATTAACATGCGAACTAGCATAAGTTTGATTGTATAAACATGAACTTATATAGATCTCAAACATGGGTACTAGCTTGGATCTAACATATAACATGTATGAACGTAACTTAGCATGTAACTTACATACATAAAAGAACCACAAATTTAATACAACGTGATAGGTTCAATGGTACCAGTCCCCAATAGCCTCATAGGCATAATAGGTTTTACTATGTCAGTCACAACAGTCCAATAGGCATGATAGGTTTTGCTATGTCAGTCACAACAATCCAATAGGCATGATAGGCTTTACTATGTCAGTCACAACAGTCCAATAGGCATAAGCAATTCAGAATTGACAAAAGGATAGGCACAAATAGAATTAGGCATAGTTCTAGATCCAGTTATTACAGTCATGATTTCTTATTAAATGTTCACATCTAAACAATAACTGTACTTACAGAAAAAAGGACGGATCTTGATTTCTAGGATCTGATTTCTGAATTTGAAAAGCTATCCTTTGATGTAGACGTTTGATTCTCTAGTTCTTCTAATTGATTCCTAGTTTGGATTTGATTCTCTAGTTTGAGGTAGATGAATGGAGGCTAGGCCAATTTGTAGACGAACAGCATGACGAATTCATAGAATGAGTTCTAGGTTTGAGGTTTGGGGTGATTATATAGAAGTCCAGATTTAATTCTAGCCTTTATATTAGTCTAGGAGAAATCAGAGCCATCAAACCAAAGAGATGTGTAATCCAGCCAACCGTAGCATGACACATATGCCCTAATACCTCAGAAATCAATCACTGGCCAATCAGAGAAGGCCACCTTTAAAAAAAAAAAATCCTTGACCAACAAAAATGCGTCACGTGCGCCACATGATGCGTGCATGTCATATATATATATATATGTGTGTGTGTATATATATATATATTCTATATATATATATATATATATATATATTCTCTTTATCTATCTTCCCAATTAACCATTTTCACACTAAAACACTTTTTGAACTACGTACACACTAAGCCACTTTTTAGCCATTCCCCTAAAACAAAAATATGGCGCTGGCGGGGATCAAACTCTATACCTATTGTATGCAAGTCATATGTTCTAACCAAATGAGCTACTAAGTCTTTTGCTTACAAACCTTAGGACAATGCTAAACATTATTCTTTTCTCATTCCTCTTTTTCATGTTTTGCTGCAATATTTAATTTAAAGATATCTTCTTCATTTTAAATCGGTTTTCTGCAAACCATAGGTCTAAATTGACTAGAAAATCGCCACGAACGCAATGACGCTAATTTCATGACCAAATTCCTGAAGCTCTTCAAATTTTTCTTTTTAATTGTTCGCATGTGTTTCTTCCCATTTCATGTATTGCACTTAATTAACTTATTACATGAAATATTTATTGTCATTATTTAATTTTTCTCTTAAATATATCTGTGTATATAGTATATATGCATATTTCCACTTTTAAATTAAGTATTCTTTAATTCGTTACTTTAACATTCACAGTAAATACGGGGTGTTACAAGTACCAAGCAACGAAACACAACAATGGCTCACCAAGCAAGAGAACACAGCACCACAACACGGCAAATATGCATAGTTGCACAGTAAGAACCAGAGTAGGAGGAAGAAAGAGTTGCGAAAAAATTTCAAAGCTCATGGAGAATTGAAATTAAAAAGGGAGCTCCACGAACACACCAAGACTTCCTAACCATAGCAAGTCGACACACACAAAAATCCAAACCTACTCACTCAAACGAAAAATAGACACTGACAAGCACCAACATATCACTAGACTTCAACCACTTCAACTAGACAAGCATAAACAAAGAACGCAGGACATAAAAACTCACCAAGAAGAGGAAAAAGTCAGTACAAAGATCACTTGGAAACCTTGCGATTACTTTGAGTATGACAGTTAGTAATGGAAGGAAGACGGTGCAGTCGCGAAGCAAAACAGAGAAGTCACGTGAATAAGAAGACTCGAACCTGAAAGGAGCACCACACAAAGGCTATTAAGGCAAGCTGCAAAGGATTCGAGCATAAGGAGGAGTGTTTGGGTAGACAGAACGATAACCAGGGGCAAAAAGAGAAAAAGGCACTCAAATCTAAAAAGTTAGATCTAGAAATTAGGGATAGTGGCGGCGACCACGATGGCGAAAGCTGGGTGTAGAAGAAGGTGGAAAGGAAGAGGAGATGGATTGATTAGAGGACGTGAGGAGGATTAAAGGATGAGAAGGCTGTGATATAAAGAGGGAGATCTCCCAGTCGCCATTAACAGTGGCTGCTCACGAACCACTCTGATGTTCTGATATTTCATTTAACTGGATATATATTACACAAAAAAACAAACAATTAATTTACTATAAAAATATTAAATTAACATAATCACAATTAGATCCCCTGAAAAATGCACCGTTCATACAGCAAATGCGTACCTCATTACAACGTACCCCACTCAATACACCGTACGCATTCGCCACAAATGCATCCATGACATTTCCATCCGCTATCGATGCATATATTTCATTTCGTACACTGTTAAAATGTAATCGAGAAGTGCTTGGTAGGATCAAATTAGAAAAGCCAAACGTCCTTTACCTCTCACCCTTCCATCTCCATCAACCGATGATTTCCCCTATTGTAAGCCTAGGATTTTTCATCGTCTCAACATACAAAAGAATGCACTCATGGTCCATCACAACCACCTTCTACATTTGATCCTAGTATCTATTTTGACCATTGAGAATATGGTACTAGTTTGGTCTTGATATTTGTTATGGTTATATCTATTATGCTTGTGTCATGGATATTCTTTAAGCATGTGTCATGGATATTTGATATGGACATGATGTTGAATATTTGATTGTGTACTATATTTGTGTCATGTACCATTCATGAACACATAATATTCATTATTGTTATGTTTATTTTTCTTTTTTCATGTATTATGCTTTGGTTAATGATTGTGCACATGGTATTAAATATTTTCTCGAGAAAATGGACTATTTTGCATGTTGTGTACATAATGTGTATATAGGAGGTTTGACTTTCAGGTATCGGTAACAGGTTCCTGCCTATTTCAGTAGCATGTTACATTTGGCGATTTTTGAAATATCGTCATTTTCAGAACTCACATATTCTAGTTTTCAATGAAAATGTTGAAATATAAACTGGTTTTGACAATTAATAAACAAACGCTTTAGATTTTGGTTAAAGGTCCAAAAATTGTATTAGGTCTAACTTTAAGATGTTGTATCTTAGTCAATTCTCATTGATATTTTACCAAACTTTTTATAACGATAGTATTGTTGTTGGTCTTTTGTCTTTTAAATTTTTAGATCATTTCAATCTTCGTAGCCTATAGAAACTTATTGTCGAACTTTGAATCGGATCATGATTTTCTGTAGATTTTATAGCGAAATCTGCTGCTGCATAACATCAATAACCATAGTTGGTTACATCTGAATTAAGATTGAATATTACTAATCTTTAACTAAATCTAATATTTTATGTCAAAAAACCAAAATGATAAATCTAATCAGTGAATAATATAGCGAAATTACGTTCAATACAATGCTAAGTAAGATAAAATACAAGGTAGAATAAGATAAAATACAAGACCGAATACGATAAAATACAATCACAACTTACTGGAAACATAAGCAAACTATTGTTTATGGTCAAAACGCAACGATTCAAGGGTGTTTTGCAAACATCTAATTTCTTGCTAGAACTTGTTAGCATATGCTATGCTCCTCAAGCATAAGCAGTCATCTATCCATTAAGCGTAGTTGCAACCTTCTGGCCTGGAAGGGAATAATTGGATTCTGCGACCTATGTTCTCACCATGAGCCTGTACCACAACTTCAACAATGTACCTATAGTGGTGACAAACTAGATATGAATCTACCACTTGATCAGTTGAGGGTTAAACCGCTAGGGAAGAATCACTAACTTGTTCCATTAAAGGTTGAATAACCTAGTGTACATACGAAACTATTACCACTTCAAGTTCATATAGAGCTGTTACCATGGAATTACTAGAACCAAGTGTACATGTGGTGGTTGCACATCATCTTGTAGCCTTAGTTGGTGTAGATTTGGGAGCTCTCAGCGAGTGTCCTCGTAGCGTTGCTCTTGATAATTGATAAGCCAGTCTTCATCAATTTGTGTGCTTTTCGTCGATGAATAATTAAAATCACCAAAATCTATAGAAAGGGGCCAAGATGGAATTGCTGAATGCGATGGTACAAAGTGGACAATGTATAAGAAAAAAACCGAATCAGGAGTATGCAATATGATGGCTAGGAATTGGTATATGTACAAGTTTATTACATTGAAGGAAGAGGAGTTGGCTAGTCAAAGATACTATTTGGAATTACAGTTCACTTAAAATGTTATCGAGTGGACACATTGCTAAAATTGTTAGTGGTTGGACAAATCACAAAAAAAATATTGAGACATATCACTAAGACACGGAATAAGTTATTGAATAGATATTGAATGGACATATCGCAAACATATTACTGAAACATTGAAAAGTTATTGAGTTGACAGATCATTGGAAAAGTTATTAGCATGCATAAACACAACAACAATAACATCCATAAACACAACATTCATAACATTCATAAATGCAACATTCATTGAATGCAACAACCATAACATTAATAAACACAAAAATAATAATCAAAAGCATAAGAAGATTACACATCCCGGTTTTAACATTCAATACATAATAGGTAAATAATACAATCCAATTAGAAGATACTCGTGCAACGTTTGCGACTATGACTTTGCATACCATATTTGTTACACCTAATAGTTTTAGGTGTATTACCCTCGTCCATTACACCTTTGATCTGAATGGAGCAAGGTCTTCCAAGTTGTCTTTTCACAGTTGACGAAAATATAATTAACCCACTATAAACGCTCTCCAGTACTTTGTCTCATGTAGAGGATGAAACTAGGGGTTGTAAACAATTTCGTAACTGGCAGCATATACCACTACGATGCAAAATCATGGTGGACTCTACTAGCTTTGTTGTTGAATGGAGTAAGAAGCCACTATATGAGCACATAGTATCTTCTAAAGTAGTAGAATGGCTTCTATTATTACTTTGTATTCATCTCCAAAATAGTGAATAAAACTCCACTTATTTCGGCTAAACCGTACAAGCCTACAACGTTGAGCTTTACTAGCCATTTGTGCAATTTTTCTTCCTACTTCAGAGTCAAGCATGTTGCTAGTTCGTTGGCATATTGTCTTCGCTTATAAAAATAATCAATTAGGAAAAAGAAAATTTGTGCACAAAAAACTTTAAAAGATAAAAATCTAGAACCTTTTAGCACACCTTAAAACTTTCGGATACATTAATGGTCATAATATGAAAATGACCTCCATTATCCTTGCATAATGCTTAATTTTCCTTTAAATTTCCCAAACTTCTTTCATCTAATTGTGAGCTTGTCAATTTTTTGCTTTGATCTCTTCCCTAATTTTCAAGCTATCAACTTCTTCAAAGTTTCAAGCTATAAAGTAAAATAGCCTTGTTAATTGTTTATCTCTGAATCATGCAGCTTGAAAGTTGTCTTTAATGTGCCTTGCACAATATCGATGTTTGTGTCACTCTCGCCATTTTCCCTACAAAGATTTCGGAATTCTTTTCATTCTATTTGATACAAACATAATATGTCGATCGTGGACAGAATGTACGAACATCACGCATGAATGAAAAAACCATCTCCAACTGTTACATGACTTTAATTCCATGATTGCATTGGCTAAAGGAAAAGGACAATCGTATACATCAACAGTAGTAGCAACCAATAATGTGTCATTGTATTTACCATACAAGTGAGTTCCATCAAAATACAACTGTGGTTGACAATTTAATGCAAGGCCCAAATGACCAGAATGCATGATCAAATATCCCAACTTCATCATGCATTACATGACCTATTTTCTCTTGATTTATTCTCATTATCTCCTAAAATTACTATGGTAATGACGCACACGATTCATCCTAATCACCATATATTCTCTTTATTGCTTTGCTTAGTGAATGCCACACTTTCATCTAACTCATGTTGATGAACAACTGATTGTGTACCAACATTTGCACCGTACCGACGAAAATATCCAAACCACCTTTGATAAACGACATTATTTTTATCATAAGAAATTTTGATCTGGCTTGCTTATGGTTGTAATTAACTATTGGGTTAACACATGTATGCTCACTTGGATACTTTTGCGCTTCCACCAACCAGGCTGATATTTTTTCGATACTTTCGCATGTATCCTCCAAGGACAATCGGTGTCATAGCTATGTATTTTGTTTTATTTGACTTGGCTAGCTTGTATGAAACTGCACGAAGAATGGAAAGTTTTGTTGATTTATCTAGAATTTTTTTTTGGTTACAAAAGCCATCCGACAACAAAACCCCTTTTGCAAGTTCATCATCCAAAGGTACTTCCGTCTCATCATAATCATTGTCTCCATCATTGTCCCTAGTTGTAGGAAAGTCGTAGTTCAATGGGTCATTATTCACTTCCATTCTTTCAAGCTGAGAGTCTCCATTTGCATCATAAAACAACAACCATGTTATCAACTTAATGTTGTTCAGCATTTCGTTCAGCCACACCAAAGCCTGCATCATTGTCAACATTTACATTTAAAGAGTGGTGCGATGGTTTAGCATATCATTATGCAATAGCGTCGACTGGCATATACCTAATAACGTACAAATCAAAAAAATGACATATGATAATAGAAAAAGCCAAAACAACCATTTATCTAAAATCATATCTCTGACTTATATCATATATTTCGATGGGATAAAAAATACTAATTGTGACAAAATGAGGATTAAAAGGTGCATCACTTTTGTTTTGTTTATTGTCTTGCTGATGGAAGATGAATACAAGACAATAAAGTAATAAATTTTAAAAATGGATCAATAAATCACTAAAGTAATCATAATGATGTTATCTTGCACTAGTGTATGAATCCACGGATGGAGTGTTATATTGAAAGCTTTGTTGCTCAATCATTTCTAAGTTTGAGTTTGGCATAAAGCTGTACTGAATAGAAGGATGAAAATAGCTTCCAAGATTACCACACGGATTGCTCAAACAAGGAGAAGCATGGTCAATAGAATGATTGGTTGTATCCAACATCTGTGTATAATATCTAATTCCATTACTCACTGCACGGAGTGGCAACTCATGTTCTACTTGTCATCTTGAAACTTTCCTACGTACAACTCAATCAATTTGGTCATAGTAGAAAATATTACTTCAACATATTCATCATCTGCTAATATTATTACTTTAGAACTCGAGTCTATTGACCAATTAACCACTATCTCAATTTCAAGTTTTTGTAGTTTTGCTTTCATTGTTCTATAAATGGATTCTTTATTTTTTGTTAATTTGCAACATTTCCACACTCTATCATGTTTGCACATACAAAAAACATATTTACGATTCTTTTGATCATCAACAATTAATTCACCATCATAATAGCAAAGTGTAGGAATTAATTTTTAGTCATTCTGCGATTAACATAAACTTCTTTAACTATAAATGTAAACATAAATAAAAATAATGGTGCCGCCAATTAAACTATCCAAGATTAAAAATACTTCAAAAATTAGTGAAAGAAACTAGAGTTTTATTGTTGTACCTTTAGTTTACTGCAATTTGTTAAATGAATTCGTGAAGATATAGAGTGCAAAAATAAAACTAAATTGTGTAATTTTATTATCTTTTATTGGTAAAGTTAAAACTAGCAGAGAAGATGGATGAGAAGATGGTATATACTACAGGAAAACTGGGAAATTTTTAAAAATTGCACGTTGCAACTTTTGAAAAATCCCCAGCTGGCGCCTTTTGAAAAATCGCTTACAAAACAGGTTTGTTTTCTTAAATACTTTTCAAACTGGCCTAGCACTATTATTAACTTAAAAAACAGGCCTAAATGAGAAAATTATCAATAAAATGTATTCCAGTTTACATCATTAACGAGAATAAGTTTTTTTTTCTTTTTTTTCCTCCATCTTCTTCTATCTAGATTAATCTTTGGTTCTTTGTGTTTTGCCTTTTCACCTCGAATTTCATGCCTTCGTTGCTCTTCTATCTCCAATCATCCACTTGTTTTTTCTTTTGTTCTCATTTTTTTCCTTCGCCTTGTTTTTAACTGCCAAATACAATCCTTTACCCTCCTTGGGGATCTTGACTTTTGATTAACATGTAAAAGTGTTTATTTTTATGCTCACATCTTACCTTTATTGTAAATAAATAAATTTTACTTTGAGTATTTTCATGTGTTTTTACAGGTTGTTCATCAATCCTCATGCACCCCTAAATAGCAAAGAAATTACATAAGAAGATGATCAATTTTGAAGATTTTATCTTATGTAGCTTTTGGAGTCTAATCAGCATCCTTATTTGGAAGAATTAATCACATGAAATTTTATCTCCCTTCAATTAGTCACATGCCAAACAAGGAAGATATAGGAGGAATAATTGTTAATTAAGATATGGGAGGAATAATTGATAATCAAGAGGGAAAGTTTTGATTACACATCTCCAATCAAGCTTATCCTTATCTTCTCACTGACCATGCCATTCATCAAAAAGGAAAGGCTTTGATGAGAATTCTTCAATCAAGCGCCATGGAAGAAATATTCCTTCATCTTTGGAAAGAATGTTTTCATATATTTATTTTGTGAGCCCAATATTCACATAGTAAAATGAGGGCTTCATCCTGTATAAAAGACCCTTGTGTCATTGTAAAAAGTATCCATTTTTTATTTTGGTTGCCATTATTCTGTATTCTCGTTTATGAATAACAAAGTTTTTCGTCATTTTAGTTGATTGTATTTTCCTTTCATAACAATTTGTGTGTCTACTGAATTAGTTTTGGTAGAACATATATTGTTATTTTATTTTATTACTGTATGTTAGCGATTGACCGTTTGATTAGATTCAACAGCAACCCTACTTTTAATTTTCTATTATTGTTCTAGTTGTTATTTTCTTTTTCTAGTAATTGGTTCCTTTATTTTTTGTTGTTGAATTTGATATTGATCTGATTAGATTCAAATCCATAGTAAATTCAATAGCATTAATTCAAAAAAAAAAATCTCCAGATTTTGTCTAACTTGCCTAAGAATAGATAAATAATAAGATTTAAAACATCTCCCTGTGATTTGACCTGCATATTACGCGACCTGTGCGCTTGCAGTATTTATTTCAAAATTCGCGCTTTTCTATTTCATAGGAAAGCGACGATCAAGTTTTTGGCACCGTTGCCGGGGAGGTAACGATTAATTTTTATTATTTATTTAGTTTCTGATTTGTGTTTATTTTTATTTTTATTTTTATTTCTTGCTTTTCTTTTCTTTTTGGAAAAAAATTTAAAATCTCTTAATTAGTTGATTTGGTATTACAAGTTAATACTATAATTTTCTAGATAAGAGGGAGAAGAAAGAAAAACTTGCATTTTTTTACTGATTGCTTTTTAATTACAACTCTCTCTCATTTCCTCTAATCTCTCTTTCCATTTTCTTTTTCATTTATTTCTTTCTTATTCTCTCTTTTACAACAATAATATAAATAAATAAATCTAAGTTTTCTTTCCTTCTGTACATTTCCATTGTTTCAATTCTTCCTTTTTCTCTCTTCATATTTTCCATATTTCTCCTTTATTCTTCCATAAATCTTCTCCACGAAAAAACTGCTCTGCCCTTCTCCCTCTCCAAAGACCCACTGCCATCTTCACATTTTGTCAACTACCACGCATAAGCAAGCTTCATGAAAAAAAGTTAATCCCACAGCAAATCATCACCAAACCGCACATCAGCCCTTCTCACAAAACAATCATCATTTTCCACAACCCCTATCGCAAGTCGAAATCCATCTTCCACCACAGATCCGAAACTTCCCTTCCTTCATCGCATATTCCGAGCCTCCTTCAAACCGCAATTACTCTTCGAACCCAAATCCACACCCACCGTCCACACTGCTTCATCAGATCCACTACACCAATTCGCAACCCATAAAACTGAATTCCTACCCTCACGCATCAGCCTACCACGTTCATCAAATCTTCAATTCGATCTTCGGATCCGACAATCCCTGCGTCGATTCGAAACAAGAAGACTTGAGGAAATCCGAGCAACCCCCCTAATCGAAGAATCAGCAACTCATCAAGAAGCAAACCCGATTTGAACTAGAGCCGCTTAGAGAATTCAAAAAAAAAGATCTAATTTTTTTGCGAGATTTTGTTTCCTGGAACAAAAGATTGCGTGATATGTTTTCAAATTGAAAGGGTGTGATTTACCCCTTTTGACTGCTTCTTAGTGGGTTGTGAAAAGTAGTGATTTACAATCAAATTCTACTGTGGTCAAGGCGTCTTGTTTAGATTAAGATTAATAGTCCTGTTAAGTCAGTGAGGGTGCGTGGGTTAAAAGCTGAGATTAGCAAGGCTTTTGTTTAGAGATATCGTTTAATTTTGATTGTTATTTCTTGTTATTTTTGATTTTGTTGGTCTTAGCTTAGTTAGTTTTTATTTTTAAAAAAAAGGAAAAAGAGGTGCGATTTGGTTTGTTTGATTTAGAGAAAGGAATTTTGAGTTTGACCGAGTTGCGGTTTAATTTTGAGTCTGACTGTGTGATTTTGATTTGAGTGTAGACCCTGGTTGCTTTAATTTGTTATTGAGCTAGTCATCGTTTTTGTTTTGTTTTGTTTCTTTCTTTCTCTATTTTGTTTCTAGTCTAGTTTTTCAAGCCAATCTTTATTTTCTTCTTCTTCTAAAAAAAACAAAGGAAGAACAAGCAAGCAAATTAGGATTCAAGAGAGTAAGCAATTGCAAGCACTGGGATTTGAATCGCTAGCATTACTCAAAATTCTCTGGACGGACTGCCATACCCCACTGTAATATTTTCTGAACTCTGCAGGTGCTCTGTTGCGAAAAAATATATATAGACATTGCTTGTAAAAAAATTCTGCAGGGGCAGCGGCTTCCTTGTACAATTTTAATTTCTACAATTATTTGTGTTTGATTGTTGTTTTGGCTTCATTCTGAAATAAATTTAATTACGAGCACAGCCCTAACAAACATAAGGTGAGGAAATCATTACCTTTCCTTGGCTCCAAAACAATTAAATTTGGTCATTTGCATACTCCTTGGACTTAAATAAAAATTGATTAGACGTTGGCCTTAGGAGAAAAAAACTTAAGCTTAATAGGACATACAAATTGGGTTAAATATCTTAGATTTAAAAATTTATTTTGCTGTGTGGAATTCGTTCTATTCCTTTTGTAGAGGACGGTGATACGTATTACATCATGAATTTTTTGACATTCTAGCAAATTAACCTTTTCAATCTATTTATTTAATTTTATTTGCAAAATATTTAACTACAAGAGTGTATTTTGTGAAATTGATCTTCTCAAGGATTTGATCGTGGATATATATTAGTTCAATTTATTGAACTTCTAGCAAAAGAGGTTGCATACTACCCGTAAAACATTGGTCGTATCACTTAGTATTTATACTATACATGAACGACCATAAGACCCTCTTCCCCCTTCAAATCGAGATTGTCAATTAATAAAATACACTTGTGTTCGTTATTTATTTTGATTAGGAGCTTCTTGTGTCAACCTTAAGTCTAGGATTTTCTTTGTTTGCATTTAACAACAATGAGTGAAAAAAGTGTTAGCCAAAATAATTCTCCTAGGGGTTCTTGAGTAAACCAAAACTTTCAAAACGAGATGGATCAAAATCAAACAAATCAAAACTTGCAAAATCTAAATATGGAAATGGATAGACCCTTATCTCTTAGAGATCGATGTTATCCAACTAGGACCGTTCAACCCTCTGTCATCGTGTTCCCACTAGCTGAAGGAAACAATTTTGAGCTTAAACACTCTTTTATTCAAGGGGTGTCCAAATTTACTGGGTCTGAAAATGCTTATGAATTTCTAAGTGAATTTGAATTGTATGCGTCCACAACAAAAATGCAACAATTATCTAATGAATCGATCAAGCTAAGGCTAATTCCATTTGCAATACTTGAAAGCGCTAAAAGATGGCAAAATTCTCTTCCTAAACATTCCATAAGAAGTTGGGATGAATTTGTCAATGTATTCTTGAAAAAGTTTTTTCCTTTTCATAAACCTCTAAAAATCCGAACCGAGATAAATCAATTTTGTCAAAATGAGGGGGAAATTTTTTCAAAATACTTTGAGAGATTCAACCAACTATTATATAGTTGTCCTCATCATGCATTTCCCAAAGATCACTTATGTCAAATTGCATATAAAGGGCTAAACTATCAGACTAGAACCCAACTAGAATCAATGTGTGGAGGAGACTTTATGTCTAAAATGGCTGATGAAGCTTGGCAATTTTTAGAAGATTATTTTGAAAAGGACATGCAATGGGAGTCAATTCGTGTTCCCACTCGTACTTCTACTAGAAGAGTGCATGTCGTGGACCCAAGTCAATTTTTTTTAGAAAATCGAACTCCTCAAGCCGGAGAAGGTCTACCCCACTATTACTCTCAAGACCAAGCTAATGCTATATCTCAAAATAATCCTTACTCATCCACGTACAACCCTAGTTGGAGGAACCATCCAAATTTTTCATGGCCAAATCCTAATAATTCTGCAAACCCATCTCACATGCAACCTTTTATTCCAATTCCGAATTACCAAGCTCCATCTCCCAATTCTCAAACCTCTCAATCTGCCCCTCAATCCAAACAACCTTATAGGCACCCAATTTTCAATCATCAAACCAATCCTATCAATCTTCTCAACCATCACAAGATATTATTCGATTAGAAAAACAAATAAATAATCAAGATGTTAAACTCGAACAAATGATGAATATGATGAAGGAACTAATGAAAAGTAATGAGATAGGAAAGTTGCCTAGTCAACCCGAGGTGAATCCAAAATATAACTCTCTTACTGTAAATTCTTGTGAGGACGAAAAGCATAATCCAATCAATGTTGTTGCAACCCTACGATCTGAAAATGGGATTGATAATAATGTTGGCAACCCCGACTCACCTTCTGAAATTGATGTTGGCAATACCAATATTTCATCTTCTACACCCTTACCACCTTCTTCTTCCATGGATAAATCTTCATCGTCGAATGATGAAACTGATTATGGAGTCGAAAAATCCATAGCTCCATTTCCCCATAGACTCAATAATAAGAAGAAAGCGGCAAATTTCGATAAAATTTGGAAATTTTCAAGCAAGTTCATGTGAACATTCCTCTTTTAGACACCATTAAACAAATCCCTCAATATGCTAAATGTCTTAAGGAATTGTGTACACAAAAACGTGCAACTAACGTCCCAAAAACCGCCTTTCTGACTGCGAATACAAGTTCTATTCTTTTGAATCTTGCCCCAGTCAAGTACAAAGACCCTGGCTGCCCTACAATTGATTGCAAAATAGGAAACACTCACATCTCTCATGCCCTACTTGATCTTGGTGCTAGTGTCAATCTTCTTCCTTATACTATTTATCGTCAACTTGGATTAGGGGATATTAAACCGACAAACATCACTCTTCTGCTAGCTGATCGATCTATCAAAAAGCCATTGGGAATAATCGAAGACGTCTTAATACAGATCGAATAGTTTTACTTCCCTGTTGATTTCATAGTTCTAGAAACCGAGCCTGTCTCAAATCCAAATGTTCAAATCCCATTGATATTAGGATGCCCCTTCTTAGCAACCTCAAATGCTATCATTAACTGTAGGAACACCTAACTTTGACTTTCCTTCAGGCACCTAACCATTGAGCTGGACATCTTTAATCTCAACAAACAACCTAGGGATTTTGAGATCAATGAAATTGACATGATTCAAACCACCATTGATGAATCCTTTATTGACACTTTTGAAACCTTGAAAATGTGTCTTGACCATTTCAACTCCGACTTCGATGAGCTCGAATACATTTCTGAACTCGGTGAATTTCTTGATGTCAAACCTTCGTCATATGAATCTAAGCAAGGAATGTTGACCAATGTTAACACACAAGAACATCCTAAGTTAGACCTCAAACCCTTACCACAAAACCTTAAGTATGCATACTTAGACTCCTTAGAAACTTTTCCCATAATCTTGGCCTCTGATCTTACCGAGGACCAAGAAGAAAAAATCTTGGAAATTTTACGGGAAAATAAAGATGCTTTGGGGTGGGAACTGAGCTATATGAAAGGAATTAGCCCATTAATTGTGAAACATCACATACATTTAGTTGATGAGGCTAAACCTACCCGTGAGGCTCAAAGGCGATTAAACCCAAACATGAGAGAAATGGTCAAGGAAGAGATAATCAAATGTCTAGACAATAACATCATCTACCCCATCTCTGATAGTACTTTGGTGAGTCCGGTAAAAGTTGTACCAAAGAAGTCGGGAGTCACAGTGATCAAAAATGAAAGTAATGAACTCGTCCCAACAAAAATCAAAACAAAATGGCATGTGTGTATTGATTATCGAAAGCTTAACTCAGCAACACGAAAAGACCATTTCCCCTTACCATTTATTGACCAAGTGCTCGAACGCTTAGCGGGACATGAGTACTATTGTTTTCTCAATGGATATTCTGGCTATAATCAATTTCCTGTTGCTTTAAAAGATCAACATAAGACCACCTTTACCTGTCCCTTTGAAATCTTTGCTTATCGTTGCATGCCTTTTGGTCTTTGTAATGCCCCTGCGACTTTCCAAAGGTGTATGATGAGTATCTTTTCTGATATGGTGGAAGAATTCTTGGAGATATTCATGGATGATTTTTCAATCTATGGATCATCTTTTTCCCAATGTCTCACTCATTTAGGACTCGTCCTAAAACGTTGTAAGGAGAAATCACTCGTGCTTAATTGGAAAAAATGCTACTTCATGGTAAAAAGAGGGATAGTTCTAGGTCATGTCGTCTCAAAAGATGGCCTTGAAGTCGATAAATCCAAAATCAATTTGATTGCTGATCTACCTCCTCCTAAGTTTGTTAAGAATGTTCGTTCATTTCTTGGCCATGCGGGATTATATAGAAGATTCATTAAGGACTTCTCGAAAATTTCAAAACCTCTCTCGAACTTACTTGCCAAAGACGTCAAGTTTGAATTCTCCAACGACTGCAAAACATCTTTTGAAATTCTTAAGTCAATCTTGACCACAACTCCCATCATTCAACCCCCTGATTGGACTCAACCCTTCGAATTTATGTGCGACGCTTCTAACTTTGCAATTGGAGCCGTCTTGGGTCAGCGAATCGATAAACTCCATCAAGTCATTTATTATGCTAGCAAAACCTTAAATGAGGCCCAATTGAATTACTCAACTACTGAAAATGAATTTTTGGCAGTTGTTTTCGCTCTTGAGAAATTCAGACCATATCTCATAGGATCCAAAGTCATAGTTTACACTAACCATGTTGCCATACGATATTTGCTTTCTAAAAAGGATGCCAAAGCCCGCTTGATTCATTGGATCCTTCTTCTTCAAGAGTTTGACATAGAAATACGAGATAAAAAGGGTTCTGAGAATGTTGTAGCTGATCATCTCTCTCAAATTGTGCACGAAAATGTTGATGACACCCAAATCGATGACTATTTTCCCGACGAACAAATCCTCTCAATCTCTAGCACCCATTGGTATTCCGACATTGTGAATTATCTTATCACGCAACAAACACCCGCTGAATAGTCGAAACAAGATAGGCAAAAATTTCTCTTTAAAGTTCGAAATTTCTATTAGGACGACCCATATATTTTCAAATATTGCCCAGACCAAATCATTCGAAAGTGTGTACCCGATCATGAACACCAAAGTATTCTCTCTTTCTCACATGACCATGCTTGTGGCGGTCATTTTGGAGCAAGAAAAACTGTTGTAAAAGTATTGCAAAGCGGTTTTTATTGGCCCACACTCTTCCGTGACGCTTTCGAATTTTGCTCTAAATGCGATCGATGTCAAAGAACGGGTCGAATCACTAAGCGAAACATGATTCCTCTCAACCCCATTCTAGTGATTGAGTTATTTGATGTTTAGGGCATCGAATTCATGGGACCATTCCCTAACTCATTTGGGAATCTTTACATCTTGCTTGCGGTAGACTATGTCTCAAAATGGGTTGAAGCCATCCCAACCAAAACCAACGATAACAAGGTTGTTATCAAATTCCTCAAAGAAAACATCTTTTCACGCTTTGGCACACCTCGAGCGATCATTAGCGATAATGGCACTCACTTCTGCAATCGTGCTTTTGAATCCTTGCTCAAGAAGTACTCAATCACACACAAGATGTCTACCCCTTACGATCCACAAACTAGTGGGCAAGTAGAAGTTTCCAACAGACAAATCAAACAAATTCTTGAGAAAACCGCGAATTCCAACGGAAAAGATTGGTCCATAAAATTAGTTGATGCACTTTGGGCATTTCGCACTGCTTACAAGACCAATCTAGGGATGTCACCATATCGATTAGTCTTTGGAAAAGCCTGTCACTTACCTCTTGAATTCGAGCATCGTGCTCTTTGGGCTATAATTTTTTTGAATTTTGATTTAGAAAAAGCCGGTTCACATAGGAAGTTACAGATTCTAGAATTAAAGGAAATAAGAAATGAAGCATATGAAAATGCAAAAATATATAACGAAAGAACCAAGGCCCAACACGACAAGAACATACTTCGTAAGGAATTCAATGTAGGTCAAAAAGTTCTTTTGTACGACTCTAGACTTCACTTGTTTCCAGGAAAACTCAGATCTTGATGGACTGGATCTTATGTTGTGAAAACAGTATATCCTCATGGAGCAGTTGAAATTGAAAATCCTAAGGATGGAAAAGTCTTCAAAGTAAATGGTCAACGACTGAAACCATTTTTGGAATTTGAGCAATACGAAGACGATGACCTTATCGATCTTCATGAGCCTGATCATCCACCATGAAATCAGGTGGTACACGTTCTTTTCTTTTATTTTTCATTTTTTCCCTTCCATTTTGGTTTGCATACCTTAGACAGTTGGGACACTATCTCAATCTAGTGTGGGGGAGTCAAGCCTGCCTTACATCATGAAAGAAAAAAAAAACATTTTCACTACATTTTTTCCTTCTCTTCAAAAAAACACACACACATAGACACGACTCATTTTAGAGTTATACGCCAAAACAAGTTTACAATTTTTAGTCAGTTGATAGCATTTTTTTCTCTTGGCTTAGATCGAATAAGAAATATGATGAAAAGTTTAATTTTGAGGGATAATAATGTAACCAGTACACAAGGAGATTCTTAGGTGATGGACATGAAATTTATTCTAAATTGTAGTCTTTGTTTAATGAGTGGAGGACTTAAAAGACTTATATTCGCTTTTCTAATCTTTAAAACTAAGTTGTTTTAAGTTGAATTCGCATAATCTCTCTTTTTCTTATATTTTCAATAATAATAATAATCCAAGGATATCCAACATTGCTTGTATATCTAGCGTTGGTGTGCAAACCCGCCAAGCTCTATCCGACATGTTGTTGACAAGGTCAGCGTTGGTATATCTTGGTCTCATTTTATGAGTTGGACACTGGAGGATTACCGACATGTTGTTGACAAAGTCAGTGTTGGTCTGCACAATCTGCCAAGCTCTGTCCTAACTCTCCGTCAGTCCGTAAGGCAGTGTATGGGTGGTATATTTTGGTCTTTTAAGTTAGGTGTATGTAATTAATCGTAAATTTTAACTTTTATAGAGATAGAGAATAAGCGAAGATGCCCAAACATTTCTTTACCTTATTGATTTGACTAGCTATACGCAAGGAAATTAGAATACCACTTTACAAATTGTGCCAAGCAAACTAAGAATCTATTTCATGTCTGCACTATGCTATCGACCGAACCAACTGGCCAAACTAGAGTTTAACATTGAAAATTTGAATTATATTGAAAATTTGTGACAAGTTGAGGTATCTAAAATAAAATTAACTGATTAGAAATTGTTAATTTAATTTGTTGTACCACTTTCCTGAAATAAGTCGTGTTTTCTTTTATTTTTTTTCAATTGCATAAGTCCTTTGCATTCATGTAATTGCATCAGAAACATATCATACTACATTTGGATTTTGTAGGTTGTATCCATTGAAACCCTCACGAGACACCACTCGTCCTACTAGCATCTTGTTGCATATGCTCAATGCAATCGTGTTTCCTACGAAAGTGTGACCTATCTAGTTTAGTTTTTTTCCCTTCTTTTTACTCGAGGACGAGTAAAAGATAAGTGTAGGGGTATTTGATTAACATGTAAAAGTGTTTAATTTTATGCTCACATCTTACCTTTATTGTAAATATATAAATTTTACTTTGAGTATCTTCATGTGTTTTCACAGGTTGTTCATCAATCCTCATGCACCCCTAAAAAGCAAAGAAATTACACAAGAAGATGATCAATTTTGAAGATTTTATCTTATGTTGCTTTTGGAGTCTAATCAGCGTCCTTATTTGGAAGAATTAATCACATAAAATTTTATCTCCCTTCAATTAGTCACATGCCAAACAAGGAAGATATGGGAGGAATAATTGATAATCAAGAGGGAAGGTTTTGATTACACATCTCCAATCAAGCTTATCCTTATCTTCCCACTGACCGTGCCATTCATCAAAAAGGAAAGGCTTTGATGAGAATTCTTCAATCAAGTGCCATGGAAGGAACCTTCCTTCATCTTTGGAAAGAATGTTTTCATATATTTATTTTGTGGGCCCTATATTCACATAGTAAGATGAGGGCTTCATCCTGTATAAAAGACTCTTGTGTCATTGTAAAAAGTATCCATTTTTTATTTTGGTTGCCATTATTCTGTATTCTCGTTTATGAATATAAAAGTTTTTCGTCATTTTAGTTGATTGTCTTTTCCTTTCATAACAATTTGTGTGTCTACTCAATTAGTTTTGGTAGAACATATATTGTTATTTTTTTTTATTACTGCATGTTAGCGATTGACCGTTTGATTATATTCAACGGCAATCCTACTTTAACTTTCTGTTATTGTTCTAGTTGTTATTTTCTTTTTCTAGTAATTGGTTCCTTTCTTTTCAGTTGTTGAATTTGATATTGATCTGATTAGATTTAGATCCATAGTAAATTCAATAGCATTAATTCAAAAAAAACATCTCCAGATTTTGTCTAACTCGCCTAAGAATAGATAAACAATAAGATTTGAAACACCTCCTTTGGATTCTACCTGCATATTACGTGACCTGTGCGCTTACAGTATTTATTTCAAAATTCGTGCTTTTCTATTTCATAGGAAAGCGATGATCAACTTTCGTGTACCACCTTGTGTTCTTTCCTTCATCGCCGCTACCCCTCCTCCCTCATCTGAATTACCTTTTCCATTCTCCCTTTCGTACCACTATGTGTTCCTTCTACCCATAATCTTTTACCTTGCAGCTAACTAAGCCTCTCCTTTTGCCTATCCTTGTGTTAATAGCCTATTTCTAATTTTGGTTCATGGTCTATGGTAAGAGCTCTACTCGATAAGCAAGGTGGATAGCTGCAATTTTTGCACGCTTGGAGTTTGTTTATGGGTGGTGGATGGAGGTCTGTTTCTAGCGTGTTTTGATGTTGGAGGGTCTTTCCTTGATGCTCGGAACCTCTTTAAGCATTGGAGTGGGAATTACAGATGTCCTTTCAATTCCTGGCAGTGTTCACCATTTCCTTTGCTAGCCTTAGCTGCTGCGCACTGTCGTGCACAATCCAATAGGTTTGGATCTGATAGTGAGATTTGCCTTTTATAAGGATTTTGATGTTGAGCTTGTTTTTTATTTTGTTTGGATATACCTGTTATTGGATGTATGGTGTGTTGAATTTGTTGATTCAAATATTGCTTGAAGAGTAAAGTAATCAATTAATTGATTTGATTGATTGATCAATTATTTGATTTTTATTATTGATTTATTTTATCATAGAAGAAAAGAAATAAAAGATAATATTTTGGAGATATTTTAAAGGAGCAATTTGGATATTTTCATAGGTCTTTTAGTCTTATCTATATGCAGTCTTCTTAGTTAGATTAAAAACATCTGAAACCATGTGAGACATCTGGAGAGGTTGTGTGCCTCTAGGGCGTGTGCCCTAGAGAGGAAAATGAATGAATTAGGGTTGAGGGAAGTTTTTCCAATTTACTACTAATAGACGCAGTTGGTGCCTCCATACTGATTTAAGGGTTTGTCATCGTTCTTCATTTCTCTTCTTCTCTAACAATATTTGTATTCATACATATATTCTCTTCCTTTCTCAATTTGGTTATTGATTCATATGTTTTTTGTTTATTTTTGCTCTATTCCATTGAGTGTAAACAAATTTTTGGTGAATCAATAAAGGGGGTTATCGAGTGAAATATTTTTGTATTACTATAATTTGTGATCTATCATGTTATTATTTTCGATCAAATTCAACTTTAAGTGATCTGGTGAAAAAGATCCATTTTTGGTATTTTGTCTTTTCCACTGCACACAAAACCATAATAGATTAGTTTCAGAGCAATTTGTGCAAATTTTTACAACAGATTGGTACCAGAGCTCATATCATCGCATAACTTGGAGTGAATTTGGGCTGAAGATTGTAGATTTCGGAGATGATGTCGTTTTCAATGATAACTATTTTAAATGGAAGAAATTAGGGGATTTGGAAGCCTAAGATGAAGGATGTTCTGTATCTGAATGTTCTTCACGATTTGATTGATGGAGATGAGAAGCTCTCTGATATGGATGAGAGAAGATGGAAGAAGATGAAGAAGAAGAAGACGGTTGTTTTGGTTTGCCAATGCCTTGATGTTTCATTTCATGTTTCAGACATGGGTCTTTATGTTGATGATTCTCGAAGGATCCAGAGTGATCGAAGGAGGAGCTCAGGTCAAGTTATAGGTGGGTGTCGATTTGAAAAATAAACAAGATGGACATCTTTATGTTGTTACAGACGCTTTTGAGACCATTACTTTTGCGTGGTACACCTCATGTGGAAGATACATCTTTTGCACATGGTGGGTTGTGTTTGTAATGGTTTTAATTGAGAAGGTGTAGTCGTAGCTCATTCAAATAAAATGGATGTGGTTGTATCCTGAAAATTAATTGAGTTTCATTGTACTCCGAAAATAGGCAGAGTGTACCTTGTGGCCTTGAAATCGAGGGTTGTAAATTTTGAGCTAAAAAAGAGCTAGTGATGACTTGTTTGGTGATTGTGGGAGATATGTGATATTGTTGAATTTGTCGATTCAAATATTTTTTGAGGAGTAAAGTAATCAATTAAGTGATTTGATTGATTGATTAATTTTATCATAGAAGGAAAGAAATAAAATATTATATTATGGAGATATTTTGAAGGGGAAATTTGGATATTTGTCTAGGTCTTTTATTCTCCTATTTATGCAGCCTTCTTGGTTAGATCAAGAACATCCAAAACAATGTTAGTCATCTGGAG
Source organism: Allium sativum (assembly GCA_030737875.1). NCBI lineage: Eukaryota > Viridiplantae > Streptophyta > Magnoliopsida > Asparagales > Amaryllidaceae > Allium > Allium sativum. The sequence goes on along the minus strand of CM060920.1, from coordinate 564,244,224 downwards.
AGGTTGTGTACCTCTAGGGATTGCGCCATGTCGAGGAAAATGAAGTAATAAGGTCTCAGAAGCTATTCCTATTTACTGCTGATAGACAAAGTTGGTACCTCTAGGTTGATTTTAGGGTTTGTCATCATTCTTCGTTGCTCTTTTTCTTCAACAATATTTGTAGTCATCTAGATATTCTCCCTCTTTCTCAATTTGCTTATTGATTCAATTATATTTTATATTTTTTCCTTTATTATATTGAGTGTAAATAAAATTTCAGTGAATCAATAAAGAGGATGGTTGGATGGAAAATTTGACTGTTGCTATTATTTCTGATCTATTGTGTTGCTATTTTTTGTCAAATTCATCTTCAAGTGATTAGGTGAAAAAGATTTCTTTGCTGGTGTTTTGCCTTTTCCTTTGCGTACAAAATTCTAACATGGTGGTTATATTTTGGTTGTATCCTTCTTATAGTGTTATAGATTTTTATGTTGGAGACCTTGGCTTTTCATTTGTATGTGATGTATTTTATGAAGTATTTTTCTTCAAGTTTTTGAGTATTTTCTGTAGTGTTGCTCGTGTTATGGCTGCCTAATATAGAATGAAGTTGTAAAAATCCTGCATTGTGTTGTTAATATTTGAGGAAAATTGTCTAACTCTAGCTCTATATATGCTATTTTAGTTTTTTATAAGGTATTGATGAATTCTCCTCACATATATAGGTACTAACACTATAAAAACCAGCTTATCAATGTAAAATTATTATACATATTTGTCCTATAAGTTATTATATGCTTATAATCGATATAAAGAACCAAGCTTAGCAGAAATTTAAAGACTGCACCATGAAGAATATTGAAAAAATTATAAAATTAGATGGTGTTAAAAGTAGGACATATTAATGGTTAGGGAAGTAAAATATGCAAGAGTAGAGTCCTATACTATTCAGATAATTCATGGACTATAATTCAAGAGAAGACTCCAAACTAAGCTTTAAGTTTATGAAGTGTTAGTATGCGTAACAGTTTGAAGCTGAAATAAGTGATGTTATTTTCTCAAATCATATAACATAAGTAGTACGTAACAAGTGAGGATGGATCCACAATGAGACAGGAAGAATAAACGATTCAGTCTTCCAAATGAAGTGATGATGAACATGGAGAAGATTTGTAGAGACCAGAAATTCAAACACTACATCTTGAATATTTCTATCTAGTTGCAATATTATTTAGTGTTACAAATATTATTTCATAACCTTGATAAGCATCAGTTAATTGTTCAATAATAAAAGGAACCCTATTTTGGGTAAAAAAAATTCATTGGAAAAACATTGATAATATGACCGAAAATAGTTTTATCGATAAACAACTTTTTATCCAAAAGAAGTTGTTCATATTCTTTTACATACACTTGTTTTGTTAATATATAGCATATTAAAAAAAGTCAAATTAATTTTCATATTGGTGGCTACAAAATGTGATGATGCGATCTTTTTAAAAATGTGCATTCTACGAAGATTTTTGCATTTTGGGTATTTAAGTATTCAAGTAATTATTTGACAATTCAAATTTGCCTATTTTAGTTATTTCAGGATAATTAAAACTTATTTCAAGTCTTTTTTACCTAAATAAATAGTCTAATTAAAATCTGAAAATGTGACCAATGTTAAACTTTCAGATCTTCGACCTTTCATCAAATGGGTGTTATTTTAGATTGGTGCTATGTTGTTTGATAAACATATATATATATATATATATATATATATATATATACACACACACACACACACACATACACATGCACATACATACACACACAAATATAGGTCTACACAATTAGTCAAGTCAATGAATAAAAAATATCCAAAACGTACACATTTAAGCCTCTTATATGTATACAAGTGTAATCATACTTCTTAAATTTTGAAAAGTGAACTTACCATCACCATAACTACCTCACATCAACTTACACACCATCTCATCTCTAATTAATGCCATTAGATATTTTAGGGGCATTTTTTCTTTTCTTATTCACTCCTAAGCCTAATGAGGAGGTATATACCCTTGCTTATCATTTAGAATTTTACAAAGCATGAAATCTTAAATCAATGTCTTTTTCTTCCACATCATAAATTTTTTAAAGAGAAATTTTACAAATCAGTTCCAAATCAACTCAAACTTAGAGTGAAGCCTGTCTATTGTATTCCAAAACCTTTTACCTAGTTAGAAGTTGATAATTCCAAGCCACTCTCTACATTCATAGTGAGGTCAAGAGCAATCTGGAGGGCTGAAGGAGGATAAAGCAAAGAAAGGAAAAAAAGTTGGTAGCATGGATCTAGGCTTGGATTCTTGGATCTTGGTCTTCGTTAGGTTAAAGGTAAGCTATCCCACCATTGAAAATAACTTATGTTTGCTTTTTTTGATACGCCAAAGTTGCTTTAGTTGTTGTTAACATAAGTTAAACACATTGATTTGATTCTTACTTTAAGAGTTAGCGACATGCGATTCATGTTTATGTAATTGTATGAACTTGGAAATATACTTGTATGATAAGCAAAAAAATCTTCGAACAAAGAACATAAGGGTAGTAAAGGATTTACTCGAATTAGTCTTGAAATTGAAAGTGCACTTATAGGGATAGTCGCTTTAAACATAGTTCAGAATTGTCATATATTCAACAATTTTTATGGATTTCTATAGAAAAATCCTTAAGGCTTTCTCGCCACATCCATCTTTTATTATATGTATGCTTGCTACCTTGAATTTATTAAATAGAAAGAAAAAAAGTTAAAATGACATGTCAAAAACACCCAAAACTTTACCGTTGCAAAACTGTTCTGTTTAACCTTGATTTTTGAACTTTAAAAGTTTCAAATGCACTTTAAGATTATGTAAATTTCCTTAAACTTTTTACAATTATTTATTAATTGTTATTAGAGTATTTTAAATATAAATTTTTTTTTAGAATATCTTTCTTAAAATATATTTTTAAAATATCTTCTCAAAATATCATTTTAGAATATCTTCTTATATAAGAATCTTATCTTTTAAATCAAAGGTTAGAGAGGGTTATGAATTGGCTAAATGGATAAAACTTGTCATGTTCAAATTACTTGATTGAAAGAGGCTTATCTATTTGTGGGAATTAAGACTGATGTTGAAGTAGAGTGCCAGAGTAACAAAACCCTAACCTATTGGCTTCTCTTTTAGTTGAGAAATATATAAGGTAGGAATTTTAAAAACATGTTAATCATGTTGATTACATACCTGTGTATTGAATATTATGAATACTATTCTCAACACTATAAGCAGATGAGTAGACTTAGCTATTTGTGACAATTAAGGATGGGGTGTCTAGGCAAGGAATATTATGCAACTAGTGTTCTAACTTATCTAGCTCTACTCTTGACCAAGGGATGGTACAGAAACAAGTATATGAATCATCGTTTCTATAAGTAATTGTTTTGACCAAATAGTTGATCACTCGACTATCGAACTATACCAATATAACTTAAAAAGTATTAGAAAGCTTCGCGATTTCATACCAATGAGAACCCCAAGGAGGAGTGCTGGTATGAAACGTCTCTAGCTTTCTCTTACTTTTGAAAGAACTGAAACCGAGTTAGTAGGAAATTATTGGTTAGTTTTGAAGAGACCAAAATCAGTAAGTATTCTACCTATCGAATACCACTTCAAAACTAATATAAACCAAAATCAGTAAGTGTTCTACTTACCAAATACCACTTCAAAACTAATATACAAGTTCTAAGTTGTAGAAGTGGTTGTGAAGAGGAGTATATGAGGAGATTTGAGATTTTCTCAAGATGAATGAATCTAAATAGTGATTCGTAATCTCAATTCGAGAAGTGGTATTCCATTTAGGGCTACGTGTTCTGTTCGTGTGATGAAGACTCGCATGAAAGATGCTGAACGTAACCTCAACATCGAAAATGGCTAAAGACAAAGTTAGATGCATGACCTAGGGTTTAGCTAACCTATAATAGGGTACATCAACTCCATTATCTAGAGTATGCTTATCGATTTTGCTAGCGGGAATTGATGACACTTGGTCCCATGTGGTCCATTTCTATGTATGTGCATGGGCCAGTTGTGTTTGTCTTAGGTTATTTTTTGTTGTGAATATGACCCTTAAAAGTTATGTTCTGATCCTTATGCGTGGAGTTTAGATTCGTCTTGATCAAAGTGATCTCGGTGGAAAATATAACAACTAAACGAATCTTAGATGTTTTGAACGTATCCTAAAACGTTTTTGAATGTTACAAAAGTAACCATTCCAGATATTTTGTATGAATTATATTCTGCGCCATATGTATTATCTATTATATCACTATTATAAACTTGATGAATGGTTAGTTTCTTTTAAGGGAAAAGCGATGCAGTAATCCATACGGTCTTATCAGTTACATATATATATCTTATGTTTCTTATGCTAGTATTATGTTTGATGCTTGGTTTCAACTTTTCCTAAAAATTCACACATACTCTTTCGAGTAGGCCGAGTAAGGCAAGTTCCATTTTGGATGCTTTAGAGTGGGGAAGACGGGTTGGAGGCTTCCACTATCTATCTACTTATTTTTATTTGCACTATATTAGTTATGTATATATCAGCATTGTAAGGACAGGAAGTTATAACTTTCAAGATGATGATAAAATTTAGGTTTTAGTAATTTGAGATTTCCATATTGAGTGTAACCCTTTATACTATTTTTTTGATATTATATGTTACAGCTGTGAGACTCTAAAGTTTTGTTCTTTCTTCCTTGTTATATATTTTTTTAATTTTAATTTTGCCCAACTATTCGACTTTACGACACTTGATGTTCGATACATGAATATTGTGGATGTATTTAGTGTTGATTTTCAAGGTTTGAAAAGTCAAGTCGTTAAATTTGGTATCTAAGCACAAGGTTGAGCGAATATCTTGGCTTTGGTTGGGTATGGCTTACTAGAGATGGGACAACCAACACCAAAATAAGTCGAGAGTATTACACGGATGAGAGTGTATTTGTATTCTGAAAAATTATACTTTGAAAATATTCCTTAGGAGTGTCTTTTTCATAACCCTTTCTTGAATAGCTTTTTCTTTGGAATAAGCTCTTCTTTCTATCATTTGCTTGAAACAAAACAATCTTAAGGCATTATAAACGTATTTGTTATAATTTAGGTGGAAAAATATAAGTAGTTGTCTGCAAATGCTAGAGGTTAAGGTGATCGGGGTAATACTTTCACCAATGGTTGAAATTATGCATAGAGGAAAGTAGCTGCTATTGAAGAACCAATAGTAGATGTTGTAGAGAGGTCGTGCAAATCAGGCCTCAGATGGGATTTTCTTCACTTTGCTATGACTTTGAGAGACTTAGGGGAAAGAGATTTTGTGGCTCTGAATCAATTATAGAATTTCGGGCTTGGGTCAAGCTATGTGATGTATATTTAGGCATATGAAGCTAGGTGATGTAATGAAGCATTGTTTAGCATTGCGACACCTTATTGATGAGGCTATGGATTGACAAAGTTTCATTATGACGGAAGTTCAAGAGAACAAGTTATTTTGGGACCAATTTAAGGTGGAATTTGGAGTGAAGTTTGTCTCAGAAGTTGGAAAGACTTTATTATATAGAAGTCGCATTGACTTAAAGCACAAACATGATTGTAACAGAGGTTGAGAAGAGATTTACTTTATTAACTTTGTTTGGACTAGGTTTGGTTGACAAGCATTAAAAAATAATGATAAGTTCATCATAGGAATGCATTTAGAGTTCCACCATGACATGAGAAATCACATCAAGAGGTCGTTTGTAGATTTAATGAATATAGGGTTTAGATTAGAGATTTAATTACAAAGTTGACTAATTCCGCACCAACTTCGGAAAATAAGAGGAAGTTTCAACCACCTAGAGATATATCTGGTCTTGTTTGTCACAAATGTGCAAGGAATGGGCATTTTGCTTGGAGCTATATGTAGGTTGGGAGGAAACAAGTGGCGAGGGCATCAATGATTGAAGAACCAATTGTTAAGATTTTAAAGATTAAGCCATATATTGCCAAGCCACATTTTGCACCAAAGAGCCGCTACAACCGCCATCTGCATGGTGATTTTGCTAGAAAGGATCTCCTTCTCCTGAAAGAGGAACAACCCTGAGCCTTTTCTTTTACTTCAGCACCTTCCATTCTGTAGTAACAAAGGAGAAGCAAGTCTGGCAAGGTTTTCTATCTATATTTGACATTCCTATTCATGTTTTATTTGATACCGGTGCTTCTCTTAGTTACTACAGTAATGGCTTTAGAATCTATTTGTGTGCTAAACCCTGTTGTGGGCTCGACCAATCTTAGTATGGGATGCTTAGGAGTTCCAATTTCTTGTTTTGGTCATCTCTTTCCTTGCAATATGTATGTTTTGGGTTTATAAGGTCTTGATGTCCTTCTTAGGATGGATTGCTTATCGCGGGATAATGCAGTCTTGGATTGTGATAGCAGTGAGGTTAAAGAGAGGATTGAAGGTTCTTATAGTGCCTTGTGATGGACCTAGTTTGCTTTTGACCATCTCCTTATTCATTGGATGTAGCAGAGAAAGAACTGAGTTTAATCCTTATTGTTTAGGAATTTGCATATGTCTTGGAAGAGGAGTCAGGTTTACCACCTCATCAAAATTTGAATTTCATATTAATTTGAGTAAATATGTAAAACTATCGTGTTTCATGTTTTTTGGTTTGCATTGAAGGAGAAGTAAGAGCTATCTATTCATGTGAATAATTTATTGCAGCATGGTTTGATATAACCAAGTTGTTCAAGTTGGGGATCGCCCATCGTATTTGCTACGAAGGTGGGTGGTTTCTTAAGATTGTGCATGGATTATCTTAAGCTTAACAAACGAACTGTTAGGAGTAAGAATCCTTCGTCAAGGGTAGATGACTTATTTATCAACTTTATGGAGCTCAGCCGTTTTCTCTGCTCGATCTTGCTATTGTATTTCATCAATTGAGAATGGCATAAAGGAGTAAGTACCATAAACTACTTTTAAGTCTGTTCAGTTCTGTGAGTGGTTAGTTATGCTGTTTGGCCTAACTAATGCTCCAACATGTTTTTTGGAATTAGCGGATCGAGCTTTTGGGGATGTTTTGTATAAGTTTCTCCTTGTATTCATGGATGATATTTTAGTCTACTCCAAGGCCAAGGAAGAACATGTGTGCCATTTGATGATGGTATTAGAAACACTGAAAGAGAACATATTGAAGGCAAAAATTTAACAGTGTCATTTTTGTCATTTGTAAGTTAGATTCTTGAGTCAAGTTATTTCATCAAAATGTATTTTTGTTGACCCTACTAAATTTTTGTTTGTTCAGGACTGGAAGAGGCCAGAAGGTACAATTGATATTAGAAGTTATTTGTGTAACAACACCGGTTTGGAGATTACCACTAATATTAAATTATAATGAGAATTACGATTTAATATTTGATTGATTGAATTAATTAAAGAATTAAATGTGAAGGATTGTTTTTATTTAAAATAAACCAAAATGTTGAGATTTATTTTAGGGTACTATAATGAAAAAAAAAATGAATTGCTTATTTGTGAATTGATATTGTTAGGATGCAACAAACGGGAAATATTAGTAATGTAAAAACTAATAATTGAACCATTAATTGAATATGGGAATTTTAATGTGTTCATTTTGTGGAACTAGAATAAAAAATATATTTGAGCATGAATGAAATAAAGATTGTCTAAGGTTCATGAATTTAAATGTAGTGTTTTACTACATTGATTTAAATTGATAAAATGCTTAATGTTGGATTTAATTTCCAACATTGTCATTTTATTGGATAATAAATTAAGTAATATTAATGCACATGATTAGAAGTGAAAAAAAAAAGTTTTTTTTTAGTATAAAACTTGTTGTACATTTATTTATGAGCGTTGGATATTTTTATTTAACCAAAATAGTGAGTTTGCAATTTATTTTGCAAAAATGCATAAATTGGTTAATTACGAGTTATTAACGGTAAAATAAAATATAACTTGTTAGAAATATTATTTTTATGTTTTTATAAAATTCTATGCATCTAGAGAAATTCAACGCATATTTATTTTCACAAAATGGGTTAGAAATGCAAAAGTTATGAACTAAAATGTTCAATGTTAAAGAAAATAACAATTTTTGAAATTGGCTAAGTCATATTGGGCTAATGGGTTAGATCCATACCCAAACCCCAAGTAGAGTCTTCTGGAGAAAGCTTCTAAGAAAAAGAAACATATGTATCTTCTTCCTTGATCGATTAGAACAAAAAGGGAGTCTTCAGAAACTCAAAAATGGCCTCTTTGCTAACCTCTAGTTAAAATCCAAGCTATTTTCACCCAAAATCAAGGAATTCTTTAGTTATAAACCTAAAGCAAGGTAATCTCCTACCTAATTAGTCCCCAATTCATGTGAAATCCCAATTTTCAGTTAGGGTATGATTTTGTTTCAATGAATTTCTTCTTGCATGCTTGTTTCTCAACTTCTACAGGTCCTTCAGTCTTGAATCCTTGCTAAAATTCGTTACTTTGCATCAAAAGCTTCCTTCTTGCAATCAAAACTCCATATTTTGGCCTTAAAATCATCTTCATTTGCTGATGGAGGTAAGTTTATAACTTACAACAAACTATTCATTGGTTTTGGGTTGAATTTGATGAAAAATCGTAGTTCTTTTTGGATTTTGTTTATATCCCGTTTTGCTGAAAATGCATGTTAGTAAAACATGCATAACTTTCTCGTTTCTAGTTCGTTTCGGCTCAATTCCTTTTTGGGGAAACTAGACACAGTGAAGAACGAAATTACTTCAGATTGTATCTTGAAATTTCGTCATTTGAATGACCTGGAACATGGTTGAATGCAGAAGTCTGATTCTGTCTATAACGGTTCACGCTGAAAATGAATGTTAGTAAAACATGCATAACTTCTTCGTTTCTAGCCCGTTTTGGCTCAAATTTTTTTGTGCATAAACTAGACTCAATAAGGAACAAATTTCTGTTAGGTTGTATTTAGAAAATTTGTCATTTGAATGACCTGAAACATGGTTGAAGGCAGAAGTCCGATTCTGTCTATAACAGTTCAGGCTGAAAATGCATGTTAGTAAAACATGCATAACTTTCTCGTTTCTAGTCCGTTTTGGCTCAAATTTTTCATGTGAAATCTAAACTTGGTAAGGAATAAGTTCTCTTTAGATTCCATCTCGATATTTTGAAGTTTAGATAGAGAAAAACTGTCTTTTTTTACTGTTGGCCTGTCATTGACAACAACCATATGTATATATATTTTTGTCCAAGTTCAACGATTTCAATTGCATTTTTTTATGGAGATTGATGATAAAGCTTGACCATGATGTCCAACAATGGAATAGTCAAGTTTGGATGAAAATTTTATTTAATATTAATTTAAATTCAATTTGTTTTCAATTATTGGTTTACGCCGATTTAATTGAAAATGGATGAATTCATGGATTTAAAAAATCCAAGTAAGCTTTTGGAAATTTTCTAAAATCATGATTTGTTGTAATAAATGTTTTAGACATTTTTAGAGGCTCTTTAATGATTAATCATATTTTTCCTTAAATTTTATTAACTATTGGAAACTTTAAGGTACGGTATTTTCTTTCTCAGTTGCCTTCATAAATCCTTGTAAACAGTTTTAAAAATCCTAGTTTCCTTGGAAAAATAATAATATATATATTGTAGTAAATTTTACTTATTTTAATGAATTATCGGACGTGGAAGAAAGCGAATTAAACTGTTTTGGCAAATCCACGAGGTATGGGACTCGTGTATTCGCTTTATCGGTTAATCTCTGACTTTTTCGATCGATTTGATTTTGAGGAATATTTTGTTCCTCCTAAATTGTTCTGTACCATTTTATGGTATATCGAGATTTATCTTGAGTATTTTTCTCATGATAGTTCATTAAACTAATATGGGAATGTAGTCTGAGATTTTAGATTCGAATTATATATATATATGATGACGGACTATCATGATAGAAATACTCTCGCCAATGAAATGAGGCGAAGCATTTGATTTGTTAAGATTTTGAGATTTATATGGATTGTTTTTACTTGTCGGTGATATGAGACAAGTCAAAGTTTGTTATATACTCGTCGTTGAATAAACACGATAAGTCTAGAATTGATTATTCGTTGATGAAATGAGGCGATATGATTTTCTTGATTAATGATTTGTTTTGCTAATGTGGAATCGACAGTATATTATTAAACCATTATGAGAGACACATGGTATGGGACGTGTATCGCTTTCTTTTGGGTTCCTACTCGAGATGTTGAGGCACATTGAAGATTTTGTCTAGTACTGTGGACCACGAGTACCCAGGGAATTCGAGACTTAAGATTATTTCCCAATCACGATTTCATGACTTATATTACTCGGGTCTTTGACGTCACCGATTGGGATCTCAGTATTATAGACTATGTATTCATCATGAATGTCAAGATTTTCTAGATTATTTTGACTTTTATGATCCCAATCATCACGAGTAATGGTACCACAGTATAGTACTAGTGATGATTTAAAAGCACGTGCAAGTTCTTTTGACGATTTACCATTTTGGTCACGATTTGTTATTTCATAGCCTTACAACATATTAAGGCGACATTACTCATTTGGTTATTATGATTTAAACCATATCATGATTTATTCGAGATTTTCTGAGTTTTTAAGTTTGACGAGTAGTTGGATGTTATTCATGGTTTTTTTTTGAATATTTTACAACATCCATGTTTTAAATTGCTTATGTGATCACAATGATGGTACACACATGCACTCATGATTATCGCGATGCACTTTATACTAACTCCGTTGGAAATAACGAAACGTATGTTTCCCTGTTTCTTTATTATCATGAGCTCTTATCTACTGATATGTTTAAGTTGCCTGACCCATGTGCTTATTTCACTCGGGTTAGACCGAGTTGCAGGTTAGTTCTGGACTTCCTCTTCAGTTTGGATCAGCTTGTTACTTTTTGTGGGGGCACATGCATCTTTTGGCTTACCCTTATGGATCATTTTGTAGTTCGTCTATTGTACGTTCGTTTTATATGGGTTGACTATATATATATTCTTTCAGTACCCTTTTTGTACTTCACATGTATTATGTACTTATATGATGATGTGCGGGACTTAGGAATTTGTATATGCATGTGTTGATCTGCGTATGTTGTGTTGTGATCGTTATTATATTTCGCACGTATATCACATTATTCTGAAATATGTTATAGCCATCATAGTGTGTAATAGTTATGGATTAGACATGTTAACCACTTGTGGTAAATGAAAAAATATAGACACTATTTGATATATTTAGTTCATAGCTATTGTATGCTATGTTGGTCGCCTTCAAATAGCCCTATTCTCTGCATTAGTAGACAGAATTACTAGTTGATTTTCTTTACTAATGTGGATCTCGGGGTGGGGCGTCACAGTTTGGTATCAGAGCGTCATTTCAGAAATAAAGTGATATTTACAGAGCAACACACGAGATACCACACATTATTGTATAACAAGTCTACATGTGACATCCCATAATTCTGGATCGTTTCCCTTGTCCTTAATAAGTATCCCGTATTTGTGTGTCCCATGTGTCCCTTTTCAATTCCTTTGGGGTTAGATAGAAAGGAATATGTCTAGGAATGTCTTGTATGTTCCGTAGTTTTCCTCATTTCCTGCAACTGAATTTCTATATCTATTTACCCTATGAATAATCCTTTTAATCTTATTTTCAGCTATGTCTCATCGAGGTAGAGGACGCCCTTCAGCGGCGGGTCCGTCCAGTGGATCTCATCCTGAAGGTGTTTATATGTCTACCTAGCAGATTCTTGAGTTAGTGCAGAGCATCCAGCCTCCCACTAAAGCTACTCCTACTTCCCCTCGCCGATCTGCCTTCGCACGTATGTGCAGCGATTTTACTCATTTCGGTTGCAAATATTTTAAAGGCACCGAGTCTGTATTGGATGTTGAGTCTTGGCTCAGTTCCCGTGAGCGTATATTCGACCGTAAGGAGATTTCCAGTCATCTTCATGTCCTTGTAGCATCTAGTATGTTTCTAGAGCATGCCCTCCATTAGTATGATTTGCTGATTTATGAGATTAATGAGTCCACACTTGAGTGGGACCAGTTTCATGAGCGATTCAAGCTCAAGTTCATTCCAGATTCTGAGAGGAATATCTTAGCACGTCGCTTCCTTGAGCTCAAGCAAGGAAAGCTTTCTATGTATGAGTATGTGGCATCTTTTGAGGGATTATCGAAGTATGGTCTTGAGCACATACCCGCTCATTATAAGAAGAATATTAGGTTCGTTTTAGGACTTAAGAAATATCTGAAGAAACCCCTCATGCTTCGACTCGAGTTATCTTTTGAGAAGCTAGTTAATTCGGCCCTTCAGCTTGAAGCGGTAGAAAAGGAGGAGGATAATGATATTGATACTAGTGTTCGGGCCAACCCGAATAAAAAGAAGTTCTTCTCCAGATCTAAATCTTTTCCAAACCAGAAAAAGAAGAAGCAAGGTGGTTCTTCTTCTCAACCTTAGTCTTCTCAGCCTTCGAAAAAGTTTGCTTGCTTCAATTATGGCTCCCTGACCATCATGTGAGAGAGTGTCCCAAACCACGTCGTTGCCTCTATTGCAAGAAGGAGGGACATCTTATTGCTACTTGCCCTAAGAAGGTCAAGGGTTCTCGTTCTGGTCAGCTTAATGTTGCTTCTTCCCCTGAGATGCTTCTCAGTCCAGAGGTACTTTATCTTCTATTTTAGAAGGTTCCATATTATTTCATGATCGTTGTATTAGAGTGCTTTAAGATATAGGTGCTTCTCACTCATTCGTATCGAAAGGATTCGTTGATGATTTTCAGATGGATGTTTCTTGCATGCTTACCTCACTGCGGATTTCTAATCCTATTGGAGGATCCACGACTTATAACTTGTTTTGCGCTGATGTTGAGATCGTTATTTGTGGATATTCTTTTCCTGCGAATCTGCGCATTACCCCGTTCCTTGGATTCGATATGATTTTGGGTATGGATTGGCTAGTTCGATACAATGCTAGAATTCTTTGTTCGGAGCGAGTTCTTTATTTGCGACATCCTGACTCTTCTGATTTACTTTCTCTATCGCTTCGATATTCTGACTGTGATTCTATGGCTTCCTTATTTGCTCTTGATTCTCATGATTTGGATAGCGATGTATCTCATATTCCTATTGTATGTGACTTCGCCGATTTATTCGAGCCTGTTTCTGGATTGCCTCCTGAGCGTTCTATTGAGTTACGCATCGATCTTATTCCTGGTGCTCAGCCAGTTAGTCGTCCTCCCACGAGGATGTCTACTCGGGAGAATGAGGAACTCAAAAAGCAACTTCTCGAGCTTGAGTCCAAGAACTTCATTCGATCTAGTTCTTCACCATGGGGTGCCACGGTGGTATTCGTGAGGAAATCCGGTGGTACTCTTAGGCTTTGTGTCGATTACCGTAAGCTTAACGAGTTAACTATCAAGAATCGTTATCCCCTGCCTAGGATCGATGATATGTTCGATCAGTTGAGTGGTGCCAAGGTCTAATCTCAACTTGACCTCGCTACCGGTTTTCATCAGCTTCGAGTTGCGGAAGACAGTATTTCTCTCACTGATTTTTATACGCGTTATGGTTCTTATGAGTAGCTCATCATGCCATTCGGTTTGACGAACGCACCTGCTTACTTTGCCGATCTTATGAATCGAGTATTCCGGGAATACCTTGATAAATTCGTGCTTGTTTTCATCGAAGACATTCTTCTTAATTCGAAGTCTGAAGTTGATCATGCTCGATATCTTAGAACTGTTTTGAGTACTCTTCAACAGCATCAACTCAAAGCAAAATTTTCTAAGTGTCACTTCTGGAAGAAGCAAGTGAAATTCCTAGGCCATGCTATATCTTCCGATGGCATCTCAGTTGATCCTTCAAAGATTGAAGCTATCCAGAATTGGAAAAGGCCTGAGAATGTTCATGAGATTCGCTCTTTTTTGGGTTTAGCGGGTTATTATCATCGTTTCATCAAGGATTTTTCCCGCATTGTGCTTCCTTTGACTAGCCTAACTAGAAAAGGAGTTCGCTTTATTTGGTCCAATAAGTGCGAAGCTTCTTTTCAGCAATTGAAGGAGCTTCTCACTAATGCTCCTGTTCTTGTGGTTCCTCAAGGGAATCAGGATCTTGTTATCTACACGGATGCCAGCCTAAGTGGCCTTGGTGCAGTCCTGATGCAGAAAGATCGGGTAGTTGCTTATACTTCGAGACAACTCCATCCGAACGAAGTTCGGTATGCTACTCACAACCTCGAGCTTGCAGCCATTGTCTTTGCTTTAAAGATTTGGCATCATTATCTTTTGGGTGAGCACTTCGTTCTTTTCACCGACCACAAATCCCTTAAGTATTTCTTTTCACAGAAGGATTTGAATATGAGGCAACAACGATCGTTAGAGTTTCTCGCCTCATACGATTTCGATATCATGTATAGGTATGGCAATGGGGCGGGTCTAGGGTTCAAACCCGCTTGACCCGCCCTTGTGTGACAGCCTGCCCCGCGCCAACCGATATTTACTCCAAAAGTGCGCTGTACACATGTCCAGTTAGCACGGGACGGTCGTTAGAAGGAAAGGAAAGAAGGAAATGAACTAACAAGGAACCTGTAGAATGTCTCACAACGCATGTAACAAAATATAATAATAACATACTTGACATAAAACAGGTGAGACAGTGCATAAGCTGAAAACAAACTAAAATAGCAGCGGAAAATCCAAGTACAGCTTATGATCCAAAGCCAACATTATTACAACTTTTCAAACTGTCTCAAAAGCAAAAGCAAGATAAGGGAGGTACACTACTAATGCCCAAGTAGCGACCACCAACGACACAGAGAGAAAATCTATATATCATACGTGGAAGCCTCTTGCTCGCCTCCGAATCAGCTACTCGTGCATCACCAGCTAACCTGTCTCTAGTCTGCTCATGTGAGAACCCAGAGTAATAAGAAGAGACATAAAACTCTGGGTCAGACAAAAAGTCTGGTATGAGCGATAAGCATCTAAACAGAACAATAACAGGTATACTAAACCATACCTGAACCTGGACCTACAACCAAAGAGTTAGCACTACATACTGTACAACACTCTAAAATGCCATTTCGGATGGTTTAAAGATAACGGGGGTGGGGGTGTGCATGTCATAGTGATGGCAAACAATCAAGCATAACAACCATCCTCACATCTCTCACTCAGTGCGTAAAGCATACGATATCCACCACTTCGATCACCTCAATACTTTGCTATGATCACCTTGCCCCCATGAAGTCATAAATGGCTTCACTGCACTGATACATAGCCACTAATCCTTCGCTATGTACACTTTGCCCCATGGAGTCGCAATGACCCCACTGCACTGGCTCACAGCCGTACTAATCCTTTACTATGTCCACTCTGCCCCATGGAGTCACAAATGACCCCACTGCACTGGCTCATAGTCTTACTACGATCACTTTGCCCCTCGAGTCATAATGACTCTACTGCACTGATAATGTAGTCTTGCTACCATCACCTTGCCCCTCGAGTCATAGTGACTCTACTGCACTGATAAGTAGCCCATCATTCATTTTCAGTGGTGAATCGAAGTTATGAATGTCGACAACTCCTTAGCACACGTCCCGCAGCAAAGCCCAACCATGAAGTGAACTCATTGGTTCCCAACTGGATCCTGAGCTCTAACTTCCATTTGGACTACCTTTGCATCTCAGGTTATTAGTCATCACTGGATCGGTTCGGATCTCCCCCTAATCATCAGTTCGGTTCGGATCGGAGTGCTCCTTCTTCACTGGATCGGATCGGTTCGGGTCTCCAGCACAAGCCTTCTCCTCTGCTCCGGATCGGATCGAGGTCTACACTCCCTGGCAAGCTTCTTCGGATCGGATCGGTCTCCTTCATGGCACACCGGTTCGGGTCGGAGTCTCCAAGTCGCGTTGCCATTCAATGCTACGGAGCGGAGCTTCTTCATGCGATAATGGATCGGAGCTTCTAAACTCGCGTGGGAGGTGGTTCGGATCGGGTCCTCTTCTTTGCTCCGATCTGAATCAGCCATTTTTCTGCACTTTTCCAACAAGCAGTTTACGCCACTCGACGGCGTTTTCGACCAATCTAACTTTTCTAAACAACCACAAATCATTCCAAACAGTCATAGCAACAAATAGAAGTGACCTTAAACACCAAAACAACTATCTTAACATGTGAAATGGATCAAACATACCCAAAATCCCGTATTTTCCCTTAAGCATGTTTAGGCAAAACTAATGATATGATTAGCAAAACTTAACCAAATTAACCCAAACTCATATCAGAGGTCTAAAACATCATTTCAAATTTTATAAATATTTTTCCAGAATTTTATCATGTTTAAATTCGCTAATTAACACTAATTACCCTTAATTAACCATAATTGGTGAGCAACTATGCAAATCACTCACCTTAGCCACAAATAAAACTTAAATCTGAAATAAATCTCTGATTTGATGCGAATCCCAATGCTAAACAGCAGATCTAATGTTGATTTGGTGAAGATCTCCCTTGATTCGATGTTGCTAAGCTTAATCCTTGATTAGAGAGTGATTTGGAGGTGATTTAGAGGTTGGAGGCCATTTTTAGGGTTTCTTAGAGTTAAGTGGAGGCTAGAAAACTGAAATGGGATGAAAACCTAACTCTTTTCAGCCTCCCCTTAACCCTAATCCCGAAATGGGTTATGGGCCCATTCACTAATCACCCTATTTGGCCCGATTAAGCAGTTTTTCACCTTCCAAACCTTATTTCAGCCATATCTCTCAACCGGTAAGTCTGTTTTTTGCATGTGACCACTCTACGGAAAGGTAAACCATCAAACGAATCTAATGGAAGTGGTTTCAGGTCAAAATTCCTTTCCAATCAAAAGTTATGGCCGAATCAAGATCGGCTAGGGGCAAAACGATCATTTAAAAATCGGCAAAAATCATGAACATGGGAAATGACTCTAATGGTTGTTTCCCAAAGTTATATGACCATATGACTTCATATGGGAAAGAAATAAATATTCTACGATCTTCCGATGCGTAGAATGTGGGTTGTTACATTCTCCCCCCTTAAGAAATTTCGCCTCCGAAATTTTCTAAACAAAACACACATAAGGGTTCCGCATGCCTATCATCCATAAAACAACAATCAAACATGCAAAACAAGTCTATCCTAGCATGCAGAATAACTAAATCGCAAAGTAAATCTTACCAGGCGAAGAGTTCTGGATACGTCTTCCTAATGCTCTCCTCTATCTCCCAAGTACAGCCATTCTCGTTCTCGCCCCACTGAACCTTGACTAGCTTCACCGCCTTCCTTCGAAGTTGCTTCGTATCGTGCTCGACAATACGAATCGGCTTGCGGCTTCGAGTTCCACTTCGAAGTCCTCTAACTGATCAGGTGAAATAGTCATATCTGGGTCGTGCATGAACTTCCTTAGCTGGGAAACATGAAATACGTTGTGAACTCCCGCCATCTTTTCTGGTAAGTCAACTCTATACGCCAAATTCCCAACTTGTTCGAGAACTGGGAATGGGCCAACAAATCTTGGTGCCAACTTGCCTCTCCTGCCAAATCGTATCGCGCTCTTCAACGGAGAAATCTTGACAAACACCAAGTCACCAACGGAGAATTTTAAGTCTCTTCTCCTTTTATCAGCATAACTCTTCTGCCTATCTTGGGCAACCTTCATTCGCTGTTGGATAATCTTAATCTTAGCTGAAGTTTCTCTTATCACATCGGGTCCAAGCACAAACTTCTCGCCAGTTTCTACCCAACATAACGGTGAGTTGCATGGTCTTCCGTACAAAGCTTCATATGGAGCCATACCGATACTGGATTGGTAGCTATTATTATATGCAAACTCTACTAGATGCAAATGGTCTTCCCATGATCCACCAAAATCCTATATACAAGCTCTCAAGAGATCTTCCAATATACGATTCACCCTCTCCGTCTGACTGTCGGTCTGAGGATTATATGCGGTACTGAGATGTAATTCTGACCCTAGGGCCACTTGTAAGCTCTTCCAAAACCCACTAGTAAACAACGGGTCTTGGTCACTCACAATGCTTTTAGGTACTCCATGAAATCTCACTACCCACTTCATATACAATTCTGCTAACTTAGCTGCCGTTCTGGTCGATTTGACTGGTATAAATCTTGCACTCTTGGTCAATCGATCCATAATTACCCAAATGCTATCAAATCCCGATCTAGTCCTCGGTAAACCATCGATGAAATCCATCAAGACTTGCTCCCATTTCCATTCGGGAATTTCTAATGGTTGCAACAAACCACTAGGCTTCTTTTGCTCGTCTTTAACTAGCTGGCAATTCATGCACTTGGATATAAACTTCCCAACATCTCTTTTCATCCCTTCCCAGTAGTAAGTCTATCTCATGTCTCGATA
This sequence comes from Allium sativum, assembly GCA_030737875.1. Lineage (NCBI taxonomy): Eukaryota > Viridiplantae > Streptophyta > Magnoliopsida > Asparagales > Amaryllidaceae > Allium > Allium sativum. The sequence continues at coordinate 564,225,721 of CM060920.1, read as the reverse complement.
CATCTTGTCACCACCGGGGTGTATAGTCAGTTTTGAGTGATGACATTCTCTAAGCACTTCATCTCTCAAACCATTCACGTTGGGTACAACTAGTCTTCCATTCTTTCTAAGCCATCTATCTCGATCAAGCCCATACAAATTCATCTCCACACCGTCGATATTCATCTCTAACTTGGAGATGATTTCCAATAGGTTAGGACCGTACCTCTGACTGGAACCAATCCGCTCTATCAAAGTAGGTCTGATCGCCAAACTAGCTAGCATTTCTGGATCCAATTCGCACTTTGGTCTGAAATCAAACCCCGCAATATACTCCAGTTGCTTCCATTCAAGAAACATAGCCCCTAAACTGGGATGTCTCCTACTCAAGGCATCGGCTACCACATTGCCTTTCCCAGGGGTATATGCGATATCAAAATTATACGAAGCCAAGAACTCTAACCATCTCTGCTGATGGAGATTTAGATCCTTCTGAGAGAAGAGATACTTTAACGATTTATGATCGGTAAACAACTCGAATCTTTCTCCCAAGAGATAATGTCTCCACATCTTCAACGCAAACACGATCGCTGCCAATTCCAAATCATGGGTAGGATACTTTTTCTCATGTGGCTTTAGTTGCCGACTAGCATAAGCTACAACCCTACCTCCTTGCATCAATACAACACCTAATCGGGTACCACAAGCATCCGTGTATACCATCATCTCTTCATTCCCTTTAGGAATGACTAGCATTGGCGCATGCGTCAACTTTTCTTTTAGACTCTTGAATGCATTCTCACACACTCCGTCCCAGACGAAGGCCTGATTCTTCTTAGTCAACTGAGTCAACGGTGCTGCTATCTTGGAGAAGTCCTGGATAAACTTACGATAATATCCAGCTAACCCCAAGAAACTTCTTACGTCTGTTGCATTCTTGGGCGTAGGCCAATCCTGTACCGTAGCCACCTTCGCAGGGTCCACGGCAATACCATTCTCTGAAACAACATGGCCCAAGAATCTCACTTCCCTCCTCCAGAAGTGACACTTAGAAAACTTCGCTTTCAATTGGTGTTTCCTCAACACCTCCATCACTACCCTCAAATGTCCCTTGTGTTCCTCCTCTGTCCTCGAGTAAATAAGGATGTCGTCTACGAACACAAGAACAAACTTATTTAACTGTTCTCTGAATACCCAATTCATAAGATCCACGAAATATGCTGGTGCATTGGTCAACCCAAATGGCATAACCAACCACTCATAGAATCCAGACGGCGTCCTAAATACCGTTTTCGGAACACTCTCATCCGCTACTCGGAGCTGATGAAATCCTGTCGCGAGGTCCAACTGGGAGAACACTCTTGCTCCTTCCAGTTGATCAAACAAATCATCTATCCACGGGAGAGGATACTTATTTTCCTCGTCACCTTATTCAACTCGCGATAGTCCACACACAAGCGAAGGGAACCATCTGCCTTAGTGGCAAACACAACTGGTGCTCCCCACTCAGAGACACTTCTTCTAATAAATCCCTTCTTCAAAAGATCGCTTACTTGCACCCCGAGCTCTCGCTGCTCCCTTGGTGCCATACGACGAAGTGGCATCACTATAGGTCTGGCATCTTTCACTAAATCAATACGGAACTCAATCTCTCGATGTGGTAGAAGCCCGGTCACCTCCTTGAAGACGTCCGGATACTGGCCAACCACGGGCACATCTGACAACTCATCATGCGGAATGTCGAGGGAATTTATAAAACTAGCCATTACCCCATCACTAGGTAGACTACCAAACACTACCCTCCGCCCATCATCCGCCCTAACTGTCACCAAAAAGCTCTCACAGTCTACCACCACCCCGTATCTTTGGAGCCAATCGACCCCCAATATAATGCCATACCCAGTAAAGCCCAGAACAAAGCAGTCACAAACAAACATACATCCATGACTCGATAAGAACAAATTTCGGCAAATCATACTAAGGTTAGTCGAACCACCATTCGGGTTCGTCACAACCAACGGTCTATCGACTATCTCGGGTTCCAGTCCCAACCTATCCACCAGATCACTAGATATGAAGGAACGGGAAGCCCCAGTATCAAACAAAACTCGAACTGGTACATCATAAATAGAAAGCATACCTTGAATGATGACATTCTTTCTTTTCTCCGCCGCAGTTGGGGCATTCGACGAAGAAGGAACAACATCGATAGCATATGCTTCCACAATCTGCTTCTCCTTAAGAGGTTGTGGACACTTATCCTTATGATGTCCCACTTGGCCACAGCTGTAGCACTTCCTATCCGCTGGCTTGGCCCGACATTCTTTAGCATAATGACCCTTCTTACCACAGCTGAAGCACTCAACATCTTTCTTGCTCTTTTTCTGGCCATCCTTAGATTGGTTCTATTTCCTCTTATTCTGAGAGTTATTCTTGCCTCCACCGCCCGCTTGCGGTTTCATCCCTTCTGCAGATGCAGCCTCAGTCTTTGGCTTAGGGTAAAGACTCTCTGATCTCAAAGCTTTCCCCACAATCGATTCAAAAGTCTCATCGATGTGGTTGATAAGACTTTCCCCCAAGTATCCATCCAACCCAGTAATGAACTTCTTATTCTTCTTCTTAGGAGTTTCGATAAGAGATAGTCCATACTTCGACAAAGTGTCGAACTCAGCAATATAGTCAGAAACTGCCCTACCATTCTGCTTGAGTTCCAAGAATCTTTTAAACAACACTGACTTCTGGGCAGCTGGAATGAACTTCTCGCTAAAGCGAGCCTTGAACTGATCCCAAGTAACCTGATCTTCTAGAGTGGCTGTTCTAATGGCATTCCACCAATTCATCGCTCGCCCTTGCAGCTGACGAGATGCTAGCCTTCTCTTCATCGCATCCACAATACCAAAGTCGTCGAAGATACGATCACAGCTATCCAACCAATCCAGAAAATCTGTGGCCGACTCCGTTCCGTGGAATGGCTTCCCACCAAGATTAGTGTAATCCTTGCACAACTTGGCGAAATCTACCCTAGGCGCCTGCACTACTGGACCACCACCATTTCTTGGATTGGGAACCGCTCCCTGAACATCCCTAAGCATCTCCCTCATGAAGTTAGTGAACATCGTCCTCATGTCAGGAGCATCTCCATTATTGGTCCCTCTACCAGCACCTCTTGCGTGTCTGCTCATCGTTCAATCTATAAAGAGAAAACGATTAACGACCCCATAGTGGTGCTAGTGCAGTACGACTTCATTCTTATACTACTAATAGTATATATATATATATAGTTTTTGAAAACCAAAGTAATCACAAATATGCGCTCTCATATACGTACTATCTCTCCCTAGTGTCTTTCCCTAGGTTAACTACGCAACCTAGAGCTCTGATACCAAATGTGACAGCCCGCCCCACACCAACCGACATTTACTCCAAAAGTGCGCCGTACACATGTCCAGTTAGCACGAGACGATCGTCAGAAGGAAAGGAAAGAAGGAAATGAACTAACAAGGAACCTGTAGAATGTCTCACAGCGCATGGAACAAAATATAATAATAACATACTTGACATAAAACAGGTGAGACAGTGCATAAGCTGAAAACAAACTAACATAGCAGCGGAAAATCCAAGTACAGCTTATGATCCAAAGCCAACATTATTACAACTTTTCAAACTGTCTCAAAAGCAAAAGCAAGATAAGGGAGGTACACTACTAATGCCCAAGTAGCGACCACCAACGACACAGGGAGAATATCTATATATCATATGTGGAAGTCTCCTGCTCGCATCTGAATCAGCTACTCGCGCATCACCAGCTAACCTGTCTCTAGTCTGCTCGTGTGAGCACCCAGAGTAATAAGAAGAGACATAAAACTCTGGGTCATACAAAAAGTCTGGTATGAGCGATAAGCATCTAAACAGAACAATAACAGGTATACTAAAACATACCTGAACCTGGACCTGCAACCAAAGAGTTAGCACTACATACTGTACAACACTCTAAAGTGCCATTTCGAATGGTGTAAAGATAACGGGGGTGGGGGTGTGCATGTCATAGTGATGGCAAACAATCAAGCATAACAACCATCCTCACATCTCTCACTCAGTGCGTAAAGCATACGATATCCACCACTTCGATCACCTCAACACTTTGCTATGATCACCTTGCCCCATGAAGTCATAAATGGCTTCACTGCACTGATACATAGCCACTAATCCTTCGCTATGTACACTTTGCCCCATGGAGTCGCAATGACCCCACTGCACTGGCTCATAGCCGTACTAATCCTTTACTATGTCCACTCTGCCCCATGGAGTCACAAATGACCCCACTGCACTGGCTCATAGTCTTACTACGATCACTTTGCCCCTCGAGTCATAATGACTCTACTGCACTGATAACGTAGTCTTGCTACTGTTAGACCCAAAAGTGGTTCTAAAACCCAAATTGATTAAGAACAAGATGAAATGAGATAAAAATAAAAATGAACACACAGGATTTATAGTGGTTCGGCGAAGAAATGCCTACGTCCACTTATCTTTCACTATATTCAATAATTCAGTTGAGAATACAATGTAATTGTCACTTGACTTCACTCACAACTCGCTTGTATTCACTCAATAGAATAAAACAAACAATTAAAGATGATTTGGATTCTCCGGGGGTAATGGAGTTCGGGTTATGGAGGTAGTTGAATTCTCAAAGTGCTGAAAAAAGATCCTTCTCTTTGTCTCCAGACGGGGTATTTATAGGTGTGAATTTGCTTGAGACCTGATCCGGGTCGGGCCACGTGTCATCCATCGCACTCTCTTCGGGTTCGGATGAACTATCATGTTGACAACGCATCAAAGGGAAGGACGTTATGGGTATGAACTGGTCATAGCCGGTCCGGATATCCAGGCGCTTTTGCAGGAGAATAACATGGATCATGGGTGCGGGTCGGAGATGCGCAGATAAGGGGTTTGGATCGGGATACCCGATCCGAACCGGATTGGCTTGGGTGCGACTCTCCTTCTTTAACCTGTTCCGCTCCGTTCCATTGTTGTGGCAAACAGGTGGCTTTCCGATCCATTCGAGATTTAGTTGCCTTCCGATCCGATTAGATATGCCTTACCAATTTACCCAGTAAGAGATCACCGATCCGAACAGAGGACTCTATCCGATCCGAACCGATATGTTGCTCTGACCCGATCCGAACAACTGCAGCTATCAATCTGAATTGTAGTGTTTTCCTCCAATCCGAACCGAAGTCTTATAATTAAAAATACCCTTCAATGTTTGGTTTCTTGACTTTGTGTTGCCTAGTTCACAAAGTAGGCTAACATTTTGCCCCCTCAAAGGATGCTTCTGTTGTATACGAAGCGTGCTTTGATGTCGTTTAAAATGCTAGTCCTTGAATTAGAACAGTCAGGAGGAATGCACAGATTTCTATTCGGTTCGGATGCTAGAAGAATGCACAGATTTCAATCCGGTTCGGTGGCGCGACTTGGGCACATTTTCTTCCCGTTCCGCTTTGCACTGGGTTGATGGACCAGAAGGTGTGGGCTAGCTTGGACTCGGTCCGAACAGAGTAAAACACGGGGAATACAAAGAGCCATCTCACGTCCTATATAAACTCGACCACCCATACTCTTCTTCCTTCTTTACTCCCACAATTCTTGTTCTCCTATTTTTACACCGAAACCCCCCACTTCCTAAAAATCTAAAAACTCCAACCTCCTTGTTTCAATCTTCGAATAACACATCTAGGTATTTTAAATCTTCAATTGTTTATGTAATAACTGATTTCAACTAGAATTTGCGTTTAAAACGAGCGATTGGAGTGTGGTGTTTGTTGAACTCTGATGCCTGGGTCTCCTCCACCGTTTGTCATCGTCGTTGATGGTGTCTTCACCGTTTCGAGGTAGCAACGGGGGTCTTTGGGGTCCAGCGTTAAACGTTCAAGCACATACACATAAACACTTAACCTCATTTTGGGTTTAGTGACATTTGAAGACGAAAAAGGGGAGAATAGGAATTGGGTTCGGTTCGGGTAAGGAAGTGTTGAAGCAGCGGAGGTGAGGACAAGGTCATACGTTAGGATCGGGTCGGAATGACATGTAATGTGGAGAAAGCCATGCTGGCCCGACCAGGTCGGATTGGAGGAAGAGATAGGGAAAGGAAAAGGACGTATGGACCCTTTTGTTTGCCGAACCGTTCCGAATGCTTATTCCGATCCGGATTTGATCTGCCAAACATGAACGTCTTCTCCGAACCAAACGATACGCAGACCCGAACCGATCCCAGCTATATGCACATCTAATCCGAACTGAACCATAAGCACACCCTACCCGAACTGAATAATATGCATATTCCGATTCAAAGCACAAGACTTTATCCAACCAGGGTTAATTAATGCTTGACATAATCTTCAACTTAATGAACAGTTAGGGTAGTGCCTTATGATCGTAAATGATCATCAAGATTTATTCTGAACATCGCCGCTCCGTTAGAACTTTGCATTATGCTTTGAAGTGTTTTTCTTCTCATGTTTTGTGCGCACCACACACACTTTAGCTCACACATATGCACAGGGGGGCACGGGATGATTTACTCTAATCCGTGCTATTGCTTCTTCAATAGTTCTATGACAATGAGGCCCAGACGCTCTTCTCGTCTAGCTGAGAGGAAAGAAGCCCCGGAAACTTCTAACAAAATCACTCTTGAGGATATATCTTCTTCGTCTGATCCAGAATGGGACAGTGAGGGTCCAGATTACGGGGTTGGTCATCGGGAAAGCGACGAGGTGTCTTCAGAGAATGAAGTTTCTCTGGGTTTCGAGGAGGAAGGAGGGATTGGTGATAATCGAGCACCCGATGAATTTGAATCAGCCATCATATTGGAATCACCCTCGGACTCCGTTGAATCAACAATTGACAACGATCGACTTGTTCGAATTTGTCTAAAATATGGAATAATGAAAAGGGACACCCTAGTGCCCTCACGCTCTGACCGTCCCCACAACCCTCCAGAAGGATATATGACGGTCACTCGATTGATGTGCATGGTCGGCGCCATTCCTCCATTCTCTCCTTTCATCGTTGATTTCTTAAGACAAATGCGGATTGCCCCCATGCAGCTGCATCCCAATTCATATGCCTATTTGCACACCTTGTACATAGCATATCGTGAAATCCTAGGCATAGAGCTCACGTTCGATGACGTTCACTTCTTCTATAATTTCAAGCATCGGACTCGAGAGACTCCATCCTTCTGCTACTTTGAATCAGTCCCCAAAAGGAAGATAATCTCTGCACCATTTAGCAGTAAAGCTGGAGATTCCAGACTAGAATGGTTCTACATAAAGCAATAGCCCGGTTGCGCTAGGAGATGGACAAAATCAAGTAAAGCGTTGATTTTCTGAACCCGGACCCTATACACTTGAATCATCGCCCTGACCTGTTTTCCTTTTTGTTTGCAGTCGACAATCCCAAACAGATATCAGATCAGGTGTTCTTTGATCGGATGCACCGTCTTCTTAATGGCGATCAAAATTTCCTGACTATCGACGAGGTCCTTAAAGATGAATACCTTCACTTTCACGGGCTGCTATCCGTTTTCCGTAGCATCGGTCATGGGACAGTCCCTTATGCATACATCCCTCCAGTGGAGATAGTTCCAGAGACAGGAGAGGGCTCGGGAATTCCTACAGTGCCTCTTCAAACTTCACCTTCTCCATCTTCCACACAAGATGATGAATTGGCTAATCTGGCCGAAAAGCATCGTGAAGGGTATATTGCCCCCGAGGAAACTACTTCTCTAGACAAGTCAAAATCTTCCCAAGAGTCGCCACTTCACGCTTCCGAAGGGGATGTTCCTAGCACTGATGAGCACATATTTCAGGGTTTGGGGGATCTCCCTTTACCTGAGACTATATATACTTCAGAGGATTTCAGGAAGGATCCTTTAGTCTTCACTTCTTCCGAAGAAACTACTCCCGCTAAGGCCAAAGAGCCTGCCCGCACTAGTCTAGCTTCAGACTCGGGTTGGTTGGGGGGGACACACACCACTTAGGATGCACTTTACACCACAGCATTAGCATTCGTTGCACTTCTTTCTCCATGAATCCATTAATTCTAAACTTCATTTATTTTATCGTGTAGGTACAATGTCTCGATCCTACTACGATATAAGAAAACTTCGTCGCAGCATGTCCAATCCTCCTCAGGATGTCGAGTATGATCGTCGGGATGATCGTGGTAGGGAGGAGAGAAGACCTTATGATCCCTACCATTCTCGACCCTCACGTTCCCGCTCACCAGTCCGATCTGAACAAGAAAAATATAAGAGCTATCAAAGCCGTAGGGAGGAGGACAGACCACAATCCAAAGACTCCTCCTCTTCCTATGAGAAACGCAGTAGAGAGAAAAGTCCTCCAAAGGAAACCGGGTCTCGAAGTAAGCAAAAGGTCCCTGCGACTAAACGACCTAGGACAGACAAGGAGACTACAGAATCCTCTTCAGGAAGGGACACCGAATTGACAATCCTCGCTCCTCCCCCACCAGATGCGGGAACTGCCATAAAGCGGGCATATTTGAAAGAGCAATTTCCCGAACACTACTTCGAAACTCTGACTTTTTTACCTGCCCTTGAACCTATTTCGTCTAATTGGGCAGAAGAGGCCAAAGCAAAGATTGATGCGGTGCAAAAACAATATACTGAGATGTTCAAATATTCGCGCAATCTTTCTAGAATCATTCGCACTCTAATCACAAATACCGATTCAATGCAAAAGACTGCGAAGGAGGATACTAAGGCCTTAAAAGCTTTAGGAAAAGATTTGGAAGACACTCAAGCTCAGCTAGCGGTCGCTCAAAAGGACGCTTCTAATTTCAAACAACAATTCGAGGATATGCAAAAGCGCTATCACGATTTGCTTGAATCTCATACTCAGGAGCGTTCTGAATTAAAAAAGCAAGCTGACGAGGCCAAGTCCGAAGCTGCTAAGACACGCCTTGCTTATGCTGAGCTTGAGCAGAAAAACGCCGAGTTAGCAAAGAGGAGTGCTGAATTAGAAAAGAAGAATGCTGACTTGGCTTCAAAGTTGTTGGAGGCAGAGAACAGGGCTGCTCTGGCCGAGGGCAATGTGGAGTGTGCTATTAAATCTGCGGAGGAAGCCCGCAAGCAACTATCGGAGGCGGAGGCTGATATTCAGGGCTTCGGCGAGCTAATGATTGAATTCTTCGCACACATTATTCGTCGTCGAAACATTTCTTGGATCGAGGACTATCCATCCACTCTGGTTCAAGTATGGAATCAAATCGTTGAGTGGGAAAAAGAAGAACTTAAGGTCGATTCTCTTGATGAAGATAAACTGATGGAGAAATACTTGAGAGACGATGAACCGGAGCGCCTAGCTGAAGGGCGCCGCCTTATTGCTGAGGCCATGGAAGAAGAGAGACGGAAGTCTAAACAAAAAACCACTCTTAAAGCCGGTTCCTCTTCTTTTGCTCCTGCAACCCCCGAAGTTGAAGGGTATGATCCCGAAAATCCGGGAATTCCCCGAACAACTCTGCTATCTCCCATTCCTGAAATAACCCCAGAAGTAGTGGTCACCCCCGCTGGAAAGTCTTCGGAAGGTATCCCTATCTTTTCTCCCCAATTTGCCAAAGCTATTACTACCTTTCACTACGTGATTGAACATTCGATGAGAGACCCTTTGTTTTCGCCTGAGTTGATAACCGATGTTTCTCATTCTGTAGGTGTTGAATCATCCGCAAAGACAGATGTAGCTCAAGGAGCTGTCGCTGGAACAAAGCCCGCTGATAGGACCAAAGAAGGGGAAGACAAGGCTGCTTCCATTGACTTGGGGGAAGGAAGTGAGCCAACTAAGGTCACCACTCCCCATGATGAAGAAATGATAGCAGCTTTGAAGGACGACGGCGGAGACGGGGGGCATGATGAGGAACCAGAAGTCGCAATAACCGGGGAGTCAAAAAGTGCTGATGACGTTACCTTGGCTGCAATGAAGGCTGACCAAGACAAGCGTTTGCAATTAAAGGCCGAAGAACTAGACCCTGAGGTCCTCAAGCCCCTCGCAGTTGTGGATGCGGGTTCAAGGTTAGTTGTTAAGCTCTCAACTAGATCTATTACCGAAGAACTTGCTAAAAAATCTTCTCTTGATTCCAGTGTCCCGCCCTCCGGGAAGAAGTCTACTGGCTCCAGTACCGTATCTTCAGGGAAAAAGAAATCGAAATGAATCTTGACTGAAGCCGAGAAGGAAGCAAAGGATGCGGAAAAAGCTGCCAAGAAATCTAAGGCTCATTCCAAACCCAAATAGTGGGTTTCCCTGTATCTTTTTAGCATCTTTGTGAACCAATAACTGCTGCTACAAAAGCAGCTCTTGCACTTTCTTTTTTCTTTTAGTTATTTCCCTGTACAAATTCATTCATTTGTAAATAAAAGTAATTCACTTTCTGCAATGTTTATTTGTTGGTAGTTCTGCATTTATGTAAAAATGCATGTCTATAGTTATGAAACGAAACTGTGGAGGGGGGAAATATGTGTATGCATATGTGTCCCCAGTCAATTTCCACAAGTTATTCAATGCTTAACCATGCAATCTGAATGCTCCCAATTCTCTGACGGGATAGCACTTCCTATGTCGTCAGTACCTGTCGTTTTTTCTGGCATTTTTTTTATACTCTCCCTCTTTCTCTTGAGAGTTAGAGTTCGAGTTCAGTCATCTGTTTATTCCCCGGTCGTTCAACGGGGAAAGACTTCTTTCTCGGCGCTCAGTCGGAGACGCCTTTATACTCTCTTTCTCTCTGGAAAGTTAGAGTTAGGAGGAGAATTTCTTTTTCAGCGCTCAGTCGGAGACGCTTTTATACTCTCTCTCTTTCTCTGGAAAGTTAGAGTTAGGAAGAGAATTTCTTTTTCAGCGCTCAGTCAGAGACGCTTTTATACTCTCTCTCTTTCTCTGGAGAGTTAGAGTTAAGAATGTCGCTTTCTCATTCTTTTATGTCTTATTGCACAAATAATCGTTGTGCTTCTTTTTATGTATAAACTGTTTTCAACCTTTTTAGGCTCTGAGTTATCCTGTATTTTATAATCACAACAGAATAACTAATGAATGTAAATGCATAAAAGTAAATAACACACAATATTTTTATAGTGGTTCAGCTAAGTCGTAGCCTACATCCACTTTATAGTCCTTTATTCATATCATCAGATTTTCCCAAGGCAAGGCGTGCCTTATTACAGAGTTCACAGGAAAAATAACAAAAAGTATAGCATTTCTAATCCAAATATCGCATTAAGTGTTGGGCATTCCATGCTCGAGGGACTTCTTCGCCATCTACGGTCGTTAACTTGAAGGTTCCTTTTTCAAGTTTCCGTTGGATGACAAAGGGCCCTTCCCATTTTGGGCCAAGGTGAGGAAGGGATGGAAAAACTCTCTTTAGCACCAAATCTCCTGGTTCAAAAGTTCTGAAGCGAACTTTTTTGTCATAATAGCGTGCCATCTGACGCCGATGTCTTGCTGCACGCAAGTCTGCTTCGTCCCTTTTCTCTTCGATTTCATCAAGAGACTCAAGTAAGAGCGCCCGATTCGTCATCGGGTCATAATACGTCACCCTGTGGGAAGGAACTTCTAGTTCAACTGGAATCACAGCTTCTGAGCCAAAGGAGAGAGAGAAAGGGGTATGACCGGTAGCCGTTTCAAACGTTGTTCGATATGCCCACAAAGCTAGGGGCAATTCATCAACCCACTTTGCCTTTTCACGCTCTAATCGCTTCTTGAGGATGGATTTTATTACCTTGTTTATTGCCTCTACTTGCCCATTCGATTGCGGATAGGCAACTGCAGTATATCGTTTGTCTATCTTGTATTTCTGGCAAAAATTTCTGAATTCAGTGCTATCAAATTGGGTCCCGTTGTCAGTAATAATCGTCCTTGGGATCCCGAATCGGCATATAATATTTCTGACCACAAAACTTATCACCTTTCTCGTTGTGATCTTAGTCAAGGGCTCAGCTTCCACCCACTTCGTGAAATAGTCCACGGCTACTATTGCATACTTAGCTCCTCCTTTTGCAATTGGTAAAACTCCAATGATATCAATTCCCCATGTGGCAAATGGCCAAGGACTCACCATCGATTTAAGCTGGGTTGACGGTGCCTTGGGGATTTTGGCGAATCTCTGGCACTTATCGCAGCGTCGTGAATAATCAGCTGCATCTTTGTTGATCGTAGGCCAGAAGTATCCGTACCGCAATATTTTCTTTGCTAAAGTTTGACCTCCTGTATGATCTCCACACTCACCTTCGTGTACTTCTCTTAGTACACGCTTGATGTCGTCGTGTGCTATACATCGTAACAGGGGCATAGAAAATCCTTGTCTATAGAGAGTATCATCTTGTATGACATATCTGGTAGCTTTGCGAACTACAGCTCTTTTCTCACTCTTCTTCGATGGGAGTGTCCCATTCTTAAGGAAATTCTTAATTGGAGTCATCCATGACTCCTTCTCTGGTTCCGCTTCAAAAGCGAATTCAATTTCCATTGACTCAAAGCTTGGCGACTCCAACGTTTCAATTGGAATCACTTCAGTCTCTTCTGGATTGTCGGAACTAGCCAGCTTTGCCAGTCTATCCGCTTTCTGGTTTTCACTTCTGGGAATATGTGTTATGTTGTACCGCTCTAAGCTATTCAATAGCTCTTTCACTTTCTTGAGGTAGGCGATAAGTCGAGGTCCTCGAGCCACGAATTCCTCTCGTACTTGACAAACAACAATCTTAGAGTCACAAAATATGTCCATCATTTTTACTCCGAGGTCTTTAGCAAGTTTCAGCCTGGCAATCAGGGCTTCATATTCAGAGTCATTGTTAGTTGCCGAAAATTCTAATCGCAGGGCGTAATATAACGACCGTCCCTCGGGAGTGACTAAGACAATTCCAGCTCCGGACCTTCGGTCATTCTTAGCTCCATCTGTATATAATTTCCACGGATTCATTTCTAGCTCATCCTCGGATTTAACCACTCGGTCATTGATTATTTCCTCCTCTGGAATGGTGAACTCCGCCATAAAGTCTGCTAGAGCTTGCCCCCTGATTGACTTTCGTGGTTGAAAATTCAAATCAAACTGACTTAGTTCTATGTTCCATTTGATCAACCTTCCCGATGCTTCGGGTCTCTGCAATACCTGCCTTAAGGGCTTGTCGGTGTATATGGTTATTGGATGGGCTTGGAAATAATGACGAAGTTTTCGGGATGCGATCAGGAGGCTGTAAGCGAGCTTCTCAATTTTTGGGTAATTGCGCTCTGCCGCGGCTAATTTCTTACTCGCATAATACACCGACCTTTGTACTTTGTCTTCTTCTCGAACCAGAGCCGTGCTGACAGCATGAGCCGAGACTGCCAAATAAACAAATAATTCTTCGTGATCTACGGGCTTTGATAAAATCGGCGGTCTCTCTAGCAGTTCTAACAGATTTTGAAAGGCCTCAACACAATCCAGAGTCCACTGGAAGTTCTTCTTTCCCCTTTTTATCAAATCAAAAAACGGAACACATTTATCTGTGGCTTTGGAGATGAATCTACTCAGCGCCGCTACTTTCCCTGCCAGACTTTGGACGTCATTAATTCTCTTCGGTTCTTCGATGTTTCTAATCGCTGCTATCTGGCTAGGGTTGATTTCAATTCCTCGGGAACTCATAATAAAGCCAAGAAACTTTCCCGATGCCACTCCAAATGAGCATTTCAGAGGATTCAATTTCATCCGATACTTTCGCAAGATGCCAAACATTTCCGCTAAGTCTTGCATATGACTGGAAGACTGCTTTGATTTGACAAGCATATCATCCACATAAACTTCCATAGTTTTTCCTATTTGATCATAAAACATTCTATTTACCAAGCGCTGATAAGTAGCTCCAGCGTTTTTTAACCCGAATGGCATTACAACATAACAATATAGCCCCAAATTCGTAATGAAACTCGTATGCTCTTGGTCTGGTACGTGCATAGGAATTTGGTTGTATCCAGAGTACGCGTCCATGAAAGAAAGAAGTTCATGACCTGCTGTCGAGTCTACAAGCTGGTCAATCCTGGGAAGTGGGAAACTATCTTTCGGGCAAGCTTTATTTAAATCTGAAAAGTCAATACAAGTTCGCCACTTTCCGTTTGGCTTCTTTACTAAGACGGGATTCGATATCCAGTCGGGATATGTCGAATCTCGAATAAATCCATTCTGCTTCAACTTCTCTACTTCCTCTTTGAGAGCGGCCGACCTCTCTGGGCCCAGCATGCGTCTCTTTTGCTTCACAGGTGGATGCTTCGGATTTGCATTCAATTTGTGACTTATAATGGATGGCGATATCCCACACATGTCAGCATGGGTCCAGGCAAACACGTCCAGGTTTGCCTTCAAGAAGTCCGTTAGTTCTTTAGCTCGACGTGTATCCAATTGAGAACCAATTTTCAAAACTTTTGTCGGATCAGCTTTATCAATGGGAATTTCCACTGTCGCTTCATTAGGAGTTGCATTTCTAGCCTCTGGTTCCTCGTCTTTTCTAGGATCCAGGTCTTCAGGTGTTCCTTTGGGCAACTCCTTTGGGGTCAATTTCCCTAATTGCTATGCCGAGTCCCCTTTTGAGGGAGACGAGGCATCCTTACTCTCAACGTCAAGTCCTTTCATCAACATTTTTAACTCGGCCACATAGCAGGCCCGTCCGGAAACCTGATCCCCTCTCATTACTCCAGTTCCGGCTTCGGTTGGGAAATTAAGTAACAGACACCAAGGGGCGATACAAACTCTAAATTCAGCGAGGGCAGGTCTCCCCAAAAACGCGTTATAAGGCGAATCTACGTCCAATACTACGAACTGAAGCATTCGCACTCTTCTACGTTCTCCTTGCCCCAGGGTCACGGGCAACTCTATGTATCCCAGGGGAGCTGTCGACGCCCCGTTGAAGCCTCTAATCCATCCTTCACAAGGCTTCAGATCTTCGGACTCAAGCTTCATCTGATCAAATGACTTCTTGAACAAAATATTAACGGAACTTCCGTTGTCTACTAATACCTTATGGACCAAGGCTGGCCCAATGGTGGTAGTAATAACCAACGGATCATTGGTGGGTGATTGAATCCCAGTATTGTCTCGGCTTCGAAATACCACGTCGTCGAACATGGTCTTCTGTTGTTTTATGGGGGCGACATCTTCCAAATCGTCACCTTCATTCACATCTAGATGCTTGGCAGCATTCACATATTGTTCCATTGACCTAAAACTTCGGATTGCCGGGTGAGGTCCGCCTACAATGGAGTTGATGACAATTCCTTTACCTTTCTGCTGCGCTGTAGGCTTGGGAGCAGGTAGGATTTGTTTTGGTGCCTGCTCCCCTTGCCCCCTGTCCCTCGGGGCAACCTTGTACTCATCCAACTTTCCTTCACGCAGCAGCTTTTCAATTACATCCCTCAAATGCCGACATTCATTGGTCGAATGCCCATGAGTTCCGTGAAACAAGCAAAATTTCCCTGTCGCCATTTCTTTCTCGATCGAATCACGAGGTGGCGGTCTTTTGTACTGCAACACATTGTACGTATCCAGGTAAATATTTTCCAGGGTGTCGTTCAATGGTGTATAATTCTCGTAGTTCTGGAATCGGGGTCTTTTGTTGGGGTCACTTCCCCTATTTCTGTTTCTTCTGTTACCGCTCGAATTACGGTTATTGTTGTTGTTTCCCCCACTTCCAGTATTGCTATTTCCACCCTTGTTTCCTACATTTACTTCAACCTTGCCAGAATTCTCCCCCGACTGCTTCACGGCGATATTACTCTGCACATTCTCCTTTGAAGCCGTCTCAGACTTTCTCTTTCGATTTGCCCTGGCCTCCTCTCGCCTTAAATAAATATCGGCTTTTTCGTAGAATATTTCCCTTATGGGGGGTGTCTTCCCAGAAAGGTAGTCTCCAAACTCAGATTCAGGATCGACTCCTTCCTTCAATGCCATCAGAATAGTGGGCTCATGCGGGTCACTGACCTCAGTTACAGCTTGGTTAAAACGATCAAGATATGCCCTTAAAGATTCTCCTGGTGCCTGTTTGATTCTCGATAATTCAATAACACTTTTGGACTTTCGGGCATGTAGTCGGAACTGGTTCATGAAACGCTCGCTTAATTCCTTGTAATTAGAAATCGATCGAGGAGGAAGTCGGGTAAACCAGAACAATGCCACATCTTCTAGGTAGATTGGGAATGCTTTGCACTTCACTTCATCTGGGGCAGCAGCAGCATTCATGAGCCACGAATACCTCATCAAATGCTGTCCCGGATCAGTCCTTCCGTTGTACTTGTCCATTTGTGGCAAGTTAAAGCGTCGGGGAAATTGGAAGTCGAGGATATCGTCGGTGAAGGGAGTATGGCTTCGCTCAATGCCATAGTCTTCATTTGTATAATTCCGGCTCTCGGACATAATTTGGCGAACCATTGCCTGTACATCAGCATTAGTTAGGGGCCGCTCAGGTTCCCTGGCCCTAGTGTCCGAGCTCCTTCTGGGCTCTTGCTCAGGAGATGCTCTTCTTCTTCGAGCTGCCTCTGCTCGATTCCGTTCCCTACGTTCCCGGTCGATCTCGGGAAGAGGGGACTGGAGTCTTTGCCCTCGAGTAGGGTCATTGTTTCCTAATGCTCGTGCGATATCCTCACGAGATCCCAAAGATCCAAATGTCAGCTGCTCCACGTTCTGAGGTCGTTCGAGTGGCCTTCGTTCACGGGGCCTCTCTTCCTCGGAAGATGAAGATTGGTCTACTGGTGTGTGACGAACCGGTGATGGAGTTCTTTGCCGATGGAGTTCACTAATCTCCCGACTCATGAGCCTCATATTTTCCTGCATCATGAGATTAGTGCGCTTATGAACTTTCATAGCTTCCCTTGTGCTCTCAAGCATGTCAAGCAAGCGCGAAAAGTCTCCTTGAGTGATGGGCGCAGATGGATTGACCTGATCACCAACCCTGGCAGCTGGAATTGGAGCATTCGTAGGGGCTCGAGTAGAGGTTCCAGCTTCACCAAGCATTGGGTCGGGTCGGAGGTAAGAGGTCGGATCGGATCGGAGCTGGGGTGCCTGGTCGGATCGGTATGCAGCGAGCAACTCGGGTCGGTTCAGATTGGGGGAATGCACTGCTTCAGAGTCTCCTACCCGGATCGGGTCGGAGCTCTCCCCCTGCTGTCGGCTCGGATTTCCTGCATTGATTCTTCCTGCTGCTGAACTCTGCCCCCGAGACCTTGTTACAACAGCATTTTGCTGATCTTCGCCAGCTCCATTTCCTCGAACAGACTGAACTTCCTTGCCTTTTCCTTTGGCCATGAGTCTTTGACAATCACTTCAACGAATGTAAAAAAGCGGAGAAACTTAAGGATTCACTTCTTTGAACTCAACGGTCCAAAAAGTAGAAAGAGATCCCGGAAAATAAAGAATTTAGATGAGGATGTTCTCAGTGAAAGCACCAAAATGTTAGACCCAAAAGTGGTTCTAACACCCAAATTGATTAAGAACAAGATGAAATGAGATAAAAATAAAAATGAACACACAGGATTTATAGTGGTTCGGCGAAGAAATGCCTACGTCCACTTATCTTTCACTATATTCAATAATTCAGTTGAGAATACAATGTAATTGTCACTTGACTTCACTCACAACTCGCTTGTATTCACTCAATAGAATAAAACAAACAATTAAAGATGATTTGGATTCTCCGGGGGTAATGGAGTTCGGGTTATGGAGGTAGTTGAATTCTCAAAGTGCTGAAAAAAGATCCTTCTCTTTGTCTCCAGACGGGGTATTTATAGGTGTGAATTTGCTTGAGACCTGATCCGGGTCGGGCCACGTGTCATCCATCGCACTCTCTTCGGGTTCGGATGAACTATCATGTTGACAACGCATCAAAGGGAAGGACGTTATGGGTATGAACTGGTCATAGCCGGTCCGGATATCCAGGCGCTTTTGCAGGAGAATAACATGGATCATGGGTGCGGGTCGGAGATGCGCAGATAAGGGGTTCGGATCGGGATACCCGATCCGAACCGGATTGGCTTGGGTGCGACTCTCCTTCTTTAACCTGTTCCGCTCCGTTCCATTGTTGTGGCAAACAGGTGGCTTTCCGATCCATTCGAGATTTAGTTGCCTTCCAATCCGATTAGATATGCCTTACCAATTTACCCAGTAAGAGATCACCGATCCGAACAGAGGACTCTATCCGATCCGAACCGATATGTTGCTCTGACCCGATCCGAACAACTGCAGCTATCAATCTGAATTGTAGTGTTTTCCTCCAATCCGAACCGAAGTCTTATAATTAAAAATACCCTTCAATGTTTGGTTTCTTGACTTTGTGTTGCCTAGTTCACAAAGTAGGCTAACAGCTACCATCACCTTGTCCCTCGAGTCATAGTGACTCTACTGCACTGATAAGTAGCCCATCATTCATTTTCAGTGGTGAATCGAAGTTATGAACGTCGACAACTCCTTAGCACATGTCCCGCAGCAAAGCCCAACCATGAAGTGAACTCATTGGTTCCCAACTGGATCCTGAGCTCTAACTTCCATTTGGACTATCTTTGCATCTCGGGTTATTGGTCATCACCGGATCGGTTCGGATCTCCCCCTAATCATCAGTTCGGTTTGGATCGGAGTGCTCCTTCTTCATTGGATCGGATCGGTTCGGGTCTCCAGCACAAGCCTTCTCCTCTGCTCCGGATCGGATCGAGGTCTACACTCCCTGGCAAGCTTCTTCGGATCAGATCGGTCTCCATCATAGCACACCGGTTCGGGTCGGAGTCTCCAAGTCGTGTTGCCATACAATGCTACGGAGTGGAGCTTCTTCATACGATGATGGATCAGAGCTTCTGAACTCGCGTGGGAGGTGGTTCGGATCGGGTCCTCTTCTCCGCTCCGATCCGGATCGGCCAATTTTCTGCACTTTTCCAGCAAGCAGTTTACGCCACTCGACGGCGTTTTCGACCAATCTAACTTTTCTACACAACCACAAATCATTCCAAACAGTCATAGCAACAAATAGAAGTGACCTTAAACACCAAAACAACAATCTTAACATGTGAAATGGATCAAACATACCCAAAATCCCGTATTTTCCCTTAAGCATGTTTAGGCAAAACTAATGATATGATTAGCAAAGCTTAACCAAATTAACCCAAACTCATATCAGAGGTCTAAAACATCATTTCAAATTTTATAAATATTTTTCCAGAATTTTATCATGTTTAAATTCGCTAATTAACACTAATTACCCTTAATTAACCATAATTAGTGAGGAACTATGCAAAATCACTCACCTTAGCCACAAATAAAACTTAAATCTGAAATAAATCTCTAATTTGGTGCGAATCCCAATGCTAAATAGCAGCTCTAATGTTGATTTGGTGAAGATCTCCCTTGATTTGATGTTGCTAAGCTTAATCCTTGATTAGAGAGTGATTTGAAGGTGATTTAGAGGTTGGAGGCCATTTTTATGGTTTCTTAGAGGTAAGTGGAGGCTAGAAAACTGAAATGGGATGAAAACCTAACTCTTTTCAGCCTCCCCTTAACCCTAATCCCGAAATGGGTTATGGGCCCATTCACTAATCACCCTATTTGGCCCGGTTAAGCAGTTTTTCACCTTCCAAACCTTATTTCAGCCATATCTCTCAACCGGTAAGTCCGTTTTTCGCTTGTGACCACTCTACGGAAAGGTAAACCATCAAACGAATCTAATGGAAGTGGTTTCAGGTCAAAATTCCTTTCCAATCAAAAGTTATGGCTGAATCAAGATCAGCTAGGGGCAAAACGATCATTTAAAAATCGGCAAAAATCATGAACATGAGATATGACTTTAATGGTTGTTTCCCAAAGTTACATGACCATACGACTTCATATGGGAAAGAAATAAATACTTTACGATCTTCCGATTCGTATAATGCGGGTTGTTACACCCTGTTTTGACTCATTTAGACCCGCCTCATAGGGTTTTCGGGGTGGGTAGACCCGCGACCCGCTTTTGGAGGCCCGGGTCTAGGGTCGGGTCTGGGGCACGGCTAACCCGACCCGCATGATTGAAGCATCTCTTTAAAATACTTTATAACTATAATAATTATTTGATAATCTTCTTAGATATACATGGTTATAACTTGAATATGATATTCTTTCAATCAACAAACTATAAAATTTGCATTATATTAAGTTGCATCAATGATAATCGTACAATAACAAATGCATACTTTTTGATCTATTATCTTACAACTCATTTTATTATATTCTCTTATCATTGTGAACACATTATAATATGCATATAATTCATCATTTAGTGATAAAAAAATATATTAGTATATAAATTTGTATATATACGCTAAAACACAATACCACCGGGTCGTGGGGCGGGTCAGGTCTACCCTGACCCGTACAAGTTTCAGGTATGGGGCAAAATTCCAGATCCGCACCAGGTCTATGGGGCAGGTCTGGGGCAGAGTTTAAAAAGTTCGGGTCGATCCGGAGCATGAGAAACCCACCCCAAACCGCCCCATTGCCATTCCTAATCATGTATACCCCTGGAAAGGGTGATCGAGTTGCTGATGCACTTAGTCGCAAACATTCGGCTGTGGTTTCTATGATGTTAGCCGAGTGGGATGTTCTGATGACCCTATCTTCTTGTGATATTCGTGATCGAGCTACATCTTTTGATTCACCTGTTTTATTGTTTAGTATGGACGCTCGTCCATCTCTCCTGGATCGTATTTCAAAGGCTCAGAGGCATGATGATTTTACGATGCGCCTCATTCAGTCTGGCTCTTCTGAGGCCCGAGATGAGGAGTTACGAGATTATTCGATTAATTCTCACGGTTGTCTTCGTTTGAAGAACCGTATTGTTGTGCCTTCTGACGCAGCACTTAGGCATGACATACTTGATGATTGTCATCGTTCTAAGTATACCATTCATCCAGGTAGATGTATGCGGATATGCGTTGTCTTTATTATTGGGAGGGCAAGAAGCGCGATGTTGCAAGTTATGTGAGCAAGTGCCCAACTTGTCAGCTTGTTAAGGTAGAGCATCAGAGGCCATCTGGTTTTCTTCAGCCTCTAGAGGTTCCAATATGGAAGTGGGACCAAGTTTCAATGGATTTTGTTGATGGTCTTCCTCGTTCGAGGTCGGGTCATTCTAGTATTTGGGTCATTGTTGATCACCTTACAAAGTCAGCTCATTTTGTTCCTATTAACTCTAATAGGAATGCCCCTCTTTTGGCGAAGCTTTATATTAAAGAAATCATGCGATTGCATGGAGTTCCATTGTAACGACCCGGTTTTTGAGCGACTTAGGTTATCGTCATAAACTCAATGACGACTAACCAAACATCTAAAAATACCAGAAAGTTAATAGAAAGAAGTTATAGGGTGAGGAAAGATAAGATAGAAACTTAGAATAGAAGAAGAAGAAGAACATACAACATTAGAGTAACACGAATCTCACAGCGGAACGAACAACATATAATAGATAACATATCCTTGAAATAAAATCAGTATATGTATATAGTAACATTATCATAGTACAACACTTACAACACAGTGGAAATAACTATAGCTATATAATCCTGAAGCCTCCTACTCCAAGTTCTCCAAGAATATCTGTAAAATCCTGACTACTTGACTGCCCGTATAAAATTAGGCACCCAAGAGTTTAGGGAAACAAAACAAAATAAACTCCGGGTCAGTCATGGGACTGGTATGAGTAACAGTTTTAAACCGTTTGAGCCATTAAACGATATCTCATAAGACCACGCCGTATAACGGAACGGGTTTTTTCCCTTATGAGAATCCAAAATAATCTTTATATCAAAACTCATTGATATTATGATAATGTCTATCAACCATAATATAATAATCATCTAGTAGAAACGCTTTCATCTCACGTTCTAAATATATAGTATACAATCAAAACCGCAAGCACATATTGGGTAATGGATTTCCAACTATGACAAGGTATGGAACCACCTTTCGCTAGTGTACCTCTAGAGAGGAATACATTGGGTTCAACAAGAACACTTGCAACCCGGCAACACATGACCGACCACTCATTTCGCTTGAGTGTATCGAATGTATATCGCCAACGGTTGGGATCTGCAACCGTTTCCCAAATGGGACAACATCGACAATATTTTTTTAGAAGTAAACAAAACTCTAGATCAGGTAATTATACACCCTAATAGGTGTGACCTACGTAGCCATGCTGCCTGCCCGATTTTTGTCATTCCCCGGTTGTGAGGCTAGAGGCCATGCTTATCTCTGACAGATCACACGTTTATTCACTTTGAATGTCATCTCGTCATACCCGCCAAATCAAAAATTGATTTCCCCAAAAATACCACGGGTATACAGCTAAGAGAAACGAATTCCTCCGCCACCAAATGTAAATACGTTTGAAGAGATCAACTTACGCGATCTATTAAATATACTCTGTCAGACATTCTTCCATACAGGTCATCCTGGGACTGGAAAAACCGAAGGCACTATTCAGTACAACCATCTTAGGCAATCTTTACCTAAGATTTATACAACAGCCCTTGCACTTTACTCCGTCTTCAATTATCTTGGCATATATGATTCGCAACGCTTATGCTAATATGGAGTGGTTCTTCAGATAATAATCCAACCGGCCTCTCCATATTAACAACGTTAAAATGGTCAAAAACTTCGATAGTCGGTGAGTTAACTATCAAAGAAAAACACGTGTGCAAACAACGATATCATTTCCAGATGGAAATCATATCGATCAATCATCATTTAACATTTATCTCTTTAGTTCATTAATTTACCAAATCATATCGATCAATCATCATTTAACATTTATCTCTTTAGTTCATTAATTTACCTATCTTCTGTTTCCATATATTCAACATTTCTTATTTTCTAATCTTAGAAAATATACGTTATTAACAATGGAAAACATTTCCATTTCCTGTTTTCTATATTAGAAAACATTTCTAGTTTCTTATTTGGAAAACATTTCCAAAGCTCCTTCATTGGTTTTAAACAGATGTTTAAATAAAACATCGCTATGCCAACTCCAACCATTTACTAAATTCACTTAACCACCATTCACTATCAAACCTTCCCATTCCTTAGTTAAGAAGGAAGTCAATCAAGTTGGGGTATAATTACCTCTTAGACCTTAACTGAACAACGTTTTAACTTCGAAATAGACAAAGTTTATCTTCTAAACCTTTAACAAACTTCCTTACGTAACTCTCTTTCGAAAAATCTCTATTCGATAACTCCTCCCTTCGAATAACTATATTCGATAATCTCTCTTATGAATAACTAGATTCGAAAACCTTTCTTCGAATCAACTATATTCGATTAACTCTATTCAATTAACTCTATTGGATTAACTCTTTTGATTAACTCTAATAGATTAACTCTATTTGATTAACTCTTTTTGATTAACTCTTTTCAATTAACACCTTTCGATTTAAACTAACATCGATTAACTCCCTTCGATTAAACTAATCGATAACTCCTTTCGATTAAACTATAATCGATAACTCCTTTCGATTAAACTAATCGATAACTCCTTTCGATTAAACTAATCGATAACTCCTTTCGATTAAACTAATCGATAACTCCTTTTGATTAAACTATAATCGATAACTCCTTTCGATTAAACTATAATCGATAATCTCACTTTCGAATAACTAAATTCGATTAACTCCTTTCGGTTAAACTATAATCGATAATCTCACTTTCGAATAACTAAATTTGATTAACTCCTTTAGATTAACTAATAATCGATAACTCCTGTCCTTTAACTCTATTCGAATAAACTAATATTCATAACCCTATTTAACTCTATTCGAATAACTAATATTCGATAAGTCCTTTTAACTTTATTCGAATAACTAATATTCGATAACTCCTTTTAACTTTATTCGAAAAGCTAATATTCGATTAACTCAAATTTTATTAACTCTAATTAATTAATCCTATCGATTTAACTCTAACTGGTTAACTCTAACTGATTAACTCTGGCTGATTAACTCTAACTGATTAACTCTAACTGATTAACTCTAACTGATCAACTCTAACTGATTAACTCTAACCGATTAACTCTAATCGATTAACTCAAATTGATTTAACTCTAATCAATTACTCTATTCGAATAACTGATATTCGATTTAACTCTATTCGAATAACTGTATTCGATTAACTCTTTCGATTTACTCCTTTGAATTAACTCCTTTTTAATTCCTTTTCTGTTTGTTTATACAAATAATTCCTTTTCTATTTGTTTACTTAACAAATAGCTATTCCCTTTCAATTCTATTTATTTAAACAATAAATATTTCTTTTATCTTTCTATTTATTTCCCAAATGAATATCCCTTTCATCCTTCTATTTATTTCCCAAATAAATATTTCCTTTATACTTCTATTTGTAATTTTTTTACAAATATTTCCTTTATATTTGTTTTCATAAATAATTTCCTTTATATTTGTTTTATTTATTTTCTAAATAAATAACCCTTTTATACTTCTATTTATTTCTTAAATAAATATTCATCTTTATAAAATCCTTTGATTTTATAAATAATTCCTTTTTATCTTTTCTAATTCATTTTACAAGCAACTATACTTTTTATAAAATCCTTTAATTTTATAAATAAATTTCCTTTTATCTTTATCATATTTATTTTCAATAAATATTTCCTTTTCAAAACCTTTTTGATTTTATAACTGTTTTCTTTTATAAAATCCCTTTCTCCTTTTCTATATAAAATCCATTGATTTTATATAACTAATTTATTTTCAAAATATATTTTTGAAAATCCCCTTTTCTACATTCCAGTCTTACGGTATTTATAATACCGAATAACAATGATCGATATCATTCTAACACACATAATCAACAACAGATTATATAGCACATCATATATCACGATATATGAAACAAAATAGTATTTTATATAATGAGGAACCCAGTTGGGTCCCTCCAACCTGTTTCCCTGCATTACAGATGTTAAACAACATAATAACATCGATTTCATTTCGATATGAAATATTCTAATAAACAGAATCAATATTTGATTAACGATTTATATATATATATATCGTTATCTATGATTTCAATGTAACGACCCAGAAAACCTGAACCAATTTAAAAATTTTAAATTGGCTAAAATAATGGATTTTAAATATTTAAAATAAATATTTTAAATAATTGAGATGAAAAGTGAGTTTGAATCGACAATTGAAAACGAATATAATTAATTATAATTATAAACAAGGCCTGAAAGGGCGCTGTAATTTCAAAAATCGAATTCAAACTTTGTCGGGCTATACCGGGTGCAAAACAAAACGGATTTTAGTGAAACCAAAAATATTTAAATTTTTTAGTGAATACCTTTCTAACGAATCTAAAAAATTGAAATTTGATAGCAGGAATCAAAAGATATGTCCAGTTGAAAATTCTGAATAGTCGATATGAAATTCAGGCCCTTAAAAATGGACATTTTGCAAACGACCTCGGAATTCGACGAAACCACTTTTGTTGGGTCCGGGATGTGAAATTATTGCTAGGTTTCAAATTTCATAATTTTTCGAATCAATATGTGAGCGTGGCAAAGGAAAACGCGTTTGACCGGTTTTAGTTGATCTTAATCGACTGGAAATTGGCCATTTTTCAAACGGTCTCAGAATTTGACGAAACTAGTTTTGTTAGGACCGTATCGTCAATACGAAGCTAGAAAATATTTTTCGAGAATTTTTCTAGTTAGTATGTGACCCCGGTGAATCGAAATGCGTGTTCAAATTCAATATATAGAGTTATATGTTGGTTTTGATGGAAACTGATCGAAACAGTCGAATCAGCTTACGATACATGTCCCATTGTGTTCGGAATGGGGGTAATATGCTATGGACGACAGTCGGTGAGCTTGATTTCGAGTTCGTATTAAAAAGCAACCTTTTTGAATTTAAAATTAAAATTAAATAAATTTTTTTTATAAAAACCCCCTCCCTCCTTTCTGTTCTTTCATAACACACGAGCCCCTTTTTTTTCTAAAAATTGATTTCCTCCCCGATCCCCTTTTCAGCCGTCGCCCCCACCTCGTGCTTCACCGCCGATCATCCCCGTTCGCCGCCCTCCCCCTGTCCTTCTCCGATTATCCCCGAGTCCCTACAGCCCGTTCTCCTAACTCGTATGCCCCAATTCGAGACCCCAAGCAAAAGGAACCGCCGCCAGCACCGTCGAGTGCCACCTCAGACCACCGAGACTCCCTCCCTTCCTCCAACCTCGCGCGAGCCAACCACCGTACTCCTCCAGGGTCCTAGCCGCCACCACCAGCGCAAACCCCCCCCTTCCTTGATCCGTGAACCAGAAGCACCCCCCCTCTTCAGGCGACAGCGATGAACCTCTCCCCCATCAAAGCAAAGGTAAAGTTTAATTATTTTATTTTGTTTATTTCAGTTTCTTTTAATTAATTATTTTATATAAAACTGAAAAATATAATGATGATTTTTAACATCGAAAAGTGATGATATTTAACATCGAAAAGTTTGATTTTTAAATAACGAAAAAGTTTGATTTTTAAATAACGAAAAAGTTGGATTTTTAATGAAAGAAAATATAATTCATTATAGAAAAAGTAAATATAATTCATTATAAAAAAAGTAAATATACTTTGTTATAGAAAAGGAAAATGTACTTTGTTTCGAAAATGTTGTTTTTATAATATAAACAACTTTGTTTTAAAAATATAAATGGCTTTGTTTTTAAAATAAATAACATAGTTGTAAAAATGTAAATATATGATTTTTATATATGTATGATAATAAAAATATAATCTTTATAGTGAAGGTAGAATTATAAAAATATAATCTTCATATATGGAGTAGCGATAAAAAAATTCGATTTTTATATGTGTAGTGGATGCGCACGACGAAAGTGACAAAAAGAGGAAACGACGAAGATTGCCTACATAAGAAAAGTCGAGGCGTTTGGTTTAGCTAATTGGTGAGATTTCTAATTTATAAACAATATGGAAAACGACGATGTATAAATTATATAGTCGATGTATGAGTTATATAAGCGTTGTACACCTCTTGTATAAGCGTTGTATAAGTTGTACGTTCGATGTATAAGTTATATATGCGTTGTAAAAATTATATATGTGTTGAAATGAAGTGAATTGCTATATATAGATAAATATATATATATATATATATATATATATACACGCCCCTCGTCCACAAACCATGGACGATATTTATTGGTTGTAATTGTTGTGAAAATTGATTGATAGCGAATGATTGTTTGGGATTGTTTGTGGTTGATATTGATTGATTGTGGTTGAAAAATACCCATTTGTGGTTGAGAAATATTTGGTTGAAACCACATAGGATTAGTTTGTGGAAATGAAATAAATATATACATGCCGCCTGCGTGCGAACTAGATGCATGATCCCCATTGTCAAAAACCGCGAGGTTTTAAGGTAGAGCGAGGAGCCGTACTAGGGACGGTCCCGGTTTTAACTACCCTGCCGTTATGCTGCCGAAATTTTGAATAATATTCATGTATTTGAATTATTTTCATCTGCTTAAACTATATTTATTCATTGAATAGAAACCCTTCATGTGTTGAATTGATATTCATTCGTTGATTAGAAATTCATGTTTTGAATGGTATTCGCGTTTTAAATATAAAAATCACATTTTTATCTATATATAGAAACTATAGAAAACCTTCATGTGTTGAATCGATATTCATTCGTTGATTAGAAATTCATGTGTTGAATGGTATTCGCGTTTTAAATATAAAAATCACATTTTTATCTATATATAGAAACTATAGAAAACCTTCATGTGTTGAATCGATATTCATTCGTTGATTTGAAATTCATGTGTTGAATGGTATTCATATTTTGAAATAAATCGTTTGATAATAAAAATCACCTTTTATCGACTATATGAACTGTGTAAAATAATCTCGTTTTGAAAGAAATTGTTTTATAAGAAAAATCCTATTTTTATCAGCAACATGAAATATATAAAATAGTAGTGTTTTGAAATGAGTTGTTTTACAATAAAAATCACAATTTTATTATATGCATGAATCGTTGAAATGTGAAGTGTTAAAAATAGCCACTTGTTCAAATAAATATATATGAGTTGAAATATTCATTAATTAGCTAATGATATGATTTGTACCTATGTATGTAACATTAGAATGAATGGTGTTCTTAAACCAAATAGAAATCAAATATGAAGTTGAATAGAAAATGATAAATGATAAGAACTATATATATGTACATGCATATTCATTGAACAGGTTATAGCAAAGGGGCTAGAGAAGAGGAATAAAATTTTGTGCCCGACAAATAGGTACACATTTACTGTTTTGTTTGGGTGATGATTTTATGAGCCTGTTGGCTAGCCGCTTGGCTTTTTCTTTTTCTTTTTGAGATTAGAAGGACCGGGGAAGCTATTTGAGATTTCCCGATGCTCCCGGTGCAGGGGAGGTTATGGCGAAATTTTCCAAAATTTTAAGGCGTTAGTGAAATATTTGAAGTGAAAAGGATATTGAAATTGTTGAATGAACTATATTTATATAAATATATAAATATAAATAAAATTAAAACGAAACGTGGCCGTGCAGTTCGTATTTTGAAACCGTGATTTCAAACAACTAGTGCGGGAAATCCGACCATTGGATTTTCCCGAAACCTCAACCGTCGGGTTCGCCTTGGAAATATCTTCCCAACGGCACCAACCTTGTAAAAATCCAACGGTTGGATTGTCTGGAATGTTTAATTCAAATCTGAAGAAAAACAGCGCCAGAAGCGATTATATTTATATATATATATATAAATATAATTATATATTTAATCGAATAACG
Source organism: Allium sativum (assembly GCA_030737875.1). Classification (NCBI taxonomy): domain Eukaryota; kingdom Viridiplantae; phylum Streptophyta; class Magnoliopsida; order Asparagales; family Amaryllidaceae; genus Allium; species Allium sativum. Next base: position 564,196,842 of record CM060920.1, on the reverse strand, counting down.
ACGCTGTAGTTCGTATTTTGAAATCGAAACTTCAAACGATTGTACCGGGAGATCCGACCGCCGGATTTTCCCGAAACTGGAACCGTTGGATTCGTTTTGAAAAGACCTTTCTAATGATGTAAATTTTGTGAAAATCCAACGGTTAGATTTTCAGATATGTGTAAATCAAATCTGAAGAAAAACAGCGCCACGGCCGCTTTATGGCCCGAAGCGTCGTTTTGAATAAATTAGCTATTTTAAAATAAATAAAAATAGCGAAAAATCGTTATAAAATACCATAAGCGATATGGAATGGAAATAAACTGAATTTGCTCGATTTATGTGGCTTTTGATGGTTGAATGTGTTTGGTGTGAAAATTACATTAAAGAACAAGATTGGTGTTGTCAAATAATTTAACCATTGAAATAAATTGATTTGAAATTCTAAAAATACGTGAATTATTTGAAAAGGCCGAGTTAATTCTCATTTCAAATGATTGACCGACGATTGAAATTCGAAGATGAAGACGACGGTCGAAGACCGGAGATCTTCACCTCGTTTGGATGGTAACCGAGGTCCTGATTGGGAGGCATCCCGAAATATGGATAATGAGTGGTGATCGTCCAGACGTACGTGGTGACCGAAGGGTTTGCGAGGTATTTAGTGCCTCCGGTTTCGTTCAGACCCAGGATGGACTTGTAAATGGACTGTGTGTCCGACATTGGATTTTATTCTGTGTTGATTGATCTCTATTAAATATACATCTGTTTAGCGGCGGAGAATTTATTCTTTTGCTTAACGCTCTTCTCTAAGACGCACGAGCTCAGAGGTTGTAAATCGATGGACATCAGTCGCACGGCATGAACTGCCTGTGTGGCATGCTAAGATGCAGTGATCAGGGCTTCTGTTGAAAAGCAAAATCTTGTGGAGATGATCAAAGCACCGCCTGTGTGGCGTAGCTTTGTGTATAACGTGAATTCGCGAGCCTCACACCCCGGTATGAACCAGAAACGGGAGAAGGACCTCAGGGAGGGCATGCGTTTCTTTCTAGCTAGGGTGGTGTCAGTGACCTACCAACCCTGACATTTATATACTTTTCACCTATGTGGTTGTTGCTGTTGCGAGGCGCCTCGGTTTGATCGGACAATCCGGATCCGATGGAGTCATTCGTTGGCTCATTTACGCCCCAAAGGGCGGAGAAACGTATTGTTCAGGCACTATAATCCACTCCGTGTGGACCGGCCCTGTCGCTCCAAGGGGCAGTTGCGGCTGTTCCGGAGACATGGGCTAGATTGTCTCGAAGTCGGTAAGGACTATCTTTTGCCTTGGTTCATGACGGAAATCCAATTTCCAAATACGACATCGTGCGGTTTTGATTGTATATATATATGGCGACATGATATATGGTACCCATGCCGCCTATGATTGATAGTTATGATTCAAATTGTTTTTGAAACATATAAACACTAGTAATAATATCAAATGCTTTTGCTTTATTCGTATCAATCATATTTTGGCCGTTTTAAGGTAAAAACTCTATCCTCCGGTTTGCGTTGCATTGTGTGATGGGAACTGAGTCTTATAATGGCTTCATTTTTATAAAATACATTGCGTTGTTTAAAAGAAAGATTTGTTTTTAAAGCACTGGCAATCCAATGGAGTAAACCCGTTCCACAAAAGTGGCGTGGTCCTGTGATTAGCCAAATTATATATGTTTTGAGTAGATTTCTCATACCAGTCCCATGACTGACTCGTAGTTTGTTTCACTTTCAAACTAGGGTGCCCCTTTTTCTACATGGGCAGCCTTGTATTCAGGTTTAGCTGGTTCTTTCTGGATAGATGGAGCTGAAGATGGATTCTATCATTTATCTCTTTTTATGCTGTTCAGCTCCTATTGTACATATTTTGTTTGTTTTCCGCTGTAGACATTTATGTATAGCTGAACTGTATTTGTACTAAGTATGATCCTGTATACTGTGTAACTCTGATGATTACTTTTATCCAGTATATTCTATTGTTCATTATCTGGTGTATTTATTTAATTCTGTTCTGCTATTATCTGTTTCTGTGTTATATTCCAAAGATAACCCTTGTTTCCGTCTGAACGGGATTTCGGGTCGTCTCATTCAACCAATACACAAGCAATTCAACCAAATAGTTAACACACAGCAATCAACAGATGATTAACAGTTATAAAAATATAACTGTTCAGAGTTGGTGAGTTTTACTCACATTGGACGATCATCTTTAATAACGATAACTATCGCTTGATTCAGATAGACAATTTATTTTGCTATAAATTGTAACGAGCTCGGATTCGCTCCCCGTCAGTTCCATGGTGTAGTCGTCGTCCATACGATCCCACCGGATCTTGTTTTGTTGAATTCCGATAAAATATGAGCAAGTTATGATACGAACAAGTTTATACACTATTTAAATTCAACAAATTAAATTCCCTTTGGGCTTAACCTTTTATTTTGGCCCATCACCACTTAAAATACCAGGCCCATGTTTCCCTTTCTTCCCGAAATGCTCCAGACACAGTCGCTCAACCCGTATCTTCTTATGGCCATTTCCCATTTTTAAAGCTTCCACCCAGACTTCGTTCTTCAACCGAAATCCAATTAAAAATCACCATCATCATCCTCTTTCCTTCCTCTACGTCTTCCACCCAAAAACACCAAACTCAACACTACCCTCTCAGTTGCGGTTTCAGCACTACCTCACGCAACAGTATACAACTTCGACATTTTTAATCACCAAATCAACCCAAATTCTCTCAGCGAGTGCTAAATCACTTGACAAACCCAAATACGAAACCTATTTCATTAATCGAACTACCCATTTCGCAAATGATCTAACCCTAACTCACTGCGTCAAATTTGAGTATCAGGAAAATCATGTCGCACCCTGAACGAAGCATACAGAAATGGAAAGGACCGATTTACGAGTGCAAATATATGTATAAAAGGATTTATAGCATTTGATTTTATTTTGATTTTAGCAAGAGGATTTTTCATGAGGAAAGTAAATCTGGTGGCGACACAAATTCTTGCGTTTATAAATGGAAAGGTGAGGCTGAGAACAGAAAACGTGGATTGTTTAAGTCCAAATATAGGTTAAGATATTTTTTTATATATTACTTTTATTATTTTATATTCGTTTTAGCCTTCTAAAATTCCGTGTGATCACACATGATACCCAAAAATCACGAAACTGGACATGCAGCTAGAGTTCGACATTACGGTCCCAACGAAACTGGTTTCGTAGAATTCTGACTCCGTTTGCTCACACAGCGTATTTTTAATCGTCGAAATCTCGATTGTTTTTCACATGAAAATCCCATACGGCTACATACTGACTTCAAAAATCACGGAAATTGTAATCTAGCAATAATTTAACATTGCGGATCCAACAAAATTAGTTTCATCGAATTCCGAGTTCGTTTGCAAAACTGACTATTTTTAAAGCTCTAAATAACCCTTTTAAATATATAAATATATTTAAAAACAATTAATTTAAATATTTATAAATAAATATTATCGTATATATTCACAACAGAATATCATACAGCTCTAGAATATTCCTATATGAATTTCTAACTCGATATTTCAAATCTCGATTAAATCAATATTCGATTTATAATGAAATTCCTTTTATAAATATAAATAAATCGTTATAAATTATAAAGGAATTACACAACGACTTTTCTAAAATTTGATTTGGACATAACTCAAAATCTACACGACGAAATCTCGATGTTTCTCTTCTATTAGAAAAATATACTTCACTAGCTCTGAACGCTTCTTGTTTCATAGAAATCCGACTTAAAACGGCTTCTATATATCCAATTTGAAGTTCGAATCGCGAAAAAACGAACTGCAGCGCCATTTCGAGCTCTATTATAATTATAATATAATTATATGTTCAAACTTCGTTTATATAATACATTCGTTATTATAATTCAACTTTAAACTGAATTAAATACCGCAGATGATCCAATTCACACCATAACGTGAATTCCACTATTTCAGAAATTAAATATATTATTATATTATTTATTCTAATCAAATATTCGATATTATTTAATTCTGGTCATTATTTAAATAACCAAACCATTATTTAAATAATCAAATAAATTATTTATATACCGTGAAAATACGGGTCGTTATATTCTTCCCCCCTTAAAATAATTTCGTCCTCGTAATTGCTAAGCTAGAAGACGACCCTATCTACTGGGTAAATATTTATCGGTTTACCCCTTAACTTCAGTTTCAACTGAACCAATTAATATCGACTAAAATATTAAATTATTCCGACTAACTAAAATTTTCAAAAATCCTGAAAATTTTCTAATGCCTTAACTTTTCGAAAAATTTCGCCAGCACCTCCTTTGTACTGGTCAATAGCTCAAACTCCAACTCGCCTTTCTGGGCCATCTCCAACCTAAAAGAAAATCAAACAGCCAAGCGGCTTGCCAAATCGGCTCATCAGAATCTCAAACCCATACAAATTATAAACTTGTACCTTTTTGTCGGGCATATCATTATATCCTTTACATTTGCTGTTAATTCAGCATATACCCATGTCATCCCAATCAAATTCCAATCTGTTTATCCTCAACACAATTATTTGTTTAAATCAAAGTCAAATTCAATTTCAAATCAAAGTTTTATTCCCGTTTTTCAAATTCTTAACTCATCAATCCAATACCATTTCAGATTTTGTCTCACAATTCAAAATCTGATTCTACTTGATATATCGTATCCAATTCAATTTCCAGCTAATTGGTTTCAGTTCAGTTCCAGCTCGGTTTCACAAATTTCTTATTTAAATTTGTTTTTAATTCAAACAGTCTCTTCCTGGGAGTTTTAAACAGCTTTGCTTTTCTAAAACCAAATATTCCTTTTTGGATTTCCAACAACTTGTTTCTCTCAAAACAATTCAAAAACAAAATCTTTTTGGTAGTAATCCGTCACTTACAACTCGAAATTGAACACCGATGATGTCATGATCATCATCGGAATCTATTTCCAGCTTTCGAAGTGAGTTCAATACTATATCGCTTTCAAAATCATTTCCACATACTTCCATTTCGAAATCAGTTCAAAACATCATTTCAATGCTTGTAACAAATTTAAAATCTCCCAGGATTTTAAAATTCACGTATATTTAATCCATGTTCTTTTACAAACACTTCTCAAAATTTTCAGGTTTAAATTTCAATTCCGATTTAATTTCAGATTTAACTCGTTCGTAACACTTATACGAATCTTAATTGGTTATTTACATAACCGTTTCACTTTTATAATCTTACTCGATTATAATAACAACCAATATATCCAATATATATATTCATTCCGATATATATATCTTCTCTATATCAAAATATAATTTGGGTAAAATTATTCTGTTTACCCTCTTTTCAAAACATATCGTGTCGACCCATCATATTCGAGTGTTTAGAATCTCCTACCGATACAATGGATCAAACTGATCGACCAGAACCCATAAACAACTCAACCAATAAATCTCCATAATATAAAACAATTTTTATATCAAATAACAAATACGTTCTCTCGTATATATACACTCAAACTCAATCTAGGGTATTACTAACCCCATCTCTACCGAGTCACGCCAAAGAGCCAAGGTAATTCACTTAACCTTAAGCTCTAATACCAACTGTAACGACCCGATTTTTGAGCGACTTAGGTTATCGTCATAAACTCAATGACGACAAACCAAACATCGAAAAATACCGGAAATTTAATAGAAAGAAGTTAGAGGGTGAGGAAAGATAAGATAGAAACTTATAATAGAAGAAGAAGAAGAAGAACATACAACATCAGAGTAACACGAATCTCACAGCAGAACGAACAACGTATAATAGATAACATATCCTTGAAATAAAATTAGTATATGTATATAGTAACATTATCATAGTACAACACATACAACACAGCAGAAATAACTATAGCTATATAATCCTGAAGCCTCCTGCTCCAAGCTCTCCAAGTATATCTGTAAAATCCTGACTACTTGACTGCCCGTATAAAATTGGGCACCCAAGAGTTTAGGGAAAACAAAACAAAATAAACTCCGGGTCAGTCATGGGACTAGTATGAGTAAAACAGTTTAAAACAGTTTAAGCCATTAAACGATATCTCATAAGACCACGCCGTATAACGGAACGGGTTTTTTTCACTTATGAGAATCCAAAATAATCTTTATATCAAAACTCATTGATATTATGATAATGTCTATCAACCACAATATAATAATCATCTAGTAGAAACGTTTTCATCTCACGTTCTACATATATAGTATACAATCAGAACCGCAAGCACGTATTGGGTAATGGATTTCGAACTATGACAAGGTATGGAACCACCTTTCACCAGTGTACCTCTAGAGAGGAATACACTGGGTTCAACAGGAACATCTTGCAACCCGGCCACACATGACCGACCACTCATTTCGCTTGAGTGTATTGAATGTATATCACCAACGGTTGGGATCAGCAACCGTTTCCCGAATGGGACAGCATCGACAATAGATTTTTAGAAGTAAATGAAACTCTAGATCAGGTGGTTATACACCCTAATAGGTGCAACTTACATAGCCATGTTGCCTGCCCAATTTTTGTCATTCCCCGGTTGTGAGGCTAGAGGCCATCTTATCTTTGACAGATCACACTTTATTCACTTTGAATGTCACATCGTCATACCCACCAAATCACAAATTGATTTCCCCAAAAATACCATGGGTATATAGCTAAGAGAAACGAATTCCTCCGCCACCAAACGTAAATACGTTTCAAGAGATCAACTTACGCGATCTATTAAATATACTCTGTCAGACATTCTTCCATACAGGTCGTCCTGGGACCGGACAAACTGAAGACACTATTCAGTACAACCATCTTAGGCAATCTTTACCTAAGATTTATACAACAGCCCTTGCACTTTACTCCGTCTTCAATTATCTTGGCATATATGATTTGCAACGCTTATACCAATACGGAGTGGTTCTTCGGATAATAATCCAACCGGCCTCTCCATATTAACAACGTTAAAATGGTCAAAAACTTCGATAGTCGGTGAGTTAACTATCAAAGAAAAACACGTGTGCAAACAACGATATCATTTCCAGATGGAATCATATCGATCAATCATCATTTAACATTTATCTCTTTAGTTCATTAATTTAGTTATCTTCTGTTTCCATATATTCAACATTTCTTATTTTCTATTCTTAGAAAATATATGTTATTAACAATGGAAAACATTTCCATTTCCTGTTTTCTATATTAGAAAACATTTCTAGTTTCTTATTTGGAAAACATTTCCAAAGCTCCTTCATTGGTTTTAAACAGATGTTTAAATAAAACATCGCTATGCCAACTCCACCCATTTACTAAATCCACTTAACCATCATTCACTATCAAACCTTACCATTCCTTAGTTAAGAAGGAAATCAATCAATTTGGGGTATAATTACCTCTCAGACCTTAACCGAACAATGTTTTAACTTCGAAATAGACAAAGTTTATCTTTTAAACCTTTAACAAACTTCCTTACGTAACCCTCTTTCGAAAAATCTCAATTCGATAACTCCTCCCTTCGAATAACTATATTCGGTAATCTCTCTTACGAATAACTAGATTCGAAAACCTTTCTTCGAATCAACTATATTCGATTAACTCTATTCAATTAACTCTTATCAATTAACTCTATTGGATTAACTCTTTTGATTAACTCTAATCGATTAACTCAATTTGATTAACTCTTTTTGATTAACTCTTTTCGCTTAAATCCTTTCAATTTAAACTAACATCGATTAACTCCCTTCAATTAAACTAATCGATAACTCCTTTCGATTAAACTATAATCGATAATTCCTTTCGATTAAACTAATCGATAACTCCTTTCGATTAAACTAATTGATAACTCCTTTCGATTAAACTAATCGATAACTCCTTTCGATTAAACTATAATCGATCACTCCTTTCGATTAAACTATAATCGATAACTCCTTTCGATTAAACTATAATCGATAATCTCACTTACGAATAACTAAATTCGTTTAACTCCTTTCGATTAAACTATAATTGATAATATCACTTTCGAATAACTAAATTCGATTAACTCCTTTCGATTAACTAATAATCGATAACTCCTTTCCTTTAACTCTATTCGAATAAACTAATATTCGATAACTCTATTTAACTCTATTCGAATAACTAATATTCGATAACTCCTTTTAACTTTATTCGAATAACTAATATTCAATAACTCCTTTTAACTTTATTCGAATAACTAATACTCGATTAACTCAAATTTGATTAACTCTAATTAATTAAGCCTGTCGATTTAACTCTAACAGGTTAACTCTAACTGATTAACTCTGACTGATTAACCCTAACTGGTTAACTCTAACTGATTAACTCTAACTGATCAACTCTAACTGATTAACTCTAACCGGTTAACTCTAATTAATTAACTCTAATTGATTTAACTCTAATCAATTACTCTATTCGAATAACTGATAATCAATTTAACTCTATTCGAATAACTGTATTCGATTAACTCTTTCGATTTATTCCTTTGAATTAACTCCTTTTTAATTCATTTTCTGTTTGTTTATACAAATAATTCCTTTTCTATTTGTTTACTTAACAAATAGCTATTCCCTTTCAATTCTATTTATTTAACCAATAAATATTTCTTTTATCTTTCTATTTATTTCCCAAATGAATATCCCTTTTATCCTTCTATTTATTTCCCAAATAAATATTTCCTTTATACTTCTATTTGTAAATGTTTTACAAATATTTCCTTTATATTTGTTCTATTTATTTTCTAAATAAATAACCCTTTTATACTTCTATTTATTTCTTAAATAAATATTCCACTTTATAAAATCCTTTAATTTTATAAATAATTCCTTTTATCTTTTCTAATTCATTTTACAAGCAACTATACTTTTTATAAAATCCTTTGATTTTATAAATAAATTTCCTTTTATCTTTATCATATTTATTTTCAATAAATATTTCCTTTTCAAAACCCTTTTGATTTTATAACTGTTTTCTTTTATAAAATTCCTTTCTCCTTTTCTAAACAAAATCCATTGATTTATATAACTAATTTATTTTCAAAATACATTTTTGAAAATCCCTTTTTCTACATTCCAATCTTACGGTATTTACAATATCGAATAACAATGATCGATTACATTCAAACACACATAATCAACAACAGATTATATAGCACATCATATATGACGATATATGAAACAAAACAGTATTTTATATATTGAGGAACCCAGTTGGGTCCCTCCAACCTGTTTCCCTGCATCACAGATGTTAAACAACATAATAACATCGATTTCATTTCGATGTGAAATATTCTAATAAACAGAATCAATATTTAATTAATAATTTATATATATATATCGTTATCTATGATTTCAACCAATACACAAGCAATTCAACCAAACAGTTAACACACAGCAATCAACAGATGATTAACAGTTCTAAAAATACGTTATAAAAATATAACTGTTCAGAGTTGGTGAGTTTTACTCATATTGGACGATCATCGTTAATAACGATAACCATCGCTTGATTCAGACGGACAATTTATTTTGCTATAAATTGTAACGAGCTAGGATTCGCTCCCCGTCAGTTCCATGGTGTAGTAGTCGTCCAAACGATCTCACCGGATCTTGTTTTGTTGAATTCCGATAAAATATGAGCAATTTGTCAAATGAACAAGTTTATATACTATTTAAATTCAACAAATTAAATTCCCTTTGGGCTTAACCTTTTATCTTGGCCCATCACCACTTAAAATACCAGGCCTGTGTTTCCCTTTCTTCCCGAAATGCTCCAAACATAGTCGCTCAACCCGTATCTTCTTATGGTCATTTCCCATTTTTAAAGCTTCCACCCACACTTCGTTCTTCAACCGAAATCCAATTAAAAATCACCATCATCATCCTCTTTCCTTCCTCTACGTCTTCCACCCGAAAACACCAAACTCGACACTACCCTCTCAGTTGCGGTTTCAGCACTACCTCACACAACAGTATACAACTTCGACATTTTTAATCACCAAATCAACTCAAAATCTCTCAGCGAGTGCTAAATCACTCGACAAACCCAAATACGAAACCCATTTAATTAATCGAACTACCCATTTCACAAATGGTCTAACCCTAACTCACTGCATCAAATTTGAGCATCGAGAAAATCACGGCGCACCCTGAACGAAGCATACAGAAATGGAGAGGATCGATTTACGAGCGCAAATATATGTATAAAAGGATTTATAACATTTGATTTTAGCAAGAGGATTTTTCATGAGGAAAGTAAATCTGGTGGCGACACAAATTCTTGCGTTTATAAACGGTAAGGTGAGGCCGAGAACGGGAAACGTGGATTGTTTAGGTCCAAATATAGGTTAAAATATTTTTTTAAATATTTTCCTTTTATTATTTTATATTTGTTTTAGCCTTCTAAAAATCCGTGTGATCACACATGATATCCAAAAATCACGAAACTGGACATGCTGCTAGAGTTCGACATTACGATCCCAACGAAACTGGTTTCATCGAATTCCGACTCCATTTACTCACACAGCGTATTTTTAATCGTCGAAATCTCGACTGTTTTTCACATTAAAATGCCGTATGGCTACATACTGACTTCAAAAATTACGGAAATTGAAATCTAGCAATAATTTAACATTGCGGATCCAACAAAATTAGTTCCGTCGAATTCCGAGTTCGTTTGCAAAACTGGCTATTTTTAAAGCTCTAAATAACCCTTTTAATTATATAAATATATTTAAAAACAATTAAATTAAATATTTATAAATAAATATTATCGTATATATTCACAACAGAATATCATATAGCTCTAGAATATTCCTATATGAATTTCTAACTAGATATTTCAAATCCCGATTAAATCGATATTCGATTTATAATGAAATTCCTTTTATAAATATAAATAAATCATTATAAATTATAAAGGAATTCCACAGCGACTTTTCTAAAATTTGATTTGGATATAACTCAAAATCTACACGACGAAATCTCGATTTTTCTCTTTATTAGAAAAATATGCTTCACTAGCTCTGAACGTTTCTTGTTTCACAGAAATCCAACTTAAAACGGCTTCTGTATATCCAATTTGAAGTTCGAATCGCCAAATAACGAACTGTAGCGCCATTTCGAGCTCGATTATAATTATAATATAATTATACGTTCAAACTTCGTTTATATAATACATTCGTTATTATAATTCAACTTTAAACTGAATTAAATATCACAGATGATCCAATTCACACCATAACGTGAATTCCACTATTTCTGACTATTTCAGAAATTAAATATTATTATATTATTTATTTTAATTATATATTCGATATTATTTAATTCTGGTCATTATTTAAATAACCAAACCATTATTTAAATAATTAAATAAATTATTTATATACCGTAAAAATACGGGTCATTACATCCATCTTCGATTGTTTGTGACCATGATCCTTTGTTCACCAGTCAGTTTTGGTCGAATTTTCAGCAAGCTTTAGGCATAAAGCTTAACCTTTTGACTGCTTATCATCCTCAGGCCGATGGACAGACAGAGAGGGTGAATCGTATTCTTGAGGATCTCCTTCGAGCTTGTATTCTTGATTTTGGTAGATCATGGGAAGATCACATTCCATTAGTAGAATTCTCATATAATAACAGCTTTCAATCCAGCATTGGCATGCCCGTTCTCCATCTTGTTGGTTAGAATCTGGCAAGAGGTAGATTCTTGGTTCGGATTTGATTCATGATTCTTCAGAAAAGAATTCTCTTATTAGGCAGAGAATGAAAGAGGCTCAGAGCCATCAGAAATCCTATGCGGATAATCGTAGGAAGCCTCTTGAGTTTGATATGGGTGATCGTGTCTCCATTCGTATATCTTCGATGAAAGGAGTAATCTGTTTCAGTTCTACAGAGAAGTTGGCTCCTCGCTTTATAGGACCATTCCCCATTACCGAGCGCATTGGTCCGGTTGCTTATCGAGTGTCTCTTCCTCAGCGTTTATCTGGTATTCATGATCTATTCCACGTCTCTTAGCTTTGGAAGTGTCTTCGCGATTCTGATTCTATTATTGATCCTTCCGAACAGCTTACGCTTGAGATCTCACCGAGCTTATCTACCATTCAGTGACCTATTCGCGTGCTGGATTCGTAGCTGAGATGCCTTTGAAGCAAGAACATTCCTCTTGTCAAGATTCAATGGTCCGAGAATCCCAACGATTGCACTTGGGAAACCAAAGAATCCATCGAGCGTTCTTTTCCAGATTTTCTTTCTTCTAGTGGCGAAGGTGAGAATCTATCTCAAATGATTGTTTTCTTTTCTTTTGATTGGATTCTTGCATTTGTTAAGGATTTTCCCTTAAAATTGCGTGGATGCAATTTATTTAAGGGTGAAGTCTGTAACAACCTCTGTTTGGAGATTACCGCTAATATTAAATTATAATGAGAACTACGATTTAATATTGGATTGATTGAATTAATTAAAGAATTAAATGTGAAGGATGGTTTCTACTTAAAATAAACCATAATGTTGAGGTTTATTTTGGGGTACTATAATGAAAAAAATAAGTGAACTACTTATTTATGAATTGACATTGTTAGGATGCAACAAATGGGAAATATTAGTAATGTAAAAACTAATAATTGAAGCGTTAATTGAATATGGGAATTTTAAAGTGTACATTTTGTGGAACTAGAATAAAATATATATTTGAGCATGAATGAAATAAAGATTGTCTTAGGTTCATGAATTTAAATGTAGTGCTTTACTACATTGATTTAAATTGTTAAAATGATTGATATTGGATTTAATTTCCAACATTGGCATTTTATTGGATAATAAATTAAGCAATATTAATGCACATGATTAGATGTGAAAAAAAAGTTTTTTTTAGTATAAAACTTGTTGTGCATTTATTTATGAACGTTGATATTTTTATTTAACCAAAATAGTGAGCTTGCAATTTATTTTGCAAAAATGCATAAATTGGTTAATTATGAGTTATTAATTGTAAAATACAATAGAACTTGTTAAAAATATTATTTTTATGTTTTTAAAAAATCCTATGCGTCTAGAGAAATCCTACGCATATTTATTTTCACAAAACGGGTTAGAAATGCAAAAGTTATGAACTAAAATATTCAATGTTAAAGAAAATAACAAATTTTGAAATTGGCTAAGTCATATTGGGCTAATGTGTTAGATCCATACCCAAACCTCAAGTAGAGTCTTCTGGAGAAAGCTTCTAAGAAAAAGAAACATACATACGTATCTTCTTCCTTGATCGATCAGACCAAAAAGGGAGCCTCCAGAAACTCAAAAATGGCCTCTTTGCTAACCTCTAGTTAAAATCCAAGCTATTTTGACCCAAAATCAAAGAATTCTTTAGTTATAAACATAAAGTGAAACACCCCACCTCCGTTAGGGTCACTCTCAAAGGGAATGCCCTAATTTTGGTGGAGGTTTATAAGTATAAGTCACAGAATACAAGACAGATATAAGAACACATATTTGTAAACAGCGGAAAAACAACAACTCTTATTTCATAAAAAGTAATACGTGCTACAACAACATCACCATAATTGTCTTACATCTTTTCCAAAAACATAACATAACACTTCCATAATCTGTCTTGATTACATTATTTAAAGAAGCATAAATAAAACATAGATAAACTGCAAAAGCCCCATAGTGGTTGTCCAAAGCCATAGTTCAAAACGAAAAAGTCCAAGCAATACATTTCTCCTCTTCAAGCTGGATGTTAAGGCTGGTCAAGCTGCAGTGTTCCCTCCCTGTGGACCTGGGGGGGGAACGGAAGAAAAGAAGACGAAAGAAAAGTAGAGTCAGACATAAAGCCTGAGTAAGTCTAGGACTATTCTGTCTATGAATAAAGAACTGTGTATGATAAGTATAAGCAAGAAGTGGGAAAGCACTATAAACTTGGTTAAGTTGTCTAGGGTCGAATATACTATCGTACCCCATGTTAATCTCTGAACCCATATAAACTAGTTTCCAACTGGCACCCCATAATCAGGGTGAAGTGATCCATTCTATGATGATCGGCTCCTACTCGCATAGTTACATGTGTCTTACGGCCCCCGATGTTGTAGTTACCCATGCTGGTCCCACCATGGGGTGTATCAAGTCCCATGGTGGCGGCCCGACATGATCCTAGAATGCACAGGTATGCTACTGGTGTCCAGTGCCTTATTTTTCTGCGCCGGAGTGTGTGCACGCCCGCACCCCGTTAGAACCTACACTGCTACACCACCGCCGTCGATTTGACCTCTTACAATCAGCCCAGTAATCGTGCCCCACCCTGCCTAGTTTCAGGGTATCATGATACACCTTCTAGGGTTACTGCTGAAAAGGGTCCCCCGTTACTAGGTTTTCTATCTCTAGCCAACATGCTAAGTTGGTTAAGTGTTTTCTAACCTAACCCCCACTAGTCCGTTTAGTTTAGCATGTTCCATTTTGATTAAGTCTTTAGTTCGCTTAATCCTAACAATCCTGACTCAGCCTTAATTGTCTTATTAAAGCCTTGACCTCTCACATTAGACAGGTATTGTTGTGGCTGCCTGTTGTCGGTTGGTTCCGGGCAGTCTTACGCCACAACTCAGTCTAACCTCGGGTCCTTATTGGGCTCCATGTTTAACCTCCCACATTGGATAGGTATTGTTGTGACTACTGGACAGCCGGGCGGTTCCGGGCAGGTTTACATCACAACTCAATCCAACCTCGGGTTAAACATATCGTATGTTCTACATTTACATATTTTGTCTTTCTTCTTTATTTTCTTATATGTAAATATTTGCGGCCCATTTTTAAGTTAATGGTGTAAAGGTTACACCAATCATGGGCCCAACCCATACTTGAATTTGGGCCCTTCTACTTTATATTTTCATTTATTAATTAATTTGGCCCAACGCTATTTTCCCCCGTTTAATACGTTCGTTTATCATAATATATGTTGGGCTTAGGCTTTTAAGCCCAACTTAGCCATGAGAAAAAGGGGAGGCTTAAAGCGTGATTACATACACAAAAAAGGGGAATGTGAACGCATGAACTTGCAACATAACGTTGGAACTACAAAACAGAAACTGGTGTACTTGCATAGTAGCATAAGTGACATGAATCAAAGCATGTAAACTTGTAGTTAAGTTAAGAATCTAAATTGGATATCATTATTGACACATAGTCTTAACTACAACATAAACCTATATTTTTATTTAGGCATAATGTCAAACATAACCAAATCATGTTCATAAGATTACTACATGTTTACAAAGGTGCTTACTTTTGTTACTAACACAAAAGTATAGTTCAACTTAATCATGATTTTAAATCTATTCACATAACCATGGCATAAATATTTCTAACATGAAATCATGATTTTTTACTTTAGTCATGCAAACTTGCAAATGGGATTTTGAATCTAACCTAGCTATGTACCACATATGTCATCATATAATTCTTGTTAACAATATAGAACTAACATGGATTTCAATTATGCAAAATATCAATCATAGCCTAGTCATATTCATAAGTTTGCAAATAGGTTTTCTAGTACAAAAGCATGGCTTAATACATAGATCATGATGCCAAAATTTCAACATAGTTTCATATGAACTATAATAACCCAAATTTGTTCCAATTACGCACAAAATGATTTTTGTACAAAAATATACATTATGATGGCATAGTAGCAAAACCTCAAACTTGCATGAATTTCAATTAAACAACTATATACATGTAGCTTCAACATGAATTACATATTTTGAGAATATCCAAACGTATACTTACATAAAACTACCGCAAACATGTAGTTTTTATAATGAATAACATACTTTGCGAATATCCAATCGCTATACAATATTCCAAATCGATAAGAATCATAGTAACGCACAAATATGAATTATTTATCACCACAATCAAGTATACAAACCAACACAGTTATTTGTTCATACCAAAATAATACTCTACTTACAATTGTGTGACGAATTCTCCAATTTAGGAATTTGGAGATGCGATTCCTTGTTGATTTGATTTGATTAAGTTGCTTTATGCTTTAGAATTTGCCTCCTAATCCTCTCTCCAATTGGTGGCTACTCTTAGTCGTTCCTCAGCAACATGATGGCCTTGTTCTTATTTTTGAATGAATAGATTAGGTTGAGTCTAGAGTCATTTTTATAGGGGTTATGAACTGATTAGGACCATCGATGTTGCTTGGATTGATAGTAGCCATTCATTTGAAAGAGAGACCAATTAGAGCCTGCCACCTAGCCCTAATGACAAAGCAGACTTCTGAAAATCGACCAACATAGAATAGGCCAGCCAGGTTGGGCTGGGTTCGACCTGGCTCTTGACCAGGTCGACAGCCCTGTCGACCTGGCTAGACCAGGTCGACAGCCCAGTCGATCCGGGTGCCTTAGGCGGGAATTTTCCCGCCCTGGCCAATTGGGCCCGATTTTTAATTTTAAACTTGTTTTTCTGAGCTGTTCGAATTTTAAACTTAATTCAGAAACTTCCGGAGGCTATATCTTCTTCATACGGACTCCGTTTTCCGAAAACTCGGACTCTATTTCGCGTATTTTTCCGAGACGAACGCAATGGCGTATCCCGTTTCCCTTAGTTCTTTGATTTGAAATTAATTATACTTTAATTTGTGAATTTCACAGTTATAGAATTCGCGGGGTGTTACATAAAGCAAGGTAATCTCCTACCTAATTAGTCCCCAATTCATGTGAAATCCCAATTTTCAGTTAGGGTATGATTTTGTATCAATGAATTTCTTCTTGCATGCTTGTTTCTTAGCTTCTACAGGTCCTTCACATATGTAAGTAAAAAGAACAATTTTAGTTGTAAGTCCATTGTGATCATTTGAAAAGATCAAATTTTGATCATTAGAAAATGAACAGAATTTGGATCATTAGAAAAAGTACAAAATTTGATAATTGGAAAAAAAGAACAAAATTTGTGATGCTATTTTATTTACACTTATTTGTGTAAATGAAAGAACGAACACCTTATTTCCATTGTATATAAATAAGAAATAGAAGAAGTTACATTTATTCACATGTAGAGTAAATAAATAAGAAGAAAAGGAAAAGGGAATATTTTATTTACATTTAGTGTAAATAAAACATGACATAGTAATTTTTTTTTTATTTATATCTAGTGTTGATAAAATATGGCACAGAAAAGAATTACATTTTTGTTTGCATTTTTAGATGCAAATAAAACATAGAAAGAGATTACACTTTTTATTTGCAAATTAGTTGCAAATAAAAGACAAAGATATGAATAGTACCTTTTTATTTACTTTTAGATGTGAATAAAAATATGAAAAAAAGAACATTTTGTTTACATTTCATATGTAAATAAAAACACCGCTTTAGAAAGTGAATTTTATTTATAATTTAGATATAAATAAAATAGAGATATAATAAGTGACATCTTATCATCATGGTGGATGCGATAAAAAAAAGATAGAAAATAAAAGTGATATTTTATCGTCATTTTAGATGCGATAAAAAGAAGGAGTTTTTATAGTTGAAATCATCAAACGATATAATTATATATATATATATAATTAAAACGAAACGCGCACAACAATTCGCGTATAGGCAATCGTAACTTTAAACGACTATACCGAAAGATCCGACCGTTGGGTTTTCCCAAAACTGGAACCGTTAGGACCGCTTTGGGATGAGCTTTCCAACGATATAAGTTTCACCAAAATCCGACGGTTAGATTTCAAGATATGTGTAAATCAAAATTTGGTAAAAACAGCGCCAAGGCCGCCCACTAACCCAAAGCGTCGTTTTATTATCTTGAGCAATTCTTTTTCTTTTAAAATAAATTAAAATAGCGATAAATCATTATATAGATATTAATGATATGAAATGATTTAAATGATAATTTTGCGATAATTATTTGAATAGGCCGAGTTTAACTCATTTCAAATAATTACACGACGATTAAATAAAAGGTATAGAAGACGGTGGTTGAAGACCGGCGATCTTCATATCGAATGGACGACGACTACTGATGCCTTGGACTGACTTGCTCCCAGGACGGGTTGAAGCAGTAGTTGTCCGGACGTATGTGTTGGTCGTGCGGATAAGCGAGCGCCTCTTAGGTGTCTCCGGTTTCGTTCAGACCCAGAACGGACTTGTAAATGGATGCGTGTCTGATGTTGGAATTCATTTCATGTAATTAAATCGATTTGTATTAATATATGTCTGTTTGGTGGTGGAGAATTTATTCTTTGCTTAACACCCTGATATATAGTAATAGTTATCGATCGCATGGCGTGAATTGTCAATGTGGCACGCCAAGATGCAATGATCAAGACTTTTGTTGAAAAACATGCCTTGTGGTTGATGATCAAAGCATAGCCTGTTTAGGCATAGCTTTGAGTATAGCGTGACTTCGCGAGCCTCACACCTCGGTATGAGTCAAAAACGGGATATTGACCGTATGGAGTGCACACGTTTCTTTCTAGCTAGGGGTAGTGTCAGTGCTTAAACTGGCTGACATTTTACTTATGTGGATGATGGATTGAGGTACCTTGGGTTTTATAGGCCGGAAGTGGTCATACTATAGGTTCAAAGGAACCGGGAAACGTGTGTTCAGGAATTGCCAATCCACTACCGTTAGGTGGGGACCGACCCTACCGCATCCAAGGGTTGCCCATAGGTGTGATCCTGAGGCATTTGCTAGAGTGTCTCGAATCGAAGAGGATGATCCCTAGCCTCGATTTCATGACAGAAAACCAATTTCCAATACGACATTTCGGTCTTGATTGTAAACTTATATACGGCGACATAGTAGGATGGGGTACTATGTCATCTAGGATTGATACATTTATATTGAATTATTTTAATACTGGTTAGACACTAATGATAATATAAAAATATTATTTTACACGTATTAAGTATGTTTGATCATCATAAGGGAAAACTCTATCCTCTTGTTTGCGTTGCATTGTGTGATAGGACTTGAGTCTTATGATGGTTTCATTTTTCAAAAGTCATTTCGTTGTTTTTGTATAAACTTTATTAAATTATGCACTGGCAATCCAATGGAGTAAACCCGTTCCGCTTTAGCGGCGTGGTCCTGTGATTCGCCAAAAATGTTAACTAGTATAGAAAGATTTCTCATACCAGTCCCATGACTGACTCGATGTTTGTTTCACTTTGCAAACTCGGGTGCTCTCTCTTTACACGGGCAGCCAAGTGACAGGTTCTTAAGTAGACATTTCTGGATTGAAGACTGCTGGGAGGGAAAAGACGAAGACTCTCTTTTATCATTACCTTTTACTTTAGAGACTTTATTCTATCTTGTATTTTGATGTACGTCATGGATTTTAAACCTGTTTCCTTTGAAACTTATTCCCTTTGATTCAGATTTTTGTTTTGCTAAGTTGTATCCTGTAAACTGCGTACTCTGTGGTTCTGTTGATGTGGTGTTTATGACTTATACCTTTTCCGCTGCAATAATTATGTGTTATGTTATTATCTGAGATCTGTTGTTGTTATAAATATGTTGTATTCCAAATGATTATCCTTACTTTCGATCAACGAAAGTTTGGGGTTATCACAGTTGGTATCAGAGCTTAAGGTTAACCTTAGCTTCGGAATATAACATATTTAGAACAATTCGTCTAGATAGAATCCACATTATTCTAAGGCGAGTAGCTTATTAGAGATAGGACTAGTAATGTCCTAGAATGAGCACAGCAGAATATCACTTATTTATCAGTCATTACATCATTATCTTTTCATCTTGTCCTTACCTTATCTTTACTTTAAAAATTTCATTTTTGTTGGTCTGACTCTTTCCTTGATGGTACAGACTGATTTAAATGGATACCAGAGCAAGAACAGCCCAGGGTGGAGCCCGAGGTGGAGCTCGAGGCGGGGCCAGAGGAGGAGCCCGAGGGGGAACTAGAGGGCAAACTAGAGACGAGACCCCCATTACTCAGGAACAGCCTACTTCAGAGGTCGTAGCACAACCACCTCCACAGCCCTTCGACTTGGAGAGAATGTCAAAGAAATTCAGAAATCTGGGAGGTGTACCTTTCATGGGGCGAGAGTCTGCGATTCAGGCAGAGGCATGGCTTAAGGACTGTGAAAAGATCCTAGAGGGCTTAGAATTAGAGGATCAACGAAAGCGTTTCCTGGCAGTATGGCAATTAAAGGATGAAGCTGGGCATTGGTGGGATACGGTCAAGATCTGCAATGACGTGGCCAATATGTCTTGGGCTAAATTTAAAGAACTTTTCAATGACAAGTATGTTCCCCCACAAGCTAGAGAGCGCCTACGCGAGCAGTTTGTTAACCTACAGCAAGGGAGTATGTCTGTTTCCGAGTATGTGAGGAAGTTTGATGAGCATTCACGATAAGCTCCTGGGTTGATTCAAGACCCAGTAGAGAAGAATAAAAAATTCATCAAGGGCCTTTCAAAGAAATATTTGAATAGAGTCACTGCTCATATCAAGCTTTCATTCAATGAAGTAGTAGAGATGGCTTGCCGCTACGAGGAAAATGACGAGTCTGGACCGCAGGATAGAGTGAAAAGTCAAGGCAACAACCAGAAGGAACAGGCCAACAAGAAACCAAAGGCAAGAAATTCTTCTGCCTCTAAGCCCCAAGGGAAGAAGAGGGACAGGAGCAAGGTGACATGATATAATTGCGGCAAGATTAGGCATTTTGATTTCGAGTGTAAAGCTCCTAAAAAGGACAAGAGGAACAAATCGGGACCTACCCAGAATCGTAACCAGAGTTCTCAGAATCGTGGCCAAAATTCTCAGGATCATGGTCAAAACCCCAGGAACACTCAGGATTGCTATAACTGCCATAAGCCGGGGCACTTTGCCAGAAACTGTCTCCTATTGAAGAAAACTGAAGTGGCACATGTTTATGAGGGAGCAGATGCACCAGCTTTTGCTGAGGGGCCAGGTAAACTCGATGTCTTAGGAGGTACTCTTAATATTAAGGACATTCCTATTACTGTCTTATTTGACACTGGTGCAACACGAAGTTTTATCTCTAATGATGCAATTAAAAAGTTAAAACTGAAACCAAGAAAACTCAAAAATTTGATTAGAGCTAATAGTCCGATAGGAGGTTCTCTTATTCTTGATCAGTATTGTAGAGTACCCAATTCTTATTCTCGCTACCAGTTTCCCTTTGACTTGATCGTTATGAGTTTCTCCGGTTATGACGTTATTCTCGGGATAGATTGGCTGACAAAATATGAGGCCGAAGTCAAATGTGCCGAAAGAATTGTCAAAGTTAAAACTAATCTCGTGAATGTATGTATCCCATGCCACGGCTCAGCCACCGACAGAAAAGCATTCTGGTCTTCTCTAGAAGTCACCCCTACTTCTATTGAGGATATCCCTGTCGTCAAAGATTACGCTGATGTATTTAAAGAAGTTGAGGGCTTACCTCCGTGTAGAGAAATCAGCTTCAGAATTGACTTAGCTCCGAATGCAAGGCCTGTTGTACATCCTTTTCGGAGAATGTCACCAAAAGAAAAAGAGGAGCTGAGAAATCAAACCAAGCAGCTTTTGTGGAAGGGTCTGATCAAGCCCAGCTTCTGAGAATGGGGTGCAGCGGTGGTGTTCGTCCCAAAATCTGACGGTACACTCAGGCTATGTGTGGATTACCGTGATCTCAACAAACAAACACTGAAAAATAAATACCCATTGCCGCGTATTGATGACTTACTTGACAGCTTGCATGGAGCACGAGTATTCTCTAGGATGGACCTAGCTACAGGCTTCCATCAACTTCGCATTGCAGAAGAGTGTGTGCCTTTAACTGCTTTCATAGGACCAGATATCTTTTACGAATGGCTAGTAATGCCCTTCGGTCTATGTAATGCTCCAGCATACTTTGTTGATCTGATGAATAGAGTATTCAGAGATGTTTTAAATAAATTTGTGCTGGTGTTCATCGATGACATCCTCATCTTTTCTAAATCCACTGCTGAGCACGAACAGCATCTGACGGAAGTCTTGGAGATTTTGCGAAGAAATGTGTTGAAAGCCAAATTCTCCAATTGCATATTCTGGCAAGAAAAGGTGAAATTCCTCGGCCATGTTGTATCAAAGGAAGGCATCTCAGTAGATCCAAGAAAGATCTCAGCCATCCAAGAGTGGAAGCAGCCTAGAACTCCAACAGAGGTCAGAAGTTTCTTAGGACTGGCTGGCTATTATCGGAAATTTGTCAAAGATTTTTCGAAGGTAGCTTGTCCATTGACAAACCTGACCAAGAAGCATACAAAATTCAATTGGACACCCGAATGCGAGGCAGCTTTCCAAGACCTAAAAAAAGGTTGATCAATGCTCCCGTGTTGACCATCATAGATGGCAATCAGGATTTGAAAGTCTGGACCGACGCTTCTAAACAAGGTTGTTTCTTTTATAAATCAACGTGTCAGAGATAACATTTTCTTTTAAAAATGTCAAATCTCATTTTAACATGTTATCCCTTATTTATTTAAGGTATTGGTGCGGTGCTGATGCAAAGAGGCAAAGTAGTCGCATATGCTAGCCGCCAGCTGAAACCGCATGAGAAGAATTACGCCACGCATGATCTTGAGCTAATGGCTATTGTGTTTGCTCTTAAAATATGGAGGCATTATCTCTTGGGTGAGAAGTTCGAAATATACACGGATCACTAATCCTTGAAACATCTTTTTACCCAAAGAGATTTGAATATGAGGCAGCAACGCTGGGTTGAATTCCTTGCATCGTATGATCTGGATATCCTATATACTCCAGGGAAAGCCAATGTTGTAGCCGATGCGCTCAGTAGAAAGAATGCAGATAGCGACAATCTCATCCTCGCCAGCCTCATTATCACTCCTACTTTGATTGATAAAATTTCTGCTCTTTAGAAGAATGATAAATTTATCCAGATGCTTTGCGAGCGAGTTCGAAAGGGCGAGGCCTCAAGCTTCCAAATTGACAGTAATGGGACCCTTAGATTGCAAGGGCGAATTTGTGTGCCAGACATTGTTGAGCTAAAAAGAGAAGTTATGGATGCGTGCCACAAATCTAACATCAGCATCCATCCAGGTGTAAGCAAGATGTACCATGATCTTAAGCGCACCTTTTGGTGGAAAGCGATGAAGAGAGATATTTCTATTTACGTTGCCAGATGTCCCACTTGTCAGCAAGTTAAAAGTGATCAACAGAAGTTAGTCAGTTTGTTGCAACCGTTGGGAGTTCCAGGTTGGAAGTGGGAGGAAATTTCTATGGACTTTATAGATGGCTTGCCCCGAAGCAGAAAAGGGAATGATAGCATATGGGTGATTATGGATCGCTTAACAAAATCTGCCCACTTCATCCCTGTCAGGTCCAATAGAACAGCTCGAAGTTTGGCACAACTTTATGTTAAAGAGATAGTCAGACTGCATGGGGTTCCCAAAAGCATTGTTAGTGATCGGGATCCTATATTTACTAGCAAATTCTGGGAAGCTTTCCAAAAAGAGCTTGGGACCAAGTTGAATCTGAGCTCGGCCTATCACCCTCAGACAGATGGCCAGACTGAGAGGGTGAACCGTGTTTTAGAAGACTTGTTGCGAGCTTGTATTCTTGATTATGGATGTTCATGGGAGGATCACTTCCATTTGGTGGAATTCTCTTATAATAATAGCTACCAAGCAAGCTTGAAGATGTCACCGTTTGAATTATTATATGGCAGACCATGCAGATCTCCGGCATGTTGGGTGGAGTCAGGCAATCGACTAGTCTTGGGCCCTGACATGGTTCGTGAAGCATCGGATAAGGTTGACTTGATTAAGAAGCGCTTATTGACTGCTCAGAGCCGACAGAAGAGCTATGCAGACCAGCGAAGAAGAAATTTAGAATTCTCTGTTGGTGATCGAGTATACTTGAAGGTTTCTCCATTGAGAGGCGTAATTCACTTTGGGAATACTGGAAATTTGGCACCGAGATTTATTGGTCTATTTCCTATTCTCGATAGGATTGGTACTCTCGCTTATAGAGTGCAGCTGCCTGACTGGTTGCCAGGGGTGCATGATGTATTTCATGTGTCTCAACTCCGCAAGCATGTGCATGATCCAGATCTGATTGAGGATGAATTAAATCAACAGGTCCTGGATATTGCTCTGAATCTAACAGTGAGAAAAGACCCGATTAAGATCATTGGCAAAGAAACCAAAATTTTGAGGAACAAGAGGATCAACCTAGTCAAAGTTCAATGGAGTAAGGATCCTAGAGACTGTACTTGGGAGACAGAGGATAGCATCAAAAAGGCTTACCCCAAGTGCAGAGTGGACATCTCCGAATAACTCTTGTATTAAGGTACGTTTACCCCAATTTACATTTCCCGTCTTGTTTCCTACTTTACTTTGTTTCCTTTTCGAGGACGAAAAACTCTTAAGTGGGGGAGATTGCAACGACCCGGAAAATCCGAACCAATTCAAAAAATTTATTTTAAATAATTTGGTGGAAAAATGTGGCAGAAATTAAAATTTTCATTTTCGAATAATATTAAAGCCAGTGAAAATAGTCAATTTTCAAACGATCTCTGTTTTCGACGAAACCACTTTCGTTGGAACCGGAATGTCAAATTATTGCTAGGTTTCAATTTTAAGAATTTTTCAAGTTAGTATGTGAGCGTGGCGAAAGAAACTGTGTTTTGTTCAATTCAGTTAAATTTGATCGACTGAAAAATAGCCATTTTTCAAACAATCTCAGAATACGACGAAATTAATTTTGTTAGGATCGTATCGTCATAACGAAGCCAAATATATTTTTTCTGGATTTTTCTGAGTCCGTATGTGGCCTCGGTGAATTTATTTATGCGAACAAATTAAATTAATAAAAGAATTAATTATTAAATTTAAATAAAACAGGCCATAGACGGCCGTTTGAGCTGACGGGACCTGTCCCATTGGATCCGAAACATGGGCTATTGTCTATGGACATTTTGTGCTGGACTGGATTCGAAACGGTTAAGGAGATTTGGATTTAATTGTAAAAATACATTAAAAACATTATAAAAATAGAGAAAACCCCTAGGTCAAATCACTATTCATCTATCTTCTTCAGCCGCCACCCCTAATATCAATGGCCGAATTTGTCCCACCTTCTTCTACTAAGTTCTCCCTCTCCTCCAAGAATTAGACCGCATACTTTACATCATTTCGAAGCTCTTCTTCTGCTCTACGATTCCATACCACTTGATCGCTCTCTGGTGCCACCATCACAAAACCACACACACCCAAAACCACCGCCAAAAGCCCCGTCGGCCTCCCCCTAGGTCCCACCGAGTTGCCCCCTCTCCCAGGCGCACGTGCGCCTTGCCGTGCTCTCCGCCGCAGGGTCATCTGATCATGCCAATTCGTCCCAGTTTGATCGCAAATTTGAGCCCTAGGATTGAACAGAGTAGTAAATACGGCGGCCTCCATCTGAGTGTAGAAGAAAGGTTTATTTCTTTAATTAATTCTTTAATTAATTAATATAAATTGTTATTAACTTAATTAATTCGTAACTCATTCGTTTGAACTCAAAAATTTACAATTTCAGAAGCGTTGTGATCGTATTGACAAGATCTACGACTCTAAACTTAAACGAGACAATTCTGGACTGTTGGAATTTTGGACTAAATCGCGAAAGACAGTGAGATTTCTTTAAATTAATTAATTAATTTAATTTATTTGTTTGCGTTGTAATAATCACATGTTTATGCTTCAATTCTATTTTTGTTTCCGACACGTTGATGATGGATTGAGATGTGTTGTAATGTATAGTTGTAGATCCATGTGTATTAATCCTGCTATGATATCACTTTTGTTTATTTTGAATTGATCTATTTTTGTCAATTCAAAAAAATAATAGAGAGATATGATTTGCCATGCTAAGTTATCACTTGTGTTTATTTTGAATTGATCTATTTTATCAATTCAAAAATAAAAGAACTATGATTGTCACATATACTGTTACCACTCTTTGCCTCTTTTGAGTTGATCTATTTTATCAATTCAAACATAAAAAGAGATACGTTTTGTCATTTCATGTTATCACATTGAAAATGAACTTTATTTGTAGCATTATGTTAACATATTAGTGAATGAACCTTATATCTAGCGTAGTGTTATCACATTGAAATCAAACCTTATAATTTGTGCGATGTCATGACATCGAAGTGGAACCTTATTTTTAGCGCTATGTTAATATAATGATATTTTATTTACATTTCTTTGTAAATAAAAGAAAAAGATCAAAATTTGATTAGCGAACATGAAATGATATTTTATTTACATTTCTTTGTAAATAAATGAAAAAGATCAAAATTTGATTAGCGAACATGAAATGACATTTTATTTACATTTCTTTGTAAATAAAAGAAAAAGATCAAAATTTGATTAGCGAACATGAAATGATATTTTATTTACATTTCTTTGTAAATAAAAGAAAAAGATCAAAATTTGATTAGCGAACATGAAATGATATTTTATTTACATTTCTTTGTAAATAAAAGAAAAAGATCAAAATTTGATTAGCGAACATGAAATTATATTTTATTTACATTTCTTTGTAAATAAAGGAAAGAGGTCAAAACTTGAAATATGACAAAGTGATTTTATTTACATTACATTTGTAAAAGAAAAAGGGACAAAACTCGATTATTGAAAAAGTGTTTTTGTTTACATTTCCTTTGTAAATAAAAAGAGCAAACTTAGTGATAGAACTTTATTCACATTTCTTATATGAATAAAAATAACAATTTTGACGATAGAATTTTATTCACATCCCTTATGTGAATAAAATGAACAATATTAGCATTGAACTTTTATTCACATCCCTTATGTGAAAAAAATAAAAAAATGAGCAAATGTAACGATGAAATTTTATTTACATTTTATATGTAAATAAAAAGAACAAAATTGAGCGATGACTTTATTTACGTTTTGCTATGTAAATAAAAGAATCAAATTTGCATTGAAATCTTATTTACATTTTGCTACGTAAATAAAAGAACCAAATTAGCGATGAAATCTTGTTTTGCATTTTTCTTTGTAAATAAAAGAACAAGTTTAGCGATTGAATTTTATTTGCATTTCATATGTAAGTAAAAAGAACAAATTTAGTTGTAAGTCCATTGTGATCATTTGAAAAGATCAAATTTTGATCATTAGAAAATGAACAGAATTTGGATCATTAGAAAAAGTACAAAATTTGATAGTTGGAAAAAAAGAACAAAATTTGTGATGCTATTTTATTTACACTTATTTATGTAAATGAAAGAACGAACACCTTATATCCATTGTATATAAATAAGAAATAGAAGAAGTTACATTTATTCACATGTAGAGCAAATAAATAAGAAGAAAAAGAAAAGGGAATATTTTATTTACATTTAGTGTAAATAAAACATGACATAGTAAAAAAAAAAGAACATTTTATTTATATCTAGTGTTGATAAAATATGGCATAGAAAAGAATTACATTTTTGTTTGCATTTTTAGATGCAAATAAAACATAGAAAGAGATTACACTTTTTATTTGCAAATTAGTAGCAAATAAAAGACAAACATATGAATAGTACCTTTTTATTTACTTTTAGATGTGAATAAAAATATTAAAAAAAGTACATTTTGTTTACATTTCATATGTAAATAAAAACATCGCTTTAGAAAGTGAATTTTATTTATAATTTAGATATAAATAAAATAGAGATATAATAAGTGACATCTTATCATCGTGGTAGATGCGATAAAAAAAGATATAAAATAAAAGTGATATTTTATCGTCATTTTAGATGCGATAAAAAGAAGGAGTTTTTATAGTTGAAATCATCAAACGATATAATTTTATATATATATATATAATTAAAATGAAACGCGCGCAGCAGTTCGCGTATCGGCAATCGTAACTTTAAACGACTATACCGAAAGATCCGACCGTTGGGTTTTCCCAAAACTGGAACCATTAGGACCGCTTTGGGAAGATATTTCCAACGATATAAGTTTCGCCAAAATCCGACGGTTAGATTTCAAGATATGTGTAAATCAAAATTTGGTAAAAACAGCGCCAAGGCCGCCCACTAACCCGAAGCGTCGTTTTATTATCTTGAGCAATTCTTTTTCTTTTAAAATAAATAAAAATAGAGATAAATCATTATATATAGATATTAACGATATGAAATGATTTAAATGATAATTTTGCGATAATTATTTGAAAATGCCGAGTTTAACTCATTTCAAATAATTACACCACGATTAAATAAAAGGTATAGAAGACGGTGGTTGAAGACCGGCGATCTTCATATCGAATGGACGACGACTACTGATGCCTTGGACTGAGTTTCTCCCAGGACGGGGTTGAAGCAGTAGTTGTCCGGACGTATGTGTCGGTCATGCGGATAAGCGAGCGCCTCTTAGGTGTCTCCGGTTTCGTTCAGACCCAGAACGGACTTGTAAATGGATGCGTGTCTGACGTTGGAATTCATTTCATGTAATTAAATCGATTTGTATTAATATATGTCTGTTTGGTGGTGGAGAATTTATTCTCTGCTTAACACCCTGATATATAGTAATAGTTGTCGATCGCATGGCGTGAATTGTCAATGTGGCATGCCAAGATGCAATGATCAAGGCTTTTGTTGAAAAGCATGCCTTGTGGTTGATGATCAAAGCATAGCCTGTTTATGCATAGCTTTGAGTATAGCGTGACTTCGCGAGCCTCACACCTCGGTATGAGTCAAAAATGGGATATGGACCGTAGGGAGTGCATACGTTTCTTTCTAGCTAGGGGTAGTGTCAGTGCTTAAACTGGCTGACATTTTACTTATGTGGATGATGGATTGAGGTACCTCGGGTTTTATAGGCCAGAAGTGGTCATACTATAGGTTCAAAGGAACCGGGAAACGTGTGTTCAGGAATTGTCAATCCACTACCGTTAGGTGGGGACAGGCCCTACCGCATCCAAGGGTTGCCCATAGGTGTGATCCTGAGGCATTTGCTAGAATGTCTCGAATCGGAGAGGACGATCCCTAGACTCGATTTCATGACAGAAAACCAATTTCCAATACGACATTTCGGTCTTGATTGTAAACTTATATACGGCAACATAGTAGGATGGGGTACTATGCCGTCTAGGATTGATACATTTATATTGAAGTATTTTAATACTGCTTAGACACTAATGATAATATAAAAATATTATTTTACACGTATTAAGCATGTTTGATCATCATAAGGGAAAACTCTATCCTCCTGTTTGCGTTGCATTGTGTGATAGGACTTGAGTCTTATGATGGTTTCATTTTTCAAAAGTCATTTCGTTGTTTTTGTATAAACTTTATTAAATTATGCACTGGCAATCCAATGGAGTAAACTCGTTCCGCTTTAGCGGCGTGGTCCTGTGATTCGCCAAAAATGTTAACTAGTATAGAAAGATTTCTCATACCAGTCCCATGACTGACTCGATGTTTGTTTCACTTTGCAAACGCGGGTGCCCTCTCTTTACACGAGCAACCAAGTGACAGGTTCTTAAGTAGACATTTCTGGATTGAAGTCTGTTGGGAAGGAAAAGACGAAGACTCTCTTTTATCATTACCTTTTGCTTTAGAGACTTTATTCTATCTTGTATTTTGATGTACTTCATGGAGTTTAAACCTATTTCCTTTGAAGCTTATTCCCTTTGATTCAGATTTTTGTTTTGCTAAGTTGTATCCTGTAAACTGCGTACTCTGTGGTTCTGTTGATGTGGTGTTTATGACTTATACCTTTTCCGCTGCAATAATTATGTGTTATGATATTATATGAGATCTGTTGTTGTTATAAATATGTTGTATTCCAAATGATTATCCTTACTTTCGGTCAACGAAAGTTTGGGGTTATCACACTGCCCATGTGGAAAATATGGGCACCCAGAGTCTAGGTGAAACAATAAACTCTGAGTCAGACATGAGACTGGTGTGAGAACTAAAAACAGTTATTAGCTTTATTTTTTAGTTAGGTAAATCACGAGATCACTCCGTATGACACGGAACGAATTTCCTCTCACGAATACCATAAAACAAAACTCGCAATTCTAAATAAAAAACAATGAAGCTATTATAAGACTCAGGTCCCATCACACAATGCAACGCAAGCCTAACGATAGAGTTTTACCTTATAATAGCCAAATATGCTTGATACACGAAATTTATTTTTTATTACTATAATTGCATAGTGTAGAAATCAATTTCGAAAGTAAATGTATCAATCCTAGACGGCATAATACCCCATCCTATTACATCGCCATATAGGTATACAACAAAAAGCGCAAAGCTCGTATTTGGAAGTTGGATTTCCATCATGATGGCTATTGATTCGAAAGATCAATCACGTAGTGCAATACTCCACGGCTTACGTCTAAGGCTTTTGGAAATCACCGTAATGCACGTCCGCACTATATCCTGGAAACAAGTATCACCGCGGCTTACGTCCAAGGCTTTGGAAAACTCCGCTTACTCTATCCTTCTGGGAATCAGGTATAAGCCCTATCCCTACTAGGTGTTGAACGATCACACCCAGCACAATCTTGGTCGACCGAATCCATGGCAACCCTAAAAGTTGTCATCCTCGACCCGTAGGTTGCTTATCCTTATCTCGAAAGTATATAATTGTTTGATGTTATT
The DNA here is from genome assembly GCA_030737875.1 of Allium sativum. Lineage (NCBI taxonomy): Eukaryota > Viridiplantae > Streptophyta > Magnoliopsida > Asparagales > Amaryllidaceae > Allium > Allium sativum. Next base: position 564,166,086 of record CM060920.1, on the reverse strand, counting down.
ATGATGCACGTATTCATGCATACCTATATCTGATGCACGCCGCTTACCTAAAAACCTATTGATTTACGTTATTCTTATCCCCAACCTTTTCTCTATAAAATCACACTCCTTTCCCAAAATTCTTCAACAAAGAAAATCTATTCTTGTTCTCTTCTTCATTTCAATGGCCGATTTCCCTTTTCTAAATAGAAATCGATCCTTCTCCCTCTCGTGCCTACTCGTGGAAACCCTAACTCCGCAAATTTCCCACCTACGACCAGTAATCGGAGTACTCTGCCTCCATCAGTATCGCATTCCGCCGCCCTTCTCTAGGAAATTAAAAGTCGCCACCAGCCTCTAGATCTACGTCGAAGTCATCGCCTTTCCCTTAAAGTGAGTGTTAACTCACTCATGATTGTCTTGTTTCAAGTAGATAATTTCAGTTTAAGCTACAAATTTTAGTAGTTGGTGGCCTTATTTGGTTGTTTGCCTTGCGTCTATGGTCTGAGTTCTTGCGTGGTGTCTGTTACCTATTTTCACAAGTTCAAACTGGAAACATGGAATGGTTTGTCAAATAGACCTATACGAAATCTGGAAGTATTTCGAAATGGTCTTGCTGGGTTCAAAAATTGTTTATGTCAAAATGGTAGTGAGATTTTCTGGAATAAATAGACATGTTCTTGCTGAATTTAATCCTATTATTTCTGAAATAAATTTTTGTGAAATTTCGAGACATATTCTAACTTGTAGAGGTGAAACTTGCCACGAATTAAATCCCTAAAATGTTGGAGCCAATTGTTAATTTTCTGGAAAAAACAAACAAACAAATGGTTTTCAAATATGCACTCATGAATTCATGAAATGTGTAAATTGTGAACAAATCCTTGGATTTCTAGAACCCCCTTACTGTTCCATATAAATTCCAATTCTTTTGAGTATATGTACTGGTATTTCTATTTCCATGAAAAGTGTAAAACTGACTTGGGAACGGTTTACCCTTACTATTTGCTAACACATCGTATGTGGAAAATAAACTATATGGCAGTACCTTATACTATAACAGTACCTGGTATTGTTAATAGGTTGAAATGAATCACACGCTATATTTGACTTGTAAATCCATTTTGTGCATTGAGATTTGAATGCAAATTATCTGTAACAATAAACAATACTATAATAGGTTAATATACTTTGTAAGTGGAGTGCATCAGTAAATTATAAGTGGAAAAAATTCATCAGCATTTGTGTCTCCGGCTATGTCCGCCTGTGTCTCATTGTGTGTGTAACTGGGATTGCATAGGTGTGTGTATACGACTGAATACATGAGACTGCATATGCGTGTGGGTATAGGACTGTGTATATGTAGATATTAAACATATTAGCATGTATTTAATAAGTACAGTATCACTTGAAAGGATGTGTTGTTTTCAAATTTGTGTGGATTGTTTAAACATACACATTCAAAATATATAAACTTATACCTTATTCTAAGAATGATTGTTAAATATCAAGGAATTTAGATTCTAAACAGACCCGGTTGTATGTTGGGCACACGTGTATTTATTTATTTGATGGTGTCCTTGAGTTCTACATGTTCATGTGATTTGTATTTAAGGGTAAACTTATAAACCCAGTACACGTTTGTATTTCAAATTGGTGGGTGCAGTTTTTGATATCTCACTGAGTGCCTTGTACAGCTGTAAATCATGACATGTATATCCTATCTCAAATGGTTTGTTCCCATGTACACATGTTTGGATACTTGTTGCAGCACATCTTCCTATATAAACTCATGAGGAAAGAGTTCCTTTTGGACCTGTTGTTTAAATTCCTGCTTCGGACTTTACATTTTCATATGCTTAGTTGTGATCTTAGTGTTGAGCAATTGGTTGGTATTAGTTTATATGCACCAAAGTAAAATTGATTTGCATCAGATTTTAGTTCATTTAAGGCTAAATTATGGTACACCAGATCATTTGTTCCTGAGGAAAAGAACTGATAAGCACATATATGACACTTGAATTTTGAACAAATGCCACACTTGATCTCGAACTGATATGAATAGATGACACATTGATCTTAACTAATATGGATAGATACTATTCAACTCTCGTTTTGTATATACTTCGATGTTAGAATTAACTATTATTTCTCAGTTTCTATTGAAATTATTTTACTTGAACTCAGATTAATCATGGCTCGAGTGTTTTTTGTTTTTGCATGGAACGCTCGAGTCAGACCCTGAGTGTTGCGGATTTAGAGATTACAGCTTGGGATTTGAAGATTGACGAAATGGGGATTTCAAAGACGGCGCACTCTGAAGATTTTGAACAGTAAATATTCCTTTTGTATTCGAACTCTATTTTCATTCCGCTTTATAGAAAATCTTTGTATCAAATTTTTTTGATTAATATATGAAATTATTTCGTTGTTCAATATTGTGTATTTATTTTGTGTTTTCTATTTTGATTCTATTTTTAAACTCAGTAAGCTAAACAACGTTCCGTTGTTGGGAACGTTTTGAGTTGATTTAATTACCAATTTAAAGCGGTCAAAATGGAGGGACGTTACACATACCGGTGTGTGAGGCTCATGAATTAATGCTACACAAAGCAACGCTAATTAAATCGATGCTTTGATCATTAACCACAAGGCTCTGCTTTTCAACAAAAGCCTTGATACATGCATCTTAGCATGCCAGATTGTCAATTCATGCCATATCATTGACGTCTACCAATATATAACCTCTATGCTCATACGTCTTAGAAAAGGGCGTTAAGCTAGAGAATAAATTCTCCGCCACCAAATAGATATATATTTAGTAGATATCCACAAATACAGCAAAAAAGAATTCAATGTCAGACATACAATCCATTTACAAGTCCATTCTGGGTCTGAAATAAATCGGAGGCACCTTATTCCTCATCCCATATGTCCAATACAAGAGAGTGGCCCTTGCATATTCGGACAATCTACAGGTACGTCCGTACAACTACCACTGTAACCCCTTCATGGGAGCTACCCAAATCCAGGGAATTAGTAGTAATCCATTCGATGTGAAGATCGCTGGTCTTCAACCACTGCCTTCAATATCTTCGACTTTTAATTGTCGTATCAGTTATTTAGAATGGGTTAACTCGGTCTTCCCGAATAACTCGCGTATCTTATAATCAAGTGCTATAATAACACATCATACGCCTCATTCCAATCCAGGATATTCTTTTATTCAAATATTCTTGGAAATCATTTCAAAAGGTTTTATAATATCTTTTCACAACCTAAACCAAATTAAGGTTTATCAAACTAGTCAGGATTTTCGAGCCTTATTGAAGTAATCATTTAATTTATTTTTCCAATCCTAACCTATTCATCCCATAGAGCAGAACTAGTAGTACTCCATATCCGACACCAACTGTGTTATTGGTAAATTCAATTATCATTCAATGTTTTAAATCTAATTAAAGATTTAACTATCGCATGAAGTAAAACTGGTGGTACTCCATTTTCAAACACTTCTCTGATTTGATAAATTTAATTATCACATTCACATTTCAATCTAATTAAATATTTATTAAAACTCAATCTTAGGTTTAATCTCCAAAAATCATTATTTAATGATTATTCAACTTAGGAAATAAATCATGTCTTTAACTGGGTTAAAAGAACGAATGTAATTTAAAACATCGTTCACGATAAACCCAAAATCATCTTCCATCAAAATGGAATCTATACGGAAATCATAATAGTATATAATCGACATAAAGTCTCGTATCAGACTAATACTATAAACAGAATAATGGCAAAGCATTTTAAATTTCATAAATAGTAATGGTCTTCCTTTTCAGCAGCTCATCTCGATTATTACCAAATCGAATTCCATTCAATTCCAATTTAATATATTAAATTGGAAAACTTTACTTTGGAAAATTTCCATTAAATCTTGATTAAAATATTTATAAATTCCAAATCATATCTTCGTTGTTAATTAGGTTAAAGGACAAGTGTTATTTAAAACATAGTTCACGATAAACCCAAGATCCAATTCAATTTCCATAAAAATCAATTAAAAATAAATTTTAAATTGGTTCCAAAAATACCGGTTGTTACAATCTCTCCCACTTAAAACTTTTTCGTCCTCGATAAAGAAACAGAGCTGAAAGTTGCTTAACTAACCAACTCAACTTTCATTCTGCCTTGAGTTCTTCAACCTTTAAGTTTCTAAGATTTTTCAAATTTCTCAAAATTTGGCTAACGCCTTAAATTTTCGAACTCCTTTGTACGGGTTGATCGGTAAAACCACAACTTGCCTCACATTGCCCTCATCAATCAAAAAGATAATCAAAATGCCAAGCGGCTAGCCATTAGGCTTATAAAATCATCAAACCCAATAAATACAGTAAATATGTACCTATTTGTCGGGCATACAATTTTATTTCTCTTCTTAGCTTCCATGCTATGACCTGTTCAGTATATATACATGTACATATATCCAATTCCAATCAATTTTCAATTCAGTTCAATATTTGATCCGATTTGGCTTAATTCACCTTTCATTTTCTTATTGGTTTTATTATTCCAATATATTTATTAGTTAAACTAATAATCACACATCACAACCAGCAATCAATTTGTCGATTAACTTTTGAAATATATATATCTTCTATATACTTAAAAATCATATTTTCAATGCCAAATCCCAAACAATAAACTCTAACTAAGTTTATGGTTCTCACACCAGTCAATTGGAAATATATAGACATCCCACTTTCGAAACTCGAACATAAATACTAATAATGAGGCCTCATCATCATAATCATCCCCGGGCGACTAGAGTGCGATTCTATATCTATCCAGTATATTTTAGACTCTGAATATATGTTCATGATGCGTATATGCAAAATCTTCTTATACGCGATAGTCCAAAATCATTATCAAATATAATATTTAAATCTTTATAATAAGATATAATTTTCAAAAGCAATTTTGTTTTTATAAATAACACCCTTCAAACTCATTCTAGGGTATTACTAACTCTATCTCTAACGAGTCATTCTTATAGGATGTTACCAATCCTATCTCTGATGAATCCTTTCGTTCGGTTCTAATGTGTCTTATTCTCGAGCTTTGTAAACCAAAGCTTCGACACCAAACTATCATGCCCTGAATTCCCCCGAACTCCGAAGAGACAAGAGAATGCGGATTGTAATGAGAACACGACCCAACATAACACAAACATGAGAACATTTCATTGTTATTACAACAATTTACATCAAAGTACAAGATATCAGAGTACACATAAATAATATACAGTGGAAAATATTAGAAATTAAGAAATTACATTTAAATACGTAAAACATAATGTGCAGCAAACAACATCAACTACCACAACTGAAAGAAATACACGGATACAAAGCTTTCCGAATATAGCTCCAATTGTAATTCAGGATCCTGCTAAATAGAAATCTGCAAAACCAAAACTACTAGTTGCCCGTGTGGAAACTATGGGCACCCATAGTTTAGGTGAAACAATAAACTCCGAGTCAGTCATGAGACTGGTGTGAGAACTAAAAATAGTTATTAAATTTATTTTTTAGTTAGGTAAATCATAGGATCACGCCATATGACACGAAACGGATTTCCTCCCACGAATACCATAAAACAAAACTCGCAATGCTAAATAAAAGAACAATGAAGCTATTATAAGACCCAGGTCCCATCACACAATGCAACGCAAGCTGGAGGATAGAGTTTTACCTTATAATAGCCAAATATGCTTGATACATGAAATTTATTTTTTATTATAAGTGCACAGTGTAGAAATCAATTCGAAAGTAAATGTATCAATCCTAGACGACATAATACCCCATCCTATTATGTTTCCATATAGGTATACAACAAAAACCGTAAAGCTTGTATTTGGAACTTGGATTTCCATCATGATGGCTACTGATTCGAAAGATCGATCACGTAGTGCAATACTCCACGGCGTACATCCAGGGCTTTTGGAAAACACCGTAATGCACGTCCGCATTATATCTAGGAAATAAGTATCACCGCAGCTTACGTCCAAGGCTTTGGAAAACCGCTTACTCTATCCTTCTAGGAATCAGGTATAAGCCCTATCCTTACTAGGTGTGGAGCGACCACACCCAGCACAATCTCGGTCGACCGAATCCATGACAACCCTAAAAGTTGTCGTCCTCAACCCGTAGGTTGCTCATCCTCATATCGAAAGTATGCTAATCTAACCATCAGTTAACCATCATACCGGTGTGTGAGGCTCGTGAACTAACGCCACAAAAAGCTACGGTAATTAAAACTATGCTTTGATCATCAACCACAAGGCTCTTCTTTTCAACAAAAACCTTGATCCATGCATCTCAGCATGCCACATTGTCAATTCATACCATATCATTGACGTCTACTGTGACACCCCCCTCATCCATTAATGTCACTCGTTAAGAGAATGTATTAAGTTTCATGAAGCGTTATAGGTAAACAGAAACATTACAAGACAGATATAAAATAGCAGCGGAACTTAATACTTTTATTAAACAGAAAACATCGTGGTTCAAAACATAGTTACATTATAAATCTGAAATGCATAAAACCTAGTACATCAACTTGAAACTTCTTTCTTGTACGAAAATCATCAGAGTGCAATAGAAATGAAAAGAGCATAATCCCCAAAAACATAGTCGTAGTAGAGAAGTTACGAAATCAAGCAGTACATCTAAGCAGCTCCAAGAAAATGAAAGAAGAGTCCTGATCAAGCTTGAGTATTCCCACCCTGAGAACCTGGGGAAAATGGAAGGAAAAGAAGAGGAAACAAAATGGGTCGAACATAAAGTCTGGCGAGTCCAGTTACTTTTAGCATATAAATAAGTAAATGCATCATGATAGGGATATAAGCTGGATAATAGGATAACAGCATATAAGGCAGGTATGACAAGGTAACACGATAGAATAAGTAGCGCTTCCCTAACACTTTTCTTTCTCTGCACCGATACTAGTATCATATGAATAAGATGATCCCCAACAAGTAAATATAGTGCACTTCTAGTGAGAGGTTTTACCCCATACAAAAACAGATAGCCTAACTAAACATACCAGAGTTACCCCTAAGGATAATAACGGGCTCATAAACATACCAGAGTCTAGATGTATCCTAATTACTACCCCAATCGATTGGCTCCCTACTCCGTAGATAACCTGTGCTGGCTCCACATTAGGATGTATTACTTCCTAAAATGGCAACCCTTTATTTTAAGGATATGAACAACCATATCTACAGGTGTCACGGCTTCTTAATCCTCCTCTGTCCGAACCCATGCACGCACATGACTCCGTCGAAATGCGCCGCCCACACCGCCCCTTCCTTTGGATCTCTTACAATCAACCCAATAAGCGTGCCCCGACTCCGACCTAGTTCGGAGTACTCGTTTGATACCTATATATGGGTTACTGACTGAAACGGGTCCCACACACAAGATGATGCAAGCTTCTCCCTACGCTAGCATCCCCACTATTAGGATTTCGACAGGTTATGCCATACCAGAGTAAAAAGATTGTATGCCATACCAGAGTAAAAAGATTGCATGCCATACCAGTGTAAAAAGATTGCATAATCCCATAGGTTATGTTTGCGGGCCTATATATAAATATAACCTACCGCCCCAAGATTTACTTAACCCTCCCACTGATTCAAATATATTTACTTAACCCGTACTTAACTTCACAGGTTCATGTAACCCCCATAGATTTAAACTTTAAGTATTGCAGGTTAACAGGTTATCCCATTCACCTTGGCTTCTTTTCAAGTTACCAAGTTCCTCTTGCTTATTATTATATATATATATATGTATATGTATGTATGTATATATATAACTTAATCCATTTGAGCCTATTAATAAGCCCATAACATGTTATTCTCTAGGTTGTAATTAACCAAAGTAATCTACAATCCCTTTATATTATTCATTGTTCGATTCCATAGTTACAATAACATGTTTTGCTTAATATTTAATTAAGTATACCTCATCCCAATTCACCTGTTTTCTAATTAACATGTCACTACAACTTGTCATTGTTTACTTATTAACTTAGTTCTCTTAACTAAGGTTTACTAATAAGCTTCCTTTCCTTTTATTATAACTTATGTTATAATTTCCACTTGTCCATAGGACAAGCCTAACTATTATATAACATTCTCATTATAATAGGTTACTATCATTCCCCATTTATTCAAATTCATTTTCATTAATCACAATTAGTGCCATTTATTTCTATCCTTTTATATATATATATATATATATTCATATATATGTTTATGCACTAGACCTCTCACGTTAAATCTACAACTTGTGGATGTTGGATATGCCGTTTGGATCTGAGAAGACTTCTTCCATAAGTCGGACTTAACCTCATGTCTTAGCACGTTACATGTTTATGCACTTAGACACCTCACATTAGATTCACCACTTGTGGATGCTGGATATGTCGGGCAGTTCCGGGAAGGCTTTTACCACAAGTGTAATCTAACCTTGTGTCTAAGTGCGATTGTAGTTTCTAATTACTGTAAATCTAGGCATGTTCATTCTTTAACAATTATTCTTATTTCATTATAGGTTTCCATGCCCATTTCCCAAGCCATGTTCATTACTAACAAATTTTCAAGTTTATCATGCCCCAAATTAAGACCTTTAATCACAACTGTGATTTATGCCCCCAAATCCATATTCATGTTTTCAATTCAAGTCATGCCCATATTTCCCAATACAAGTTATGCCCAATTAAGATTTAGATCAACATATAAATTATGCCCTAAATCCCAAGTCTTAGATCAAGGTACGAATTATGCCCAATATTCCCAATCATGTTTTACAATATGAATTATGCCCCAAATTAATTATTCCCATCGTTCCCAATTTCGTACGTTCGCGTATTTCAACGGTATGCCTAGGCTCGAAGGTAGCCTGGCTATAAAATAAAAAGGGAAAGGAAGAAGGGAAGAGAACAGAAATAATCATAATAACAAGATTGACATATGATGGCAGAAGTAGGCATAGCAACTAATAAGCATATAGTGACAAAATTGGGCATAATGACAAGATAGGCATATAGGAACAGATCTGGTGAACATGTGATAATAGAACCGATTCTAATATAATAGGGACATCATAAACAGGCATGATGAGATATAAACAGTGAATTAGATCTACAAATAATGGCAGATCTGACATGATAAATAGGCATAGGCTTAGATCCAATTCATAGTCATGTCAAAATAACTAAGATACATAGGTTATGGTAGATCTGATATGATTCAATTAGTCACAGGCTTAGATCCAATTCATAAACATGTTAAGATTAACTTTTAAGTATTCATATCTAAAAATAACGCAGACTCACTGTGATTGGATCTAAGAAACAGAAGAATAATTGCAGATGTTGAAGCACAGATCTTTGAATTTGTCTAACTCTTGTTATAGAAGAAAAATAGGCTATTTTAATCTAGGCAGAGGCAGCATCTAGTTCTCCATTGTTTTTGAATGAATAAAACAATGAGAATGGGGTCTTATTTATAGCCTAGGTTCAACAAATATAGCCAAGAATTCAGTCCACGTTTAGCACCAGGATCTACCCAGATCTGTATGGGGGTCGACCCCCCCTTGGGTGTCGACCCCTGGGTCGACCCAGCAAGGTCTTGGGTCGACCACCATAATCGATTGGTTCCGCTTCTAGGGCTTCCGCTTTGCTGTTTTGATTTTTTTGAATATTTGATTTGTTTGTATATATATAATTCTCTTGCGTGTATACAAACTTCTAGGCTTAATAACTTCTGTATACGATGTATGTTTCACGCAAACTCGGAGTCTATCCTAAGCAAAATTCCGAGATGAACGCAATGGCGTAGTCCATTTTACTTAACTCCCAATATTTAATTAATTATTCTTTAATTTATCATCTTAATGTGTTATAAAGTTACAGGATGTCACATCTACCAATATATAACCTCTAAGATCATACATCTCAGAGAAGGGTGCTAAGAAAGAGAATAAATTCTCCGCTACCAAATAGATATATATTTAGTAGAGATCAACGAATACAGCAAAAAAGAATACAATGTCAGATATATAATCCATTTACAAATCCGTTCTGGGTCTAAACGAAACCGGAGGCACCTTATTCCTCATCCCATATGTCCAATACAGGAGAGAGGCCCTCGCATATTCGAACAATCAACAAGTACGTCCAGAAAGCTACCACTATAACCCCTTCATGGGAGCAACCCAAATCCAAGGCATCGGCAGTAATCCATTTGATATGAAGATCATCGGTCTTCAACCACCTCCTTCAATATCTTCGACTTTTAATTGTCGTATCAGTTATTCAGAATGGGTTAAACCCGGTCTTTCCAAATAACTCGCGTATCTAATAATCAAGTGCTATAACAACATACCATACACCTCACTCCAATCCAGGATATTCTTTTATTCAAATATTTTTGGAAATCATTTCAAAAGATTTTATAATATCTTTTCACAACCTAAACCAAATTAAGGTTTATCAAACTAGTCGGGATTATCGATCCTTACCGAAGTAATCATTTATTATTTTTCCAATCCCAACCTATTCATACCATGGAGCAAAACTATTAGTACTCCATATCTAACACCCACTGCGTTATTGGTAAATTCAAATATCATTCAGTGTTTTAAATCTAATTAAATATTTAACTATCAAATGAAGTAAACCTGACGGTACTCCATTTTCGAACACTTCTCTAATTTGATAAATTTATCACATTCACATTTCAATCTATTTAAAGATTTGTTATAACTCCATCTTATTTTTAATCTTCAAAAATCATTATTTAATGATTATTCAACTTAGGAAATAAATCATGTCTTTAACTGGGTTAAAGAATGAATGTCATTTAAAACATCGTTCATGATAAATCCAAAATCATCTTCCATCAAAATAGAATCTACATGGAAATCATAAGAGTATATAGTCAATATAAATTCGAATATCAGACTTAAACTATAAACGGAATAATGGAAAAGCCTTTTAAATTTCATAAATAGTATCGGTCTTCCTTTTCAGCGGCTCATCTCGATTATTACCAAATTGAATTCCATTTAATTCCAATTTAATATATTAAATTGGAAAACTGTACTTTGGAAAATTTCCGTTAAATCTTGATTAAACAATTTATAAATTCCAAATCGTATCTTCGTTGTTAATTGGGTTAAAGAACAAGTGTTATTTAAAACTCAGTTCACGATAAACCCAAAATCCAATTCAATTTCCATGAAAATCAATTAAAAATGAATTTTAAATTGTTTCCAAAAATACGGGTTGTTACAATAACAAAACTTCTCCTAATTAAACACAATAGTCGATACCCATAAACTAGTCAGGTTCAACTACTTAATCAATAAATAACACAAGCTACAACAATTGTCATTGCTCCTAAATAGGTGAGCATGAAAAGTTACAATAAATGATAATAATTGAATATTATCATTTAGCTAACAAAAAAAGTAATTATATTTTTGTATATGAAGATTTACTTTTGCATATAAAATATAAAATCTTGGTAAAAATATTTCATTTACTAATTTTCCAAAATTTGTGTGTCCACTTTTTGTTCAAATGTTCTGGAATATATACTATGGCATCCCATATATCGAAAAGAAATCCAAAATTTTTACTTAACAAATCAATTGACACAAATCATTTTTATGTCACTAACAAATACGCGTTCATATATTTCCACACTCAAACTCATCTTAGGGTATCGCTTATCCTATCTCAAATGAGTAATCCTCACCAAAGCCTTGGTGTTCGGTCAACCTAAGCTTTAATACCAAGTGTAATAAACTGACCTTTCTTACCGCTAACGACGACACTTAATACATTCTTGAACTTAATACATCCTTGGTATTCCTATACAGGTTATTTAGTCATCCGAAAGGCAGGTCATTTGGGGTAAAAGAAAGAAGCCACGTAACACAATCTCATAGTGGAATGAATAATCTACAATATGCACAATAAAATTTACACAAATCAAAATTATGAATTCAATACACACATCAGAGAATATATTCATAAATCAATCTCGACAATTATAATAACATGTACTTACAATGATGAAGAATACACAAAATAACACAAACAATAGAAGAATAAAAAATTTAGGAGAATATTCCCCGATTCTTCAGCTCCTCTCTTAAGCTACAAAGAACCTCAACCAACCTAACAAAAAGCTCAGTATGACCCAAGCATTATCGCAAAATAACACCCACATCAGGCGAGAAAACTTGTGTGAGTAAATTCAAATCACAGTTAATTTATTACTTCAACTTATAAACCTTTGAAATCAAAGGTATTTCGTAAGACCACGCCGCACATAAACATGGACGTGGTTTTATCTTACGATAACCAAATTTTTTTTATTGTAAATCCAATGATATTATTATAATGTCTATAATCTATAAATAAATATATTAAAATAGATGAAATGCTTGCATCTCACGTTCCAACATAACAGGTATAAATTCAAGTTCAAAGGCTTGGATTCGACCGATGAAAGGGTAAGGGTCTACACACTGAATCTATTCATCTCTAGATAAAACGTACGGGAGGCTACGTTAATTTGCACCTCCACTACTCAGGACCGAAACCATCCATAAAAATTGGACATATGGATTACTGCTATATCTAAAGAAATCATATTTTTATATCGCTATCTTTATATAAAAAAATCATATTTTTATTTACTTTATGTATATATAAAAAAAATCATATTTTTATATTGCTATATCTATTTTAAAAACAATGCTAATTTTATTTTAAAAACTATGCTAATTTTACTTTAAAAACAATGTGATTTTATTTTTATTCAAATCAGAATTTTAAACATTGCACTATCATTATATAAACAATTCAAAGATTAATTAAATTAATTTAGCCTAATTAACCACTGACGTTGATTCTTTGATCCAAGGGCCGATGTTTTTTTCTCCTTCATCACGAATAATTGCTCCAGACCCGTATAACTGAACCCGTGCTCCCCAAATACTTCCACCGTCGTACCTCCATTATGGCCATCGACCGTCGATCTGAACCCGCCACTCCGACCACCTACATCTCCTCCCTCTCTGCCTGGAGGCGCGCGCATCTCGGTGGTCTTGGGGTCCATGAATTTCAGCCTGAACATGGCGCCTCTAAGGGCTGATTTCTCCCTAATTACTTTACCATATTCGATCATGTCCATATGGAGTTGTAGATCACACCTTGCTCAAGAATTTTTGTTTGAAGAGTTTTTGAATTTACTGATCAGATTAGGAACGATTTAGGGTTCTTTATGGAATCATATCGACCATCGTTAATAGACCTGGCGGCGGCTTCATTAGTGAATTAGGGTTTTCTAATATTAGAGTATTTATAGATTTTATTTGATTATATTTAATTCTTTTATTTTCAATAATCCATGTTTACCAATATGAACTCCAAATCTAGCCCAACGGCTATCGTTTTTAGCTAATTACCCCCATTCCGGACACAATGGGATATGTTTCAAAAGCCAATTCGATCATTTCAGATAGTTTCTATCAAAATTAAAATATAAATCTTTTATATATTGAATTCAATCATACATTTTGATTTACCAGTGCCACATACTAACTCCAAGAATTACAGAAAAATAAATTTAGCTATGTTTTGACGATACGGTCCTAACAAAACTAATTTCGTTGAATTTGGAGACCGTTTGAAAAATACCATTTTCTGGTCGATCCAATTCAATTGAAATTGACCAAACACGTTTTCTTTCACCACGCTCACATATTAATTCCAAAAATTGTGAAAATTGGAATCTAGGAATAATTTGACATTCCGGATCCAACAAAAGTAGTTTCGTCAAAAACGGAGGTCTTTTGCAAAATGGCTATTTTTAAGGGCTATATATTATTAAAAAAATACATAAATATATATAATTTCCATAGCGGCTATTTTAAATTTTAAACTAGGCACAACTTTCAATTTATATTATGAAATCTCAGTTTTTCACATTCGTTAGAAAGATATAATTAAACAGATTCAAATGTTTCTGGTTTTACTGAAATCCGATTTATTTTGAATCTTGTACATTCATTTGAAATTAGAAATCAAATTTTCAAACTACCGCGTCATTTCAGGCTCGTTTTATAATTAAAATAAATTTATCCATTCTAACTTCGATTAAAATAAATTTTTAGTCGTTATTATTTAAAATAAATCATTTTAAATATTCAAAATCCATTAAAATAGCTAAAATAAAAAATTTAAATTGGTTCTGAAAATCCAGGTTGTTACAATCTCCCCCACTTAAAATCTTTTCGTCCTCAAAAAGGAACTGAGCTGAAAGTTGTTTAACCAACCAACTCAACTTTCATTCTAGCGTTCATTCTTTAACTTTTCAGTTTCTAAGAATTTTCTAATTCTTCAAAAATTTGGCAAACACCCTAAATTTTCGAAAATTTTCGCCATAACCTCCTTTGTACGGGTTGATATTTAAAACCTCAACTTGCCTCATAGGGCACTCACCAATCCAAAATAAAAAGAAAAAGCCAATTGGCTGATAAAATCGTCTAACCTAAGAAATACAGTAAATATGTACGTATTTGTCGAGCATACAATTTTATTCCTCTTCTTAGCTTCCACGCTATGACCTGTTTACACATATATATTTACATGTATGCAATTGCAATAATTTTTTAATTCGGTTCAATATTTTGATTCGATTTGGCTAAATTTGTCATTCATTCTCATTTGGTATAATTAATTATCATTCCAATATTTTTATTAGTTAAACTAATAATCAAACATCTCAACCAGCAATCAATTAATTGATTAGCTTTTCAAATGCATAACTTTATATATACTCAAAAATCATATTTTTGATGCCAATTTATAACCAATGTATTCTAACTATATTTTGGTTCTCACACCAGTCGATTGGAAATATATAGATATCCCATTTTCGAAACTCGAACATAAACACTGATGATGAGATCTCAACCATCAGTATTATCTCCGGGCGATTAGAGTGTGATTCTATACCTGTCAAGTATATTTGAGACTTCGTATACACGCTAGCCAAGCGTATATGCAAAGTCTTCATATACTCGATTGTCCAAATTTAATATTAAATAATATACTCAAATACATATTTTAAGATAAAATTTTCAAAACTATTTTTTTTTTTAAATAACACTCTTCACACTCGTTCTAGGATACTACTGATCCTATCTCTAACGAGTCATTTTTATAGGATGTTACTAATCCTATCTCAGATGAATTCTTTCGTTCGGTTCCAATGTGTCCTGTTCTCGAGCTCTGTAAAACAAAGCTCTAATACCAAAATGAAACGACCCAAACTTCCCCTTTTCGGGAAAGCCCGGATTGAGTTGAGAACACGACGCATCTGAACACAAATAGTAGAATATTTCACTGTTATTACAACAATTTACATTAAAGTACAAGAATATTCCAGAGTATGAATAATTATTACACATTGGAAATACAATATCAGAGATTTAAAATTACATAGCAGCGGAAATAAAATGTACAAATACAATGCGTAGCGGAAGTACATCAACTAGCACAACTGAATGAAATACACAAATACAAAGCTTTCTGAATATCGCTCCAGTTGTAACCCAGGATCCTGTGGAAAGAAAAATCTATGAAAAACAAAAACTACAAGCTGCCTTTGTGGAAAATATAGGCACCCAGAGTTTAGGTTAAAACAATAAACTCCGGGTCAGTCATGGGATTGGCGTGAGAACTAAAACAGTTATTAACTTGGTTTTTAAAGTAAGGTAAATCAAGGAACCATGCCGTATAACACAGAACAAGTTGACCCCCAAGAATACCAGTGCATAAAACAAACAACGCAATGCTAATTTAAGAAAATGAAGCTATTATAAGACTCAGGTCCCATCACATAATGCGACGCAAGCCGGAGGATAGAGTTTTACCTTATAATAGCCAAATAATGCTTGATACGCGAAATTTAATCTTTTATTATTACTATAAGTGAAAAAATCTACTTCAAATATAAATGTATCAATCATAGACGGCATGGGTACCATATATCATGTTGCCATACTAGTTCTACAATTAAAACCGCACAATGTCATATTGGAAGTTGGATTTCCATCATGAACCAAAGCAAGGGATCGTCCTTACTGAATTCGAGATTCTCTAGCCCGAGCCTTAGGACAAGTATTCAGTCAAGCCCTTAGAAGCGCCAAGACCGGTTCACACATACGTTAGTGGATTGGTTATTCCTGAATAATATGTTTCCCCACCCTATGGGGAGTAAAACTGAGTCACTAGGGACTCAATATCCGAGGTACCTCACTTTCCAACATCCACATAAGTAAAAATGTCTGGGCTCCATACCATAACACCACTTCTAGCTAGAAAGAAACGCATGTCCTCCCTAGGGTCCTTCTCCCATTTCTAGTTCATATCAGGGTATGAGGCTCGTGAATTAACGCTATACACAAAGCTATACTAATTAAAGTTGTGCTTTAATCATCAACCACTAGACTTTGTTTTTCAACAAAATCCTTGATCATTTGCATCTTGGCATGCCACACTGACAGTTAACGCCATACGACTGATGTCTATTAATATATAACCTCTAAGCTCGTACGTCTCAGAGAAGGGTGTTAAGCAAGAGAATAAATTCTTCACCACCAAGCAGATATATATTTAATAGAAGTCAATCAATACAGAATGAAATCCAATGTCAGACACACATCCATTTACAGGTCCGTTTTGGGTCTGAACGAAACCGGAGGCACCTTATTCCTCTTCCCATATGTCTAATACAGGAGAGAAGTCCTCGCATATCCGTCGATCTCCAAGTACGTCTGGACCATCACCACTTATTACCTTGTCTTGGGTGTACAACCCAATCAAGACATCAGTAATCATCAAAACGATGTGAAGAACTCTGGTCTTCAACCACCGTCTTCATCGTTGACTTTTAGGCGTCGTATTAATTATTTAGAATGGGATAAACCCGCTCTTTACGAATAATTCGCGTATTTTATAATCAATAATCAAGTGCTATAAAAACACATCATACGCATCATTCCAATTCAGAATATTCTTTTAATAAAATATTCACATTATTAGGGAAAGATTCCCATTAATTTTATCAAAGATGAATTCTTTTAAATTTATTCTTTAATCTTCCTTTCGATATCAATTTCAAAAGATTTTATTAACTAGTCGGGATTATCGAATCTTACTGCAATAATCATTTATTATTTTCCAATCCCAACCTATTCATCCCATGGAGCAAAACTAGTAGCACTCCATATCTAATACCCACTATGTTCTGAGTAAAATTAATTACCCTTTCACATTCAAATCTAATTAAAGATTTAACTATCACCTGGAGTAAAACTGGTGGTACCCCATTCTCGATCATTTCAAGAATTCGATAAATTTAATTATCTCATTCCCATTTCAGTCTAATTAAAAATTTATTAAAATTCCAATTTCGTTTTAATATCAAAAATCATTACTTAATGATTATTCTAATCTAAGAAGTTAATCTTATCTTTAATAAGGTTAAAGAATCAATGTCATTCAAAACACAGTTCACGATAAACCCAAATTCATCCTCCATCAAAATGGAATCTTCACAAAAATCAGATCAATATATAATCGATATAAATTTCTGTATCAGACCAATAATACAAATGGAATAGCACCAAAGCCTTTTAAATTCCATATATAGTAACGGTCTTCATCCACAGAAGCTCATCTCGATTATTAACAAATCAAATTCCATTCAATTCCAATTTAATATATTAAATTGGAAAACTTTACTTTGGAAAATTCCCATTAAATCCTAATAAAAAGATTTATAAATTCCAATCATCTTTTCACTGTTAATTGGGTTAAAGAACAAATGTTTTTTAAAACATTGTTCACGATAAACCCAAAAATCCAATTCCATTTCAATTCCAATTCCAATTAAATATTAATTAATTGGTAAACTTCTCTAATTCTTAATTAAAAAATTTATTCTTTAATCAACTGGGTTTAAGACTAGTGTTATTTAAGACGCCATTCACGACAAACCCAAATTCCAATTTATTTTACTCATTTCCAATTAAATATTAATTAATTGGAAAACTTCATTAAATCTTAATTTAAAATTTTATTCTTTTCTTATCGAGGTTTAAGAACAGTGTTATTGAAGACACTATCCACTACAAACCCAAAATTCACTTTATTTATTTAAAAACATTAGATTATTATTCTAGTCAACAACTAGTTCATTTCAATAAAAATATATTTTTATCTTCACAAATATGGAATTTTTCATCCATAATCTTTTTAAATCATTTATTATGATTTTACATAATTTTCCATATTTTTAATAATTTTATCAAGGCCTTTACAGTCGGTTTCTAATAATGGCCACCGAACTATATCCATAGCGACCTTTTCTGAATTTGATTTGGACAGATTTCCAAATCTAACCATTAGATTTCAAAACTCTTATATTCATTGAAGAGCTCTTTTCGATACAAACCCAACGGTCTGATTTTAGGAGAATCCGACGGTCGGATCTCCCGTTTCATCAATTTGAAATTAATGGTCAAAATTCGCAAACGGTCGCTGCACGACGCGTTCTATTCAGGCCATTATATATATATATCATCGATTTCTACTTAAAACATATTTTATAAAATATTTATAAATTCGTTTTAAAACGATTCCAACTTCATTTCAATTTTAAATCAAAATTGAATATTTTATATCCTTGTTATATTAAAAGGATAATATTTTCAAAATATTAGATTTTGAAATCACTTCTTTTCGATATCCAATATAAAATGAATAAAATAAATCGATAAACCCATTCGGGTTAAAATGGCATTTCTATACTTACTCCGACTTCATATTTTTATACTTTTGGTGTTCATCCAAAATCGAACATAAAAATCATAATTTTATTCTTCTTCGTTATTTTAAAATATTCTTTATCATAGAAGATTCTTTATTTTAAAATATTCTTTATTTTAAATATTCTTTATTTTAAAAATATTCTTTATTTTCTGAATCAGAATGCGACTCAATCAATTACCATATAATTTCAGTTATATGGATTTCATACACCGCATGTATTCAACAATAATGATAAATAATCGTTAAACAGTCCATTCACATCCAGAGCGAAATTTGCAACTGTATGAGCATTAAAATAAATAAATAACGCTCATCATAGCCTGTCGATCAATCGATTGACATATTATGAATAAATTATCGTCCCCAGACCCGTGTGGGGTTTTCAAACAACAACAGTTTATTTAAAAAATTTATTGGTCAACAAACTTAACTAATTCTAGTTCGGTTTAAATTATTTTTCTAATTAGCCAATTTTCACTATTTAAATTATAGATGGATATTTATAATTTAATTTCAACTACCACATTAATGTTAACATTATTTTTAATACGCTAAACATTTCAACATCACAAATAACACACAATACAGTCCAAACAAACAATCATGGTTTGTACAATAAATAGTGTCGGGTGCTGCTAGATACCGTCTACATCCTAGTATATATTTAATTGTAAAATAAATAGAGTGAGAAGGAGTTCTCACCTTTGGTTTCCACTTCGTCAGTCTTTAACTGATGATTTCTGTTTCGTTTGCTTCCTCGTGTAATGTTCTTCACCGTGTTTCCAACGCAATCTGTTTCATGTAGTTTGTATTAAAAATTCACATTTTTAATGTTGTTCTATATGCATAGTAAAAATCATATTTTTATTTTAAAACCATTTCATAATAAAAATCGTATTTTTATTGAAGCTATTTCATTTTTATTGAAGCTATTTCATTTTTAATAATCACATTTTTAATATCAAAGTTATATATATATAAATAATATTTTTATTCCAATGCTATATACAAAAATTAGATTTTTACAATGCTATTATATTTAAAACAGATTTTTAAAACAAAGATTTTTATAAATTCTATTTCATATAAAAAATCACATTTTTATATCGCTATTTTTATATAAAAAATCATATTTTTATTTACGTTATGTATATATAGAAAAATCATATTTTTTTATATTGCTATATCTATTTTAAAAACAATGCTAATTTTATTTTAAAAACAATGTTAATTTTATTTTAAAAACAATGTGATTTTATTTTTATTCAAATCAGAATTATAAACAGTACACTATCATTATATAAACAATTCAGAGATTAGTTAAATTAATTTAGCCTAATTAACCACTACCGTTGATTCTCTGATCCAAAGGCCACTGTTTTTTTTTCTCCCTCACCGCGAATAACTGCTTCATACCCGTATAACTGAACCCGTGCTCCCCAAATACTTCCACCGCTGCACCTCCATTCTGGCCATCGACCGTCGATCTAAACCAGCCACTCCGACCGCCTACATCTCCTCCCTCTCCGCCTGGAGGCGCACGCATCTCGGTGGTCCTGGAGGCTATCAATTTCAGCCTGAACATGGAGCCTTTAAGGGCTGATTTCTCCCTAATTACTTTACCATATTCAATCATGTCCGTATGGAGTTGTAGATCACACTTGGCTCATGAATTTTTGTTTGAAGAGTTTTTGAATTTACTAATCGGATTAGAAACGATTTAGGGTTATTTTTGGAAGCATATCAGCCATCGTTTACAGACCTGGCGGCGGCTTCATTAGTGAATTAGGTTTTTCTAATATTGGGGTATTTATAGATTATATTTTATTATATTTAATTCTTTTATTTTCAAAAATCCATGTTTATCGATACGAACTCCAAATCAAGCCCAACGACTGTCTTTCCTAGCTAATTACCCCCTTTCCGGACATAATTGGGGATATGTTTCGTAACTAATTCGATCATTTTGGACAGTTTTTCTCAAAATTAAAATATAAATCTTTATATATTAAATTCAAACATACATTTTAATTTACTGGGGCCACATACTGACTCCAAAAACTACAGAAAAATAAATTTAGCTATGTTTTGACGATACAGTCCTAAAAAACCAATTTCTTTGAATTTGGAGACCGTTTGAAAAATGACCATTTTTAGGTCGATCCAATTCAACTGAAATTGACAAAACACTTTTTCTTTTGCCACGCTCACATATTGATTCCAAAAATTATGAAAATTGGAATCTAGCAATAGTTTGACATTCCGGATCCAAAAAAAGTGGTTTTGTCAAAAACGGAGGTCGTTTGCAAAATGGCTATTTTTTAGGGCTATATATTATTAAAAAAAATATAAATATATATAAATTCCATAGCGACTATTTTAAATTTTCAACTAGGCCTAAGTTTCAATTTATATTATGAAATCTCAGTTTTTCACATACATTAGAAAGATATAATTAAACAAATTCAAATATTTCTGGTTTTACTGAAATCCAATTTATTTTGAATCCTGTACATTCATTTGAAATTTGAAATTGAATTTTCAAACTACCACGTCATTTATGGTTCATTTTATAATTAAAATAAATTTATACATTCTAACTTTAATTAAAACAAATTTTTAGTCGTTACTATTCAAAATAAATAATTTTAAATATTCAAAATCCATTAAAATAGCTAAAATAAAAAATTTAAATTGGTTCTGAAAATCCGGGTTGTTACAGACATGGAATCAAACACAAATGCAAAGATAAACAAAAATAAAGTGCAGAAAAGGAAAGAACACACTGGATTTTATATTGGTTCGGAATTGTTCCTATGTCCAGTCCCACACAACGCTGGATTGTGTAGAGTTTTATTACTATATCAATAGCCAATTACAACCCTCCTTGATTTCACGGCTACAAGGGATGCCATCGATTCCACACACACTTGATCAAGTGTACCTTCCTTGATTTCATGGGTACAAGGGATACCACCGATTACTCATCCTTGATTTCACGGCTATAAGGGATACCACCGATTAGTTTACACAACCCAAACAATTACAAACATCCCTATAACTCTTCAATAGCACTTGATCCAGAGAGTAATGAGTAAAGAGTGTAGAGAGAAGAAGATTAATGAAAACAGAATTGAATTCAGCAGAGTATAGGTGTAGAAATCATAAAAATGATAAAGAATAATGGTGTAATGAAAGGGAATGAAGATGGAGAAGAAGTGATTAAAAATTCGAAATCAATAATGTGTGAAAGATTGCAACATCTTAGAACCGTCACAAATAGTGAAAAGACTCTTCTTTTCAAATTTAAAAAAAATGACAGTTATATGTCGACATGTATATATATGTATGTCGACATATATGTTTCCAAAATTGAAATTTGAATATTTTTCAAGTGTTTTGATACATATATATATATATATAATTCTGGAAATTCTTGAATTAGAATATAGTGTTATAAATGAATATTATAAAGTAGAAAATCTTATGAGAACATATAAAAGTATTTATAAAATTATAGAGTTTAAAGCTATATAAATATAAAGTATATAAAATATAAATATATAAAACTTATAAAGTATAAATCTATAAAACTTAAGTTTAAAATCAAATAAAAATAGAAAGTAAAATAGAGAAGAAAGAGACTAAAGATAGAATTTGAAAACAGAATTTGAATTTATTTTGAATTTGAACCTGGAGTGCTATTCAGAGTCTTATATAATCTAGACTCTATAACTATATTTATCTTGAACTCTTGAAATCCTGAATACTAATGGGTCTTGAATCGTCTCTGAATTCTGAATCTCTAACATCTTTAAACTATACAATCTTCTATAATAATTCTTGTATATAAATCCTGCATATGTGTGTGTGTATATATGTTCTAGACAAAAGTGTTTGTATATTCAATTAATATTGAAACAAGGCTGTTGTCATCAAAATTCCATTCTCCAACAATCTCCCCCTTTTGATGATGACAACCTTAGTTTATAATCATATCTGTTGATGATGATCCTTCTAATACTCCCCCTGTCTATATTTTATAATTTCTCCCCCTTTGGCATTATCAAAAAGAAATTCTAAAACTTCTCCCCCTAAATCCTATAACTGTCTAAATTATTCCTATAATTAAATATATACTAAATTTCTAAGATATATGAATAACTCCCCATGAATCCTAAATCTATCTATATATCCTAACATAAAATACTCCCCTTAAATCCATGCTATTAATGATCCTAATGATTAAATAGTACTATCCTGATTTTGATTCTAATCCTAAAAGATTATAACTCCCCCTAAAATTATGATTATACTAGTCTAATAAACTAGAAAGTTAATAAACTAAGCAAACCAATCAATATTTATAATCAATTTAAACAAGCATATAAATCCAAACAAGCAATTCAAACAAATAATCCAAATAATTAAATCAACCAAAGAATTCTTGAACCTTCAACTAATCCTTTGAAACTCTAAAAATCTCCCTTAATCTAATACAAGACTAAACCTATCCAAAACTCTAATTCCCTTAAAACTATAATAAGACCTTAATCTAGACTAAGAAATAATTCTGATAAGATATCCTAAAAATTATGATATAAGCAAAGCAATTTAATCCAAACAATCAATTAATTTAAGTTTTGTTGTCACAAAACATCAATTCAAACATAAAACCAAACATTTCTTGTAACTTCTGTTTATCCTAAAACCTATAAAGCTCCTACCAACTACAAATGCATAAGCATATTTCTATCACACCTATCAACCACTAATGAAATTCAACCATGTCAAACAATTCAAACAAATCAAGCCAAACAAATCAAACAAACCAAACAAATCAATCAATACAATCAATTCAATCAATTCAACCAAGCCAAACAAGTCAATCAAGACAAAGTAAATATGTTATGTATTTGATTAATAATCCTATATTTCTAATTAGATTAAAAATTGTCATATTGTATACTTGTTATATATGGAGTTAAAGTTAACATGTAATGCAGAGTGTTGGTTATAATGCAGTATGTCATATGCAAATCTATAGGAATTGATATATTGAATGAAATGCAACTTGTGATGTGAATGATTTTAATTTGAGATGCACTGTAATTTATAATGATGTATGATATGAAATAAGATGTGTAATGGTATTATGATAATAATGATTTGATGATGATATGTATTTCTGTAAAAGATATTTAAAGTAATATCTAACTATTATGCATATTATAAATTATTTGAATCAACCAAAGATAATGTTAATTTCTAGACTTAAGTTCATTATACTAATGAAAGTGATTGAAAGAATAACAAAGATAAGAGTTTAATTAAAAATTATTCATGATAAGTAGTAAAATATACAGAAAAATTATGGAGTTAAATAATATTAGTAGAATGCTTCTTTAAATGTAGTAAACATTAAAGATCCGTAAAGAGAATATATAATTTTAGCATGTGAAGTAAATTACAAACATATTTTCATAATTGTACATAAAAACTGATTTTAAAAGGACTTAAAATTTAATTTATTATTTATTCATTTGATACGATTTAATTTTAAATTTAAACTTTTAGAAATCAAAATATATTACTTTGTTAAGGAACCATTTATATGTTAAAACTTTAAAAAGAAATCTATAGTCATAACAAAATTATGAAATCTTGATATAAATTGAACTATAAAACTATAATTTCTTATATTTAAGGCATAAAATCATATATACATAAATATATATATATATATTACTTTTATACCAAAATATTAGGTTAAGTATTTAAGCTTTTATAAATCTTAATAAAAAATCAAAATAAGTATTTAAGTTACAAATAGTATGTAACGACCCATATTTTTTACCGTTCAAATCGACAATAAACCACACATGTCGACCTAAACAAATCACAAATACAGGCGGTTATTGGGAAAATAAGAAAGAAGAGGAAAAACAATCGCAGAACCTCACAACGGAAGGACAATATATAATACATAACTAACAGTTTAAAAGCAGTTGAAATATACATCGTTTATAACATACAATGGTTATCAGAGTTACACTTGTACAAATCATACAGTAATGCAGCGGAAATAAAGTGCAACGGAACATACATGTATTAGATATATATATCAAATACGCGTCTTCATCCTCCAAGCTGTTGAAAATCTTCGCTAACTGCAACATCTGCTGACCCAAGCGTATTACATAAAAGAAACACAACAAACACTCGGATCAGCACTACATCATTCTCATATTAGTCAAATCAAAATACGAAATAACATTAGTATCATGGGTGCAGTAACTCAAGAGATGTTACGGGATTTTTCCATCTCTCAAGGATCCGTTAAACTAATACATAGATAGTATAATACGCTATTATGGTAGTGTCTACTCAGTAAAGTATAAATACTGAAAATAGCGTAAGCGGGATTACATTTTTACCCTTACACCGTTTATAATGTCGTAGTCTATACAGTACCGTAAACCCACCGTAAACGATGGCATCAGAGGGCACTCCATAGGTACGATACAAATAAAAATCGTATGGGGCCCAATAAGGATAATATGACAAGGCACTCGAGGCAATGCCCAGGGTAGGATTCTACCAATTGCACTCCCGGACCGGTGGTAACGCATAGCAGCCACTACCGCCCACTTCGGAACACACACCCAAAAATCATAAATGGGCCCAAATCATCATCATCATAGTCATAGAAATAGTATCGAAGAAGTGTGTCCGATCAAAGGTGCTACCTTAATTAGTCACGGTATAGCTCCTGTTTTAGTCATTTCAATTCTGACCCGAAGGTCAAGGCTATTTCGTCTTCGTCCATCTTCTTCGATTCAATAATCGCCTCCAAGTCATTATACTCATTCTGGATACGTCATAACGTTCGCAGTTGTCAAAGTGGTATCGACACTGATAGAGAGTATGCCTTATGTCGACTCCGGTCTCTTTAACAACCAACGCTTACAAATTTCACATCGGTCGATTCTTTTATATTTCATGAAGGTTCGTTTCCATATCAAAATATCATATTCTGTTAGAACCCCATTTATATTCAACATAGAATATAATTTCATATCAAGATATCAAAATCATTCAAAAACCGATTATATTCTAAATCAGAATATATTTCCATATCATTATATTATACTCATATAATATTTCCAAATCGATATGTATCCCAGAAGAATATACTTCACATCAGAGGTTAAAATATTCCAAATCGATTTATGTCCAAAATTCATTCATATTCAACTAGAATATATATATATATCTTCAGAACACACATTTTAAATCTCTTAGGAGATCCATTTATATTCGAGAAGAATGTAGTTCATATATCCATATAAAAATCGATTTAAATCGGTTCGTATTCAAATAGAAGGAATTCTTATCTAAATCTCCATTTGAACCAACGGTTTAAATTCAAGCACTTGCCACTCGGAAGAAAAGTGAAATTTTAAAGGATATAACTATGAAAATTGATGTTTATAAAGAAACCATTAGATAAAACAATATCTACATAATATCATAGTTAGAATAGGATAAAAAAACTTAAAACACTATGGATATACATAAATTAAAGTTCACCATAATATTTTATGAAATAAAATATAAGGAAATTCAGTTATAACAAAATACTTTGTATGTAAAGGTCTTAATAAATAAATTTTAAGGAAAGGAAATTTGTTTTGAAATCAAACAATATATATATAATAAAATTCTTAATACCGAATTTGTTGCTTCTTCCGAGACTCAAATGCACGACCCTATACCCCAGTCCACATGGAGTTGCGTAGTTATAAATCATGTTTCAACACCATTCAACCCATTTTCAATTCAAGGATCCAAAACCATACTCGTGTTAAGTTTAAAACACTCCAGGTATCCTTGATTATCTTTATTCCAATATTTAATCCAATAAGAATTTATTAAATTCGAGTCCACCCTAATTCTTGAAAATTCCAAATCATATTAATTCTGAATCTTTACAACTTCAAATTCACTTTGGTAAAATTTCCTTAATCACTTCAAATACATTCAAGATTCAGATCTTTAAAGGAAGAATAAAAATTTCTCGAAATCGACAAATTTCCTTTAAATGAATTTTCTTCAACAGAATTTCAAATATTTAAATCATTTAACCAACCGATGTCCATATATAATTTGCTACCCTATGGCCAAGTGATTTAAATTTAATTTCTCGATATTCAGGGATGGATCTATCATTTCAATCCAAATCAGGATCATAGAGATTTATCATTTCACTCTGTGTTCTTAATTTATTTAAATCGATAAATCCCGGGTTCATTAGATGCCCGTAACATCAAAGTTAAATGGGATTTGTCGCCAAAAATAAATCATGCAATACAATATATTGAAATATAAAGCACTAGCAGTGTCAATATAAATTCAGTAATACATTCCAACCAACATCCATCACAACCATTCCATTCAACTGATCAGCATTAAACTGTCTCAGGATTTAGCAAGGATTTTAATTTTCTACTAGAAATTCAAATTAAATTAAATAACTTATCATTGATCTAAACTTGCATGTTAACACTTTTGCATGTCGAAATTTTAACAACACATCAACAATCCAACACAACCAAGCAACCAATTCATTTCCTAATTTAATTTAATAAATATGGGAGCAATTCAGTTCATCGTGAGTGGAAAAATCACTCACCTTTGCGTCCTTAGTTGATCGAACGTCCAACTAAGGGCCAAAATTTGATAGTCTCTAAATGCAGCGAAACCAATACCGAAACGTCCGCAATTCCGTCACGATCCTAACGCAACAAACCGCGCGTCAATCCGAGTCCATATGAAAAAGTTATCATTGTTTTTACCCTTATTTTTTTTGAAATATATAAAATCATTAAATGATAGCTCACCCAATATGATATCGCCACGTCAGCATCCCATTAATACGTTCTTCCCGCTCCCCTCAGTTTTCGCTACAGTACCGAACGCAAGGAACCCAAAACGAGCAACCTTTGACCGTCGATTCCAGCATGCTCCGACCACCGGAAGGGATGAGACCACCGCCACTCGAGAGCTCCTTGAAAACCGCGCCTATGGATGCCTGAGCCACCACCTCCGGTGGTCTTTCCTGCCGTCGACGAGCGCATGAACGGAAGTGAGTTTTCCGGCTTAAACGTGAATTCCCGGCGAACTACGTCACCATATAACCTCCGACCACCACCATTGAACTTGTGTGACTCCCCTCTTCAAAACCCATATCTCAATTTTTCCAATTAAGGCCTTGATCAAAAAGTCTCAATTCACAAGCTAGGGTTTCGCGATTTACAAGGTTTGACCGTGATTTCCGGCCAAACGAAGCACTGCATGCCGAACTGCATGGTACCAGCAGATTCGTATTGTCGAGAGCTTCGAATTGATATATAATATGCTAGGGTTTGTGGAGATTTGATTTTGAAGTTTGGAATTTTTTTTCTAGGGTATTGAAAAACTGTCTTCAGCCATTAGAGATAGAGTCGGTGGAGGAAATATACGTATCATAGAAATGAGCTGATGAGGTGGTCATGGACCTAAGTTATATGCATATATAAACACCCAATTATCCATTTATATCGATCTCTTTCACACTTTCTCTCGTACGGTCAAACGGTAAGTCGGATTGTCACGCAAATTGAAATCCTACCATAATTCAACGTTCCGGTTCCGATGGCGCCAGTTTCGTCGGATTCCGAGACAGTCGCCAAAACAGTTAAATTTCACCATTAATTAAATAAATAAAATATTCAATTATTCGATTAACTATTTAAATTCAATTTTAAATATTTAAAGTTTCCATTTTAAATCAATTTATAACTTAAATAAAAAAATTCTAAATCAATACCACATATTTCATGTTCTCGAGTTAATTTACTTATACATTAAATTTATATTTCAATTATAAATTAATGGACTCGAATTATCCTTAACAACCGTAATATCAACTCATAATTTCAAAATTTATCAAATAAAATTTGAATTCCTATTTTAACTTAGACAATCCAAATTTTATTTGTTATAAAATATTAAATTTCACATTACAACATTTATATATGCTCAATTCAAAAATTATTATCATCAAAAATCAACAAAATTTGATTTTTCCCAAAATTTACCCATTTTATTTAAATTGAAAATTAAATATATAGAAAATATGGGATGTTACATTCTCCCCCACTTAAAAATCTTTTCGTCCTCGAAAAGAGAATGAAATACGATATTGACCATATTCATACCTCCAAATCCATACTTATAAAATAGTATTTATAAAATGAGTTATAGTGTAAGACTTCATATATTTTCTAACTCCCGAAATCACGAAAAATTTCGGCAGCATCTCCTTTGTACGGAGAGGTCCGAAAAAATCGCAATACATATATAAATCCAAATATTCATCTCATCACCCGATGAGGCATCCCAAAAATGGGGAAACAATATATACTTAACCACAAAACTATATAACCCAAATACGTACCTTCTTTAGCGTTTATTTGCAATTTATTTAACTTTGCAGTTTAGTATTTAGCGCGAGTGAGCTCCAAAGTGCAGTGCAACTTCCCTACACCTACTACATACTCACATAGGCATAAGAATCCAGCATATAAACAATACATAGCAATGTACACAACTTACACTACATATATTGAACACTTCAACAACAAAACATCATGTTAACAACAGGCCAGCAAACAAATCAACGATTATCACCTATAAATGATGGAATTTGATTAAAAGACACTAGGCAAAAGTTGCAGCTTTTGTTTCAGGCTTTCTGAATTGTCCGGATTCGTCAAATTCGGATAATACGTTCCAAAGTTATGCTCATTTTAGTGAAGGCGAACACCTCAGCCCGTACACTGAAAAATGCAGATCTGAAATGTTCTATCCACTTTTTAGCCATCTAAACATCAGAATTTGACTCGACATATTAAGGGAAAGTTTTAGTTTACAGTCTGGCCTTTCCGAATTGTACTCACACATCAAAAAACGACGCTCGGGTAGGAAGTTATGGTCAAAACAATATTGGTGTTCGGTTCAGATTTTTATTTTTTGCGCATACAACTACGACTAGTTCTTGGTTTTCAACCTAATAGACTTGGAAACTAGGCAAGGCTCTATTAACTAAAGTTTTAGCTCAGTTTCTATGGTTTCCAAAAAGTCTGAAATCATCAAATTTCGATCAGCCATTCAAAAGTTATGGTCATTTTAGTTTCAGCTTATCTAATGTTTCAGGTTCACATAACATCGATTTATTTATTTGAAGTTTAGACCCTTTCGATTCCAATAATTTGGTTTATCTTTAACACTTAAATTTGTCATCACTTCATTGCTCGAGAAATGAAATCACATTCGATTTATTTATTCCATTCCAATATATTAACTATTCCCTTTTCTCGTTTCATTCTAAGCATTACTTTTAAATTAAAACTTGAAGTCATTTTACTTTCCAAGCTAATTCGATTATATTAAATCATTAATTCATCCTCATGGATCGATTCTCCAAATTTCATTACTTATTCTTTTCCTAAGTACTTAATTCTTTAATCGATCTTTACATGGACTTCTAAATTAACTCTTATCAAGTCAAATCACTTGACTCGACTAAATTTAGCTTCATTTCATACTAAATTTTAAGTTGACACCAATTAAATTTTCTTAAGTTCCTTTTCATTCCTTAATTTATTACTTAAATCAAGGCATATTAATATAAACTCCTTCGAACATTCCACTTATCAAAAATCAAACATTATCCAAATTCCAATGTACATCCCACTTGAGCTTATTTAGAATTTCTATTTATTCAAAAGTTTCAACGGTTTACCTATATTACTAGGTTTCAAATTTTCGATTCCAAAATCTTTCCGAGACTTGATGCCAAATATCAACTCTTCTATTTTAATATAGATCCAAACCCCCTTTATTCTAGTTCATTAGGCTTGATTGAATCTACTTAGTTTTGAATTCTTCCAATATCCTTATTTAATACATTAGACTTTGATTTTATTTCCAACACCTTAATTCAAATTTCCAATTCTAAATTCATTTCATTTCCTCATTTTATTTTTCTAGTTTATTCAATTTCATTCACTTACTTAATCCAACCATCGATATAAATCTTAAATCGACTTATTTAAATTTTCTGAGTTAATTCCATTTTCATTTTAAATCAAATCTTATCCCCTTAACTCAATTCATTTATTCGATTTCTCAAATCATGGTTTGAATTAAGGACTGTTCATAACTATTTTTTTATTTTATACTTAGTTCTCAGCCATTTGTTATTCAATTCTCCAAGTTAAACTTTACTTAACTCAATCCCTTTACTCGAATGAGGTTATATTCCATTCGACACAACGTTTATGTTCCATTCATTTCACTATTTATACACCGATTTACGTTCGATATATTGTCTAAATCAAGTTCTTCTAAATTTAGATTTGCTATGCCTTTATTTCACATGTTCATTAATTTACCGTTAAATCTCTTCATTTTTAATTTATCGATCAACCTTACTTATTTACAACATACATTCTTTTTCAACTTCTACTCGACTAACTTAATATACTTATAAATTAGCCAAGTCATAAGCTATTGCAAATTCATTTATACAAATAACTTACCAAGTCTAATTTAGTCGAATTCAATCGAATTTTTTTCTTTGCGAGTTATTTTAAATTTTCTCTAACACTTCCATCAATCAAACATATAATTTCTTTAACTTGTTGTCGTCCATGCTTAAGCATTTCAATGGCCACGTCTTTCTTATAATACTAAGTTTATTTTCAAGGTTTCAAAGTCTAAAATTCATATGAGTCAAGTAAATTTAGTACTTACATCTATGTAGTTAGCTAAGATGAACTTAAATTACTCGAATTCCGGGTTATAAACCCAAGTTAAAATAATATATATACCTATACTATTTTTCAGAAAACCATACGATATAAATTTTAAATCTAAATCTTTAATTCACAAAGAACAAATAAAATCTAAACCCCGAGTAAAATTTGAATTCAACTTTTAAAGAACATACACCAATACTTTATATAAAAATTTATACCATATGGAATTTAAATCCAAAATCCTTTGTCAAAACCAATTAGGATAATCATTGAGTGGTCTCTCCCCCACTTAGACTCTTCAGAATAGACATCAATAATGTGTGCACTCATTACCGACATCGTTTCTAAGGTCCAAGAAGGGATTACACACACTTGAAAAATCTTTAAAACCATTTCTTTTCGATCATACCTATAATATGATATTACTTTAAAATTTTGGCAAAACTATCTCAAAAGCACCCAGGATCAAGTTTCAAGTTCATTTCTATTTTAATCACAACCTTTCATCCCATTATACTTAAAGATATCATTTTATTTTCAAATATTCTTTACACCTAGTTATTATCTCTTATTATGTCTATTATTTAATTGAGCATAATAGGTAATAACTTACTACTACTACCCACTAGTATCGAATACATATATACTTGAACCAATGATATATATTTGATATATTTTAAAATACAACCGAAAACCATATTATGTCGATTATTTTGTTCGATTATTTAGGAATTCCTATCGATTCTATGGCATCCCATATATCGACCAGAACCCATAAATATTCAACAGAACAAATCAACACAATGAAAACCAATTTATCAAAAATACAAGTACGTTCTCTTATATCACTCTAACCCATTCTAGGGCGTTTCTAGCCCCATCTCTAATGAGTTAATTCCCAACAGAGCCAAGGTTGTCGCTAACCATCGCTCTGGTACCAAATTGTAACGACCCATATTTTTGACCGTTCAAATCGACAATAAACCACACATGTCGATCCAAACAAATCACAAATACATGCGGTTATTGGGAAAAGAAGGAAAAGAAGAAAGAAGAGGAAAAACAATCGCAGAACCTCACAACGGAAGGACAATATATTATAGATAACTAAAAGTTTAAAAGCAGTTGAAATATACATCGACTATAACATACAATGGTTATCGGAGTTACACTTGTACAAATCATACAGTAATGCAGCGGAAATAAAGTGCAGCGGAACATACATGTATTATATATATATATATATCAAATACTCGTCTTCATCCTCCAAGCTGTTGAAAATCTTCGCTAACTGCAACATCTGCTGACCCGAGCGTATTACATAAAAGAAACACAACAAACATTCAGATCAGCACTAAATCATTCTCATATTAGTCAAATCAAAATACGAAATAACGTTAGTATCATGGGTGCAGTAACTCAAGAGATGTTACGGGATTTTTCCATCTCTCAAGGATCCGTTAAACTAATACATAGATAGTATAATACGCTATTATGTTAGTGTCTACTCATTAAAGTATAAATACTGAAAATAGCGTAAGCGGGATTACAATTTTACCCTTACACCGTTTATAATACCGTAGTCTATACAGTACCGTAAACCCACCGTAAATGATGGCATCAGAGGGCACTCCATAGGCACGATACAAATAAAAATCGTATGGGGCTCGATAAGGATAATATGACAAGGCACTCGAGGCAATGCCCAGGGTAGGATTCTACCAATTGCACTCCCGGACCGGTGGTAACGCATAGCAGCCACTACCGCCCACCTTGGAACACACTCCCAAAAATCATAAATGGGCCCAAATCATCATCATCAACATCATAGTCATAGAAATAGTATCGAAGAAGTGTGTTCGATCAAAGGTGCTACCTCAATTAGTCACGGTATAGCTCCTATTTTAGTCATTTCAATTCTGACCCGAAGGTCAGGGCTATTTCGTCAACGTTCATCTTCTTCGATTCAATAATCGACTCCAAGTCACTATACTCATTCTGGATACGTCATAACGTTCGCAGTTGTCAAAGTGGTATCGACACTGATAGAGAGTATGCCTTATGTCGACTCCGGTCTCTTTAACAACCAACGCTTACAAATTTCACATCGGTCGGTTCTTTTATATTTCATAAAGGTTCGTTTCCATATCAAAATATCATATTCTGTTAGAACCCCATTTATATTCGACATAGAATATAATTTCATATCAAGATATCAAAATCATTCAAAAACCGATTATATTCTAAATCAGAATATATTTCCATATCATTATGTTATACTCATATAATATTTCCAAATCGATATGTACCCCAGAAGAATATACTTCACATCAGAGGTTAAAATATTCCAAATCGATTTATGTCCAAAATTTATTCATATTCAACTAGAATATATATATATATATATATATATCTTCACAACACTCATTTTAAATCTCTTAGGAGATCCATTTATATTCGAGAAGAATGTAGTTCATATATCCATATAAAAATCGATTTAAATCGGTTCATATTCAAATAGAAGGAATTCTTATCTAAATCTCCATTTGAACCAACGGTTTAAATTCAAACACTTGCCACTCGGAAGAAAAGTGAAATTTTAAAGGATATAACTTTGAAAATTGATGTTTATAAAGAAACCATTAGATAAAACAATATCTACATAATATCATAGTTAGAATATGATAAAATAACTTAAAACACTATGGATATACATAAATTAAAGTTCACCATAATAGTTTATGAAATAAAATATAAGGAAATTCAGTTATAACAAAATAGTTTGTATGTAAAGGTATTAATAAATAAATTTTAAGGAAAGGAAAATTTGTTTGAAATCAAACAATATATATATAATAAAATTCTTAATACCGAATTTGTTGCTTCTTCCGAGACTCAAATGCTCGACCCTATACCCCAGTCCACATGGAGTTGCGTAGTTAGAAATCTTGTTTCAACACCATTCAACCCATTTTCAATTCAAGGATCCAAAACCATACTCGTGTTAAATTTAAAACACTCCAGGTATCCTCGATTATCTTTATTCCAATATTTAATCCAATAAGAATTTATTAAATTCGAGTCCACCCCAATTCTTGAAAATTCCAAATCATATTAATTCTGAATCTTTACAACTTCAAATTCACTTTGGTAAAATTTCCTTAATCACTTCAAATACATTCAAGATTCAGATCTTTAAAGGAAGAATAAAAATTTCTCGAAATCGACAAATTTCCTTTAAATGAATTTTCTTCAACAGAATTTCAAATATTTAAATCATTTAACCAACCGATGTCCATATATAATTTGCTACCCTATGGCCAAGTGATTTAAATTTAATTTCTCGATATTTAGGGATGGATCTATCATTTCAATCCAAATCAGGATCATAGAGATTTATCATTTCACTCTGTGTTCTTAATTTATTTAAATCGATAAATCCCGGGTTCATTAGATGCCCGTAACATCAAAGTTAAATGGGATTTGTCGCCAAAAATAAATCATGCAATACAATATACTGAAATATAGAGCACTAGCAGTGTCAATATAAATTCAGTAATATATTCCAACCTACATCCATCACAACCATTCCATTCAACTGATCAGCATTAAACTGTCTCAGGATTTAGCAAGGATTTTAATTTTCTACTAGAAATTCAAATTAAATTAAATAACTAATCATTGATCTAAACTTGCATGTTAACACTTTTGCATGTCGAAATTTTAACAACACATCAACAATCCAACACAACCAAGCAACCAATTCATTTCATAATTTAATTTAATAAATATGGGAGCAATTCAGTTCATCGTGAGTGGAAAAATCACTCACCTTTGCGTCCTTAGTTGATCGAACGTCCAACTAAGGGCCAAAATTTGATAGTCTCTAAATGCAGCGAAACCTGTACCGAAACGTCCACAATTTTGTCACGATCCTAACGCACCAAACCGCGCGTCAATCCGAGTCCATATGAAAAAGTTATCATTGTTTTTACCCTTATTTTTTTTTGAAATATATAAAATCATTAAATGATAGCTCACCCAATAAGATATCGCCACGTCAGCATCCCCTTAATACGTTCTTCCCGCTCCCCTCAGTTTCCGCTACAGTACCGAACGCAAGGAACCCAAAACGAGCAACCTTTGACCGTCGATTCCAGCATGCTCCGACCACCGGAAGGGATGAGACCACCGCCACTCGAGAGCTCCTTGAAAACCGCGCCTATGGATGCCTGAGCCACCACCTCCGGTGGTCATTCCTGCCGTTGACGAGTGCATGAACGGAAGTGAGTTTTCTGGCTTAAACGTGAATTCCCAGCGAACTACGTCACCGTATAACCTCCGACCACCACCATTGAACTTGTGTGACTCCCCTCTTCAAAACCCATATCTCAATTTTTCCAATTAAGGCCTCGATCAAAAAGTCCCAATTCACAAGCTAGGGTTTCGCGATTTACAAGGTTTGACCGTGATTTCCGGCCAAACGAAGCACTGCATGTCGAACTGCATGGTACCAGCAGATTCATATTGTCGAGAGCTTCGAATTGATATATAATATGCTAGGGTTTGTGGAGATTTGATTTTGAAGTTTGGATTTTTTTTCTAGGGTTTTGAAAAACTGTCTTGAGCCATTAGAGATAGAGTCGGTGGAGGAAATATACGTATCATAGAAATGAGCTGATGAGGTGGTCATGGATCTAAGTTATATGCATATATATAAGGCCCAAATATAAGAAACACCCAATTATCCATTTATATCGATCTCTTTCACACTTTCTCTCGTACGGTCAAACGGTAAGTCGGATTGTCACACAAATTGAAATCATACCATAATTCAACGTTCCGGTTCCGATGGCGCCAGTTTCGTCGGATTCCGAGACAGTCGCCAAAACAGTTAAATTTCACCGTTAATTAAATAAATAAAATATTCGATTATTCGATTAACTATTTAAATTCAATTTTAAATATTTAAAATTTCCATTTTAAATCAATTTATAACTTAAATAAAAAAATTCTAAATCAATACCACATATTTCATGTTCTCGAGTTAATTTACTTATACATTAAATTTATATTTCAATTATAAATTAATGGACTCGAATTATCCTTAACAATTGTAATATCAACTCATAATTTCAAATTTTATCAAATAAAATTTGAATTCCTATTTTAACTTAGACAATCCAAATTTTATTTGTTATAAAATATTAAATTTCACATTACAACATTTATATATGCTCAATTCAAAAATTATTATCATCAAAAATCAACAAAATTTGATTTTTCCCAAAATTAACCCATTTTATTTATTTTAAATTGAAAATTAAATATACAGAAAATATGGGATGTTACATAGTACTTGTGATAATGTAACCCAAAATTGTTATGAAATCATAAGAATAATATATAAGCTAAACTATGTATGTTTAAACTACATATAAAAGATATATAAATTTATATTTTATAACAATATAAAATGTTTGAAAATTTTATGTACTATATATAGTTTTATTTATTTATATAATTTCAATATATATTTTTGAAACAAAATATATGAAACATAAGTTGAAGAACTAAATATATAATCAGAGTTTGAATTGACATTTTCATATTGAAAAGATGTCTTTTCAAAGCCAAATCAAAGAGTAGTTAAATTTTTAAAATAAGAAAATATTTTAATTAGATTGTATATTTATGGTGTATTGAAATATAAACAAAAATATCTTAGAATTATAAAAGGGATGAATTTCTATTCCTAACTATGTGCATAGATATATATTCCTAAATTCTATGATAATTATGAAATAATTGTAAGGCGTGCCTATTTTTGCAATCCTTCATTTTGTTATTCTTCCAATGTAATGAATATCTTCCAAAATTTAATAATGAAATTTGCTCTATTGCGACGGGCTTGTTTTTTGATCAGGATAGTATATTAATTTGCTGAATTTGAACATTGTATGAGAAAGATATTGAAGATTTAGTAGTAACTTAACGCCAAAATTTCGGTTTGAATTTTGAAATTAAAATGAATGGACACTTCTACTACTATATAAAGGCCCAAAAGTCATGTCTCTTCATTACCACTTCTCTTCTTCTTCTCGTTTTTCATTTTCAATCAAACTTTCAGGAGGCATAACTTCTTCGTTTCTTGATGGAATCGGACGAATCAGCGGCAAATCGAAGAGGAATTCAAGAAATACGATCAAGTAACAGTTTGGGGATGAATTTGGATGGTATTGGGGTGCATCATGTCGAAATAGTAAGAGATATGCATAAAATCCTGTAACAGTTTTTCAGTTTTTCATAACCAACTTCAAACAATCATATCTCACTCAATTTTGATCCGATTTGACGATCTACCATCAAAATGACCACAAGAACGAGAACTACAACCTGGAAAAGGATTTGGGAGAAAATAGTCTAACCTGTGGATGCAATTTGAAGATGACCATTGACAGTTTTGGTTTCTTTCTTTACTCACCAAAACTTCATTTGATCATTACTTGGTCAATTCTTGACAGATTCGCATGAAACCAGCAGCATTACGAGACAAATGAAGAGAAGTACAGCATGAAGATAAGTTGTAGATGAAAATCCAAAGTTGTAAATTGATATGGTATCCATTTCTTTGCTGATTTACAATATATATATCAATTACATCTTGATGACTCTTCACCAATCATCATCACTCTTATCCTCCTTTTGATTTCTTCCATGTGTTTTTAAGAATTTTGAATTCTCAATAGCCATGTAACACACTATTTCGGAATTTGAATTTCCAACAGCCACTTCACCCATCTTTTCAGAGTTTGAATATCCAATAGCCATATAACACATCTTTTCTTGTAAAACAACACAACTTTTCAAATAATCAAAATAACTTTTCTAATAATCAAATGACTTTTCACACCAACTAATCTACAATTTTAAACAACATTATCATGACGGTTTTAATACATATACATATATCAAAGATTTCAAAATTTAAAAAAATTCAAATTTCAAAATTTAATAAATCAAATAAAAAACAGATTATGAGTTTAAAATAGTGTTAACAATCATTTCAAAATTTTCCATTTAAAAAAAATTTCAAAAATCAGATTATGAACTTTTTGAAAGACCTTGCTCTGATACCAATTGTTAGGGATTGCAGAGTGGGTCGTTAAAGCAAAATAAACACTAGAGGGGGATGAATAGTGTTTTTGAGAATTTAAACAAAATCAAAACTTATATGAACTACTATATGAATCAACAACACAGAAACAATCACAGAATCAAACACAGAATCAAACACAAATACAAAGATAAACAAAAATAAAGTGCAGAAAAGGAAAGAACACACCAAATTTTATACTGGTTCGGAATTGCTCCTACGTCCAGTACCGCACAACCCTGGATTGTGCAGAGTTTTATTACTGCATCAATATCCAATTACAACCCTCCTTGATTTCATGGCTACAAGGGATACCATCGATTCCACACACACTTGATCAAGTATACCTTCCTTAATTTCATGGCTACAAGGGATACCACCGATTACCCGTCCTTGATTTCACGGCTACAAGGAATACCACCATTACTTTACACAACCCAAACAATTATAAACAGCCTTATAACTCTTCAATAGCACTTGATTCAAAGAGTAATGAGTAGAGAGTGTAAAGAGAATAAGATTAATGAAAACAGAATTGAATTCGGCAGAGTATAGACGTAGAAATCATAAAAATGATAAAGAATAATGGTGTAATGAAAGGGAATGAAGATGGAGAAGAAGAGGTGGTTAAAAATTCGAAACCAGCCCCTTTTTATAATGTGTGAAAGGGTACAACATTTCAGATTCGTCACAAATAGTGAAAAGACACTTCCTTTCAAAGTTGAAAAAATGACAGTTATATGTCAACATGCATATATATATATATATATATATATGTCGACATATATGTGTACAAAATTGAAATTTGAATATTTTTCAAGTGTTTTGTATATATATAATTCTGGAAATTCTTGAATTAAAATATAGGGTTATAAATGAATATAAAGTAGAAAATCATATGAGAACATAAATATATACTATATAAACATATTTATAAAATTATAGTGTTTAAAGCTATATAAATATAAAGTATATAAAATATAAATATATAAAACTTATAAAGTATAAATCTATAAAACTTAAGTTTAAAATCAAATAAAAATAGAAAGTAAAATAGAGAAGGAAGAGACTGAAGATAGTATTTGAAAACAGAATTTGAAATTATTTTAAATTTGAACCTGGAGTGTTATTCAGAGTCTTACATAATCTAGGCTCTATAATTATATTTATCTTGAACTCTTGAAAGCTTGAATACTAATGAGTCTTGAATCATCTCTGAATTCTGAATCTCTAACATCTTTAAACTATACAATCTTCTGTAATAATTCCTGTATATAAATCCTACATATATGAGTGTGTGTATATGTATATATATATATGTTCTAAACAAAAGTGTTAATATATATTTTATAATCAATTAATATTGAAACAAGGTTGTTTTCATCAAAACTCCATTCTCCAACAATCTCCCCCTTTTGATGATGACAACCTTACTTTATAAAATATCATACCTGTTCATGATGATCCTTCTAATACTCCCCCTGTCTATATTTTATAATTTCTCACCTTTTAGCATTATCAAAAAGCAATTCTAAAACTTCTCCCCCTAAATCCTATAACTATCTAAATTATTCATAAAATTAAATCTGTACTAAATTTCTAAGATATATGAATAACTCCCTCTGAATCCTAAATCTATCTATATATCTTAACATAAAATACTCCCCCCTAAATCCATGCTATTAATGATCCTAATGATTAAATAGAACTATCCCTAATTTTGATTCTAATCCTAAAAGATTATAACTCCCCCTAAAATAATGATTATACTAGTCTAATAAATTAGAAAGTTAATAAACTAAGCAAACCAATCAATATTTATAATCAATTTAAACAAGCATATAAATCCAAACAAGCAATTCAAACAAATAATCCAAACAATTAAATCAACCAAAGAATTCTTGAACCTTCAACTAATCCTTAGAAACTCTAAAAAATCTCCCTTAATTAATACAAGACTAAACCTATCCTAAACTCTAATTCCCTTAAAACTATAATAAGACCTTAATCTAGACTAAGAAATAATTTTGATAAGATATCCTCAAAATTATGATATAAGCAAAGCAATTTAATCCAAACGATCAATTAATTTAAGTTTTGTTGTCACAAAACATCAATTCAAACATAAAACCAAACATTTCTTGTAACTTCTGTTTATCCTAAAACCTATAAAGCTCCTATCAACTACAAATGCATAAGCATATTTCTATCACACCTACCAACCACTAATGAAATTCAATCATGTCAAACAATTCAAACAAATCAATTAAATCAAGCCAAACAAATCAAACAAACCAAACAAATCAATCAATACAATCAATTTAATCAATTCAGTCAAGCCAAACAAGTCAATCAAGTTAATCAAGACAAAGTAAATATGTTATGTATTTGATTAATAATCCTATATTTCTAATTAGATAAAAAATTCTCATATTGTATACTTGTTATGTATGGAGTTAAAGTTAACATGTAATGCAGTGTGTTGGTTATAATGCAGTATGTCATATGCAAATCTATATGAAGTGATATATTAAATGAAATGCAACTTGTGATGTGAATGATTTTAATTTGAATCTTGAATCATCTCTGAATTCTAAATCTCTAACATCTTTAAACTGTACAGTCTTCAATAATAATTCTTGTATATAAATCCTGCATATGCATGTATATATATAAACAAAAGTGTTAGTATATATTTTATAATCAATTAATATTGAAATAAGGTTGTTGTCATCAAAACTCCATTCTCCAACAAACATTGCGTCCCAAAGAGATATATAATGCTAGCATTCATCCATACATGTTTTGTTCTGGGTCTGAACGAAACTAAATAACTCCATCTTCGGTCATCTTCAAAACATTTCAAATTCAAAATGCATCAGCTGGATCAAACTGGTTTTTTGGCAGACAAGCCCGA
This sequence comes from Allium sativum, assembly GCA_030737875.1. Classification (NCBI taxonomy): domain Eukaryota; kingdom Viridiplantae; phylum Streptophyta; class Magnoliopsida; order Asparagales; family Amaryllidaceae; genus Allium; species Allium sativum. The sequence goes on along the minus strand of CM060920.1, from coordinate 564,124,175 downwards.
TCCCGGTCTCTTCGAAATGACAAATTGAATTTTGAATCCAAATTTGGTAGTCGGTTATTGAACTATCAAATACATAAACAACGATCATCCAAGGATTTTATTTCCCATGCTAATCACCAAGTCTCTTTAAAATGAACCTTTCATTTATAAAATCTCATTTCAAAATATTTATTTGAAATATTCATATACTTATCTCATGGCTAAAGTATATTTTGTAACAACCCGCTATTTTTTATGATATAAATTCCGATTTAAATCATATTTTTATTTTGAAAATATTCTATAGTTTTTCATAACGGGAATTTGATATTTGAAATACGTATATTGAGATGTAGCAGTTGTAAAAATTTCGTTGGAAAATTTGAATGTTTGTCGATCGCGCATTTTTCAGTGCGAGGCTGCGCATATGAGACGACCCGAACTTCCCCGTGAAGGAAAGCACGGATAGAATTGAGGACAAGACAAAATAGAACACAAACGGAAGAACATTTCATTGTTATTACAATAATTCCATCAGAATACAAGAATATACAGAGTATAAATGAATAAATTACATTCAACAAATATCAGAGATTTAAATTACATTTAAATACATCGCAGCGGAAAATAATACAAAAGCACAACTGAAAGTGATACGCGGATACAGAGCTTTCCGAGCATCGTTCCAGCTGTAGATCAGGACCCTGTGAATATAAATCTGCAAAACCAAAACTACAAGCTGCCCGTGTGGAAAATAGGGGCACCCAGAGTTTAGGTTAAAACAATAAACTCTAGGTCAGTCATGTGACTGGTGTGAGAACTAAAACAGTTATTAATCTTTATTTTTAAAGTTAGGTAAATCAAGGGACCACGCCGTATAACACGGAACGGGTTTCCTCCCAAGAATACCAGTGCATATAACAAAACAACGCAATGCTTTTTGGAAAAATGAAGCTATTATAAGACCCAGGTCCCATCACACAATGCAACGCAAGCCGAAGGATAGGGTTTTCCCTTATAATAGCCAAACATGCTTGGTACGTCAAAACAAATCATTTGATACTATTATAAGTGTATAGTGTCAAAACAATTTCAATCATAAATATCAATCATAGACGGCATGGGTACCATATATCATGTCGCCATACTAGTTCTACAATTAAAACCGCAATATCACGTATTGGAAATTGGATTCCGTCATGAGCCGAGGCAAGGGGCAAGCTACTCTCCGCGTTCGAGACACTCTAGCAAATGCCTCGGGACCGCACACAGCAATCCCTGGATCCTCCAAGGCCGGTCCTCTCTTACTTTTGAGGATTGGCAATTCCTGAACACACGTTTCCCGGTCCTTACAGACCTATATCCGAGGCGCCTCGTATCCAACAACCACACAGGTGAAAAGTATATAAATGTCAGGGCTGGTAGATCACTGATACCACCCTAGCTAGAAAGAAACGTCGTGCACTCCTTGGGTCCGTATCCCGTTTTTGACTCATACCGAGGTGTGAGGCTCGCGAATTCACGTTATACACAAAGCTACGTCACACAGGCCGTGCTTTGATCATCAACCACGAGACTTTGCTTTTCAACAGAAGCCTTGATCCATTGCCACTTACGCGTGCCACACTGGCAATTCACTCCATACGACTGATGTCCATCGATATACAACCTCTGAGCTCGTGCGTCTCAGAGAAGGGCGTTAAGCAAGAGAATAAATTCTCCGCCGCCAAACAGATGTATATTTAATAGAGATCAATCAACACAGAATAAAATCCAATGTCAGACACACAATCCATTTACAAGTTCGTTCTGGGTCTGAACGAAACCGGAGGCACTTTCCTCGCATATCCATCCATCTCCAAGTACGTCTGGACGATCACCAACCGTTTCCCTCATCTTGGGTGTACAGCCCAATCAAGATCATCAGTAATCACCCAAACGATGTGAAGACTTCCGGTCTTCAACCACCGTCTTCGTCTTCGACATCTCGTCGAATCGGTTATTCAGAATGGGTATAACCCGGCCTTTCTGAAAAACCCACGTATATGATAACCAAATGTTACACAAACACAACAAACGCTTCATTCCAATTCAGAATATTCTTTTATTCACAAAATCACATTCTTAGGGAAATGTTCCCATTAATTTTATCCAAGATAAATTCTTCTAAATTTATTCTTTAATCTTCCTTTGGATATCATTTCAAACTAGTCGGGATTAGCGAACCACACCGAAGTAATTATTTATTTTATTTCCCAATCCCAACCTATATATCCCATGGAGAAAAACTGGTAATACTCCACATCTAACACCACGGTGTTATCGGTAAAATTAATTACCATTTCACGTTCAACTCTAATTAAAGATTTAACTATTGCTTTGGAGCAAAACTGGTGGTACTCCATTCTCGATCACCTTTCAGATTTGATAATTTAAATTATCCATTCACATTTCAATCTAATTAAAGATTCATTAAAACTCCACTTAGTTTTAATCTTCCAAAAATCAACATCTTGCCTTTAACTGGGTTAAAGAACCAATGCCATATAAAACACGATTCACGATAAACCCAAATCATATTTGATATTAAATACAAGGCTCTGAATAGAAAATATATCGACTTATATTCAATATCAAATTCTGAAACCAACAAATATCGTATTGGAAATAACAATATAAAATATATCTTTCAAATTCCCATAACAATATCTGTATAGTCACGAAATCCAACATCGAAATATTCCGAAGATAATTTCGATTCAACTCTAGTCCAATCCACGTATTGGGAATATTGATTATTTTTAAAATCACTTTCAAATTCAATTTATTTATTGCAAAAATAAATTAATTTTAATTCTAGTTCAAAACTAGTTCATTTCGATAAAAATTTATTTTTATCATTTCAAATATGGAATTTTTCAGCCCAATTTTCCTAAATCATTTCTTATGATTTTACACAAATTATAGATATTTTTAATAATTTTATCAAGGCCCGTACAGTCGATTTCCACCAACGACCATCGAACTGCACTTACAGCGACCTTTTCCAAATTTGATTTGGACATAATTCTAGATCCAACCGTTAGATTTCAAATTTCTAATATTCATTGGAAAGCTCTTTTTGATACGAACCCAACGGTCCCGGTTTCAGGAGAATCCTACGGTCGGATCTCCCGTAACGTCGATTCGAAGTCAATGGTCGAAATTCACGAACTACCGCGGTGCGGCGCGTTCTATTCAAGCCATTATATAATATATATATATATATATATATATATATTTCGTCGATTTCCTTTTAAAACGTATTTTATAAATAGTTCTGAATTCGTTTCAAAAACAATTTTAACTTCATCTTCAATTTCAAATCGATTTGATCTCAATTCAATTCGAATTCATTTCTATTTTTATTTAATTCGAATTCAAATTCTAATTCGTTTTAATTCAATTCAATTTGAATTTACTTTCTATTTACTTCAATTCGAATTCATTTCAAATTGATTTCAATTCAATTTCAGTTCGTTTTAAATTTCATTCAAAACGATTTCAATTCGTTTTTAATTCAATTTCAATTTAATTCAATTTGAATTCATTTCTATTCAGTTCGAATTCAAATTCACTTTCTATTCAATTCGAATCGAATTCATTTACTATTCGATTCGAATTCATTTCAAATTGATTCGATAAAATTTCAATTTGAATTTTAATCTAATTTAATTTGAATTTCATTTCAAAATATCAAATTTTGCAATCACTTTTCAATATTCATTATAAAACAAATAAAATAGATATAAACATCGTTCGCGTCAAAATAACGCATCTCTAATCAACACGGCTTTATATTTCAATAATTCGTTATTCTATTCAACAAATGAATATTTATTCTATTCAACACATGAATCTATTTTCTTTCAACACACGACTAATCTCAACACATGAGTACTGTCAACACACGACTATTTTTGTTATGTAAAATATTTTATAAAACTATGGTATCTATCGTTTGATTTTAATTAGACTCCACCGTGAAGTAGTGTCTAATCTAAATATGATAATGATGTAAATTTTATTGTTAAAATATTTTACTCAACACATGAACATTGTCAACACATGACTATTTTTATATTCAACACATGAATTTTATTTTATAATATTCATTATTACCCCAATTGGAATGAGGCCCAATCAATCACCATATAATGTTAATTATATGGATTCCATACAACACATGTACATAATAGCAACGATAAACAATCAACCATCATCCAAAGTGCACCACACAACTGCATAAGCATCAAATATAAATAATTAACGCTTACATAGCCTGTCGACCAATCGATTGACATACAATTAAATAATTGGGATTAGTGTACCCAAATATCATCCCAACACCCGTGTGGGGTTTCAAATCAACAAACACAGATTTTTATTTGTGCAGTTGGGCGATGTGCAAAATTTATCATCCCAATCAATATCAGTCAAATCAGTGTATATAAACAAATCGGCCGATTTGTTTATAAATATTTATTTATTCACTTTCACGTTAAAGTTTATATTTTTAACGATTAAATATTTTATTTTAACACATGAATTTCTATTCAGTTCATTTATTCAATAAAATGATATTTTTATTTTTCTAACTTATTTTAGAAAATTTCGGCGGCATAACGGCACGATACTAGAAACGGGACAAGGCCCAGCCTTATCCTCGGTCTAGTGAAGGCCCACGCCATTCACACATCAATCAATCCATTCCATTTCACCAAACAATTCAATTCAAACCAAATAATCTAACCAACTACACAACCAAACAATTTAACAAACAAGCCATCCATGGTCTGTGGATGACGAGTGTCGGGTGCTACTAAACACCGTCTACATCCTAGTATACATATATATATATATATATATATATATAACTAGAAAAAGAAATTTAGAGTGAGAAATTCTCACCTATAGCTATCCAACTTCCACAACACTTCATTTAGGGAAATCATCGCCATTCTCGCCTTTTGTCGCTTTCGTTGCCCGTATTCACTACATATATAAAAATCACATTTTTACTTCGCTATTCAATATATAAAAATCGAATTTTTACTTTGCTATTCAATATATAAAAATCGAATTTTTACTTTGCTATTCAATATATAAAAATCAAATTTTTATAATCATGCTATATGGATAAAATTTATATTTTCACACCGCTACTATATAGATAAAAATTCTATTTTTACCTCGCTATTCTCTATATAAAGATTTCGCCTTTTCAAATATAAAGATTTCGCCTTTTCAAATATATCATTATAAAATCACATCTTTATTTTGCTACACATATAAAGATGATATTTCTAATATTCCTATCATGTAAAAATTATATTTTTAATTCTTTAAAAATATAAAAATCATATTTTTATCCTTCTACAATATGAAAGATTATATTTTTTATTATCTATTTAATATGAAAATTATATTTTCTATCTTTACATACAATAAAAATTATATTTTTAAACAATTAAAAATCGTATCTTTAGCTAATTAAAAACCTCCTCTTTTTTTTAAAAAAATCAAATTTTAAAATCAAATGGATTTCGGTTTTCAAATCAAATAAAAATCATATATATATATTTTCCCAATCCAATTTCTATATAAACTAATGTTAAACAACTGATTTCTTTTACATAACATTATATATATATACAAAGGAATTAATAAAAATAAAATAAATAAATAAAAACCTTACTGTTTTCGTTTGCAGGGGGAGGAGGCTGCTGCGTACGCCGGAGTGGTGGAAGCTGGTGGAGCGGAGGTCGGGAGGGATGCGCGGTGGCTCCTGGTGCCAGGCGGAGGCGGATCGAATGGGGGAGGGATTCGCTGCAGGGGGCGCAGCAGGGTGGAGGAGGGAGAAGGCTAGAGGGGGCGCGGGTTCGTGGGTGGCAGCGGTCAACGACGAAGGGGGGGCGATGCGAGATCGAGCACGACGGCATTTTTTTTTATATATATATTTTTTCTCTTTTAGGAATGAAGAAGGGGGGGCCAGAGAGAAGGTATAAGGGAAGAGAGAGGTTTTTAATTTTTAATTATTTAATTATTTTATTTTCCACCAAAACGCAACTTTTATTTTCGACCTCAAAACGAGGCCCACCGCCTGTCGTCCATAGCGTTTCACCCCCATTCCGAACACAATGGGATATGTATCGTAGGCCGATTTGATCGTTTCGATCAGTTTTCGTCAAAATCAACATATAACTCTATATATTGAATTTAAACGCGCATTTCAATTTACTGGGGTCACATACTAACTCGATAAATCCCAAAAAAATATTTTCTAGCTTCGTATTGACGATACGGTCCTAACAAAACTAGTTTCGTCAAATTCTAAGACCGTTCGAAAAATGGCCAATTTCCAGTCGATTAAAATCAACTGAAAGTGGTCAAACACGTTTTCCTATGCCACGCTCACATATTGATTCAAAAAATTATGAAATTTAAAACCTAGCAATAATTTGACATCACAGACCCAACAAAAGTGGTTTCGTCGAAATCCGAGGTCGTTTGCAAATTTCCCATTTTTAAGGGCCTGAATTCCATAGCGACTATTCAGAATTTTCAACTGGACATATCTTTTGATTCCCACTATGAAATCTTGATTTTTCAGATTCGTTGGAAAGATATTCTCAAATAGATCCTATGATTTTTGGTTTCACTAAAATTCGGTTTGTTTTGCACCCGGTACATTCAATTGAAGTTTGAAATCGAATTATCGAACTACCGCGCCATTTTCAATTCTATTTATAATTATATATAATTATTATATTCTAATGACGACGTATATAATATATACGTTCGAATTATATTCAAAATAAATTTCTCGTCGATTTTATTTAAAATAATCTATTTTAAATGTTAAAAATTCACTAAAATTGCCAAAATAAAAATTTTAAACTGGCCCAGATTTTCGGGTTGTTACAATCTCCCCCGCTTAAAACTTTTCGTCCCCGAAAAGGAACAAAGTCGAAAGTGGTTTGATTAATCAACTCTACATTCGATCTGGCTTCCATTCTCCAACTTTTCAGTTTCTGAGAATTTTCAAATTCTTCAAAAATTTGGCTAACACCCTAAATTTTCGAAAAAATTCGCCATAACCTCCCCTGCACCGGGAGCCACGGGAAAATCCCGAAATTGCCATATAGGCCTTCTAATCTCAAAAAGAAAATGAAAAAGCCAAGCGGCTAGCCAATAGGCTCATAAAATCATCATCACCCAAACAAAACAGTAAATTGTAGTAAACATGTACCTATTTGTCGGGCAAACAAATTTTATTCTCTGCTCTAGCCTCCTTGCTATGACCTGTTCAATGTAAGTACATGTATATGCAAGCAAATGCAACCAGTTTTCAATACAATTCAATATTTGGTTCAATTAGGTTAAATGGTTCAAAATTATCAAACAAATAAACAAACAACACAAACATCAATCAATTAGTGGACTAGAGTTTCAAATTCATAATTTTGATACATATACAAAAATCATGTTTTTGATGCCAAATCACAACAATGTATTTTAGCTATATTAGTTTTGGTTCTCACACCAGTCTAATGGAAATATATAGATATCACACCTTCGAAACACGAACACAAATACTGATAATGCGGCCGCATTACCAGAATTATCTCCGGGCAACTAGAGTGTGATCCTATATCTATCTAGTATATTAAAACTTCGAATATACGTTCATGACGCGTATACGCGAAATCTTTATATACTCGATTGTCCAAATTCAAAATAAATAGATAATCAAATACGTATAAAACGATTTAAATTTTCAAAACAATACTGTTTTCATTTGAAAAATATACTCTTCACACTCGTTCTAGGATAGTACTGATCCTATCTCTAATGAGTCATTCTAATTGGATATTACTAATCCAATATCTGATGAATTCTTTCGTATGGTTCTAATGTGTCTTGTTCTCGATCTCTGTAAACCAAAGCTCTGATACCAAACTGAGACGACCCGAACTTCCCCGTGAAGGAAAGCACGGATAGAATTGAGGACAAGACAAAATAGAACACAAACGGAAGAACATTTCATTGTTATTACAACAATTCCATCAGAATACAAGAATATACAGAGTATAAATGAATAAATTACATTCAACAAATATCAGAGATTTAAATTACATTTAAATACATCGCAGCGGAAAATAATACAAAAGCACAACTGAAAGTGATACGCGGATACAGAGCTTTCCGAGCATCGTTCCAGCTGTAGATCAGGACCTTGTGAATATAAATCTGCAAAACCAAAACTACTAGCTGCCCGTGTGGAAAATAGGGGCACTCAGAGTTTAGGTTAAAACAATAAACTCTAGGTCAGTCATGTGACTGGTGTGAGAACTAAAACAGTTATTAATCTTTATTTTTAAAGTTAGGTAAATCAAGGGACCACGCCGTATAACACGGAACAGGTTTCCTCCCAAGAATACCAGTGCATATAACAAAACAACGCAATGCTTTTTGGAAAAATGAAGCTATTATAAGACCCAGGTCCCATCACACAATGCAACACAAGCCGAAGGATAGGGTTTTCCCTTATAATAACCAAACATGCTTGGTACGTCAAAACAAATCATTTGATACTATTATAAGTGTATAGTGTCAAAACAATTTCAATCATAAATATCAATCATAGATGGCATGGGTACCATATATCATGTCGCCATACTAGTTCTACAATTAAAACCGCAATATCACGTATTGGAAATTGGATTCCGTCATGAGCCGAGGCAAGGAGCAAGCTCCTCTCCGCGTTCGAGACACTCTAGCAAATGCCTTGGGACCGCACACAGCAATCCCTGGATCCTCCAAGGCCGGTCCTCTCTTACTTTTGAGGATTGGCAATTCCTGAACACAAGTTTCCCGGTCCTTACAGACCTATATCCGAGGCGCCTCGTATCCAACAACCACATAGGTGAAAAGTATATAAATGTCAGGGCTGGTAGGTCACTGACACCACCCTAGCTAGAAAGAAACGTCGTGCACTCCTTGGGTCTGTATCCCGTTTTTGACTCATACCGAGGTGTGAGGCTCGCGAATTCACGTTATACACAAATCTACGCCACACGGGCCGTGCTTTGATCATCAACCACAAGACTTTGCTTTTCAACAGAAGCCTTGATCCATTGCCACTTACGCGTGCCACACTGGCAATTCACTCCATACGACTGATGTCCATCGATATACAACCTCTGAGCTCGTGCGTCTCAGAGAAGGGCGTTAAGCAAGAGAATAAATTCTCCGCCGCCAAGTAGATGTATATTTAATAGAGATCAATCAACATAGAATAAAATCCAATGTTAGACACACAATCCATTTACAAGTTTCGTTTTGGGTCTGAACGAAACCGGCGGCACTTTCCTCGCATATCCATCCATCTCCAAGTACGTCTGGACGATCACCAACCGTTTCCCTCATCTTGGGTGTACAGCCCAATCAAGATCATCAGTAATCACACAAACGATGTGAAGACTTCCGGTCTTCAACCACCGTCTTCATCTTCGACATCTCGTCGAATCGGTTATTCAGAATGGGTATAACCCGGCCTTTCTGAAAAACCCACGTATATGATAACCAAATGTTACACAAACATAACAAACGCTTCATTCCAATTCAGAATATTCTTTTATTCACAAAATCACATTCTTAGGGAAATGTTCCCATTGATTTTATCCAAGATAAATTCTTCTAAATTTATTCTTTAATCTTCCTTTGGATATCATTTCAAACTAGTCGGGATTGGCGAACCACACCGAAGTAATTATTTATTTTATTTCCCAATCCCAACCTATATATCCCATGGAGCAAAACTGGTAATACACCACATCTAACACCACGGTGTTATCGGTAAAATTAATTACCATTTCACGTTCAAATCTAATTAAAGATTTAACTATCGCTTTGGAGCAAAACTGGTGGTACTCCATTCTCGATCACCTTTCAGATTTGATAGTTTAAAATATCAATTCACATTTCAATCTAATTAAAGATTCATTAAAACTCCACTTAGTTTTAATCTTCCAAAAATCAACATCTTGCCTTTAACTGGGTTAAAGAACCAATGCCATATAAAACACGATTCACGATAAACCCAAATCATATTTGATATTAAATACAAGGCTCTGAATAGAAAATATATCGGCTTATATTCAATATCAAATTCTGAAACCAACAAATCTCGTATTGGAAATAACGATATAAAATATATCTTTCAAATTCCCATAACAATATCTGTATAGTCACGAAATCCAACATCGAAATATTCCGAAGATAATTTTGATTCAACTCCAGTCCAATCCACGTATTGGGAATATTGATTATTTTTAAAATCACTTTCAAATTCAATTTATTTATTGCAAAAATAAATTGATTTTAATTCTAGTTCAAAACTAGTTCATTTCGATAAAAATTTATTTTTATCATTTCAAATATGGAATTTTTCAGCCCAATTTTCCCAAATCATTTCTTATGGTTTTACACAAATTATAGATATTTTTAATAATTTTATCAAGGCCCGTACAGTCGATTTCCACCAACGACCATCGAACTGCACTTACAGCGACCTTTTCCAAATTTAATTTGGACATAATTCCAGATCCAACCGTTAGATTTCAAATTTCTAATATTCATTGGAAAGCTCTTTTTGATACGAACCCAATGGTTCCGGTTTCAGGAGAATCTGACGGTCGGATCTCCCGTAACGTCGATTCGAAGTCAATGGTCGAAATTCACGAACTGCCGCGGTGCGGCGCGTTCTATTCAAGCCATTATATAATATATATATATATATATATATATATATATATATATTTCGTCGATTTCCTTTTAAAACGTATTTTATAAATAGTTCTGAATTCGTTTCAAAAACAATTTTAACTTCATCTTCAATTTCAAATCGATTTGATCTCAATTCAATTCGAATTCATTTCTATTTTTATTTAATTCGAATTCAAATTCTAATTCGTTTTAATTCAATTCAATTTGAATTTACTTTCTATTTACTTCAATTCGAATTCATTTCAAATTGATTTCAATTCAATTTCAGTTCGTTTTAAATTGCATTCAAAACGATTTCAATTCGTTTTTAATTCAATTTCAATTTAATTCAATTTGAATTCATTTCTATTCAGTTCGAATTCAAATTCACTTTCTATTCAATTCGAATCGAATTCATTTACTATTCGATTCGAATTCATTTCAAATTGATTCGATAAAATTTCAATTTGAATTTTAATCTAATTTAATTTGAATTTCATTTCAAAATATTAAATTTTGCAATCACTTTTCAATATTCATTATAAAACGAATAAAATCGATATAAACATCGTTCGCGTCAAAATAACGCATCTCTAATCAACACGGCTTTATATTTCAATAATTCGTTATTCTATTCAACAAATGAATATTTATTCTATTCAACACATGAATCTATTTTTCTTTCAACACACGACGAATCTCAACACATGAGTTCTGTCAACACACGATTATTTTTGTTATGTAAAATATTTTATAAAACTACGGTATCTATCGTTTGATTTTAATTAGCTCCACCGTGAAGTAGTGTCTAATCTAAATATGATAAAGATGTAAATTTTATTGTTAAAATATTTTACTCAACACATGAACATCGTCAACACATGACTATTTTTATATTCAACACATGAATTTTATTTTATAATATTCATTATTACCCCCAATTGGAATGAGGCCCAATCAATCACCATATAATGTTAATTGTATGGATTCCATACAACACATGTATATAATAGCAACGATAAACAATCAACCATCATCCAAAGTGCACCACACAACTGCATAAGCATCAAATATAAATAATTAACGCTTACACAGCCTGTCGACCAATCGATCGACATACAATTAAATAATTGGGATTAGTGTACCCAAATATCATCCCAACTCCCGTGTGGGGTTTCAAATCAACAAACACAGATTTTTATTTGTGCAGTTGGGCGATGTGCAAAATTTATCATCCCAATCAATATCAGTCAAATCAGTGTATATAAACAAATCGGCCGATTTGTTTATAAATATTTATTTATTCACTTTCACGTTAAAGTTTATATTTTTAACGATTAAATATTTTATTTTAACACATGAATTTCTATTCAGTTCATTTATTCAATAAAATGATATTTTTATTTTTCTAACTTATTTTAGAAAATTTCGGCGGCATAACGGCACGATACTAGAAACGGGACAAGGCCCAGCCTTATCCCCGGTCTAGTGAAGGCCCACGCCATTCACACATCAATCAATCCATTCCATTTCACCAAACAATTCAATTCAAACCAAATAATCTAACCAACTACACAACCAAACAATTTAACAAACAAGCCATCCATGGTCTGTGGATGACGGGTGTCGGGTGCTACTAAACACCGTCTACATCCTAGTATATATATATATATAACTAGAAAAAGAAATTTAGAGTGAGAAATTCTCACCTATAGCTATCCAACTTCCACGACACTTCATTTAGGGAAATCATCGCCGTTCTCGCCTTTTGTCGCTTTCGTTGCCCGTATTCACTACATATATAAAAATCACATTTTTTACTTCGCTATTCAATATATAAAAATCGAATTTTTACTTTGCTATTCAATATATAAAAATCGAATTTTTACTTTGCTATTCAATATATAAAAATCGAATTTTTATAATCATGCTATATGGATAAAATTTCTATTTTCACACCGCTACTATATAGATAAAAATTCTATTTTTACCTCGCTATTCTCTATATAAAGATTTCGCCTTTTCAAATATAAAGATTTCGCCTTTTCAAATATATCATTATAAAATCACATCTTTATTTTGCTACACATATAAAGATGATATTTCTAATATTCCTATCATGTAAAAATTATATTTTTAATTCTTTAAAAATATAAAAATCATATTTTTATCCTTCTACAATATGAAAGATTATATTTTTATTATCTATTTAATATGAAAATTATATTTTCTATCTTTACATACGATAAAAATTATATTTTTAAACAATTAAAAATCGTATCTTTAGCTAATTAAAAACCTCCTCTTTTTTTTAAAAAAATCAATTTTTAAAATCAAATGGATTTCGGTTTTCAAATCAAATAAAAATCATATATATATATATATATATATTCCCAATCCAATTTCTATATAAACTAATGTTAAACAACTGATTTCTTTTACATAACATTATATATATACAAAGGAATTAATAAAAATAAAATAAATAAATAAAAACCTTACTGTTTTCGTTTGCGGGGGGGAGGAGGCTACTGCGTACGCCGGAGTGGTGAAAGCTGGTGGAGCGGAGGTCGGGAGGGATGCGCGATGGCTCCTGGTGCCAGGCGGAGGCAGATCGGATGGGGGAGGGATTCGCTGCAGGGGGCGCAGCAGGGTGGAGGAGGGAGAAGGCCAGAGGGGGCGCGGGTTCGTGGGTGGCGGCGGTCAACGACGAAGGGGGGGCGATGCGAGATCGAGCACGACGGGTTTTTTTATATATATATATATATATATATATATATATATATATATATTTTCTCTTTTACGAATGAAGTAGGGGGGCAGAGAGAAGGTATAAGGGAATAGAGAGGTTTTTAATTTTTAATTATTTAATTATTTTATTTTCCACCAAAAAGCAACTTTTATTTTCGACCTCAAAACGAGGTCCACCGCCTGTCGTCCATAGCGTTTCACCCCCATTCCGAACACAATGGGATATGTATCGTAGGCTGATTTGATCGTTTCGATCAGTTTCCGTCAAAATCAACATATAACTCTATATATTGAATTTAAACGCGCATTTCAATTTACTGGGGTCACATACTAACTCGATTAATCCCAGAAAAATATTTTCTAGCTTCGTATTGACGATACGGTCCTAACAAAACTAGTTTCGTCAAATTCTAAGACCGTTGGAAAAATGGCCAATTTCCAGTCGATTAAAATCAACTGAAAGTGGTCAAACACGTTTTCCTATGCCACGCTCACATATTGATTCGAAAAATTATGAAATTTAAAATCTAGCAATAATTTGACATCACGGACCCAACAAAAGTGGTTTCGTCGAAATCCGAGGTCGTTTGCAAATTTCCCATTTTTAAGGGCCTGAATTCCATAGCGACTATTCAGAATTTTCAACTGGACATATCTTTTGATTCCCGCTATGAAATCTTGATTTTTCGGATTCGTTGGAAAGATATTCTCAAATAGATCCTATGATTTTTGGTTTCACTAAAATCCGGTTTGTTTTGCACCTGGTACATTCAATTGAAGTTTGAAATCGAATTATCGAACTACCGCGCCATTTTCAATTCTATTTATAATTATATATAATTATTATATTCTAATGACGACGTATATAATATATACGTTCGAATTATATTCAAAATAAATTTCTCGTCGATTTTATTTAAAATAATCTATTTTAAATGTTCAAAATTCACTAAAATTGCCAAAATAAAAATTTTAAACTGGCCCAGATTTTCGGGTTGTTACAACATAGCAGTTCAAAATTTAACGAATTTAAATCTTTTCGAATCCAATTCGGAAAAACATGGAAAATATTATATTCGTTGTCAGTATTCCAACGGCGAAATTCGTTTCGCGAAAATCGGACGTTTTGACCTCCGTTTTCTATCCGCATTTTTACATTAAAAGGGGTCCATAACACATTTTTGAATGAGCATTCTGGCACTGCAAATTATATACCGTTGTGTCCGTCTCATCGCGCTGATCAGTACAGTATATTCATTTGTCAGTTTTGGTGCTTGATTCGCGCTGTAATTTCAAAAAAGGCTTGTACGGTTCATTTTTGAAACAAAGTCATTTAAGTTCGACGTGTCTCTATTCGGATCCCGCATATTCTTTTAGCCTTTTTGGGTCTTCCTTTTATTTATTTAAACACCCCATTTATTTATTTTTAATTTCCTTAAAGGGAACTTTTACCTTTTCATTTGCATGAAACCATGCATGCGTACGTTTTGCAAAGACACATACGTTCATTTTGTTTAGAAAGCACCATGCATGCATACATTTTGATTAAAAAAAACACATGCGTACAATTTGTTTAGAAAGCCACATGCATACATTTTGTTCACAAAGAAGCATGCACGTAATGTACCACTTCCATTTTAAGTTACCCAAACATTGCGTCCTTTCTCTTTGTTTGCCTAACCTACTTCTGTTCCATTTATAAGTCAGCTTACTGTTTCCTTCTACTCCCAAAATGATTCCGCCTTTCTCTACCCAAAAGCCTGTTGGTCGTGTCGCATGGTATGAAATAAATAAAACAAGGGGGTTAAAGCTTGTCTATTTCTTCCCATACATTTCCCCTCTGGTGCCTTTGTTTCTTCCGATCATCACACAAAAAAAGGAGAGAGAAAGAAGAAAAAAAGAGAAAAACAAAGCTTCTTGTCCCTAATCCCTGCTGCATGCACTTCATGAAACATTAGATGGCAACTCCAATGCCATGACTCCATCATGTTATCTCGTATATTCTTTACCGACCTTTGTTCTCCTTCCCTCTTCTCATGCAGCGCCACACCCCTTTAGTCACATCTCCGCCTTGTAAGCCCACCAGCCGAGCCCACCTAAGTCCCCACCAAAACTCATTCAAAATCCAGATCCGATAGGAAAAAGAAAATATAAAACCTGAACCACTATCCCATCGCCTGAGAGGTTTGCACCGAGCTCTTCAGATCCGACCTTTGCTTTGTTTCGGCCATGATTAGTTATGCTGTGCTTCTTCTGTTTCCACTTTACCCAAAATAAAAATAGTGTATTACTATGCTCTTCTTCTTGTCTGTTTTGCCTCCTTCTCTCTTCATACGAAAAGCAAAAAACGGTTTCCCCTTTTGCATTATAAGAAGAAAAAAATATGTTGTATCTCGATTTGGACAAATTCCATTAACTGAAGCTTGGGTTTTGTTGTTACCTGTTTTGGTGTCCATTTGCTGGAGATTCAGTTCAAAAAAAAAATAAAGTTAAGCTTGGTTTGCAGTTTGATTCCGGTTTATCGTTGATCCAACTAGAGTCGCACTTGTGTTAATTGATCTTGGGTCGTGCTTGTTCATAATATTCGTGCTCAGACTATGTCATCGGTTCATTCTACGTCCATCCATTCTGCGCCACGAAAGGTGAGTTTTCTCACACCTAACTCACATTTATTTCATGGATGTTAGATCAACTATTTGAACTGTTATGAAATGTATAGGACCACTAGTAAAAGTTGTTTGATTTGATATATATGCACATTTCATATGCGATACGATATGTTCATATGACACGTAGTTGCACTGATGATATATATGTTGTGATTGTTGCTATGTGATTATTGTGTGTGATTGTTGATACCCTAGTTTAGGAAAAATCACTAAGGGTTGAAATGATACATACCCGAACGGACAGTAGAATAGGGAAAAATCATTATGGGTTAAAATGATAGACCT
Source organism: Allium sativum (assembly GCA_030737875.1). Taxonomy (NCBI): domain Eukaryota; kingdom Viridiplantae; phylum Streptophyta; class Magnoliopsida; order Asparagales; family Amaryllidaceae; genus Allium; species Allium sativum. The sequence goes on along the minus strand of CM060920.1, from coordinate 564,107,682 downwards.
AAACGATTTTTACTAAATTGGGTATCGCGGGTTGAAATTATAGACCCGTAGAATTTTTATAAATTACGGGTTGAAATGATAAATATCCGTATCACTTGACCATAGGGTAGAAAACAATATACAGACACTGGTGGTCGTATTTTCGAAGTATTTGATTTCGGAATTTGATTTTAAAATAATAACTTAAAATTATATATATATATATATATTTCAAATATTTTAAACTTAATTTTTTTTATAACTTTGAATTATATGTTTAAAAATGATTTTTATAAGTAAATATATATCTAAATGCTTATTTAAGTTTTTACTTATAATTTATTTATTTTAAACTATGTAATTTAATTATACAAGTATTTTTAGCTTTTCTATTATTATAAATAATTATATTAAACTTATTTTCTATATTATTTTAATCTTATATATGTTTATAATCTATATTCTAATTAATTTTAAAATTTTATAAACTTATATATATATATATATATGTCAATTTTCAAAATTTATTTTCTTATATATATTTTTATAAACTTTAATAATAAACTCAAGCTGTATAAGTTAGGTTTCGCGATTTAAATTCAAAGTTTAAAGATGTAAATTTATGTAACGACAAGTGAATAACGAATGAATTCATATTAAGTTATGAATTCGAATTTATATGAATTTTTAGTTGAAATGAATTTGAATTCAAATTGGTTGAAATTATATGAGATAAATTTGAATTGTGAAATTGATTCTAAATTTGAATCTTCCGAATTTAGGAGAAAATGTATTTGAATTTATAATTGATATGGAATGAATTCAATTTTAAGTAACCAAATGTGAAATTGAATATATAGATTTTTATATGGAATCGATTTTATAATCGTATGGTTTGAGTTGGAATATTTGTGAAACGAATTTATAAAATGGTTTTGAAATTGTATGAATCATTTAAATTGAAATATAAGAATTTGTTTTAGTTTATAAATAGTGAATTTGAATTATACGACTTGAATAAAAGATATGATACAATTTGATTTAAATTGAAATATAAGTTTTCATTTTGGATTATTTCAAAATGGAATTTTGAACCTATATGTCGGATTTTATAAATCGACTATAACGAATGCTTAAACAATAAAACTAGATTTTAAGAATTGTTTGAATAATGATTCGAATCATATGACTTGAATATATATTGAATTCTAACCAAAACGTATAATTTTATAAATCAATTTTAAATGAATCCTTTTAAAGGTGGAAATGAATGGTTTGAATGAATATAAATCAAACTGAAATATTCTCGAAGTTGAACATTTTTGTTTTGATTTAAAAGATAACATTGACCTTTAAGATATGATTTTAATATAAGTCGTTTTGAATTAGAAGTCATTATATGAATATTTTCGAAAATCGAATATAATTGAAGTTGAATAGTATAATATTAGTTTATACTATATTTTGGAAATTTTCTATATGTTTCCGAAATCGATTTGATTAAGCAATATAATTGAGTTGTTTTCAAAATTAAATATATTTGAAGTTAGATATTTAAATTTGATTTCAAAGTTGAATATGAGAATTCGTATAAACTATTTTATAAAGCAATTTATAAAATATTGACCACGGTGTGAAAAATGTAAACGATTGGTTGTTAAAGAGACCGGGATCGGCTATTGTCATACTCTCTGCTAATACCGAAAACCACTTTAACAACTGTGTATGCGGTGGAGTTCCAGAATGAAGGGGATGATCTGGCAAGTGACTCCATTTTCTATTTCATATTAATTATGAGACCCTGACTACCTTGAGTCGGCTTGATGTGACTAAAACAGGAGCTACGCACGGACCAAGTGAGGTCATACCTCCTATCGAGCGCACTTCTTCGATAACATACTATTGCTTTTGTGATGTGTTTTGGTGGCCACCCTTCGATTTTATATGGGAGTGTGTCTCGAGGTGGGCGGTAGTGGCTGCTATGCGTTACCACCAGTCCGGCTCTGCAAACGGTGAATCCACCCTGGCATTCCTTGCGTGCCTTGTCACATGCCTTATACGAGACCACTACGATTTTGTTTTGTACTGTTTTATATGGAGTGCCCTCTGATCAACCTCCAGTTTACGGAGGAATTACGGTACTTTATATACTATGGGAATATATAAACGGTGTAAGGGTAATCATGGTAATCCCGCTTACGCTATATTGATATTTTTACTTTACTGATAGACACTATTGTATATAGCGTATTACACTATGTAGTATTAGTTTAATGGATCCTTAGAGGATGGTGATCCCAAACATCCTTTAAGTTACTGATTGCATTTCATCGAGCAATTCATTTGAGTTGATTTACTTTAATGAGAGTGTTAGTCCTGATCCGAGTTGTTTTGTTTTTCATTATTGCTCGGGGCAGAATCGAGTATTTCAGTTTTCGAGATTCACTCCTGGAGTTTGAAGCTTATATTGGATTTTTGGCTCACCTATATCTACCTGTTGATCAGTTGTTCCAGTCATCCAGTTAGTTCTATCGTTTTGTTTTCAGACTGTTATCATTTATTTATTGTATTAGACTTTCGCTGTATTATTTATGTGAACTCTGATGTAAAATTTTAATTGGTAGCTTCATGAACTACTATTGTATTATTTATTTCTGCTGCGAGATGTTATATTTCTCTGTATCTGTGTCTGTGATCTATGATTCTGTGATTTATTCTATTTACCTCAGAAGCTAATAACAATCTGTTGTTTTGGACGTTTCGAGTTGACATGTTTTGTCGATTCGGCACGGTCAAAATGGCGGGTCGTTACATATTTGCAAAACATTATATTTTCAATACTTGGAAAATATATTCTTAACATATATTACAAACAAGTATACTCTAAAAGTGTTCTTATTTCCAAATCATATTTAAAGAATCAAACAAAGTGATCTTTAAAAGAAACGGATATAATAATAATCCTAAACATGATTCCTCCGGTGTTAAGTGCAGAATAAATATCCATACCGCCATTTTTAAGAAGACAAGAATTGAGAAAATCAAATCTCAATTCCTTTATAAATCTTTTTGATGAATCCTTTTATAAAATATTATATTAAAAGACATTCATATTTGTAAATCTCTCTTTAAATAAATTCTTTCATAAAGACAATTTTTATTTAAAATACTTTACTATAGTGATTTATCGCTCTCAATATACAAATAAGAGTTTCACTTAAAAACCAAGTTAAAGAGTAATCTATTATTGTTGGAAATACAAAAACTTTTAAAACCTCACAAAGGAATGATTTCTTATTTTAACTAAAATAAATAAAGTAAATTAATTTGTCTTAAAACATCCTTAATGGATAATTAATAAATCTTCAAACTAGTATGATATTATTATTAAATTTAAACCAAATAAATAACAGTCATTGTTATAAATAATCATTTAAATTCTTATCAAGTACGTAGTAATCGATTTATCTTTTAATAACGTAAACTGTTGATTATAGTCATTATTGATAAGTAAATATTATACGTAAAACATTGTTAATAAAATAAATATTTAACTTTAACTCCTAATAACAAAGACATAATTTAACTTTTAAGTAATAATTATTAGCTAATGAATCTTCGTTTGAATAAAAGTTAAGTAACTTCAAACATTATTATAAAATAATTTAGAACACTTTTAAATAAATAATTTTTATCTAGAAAACATTATTTATAAATAAATCAATTTTATTTTAAAATCTTATTAAAAATAATGATTCTTCTTTTAGAAATATTATGAGATATACATAAATAATGATTTCTAAAACTTTTGCTTCGAATGAACTTAGTGACTACAGTTATGCGATGGTTATATCTCTATCTCAGAGAAACCATAAGCAACTATTGCCCAAAATCCATATAATTAAATATCTATTCTATACGGCTTAGCAATCACAATGGTATTTAAATAAGCTACCATACATTCAATTCACCTTTCCAAACAAACATAGTATTTACATAAACATGCATATGTAAATAAATAAACAACTAACAATTAAAAGCTAATATAACACTTATTCAATATAAATAACTTGCACAAACAAAATGTCCAAATTAATAAAATAGCAGAACGGTGTTTATTCTGCAAACATATGTCAACAAGAACAAGTCTAATCAATATCTATACGTTGTTTATTTAGCCAAATAGATAGCACCAATCATGTGATTTATATTAACAACGTTGTAGTTAAATAGCATCAATCATGTGATTTAGATGAAATTGCTATTAGCTCCAAGTTCTACCAAACCAATTTCATAATGCTAATATCATCTATACGAGTGTAAAAGAAGAAACAACGTCTCGATTGGACCTCATATGAACGAGTTACGCATTTCATAAGTTAGTGATTTTAAAATATGTAATTAATTAAACTACTAATCACACTTTTCCTCAATTACCCTTATTAGATTATTAATCCATCTTCCCTCCCAACTAATTTTAGGCCGAGACCTGCACAACCTATATTGACCACCTATCTCCTCCTCTTTCTCACTTCTCTCCACTAAGTCAACCACTGCTAACTCTGTAGCACTCCTCTTCGTGAATGCTTTCACGCCATCATCTAAATTTGCAACTTCAGTCACTCGAGAAGAATGTGACACTACCTCTGCCGTACGCCACCATCGGTAGACATGCGACACTTTATAGCTTTGAATCCCACCAGAATCTGAAGCAAGAAACTACTCGACTCACTATATCCAAATACATGCACCATTTTCTTATATGATGATCATATAACCATTGAAATCCAACCCTAGCTCGCGACATTTGAAATGTCGTCTTCTAGAAGCTGCCGCAGCCTCTTGAAATCCGCCTAGATGAAGATTCATGCCTAACTACTCGAGGATACTAGTTTTACAATTTTCTGGAATTTATATTATTTGTTTGAGAATTTAGAAAGAGGATGACATTTTTTCCTATTTCCATTCACTGGCTTTATTGCGTGAGAGGGAAGATATAGTGTAAGAGGAGTGTTGACTTTTGGATGGGAGAGAAAGACGAGTTATCTAGACATTCGAAGAGAAATTGTACATTTTGGTGTGTTCAAGAAGCTAAGTTGTTTGGTTTAATTTACACAATTCCAGTATCACGTCACACAAACCTTTTGTCACATACAGACTCTAATTTATACAAAAACTTGAAATCTTACAATAGTTTAAAATTTCAGATCCAAAGAAATTGGCTTCGTCGAATTCTGGGCCTATTGGCGAAATGACTATTTTTACATGTTAACGAAAAATCAAGTAATTGTAAATCGATTTCCAAACATTCTGTAACATCCCAGATTTTTTGTCACTTAATATTGAACATTTAAATTAGTTTTAAATAATTAATTGGAATAATAAATGAATTTTATATGGAATTTATCGAATACGATTTAATTTCGAGTATATTTAATTATCGTAGTACGAAAACGATAACAATTGAGTTCAAAGTTAAAAACTGAATCTAAAATGATTCAGTCGATCAATATAAATTTTATTTTAATATAAACTATAATAATAAATTATTATTGATGGATTTAATTGTTTTGGAATCGTAATATTTTAATCGATTTAATTTAATCATCGGTTTAAATTGATATCTCCTCCATACGATCAACTGGAGCTTCGAATCCTGTTATAGTGTGTTTAGAATAGTGGTACTACTCCAGGAACGTCGGTTATTGCGTCTCGATTGGAGTTCGAAACCGTAAAATATATTATTATAAAATTAAATGGATAAGATAAAAATCAAATCGATTTAATAACGAAATCAAATCAAATTAAAATTGTCGTGTACTTCACCGACATCCATTTAAAACAATCGTACCTCTTGTTTCCCCGTTTCCCTTATAAAACGCGATACCATCCCTCTTATTCTTTCTTCTCCGAACCAAATCGAAGCCATTTCTTATTCGAGAAAAATAAAAGGCTTGATCTTTTATTTTAAAATATATAAGCTTTCTTTTAGTAACTTAAACCAATCCCTAACCTTCTTATTTTCCCAATTCCTGGAACTGAAAACAAATCCATGTTTCTGCCATTGTCTTTCGTTTTTCTTCCTCTGTCAAATTACAATCGATTTCCATCGATTCTTCATAAAAAAAAGATCGAACCGTAAAATGGCAATAGAAGGCCAGAAGGAATCCAAATCCCGATGTTCTCGCGAAATCAAGGATCGCGATCGAACCACGAGGACTCTGAGCTCGTCAACGTTGTCTAGCCACTCGTGACTAAGGAGGAAAGGTGCGACATGGTTCAGTTGGATTATCGACGTAGTGGTGAGTTGTGATTGGGCATTATTGAGGTGTGCGATTCAAATTTTGTCACTGCGATTTTAGAGGTGAACCAGTGCTATGCTGAAGCATTTTCAAAAGGCGCGTTTTGTGTGAGGTTCAAATGGTTAATAATGACTGTATGTCGAGATTTGGAGCTCAGCATCGTGATTGGGAGGAGTGCGATCTATTGTTTTGAGTGGTGCGATTGTTGAACATGGAAAATAGATGTGCGTGATAGGAAATGGAGCAAGTCAATGGAAAACGTTGTAGGGATGTTAAGGGTTCGATAATTCAGAAAGGTTGGTCTTTGTGATTTTCAAAAATAGGGACTATCGAGCTGAGGAGTTTTTCGAGTCTGAGACTGATGGTTTGAGGTAGGGGCATGATGTCGATGCAGTGGATGGTAGGCGATAGAAAGGGGATGGTGGAGTGTCAATAAGGTGCTCGATGATATGCTGAAGTGGATAAGTCACTGTTTTGGGGTTGTTTTTAGGAAACATGAATCGAGTGATTTTTTCAGCATAGGCATACGTCTTTTTCAAAATTTAAATTACTTAGAATAATTTATGTTAACGGTTAATTTAAATGGGTAAGAGTTAATTGATATTAATAACTGTTAATTGATAAATTAAATCAAACAACCGTAGGTACAAGGCATAATCAACTCGAGTAGTTCGTAGCTGATGATATGGAAATTAAATGGATATTCAATAAAGGAAAATTAAGGTGAGTAAACTCACTCTTTGGTTCTATTATAATTTATTATAATCGAATTTTTATTTAATACAAATATTTATATGTTGTTTGTTGGTTGGTTGATTACACTGTTGTTTATTGATGTATTGTGGCTATTATATATATATTAGTTATATTTAGGCTTGGTGGTTGTGGCTATTATATATATATATATATATATATATATATATATTGGATATTTCCTCCAGTACCATTAGCGGATGCCCGCAGTATCATTAGCGGATGACCCTATCGCCGCACAATATATTGAGTGGATGACCTTCTATACTGCGATATCCGGCCTTGAAGCAGGATTGGTATTATTCATATTGACTAACATCTGTGGATGTAGGGAAACAGGTTAGAGGGATCCAACTGGATTCCTCAAATTTTATTTATTGTTGTTTATATATATTTACATATGTGTGATGTATTGAATTGGATTGATGGTTTGTGTATTGGGATGTTTGAATAACACTGGCCCTAGTTATTGATACTTAAAAAAATCATAAAAAGGGATTTTTAGATTTAAAAGGAAAATTTTATTTTTCGAAATATAAATTGAATTTCGAATGGGTCAGAAAATATTAACTTGTTTTCAGTAGTAAAAACAAGTATTGAATTTATAAACGATGTTCATAAATGGAAAGCAAAATTATCAATTGATAATACTTAATTTTAAATTCAAGTATGAATTTAAAAAGGAAAATTTTATTTTCCAAAATGGAAATTGGATTTCAAATGGAAGGTGAAATAGAAACTTGTTTTAAATATTTAAAACAAGAAGTGAAATTTATAAACAATGTTATAAATAAAGAGGGGAATTTTCATTGGATAATTTACAAAATTAAATTCAAGTATGTATTTAAAAAGGGATTTATAATTTGAAAACATTTCAGGGAAAGGAAACGATGAGATTTATTTCGATATTCGGAATGTAAAAGGAATTGAAATAAATCTATATGGATATATGATTAGAATTCGATCATGTCGAATTTATAACAATTAATAAATATATTATTTCCAGATAAGATATTGGGATTATATTGGATAGAAACTAAAATTTAAAAATAAAAGTAAATTTTATGTTAATATATATATATATAAGTTACAAAAATAAAATATTCAAAAATGGAAATCAAGTTTCGAATAGATTATTTAAATAGAAGTTTGTTTAAAATAAGGAAGTGGATTTATAAATAATGCTTATAAATGTAATTAAGTAATTTTCATTGAATAAATTAGAAATAGATTTTTTCCAAATATATGAAATGGCATTTAAAAATCATATTTTTAAGTGGGATAGAAGAGGAGATTTTTATGATAAGTAACGTCAATTTTGTATTACAAGCTTTTATCTATCTAAAGATAAGAACATTGTCGATCAAGGTTTGAGAGGTAACTAAAATACCCCAACTTGAACGACTTCACTATTATCAAGGGATGATATTAGTTTGTAATGGTAAAGGATGTTGAATTAATTGATTATTCCCATAAAAGGAATTATAATTGGAATTCGATTATACTGAATTTTATAAATAATTTAACTCCAATGGAATTGGAATTGAATATAGAAATTGAGTTTTGAATAAATTCATAGCTAAGTTACGAATATGGCATAAAGTAACCGACGAGTTAAATAATCTGAATTATGAATTTAGATTTGGATAACGGGCTCAATTTATTTTAAAATATTGAAAATGCAGTTGAAATTTATTTTATAAACGAAGTTAACATTTATATTTAAATTATAATTAAAACGAACTCGCTACGACGCAGTAGTTCGTAATTTGACGACTCGAAATTCAATTGAGTATACAGAACTCAGTATAAGTCGGAATTCGATGAAACAAGAAACGTTCAGACCTATAGAATGATAGTTTTCTAATGGAAGAGAAAGATCCTGATTTCATCTTACAGAATTTCAGTTATGTCAAAATAAAATTTCTAGAAAAACAACGCCATAATCATTTATAAAACTATATTGATTAATTTAATAAAATCAAGGGATTTTAAGTAAATGAAATTTAAAATTTTCATTATAAAAAATCCAGATTTGGGCCATAAAATAGATATGAACTCAAGTGGGGTAACTGGATTGATTTTTGGAACATAAATCAGATTTTTAATTATCGAATGAAGTTAACTAATTTCAAGAAATTAGTTAATAGAGTTTTGAACCAAAACTAACTTTGTTAAGTGAATTGAGTTTGTAAATTGAAGTTTGAAACTCTAGTACGAAGCTTGGATTAGAATTTGGAAGCGGGCAAGGTGGTTGAGTTTGATTTGTGTTCAGGTGAATACAAATATATTCGAACATGATATGTTCCAATTAAAATGAGATTAAGTAAAGAAACTAATTAGAAAATTTATTGGCGAATGGAACAAAAAGGGATTGAATTGATTGAAATAAATTGGGAATGGATTTATATATGTTAAACAGGTATGGAATAAAGAGAACGAAGTTTATAATTTCAGTGTCCGATAAAAAGGTACATGTTTCATGTAATGTCCTGTATTTTTATTGGTCGAATAATTAATTTATTAATTATTTAAATATCAAGTTGATAATTTAAAATGACTTGAATTAAATAATATTGAATATTTAATTAACATGAATAATAGAATAACATATTTAATTTCGAAATAATCGAAATTAAGTTGAATTAAGATTATTGTGTGAACTGGATAATGTAAGAGATTTGGTTGAGATTAGATTCAAATTATAATAACGAATCTATTTAATAAACGACGTTAGAACATATAATTCATAATATAATTTAAAATGAACCTGTAATGTCATGGTAGTTCATAATATTGAGTTTTGAACTTCAATTGAATGTATAGAATCAGTTTTATGTCGGATTTTTGTGAAACAAGAAACGTTCGAATCTAGTGAACTATATTTTTCTAATGGAAAAGAAGAATCGGGATTTTGTTTTATAGTCTGTAAGTTATATCCAAATCAAATTTACAGAAAGTCGTTATGGAAATTCGTTTATAATTTATAATGATTTATTTATATAATAAAAGGATTTTAATATGAATTGAATATCGATTTAACCTGGATTTGAAATATCGATTTATTAATCCAGATATATTTATTTTGGAGATATATAATATTCTACTTGGATATATATGATAAAATTAATTTATTACTATTAAATTGAATTGTTTTTAAATTTAATAATATTTTATTAGTTTATTTAAACCTTAGTAAATATCCATTTTGCAAACGACCTTCGTTTTCGATGAAACGAATTTTATAAAATCCGTAATGGTTAATTATTGCTAGATTTCAATTTTTGCGCCCATCGGAGTTATTTTGTGACCGTACGAAATTTAAATGTAAATTGATCAATAAGTTGACTTTAAAAGAACGCCGTGTGAGCAAACGGAGCCAAAATTCAATGAAACAAGTTTTGTTGGGTCCGTGATATCAAAATATAGTTGTGTGTCCATTTTCATTGAAATTGGATATCGTATGTGACTACACCGAATTTAAATGACGAATACAAATAGCAGTGGACTATAAATTAATATAATAATCGACTAAAAAATATTTAAACTACTCTATAAATACCATCCTATCTTTACCCTAAACCTGAAACTCACTTCTCTGGTCGATGTATTCGTAGTTGCTAGAAATTCTTCCTCACAGCAAAATCGAAACTTTAAAATTCAAGATAAAATCCAATCCTTTTCTAAAAATCATGAAATATATGTATGGATTGCTGATGGTGTGCTCTTTAACCTGGTGTAAGTTTCAAGGGGCTCAATGCTGTTTTGGGTCATCCTTATTTTACCAGCGTTCGCGGTATTGGGTAGGGCTAAGGATTGAAGAAATTTTGGGTATTGATTCACGAATTTTTTGATGTGTTGGATTTCTAAGATTATTTGGCACCTATATGCAAAAATATAGAGAATTTTAGGCATATTGTGTTCGATGTTTTCGTTGAGTGCCGAGTAGTTCACTTGGAGTTGCGTTTTCGAAATCGTCTTCAAGTTTAATCTTTTTGGCATGAGTGGATGGAGATTCAGATGGAGAGGAAAACAGTAGTTTCAGTTTGTAACATCGTGGAGTGATGGAGGAGTTAGAATCAATGAAAGTTTCAAAAATGGTGTGTTGCGGAGCGTGATACTGGGAGGAAGATGGAATTTATAGTAGTGTGTGCGCGGGTCAATATGTTTAGGCCGGTATAGTGAGAGGCCCAGATTAAAAAAATAATGAGAATGGAGGATGCGTGCGTGAATTTCACTAGAGATGGGAGTTTTAAATTGTAGGGAAGGAGAAATAAAGGGTAGCAACATTGGAATTGGTTGTGGGGAAGAAAGGTTGCGGGTCTGGTTTCTTAAGAAGGAATATGGGCCAGTGTATTAATGGTGAGGCCCAATAAAAATTATATATAAGTTTAATTTTAAATTTAATAAGTGTATAAACTTGTAAATTTCATATCTTGCATACACGTTGTCAGCTTCATGAACGGTTTGATCCATTGGGATCATATGAATGCAGACTACACGACGAAGCTGGTCTGGAATAAATTGGAGTTCGTTGCAATTTATTTTGAAATAAAACGTCTAATCTGAATCGACAACAATTTATCGTTATTTGACGATAAACGACCAATGTGAGTACACTCACTAACTCTGTCCAGTTTATATTTTTATAAACGTAATTTAGTATTGGTAAATGATGATTGATTTCTGTGTGATGATTGTTTGGATGAACTGCTAAATAATTGGTTGAAATTATAAATCTAGTTATATATATGTATCATTAACTAAATATTGATTTTGTTTATCAGAAAATTTCATATTAAAATGAAATTTATGTTATTTATATTGTTTATCATCTTTAGATGCAGGGAAACAGGTTGAAGGGATCCAATTGGATTCCTCAACATGCATATTTCTGTTTTTCCATATATTGTGATATCTGATGTGATATTTAATCTGTTATTGATTATGTGTGTTTGGATGATATTGATCCTTTTATTTGCCATTTTAAATACCATAAGTGATATTGGAATATATAGAAAGAATTTTTTAAGTGAGTATTGAATTTAAGTAGTTTACAAAATCAATGGATTAAAGCAAATATTTGGGAAATGAATGGAATTTTAAAAGGGAATTTGCGAGATATAAAAGAGTGATGAGAAGTTTACTTAAGGTAGATTTTAAATAGAAATATGTTTTAACAGATAAATTGGGATGATAAATTTTAAATAATGTTTTATAAATAATGTAAAATATTTATCATTGGATAAATTGAATATATATGTCTGAATTTATATTAAGAAGTAAAAATTGGTTTTAACACCGATATTTTTATGGAATGTAAACTTAACATCTATAAAGGGAATTATAAAGGAGATTAAAGGTGATTGGAAATAAAAATAGGATTTTGTATTAATAATTCTATAAATAGAAGTATAAATAGAATTTAGAAATGGGATATTATTTTTAAATGCGAAATCAAACTGAATTGACTATATAAAAAGAAACATTATTCACGTTTGAAGTGAAAATGGGTGGAAGTAAATATTTGCAAATAAAACTTTTATAAAGGAAGTTAGGTTTTGAAATAGGAATTAAATTAAGGGAATTAGAAACTAACTGGAGATTAGTTAGGTTGAATGGCTTTCTGAGTATCGATCTGATGTTGATTCCGGCCTTCGGGGTTAATACTTAGGAAGTTGCTCTCTTACTAGTTTACGGTTAGAGACTGGTAGATATGGGAGGACAGTGATGCGTGAATAAGAAATGGAAATGTAAATGTAAATAATATATATTTTCTAAATTTAGAAAATGAGGATCAATGAATATATGGAAACGGGAAATGGGGAAATAAATAAATTAATGATAAATAAATTTAAAGGGAAAAATGTTGACTGATGATTGATCGATAAAATTTCCATTTGGATATAAGATCATTGTATGTATGGATGTTTTCCTTCGATAGTTAAATAATCGACTATTAAAGTTTTGACAATTTTTCCATCGTCAATACGGAGAGACCAGGATCAGATTTATTCTCTGAAAACCACTCCGTATGGGCATTAGCGTTGCGAATCAAATATAATGAAGAAAATTGAAGATGAAGTTTATGCAAGGGTTGTTATGACAATCCTAGGTATAAATTGGCTAAGATGGATTTATAGAATAATGCCTTCGGTTTTTTCGGTCCTAGGACAACTTGTAAGGAAGAATGTATGACATAATATATCTAATAGATCGCGTAAGTTGATCTCTTCAAACGTATTTATGTTTGGTGGCGGAGGAATTCGTTTCCCTTAGCTTTGTACCCGTGGTATTTTTAGAGAAATAAATTTGTGATTTGGCGAGTATGATGATGTGGCATTCAAAGTAAATAAAGATTGATCTGTCAAAAAGAAATGTTATGACCTCAAGCCTCACAACGGGAAAATGATATAAAATTGGGTAGGTCGCATGGCTAAGTGGGTTGCTCCCAATTAGGGTGTATTGTCACCTGATCTAGAGAAAATCCATTTGCTTCTTCAATCTATTTCGATGCTGTCCCTTTTCGGGAAACGGTTGCTGACCGCAACCGTTGGTGATAATATATTCGGTACACTCAAGCGAAATGAGTTACGGTTATGTTTAGCCTGGGTTGCAAGATGTTCTTGTTTAACCCGGTGTATTCCTCTCTAGAGATACACTATCGAAAGGTGGTCCCATACCTTGCCAATTGGAATCCATTACCCAATAAGTGCCCATAGGTTTTTATTATATATTATGTATGAGGAACGTGAGATGAAAGCGTTCTGCTAGATTGCTATTTATTTGATTTAGACATTATTAAAATATCATAAGATTATTGATTTTAAAGAAATGTTTTGGGTTATCCTAAGGTAAAAACCATCCGTGTTTATGTGCGGATTGGTTTTACAATGATTCTTTCTTTAAAAAGGATTTTAAATGTTAAACCAAGTGGTTGGAGTTTACTCACACCAGTCCCATGACTGATCCAGAGTTTATTTTGTTTTGTTTTACCCTACACACTTGGCTGCCCAAATTTGTACGAGAAGTTAAGTAGTCGGGATTTTACAGATATACTTGAAGACCTTGGAGTATGAGGCTTCAACATTTTATAGCTACTATTTATTTCTGTTGTGATGTTATGTGTGTACTCTGAAATGGTATGTATACGCAGTTACCTGTTATAAGTTTGTATTTCAAAAGTTATGTTGTATAATATATTTTATTTGTTCCGTTATGAGATTCATGTTTATTCTGATTATATTCTGTTGTGATCTTCTTATTCTTTAATTCTAACTTTCTTTCTATTTCTCACCCTCTAACTTCTTTCGATTAATGATCTAGTATGTTCGATGCTTGAATAGTTGGCATGAGTTTTATGTCGATTTTCGGGGTCGAAAATTCCAGTTCGTTACATTTCAATTCCATATGAGATTTTATGAGCCTATTGGGCCACCCACTTGGCTTTTTGATTTTCTTTTTGAATGTAAAGGGCCTAGAGAGGCGATTTGTGGCTATACCGATTGAGCCATACAAAGGAGACGCTGGTGAAATTTTCCAGAAATTTAATGAGTTAAAATATTTTAAAAAAAAATTGATAATTAGAAATCAGTATATATAGAATATCAAAAGGAATTTGTGAAATGGTTTAATTAATGAAATATTAGAAAGGGCCAGTGATTGTTTGATGGATGTTTGTTTTCCTTTAATAGTTAAATCACCAGCTATCAAAGATTTTTGACCATCGTTGTAAATACGGGGAGACCGGTTGGATTTATTATCCGAAAACCACTCCATATAGGCATAGGCGTTGTTAATATATGTGCTTAAAATGATTGAAGGTGGAGTAAAGTGCAAGGCATATTATGTTAATCCTAGGTAGAAATTGCCTAAGATGGATTGATGGAATAGTGCCTTAGGTTTGTCCAGACCCAAGACAACTTGTATAGATGAATGTTTGACAGAGTATTCCCAACAGATAACATAAGGCGATCTTTTTAAGGTATTACGATTGGTGGCGGAGGAATTCATTTCTCTTAGTTTTTTATACCCGTAGTATTTTTGGGAAGATCAACTAGTGATTTGATGGGTTTGACGATGTGGCATTCAATGTGAATGGTGGCCAGATGTTCTAAAGAGATAAATGTAGCCTCAAGCCTCTCAATCAGGAAATGACAAAAATCGGGCAGGCAACACAGCCAGTTGGGTCATACCCAAGCATAGTGTATTATCACCAATCTAGAGAAAAATTCAATTGTTCTCCTTTCGATTCTGTATATTATGGATTACGGTTGTATGGCCTACAACCATGGGTGATAACACATTCGGTCCACTCAAGCTGATTGAGTGACCGGTCATGTGTGGTCGGGTTGCAAGATGTTCTTGCTGAACCCCAGTGTATCCCCTCTAGAGTATACTGATCGGGAGGAGGTCCCATACCTTGTCATAGTTGGAATCCAATCTCCAATAAGCGCCCTGCGGTTTTTAATTTTATACTATGTATGTGGAGAATGAGATGCAAGTGTTCTACTATATAGTTATTTATTTGACTAGAAATTATTATAATATCACCGGAGTTTAATATCAAAAATGTTTAGGGTTATAGTAAGGTAAAAGCCGTCCATGTTTATGTGTGGGATGGTCTTACTATTACCCTTTCTTTCAAAAGTTTTTTCTAAGTTAAACAATATGGCAAGAGTTTACTCACACCAGTCCCATGACTGACCTAAAGTTTATTTTGTTTGTTTTACGCTAAACTCTTGGGTGCCCAAATTTGTATGGGCAGTCAAGTGTTTCAGGATTTTACAGATACACTCTAAGGAGCTTGAAGCTGGAGGCTTCACCATTAGTTATTTAGAGTTATTTTCGCTGTGATGTATATGCGTTGTACTCTGATATGGTATGTATATACAATTCAGATTTTTATTTCAAAGTTATGATATATGATATTATATTTTGTTCAGTTCCGCTGTCGTATTATTATATTTTTTTAGTTCTTCTTCTGTCATTTCTTCTTAACCCATAATGACTCGTAATTCTGTGTTATTTGAGTTGGACGTGTGTGGTATTTAGTCAACTTAGGTAGTATGGATTTTTGGGCCATCACACATTCTAATTCATTGATAATAAATTATTATTATCATTCACAGTTAAGTAGAATTTAACATAAGCTCCAATCAATCTTGATTTCTTTTTAAACTAAAGATTCAAAATTTCAAGTTGACTCAACATTCAGTTTCTCTTCCAAATTTAATTTAAGGCATTAAATTTCAAAAATTAGTTGTTTTAATATTTAAATAATTAAATATTCAAGTAATAGAAATGTGGGTTGTTACATTTAAGTACAGAGTATTGGATATTCAGTCACAACTTATGTCAAAACTCCATTTTAGTGCGAAACACACATATCCTCTCAAATTGACTTAAAACACCTTATTAAGCTTATTTTCCATAGGTTTATTTCGACACAGTTATAGTTCCACAAATACCCCTCTTTATCATATTTAAATGATTAATGACCATTTTTATTAAATCGCTTTCCAAATAAATTCCCAAGTCTCACATTTATTTATAA
Organism: Allium sativum; assembly: GCA_030737875.1. NCBI lineage: Eukaryota > Viridiplantae > Streptophyta > Magnoliopsida > Asparagales > Amaryllidaceae > Allium > Allium sativum. The sequence continues at coordinate 564,091,092 of CM060920.1, read as the reverse complement.
TTGGACAATTATATTCGGTTTATCCTTCCCGATAAGAAAAGTTACTCGATTAATAATTTATAATCTCAATGTAATTCATTATCATAGTCAAGAATAGGTAATCACGCAAGGCTAGGTTGTTACAAACTTTACCCATGTAAAAATTGCATCCCCGCAATTTCCTTAGGGAAAAATAGTATTTAACCCAATTTCTTCTCATTTTTATGAAACTGCATAAGGAAAATAGATCATGGTATAATGATTTTCTCGCCCGTGATACAAGAAGACAAAAGATTAGGTTATATACACACGATAAACTCCCTTGTTTCCCAAGTGCAATCATTGGGATTCTCGGACCATTGGACTTTCACGACCAACACGTTGTTGTTTCGAAGGCGTTTAACCTCCACTTCAAGAGTACACACGGGATGATGAACGATAGAACAGTCAGATGAGATCTCAAACTCTTATAAGGCACAAGTGTCAATCACAGGATCTGAATCACATAAACACTTCCTTAGTTAAGAGACGTAAAATACGTCAAGCAACCGGACTGATATGCCCTGTAATAGGAAGTGACATGATATATCGTAGTGCCAATTTCCCCGTTTGACTAAAGCGTATCACTCCCTTTAAAGGAGAAGCTCATATATGCACAAGATCACCAATAGAAAACTCGAGAGGCTTCCTATGATTGTCCACGTAGGATTTCTGACGACTCTGAGCCTCATTCTCTCTCTAGTAAGAGAAATATTCTCGAATACTTCACGAATAGAATCGGGGCCAAAAATAAGTTTTTCCCCGGACTTAAGCTAACAAGCTAGATAACGACACAGTCTCCCAAATAAAGCCTCAAATGGAGTTATAGCGGTAGAAAACGAGTAGCTATTATTATAAGTAAACTCAACTAATGAGAGATGATCCTCCCGGCTACCCTCGAAATCAAGAAAACATGCTCGAAGAATGTCCTCCAATATATGATTCATATGCTAAGTCTGTCCATCAGACTGTGGTTGGTAAGCAATACCGACGTTTAGCTTTTTACCCTAAGAAAACTAGAGACTCTTCTAGAAATGGCTCATAAAGAGCGGATCTTGGTCATACACAATAAAACTAGGAACACCTTGCAATCGCACAATTTCCTTAATATAAAGCCACGAGGGTGTAGTTATTGTCCTATTAGAATTAATAGGACTAAAATGTGTAGATTTGGTGAGACGATCAATAATAACCCAAAAAACTAGAATGGCTCAATAATGAGTGAGGTTAACCGTCCATGAAATCCATAGAAACCTGATCCCATGTAACACACCATGTCCATTAATGTCACTCACAAAGGGAATGCATCAATGTCCATGAAGCGTTATTGTTGTACAGAACAGATAAATTACAAAAATAAATAAATAAAACAACATAGCGGAAGCTAAAACTTATTTCATAGCATCATAACTCAAAACAAGCTTACATAAGTAGTTTCCAAAACTATTACAACAAGATCAATAGTCTTTTCCAAGAACTTCAAAGTACATAAAGAAGCAAATACTTAAATAACATAAATGCATAAATCCCCACTGAGCATAAGCAAAGCCATAAAGATGAGAGAGTCCAAAGCGATACATCTACTCTCTTCAAGCAACTGAAAGAAATCGGCACTAAGCTATAGTATTCCCTCCTTGCAAACCTGAGGGGGGGGGAGGAAAGGAAAGAAAAGAGGTGGAAGCAAAACGGGTCAGACATAAAGTCTGGCGAGTCCAGTAATTTTAACAAATAATAGGTAAGGTAAATGATCAAGACATAAATAGGCATCATGATATGGCTGTAACATTGATAAGGTAGATAAAAGGATGGACAAGATGATTCCGTTCCAAAGTACTAAGACAATCCTACACCTTGGCTAAGCGAACAACCATCCAAGTACTAACCCCGAAGACCGAAATCAACATCAGAGTAGCACCCAAAGGACTATCCAACTCAACCAACATGTATTTCGTTACACCGCACTTTTGCTAAGTTACACCACATTACTTAATTACACCGCACATCTACTAGTCTCTTTTTACTAAAGGTTGATCCCTTCCCACTAACTGTACCCACATGACAAACTTGGTAGTTACTTGTACCTAGCTGCTATCGTAGGTGCCGGCTTGCTCCTACCACCGCTAAGGTACACTTACTCTACCCATTCGATCGGCTCCCTAAACCCCGTAGGCACCCGTGCTGACCCCAAAGTGGGGTGTATCACTCCCCAAAGTGGCAACCCCGATACCAACATAAAATGCACGGCCATACCTACACGATGCAACAATGTCTTACCTACCAGCCCGAACCCATGCACGCACATGAACCCGTTGGACTTGCGTTGCCACCGCTATTCACGTTTTGACCTCTTACATTCAAGTCCAGTAAGCGTGCCCCAACCCCGGCCTAGTACCGGGCCCAATTAGATATTCAAACGGGTTACTGGTTGAAACGGGTCCCCATCCAACATAAGCCTCCCACCTATTCTTGGTCCCCACTAGGTTTTTCTCCCACTTAACCATTTTAATTTAAATGTCCATGTCTTACACATGCAACGGTTAAGTGCATACTTACATGTCATAATTTACATGTCTTATCTTATTCCGGTTAAGTCCATATTTACAAGTCATAATTTACATGTCACCCCACTTAACCCTCTAACCATACCCATGTCTTATTATGGTTAGTATTCCTTAATTCATTCCTTATGACGAACGGTGCATGAACTCCCACATTAGACCGAACACTTTGTGGCCGCTGGATTTGCCGGGCGGTTCTGGGCAGTCTTACGCCACAAACCGGGTCTAACCTCGTGTCATTAACCGTTACGCCTACAATTCATTCCTTTGACCTCTCACATTAGACGTCCAATTGTGGCAGCTGGATTTGCCGGGCGGTTCCGGGCAGTCTTACGCCACAATTGCGCCTAACCTCGTGCCAAAGGTTTATTAATAATCGTATATCACCCATACCCAATTTTCATGTCATGTATATCCAATTAAACATGTAATCATGTTTATAATATTGCCTATTCCAAATAGTCACTAATTACATATTAATTAGCCTCAATTACAAATTTATAATTATAGGCAATTTCATCAATTCCATGTAATTCATACCTAAATATGCCAATTTCACATATTATCCAATTATTCAAAATATCCAATAATATCCAATTTTCCATATTTCACATATTCCCATCGTTCCCACGTATTCGCATTCGCGCGTATTTTTAACATAGGCTCGAAGGTAGCCTAGATCAAAAAATAAAAGGAATAGGGATAAGAAGAGAGAATCAAATCACAGAAAATTGGAATTAGCACAACATCATGAAATAAAGGGCATGTAAACTGGCATAGAGGCATAATGACAGATTCAACATGAATAAACTGATAAAACGTATGAACTTTACATAGAAACATAGGCATATGATGACATGATTCAAAGAGGTGAAGACTTGGATGAGATTTAAATTACATACATACATATGAATCCTCTTTACAACTTCATCATGTTACTTTTAATCCCATTATATTGTGAAAATCACTGTACTTACCTTTCGTGGTTAAAGAATAGAATTATGCACTGAAATTAGTGTAGAAACATTGCGGTGTTGCTGATTTATCTTCTCGAATTGTTGTAGAAGCTATAATCTTTAATTTGAGTTGAAGTTGAACACTTGAGATTTGATTTAGAGGCGGCGGCTAGGGTTTAAGAGAGAATTTGACAGCATAATGGTGTCATAGATAATATTTATGAATTAGGGTTAGGTCTTAGGGTGTATATATAGGTGTAGGAAGTTATTTAGGCCTTAGGATTAACCCTAGAACTGATCTAGACCACTCAGATGCCATATCAGCCCTTAGGGCGAATCGGGCCACGGGTTGGCATCCAAACACCCTGGATTGACCTCTAGTCGACTCACTCCAAAAATGGTGCGGTTCGGCTATTCCCCCTCCGGATTCGTTGTTTTGAACTTTTTTTGAATATTTATTTATTTAATTTTTATATATATCTATATATATATTTCTCTCATATGCATACAAACTTCTTGGCTTAATAACTTCTTCATAATTAACCATTTTCACACTAAACCACTTTTTGAACTGCGTTCACACTAAGCCACTTTTTAGCCATTCCCCTAAAACAAAAATATGGCGCTGGCGGGGATCGAACTATGTACCTCTTGTATGCAAGTCACATGTTATAACCAAATGAGCAACTAAGTCTTTTGCTTACAAACCTTAGAACAATGCTAAACATCATTCTTTTCTCATTCCTCTTTTTCAAATAAATTATTCTTTAATTTGTTATTTTAATATTCTTAGAAAATACGGGGTGTTACATCCCACTTATACATCAAGACCTTTAAGGTCTGAAGAGGACCGTTAAGTCGTTGACGCTCGACGTTCACGAGATGACAAGTCACAATTGCTTACATAAATTGCCACATCTCGCTTCATAGCGTCCCAATAATACAAATGAATCATGTCAGCATAAATCTTGTTACTGCCTGGATGAATGGTATACTTAGAACAATGGCATTCTGCTAGAATGTCTCGCCTAAGCTGTAAAACAGGAGGCATGACTAATCTTCCTTTCTTACGAAGGCATCCCAAGCTATCAATGCTAGAGTACCTAAGCTCAAAATCATCGTAGGACTCAGACTTGCACTTCCGAATAAGAGACGAAATATCGGATTCTTATCGTTGAGCCTCGGCAATCCGATCTAAAAGAGATGGCCGAGATTATATGCTACACAATAAAATAGGAGAATCTTGAGGTAGCTCAATCACGAACATCACACAAGGGTAGAAGCTCTAAATCTTTCCAATTAGCTATCATCATGGAAACAATGGTCGGTTGCTTCTGACTCAAAGCATTGGCTATGCAATCCCCTTCCCCGGGTTATACTGTATTTTGAAATCGTTGGATGTAAGGAACTCAGGCCAACGTTACTGACGCATATTGAGCTCCTTCTAAAAAAACAAGTGCTTGAGCGATTTATGATCGATGTAGGGAATAAAGTGCTCACCTAATAAATAATGGCACCAAATATTCAATGCAAAGACAATGGCAGCAAGCTTAAGACCATGGATGGCATAACGATCTTCATTCGGACGTAGTTGCCTGGAAGTATAGGCAACCACTCGATCACTCTGCATGAGCACAACACCAAAACCACTATGGCATGCATTAGTGTAAACAACAAGATCGTTCTTCCCTTTGGGAACCATTAAGATAAGCACATGAGTGAGAAGCTCCTTAAGTTGCTGAAAGCATGCTTCATAATGATCAGACCAAATAAATTAAGTGCCCTTACGAGTGAGATTGGAAAGCGATAACACAACACAAGATAAACCTCTGGTGAAACGATGATAATAACCCCCAAATCCTAAAAAGCTATAAATCTCTTAAACATTCTCAGGCTTTTTCCAATTTTGAATGGCATCGATCTTAGAAGGGTCAACCAAAATGACATTGAAAGATACGACATGGCCTAAGAACTTAACCTACCTCATCCAGAAATGACACTTAGAAAGCTTGGCTTTGATTTGATGCTACCGAAGGATACTCAAAACAATTCTCAAATGATTAGCATGCTCAGCTTCTGAATTGGAATACACTAGAATATAGTTAGTGAACACAAGCACAAATTTATTGAGATATTTCCGGAATACTCGATCCATAAGATCGACAAAATACGCCAAACCGTTCGCTAAAATGAATGGCATGACAAGCCACTCATAAGAACCATATCGAGTGTGGAATGCGGTCCTCCGCAATGCAAAGCTGATGAAATACCATAGTTAGACCAAGCTGAGAAAAGATCTTTGCTCCACTTAATTGGTCGAACGTATCGTCGGTCCTAGGCAACCCATATCAATTCTTGATGGTTAAATCATTAAGCTTGCAATAATCAACGCAAGCCTAAGGGTCCCATTTGACTTCCCTACGAATATCACCACGGAACCCCACGATGAAGAACTAAATCGAATAAAATGGTTAGCCTGGTGCTCGAGAAGTTGCTCTTAAGTTCATCGTTTTCTCTAATCGACATCCTAATTAGAGGTCGGCCCACTGGTTGAGTACCAGGAACTTAGTCAATGCGAACTCAATAGGCCATTTGAATGGAAAACCTAAAACTGACTCAAATAAATCAGCAAAGTCACATACCACTAGAATATGAGATATATTGTTCCTATCATCATAGTCTTGATACCCTAGAGAAAATAATGATGCCTCGAAGTCAAGTTCGACGTCCCGAAGAACGAGAGATAACTAATCGGGCTAGTCGGGACGTCTAAGGTATAAGACCCTCTCGACACATAGAATCTTGGCTTCATATCGCCCAAGCCATTCCATACCAAGAATCATTTCAAACCCCGAAGAATAAATCATGTGCAGATTTGCACAGAAAGAAAAGCCATACAGAATAACACAACATCCTCACATATCAAACTGAGTGTTGCAGATCCCCTAATAAGATTCACAATCTGAAGAGAAGTCAACATGCACACAATATCCAATGATAAGGCATCAATGAGTTCTTTTAATAAAAATGAATGAGACGCACCCACATCGCATAAAAAACAAATCGATTTATCCCGAAATAGTAATGATCCCTCAAGAATAGAAGGTGTACATATTGGCTGAGAAGCACCGCTAGAAGCTCTTTCCACATTAAGATTTCTGGAATTACTCCCCTTTGGCCTCTTGGGACAAGAAGAGAACCTAATGACCCTCTTTCTTGTAATATCAACACATATGAGGATTCAGACATGCCTTGGCGAAATGATCGAATAACCCACGGTTGTAATATCTCATCACTAAAGCCAAAGGAGGTTTCACGTGAGACTGAGAACTAAAACCACTATGCTTCTTCTTCACTGTACCAAATTGGTGATTTTACAACACTTATATTTTTCAACTGCTAACACTTATAGATGTCGTAAGGTATCAACACTTGAAAATGTTAGTATTCCAAATATATGTTATTAAAAATAATTATTTCACTCAACAATCATTTTAGCGCAATAGTTTTGATTCATAACCCAAATAAGTTTTACAAGAGTGAGTAAATCTGTAAATAACTAATAAATGGTGGGACTATTTTCTATAATTTTACAATTTTGCCTTGTGATGCTTAAGAGCTCTAAAATAACCAATTTGGCCACACAATATCATAATTATTTAGGGTTGCACTGAGATGCCTCACACAGCGATTCGAGGATAAGTCGATTTTGATCGATTATTTCCTCCACCGATGATTTAATGATTTACTGCTCATATAATTTCGCTATCCGTTTGAGCTCGTGGCATCAACTTCTTCATCAACGATTTGTAGGATCAACTAAGGTGGAGATGAATATACGGCATCAACTAAGGTGAGTGATATCTTTATTTTCAGTGCAGAAATATTTTCAGAAAATTTTCTTTCTTTCAACTGTAATCTCGCACGCCCTCCTTTGGAATACAAGATCTAAACTAGTCACACATCACAAGGTTTAGGAGGTCTCTACGCTCTGATAATGACCTCAGCTTTAGGCTTGTAAGAAAATTGATCTTATTGTATCCAGTCTTAAACATCCTTAGTATTATTTTAATTTTTTTTAGCTTAAAGATTATGCCTTTGAGCATAATATTTTAGGGATACTACTGTGATAGAAACACACAAGTTGTTAGGCTATGCACAAGTTAATTGTAATCGATTCATTTTATTAGGTTGTAGACTTGTGTTGCTTTAATTTTTGGATTTGTCACAATGATTACTAAGCATTGACTATGCAATTGGAACGGTACATTTTTTCTCATGCTTTTATTGGCAATTTTCCTATTTTTCCTCTTTATTTTCATGGACTATAATAATGTTCTATGAGAAACTTATTTAATGTTACTAATCCTATGCCAGATAAATTTTGCTATCTATATAGATCCACCAAAGAGTTTGGAAGGCATTGTCTGGCAGGAAGGGAAATATATGAATGACGATATCCAACCTTTGTTGTAAGTAGTTAGTTGATTTTCTATATTATTCTGTTGTGGTTTGTAAGTAGTAAGTACTATTGGACCTTTGATTGTTTTTTTTTCTAATTCCCTAATTCTAGTTTCTTAATTTTGGTACGGCTTCATTATTATAATTTTTCACAATTTATACATTTCACTTTCATATTATGTGGTACGTGTTTGATGAAATGTTTTTCGAATATGTAAATGCAGAATTTAAGGAAATAACATTTTAATATGTATAGTAGAAACCTATGACGATGGCATAGATGTAAATTTTATTTTATATATAATTTGTGATACTATACATGTTGGAAGGATGTGTAATATGGTCAATAAATAATATGTGATATAAAAATATGTAAATGTATATAGTTTTGTTTGTATTAATTGTCTTGAAAATAAAACTAATCTAGCATATGAATTTCTCCTCTAATTTTGATATGTATATAAATTCTTCATAATATGATATTTTTATTACATTTTGATGTGGTTTTAATATGTTGTCATGACAATTTTAATATTCATCATTGGTTAGAAGTAATGTTCACAAAGGTCACGTCTATTAATGTTTAGTGATGTATTTAATTCATTCTTCTAATTTATTATCACAACGGCATACATTACATTAAATTCCATGACATATGCAATTGATCCTTTTCAATCATAGAGATGTATGTGGTTCACAAATTTATTTCTTTATGATGTTTTCGATTATTTGATTGGCTAATTTAAGCCTTCTCCAAATATCATAGGTATTCAAAAAAGTTTGTTTCTTTTCCTTACGTAGATGAAATAAATGATAATTTTTATGATTTAACTAACTGTGGAAGAATATAAATGATAAGTTATTATGATTTCCTTGGAGCTTATGCTTGCTGCAAGCTTGCTTGAACTTATTGTAAGAAAGCAAGCTACAAGCAAGCAAGCTTACTTCAGCAAGCAAGCTTACTTCAGCAAGCAAGCTTGTCCTTGTGCTTATTGCATCTAAGCAAGCAAGCTTGCTTCAACAATTTATTTTTTCATTATAACTTATGTGAATTGATTTTTCTTCTCCTTTAGCATATTATTGTACAAAGGTGATACTGTTTTTATATGTGAATTGTTTTTTCTACACCTTTAGCATATTTTGCAATAAAACAAATTTTCTGTTGGAAGAAAGATTAGAACAAATTAGTTTGCAATGAAACAGATTCTTTCCTGGATTTGAGAAAAATTGACTTATGCTTTCTGCATTTTATTTTTTCATTTCAATTTATGTAAAACTAGAAAATATACCTCCTAGATTTAGTAACAATGTAGAATTTAATTTTATACCACATGGTATGTTAAGCTTTTTAGTTTAGAAAATAAGTCTAATTTTTTAATTTTCCTATATTCATGCTTCTCTTTCAAATATAATAAATTAAATGATGCTCACATTAATTTTTGTCAAGTATCCAATTTGTTGTAAAACAAATACATGTATTAGGTTATATAGCTGAAAATTTGAGTTCCTAAGATGGAAATAAACCATTGTGGTGCATTGAAATTTATTACCACCATATACATGTGAATGTAAATCATTTCAAGTAATGAACATGGGTTTTATGTCATTTATATCTTTATGTTCTCAATTTTCTTTTCTTTTTCCTTCATTTGGTTGGTTGTATACAACTTTTGTTACTTCGGCTTCTTATTCTTTTCTTCTGTCTTCCTCTCTCTATGTGAATTCTATCTTTTCCTATCTATCTAGCTTTTAATGGATAATTATAAATAGGTGAGTTACATATTAGTTTCATGACTGATAGCCACTGAGACTTATAACATGTTCACATATTGATCCAAAATTTCATGACTTGACAGCAAGTCAAAAACATTGATTTACGCTTTCTTTTGTGTTAGTGGAGGTGAACTAGGTGCTATTTTGCAAAGGGCGTTGAACCAAGACAATGACACTGCTACAATGACATTTGGTGCATGGATTGGAAAAATAAATATATTTTTCGTATTTGGTGCTTTTCTTAGAGATGCTTACCTTGGGAGGTACAAGAGTTATGTTATTTTCCAAACTGTTCTCACCATCGTAAGTACATTATGAAATAATGGTAATGCGAGATATATATTATAATAGCACATTTGTTATAAATATATAGTCCCATCTTTCTATAAGCCCTCTTCGTCTTTTATTCTTACATATTTGTATATTTGGATTTATATCCAAAAAAAAATTGTGCAATGGGCTATGAAGTTCCTATAACCAGGTAAGTTGTAGGTTGGATATTACATATTATAGACCGTGATTTGCGTGTTCATGACTCAGTTTTCAACTGGGTTGCGACTCAGTTTTCGAAACTAAGTTGCAAACTCAGTTGAAAAATGAGATGCAAACCATGCAAACTTAGTATGCAACTCAGTTTCAAAAACTAAGTTACAAATTCAGTTTCAAAAACTGAGTTGCAAACTTAATTTTTCAAATTTGAGTTGCAAACTCAGTATTTCGAAGTTGAGTTTGCGGCTCAGTTTTCGAAACTGAGTTGTTGCTCAAATTTTGAAAATGAGTTGCAACACAGTTTTGAAAACTGAGCTTGCAACTCAGCAAAACTTAAAGCATTATTGATAGTGGATTCCTTCTCTTTATATTTGCATTTGTAGATCGAATTGTGATATAAGCTATTAAGCGTGACTCAAAGGTAGCTTGATTGTTATTTTAGGTAATTGCTGATATTTAAATTAAATTACACTAATTTTTCAGGTAAACATAAGATTTTATAATGGTTATTTGGGATTGAAACATATTATAGCACCATAGGCAAGGTATGATTATTAATGTAAAAATTATGTATTATTTCATGTTTTTTGAATATTATGTTAACTTTTATTTTCTGAAAATAATAGAGCTTTAGACATGCATGTAGGCTACTGTGGCTTGAGGGTACTCAATGCTTATTTTCTTTGACTTTAGGGCAATGAATCAAAGGCATTTTCACATGATTTTTCTTTATTGAGTGAAAGGTGGAGTAAGGTTGATTCATTTCAGTTATAATTCAATATTTATCCTAACTTAAAGAAGTCAATATTGTCTCAGACAAACTATCTCTGTTTGAAATTACATTCGTTGATGAATATTATCTGAAACATACTATTTCAATATGACAATACTTGTTGCGTATACATCAACCTAGTTCATAACATTTTGATCATAATATATTTAACATAGATACTTTGTAAACTGTAGACACCGATGAAGGAAAATAATTACATTTCTAATTTTTCATCTAGACTTAGTTCAATTCGTAATACAACTCTGAATCTTAACTACATCTAATAGTTTAATCTATGGAATGTGTGAACCATGTAAATATTTATATGGTAATTTTGACAATGAGATTACCATTTTCAGGCATTTAAAAAATGAGGTGATTTTCATTTAAATTCTTGTTAGTTACAACACAAATGTTTATTTTTAGATTAATTTGAGTTGAAAATTAGTTTCTTTTTTCCAAATGCAAAGGGTTTTGGTGTAATGTTTTCCAGCTTTTGTTGTTTTGGTGCTATGTTAATTAAGCTTCTTACATGTAAAGATATTTTGTATGGTTTCACTTATTTGTTTTGTTTACAACTTTAGCACTTACAAAGCATAGCAATTACATATTATAGACTGTGGTTTGTGTGTTTGCGACTTAGTTTTGGAAACTGAGTTATGCAACTTAGATTTGGAAACTGAGTTATGCAACTCAGATTTGGAAACTGAGTTATGCAACTCAGTATTCAAAAATTAGTTACAACTCAGTTTTGAAAACTGAGTTTGCAACTCGATTTTGAAAACTTAAAGCATTATTGACAGTGGACTTAGCATGACCAAAGCTGTATGTTTTCCTGTTTATTTTTGTACACAGCAAAAGCATATCTATTTATGAGTGATCTTTAAGCTATTTACTTGATTGGTGGATATGCCTTCGTAAGGATTGATTTTTGATTGTTGATGTATGTATGTGTTACTACTAAATTCAACACCGAAACAAGCTGTCGGTGAAGGGGGCATCAGACTGCAACAGTGTAGAAGAAGGATCCAACAACATAAAACCAGCAACAAGCTAAAGCCGATAGCATAAGGAAGCCGAATGGGTTAGTGGGCTATCGGCAACAGCTTAGAAGAAGAAAGCATGATGTCAATACGAAAAGGTATACCGGTAGGGTAGTGCCGGCATGAAAGGTAGTTAATGTAAGCTCAATTCTGAAGGAAGTTCACTTAAAAGACGAAAACAAATAGGAAAGAAAGGATAAAAGATTATGATCCAAAACTAAGGGCATGACAGGAAGCACCAATTCAAGAAAAGGAGGATAAAAGGGCTATCGACACTATTTTACTTAGTGCCGATACTAAAAGAAGTAAAGAAATCAAAGCACAAGGAGCCGAAACATAAGAAAAACATTCCAAAGTCTAGCTATCAGAGTTGAAGCATCCTTCCAGAAGACCGAAACCTATTCCAGAGATCCACCTAGAGCAAACCAAAGCTTCTTAGAAGGAGAACCATCGACACTAACTCGCTTAGTGTCGACACCGGAAGGTTTGATGGTCCCCGGAACATGGAAAGATGAAAACTTAAAGGCAAAAGCGGAAGCATATGGCCGATAGTCGAAAGGTTTTCCCAAAGTTATATATACCAACAGGCTTGATATCGATACGGAAGGAAGAAGCTGCATCAAAAAGAAGCGCCAAAGACCGAGACCAGCTTTCTGAGAGACAAGACCGACACACCAAAGGATATGCAATGGCAAAAGAAAGGCAGCCAAAGCCATTACCCCTGGAACCGAAAGGTTTTAGGCGACCGACACTATGTTGCCGCACCCGAAAGGGGTCTTGCTGAGTCACTAACAGAAGAGGACCTAAATTATCTGTATATTAGACCCCAGGGGTCGCATTTTGGAGACTAATTTCTCATTTGACAATCTTGTATTCTTTTCCTCAAGAGAAAATCCTAATTTCTCAATCAAATTGGGGATTTCTTCAATTCTTGTAATAAATTTGAAATAAATAAAAGGAAAAAGTCCGGGTCTTAAACATTTCTCGATTCGATAATCATATTGTGATTGTCATGATTAAACAGGGAGTTAACGTTAACCTTTTTCATGAAAGGGTTAATCACTACCAATTCAGAGGAGGAAAGACTTTGGGTAAAACCAAAGAGTATCCTTCCCTTCGATCCTGATATATGTGGCTTAACTCTTTCATAATTAGTCTAATGAATCACAACATATGGTGAGAACCCATTGTAAGCTTGTGACTTGATAACTAACACGACCAAGGCCTTTAGTAGACTGGTTCGATGTGGAAGTATCACATAAGTCGACAAGAGTTATGACACATTGATAACCTAGTCATTGTGAAGCATTAGTCTGTTTCCTCTCAACACATTGTATATTATTTTATCCTGAATCTAAGGATTGCTAAGCAGTAAGGTATTCAACCTTCTACAACTTGCAACACCCCTATCCCATGATAATTATTAACCTTATGGTCCCATAAGCGTGAAACTCATCCTTTAGGGAAAAGTAACTAATCTTCAGACTTAAAGTCTTAATATCTAGGAAATGGTGGATCGAGTTAATCCCATTGAAACTTAACCGCATTCCAACATCTATTAGACTAATTATCTCTTAAACTTCAATACATATGCATTGTTAATCCTGAGTCAGGTGTTGACGATTTTTGTCGTTAACATTTTGGCGATAGAAAGAGGGCATGAACCTCCGACCTTGTGGTTTTATTATGGATTAATTTGGTGAACCTATTACTTCATGGCACGAAAAGATGAAGGCAAAAAGATTGAAAGAGAAAAATAAAGAACCAGCTCCTAATGCAACCATTGAGGAAATCGTGAATCTAACATTCAACTTGAATAACAACGAAGCAGGAGCAACTTCTAATCCATTGCAACCACCAAATCTAGATGCCTAAGACGAAACCGCTGCCAAGTTTATAGCTCTAGAGAAGCAAATCTAGGAAATGCAAGCTCAAATGATGTTGTTCAAGCACAAAGGACCTCAAAGCTCACCAAGTCAAGTCAAAGGGAAGAAGATGAATCTCTAAGAAGGAAGGTTCCCGTCCATCATTCTGAAGGAAAAGAGAGACTCAAACAAGCTTCCTCAAAGAAGGAAAGGTCCTATCTGATGGAGTAGGCCATCAAGGAAATCAATGCAGCCAGGAACAGTTTAGGAGTTCTACTTCTAAAGGTTATGATCTCAAGAGAGTGAATTATTGTAACACCCTGTAAAATACATAAATATTAATAATAAATAATTAAAAATAACCAATTAAATGATAAGGCTGGAAAATGAGATTTTGCAACTTTAGGAATTTGGCTACGAAAATCTTATTTTGGATTCTTGGCGAAATTATGAATCGTTTTCATATATAATATGCTAAAAAGGTCAATGTATGAAGAAGTTATGGACAAATGAATTTGGACAGTAAAACGCAGAAATATATATATGTATATAATTAAATGGATGATATATATATGTCCAAAATATATTCAAAATAAAGAGGGAGAATTTGAAATTTGAAATTTGAAATAAGGATAAGATTTTGGGGATAAAGATATTTTATATAAGGAATAAGATTAAGCAAATAAAGGAACGAATTAATTAAGTAAACAACTCAGCGCCACAGCGTTTGTTGAGTGTTCCAGCCCCCAAGAGGTCGACCGCCCCCTTAAGAGGGGTGTCGACCGCTCAGGTCAACCGCCTAGCGGTTGGACAACGCAACCGCTCAGGTCAACCGCCTAGCGGTTGGACAACGCAGTAAATCTATGTGGTTAGGGTTTTGTAGAAGGGTAATATATAAATAAAAGGCATGGATTAAATTTGAGTAATCCAACGGTCTACGCTCACATGGGCAACTATATATGTCCCCTCATATCACACATTAGAACCCTAACCATTCTCTTATCCATGCCTCTATGCTGCCTCTCTGCCATTACTAAATTCTAGAAAAAAAAGGTTAAGGATTTCTTCTATTCCTCCAACCTTTGTTCTTAACTTCTATCTATTCTAATTCATATAGGTTTAGTATTCTGGAATTTGGTGTAAATATATGTATATAAGATTCTAATATATGTTTCTTGTATATATATTAGGATAATTGTTGGAGCACGTTTTCCGCAATGATTAAGCACAGATCTATATCTACTACAGATTCCTCTTTGTTCTTCCCTTGATCTATGAGTGGAATGTCGTGTACTTAGGCATATTCATGTTTTTTTAGATTATCATGTTGATAGATACGCCTAAGAGGATTTGGAAATCGAAAACATAAATACCAAAACCCCCAAATCCTCTATTTTATATTTGCGTATGAATTGTCATGATATTCGGGTTTTGGATTTTTGATTTTAATATTGGATTAAAGATGAAAAAAGGGTGTTGCTACTATTGTTTCTACTTTGTGTAATTCACCTTTAGTAAACATTTGATTGTAACCTAAAAAGGTTTAAATTTGGGTATTTCATGATTTTATTAGGTTTGGATTCTATTTTGAATCCAAACGTATTCATACTTGAAATATATCAAACATAAACATTTTTATGTGCATAATACCAAAAAGGGGTGAACTAGATAAAGTGGAATTTATAAACATACATGTATAAGTGTATGTAATACTCTATTTTTGATCCAGTATTGAAATCATTCCAACAAGCCTAGGTTGCAAGTTGAAATTTGTATGTATGTATATTTTGTATAAGTGTATGTATTACTCTATTTTTGATCCAGTATTGAAATCATTCCAACAAGCCTAGGTTGCAAGTTGAAATTTGTAAGTATGTATATTTTCCATCCACTGTTATCTGTTATCTTGTTATTATGTCATCATGCCTAAGTAGTAGCGGTAAAAGTATGGAAAAACTAACTTGTATACCTTGATCTGGGCAAATTGACAATTGCCAAATCGTTAGAACGTTTCCTCATTTATACGAGTAGTTAACGTTGTCATACGTTATTAGTATTATACTTATATAAACGTAATCAACATAATTAACGACTTATTAGCGTAACAAATGCAATTGGGATAAAATTCGAATTTGAAATGTCCCCATATATGTAAATATATATTGATTGCTTACGTGTGCGTATAGAATGGTTATATATATGTATGTATGTATGTATGTATGTATATATAATGACACACAGACACGAGGTTAGTTGCCATTTGTGGTATAAGTCCGCCGAAACCGACCGGTAAATCCAGCAACTGCACATAGGACCAACTAATGTGAGAGGTCTGGGTGCCATAAACCATTCAAACTTAGTACACTAGACACAAGATTAAACCAACTTGTAGTGGAAGCTTGCCCGGAATCGACCGACATATCCAATATCTACAAGTATACGGTTTAATGTGAGAGGTCTAGTGTGTGTATATATACAACTATATATATAAGCCTATTGCGTGTGAAAATAGGTAGGTTTACTACACCTTAAGAAGGTCTTAAGTGGTTGACTTTCTTTTTATCTAATTTGGGTCTTAAGTGGTTAGGGCTAGGATCCCTCCTAAGGTTTATTCGTTGGAGAGGAACCCAAGTCATGGGACCCACCCTCATTAAATTTGAAGTAAGTCTTTGGGTCCTCCTTATCTAAAAGTGGTTAGGCATAAAACGGTAATGAAGTAGAGTAGTTAACGGGGATGTCCGCTTCCTCTAGAAGCTTGTAAGGTCTCAACTACGGACAAACTTGGTATATAAAAGATATGTGGCCATTTCATGCTAACCAACTGTCTAAGGGAAGTCTTAAGCGAGATAGGTGTCCTACCGTAATATCAGTTAAGTAGTAATGTTCACAATACTACTTCTCATATTACAAGTGAGAGCATAAACTTAAGAACGTTAACGTATTAGGATGGGGTCTTACGGGGCTAGGGGTCCGTCTCAAGGTTATAAGAGATCATAAGAATCCACCTTTAATAAGGCCATAAGTGACCGAGAATTCCCACCTTGTTGGTGTTAGGATTGCCTCGCATGTTGTTAAGAAAGAATGATGGTTTGGATACAATAGTCCCACATCACGGAATATATTGAAGGAATTGTGTACAAATATGAGCTGGTAGGCACGTAACATCAGGGATTCCTTTTGTTATACGGGAGTTGTGTGCCAGCTCATATGCGTGCAAGGAAGGGGGATTTGTTCCGACCGTCGTTACATAACAGTGGTATCAAAGCCAAAGGTTACGGACTGGACCATGCGGGCAAGGCAGTGCTCTCAAAAGATACTTGTAGGATGCGAGTCAAGGGGGAGACTGTTAGGATTGCCTCACATGTTGTTAAGGAGGAATGATGGTTTGAATACAATAGTCCCAAATCACGGAATATATTAAAGGAATTATGTACAAATATGAGCTGGTAGGCACGTAACATCAGGGATTCCTTTTGTTATATGGGAGTTGTGTGCCAGCTCATATGCGTGCAAGGAAGGGGGGACTTTGTTCCGACCGTCATTACATAACAGTTGGGTCTTCACCCTAAAAACATTAATGGGCGATTGACTTGGATATCCACCCCATTGGTTAGATACTTGGTGTTTGTTTGAATACTGTGCTGCATAGACATACCTTGACATATGTAACCTGCTAAAAATAGTAGACATTAAGTAACACCATATTTCAGTCACACAGAACTTTATGTTTTGACCCCTCTCCTTAACATATCCAATAGGTCAGTAGATGGGGTAAAAGCCATGGACAAAGTCATGACTGGAGTTGAAGAAGAAGACGAAGTTGTTATGCTATTATTAGTAGTTATTGCTTTACTTCTTTTGGAAACTTGGGAGAATGAACTATTTGATATACCCATTGAACAGATGTAACCGTGACTGTTGTATTTTTGTGAATTTTTTATAAGTGGTACATCTTATTTCAGTATTATATTTTCTCTTTCCACTGTGTGAGATTTCCATTCGAAGTATATGTTTATATTATCAGTGCAAATGTAATCCTTACATGAACCAGCAACCCGTTTAGAATGGCTCTAAGTTTCGATGGGCCTTTTCTAGGTCGAAATTTAGGCCCATTCCAGGCAGGTTGCTACAATTATGATAACATAGAGGGCTACCTCAAGGATATAACAAGGAAAACTATCAGACATTTGTTAGGAAGAAAGGGAAAGAGAACCCAGGATAAAGGGGTTAACGACAATGAAAGGGTGGCCCATTTCACCGACGAGATCATGAACACTATGATACCATCTCGAGTAAAGGTTCCAACCATAAAATATCTCGTAACTACAGACCCTGATGACCACCTAACGGATTTTGATAGCCAGAGGATCTTTATAATGCTTCAGGGGCCATTCAGTGTAGTCTTTTCCCAGTAACCCTCCAAGGGGCCACAACCAAGTGGTACCGTCAATATAGGGAGAATATCATCTATTTATGGAAACAGTTTGCTAATAAATTTTCTGTGCAATTTTGCATATGTAAAGATCCGATGGTGGATTACATGATCATCGCTAACAACAAGCAAAGATAAGGGGAGTCCTTAGGAGATTATTTGAAAATATTCAACGTAGAAGCTTTGAAGGCAAAGGATATGAATGACCGCGACAAGCTTATCGTTGTCCATTCGGGGTTGATTGATAACACCCCTTTCTGAAAAGAGTTATACATTTATGGGTGTAAGGACCTACAAGAATTCATTTTCAAGCTGACAAATTCATCCGTACGGATGATTTATACTATATTAAGAAAAAGTTCGGACCTCGAGGGGTAGGAGGGAAGCTGGGCTTCGGTCGAAAGCCTCAAGGTGGAAGGTTTGGCCCAGATGGAAATTAGAAAAGGCCAAGATGGGAGGAATCCAATTCTAACTCGATATCTCTAAGCAAACCCATCTCCTTTGTGTATGTTATGGCCAAGGAAAGGGTCAATAACTTCCCTATTTCGTTTAAAGCCAAAAATTGCTTTGAACCCCATATTGGAGGAAAGTACTGCGAATATCACAAGACAAATGGCCAAAAAACTGAGGAGTGTAAGGTATTAGATGGAATCATTCAAAAACTTATTCGCGAAGGTCATCTGAAAGAGTTTTTTCTAAACAAGCACCCGTCTTCTCAGCATGCTAATGGATTCAGTAGGTTTCAACCAATGCAGTGGAAGCTTCAACTGAAGAGAGTCACTTGTATTTGGTCCCTCCAATAAACCGAATCAACATGATCCATGGTGGGCCAAATCCATCTAGAAACTTCCCAATGTCTCTAAATCGATATTTGAGGGAGGTCCATGAAGGAATATTCTCTATTCAAGAAAATCTATCATTGAAAAATGCCCGCTACGGCATTAAAATGCACAATCTAGTGATCTCTCCAGACGAGATTAAAAAGGGGATTCGTGATCCAAACAATGACCCTCTCATGATAACGGCTCAGATTGATCTTTCTGCGGTTGCCAAGATTCTTGTTGATATTGGGAGTGTAGTAGACATGATCTTTAAACACACTTTTGACCAAATGGGAATCGCCGAAGAAAATCTAGAGCCAAGCAACGAGCCTATCTTCGGATTCAACAATAAAGGATCCACTCTAGTAGGATAGATCAAGCTTCTGGTAGTGGGATTGTCTCCTATCCACAGGACCTTCGAGACCCTTTTTGTTGTCATCGACCAGCCTTCCTACTATAATGCCTTCGTTGGTCGTCCCTCTATGGAGGAGATGGATGCTTTTGTTTTGTCCAAATATCTTATGGTAAAATTCTTAACAAAGCATGGATGGGGTATCATCAGAGGAGAACAATTCAGTTCTCGCGAACTGTATTTCGCAACAGTTGACAAATACAAAAAGGGGTATTCTGCTTACTTTGATTCTTCCTCTATTTTTAAACCTTTGGATGATGGATTCTTACATTCAACATTTGAAGGTCGAATAAATATCAATAAAACTGACAAACGTGTGAATGGTAGTTACACTTCTTTGAGAAGAAAGAGAAAAAAGGTCGATGAAATAAATTTGACAGAAAATGAAGAAATTGATATGGAGTTGGATTCCCGAGGGGATACTGAAGGATTCAAAACAATATAAGACTTTGAAGAAATAAGCATTGATCAGACTGACAAGGCAAAACTGTCAGGATATGAAGAAAGTTGGAGGAACCATTGAGACATGACTAGATTCAATCATTACAGCTCAACAAATATGTGTTCGCTTGGACTCATTTGGACAAAATAGGAATTAACCCCTTTGTCATGAGCCCTGCCTTGAATATCAATCCCTTCATAATCCCTATTCGGGAAAAGAAAAGGCAGTACAATAGAGATAGGTCAGAGGCTTTGGAAGAGGAATTCAAGAAATTGTTAGCAAATAAATTTATCCAAGAAGTCTTTTATCCCAAGTGGCTTGCCAACCCCGTACTGGTAAGGAAGTCCAACGGGAAGTGGAGAACTTGTTTTGATTACACTGACCTAAACAAAGCTTGCCCAATGGATTGTTACCCCCTTCCGCGAATAGACCAGTTGGTTGATGCAACAAGTGGACATAGATTGCTACCACTTGTCGATGCTTACTCGGGGTACAACCAAATTCCCATGCATAAACCCGATGAAGAACATAGAAGCTTCATTACTGATTGGAGAACATTTTGTTACAAAGTCATGCCCTTTGGATTAAAGAACGCTGGTGCAACATATCAAAGGTTGGTTAACATAATGTTTCAAGATCAAATGGGGTGAAACATGGAGGTGTATGTGAAAGACATGCTAGTAAAATCTACCAAAGCAGAAAGCCATCTAAAAGATTTAGATGAAATGTTCAACATCCTAAGGGGACACCAAATGAATTTAAACCCTCAAAAGTGATCATTTGGGGTTCAATCCAGAAAGTTCCTAGGGTATGTGGTTAGCGAACATGGAATTGAGGCTAGTCCTGATCAAATCCAAGCCGTAAAAGATATGGAAAAGCCTAGAACAAGCAAATAGGTCAAGAGCTTAAACGGAAAGGTAGCAGCCCACAGTCAGTTCATTTCCAAAGCAATAGACAGGTGCATCCATTTCTTTTATGTAATAACGAAGAAGAAGAATTTTGAATGGAATGAGGAATATAGAAAAGCATTCCAAGAATTAAAGGATTACATAGAGAAGCCCCCAATATTATCTGTTATAGCCAAAATTAACTCTGAAACTAGCTGACGGTGAAGGGGTATCAGAAGAATACAAGCGCAGAAAAATCCTACGAAAGCAAAAAGCCAAATAATAGAAAGAGCCAGAAGTAGGAAGGAATGATCTGAGAACTGCATAAACTGAGACCTTCTTGGGAAAGAAGAGCTCACAGTCTACGGAATGCCAGTAGAGTCTATCTGACAGGGTCCATCTGACAGGGTCTACCCGACAGGGAGTTATGTGGTGGAAGGTCATTTAAATCAGAGATTAAGAAAGAGGAAGATAGGAGCTCCGCTTATTGAAACCCAGAAGGACTATCAGTATTAACTTGGTTAATACCGATACATCAGGAGGCGAAGGCATAAAAAGCATCGAGCCAGAAGTACAAAAGAAATTATCCGGAACCCGCTTCTGAAACAACTGCTGCATAAATGCTAAAAGGTCACATTGATAGACATCAGACACATCACTGTGAGCTATCTTCTGGAAGACCAGACTATCCTAATATCTCCACCGAAAGGCCAACCGGACCCTAGCATAGATACATGCTATCCATACTAATCTACTTAGTTCATACAACGACAACGGTTTCGAACCAACAACTATCCACATACATCATGAAGGCAAGTCCCTCTAAGTATTCATGAGAAAGCCGGAACCCTACTCTGAAAGCTTACGTCCGAGAGCCTACACCCGGGAGCCACCACTGGAAGATCGAATGCCATTCGAAAGCCACTGCATCGACAAGCCCATCTCAATCTCAAAGAAGCCCCAACTAACCGGGACCCTCACTTTGAAGGCTATAATTAAGCACTATAAGAGCGGTCGGAAGCCAAACATCCAAAGCCAAAGGAAAAAGTGGCCGACAGAGGCCCTTGCAGGCCTAATAGCCTAACAGCAGAAGGGCCCCTGAATTCTCTATAAATAAGACCCAAAGGTCACATTTAAGGGGACTCTCTCATTTTTTCCAATTCTTGTACTCTTTCTCTCTTGAGTAAACCCTATTATTCAGATCAATTTAAGGATTTCTTCTATTCTGTTCATGTATTCCAAATCAAAGATTAATAAAGAGTGAATCTATACTTATAGCATTTTCTTATGAGTTTATCAGACTATATTCTTATCTTTGCGACAATTTATTGTTGTTTCTATATGTGCATGAATCTTTGCCCAAACCTTTCCACAGATCGGATGAAACACCCCCTTCCATATGTTTAGATCCTTCCTGCAAGCTTAGGCCCTCCCTACAAACTTAGATCTCTCAGTGAGCCTGGTGCAGAATTTCTTTCTACCATCTGCTAAGCCCTATATCAAGAGTTGTGCCTAGTAATCCTTCTCCCTAAGGCTTTGATACCTAGAGACGGTGATTTAATCTAAATTTGTAAAGGCTCAACAACCCATTTTTCCCTTAGGTCCATTCCCTTTGACCTATCTCCGGTGTCAGACAAAAAATATCGTTAACATTTTGGCGCTAGAAGGGGTAATTGAACCTCCAACCTTATGGTTAACAGCCACATATCTGCCTGTGTTGTTCCGTCCTGGATTGGACTAGAGCTTTGAAGAAGCAAAGTTATGGGTAAGAGGTCCCAGCAAAAGCCTTCAGGATCTCGACTAGATAAGTCAAAAATCATTGACCCTGGAGTGATAGAAGAGCAAAGGTTGAGAGCGGAAGCCTTGCATAATAATAAAGCGAAAAAAGAACAACATGCTTCCGACGCTTGGGATAATAACCTCTCCCACATATGACAAACCTTAACACCTCCTCCAAGTGGTACTACATCAGAGGATATTAACATTTTCTCTCACATTAGGAGAACTCTCTGTAAGCAAGTCAGGGGAATGTTGTTTGAACGAGAAATAATGAATTATATTGATTACTTCACCAACTAATGGTCTGAAAGGATAGCACCCCAACCACGATATATTTTGGGAATCAAGAGCAAAGACATGGGTATAACAACAAGACCGGGTCACAAAAGGATTAAGCCCCTGCGGCAAGGAGAGAGGCATATGCTAAGATCGCCCAAAGGATACTACCTCAACACTTCGATGGAATATATATACTTCCTAACCAAACACGAGCTCAATTATTGGCCGTCCGCAAAGAAAAAGCCCAAATACAAAAGGAAAACAGGAAGACCCTGTTGTCATTACCACATGACGAATGGACATGAAACTAATCATTGCAGAATCCTTGAGGAAACAATTGCCAAATTCATCAACCGAGGCCAATTACGAGAATTTATGAAAAGATAAAATTAAGTTCAGTACAAAATCCTCAAGAAAAGGATTATTAAACATGTCCGAGGGTATGGAAAACCGTCCCTTCGAAGCTTAAAGAAACCCAGAAGGGTCAAACCATCAATGGATCAAATCCCTTGTCATCACCAAAATTGGTTAGGGCAAGGCATCCCTCAAAGGGGGATGTTGTGTTAGTCTTTCTCCATGCCCGAATCAGAGGGGGATAAGTTAAAGTGTCAAAAGCGTAAGCCGCCGTTTCACACAAGAAATGGTCGTGGCGGTGCATCTAAAATTAGCATGCCTGACTCTGCTCGTAGAAGAGTATGCCCTGCCTTTTCTAGAACTAAGCACGTCCTACCTCTGATCATAGAAGAGCACATCCTACCTCTGCTTATGTTTCGTGTTACCCGTAGAAGGGAAGGCCAACCCCCATCATCGCCTATGATGGTCAGGATAAGGGACCCCTCGGAGGGGGGTGGTGTGTAAGCTTCTATCAGTACCTACAATGGTCCGTATAGAGCATCAAAAGAGTAAACCTTAGTTCTGTGTCTACAATGGCCCTTCTAAGTTTCTAAGACCTTGTCATCACCTACGATGGTCAGGATAAGGCGCTTCCTGGAGGGAGGTCGGGTAAGTCCTTGGTCCCTGCTTGTGGGTAAGCTAAACAAGAGCACTAGATGCACAAACCTAGAGAGTTGCCAACAAAGCACGTACATCCTCTGCTTTGACATCGAAAGCCCAGAGAGTGGCTCAGGGAGCACGTACAACCTCTGTTTCACAAACCAAATCCAAAGGAGATACCAAAACATTAATGCTGGAAGAGGTTTCCGGTCTGTAATCTTAAAGTTACCCGGATAAGGGTTGGTTCAGGACTTCTATCAATGCCGAAGGGGAATTTTCGGTCATTCAATCTCTAATTGCCAGAATCTGGGTTGGTTCAGGTCTTCTATATTAATACCCGAATCTGGGTTAGATTAGTTTCTCATAAATACTGAAAGCAAACCTCCGGTCTCTTATTCTTATAACTCGAATCTGGGTTGGATCTGATCTTCACAAATACCAGAAGCAAACCTCTGCTCTCTTATTCTTATAACCAGAATCTGGGTTGGATCTAATCTTCACAAATACCGAAAGGGAAATTCCGGTCTTATCTCAAGGTCGAATCCAAGTTGATTTGATTCTCAACAAAGATAAGAAGCGGACCCTCGGTCTCATATCTTAATACCTAAATGTGGGATGATCCGAGGGTAAATCACAACCGGATGTGGGGTTCCGGTCTCGTCACAAATACACAAACATTGGTGGAGTTAGACTCTCGAATCTAAACAAGAAGGAACTTTTCATCCCTCTCGGAAATTTGAATATGGCTCAGAACTACACTTCCGTTACTACTAAGGATGACCTTATGATCCTCTCAGGGAAGTGTCTTTAACCTACATTCATTAGTTTATTTTTCAATATATTAAGTTGCTTGCATAGCACGGGAAACAACATCACATCAAAACATCAGTTTAGAGAAGAACTAGGAAAAAGCTCCTAAACATTTCTAATAGAATCCTACAACTAGGACTACTCCCTTTTTCTAGGAGATCTTGCAGTGGTGGTTTTCCCAAGGATACCCATTACATGAAGAAATTTTTACTAACACTTAGCACGAGTAGGTCTCCATTCGTTACAACACCCTGTGTTATGATGACATTGTTTTTGACAAAAGTAGTACATCAAAAAAATCCCACAGTATGCAAGAATGCCTATTAAAAGTCACGACATGAACCGTTACATAAACACAATCGATGTTTTGAAAAGGATTTACATTACCAACATATGAGAAAAGTCTATCATTTTGAGTCAGGGTTTCGTAAGGCGAATTCCAAGGGAGCGTAATTCTCCTTAGCTTTCTTTAATTCATTCTCCAACTTGTCAAATTGTTGGTACAGCCTACCTACCTCCGCGTTAGAACTCTCAGAGGATTTTGACGCTAGCCTATGTTGCAAGTTATAAATAATCTCATCTTTCTCCTTTAGTTGTTTTTAAAAATGGGACACCTGTTCCTTGAGCTTTGTGACAACTACCTCTTGAAGGTAATACATCTTTTTATATCCCGAAAGGGAGCATTCTTAAATATATCTTTGCAGCCCGCAGTGTTCGAAGTTTCCTCTCTAAATTGTGAAGGAGGGGTATGGAATGGGTCCTCCTAGTCATAGATAAGATGAGATATCGTAACATATAAAACATAGACATCAAATATACATTGATAACATCCAGCATTCCAAGGAAAGACAACCACATGACTATTATCAATTCATACACACCACGTCCACACTGACATATTAATACATCACCATAAACCGCCAAATGTCACAAAGTCAACACCATACATGGATAAGTTAAAAAAATTATAGGTTGAGTCTCTCACAAAACCCACGTAAAAGCAAAGGCATTAGAAAAGATAAGTCAATACCAAAAGTTGATCCCTGATTTGTTGCCTATAGAAGTATTCTGAGTCCGAAGGTGTAAAAGTTGGGGTAATATTAGCAAATTTGAGAGATGAAAGAGCTAGATTCATAAGCCTATCAAAATCTGAGGCTGACGGAGGAGGTACATGAGAGCTAGCAGGTTGAGAAGAGGAAGGCATCGAAAGACCATGCCTTTCCCCGCCTAACTCACCAGAAGCATCGAAGGGGACAGGGCTACTTACAGGCTTACCTTTCGGAGAAACTTCAGGAGAAGCATCAATATCAACCACCTGATCATCATCCAAGGTAGACGGATCAAAAGTCTTCCTTGTTTTCAGGGTAGCAACAATGTCTTCTAAAGAGCTAACTGGCTTGTCATGCTTGGACTTCTTTGATGGAGATTCAATGGTGACTGAGCAAGCCTCTTCATAGTCTAGGCACTGGACCAGTTATAAGATGCGAGGGCAATTGCATCCTGAGAAGATGAAGATCCTAAACAAAGGAAGGTTAAACTAGAGGAAACAACAACAAGGAAACAAGAGAAAGAATGACAGACGTTTTCAAATCAAAGGTATGACCTCATTCAGGTCACCTGGAAAGATGGGACTTTTGCTAGACATAATTCTGCTAGGTGATTTTTATACAAATGCTCATATATCATTCATACATAAAATGAGTACCATTGCATCTTGATTAACATAAAGGTCAGTTGGCCAAGAAGCCAAACCAAATCTAGATGTGGGATATTAAGAGGATTACATCTAGTGTACTTTAGTTAACGTACAACTAAGTTTTTTTAGTAACAGGGGGATAGATATCCTGACATCATAATTTTTCTAGTGAAATTAAACATTATCACCCCAAAACCTAGACAAACCAAAACTAATGATGAGGAGTGATTTAGCCCTAATTATGTGGAGATCACTTCGTATCAATGGCATAGAATATTAGCTAATGAGAAAGTTGCTTTCTTCTTGCATATGTTGCTTTGAGTATCATAAACGATGCAACCTGTGAAACAGGTGGTCCAAATGTCGGACATTAATCATGATGAAAGAGGGATTATTATCACATGAACCTATTTTTTCATTTGACATATCCCAATTGATTTCCTTCCCCATTAGTTCCAGCACATAATCAAGATTACAACTTATAGCAAGAATAAAGATAGTTACAGAGAATTGAGTGTTGATCTTCGAAAAGAAAATTTGAGCAGCTTTTAAGAGAATCAGTGATCTTGCTCGAGAATTTAATTTGTAGGTGAAAGGCATAAACGAGGGAGAAGAAGAATTTGTATTCAGATTTCGAGGCCAATCTAGACCACATAGGGAGAGACCAATAAACGCTCCTGATTGAGGGAGATCAAAAGACACAAAAATAACACTTCGGAAAAGACAAAAATATTGACTTGAAAAGTTGAAAACACCCCTTCACTAGGGGGAGGCAAATGTTACTACCAAAATTAACTCCAAAACCAGTTGACGGTGAAGGGGTATCAGAAGAATACGAGCACAGAAAAATCCTATGAAAGCAAAAAACCAAATAATAGAAAGAGCCTGAAGTAGGAAGGAATGATCCGAGGACTGCATAAACCAAGACTTTCTTGGGAAAGAAGAGCTCACAGTCTACAGAATGCCAGCAGAGTCTATCTGACAGGGTCCCTCTAACAGGGCCTACCCGACAGGGAGTTCTGTGGCAGAAGGTCATCTAAGTCAGAGATTAATAAAGAGGAAGATAGGAGCTCCACTTATTGAAACCCAGAAGGGCTATCGGTATTAACTTGCTTAATACCGATACATCAGGAGGCGAAGGCATAAAAAACATCGAGCCAAAAGTACATAAGAAATTATCCGGAACCCGCTTCCAAAACAACTTTTGCATAAATGTTGAAAGGTCACGTTGATAAACAATAGACACATCACCGTAAGCTATCTTCTGGAAGACCAGACTATCCTAGTAGCTCCACCGAAAGGCCAACCGGACCCTAGCGGAGATACAGGCTATCGATACTAATCTACTTAGTTCAGACAATGACAGCTGTTTCGAACCGGCAACTATCCACATACATCAGGAGGGCAAGCCCCTCTAAGTATTCATGAGAAAGCCGGAAGCCTACATCTGAAAGCTTACGTCCGAGAGCCTACACCCGGGAGCCACTACCGGAAGATCAAATGCCATCCGAAAGCCACCACATTGACAAGCCCATCTCAATCTCAAAGAAGCCCCCAACTGGCTGGGGCCCTCACTTTGGAGGCTATAATTAAGCACTAGAAGAGCGGCAAAAGCCAAACATCCAGAACCAAGGGAAAAAGCAGCCGACAAAGGCCCTTGCTGTCCCAATAGCCCAACAGCAGAAGGGACCCTGAGTTCTCTATAAATAAGACCCTAGAGGTCACATTTGAGGGGACTCTCTCATTTTTTTATAATTTGTGTACACTTTCTCTCTAGAGTAAACCCTAATTTTCATATCAATTTAAGGGTTTCTTCTATTCTGTTCATGTATTCCAAATCACAGATTAATAAAGAGCATATCTATACCTATAGTATTTTCTTATGAGCATATCAGACTATATTCTTAGTTATCTTTGCGACAATTTACTGTTGTTTCCTATATGTGCATGAATTTTTGCCCAAACCTTTCCACAGATCGGATGAAACACCCCCTTCCATATGTTTAAATCCTTCCTGCAAGCTTAGGCCCTCCCTACGAACTTAGATCTCTCAGCAGGCCTGGAGCAGAATTTCTTTCTACCATCCGCTAAGCCCTGTATCATGAGTTGTGCCTAGTGACCCTTCTCCGCAAGGCTTTGATACCTAGAGACGGTGATTTAATCTAAATTTGTAAAGGTTCAACAACCCATTTCCCCCTTAGGTCCATTCCCTTTGAACTATCTCCGGTGTTGACGAAAAATATCGTTAACATTATCCAGCCTCGAGAAAAGGGAAAGTTTATACCTTTATATGGTTGTCTCAGAATATGTGGTAAGTTCGGTCCTCATAAGGGAAGGTGACGGAACCCAACCCAGTTAACTATGTTAGCAGAAGGCTAAAGGATGTAGTGGAAAAGCAAACTTATTGTATCATACTTACACAACGGAAACTCAGGGGCTACTTCCCAGCACATCCCATTAAGGTTTTTTACTAACTTTCCACTTAAGAAATTTTTCAGTAAGACGGAGACCTCGGGAAGGTTAGTAAAACAGGGAATTGAGCTTAGCTAACATGAAATTGAATTCCACCCTTGAGCAGCAATCAAGGCGCATGCTCCCGCAGATTTTGTAAATGTGTGCACAAGTTTCATTACAGAAAAGTCGACAAAGGAAAACGATCTAAAGACTAAATGGCAGTTGTTCAAAGATGGAGCTTCAACTGATCAAGGGGCAGGATATATAATAATCACCCCTGACGGACATCGCCTACATTATGCAACGAAGCTGGGCTTTGCAGCAACAAATAATGTAGCATAGTACGAGTCAATGATGGCAGGGATTAATCTAGTGCTACAGTTATAGATACTCCGGAGTAAGATCTTTAGTGACTCACAGCTGATGGTAAATCAAACCAAGCGAACCTACCAACCCAAGGATCATTGGCTGGCCTCATATGTGAAAACAATACTAAAGATGCTTTCTAAGTTCGAGGATTTTTTTCATACATCAAATCCCAAGAGAGGAGAACCCTCAAGCCAATTCATTAGTAAAACTGGCTAGCTCTCAAGTAGCACTCGAGACTTGGATAATCCTTGTAGGATACCATAAGAAACTAAGCGTTGAGCAAGAAGCATCTGAATCGGGAAACGAATTGTTAGTTTTAACTAGATCCCAAGCCTTGGAAAAGGAAAATGACAGGTATTTCCTCTAATGGGAAACTCTTTTCAGTTGAAACGGAATACTATTATGAGAAAACCTGGATGGCTGCGTTCATGGATAATCTTTTAAATGGAATCTTGCCTATCAATAAGCAAGATGCAAGGAAAATAAAACACCAAGTTCCTACATTTGTGATTATGGACAAAGTACTTTATAAGAAAGGGAATTCGCTACCCTACTTAAGGTGTGTAACCCTTGAAGATGGACTCAGCCAATTGAGGGAAGCACACAGAGGTATATGTGGAGACCATTCCAGTGGGATCAAGTTAGTAAAGAAAGTCATGCGATAAGACTTTTACTGGCCACAAATGGTTAGCCAAGCAATTGAGTATGTTAAGAAATGTCAAAGGTATTACAAGATACCCGACTCCCTCCGAGATACTTAACCAACATTTCGAGCCTATGGCCTTTTGATATATGGGGAATAGACTTAATTGGACCCCTACCAATCTCAAAAGGTGGAGCTAAGTATGTTGTGGTAGCCATTGATTACTTCACCAAGTGGGTGGAAGCAGAACCCCTTCCTATAATCACAAATAAGAAAGTGTTAAGGATTGTGATAAAGAATATCATCACGTGCTTTGGAATTCCCCACAAAATCATATCAGATAACGGAATACAATTCGAAAGCGAGTAATTCACACGATTTTGTGATAAGAAAGGAATTATAAAAAGCTTTTCCTCTATGGCATATCCAAGGGAAAATGGAGTCGTGGAAGTTGCAAACAAAAACCATAAAGACGATTCTAAAGAAATGACTGAATCGGGTTAAAGGAAACTGGGCGGATGAATTAACCTTAGTGCTTTAGGCATATTGAAATTCCACCAAGACGACAGCGAGTTATACCCCTTATTCCCTAACATATGGATGTGAAGTTATGCTCACAGTTGAGGTTGAGATTCCCTCTCACATAAGGATAGCTAATGCTTTTGATCCTAACCAAGAATTAAGGAAGGAATTCTTATACTTGATCCAAGGATTAAGAGATGAAGCCGCTAATAGAACGACCGAGTATCAAAGGAGAATTACTAAATACTACAATTCGAGGGTTAAAGCAAGAACCTTCACTAAGGGAGACTTGGTTTTATAAAGGGTAATGGCCAACACAAAGAATCTGTAAGATGGTCCACTTGGCCCAAACTGGGAATCATTCACCAAGAAGTCATACCAGGAACGTATCGACTTTGCAAACCAAATGGTGATCTCATACCTAGAACACAGACAGAACACCTAAGGCCATACTTTTCAACAATAAGTAAATAAAGAAAGACCTTCTCCTAGAATACTTGCACAAACAAGGGTATGGAAACCCTCTCGAAATTTTGAACTACCCAAAAAGGGGGTAAAGCAACCTACAATGGTCAAAAACCCTTATCACCGCTAAGATGGCCAGAGCAAGACACCTTCCGAAGGAAGGAGGAGTGTAAGCTTTTAGCATTGTTCAAACCAGAGAGGACTGAGCTAAAGCATCAAAAGCATAAGCTTCCGATCCACACCAGAAATGGCCGAGACATAGATCTAATTAGCATACCCTGCCTCTGGTCGCAGAAGAGTATTCCCTACCTCTGCTATGAACTAAGCATGTCCTACATTTACTCGCAGAAGAGCACGTCCTACCACCGCTTATGTTCCTCATATCCCGTAGAAGGGAACAAACAAGGATGCTTTGCCTATGCTCACAGAAGAGCACGCTCTGCCTCTGCTTCGACTAAGTACGTCCTTCCTCTTCTCATAGAAGAGCATGCTCTACCTCTACTTATGTCTCCTCACACGGAAGAGAGCAAAAGCCCAGAGAGTAGCTCACGAAGCACGTCCATCCTCTTCTTCGACAATCAAAAGCACAAAGAGTGGCTCACGAAGCACATCCATCCTTTAGTTCGATAATCGAAAGCCCGTAGAGTAGCTCACGAAGCATGTCCATCCTCTGCTTCGACAATCGAATGCCCGGAGAGTAGCTCATAAAGCACGTTCATCCTCTGCTTCAACAATCAAAAGCCTAAAGAGTGACTTACAGGGAACAAACATCCCTTGCCTTAACAATCGATAGCCCAGAGAGTGGCCTACAAAGCACGTACAACCCCTGCTTCATGAATTAATACCGGAAGTGGATTTCTATTTTCCCATCTTAATACCCGAATCTGGGTTGGTTCGGGGATTCTATCAATACCAGAAGTGGATTTCTGATCTAAAATCTTAATACTATATCCGGGTTGGCTCGAGACTTCTACTGACACCAGAAGTGGATTTCCAGTCTTACATCTTAGTACCCGAATCTAGGTTAATTCGGGACTTCTACTAATATCAGAAGTGGATTTCTGATCTTCCATCTTAATACTTGAATCTGGGTTGGTTCGGTACTTCTATCAATACCAGAAGGGAATTTTTGGTCTTCCGTTTATTACTCAGATATGGGTCGTTTTGGGGCTTCTACTAATACTAAAAATGGAATTCCGTATTTCTATCTTTAATACCCGAATTTGGGTCCATCCTGGACTTCTTTTATTTCCAGAAAGGCTTCTATTGATAACATCCGGAACCCAGCAATAAGGATAAAATCTATCTGCATTTTTGTAGAAAATAAGTTCTTTTAGACCTTATTTTTTATTTATTCAGTAAAATATAAAGTATTAATAATTAAGGAACCTTAGCTGTAGGCTTAACATGCTATTAGACTTAGGCCCGAATAATGCCTAATAAGATATGGGTGAAATAACTGTAGAAAGTATATTGAGATTGAAAGACTAACACAAAGTATTAGTTGTTGAAATTTATGCAGGAATAAAGCGCAAATGAAAGTTTGGGCAAAACGCTACAAGTTGAAAAGGAAAAGCTGACCTAGAAAGTCAGAAATTCCCCTTCACCAGGGGGCAATCTTTACTTCTAAGTTCAACATCGAAACAACCTATTGATGAAGGGGCATCAGACTGCAACAGTGCAGAAGAAGGATCCGAAAGCATAAAACCAGCATCAAGCTAAAGCCGATAGCACACGGAAGCCAAATGGGTTAGTGGGCTATCAGCACCAGCTTAGAAGAAGAAAGGATGATGTCAATACGAAAAGGTATACTAGCAGGGTAGTGCCGGCATGAAAGGCATTTAGCATAAGCTCAATTCTGAAGGTAGTTCACTTAAAAGCCAGAAACATATAGGAAAGAAAGGGTAAAAGCTTATGATTTGAAACCAAGGGCATGACAGGAAACACCAATTCAAGGAAGGGAGGACGAAAGGGATATCGATACTAATTTACTTAGTGCCGATACAAAAAAAAGTGAAGACATCAAAAGCATAAGGAGCCGAAACATAAGAAAACATTCCAAAGGCTAGCTATCAGAGTCGAAACATCCTTCCAGAAGACCGAAACCCACTCCAGAGATCCACCGAGAGCAAACCAAAGCTTCTGAGAAGGATAACTATCCACACTAACTCGCTTAGTGTCGGTAACGAAAGGGGTGACAGTCCCCGGAACATGGAAAGATGAAAACTTAAAGGCAAAACCTAAAGCTTATGGCCGATAGTCGAAAGCTTTTCCCAAAGCTATCTATAACAACAGGCTTAGTATCGATACAGAAGGAAGAAGCATCATAAAAAAGAAGTGCCAAAGATCGAGATCTTTAAGAGCTGAGACCGGCACACCAAAGGCTATGAAATGGAAAAAGAAAGGCGACCGAAGCGACCACCCCTGGAACCGAAAGGTGCCAGGCGGCCAACACCATGTTATCGCACCCGAAAGGGGTCCTGCTAAGTTAATAACATAAGAGGGCCCAAATTGTCTATAAATAAGACCCCAAAGTTGCATTTTGGAGACTAATTTCTCATTCCGTAACCTTGTATTCTTTTCCTCAAGAGCAAACCCTAATTTCTAAATCAAATTGGGGGTTTCTTCCATTCTTAT
Source organism: Allium sativum (assembly GCA_030737875.1). NCBI lineage: Eukaryota > Viridiplantae > Streptophyta > Magnoliopsida > Asparagales > Amaryllidaceae > Allium > Allium sativum. The sequence continues at coordinate 564,057,516 of CM060920.1, read as the reverse complement.
AATATATCTGAAATAGATAAAAAGGGAGAAGTCCGGGACTTAAACATTTCTCGATTCGATAATCATATTTTGATTGTCTTGATTAAACAGAGAGTTAACATTAACCTACTTCATGAAAGAGTTAATCACTACCAATTCGGAGGAGGAAAGGATTTGGGTAAAACAAAAAGTTTCCTCCCTTTCTATACTGATATATGACTTAACTCTTTCATAATAATGAGCCTAATGAATCAAATCACATGGTGAGAACCCATTGTAAGCTTGTGACTTGTTAACTAACATAAACAAGGTCGTTCGTGGGCTGGTTCGATGTGGAATTATCACTTAAGTCGACAAGAGTTATGATGTGTTGATAACCTAGTCGTTGTGAAGCATTAGCTTGTTTCCTCTCAACACAATGTATATTATTTTATCTTGAATCTAAGGATGACTAATGTAGTAAGGTATTCAACCTTCTATAACTTGCAACGCCCCCTGTCCCATGACAATTATTGACCTTGTAGTGACCCGTAACTTCCCCGGTAAGGAAAGCCCGGATTACCTTGAGAACAACACACAAATGAACGCAGACGGAAGAACATTTCATTGTTATTACAACAATTCCATCAGATACAAGAATATACAGAGTATAATTGAATAAATTACATTCGATAAATATCAGAGATTACAATAAATTACATAGCAGCGGAAAATAATACAAAGCACAACTGAAGGTGATATACAGATACAGAGCTTTCTGGATATCATTCCAGCTGTAAATCAGGATCCTGTGAATATAAATCTGCAAAACCAAAACTACTAGCTGCCCGTGTCGAAAATAAGGGCACCCAGAGTTTAGGTTAAAACAATAAACTCCAGGTCAGTCATGTGACTGGTGTGAGAACTAAAACAGTTATTTAAAACTTTACTTTAAAAGAGAATAATTCAAGGGACCACGCCGTATAACACGGAACGGGTTTCCTCCCAAGAATACCAGTGCATAGAATAAACAGCGCAATGCTTTTTCGAAAAATGAAGCTATTATAAGACCCAGGTCCCATCACACAATGCAACGCAAGCCGGAGGATAGGGTTTTCCCTTATAATAGCCAAACATGCTTGGTACGTTTAAAACAAATCATTTGATACTATAATAAGTGTATAGTGTCAAAACAATTTCAATCATAAATATCAATCATAGGCGGCATGGGTACCATCTATCATGTCGTCATACTAGTTCTACAATTAAAACCGCAATACACGTATTGGAAATTGGATTTTCGTCATGAGTCGAGGCAAGGGGAAAGCTCCTCTCCGCTTCGAGACACTCTAGCAAATGCCTCAGGACTACACACTCTAGGTAACCCTGGATGCTTCAGGGCCGGTCCTCACTTACGTTGGAGGATTGGCAATTCCTGAACACACGTTTCTCGGTCCTTACAGACCAAAAATCGAGGCGCCTCATCCAACAACCACATAGGTGAAAAGTATATAAATGTCAGGGCTGGTAAGTCACTTACACCACCAAAGCTAGAAAGAAACGTCGTGCTCTCCCTGCTGTCTGTATCCCGTTTTTAACTCATACCGAGGTGTGAGGCTCGCGAATTCACGTTATACACAAAGCTACGCCACAAAGGTCGTGCTTTGATCATCAACCACAAGACTTTTCTTTTCAACAGAAGCCTTGATCCATGCAACTCAGCATGCCACACAGGCAATTCATGTCATGCGACTGATGTCCATCGATATACAACCTCTGAGCTCGTACGTCTCAGAGAAGGGCGTTAAGTAAGAGAATAAATTCTCCGCCGCCAAACATATGTATATTTAACAGAAATCAATCAACACAGAATAAAATCCAATGTCGGACACACAATCCATTTACAAGTTCGTTCTGGGTCTGAACGAAACCGGAGGCACTTTCCTCGCATATCCATCCATCTCCAAGTACGTTTGGACGACAACCAACTGATTCCCTCATCTTGGGTGTACAGCCCAATCAAGATCATCAGTAATCACCCAAATGATGTGAAGACTTCCGGTCTTCAACCACCGTCTTCATCTTCGACATATCGTCGAATCGGTTATTCAGAATGGGTATAAACCCGGCCTTTCCGAACAACCCGCGTATAATAAAAACAAATGTTACACAAACACAACATACGCCTCATTCCAATTTCTTTAGCCACTAATCGTAAATAAGCAAGAGAACAATTTTCCAAATATTAACCCCGAAGGCCGAAACCAACATCAGATCAATACCCAGGAAACCATTCTTCTTAGCTAACTTACAGTTAGTTTCTAAATTTCAATTCTTAGGGAAAGGTTCCCATTAATTTTATCCAAGATAAATTCTTTAAAATTTATCCTTTAATCTTCCTTTGGATGTCATTTCGAACCAAATTATGGTTTTTCCAAACTAGTCGAGATTAGCGAACCACACCGAAATAATTATTTATTTTATTTCCCAATCCCAACCTATTCATCCCATGAAGCAAAACTGGTAATACTCCACATCTTACACCACAGTGTTATCGGTAAAATTAATTACCATTTCACGTTCAAATCTGATTAAAGATTTAACTATCGCTTTGGAGCAAAACTGGTGATACTCCATCCTTGCTCACTTTCTAAATTTGATAATTTAAATTATCAATTCACATTTCAATTTAATTGCAGATTCATTAAAACTCCTTTTACTGGGTTAAAGAACTAGTGTCATTTAAAACACAGTTCACGATAAACCCAAATCACATTCCATTTATTATCGGGTTAAAGAACTAGTGTTATTTAAAACACAGTTCACGATAAACCCACGAATCAATTCTATTTAAACCCATTTCAAATCCAATTTATTTATTTAAAAATAAATGGGTTTTAATTTCAGTTCAAAACTAGTTCATTTTGATAAAAATCAATCTTTATCTTTTCGAATATGGAGATTTACATCCCAATTTTTCCCAAATCATTTCTTATGATTTTACACAAATTATTACTATTTTTAATAATTTTATCAAGGCCCGTACAGTCGATTTCCATCAATGGCCATCGAACTGCACTTACAGCGACCTTTTCCAAATTTGATTTGGACGTATCTCCAAATCCAACCGTTAGATTTCAAATTTCTAATATTCGTTAGAAAGCTCTTTTCGTTACGAACCCAACGGTTCTGGTTTTAGGAGAATCCGACGGTCGGATCTCCCGTAATGTCCGTTTGAAATAAATGGTCAAAATTCACGAACTGTCGCGGCGCGTTCTATTCAGGCCATTATATTATATATATAATATATATAATACATATTTCGTTGATTCCTATTTAAAACGAATTTTATAAATAGTTTTAAATTCGTTTTAAAAACATTTCAACTCTATTTCCAATTCAAATCAAAATTGAGTTTTTCCTTATAAATTCATTTCAAAATTCATTTAAGTTCAATTCGAATTCAATTCGTTTTCCATTCAAATCAAATTCGTTATATATTTAATTGAAATCAAATTCGTTATATATTCAATTGAAATCAAATCCGTTTTATATTCAAATCAAATTCATTATATATTCAATTGAAATCAAATTCGTTATATATTCAATTGAAATCAAATTCGTTATATATTCAATTGAAATCAAATTCCATTTCAAAATATTCGATTTCGAAATCACTTTTCAATATTCATTTTTAAATGAATAAAATCGATATAAATATCGTTCACGTCAAAATGGCGTCAATCTAATCAACACGGCTTCATATATTTCTATTTTCTAATATTCTATTTCAAATATTTCTTTTTCAAATATTTCCTTTTCAAATATGTCTATTTCAAATATTTCTATTTCAAATATTTCCTTTTCAAATATTTCGTTCAACACATGACTAATCTCAACGGATGAGTACTGTCAACACATGAACCTTTATTTTATAATATTCTTTATTTTCCAAATTGGAATGAGGCCCAATCAATTACCATATAGCGTTAACTATATGGATTCCATACCACACATGCATATAATAGCAACGATAAATAATCAACCATCATCCAAAGTGCACTACACTGTATAAGCATCAAATATAGATATCTAACGCTTATAACAGTCTGTCAATCAATCAATCGACATATTTAATCAATCAGGATGAGTGAACTTCAAATTTCATCCCAACACCCGTGTGGGGTTTCAAACAATCAAACACAGATTTTAGTTGTGCAGTTGGGCGATGTGTAAAATTTATCGACCAATCAATATCAGTCAAATCAGTGTATATAAACAAATCGGCCGATTTGTTTATAAATATTTATTTATTCACTTTCACGTTAAAAATTATATTTTTAACGATAAAACATTTTATTCAACCTATGAAAATATTCTATTCAGTTCATTTATTAAATAAAATGATTTCTTTATTTTTCTAACTTGTTTTAGGAAATTTCGGCGACATAACGGCACGATACTAGAAACGGGACAAGGCCTAGCCTTATCCCCGATCTAGTGAAGGCCCACGCCATTCACACATCAATCAAATCCATTCCATTTCACCAAACAATTCAATTCAAACCAAATAATCTAACTAACTACACAACCAAACAAACAAGTCCATGGTCTGTGGACGATTGTGTCGGGTGCTACTAAACACCGTCTGCATCCTAGTATATATATATAACTAGAAAAAGAAATTGAAGAGTGAGAAGTTCTCACCGATAGCTATCCCAATTCCACGACACTTCTTTAATAGAAATCTTCATCGTTCTCGCCTTTTTGTCACTTTCGCCCGTAGCCACTACATATATAAAAATCAAATTTTTATTTTGTTATCCATTATATAAAAATCGAATTTTTACTTCGCTATTCAATATATAAAAATCGAATTTTTACTTCGCTATTCAATATATAAAAATCTCGCCTTTTCTATTATAAAGATTTTGCCTTTCATATCATAAAAATATCGTCTTTTCTATTATAAAGATTTCGCCTTTCATATCTTAAAAATATCGTCTTTTCTATTATAAAGATTTCGCCTTTTCAATTTCATCACTATAAAAATCACATTTTTATTTTGCTACATATATAAAGATGATATTTTTACTATCTATAAAATATAAAAATTATATTTTTATTATATTTACTATATAAAAATCGTATTTTGATTCTTTTTATAATCTAAAAATTATATTTTTATTTCATGTTTAAACATAAAAATCATTTCTTTTTTAAATTAAAAATCTATTCTTTTGTAAATTAAAAATCTATATACTAAAAATCAGTTTTTAAACTGATTAACCTAAGCTAAACATTTAAAAAGAATTGAAACAAAACAAAAATAAACAAATAAATGAAATTAAAAAAAACTTACAGTGAATATTGGGGGGGCTGTCGCATTTGTCAGTGGATGAGGGGGGGGGTGTGTCGGCGCGAGGCAGAGGAGGTCTTCGATTTCGGTGGCGATTTGGTCAAGGGGGGGTCTGGGCGTTGCAGTCGAGGAAGAGCAGGGGAAGAGGAGGAAGAAGAAGGGAGGGGGAAGAAGAGGAGGGGGGCGGCATGTGGTGGCTGCGCCGCCCTGGGGCGCGGCGGCTCATCGGGGGGGGGGGGCATCGATCGTGTCCCCCTTCTGTTTCCTTTTTTTTCTTTAATTATTTCAAAAAGCAACTTTTTATTTTGACCTCGAAACGAGGCCCACCGCCTGTCGTCCATAGCTAATTACCCCCATTCCGAACACAATGGGATATGTATCGTAGGCTGATTCGATCGTTACAATCAGTTTCCGTTGAATTTACATTTAAATCTATATATTCTATTTTAAACATACATTTCAATTTACCAGGGTCACATACGAACTCGAAAAATTCCCGAAAAATATTTTCTAGCTTCGTATTGACGATACGGTCCTAACAAAACTAGTTTCATCGAATTCTGAGACCTTTGGAAAAATGGCCATTTTCCATACGATTAAAATCAACTAAAACTGGTCAAACACGTTTTCCTTTGTCACGCTCACATATTGATTCGAAAAATTATGAAATTTGGAATCTAGCAATAATTTAACATCACGGGCCCAACAAAAGTGGTTTCGTCGAAATCCGAGGTCGTTTGCAAAATTCCTATTTTTAAGGGCCTGAATTCCATAGCGACTATTCAGAATTTTCAACTGGACATATCTTTTGATTCCCGCTATGAAATTTCAATTTGCCGGATTCGTTGGAAAGATATTCCCAATTAGATTCCATTGTTTTTGGTTTCGCCAAAATCCGGATTGTTTTGCACCCGGTACATTCAATTGAAGTTTGAAATCGAATTATCGAACTACCGCGCCATTTTCAATTCCTTTCATAATTATATATAAATATTTATATTCTAACGACGACGCGTATAATATATACGTTCGAATTATATTCAAAATAAATTTCTCGTCGATATTATTTAAAATAGTTCATTTTAAATATTCAAAATTCGCTAAAATTGCCAAAATAAAAAATTTAAACTGGCTCAGATTTTCCGGGTTATTACAATCTCCCCCACTTAAAACTTTTCATCCCCGAAAAGGAACAAAGTTGAAAGTGGTTTGATTAATCAACCCTACGTTCGATCTGGCTTCCATTCTCCAACTTTTCAGTTTCTGAGAATTTTCAAATTTTCAAAAATTTGGCTAACCCCCTAAATTTTCGAAAAATTTCGCCCTAACCTCCCCTGCACCGGGAGCCACGGGAAAATCCCGAAATTGCCATACAGGCCTTCTGATCTCAAAAAGAAAAAGAAAAAGCCAAGCGGCTAGCCAATAGGCTCATAAAATCGTCATCACCCAAACAAAACAGTAAATTATAGTAAACATGTACCTATTTGTTGGGAAAACAAATTTTATTCTCTGCTCTAGCCTCCTTGCTATGACCTGTTCAATGTAAGTATATGTATATGCAAGCAAATGCGACCAATTTCCAATACAATTCAATATTTGATGCAATTAGGCATAATGGTTAAAAACTATCAAACAAATAAACAAACAACACAAACATCAATCAATTAGTGAATTAGAGTTTCAAATTCATAATTTTGATACATATATACAGAAAATCATGTTTTTGATGCCAAACCACAATCAATAAATCTATCTATATAAGTTTTGGTTCTCACACCAGCCTGATGGAAATATATAGATATCATACCTTCGAAACTCGAACACACACTACTAATGCTATATAGTCATCAGTAGAATCATCTCCGGGCGGCTAGAGCGTGACTTTATATCTATCTAATATATTAAAACTTCGAATATACGTTCATGACGCGTATGTGCAAAATCTTTATATATCGGATTGTCCAAATTCAGAATAAATAAATATTCAAATACGTATAAAACGATTGAAATTTTCAAAACAAAATTGTTTTCAATTGAAAAATATACTCTTCACACTCGTTCTAGGATACTACTGATCCTATCTCTAACGAGTCATTCTAATTGGATATTACTAACCCAATATCTGATTAATTCTTTCGTATGGTTCTAATGTGTCTTGTTCTAGAGCTCTGTAAACCAAAGCTCTGATACCAAATGTAGTGACCCGTAACTTCCCCGGTAAGGAAAGCCCGGATTACCTTGAGAACAACACACAAATGAACGCAGACGGAAGAACATTTCATTGTTATTACAACAATTCCATCAGATACAAGAATATACAGAGTATAATTGAATAAATTACATTCGATAAATATCAGAGATTACAATAAATTACATAGCAGCGGAAAATAATACAAAGCACAACTGAAGGTGATATACAGATACAGAGCTTTCCGGATATCATTCCAGCTGTAAATCAGGATCTTGTGAATATAAATCTGCAAAACCAAAACTACTAGCTGCCCGTGTCGAAAATAAGGGCACCCAGAGTTTAGGTTAAAACAATAAACTCCAGGTCAGTCATGTGACTGGTGTGAGAACTAAAACAGTTATTTAAAACTTTACTTTAAAAGAGAGTAATTCAAGGGACCACGCCGTATAACACGGAACGGGTTTCCTCCCAAGAATACCAGTGCATAGAATAAACAGTGCAATGCTTTTTCGAAAAATGAAGCTATTATAAGACCCAGGTCCCATCACACAATGCAACGCAAGCCGGAGGATAGGGTTTTCCCTTATAATAGCCAAACATGCTTGGTACGTTTAAAACAAATCATTTGATACTATAATAAGTGTATAGTGTCAAAACAATTTCAATCATAAATATCAATCATAGGCGGCATGGGTACCATCTATCATGTCGCCATACTAGTTCTACAATTAAAACCGCAATACACGTATTGGAAATTGGATTTTCGTCATGAGTCGAGGCAAGGGGCAATCTCCTCTCCGCTTCGAGACACTCTAGCAAATGCCTCAGGACTACACACTCTAGGTAACCCTGGATGCTTCAAGGCCGGTCCTCACTTACGTTAGAGGATTGGCAATTCCTGAACACACGTTTCCCGGTCCTTACAGACCTAAAATCGAGGCGCCTCATCCAACAACCACATAGGTGAAAAGTATATAAATATCAGGGCAGGTAAGTCACTGACACCACCAAAGCTAGAAATAAACGTCGTGCTCTCCCTGCAGTCCGTATCCCGTTTTTAACTCATACCGAGGTGTGAGGCTCGCGAATTCACGTTATACACAAAGCTACGCCACAAAGGCCGTGCTTTGATCATCAACCACAAGACTTTGCTTTTCAACAGAAGCCTTGATCCATGCAACTCAGCATGCCACACAGGCAATTCATGCCATGCGACTGATGTCCATCGATATACAACCTCTGAGATCGTACGTCTCAGAGAAGGGCATTAAGCAAAAGAATAAATTCTCCGCCGCCAAACAGATTTATATTTAACAGAAATCAATCAACATAGAATAAAATTCAATGTCGGACACACAATCCATTTACAAGTTCGTTCTGGGTCTGAACGAAACCGGAGGCACTTTCCTCGCATATCCATCAATCTCCAAGTACGTCTGGACGACAACCAACTGATTCCCTCATCTTGGGTGTACATCCCAATCAAGATCATCAGTAATCACCCAAACGATGTGAAGACTTCCGGTCTTCAACCACCGTCTTCATCTTCGACATATCGTCGAATCGGTTATTCAGAATGGGTATAAACCCGGCCTTTCCGAACAACCCGCGTATATTAAAAACAAATGTTACACAAACACAACATACGTCTCATTCCAATTTCTTCATCCACTAATCGTAAATCAGCAAGAGAACAATTTCCCAAATATTAACCCCGAAGGCCGAAACCAACATCAGATCAGTACCCAGGAAACCACTCTTCTTAGCTAACTTACAGTTAGTTTCTAAATTTCAATTCTTAGGGAAAGGTTCCCATTAATTTTATCCAAGATAAATTCTTTAAAATTTATCGTTTAATCTTCCTTTGGATGTCATTTCAAACCAAATTATGGTTTTTCCAAACTAGTCGAGATTAGCGAACCACACCGAAGTAATTATTTATTTTATTTCCCAATCCCAACCTATTCATCCCATGAAGCAAAACTGGTAATACTCCACATCTAACACCACAGTGTTACGGGTAAAATTAATTACCATTTCACGTTCAAATCTGATTAAAGATTTAACTATCGCTTTGGAGCAAAACTGGTGATACTCCATCCTTGCTCACTTTCTAAATTTGATAATTTAAATTATCAATTCACATTTCAATTTAATTGCAGATTCATTAAAACTCCTTTTACTGGGTTAAAGAACTAGTGTCATTTAAAACACAGTTCACGATAAACCCAAATCACATTCCATTTATTATCGGGTTAAAGAACTAGTGTTATTTAAAACACAGTTCACGATAAACCCATGAATCAATTCTATTTAAACCCATTTCAAATCCAATTTATTTATTTAAAAATAAATGGGTTTTAATTTCAGTTCAAAACTAGTTCATTTTGATAAAAATCAATCTTTATCTTTTCGAATATGGAGTTTTACATCCCAATTTTTCCCAAATCATTTCTTATGATTTTACACAAATTATTACTATTTTTAATAATTTTATCAAGGCCCGTACAGTCGATTTCCATCAATGGCCAACGAACTGCACTTACATCGACCTTTTCCAAATTTGATTTGGACGTATCTCCAAATCCAACCGTTAGATTTCAAATTTCTAATATTCGTTAGAAAGCTCTTTTCGATACGAACCCAACGGTTCCGGTTTTAGGAGAATCTGACGGTCGGATCTCCCGTAATGTCCGTTTGAAATAAATGGTTGAAATTCACGAACTGCCGCGGCGCGGCGCGTTCTATTCAGGCCATTATATTATATATATATATATAATATATATATTTCGTCGATTCCTATTTAAAACGAATTTTATAAATAGTTTTAAATTCGTTTTAAAAACATTTTAACTCTATTTCCAATTCAAATCAAAATTGAATTTTTCCTTATAAATTCGTTTCAAAATTCATTTAAGTTCAATTCGAATTCAATTCGTTTTCCATTCGAATCAAATTCGTTATATATTTAATTGAAATCAAATTCGTTATATATTCAATTGAAATCAAATTCGTTTTATATTCAAATCAAATTCATTATATATTCAATTGAAATCAAATTCATTATATTCAATTGAAATCAAATTCGTTATATATTAAATTGAAATCAAATTCCATTTCAAAATATTCGATTTTGAAATCACTTTTCAATATTCATTTTTAAATGAATAAAATCGATATAAATATCGTTCACGTCAAAATGGCGTCAATCTAATCAACACGGCTTCGTATGTTTCTATTTTCTAATATTCTATTTCAAATATTTCTTTTTCAAATATTTCCTTTTCAAATATTTCTATTTCAAATATTTCTATTTCAAATATTTCTATTTCAAATATTTCCTTTTCAAATATTTCGTTCAACACATGACTAATCTCAACGGATGAGTACTGTCAACACATGAACCTTTATTTTATAATATTCTTTATTTTCTAAATTGGAATGAGGCCCAATCAATTACCATATAGCGTTAACTATATGAATTCCATACCACACATGTATATAATAGCAACGATAAATAATCAACCATCATCCAAAGTGCACTACACTGTATAAGCATCAAATATAGATATCTAACGCTTATAACAGCCTGTCAATCAATCAATCGACATATTTAATCAATCAGGATGAGTGAACTTCAAATTTCATCCCAACACCCGTGTGGGGTTTCAAACAATCAAACACAGATTTTAGTTGTGCAGTTGGGCGATGTGTAAAATTTATCGACCCAATCAATATCAGTCAAATCAGTGTATATAAACAAATCGGCTGATTTGTTTATAAATATTTATTTATTCACTTTCACGTTAAAAAATATATTTTTAACGATAAAACATTTTATTCAACCTATGAAAATGTTCTATTCAGTTCATTTATTAAATAAAATGATTTCTTTATTTTTCTAACTTATTTTAGGAAATTTCGGCGGCATAACGGCACGATACTAGAAACGGGACAAGGCCTAGCCTTATCCCCGGTCTAGTGAAGGCCCACGCCATTCACACATCAATCAAATCCATTCCATTTCACCAAACAATTCAATTCAAACCAAATAATCTAACTAACTACACAACCAAACAAACAAGTCCATGGTCTGTGGACGATTGTGTCGGGTGCTACTAAACACCGTCTGCATCCTAGTATATATATATAACTAGAAAAAGAAATTGAAGAGTGAGAAGTTCTCACCGATAGCTATCCCAATTCCACGACACTTCTTTAATAGAAATCTTCATCGTTCTCGCCTTTTTGTCACTTTCGCCCGTAGCCACTACATATATAAAAATCAAAATTTTATTTTGTTATCCAATATATAAAAATCGAATTTTTACTTCGCTATTCAATATATAAAAATTGAATTTTTACTTCGCTATTCAATATATAAAAATCTCGCCTTTTCTATTATAAAGATTTCGCCTTTCATATCATCTTTTCTATTATAAAGATTTCGCCTTTCATATCATAAAAATATCGTCTTTTCTATTATAAAGATTTTGCCTTTTCAATTTCATCACTATAAAAATCACATTTTTATTTTGCTACATATATAAAGATGATATTTTACTATCTATAAAATATAAAAATTATATTTTTATTATATTTACCATATAAAAATCGTATTTTGATTCTTTTTATAATCTAAAAATTATATTTTTATTTCATGTCTAAACATAAAAATCATTTCTTTTGTAAATTAAAAATCTATTCTTTTGTAAATTAAAAATCTATATACTAAAAATCAGTTTTTAAACTGATTAACCTAAGCTAAACATTTAAAAAGAATTGAAACAAAACAAAAATAAACAAATAAATGAAATTTAAAAAAAACTTACAGTGAATATTAGGGGGGGGCTGTCGCGTTCGTCAGTGGATGAGGGGGGGTGTGTTGGCGCGGGGCAGAGGATTTGGTCAAGGGGGGTCTGGGCGTTGCAGTCGAGGAAGAGCAGGGGAGGAGGAGGAAGAAGAAGGGAGGGGGAAGAAGAGGAGGGGGGCATGTGGTGGCTGCGCCGCCCTGGGGTGCGACGGCTCATCAGGGGGGGGGAGGGGGCATCGATCGCGTCCCCTTCTGTTTCCTTTTTTCTTTAATTATTTCAAAAAGCAACTTTTTATTTCGACCTCGAAACGAGGCCCACCGCCTGTTGTCCATAGCTAATTACCCCCATTCCGAACACAATGGGATATGTATCATAGGCTGATTCGATCGTTATAATCAGTTTCCGTTGAATTTACATTTAAATCTATATATTCTATTTTAAACATACATTTCAATTTACCAGGGTCACATACGAACTCGAAAAATTCCCGAAAAATATTTTCTAGCTTCGTACTAACGATACGGTCCTAACAAAACTAGTTTCGTCGAATTCTGAGACCGTTGGAAAAATGGCCATTTTCTAGTCGATTAAAATCAACTAAAACTGGTCAAACACGTTTTCCTTTGCCACGCTCACATATTGATTCGAAAAATTATGAAATTTGGAATCTAGCAATAATTTAACATCACGGACCCAACAAAAGTGGTTTCGTCGAAATCCGAGGTCGCTTGCAAAATTCCTATTTTTAAGGGCCTGAATTCCATAGCGACTATTCAGAATTTTCAACTGGACATATCTTTTGATTCGCGCTATGAAATTTCAATTTGCTGGATTCGTTGGAAAGATATTCCCAATTAGATTCCATTGTTTTTGGTTTCGCCAAAATCCGGATTGTTTTGCACCCGGTACATTCAATTGAAGTTTGAAATCGAATTATCGAACTACCGCGCCATTTTCAATTCCTTTTATAATTATATATAAATATTTATATTCTAACGATGATGCGTATAATACATACGTTCGAATTATATTCAAAATAAATTTCTCGTCGATATTATTTAAAATAATTCATTTTAAATATTCAAAATTCGCTAAAATTGCCAAAATAAAAATTTTAAACTGGCTCAGATTTTCCGGGTTATTACAGACCTTATGGTCCTGCAAGCGTGATACTCACCCCTTGAGGGAAGAGTAACTAATCTTCGGACTTAAAGTATTGATGTCTAGGAAATGGCGGATCGAGTTAAGCCTGTTGATACTTAACCGCATTCCAATGTCCGTTAGATTAATTATCTCTTAAACTTCAAAACATATGCATTGTTAAGCCTGAGTCGGGTGTTGACGATTTTTGTCGTTAACAGTATGTATGTATCAGTGAAAAATATTTCATTGCAACTTGTTATTTCTTTTTTCTTTTTGTAAAAATGAGTGCATATATTTTTGTAGGCATTCGTGGAGGAGGAGTAAAACATAATTTGGAGTGTAATGGCAATGAGAAAGCAAACACGTGTGACCTTGACAATGATCTTATCTCTAAATTTTTTGGAATGTAACGGATGCATTTATATTTTATAGTTTGGACATGATATTATGGTATTTTGGAACCGGAAGCATGTAGCTCATATTTGAGTATTATGGAAATGTGTCATTATTTGAATTTGAGATATGGAAGTGTGCTAAATCTTATATTGAATTGATATGTTAAATTATATATGTGATATGAAAATCATAAAGATATGTTATATTCATTTGTTTTGAGAATTTTAATATTAGTTGTGGAAAAAATAGAAAAGAACTTAATTTTGTATTGTGATGCATATAAGTGTTACCAATTTATGTATGGCAACATTTATAAGCATTAGTAGAATTATGATACTGACACTTATAAGTGTTACTATATCTTATGGTTCCAGCATCTATAAGTGCCAACAATGAATAATTTTGTAACACTTATAAGTGTTACGACATCTTCTGGTTCCAACATTTATATGCATTGGTAATTAGCCTGATTGTAACCTTAGGTATAAGAGCTATGCCCCAATTAATATACTGGATCGGTCTAAAAGAGGAAGTGTGGCTTGGAAGAAGAGCCACCTTCTTCGAAGCGTCAGGAGCTTCGGTCACCTTTGGTTGGATGAGAGGTCTTTCGCTCCTTTCCTTAAGTCACCGATTCCACTAGGATAACTCCACTCCTGTTCTCACTGATTAAGCCAGTAGTAAATCGAAGCTCCTTTTAGTTGCTACCTTCACTTTTCGACTGAAGCTGCTAATGAGATTTATGGAGTTGAGTTTTCCTGGTTTAGTTGATCAGACCGAAGCTACCGGTGTTTGACTCATTATTCGCACTGATTGATCGGGGCATAAGCGACGTAAGAGATTAGGTTCAGTTCTCCACCTTAATGACAGAAAAAAGGGTCGATGAAATTCTATTGAGTCCGACTCATAGTGGTCCTTTATCATATGTCGAGGAGGTTTCCATTGATTGTGTATGAACAAAATACGAGTGAGATCCCAACCGCACCATGCCAGAGGAAAGATCTGAGGATCTGGTCAATATCCTTGCATACTTCCTTCGAAAAAATGAAAATGATACTCCAGTAGACCTGAATATCGAACAACACTGATATGATGAGCTGAAGACTACCCGCATAGGAAAGCTGTTTGCTAGTCCTCCACCCTATTGGTAATCTTCTCAATAAGAGGCCATCTAATAGCTCGGCTCTGGCTGTGAATCTAATAGAAATAAGGGGTACTTAAAGTGTTACAATATCTTATCACTGATCTGATGAGCTGAAGTCTACCCGCATAGGAAAGTTGTTTGCTAGTTCTCAACCCTGTTGGTAATCTTCTCAATAAGAGAGGCCTCGAGATGGAGGGCAACATCCACCAAGTCTTCAAAAGTTAATTTGAGTTGCAACATGAGAGGCTTCTTGAGATACTTCCTAAGTCCGTTCATGAATTTAAGATTCTTATTATAAGAAGTGGAAATATGCTCTAGGACATACTTGGAAAAGGCCTCAAATGATCCGACATACGTGGATAAGGTCGATTTTCCTTGCTTAAGGTCAAGGAAGTGACGAGCTAGGATTTTTTTCTCGTACTTGGGCACAAAATTGAGTTTGAACCTATCCTTAAACTGACAAATTGAAGTTTGAACCTCTCCTTAAACTGTTCCACTCCAAAGTGGACTCATCAACTTCTACCACTAACAACTCGTACCAATTAAGCACACGATCTTGTAGCACGCTCGATGCTACAAGAACGCGGTGATGGTCTGAAATATCCATCCATGTAAAAATACGCTCATAGGTGTGAAGCCGCGACTGAATCTCAAGAACAGTCTAGGTGCCTTTGAATGATTTCCCACTGTGATGGGTGAATTGTGAAATCACTGCACATACGTGCGAACACCGACTTGCGAGGTGGAGAAGAACGAGGAGGTGCAGGAGACTAGGTCATTATAATAAGCTCAAGAATATGATATATCGACATATACACCCATTTTAAGTAGGATCCACTTGGCATCTCGACTCTCTCTTCGGGGTGTGAGCCACTGGACGATCCAGCTCCCCAATTATGACCTCCACCTCTTCCTTACATAAGATGGAAGTTAAGATAAGATAAGATTATTCACTAGAATAAGATTTTATCAATGGAATTAAATACGAAAGGAATACTTGGGAATTAAGAGTTACACATCCCTAGACATAATCCACAAAACTATTCCAATTGGGAAAAAAAAAAGTTGAAGGCACGACAAAGATCACTTTGATAGGGGATAATGCTTGTACTAGTATTATACATCAATGTATTGTAATTTGTGAACTGATCTGTATTTATATCATATTATGCTCTGAGCACCGCTCTAATATTATTAATGTGGGAAATTGGTTGCTTCACATGTCAACACCTGATTTTCAAATAATCCAAATCGCCTAGACACATAATGCAAGAAAAGTAAATAATACCAGAGATTTATAGTGGTTCGGCAAGTGTGCCTACGTCCACTTCGATGTAACTTCGTATATTTATATTGTCTGGTTACTAGTACCGTCCTTTTGATTACAAAGTTATGTGTTAGCAATAGAAAAGTCCTTTCTTAAAGCCAAAAAGCCATCTCCAGTGTTCAAAAGTCCAAGAAAAACTTTATTGTCCAAAAGAGTGCAAGTAGCAAGCCATGTTTGAAGTTCTCCACGACAAGTGTGAAGAAAAAGTTCACAAGTTCAAAGATAATTCCAGGGAAGAAGTAGCCAAGAGAGAATCCATTCAAATGCTCCAAGTACTTAAATTTCAAATGTAGAGTAGTAGCCAAATATCCTGGAAACAGCCCAAAAAGGGGCTATTTATAGGTATAGGAAGTTGTGGGCCGAAGCCTACAAAAAATATACTTGGGGTTCAGTACTGATCCCCGGATCGGTACTGATCCCCTAGGACTTAGCCAAAATCCATTTCATCTTCAAAAGCTTCGAATCCATCTACCAACTTCATTTTGTATCACGTGATGCGAATCCAGGGAAGATGAAATCTAGAAAACAAAACGTGGAAGATGAAGAGATCGTTCTGGTCCAGAAAGATGAATTGCCAATATCGATCCCTCGTGCTTCTTCCAAAATACCGATCTAGCAAAACAAAGTATATAAACCTGTCCTGAAAGTCTTCCCCGGATTCACATCGATCTTAAATGCCTGAGATAAATCCGCGTATGAACTAGGGATATGAAAAGTTATACCTCGATCCCGAGATATGAAATTTTGCATGCTAATCCCAATTGGGGATTTTGTACCAATCCCGGGAGTTGGTTAGAGAAATATCAATCTCAGGATACTTAACCAAATTTCTGATTTTTCGAGCATTCCGCTACTTCAACCAAATTGCTCTAGGTTTTCCCAAGTCCGTACTCAAGTCCTGAGCACTCCAATAACTAGAATTTCGAAGTGTGACCGCCTTATCGAAAAGGCGGGTCAATCCACCAAAATATGTCTTTCTGTGGAAGACATGTTTGTGTAGTCCAAAAATTCATAAAACAAAAAGTCGCAATCTAAAAGAAGTCCAAAATGGAAAGTCGTTAACCAGAAAATGACGACCGTGTCGGATCGAATTAACAAAAAACCAAAATCCAAAAACCAATAGAATACCATAATCACTCCAGAACGTATTAAGGATGAAAGTTAAAACCAGAATGTCCATAATCTAGAAAACCAAAGAAATCCGAATTTTATGGCCCTACCGAGCCAAGCCAGGGCAAGTATAATCTGTACCTGCAAAAGCCAAATGAATCATTTTGCGAAGTCCTCGCAAAACGACCCATAACCAATCTATACCCGATCCTTGATTGAGATCTTGGCAAGTCCTGACAAGACGACTCGGCTCTTCCCAAGCAAAGGACCAGTTTAAGAGTTTTATACTTGATGATAATAGTCCAACTCGCCAAGCCCTTAAAGTTCGAAATTTCATGCTTCGCATGCATAGTCTATATGAGCGAAGTAATTTAATTAAATTTTTAGACATACTTTTTTAATAAAGTTGATAGAAAACCTAACGATTTATCGCCGGGTAGAGAGCACGCTTAGTGGTTAAGTCCTAACCTCATTCGTGGGTGAGCCGACTTACCATTTTAGATTACAAGTTCATTGAGTGAGAGAGATTGAATGGATTTTCTCCCACAAAGAGCATGCCTAGGAATCTCGTCGGGTTCCATACATGGGTAGGCATGCTTAGCCATCAAACTCCAAATTCAGATTAGTTAATTATGTATTTATTAACTAAAAGGTGGATAGTTTATTGTCTGTAAAGAGAATGCATAGCGATCTCGTCGGTTGCTGTATATGGATAGGAAGACTTAGCCATCCATAACCGAAAACCAGATAACCAAAAAGTCGATATCCGAAAGCCAGAGAGACCAGAGTGCTAGAACCCAAATACCAAAAAACCAGAATTTCTGAAACCAAAAAACCAAAATCCAAATCCAGATTAATGTCCAATTATTATCCCAAATGAGCTAAGTCCTAGCTCGATCCACTATCTAAGCATGCACGCACCTGCAATCAAATTCCAAAATCCATGGTCCGGATAATTTGAGAAGTCCAAAGTCCAGATTCTAAATCCACGCGTGCTCGAATTCCAGAATCCAAACCCTGAACAACCGAAACATCATGAGCCATCCTTCCATTTGGATTGGGGAAGTTGCCTACTAGTTTTGGGGGAGTTGCCGAAGTCCTTGTGCATTCCTTCTCACCATCGTCAAATCCCAAGCAATCCAATGGTTACGTTCACCCCTACCTTGAGTGCAAAAATGCTGACATAGGAAATTGGTCACTTCACATGCTAACACCCAGTTTCCAAATAATCCAAACAGCCCAGACACAGAATGTAAGAAAAGTAAATAACATTAGAGATTTATAGTGGTTTGGCAAGTGTGACTACATTCACTTCAATGTAACTTCATATATTCATACTATATAGATACAAGTACAGTCCTTTTGATTATAAAGTTATGTGGTAGCAATAAAAAAATCCTTGCTTAAAGCCAGCAAATCCTCTCCAATGTCCAAAAGTCCAAGAAGAAGCTTTAATGTCCAAAAGAGTGCAAGTAGCATGCCAATCATTAAGTTCTCCAAGACAAGTGTGAAGAAGAAGTTCACAAGTCCAAAAATGATTCCAAGGAGCCATGAGAGAAGCCATTAAAATTCTCTAAGCCCTTAAACCCCGAATATAGAGTAACAGTCAAAAGATCCTGAAGCCCAGCAAGGGGCTATATATAGGTGCAGGAAGTTGTGGGTTGAAGCCCACAAAGAATATGCCTAGGGATCGGTATAGGTCCCCCAGGAATTAGCCAAAATCCACTTCATCTCAAAATATTTGAATCTATCTGCCAACTCCATTTCGTATCACGTGATACGAATTCTAGGGAAGACGAAATCCAGAAAGAAAAACATGGAAGACGAAGAGATCCTTAGTCCACGAAAATGAATTTCCAATACCGATCCCTCGTGCTTCTTTCAGAATACTGATCCGGCAAAACGAAGTATAAAAACCGATCCCAAAAGTCTTTCCCCAATTCACACCGATCCTGAATGCCTTAGATAAATTCGAGCATGAACGGTGGATACGAAAAGTTGTACCCCGATCCCGGGATATGAAATTCTACATGCCGATCCCAATTGGGGATTTTATACCGATCCCGGGAGTTAGTTAGAGAAATATTGATCTCGAGATACTTATCAATATTTCTGAATTTTGAGCATTCCGCGACTTCGACCCAATCGCTCTAGATTTTCCTGAGTCCACACTCAAATCCTGAGCACTCTAATAAGCAGAATTTAGAAACGTGACTGCCTTGTAAAAAAGGTAGGTCAACATATAATAAGTTGTGACACCCTACCCCGAGACTCATATTAACAAAGAGTATTAACAGGTAATATTGTCTGTTAATATAGAGAATAAGGCTTGTTAAAAGCGATCATGCGGAACATTATATCAAACAAGTATTAAATATGCCAAATTTTTTTAGTTAGGAGTCGGCATACTTAATCCTTATTTCATACAACATCACGATGGCTAGAGGGCCTATTCGGACAAACACCACATACAAATGATATATACATATTACAGATAGCAAACATCAATATACATACATACAAATATATCATGTACAATATGCCATACTACATGGGTGGTCTGATAAACCACTAAGTATGTACATCATAATCCCCATAAAAGAATATACATCAACATGCCCCAAAAGAACTACAAAGGACCATTACAAAACTATGCAATCCAAAAGGGTAGAATAAGATGTCCAAGGGTAAACTAGAAAGCATATGCACAAAAGTACCTAACCTGCGACTCGGTCTGACCCGACTAATGAACACATGGGTCAGTCTAACTTGAACCATATAATCACTACAAGATGAGATAAACAAAATAAATTACTAAAGGAAACATTCATTTAAGTCATAAAGGATTGAAACGGCACAGTTTTACATAAAGATTTCTATAACATAGGAACACAAGCAATATCATGGGAAATCACAAGGAAACACAAAGCCATAAGAACCATAGAAACATGAAAACTCTGTTAAGAGAGCATCCACATAACTAAAATCAACATATACATACACGAGATTCTTCTTATAATATGGAGATATGTATATATATACTAATAATTATATCGAAGTCACGAAATTATCTACCAATCACAAAAAAACACAAAAACACATGATTTTGGATCCAACAACATGATTGGCAAGCCTAAGCTATGTATGCACATGCTATCACACATGAATGGCTAGAATTAATAGCCGATACTAATATCAACATGAAGGGTACCCAATGCCACATGATTGATCCGAAGGTCAAGCTACAACATGATTGACTGGTGTTCATAACACAACATGATTGACTCGTTGGTCCGTAAGATTCACACAGGAATGATCCGAAGGTCTAGTACTGGCAAACACACAGGAACATGTCATAGACTCACAGGAAGCAACCCGAATAGTGGTAATTGTGCATCCCCATACCATAATTTCTCACCATTGGTTTACTAAACGTTAATCAATTCCACACTAGAAATGATAGAGGAACACAAGAAAGCAAAAGATAACACAAGGAATCATAACTTTAATTAAACGAGTCTATAATTAACTAATCTCGTATGCCTTCGCATACCATACAACAAAGTTTACGATACCGTTTAACCATAATCACATCTTCTCGAAGGGAACAAATTATGTGGTTTTGTACATGGAAAATACAAGGTGTGAGAAAGCAAGCTTCTAAAAATGGTTTTCAAAACGTTTGGCTTATATCTTCATAAAAATCAAAAAATATTATTGCTTCGAGATGGATTATATATAAATAAATTCTTGGAAAATTCATCTTAAAGCTGTACGGTTTTATTTGTAGAAATCCATAATGAAATCATTTTTATTTGAAACGTGCACAATGTATAAACCCATCATAAAAGCACAACAACAAACACATAGTTTAGCAGTAAAAATCATCCAAAGTAATACCCAAGTTCAACAAACTATCGGCTACTGAAATAGCCTAGATTTGGTATCACTATATGTTGCCACTTGGGCTTGAGAACTGGACAAAAAGGTAAAGCAAAACAAGCACCAAAATGTACTCAACCAACAAAGGAAAAGGGACTCGACCTCCTAGGATTTCATGTCTAGAGGGTTCGACCTCCTCTTTGGTCCAGGTCGACCAGGTGGTCGATCTGGCCATAGGGGGCGGTCAGCCCCCTAGATATGGAATCCAGGTGCGGTTCGCCCTCTTTACTAGCATATTCAGACCAATTTTTGGCCAATCAAAACTCAATGATTTGAGGTGAAAATTTCCAGATTTTGAGATTAACAATCAAGCTTCCCAATAAAATACACACAAAATGGATATAAAATGTGAAAGTTCTTCTTTGTCAAAGCAGGACCATGGAGAAAAATTCACACAAAGTAAAAAACCTAAACTTACAATAAACAAGCTTCGACTGAAACAAACCCAAACTCAGTATAATCATAAAGTTCAAGTTAGAAAGTGTGAGGGGAACCTCACCTTGATTTGTAGCAAAATTTGATAAAGTTAGCTTGGATTTGGATCAAAGATGGTGCTTTTTAAGCTCTTTTTTCAACTTTAGTGCCTGTAGAATCAACTACAAAGACATGCAACAAATTTTAACACTTATAGTAAAGGATTTTAGCAAATTGAATAAAGTTGAGATGAAACAATGATCTTTGTATAGATTATCTATTAATACACTAGTTTTAAGGTACAATTCTTCTTTACTTTTGATTTAGAAGGCTTTAAATTTAGATTAGCAAGAGGAGGCCATGCATTTCTCTTTTTACAGTAAAATAGGGAAATAGAACATTTTGCCTGTAAGAGAAAAGAACGTAGTCTCCAAAATTTTCTTTTATGAGGAAATAAATAAGTGGCACAATTAGGCCTAATTGTTAATTAAGCTAGTGTTTAAGCTCAGAGAGATGTTTAGGAAAAAAACATTTTCAATACAAAGTTTTAAGTTATTCTACTTCCAATTACACGAGTTCAACTTAAAATTTACAAAAATAATACTACACTATTTCACTAAAAATACAAAATCTTGTCTCAATATATTTTTAGCAAATTTCAGTCTTCGTTTTAACTTATTTACACTGAAGTTTCAATTTATACCAAATAAACAAATTTTACCTTAAAATTGTACAAAATAAATCTCTTTAGGATTTAGAATATTCAAAATACATTATTTCAACACAAATAAATTTCAAAACTCACATTAAATATTTTACTACACATATAAATATTTTTGAAATTTTTTTTTATAGGTTTTTAACCTTCATTTCTACCCAAACTTTATTCAAAATACATAGTTTTCACAAAAATTTCCTTTTTATTAGTTTATTGCAATTTAAAGCAATAACTCTTAGGAATTATATAAATTACTACATGTTGACGAATTTGTATACTCTAAAATGTTTCAAAAACGTATTTTACTATATTTATTATTATTATTCAACTTTAAGTACATAATATTGGGTATTTAGACACAACTTATTATAAAACTCCATTTTAGTACAAAACAAACATATCCTTCCAGATTGACTCAAAACATCTCGTTAAGCTTATTTTCCGTAAGTTTATTTCGAACCTACTAAATTTCCACAAAATCTCCATTTGATCATATTTAAATGATTAATAGCCATTTTATTTAATCGCTTTCCGAAAAAATTCCCAAGCCTCACATTTATTTACTTGGACAGTTTTATTCAATTTATCCTTTCCAATAAGAATTAATACTCGATTAATAATTTAGTACCTCAGTATAATTCTTTATTATGGTCAAGAACAGGTAATCACATAAGTTCAGGTTGTTACAATTTATTAGGAGAATCACAATATTAGTTAGATGAATTCATTGTAATAATTTGAATTGAAGATGTAATTATTTTAAACTCATGAATATAAGTGTAAAATAATACGAGAGAACTTCGTAAATAATTCTTGAAATAGTAAAGTGTAAGTATCTGAATGTAACATGGTTTAAAAATTAGTGAAATGTTGTGAATAATCATAAATCATGTACAGATTTTAAAATAAAATGGCATGAAAGAATCGCAGAAAGGAAAAAATATCCTAGAAATAATGGAAATGTTAAGGATAATCATAAATTATATGTGGATTTCAAAATAAAATGTCAAGAAAGAATCAACAAGGGGAAAAAAATTCTTAGAACTAATGGTCTTACCTTTTAATTATGAGTTCAAATATTAAATTCATCAAAATATAATTATGACTTACCTTTTAATGCAATTGTTATATGACAAGTTAGTTTTTTATCGGGTAACTAGGTCCTTATGGTCATGATCTTACCTTTCCACAAAAGGACCTCCATATACTTAATATTTACTATTGAATAGATCAGTTGAGGTTCAAAATTTTCAAGTTACTTACTACTTAGCCATTATATCAATAGGAAATATAGTAATAAAAAACTATTTACAAAAAAACAATTCCTAATTGTTGCAATTATTGAATAATTTTCCCTAGTCGATGTGCTCTCTCGACTCCCTCTTAGGCTGACCCTGACTAAAGTTTGTCTGTTGTTTTTCTTTATCTTAATGTTATCTTTTACAAATAAATAATGAGCATCTTTGTTTTTTCATAAGAGCGCAGAGTAATGTACCCTTTTCTTCCGAAGGGGCACTTGTCTTACACCATTTTCCAACATCAAAGGAAGACTTTGTTCCCCAAATATGTCTGAAACTTTTGATTAATATATCTTCAAAGCTCCTAGGGACCTAGATAGAATCCATTCTCTAGTATATTAGAACCATAGTTAACTCCAGGATTTGAACTTGCAAATGACTCTTCGTGAGAGGACCGATTTTCCATTTTTCCATAACATGTGAATTGGGTTTTTTGATAATTCTTTTTGGGTTTTTATTTCCTTCGTTAAAAGAGTAGGAGTCATATCTTGGGTATGGTAACATCAGCCATTCTCTTTCTTTCAAGTAATTCCCCTGCACACTTTTCTTATTTGGCCTCAACCTCAAGAAAAGAGCAATGGCTACCAAAAAGAGGTGGTAATGTATTAATTTGGTGGAAAATCGTTGCAAGCGATGAGTGGAAAACCTGGCGTGCTTCAAAGAAAGGCAACCTCTATGCCAATATAATAATTGTAAGGGCAAAAATTATCTTAGTCAAAATTTTGACATATTTAGGATCCACCTGGGAGTTTTGTAGTATAGGTTATGTCAAGATTTGAGAATATCAGTTTTGACTGCTAACGGTCATAACAAATTTAGTTGGATTAATTGAAGATGAATTATAACCGATCATACATGCTCGAGAGTTTAGTATATGTCTGTCTTAAGAGTTTTTCACTAAAGCAGCATTACATATATAACTTTTTATTTATTCCCTAATTGTGATGATAAAATTTTCAATATAAGAAAGGTTTAATTGGAAAAAAGAAAGAAAGGACGTCCAAAAAAAAAACACATGGATTTGATGGATTGATATTTAATATTAAAATTATACTACATTAGTTTTCATCGGTTTCATAACTAATAATAAATGAAAAAAAAAACTTAAAGCAGAGGTTATGCAAACATTCGAAAAATAGAGTTGTCCAAAACCAATTAAAACCGGCTTTTTTTAAAAGAAAAAAAATTCTCAAGCAAGAGCCTTAGTATTTTTTCATTGTCCCTTCAATGTCGTCCTTTTAGAAATAGTGTGTGGCAAAAGGTACCTTGATTTCTTCTTAATACCATTATTATTAAATATCATGAAATATTAGGCCACAATCTTTCAAATACAAATCTTTCAAAGGGCTAACAATGTATTATTTTTTATTTTTTCACATGGCGAACAACCGTCGAATAAGACTGTTTTCACGGCGATCAACCACCAATAGTTCATTGAACGGTGGCCATGAAAAATGGTGTTGGGTGGCGATTGTCCGCTGTGCAAAGTGATTTTATACAGTGGTTGGTTGTTGCATGAAATGTCTCAATACGAGTATATAAAATTTATTATATAAAATTGATGCTGTTTATTATTTTTATCCAGGCTATTAGAAAAAAACAGTGCCCTTCGAACACGCTCTAAGTACCAGGCAAGAAATAATTTTTAGGTACGAGAAAATGTCACAAGCAACTTAGGCTCTGTTTGTTTAAAAAGCTGAAAGCTGAACGCTGGATGCTGGAAGCTGGATGCTGAATGCTGAATGGAAGATACAATGTTTGGTTACGTGTTGAGTAGAAAATAGAATTGCTAATACAAATACTTATCTGACAAAATTACCCTTACTGTAAATTCCAAAAAAATACTCTTGCCTTTGTTAACAATTTATTAATTTGGAGTTTTTATCATGCTTCATTCAAAGTGGAATGTTCAATAGAAGAAATAAAAAACATACAATCTGCATGATAATTATTAATTAAATCAAAAGGGATGGCAGAGAAGATAAACAATTTTATCATGTAAATTTGCCATAACATTTTTTTCAACTTTCAAATCAGATAATTCGACATCAAAATTTGCAAATTACAGAATTGAACTTCTAGCTTATAGCTCAACGCAACACAATTTCGTTGAAATAACACCTCAAAAAAAAAAAAGTCTCATTTGATCCAAAAAAGGATACATAATTCAACACATATAACTCATATTCAGTTAATTGAGGTCCAGATCAGAAAAGACCCATCTTTTGCTCGAGAAGACTTCAAACGCAAAGAAATAGGTAAATTAACTGGAAGGCAAGGAATCAAGTCAATCAAAAGGAGAATAAAAAGGGGAAATAAAAAAATTTACAGCTGAGTCTTTAGTGTCTTCAACCATTCTCTTTTACTCTCTGCTTAAATTCTGCTTGCCAAAGCATATCAAAATCTATTTTGTTCCAAATGTAGTTGTTAGCATATAATCTTGTTGAAATCCAAATGTAGGGTTTGTTAGCAGATGTAAGCTTACCTGAGTTCATACGGAGTCCAAAAGGGTATTCGAATGAAAAAAAATTCATTCAAATCCGAAGTATCAAAAAGCGGTATTTTAATGCTGATTAGCTTCAGCGTGTTGACCTTTCTAAATCACTGAAGGCAAATTTTATTCATACACAAAAAATTATCTAGCATACATCATTATTTTACTAAAAAGTTTATGACTAAATTATCCTCTACTTAATTACATTTTTAATAATTTTCTTATAGTCCTTCTAATTAAATATTAAATACATTAAATACAATAATATTTTATTAAATTATAAAAATTTATGAAGTTAATGAAATCTAAAATATAAACTAAGACAACCCTCACAATTAACTAATGTATATTGAAAGCGTCCACATTTTTTTCTTTTAAAATTAAAGCCCATTTTGATGAAATAATATACAAAAAAAAAAAAAAAAAAAAAAAGTTAAACAATTTACAATACGAGTGTCGCAAATTAAAGTTCGTTTTTTTTAAACTTAAGTAAATTTATTATAAGAAATTTCTCGTTTTATGTAATTTAGTTTTACACTTTAAAATGAAAAAATGATAAAGATGTAAAAAAAGAGTAATTTTGATAAAAGTCATGTAAAGTAAGTTTTGGCATATAGTAGCTTATTTTATGGTTCTACGAATAGAATAGAATAGAATCAGCGATCGCTGAATTACTGATCCGCGCAAACTGCTTTACATCATCTTCTTAGCGCTGAAAAGAGTTGGATTCAGCGCTATATTCAGCACTTCTTAGCTGAAACAAACGCAACTTACTGTTGGCTATTGTCTTAATTTGCTTCCTTATTCCAAATCTGTACCTCGACTCTTAATCGTTAACTAAAGATCTATTGTTAACGGTAAGCGTATCACAATGGAAGAAGATAAAAAGTCGACCAAAAAGAGATCGAGACTGATAGTCCGCCTCGCTTCTTTTCTCATCTCTCATAGCACTTTCTTCAGGTACTTGAATCTCTAATTTAGTTTCTGTTTCAATTTTATTTTTGATTAATTTGTCTATATTGGTTTAGCGTGGGATTCTTAATCTGTGGATATGTTGGGTTTGTCATTCTGCCTCTTTTTGCCATGAACACCTACTTCTCTGAGAATGCCTTACTGCCAGGTTACCAGTTTGCCTTCTTCTTTCCAAAATTTATACTACCTAGTAATTTGTTGCAATTTCATTTAAATAGAGCACATATTACAAATTCCGTTTGGACGGGTCTTTCTGTTAATACGGACTTTGTTCGGTTGAAATTAGCATTTGACATGAAACTATTCAGATTGTGGATTCTGTTATATGATAACTGTAAGATTTGTTACCCTTGTCAAATATGGTTTTAGTAATGCACCAGTGAGTGTCAATATTGTTATTGTATTAAGGGGAAATGCAAAATTTTGGTTTGCTGATGTTTACATATCATACGTTAGCGAGAGGAGTCTTTGCTAATACAGTAATACTTTCAAATAAATGCTAAACATATGGTCGTGGCCATTTATGAAGTGTGAGAACGTGGGACTCCTGCAAAGCTATGATGAAAATTTTTCGGCCAACCTACCAGATCTATGAAGGGAATTAAACATAAGATATCTTCACACATTATAGGGTGATAATAAGTTTGTTCTCTTTGCATCATCTAAACAGGGTCTGCCAACCCAATGTTTTCTTATCAAGATGTAAAGGAAGCACAAGATTTCGTAAAAGATGTTCTTGAAAGAGCAACGACTGTACACGGTAGAGAAATGTATGTTATCAAACTTATGTTACGCTTATAATATTTATGTTGATTACCAGTACCATTTTTATAGACATCAAATATCTTATCAATGAGTATTCCCCAATGAACTAATAGTCAATATATTCATCTTGAAAGTAAGCAGATCAAGGGTTTGTTATTTCTCTAATTGACTTTTCATATTAGTTTAAATTTACATACTAGGTCCGAACTAGGTGTGCTAATATGTGCATGTATATCGAGGTAAACAACCTTGTCGAAATATGTTAGAAATTTGTATAATGCAAAGTAATGTTGATAATTCAATATTTCGTAATTTTTGAATAGATATTTAACAGGTTAAGTTTTCGTGAGCTTAACATACCTTTTGTTCATCATTATGCAATATCCTCATGAGTAGATACACAACTCAAATTTGCACTATAAAATATATAAATCATGCAGTGGTGCCTACAAAATTGATTGATATTGATTTTAGTTTAAGAATATCAGATTAATCATGATTTGGGCCACGAGATTTGATCTACATGTTTATGTATGTACGCCTATCTTTACTGTATTTGCATGTTGTTACATCCATTTTGCTCATGTTATTCTTAAAAAGATTGGGAATAAGAATAACTATTGCATTCAGGCAATGGAGTAGCGAACTTGGTGTTATTAGAAAACAAAAACATACCTTATCAATTTGAGAAGACTGAAGAGTGCACGTATAAATTTACAAGGATAATTTATGAAACACCTTGTAATGTTATCACCAGCATCATTCTGTTCATTGAAAGCTCTTGTGGGTTTCTGACAATATAATTGATGAAGTTACTGTCAACCATTAACTATAGAACAATTTCTGTATATATGCAAATTGGATTACTGCCTTTAACTTCATATTAATCCTTTACAGTGAGATCCCAAGATTGATAGAGCAGCATATCACAGATGTGGGTGGAGAAGCTTACCATCACAAATTCAGTGCTCACAGCTCCGGTTTCTTCCCTTTACAATTCTTCGCCTCCTCTCCTACATATTCAAACACAAAATATAACCATAGCTATTTGTCATATGGTCTAAATTCAGTCGGTGTTGTACGGGCTCCTCGTGGTGATGGGAAGGAAGCAATTGTACTTGTAACTCCTTACAACTCATCAAATATACAATTAAATGATGCAGTATCACTAGGCCTTGGATTTTCAGTATTCTCCTTTTTAAGCAGAGTTACATGGCTTGCAAAGGATATTGTGTGGCTTGCTTCAGATTCTCAGCATGGCGAGTATAAAGCAGTCCTGGAGTGGCTAACCGAATACAATAATCCTGATTTCTCAAGCCATTTAAAAGATATAAAATTAGATATGTGCTTTGGAAAGAAAAATCAGCATCAATGTGGGAATTCTAACGTGTTTAAGCGGCCAGGGACTATGACTGCCGCTCTTGTATTTAAAGTATTGGAGAATAAAGGAAGAAATGAAAGAGATAGGCTAGATATATATGCAGAGGCTACTAATGGTCAAATGCCTAACCTTGACCTTATTAATGTTGCGCATTTTTTAGCAGTACATAGACAAGGATTTAGGGCAGTTGTGGGCACAGTTGATTCATTTTACAAATCTCAATGGGTTTGGTTTATTGGTAACATTCTGGAAAGAGGTACCAAATTAGTCAAAAGCTTGTATCCTCAATCAAAATATGAGACCACTTCATCAGAATTTGTTGAGGGCACTGCTACACTTGCAAGTTCATTTTTACACCAGGTAACAATAAATGATCTGCAATGTATTGGCATAAGTCTCCTGAACTTTTTATTCTCTTACTACTATTGGTCAGTGAAATATCAATATTTTCTTCAAGATACATTTACCAGCTCATGCCTTACAACTATCTTACCTTTCGTCTATTTTCAAGTTACTCAATGGTTGACTCTCAAAGTACTCTGTGGAATCAAAGAGATTGATATCCACATCGGTAATATCTGTAGGACATACTGAGAGGATTTTTTTTTTTTTTTTTTTTTTTTTGGGTGTGTGTGTGTGTGTGGGGGGGTGGGGGGGGGGGGTTGTGGGGGTGGCTCTGTAGCATTACTAAGAGTAAAGTTGAAACTAATTGTTTTGTCTTCCAAATGTGCAGGCGCTTGGTGTACCAACTGGGTCTCATGGTGCTTTTCGGGACTATCAAGTTGATGCAATCAGTTTAGAACTCTCACCCAAAACATATTTGAACAATGCAAATGCTCAATATGCTTTCCTTTTAAGGAGTGGCAGGTGAGCTTTTCCATTTAGAGGCCTTGTTAACTTGGAGCACTATTTTGTTACATCTGTGCTTGTTATAAATTAAGTCGTCTACAAGCTTAACGATTCGTTGTTAGTACTATTTGTGAGTAATTTTATGATGCACTGATGGTCAACTGGTTATGTATTTACTTGTTATAATCATATATGTAACAAATTACCATGTAACCAATGACTGATGGCTGGTTATCAGAGTTTATAGTTTTTGGAAGTAGTTTAAGTTGAGTGATGAAGGCCAAGTCTCCAAGTCATAGATACTTTAAAAGTGAATGATATATACACAGGTAGGTTCTACCCATTAGATACTGAAATCTCTTTAATGTTTTTCAAATAATTTTTTTGAAATACCACACTAACTTGCCTCGTCTATGCTAACCTGATAAAAAAAAATCACCGGTAATTGAACTTTTTTTCATCATTCATTCATTTGGAGAAATTCCAAATAGGATAGTTGCAAGGAAACAAAAAAATACATTTAAACCA
The DNA here is from genome assembly GCA_030737875.1 of Allium sativum. Lineage (NCBI taxonomy): Eukaryota > Viridiplantae > Streptophyta > Magnoliopsida > Asparagales > Amaryllidaceae > Allium > Allium sativum. The sequence goes on along the minus strand of CM060920.1, from coordinate 564,026,716 downwards.
TGCGAAAATTTTAGACATTCCAGTAGTCAAAAGCAATGTTTGGTTGCTTGAATTCTTCTTGTTATCATATCAGAACATAACTTCAAACAAAAGAGTGATACTAATTTATTTACAGAGGAAAACACATAGCCTATGCTGATCAAATTTTTATTGCATTTAGGTCTAAATCTAACTTCAATATATTTTGTCTACCCATTTATCTTCAGCGAAGATACATATGAGCTATCGGTTAACTATAATATATACTGATATTTCTGAGAAATTAATATTTGGATGTATGTGCGTGCCCACAGTAGTGCTGCCTGCACACATGCCTGCATGTCAATGCGAGTGCACATCTGTGCTCGTTCCTGCCTCTGTGGAGTGAGTGCATTAACATACAAGTATTTGGTATGTTATTAACTCCAATGCGACTCATCTAACTACTTTACATTGTGGGTTGATGTAATAATATGCATAAGTGATTCTTGTCATTAATGCAATCGGAAGAAATGGAAATTGAATTCTACGGATAATAGAGTATTTAGTGAGGCCTTGGGAGAGAGTGTGCGCGCGAGCGCGAGTTTATAATCATAGTAAGGATGTGCTACATTCCATCTACACTCCTGTAAATTTTGAAGCTACACAATTAGAAATGATACAAAATTTTGTGGGTGCCTTCTTACATGATTCAATATGATCTTTACAAAATTTCAGCTAATCTAGGTGATCCTACATTTTGAAAGCAATATTTTAATTAGACGGTTAAATAATGTTTTAGCAGCTGAACTTGAGTTAATATTTTGAACGTATTAGATGTTTCAAAATGGTCTTATTTATGTGAACATAGTCTTAATAGTGTAGATTAAAGTTAAACATTTTCCAAATATCATTCCATTTTGAATTGTGTAGCTCAAAAATCCATAGGGGTGTAGAATAAGATGTAGAATTTTATTTATTTATCTATAAATGTGTCAAACTTTACTCACGCTGTTTGAGCATTGAGATTCACACACCGCTTTTTTAGCGATGATTTTGTGATGTCGTCAATGGTAATTGTTTATGATATTCCTATAATATTTGACCAGTAGTATATCGTTGGTCCCAAAACATGCTATTTGATTTGCATGTGAAAGAATAGAGAGCGGTGAACTGAATATCTTGAAATCAGAAGGGACAACAATAGATGATATGAAAGGTTATTCTTGATATGTCCTTGCCCTTGCATTGTACGCTAATGCATTCACGCTTGTGGGAGATCATAAATGTGCACAGATTAGAATTGGAATTGAACGGCATGGGATTAGTGCACAGATTAGAATTAGAATTGAACGGCATGCGATTATAGTTAGAATTGAATGGTTAAAGTAAATATTGATGTCAAACATTGTACTATACAAGTAATTTAATTACCACTTTGTATTGATAGTAGTGTATATCCTATATTGATATCTGAAGTTGTTGACCAACTGCAGGATGATCGAAGGAGTCATCCGTTCAGTAAACAATCTGCTTGAAAAGTTCCACCATTCATATTTCCTCTACTTATTAACCTCCCCTAACAAGTTTGTCTCTGTTGGCATCTACATGATTCCATTTGCCCTTATTGTTGCTCCTCTCCCAATTGTAGCAGCCGCTCTCTTCACTTCCAATAAACCGACTGCAATAGAGTCATCACAAAAAGGGAAAAAGGATAGCACATGGAAGTGGATTCCTGCTGTAAAATTAGCTTTTACGATTCACATATGGTCATGCATAGTCTCACTACTTCCATATCAAATATCTCAGTTGTCTGACATGAATTCTACATCAAAAGTGCTTTTATGGATTGTACTTTCCTTGGCTGCACTTGTTCTCTCACACAGTGCTGGTTTGTCATCTTCTTATAAAAGGTCTGATATAATCTACGATTGGAAAATTCTAAAAGCTGTGACAATTGCTGCTGCTTTCATAGGCCTATGCCTTATGTCGATCATCAACTATGCAACAGCTCAGATTGGAGCTATGCTGCTTGTTCCAATGTGCTTGATCATTCAACCGTATAGAGTTTCGAAATTGGTTTTTACTGCTTGCAATGCTATTTTTATTGTAGTGGGATTTCCTCCGTTTGGATTGATTATACTAAAAGGCATGCGCGAAGGATTTGTAAATGCAAGCATCGGTGATTTCTGGGATTGGTCAGAAAATTTATGGTCTTGGAATAGCGCTACCTACATGTATACGCTGCTTGTTCATCTTCCCTCTTGGGTGTTATGCCTTCACATATTTATGCATCGTTCTTAGTATGTTCCTTCTACAGATGTTTCGTTGTTGTGTAGTAGATTTGGAGATTTTAGCATGTATTTGGTATTTGGTAGCTGTTGAATTTTCACTATGGAGACGATTACGCGAATGTACGGCATTATCATACTGCTGATTATTCTGAAAATTAATATCATTCCAAAAACAGGTAATTTGGTGTGGTAGATTTAAAATTGATGAATATAAACATGGAAGAGCAGAAAATTGTTGATTCTACATTCATGATCTAACAAAGAAAACACTAAGCTCAGGACCAGAGTTTGAATCTGGATTCAACATATAAAAAGTTTCGGAATCTTTGGATCCGATAACTCGATCAAAATAAGCTCTCATGTAAGTGAGCTCTCCGTCAACCGGGTCATTCATTGCCTCAGGCAAAACTCCTGCCCCCATTGATGTTTTTTGCAATAGCTGCAGCATTTGCAAATCCACCTCTGTTGGGTCTCGTCTGGTTCCGTATCCTATGCTTTTTCCGTTTATGTATGCCGCCCACATTGGTTCTTCTAATAATTTTTTTTTCGCGCCCTTCTCTTCTGTCTAAGAAAACACACATGAATTAATCCGAAATGATCATGAACTCGATCACGGATGCATAGTCGTTATAAGGTGCAAAAGATTACCTTTTTGTCGCATTCGAGGGCAAGCCTGATCAAACCGGAAGAGCCCATGTCGGTCATGAATTTATTAGTAGGCACGGCAAGCTCGAGGAGGAGAATGGGAACGCTGCCGGGCTTATCTTGAATAGCCAATGTGATATTTGCCTTCTTATGCCCGAAAAGCGTTCCGGTAAGGCGCTTTGCACCCGGGATGCGAGCCCCATCTGCCGTCGTGTTGACGCGATGCGGAAATGGAAGACGTGTGTAAATTGTGTTCGAGTGTGTAATGATGGGAAATGCACGGAGAGCGGCACGGGCTTTTCTGAAAATCTTCGTCGTACGCTTCGACTTCTGCTTTTTGCATGGTTCAAGTTGGGCTGTTGGAATCTGCGACATGGATCTGGTATTTATTTTTTTTATTTTTTTTCTTTTGTTTGCTTATTTGGTTGTAGGGCAGAAATGGAGATGGACGAGGTGAAGGGGGGAAAAGGTTGTAAAAATGCGATGGAGTGCACGTTGAAATGAGTTGTGAATGGGTCAGGGAGAATTAAACGGTTATAAAAATGTGTATTTTAAGTAATAACGTAGCTTTCAAATTAAAAGTCTGCTATGGGCTGGCTGCAGGATTAGAACCGTGGAGGAGCATAAGTTCAGGAGATTTTATCAGGGTTGTTAAGTTGTAATTGAGCATTTAAAATTAATTGGTATTCAACAGATAATTAACCAACTTTTATAAGTGATAGCTTTGGAGTATCTCGTGTCATTTTTCTATTGTCCGAGTTTCTTCCCAAGCATTTCCTTTTGTAAAACGTAGTTATCGTTTTGAAATAGAGAAAATCTCATCACAACGATTTTATATTGTATATTAAACCTTTAAACTTCGCATAAATAAAATTATATGTAAACCCACAACTGCAAAATTGATAACTTTGAATATCTAGTGTCTTCGTTTTGTCCAATCAATATATATATATATATATATATATATATATATATATATATATATATATATAGGGTTCGGCTACACCTCTTATATTGCACGTGAACTCTCCCCTTAATCTCCACCATCCATTTCTCTATTCATTCTCTCTCTTCCCACTAAGAAATAATATTGAAATATAAGGGCCGGAGTTCACGTGCAATATAAAAAGTGTAGCGGAACGCATATATATATATATATATATATATATATATATATATATATATATATATATATATATGCACATATTTGAAAATTGGTTCACTTTATTAGCAACTAAATAAAGCATACAAGAAAGAGGTTAACATACTAACCTTTACAATAAAACACAAAAAGAAAGTAAACTTTAAACCTAACACAAATTAAAAATGACCCATGATAAGGTCGCCATCACGCTTGCGTGCAAACCGCACTTCATACGAGCCTAGGTCATCATCCGGTCTTCTTATATGGACGGTTCTATCCTTTTAACATCTGTTTACTTCACAGCAAAATATAACAGCATTATCTAAATCATAAACTGAGCATTCCGCACCTTTTCCATCCAAACCATCCAACAAAAAATATATGCAAGCTAATCAGCTATAAACTTCATAGACAACATAAAAGGGTTCACATGCTATCTTGTAAAGCATATAGAAAATTAGTAATTAAGCTCAGCGCCAAGTTCACAAGAATGCAAAACCAAGTGCCAGTTTAATGTTGCATAATTCGAATGATAAGGACTGACTATCACCTCTTTAGACCATTCACAATCTCCAATATATGAGTCAAAGAAAATTTTGGGTATACAATAGCACCATTCTTGAATAAGCAGAAGCAAGCAATTGAAGTTATCATGTATTCAGCAATATCCAAATCCCATCTGTCATATATGTGACGTAGCACCATTCTTGGATATACAAAGCTAGTTATCATCATATATTCAATGAAGCGGCAACTGAAAATGAATCCAAATAAACCAATCTGCTCATAAGTTCTACCAAATCCCATTTTAACCAATATAGCAGCTCAGAACGTGTATCTCTAGTTGACATTTTAAACACTGAACCATCAGCCTATAAAAAGGAACAACACTTAATCCCAAAAAATCCAATTCAAAGAACTAAATCTGGTTGATGATCCATAAACAGTTATGAATCTATCTTAGTTCCCAAACCAGCATTATAAACAGAGAATCAAGTGTTGTTCAATAAACACATGAAGAGCTGGACCATTACTTTAAGAGATTGACATGTAAATTCTGAAGTTCATATCACAATCCCAACTTCAACTTGCAGAACTGGTCATCATATCAGTAAACCCAAACAAAATAGGATAAAATTTACCTTATAAGTCCGTATAACCCATGAAACATGTTGGGTGAAAATCATAATAAACCAATTCATATCTGCTTCTGACATGTTGACAGACCCGAACTGAATCTATGATCATCAACAATATGTAACTCGAGAAGCAGAAATCACAACAGGTTGTTGAAAACCATAACCAGTTCAGACCCTAGAAAGGCTTAAACCTTGACAAAACCCAATATGAAAAGAAGCAAATCTACTGTGAAGAATTAATAACTGAAACCGTATTCTCCATATATTTTCAAGATCATTAAATCAATACCCGCAATCAACCAAACTCCAGTATATCCAAATCTAACGCGATCTTCTAGAATCAGTAAAACACACATACCAGAATCGCGAAGAAGTAAGGAATAGCTTTACTTACTGCATTAAACCGGCGATGCGTAGATCTGAAATTAGGATAAATGATTGATGCGTTAATACGAAGCCAGATCTCTCTTAGGGCAGATCTGACACTCCGTTGAAAGTAGGGTTAACAAGAATGAGATAAAGTTTTCAGATATGAAATTAAAAGTGAGAAACTGATGGAAAAAAAAAGTTTTATCAACGAAATAAATCGTTGAAAGTTACTGGAATAAATCGATTGCAAGAAGGAAGGTGATAAAATATGGATAGATCGTTAATATTCAGATCTGAAATAACTGTGAAAAACAGATAGAAAACAGAAGGCTTATCAACGAGAGAACCTCATTGAAGATTGCAGATGGAAAGTGATGTAAAGAAAAATGAAAAATGGTGGAAAATAGGAATCACTCATGCATGGCGAAATCAGGAGAATTCTCCTGTCGCCATTAACGAGCGTCCCCATATATATATATATATATATATATATATATATATATATATATATATATAGAGAGAGAGAGAAGGTTCTACTACATCTTTTATATCGCACGTGAACTCTCCCCCTTAATCTCCACCATCCATTTCTCCATTTATTCCCTCTCTTCCCATTTCGATATTATTTCTTAGTGGGAAGAGAGAGAATGTGTGGAAAAATGTATGATGGAGATTAAGGGGGAGAGTTCACGTGCAATATAAAGAGGTGTAGCGGAACCCTCCACATATATATATATATATATATATATATATATATATAGTTCCACCACCCGTTTATATCAAAGAATGTGAGTGGGAAGTGAGAGAGTGAGTGGAAGGAGAGAGAAGGGGAAATACTTGGCGGAGATTGAGGGACATTTGTGGTGCTGCACTGTTTGGGGTGCTCTCGAACCTGCCTCATATATATATATATATACATATATATATGTACATATATATATGTATATATATATATATATATATATATGGCAAGCGTTCGGTTGCACCCCAAAAATGGAGCACCCCAAATGCCCCATGATTTCCACCACCCGTTTATATTAAAGAATGTGAGTGGGAAGTGAGTGGAAGGAGAGAGAAGGGGAAATACTTGGTGGAGATTGAGGGGCATTTGGGGTGCTGCACTGTTTGGGGTGCTCTCGAACTTGCCTATATATATATATATATATATATATATATATAAATAATAGGTCATTTCACCCATACCTAGTAGTGCACAAAAAGCACAAAGCAAGTAGACGATTTGATGAAGTTGGGGAGAAAAGCTAGAAGAGCTTAGGCTGGAGATCAAATCCAAAGAAGGCACCATTGACGATCCAACGTCTAGATTTTGCCCTGGGAGGATTACTGTTCTTCCAATTCTGTTCGATTGGGAATGATACTGGATGGTAAACTATGGTACATCCACCACCGTACAGAACCTCCGGTCTTAAATTGTCTCAAGCCGTGCGCATATCCTACCAATCGATCAAACCCTACCATTTGGTGCTTTACTAAGAGCGACTTCAAGTATACATCGTCATTTTCTTCCAAACATGCCTCCTAAACCAAAGGGCAAGGCAAACATTTCCAACAGAAGCACCAACCACGGCACCACAAAGTAGGATAACAATTCCACCAATGCCTCGATCGCTGTAGCAATTGCTAGGGTCGGCTTGAAAAGAGTTATGGTGGATCTCGATGCTCATTTCACCACCTAAGAGCAGTCCCAACACAGGGGGTTGCTTGTAGTTGATCCATGCTGAATCAACCAAGAGCAACCCCCAATGGGGTAGTTGCTCTCTTCTGCTTTAGCTGGCTTATTTTAAGCCTGCATAAGCAGACAACGTGGATAGCAATCCCTGACCATTGGATTGCGATCCTCGTTGTGGTGTGGATTAAATCCACACGACAACCTTATCTGGCTTAAAATATGCCGGATAAGTGTTTGCTTATATATACCCGGCTTCCCTGAAGCCGGGTATTCCCCAAAACCTATTCCAGCCACCATTTTCCCTTCTCCTCCCCATTTCAGCAACCCCACCTTAAAAAAAAGGTTTGAAACAAATGAGATGCGCATGGAGAGCATTGCGAGAGAGTGGAAGCCGTAGTGGAAATGTTGATCCGGCTGAGGATCACGTACCGGCAGAAGAGAACACCGACTGGGGATACGGGAGGTCGTGGTACGTCGAGGGTTAGAAGAAGACGTGGTGCTAGATGCAGTGATCAGGCAGTTTTGCATTCTCACAGGGATCCGAACTTAAGACCGGATAAATGGTAGACCGGTTTTTGTGAGTTGTCTGGTACCGAAGAGCACGTCAGCACTTTAGTTGACGCATTTGTAAGTTTTATTAATAAAATATTTACTAGTTTAATGTCGTACACAAAATAAATATGTCTCGTTCATAATATTAGGCTCGACGTGAGCATACACGTGGCTCTTGGGTTAGTATTGTTCGTCTATACATACATATTCAGGAATATGACACACAAGCTATTATTCATGGGTTTCTCCGTGCTATTAGGTTTGACGAGTTTTTAAGTTCATTTTTTAGTCATATCTACATTCAAGTTTGCGTATTCATTATTTTCGTTGTTAATTAATTATTATTCGCTAAATAGGTATCGAAAACCTTTTAAATAACGATGTTCGGTTATGTAGTGCATTGGCTGCTTGTTGGTGGAAAACAACTAATACACTCCACTTTAGTTTTGGGGAGTTGGGACTCACTCCACTAGACTTTATTATGCTTACTGGTATTGCCATAGGCGAAAGGGAAACCTTGCTGTATGATGAGTGGTTCCAAAACTTCATCCTTTTGGATGGTTTATTTTCACATCTTGATTTACATCGTGGTATCACCACTAATTTCCATATTATATGCTTATTCATTAAACAGGCAATCCATGCTTTATTACGTATGCATAATAGAGTTCACCATTTGAAGATTGCCAGATTATTTGTCCTGTATATGATGGGAAATTTATTTTTACAATTGCTTCGAGCACACTGCCTTGTGGTTATGTGGCGGTTGTTGAAGGGTTTTCGTTTGACAGTAGTCCTACTGTGTATGGTTGGGGGACACCTATATTAGCATACTTGTATAGGTCATTGGATCATCAGTATGTCGTTAAGCCGAAGGTTGCTTCGATTACAGGTTTTTGGGAGATCTTACAGTACTGGTACAACGTATACTTTCACAACATGATTTCTCCTACCTTGGATCCGTCACTGCCCCTTTACTTTCTTAAAGTACGAGCGTGGAGGGTCGATTAGTAGACATGTTCCAGGAGGACAGGCACAACATGTATTTTCCATAGCTTATAACCAGATTGAGCTGCGGACTACACGAGAGTCAGTTATTTGGCATCCGTTTGAGGGTTCACCGTTTTTGACTGACCAATCAGCAGTGCAGGCTAATTTTCTTTTGGGAAGACGCTTTCCTCTAGTATCTTGTCCAACTAGTTTAAGCTGCTTATGGTGTTTAGGGGAGTGTTGCTGGAGACAGATATTTGTTCTTGATGATTCTCACTCGGATACAGCTACTCCTAGGGTTTATTCTGTTGTTGCCTTACGTGAGCATGTCGGGGAGTGGTGGTCAGCTAGTGCTTCATTACTATCGGTCGGGATTATATTTCTTTCTGGCAGCAGTACTACACCCCGCCTCATACGGCGAGTTTTGTACAAGCCACGGTAGCTGATTTCGTTGGTCCTTCTGCTATTCGTAGTGGACTTATACCTTTTATTATTCAGGACATTTCACAGAGAACCCAGGTTTACCATCCTCCACCGCCTCCACAGTATACCCCGATGTCGGACTACAGTTGGACTGTTGGTATACCCACTACATGCATGGTAGATAGATGTATTGATATTCCACGCCCTGTGGTCACGCAGTATACAGAACCAACTATATTATCTTATGAGGATCTCTATCAGATGCAGCTGGGACTTCGACAAGTGATGTACGTTGAGCACCGACGGAGTATAGATGAGTTGACCGCTCGTATTAGCGAGATTGCGACGGGTGATGAGGAGCGATACCGCCATAGACGGAGAGTCGACGAAGGAGATGATGAGGGCGACGACGATAAAGACGACGATGAAGGGGGCGACGACGAGGAAGCAACGAATCTTTTTGAGCGATAGTTCATTGTAGTATCTTTATGTCTTTGTATTATGATGCACCCCATTGTAGTAGCTTATTTGGTTGTATGTTATGTATTTGTATTATTTTCCTAAATGTAATCTGGCTGTATGTTCTTATGTATAACTGCTAAGTTGTTATTTGTAAACTGCGTGTCGTTCTTATGTTGTCCCGCTCTGTTCTTATTTGTAATATGTCATGTATGTTGTAACAACCCACATTCTGCGCATCGCAGGATCGTAGAACATTTCTTTCTTTCACATACGAAGTCGTATGGTCATGTAACTTTGGGAGACGACTATTGGGGTCATTTCCCATGTTCATGATTTTTCTCGATTTTTAGATGACCGTTTTGTCCCTAGCTGATCTTGTTTCGGCCATAACTTTTGATTGGAAAGGAATTTTGACCTGAAACAACTTCCATTGACTCCAGATGATGGTTTACCTTTCCATAAAGTGGTCACATGTGAGAAACGGACTTACCGTTTGGGAGATATTGCTGAAATAAGGTTTGGAAGGTGAAAAACTGCTTAACCGGGCCAAATAGGGTGATTAGTGAATGGACCCATAACCCATTTCGTGATTAGGGTTATGAGGAGGATGAAAAGAGTTAGGGTTTCATACCATTTCAGTTTTCTAGCCTCCACTTACCTCTTAGAAACCCTAAAAAATGGCCTCCAACCTCCAAATCACCTCCAAATCACTTTCTAATCAAGGATTAAGCTTAGCAACATCAAATCAAGGGAGATCTTCACCAAATCAGTGTTAGAGCTGCTGTTAGACACCAGTATTCGCCCAAATCAGCGAGGTTTCAGTTCTGAAAATTTTATTTGTGGCCAAGGTGAGTGATTAGCATTGTTTTGACACTAATTACAGTTAATTAAGGGTAATTAGTGAAGATTAGCGAATTTATACATTAATAAATTCTGGAAAAATACTTATAAATTCTTGAATGATGTTTTAGACCTCTGATATGAAGTTGGGTTAATTTGGTTAAGTTTTGCTAATCCTATTGTTAATTATGCTTAAACATGTTTAAGGGAAAATATGGGTTTTTGGCTATGTTTGATCCATTTTAACCTATCATATTTATGTTTTGGTGTTTGAGGTCACTTCTACTTGTTGCTATGACTGTATGGTATGCTTTGTGATTGATTAGAATAGGTAGAATGGTCAAAAACGTCGTCGAATGGCGTAAAATGCTTGCTGGAAAAGTTGCATAAAAATATTGCAGGTTTTCGGATCAGATCGGAGGAATGGGCTCGGACCGGATAGAGGACTGGACAAGGGATCACCGAACCGAACCGAGACTTGGCACAAGGGCAAGAAGGAAGGCCACAATGGTTGAGCTGGGATCGGATCGGCTTAAGGAAGGGGGAACCGGATCGAACTGTAGGGAAGAAAGGGGGGATCGGAACGGATGGGAATAGGGAAGGGGATCGGATCGGACCAGAAGGCCAAGCCAGGAGCTAAGAGAGAGGGGACGGACCGGACCGTGACAGGGAACCCGAGCCGAACCGGTGTGACGCAGGGGACCCGAACCGAACCGATGAAGCGAACCGATGGAGCAAAAGGAACCCAAACCGAACCAATGCGACGCGAAGGACCCGAACCGAGATGTATATCTATGGCCGAACCGAACCGATGGCAAGGAGGAATCCGAACCAATCCGATGATGACCAATGACCCGAGATGCAAAGGTAGTCCAAATGGAAGTTAGAGCTCAGGATCCAGTTGGGAACCAATGAGTTCACTTCATAGTTGGGCTTTGCTGCGGGATGTGTGCCAAGTAGTTGTCGACATTCATAACATCGATTCACCATTGAAAAGGAATGATGGACTACGTATCAGTGCAGTAGAGTCACCATGACTCGAGGGGCAAAGTGATCGTAGTAAGACTATGAGCCAGTGCAGTGGATCCATTGTGACTCCATGGGGCAGAGTGGACATAGTAAAGGATTAGTAAGGCTATGCCAGTGCAATGGGGTGTGTACGACTCCATGGGGCAAAGTGGTCATAGCGAAGGATTAGTGGCTATGGATCAGTGCAGTGAAGCCGTTGTGACTTCATGGGGCAGAGTGATCATAGCAAGGTATTGGATGATCGAAGCGGTGGATATCGTATACTTTACGCACTGAGTGAGAGATGTGAGGATGGTTGCTATGCTTGATTGTTTGCCATCATTATGACATGCACACCTCCACCCCCGTATTCCTTACACCATTTGTTATGGCACCCTAGAGTCTTGTACAGTATGGAGTGCTAACTCTTTGGTTGCAGGTCCAGGTTCAGGTATGGTTTAGTATACTTGTTATTGTTCTGTTTAGTTGCTTATTGCTCATACCAGACTTTTTGTCTGACCCAGAGTTTTATGTCTCTTCTTATTACTCTGGGTGCTCTCACGAGCAGACTAGAGACAAGTTAGCTGGTGATGCGCGAGCAGCTGATTCGGAGGCGAGCAGGAGACTTCCACGTATGATATATATAGATATTCTCCCTGTGTCGTTGTTGGTCACTACTTTTGGCATTAGTAGTGTACCTTTCTTGTTTAGCTTTTTGAGACAGTTGTTAATTGTTGTAATAATGTTGGCTTTGGATCATAATCTGTACTTTGGATTTTCCGCTGCTATGGTAGTTTATTTCAGCTTATACACTGTCTCACCTGTTTTATGTCAAGTATGTTGTTATTATATTTTGTTCCATGCGCTGTAAGACATTCTGTAGGTTCCTTGTTTGTTCATTCTCTTCTTTCCTTTCTTTGGCGATCGTTCCGTGCTAGTCGGGCATGTGTACAGCGCACCTTCGGAGGAAATGCAGGCTAGTGCGGGGCGGGTCATCACATTTGGTATCAGAGCTCTAGGTTGCGTAGTTAACCTAGGGAAGTCATCAGGGAGAGATAGTATACGTATATGAGAGCGCGTATTTGTGATTACTTCGGTTTTCAAAAGTTATATATATATGTATATACTATTAGTAGTATAAGGATGAAGTCGTACTGCACTAGCACCACCTTGGAGATAGTTAATCGTTTTCTCTTTACAGATTGAACGATGAGTCGAGATACGAGGGGTGCTGGTAGAGGGACCAATAATGGGAATGCTCCTGACATGAGGACGATGTTCATTGACTTCATGAGAGATATGCTTAGGGATGTGCAGAGGGCAGCTCCCAATGGTGGTAATGGTGGTGGTCCAATAGTGCAGGCGCCTAGGGCCGATTTCGCCAAGCTGAATAAGGATTATACTAGTCTTAGTGGGAAGCCGTTCTACGGAACGGAGTCGGCTACGGAAGTTCAGGATTGGTTGGATAGCTGCGAGCGTATCTTCGAAGATTTGGGTATCGAGGATGCGATGAAGAGAAGGCTAGCATCCCGTCAGCTGCAAGGACGGGCAATGAATTGGTGGAATGCCATAAAGGCAGCTACTCCCGAGGATCAGATTACTTGGGAGCAGTTTAAGGTTCGTTTTAGCAAGAAGTTCATTCCAGCTGCTCAGAAGTCAGTGTTGTTTAAGAGATTCTTGGAACTCAAGCAGAATGGCAGAGCTGTCTCGGAGTATATTGCCGAATTCGACATTTTGTCGAAGTATGGGTTATCTCTTATTGATACTGCCGAGAAGAAGAACGAGAAGTTCATAACTGGTTTGGATCAGTACTTGGGGGAAAGGCTTATTAACCACATCGATGAGACGTTTGAATCGATTGTGGGGGAAAGCATTGAGGTCAGAAAGTCTCTACCCTAAGTCAAAGACTGAGGTTGCATCTGCAGAGGAGCCAAAGCCACAAGCAAGTGGTGGAGGCAAGGGTGGTTCCTAGAATAAGAGAAAGCAGAATCAGACTAAGGATGGCCAGAAGAAAAGGAATGAGCAAGATGTTGAGTGCTTCAGCTGTGGTAAGAAGGGCCATTATGCTAGTAATTGTCGGGCCAAGCCAGCGGATAGGAAGTGCTTCAACTGTGGCCAAGTGGGACATCACAAGGGCAAGTGTCCGCAACCCCCTAAAGAAAAGCAGATGGTGAAAGCATATGCTCTTAATGCTGTTCCTTCTTCGTCGAATGCCCCAACTGCGGCGGAGAAGGGAAAGAATGTCGTCATTCAAGGTATGCTTTCCGTTTATGATGTTCCTGTTAGAGTTTTGTTAGATACTGGGGTTTCCCATTCCTTCATATCTAGTGACCTGGTAGATAGGTTGGGACTGGAACCCGAGATAGTCGATAGACCGTTGGTTGTGACGAACCCGATTGGTGGTTCGAGTAACCTTAACATGATTTGTCGTAATGTGGTCTTATCGAGTCATGGATGCATGTTTGTTTGTGATTGCTTTGTTTTGGGCTTTACCGGGTTTGGCATTATTTTGAGAGTCGATTGGCTCCAAAGACACGGGGTGGTGGTAGACTATGAGGGCTTTTTGGTGACAGCTAGAGCGGATGATGGGTAGAGGGTAGTGTTTGGTAGTCTACCTAATGATGGGGTAATGGCTAGTTTTATAAATTCCCTCGACATCCCGCATGATGAGTTGTCAGATGTGCCCGTGGTTGGCCAGTATCCAGACGTCTTCGAGGAAGTGACCGGAATTCCACCACACCGAGAGATTGAGTTCCGTATTGATTTAGTGAAAGAGGCCAGACCTATAGTGATGCCACTTCGTCGTATGGCACCAAGGGAGCAACGAGAGCTCGGGGTGCAAGTCAGCGATCTTTTGAAGAAGGGATTTATCAGAAGGAGTGTTTCTGAATGGGGAGCACCAGTTGTGTTTGCTACCAAGGCGGATGGTTCCCTTCGTTTGTGTGTAGACTACCACGAGTTGAATAAAGTGACGAGGAAAAACAAGTATCCTCTACCGTGGATAGATGATTTGTTTGATCAGTTGAATGGCGCGAGAGTATTTTCTCAGTTGGATCTTGCGACAGGTTTCCATCAGCTTAGAGTGGAAGCTGAGAGTATAGCTAAAACGACATTCCGGACGCCGTCTGGATTTATGAGTGGTTTGTCATGCCATTCGGGCTGACCAATGCCCCAGCATATTTTGTGGATCTTATGAATAGGGTATTCAAAGATCAGTTGAATAAGTTTGTTCTTGTGTTCGTAGACGATATCCTTGTTTACTCGAGGACAGAGGAGGAACACAAGGAACATTTGAGGATAGTGTTGGAGGTGTTGAGAAAACACCAATTGAAAGCGAAATTTTCTAAGTGTCACTTCTGGAGGAGGGAAGTGAGATTCTTGGGCCATGTTGTTTCAGAAAATAGTATTGCCGTGGACCCTGCGAAGGTGGCTATGGTACAGGATTGGTCTACGCCCAAGAATGCAACAGACGTAAGAAGCTTCTTGGGGTTAGCTGGGTATTATCGTAAGTTTATCCAGGACTTCTCCAAGATAGCGGCACCGTTGACTCAGTTGACTAAGAAGAATCAAGCCTTCGTCTGGGACGAAGTGTGTGAGAATGCATTCAAGAGTCTAAAAGAAAATTTGATGCGTGCGCCAGTGTTAGTCATTCCTAAAGGGAATGAAGAGATGACGGTATACACGGATGCTTGTGGTACCGGACTAGGTGCTGTATTGATGCAAGGAGGCAGGGTTGTAGCTTATGCTAGTCAGCAACTAAAGACGCTTGAGAAAAGGTATCCTACCCATGATTTGGAGCTGGAAGCGATCGTGTTCGCGTTGAAGATGTGGAGACATTATCTCTTGGGAGAGAGATTTGAGTTGTTTACCGATCATAAATCGTTAAAGTATCTGTTCTCTCAGAAGGATCTGAATCTCCGTCAACAGAGATGGTTAGAGTTCTTGGCTTCGTATGATTTTGATATCGCATATACACCTGGGAAAGGTAATGCGGTAGCCGATGCCTTGAGTCGGAGACATGCCAGTTTAGGGGCTATGTTTCTTGAATGGAAGCAACTGGAGTATATCGCAAGGTTTGATTTCAGACCAAAGTGCGAATTGGATCCAGAGATGTTGGCCAGTTTGATGATCAGACCCACTTTGATTGAGAGGATTGGTTGCAGTCAGAAGGACGATCCTAACCTGTTGGAAATCATCTCCAAGTTAGAGATGAATATCGATGGTGAGGAGATGAATTTGTATGGGCTTGATCGAGAAGGATGGCTTCGAAAGAATGGAAGATTAGTTGTACCCAACGTGAATGGTTTGAGAGATGAAGTGCTCAGGGAATGTCATCACTCAAAACTGACTATACACCCCGGTGGTGATAAGATGTATCGAGACATGAAGCAGACTTACTACTGGGAAGGGATGAAAAGAGACGTTGGGAAGTTTATATCCAAGTGCATGAATTGCCAGCTAGTTAAAGCCGAGCAAAAGAAGCCTAATGGTTTGTTGCAACCAGTAGAAATTCCTGAATGGAAATGGGAGCAAGTCTCGATGGATTTCATTGATGTTTTACCAAGGACTAAATCAGGACATGATAGCATTTGGGTAGTTGTGGATCGATTGACCAAGAGCGCAAGATTTATACCAGTCAAATCGACCAGAACAGCAGCTAAGTTAGCAGAACTGTATATGAAATGGGTAGTGAGATTTCATGGAGTACCTAAAAGCATTGTGAGTGACCGAGACCCGTTGTTTACTAGTGGGTTTTGGAAGAGCTTACAAGAGGCTCTAGGGTCGGAATTATATCTCATTACCGCGTATCATCCTCAAACCGATGGTCAGACAGAGAGGGTGAATCGTATATTGCAAGACCTCTTGAGAGCTTGTATATTGGATTTTGGTGGATTATGGGATGACCATTTGCATCTAGTAGAGTTTGCATATAATAATAGCTACCAATCCAGTATCGGTATAGCTCCATATGAAGCTTTGTACGGAAGACCGTGCAACTTACCATCATGTTGGATAGAGACCGGTGAGAAGTTTGTGCTTGGACCAAATATGGTAAGGGAAACTTTAGATAAGATTAAGATCATTCAACAACGAATGAAGGCTGCCCAGGATAGGCAGAAGAGTTATGCTGATAAGAGGAGAAGAGACTTAAAGTTCTCCATTGGCGACTTGGTGTTTGTCAAGATTTCTCCGTTGAAAAGTGTGATACGATTTGGCAGGAGAGGCTAGTTAGCACCAAGATTTGTTGGTCCATTCCCAGTTCTTGAACAAATTGGGAATTTAGCATATAAAGTTGAATTACCAGAGAAGATGGCAGGAGTTCACAACGTATTTCATGTTTCCCAGTTAAGGAAGTTCGTGCACGACCCAAATGTGACTATTTCACCTGACCAGTTGAATGATATCGAAGTTGAACCCGAGGCGGTTGGGAACCGCAAGCCTATGCGTATAGTTGGGAACGATACGAAGCAACTTCGGAGGAAAGCGGTGAATCTAGTCAAAGTTCAGTGGGGCGAGAATGAGAATGACTATACTTGGGAGACAGAGGAGAGCATTAGGAAGACGTATCCAGAACTCTTCGCCTGGTAAGATTTCAATTTCGGTTTAGTCTTTCCGCATGCTAGGATAGGTTTGCTTTGTTTGTTTTGCATGGTTGATTGTTGTTTGTGGCTGGTAGGCATGCGGGATCCTTTGTATGTTTTGGAATTGAGGAATTTCGGGGATGAAATTTCTTAAGAAGGGTGGGTGGGGGGGGGGGGGGGAGGAGAATGTAACAACCCGCATTCTACGCATCGCAGGATCATAGAACATTTATTTCTTTCACATTTGAAGTCGTATGGTCATGTAAATTTGGGAGACGACTATTGGGGTCATTTCCCATGTTCATGATTTTTCTCGATTTTTAGATGACCGTTTTGCCCCTAGCTGATCTTGTTTCGGCCATAACTTTTGATTGGAAAGAAATTTTGACCTGAAACCACTTCCTTTGGCTCCAGATGATGGTTTACCTTTCCGTAGAGTGGTCACATGTGAGAAATGGACTTACCGTTTAGGAGATATGGCTGAAATAAGGTTTGGAAGGTGAAAAACTACTTAACCGGGCCAAATAGGGTGATTAGTGAATGGGTCCATAACCCATTTCGGGATTAGGGTTATGAGGAGGCTGAAAAGAGTTAGGGTTTCATACCATTTCAGTTTTCTAGTCTCCACTTACCTCTTAGAAACCCTAAAAATGGTCTCCAACCTCTAAATCACCTCCAAATCACTTTCTAATCAAGGATTAAGCTTAGCAACATCAAATCAATGGAGATCTTTACCAAATCAGTATTAGAGCTGGTGTTAGACACCAGTATTCGCCCAAATCAACGAGGTTTCAGTTCTGAAAATTTTATTTGTGGCCAAGGTGAGTGATTAGCATTGTTTTGACACTAATTACAGTTAATTAAGGGTAATTAGTGAAGATTAGCGAATTTATACATTAATAAATTCTGTAAAAATACTTATAAATTCTTGAATGATGTTTTAGACCTCTGATATGAAGTTGGGTTAATTTGGTTAAGTTTTGCTAATCCTATCGTTAATTATGCTTGAACATGTTTAAGGGAAAATATGGGGTTTTGGCTATGTTTGATCCATTTTAACCTATCATATTTATGTTTTGGTGTTTGAGGTCACTTCTACTTATTAGTATGACTGTGTGGTATGCTTCGTGATTGATTAGAATAGATAGAATGGTCGAAAACGTCGTCGAATGGCATAAAATGCATGCTGGAAAAGTTGTAGAAAAACAGTGCAGGTTTTCGGATCGGATCGGAGGAATGGGCTCGGACCGGATAGAGGACTGGACAAGGGATCACAGAATCGAACTGAGACTTGGCACAAGGGCAAGAAGGAAGGCCACAATGGTTGAGCTGGGATCGGATCGGCTTAAGGAAGGGGGAACCGGATCGAACTATAGGGAAGAAAGGGGGATCGGAACAGATGGGAATAGGGAAGGGGATCAGATCGAACCAGAAGGCCAAGCCAGGAGCTAAAAGAGAGGGGACGGACCGGACCGTGACAAGGAACCCGAGCCGAACCGGTGTGACGCAGGGGACCCGAACCGAACCGATGGAGCAAAAGGAACCCGAACCGAACCAATGCGACGTGAAGGACCCGAACCGAACCGAACCGAGATGTATATCTATGACCAAACCGAACCGATGGCAAGGAGGAATCCGAACCGATCCGGTGATGACCAATGACCCGAGATGCAAAGGTAGTCCAAATGGAAGTTAGAGCTCAGGATCCAGTTGGGAACCAATGAGTTTATTTCATGGTTGGGCTTTGCTGCGGGACGTGTGCCAAGGAGTTGTCGACATTCATAACTTCGATTCACCATTGAGAAGGAATGATGGACTACGTATCAGTGCAGTAGAGTCACCATGACTCGAGGAGCAAAGTGATCGTAGTAAGACTATGAGCCAGTGCAGTGGAGCCATTGTGACTCCATGGGGCAGAGTGGACATAGTAAAGGATTAGTAAGGCTATGAGCCAGTGCAGTGGGGTGTGTACGACTTCATGGGGCAAAGTGTACATAGCGAAGGATTAGTGGCTATTGATCAGTGCAGTGAAGCCGTTGTGACTTCATGGGGCAGAGTGATCATAGCAAAGTATTGGGTGATTGAAGTGGTGGATATCATATACTTTACGCACTGAGTGAGAGATGTGAGGATGGTTGCTATGCTTGATTGTTTGCCATCATTATGACATGCACACCCCCACCCCCGTATTCCTTACACCATTTGTTATGGCACCCTAGAGTGTTGTACAGTATGTAGTGCTAACTCTTTGGTTGCAGGTCCAGGTTCAGGTATGGTTTAGTATACCTATTATTGTTCTATTTAGCTGCTTATCGCTCATACCAGACTTTTTGTCTGACCCAAAGTTTTATGTCTCTTCTTATTACTCTGGGTGCTCTCACGAGAAGACTAGAGACAAGTTAGCTGGTGATGCACGAGTAGCTGATTCGGAGGCGAGCAGGAGACTTCCACGTATGATATATATAGATATTCTCCCTGTGTCATTGCTGGTCACTACTTTGGGCATTAGTAGTGTACCTTTCTTGTTTAGCTTTTTGAGACAGTTGTTAAATGTTGTAATAATGTTGGCTTTGGATCATAAGCTGTACTTTGGATTTTCCGCTGCTATGGTAGTTTATTTCAGCTTATACACTGTCTCACATGTTTTATGTCAAGTATGTTGTTATTATATTTTGTTTCATATGCTGTGAGACATTCTACAGGTTCCTTGTTAGTTCATTCTCTTCTTTCCTTTCTTTGGCGACCGTTCCGTGCTAGTTGGGCATGTGTATAGCGCACCTTCGGAGGAAATGCATGCTAGTGAGCGGCGGGTCGTCACATATGTTAATTATTTATATCGTATTACGTTGAACAACCTGAAATTCAAGTTGTTTAGTTGAACATTTAAATTGGTTCATGATTTAGACATGTTAATACTTGGATTTTTATAAATTTTAATTTTAATAACGAATTCGTTTATTACAAGGTGCATGAATTTATAAATTTAATTTAGTTAAAAACGAGTGCATAATGTAGCGGTAGTTCATAATTTTAAGTTTTGAACTTTAACATAATGTACAGGATCGAATATAAGTCGAAATTTCTTGTAACAAGAATCATTTGAATCTATTGGATTATAATATCTTAAAGGAAAAAAAATCATGTATTAATATGTAGATTTTAATTTATGTCCAAATCAAATTTTTAAAAAGTCGTTGTGGATTAGCTTGTACACCATACCGTTTATACGCTAAAACGACACTTAATTAATAGATTTAGCTACAATTGGTAATAACCGTACAGAAACAAGTAGTCATGATCATAATGATAGAACTAATATTTCCCATAACAAAAAAACTAACAACAAGAATACAAATACAACAGGTCGTAAAGATACAACTAATGATAGTAGATGCCAACTAAAACATCAACGCAAACATAGGAAGCAGTTACTTAAGCCAACAACATGTTACGTTCAATCTCAAGGGAGTCTCATTACGTTCAATCGCAATTGTTAAATTTCATTTTCGAGACGTCTAATCTCTCGTTCGAGTTCATTTGTGTATGCTATTCCCCTTGGGCTCAAAGGTTCGTCATTCCATTCCGTGTAATTTCTTACATTCGGATAGGATGGACGTTTCTGCATGCGCCGACCTATATTGTTATCCTATGCTCGAACTACAACTTCAACCGCATAACCGCGGTAGCAACAAACTGGATAAGAATCAACTTCCTGTTCATATGAAATTTGACCATTTGGTACTCGATATACCTCTACTTCCTGCTGTGGTTGAGCGACTGACTGTTCATACGAGAGTTGAACATGTGGTACCTGAGCTTCATGTGGAGGTTTTATGTTCCCCTGTTCATACGGTGGTTTATCTTGAGGTCTTAATAGGTTCAGAACGTGGGAACTCGTTCGCAAGCTCTTGAAGTCTCATCTGTTCATACGCCTGTTCATCGGAGTCTGTAGATGATGGCCAAGAAGGCATTTTGATTGAGTAATAAAAGAGCGAGGCAATTCAAGAATGGGAAATAACTGGTCTATCTATATAGCATGTGGAAGATCACTGCTATACCTAACATGTGGATGAGGACATAAAGTAAAAGTAAAAGCAGTGAGTTGTAATATACCCAGTGCATACTTTATGATGACATAAAGCAGCGACGCGATCGATCACTGATGTATTCGACAACTCATTAAAGATGTTCTAACGTGATGCTGTTCGATTTGACAACTTGTTCACAAGTTGTAGAGACCATTTGGTTTGGAGCATACTGGCAATATTTATTTCTGCTATGAAAAGCAAATGTTGAAATCATCAAAAAAGACTAGCATACCCTCTTGAACTGTTTTCTCGTGATACGTAATTCATATCACGGGAAACACTGACAAAAGTGAATAGCCCAATCATGGAAAAAGTTAGATAGTTCAAAATTGAATAGTAACTCATTAATGAGCAGTCTATTCCCTTGAACTATAGACGCATGATTTCACTGATATGCTGCAGAATTAAAGCTCTTGGTTATTCATACGCACCACATCCTTTTAAATACTACATACTTGGTAGTCCAGCCTAAAACTAAAATTTGTGTAGACTCAACCGTTCCAGTCGATAGTGAGAAATTTATTTACTTGTTTGCATCAACGTTACGGTTTTGGTTTGCAAAATTAGTACTTTCAACAAGTTTAGTAATTTTGTTTTTGTACAGGTTAAATGAACGATTAAGAAATAAGTGATGAATAAATGAGAAACATATTTGATGAGTACAAACAGAGCCAAGTAGATGAGAAAGAGGGTGGATTCGTTCCAGATATGCAAGTAAAAGAGGTGCCGGAAGAGGTTCAACATCAACTAATTCCAGCTCCAGTACTTCGACCAAATAATTGTGTTCAAGCATCAGGAATAAGTCATTTTCCCGCTTTTTCTGCTCCAATTGTGCAACTCCTGAATTTTCTTCCGAGGATTTACTGGCCCTCCTGAAAGCCTATATTGAAGTTGATGGAAGAGACGAGTTACTGATGCAAAGAGAAGAGGTTTTAACATATGAAGAAAATGGGCAATGATCACGAGGTTACACAACAACCATCATTCCCGGCCGACCATACGATCGTCATTTAAAATCCAAATGGCTCGTCATCGACTTGCAGACGCTTGTGATAACTACGTAACATTATCGAGACAGTTGAAGACAAAGACATATTTAAAGAAACTAAAGCAATTTATGATTCTCGTTACCTATTCGAATACGATGAGGAATTTATTGGCCACAAAGCGTATAAAATTCGCCACAGTTGGTTAACCCGATATGGAACTGAATAGGCTTATGGTATTATGATGTTGTAGTTGTTTGAACTTATATTTTATTTGATGATTGCATGGAAAATATGGAGTTATATGTAAACCACGTGTACATTGTTATGTTTACCTGTTATGTATTAACTGGGAAAAACTAATCTTTTAGCCATTAAGTTAATCATTTATATATGGTTCATGTTTAAGAGATGCAACATTAAGAATACAACAACGACAATTACAACATTAAGAAATGCCAAACTATAATCATATGTACTAGAACAACATAACATACAAACATCAAATTCCAAGTACAATAAACCTACTACGGATTTCTGAGAAATCAAGCTCTAGTTGCCTCAGCAACAATCTTGTTCAGGCGCCTTATTTCGGCTTGCGCTTCTAGTGCATATTGAAGTCCACGTTCGCACATTGGAGGGTCAATCCACTGCATAAAATTACAACATTGAACTCCATTAGGGTAAAATCTATGGTCCTCGTGGCCTGCGCAACCGAAAAATGGACGCCCAACATTTTTTTCGGTTTTGGCAGCAACTACGACCAATTCATCTTCACAACTGCAAATAGGGTAGCCTCACCAGGTAGTGTAGTACCAGCTGGGTGTAGGGACTCGAGTACTTGTCCTTCATATACGATTTATTTCCCTGGTCTTTGATTTGCTACAACTGCTCGTAAACGAGCATTCAAAGATAATTTTTTCGGCTTTGCCGATTTAGAATTACCTTCAATTTCTGGAACATATCTACCTTATCCTTGTTGTGTTGTATACTTTTCTTTGACCGTTCATACGCATTGTAACATTTGTTCATCGCTTCATCGTCAATCTCCAAGTTGTCCGTAGCTGAAGTCGGTTAAAGTGACTCAAGAAAAAGATTCGATTGAAAATTGTATGTAGTATTGGTTTGGTTAGGAAAAAAAATAAGGGCATATATATAGTTTCCTTGGAACACACACAAGGGATTTCTTTGGACACTCGTGATACGTAATTGATTTCACTAGAATCCCTTACATTAATGTATAATCCATCATGGAGAAAGTTATAAAGCAGCAATAGTGTTTGCAGTGGAATCACTGACAGAATGATACAGCAAAAAGTAATAAAGTGATACGGTGATGCACATCAATACACAATGACCCAATAAGGAAGATGTTTGTACTTATAATGTGAAATGTATTGTCAACTCAAACGGTCATTTTTCTATGACAAGAAATAAAGGAACCGACCCTAATAAAGGAACCGACATAAATTTATGGCATTGAGCAAGAAAGGAATCTATCTTCTCCTTTCAACGTGGATTGATGGATATACAATAACCATAGCCTATCCATAATCCTATTACTACATTACAAAAATCACACTACAGGACAAAAATTCTAATAAAGGAGAGTGTCGTTTAATGTTGTACTAACTTATTCCAAATTCACTACATGGAAAAATAGGGAATAGGGAGCTAACGGACAAACGAACTATAGGGAATCAAGTCCAAGTTCATATGTAATTTGATTTAAATACGTGTGCTCTTCTTTCTCAAGCACATACCCTTGCAAAAACGACTAGCATATCAATGAGTGCCTTAAAAAATTTATGGTGTTGTACTTCAAGCTCTTCTTCCTCATCAACGTCGGACGAGTATGTTGAACACCGTAACAAAGAGCAACAAACATTTTAGGAAGAAACAAGATACGCGATAGAACGAGATATTGCTGAAAGCTCAGCTTCAACCCAAGGTGGAAGCGTTGTCGGAAGAAAAAAAATGCGATATGGATGCAACTATGCCGGTGGTCACAATCAACTAGTCAAGGATTACTTTGTGGCAAACCCAGTATACGGAGCTGTATATTTCCGTCGAAGATTTCGTATGTCAAAAAGGGTATTTAATCGAGTACTCAATAAAGTTTCCGCAACCAACATTTTTTTCATACATAGAAGAAATGCCCTCAACGAACTGGGCATTTCACCCCTTCAGAAGGTTACGGCCGCACTCCTATGATTTGTTATGGAAGTTCTGCTGATTCACTGGATGACAAAATAAGAATTGGAGACTTAACGGCAGTAGAATGTATGAAAGAGTTTTGCAAAACTATTGTACGTGAGTTCAGTAAAGAGTATCTTAGATCTCCAACACCTCATGACATTGTGAGATTATTAGCAATGGGAGATCAACGCGGATTTCCAAGTATGATGGGTAGCTTGGATTCTATGCACTGGACATGGAAAAACTATCCAGTGGCATTGCAAGGGTAATACAATGGTCATATGAAAAAGGCTACGATGGTGTTAGAAGCTGTTGCTTCATTTGACCTTTACATATGACATGCTTTTTTTGGCGTTCGTGGTTCTCTATTAATGTATTACGACAGTCGTATTTATTTAATGATTTGTACAATGACCTTTCACCTCCGTGTAACTACAAAATTTGAGACAAGAATTATTATGTTGGTTATTATCTTGTAGATGGAATTTATCCAAAATGGAAAACGCTCATGCAAGTATACAAAAAGCCGAACAATGCAAAAGAAGCCTTGTTTACGAAACAACAAGAGAGTTTGAGGAAAGAGATTGAATGAGCATTTGGAGTACTCCAAGGTAGGTTTCATATACTACGGAAGGAAGTAAACTTCCACGATAAAAAAATTATAGCTGACATCATGTACTATTTTACATAATATGATTGTTGAAGAAGAACGAGGAGGATATAAACTCCGGGTTCGGAACTACCCGGATATTGCAGTGGAGTTTAGGAAAAAGCCTTATAAGGACTCAAATACATTTGCAGAATACTTGCAATGACTGGAAGAGGTCTGAGATCCACAAGCTCATCTAGAATTATGAGAAGAGCTAGTAGAGCACTATTAGGACCATGCGGGAAACCAGTAGTTAATCAATTACTTAATGTTTAGAATCAAAGCCTTATTGTCTATGTTTAAATGTCAGTGCGTATGGGTAGTATCTTTTTTATTTTAAATTAATGATTATATGCTTTGTTTTACTGTAAACTCTACTTCTCAATCTTGGTTTGTTATGACAATTTGTATGATGGCTACAACTGATTTTTCCTTCAACTTTAAACAATATAACTAATACAACTGCTAATACAACTTAATTAAAAACTTGAATTAAAGCAACTGAATTAAAAAAAATAAACAACAACAATGTCTACAACTCAACTAAAATGAAACTGCAACATACTCAAACAATGAAATGGCTTATTCTGCATTACGTCTCTGGAACTCTTCAAGTTGCTTTTCCATATACCTCCTTTGTATTGGATTTAGATCATCTAGCTTGACACTTATAAGAGAAAAATCGTCTGCATATTGTTGTCGAGCTAACTCCTCTTTTCGTAACTCCAATTCGTTGATTCTCGTTTGCTAAAGCTCTTCATGTCGTGGTTGTCTTTACTCTTCTCTCTCTACTCTCTATTCTAGATGCTTCCTTTGTTTTCATGTACTGCTTATTTGATTCCTCCGCAGCTGCCATACGTCCAACAAGTTGCTCGTAATACTGACTGTAATCTTTCATTGTCTTTTTATTCCCTTTGTACTTTCAAGGTGGCCTTCCACCAGTGTTATTATAGCGCTCGACTAGTCGATTAGTCGACATTAGAGCATCAACCGGAAGAGTCGACTTGCCATTTGTTGAGCTCATACCCTAATTCACGAAGTCACCTCGAATTGGAATCATAAATCACGAAGTCAAAGTCGAAATCATGAACTTGAACCATAAATCACAAAGTCGAAGTCGAAATCGAGAAGAATTCACCTGAAATCACAAAGTTGAAGTCGAAATCGAGAAGAATTCACCTGATTTCACGAAGTTGAATACGAACTGGAGAAGAATTAACCCGAAGTCAATTTATTTATTCTTAGGATCTCATCTTAATTAACCCAAAATAAACCATAAATTACGAAGTGCAATATGACCTGGAGAAGAAGTAACCCGAAGTAGAATACGAATTGCAATTATCATGTATTAATATATACATACATATTTATTTATCGACTAGTCTATGACTACTCCGACTCGTCGACTACTTGGATCTCCATCGACTCAACTCGACTTGCCGCCGTAATAACCTTGCCTTCCACCTGAACTGGTGGTAAAAGGGGTGTCTTCTTGTGAATTAAAGCTCCCGGGGCTAACTTCTTCGGTCTACTTGAGTGGCATAAATCGCTGTGTTGTATGCTCCTGTCGCACATTGCTCCATTTTTCATCCCGAGAAAGTATGTCGTAGCAATTGGGAATATTGAAAGGTTGGTTGTTTGAATTTGACATATACGCTTTATTTGCTTTGCTAAGCTACATAATGTTAATTAACGTAAATGAAAATATCATAAAACAAGAGAAACAGAAAAAGCTTATTATAATTTAGTACCAAACCCATGTCGTTTACTCCACTTTGTTGTCTACTGTCCAACACGGCCATTTTCTTTTTCCCACGTTGGCAACTAGAATTGATTCTCTTCCATGACTGCTTCAAAGAGTCAACCGATCTTGGAGACTGATATGGACTTCGACCATTGAATAATTTACAAACTGAATTCCAAAACTAAGTTTCAGTTTGACTTGTAGCTTTCAAGTTATCTTTGGAACACTCAACCCAATAAAAGGCTAATTCAGCTTGTTCATCAGATGACCATTTTACCATTTTTGCAACCTCTACAAGCGGGCGAGTGGTAAATGACTCGGGAATCTCATTGATATCAATTTGTAATCCGTCGTTTTCAACGCTATTATCACCATATAACAAGTTTAAATTTCTAGAAATATTGGGAGATATATTTGGAAAGGTCATTTGATGTTGGCTGCTAGGAGAAGAATAAGGTTGATTGCTATGGGATTGTTGAAAAGAAGGATTATGCCCGTAGGCAGAAACTTGAGTGTTTTGAAAATGATTTTAATTTTGCTATGACTGGTAGAAGTTCTGATTTTGCTGCGGAAGATAACCATTTGAAGTGTTTTGCATTGTACCTGAATTAAAATGTTCGTTGCACTGGTACGAAGTTTGCGTTGGAAACTCCTGCAGCTCTTGAACAAAATTGTATGGATTCGGAATGCTTTGTGATGATATCTTCATTTTTCCTTTGATATTCTTGTTGCTCATATTCTTCGACATTGCAATTCGATGATAAATGAAATAGTAGTTGGAAGGTTGAGTAAGATAGGAGATAATGGTGTGTTATGAGAGTTGGAAATATTTTGAATATATAGAAGAAGGTTGGGGTAGAGAGAATGGAGCGGGGAGGGAGCAACGACTCTAAAAATAGTCGTTGCTCTTAGCCGGCTTATTTAAAGCTGGCTAAGGGGGCAACGGAAATAATGTTTGCCCCCTTAGTCGACTTTAAATAACTCGGCTAGGGAGGAGATTTCCTCCTCCCCAGCCGGCTTATTTAAAGCCGGATATCCATAGCCGATTTTAAATAAGCCAGTTAGGGGCCCTTCTCAAAGCAACCCCTGAACTGACGTGCTGACCCCCCATTGGGGGTCAGTTGCATCCCAACCTACACTGGGTTGGGAATGCTATAACAACAAGCTATTATGGAGTAAGTCTTAATGCGCCTTATGCAAGCACAAATAGTTGCACTTAACATAGAGAATTGGGGGAGAGATCGAAATAGAGAAACACAAGGAAGCATGCCACAATCTAATAAGGAAAACCAGGCTAATGAGTCAGGCAGGTTGTCGCTAAGGATTTGGGATGTGAAGGATTTCACAACGCAGCTACGCCCACCGAACAATTTAGGAATAATTTGGTTGTGGGAAATGCTAAAGGGGAAATTTGTTAGTCAATTATGGGTTCATATTGAACAACCAAAAGATTCCTAAAACTTATTAGATGTAAATAAGAGAGGATGAAACCTTGAAATAGTAGTTGACCTGTTTTAATGCCTTAACGCCAAATGTCCAGAATATAGATGCGTGGCTGACTATTATGGTGCGACGACTCACCTTTTCGACCCTTGGAAGTTGATAGTAATACATATACGATATTCACACAACAAAAATCTAATTGTTGGAGAGGCAGATTATCACGAGTGGAAATAAAATGATGAAAGAACATAATCTTACATAAACAAAAAAAAATATGTTATTTCAATATAAAATCTTTATAGTGGAAAATTAAATATTTTTATCAAAATATATCATAAACTTAGCTTGGACAGTTATAAAACATTCCTTGCTAATGTTGAATATAACAAACACGAATGCAGTGTAAGAGGAAATATGTAATGATCCACCTGAAATTTTCAACTCTAAGCTCCACTAAATTTACTTCAAGCTAAACCTGAACCATTTGACTATTCGAAAAAATAGGGCATCCAAACTTCAAGGAAAAAGAAAAATAAACTTCGGGTCAAACATGGTGCTAGTGTAAGAAACTCAAATTTGATGTTTTGAAAACAAATTATCTCATTAGATCAGACTAAACATAAACACGAATCGAGTTTTTCCTCATGGTAACCAAATCTTTGCTACGTAAAACTATTTGATATCATTATTAGTATGCATTATTTGAACAAAAAAATGCAAGTAAATCTATGAATCTTACACAAAATTATTATCATTATTTAATTTGGGTGTATGTCATGTTATACAAACAAGAACAAAGTCACTTGTGGAGATTGAGTTCCATAAAGGGGAAAGGAAAGGCTCTACCATCCGTGCGGTACATCTCTAGAGGAAAGTACCGAGGATCGACATCTTTGAAACCTCTTATTATCTAGAAAGACCGACATTAACGCAAACACATAAGGTGGCGCATATACCAAATATGACATCATTTTGGTCATAACCGACCTATCCAAAATGTCTCGTAGCATACACTACATTTTCAATATATAGAGAGTAATTGTAACGACCCGGGTTTTCACAATCCTGGGACACAAACTCAATGTCGACTATCCAAGCATCGGAAATACCGGATAGTTAATGAAAGAAGTTAGAGGGTGAGGATAGATAAGATAGAAAATTAGAATAGAAGAAGAACATACAATATCAGAGTAAATACGAATCTCACAGCAGAACGAATAAAATTTAGTGTACAACATAACTTGGAAATACAAATATGTCATTTGAGTATAACACTTACATCACAACAGAAATAAATAATAGCTATATAATCCTGAAGCTTACTGCTCCAGCTCTCCAAGTATATCTGTAAAAACCTGACTACTTGACTGTCCGTTCAAAATTGGGCACCCAAGAGTTTAGGGAAAACAAAACAAAATAAACTCCGGGTCAGTCATGGGACTGGTATGAGTAAAACCATTTAAAATTGTTGAGCAATTAAACGATATCTCATAAGACCATGCCATATAATGGAACGGGTTTTTCCCTTATAAGAATCCAAAACGCTTGGTCCAACATTCAAAAAACCTTTTGAAAGGAACGATAATCTTTATATCAAACTCATTTGATATTATAATAATGTCTATCAACCACAATATAATAATTATCTAGCAGAACGCTTTCATCTCACGTTCCACATACATAATATATAATCAAAAACCACGGGCTCTTATTGGGTAATGAATTCCAACTGGCAAAGTATGGGACCACCTTCCAACAGTGTATCTCTAGAAAGGAATACACCGAGTTCAACAAGAACATCTTGTAACCCAGGCTAAACATGACCGGTCACTCATTTCGCTTGAGTGTACCGAATGTATTATCACCAACGGTTGGCATCAGTAACCGTTTCCCGAAAGGGACAGCATCGAAATAGATTATAGAAGTAAATGGAATTTCTCTAGATCAGGTGACAATACACCCTAATTGGCAGTTAACCACTTAGCCATGCGACCTACCGGATTTTATACCATTTCCTGGTTGTGAGGCTAGAAGCCACGCTTATCTATGATAGATCACACATTTATTCACTTTGAATGTCACATCGTCATACCCGCCAAATCACAAGTTGATTTCCCAAAAATACCATGGGTATATAGCTAAGAGAAACAAATTCCTCCGCCACCAAACGTAAATACGTTTGAAGAGATCAACTTACGTGATCTATTAAATATACCCTGTCAGACATTCTTCCATACAGGTCGTCCTGGGACTGGACAGACCGAAGGTACTATTATGTAAATCCATCTTAGGCAATTTCTACCTAGGATTTACTGAACAGCCCTTGCATAACTCCGTCTTCAATTATCTTCATCGTATTTGATTTGCAATGCTAATGCCATACGGAGTGGTTTTCAAATAATATATCTGATCCCGGTCTCTCCGTATTGACAATGGAAATGGTCAAAATCTTTGATAGTCTGTGATTTAACTATCAAAGGAAAACATGTGTACAAACAACGGTCGTATTCCCAAATGGAAATCTTACCGATCAATCATCATTTCCTTTCCCAATTTCCCATTTATCATTTCCATATATTCATAAATTCCTTATTTTCTAAAAATAGAAAATATACGTTATTAACTTTGGAAAATGCTTCCATTTCTGATTCACGCATCAATATCTTCCCACCTCTATCAATCTCTAACTGTAAACTAGTAGGAGAACAACTTCCCAAGCATAAACACCGAAGGCCGAAACCAACATCAGATCGATGCCCAGAAAGCCATTCAACTCAACAAATTTCCAGTCAGTTTCTAATTTCAGTAATTCCATTTAAATTCCTAATTCAAACCCCAAATTCCTTTATAATATTTTATTTGCAAAATATTTACTTTCATCTAATTTTTCACATAGAATGTGAATAATATTTCTTTATATAATCAAAACAGTTTGGTTTCGTATTTAAAATAATATCTTATTTTAAATATTCTATTTATACTTCTATTTATGAACAAGTCATATAAAATCTTATTTTAAATTCAATACTTTAATAATTCCATCTAAAATTCTCGTTACAACTCTACGTTCATATCCCGTTTCAATTATCGATGTTAAAATTGATTCTTACTCTTCTATATAAGTTCTGACTTATATATGTCATTTATCCATTGATAAATAATTAACTTAATTTATAAAATATTATTTATAAATTAATCTGCTCCCTTTATCTGTTTTACTTCTTTATATAAGTTCAGACTTATATATCTTTATTTATCCAATGATAAATATTTTCCTTAATTTATAAAATATTATAATTTATTCTGCTCAATTCATCTGTTAAAACATATTTTTTATTTAATATCTATTTTAAATAAATCATCTCAAATTTTCTTTTATAACTCGAAATCTCCTTTTTAATAATTCTATTCATTTTCCAAACATCCCTTTTTAATAATTCTATTCATTTTCCAAACATCCCTTTTTAATAATTCGATTCAATTTCCAAACATCCCTTTTTAATAATTCTATTCATTTTATATAAATACGTCATTTTCAGTATTCACTTTGAAATTTTCCTTTTTACATTCCAGTATCTCATATGGTATTTAAAATACCAAATAACATGACCAGTGTCATCATAACCAATCACAAATTTTATATCACATCATATATCACAATATATGAAAACAAACAGTATTATAATATTGAGGAATCCAATTGGATCCCTCCAACCTGTCTCCCTGCATTCACAGATGTTAAACAATATAAATAACATCGATTTCATTTCAATATGAAATATTCTGATAAACAGAATCAATATTTGATTAACGATTTATATATATATCGTTATCTACAATTTCAACGAATAAATCATCAATTCAACCAAACAATCAACACACAACAATCAATCATCATTTATCAATACTAGATTATATTTACAAAAATATAAACTGTACAGAGTTAGTGAGATTTACTCACATTGGTCGGTTATCGTTAAATAACAATAATCAATCATTGATTCAGATCGGATAATTTATTTCGCTATAAATTGTAATGAGCTCCAATTCACTCCCAGTCAGTTCCATTGTGTAGCCACCGTCCATACGATCCCAAGGGATCTTGTTTCGTCGAATTATGATAACGGACGGATAAGTTATGAATATTATAACTTAATACACTATTTATTTTGGAATTTAACTTAGATTTATATTCCCTTTTTGGGCTTTTACCTTACACATCCGGCCCACTCCACTAGCCTACCTGGCTGAACACTCTTCCTTCTCCAAATACACATCGCGTTCTCCTGTAAAACTCTAACCATTGCTGTGATTTCAACCTTACATCCCAACATCGATTCTCAACTAAAATCCTTCTAACTACTTCCACTGTTTTTCTCTTCCAATTATCTCCATCACCACACGCATAGAAATCAACTCGCATGCTTAACACCATTTGCGTCGAACAACAACTTCAGTCAAGCTTAAACTTTCGAGCGACAGATTTAATCACGGAAAATCCTAACACTTTGCATACATACTTCAAAACACCTGAATGATCCGAATATAACATCTGTTTCATGATTTAAAGCTTTGATTGCTTATAATAGCGAACCCTAGTTCCACTGTGTACATTTTCAATGAAGAAAAACACCATCGATCCATACAAAAAGTACACAAACCCGAAGCGCATGAGATGAGGATTCCCAATACATGTTTTTGAAGATTTATAGAATTTTAGTCAGATTTATTTCAATTTTTGGAAGGTCACAAAAAGGGTTTTGGGAGGAATAACCAGCGGCGGATTTTTTTCATTGACCAACGGAGTTGTGAATTAGGTTTAAGAGTAAGTAGGGTATTTATAGGATATATTTGGCTTGCTTAAGAAGCTTCCTTCATTTTATTTATTTATTATATTGTTACCGCTACATCTATTTGTATTCTAAAAATCTGTATGATCACATACGATACCTAAAAATCATGAAAATAGGCGTGCAGCTACAGTTTGACATTACAGACCCAACAGAACTTGTTTCGTCGAATTTCGAGTCCATTTGCTCACACTGCGTATTTTTAAAGTCAAATTATCAACTATTTTTCACATTAAAAATCCGTACGGCCACATACTGACTCCAAAAATCACGAAAATTGAAATCTAATAATAATTTAATATTCTGGATCCAACAAAATTAGTTTCGTAAAAAACGGAGATCATTTGAAAAAATAACTATTTTTAAAGCTCTAAATAAATCC
The DNA here is from genome assembly GCA_030737875.1 of Allium sativum. Lineage (NCBI taxonomy): Eukaryota > Viridiplantae > Streptophyta > Magnoliopsida > Asparagales > Amaryllidaceae > Allium > Allium sativum. Next base: position 563,993,279 of record CM060920.1, on the reverse strand, counting down.
ATTTAAATATTATTAAAAATAATCAAAAGTTAATATAAATAAATTTATATTATCGTATATATTCAATAGAATATTATCTAGCTCCAAAATAAATATATCTGGATTTATCACTTTATATTTCAAAATTCCATATTAAATTGATATTCAATTTATATTGAAAATCCATTTATAATATAAATAAATTGTTATAAATTATAAAGGAGTTCCATAGTGACTTTTCGAAAATTTGATTTGGTAATAACTCACAATCTACACGACGAAATCTCGAATTTTCTCTTCCATTAGAAAAATATGCTTCACCAGCTCCGAATGTTTCTTGTTTCACAGAAATCCGATTTAAAACGGATTCGGTATATTCGTTTAAAGTTCGAATCGCCAAATTACGAACTGCCGCGTCATTTCGAGCTCTATTATAATTATAATATAATTATACATTCAACTGTCATTTATATAATATATTCGTTAATAAAATTCAACTCTAAACTAAAATATATATTATAAATTTTCCAATTCACACAATATTGTGAATTCTGTTATTTCCGATTATTTCATAAATAAATATATTATTCGATTATTTATATTAATTAAATATTCAATATTATTTAATTCTGGTCATTTTAAATTACCAAACCATTATTTAAATAATTAAATAAGTTATTTATTATCCATTTAAAATATGGGTCGTTACAGTAATCTAAAAGGGTGATGATCAAACCTGAATGGGAGCGACCAATATAGCTTTATGACATGCTTTATTTCAGCCATTACTGGGTGATGAGGTTTAAGGTAACGATTACCTTTCATATATCGTACATTTCACTTTGAATGTCACATTGTCATTTCCATTACACACCATTGATTTCCATAAATGTACAACCTTTGGGCTCCTACGTCTCAGAGAAGAGTGTTAAGTGTAAGAGAATTACTTCTACTCCATCAACAGATGTACGATCATAAAAATTAATGTGCGTGCAATTGAAAATGCAATGTTAAACATATATCTATACGAGTTATCTAAGAAGATGATAAACTAAAGGCGCTCTCCCACTACATGTTGGGAATCACCTCGAGGATTAGTAATGAGAAGTCCTTACATTACATATCTTAAGTGAAGAACTACTGCATATAGTATGGGAAATATTCCGCCATCGGTCAGTGCAAGTAGCCCTACATTTTATCTTTAAAGCATTATCATTTCACATCTTTGATTTCAAATAGGAGTAATAGTTCAAAGTGGTTTTGAGATAGTAATCACTTAAATCCGAACATAGCTCCTTCGAACAAATCATCAATAAAATGATGTTAATTAAATAGATATACTCTTTGATTAATTAATTTCTATTTAAATATCTTCCAGATTTATATATATACATATATATCTTCAAAATATTTCTTTTAAGTATATATGTAATCATTAACACTCATTCATTAATTCTTTGGGTATTTAAAACCCTTTTCGAATATTGGAATAAATCCAAGTTCTTTATTTAAATCTTAGCAGGATTTCTTATCCTTAAGACACAATTAGTTTATAATTTGAAACCATGTTGTCTAAGATGGTAAATCCAAATTAATTGGAAATTAAGTAAGAAAAATTCAAAGAAATTATACTAATTTGACTTAGTATGAATTTTTATATTCACCCTTTATTATCCATCGAATAACGGTGAAACCACCTTTTAAATTCATATAAATAATAAGGACAAGAAGATTATTTCTATGCAACCCAAGATTATTTATCTATCCTTCATCCTCGGAAGAGGCTAGGTGAGCCAGGGCACTAGTTTCCCCTAACCATCTCCTTGGTTGAAGCACCTCGTCTGGACCTGACGAATAGAAAAATCAGGTCTACTCGTTGGCTTTTGAGTCAAAATTAAAATATTTACTTATAATAACTTTTGTTTATTTTCTTGTTTATACCCTATTAAAATAAGTTATAAAACCTTTAAATTATCATTAAAATGCTTAATTTATAATTTGAGAACTTTTTTGAAAAATTGGAAAAGAATCGTTAAGGTTATAAGGTTAAATCATATTTCAAATGTTATTAAAAATCGTTACAAAAAACATTGTGAAAACTGTTTTAATTGCTTATTTGACCAAGATTGCTTTTCTATCATTTGGAAGTTGATTCATATAACTTAAACCTTTTAGAACACACTAATAATTTTATATAATTTATCCCATGTTTTTAAAGAACTTAAGATTTTAAATTTAAAGAATTTCTTTTCTTAGATTCCAAACTGCAAAAACCACGATTATTTTCAAAATTTGATTTACTTATATTTTAAAATACATTTTGTGAAATCTTGATTATTTTTTCCTTTGTTTAAAAATTGTAGTTATAGGATTTCGAAAATTTCTTAATTCAAAGAATTCCGACTCTGAATCCATCATTAAAATGGATTTAGTTTTTTATGGTGAGAAATCACGAACTTTCGTTAGCAACACACCTATTTTAATTCAAATTTCATATTCTTTATAAACTTCGTTGAAATACTTTTAAATGTTTATAGAACATCTCTAAAACATTTCAAATCATTTTAAAGAGGTTTAAACATTCTATTTACACCATTTCATTTTTAAAAAGAAAGTTATTTCCTTTGTGGTTTTTCGACATGTATTAAACGTGACTTGTTTAATCATCCATGAAACAATAATTCAACAATCAGACATGACTAGAGACAATCATAAACAAGCATAGAAATCATATCACTATATGATTTATTATCCACTTTTATAGATTTTTCTCACCTTTGATTAAAACAATTAACCAAAAATTGACTATAGGTTTGCTACCTTGGAATTTCTTCCACAATTACTTGGATCAAGGTCTCTAGGAGACTCGGTCTAGCCTTGGAATTTTGAGAATAGCTAACGGCCTAGGGCAGAGGGTGGAGATGTCTTGGCCATAGTGGGAAAAGGAGGTGGCCATGGTGATTAAATTAGAAGAGGAAGAGAGTGGTGATGGTTTTTTTGGTAGAGCCGACCGGTTTTATGGTGATTGCAAACACCTTTTATTATAACTAATAATAAAATATAGTATGGTACAGGTGATTGTTAGTCGACAATCCACTACATTTGGTTTTTAAGGTGGACCATCCAAGAGAGTGGTGATGGTTTTGAGGTGTTTAACTATATATATACATACTATTTAATCTAATTTCATTTTTGAAATATTTTATCCTTCATTTTCCTAAGATGAGATGCCATGAAAATGGAAAGGAGAAGCATTGGGAAATGAAGAAAAAATGTGGAATGAATGTGAAAAAGGGGGTGGATATTTATAGGAGAAGAAGTGATAGAAAATATCTTAGATATTTATGTGTAAACATCACTATTTCATAACCATTGTCATTTTCCTTACATCTTCATGCTCATTGCTTCTCCTCTTCCATTTGACAACCCCGTGTTCTTGAGATGATGCATGTATATGAGGGTGAGGTTGTGTAAGAAGCTAACTTTGGAATTTTGTTTTACTTGGAAAAATACTTTATAGTTTCTTATATATGTGGGTGTATATATATTTAAACACACATACATGTGTTCATGTGCATGGTAGGATAGGTTTTCTTGTATTCCTTGTACTAGTTTTTTTTCTTTGCATCTGATTCACAACTATGTGGGAATCACTATGAATTTTATTGCAAGTTACCATCATTATTTGAGCCATCCACAACTGTTGACGTCGAAAGTTGGTCACTAGTGACAGTCAACCCCACTCGTGTGGAGAGCACATGAATAATGATTATAGAATACGCTAAAGTAAAGAAAACAGGAAACACGCAAGACTTTTTATAGTGGTTCGGTAAGGACGGTGCCTACGTCCACTTTATATGTATTGATTCTCTTTTGATTATAAGTATAATGCTTTTTTTATTTTGAGAAAGAAGAAGAACTGGCTATTTTTAGACTTTGTCGTGGAGAAGCTTAGATTTAGGAGGAGAAGTTCAGCTAAGGATTGAAGTAGCTGAAAAAAGACCATTTCCATTTTGAGCTTGGATGTATTTATAGGTGAGGAAGTGGGCTGAGCGGTCCGCCATATAGCTTTCCTCTTTTTCGGAGCTTGGACACGTGGAGCTCGATTAGTGGAAGTAGTTGCGGCGGTGGGACCCGATCTACTGCTAATTAATAGTATCCTCGAAAATTATGGCTTACGTGGCAGCTGAGATGAGGTATATCAAAAGTAGAGCTTTGGTCGGTAGCGTTTGACCGCCTTTTTTGCCTTGAGACTTGGTCTGAATAACGAATGACTTAGTTGGATATTTCCAGATGGATCCGAGATATTTGGTCGATCCGATTTTAAAGGAAGCGGCTGAATCGGTCTGTTGAAAGGAGTGATTCTTCCGGGCTCGACGAGCCGTTGCTTGAAGGAAACCAACTCGAGCCAGCTTTGGTTCGGGATGTCTTTGAAGGAACCTTGCCTAGGCCGAACCTTGCCTGGGCTTTTTGGAGTGCGAGTTGCTCTGTCAGCCAATCGACTGATGCTGAAGAGAGTTTCTGGTTATTGGGCTTTGATCCATTCAAGCGTGACAACTTTTTCCAAAAAGTTGGTCAACACTTTACCCCTTGGAATACATCTTTCTTGGTAAAGGAGGTATGTTCTGATCCTTGCATCGAAGTCCTCTATGCGAGTAGCGATGATTGCGCCCAACCATATTTATGGCCAGAATTCCAACAGTCCCGACGGCTGTATTAAGAGCAGAAAACCAACGATCAAGATAGATCGTATTAAGGTCAGAAAATCGATAACCACCGAAGACCGTATTAAGGTCGAGAAAATAATTGTTAACTCCAGTCGCGAGGGTCATCTCCTGCAAATATTACGTGGGCCATCCTCTGTCTAGAGAAGGCTTTTGTTTTGTTTGGGCGAGTATTAACCATACTCAGCTTGAAGTTAAGGATAAGCATTAATTACACTTGGCTTAGAGGGATGGCGAGTATTAACCATACTCGGCTTACAGAGGTGGCGAGTATTAACCATATTCGTCTTATAGAGATGGCAAGTATTAACCATACTCAGCTTATGGAAGTGGCGAGTATTAACCATACTCGGCTTATGGCAAGTGTTAAACATGCTCATCTTGTATAAGGTCATCTGATAAGTCTTTAGTGAGTAGAGAGTGTATTCAGATTAAAGAAAGGGCGAGTATAATCCGTACTCGACTTAAAGATATCTGACCATACTCGGCTTGAGGAGTAGGTTTGGAAATGGCGGCAGCCTTTGATCGTGCGTTATGGACAATGACTTAGCACTGACCATATCCAGGTTGGTGAGCATTGATCATGCTCGATCTACTTTATTCAAACATAATCCATGTTTGCAAAAGAAAGATCACTATTTACTAAAAACTTATTATAAGAAATAAAAATAAGTTCTAAGAGGACGAACATTAATTCTAGAGCATGCCTAGGAGTTAAACCCTAACCTCGTACATGTGTACATCAATATATTCTTTTTATTGAAAGAAACGAAAGTACAGTGAAAATAAGAAATCTAAATCTCTTAAGTTGACAATGATGCCACGAGTGTTGGGTTCGGGGTCCTTCCCGTTTTTAGGAGCTCGAGGACCGGCCTAAGGAGCTTGGGTAGAAGGTTGTGGCGGCATGGCCAGTGTGTTTCTCTTGACATATTCGGGAAGTTCCCCTCGCCTGACCCTATCCTCGATGAGATTGCGCAGGTGCATGCATTCATTGGTGCTGTGACCGGCAATGTTATGAAACCTGTAGTGCTTTCCAGAGTCGAGCTCTTCCTGAGTCGGCTCTCTTTGAGGAGGTCTTGGGAAAGGCAGGGACCCTCGTATGTCAAGGTAGATGTCAAGCAAGGAAAAATTGAGCTTGGTATATTGATCGTACTTGTTCTCTCTTCGAGGTTGTACGTTGCGTTCATCCTTTTTCGGGGTCTTTCCTCTTCCTTTATTCTAGCCATTGGTGCTAGATGGACCTCCTTGCTTGGTGGCTAGGACCTCGAGGCTCTCCATCTCAATGTTGGTATCTTTTTATCGGAGGAATCGCTCGTCCTCTACTTAGAAATCTTCTATGTCCTTAGGAGGATCTCTGGTCAAGGAGATTGAGAATTCTGATCGATTCTGGACACCTGCAATGGCGTCCATGAGCACCATCGATGGCTTGGCTCGATCGACTGATGCTACGACTGCGTTGAATCTTTTGAGGAAGGATCGAAGTGTCTCTCCCAGGCGTTGCTTGATGGAGGTCAAGAAAACAACACTCTTCTGTCGGGAGATGTGGACTCTGAACTGCTCGATGAAGTGGGTGACTAGCATGTTCCAGCTGCTGATCGACTCCGTGGTTAGTTGCCGAAATCACATATCGGGTATATCTGTAAGGAAGAGTGGAAGCACTTGGCCATAACATTGGTCGATGAGCCGAGCACTTCCATATAGCGCATGTATCATATGAGATGGATGGTCGGGTCGGTCCGACCGTTGGAGGGTTCAATGGCTGGAAACTTGAAATTTGGAGGATTACGGGAGTTTCTGATCTCCTTGGTGAAGGGGCTACGGTGGATATTATCTATATCCTACTGAGAAGAAGTGCCCCGGGTGAAGCATCGGACAATGCTTGCAAGCTAGCTTCCATCTCCGAGGAGTTGTTGCCATGAATCCATCTCTGCATTTGGGAGAGCTCCAGCACTGGGGTCCAACGAAAGCATGCTCGGAAGGGTGGCCACTGGTTGGGCCCAACCTTCGAGAGTTGAGTGAAGGTGAGGGCAAGGGTTCATCGCAGTTGCTGGTTTTGGGCAGATTGGTGCATCTTGAACCTGACGAGAATTGGACGTAGTCGTACCCATGACAAAAGGTCCAGGATGACCCAGCATAGCATGTGATATTTGAGGCTCTTCGATGCCCCCGCCTTAGTTGTTGTAAGAAGGGTCTACGATTGCATTTTCCTCCGCCAATCTGGGAACTGGTATGGTAGAGTGGTCTCCCTGGTTCGAAGGAAAGGCTCCACCATCTCCTCGTTGAAGGAGGGAAAGCATAAGACAAGTCTGTTGTAAGATACTGGGTCGTAATAGGAATGGCATTGATTTTGGTTGACCCAATGGTTGATCGATTGGTCCGGAGGGCCGACCTATCTCCAAGAGTGGAGGCAAAGTGGTCAAGCGACCTAGATCTTGATCGCAGGCCTCCTGTGAATCTGCAGTTGCAGCTGCGTTGGTTGCTGCAAGTGATACTCCTGGTTGTGATTGGTCGGTAGATGGGGCCGAGCCAGGAGGAAGCAAAAGTGTAACCCAATCTGGGGCTCGGATTTACGTAGGCCGAAGATCAGTTATTGCTCCAGCCTCGCCCGGTAGAGGAATTGATGTTGAAGCATTAAATCCCTTTTCCACCCGAGCAAGAAGGTGATCCATCAACTGCTGATGTCATTCGAGGAGTTCACCCTAAGATGTCATATGGTCCTTGAACCCGACCAGAATCTTGTCTATATCGTCTCTTGTAGTATATCGGGACACGTCTTCATGAGAGGAGACTTCCTAACTTGCCTCTACAACATTTGTATTGGCTGCATCTGCGCCAGTGGGACGGGAAGATACTGCATCTTTCTTCCGCTTGTTCTCCATGGGTTAGAACTTACTGAAGGTTGCAGGGTATGTTGGTGCGTTCCCCTTCCTGGCGTGCCAAAGTGTTGACGTCAAAAGTTGGTCAGTAGTGACAGTCAACCCCCAATCGTGTGGAGAGCACATAAATAATGATTATAGAATATGATAAAGAAAAGAAAACAGGGAACACACAAGACTTTTTATAGTGGTTCAGCAAAGATAGTACCTACGTCCCCTTTATGTGTATTGATTCTCTTTTGATTACAAGTACAATGCTTTTTCTATTTTAAGAAAGAAGAAGAACTGGCTATTGTTAGATTTTGCCATGGAGAAGCTTAGATTTAGGAGGAGAAGTTCAGCTAAGGATTGAAGCAGCCGAAAAAAGTCCCTTTCCATTTTGAGCTTGGATGTATTAAAAGATGAAGAAGTGGGCTGAGCAGGCCACCACATGGCTTTCCTCTTTTTCGAAGCTTGGACATGTGTAGCTCGAATTGTGGAAGTAGTTGCGGTGGTGGGGCCCGGTCTATTGCTAATTAATAGTATCCTCGAAAACTGTGGCTTACATGGCAGCCGAGATGAGGTGTATCAAAAGTAGAGCTTTGGATGGTAGAGTTTGACCGCCTTTGTTGCATTGAGGCTTGGTCTGAGTAATGAATGACTCGGTTGGATATCTCCAGATGGATCCGAGATATTTGGTCAATCCGAATTTAAAGGAAGCGGCTGAATTAGTCGGTTGAAAGCAGTGATTCTTCTGGGCTCGACGAGCCATTGCTTGAAGGAAACCAACTTGAGCCAGCCTTGGTTCGATCTGTCTTTGAAGGAAGCTGGTTTGGGCTGAACCTTGCCTGGGCTTTCGGGAGTGCGTGTTGCTCTATCGACCGATGTTGAAGAGAGTTTCTGGTTATTAGGCTTCGATCCGTTGAACCGTGACAACTTTTGCCCAAATTTTTTTTCAACAACAACCCTATCGAAGGGCCTTATATTCAGCGACATTGATAGTCACCTTGAATCTAAGTTTACATCCTTTTCCTCCTGGGGTGATGAGGACATATACAATTCCTAACCATGCTCATTAGATGCTATGTCTGTGTATAGCTGCCAGGGTCATATGATGGTAGCCTCTTCGTCTAGATGAGATTTATCTAGAAGCATGCATTTCATGATGAAATCTTCAAAGGCTTTCCCTTTGGCAGCTTTTTAAGGGTAGTAAGTAATGTTGTATCGATTGCACTTCATTTCCCACTTTAATAGTCACCCTGGCATTTCTAGCTTTTGCAATACACATCTGAGTGGTTTGTTAGCGATGACTTTGGTTGGATGCGCTTAAAAATATGGTTGAAGTTTCCTTTCCTTAAGGAGAAGGTTATATGCCAACTTCTCTATCACTAAATAATTAAGCTTTACTCCTGAAAACCGGTTGCTAGTGAAATATACGGGCTTTTTATCCCTCTCACCCCTGTGTATAACTACAACATTAATAGCATTATCAATTACCACTAAGTATATGTATATTTCCTCATTTTTATTGGTTTAGGCATGATTGAGCTGTTGACAAGATGATCATTTAGGTTTCAAAACTCTGGTCTGCATGTTTCATTCCACTAAAAGTGTCTCCTTTCTTAACTTGGTCGAAGAATGGTATGCAATTGTCCATAGCCTTATATATGAACCTACTTGGATCTACTACTCTTCCATTTAGAATCATCAGATCTTTTGGTTACTGGGGTTGTCCGTCCCACTTATAGAATCTATTTTCTTCGGGTTTGCTTCAATGTCGCTCAATTACCAAAACTTCTCTGATTGCACAACAAATGTACACTTTAGGGGTTTTAGCTTTATGTTGTACTACCTTGGGGATCTGAAGGTTTGCTCCAAATCTTTGACATGGGTTGAATCATTTTCAATTTTTTACTAGTGTTGACGCATTTTTTGGTCAAAGTAATTACACGTTAAGTTCATACTCAACAACACGCTCCGAGTCCAACCGATGCATACTTCATTCTTGAAATCAACGTTAGTTCAGAAATGCATGTCAAATGCATATCGATCAAGTAGAAACATTGGCACAACACACCGCAATCACCATTCAAATTTCGGCAAAAGATACTGAATGCCCAGGATTTTCGCATCCCTTAGGATGTGAAAATACGTATTTCGCATCCCTTACTGATGCGAAATATGCATCACACATTCCCCGGGGATGCGAAGTCTCATCCCCTGGGATACGATTTCCTATCCCTCCAGAGGATGTGGTTCGTTCAAACTTTGGCTGCTCCGGAGATAGGCGAGCACTCCACCTCAACATCGAATTTCGCTTCACACTACTCAAGATTTTGAATCCCTTTATTTCGCCTTCCATGACTTTGCATCACAAGGCTTCACCTCCCTCTGCTTTGAGCCCTACTTTTCGCACCATACATGGAGTTTGCATCCATAGATGATCGCCTCACCCATCTCGTGCTCCTCCACTTCTCATCCGCTCTGAGAGGTGCACACCATAGTTTTGCATCCCTCGGTCTGACTTTCCCCTCGCATCTCGTATCCTCTGCGATACGAATTTCGTATCCCATGGATACAGATCTCACATTCCTATGGGAATGCGAGATTTCAAGTCCTCGAGGGATATGTGACCATCGTATCCCTAAGGGCGGATTTGAAATTCTCTAGAAAATAATGAAGGAATGCGAATATCCTAGTCCCGCCAGTTCGAGATGCAAAATCTGTTGTTGTGCTCCACAAAACTCACCTATAAATACCTCCAAGCTTGACATTCAAAGTGGTTGGTTCTCATTTGGTACTTTGTACTTCTTGGAGCTCTCAAGCATCATTAATGGCTGCCACCTTCATCTCATTGACTATTGGTCATAACTTGGACCTCTAAACGTTGCATAAACGTTTTCCTTCAACTTTTGAACATTCAATTGGAATTCTGGCATGCTTTTGGATGTATTTTACACTTTTGGACATTGGAGCTATTTCTCAAATATTTTTGCACATTTTAACTCAACGAAGAAGAAGAAGGGCATTTGGTCAAAGTTTAGAATTAACAAATTATTTGTTGTTCCATTATACAACTTTGTATACAGAAATCGTCCGATCTTTGTACAACATTTGTAATCGATGATTATATGATGAATGATTACTATAAATTGGACATAGGCGTTAGTGCCAAACCACTATCAAAGTTGTGTTCTCCCTTTACATTTCTCTACTCTTTGGATTTGGACTATTTTTTTGCTATAAACATACACTTGGACATTGGCATGCGCGAATAGCCGTTTCCCCAGGTCAACACTTTGGCGCACCAAGAAGGGGGTGCAAAGCTACAACTTTTGCCTCAGCTCTCGACTTCAATTTTATTTTGGAAACAAATCCCACTCGCTTTCCACCATGGTTAAAAGGAAGTAGTTAGCCCGCTCGGAAGAAGAAAGTGTGGAGGAAGAGTAAGAACTTTCCTCGATTGAACACTCATCAAACTTTGTCACTTGAGATGACATCGACAAAGTCGTCAAAGATTTAACAAAGGATATCACTTGTCGCTTATAACAATAGGAAGAGCATTTCCGTCGATAGGAAGCTGCTATGAACACTCTTCTCATCCGACTCAAAAGATTTACGAGTCAGTCGGGCCAAGGCAACATTATTATAACAAGTGCTAATGTTTCACAAGGATTAGCTCGGGACTTGGGGGCAATTCCCGACAAACAACCCCGCGTCGATACCAATCCGCAGACAGCTACTGGATCGGCTAGGCTCGGGGATAACACCTCCGATCCCATTAATGGCTCATCTCATGTTGTAGTCAATCAAGTTTCAGGAACTGGAAACATCACTCAAGCACCAGTGCAAACAACTTTGTATACAGGAACTCCTGTAGTTTCGAATGTTGGATTTGTGCCAGTCGAAGCACCTCAAATTAGGATCACCCTAGATATTTTTCTTAGTACTCGACCTTTTTCTAATGTCGGACTTGAGGTTAGGAGCACTGACGTCAATTTACATAACTTGAATTAATTTCTTGGCATGGGCGGTGAGAGTCAAGTCGTCGATGTCGTTCGACGATATGCCTATGGCATGGCACCTCATGCTAGCTTGTACTGTGTTATTTGCAACCCCATCTCTCAAGATATCAAGAATTCTCAAAACCCACCGGACTTCAAACTGCTAGTGTTAGAAGCTTTTGATGATAGGAAGGATCCTATTGTTCATCTCATGCGCTACATGCACCATATGTAAGTACATTCAGCTTTGAAGCATTATGACAAAGTGCTTCCCTCTTTATCTCATAGGTATCGCTACTTTATGGTTTAGACAGTTGAAAGCAGAATCTATTAGCAGTTGACACGTCTTGGTTGGGAAATTCGCCAAGCAATTCAGAGTACACATTGCCCAACCAAGGAATGTCATGGCTTTGATAGTAGTTAGGCAGAGATCAGGTGAGACTCTGTGCAAATTCCTTGAACAATTGAATGTGATGGTGGCCTCTATCGATGGGCCGGACTCATCTATGGTTCTGATGGCCACCGTCTCTGGCATTCTCGACAAAACAGACTTCAAAATCTCCTTGCAACGGGACCCGCCAAGGGATTGTCGAATTCTACTTCGAAGCAGAAAGATTTCTAAGAGTGGAAGATTCCCATGACTAAAAACTTGTGCATCAAACCAACTTTGCAGCAAGCGCATGGCCGTCTGTGCTCGACAAAGGAAATGGTAAATCTTAGGACAATCGGAACTCGTGGCCTTGCTTCGAGCCAAAGTTCCCAACATACACCGAACTCAATCAAGGATTGGAAATGATTATCTCGACACCCATGAAACTGCACCTTTCTAATAGCCTCCCAAGAGGGACTCGATCGGAATCAAGCAAGCTTTGACAAGTACTGCCTTTTTCATGAACTGTAAGGTGATGACACTGACCATTACAGGCAATTCCATGATCTTATTGAAGTCCGCGTCAGGCGATACCATAGTATGTTAGGAATCCTGCAATGACTGCGCCACATGCTCAATCTCCCACTACATCTCAAATTAGGGGAAGGTTTGGGCGCCCCCAAAGGCTCATAATCAATTAGTTTGGCTCTACGGATCTTCTTGGCCTTTTCGGACTCTGGTTTATTACTTATGTTTTGCTTGTTGATGGCGACTTCTCGCCTTTTTAACTTTCTTTGTGTGTAATCAAAGCGACACCATCAGCCCACACACGCACGAAACCAGCTTGTGGTCTCTAGTCGTGCTCTAGGTTGGACTATCGATCGTTGTAATCCAGTGGTATCAATGAAGACTGTATTTGGGCTCCATCCCCCACATTGGATCCTTCCAGTATAAACATGGGCTCTGAGCCTCACAATGGATCCGTCCAGTATAAATATAGGCTCCGGCCCCTATACTGGATCCGTCTAGTATACAAATAGGCTCGGCCCCACACTAGATCATAAACATAAGACTTTGGCCTCCTCCATACTAGATCCGTCAAGTTTAAACATAAGACTCTGGTCTCCCCCTCCCTGATCAGTCATGCATAAACTTTGAACTCTGGTTCTCAACTTTGTACTCCGGTCCTTGACTTCCCCAAAGATCTATTTTATTGGATGTTAAAATTCTTTAAATGGGTTTACCAAACATGAGAACTACCTGATTTGGTCCGTCAAGCACGGAAGTTCCTTATCGTAACCTTCTCATCATGGGAATCTCAACAACCTAGCCCGTCAGGCACATAATATTACATAACTTGGTCCTCCAAGTATAAAATCATTTTTACAGGTACATACTTGCTTTAGAAAGGCTCAACAATCTCACGGCTCCTTGTTTTCTGGATTCCAAGCATCCCGAACTTAGCACTTCATTCTAATACGATCCCAGTGACCGTCATATTTCCGTTCTAATACGATCTCAACGCTCATCATGTTTCTAATTTATTACAACCTTAGTGGTCATTGGCTTTCTATTCAAACGCGATCTCAGCGATCGTCGGACGTCTATTCTAATACAATCTCAATGATCGTCGAGGCTCTATCTTATTATGATCTCAATGATCGACGTGTTTTCAATTCTAATACGACCTCAGCGGTCGTTCGATTTCTATTTTATTATGATCTCAATGATCATCGAATTCCTATTCTATTATGATCTTAGCGATCGTCTGTCTTCTCTCAAATCATAGCTCACAGGCTCATAGATTCCCGGATTACTTACAAAACACATCTTCCTTCAATCAAGAAAGACATATTTTGGGAGGTAAAATGTTGATGCACTTTTTGGTTAAAGGAGTCACACGTCAAGTTTATACTCAACAACGTGCTCTGAGTTGAGCTGATGAGCTGATGCCCACTTCATTCTCGAAATCAAAGAGTTCAGAAATGCGTGCCAGACATGTGTATCAAGTAGAAACATCGGCATAACACAGTGCGATAACCATTCAAATTTCAGCAAAAGATACTGAATGCCCTGGGATTTTTCATCTCCTGGGATGCGAGAATATGTATTTCGCATCCCTCATAGTTGCTAAATGTGCATCACGCATCCCCCGGGGATGCGAAGTCGCACCCCTTGGGATACGATTTCGTATCCCTCCAGAGGATGCAGTTTGTTCAAGCTTTGGCTTATCCGGAGACAGGCGAGCGCCTGATCTCAACTTCAAATCTCACTTTGCACCAATCAAGATTTTGAATCCCTCTATTTCGACTCCCACGGCTTCACATCACAAGGCTACACCTCCCTCTTCTTTGAGCCTGCTTTTCGCAGCACACACCGAATTTTGCATCCCCAGATAATCGCCTTACCCCATCTTGTGCCCTTCCACTTCGCATCTGCTCGGAGAGGTGCACACCAGAGTTTTCACATCCCTTGGTATGGCTTTCCTCTCATATCTCGTATCCCCTGGTATATGAATTTTTCATTCCTCGGGACATGAAATTTTGTATCCCAGAGATATGGATCTCACATCTCCGCGGAGATGCGAGATTTCATATTCTCGAGGGATGCGAGACCATCGTATCCCCAAGATGGGATATGAAATTCTCCATAAAACGATGAAGGGATGCGAAAATCCTTGTATCGCCTGTTTAGGATGCGAAATCTGGTGCTGTGGTCCCCAAAAATCACCTATAAATACCTCCAAGTTTGGCGTTCAAAGGGATTGGTTCTTGTTGATGTTTAAAATTGTCGCCAACATCCAAGAGTTCCAGAAATTTGAAATTAAATGTCCATAGCAGAAAAGTATGGGAGATGTAGTAATAATATGCGGGAAAGTAAAGGACATTATTATTTATGGTGGTTCGGCCCGTCCGGGCCTACGTCCACTTTGAAGGTTGTACAGATTTTATTCCATTACAACAAAGTGCAATAATGCACTATTACAAGAAGTTACAATAATTGACGATATCCTGTTAGTCCTTATTGTCGAGCTTCCTTGCTGAGTAGGAGTAGTCGAAGAGTTCCCAAGGTCCGGAGGCATGTGGTTGTCAAAGCCCGAAGGGTCCGAGAGGAGGGATTAAGAGGAGGGGTACGAGTTGAGAGGTCCGAGATGAGGGATCCGAGGTGAGAAGTCTGAGGTGAGGGGGCAGAGGCCTTCTTCTTTGTTGAATGGAAGAGGTGATGACTTGGCCAGCAATGCCCGAGGTGCCCAGGAATATCCAAAGGTAATTTAAAGGTCCTTGTAGATGCCCGAAAGTGTGGCTAAACCTTCATGAGTATACTCATGGGTCTGATCATATTTGTCTTTTTCCTTGTATGAAGAAGGACGGTGCCTAAGAGGCTTTGAGGAAGAATATCTTCTTCCTAGGAAGCCATTAAAGCTTGGGAGGGAGCATGGACCAACCCCTTGTAAGTTGGAAGTGAGAGGGTATTTATAGTGGAGTGGTTAGGTGGGAGTAAGGGACCACTCACTCAAAATTCGTATCCCCTTGGTTTGCAGCAGGAAAATTCGTATCCCTTTAAAGAATATGAAATTAGTGTCCCTCTGAGGGGTACGGACGGGGGAGTCTTGGGATGCGAACTTCTGGGAGACGAGGTGGGTGAGTCAGGGTATAGAGGAAGACGAGGTTTCAGAGTGAACGATTCAACTGAGGAGTATGATTTTGTATCCCCTGTGGGATACGATTTCGTATCCCCTAAGGGTTACGAGACCATACCCAGGGGATACGATTTTGTATATACTGGGGAATACAAATTCATATCCGCTGGGGGATACGAATTCAAATCCCTTGGGGGTACTAAGATCATGGAAGTTGTTGGTCGAATCTTGACATTGAGTCGATTGGTGATTCTGCGTGACACATTTGTTCATGGAAGTTAGGTCGATGGCCACCGGGACTGTGGGACCCTAGACCCCCACCAGCGCTGCGCCCGAACATACTGGCGGCTCGCCTTCATCTTAGCGTGCGGAGCACGGTGATGTGAAGTGTGGATGTGAGGCATGGGTGGAGCTAAGGATGGATTATGGAATCAACCGGTGCGTGTTGTGCACGTTTTGGAGGTGGTTGGCATGTGCCAGGTGAGCGGTCTTTAATACCGATGCATATCACATCCAAGGGATGCGACATTCTGCCAAGTGCCCGACTCGAGTCTTCTGGTGCTAGAACCGTGATTTGCTCGATATGATCACCCAACCTTGAGTGCATTCACTTGTGTTGTTCGAGAGCAATCTGACGAGCGCGATAACTATTCTCGTGCAGTCTCATCTTAGCTTGACTCCTGGTGATGTTGGCGACACTTATGGGTCCTTGAACCACACGATGGGCCGAGCTATGTGGGCCTGGACTACTTCTGGTAATCGTACCACAATGTCGGTTAACATTTGCCCCCTCAAAGTGTGTCTTGTGTTAACGGGACATGCTTTGAAGTTGGAGAAGTCTGGCGGTGGGCGGAAAGATCTCCATGCCATGCTTAGCGATTAGTCATGACCTTTCCCTTAGTTGTACGTCGAGAGTGCGCTGCTTTGGAGCGGTTGAGAAGCATTGCTGAAACCTACTGGTATGAGTTTGAGATTCTGGCATCATTGTGAGCTTTGACTCGCTTGAGTCTAGCCACGTGGGTTAGAACGTGTACAAAGCATCTAAATTCTGTAGACTAAAGGGATTAAACATTAGTCGTCGACTCCCGATTGCACCAAAGTGCACACGGTTCGTTATCGGGATTAAACATTAGTCGTCGACTCTCGACTCACACGTTTGCACGTGGTTTTGCACGATTCGATCTGAGTTGGAATAAGTAACATGAAAGTAAATTGTATGCCATGGGCTTGTGATTGCGCAATTTAGCTTTGAAAAGTTTTCGGATCGAGAGCTGATTGTTTGGTGTATATACTTGAACCATTAAGGCTTTTGAGCATTCATTTGGTTAACAAATCAACTAGCTCTGCTCGATTAGGACTTCGAAAGCGTGTATGCATGGTCATTGTCGTGGCTTGGGCACACGATCCCATAATGTGGTTATTAAAACATCGTTGGACTGGAGCTTGTCGTTCAGCTGTCAAAGATGGTCCTAACAGTTAAAGTTTTAGGAGCTCATATATGCGAACGTCGCTTTAGGGACAATACTTGTCGTATGTCGTGGCGTGAACCCAAATGCCAAGTGCATTCACTTTGATGGTTAGACATTTGGTGAGTACACGAGCAGTCTTTGAGTCGTGATTGATTCGGTAGTCAGTGTTTTGAAGAGAAGTGAACATGACCACGAGTTGTTATACAATCCCGAATCCCAATCCCGGAAGGTTCGTTTGGAGCATGCCGGTTCCATAGTTGTATTTGCTTCCTTCTCTTCTTTGGACATAAAATCAGCTTGAGCATGGAAATGTTGACTTTGTACTTTGGATGTTCGAGTTGTTTTTAGGTTTCCGAGAGAAAGGGGGAGAGATACGGAAGGTAAGAGGTTTCCAGGATTGGCACTCAAGAATGTGGAGTGGTGGATTCTGGGAAATGGAAGCAGGAGTTCGGGGAAAAGTTGCCAAGCATGTGCGGATACGGGATTGAGCTTCATATCCCAGACACTTAATAAATCTTCTGGGCTTTTTAGAGGCTTGAAGCTTGTTTGAGGACATGAAAACTTAGCAGGTGCATAGGGGAACGAAACATAACTTCGTACTCCCATGACTTCGTCGAGCCTTGGCTTTGAGCTTGAGCTAGTAAACTTGAACCTTTCCATGGTGTCACGTGATTGGATTAGGATTGGTGAGTTGTGGCCTTGCGGAGTGACACTCGAGGAACGGACTTGCTTGGACTGGTGGCTCAGATGTGCATGTAGGATGTGGATATATAGTTGAGCTATTAGTTTCAGGATCTAATTTGTAACCCAATCACGATGTAATGCATTTCGACTCAAGTGTCGCATCGGTGGTTAGTGATGGCCGTGGCATTAGCTGCTGAGGCTAAAGGTTGACATCGTGTTCCGAAGTCTCTGCTTTTGTGGAGTCTAAGCATTGATGGAAAGTCGAAAACTTCCAGTGCCTGGACTTCGGCTCTAGATTGGCTTCTTCACGAGGTGGAGGTGCTTTCAAGGCGGTTGCTCCAAGGGATGCGGTGAAGATGATGCCAGTGCGGGAGCTGGTGGGATTCTTCCTCGGGTCCTATGATGGCCATGCTAGTGTACGAATTGGAAGAGGGTTGCCCTCGAGCCCGTGTACCTGATGAGGATGAGAGCACTAATTCCTCAAAAACTAAACAATTGTGTTTCTTGCTGTGCAACCCCCCATGAAGCGGAGGCGACATCAGACTTTTCCTCCGTGCTTCCTCAAATATCTGAGTCTATATTGATGTTACAGGAAAAAAAATTGGAGAGGTAGGATGACATGTGGATACGTCTTTGGATGTAGACTTGGCATCTAGTGTTTATAAGAATCTCCTTTGTGAGGGAGAGGTAGTGGATGGTCAAAATGCTCAAGTGACAATTGTAGCTGATGTGAGTGTGCACACAATGCACAATACAGTGGAAGTCCAGAAAGCCCAGATGGCGGAAAAGTCTGAGGAGCAGGAGGGGAAGAGGAAACAGGATGAGGTTGCCATACATGAGGCACTAGCCAAGGCTAGGCAGGGTGTTGAGGAGAAGGATGCCGCTCTGTTGGTGAAGAAGAAAGGTGATGCCGAGGAGGAGAAGGAGTGGCCGTTGAAGAGGCCAGAAAAAGGGAAGCCGCCAATAGCGCCAGCCAAAAGGGGCTGAGGAGATCTATAGTAAACTTAAAGTGGATGCAGCTACGGGACTCTAGGCCAGGAAGCAGACTAATCAGAAAGCCGCCAAAGATGCCAAGAAGAAAGCGTAGTCGGAGGCCAAGAAGACTCAGGGAGAAAATGAGGCTGTATTGGCCCTTGCTTCTCACATCGCCCCTAAGCCGCTGCAATGTATTGCCCCCAGGGAGATCATGGTGATTACAAGAGGCGAGGATGATGGCGGGAGACATACATCGGTGTCTCATGAGTCCGTTAATCCTGTGAAGAGTGGAAGAGGAGAAGGCGGAAGCGACTCTGGAAGGAAGGGGTCCACCACTGGTAGTGACCTACCTAGTGCCTAACCTGTTCAAAAAAGAAAAGAAAGAAGAAGGATTATTAGAATCAGTAATTGTTATAGAAATTATAGATATTTTTAGTTATGTTGACTAATAGTGTGTGCGAGTAAGACCCTCGCTTTCGGTCCTTAAAGGCACGGTGTGGTTTTCATGTACACCCTGTCATTAGAAAGAAAAGATATCAGATATGTAGTTTGTTTCGGATGCATGAAAAAGGAAATACTAGTTATCTAAATTGCATTTCATGCTAAGTGTTCGAATTTTTGTCTTATGTTTTCCAACATCTTGTACTTACACAAGCCTACTTATTGCTACACTAACAGAAATGCGATTGGAGGCTTTTCTTTGGGGGTGTCCCGAGTCTTGCGGAGATCGTGTGCTAGTTCCATTCATGGGATCTCCTTTGTCCAAGAGTCTCGAGGGGCGTGGAATCCAGGTCAGGTGCCTCCTGTATTGGTCCGCCTGTAGTTCGTTAGTCCTAAGTAGAGGGAAGGCTCCTAAGTAGAGGGAAGGCGTGGACATTGAGATTCGTCCTACTTTTGGTTCTTCCATCGTTCCTTCGGGTTTAGTGCACGAGGGTTTCGTTTATTCTCCAGAGGTTGCTCGGATTGTGGCCGAGGGGCTGCCCCCAAGCCAGGAGGCTTAGGAGCAGAAGCGAGTTATACTCGGCCTCGGTGTTGGGCCGAGGTTCGAGAGGTACCCGGATCCTGACCCGATGGGTCGGATGGAG
Organism: Allium sativum; assembly: GCA_030737875.1. Taxonomy (NCBI): domain Eukaryota; kingdom Viridiplantae; phylum Streptophyta; class Magnoliopsida; order Asparagales; family Amaryllidaceae; genus Allium; species Allium sativum. Next base: position 563,973,494 of record CM060920.1, on the reverse strand, counting down.
CTATGTAAGTTGTCGGTATCACACTAGGTTGACTGGTGAGTTGTCCCCAAGTCCGGGGACTTAGGAGAGAAACGATTTGTACTTGGTCTCGATGTTGGGCCGAGATTCAAGTAGAGTTGTTTATACTCGGTCGCGTCGTGGGCTTGGGACTCGAGTGGACCTTCGATAGAGCTTTCAATCGTACTCCTAGTTAACTGAAGGGTTGCCAGAGCTCAGAAGGAGGAAGATGGTTACAAAGTGGCGAAGATAGGTCATATCTCCAATGACGACCTCAGAGATCGATGTATTGTAGAGGACGGTCGTAGGGCTAGTGGAGCACCATTAACCTTGGGACTGCTTCCGAATGTGTCTCCGGTAGTTCTTCCCAATGTGCCCTCAGCTAATTGGGGGGTGGCCGAAGCATTAGATGAAGTAAAAAGACCATGCACAACGAAGAGGAGGCATCTTTGGTTCCCTATATGTTACCCGGATCCAGACCCTTCAGGTCAAATGGAGCCAAACGGGTGTTTGATGTCACACTCATTTGGCTGATGGATTTCCCCCAAGTCCGGAGACTTGGGAACAAGGTTGTTATGCTTGGCCTTGTTGTTGATTCGAGGCTCGGTTCAGGGGGTCGGTTCCCGTGTCTGAAATGCTGACCTACTGTAGCATGCTTGTGTATGCAAATTAGCTGTAAAGGTTGACAATATGCTAGACAAAGGCCATTTGGAAGATTTACAACACTCGAGACCTGATAACAACTAGATCAGTACAAAAGGAGACCCGCAAGAGGCGAGTTGTGAGGCATGGATGCTCATTGTTTCCATAGTCCTGATGAGCCAAGGGGACGATCTTAAGGGATTTAGTTGTCGGTCGAGGTCTGTTAAGTGGGAAACTTTGATGAGCGTTGAGTGGCTCGGAGACCCCATGCGGTGGGTTCGGTCAGTGCTGCTCGTGGAGACCCTTATGGATGATTTTCTCGATGTTGTCTTGCAAGTGGTGACACTTGTTCATGTCATGTCTACTGGCGCTGTAGAACCAACAATATAATGTCGAGTCACGTGGTGCGCTCATCGGACTTTCAGGCTTTGGTCTTTTGCATGATTGGGAATTGCAGGCTGCAAGATAGATTTTCTTGGGGGTGTCATTGAGAGGAGTGTAGCTGCGGAAATCCGAAAGTCAAAGATGCTTCCTTTTGTAGTTGCGACTACCTTTGACGTTGCCGGTGTGAGCAAGATTGCGCAAAGCGATGAAATTAGAGTCGTTGGAGCTCTGGGCTTTGTCTCGAAGAAGAATGTTGAGGTAAGAAGCTTGATCCTTTGTGCTAATTCTAGCATAGGAAGTAGTCGGCATTCTCGCAGAGGATTTCCCGAATCTTTTGTTGCTTTTGAAAGTTCCATGCTATGAATTCAGAATCAGGTGGTTTGCCATTCGCAAGTTGGACGAGTATGATTCGAGGGGCCAGTACCTTGACTTCGTCCAAGGTAGTGTTGAATCTTTCGAGGTAGCTCTTGGGACTTTCACGGGTGCCTTGATAAACGTTCGAGACTAAGAGGATGTCTTTAGGCATTGCGACGTGCATCCTGGATTGCACGGTCAAACTTCTGGTGAGTCGGTCAAAAGTTGAGATGGTTCAAGGTGGGAGTCGAGAGAACCATGGTAGAGTCGTCTTGGATAAGGACGAGTAAGCACTTACACTTCATGACATCGGTAGCGCGTGATGAATCCATGTGGCATTCGTGGTGGTTAATAAAGTTTTGATGATCATAGTCCTTTGAGTAAGAGTGAGTTTTGGCATGTCGAAGTGCTTATGCCGTTCGGCATTAAGGATAGCTGAAGAAAATTGGTTATGCTTCATACTGGTTTGCCAGATGTCATTGGCATGCCCCTGTAATTCCCTCACGATCCTATGGATCATGCCGAGGGGAGTCAGAGGTTGGATTCCTGCCGTATTATGGCGGTCGTGATCCAATTGAGGAGTCTGAAGCCTAGGGCGTCTTCTCGAAGGAAGATCTTCGTTGTTCTACGAGTCTCCAACCTCGACTGCATGATTCTATGGAGGTTGGTTGAGATGAACTTGGTCCTGGTTGGAAGTTAGAAGCGTAGGCGACAAATTAGGACTTGTGGTAGTTTGAGTATGCCTAGTGGAGGCTTGAGCGCTATTACCTTAGTTGAGATAATGTTCAGCCGGGAACAGCCGGGTTGACGCGTTCCATCTCTGATGGTGATCCTAACATTGCCGAGATTAGGGGTTAGTTGTGCCGTAATAGAACTCCATCTGTGGTGTGTTAAAGCGCCGGGGCCACTTGACTTTGTGTACAATCCTAGTGAATGGATTACACCTCGAGTGGGTTTCCCACGAGTCATTGGCGTTCACTGGCATATCTCTCATGATCCATTGGACCATGTTGGGAAGATATGCTGGATGGGGATCTTTTGGTAAACGTCGGGAGTTCTATTCCGTGGGCGTCTTCTGTGATGCACATCGGGATCGTCCTCTTCCATGTCATCAACATCGATGGCCTGGTTTTTGTGGGGCTAGTGAGGTCAAGTGGGTTGTTGTGCATCTTGATCTGAAGGAACTTGGGTGGGCCGGGTTGCCAGAAGCGTAGGCCCTACATTCTGAGAAGCGACACTCAGGTTCGATCGAGGAGGTTACTCGAACCCGGTTCGTCATTGATAATCAACCGGGAGGGTTATGGTATTGTATCCCTCGCTGTAAGTGACAGTGGCTTGATCACAATTTTCATTGTCGTTGCCGTTAGTATGAGCGTTAGAGAGGACGTCGACATTATTAATGAGGCCGGACCTTCTTCTTTGACGCGGGCCCCTATATTCGAAAGGAGGAGTTTCCGATATGGTATGCCACGGTCGGGCGTTGTTCTGAGCAAGCTGAAGTCGAGCGATGATGCGTTGATTTTCTTAAAGTTGGCGCATAAGGTTAATGTTATTCTTCAACGACCGTTTAAGTTCGAGAGTTGTATTCTCATACTTCTTATTAAGCTCGTGAATCTGTGCTTGAGTCGCAGGAGCTTCGGGGTCCATAGGTGGAAGGAGATCAGTTTCGATCGGGTTCTTTACCGCTTGGTGCTGCTGAGAAGTACCAACATCAATTGCGGCAGATTGGAGGGGCGTTTGATTCTTTGGTCTCTTAGCCATCGTAAGCAGACTCGACCGCAGGTTATAGAAGGAACCTAAAGCATGGTGAAGTCGAGACGGGACTTTGCGATAAAGAAACAAATCCGTGTTCTCTCAATGATGTGCTCTTACTTGTCGTGAAATGGGTGATGTCTCGTTAAGCATATCACTGGATTAACTCCCTGTTTTTCTTGACTTGGGATTCCAGACATTGCTTGGTTTCTTCCAATCTCTAAGTAAGCGCGAGAAGCTACACTTGAGTTGCTGAGGCCTTAGAGGCCATAGGTAACGCCACATCAGTGATGGCTAAGATGTCGAAAAGAGGTCGCTGATGGACACGGAGTGCCTTGATTATCATTAGATGATTCGCTAATGATAGATTTTCCTCTTCTTGCCATTGCTGAGAAGTTTGCTCGGTGAACAAGATGGAATCCGAGTAGCACAAACAAACTTGTGGTCGAGAATCGGTGGGAAAAACTGGCTCCATCGAGTTTGAGTGAAAGTATTGGTTGACGGAGGCTGAGCGCCCAAGTCTACCTGAAGGCAGAGAATGTCCCGTTGAGCATATGGTTGAAGTCATTGTGTTAATCCGATGTTCTGGTGGATTTTTTTCGATAAGGCATCATTGAGTCTCACCCAACTTTCATGATGTTTCGTCAAATTGGGCTTGATCGACGAATTCATCGAGGTTAGGAGCATAAGGTTGGTCGGAGCTTCAAGGAGTCGAGCCTGAGGAGGAAATTATGAGTCAGGATCGACAATGGAAAGTCCGACCATGGGGTCCTTTCCTTTGTTCACCATTCTCGATAGGCCTGGTCGGTAAGTCTGAGAAAACCTAAGTAGCATCCCAAGTCTTGGTGACTGAGTAAAAGGAAAAGCGAGGTTTCGATTCCTCAAAGGAAGTGACAGAAAGTCGGTCGTAGATGCGCACTTTACTTTCCCCTACCTGGTGCGCCAAAATGTTGATGTCTAAAATTGTCATCAACATCCGAGAGTTCCAGAAATTTGAAACTAAATGTCCAAAACGGAAAGGTATGGGAGATGCAGTAATAATATGCGCGAAAGTAAAGGACAGTTGTTTAAAGTGGTTCAGCCCGTTGGGGACTATGTCCAGTTTGAAGGTTGTACTGATTTTATTTCATTACAACAAAGTACAATAAGACACTATTACAAGAAGTTACAATGATTGACGATATCCTATTAGTCCTTGTTGTCGAGCTTTCTTACTGAGCGGGAGTAATCGAAGAGTTCCCAAGGCCTGGAGGTAGGTGGTTGTCGAAGCCCGAAGGGTCCGAGAGGAGGGATCCGAGGTGCGGGGTCCGAGGTGCAGGGTCAGAGGTGAGGGATTCGAGGTGAGGGGTCAGAGGTGAGTAATCCGAGGTGAGGGGGCTGCGGCCTTCTTCTTCTTCGTTGAGTGGAAGAGGTGATGACTTGACTAGCAATGTCTGAGGCGTCCGGAGATATCCAAAGGTGATGTCAAGGTCCTTGTAGATGCCTGAAAGTGTGGCTAAACCTTCATGAGTATGCTCATGAGTCCGAGCATATTCGTCTTCTTCCTTGTATGAAGAAGGAAGGTGCATAGGAGGCTTTGGGGAAGAATATATTCTTCCTTGTAAGCCATTAAAGCTTGAGAGAGATAGGATTAACCCTTTGTAAGTTAGAAGTGAGGAGGTATTTATAGTGGAGTGGTTATTTGAGAGTAGGTAGGAGTAGGGGACCACTCACCCAAAATTCGTATCCCTTGGTTTGCAGCAGGAAAATGCGTATCCGTTTGAAGGATACGAAAATCGTATCCCTCTGAGGTGTACGAGTTCTGTACTCGTCTTAGGGTGCGAAATTTCATATCCTTATGTAGGATACAAAATTTCATACACCAAGGGATATGATATTTGTACCCCTCTAAGGGGTACGAATGGAGTTGTCTTGGGATATGAACTTCAGGGAGACGAGGTGGGAGGAGTCGAGGAATGGAGGAAGACGAGGCTTCAGAGTGAACGTGCCCCCTGGGGGGTACGATTTTGTATCTCCTAAAGGATACGATTTCGTATCCCTTGAGTGATACGAGACCGTACCCGGGGGATACGATTTCGTATCCATTAGGGGATACGATTTCGTATCTGCTGGGGGATACGAATTCGTATCCCCTGAGGTATACGAAGATCACAGAAGTTGTTGGTCGAATCTTGACCTTGAGTCGATCCGGTGATTCTGGGTGATACACTTGTTTGCAAAAGTTAGGTCGATCATCACCCAGACTGTGGGGCCCCAGACCCCTACCAACGTTGTGCTCGAACCCGCTGGAGGCCCGCATTCAGCTTGGCTCATCTTCGGCTCGAGGTGCAAAGCACAGTGATGCGAAGCGCGGATGCGAGGCAACAGTGGAGACCGGTGTGTGTTGCGCACGTTTTAGAGGTGGTCGGCATGTGCCGGGTGAGCGGTCTTCAATACTGATGGATGTCACATCCAAGGGATGCGACATTCTACCAGTGGCCCGACTTGAATCTCATGGTGCCAGCACCATGATTTGCTTGAGATGATCACACAGCCTTGAGTGTGTTCACTTGGTTCGTGACTTGTATCGTTCAAGTGCAGTCTGGCGAGCCGTGACGACTATTCTCATGCGATCCCATCTTAACTTGACTCCTGATGATGTTGGCAACACTTCTGGGACGTTGAACCATGCGATGGGCCGAATCGTTTGGGCCTGGACTACTTCTAGTAACCAGACCAAAATGCCGGTTAACAGTTCTCATTTGATATTTTGGACTTCTTGAAGCTCTCCAGCATCACAAATGGATGTCACCTTCTTCTCCATGACTGTTGGACATAGCTTGGACCTTTAAACGTTGCATAAACATTTTCCTTCAACTTTTGGACATTCAATTGGACTTTTGGCATGCTTTTGGATGTATTTTCACACTTTTGGACATTGGAGCTATTTCTTGGATATATTTACACATTTCGACTCAACGATGAAGAAGAAGAGCATTTTGGTTAAAGTTTAGAATTAACAAATTATTTGTTGTTCTATTATACAACTTTGTATGTAGAAATCGTTCGAACTTGTACAATATTTGCAATCGACAATTATATAATGAATGATTACTATGAAGTGGATGTAGGAGTTAGTGTCGATCCACTATAAAAGTCATTTTTTTTCCTTTACATTTTTCTACTCTTTGGATTTGGATTATTGTTTTGCTATAAACATACATTTGGGTGTTGGCGTGTGTGAATAGTCATTTCCCCATGTCAACAACTAGTATTTCATCCACATATACCTCTACACCTTTTCCAATCTACTCGTAGACATCATGGTAGCTTACCTTTAATAAGTTTCACGTGCATTATTAACTTTGAAGAGAGTAAGAGTTTGTATTAACATAACCTTTTAAATGATCGAACATCACACTTTGATTATATCATGAACTGGCATCCATGGATGATAGTAGATCATGATCGTTGGTAGCATTTACTAACTGGTCGATTTTAGACAAAGGGAAACTATCCTTTAGGTAGACTTTATTAAGTTCATCAAATCAATGCAAGTTCTCCCCTTGCCATTGGGCTTTCAAACAAGAGCTGAATTAGCGATCCCCTTTAGGTGGTATGCTTCTCTGATGAATCGATTTTTCTTCAGTTTCTTAACTTAATCATGAAGGCATTGTACCATTTTTAGTCTATTGTTTAGCTTTTCTGCCTGACCAGGTAAGCGTTTTTTGATCTATATTAAGCGCATTGCTGATGCACGATTGTTAGGTCTAGGCCAACCATATTAGAATGAATCCAAATGAACACATCAGATTATTTCTTTAGGAAGTCTATTAGCTCGGCTCTCACATCCAGGCTTAAATTATTCTTGGTCTTTAGAAATTTAATGAGATCCTTATGGTCAATTGAAATATCTTCAATGACGTCCACTAGCTTTAGCCCTGCTTTACTCTGGCTCGACCTTCAATCTAACTCATGTTGTTCGTTCTTTAGCTCTTAGGTGACTGATGTCGTCTATTCTAGCGCTCCTTCAAACAAATATTGAGCGCAAACCAAGTGGTACCCATTTGTTCCAATCATGTGCGTATAAGTGCTCTTTTCTAAAAAAAATTATTGATTTTGTTATTTTGGTTTTCCATCATGAACGCAGGGATTTGTAACACACGTAGTTTTTGTTTCCGTTTTTATTTTGCATTTTTTATCATTGACATAGACATTTAAGGAAATATTAGATTAGTTTCAAAGAATTTTATCATTAGAGCAAAGTTTTACATTATATAGAACCATTTATATCGGTTTTGAGGATTCAACTTCTTCCATGCGTAAGTAGCCCTTAGCCTTTTCACAAAATCCTTCATGCTTCAGCATGGTTTTCAGCTATTCTTATCTTAATGCGCAGTTCCTCTTCCGACTTCTGCATGTGTTGTCATTAGCAAGGATCTTTCAACGCTGACTCCCACACCGAGGGCTTCAAATTTGATCCTTTCAACAAAGTTGCATAAGCTTTCGTTCTATCTTTGCTTGATGTAAGATACTATGTTAACATCAAGTGAAACATCTCTTTCGAAATTGAGTTGCTATATGAAATCCCTGGACAGTTAGCTCCAAGATATAAGTTATCTTGCATTGAATCTTCTGAGCTACCTTGCTGTGGCTCTATCTAAGTATATCAAAAATAGCTTATGCCTTACCATTTTCCCTACATTTAGAATATCCATGTAATAATCAACCGTGCATATGAGATCATCTAGGTCTGTAGACCCATCGAACTTTTCTACAGCAGAGGCTTTATTATTGTTTGTAAAATCTGCTCGATGATTGATTCACTAAACGATGACGATCCTTTTTCTCAAAATGGTGCTTTCTCACCAATAGTTCTACTCGATCCTTCAACCTTCGAACTTCCTCTTCTTAAAGATCTATCTGAAGTGATTCTTCTTTTACTTTTGGTGTTACATCATCTTCCTTTTTCCCACATATGGCTTGTTTTTCCAAGTATAATGGATCAATGTTAGGTAGTTTGATTTTCATATAGATCTTCGTAGGAAGTTTTCCTTTTAGCTTTGCATCTTCTTTTGCACTTCAGTCGTTATTCTTTCATGCAAATCCTCCACCTTCGACCTCCTGATGGTAAACCAGTGCAACGGATGAACAAAGCAGATGGCCTATGGAAAGAAGCGGAGATACGAGTTTATGAATAACCTATTGAGATACTACCCATCCAACTCATCTACGCGATGGTTGATCCGATCGGCAAAGTCATTGAAAGTGGTCAAAATGGAATTAATAGGTTGGCTCGGTGTAGTTTGCAAATTTTCATCTACTAAGATCCTCACCGGGACAAGTTTTTATGACTTTACCACTAATGAAGTTTCTCTTGTTTAGGCAAAATGCTTGTATTGATGGATAATTAATCCATTAGATATGTTGAAGCAATGATTTAACTGCAAGGTTAGACTTTTATCCCTCCTTTAAGTGTAAATTTTTTAATGAGATTTTTCATCTCACAAGTACTCAAACGTATTGATGAAATTCACCTATTTGAATAGGCATACTCAATCGAAGTTAAATTTTCCTTTGATGGTAGCAGCATCACTAGATATTTACACAGCAGGGTGACGGAACTCAAATTATGTTGAAATGTTTGTGCAGGTTGATTTATCAAAATAAAAAAGTGAAAATAGGATTAAAAAATAAAACATGAATAATTTTACGTGGTTTAGACGTTAGAGAAACCTACATCCACAAAAAAATATTCTTTATTAATTATTTGACAAAGAATGTGATCGTTCATTCTCATTCTTTTCTATTAACCTTCAAAATTATCGAAAAGAGAAAAGGTGAATTTTTTGGTTTCCCTCTTTTGTTATCTATTCTTTTCCATTTATATTCAGGTGTTCACATGGATTACTAATGTTTTCCGGGCCTGGTAGCAAAGTCCTTTTTATCTTTCTGCCTTTTTTGCTTTTTAGCCGTTATATCTTAACATTTGTCGCCTACCACTGTGACATGATTGTTGATGTGTGTTTTCTGGCGAGAGAGAGTTTGTTCATCTTACTTTCGGTGAGGTCAACAAAAATACTACCACCTATTAGAGGAAATCAGAAAGGTCCATATGGGTCCCCCTGATTTCCACCAATTAGAAGAGGGAGTTATGTTCACCTCACTAAAAGTGAGGTGATTAAACTCACAGTGCTTTCTGGCGGGATCTTAATGTCAAGGCAGTCATATTTACTTTTTCTAATGGGAATGTACTTGAATTATTAAGTGGGATAATCTTGAATTGATTGGTGGGACAAGATTTGTTAAGTTGGACTATGCTTTCTTTGAATATGGCATTTCTGTACCACAGGCTTTCTTTCTGTCTAATGTGCCCTGCATACTTTAGGACATAATGCGAACTTTTTGCTTAACTCTTCCATGAAACGTGAGAGCATAGATTACTATGTATGAATGGTGATTTCCACTTTTCTGGATTCTTCATAATTTTTGTGTAAATGTTCCTTTTTTAATGACGAACAACCGAAGCCAATAACCCCAGCCGAGAAAGAATCTCGCTGTCTACGATACCTCTCGCATGTCCAAGAAATTTTTTGAAAGCCTACCCAGCTTCTTGTCTAGCTCATTTTCCAAAGCAGTCTTAACAATACCTGAAATGATGAACATGGAACTTGGAGTTTAGCAATTGCAATGTGTGAACAACAAAGAAATGAACTTGTACAAAATAAATAAATAATAATAATAATAATAATACTTATAGTTTTAATACCACCGATGATAGCACGAAGTGTAAAGGCTGCAAATCTGTACTACCTGAGTTGACTAAATACCACACATGTCTAACTCAAATAACACAAAATTATGAGTCATTTACGGTTAAAGAAGAAAATAAGAACTAAAGAAATATCAGAATCTCACAGCGAAACTGAACAAAATATAATATCATATATCATAACTTTGAAATACAAATCTGTATTGCATGTACATACCATATCATAGTACAACACATATACATCACAACGGAAATAACTCTAAATAACTAACAGTGAAGCCTCCTGCTTCAAACTCCTTCAAGTGTAGCTATAAAATCCTGAAACAGTTGACTGCCCATAAAAATTTGTGTGCCCAAGAGTTTAAGGTAAAAAAATGAACTCTGGGTCAGTCATGGGACTGGTGTGAGTAAACTCCAACCATATTGCTTAACTTTGAAAAAGATTTTCAAAGAAAAGGATAATAGTAAGATCAACCCACACATAAATTTGGATAGTTTTTACCTTACTGTAACCCAAAACATTTTTGATACGAAAATCCGGTGATATTATAATAATGTCTAATCAAATAAATAACCATCTAGTAGAACGCTTACATCACACGCTCTACATACATAGTATAAAATCAAAAACCGCAGGGCACTTATTATAGATTGGATTCCAACTATGACAAGGTATGGGACCATCTTCCTATCATTGTACTCTAGAGGGTATACACTGGGGTTCAACAAGAATATCTTGCAACCTGGCCATGTTAGGGATTGCGGAAAGGATCATTAAGGCAAAACAAACATTAGAGGGGGGTGAATAGTGCTTTTGAGAATTTAACGGAAATCTAGATCTTATGTTATAAACTATATGAATCAAACACTATAGAAACAATCACAGACACAGAATCAAACACAGATGCAAAATAAATAGAAATAAAAATGCAGAAAAGGAAAGAACACACCAGATTTTATACTGGTTCGGACAGCTCCTATGTCCAGTCCCACGCAATGCTGGATTGCGCAAAGTTTTATTACTATATCAATATCCAATTACAACCCTCCTTGATTTCACGACTACAAGGGATACCACCAATTCCACACACACTTGATCAAGTTTTGCCCGTCTTTGATTTCACGGCTAGAAGGGATACCACCGATTTCGTCCTTGATTTTACGGCTACGAGGGTATCACCGATTCTTTTACTCAACCCAAACAATTACAAACAGCCTTATAACTCTTCAATAGTACTTGATTCAGAGAGTAGAGAGAAGAAATTTGATCAAAACAAAATTGAATTCGGCAGAGTATAAGTGTAGAAATCATAAAAATGATTAAGAATAATGATGTAGAGAAAGGGGATGAAGTTAGAGAAGAAGAGATGATTAAAAATTCGAATTCAAGCCCTTTTTATAGTGTATGAAAAGATGCCGCACTTCAGAACCGTCACAATTAGTGAATAGACCTTCCTTTCAAATTCAAATTTCTGACAGTTATATGTCGATATATAGTTTTATTTATGTTGACATATCCAGAGTAGAAATTTGATTTTTGAATATTTTTAAAGTGTTTTGATATAAATATTATTCTGGAAATTCTTGAATTGGAGTGCTATTTAGAGTCTTACATAATCTAGACTCTATAACTATTTTAGTCTTGAACTCATGAAATCTTGAATACTCATGAGTCTCGAAATTTCTCTGAACTCCGATTCTCTAATATCTTTAAACTATACAGTCTTCAATAATATTTTCTGTATATAGATCCTGCATATGTGTGTGTGTATATATATATTCTATACAAAAGTGTTAGTATATATTTTATAATCAATTAATATTGAAATAAGGTTGTTGTCATCAAAATTTCATTCTCCAACAATTTCCCCCTTTTTGATAATGACAACCTTAGTTTATAAAATATCATACCTTTATATACCTATTGATGATGATCCTCTTAAGTACTCCCCCTGTCTATATGAATTCTACTATATTTTACGATTTCTCCCCCTCTGTCATTATCAAAAAGAAATTCTAAACGTACTCCCCCTAAATTATATAACTATCTAAATAGAACTTAAGTCACTAACCTAATTATGATATTCCCCTTAATTTATAACTAATTCAACGTAAAAATACTCCCTCTTAATCTATAATTAAAAATACTTCCCCTTAATCTATACACACCTATAATGGTAACTGCCAACAATATGATGATTAAATACAAACCAATCCAAGTATTATAGTTACATAGGTTTGTTATATATATATATATATATACACACACACACACAAAACAAATCAAATCAAATCACACCATGCAATATGTCTTAATATATATACAAGTTTCAAATCATAGAATCCAAATCAAATTCAAACAAATCAATCAAATTGTACCGAATGATTAAACGTTTCTTGGGAGTTCAACCCAACCGTCTTCTACAAAGATAGGATCCTTCTTAATGACTTCCCAATCCTCATCTTCTTTGGTTGGCAGAGTCTTTGCAAGATTATTATCTTCATCTTTGAAAAGAGAGGAGATCAGCCATCACATTTCATCAAAATGCTTTTCTTGCTATTCAAACATCTTTATTTGACGTAGTTCGATATGATGCTGGTTTCGTAGAATGATAGAGAGAATATTTTTGAAAGAATTACAGGTTTCTTCTAGATTTTCACTAAGATTATGAATAGGGTTTGCCATAGTTTTGAGTAGAAATGAATAAGGATAAATAGAATAATGAATTTTTATGGAAGAAATGGACTTAAATAGGGTTTGGAATTCATTGGATTTTGAATGGATATGAGTAATTATTTTAATTTTAAAATTTGAAAAACTGGCAGTTATATGTCGACATACACATATTTTTATGTCGACATACTTTAGTGAAAAATTTGAAAATTTGAAAATCTTGAATTATTTTGAACTCTATTATATTATAACTATTTCTAAAGTTTTTACAGAGACATAAATATGATTTTATCATAAATAAAACTCCAATCATTACTTAATATAAAGCAAATACATCCAACTAATCAAGACAAGCTTAAATACGAGATTCGAAAGCAAATACAAGGAAATTTAAACGAATACATAAAGATAGATTAAACTAGATGGCCTAGTTTTCAGATGATGATGAAGGAGGTGAGACTCCAAGCTTTCTTCCTATCTTGACCATGAAATTGGTCACTTTGGAAAGTTTCTTGTTAGGCGTCTTTTAATTTTTGATGATTTTCACTTGATTTTGAATAATCGTCTCTTTGTAGATACGTTTAGTGTCGGTTGGATACTCAACACTTTCTATAGAAGCCTCTTCTTCTTCGACTTCCATTGGCTCTTGTTCTTGTTGCATTCGAGCTTGTTTAGCTTCAAATGTTTCATAAGGTTGGAAAGTAAGAGAAATTTGCAAGAGATTAACGTTTGATGAGTCAAACACTTTTGTAGGCACAAATTCTACTCCATGAAGACCAACATTAAAGTATTTGAAAATAAGAGTGAGATAAAACACCATAGTAGAGAGTGTTTTCTCTTGATGATAATTCTATGGGCTTAATTTCATTTGAAATCACTTCGGACAAATTGATAGTATAGCTACCCATAATAGCAAAGAGAGCCTTTTGAACTTTGAGAGTTGGATTGTTGAAATTTCGGGAATGGAGAGTGATGGTATGTTAGAGGAGAAGGTTGACAATTCTTATTTTTGGATGAAAGGAACGATTTTTGAATTCCATTTGAGCACCATCTTCAAATATGTCGTGAAAGGTTTCCAAATCAATTTCGTCGATAACAAAATCCGAAAAATCCGAGCCCGTGCTTCTACAATTTCGAACTGTGCCTAAGAGTTCGGCATCGAGGACAATTTGCGTGTCTTTGACGCTATTCCAAATTTGATTTTCATTACCTTCATAAAATCCACGATTGAGATTCACATAAAACATCTTGATAAGTTTAGGATAACACACTTCGTCATTATCACGAGAATCAATTAGACTCAAGACTTCGTTGTGTTGAAAGAGAGATGTAAGATCATAAGAGGGAAAATCGCTAAAGACAGCGAAAGCGCCCGTGTTAACTTTAGCACTTGCTAAATAGTTACCATAGGTTTTGATAGCTTCTTTGTCATTACGAAGATAGCCTTTGATGGTTTTGGTTATCTTCAATTTTTGAGATGAACTAGAGGAAGCCATTGAATTGATAGTTTTAAAGAGAATATATATGAAGAGTATTGTTTTGAGTTGTAAATGAAAGTTAGAATGAATAGATGTATATATAGAAATTGACTAGATATGAATTGAATAGACACAACTTTTCAGATTGAAATGACATCTTTTCAGACCTTGGGAGTTGGTGAAAAGTTGGAGGGAAGTTTGAAAGTTTAAACTTTTAGAATTCAAAATTCAAAATTCTGACCGATATGTCGACATATAGTAAAATGTATGTCGACATATAGGCTAATTTTCAAAGAGAATTTGGTTTTGGTGATTTTTATTTTAAATTAACGATATATATTTTAGGTTTAACGGTTTCTAGAAATAATTCTAATCCTGTCAAACATACAAACACTTTATTTTATTATTTTTATTTGTTATTTATTATTATATTATTATTTTGAATTTCAAAATTCAAATTTCAAATTTAAATTTAAAATTTCAAGTTTAAATTTTAAAGTTTTTAAATACAAATCAAAGCAATCAAGAAAAGCAACCATTCAACCAAATAATATTAAAAATTAATTAAGGCGTACCCGATTTTTTGATCCTTTTCTTCAAAAATTTCGGAACTCTATATTGCCGTAAAGCATATATTTGTATTTCTGAGTTCTAGTTCTTCATCACTTGATGATGAATCTGAATCTTCTAATGTTGTTGCGTATTCTTTCTTTCTCTTTCTTGATGAATTGTTGTTGTCTGTTTGTTGAGTTGATTTGTCTGGATATGGACACATTTTCTTTATATGGCCTAGTTTGTTGTAGTTATAACATCGACCTTTATTACTACTTGAACTTCCTTGATTATAATTCTTCCTTCTATATCTCAGAAATCTTCTAAGATGATTTGTCATAAGTGTTGTTTCTTCATCATCTTCACTACTCAAATTAGAATCATTTGTTGTTGCTTTCAATGCAATATATTTCCTTTCTGTTTATTTGTTTTCTTTTCTTTTTTGTAATTGGACTTCGTAAGACATCAGATTTCCAATTAACTCTTCAATCTTCACTTCATTCACATCATTGGCTTGTTCAATTGCCAAAATTTTCTGATCCCATTCTGGAGTTAATGAACTTAATATTTTTCTGACTTGATCAGTTTCAGAATAAGTTTTTCCAAGTGCTGTTAATGAATGCACTATCTCTTGAAATCTGCAATACATATCAGAAATAGACTCATTCTCATTCATTTTGAATAATTCAAAATGATTTACTAACATTGCTATTTTGGTTTGTTTAACTCTACTAGTTCCTTCATGAGTAACTTGTAAAGTTCTCCAAATTTCATAAACAGTTTTACATACTGACACTCTATTAAACTCATTCCTATCTAATGAAAAAAAATAACATATTCATAGCTCTAGAATTGCTTTGTGCAACAATCTTTTGTTCATTTGTCCATTGTGCAAATGCAGTTGTGGGTTCAACATATCCATTTTATGTACTATTCCATGTATTTAAACCTACTGGTTGTAATAAATTTTCATTCTACGTGCCTAATATGAATAATTTCCACCATTAAACAATGGTGGTCTAACAATGGACAAACCCTCTACAAAAGAACTATTATTACTACCAGTTTTGGTTGCCATTATCACTATTTTCAAAAATCAGATTATGAACCTTTTGAAAGACCTTGCGCTGAAACCAATTGTTAGAGATTGCAGAAAGGATCTTTTAGGAAAAACAAACACTAGAGGGAGGGTGAATAATTTTTTTGAGAATTTAATGGAAACCTAAAACTTGTGTTATAAACTATATGAATCAAACACTACAGAAACAGTCACAGACACATAATCAAACATAGATGCAAAATAAACAGAAATAAAAATGTAGAAAAGGAAAGAACACACCGAATTTTATACTGGTTCAGATTGCTCCTATGTCTAGTCCCACAAAACACTGGATTGCGCAGAGTTTTATTACTATATCAATATCCAATTACAACCCTCCTTGATTTCACGGCTACAAGGGATACCACCGATTCCACACACACTTGATCAAGTTTTGCCCGTCCTTGATTTCATGGCTAGAAGGGATACCACCGATTTTGTCCTTGATTTACAACTATAAGGGTTATCACCATGAAGCGACCTAAACTTCCTTGTAAAGGAAATCCCGGATTGAGTTGAGAACACGACAAATCAGAACACAAATGATGGAACATTTCATTGCATATTACAACAATTTACATCAGAGTACAAGTATATAACAGAGTATGAATAAATATTAAACATTGGAAAATATCAGAGATTAAAATACATCACATAGCAGCGGAAAAATAACACATACCACAATTGTATGAAATACACGGATATAGAGCGTTCTGAATATAGCTCCAGCTGTAAACCAGGATCCTGTGAATATAATATGTGCAAAACTGAAACTACTAACTGCCCGTGTGGAAAATAGAAGCACCCAGAGTTTAGGTTAAAACTATAAACTCCAGGTCAGTCATATGACTGGTGTGAGAACTAAAATAGTTTCCAACTTGATTTTAAAGTTAGGTAAATCAAGGGACCACGCCGTATAACACGGAACGGGTTTACCTCCAAGAATACCAGTGCATCAAACAAACAGTGCAATGCTAAAGAGAAAAATGAAGCTATTATAAGACTTAGGTCCCATCACACAATGTAACGCAAGCCGAAGGATAGATTTTTTACCTTATAATAGCCAAAAATGCATGGTACGTGAAATTTCATATTTTATTATTACTATAAGTGAAGAAATCAACTTCAAATGTAAATGAATCAATCATCGGCGGTGTAGGTACCTATATATTACGTCGCCAAATATATATTTACAACTAAAATCGAAAAATCATGTATTGGAAATTGGGTTTCCATCTATGAACCGAGGCAAGGGATCATCCTTACTGTTTTGAGACACACTAGCAAGTGCCTCGGGACTACACACTCTAGGCAACCCCTGGATCTTCATGGCCGGTCATCCGTCGATGATTAGTTATACCAGAAACTATATGTTAGCCGGTTCTATCGAACCTCTAAGTCAGTATATCGACCACATCATCCATCGATCCCGCAGTGACTGATATATCCATCGATCCCGCAGTGACCGATATATCTAAGGTACCTCGTCTCCCATCAAGTAATAATAGTGTGCAACATCCACATGAGTAAACAGTCTGGGCTCCATACCATGACGTTACTCGTTGCGAGAACTAACATATGTCCATTTCCATGCAGTCACTATCCCGTTTTTGGTTCACACCTGGGTGCGAGGCTCGCGAATTAACGCTACACAAAGCTATGCTATTTAAAGCCATGCTTTGCTCATCAACCACAAGGCTCTGCTTTTCAACAAAAGCCTTGATCATTTGCTATTGGCTAGCTTTTTGACCAAGCTACCAGGATTCATATTCAAGTCTAGAGATGAGTGCACTATGACTTGTGAAGCCCAGGATCCCGCTCGTGGTTGATCCCCATGTTCCGCTCGTGACCCTGCTCTATCCACCCGCTCGTGTTTGGGCACCACGATCCATTCGTGGGGTAGAGTCATGAACCGACCCTGACACCAGAAATCAATGGCCAAGACTTGGTCATTCACAAACCGTGAACCCAGGATCTTGTGACACCTATCCCTAGCTGCCGTAATGACCATTTCTCCATCAAGCCACGAACCAGTCCGAGATTCACGGAATCCGTGCCGCATATCATCACGAACCGCCTACAGATATCACCTATAAATAGCCCCATACTTTGCATTTTTCAGGATCTTTTTGGCAATTATGAGTACTTTTATCACCATTGTTGCTTCTCCGTTATTTCTGATCAGTGCTATTACAAAATTATTGAGTGGATTATCATTGTGATTGTGAGACTAAGAGAAATCATTGATTGTACTTGCATTCTACATATAATAAAAGATATATAAAGTGGACGTAGGCTCATTAACGCCGAACCACTATAAATCTTGTGTGCTCTCTGTGTTTTCTTTCATTTCTAGATATTAATCTCTGCAAAATCAGTTAGTTTGGGTGTTAGAGCCACTTTTGGATCTAGCATTTTGGTGCTTTCACTGAGAACTGAAGTCTCAGCGTATTGGATTATTACTTTACTGTTTGGATATTCAAGTCCGAAGAGAATAGTCCGAATCTCTACTGTTTCAGTTTCTGAAGATTTTTGTAAAGTCAAGATAACATGGCTGGAAAGAAGTCTAAAGAAGTACAAGTTTCGCAAGAAATTGAAGCTGCAAACGAAGCCATTTAAGAAAGTGTTCACGAGCAGGCCGAGGAGGAGCTTTTGGCTCGTGATGGCCGGGGGCCGATCTGACCCGAGGGTGATGTCATGACCCGATCCCAGGACGACACCACGAACCGCCTCCAGAAAGCTTCCACGAGCCGCCATGTAGGAGCTTCCATGAGCCAAATCCAGAGGAATGTCATGAATCAGGAACTCGGTGAGGATGTCACGAACTGGGTGCCAGAAGGGACCACAACCCGACCCGGAAAGAAAATCATGGCTCGTTCTGCTCGCGCTGGTGCATCTGCTCGACCTGGCTCGAGTTCTTTATGTATAAGAGCGAATGTTGATGATCAGTTCAACCCTGCTGCCCCAACTACTGAAGGAGATCTATCTCGCATCATTGAAATGTTGGATAGGACAAATGATGAGTTAGCAGCCCAAGGACAAGAGAGTTTCTGTTATGATAGAACCTCACTGCATTGGACAAGCGTATTGATGACCTCCAGAGGTAGAGGACTACGCCGCCAGCCCATCCTTTCACTCCAGAGTACGCGTCTTCATCCGACGACACTCCGAGACCTCCTCGTCGACTATTGGAAAGGGCTGAAAATATAGAGCAGCTTCGGTTCGGATCACTTCCTTCTCGGAAGGAAGCGACACTCAACCTAGGGCCTGTCGATCACAGTTTTAGTAATCCTGCAGCACGTCCTAGAGCACAAGTTGTCGATGATACTGTTAATAATCAACCACCCCAACCCCTTCGCCGCGTGATTGGCCGGGGTAACGGGGGGCAAGGAAGTTCCGCTCAGGCTCTAGACTTCGCGGCAGCCTGTCGAAGGAACGATGGAGGGCCCCGCAGGGCAAGGAGTGTTGATCCTGAATCTACAGTAACTCATGCTGAGGTTGAAGCAATGATTAAGTAGATCATGGTGGACAGTCGTGGATAGAGAAATGAAGATTGGGGTATAGAGCGTACTCATACGCCCTTTACCGATGTCATATTGGAGGTTACATTCCCGAGGCGTTTCAATATGCTAACTATGAATCGTTATACCGGCAAGACAGATCCAGTCCAACACCTGATGAGATACTCATGGTCCATGAATGCCGCTGCAGCCTCCGATGCCGTAAAATGTAAAGTGTTCCCGATATTCCTAGAAGATGTGGCATTACTGTGGTTCATCAGCTTGCCCGCACGATCGATATCTAGTTTCAGGGAACTGAGTGAAAAATTCGTGAACCAATTTCGGCTTCACGCTCAGAGGTCTAAAAATGTTATTGAATTATCCCTCATCAAACAACGTCCCGACGAGACTCTGAGTTCGTACCTGGATCGCTTCAACCTAGCCATCACATAAGTCAATGACCCTCATGAACAAACTGTCTTGATGGCCTTAATGACGAGTGTATAAAGATACCGAGTTTGGAAGGTACCTAGCTGGCAAGCCGCCATTAACTAGAGAGATATTTTATGAGAAAGCTAATATTCGCCTTCGTCGGGAAGAAATATATGCCAACCGGAAAAGGAAGGCCGCTGACAAAGAAGATATATAGAGCAACGTGGCCATTCAACAGACGGGAGACAGCTCAGGGAAAGTCGAAATGAATGTCGAAAATAAAAATGGCCGCCAGTCGGGAAATAACAGTCGGAAAAGGAACCGAGGGAATGATTCCCAGAGAAGGCCTCGATCCAGGCCATTTGAGAACTTCACGCCATTGAATGATACGCTAGAGAACATCTATATGGATACTTATAATGTTCTCTAGTATAAGAGGCCTCCCCCAAGGGATTCGACGGAGAAAGAACGTAAAACCAGAAAGTTTTGCCTCTTCCACTAGGTTCATGGTCACTCCACCAACGAATGTCGCCATTTGAGAGATGTGGTTGAAAAACTACTCCGAGAAGGAAAACAAGACGAGTATAAGGTGGCTCCAAGGGATAAGGGGCAAGGTGGACAGGCCCCAAACCAAAACCAACCCGTTGCTAGACCTACCCCTCAGCAGAAAGGGAAAAACATTGTAATCAACACAATAGTCGAAGGACTTCATCTAGAAGGACACAGCTTCAGGGCAATGGAGCAATATGTCAATGCAGTCAAACAACATCTTGAAGATGGAGAATACAGTAACCCTGACGATTCTGCTCCAATCAAACAACAAAAGACAATGTCCGACGATGTTATATTCCGCAGCAGAGAGAGTATTGGTGTCCATTCCCCAATAGAAGACCCATTAGTAATTACTGTTACCATTGGCGCAGCCATAGTCCATAAAGTCTTAGTAGATAACGGAAGTTCGGTTAACATTCTGTTCAAGAAGACATTTGATCAGATGAAACTTGAACCAAAGGATTTAAAGCCTTGTGAGGGATGGGTACGCGGCTTCAATGGAGCCTCAACTTCTACGATGGGATACGTAGAACTGTCAGTCACCCTTGGGGAAGGAGAACGTCGGAGGGTGAGAATCCTCCCTTTTGTGGTTTTGGATATTGAGTCACCATACAATGCCTTTTTGGGCCGACCGGCCCTAATAGAGTTCAGGGCTTGCATTGCACCCTGGTGTTTGTTGTTGAAGTTCCCGATGGATGCTTGTGTAGGAATAATCAGAGGAGATCAAATCGTTGCACGAGCATGCTACATAGCGGAGCTAAAGTTGTTGCGTAAAGGAAGAGATGTAGAAACAAAAGGCGCCCCCCCCTCCAAGGGAGGAAACGTTATAGAAACTAAAGAAGATAACTCTGGGAGAGTCGCCCAGAGAACTGCCAGAGGACATAGATCCCAAAGAGGACGAAGGGCCTGGGAGCAGAATGACGACTCCCAATTAAACGACTGTGGATGTACCAATCGATGATAGGGACCCAGAGAAGGTCCTGAAGATTGGATCTTAATTGGATCCCCTTCGAGCAAGAGATCTGACGAATTTCTTGAAGGCTAATTTGGATGTGTTTGCCTGGACCCACGCTGACATGTGCGGAATATCCCCCTCGATTATGAGACATTCATTAAGCATCAATCCGAAGCATCCACCCATCAAACAGAAAAGGCGAATGCTTAGCCCGGAAAGGTCCGCTGCCTTGAAGGAAGAAGTAAAGAAGCTGAGAAGTAATGGGTTTATCAGAGACTCAACATACCCAGAATGGATCTCAAACCCGGTCTTGGTGAAGAAAGCTAATGGGAAGTGGTGCACCTGTATTGACTTCTCAGATTTAAGCAAAGCCTGTCCGAAAGACAATTTTCCGCTACCAAGAATTGATCAACTGGTGGATTCAACGGCAGGTCATGAGCTCCTCTCCTTCATGGATGCCTACTCAGGATATAACCATATTCCTATGCATGTTCCGGACCAAAAGCATACCATCTTCATCACAGATTTAGGGTTATATTGCTATGTAGTGATGTCATTTGGTTTGAAGAACGCCGGCGCTACCTACCAGCGCCTGGTGAATAGGATGTTCTACAACCAAATCGGGAAGACAATGGAGGTATACGTTGACGACATGTTAGTAAAGTCCAGACAATCATCCAACCACACTGCCGACTTAGCATAAATGTTTGATATCCTCCAAAGATACGGGATGAAACTCAACCCTATGAAGTGTTCATTTAGGGTTGCCTCTGGGAAGTTCTTAGGATTCATCGTCAGCTCGCGTGGGATTGAAATCAATCCGGATCAGATCGCGGCAATCAGAAACATTCAGAAACCTGGACAAATCAAGGATGTGCAAAGCCTCATAGGAAAAGTAGCTGCACTGAGTATATTCATCTCCAAAGTTACAAACAAATTTATTCCATTCTTAGAGTTGATAAAGCGAGGAAAGCGCAAATTTGAATGGACCCCTGATTGTGTTGAAGCATTCCAGTACCTCTTGAATCATCTGGAAAGACCTCTGATACTGTCTAAGCCAGTGGATCACGAGGATTTATTTGTATACTTAGCAGTGTCATCCCATGCGATTAGTTCAACTTTGGTAAGAGAGGAAGATAAGGTTAAGAGGCCAGTGTACTATGTGAGTAAGAAATTGGCGGCAGCCGAACGAAACTACCCAAGGATAAAAAAGCTTGCGTACAGTTTGTCGATCGCATTCAGGAAGCTTTGCCACTATTTCCAAGCTCATCCCATCACCATCTACACTGATCATCCGCTCAAGCAAGTTCTGCAAAGGCCAGAAGCGTCAGGTAGACTACTCAAATGGAACATTGAGTTGATTCAGTTTGATTTGAACTTTCAGCCCCGATGGTCAATAAGAGGGCAAGTGCTAGCAGACTTTATAGCAGAGTTTACCATCCCGGAGGATGATGCAGTATGCGAAGAAGCCGATCCACCAAAATTACTTCTTGACCCCAATGCCTGGAAGTTGTACGCTGATGGATCTAAGAATGAAAGACGATCTGGTGACGGAGTGGTGCTTAAAACTCCCAAAAAACGGCTAATATAGTACGCTCTCAGATTGGAGTTCCACGCCACTAATAATGACTCTGAGTACAAAGCCCTGATTGTAGGTTTGAGGATCGCAAAGGAGCTGGAAATCACAAAGTTAGACATCTTTTGCGACTCCAAGATAGTCGTGAACCAGGTCAATGAAGAATTTCAGGCCAAAAGTCCAAGTCTGATACTATATTTGAAATAAGTGAAGAAGTTGCTGGACGGTTTTGACCACTACAACATATATCATATCCCACGGTCGGAGAATCAAAAGGCGGACAAGTTAGAAAAGATGGATAGTTCTGACAATCCTGAAGATACGGTGCTAGTCCCAGTTGAAGTATTGCAGTCTCCAAGTGTCGATTAGATGGAAATTGATCCGGTACTGGAGGCTGAGCTCGAGAGGGAGTCATGGATGACTCCTCTGGAAAAAAAATTGATGAATGGAACGCTTCCGACAAAGAAAAGTGAGAGGCGTGCAGTTATCCGAAAGGCTTCCAGATATGTTTTATAGGGCGGAGTCTTGTACAGACAGGGATTCTCGATGCCCCTCCTCCGATGTATCGCCCATGACGACATCAAGCGCGTATTGAGAGAAGTACACAAAGGTGAATGCGGTGATCATACGGGGGGACAAACACTGGCAAAGAAGATATTACGATATGGCTATTTCTAGCCAACCGTAAACAAGGATGCAGCTAAGTACGCACGACGTTGTGATGCCTATCAATGGTTTTCTAAGATTCACCAGGCACCTCCTAGCTGGTTGAAGACAATGATAAGCCCGCGGCCCTTTGCTATGTGGGGGATTGATATTATTGGAAGCCTCCCCATAGCAAAGGGCGGAACAAAGTTCGCCATTGTGGACGTGGATTACTTCACCAAATGGGTCGAAGTAGAGCCATTGATCACGATCACAACCAAGCGAGTGATCAACTTTGTCGTTAGGAACATTATATGCTGATTCGGGATTCCGAAGGTCGTCATAACATACAATGGAATCCAGTTTGATAGCACTGAGTTCAGAGATTTTTGCCAGAAATACCACATCGAGAAAAGGTACACCTCTGTGGCACATCCGCAATCGAACGGACAGGTCGAAGCGGCGAACAAAGTGATTAAATCCATTCTGAAGAAAAGATTGAAATGGGCCAAAGCCATGTGGGTCGATGAGCTACCCTTGGCGTTATGGGCCTATAGGACAACGTACAAGTCGACAATGGCCCAACGGGCCACACACCCTTTTCCTTCGCCTTCGGAGCTGAAGCGTTCATCCCGGTCGAGTTAGAAGTACCGTCTCACTGAATCACTTATTATGACCCGATGACCAACAATGAGCTGCTCCTTGAATCCCTTGACATGAATGAAGAAAAGAGGGACGAGGCCGACCTACGAGCCTTGAGGCACAAGCAACAGGTCGCTCGGTATTACAACAAAAAAATCCGAGCTCGAACCTTTGAACCTGGAGACTTGGTTCTGAAACATGTCTTTCCACCCCCAGTGCATATGGGCCTGAAATAGGAAGGATCGCATTCCATTCTACGAAGGCTTGATAATGGAACTTTCAAGCTAGCGACCGTGGATGGAGATGAAATCCCCAGAGTGTGAAATGCCCAGCATATGTGGCGTTATCTGACATGAAATTGTCAGTTTTATACTTTTATTTTTTTAGGACCATGTAAAAAGGCACGACTTGCCTAGAACAGTCTGGTTACTTGAGCAAAATATTATAAAGTGGACGTAGGTCATGATTCGACCAAACCACTATAAAAACATCGCGTGTTATTTACCTTTATTGCACTGTTACTTATCTGCCCTTTTATCTTTAATTAACATGAATCATTACCATCATGAAATTTGTTATAAACCATGCAACGATCTCAAAACACATAATTCAAAGTGCCTTCCATCAGACTGGAAGGAGACCAAGAATCAGAGCCCTGAAGGTGCAACAAGGTAAATCACACCACTATTGACACTCTAACTCTCAAGATTCGAGAGAGAGTATGAAGGACGTGAAGATGACGTCCGCAAGGCGTGAAAGTGCACCATGATAAAAACCGCCTCGACAACACTCTACCCCACTGAAGGATCGGGAGAGTATAAAGGTGCTAGATACTTAGCGCCCCCAGAACACCTGCCCTGCTGAAGGATCGGTGAGCAGACTGAGAACCGAGTTCAAACTAACCCGCTGAAGGACCGGGAGAGTATAAAGGTGCTAGACACTTAGCGCCACAAGAACTCTTACCCCGCTGAAGGATCGGGAAAGCATAAAGGCACAGTGACATATGCTACTCAAGGGCTCCTGTCCCATCACACGACTGGGGACAAGAATGAAAAACAGAGCCTGAACACCTCATTCCCGGGTATAGGGGGCAGCACATATATGACTCTAATCAATCCTCAATAAACCCTGGCCAGGCATCATGTTAATGATTGATTGGGGGCATATACATACACACTTTTGTGCAGTACAAAAATTTTAAATTTTTACTGCTAGAATGACTCATGATTCAATTTTAACTTAGTTATGATCTAAATGTTTGTGACTAAGTGTGATAAGTCAAACTTGCAGGTACGCAATGATGCAAAAGAAACAAATTTTCATTTACCAAATGCAGGTTTACAAGACAAAGCTAAACAAAAGTGAGGGCCATTCTCACAACTACGTTTCTTGGCCAGTGGAAAGCCTAAAAGCAAAATATGGACTAACAAGTACATCCTACTTATGCTTGGGGGACAATTTTGATTTCTTCTCCTCCTTCTGCTTTTCCAACTCCTCCTTGTCAGCATCAGATCGGTCACCCTTCTTCTTCCTCTTATCAGAAAGAGGATCCTGCGGAGTGTTGGAAGGATGGGATGCAAGCTGTGAAGTTATTGAAATGGAGGAGAATTTTATGACGGACCCAGTTTTGGGATCAACCTTTGAGATAGGAGGCACATATAGAGGCTCTTGCTCCTCTCTTTTTACAGCCAGCTGTTTATCCCTCTTGGCGTTCATATGAGCCAGGGTCTCCTTGTCATCATCCTTTGTCTCCCCTGTAATGGTGACCTCCTCTTCATCATCTCCATGACCACCATCGGTGTCTTGCAAAGCCTCAATAACTTCAGCATCCGTAGAAGCGTCGGTGTCGGGAGCCATAGTGACCTTATCACTGGTTGTACCTTCGGAATCTCAGAAACTTCAGCTCCAGCACCTGATGGGACACTAACTTTCTCTACCTCTGTAGTCTCTTTCGCATCTTTCTCAGCCGGCTTGCCACCTATATCATGAGAAGAAAATGTTATTAGTTCGGGAGAGAAAGTGGTATTCTCAATTTTCTGCTCTGCAAGACGACGACAAGTTACGATTGCTTTGACGAATTATGTAGAGAATATGGAGATACCATCAGCCGACTCCTCGCCCAGACTTGAAACAGTAGCTCCGACAGCTGGAGGGGTTGGAGCCAAGGGGATCAATGGATCATCAGGATTATATTCCTCAATTTCAGAGGTCTTGGGCTCCACCGCCGAGCTCGAACCTTCGTAAAGTTTATCCCTGCCCTTGAGCTTAACCTTCTCTCTCTCAATTTCTTCTTGGATCAAACGTCTGCCCTTCTCCAAAGCCTCAAGCTCTTCACCTTTGAGAAAGGTCTGCATAAGATGGTTTTCATCAATCTCCTCGACTTTCAATCGCTGCCTCTCGCCTTCAACGGTCATATCCCATACATTGGCCAGAGTAACGTGATAGTTTTGAATCCAAGAGATGTCTCGAGTCTTAATAACCTGGCCAAAAAAGTCGAATAGCACTTCACCGATACTTTCCATCTGTTTTTCAGCTACAACAAGCTTATTAGCAGTGGCGAAGGCCGATTCAAGAGCATTGTTGGCATTACTTTCAGCGAGAGCTGCACGCTCCTTAGCGCGAACAAGTTGGTCATTCAGACTCGCTTTCTCTTTCTCCCAAGCAGCCTTCTCAGCAGCAAAACGGTCCTGTGTCGATTTTAATTCAGTATTGATCGTTCTAAGATCCTCTATTTCCTTCTTCAGAGCTACACACTCTTGGCTGTTTGAGTCGAGTTCAGTATGAAAACGCTTCCTGGCACTTTCCAGCTTTGATTTGTAATTTTCCGCATCCCGCTGAGCTAAAGCGAGTTGAGTCTATGCATCCTCTAGTTCTTTTTCAATTTTGCTCCTGGCCCTAATATCATTGTCAATCTTCACTCTGGCTCTGGCTGCTTCCGTTTCTAGGTGACGGATGGCATCAGAAAGGTGAGTGGCGTGCTTTTTCATCACTCTATATTGTTTGGCCATATGACTTACCTGCCTTATGACCTCTGTATCCCACTCCTCGGGAACCGGTTCAAGATCTGGAACAAACATCATCCTCTCAAAGAAAATGCCAGGAAACTGCTTTCGCAAACGCTCCAGCTTGGCCTTATTATCAGGGGTATAGACCAAATCCTATACAGTGGTAGTATCCAGGTTGTGCCGACCGGAAGGGACCAGAGTTCTTTTCTCCTTCTCCATGTTCTTGCCCAAATCCTTGTTCTTGTCTTTTGATTCGTGATGTTTCTTAGAGGATTTGCTGTAGGACGGTGTACTCTTTGGAGGAGTCAAGTCTTTGGGGAGTTTCTTACCCCCCGCCGGTGGCACTTGACGACTGTGGGACTTCCCAGGATCTTTCTTTGACGGAGAGCGAGACTGATAAGAATCACGGGGTCGATGACTATCTCTCCCCTGACTATCACTGCGAACATGGTCGGGATCAGAAAGGAGCCTTGGTGTGCTCTCGCGGAGAGAATGATAAGAATAGGATTGTTTATGAGGAATTTTTCCTACAAAGGAAACAAACATGTATTAGAATCGTGAATATCGACGGTGTAAAAGTGTTGTGACAAGTGGTGCATGTGATCTGTGCCTCGCATGTAATCCCCCCAACAGACCAGGGACTAGAGCTAGGCTTGTCTGTGAGATTTCCTTTCTCTTGACTGGAGTAGTTTCTTCCTCAGAGATAGAGAAGAATGGCTCTGCGCCAATGTCCTCTGAAGTGATAATGTCATCGGGTAGAGGAAGATTAGCCAAGTGCCCGTATATCTCTTCCTCCGTTAAAGAATCATGAGCTGAGGGCTCGGCCAGGGGTAATGTTTTTGGAGACTAGCCTCCTTCGGGAATAGAGCTATCCTTTGGATCGTTAGTCATAACTTCATAGCCCTTATAGATATTTAAATCCTCATCATCCTGAACACTCATTGGTGAAGGACTTTTGCAGGCCTTCACCACTTACGCAGTTTCTGCAACCAGTTGCCCCTCGGTTGGGGGCGCATTACTGGAGTCACCAGCTGTCAAAGTAGGAGGGACGTACTTATAGGGCTTGCCACCCAGGCCGAGCCCGAATCTTATGTCCAAAGGACGGTGTTTGTGAAGATTCTCGTCGATTATACACTTCCTGATCCTACAAAAGTCTGAATTTCTCTTTAAAAGACGAGATAATCGATCATCATATACATCGCCCTCCGTCTTCAGGAAAGTATGGGCTGTACAGAGAAAGGAAACATTAGCACTTTAATTATGCAGATGAACATACACTGAAGAGTCCGTAACCTACTTGATTGTAGCCACTTTCTCGCACACCCTGCCTGATGTCTTATATAAAACCAGTCAAATTTGGCATCCCCTAAATTACTGTGTCCATCCTTCAAAACTTTTCTGGAGGGGAGAGATTTGAAGAAGATAAAATTTGGAGTCCCTGTAGAGAGAATCTTGAAATAGTAGTAGAAGTTCAAATCTTTGAATGTAAGCTCGGTCCCTAAAATCTCTGCATATGCTATGTATAATGTATACAAGGCTGCATAAGCGTTGGGATGGAGTTGCATAGGAGCAATGCTTAATCGCCTCAAGAAATCGACGACGATCGGAGGAAACGGAGGAATGGCGCCCACTAAGCACATGATTCTGCCGATTGCCATGTACCCTTCCGGAGAAGAATGGGGTCTGTCTCCGTCCTCTGGAGTTTTCATGTTAGTTCGGGGGATCCCGTGTCTCAAGCATATTTTCGTCACCTTCAGATCATCTAATTTGGGAACTATGAAGTCTCTTAGTTTCTTTGGTTTTATTTCTTTAGCACCCGGAATCTCATCAGGAGCTCGACCATCCTCGTATTCCAAAGATGTACTTTCAGAAGTCGTTGATTCTATATCGGTATCTGCCTCGTAATCGGAGTCGGAATTCTCCCAATCTGAATCTGAGGGAAGCACATTGGGATCATAATTCTTTGATGGCTCCGATTCTGTGTCTTTCTCTGACATCCTGGTTGATCGTCTACCAGACATAGCTATGTTAGCGAGTAAACATGAGAAATTAGAACACAGATACCCGTTCCCCGTGTGTGTAAGTGCAAGTGTGTGCATGTGCATACATTAATAAAAGTATGAAGTTAATCAGATAAGAAGGATATTGGCTATGGTCTGCTGCTGAGTTATGTTGTTGTTCAGTTCAAAAGGTTCATGGCTCTAAATCTAACTGTCCATTGGTATATCAAGACTGGGTGCGACTCGTGAGACAAACTTCAGCTCGTGAGACAGGCATCGGCTCGTGAGACAAACTTCGGCTCGTGAAACAGGCATCGGGTCATGAGACAAACTTCGGCTCGTGAGACAGGCATCGGCTCGTGAGACAAACTTCGGCTCGTGAGACAGGTATCGGCTCGTGGGAAGGATTGGGCTCGTAGGACAGTTTAACTCGTGACCTATGCTGCTTCGCCCAAACGGCTCGTGAAAGACCTCCCATGATCCACTCCACTCCTTATCTCCACGAACCGATACTCTCTTATTTCCACGACCCGATCCGCTGGCCACCTCAACACTTCACTTTCATCCCTGGACCCTTCATCTCACCATTACCACAAGCCGAGTCCATGCCTCCATTCACGAATCGACCTGTGAAAGCATGTCTTCTCCCTTGTCGTTCCTCTCTCCCACCTATGAATCCTCAACCTCTCATCCTCACCTCTCCACTTACTCCAAATGCCTTACCGGTGAAAGCTCGTAGAGATGGAACAAATACGAGAAAGGGACGATGCGAAAACCTGAGTAATTGGCTAACGATGAAAGCTAGAAACAATTCTAGTTCAATTACCTCTCTAATTTAGATTAGTAGATGATTTTGGTTTCTAGAAATAGCAAATTAGGGTTTTGAATCGAATAAAACTTGGCAGCGGTGGCTAAAAAGAAAGAGGAGAGAAATGGTAAGGAGGAGGAAAACGCGGCTTATATAGCCAACCTGTGAAAACCGTTCATCTTCTCCTTTTTGTCATATTCGGACCGTGGGAGCCTATGGGTCACGATCCAAAGTCCGCTATGGCTCAAAATAAGGCCCGCACCGCCAGGGACTCACGATTGAAATCAAAAAGCCCATCGCAATTTGAAAAGAAGCTCGTTCGACCGTCGGGCCATGATGAATGCCCAATTCCATGAACTACATGATGTTTCAACAACCTGAATTTGATGGGTGTTCACAAAAATGGAAAACACAAGAGTACTTGTAAAGACTTAAAAGCTTACCTAACAAGTTGATCGCGATGTACTCTGTAGTTCAGAAGACAGAAATTAACCAATGAACAGAGAAATAACTGGAAATTTGGACTGATATTTATACACAGCAAAGGGCGTAGCCATTCAAAGCGGGGCGACGCTATAGATGAATGTGACTGTTGATTCACATTGTTCCGTGATAAGGTCTGTTCAACAGTTTCGAAGCATGTTCCACCCCCGATAAAACATACTTTGAGGGGGCAAAATGTTGGCTAGCTTTTTGACCAAGCCACCAGGATTCATATTCAAGTCCAGGATGAGTGCAGTATGACTCGTGAAGCTCAGGATCCGGCTCGTGGTTGATCCCCATGTTCCGCTTGTGACCCTGCTCTATTGACCCATTTGTGATAGAGGCTTCACGACCCGCTCGTGTTTGGGCACCACGACCCGCTCGTGGGGTAGAGTCACAAACCGATCCTGACACCAGAAATCAATAGTCAAGACTTGGTCATTCACGAACCATGAACCCAGGATCTTGTGACACCTTTCCCTAACTGCCATATTGACCATTTCTCCATCAAGCCACGAAACAGTCCAAGATCCTCGGGATCCGTGCCACGTGTCATCACGAACCGCCTATAGATATCACCTATAAATAGCCCCATACTTGGCATTTTTCAGGATCTTTTTGGCAATTCTGAGTACTGTTATCACCATTGTTGCTTCTCCATTATTTTTGATCAGTGCTATTACAGAATTATTGAGTGGATTATCGTTGTGATTGTGAGATTGAGAAAAATCATTGATTGTACCTGCATTCTACGTATAATCAAAGATATATAAAGTGGACGTAGGCTTGTTAACGTCGAACCACTATAAATCTTGTGTGCTCTCTGTGTTTTCTTTCATTTCTAGATATTAATATCTGCAAAATCAGTTAGTTTGGGTGTTAGAGCCACTTTTGGATCTAACATTTGCATCTCAGCATACCACACTGAAAATTCACGCCATACGACTGATATCTATCGATATATAACCTCTAAGCTCGTACGTCTTAGAGAAGGGTGTTAAGCAAGAGAATAAATTCTCCCCCACCAAACAGATATATATACAATAGAAATCAATCAACACAGAATAAAATCCAATGTCAGACACACATCCACTTACAAGTCCGTTTTGGGTCTGAACGAAACTGGGAGCACCTTATTCCTCGTCCCATATGTCCAATACAGGAGAGAGGTCCTCGCATATCCGGTCGATCTCCAAGTACGTCTGGATGATCACCACTTGTTACCTTGTCTTGGGTGTATAGCCTAATCAAGACATCAGTAATCATCCAAACGATGTGAAGACCTCCGGTCTTCAACCACCATCTTCATCATCGACTTATCGTCGAATCAGTTATTCAGAATGGGTATAAACTCGGTCTTTCTGAATAACTCGCGTATTTTATAAACAAGTGCTATAAAACACAACATACGCCTCACTCCAATTCAGAATATTCTTTTATTCAAATATTCACATCATTAGGGAAAGGTTCCCACAAATTTATCAAAGATAAATTCTTTAAAATTTATTCTTTAATCTTCCTTTGGATATCAATTCAAACCAAATTAAGGTTTATCCAACTAGTCGAGATTAACGAGCCATATCGATGTAATCATTTGTTTAATTTCCTAGTCCCAACCTATTCATTCCATGGAGCAAAACTTGTAATACTCCATATCTAACACAACAGTGTTATTGGTAAATTTAATTACCATTTCACGTTTAAATCTATTTAAAGAATTGACTATTGCCTGGAGTAAAACTGGTGATACTCCATTCTCGATCATTTCCCAAATTTGATAATTAAAATTATCACATTTCAATCTAATTAAAGATTCATTAAAACTCCACTTAGTTTTAATCATCCCAAAAATCAATATTAATGGTTATTTAACTTTGGAAACACAAACATGTCGCATCGACAATCTACACCGTACTATTGATTTCTGGCGATATATAACCTCTAAGCTCGTACGTCTTAGAGAAGGGTGTTAAGCAAGAAAATAAATTCTCCGCCACCAAACAGATATATATTAAGCAGAGATCGACCTTACAGTTTGAAATACAATGTTAGACATGTAATCCTTCCTTTAACTGGGTTAAAGAACCAATATCATTTAAAACACAGTTCATGATAAACCGAAAATCATATTCCATTAATTATGGAATCTTCACGGAAAAACGGATCAATATATAATCGATATCAATTTCCGTATTCGACTAATAATATAAATGGAATAACGACAAAGCCTTTTAAATTCCATATATATTAACAGTCTTCCTCCACAGAAGCTCACTTCAATTATTACCAAATCGAATTACATTCGATCCCAATTTATTTATTTTAAATTGGAAAACTTTACTTTGGAAATTTTCCTTTAATTCTAAATAAAAAGATTTATAAATTCCAAATCGCAATTCATTATAAATCGGGTTAAAGAACGAATGTCATTAAAAACACAGTTCACAATAAACCCAATTCACATTCCATTTTATTCCAATTATTAAATATAATTGGAAACTCTAATAATCTTAATTAAAAGATACAGTTCACAATAAACCCAATTCACATTCCATTTTATTCCAATTATTAAATATAATTGGAAACTCTAATAATCTTAATTAAAAGATTTATTCTTTTTACATGGGGTTCAAGAACAGTGTTATTGAAAACACCATTCGTGACGAACCCAAAATCCAATTCTTTTATTCAATTCCAGTTAAATATTAATTAATTGGAAATCTTCACTAAATCTTAATTAAAAGATTTATTCTTTTCTCAAATGGGTTTAAGAACAGTGTTAGTAAAGACACCATTCACGACAAACCCAAAATCCCATTTGATATTAAATACAAGGCTCTGAATAGAAATTATATCTGCTTATATTCAATATCAAATTCTGAAACCAACAAATATCGTATTGGAAATAACGATATATATATATATATCTTCCAAATTTCCATAACAATATTGGTATAATCACGGAATCCAATCTCGAAATATTCCAAAGATTATTTCCATTCCAATTCATATATTGGAAATTCTGGTTATGTTAAAACCCGTTCTCAATCCAATTCATTTATTTAAAAATAATTGGATTATAATTCTAGTTAATAACTAGTTCATTTCGATAAAAATATACTTTTATCTTTTCAAATATGGAATTTTTCATCCCAATTCTTTCCAAATCATTTATTATGATTTTACACAAATTATTAATATTTTTTATAATTTTATCAAAGTACGTACAGTCGATTTCCATAAACGGTCATCGAACTGCACTTACAACGACCTTTTTCAAATTTGATTTGGACATAATTCCAAATCCAACCGTTAGATTTCAAATCTCTTATATTAATTGGAAATCTCTTTTCGATACGAACCCAAGGGTTCCAGTTTTAGGAGAATCCGACGGTCGGATCTCCCATAATGTCAATTCGAAGTCAATGGTCGAAATTCGTGAATGGTCGTTGCGCGCGCGTTCTATTCAGGCCATTATATTATATATATACATATATATAATATATATTTCATCGATTTCCATGTAAAACATATTTTATAAATAGCTTATAATTTTTTTAAAAATGATTCTAACTTCATTTTCAATTTTAAATCAAAATTGAATATTCTATATCGTTATAATATATAAATAATAATGTTTTCAAAATATCAGGTTTTGAAATCATTTCCTTTTTTATATTCATTATAAAATGAATAAAATTGATATAAATATCATTCACGTCTAAATGGCGTTAATCTAATCAACACGGTTTCATATATTTAAATATTTTTGTGTCCATCCCAAATCGGACATCAAAATCATATTTTTAATCCTTTATAGAATATTATTTTAAAATATTCGTTATTTTAAAATATTCGTTCTTTCTGAATCTGAATCAGACCCAAGCAATTACCATATATTGTTAGTTATATGGATTTCATACAACACATGTATATAATAACAATGATATTCCATCAACCATCATCCAGAGTGCACTACACAACTGCATAAGCGTTAAATATAAATAATTAATGCTAACCACAGTATGTCAACCAATCGATTGACATACAACTAAATATTGGGATTAGTGTATGTCTAATATCATCCCAATACCCGTGTTGGGTTTTCAAACAACAAATACTGATTATTATTTGTGCAGTTGGGCGATATGTAAAATTTATCGTCCCAATCAATATCAGTCAAATGAGTGTACATAAAAAAATCGTCCGATTTGTAAATGAATATTTATTTTCATTTCAGGAGAATTTTATGTCGTTCATATATACGTTAAAAATTATATTTTTAACGATAAAATACTTTATTCAACACATGATATGTTATATATTTTATTCATTCAATAAAAATGATATTTTTATTGTTCAAATATTTTATTCCATCCATGAATATTTTATATATTTTATTCATTCAATAAAAATGATATTTTTATTGTTCAAATATTTTATTCCATACAATGCAATCAACAACCACAATACAGTCCATTCAATTCAAACAAACAATCATGGTTTGTACAATCAATGGTGTCAGGTGATGCTAAGCACCGTCTGCATCCTAGTATATTCTTAACTGTAAAATACTGAGAGTGGGAAAAGTTCTCACTTTTGGTTTCCACTCCGCCAGTTTTATTTCTGAATTTTTGAACCGTTTGGATTTGAATTTTCCTGAAATTCTAATCAGCTCCAAATTGGACCCGGTTAGTTTTTTTGCGAAGCTCTCGTCCTCACGATCGCAAAGGGTCCAGTTTCGTGCGATTTGGACCTCTTATGGAAAAGATATTGCATTTAACATGTTAATTACTTTTTGGAATAATTAAAATAAAATTAACTAAATTCATAACGTTTAAAATACCATATAAAATCGTTACCCCTCAGGCCGATTTATGGAAATTGCTCGCGCCTTAGGGTTGGCCGTCACCGCCACCCTGATCACCTGTGACTCGATCGGACCTGATGACGTCGAAGGGCTACGACGCCTCCTCCTCCACCACCAATCTCAGCCACCTCGAAGGCGCCCTCGACCCGGATTCTCGAGCGATGGTGGTGAGTTTGGGCTCGAATTCAGGGCAGCTCACGCCACCAATCTCCATCAAACTAGTACAGATTTGAAGAACTAAAAAAGTCCTTCAATTTTTGCTTTGGAATCAAGATGTAATTATGTGTGGATGGGGAGATAATCGAGCTAAAAAATTTGAGCTTTTCCGTCATCCATTTCGTTCACTGGCGGCTCTGAAATGTTTAGAACGAGATTAGGGTTTCTGATTTTAAATATATATATATAATTTAATAATATAATTTAATATTTAATTATCTAATTAGCATATTTGCGTTTGAACTCCAAACGAGACCCAACGACTGTCGCCCCCAGCTAAATACCCCCATTCCGAACACAATGGGATATGTTCCATAAGCCAGTCCGGCTGTTTTGAATAGTTTTTATCAAAATTAAAATATAAATCTTTATATATTGAATTTAAACGTACATTTTAATTTATCGGTGTCACATACTGACTCCGAAAATTCTAGAAAAATAAATCTAGCTATGCTTTGACGATACGGTCCTAACAAAACTAATTTCGTTGAATTTGGAGACCATTTGAAAAACGGTCATTTTCCAGTTGATTAAATTCAAACTGAAATTACCAAATGCGTTTAAATTTACCACGTTCACATATTAATTCCAAAAATTATGAAAATTCGAATCTAGCAATAATTTGACATTCCGAATCCAACAAAAGTGGTTTCGTCGAAAACGGATGTCGTTTGCAAAATGGCTATTTTTAAGGGCTATATATATATATAAATTTCATAGCGACTATTCTGAATTTTCAACTGGACATAGTTTTTTATTCCCGTTATGAAATCTGGATTTTTCACATTCGTTGGAAAGATATTTTCAAACAAATTCAAATATTTTTTGTTTTACGGAAATCCGATTTATTTTGAATCCTGTACATTCATTTGAAATTTGAAATCTAATTTTCAAACTGCCGCGCCATTTCAGGCTCGTTATATAATTGAAATAAATTTATTCGTTCTAACTTCGTTTTAAATAATTTTTTAGTCGTTATTATTTAAAATAAATCATTTTAAATATTCAAAATCCCTTAAAATTGCTAAAATAAAATTTTTAAATTAGTTCCGATTTTCCAGGTTGTTACACACCGATTGCTTTACTCAACCCAAACAATTACAAACAGCCTTATAACTCTTCAATAGCACTTGATTTAGAGAGTAGAGAGTGTAGAGAGAAGAAGTTTGATCAAAACAGAATTGAATTTGGCAGAGTATAAGTGTAGAAATCAAAAGAATGATTAAGAATAATGATGTAGAGAAAGGGGATGAAGTTAGAGAAGAAGAGATGATTAAAAATTCGAATTCAAGCCCTTTTTATAGCGTATGAAAAGATGCCAACAGAACCATCCCAATTTGTGAAAAACACTTCCTTTCAAATTCAAATTTCTGACAATTATATGTCGATATATAGTTTTATTTATGTTGACATATCCATAGTAGAAATTTGATTTTTGAATACTTTTAAAGTGTTTTAATATAAATATAATTCTGGAAATTCTTGAATTAAAATATAGTGTTATAAACTAATATTATAAAGTAGGAAATCATATGAAAACACAAATATGAACTATATAAACATATTTATAAAATTATAAAATTTAAAACTATATAAATGTAAAATGTAAAAATATAAATATATTAAACTTATTGAACTTTGAGATTGAAAACAAAAAGTAAAATAAGAAAGGAAAATAGAAAGGATTGAAAATGAAATAGAGAGGATAGAAAATAAAATAAAGAGAAAATAAAATAGAGACGATTGAAGATAGAATTTGAAAACAGAATTTGAAATGAACCTGGAGTGTTATTTAGAGTCTTACATAATCCAGACTCTATAACTATATTAGTCTTGAACTCTTGAAATCTTGAATACTCATGAGTCTTGAAATTTCTCTAATTCTGATTCTGTAATATCTTTAAACTGTACAGTCTTCAATAATATTTCATGTATATAGATCCTGCATGTGTGTGTGTGTGTATATAGACATTCTATACAAAAGTGTTAGTATATATTTTATAATTAATTAATATTGAAATAAGGTTGTTGTCATCAAAACTCCATTCTCCAACAGGCCACACATGACCAGTCACTCATTCAGCTTGAGTGGACAGAATGTATTATTACCCACAGTTGTTGGCCATCCAACCATAATCCGTAAGATATAGAAGCGAAAGAAGAATAAATGAATTTCCTCTAGATCGGTGATTATACACCCTGCTTTGGTATGACCCAACTAGCCATGCTCCTTACCCAATTTTTTTCATTTCCCGGTTGTGAGGCTTGAGGCTACGTTTATCTTTTCAGAACATGTGGACACTATTCACTTTGCATGTCACATCGTCAAACCCATCAAATCACTAGTTGATCTTTCCAAAAATATTACGGGTACAAAAAGCTAAGAGAAACGAATTCCTCCGCCACCAAACGTAATAGATCAAAAAGATCATCTTATATGATCTGTTAGGCATACGCTGTCAGACATTCGTTC
Source organism: Allium sativum (assembly GCA_030737875.1). Classification (NCBI taxonomy): domain Eukaryota; kingdom Viridiplantae; phylum Streptophyta; class Magnoliopsida; order Asparagales; family Amaryllidaceae; genus Allium; species Allium sativum. The sequence goes on along the minus strand of CM060920.1, from coordinate 563,935,654 downwards.
ATACAAGTTTTCCTGGGACTGGAAAAACCGAAGTAACTATCCTGTAAATAGAACAGTCCTTGCATTTTACTCCATCTTCAATTTTCTTTAGCATAATCTAACTCGCAACGTCTATGCCTATATGGAATGGTTTTCAGATAATAAATCCAACTGGTCTCTCCGTATTGACAATGATGGTCAAAAATTTAGATAGTCGGTTATTTAACTATCGAAGAAAAACGAACATCCATCAAACAATCACTGGCCCCTTTCTAATATTTCATTATACGTTCGTTTCATTATCAAGTTCTCTATATTGATTTTTGGTTACCAAAATTTCTGAAAAATATTCGAACTCCTTAAATTTTCGAAAAATTTCGCCAGCGTCTCCTTTGTACGGCTCAATCGCTACAACTACAAATCGCTTCTCTAGGCCCTTTCCATTCAAAAAGAAATCAAAAAGCTAAGGTAGTGTTTGGTTTACCATTTTAAATTTTGGGTTTTCGTCCATACAAAAATGTGCACAACGCACGTATATCATGAAAAACAACCATTTTGGAAAACAAAGTTAACACACAAAATAAAAAACAACTTTTATCTATTTTTCATGTTTTGAGAAATGAGAGAAACATAGAGACCAATTCTTCCTTCCATGATTGCTACATCTCCTCCGCGGTCCCCTCCATCTTTCTTTCATTCTACCATTCCTCCTTTCACATGTTTAATGTTTTGTAATTAATTTTAAAAACTAAAAACCCAAAACTCATTTTAAACCAAACGCACCCTAAGTTGCTTGCCCAATAGGCTCATAAAATCTCATATGGAAATTTAAATATATGTACCTTTTTGTCAGGCACTCAAATTAAAATCTTCATTCTCTTCATTACATACCTGTCTAACATATATACTCCCATTTCAAATCCAATTAATCCAATTATTTTTAAGAAAATCCGCTAATTACTTCCTTAATTAGCCCGTGGCCTAATGCGCTTTTGATTTGAACATATCATGATCGAATATATTTTAATTCGCTTATACACAAGTCAAAGTCAAATTCTATGTTTGATTCCAAGTTTTATATTCAAATTTCTAATTCTACTTCACAACTTAAAATTCTTTAACTAAAGCTGAATTCGATCCAATCTTTATTTAACTAATTGCCTTTCCCATTAATCAATTTCAATTCATAACGCAAAAATCTAATTTTTATATCAAAAATCACTTCATTCACTCCACTTGAGTTCATTTTTATTTTATAACTTAAATCTGAATTTTTCTAATTAAATTCGGATTTTATTCACTCAAAACTCTTTTAATTTATTAAATAATCATTATGATTTATAAACGATTTTATAGCGACTTTTCTAAAATTTGATTTTGACATAACCCAAAATCTATAAGATGAAATCCATATTTTTCTCTTCCGTTAGGAAACCATCACTCAATAAGTCTGGGCGTTTCTTGTTTCATCAGATTCCGACTTATATTGAGTTTTATATACTCAATTGAAGTTCGAACGTCAAATTACGAACTACAGCAGCGGCATGCTTGTTTTTAATTAAATCTAAATATAATCGTTGAACTTCGTTTATTTTATAAATTTCAATTGCATTTTTCAATATTTTAAAATATTTCCAAATCCAACTTAACAATTCAGGTTATTCAAACTCGCCGATTATTTCATTCCACATTCATAACTCAGTTACGAATTTATTCAAAACTCAAATTTCTATATTCAAGTCCAATTCACATGGAATTAGGTTATTTATAAAATATCGATATCATCGAATTCCAATTATAAATTACTTTTATGCCAATAATCAATTAATTCAACATCCCTTACAGTTACAAACTAATACAATTTCTTGATAATAGTAAAGTCGTTCAAGTTAGGGTATTTTAATTACCTTTCAGACCTTGATTGAAAATGTTCTTATCTTGAGACGGATAAATGTTTGTAATACAAAACTGGCATTACTTATCTTAAAAATCCCCTCTTTTATCCAATTAAAAATATGTTTTTTAAAATCCATTTCTTATATTTGGAAAAATCAATTTCCAATTTATCCAATGAAAATTACTTCATTGCTTTTATAAACATTGTTTACAAATCAACTTCCTTATTTTATATTAAACAAGCTTCCACTTAAAATTCCATTTAAAACTCGATTCCCATTTAAAATATTTTATTCTTACAAACTTATATATATAAATAAGCACAAAATCTATTTTCATATTAAATTTTAATTATAGTTTCTCTTTAATATAATTCCAATATCCTTTTTGGAATAAAATATTTTTATGAATTCGACATAGTTGAATTCTATTTACAAATTCATATGGATTTATTCCAATTCAATTTACATTTCCAACATCGGAATAAATCACATCATTTTCTCTGACAATGATTCCCAATCCCCTTTTTAAACCCATACTTGAATTTAAATTTATAAATTATCAAATAGTAATTTTTCACATTCATTTATAAATGCAATATATAAATTACACTTCTTGTTTTATTATTAAACAAGTCTCTGTTTCAAATTCCATTTGAAATCTACTTTGGAAAATAAAATTTCCTTTTTAAAATCATCTTTGAATTTACATTTCTAAATTATCCAATGATAATTTTTCCTATTCATTTATAAACATCGTTTATAAATTCAGGTACTTCTTTTTATTAAAAACATGTGAATATTTTTCCTAGCCTATTCGAAAATTTAAATTCTATTTCAGAAAAATAAATTTTCCTTTTTAAATCTAAAATCCCATTGTATGATATTTTTCATTATCAATATCTAGGGTTAGTGATATTCAAACATGCAAACACACAAACCATCAATCCAATTCAACACATCACACATATATAAATATTTAAACAAAAATAAATAAATTTGAGGAATCCAGTCGGATGCCTCCAACTTGTTTCCTTGCATCCACATATGTTAGACAACATAAATAATACCTATCCTGCTTCAAGGCAGGATATTGCGGTATAAAAGGTCATCCACTCAATATATCGTGGGGAGATAGGGTCATCCGTTAATGATACTACGGGAAATGTCATATATATATATATATATATATAATAACCATGACTACCAAACCTAAATATAAGTAATATATATATAATAACCACAATTTATCAACAAAAAACAATGCATCCAATCAACCAACAAACAACATATAAATATTTGTATTAAATAAAATTCAATTATAATAAAGTATAACCGAACCAAAGAGTGAGTTTACTCAACGTGATTTTAATTGTTGAATATCCAGTTAATTTCCATATTGTTGCATCTACGAATCGTCTTGAATAAATCTACCACCTACAGTTATTTGATTTTTATTTAATGATTAAACAACTATTTAATTAAATTAACTTAACAAATAGTTAAATTAAACTATGTATTTTTAAGTTTCATAAAACGTATACCTCACTGCAACTGTTGCCATTCACCGCTGTAAACCACCTAACTTAACAACTGACGTTGCTGGCAACCTCCGAAATCTCCACCAAATGGTCACTACTACATCAATCTTGGTTTTACCCTTGGCCATCTCAGCGCACTGCTTCCATCAGGTCACACTCACCAACCACCATTACCGTATCGTCGTCCATCATGAAAACAGTAATACTTCAAAACCCCCAGCTCAAAAACTTACCCTCTTGAAATTCCCTTCTTCTTGACCATTTCCATCATGTTGAGTATCCAAAATCATCCCCGAGTCACCACCTGCATCCATCATCACAGACCCAAAATAACACAAATCGATACTCAAACTCTCCATTTCTAACTCCCCCCCCCCCTCAATCACCTAGTTGCATTCCAGTCCAACTCGATCACCATCAAAATAATCGCACCCCACTCCTTTAGCAATAAATACCATCGTCACCCTTTTCCTTGAATCGTACCATCCAAAAATCCACTGATCGATCTCTAAATTTAGATCCCTACAACTTAAGCTTGCACTCTCCTTTCAACAGGCATTCGCTGGTCTTCAACTCGCTATAGGTGATCGATATTAATTCAAACGAAAATTACCAGAACTCCAGATTCTTATTCACCCTCAAACCCCAGTTCGACAATAGAACTCCTTCATTAACATCAGTTGGAAACCCTCACCATCTACTGTCGAACTCTAGTTCGCACCCAAAAATGACGTCGACCTCCCTTGAAAGCTTCGCACAAATTCTAGATGGCGATAACCTCCTTTTCCCTAAATCACGATCGCTTCTGTTTGTTGATGTCGAGCTTCAGGGCTTCGCGATTTCGAATCGCGATTGGATTTCATCCATCATTTTTTTATAACGGGATATTTGATTTTGATATCTTACAGGAAGAAAAGAAATGAAGGTAAATCTTCGAAATGGGTTTTCGTGAACTAAAGAATGGGGAAAACCAAGGCAAAGGCTTAAGTTATAGAATGCAAAAGGGGAGCAACTTACAGAGGCTATTTTATTTTAATGTTGAAGCTTGATTCAATTTGTTTTTTTGAAGGAATAACAGGGTAAGGCCGCGATTTATAAAGTGGAGAAGAGGGGGACGGTTCGTTTGTAAGTAAATTGAAGAGTGTAGGGTGAAGTACAATACAAATCCCTTAATTTTTTTCTTTAAAAATATTTAAAATTGATTTGAAAAGATTTTGATTCGATTTGATTTCGTATCTATCCATTTAACTTTATAATAATATATTTTGGGATCCTGAACTCTAATCGAAACACAACAACATACATTCCCAACGTTATCCATTATTGTACACTCAACGGAATAGATTCCGTAATTTAATTCAACTATATATATAGATTAACCATATTAAATTGATATAAATAAAATTTAAAATTCAAAACAAACAAATCACCAATAATATATTATTATTATTATTATCGTTTATATTCAAATAGAATTTGTATTGATCGATTGAATCATTTTGATTCGGTTTTAACTGCAAATTTAATTATTTCGTTTTCGTATTACGATAATTAAATATTTTCGAAATCAATCGTATGTCATTTATTAAATCGATAAATTCCGTATTAAAATTCATTTATATTTCTAATTCAACATTTTAAACTAATTTAAATGTCCAATATTAAGCGACTAAAAATTCGGGACGTTACACAGAGAGTCATCCTTAACAAAGGAAAACTCCTACATAGGCATGATATATTTGGAGTATAAGTCCACCGGTTTAAACTTGCTCCTGCATCTGAGATAAATGAACGGTGAGCCCTCATCCATGCTCCTAAAGGAATACAAATGGCGAATTTATCGATGTGTTAGGGTGCTTTAAAACTCCCTCATGAATATGGAATACAAACTAGTCTGGACAACATAACTGTTTGGGTGAAACTGAAACTGGTTGTCATTAAGTACACTAAGAATATAATGATCCACGAGGCTAACGGGAGAGGATCCCTGACCGCACAGTGATAACGAGAGGAGGCCATATACCCTTTAGCACGGTCGTGTTATGCTAGTCGACAACTATGCAGCTAAAGCTCCGCAATATCTCCACTATAGCCCATAACGCTCTTCAATCGCTACATTTTTCAATTTAGCGTTGATGAATAGTAGATCTGATTATAGCTCTATTATTTTCCGCTGCATCTCCTAAATCAAGGCTTTTAGCGTCCGCTTTATCAATATTAATATATAGAGCTTGATTTAACTAGCTATCTTTTTAAAAAAAATTGTAAAGTTAATGTAAAGGGCTAAATATAAGGCATAAGTACCAAATATTCAGTAACAATCAGTTACATTCGCCAAATTTATCATGCAAAACTATGATATTCCATGATTTTGGTATATAAGATTAATTAATATTAGAGTCATGTGCATATATAATGTGAGAAAGATGATTAATTAATTTTTAAATATTTGGTTTTGCATCTAGTGAACTTTTTTGCACCTCCGCTATATCCTTGTTATTTCCCCACTTTATCCCCGCTACACCTTTTTGCATCTTCACCGCTATAGAATCGCTAAACGCTTTAACTGCACAGATTGACAGAAGGCAACAGGAAGTCCCTCTTTAGAATGTTGTGGGTGGAAGTAACAAGCTATAACTGTTTGGCCATAAGGATCGAAGCCTCAGTCTTGAAAAGATTCACAAGCAACTTCAAAGGCCCATACCCTCACACCAAAGCATGCACGAAGCTAGGTTGGACAGGTAAGCGTACCTGTTGCGAGAGTCTTAAGGCATGAAGATGAAAGGCTTCAAATCTTTGGAGGCAATGGCAGAATATTTCATGCGATGATCTGACATATAGAATTGAAAATAAACTCACACTTCGTCAAAGTGTAGTGAGAGCATTCTCGCGTGCACAAATAAAAAGGAAGAAAAAAGAAAAAGGATGGCAAGAAATTTTGTTTGGACACCGAATGAAAGAAAAACGAACACGCATATGAAGATAAAAGGGAAAAATTAAACTCACTGATTCTTGTCCTATGATGAGAATACGAAGTTTTGTTCGATTGGAGGTGTTCGGTACCGAGCAAGTTAAGGAAGATGAAAATACACATGAAACTAAAAAGGAAACCAAACAAGTGGAAAGCGGGATGAAGATCCACAAGGGTCGAGTACCTAGAACCGAACAAGAAATCCACCATCTCATTTTGACCGAGCGTAACATCAGCGTATCGAGTCTTGAAATTTTGTCAATTGAGGACTTCAGTAGTTCGTCCAAGAGGTAAGCTTTGGAGAGCAAGTGTTTTGAGCAATTTTGCTCATACCGATTAGCGAAAAAAAAAAAGAAGGGAAAAAAGGAAGAAGCAAGTAGATTGATGAAATTGCAAAGGAAAGTTAGACGAGCTTAAGATGAAGAAGATCGAACCCAAAGAAGGAAGCGCCATTGACCGATGTGGCTCCAACCTATAGATTTCACCTTAGAAGGACTACCGTACCCCCCGATTCTGTTTGGTTAGGAAGAATGTCGGATGGTAAACCATGATTGGTACATCCATCAACCATATAACGAAACCTCTAGTCCGGTGTTCGTTCTAGCTAAGCTATATCAAGGTATGAGCGTATCATACTAACTGATTCATCCCTACCACTAAGCGCCAATCATGACCATATTATAGATTCCATGCAATATTCCTTTCATACGCTCAATTAACAACTTCGTTCCTCTTTTTATTAAATTTTTATTTTATTTTTTAAATACTAGGGCATTTGGTACCTTTTGGGACCAAATGAGAGTTACCAAAAACATCCAGAAGTACATAGCAATCAAGATCGAAACATTTGGAGTAGGGTTATCGTGTCATATTCATATCCGCATCTGAAATCATTTTCGAATATTAGATATCTGCATCCGCGGTTTCAAACGGATATTGGATAATTATCTTATCCGCTGACAAGCGATAAATAAAGAAACATAAATGGAAATTTTAATTTAACATAAATATTTTTCAATCCCATTCATTACTAAAGTGTTAACAATAAACAAATATGATAAAAATAAATAGATTTGAGTAGTTAATATGCATTTAGTACATACGATATATACCTCTAAATTAATAAAACAATAAATGGATATCTTTCATCGAACAAAAATACATATAATTTTAAGTATAATCTTAAACCGAACGGATAATTTTCGAATGTGGATTTCTATGTATCAGCATTCACATCTTTTTTTTTTTTTTTTTTTTCATATCGAATATTTAACTGTTTTTTGAATATGTATATGGACGAATTTCGGATTTTTCGAGTATTTATTATCGGTCCTAATTTGGACTACTTTTTTTTCCTTTTATGTTTATCTTTTGTATTAAAAATCAAATACTTGTAATATCAAAAATTCATGAAAAAGGATATAATAAAAGACATAAAGAGAATGTAAACACATCATGGCTGAACCACTATAAAGCATGCGGGTCTTCTACATTTCAGCAATTGTCTTTCTTATAATTCATCTATACAAAAAATCAGTTGTAGGTGTTTGTCCAATTTTTATGCAAACACGCTTTTCTAAGCATGATGCAAGTTATTTCAACAAAAACGTATAACTAAAATGCACTACACAATATAACAACGCAATGAATGAACCAATAACAATGAAAGCAGGTTACGATAAGAACACAACGTTAATAAAAACAACTAGAATTGAAGAAGAAAAACACATAAGCAAGCATATTTTTTACTTTATAACATCATCTCAATTTATTATGTTATAATTGACATAATATAAAACTTCTTTGTAAAAGTAAACCATTTGAATATGCAATGCCCTACATCATTCCATTAAGTAACATAGCTCAACCATTTCTGATATAATAAAAGGAAACTTCTGCATATACACGACAAAAAAGGGGATAACAATACAGAACTCTTAATAAGAATGTTTTATTACTCTCCACAGCAAAGTTTCAGAAGGTTTAAGAACATCAAGCACATTTCATTAAAAATATAATATACGAGAACAGTGATTAAATTTAAGAAGTGAAACTAAGAAAGTAAATATCAAGGCATCTATTCGGACCATATAAGAATGTTTTCATCTCTAACGAGCGAGATGAATAATAATTCAGCATAAATCTTATTGATGCAGAGTTCAGCAAAATAACAGACTACAAACAGAAGAGTATAATAAATGCATGTAAAATCATAGGTGAGCAACTGAAAGTTGATCAGAAATAGTTGCTCTCATAGAACTTCTTGAGAAAATCGGAATTTCCTTCGTCTTTTTTACCCGCATCCTTAACCTCACGTCCAAGAATGTATTGACCCAGAATATGATGCCTTTGCTTGGCATGGTCAACAATGTTTGTTAGCTCTTCCATTCCTTTGAACAGAAGCATGTCAATTACCTGTTACCACATAAAAATCTTGTTAGCCCATTGTAGTTTTACTTCGGGTGTGCACTGGAAAAACATTAGCGGCGTCTGTGCATCAAATTTGGAAGAAAGCAATGGTATGTCTTGTACTCCAATTTGAAATGTAATTTTTTTGTACAGAAAATAAGTGTTAGCAGTAAGACAACGCAAAAATAAACTGTACTTTGTATACTATTGTAAGTATCATTTTAGTTACTTGGCAAAATAAAAAATAGCCTGATGCAATCATGTATGTAGTCCTGAGCTCAACATGAACATAGCATATTCTTCTATATCTCACATCAGTATCTAAAATTCGATAGATCAAAAGTCAAACCAAACAACTAGTAACTGCTACTGTTAAGAGGACACAAAAGTATTTGATTCACATATAAAACAACATCGAAGAAGGATCTTACTTCATTAGTCGTCAACAAGCTTTCGACACTATTAACTACTAAATGACACATAAACATATTTTGTTGCCGCGAAACAATATAGCTTTAGAGCAACTCCAACAAATATATGGATATCACATTTTCTGAAATGTACACCAAGAAAGCTAGACAACAAAGTGTGCAAATAACCCAAAGGTTGGATTTCGGGGACATTCGTTTTGGAATGTGCAAACTCTTCAAGCGCTTGTTGAACAAACGCCTGAAATCAGACGTTTGTTCAACAAGCGCTTCAATTAAAGCATCAGTTGAACAAACACTTGTTTCCAGGCGTTTGTTGAACAGGCGTTTGTTGAACAAACACCTGGATTCATACCGAATTATTATTCCAGATGTTTGTTCAACAAACGTCTGGATTCCATGGTGTTTTTAACCCCAACTCCTTTTCCGCAGCACTTATTGTTTAGTTGGTGCTATTATTTCTGACGGAATTGTAGTATTTCTAAAAAAAAATGAATACATAGTACGCATTTTATTTACTTAGTGCTATTGTTGAGAAAGTATTAGTTGTATTGTATTATGGATCTTATAAGTTATTGTGTTATCCGTATTGACGAAGCAATTGAGAAACAAAGTTCTAATTATAAAAAAACAATTACCAGTTACAGTACAAGATTAGAAACACTTACACAAGGAAAACAACAACAACGAACGATACATAGTTTCATTGGCTTCCAACCAAGTTCCAAAGATGATCTATTAGATCATTTTTGAGTCTTCGATGTATGTGAGCATTATGGTAGGGCATTTAGCTTTATACATGAAATTCAAGCTTTATTTCGCTTCCAATCATATTTTCGCTCCACACAACAGGCGGTGATGTAGCTCCTTCGTAATTGAAATCATCTTTCGTATCTCTTTCGTCCTCTATAATCATGTTATGTAAAATAACATAAGTATACATTATCCTACTCATTTGAACTGATGACCAAAGTCTGCATGGATTACTGATTATGACAAAATTTGGATTGAAGAACGCCAAACGCTCTTTCAACATCCTTTCTTTTTCCTTGCATTGTTGCAAACCTTGTTTTTTTATTGTTCCGTGGATTTGGAATTATCTTGACAATGGTACTCCATTTCGGGTATATACCGTCGTCTATATAGTATCCATGGTCGTATGCGTGACCCTCTAAAATAAAAGTACATGGAGTTGATCTACCGTTTGCCAAATCATTAAACAACGTTGAACGTTCAACTACGTTCAAATCATTGTTCAAACCCGACATTCCTAAAAATGCATGTTATATCCATAAATCGTACGGCGCTACAGCTTCAAGTATAATAGTTGACGTTTAAATCATATCCATAAATCGTATGAAGCTCCGGCATATGCTTTTACACAATTCTTTTACTCCCAATGCATGCAATCTAAACTACCTAACATTTCAAGCAATCCTCTACTATCATGCATATTAATTAACATTGCTATATCGGACTCTTTTGGTCTACATAAGTATTGATCGCCGTAATGTCTACGATAGTTTGGCAAAAATGATTCAAGCACTCTAATACTCTGTTTTCCGCCACTTTGAAGTTTTCGTCTTGACCATCAGCCGGACTTCATATGCTATCATACGCAGTGCAGCTGTCATCTTTTCCAGTGGGGCTCATTGTATGAGATACATTGCGTTTGTAAATAACGTATGAATCATGTTGTTGGATACACTGTAGGATTCAAAGAAACAAAGGTCGCCTCATACGAAATCTCTTCCTAAAATCTTCATCTGTGTACGCTGGATTTGGAACAAAATAGTCTTCCATAAGTCTTTCGTTGTGCCACGAATGACGCCGGTTTATATCGACAGCCCACAACAGAACCACCAGGTTTTCGGCTGGATTCTCCATCATCATGTAGTGCAGTTATTAGCTCCCTTTGTCGACGAAAATACTCCCCTATCATAATATCAAATTCTTCGTCATTATCATCGAACAACATACACTCTTCAATGGACATTTTAAAATTTTGAAGTTTTGGAGTTGATAAGATACTGAATATAATGGAATTCGTTTGAGTAATAAACGTTGTAAGTCTTCTCATTATTATATATAGTTTTTCTTGCAACAAATGAATTTAATATGTGGTAAAGTTGTCATTCAAGGCCAGGCCACCGTAGTCACGTTGCCCTGTCTCTATTGGATATCACACTCAAATGCTTTTTGGATACCGCACTCGCATGTATACAAAAAAGGTCAAGTGGCTGCAGTGTATTGTCAAAATCAAGGCCACTGTAGCCACATTGCCTTTTCTTTATTGGATACTACACTCGGATGCTTCTACGATACCGCACTCGCATGGATACAAAATAGGCCAAGTGACTGCAGTGTAGTGTCAAAATCAAGGTCACTACAGCCACGTTGTCCTGTCTTCATTGGATACCACACTCGCATGCTTCTTGGATACCCCACTCGCATGGATACAAGAAGGCCAAATGGTTGCAGTGTAGCGCCAAAATCAAGGCCATAGTAGTCATGTTGTCCTGTCTTTATTGGACATCACACTTGGATGCTACTTGGATACCGCATTTACATGGATACAAAGTAGGCCAAGTGGTTGCAGTGTAGTGTCAAAATCAAGGCCACTGTAGCCACGTTGCCCTGTCCTCATTGGATACCATACTTGCATGCTTCTTGGATATTGCACTCGCATGGATACAAAGAAGGCCAAGTGGCTGCAGTGTAGTGAAAAAAAACAAGGTCATTGTAGCCACATTGTCATGTCTGTATTGGATACCACACTCAGATGCTTCTTGAATACCGCACTCGCATGGATACAAAGTAGGCCAAGTGGATGCAGTGTAGTGTCAAAATCAAGGCTACTTTAGCCACGTTACCTTGTCTTCTTTGGATACCACACTCGCATGTTTCTTAGATACCGCACTCGTATGGATATAAAGAAAGCCAAGTGGCTGCAATGTAGTGTCAAGATCAAGGCCACTTTAGCCACGTTGCCAAGTGGCTGCATGGATACAAAGTTGGGTGACAGGTTGTGTAGTAGTTTAATAACTAAAATTCCAGTTTATAAATTAAATTGTTATGCTTTATAAACGATTCAGGTCAACCTCTGCTTATTAAACGACGTTCGAACGTGTAATTTATATCTAATTAAAAACGAGCTCGTAACATCGAGCTAGCTCGTAGTTTTACGTTTCGAACTTTAAATGAATGTGCAGGATCCAATATAAGTTGAAATTCTTTGAAACAAGAATAGTTCAAATCTATTGGAATATGATTTTCTAATAGAAGAGAAAATCAAATTTTCATATTGTAGATTTTGAGTTATGTCCAAATCAAATTTCCAGAAAGTCGCTATGGAATCATTTACAAACCATAACGTTTATTTAAAATAAATATAAAGAGGACGACCCCTGTTAACTTACTAAAACAAAGACACTTAAGATAAATAAAAGGAGAATGACCCCTACTAACGATACAACTAAGATAAATAAAACGATACAACCAACATATATGCATAACACAAACAATTATAGCTTAATCAGATCTAAAGCGTGTTAGCCAGCTTTATTGAACTTCATAAGCTTCATGACCAATGAACTATGTTCAGTGTTCTAAAAGGTATCGTGAATCGAAAGGGGAACGATGTGCTTTAAATACATCATCATCTTCAACCAGCTCGATAATCTCGCGGTAACGAAGACAAGCTTGCCAAAAAACGCTATGAGTTTTATGAACATCTTCAGTAAACCGTCTCGAGGAGCATTCGGGATGGTTGTTGTAAGTTTCTTGGATTAAGTGCAAAACATTTCATGGCTTAATCCACGACCATTTTGCAGCATAATGTCGTGTCTTTCATCAATCTCGATATAAGCTTCCACAAGTATAAGTAACTCAACTGCAGACCATTTATTGTCTGACATTTTAGTTTGTTGAGAAGTTTATAAACGTTTAAACTAAAATAAATGAAAACAAATGGCCGGATGGGGGTAATATAGGTTAAAAGATCAGGTGTTTGTTCAACAAACGCCCGCCCTCTTGCAGACGCGGGTGATTGTTCAACACACGCCTGACGAATTTAACTTCTTTAGGCGTTTGTTCAACAAACGCCTGGAAACTAGGTGTTTGTTGAACAAACATCTGGTCCCGAGACTGTTGGCAAATCCCTCGCTACAACAATTCGGGCATGGAAAATCTAAAATCCGCACCTTGAACCATTGGAGATGCTCTTAAAATGAAAGAAAGAGATAGTAAAGAAGAAGAAGAAGAAAAGGATAGAATGGCGAAAATGGAGGATATACTGATTCAGCTGGCTTATGTTCCATAAGTTAGATAGTTCAAGCAGACCCCCACTGGTTACGGATGGTTAAATGCAATAAATTCAGGCACTTATCTGTGGATTTCGTTAGAAACATGAAAAAGTGGCACATAGCCAATAATGTAGATGTATGTGTAAAAAAAGAAAAGTAAACCGGCGCGCACACACATAGAGAAGATGTTTCAGAAGCTTGCCTTTTCCTTGTCTAAATTAAGCTTCAAAGTATTTTTATGGTCCCAGATATATTTTGATGCTTTTTAAGATAGAAACCTTCTAATTTGATGTACACGAACTTAGTTTAATGAATATTAGTAGAACCCATGCAAACACATTAATTACTCATTAGAAATGAGTTGACAAGATGCACACCTACAGACAAAATTCTGAATATGGTCGAGTGAATAAAAATTCTGATCACACAAATGAAATTAAGAAAGCATAAACCAAATTTACCATCATGACCCATATGTTCAAATATTTCATAGTTACCAACTACCATACTTGAACATTAGTAACTGTTTCCCTTCACAGTATTATATAAGTTCTCATATTTCTCACACAACCGGAAAAGGCCTTGAATTAAACCTATTATACACTCTTAAATTTACGCACATCATGTAAGGAGGACAGAAATTAACCAATGAATAAAGTTTGCCTGTAGCAACAATTTTGACTAAAATAGTAAAAGATTGGCATTGTCTTCATAGGATTGAACGTTCAACAATAGGGCCATGACACCTGAGTAGCTGACATCGGGTAAAATCACCAAGAATATGTAGACAAGTGATGCCACAAGGAAAATATAGTAATGAACATATTCCACAATCAAGTATGGGTACTAGATATTATTATCAGCCAACTAAAAATAGTGCCTTACCAACTTGATAAGTAAAGGATGCAGGAAAAGACTGTTATATAAAGTCCCAAGAACTCAGCAAAAAAACAAATAGATGTTCTAGTTATCTTGCAACTTTTTAAAGTGTAAGCTTGCAAAAAGGCCTGAGGAGGTATTTAGTGACTTCAGTCAGCAGATATCATGTGTTTTGTAAACCATAATGTTCTTCTAATGACAAGATGATAACCTAATTATAATCTATTTCCTCCCTACTGGAGATAAACTAGAAGCTGTTTCTCAAATTACAATTTAAGACAAGTGCGTCATGTTAGCCACTCAACATGCCAACAAGTTAAACAAACATGAAGATAAAAAAGATTGTGGTGCCATACGAAGTTGTGAGGTAATGCAAAATGAAAAATATACCAAAAGATACATAAGTTTATATGACTACTAGTTTTGGACATTCGTTATGAATAAATTATGAGTGCTAGTATTTTTGTCTACTTTTATCTCTATAAAACAACTACATTACTCGCGCATTCAAAGCATTAAGACCACACTAAAACCCACTTACCCACCATGCATTTTTTTTAAATACTTATTGCCTCTCTTCAGACGTGCGATAAGAAGATCCCTCAAAAGCTTAAAGGAAAGTTCTATAAAAGAACAATCAGGCATGCGATGTTATATGGTGCAGAATGTTGGTCTACTAAATGCAACACGTCTAGAAGATAAGTGTAGCAGAGATGCGCATGTTGCGATGGAGTTGTGGGCATACCAGATTGAACCAAATTAGAACTGATGATATTCGGGATAAACTTAGAGCTGCACATGTTGAAGAGTAAGTTAGTCAAATACTGCTTAAGATGGTTTGGACACCTCTGATGGAGATCGCACGATGCACCTGCGCGTATTGGAATTATAGATTGCATCAAATGCCTAAAGAGAAGTAGATGTCGACCAAAAATCATATGAGAGGAGGTAGTAAAAGAAGACTTGAGAAATTGGAGTAGATCTGAAGAGCTAGTGCCGAACAGAAGCACATATAAGTTAGTGATCCATGTACCAAAATCTTAGGGGTTTTTTTTTGTAGTTTAAAAAGTGTGTTTTTAGTTTTAGATGATAAGACTATTATATAGGGACATAAGGCGTAAATGTAGTGTTAGTCTTCAGTATCTATTACTACTACTAATATAACTATTATCATCATCTTCTTCTTGAACATCATCAGCATCACGATTTAATGTATATTTATTCATTACTATTATAATTTATTTAATAAATTATTTTAAATTTTATTTCTATTTATGCTTTCACATTTAAATTTTTTCTTATCATTATTAAACTTGATTTAACTTTGTCTTTTGGTTTGGAATTTGGATTCCATCTCCATCCAACCTCAACTTATTTGGGATTTATAACTTAGTTGTTGTATTATTGCCTCGCTTGAACTCAAAACAAATTCTAGCTTTTCTTGGCCTAAATTAAAATGTAAATCAAATTCTACTTCGATTCTAATCCCTACCATTGATCACAATTGTACTCGAATTTCGTATGAATCTCTCCCTAAGCCGTTTTTTCTTATAACGGATTGACTGATATTTAATGATAAAATTGAGTTTAACAAACTGGTTTTAAAGAGATTATATTACCAGTAGCTGGGACAAAGAAGAAAGGCCGTAGTTGAGACAACATTCAGTTTTAAAAAAACCGAATAAAGATATACTCATCAGTTTTGTACAATCAAGTACGGTGCAATTACAAAGTGTGTTTGCTTAATTTATTTTATTCTAAGCGGTGGTGATGTTAATTGTGACTCTCATAAATAATAAGTTAGGTCCAGATGAGCAAGGAGACAACAAAACAATGGAACCGGGGAGATTTGTTTACTATAGTAGATTTTAACTCATACATGATTCAGCTCTACTGAAGTATCACTAATGAAGGAACGGGAACATTGGCCAACTAAATCAGCTCCAAAGGCATGAAATAAACATTCCCGTTGAACTGCATGCTAAAGTTCAATAATTCACATTACCAACTATCTGTCAGATCAAATTTTTAACCAAGATTTTTCAGGTCTGCAAAGTAAAATTCAACTTGCTCATCAAGCTACTTGAATGTTCAAACCCAATCTTTTGATACTAAAGTAACTGCTGCCATTACTTAGTACTTACCTGAATGCTCTGAACAATCAGTCACAAACAAATAATGTTATCAGGTTTATTCTCCGAAATTTGGGGAATTTTGTTGAAACAAATACCTTAGGGTTCGTGATTTGGGCGTTCTTACGAATCATGGAAGAAACGGTAGATCTGAGCTGAGAAATCGTGACGACATCATGTAAATTGTAAATCTCCATCACCGACGGCAGAGCTCTACAAGCCATCTTGAAAAACTCGAAGGTTCGTTTTCTTGCCTGTTCGACGTTTGCTGAATTTGGAAGCACGGTTGCTGTTCCTCTGAGTCTAGCTACGGTCGCCATTGGCTATTACGGTTTTCAGACTATTTCGCGAGAGGAGCGGAGGAGCAAGTGCTTTTTCGGGTTTGGAGGGCAAATTGGGTTGTAATCCAAGAAAATTTACAATTTCAACGCATCCGACGAAATAAAGTGGAAAAGTTTTATCGGGCAAAATTGGATAAAAGAATTAGGCATAACGAAAGCCCTTTTTTTTAATAGACAGACCCAAAACCCAATTAAAACTTAAAACTTCCGCTTTGCTTTTCTGCTTCATTCCCCTCATTATCATCTTTCTTTTGCTTTCCTTCTCTGGTTCAGTCTCAAAATTTTAAATTCATTGTCCCACAAAATAAAAAAGCCAATTAAACCAAGAAGCAAATCAATTTCAATAGAACTGCAAACATCCTTAAACAATGAACAACAACATTGGATTCAAAATTAATTATTAAATCGCAAAATGAAAAATGTACCTTAAGACTGTAAATTTTATGCGAATGTCCGATGCTCGTTCGTGTTCATGACCAAAATACGTCCGTCTGAGTCCGTCCGATTTTTATTTAGGACACGAGTTAGAACAACAAAATTTATATGATAAAAATTCACGTCTGGTTCATGTTCATTCGAATTCGTCCGAGTTTCTCGTAATTTAGTATATAGTTGAGAAAAGTCAAACAAAACGTATAGAATTTAACACACACACACACACACACACACAAACACACACACACACACACACACATATATATATATATATATATATATATATATGTGTGTGTGTGTGTGTGTGTGTGTGTAACAACCCGTATTTTCAATAACCTGTAATGATGTAAATCGAGGCAGAATTTAATTCTAAAATCTGAATCAAGGGAAACGGGCTATGCCATTGCGTTCGTCTCGGAAAAATACGCGAAATAGAGTCCGAGTTTTCGAAAATCGGAGTCCGTATGACCCGATTAAGGCCCAACGAAGTTTTCAGAAAAATTCAAAGTAAAAACAGATTTCAAATTCAAGTTTGAATTTGGAAATTTGGGGCAATTGGGCCAGGCGGGAAAATTCCCGCCAGAGCACCCAAGTCGACAGCCCTGTCGACTTGGGAGTCGACTTGGTTGGACCCAAGTCGACAGCCCTGTCGACTTGGCTGTCGACTTGGTCCAGCCGGACTGTTTAGCCTGGTGCACCATTTTGAGATTGTGTTGAGTTTGGGGGCCAGATTCGATTTTGAGGGCTGAGATTAGAACTAGGGTTTAATCCTAAGGCTAGAACTAATCCTAATCTCTATAAATAAGCCCCTAACCTAACCCTAAATCATCATTATTCATTCTAGTAACTAAACTATGGCAAAATCAATCCTCTCATGGCCTCCACTCTCTTCATAAAATTCCTAAATAAATTTTTAAGAGATTTTCCATGCATACAAGTGTTTTCAAGCTTGTATGAGCATCATTAGCTTGCATTCAAGTCAAGTTTCTATATTTGCATCATAAAGAAAGAGTTTTGATCATTTTGGCTCAAGGGTTTTGCTTGCATTTTGGGTTTATTTGATTTCATAAGGGCTTTGGCATTGTAAGCCCTATTCTACTTTCATACTTAAACTCTAAAGTTAAATGTATGATATGCAAGTTTACTATGATGTGTCATGCAAGTTTACTAAGATGTGTTATGCAAGTTTACTATGAAGTGATATGCAAGTTCATCAAGTTATGTTATGCAAGTTTGATATGCAAGTTTGTCATATGATATGCAAGTTATGATATGCAAGTTTGATATGCAAGTTTGCCATATGATATGCAAATTATGTTATGCAAGTTTGGGTTGATCATTTGGCCCATGTTATCATGTTATGCAAGCTTATCTTGGGCTTATGAACATAAAGCTTCAAGCTTTATGCTAAAGGTTGCATTTTGGCAACATGTAAGTTATCATATCCCTTATGATAACTTGCATGTGAGGCTAAATGCGAACTTATGACCATTTCTACATGTCATTTAGCACCATGTATCACCAATATGCCAAGTTTGGTTTTATGCATGCTTTTGAGGCCTAAAAATGTAATATGCAAGTGTATGAACATATGAACATTTCATATGCCACCATGTTAAACTTGTGGCTTCAACACCTTTATGTCATGATTATGCCAAGTTCCCTCTTTCTATCCTTTATGCGCTATTGCGATATGTAAGCGATGGGATTGCGTTTGGGGTTGGGTAAACTTAAAAGACATAAAAACATAAGCTTGGGAATTTACCTATTAAGTTAGGTCTACCCATTGGGAATTTACCTATTAGGTTAGGTCTACCCAATTGCTTGAAAATTTGTAACATGTTTTGGGAACATGATGGACATGACACTTAGAAAAGATAAGTGTGACCAACTCGAGGTTGGGTTGAGTTTGTAGCGTAAATCTACCCGGAACCGACCGGCTTAAATAGTTGCTACAAACAATAGGACCCAATGTGAGAAGTTGGCCATGTTGTACCTTGAACCCGAGGTTAGACCAAGTTGTGGTGTAAAGCTACCCGGACCCGCCCAGCTTAACTAGTAACCACAACAAGGTCTAATGTGAGAGGTTAAGGCGCATTAAATTAATTAATGCCTCGTGATTAGGGTTAAGTCATGGTCCACTTAATACTTAACCAATTTGGGCTTGGTAGATTAATCAGGGTTAAGTCGTGAACTCATCGTTACACTTAACCAAGTTAATCCATGATTAGCAAGAGGGTTAAACCGTACTTAACCCACTAGAAAAATCCTAGCAATGGGGGCCCACTCCAGCAGTAATCCCAGTTTGTATCATTAAAGCCCTAGGGACTAGGCTAGGGAGGGGGCACGATTACTGGGCTGGAGGTAAGCGACCAAATAAACGACGGCCGGGTGGTACGCCGATGTAGTTCCGGACGGACTATGGTCGTGCACGTAGTCCGTATTTGGAGAAGTCACCCATGGGTACCAGTAGATCGAGACTGTGCACTCATGTTTATGGTATCCAGGGGTTGGCACCCGAGGGCTTGATACACCCGAAGGGTGGACCCGGCACAATTCGACTACAATTATGTTTGGGCCGTATTGACACCAACACGTGACGAGTTAGGCTTAGGAAGCCGATCGACTAGACCGTTTGGTTGGACCTCGTAGGGTCATTTCATGTTACTGGACCTCGTATGAGGGTCATTTCATGTTATTGGGCCAAAGCTTGGGCCAAGGGATCAATACTTGTTTATTCAAGTCATGTTAGTTTGCTAGTACATCTGTGGTGCAAAACCTTAATCCTGATTATGCGATGACACCTTTATCTACCTTGTTAGTTAATCATCATGCTAGTATGTTGTTATCCTTATGATCATACCTGCTTCTCATACCAGTTAACTTTATCAGTTTACATTGATTGTAGTAGGGCTTACTCAGTCTTTTTGACTAACCTGTTTTCTTTCGCCTCTTTTCTTCCGTTTCCCCCCCCAGGTTCTCTGGGTGGGAACGTTGGAGCTTAGCTTGGATTTCGGATTGCTTGCTTGTGGGATTTCAGCTCATGTACGGTTTCGACATGAAGCTAGCTATGGTTATCACTTATTTGGGGATAGCACTTATGTATTTCAGTTTTTCAGTTGATGTTGTTTTTATCTAGACTTCTTTATTTGGAAAGCTATGTTGTACCAGACTTGTTTTGAAATAGTATGAAATCTTCCGCTGTTTTATCTATGTTATTTACTCTGTTTACATATATACATATGTTCTTGTTCTGCCTTGATATATCATTATGCATGTTTACCTGATTCAAACGCCCCTCCAAAGTCAGAGTGCTTGCAAGAGACACCCTGGCGGAGGTGGGGTGTTACATTTGGTATCAGAGCATATGGTTTACGAGAACGAACAAAAAAGGTTTTTAAAACTTTTTGAAAACTATTTTCAAAAACAAGTATAAAGTATTTTCCAAAGAAAAGTCTAGTTTATTTTAAAGGCTATTCCCCAAAAAGCCATTAGCAAAAATTCCTTCGTTTTTCTCCATTCTGAATCTATCTTTTTCGTTTTCAGTATGGCCGATAACTTTGCCATTCCGGAGGGAGTACACGTACCTGTTTGGTATAGGAGACTTTTGGAGGCTAGGGCGACCGAAGCCGGCCCCGCAGATGTTCCTCCTCCTCCTCCGGTAGTTAATGTTCCTCCTCCTCCTGTCGTTGAGGTTCCTCTTCCTCCTTCCCCTCAGCATCCTCAAACTGACTTCGCAAAGATTTGCCAAGATTTTAAGGCAATGGGTTGCAAGAATTTCTTTGGAACCGAGACTTATGTAGAGGCAAGGAATTGGTTGAAAGAAACCGAAGATCTTTTTGCCTTCTTTGATATAGGTGACCGTAGGAAGGTTTTATTAGCAGTGTGGTTGCTAAAGGAAGAAGCTGCACGTTGGTGGGTGGTCACCACCGCTACTAGGCCAATTGAGACTTGGGATGACTTTCGGGGAAAGTTTGGACTAAGGTTCCTATCACTGAAGCAAGGGGATATGACTATTAGGGAATACATAGATAAGTTTAATCAACTGGCTCGGGTCGGTTTAGACTTGGTCAACACAGCTCAGAAGAAGGCCCTATACTTTGCCCTAGGATTAAACGAGCCATTACATGGTTTAGCCATGACTCATATACCCTTGGGGGCAACTTTCGAAAGTTTGGTGAATATGGCCCTACTCAATGAAGAGAATAGGAGTGACAAGAAAGAGATCAAGATGAATGATACTCAAGCCAAGAAGACTGATTCCCAGTGGAAAGGAAATCAGGGTAATCCAAGTGGTCAGAGCAGTCAAGGCAATCAGAACAAGAACAAGAGTCAAGGCAACAAGGGGAACAACAACAAGGGCAAGAACAACAAGGAGAAGTGCCATTATTGCGGTTCAGTTGGGCATCTTATTAAGGATTGTAAGAAGAGGAAAAGGAAGAATGGTGAATGCTTTTTCTGCGGTAAGACTGGACATTTCAGCAAGGATTGCCCGAAGAAGCAAGGGCAAGGCCAGGGTCAGACTCAGCGTGTTGGACCTTCAGGAGGGCAAGTTCATGCTCTCAATACCGCTCCAGTTCCCGATCGAGGTAGTATTTCTGTTGAGAGCCTTATATATATTTCTGATTTTCCAGTTCGTACCTTGTTTGATTCTGGTGCATCGCATAGCTTTATCTCATCTGATCTTATTGATAGTTTGCACCTTAGTACTAGCTTGGTAGAGGATCCTGTTTGTGTTTCAAATCCTATTGGGGGTTCCGCCCATTTGTCTATGATATGTGGGGATTTGAGGATCTCTATACTGAGTGTAGAGTTCTTGTGCAGTGCTTATGTTCTTGGTTTTAGGGGATATGGATTGATATTGGGCATGGATTGGCTGTCCAGATATGGAGCCATTCTTGATTTTGAGCATAGGGTTGTGAGGCTCATGGCTCGCCTCGGTAATACCCTAAGAATTTCTGGTAACCCTATGAGTCCCGTCATGTTGTGCTATCTTGAATCACTCGACTCGTCAACGGAAACTCTTCAGTCTGTGAGAGTGGTTTGAGAGTATCCGGATGTTTTCGATGAAGTTAGGGGGTTGCCCCCTAAGCGAGAGATTGATTTCCGCATTTATCTGGTGGATAATGCAAAGCCGGTTTCTTTGCCCGTTCGGCACATGGCTCCGCGTGAAAGGCGGGAACTAAGTAAGCAAGTGAAGGAGTTGCTTGAGAAGAACTTCATTAGACGAAGTATATCTGAATGGGGAGCGCCTGTGGTATTTGCTACCAAGGCAGATGGTTCTCTCCGACTTTGTGTTGACTATCGAGAGTTGAATGAGCTGACTAAGAAGAACAGACACCCGTTACCGAGGATTGATGATCTCTTTGACCAGCTTGTCGGTGCTTTTGTTTTCTCTCAGCTTGATCTTGCTACTGGATTCCATCAGCTCAGGGTAGCTGAGGATAGTATAGACAAGACTGCGTTCAGGACTCCAGATGGATTCTTCGAATGGCTTGTCATGCCGTTCGGCTTGACTAATGCACCCGCATATTTCGTGGACTTGATGAGTAGGGTGTTCAGGGAGTTCTTGAACAAGTTTGTCGTGGTCTTCGTAGATGATATTTTGATCTTCTCTAAGGATGAGGAAGAGCACGCAAGGCATCTCGTGGAGGTGATGGATACGCTTAGAGCGCATCAGTTGAAGGCCAAGTTCTCCAAGTGTCACTTTTGGAGAAGGGAAGTTAGATTCCTTGGGCATATAGTTTCTAAGCAAGGCTTAGCGGTGGATCCCGCTAAGGTAGTTGCAGTTCAGGATTAGAAGACTCCAAGGAATGCAACCGAAGTAAGAAGTTCTCTCAGTTTAATTAGATAGTAAGCGTCCCTTGAGTTTAGACCTACCCTTCTGGATCAAGTAGGGACTTCACAGAAAGAAGACCCACAGTTAGTCGAGATCATGGACAAATTGATTAGAGGCGAGATGGTAAGTCACCTCGCTATAGATGACAAGGGATGGCTAAGACGTGATGAGAGAAAGAAGGTTCTTAAAGATGCACCTCACCCGAGGAGGTGGCCGAGTTTGTCCCAAGGTGCATGTTGGGCCAACAGATTAAAGGCCGAGTCATAGAAGCCTGGTGGGCTGTTATATCCATTGGAGGTCCCCGCAATGGAAGGGGGAAAAGCGTCACGAAAGATTTCGTGGATGGACTGCCTAGATCAAGAAAGGGAATATGAGCATGTGGGTCATAGTAGGTAGACTCACGAAGAGTGCTCATTTCACTCCGGTAAAGAGCGAAAGGACTGCATCATAGCTAACGACAGTTTACTTTCAATAAATAAAGCGGTTGCACGAGGTTCCCTAAAGTATAGTGAGTAACCATGACTTAATCTTCACTAGCCAGTTTTGGGATAGTCTACGGGAAGTCATGGGCAAGCAACTGAACCTAAGTACGACTTATCACCCACAGACGGACGGTCAAACTGAAAGGGTGAATAGGGTACTCGAGGATCTGTTGAGGCTTTGTATTCTGGATTTTGGTGGTACTTGGGAAGACCATCTTCCTCTTGTTGAGTTTGCATATAATAACAGTTATCAGGCAAGCATAGGGATGGCACCATTCGAAGCTTTATATGGGAGGCCGTGCAAGTCGCCTACATGTTGGTGGGAGACTACAGATAAGCTTATACTTGGGCCTGATATGATCAGAGATACATCCGAGAAGGTCGAGTTGATTCGGAGACGGATGAAAGCGGCCCAAGACCGACAGAAATCCTATGCTGATAAGCGAAGAACTGATTTGGAGTTTGATGTTGGGGATATGGTTTTCGTGAAGGTTTCTCCTTTGCGGAATGTGGTCCGATTTGGAGCCGTTGGGAAGTTAGCACCGAGATTTGTTGGACCATTCCCTATTATAGAGAGGATCGGGAAGATGGCTTATAGAGTTGAGTTGCCCGAGAAGCTTGCCGGAGTACACGATGTTTTTCATGTCTCGCATCTCCGGAAGTGTTTACATGAATCAGCAGAGGTTGTTGAGCCAAGTGTTCTGAAAGATGTGGAAGTGGAGAAAGAGGCTACCTTGAGGAGAGCTCCGATTCGTATCTTGGGGACGGAGACCAATAAGCTAAGGAATCGAGAGGTCAAGTTGGTGAAGGTTCAATGGGGTGAAGCCGAAGAAGACGCAACTTGGGAAACCGAGGAGAAGATGCGTGGGCTTTATCCATTCCTTTTTGAGGGTACACTCTCAATCTCTTTTCTTTGTTAGCATATCTTTCTCTTTGCTATCCATGTTTATCTAGTTTATCGTGTTAATCTTGTCATGAGAACCTTAGGTAGAAACCCTTTGGATGAAACATGTGTTTGAAACATGTTATGCTTGATGGTTGCAAGTGGTTGCAAGTGTTTGCAAGTGGTTACTCGTGGATGCATTATACACATTAGGCACTAGATCGGCTCACACACTCCTCATATTGCATATGCATGAGTGTTTACGCTTATTCATGGATGGAAATTTTTGTGCTATCACATGAATGTTGCATATGGATGTATGTTATGTGCACACATATAGATGTTATACATTAGGATAGGAATTGCATACATATGGATTCATTTCACTAACATAATTTGCATTGATGATATTTTCATTAGATAAGTACATATACACACACCTTTGCAAATGTTCATACAACATTTAGAATCTTGTAAGGACAATGATTGCTCGTGGATGATGTTTTGAGTAGATGGATGTTGGATGGTAGGATACGTTCTTCCTAACTTGAAGATTTCGGGGACGAAATCCTTTAAGGAGGGGAGAATGTAACAACCCGTATTTTCAATAACCTGTAATGATGTAAATCGAGACAGAATTTAATTCTAAAATCTGAATCAAGGGAAACGGGCTATGCCATTGCGTTCGTCTCGGAAAAATACGCGAAATAGAGTACGAGTTTTCAAAAATCGGAGTCCGTATGACCCGATTAAGGCCCAACGAAGTTTTCAGAAAAATTCAAAGTAAAAACAGATTTCAAATTCAAGTTTGAATTTGGAAATTTGGGGCAATTGGGCCAGGCGGGAAAATTCCCGCCAGAGCACCCAAGTCGACAGCCCTGTCGACTTGGGAGTCGACTTGGTCGACAGCCCTGTCGACTTGGCTGTCGACTTGGTCCAGCCGGGCTGTTTAGCCTGGTGCACCATTTTGAGATTGTGTTGAGTTTGGGGGCCAGATTCGATTTTGAGGGCTGAGATTAGAACTAGGGTTTAATCCTAAGGCTAGAACTAATCCTAATCTCTATAAATAAGCCCCTAACCTAACCCTAAATCATCATTATTCATTCTAGTAACTAAACTATGGCAAAATCAATCCTCTCATGGCCTCCACTCTCTTCATAAAATTCCTAAATAAATTTTTAAGAGATTTTCCATGCATACAAGTGTTTTCAAGCTTGTATGAGCATCATTAGCTTGCATTCAAGTCAAGTTTCTATATTTGCATCATAAAGAAAGAGTTTTGATCATTTTGGCTCAAGGGTTTTGCTTGCATTTTGGGTTTATTTGATTTCATAAGGGCTTTGGCATTGTAAGCCCTATTCTACTTTCATACTTAAACTCTAAAGTTAAATGTATGATATGCAAGTTTGCTATGATATGCAAGTTTACTATGATGTGTCATGCAAGTTTACTAAGATGTGTTATGCAAGTTTACTATGAAGTGATATGCAAGTTCATCAAGTTATGTTATGCAAGTTTGATATGCAAATTTGTCATATGATATGCAAGTTATGATATGCAAGTTTGATATGCAAGTTTGCCATATGATATGCAAGTTATGTTATGCAAGTTTGGGTTGATCATTTGACCCATGCTATCATGTTATGCAAGCTTATCTTGGGCTTATGAACATAAAGCTTCAAGCTTTATGCTAAAGGTTGCATTTTGGCAACATGTAAGTTATCATATCCCTTATGATAACTTGCATCTGAGGCTAAATGCGAACTTATGGCCATTTCTACATATCATTTAGCACCATGTATCACCAATATGCCAAGTTTGGTTTTATGCATGCTTTTGAGGCCTAAAAATGTAATATGCAAGTGTATGAACATATGAACATTTCATATGCCACCATGTTAAACTTGTGGCTTCAACACCTTTATGTCATGATTATGCCAAGTTCCCTCTTTCTATCCTTTATGCGCTATTGCGATATGTAAGCGATGTGATTGCGTTTGGGGTTGGGTAAACTTAAAAGACATAAAAACATAAGCTTGGGAATTTACCTATTAAGTTAGGTCTACCCATTGGGAATTTACCTATTAGGTTAGGTCTACCCAATTGCTTGAAAATTTGTAACATGTTTTGGGAACATGATGGACATGACACTTAGAAAAGATAAGTGTGACCAACTCGAGGTTGGGTTGAGTTTGTAGCGTAAATCTACCCGGAACCGACCGGCTTAACTAGTTGCTACAAACAATAGGACCCAATGTGAGAAGTTGGCCATGCTGTACCTTGAACCCGAGGTTAGACCAAGTTGTGGTGTAAAGCTACCCGGACCCGCCCGGCTTAACTAGTAACCACAACAAGGTCTAATGTGAGAGGTTAAGGCGCATTAAATTAATTAATGCCTCGTGATTAGGGTTAAGTCATGGTCCACTTAATACTTAACCAATTTGGGCTTGGTAGATTAATCAGGGTTAAGTCGTGAACTCATCGTTACACTTAACCAAGTTAATCCATGATTAGCAAGAGGGTTAAACCGTACTTAACCCACTAGAAAAATCCTAGCAATGGGGGCCCACTCCAGTAGTAATCCCAGTTTGTATCATTAAAGCCCTAGGGACTAGGCTAGGGAGGGGGCACGATTATTGGGCTGGAGGTAAGCGACCAAATAAACGTCGGTCGGGTGGTACGCCAATGTAGTTCCGGACGGACTATGGTCGTGCACGTAGTCCGTATTTGGAGAAGTCACCCATGGGTACCAGTAGATCGAGACTGTGCACTCATGTTTATGGTGTCCAGGGGTTGGCACCCGAGGGCTTGATACATCCGAAGGGTGGACCCGGCACAGTTCGACTACAATTATGTTTGGGCCGTATTGACACCAACACGTGACGAGTTAGGCTTAGGGAGCCGATCGACTAGACCGTTTGGTTGGACCTCGTAGGGTCATTTCATGTTACTGGACCTCGTATGAGGGTCATTTCATGTTATTGGGCCAAAGCTTGGGCCAAGGGATCAATACTTGTTTATTCAAGTCATGTTAGTTTGCTAGTACACATGTGGTGCAAAACCTTAATCCTGATTATGCGATGACACCTTTATCTACCTTGTTAGTTAATCATCATGCTAGTATGTTGTTATCCTTATGATCATACCTGCTTCTCATACCAGTTAACTTTATCAGTTTACATTGATTGTAGTAGGGCTTACTCAGTCTTTTTGACTGACCTGTTTTCTTTCGCCTCTTTTCTTCCGTTTCCCCCTCCCCCCCAGGTTCTCAGGGTGGGAACGTTGGAGCTTAGCTTGGATTTCGGATTGCTTGCTTGTGGGATTTCAGCTCATGTACGGTTTCGACATGAAGCTAGCTATGGTTATCACTTATTTGGGGATAGCACTTATGTATTTCAGTTTTTCAGTTGATGTTGTTTTTATCTAGACTTCTTTATTTGGAAAGCTATGTTGTACCAGACTTGTTTTGAAATAGTATGAAATCTTCCGCTGTTTTATCTATGTTATTTACTCTGTTTACATATATACATATGTTCTTGTTCTGCCTTGATATATCATTATGCATGTTTACCTGATTCAAACGCCCCTCCAAAGTCAGAGTGCTTGCAAGAGACACCCTGGCGGAGGTGGGGTGTTACAATATGTGTGTGTGTGTAGGCATGTTCGATCGGATTCGTTTGTGTCCTTGTTCCAAAAACACATGTTCGTGTCCGACCGATTTGATTTAGGATACGAGCTAGGACAACAAAATTTGTACGAGTAAAAATTTCGTTCAATTCGATTTTATTTAGGATAGAAACTGAACACACCTCCTTTCAGTCCAATCCGACCGATTTACATCTCTATGTTAACCCTAGCTCAAAACAATCTAATACGGTAATTGTGTTATATAAAGTTATGAATTATAAATTCAGCTATTTAGTTCATTGTCGAGCATGACAAAAATTGATGTCAAAATAATGCAAACTCATGTGAAATAGTTCTTTAACTAAAATCCATGCTGGCTTGTTCTATTAAAACTTCCAATAAAACCGATACCTAATTAGATGCAAAAATGATACGCGAGGTGCTATATAGATTTAATGACCTCGTTCGTTGTCATTGTATAAGTCTGATAACTTAGTCCACTATTATTATGATAAAAATTGATACCAAAACAATGCACGTTCATATATAATCATTTTTATTTGAATTCATACTTAGCTCTAAATTAAATTAAATTAAATTAAATGTTATTCCCCTCGAAAATAATACCTATATATACTCGAAAATAATACCCAACAGTTGTTTGATATAATGTGATGCTTTATATATTTGATTGTTTAATTCACTGTTGTATGATTAAAAAAACTGATATCAAAACAATACAAACTCATATCTAATAGCTTTTTGATTTGAATTCATGTTAGGTTATAAGGTAAATTAATTTAAATATTATTTCCATCAAAACTGGCACTTACATGTATACAAAAATTGATATCTAGTTGCTTTTTGATATATTTTATAACAACACTAAAATCAAGTGAAACGTCTACACTTCTATATTGCATGTTAAATTGGCAACACTTTACCATAGCTGATATCATAATATTAACATTACTACATAAAAATGATACTGATACAATACAAAAAATAAAAGTGTAATACTTTATCTCTGAAAACTGATATCAAAAGCAAGAGAAATCCCGATACCTTAATTTGTGATTGAAAATGATATAATTGCATCCAGAAACTAATACCATACTTTTATAGACTTGAAATTGAAACTAATAGTATCAAAAAATAATACTAAACAAAAAATAAAGTTAAATAAACTAGCCAACATGAAAACACGATGTCACATGTCACTTATATATTCTTAACATGCAACAATGAACTAAAAGTGATACTACAAAATCATATTCAACTACAAAGAGAAAATTAATGTACATATTAATATATACTAAACCAATATACATATACGACCAAGTTCAATTACATAAAATAGGCAAAAAAATGCATACAAACAAGTATAATTATCAAAAAATTCATAAAGATATGAAAATCAAATCATATTTTCTAAGAAGTTTAACAATTATGTTCATCATACCCATATTTCTTGCACATTCCATATTTATTTTGTTATTTTGAATGTATGCAAATCCTCATCTTCGATTAGTAGAAGGCCGACAGACAACACGTTTGCTTATGTGATTCAATAACATCTTCAACACTTGTGAACAAGGCAAGAATGCTATTGGCACCATTGCAAAATAAAAGACATCAATAAATGATATTTTTCAAAAATGATACCTACAATCATTAAAGCTAATTTCTAAGAGTTGATATTTAAATAAACAGTAAAACAAACACTCAAACACGCTTCATTAAATATATGATTCTAACAAAACGCTAATTCAAGTAAACAATCTCCATACTTAACATGTGACAACTTACATTCTAACTAACAAGGCCTTAAGTGTTCTTTCTTCCATCGAGCTCAGGTCAAGCTTTGGTAATTTTATGCTATGCAGTAGCACCTATAGCATGAGATGGAATGTATTGTCGTTGTGTTGCAACCATTTAGAATCATGGAAATGACTCCAGTTCTAGCATTGGAGGGAGACCATCTCGTATTTTATAGGTGGTGTTTGTAGAAATCAAATCCCATGTACCCAAAATTTCATATCCCTCTATATCCAACCAGTCAGCACCCCTGATTTCCACTCTTTTGCAACTAAGCCCCCAGACTTAAATGCAAAAAGGTGTAAATCAAAGGTCCTGGTTGGTTGGGTACAGGGGTACAGAGAATTTGGGTACATCAGATTTGGTCTCGTGTTTGTAATATATTACATCTAGTGTTTGTTCTCTTCTTTAAAGGATGACCGATTGGGTCGTTATATTTAATTTATTTGATTGTAGTTGTTAATTGCCCTTTATAAAAGCGTAAGTACGTTATTGTGAACTTGTTCACATTATATATTGAGTTGTTGTTTTTGGATATCCCCTCTTATTTATATAACAACATAAATGTGAAATCTTATAATTGGCACTTAACTAACAGTAATTAGCAGGCCACAAAATTTGAATTAGGTAGTGAATTTAACAAAGGAAAGGGTAAGAGTTGTTTTAGTATGAGGTTACCATTAAACATATTCCTTAAAAGCTTAAATTTATTTTGGGATATCGGCATTTTCTATAAAATGTCAAAAAATTTGAGTTAAGATTATTTATAAAATTTCTAAATTTGGTTTGAGCATTTCACAAATAACCGACTTTTGAGATGTGGCTCGATTTGTGACGGCCCGCCCCGCACCAGCCTGCATTTCCTCCAAAAGTGCGATGTACACATGCCCGACTAGCACGGGACGGTCGTCAGGAGAAAGGAAAGAAGAGAATGAACTAATCAAGGAACCTGTAGAATGTCTCACAGCGCATGGAATAAAATATAATAATAATAACATACTTGACATAAAACAGGTGAGACAGTGCATAAGCTGATAACTAAAATCAACATCAACATCAAAGCAGTGGAAATCCGAATACAGCTTATTACAACTTTTCAAATTCTACTGTCTCTAAACAAAAGAAAGTCAAAATAGAAGATACACCACCAATGCCCAAGCAGTGATCTTCAACAACACAGGGAGAATACTATATATATATATTACGTGGAAGCCTCCTGCTCGTCTCCGGATCATCTATCCGTGCATCACCAGCTAACTTGTCTCTAGTCTGCTCGTGTGAGCACCCAGAGTAATAAGAGGAGACATAAAACTCTGGGTCAGACATAAAGCCTGGTATGAGCGATAAGCATCTAAACAGAATAATAACAGGTATACTAAACCATACCTGAACCTGGACCTGCAACCAAAGAGTTAGTACCACATACCGTACAGTGCTCTAAGGTGCCATAATGAATAGTGTAAAGAATACGGGGGTGGGGTGTGTATGTCATAATGATAGCAACCAAATCAACCATAGCAACCATCCTCACATCCCTCACTCAGTGCGTAAAGCATATGACATCTACCACCTTGGAACACTAGACAAATTGAGGTAACGACGAATCCCGACTTGTAGAAACCCTGCTGTGACCAAGCCAAACACTTGGAGTCATGACCAAACATTTCAATGACCCTCCACATTGGTCATAGCCCTTGGTCCTACCAATGCCATAATGGCCCTGAATCCGTCTTCGTACCTCCTACCATAGTGGTCCAAAGCTATAGACATCGATAACCCCTTAACACTCGTCCCGCAGTAAAACCCAATCATGAACCGAACTCGTTGATTCCCATCTGAATCTTGAGCTCTAGCTTCTCATTTGGACTTCCTTTGCATCTCGGGTTTGGTCGAATTGGAGTGGGTCTTCATAAGAGTTGTCGCGCAGTAACAGTCCTAGAACTCGGTTCGGTTCGGTAGTCATCACCCTCGTCGGTTCGGTTCGGTGGCCATCTTTTCATTCGGTTCGGGTCGGTGGTCATCTTTTCATTCGGTTCGGGTCGGATACTCCACTTCGGGTCGGGTCGGTGTCCTCCTCCAGGTCGGGTCGGGTTACTGTCTTCCTTCCAGTTTTCTCCGATCAGCTCCCTCGTTTTCCATCTACTCCGATCCGATCCGCTCCCATTCTCCATCTGCTCCGATCTGATCCGCTCCCTTCGCCTTACTCCAGTCGTACCCTTCCATTCTTGAGTCGATCCGATCTGGCCTCCATTATTCTTCCGATCCGATCCCCTTGTCCACTCCAACTCTAAGTAAACGGCCTTCTTTCTCGCCAAGCCTCCTCCAGTGACAAGTCCCAATCCAGTTCGGATTCCCTAGGTCGGTTCACTAATCCGATCCGACCCCTGCTCCGATCCGAACCGGTTCGGAACCTGCACATTTCTGCAACTTTCCAGCGAGCTTTCTACGCCATTAGACGGCGTTTTCAACTAATCTAACTATTCTAATCCATCATAAAACATACCATAGAGTCATAGAAACATGTAAGAGCAACCACAAACACCAAACAACAATTCAAATGAATCAAAACGGATCAAAAGTGGCCAAAACTCCTTATTTTCCCTTAAGCATGTTTATGTAAAACTAATCATAGGGTTAACAAAACTTAACCAAATCGAACCAAATTTCTAACAGAGACATGAAATATTATTTAAGAATTTCTAAACATTTTTTCAGAATTTATTAGTATATAAATTCGCTAATCTTCACTAATTACCCTTAATTACCATAATTAGTGCAAAAACTATGCAAATCACTCACCTTGGCCACAACTAAAACCCCAAAACTGAAATATTCTCTGATTTGGCGTTGTTCCCAATCTTACACAGCAGCTCTACCTCGGTTCTCGTGCTAATACTCCTTGATTTGATGTTTGCTAAGCCTAATCTTCAATTAGAAAGTGATTAAGAGGTGTTTTGAAGAGATTTAGAGGGTGGAGGTCATGACTAGGTTAAGAGGAATGAATAGTGACGGCTGAAAAATGAGAAAAAGATATTCTCCAAACCCTAACAGCCCTTTTAAACTCCTAATCCCGAAATTCCCCTTTGGGCCTAGTTGTTAATCACCCGGTTAAGCCCAATTAAGCTGTTTTTCACCATCTGAAACTTGTTTCAGCCATATCTCCCAAACGGTGAGTCCGTTTGGCTAATGTGACCACTCTACGGAAAGAGAAACCATCATCCGGAGCCAATGGAAGTAGTTTTAGGTCAAAATTCCTTTCCAGTCAAAAGTTATGGCCAAAACAGTGCCAACTAGGGGTAAAATGGTCATTTAAAAATCGGGAAAAATCATGAACATGGGAAATGACCCCAATAGTCGTCTCCCAAAGTTACATGACTATACGACTTCGTATGTGAAAGAAATAAATATCCTACGATCCTATGAGGCGTAAAATACGGGTCGTTACACGATTTATCAAAATTAAAAAAAAATCTGGAAAATTCCATCAATTTTAAAGTGGTTTCTCTTTTTCAAAAAGCGTTTCTAGTTCAAATACTTTTTCCCTTTTGAATCATTTTCGAGCTTTGTCTTAGAAATTCGACTTCAAGAGAAAATGTATACCTAAATACTTTTAAGCTTAATTTTTCAAACAAAGGCACAAATTTAGAAAGTGGAAAAGGTTTTCATGAATTTTTTATTTTGAAGGAAACGTGTTAGGCATAGGAAAGGTGAATTAGAACTATGAATTTAACGGTACATTAAAATCGATATTAAGTCATATTTTCAAAAGAAATGCATTTATACAGCAGTGACTGATTTAGAATAATTTTACATGCATACTTTTGTATTTGTGTTGTCATACGTGATACACTAAGCACTTGTATATGTTTGTTTGCAAAGACATTTGTACATAAATTGGTTGTGTAGTTTAGAATAATTTTAAGTCATAACCAATGCTTAATCATTGGTACAATTTCGAGTATGAAATTCTTTTTAAGGGAGAAGAGAATATAAAAATATGTAATTTTGACGTTAGTTATTTAGTTAGTTTGATAGATTTCAATAACAAAAATTCATGCAAAAAGGTGAATTTTGATAATGAAACTTGCACCATTGTATTCATAGTGAAATTTTATGCAATTTCATGTTTGGAGTTCTGCGATCGGGGCTTGTACAATGAGGTTATGAATGAAAAATGAATTTATAAGAAAAATATTAATTAATAAAAAAAATAACATCCGTAACTGGACCTACAAGTTGACCCCTATTATTGGGATGTCGAAAGGGGGTGTAACGACTCGGATTTTTTGTTGATTAATTTTAAATATTTAATATGTATTTAAATATTGGGTTAATAATGTAATTTAATTTTTATATTGAGTTATCGATTAAATACTGGAAATACGATTTATTTCGAATATATTGAATAATTGTAATCCGAAAACAAATCTAGTCTAATTCAAATTTAAAATTGAATCAAAACAGTTCAGATGATCAATACAAAATTCTGTTTGAATTAGAATAATATTAATATTTTTATTATCAAGGAATTAATAGTTTGAAATATAATTTATATCGATTTAAATTAATATCTTTTCCAAATGATCAATTGAGGCTTCGAAACCTATCCAGTGTGTCCAAAATAGGGGTATAACCCTAAAAATGTCGGTTGTTAGGTTTAGAAAGGAGTTCGGAATCACGGGGTATTTTAATGAAAATTGTACCGGTTCAAACTAAAATAAATTATTATTATAAAATAAATTCCTTAGTTCCTAAGGAATTAGTACACTGTAAACCTGCACTAAGCTACTTCCTCTCCTTTCATTTCACGTAAACTCTGTTCCCCAGCTTCGTAATTAAGTAAAACACTGATGTAATGGTTCTGTACGTTTGGTTCCCTCGCTCTTTTATAAATTGATCCATGAGCCTTCGTTATTTTCTTTTCTAAGTCCACAAAAACAACTTCAGCAATTCCCTCTCTCGTTTCTATTCTTTCCAGTAAATCAAAAGAAAACAAGTCGAAACCAATCCAGATGAAATCAAATAAAAGGGGCGAGCTCGATTTTAAGGCAGTGAACTTGGGGAGATTGCGCGATGGAGTATAAGGATGTCGGAGGTGGAAATGACTGTGGCATGTCAATCTATGTGGCGAGGCGTATGAATTGAATGAACTTTGTAGGGTTTCAATCATATCAACATCGATCGATGTTGTTTGGGTTGTCGCGGTTTCTGGAGAAGCTCGAAGGGGGGTTCGAAGCATATATTATCATGACCTGTAGCTGTTGTTGGTGATCGCAATGTCTGATGTTGATGGATTGGTTCGATAGTAGGGAACTTGGAGTGGTTAGGATGTGATTTTTGGTGATGATGAAGATCAGAGTGATGCGAAGACACCGGTGTTGATTTAGGGGGTACGACAGTTGGAAATTTGAAGAAATGGGTCTGTGATCAGTTCGTTTCAAGGGAGAACGGTGCATGGTAATCAAAGCTAGTCTGTTACAATTTGGAGATGGACCAGGGTGTCTGGACATTGGAATTGATGGTTTGAGACATCGCATTTTTGATTTAAAGCAAGGTTGTTGATTGTGCAATGAAAGGAGCTGGAGATTTGTTTTTGAAACGTTTGGTAAAAATATCGAAAAGGGATAAGAGAATTTTGGACTGACGGAAATTTATGAATGATGAGTGGCTTCGTAGTTGGTCGATATTAATAAGGTATTCGTTTTTCCAAAATTTAAGTTACATAGTATAATTAACTTATTTATGTGTTCGGTTAATTTAAATAAACCATTGTTTGATTGATAATTTAAAATTAAATAATCATAGGTGTACAATGGATTTATTCGAGATGATTCACAGATGCGATGATATGGAATTTAAATGGATAATCAGCAAATAAAATTCATGGTGAGTTAATTTCACTCAATTTATTTATTTTGAATTATTTTTAGTCGTTTAAAATAATTGAAGGTTGTTTGGTTGCACTGAAATATTATTGTGGCTATTAAATATATATATATTAGTTATTTATGATTGGTGTTTGTAGTTAATATATATATATAGGTGGTTGGTTGGATTCCCGCGATATCATTAGCGGATGCCCGCAGTATCATTAGCAGATGACCCTATACGCCCCACGCTATGATAGTGGATGACCTTCTATACCGCGATATCCTGCCTCAAAGCAGGATCGATATTATTTATGTTGGCTAACGTATGTGGATGCAGAAAAACAGGTTAGAGGCATCCAACTGGATTCCTCAAAAATATATTATTTGTTTGTTTCATATATATTATCATATATGATGTGTTAAAAAAAACCTATGATTGATAACTGAGTGTTTTAGGATGTTTAAATATCACTGGGGCCTGGATATTGATTTATAAAAATATCGTAAAAAGGATATTTTAAGATTTAAAAGGGAAATCTATTTTTCTAAAAATAGAATTCGAATTTCGAATGGACTAGAAATATTAACTTGTTTTAAATAAATAAAACAAGTATTGAATGTATAAACGATGTTCATAAATTATATAATACAGGAAATTGAAGTGATGAATTTATAAATGATGTTTATAAATTAAATAACGCAGGAAATTGAAGTAAAATTATAAATGGTCTTAATAAATAAAATGGAATTATTTTCATTGGATAATGCAGAGAATTAAAGTGAATTTAAAAACAGTGTTTATAACTGAAATGCAAAATTTATCATTTGGATAATTTAAATATTTAAATTCAAAAATGAATTTAAATTGAGGACTGGGAATCATGTTAATAAGGAACGAAGAAATTATTCCGATGGTTGGAATGAGAATTGAATTATAATAAATCCGTATGGATTTATGATTTGAATTCGATTAGATCAAATTGATTTAAATAAATATTTTCAGAAAAAGAAATTATTTGGATTGTATTAAATAGAAGTTTAAATTTTAAATATGAAAATAAATTCACTGTATATATGTAATTTATTATAAATAAAGTATTCTAAATATAGAAATTTGGATTCAAATAGGCTTTGAAAGGGAACTTGTTTAAGGTATAAAACAAGGAAGAAAATTTATAAATGATGTTTATAAAGTGGAATAATTATCATGGGATAAATGTGGAATTATAAATTCATGTATGAATTTGAAAGTGAATTGGAAATCATTTCGAAAAGGGAACGACGGTTTTTATTTCGGAATTCGGAATATAAACTAAATTGGAAAAATCCAAAGGATATATATATTTAGAATTCAATTTCATGAACTCTATATAATAATTTATTTCTAATGGAACTAGAAAATAATAACAGAAATAGAGTTGTAATTGAATTGATAACTGAGTAATGGAAAATCGACGATTACCCGAAATATTAAGTTGGATTTGAAAACTGGATTTATATATATATATATATATATAATGTATTAGAACGGAGTTAAAATTTATTATAAACGAAGTTTAAACGTTTATATTTAAATATAATTAAAATGAACTCGCCGCAGCGCAACAGTTCGTAAATTGGCGTTTCGAACTTTAAGTGAGTACATAAAACTCAATTTAAGTTGGAATTCTTTGAAACAAGAATCGTCAAGACCGATTGAATAATAGTTTTCTAATGGAAGAGAAAAATCTAGATTTCTCCTTATAGATTTTGAGTTATGTCAAAATCAAATTTTCAGAAAAACAACGCCATAACCATTTAAAACCATAACGGTTTATTTAAATTAATAAAAGGATTTTAAACAAATAAATCTGAATTTCCCTTAGAAAAATCCAAATTTGAGTTGTAAAATAAATACGAACTCAAGTGGTGTAATAAAATGGTTTTTGGAACAAAAATCAAATTTTTAATTATTGAATAAAATTAACTAATATGAAGAATAATTAGTTATTGGAATTTTGAATCGAAATTGGGCTTTGGTTAAGTAAACTAGAGTCGTGAATTTATGTTCGAAATCGAATATGAAACCCGAGTTGAAAATAGATTACAATCGGTTTATAAGCAAATTAAAATGTATATGAACATGAATTGTTCAAATAAAAAGTGAAATGAGCAAATTGGCTAATTAAAGTATAAATCAGCAAATTGAGTTAAAAATGACCAGATTTAGTTGGAATAAATTGGGAATGGATGTATATGAGTTAGACAGGTATGGAATGAAGTGTATGAAAATTATAATTTAAGTGCCCGACAAAAAGGTACATGTTTGAATTCCATATGAGGTTTTATGCGCCGAATAGACAAGCCGCTTGGCTTTTTAATTTTCTTTTAGAATGGAAAGGGCCCAGAGAGGCGTTTTGTAGTTGTACCGAGTGACCCGTACAAAGGAGGTTATGGCGAAATTTTTCTGAAATTTATGGAGTTAGAATATTTTAAGAAGATTTGATAATTAGGAATCGATATATATATAGAATTTGATAATGAAACGAAATTAAAATTGAATGTTGTAAACAAAAAGGAAAATAATAAATTTAATCTGATAAAATTAGAAGAGAAACGTATACGGGTTTAAAAATGAATAATTGGTTTTAATGATGTTGATTATTTGAGGTAAGTAGTCTTGCCCGTTTTGAAGTTAAGGATGTTTTCAGTCAAGGTCTGAGAGGTAGTTATACCCCAACTTCATTGATTTCATTTTTAATCGATAGATAGGAAGATCCAGTCTCGAAGTGAAATGTTTGAATAAGAGTTAGTTGAATGCAGTATTTTGGGTTGTTTGTAACGATGTTTTACACAACAATCAATTTAACCCAAGTAAGTGGAATTTTGGAAATACAAAGACAAATATTTCCTAAGTATTGAAATAAATGAATGGTCATGAAAGAGATAAGTAATTGGAACGTTTCCAATTATAAATAGAATATATTTTCTAAGTACAGAAGATAAAAGATGACGATATATGGAAATGTTTTCCAAATAGCGTAAGAGGCCAAGATGATTATTGAAAATATTTGGTTAACAAATATTGATAAGGAAATATAGAAGTGATTTAATTAATGAAATATTAATTAAGGGGCCCGCTGATTGTTTGATGTTTTGAATGGATGTTTGTTTTTCTTCGATAGTTAAATAACCGACTATCGAAGTATTTGCCCATATCGCTGTCAATATGGAGAGACCAGTTGGATTATTATCCGAGAACCACTTCGTATTGGCAGTAGCGCTGCGAATCAGATTTTATAAAGAAAATCGAAGATGGAGCAAAGTGCAAGGGCTTTTTCTATTTCTATTAATAGAAATTGTGCCTTTGGTTTCTTTCAGTCCCAGAACGAGGTGTATGGACGAATGTCTGACAGAGTATTTCCAATGATCGCATATGTTGGTCTGTATAAATATATATGGTGGTGTAGAATTTATTCTCTTAGCATAATATCCTGAATATATTTGTACAAATCAATTAGTGTTTAGCGGATCTGACAATGTGGCATTCAAAGTGATTGTGCTATCATGAATGATAAGTAAGTGTAGCCTCAAGCCTCAACAACCGGGAAATGACAAAAATCGGGCATGCAGCAAGGCTAAGTGGGTAGCTTCCATTAGGGTGTATTATCACCTATCTAGAGAAATTCATTTCATTCTTTATTCTATTCGATGTTGTCCCATTCGGGAAATGGTTGCTGATCCCAACCGTTGGTGATATACATTTGATACACTCAAGCAAAATGAGTGGTCGGTCATGTGTGGCCGGGTTACAAGATGTTCTTGTTGAACCCTGTGTATTCTCCTCTAGAGATACACTATCGGAAGGTGGTTCCATACCTTGTCATAGTTGGAAATTCATCACCCAATAAGTGCCCGCGGTTTTGATTGTATATTATGTATGTGGAGCATGAGATGAAAGTGTTCCACTAGATTTCTATTTATTTGATTTAGATACTATTATAATATCAAAAGAGTTTTGATATAAAGATTATCGTTTTCTTTCAAAAGGATTTTAAAGTTAAATCAAGTGTTTTGGATTCTCATAAGAGAAAACCCCGTTCCGTGTTATACGGCGTAGTCTTATGAAATATCAGTAATTTTCTCAAACAGTTTTAAAGTATTTACTCATACCAATCCCATGACTAACCCGGAGTTTATTTTCTATATTTTCCCTAAACTCTTGGGTGCCTAAATTTGTACGGGCAGTCAAGTAGTTCAGGATTTTACAGATTTATCTAAAGGAGCTTGGAGTAGGAGGCTTCAGTGTTAGGTATATAGTATTTTTATTTCCGCTGTATTGTAAGTGTTGTACTCTGATAAGTGTATGTTATACAGCTAAAAAAATTCATTTCAAAGTTATGATATATTATATCTTGTTCTGCTGCGATGTGAGATTTTGTGTTGTTACTTTTGTTCTTCTTCTATCTTTTTCTTCTAAAAAAATGATTCGTATTTCTGTGATATTTGGGTTGGACATGTGAGTCAACTCAGATAGTACGGATTTGCTATTCATTACGGTGGTATCAGAGCTCAGGTTGAGTGAATATCCAGGCTTTGGTGGGGTTGTGCTCATTAGAGATAGGGTTTGTAGTACCCTAGAATGAGTTGAGTGCATATATACAAGAGAGCATATTTGTTAATTGATTAAAACAATTATTTTATATTGTGTTGACTAGTCTGTTGAGTGGCTTATGAATTCTTGTCGAATAATGGGATGCCATGACATCGATAAGAGTTTGTAAACACTTGAACCGAAGGTTGAACACGATATTGTTTTAAAGTGGGTAAATGAAATAATTTTACCCAAAACTATATTTTGATATAGAAGGAAACAATTTTTTGAAATTATTGTATTATATGGATGTGTTGGTTGTTATTAATATAATCAAACAAGATTATAAAATTAGAATGGTTATATACAACCAAATAAAATTTGTATAAGAATGAAATATATACAAATGAGATGAATTAAAATTGAATCCAAACCAGAATTCAGAATTTAAAATCCTGGGAAGTTGAAAAATATTTTTCAAAGTATATAAAATAGCTTTGTTTTGGAAGGATTTTTGATTAAAAATCATTTTTGATGGATTTTGAAAGTGGTAAAGCAGTGAACTCACTTCAGTGGCTGGAAAATAATTCTGATGATGATCGCGACATCATCAGTGTTCATTTTCGAGTTTCTAAGTGATAGATTGCCATTTTAACCTGAACGGGTTTATCGATCGTTTTATTCAATTTATAATGAATAGAATAAAAAGTAGTAATTTCCAAAATCTAATATTTTGAAAACATTATTTTAATAAAGAAATAGAGTAAAACTTTAAATTAAGATTTAATCAAGTTATCCATTTAATTAATATTTAATTGGAATTTAATAAGTAAATTAGATTTTTGGGTTTGTCGTGAATGTTGTCTCCAATAACACCGTTCTTAAACCCAGTGTAGAAAAGAATAAATCTTTTAATTAAGATTATTAGAGTTTCCAATTATATTTAGAAATTAGAATAAAATAACATGTGAATTGGGTTTATTGTGAACTGTGTTTTAAACGACACTTGTTCTTTAACCCAATTAACAGTGAAAATATAATTTGGAATTTATAAATCTTTTATTAAGATTTAAATGGGAATTTTTCCAAAGTAAAGTTTCCAATTTAATATATTAAACTGGAATTGAATAGAATTCGATTTAATAATAATCGAGATGAGCTTCTGTAAAAGAAGACTGTTACTGTATATGGAACTTAAAAGGCTTTGCCATTATTCCATTTATACTACTGGTCTGATACAGAAATTTATATCGATTATATATTATTTTGATTTTTGTGAAAATTCCATATTTAATGGAAGACGATTTTGGGTTTATCGTGAACTGTGTTTTAAATGACACTAGTTCTTTAACGCAGTTAAAGATAAGATTTATTTCTTAAAATTGAATAATCCTAAAATAATGATTTTTGATATTAAAACCAAATTGGGGTTTTAATGAATCTTTAAAAAAGAAGACCAAAGAATAAATTTAAAAGATTTTATCTTTGATAAAATTAATGGGAACCTTTCCCTAATAATGTAAATATTCATTTAAAAGAATATTCTGAATTGGAATGAGGTGTATGATGTGTTTCTATAGCACTTGATTATTGATTATAAAATACGCGAGTTATTCAGAAAGACCGGGTCTAACCCATTCTGAATAATTAATACGACAATTAAAATTCGAAGATGAGGACGGTGGTTGAAGACCGGAGATCTTCACATTGTTTGGGTGATTTGTAACACCCCGTAATTCTATTAATATTAATATTCACAAATTAAAGAATAACTAATCTCAGACGTGAGAATTATGGGAAACGGGTTGCTCCATTGTGTTCGTCTCGGAATTCTGGTTGAAATAGAGTCCGAGTTTGCGTGAATTGGACTTCGTATGAAGAAGTTATGGCCATCGGAAGTTTCAGAAAATTCAAAACAGCTCGCAGGAAATTTAAAAATTCAAACTGGAAGTGCAGAAGCGGGCCGAGCGGGAAAATTCCCGCCCAGGCAGGTCGAATGGGGAGTCAACACTAGTGTCGACCTCCCCCCCCCCCAGGTCGACTATAGTGTCGACCTGGTCAGGCGGCTAGGGTTTTGACTGAGCCCAATCTTGAGCTGCTGATGTGTCTTTAGGGCTGAGTTGGCAAATTAAACGGTTCAGTTTAGTTCTGAGTTGATCTGACGGTCTAAATAAATCCTAAACTCTATAAATACCTAGGTAGTCTCTCACCCTAATTCATATGAAAAATAGAATAGCTACCGTCATACCGCCGCCATGGAACTCAGTGGAGCCGCCGCCAAATAAGAAGGAAGAAAAGCTGATAAATTCTAATTCTACTCAACTCTAAAGCAAATCAAGACTCTCTTTTCTTCTCTAATTGTGAATATGATGATCTTAACAAGATTATTGTTAAACTAATTAGGTTAGGTCATGAATGGATTATGAGTAGATGATGTGAATTGTCATATATGTTGTTGTAAACCTTATACTACCATGTATGTTATAAATTCTATGTTATGTGGTGATGATATCCTATATGTTGTAAATCATGCTATGATGATGTTATGTATGTTGAGAGTTTCTATGCTAAGTTGTGATGAATCATACATGTTAAAAAGCCATGATGTTACTATCTATGCTAATTAGTTCATGTTAATCAATATCATAATATTGATATTATTTAGGCTATGTCGATCTATATGACAAATCACATATGCAAGTTTAGTTTGATTTAGTAAAGTTTATGAACATATGCCATGACATCTATTTAGATTTGGAATTATGCTATGACATATGTGAATTCTATGTATTAGATGCTAGTTCACACCATCATTATGTTGCCTAAAACCCCATATGCAAGTTTATACATAAATTTGGGTTATGATCATATCATGTAAATTGTGACATTTAACAAGTTGACACCTTTAGATCCTTAACATGTGTAGTTTATGCAAGTTTCACCCCTATTATGATTGGATTATTTTATTTGTTTATATGTTGTGATAATTTATCTTTGTGCTATGAGTTAGACTATTCGAGTCTAACGTATATTCTACGTTGAATAAGCGAACGTATAAACGTGGGGTAGGGGTAATATTGAGGATTTAATAATAAGAAGTTGGGGTGCAATTGATATGATTTTGCATGCCATGAGTGGATGACCATAATTGAGTCAATTATGGACACCAATAAAAGTGGACTTAATTAATAATTTGGATAGGGAAATATTAAAATTGGGGTAAAAGATTATAAGTGATAATCAATGCTTAGGACACGAGGTTGGACTCGTTTGTGACGTAAACCTGCCCGTACCCGCCCGATAAATCCAGTGGTCACAAATGTCAGCCCAGTGTGAGAGGTCCTAGGCCTAAACTAAAGCATAACAGTTGTAAAGACACGAGGTTAGACTCTTTTATGGTGTAAGACTGCCCGGACCCGCCCGGCAAATCCAGCTTCCATAAATGCCAGTCTAATGTGAGAGGTCTTTATGAGGTTATGGCCTGAATGAATTAAGAAATACTTAACCAGATAAACATGTAAAGTGGACATGGGGGTTAAGTAGGTGTCTTGGGTGGCATGAGGAATCTAGTGGGTGTCCTTAGTGGCATGTGAAATACGATTAGTAAGACTTAACCAAACACACATGTAAATGAACATGACTAAGAGAGTTAAGTGGGATGTACTAGTGGACAAGCTTAGGTGGGTAGCTTATGGGGGCCCATTTCAACTAGTATCCCAAACGTATCTTTGTGGGCTCGACCCAAGTCGAGGACGGGACACGCATATTGGGCTTGACTATAAGAGGCCAAAAAGGGGAGCGGTGGCAACGCAAGTCCAACGGGTTTCATATGCGTGTGTGGACCCGGGCTGGTAGGTAAGACGTTGTTGCATCGTGTAGGTATAAGCCGTGCATTCTCAAGTTGTATCGGGTTCCACTTTAGGGGAGTGATACACCCCACTGTGGGGCCAGCACGGGTATCTACGAGTAGGGAG
The DNA here is from genome assembly GCA_030737875.1 of Allium sativum. NCBI lineage: Eukaryota > Viridiplantae > Streptophyta > Magnoliopsida > Asparagales > Amaryllidaceae > Allium > Allium sativum. The sequence continues at coordinate 563,891,274 of CM060920.1, read as the reverse complement.
CCGATCGAAACTGGGTAGTGGGGTAAACCTAGTGGAGATAGGGGCAGACGACACCTATGTAGTCAGCTAGGGGTACGCAAGGCTATTTCTATAGTTTTTGTGTGAAGCAAGCGGGATCAACCTTTAGGGTGACTGGTGCGGTGCAGTGTAGTAATGTGCGGTGCAGTGTAGTAATTATTCGTTAGTAATTAGGTGTGCCTTTAACGTTACCTTTAACGTTATCTTTATCTGCTCTTCCATACCTAATAGTTCATAGGCATTTCCTTGTTTCCCAGCTTATGCTTATTTTGATAATGGTATTGTTAGAATTATCATACTCGCCAGATTTTATGTCTGACCCCCTCCATTTCTATCCTTTTTCCCCCTCTAGGTCCTCAGGTTGGACCCAACTCTAGTGGAGTTTGATTGGATTGCTTTATCTCTCTTGGAAAGCTTGGACCGTTGAAGTAAAGTCCATCTTGTTATCTTCTTTAATGGCTATTTGTGTAATGGGATTATGTATTTTGTTTATCAAGATGGATATTGTACTTGACTCTGATTTATGGTTTTATGATGTAACAAACATGTTTAATTTCCGCTGCAATAAAATGAAGTTTTAGATTTCCAAGTACTACTTATTATCTATCTTGTTGTAATTTTTCTGTTCTATATTCACTCAAAACCTCCATGGAAGTTAATGCATTCCCATAGTGAGTGACATTAATGGACGTGGGGTGTTACATGATTACTGATGTCTTGATTGGGAGGCATCCCAAGACAAGGTAACAAGTTGAAACGACCCGAACTTCCCCTTAAAGGAAAGCCCGGATTGCGTTGAGGACAAGCCACATCGGGACATAAATTGAAGAACATTTCGTTACTTATTACAACACCATCAGAATACAAGAGTATACAGAGTATGAATAAATATTACACATCATAAAATATCAGAGATTTAAATACATTACTATAGCAGAAAATAATACAAAACACAACTAAAGGTGATATACGAATACAGAGCTTTCCGAATATCATTCCTACTGTAAACCAGGATCCTGTGAATATAAATCTGCAAAACCAAAACTACTAGCTGCCCCTGTGGAAAATAGGGGCACCCAGAGTTTGGGTTAAAACAGTAAACTCCAGGTCAGTCATGTGACTGGTGTGAGAACTAAAACAGTTATTTAAAACTTTACTTTAAAAGAGAGTAATTCAAGGGACAACGCAGTATAGAACGGAGTGGGTTTCCTCCCACGAATACTAGTGCATATGATAAACAACGCAATGCTTTTTGAAAAAATGAAGCTATTATAAGACCCAGGTCCCATAACACAATGCAATGCAAGCCGGAGGATAGGGTTTTACCTTATAATAGCCAAATAATGCTTGGTGCATTCAAAAAAAAATCATTTGATACTATTATAAGTGTATAGTGTCAAAACAACTTCAAATATAAATGTATCAATCATAGGCGGCATTGGTACCATATATCATGTCGCCAATGCTAGGCTCTACAATCAAGACCGAAAGGTCACGTATTGGAAATTGGATTTCCGTCATGAGTCAAGGAAAGGGATGGCTCCTTTCCATTATGAGACACTCTAGCCAATGTCTCAGGACTACACACTCTGGGTAACCTTGGATCGGTTGGGTCATTCCTCCGTTACGTTTGAGGATTAGTTATTCCTGAACACACTTTTCTCGGTCCTATCGGACCTATATCCATCGGCTCCGAAGAGACCGATATATCCGAGGCACCTCGCGATCCAACAACCACATAGGTAAAAATAATATAAATGTCAGGGCATGTAAAACGCTGACACCACCTATAGCTAGAAAGAAACGTCATATTCTCCCAACGGTCCGATCCCGTTTTTGACTCATACCGAGGTGTGAGGCTCGCGAACTAATGCCGTACACAAAGCTATGCCACATAGGCCGTGCTTTGATCATCAACCACAAGACTTTGCTTTTCAACAAAAGCCTTGATCACTGCATCTCAATATGCCACACAGGCAATTCATGCCATGCGACTGATATCTATTGATATATAACCTCTGAGCTCGTACGTCTAAGAGAAGGGCGTTAAGAAAGAAAATAAATTCTCCACCACCAAACAGATGTATATTTAATAGAAATCTATCAACACAAGATAAAATCCAATGTCAGATGCACAATCCATTTACAAGTTCATTCTGGGTCTGAACGAAACCAGAGGCACCTTATTCCCCGTCCCGTATGTCCAATACAGGGGAGAGGTCCTTGCATATCCGTCGATCTCCAAGTACATCTGGACGATCACCACTTATTACCTCGTCTTGGGTGTACAACCCAATTAAGACATCAGTAATCATCCAAACGATGTGAAGACCTCCGGTCTTCAACCACCGTCTTCATCGTCAACTTATCGTCGAATCAGTTATTCAGAATGGGTATAAACCTGTAACACCCCGTATTTTCTATGAACATAAAAATAACAAATCAAGGTATAATTAATTTTTAGAAAAATAATTAGATGAAACGGGTTGCGCCGTTACGTTCGTCTCGGAATTCTGCTTGAGATAGAGTCCGAGTTTGCGTAAATCGGACTCCGTATGAAATAGATATCCTTAAATTAAATATTGCAGCAAAACATGGAAAAAAAAGGAATGAGAAAAGAATAATGTTTAGCATTGTTCTAAGGATTGTAAGCAAAAGACTTAGTAGCTCGTTTGGTTAGAACATGTGACTTGCATACAAGAGGTACAGAGTTCAATTCCCGCCAAAGCCATAATTTTTGTAATGACCCGCATTTTTAGCAGTCGAATAATTTATTTATGTAATTATTAATTATCGATTTAACGATATCAAGAACTGGAATTAAATAATATTTATATTTAATTAATATAAAAAAATAGACAAAAATATTTTCGGAATAATCGGAAATAACAGTATTCTTGAGATGGTGTGAATTGGATAATATAAAATGTATAATTAAGTTTATATTGAATTATATTGACGAATATAGTATATAAACGAAGTTTGAACGTATGATTATATTATAATTAAAATCGAGCTAGAAATGGCGCGGCAGTTCGCGATTTAGCAATTTGAACTTCAACTGAATGTACAGGATTCGTTTTAAGCCGGATTTCTGTGAAACAAGAAACGTTACGAGCAGGTGAAGTATATTTTTCTAGTGGAAGAAAAAAAATCAAGATTTCATCGTGTAGATTTTGACTTATGTCCAAATCAAATTTTAGAAAAATCGTTGTGGAATTCCTTTATATTTTATTTATATTTATAAAAGGAATTTCATTATAAATCGAATATCGATTTATATCGGGATTTGGAATATCGAGTTAGAACTTCATATAGGAATATTCTAGAGCTGTGTGATATTCTGTTGTGAATATATACGATAATATTTATTTATAAATATTAAATTTAATTGTTTTTAAATATATTTATATATTTAAAAGGGTTATTTAGAGCTTTAAAAATAGCCAGTTTTGCAAATGACCTCGGAATTCGACGAAACTAGTTTTGTTGGATCCGCAATATTAAATTATTGTTAGATTTCAATTTCTGTGATTTTTGAAGTCAGTGTGTGGCCGTACCGATTTTTAATGTGAAATACAGTCGATAATTTGACCTATAAAAATTCGCTGTGTGAGCAAACGGAGTCGGAAGTCGATGAAACCAGTTTCGTTGGGTCCGTAAGGTCGAGAGGTAGCTGTATATCCAGTTTCGTGATTTTTGGGTATCGTGTGTGATCACACGGATTTTTAGAGTACATAAACGAATATAAAATGATTAAAATAAAATAACTAAAAATATCCTAACTTATGGTTGAACCTAAACAAACCACGCGGCCTTTCTTTTTCAGCCACACTAGATTTCTTATCCCCGTTATATAATCTCTTTCTCAGCGACACTTAAGAAAATTTAAAATATGAAGAACACCACTTATAAAATCAAGCAAAAATCAAATAAAAATCCATAAATCTCAATATCGGTGTATTCAAAATCGCTGAGGGTTTGTCTTTGAGTATGTGGTCTTTTTGTTTGGTGCGATCCGAGTTACTGGTACTCAGAAAACTCATGGTCGACCTAGGGTTAAGGGATTCTTGGAATACGGTTGTTGTTTGGGGATTTAAAGGGTTGATTTGGATTTGGTGTTGGGTTTAGCATCATCCACGAGGTTCTGGTGAAATGCGACATTGATTTGGGTTGTGCGATCCTGTAGTGTGAAACCCCAAGCCGTCGACGCGAGCATATTTCCCAGATCCGAGTTATGCGAGAGCAGTACCAAGGTAAAGACGAGAGGATGGTGATGGGAAGGGTGCTTTCTTTTTTGAAGTTCATGGAAGAACGATAGTGCGGTGTGGATCGAAGTGGAGGAAAATGGCATGTGAGTGAGTTTTTGAGTGCGAAGTGATTGAGGAAGAGGAAGATCGGGTCCGGGTTGGTTTTGTTGGTAATGGGCTGAAAGGAAACGTGGTAAGGCCCAAAGGGGTTTAATAAATTTAGTTTAATTTAAAATTGAATAGTATATAAAATTGCGTAATTAATATCTTGGTCATACATGAACGAAATTCAGCGAAACTGATCACGTCGGGATCGTATGGACGAACACTACCCAATGGAACTGACTGGAAGTGGATTAGGGCTCATTACAATTTATGGCAACATAAATTGTTTGATTCAAATCAAACAACAGTTTATCATTCTTTAACGATGATCATCCAATGTGAGTAAAACTCACCAACTCTGAATAGTTATATTTTTATATAACGTATTTTTTGAACTGTTAATCATCTGTGATTGCTGTGAGTTAACTGATTGGTTGAATTGTTTGTGTATTGGTTGAAATTATAGATAACGATATATATATATATATATATATATATATATAAAAATCGTTAATCGAATATTGATTCTGTTTATCAGAATATTTTATACTCATGTTGTTTAACATCTGTGATGTAGGGAAACAGGTTGGAGGGGTCCAATTAGACTCCTTAATATTTATAATACTGTTCTGTTCATATATTGTAATATATGATGTGGTATATAATCTGTTGATGATTATGTGTGTTTAAATGATATCGATCATTGTGATTTGGTATTTTAGATACCAAAAGAAATATTGGGATGTAGAAAGGGGATTTTCGAAGTGAATATTGAAAATAAACTATTTATAAAATCAAAGGGTTTTATAAAAAGAGAAATTATTTATAAAATAAATAGAAGATTTTATAAAGGGAATATAATAAAGGATTATTTATTTAGAAAATAAATAGAATAACAATATATTTATTTAGAAAATTAATAAAGTTGATAAAGGAAATATTTATTTAGGAAATAAATAGAATTAATAAAGGAATATTTATTTAGAAAATAAATAGAAGTATAAAAAGGAAATTGACTAGATATAAAAGAGTTAATCGAATTTAGTTATTCGAAGTCGAGTTAATCGAATATGGTTATTCGAATAGAGTTAGTCAAACATAGTAATTCAGGATAAGTTGCCATTTTGCACGACTGCTAGCGTAATTCGCAAGGCTGTAGATAGCCTATGGCGGTCGGATGTTTCCTGAGGGAATCAGGCGTAACCATTGTGATCGCTGCGATCTAGAGTTAAGTGAATGGAGTTAAATCGAATATTAGTTATTCGAAAAAGAGTTAAGCAACTAGAGTAAATCGAATATTAGTTATTCGAAAAAGAGTTAAGCAAATAGAGTTATTCAATTAGAGTAAATCAAAATGGAATTAAATAAAAATTAGAAACTGACTAGAGATTAATAAGTTGAATGGTTCCCTGAGTATCAATCTGATGTTGGTTTCGGCCTTCGGGGTTTATACTTAGGAAGTTGTTCTCTTGTTAGTTTATAGTTAGAGTCTGATAGATGTGGAAGAATAGTGATATGTAATTAAACCATGGAAATGTTTTCAAGTGTTAATAACGTACATTTTCTAAATGTAGAAAATAAGGAAATATGAATATATAATTGTTTGATGATTGGATCGATAATTCCATTTGGAAATAAGATCATTGTGTGTACACAGACATGTTTTCTTTGATAGTTAACTCACCGACTATCGAAGTTTTTGACCATTTTAACGTTGTTAATATATAGAGACCGGTTGGATTATTATTCAAAGAACCACTCCGTATTGGCATAAGCGTTGCGAATCAAGTATGCTGAATATATTGAAGACAGAGTAAAGTGCAAGGGTTGTTGCATAAATCTTAGATAACAATTGCCTAAGATGGTTGTACTGAATAGTGCCTTCGGTTTGTCCAGTCCCAGGACAACCTGTATGGAAGAATGTCTGACAGAGTATATCTGATAGATTGCGTAAGTTGATCTCTTCAAACGTATTCACGTTTGGTGGCGGAGGAATTCGTTTCTCTTAGCTGTATACCCGTGCTATTTTTGGATAAATCAATTTGTGATTTAAAAGGTATGACAATGTGACATTCTAAGTGAATAAAGATGTGGCATGTAAAAGATAAGCGTAGCTTCTAGCCTCACATCTGGTAAATGACAGAAATCGGGCAGGTAGCATGGCTATGTAGGTCGCACCTATTAGGCTGTATAATCACCTGATCTAGAGTTTCATTTACTTCTAAAAATCTATTGTTGATGTTGTCCCATTCGAGAAACGGTTGTTGATCCCAACCTTTGGTGATATACATTCGATAGACTCAAGCGAAATGAGTGGTCGGTAATGTGTGGCCGGGTTGCAAGATGTTCTTGTTGAACCCAGTGTATTCCACTCTAGAGGTACACTACCGAAAGGTAGTTCCATACCTTGTCATAGTTGGAAGTCCATTACCCAATGCGTGCTTGCAGTTTTGATTGTATAACATATATGTAGAACGTGGGATGAAAGCGTTTCTACTAGATGATTATTATATTGTGGTTGATAGACATTATTATAATATCATGAGAGTTTTGATATAAAGATTGATTTTGGATTCTCATAAGGGAAAAACCCGTTCCGTTATACGGCGTGGTCTTATGAAATATTGTTTAATGGCTCAAACTGTTTTACTCATACCTATCCCAAGACTGACCCGGAGTTTATTTTGTTTTGTTTCTACTAAACTCTTGGGTGCCTAATTTTGTACGGGCAGTCAAGTAGTCGGGATTTATAGATATACTGGAAGAGCTCTGAGCAGGAGGCTTCAGGATTTTATATAACTATTGTTACTCCGCTGTGTTGTAAGTGTTGTACTTTGATAATGATGTATATTCAAGTACAAATATATATTTCAAAGTTATGTTATATATTATATGTCATTCGTTCCGCTGTGAGGTTCATGTTACTCTGATGATCTTCTTCTTCTTCTTCTTCTTCTATTCTATTAGTTCTATCTTATCTCTTTTACCCTCTAACTTCTTTATATTAACTTTTCGGTATTTTTCGATGTTTGGTTAGTCATCATTGAGTTTATAACAATAACCAAAGTCGTACAAAAATCGGGTCGTTACAGTTGGTATCAGAGCTTAAGGTTAAGTTTTACCTTGGATCTATGGCGTGACTCGGTAGAGATGGGGTTAGTAATACCCTAGATTGAGTTGAGTGTATATATACGAGTGAACATATTTGTTATTTGATATAAATTGTTTTATATTGAGTAGATTTGTTGGTTGAGTTGTTTATGGATTCTGGTGGATGGTAGGGCACCACAATATCGATAAGGGTTTCTAAACACTCGAATACGATGGCTCGACACGATATGTTTTGAAAAAAGGGTAAATGAAAATAATTTTACCCAAAGTATATTTTGATATAAAGAATATATATATATATTGGAATTATAATTTATTGGATATATTGGTTGTTATTATAATAGAGTAAGATTATAAATTGAAATGGTTATGTTAATAACCAATCAGAATTCATATAAGTGAAATATATGAAATCGAATTTGAATCAGAATTGAAATTAAAACCCTGGAAATTTGAAACAGAGTTTGTAAATGGACTTGGATTAAATATATGTAAATTTTAAGATCTTGGGAGATTTTAAATTGTATTCCCAGCATTTATGAATGATATTATGAACTGATCTCAAAATGGAAATGTTTAGAAATGGTTTTGAAAGTGATATAGTATTGAACTCACTTCGGTCGCTGGGAAATAATTTCCTATGTTTATCCGGACATCATCGGTGTTCATTTTCGAGTTAGAAGTGACGGATTACTACCAAAGAGATTTTTTTGAAATTATTTAGAAAAACAAGGTGTTTGAATCCTGCAAATGAAAGTTTGGTTTTTGAGAAAAACAAAGCTGTTTAAAACTCCCAGGAAAAAGATTGTTTGATTTAAAACAAAATTTGAATTGGAATTTGCAAAAGCAAACTGGAGTTGAATTGGATTAGAAGGATATCGAGAAATTTGGATTTGTGGGATAGGAATTCGAAATGAGATTCGGTTTGGATAAAAGTGAATGGTTGTATTGAAAACAAAAACTGATTGGAAATTGGTTGAGACGACGTTGGCGTATGTGGACTGATAACAGGTGAAAGTGATAGAGTTGATATGCCCGACAGAAAGGTACAAGTTTATATTTCATATGAGTTTGGTGATTTATGAGCCGATTTGGCAAGCCGCTTGGCTGTTTGATTTTCTTTTGGGTTGGAGAAGGTTTAGAGAGGCGAGTTGTGGTTTTACCGATAGGGCTATACAAAGGAGGTTATGGCGAAATTTTCCGAAAAATTAAGGTGTTAGAAAATTTTCAGAATTTTTGAAAATTTTAGTTAGTCAGAATAAATTTATATTTTAGTCGATATTAATTGTTTCAGTTGAAACTGAAGTTAAGGGGTAAACCGATAAATATTTACCCAGTAGATAGGGTCGTCTTCTAGCTTGGCAATTTCAAGGACGAAATTATTTTAAGGGGGAAAGATTGTAATGACCCGCATTTTTAGCAGTCGAATAATTTATTTATTTAATTATTAATTATCGTTTTAACGATATCGATAACTGGGATTAAATAATATTTATACTTAATTAATATAAAAAAATAGAAAAAAAATATTTTTGGAATAATCGGAAATAACAGAATTCATGATATGGTGTGAATTGGACGACATAAAATATATAATTCAGTTTATATTGAATTATATTGATGAATATATTATATAAACGAAGTTTGAACGAATAATTATATTATAATTAAAATCGAGCTCGAAATGGCGCGGTAGTTCGCGATTTGGCGATTTAAACTTTAACTGAATGTATAGGATTCGATTCAAGTCGGATTTATGTGAAACAAGAAATGTTACGAGCTGGTGAAGTATATTTTTCTAGTGGAAGAGAAAAATCGAGATTTCATCGTGTAGATTTTGACTTATGTCCAAATCAAATTTTAGAAAAATCGCTGTGGAATTCCTTTATATTTTATTTATATTTATAAAAGGAATTTCATTATAAATCGAATATCGATTTATATCGGGATTTGGAATATCGAGTTAGAACTTCATATAGGAATATTCTAGAGCTGTATGATATTCTGTTGTGAATATATACGATAATATTTATTTATAATTATTAAATTTAATTGTTTTTAAATATGTTTATATATTTAAAAGGGTTATTTAGAGCTTTAAAAATAGCCAGTTTTGCAAACGACCTCGGAATTCGACGAAACTAATTTTGTTGGATCCCCAATATTAAATTATTGTTAGATTTCAATTTCCGTGATTTTTGAAGTCAGTGTGTGGCTGTACCGATTTTTAATGTGAAATACAGTCGATAATTTGACCTTTAAAAATACGCTGTGTGAGCAAACGGAGTCGGAATTCAACGAAACCAGTTTCGTTGGGTCCATAAGGTCGAGAGGTAGCTGTATGTCCAGTTTCGTGATTTTTGGGTATCGTATGTGATCACAAGGATTTTTAGAGTGCAGAAACGAATATAAAATGATTAAAATAAAATAACTAAAAATATCCTAACTTATGGCTGAACCTAAACAAACCACGCGGCCTTTCTTTTTCAGCCACACTAGATTTCTTATCCTTGTTATATAATCTCTTTCTCAGCGACACTTAAGAACATTTAAAACGTGAAGAACACCACTTTTAAAATCAAGCAAAAATAAGTAAAAATCCATAAATCTCAATATTGGTGTATTCGAAATCGTTGAGGGTTTGTCTTCGAGTATGTGGTCTTTTTGTTGGGTGCGATGCGAGTTACTGGTACTCAGAAAACTCACAGTCGACCTAGGGTTAAGGGATTCTTGGAATACGGTTGTTGTTTGGGGATTTAAAGGGTTGATTTGGATTCGGTGTTGGGTTTAGCATCATCCGCGAGGTCCTGGGAAATGCGATGGTGATTTGGATTGTGCGATCCTGTAGTGTGAAACCCCAAGCCGTCGATGCGAGCAAATTGCCCAGATTCGAGTTATGTGAGAGCAGTACTAAGGGAAAGAGGAGAGGTTGGTGATGGGAAGGGTGCTTTCTTTTTTGAAGTTTATGGAAGAACGATGGCGCAGTGTGGATCGAAGTGGAGGAAAATGGCCTGTGAGTGAATTCTGGAGTGCGGAAGTGATTGAGGAAGAGGAAGGTTGGGGCTGGGTTGGTTTTGTTGGTAATGGGCTGAAAGGAAATGTGGTAAGGCCCAAAGGGGTTTAATAAATTTAGTTTAATTTAAAATTGAATAGTATATAAACTTGCGTAATTAATATCTTGGTCATACGTGAACGAAACTCAGCGAAACTAGTCATGTCGGGATCGTATGGACGAACACTACCTAATGGAACTGACTGGAAGTGGATTGGGGCTCGTTACAATTTATGGCAAAATAAATCGTTTGATTCAAATCAAACAACAGTTTATCGTTCTTTAACGATGATCATCCAATGTGAGTAAAACTCACCAACTCTGAGCAGTTATATTTTTATATAACGTATTTTTTGAACTGTTAATCATATGTGATTGCTGTGTGTTAACTGATTGGTTGAGTGGTTTGTGTATTGGTTGAAATTATAGATAATGATATATATATAAATCGTCAATCGAATATTGATTTTGTTTATCAGAATATTTTATACTCGTGTTGTTTAACATCTGTGATGCAGGGAAACAGGTTGGAGGAGTCCAACTGGACTCCTCAATTTTTATAATACAGTTCTATTCATATATTGTAATATATGATGTGGTATATAATCTGTTGATGATTATGTGTGTTTAAATGATATCGATCATTGTGATTTGGTATTTTAGATACCGTAAGAAATATTGGGATGTAGAAAGGGGATTTTCAAAGTGAATATTGAAAATAAACTATTTATAAAATCAAAGGGTTTTATAAAAGAGAAATTATTTATAAAATAAATAAAAAAGTTTATAAAGGGAATAGAATAAAGGATTATTTATTTAGAAAATAAGTAGAATAACGATATATTTATTTAGAAAATAAATAAAGTTGATAAAGGAAATATTTATTTAGGAAATAAATAGAATTAATAAAGGGATATTTATTTAGAAAATAAATAGAAGTATAAAAAGAAAGTTGACGAGATATAAAAGAGTTAATCGAATTTAGTTATTCGAAGTCGAGTTAATCGAATATGGTTAGTCGAATAGAGTTATTCAAACATAGTTATTCAGGATAAGTTGCCATTTTGCACGACTGCTAGCGTAATTCGCAGGGCTGTTAATAGCCTACGGCGATCGGATGTTTCCTGAGGGAATCAGGCGTAACCATTGTGATCGTTGCGATTTAGAGTTAAGCGAATGGAGTTAAATCGAATATTAGTTATTCGAAAAAGAGTTAAGCAACTAGAGTAATCGAATATTAGTTATTCGAAAAAGACAAATAGAGTTATTCAATTAGAGTAAACCAAAATGGAGTTAAACAAAAATTAGAAACTGACTAGAGATTAATAAGTTGAATGGTTTCCTAAGTATCAATCTGATGTTGGTTTCAGCCTTCGGGGTTTATACTTAGGAAGTTGTTCTCTTGTTAGTTTATAGTTAGAGTCTGATAGATGTAGAAGAATAGTGATACGTAATTAAGCCATGGAAATGTTTTCTAGTGTCAATAACGTACATTTTCTAAATGTAGAAAAGAAGGAAATATGAATATATAATTGTTTGATGATTGGATCGATAATTCCATTTGGAAATAAGATCATTGTGTGTACACAGACATGTTTTCTTTGATAGTTAATTCACCGACTATCGAAGTTTTTGACCATTTTAACGTTGTTAATATAGAGAGACCGGTTGGATTATTATCCAAAGAACCACTCCCTATTGGCATAAGCGTTGCGAATCAAGTATGCTGAATATATTGAAGACGGAGTAAAGTGCAAGCGTTGTTATATAAATCTTAGATAACAATTGCCTAAGATGGTTGTACAGAATAGTGCCTTCGGTTTGTCCAGTCCTAGGACGACCTGTATGGAAGAATGTCTGACAGAGTATATCTGATAGATTGCGTAAGTTGATTTCTTCAAACGTATTCATGTTTGGTGGCGGAGGAATTCATTTCTCTTAGCTATATACCCGTGTTATTTTTGGATAAATCAATTTGTGATTTAAAAGGTATGACAATGTGACATTCTAAGTGAATGAAGATGTGGCTTGTAAAAGATAAGCGTAGCCTCAAGCCTCACAGCCGGTAAACGATAGAAATCGGGCAGGCAACATGGCTATGTAGGTCGCACCTATTAGGGTGTATAATCACCTTATCTAGAGTTTCATTTGCTTCTAAAAATCTATTGTTGATGCTGTCCCATTCAGGAAACGGTTGCTGATCCCAACCGTTGGTGATATACATTCGATACACTCAAGCGAAATGAGTGGTCGGTCATGTGTGGCAGGGTTGCAAGATGTTCTTGTTGAACCTAGTGTATTCCTCTCTAGAGGTACACTAGCGAAAGGTGGTTCCATACCTTGTCATAGTTGGAAATCCATTACCCAATATGTGCTTGCGGTTTTGATTGTATAATATATATGTAGAACGTGAGATGAAAGCGTTTCTGCTAGATGATTATTATATTGTGGTTGATAGACATTATTATAGTATCATCAGAGTTTTGATATAAAGATTGATTTTGGATTCTCATTAGGGAAAAACCTGTTCCATTATATGGCGTGGTCTTATGAGATATCGTTTAATGGCTCAAACTGTTTTAAGCAGTTTTACTCGTACTAGCCCCATGACTGACCCAGAGTTTATTTTGTTTTGTTTTCCCTAAACTCTTGGGTGCCCAATTTTGTACGGGCAGTCAAGTAGTCGGGATTTACAGATATACTGGAAGAGCTTGGAGCAGGAGGCTTCAGGATTTTATATAGCTATTGTTATTCCGCTGGGTTGTAAGTGCTGTACTTTGATAATGATGTATATTCAAGTACAGATATATATTTCAAAGTTATGTTATATATTATATATTATTCGTTCCGCTCTGAGGTTTGTGTTACTCTGATGATGATGTTCTTCTTCTTCTATTCTATTAGTTCTATCTTATCTATTCTACCCTCTAACTTCTTTCTATTAACTTTTCGGTATTTTTCGATGTTTGGTTAGTCATCATTGAGTTTATGACGATAACCAAAGTCGTACAAAAACCGAGTCGTTACATTTTTGTTTTAGGGGAATGGCTAAAAAGCGGCTTAGTGTGAACGCGGTTCAAAAAGTAGTTTAGTGTCAAAATGTTTAATTGGGAAGATAGATAAAAAGAAAATTAAATAAATATTTATATATATATATATAATTGATAAGATAAATACAGTCAATTTATTTGGAGGGAAAGATTTATGCATAAATAGATATGTATGTTTGTAGGTAACTTCATTATGCATTTATTTTGCATGGTGCAAGGAAAGTAGAAAAAAGGGGAATTAAATTATATACTCGATTTCCTTTTTTTTTAGGTAAGCAATCAATTTGCATTATTTGTCAATATTAGAATTTATGAATAGGTGCATGTATATATATATATATATATATATATATATATTTATATATATGGGCAGTTAACGTAAACATGAATAGATTGAAATTAATTTGTAGATGAGTGTTAATTTGTCATTAATTAAAAAGAAAAAATATATATACTAAGTAGGCATAATTTGGGAACACGTATCATGGATGATTGTTAAGTTATAATTTGGAGTAATTTGACATGAATTATGGAATATGTAATTTGACATATTAAACTTAGAATTGGCATGAACGACAAAGTATGAAATTTCGCATATAAATCTAGTTTTGGGCATAACTTGAGAAATAGGAACATGACTAGTTTTGGTGAATTTGGGTAATTGGTATGAAACGATATAATTGGTATACCATTATTAGGAACATAATTAATGTTATAATTTAATTGTGAATGATTTACATATAAAACATAAATATGTAAATCAGTAAAAGATGAACATTTAGTACAAATAGAAGTTTATTTATACATTTGCTGAGTCATTCCTGACCTGTTGCTGAGTCAATAGGATAACACTATCTAGTCTTGACGGTGGTGATGGCTCCTGTGAGATCCAATGGCCTATATTAATCTAATTACTCTATAAAAACACGTATAGACTTAAGCTCTAAACCTAATCAAAATTAAATCCATGGCCGTCATGTTGTCAGTCCGCAACCTAGAATAGCCGCCGTCAAACTAGAAGCAAAATAGCGAATCAATTCAACTCAAGCCTAAATCTTAACAACAAAATTGTCTACATTAAGGGAACGCAAATCAATTTTAGAACACAAGTTCCAAAACTCAAGACTTTTTTTTGAGTTTGTGAGTATAATAGCTTTCACAAAATCATTAGTTAATTTAACTGTGATAAGTTATAATTGGATTATGAGAGTATGACTTTGAATCATGTGATGTTGAATTATATGCTAGTTGTTATGTGAATCTTATGCAAGTTCTTATGCGAATCTTATGCAAGTTTGTGATGGTGAATTATATGCTAATTCATATGTGAATCCTATGAAAGTTTGGGAAGTTGAATTATATGTTTTTACATGAATCTTATAGTTTGGGATGTTAAAACATATGTGAGTCATGTATATACATGTGCTAGTTTATGTGACCTTAATCTACATGTTTAGATCCTTATGCAAGTTCACATCTTTTAGATCTACATGCAAGTTCACATCCTATTGTTTAGATATATATTTTAGATCTATAGTAGTACTTAGTTATGTAAAGTTTATGTCCTTTTGCCTATGCTAGTTTTGTATGAGAATCATATGCTAGTTTGTATGAGATTTATATGCAAGTTAGGTAAAAACCCAAATCCATACATACAAGCTCACACTTACATGATTAGATCTATGTTTAGATCCATTATAATACATAGTTTATGTTAGGTTGTGGTTTATATGCCTATACACTATGGAAGCTCACCTTTATGCATATAGATCTATGCAAATCACCTTGTGCATAAATTAGTCCATGCTAGTTTATTGTTTTATATATGTAAGTTATGGATTATGCAAATTATGCCAATCATGCAAGTTTATCTTTTTAGATCTATTTTTATGCTGTATGCAAGTTGTGATATTTAGATCTATTTTTATGTATTGTGCAAATTGTGATGTTTTTAAAAATTAGGCTATTTGGCGAGCCTAATATATTCCATAAATTACACGTACGAGTAATGTGGGGATTGGGTAAATATTAATAATTGGCATAACGAGATTAGTGTATATTGCCTTAAAGGCATATAATTAAAATTTAGACATTAATTAGCATAATTAATGTGCATAGAAATCAAGACCATAATTTAAGTGATAATTATGGACAAAGATCAGGGAATAACATTTAAATATTAATGTTAATATTGTGAATTGGCATAAATGGCCTTAAAAGGCATATATTTAATTAGAGACATTAATTGGTATAATTTGAATACCTGGCATTTATGGACATAATTTAGGCGACAATTATGGACATAAATAAATTTGGGAAATATTTACAAATTTGAATAGGGACATTAATTCAACTTGGGGTAAAAAGATTATATGTAATAATCAATGTCTATGACACGAGGTTGGACTCATTTGTGGTGTAAGACTGCCCGGACCCGCCCGGCAAATCCAGCAACGACAAATGGTAGTCTAATGTGACATGTCATAGGCCCAAATTAAATGTGTGACAATGGTATGGACACGAGGTTAGGCCGTTTGTAGTGTAAGACTGCCCGGACCCACCCAGCAAATCCAGCAACCATAAAGGGTGGCCTAATGTGAGAGGTCCCACAAGGTCACGGTAGTAATAAACTAAGTAACACTTAACCAAGATAAACATGTAAGTGGGACATGGGGGTTAAGTGGGTGGCTTGTGAAATACGATTAGAAACACTTAACCAAGATAAACATGTAAGTGGGACATGGGGGTTAAGTGGGTGGCTTGTGAAATACGATTAGAAACACTTAACCAAGATAAACATGTAAGTGGGACATGGGGGTTAAGTGGGTGCCTTGGGTGGCTTGTGAAATACGATTAGAAACACTTAACCAAATGGAAACATGTAAGAAGACATGAATAAGAATGAGGTTAAGTGGGAAACCTTAGTGGGGGCCAAGCATAGGTGGAAAGCTTGTGTCAGGCATGGGGTCGCTTTTCAAACCAGTAACCCATTTAGTATCTTTGTGAGCTCGACCCAAGTCGAGGACGGGGCACGTTTACTAGGTTTGATTGTAAGAGGTCAAAACGGGTTAGCGGTGGCAACGCAAGTCCAACAGGGTCATATGCGTGCGTGGGACCGGGCTGGTAGGTAAGACCTTGTTGCATCGTGTAGATATAAGCCGTGCATCCTTGAGCTGTATCGGGTTGCCACTTTGGGGAGTGATACACCCCACTGTGGGACCATCACGGGTATCTACGAGTTGGGGAGCCGATCGAATGGGGAAGGTAGTGGGTACGACTAGTGGAGATAGGAGCAGGCGGCACCTATGACAGCAGCTAGGAGTACAACTACCATATGATAAATATTGTAATTAGAATGGGGAGGGTAGTGGGCACCACTAGTGGAGATAAAAGCAGGCGGCACCTATGACAGCAGCTAATGGTACACGAAACTGCCGTTATTATTATCACTTATGTTTAGTAGGCGAGATCAACTTCTGGGGTGACTAGTGTTGGTGCAGTATGGTAATTATCCTATAGTGTTGGAGGCGCAATTAACGTTATCTTATTCCTCTTGATTGCTTTGTCATACCCACTTGTTTCACAGTCATTCCTTGTTTTACCAGCTTATGCCTTATCCCAGCTACTTTGATAATTATATTGTTAAAGTTATTGTACTCGCCAGACTTTATGTCTGACCCCCTTTGTTTTCGTCTCTTTTCTTCCTCCCCCCCAAAGGTTCTCAGGGTGGGATTGGTGCTAGCGGAGCTTGATTTGGATCGCTTTTTCTCTTTCTCTCTTTTGGAAGTGCTTGGATTGCTTAAAGTGAAGTTCAGCTCATATCTTTATGGCTACTTTTGTTGGGGTTGTGCCTTTTAATTTTATGTACTCTGATTTTGTCAAGATGGATATTATGTACTTGACTCTAGTCACTGGTCTTTGAAGTTGTTGTAATCAAACTATTTCTCCACTGCAATAAAAGTTGTTTTAAATTTTCAAGTACTGCTTTATATTTGTCTTGTTGTTAAGTTTCTGTTCTATACACACTAAAAATGCTCTATGGAAGCTAATGCATTCCCTTTGTGAGTGACATTAATGGATGTGGGGTATTACACATGGTATCAGAGCTAAGGTTACCAGAACAGATATGAGATTTTGAAAAACTATTTTTTACAAAAGCGTTTTATAAAGAAATACTTTCAAAAATATGTTTTAAGGAGAGTATTTTCAAGAGAAAGGTTTATTTAAAAAAAAATCCCCAAGAGCCATATATCTTTCCTTCGATTCTCCGTTTTGAATCTCTTCCTCCACGTATAGATGCTTTTTCCTAAGATATACGAGGACTTCCGTACGATAGGCGGAAAACCACTTCATGGGACTTAGACGTTTGTCGGGTCTAGAAGTTGGCTCAAGAAAGTGGAGGACTTGTTGGTATCTTTGAGATAGATGAGGGGAGGAAGGTTCGACTAGCTGCTTGGTTGATGAAGGACGAAGTTTCTTGTAGGTCGGAGGTCACGAATGAAGAACGTATAGTGGAGGCATGGATAAGGCACAGGGTAAGAAAGTAGAACCTAAGAAGGGTGCAAAGAATAATAAACCCCGTGATAAGAGGAAATGTCTTTATTGTGGAACACCAGGTCATCTGAGAAAGGACTGTAGGAAGAAAAAGAAGATTGGCTGTTTCCACTGTGGTGAGGCAGGACATCTGATCAAAGATTAAAAACTGCCCGAGGAAAAGGCAGAGGACAGGGTCTACTTCTGGAGGGCAGGTTCAGGCTCTCATGGCACCAGGACAGGAGAGAGGTAGAAACATATCCGTTGAAAGTTTAGTTTTTTTGTTTGATCATCCTGTTCGTACTTTGTTTGACTCTGGCGCTTCACACTCGTTTGTATCTGCTACGTTAGTTGAAACGCTGCACCTAAATACTAGTCTAGTTACGGATCCCTTTGTAGTCTCAAATCCTATTGGTAGTTCGACTCACTTATCTGTTGTTTGTCGGGATTTGAGAGTGTTTATCTTGGGCGTTGGGTTTGAATGCAACGCCTTTGTTCTAGGTTTCATGGGCTACGACTTGATTTTAGGCATGGATTGGCTAGCCAGATACGGTGCCATCCTAGATTGTGAAAGAAGGGTAGTTAGATTGTTGACTTGTTGTGGAAAGACCCTTGATATTTCTTGTGACCCTAAAGGTCCAAGATGCTTAGCTACCTAGAATCTCTTGGCGCGTCCAACAATGATTTAGAATCTGTTCATGGGGTCCGTGAGTATGGTGACGTCTTCGATGAAGTTCGGGGTTTACCCCGAGGCGCGAGATAGACTTTCATATATACCTAGTGGATAATGCAAAGCCAGTTGCATTAACAGTGCGCCACATGGCTCCGATAGAGAGGAGATAACTTAGTAATCAAGCGAAATAGTAGCTTGAGAAGGGGTTCATAAGAAGAAGCATTTCGGAATGGGGTGCTCAATTGTTTGGTTGTTTTGCTAGTATCATCTCACGTAGATTGTCCGAATTTGAAGGAGGTATTCCTTGGGTGCTTGTCTGATATTGGTTTAGGCCTTTGGGGCCTGTGCTTGGGGGATGTCGAGTTCGACTAGGATGGTTTGTGTGAGAGAAAAATAGCTATGACGATTTTTCATTGCATGATATCTTGGTTTACTCGAAGAGTAATGGGCAACCGTGACATGATAAGACTATTCGGTGGTACAAACTGCCCCGAGTTAGACTCAATAGGGTTATGAGATGACTCGAGTGGACTCGAGAAAGATGTGCAGTAATGGATTTTTTAGGACCCTATGTTGATGCCATTTCTTTTAAGGAAGAAGGTGAGATTCTTAGGGCACGAGGTCTCTAAGGAAGAGATAGCTGTGGATCCCACGAAGGTGGTGGCAATCCAAGATTGGAAGATTCCTAAGAACACAACCGAGCGTTTGAAGAGGGCTTTGACGACAGCTCCAGTTTAAGTTTTGCCAGATGGGAGTCTTCGAGCCATTTTGTAGATATGCTATAGATGAGAAAGGCTGGTTGCGTAGAAATGGGAGATTTTGCGTACCGCAAGACGAGAGCTTGAGGAAGACGATTCTTGAAGACTCACATCGCTCCAAGATGACGCATACATTCTGGGTTTTGTGGGATATGGTGGGGCTTTATCATGCTTAGTTTCTTAAGAATCATTTGATAATCTGATCTGTACCAATAGTCTGCAAGTATCTGAATATTTCTGAAATGGATAGGTGTTTTTAGTCGAAGCATGAAGTAGATTTCCAGTTCTGACATTTATTAATGGGGGTAATTCTCTGAGTGTCAATCTGATATTGATTTCGGTCTTCGGGGTTGATACTTAGGGAATTATTCTCTTAACCGATGTCTAATGGGAACAGGGCTTTTGTTTTAAATGTACTCGCTCTATCACTCGGCTGTATCCTATCGATCGAGTCTTCAACCTTTAGGTAGAAACTAATGGGTGTAAACATGTGTTTCAGACACGTTATGTTTGGTGGATGTAAGTGGACGCAAGTGTTTGCTAGTGATTGCTCGTGGATGCATTTATACACACATTAGGCACTAGATCGGCTCAATCACTCTCATATTGCATATTAATATGTGTGCATATTTAAATTAATGGATGTATCATGGTTATATTATCATATGGATGCTGCATTCAGATGAATGGTTGTGGATGCATGTAGAAATAATATGTATCATTTGGAATCTTTTGCATACATAATGGACGCATGGCATTATCATGGTTCGCATTAAGGAGGTCAACTGAATCAGTAGACCGCCTGATTTTTGCATTGGATAAGGACATGTACACACACTATGCATATAAACATGAAAGCATTAGAAGTCTCTTAAGGACAATGGATGCCTGTGCCTGATGGTTGAGTAGATGGATGATTGGATGGTAAGATACATTCTTCCTAACTTGAAGATTTCGGGGACGAAATCCTTTAAAGGGGGGGGGGGGGGGGGGGAGAATGTAACACCCCGTATTTTCTATGAACATAAAAATAACAAATCAAGGTATAATTAATTTTTATAAAAAGAATTAGGTGAAACGGGTTGCGCCGTTGCGTTCGTCTCGGAATTCTACTTGAGATAGAGTCCGAGTTTGCGTAAATTGGACTCCGTATGAAAAAGATATCCTTAAATTAAATATTGCAGCAAAACATGGAAAAAAGGAATGAGAAAAGAATAATGTTTAGAATTGTTCTAAGGATTGTAAGCAAAAGATTTAGTAGCTCATTTTGTTAGAACATGTGACTTGCATACAAGAGGTACAGAGTTCGATTCCCGCCAACGCCATATTTTTGTTTTAGGGGAATGACTAAAAGGTGGTTTAGTGTGAACGCGGTTCAAAAAGTAGTTTAGTGTGAAAATGTTTAATTAGGAAGATAGATAAAAAGAAAATTAAATATATATATATATATATTGAATATATATATATATATATAATTGAGAAGATAAATACAGTCAATTTATTTGGAGGGAAAGATTTATGCATAAATAGATATGTATGTATGTAGGTAACTTCGTTATGCATTTATTTTGCATGTTGCAAGGAAAGTAGAAAAAAAGGGGAATTAAATTATATAGTCGATTTCCTTTTTATTTTTAGGTAAGCAATCAATTAGCATTATTTGTCAATATTAGAATTTATGAATAGGTGCGTATATATATATATATATATATATATATATATATATATATATATATATATATATATGGGCAGTTAATGTAAATATGAATATATTGAAATTAATTTGTAGATGAGTGTTAATTTGTCATTAATTAAAAAGAATATATATATATATATATATTAATTAGGCATAATTTGGGAACATGTATCATGGCATGATTGTTAAGTTAATTTGGAGTAATTTGACATGAATTATGGAATATGTAATTTGACATATTAAACTTAGAATTGGCATGAACGACAAAGTATGAAATTTAGCATGTAAATCTAGTTTTGGGCATAACTTGAGAAATAGGAACATGACTAGTTTTGGTGAATTTGGGTAATTGGTATGAAACGGTATAATTGGTATACCATTAATTAGGAACATAATTAATGCTATAATTTAATTGTGAATGATTTACATATAAAACATAAATATGTAAATCAGTAAAAGATGAACATTTAGTACAAATAGAAGTATATTTATACATTTGCTGAGTCATTCCTGACCTGTTGCTGAGTCAATAGGATAACACTATCTAGTCTTGACGGTGGTGATGGCTGCTGTGAGATCCAATGGCCTATATTGTGAAAACCCGTAACTTCCCCGTAAAGTAAAGCGCGGATAGTTCGAGAACAAGCCACCACAGAACACACACAGAAGAACATTTC
Organism: Allium sativum; assembly: GCA_030737875.1. Taxonomy (NCBI): domain Eukaryota; kingdom Viridiplantae; phylum Streptophyta; class Magnoliopsida; order Asparagales; family Amaryllidaceae; genus Allium; species Allium sativum. The sequence continues at coordinate 563,869,351 of CM060920.1, read as the reverse complement.
ATTGTATATTACAACAATGCACCAGAATACAAGAATATACAGAGTATAAATGAATATTACATAGAAATATCAGAGATTTAAATTACATTTAAATACATAGCAACGGAAAATATACGATACACAACTGAAGGAGATATACGGATACAAAGCTTTCCGGATATCGTTCCAGCTGTAAACCAGGATCCTGTGAATATAAATCTGCAAAACCAAAACTACTAGCTGCCCGTGTCAAAATAAGGGCACCCAGAGTTTAGGTTAAAACAACAAACTCCAGGTCAGTCATGTGACTGGTGTGAGAACTAAAACAGTTATTTAAAGCTTTACTTTAAAAGAGAGTAATTCAAGGGACCACGCCGTATAACATGGAACGGGTTTCCTCCCAAGAATACCAGTGCATAGGATAAACAACGCAATACTTTTTCGAAAAATGAAGCTATTATAAGACCCAGGTCCCATCACACAATGCAACGCAAGCCGGAGGATAGGGTTTTCCCTTATAATAGCCAAACATGCTTGGTACGTTTAAAACAAATCATTTGATACTATAATAAGTGTATAGTGTCAAAACAATTTCAATCATAAATATAAATCATAGACGGCAGGGGTACCATATATCATGTCGCCATACTAGTTCTACAATTAAAACCGCAATACACGTATTGGAAATTGGATTTCCGTCATGAGTCAAGGCAAGGGGCAAGCTCCTCTCCGCGTTCGAGACACTCTAGCAAATGTCCCAGGGTTACGCACTCTGGGCAACCCCTGGATCTTCAGGGCCGGTCCTCACTTACGTTAGAGGATTAGTTATGCTTGAACACACGTTTCCCGGTCCTTACAGACCCATAATCGAGGCGCCTCATTCCAACAACCACAAAGGTGAAAAGTATATAAATGTCAGGGCTGGTAAGTCACTGACACCACCAAAGCTAGAAAGAAATGTCGTGCTCTCCCTGCAGTCCGTATCCCGTTTTTGACTCATACCGAGGTGTGAGGCTCGCGAATTTACGTTATACACAAAGCTGCCACGTAGGCCGCTTTGATCATCAACCACAAGACTTTGCTTTTCAACAAAAGCCTTGATCATTGCATCTTAGCGTGCCACACAGGCAATTCATGCCATGCGACTGATGTCCATCGATATACAACCTCTGAGCTCGTACGTCTCAAAGAAGGGCGTTAAGCAAAATAATAAATTCTCCGTCGCCAAACAGATGTATATTTAATAGAAATCAATCAACATAGAATAAAATCCAATGTCGGACACACAATCCATTTACAAGTCCGTTCTGGGTCTGAACGAAACCGGAGGCACTTTCCTCGCATATCCATCCATCTCCAAGTACGTCTGGACGACCACCAACTATTTCCATCCTCTTGGGTGTACTGCCCAATCAGGATCATCAGTAATTATCCAAACGATGTGAAGACTTCCGGTCTTCAACCACCGTCTTCATCTTCGACATATCGTCGAATCGGTTATTCAGAATGGGTGTAAACCCGGCCTTTCCGAACAACCCGCGTATATTAAAAACAAATGTTACACAAACTTAACATACGCCTCATTCCAATTCATATTCTTAGGGGAAAGTTCCCATTAATTTTATCCAAGATAAATTCTTTAAAATTTATCCTTTAATCTTCCTTTGGATGTCGTTTCAAACAAAATTATGGTTTTTTAAATTAGTCGAGATTAGCGAACCACACCGAAGTAATTATTTATTTTATTTCCAAATCCCAACCTATTCATCCCATGAAGCAAAACTGGTAATACTCCGTATCTAACACCACGGTGTTATCGGTAAAATTAATTACCATTTCACGTTCAAATCTAATTAAAGATTTGACTATCGTTCTGGAGCAAAACTGGTGATACTCCATATCTAACACCACGGTGTTATCGGTAAAATTAATTACCATTTCACGTTCAAATCTAATTAAAGATTTGACTATCGTTCTGGAGCAAAACTGGTGATACTCCATTCTCGCTCATTTCTAAATTTGAAAATTTAGATTATAGATTCACATTTCAACCTAATTGCAGATTCGTTAAAACTCCTTTTACTTGGTTAAAGAACTAGGTGTTATTTAAAACACAGTTCACGACAAACCCAAATCACATTCTATTTATTATCGGGTTAAAGAACTAGTGTTATTTAAAACACCGTTCACGATAAACCCATTTCAAATCCAATCGAATATATTAGAAATTCCGATTATTTAAAACCCCTTTTTAAATCTAATTTATTTATTTAAAGATAAATGGATTTTAATTTTAGTTCAAAACTAGTTCATTTCGATAAAAATCTATTTTTATCTTTTCAAATATGGAGTTTTTCATCCCAATTTCTCCCAAATCATTTCTTATGATTTTACACAAATTATTGATATTTTTAATAATTTTATCAAGGCCCGTACAGTCGATTTCCAACAACGGCCATCGAACTGCACTTACAGCGACCTTTTCCAAATTTGATTTAGACGTATCTCCAAATTCAACCGTTAGATTTTGAATTTCTAATATTCGTTAGAAAGCTCTTTTCGATACGAACCCAACGGTTCCGGTTTTAGGAGAATCCGACGGTCGGATCTCCCGTAATGTCCGTTTGAAATAAATGGTCGAAATTCACGAACTGCCGTGGCGCGGCGCGTTCTATTCAGGCCATTATATTATATATATATAATATATATTTCGTCGATTACTATTTAAAACGAATTTTATAAATCGTTTTAAATTCGTTTCAAAAACATTTTCAACTTTCATTTCAAATTCAAATCAAAATTGAATTTTTCCTTATAAATTCGTTTTAAAATTCATTTCTATTCAATTCAAATTTCAATTCAATTTGAATTCATTTCAATTTGTTTCCAATTCAATTCGAATTCGTTTTCAATTCAATTCAAATTCGTGATCTATTCAATTCAATTCGAATTCGTTATTTATTCAATTCAATTCGAATTCGTTATTTATTCAATTCAATTCGAATTCGTTATTTATTCAATTCAATTCGAATTCGTTATTTATTCAATTCAATTCGAATTCGTTATTTATTCAATTCAATTCGAATTCGTTATTTATTCAATTCAATTCGAATTCGTTATTTATTCAATTCAATTCAATTCGAATTCGTTATTTATTCAATTCAATTCGAATTCGTTATTTATTCAATTCAATTCGAATTCGTTATTTATTCAATTCAATTCGAATTCGTTATCTATTCAATTCAATTCGAATTCGTTATTTATTCAATTCAATTCGAATTCGTTATCTATTCAATTCAATTGATTTTCTATTCTATTCAAATTCAATTGATTTTCTGTTCTATTCAAATTCAATTGATTTTCTATTCTATTCAAATTCAATTGATTTTCTATTCTATTCAAATCAAATTTCATTTCAAAATATTCGATTTCGAAATCACTTTTCAATATTCATTTTAAAATGAATAAAATCGATATAAATATCGTTCACGTCAAAATGGCGTCAATCTAATCAACACGACTTCATATATTTCTATTTTCAAATATTCTATTTCAAATATTTCGTTTTCAAATATTTCGTTTTCAAATATTTCTATTTCAAACATTTCCTTTTCAAACATTTCTATTTCAAATATTTCGTTTTCACATATTTCTACTTCAAATATTTCGTTCAACACATGATTAATCTCAACGGATGAGTACTGTCAACACATGAACCTTTATTTTATATTGATAAGGTTGTAAATTTTATTATTAAAATATTTCGTTCAACACATGACTAATCTCAATGGATGAGTACAGTCAACACATGAACTTTTATATTATATTGATAAAGATGTAAATTTTTATTATTAAAATATTTCGTTCAACACATGATTAATCTCAACGGATGAGTACAGTCAACACATGAACCTTTATTTTATAATATTCTTTATTTTCTAAATTGGAATGAGGCCCAATCAATCACCATATAATGTTAATTATATGGATTTTCATATATCACACGTATATAATAGCATTGAAAGATAATCAACCATCAACCAAAGTGCACTACACTGTATAAGCATCAAATATAGATATCTAACGCTTATAACAGCCTGTCAATCAATCGATCGACATATTTAATCTATCAGGATGAGTGAACTTCAAATTTCATCCCAACACCCGTGTGGGGTTTCAAATCAACAAACACAGATTTTAGTTGTGCAGTTGGGCGATGTGTAAAATTTATCGACCCAATCAATGTCCTTCAAATAGGTGTACATAAACAAACCGTCCGGTTTGTAAATGAATATTTTATTTTATTCACTTCCACGTTAAAAATTATATTTTTAACGATAAAACATTTTATTCAACCTATGAAAATATTCTATTCAGTTCATTTACTAAATAAAATGATATCTTTATTTTTCTAACTTATTTTAGAAAATTTCGGCGGCATAACGGCACGATACTAGAAACGGGACAAGGCCTAGCCTTATCCCCGGTCTAGTGAAGGCCCACGCCATTCACACATCAATCAAATCCATTCTATTTCACCAAACAATTCAAATTTCAATCAAATAATCTAACTAATTTTTGCAATCAAACAAACAAGTCCATGGTCTATGGACGATTGTGTCGGGTGCTACTAAGCACCGTCTGCATCCTAGTATATATATATCTAGAAAAGAAATTGAAGAGTGAGAAATTCTCACCGATAGCTATCCAATACCACGACTCTTCATTTTGAGAAATCTTCGCCATTCTCGCCCTTTGTCGCTTTTGTTGCCCGTAGCCACTATATATATAAAAATCACATTTTCACTTTGCTATTCAATATATAAAAATCATCTTTTTAATCTGCTATTCCTATTTTTAAAAACAATGTTAATTTTATTTTCAAAATCAATGCAAAATTCATTTTCAAAAAGAATGCAAACTTTGTTTTCAAAGCTAATTCAAATTTTGTTTTCAAAGCAAATTCAAATTTTGTTTTCAAAGCAAATTCAAATTTTGTTTGTTTTCAAAGCAAATTCAAATTTTGTTTGTTTTCAAAGCAAATTCAAATTTTGTTTTCAAAGCAAATTCAAATTTTTCGTTTCTTGTCAAACTGATTTTTAACAATGTATTAAATTAAATAGAAACTGAATTTTTTTTCTTTCCAATGTATTTATATTAAACATTTACTAATATATATATAAAAAAAATTACCTTCATCGTTCTTTACCTTGTTCCAGGTGGAAGTAAAAAACCCACCATCGCAAGCCACTAGGGCATCATTTTGCACGCCCCAAGGACTGCCGGAATCGGATCCATGATGGCCACAGCGTCTTGGGAGGTGCTGCCACCGCCAGGAGCGAGGCGGAGCTCGGCCTCTCCACTGCGCCGGAAATCCGGTTCGACGTTGAGCCCTTCAAGCTCGAAAATCATGCCCAACACTTTACGAGAGTTGATCATTGAACTATAGATTGAAAGATCTCGAATAGCTTGTCGATTTTTGTTTTGTTTTCATCTTCTAATTCAAATCGATTTGAATGATTTTCATGGATAAAATTGGGAGCTCGCGGCCGTTAATTTATCCTGGCGGCGGCTTTGTTATTCGAATCTAGGGTTTCCCCGTTTGGGTTTATTTATATACTAATATTTTAATAATTTAATTCCATATATACTTGTTTATTGATTCGAACTCTAAATCGAACCCAACGGTTGTCGTCCCTAGCTAATTACCCCCATTCCGAACACAATGGGATATGTTTCATAGGCCAATGTGATTGTTTCGATCAGTTTTCGTTTAAATCAAAATATAAATCAGTATATATTGAATTTGAACGCACATTTCAATTTACCGGGGTCACATACTAACTCGAAAAATTCCCGAAAAATATTTTCTAGCTTCGTATTGACGATACGGTCCTAACAAAACTAGTTTCGTCGAATTCTGAGACTGTTGGAAAAATGGCCAATTTCTAGTCGATTAAAATCAACTGAAACTGGTCAAACGCGTTTTCCTTTACCACGCTCACATATTGATTCGAAAAATTATGAAAATTGGAATCTAGCAATAACTTTACATCACGGACCCAACAAAAGTGGTTTCGTCGAAATCCGAGGTCGTTTGCAAAATTTCGATTTTTAAGGGCCTGAATTCCATAGCGACTATTCAGAATTTTCAACTGGACATATCTTTTGATTCCCGCTATGAAATTTCAATTTTTCGGATTCGTTGGAAAGATATTATCAATTAGATTCTAATGTTTTTGGTTTCGCTAAAATCCGGATTGTTTTGCACCCGGTACATTCAATTGAAGTTTGAAATCGAATTATCGAACTACCGCGCCATTTTCAATTCTATTAATAATTATATATAATTATTTATATTCTAACGACGACGTATATAATATATACGTTTGAATTATATTCAAAATAAATTTCTCGTAGATATTATTTAAAATAATTCATTTTAAATAATCAAAATTCGCTAAAATTGCCAAAATAAAAATTTTAAACTGGCCCAGATTTTCGGGTTATTACAATCTCCCCCACTTAAAACTTTTCGTTCCCGAAAAGGAACAAAGTCGAAAGTGGTTGGATTAATTAACTCTACATTCGTTCAGGCTTCCATTCTCCAACTTTTCAGTTTCTGAGAATTTTCAAATTTTCAAAAATTTGGCTAACACCCGGAATTTTCGAAAATTTTCGCCATAACCTCCCCTGCACCGGGAGCCACGAGAAAATCCCGAAATTGCCATATAGGCCTTCAGATCTCAAAAAGAAAAAGAAAAAGCCAAGCGGCTAGCCAATAGGCTCATAAAATCATCATCACCCAAACAAAACAGTAAATTGTAGTAAACATGTACCTATTTGTCGGGCAAACAAATTTTATTCTCTGCTCTAGCCTCCTTGCTATGACCTGTTCAATGTAAGTATATGTATATGCAAGCAAATGCGACCAAATTTCAATACAACTCACTTTTTGGTACAATTTGACTAAATGGTTTAAATTTTAATTAATCAAACAACACAACCAACACTCAATTAGTGAATTATCATTTCAAATTCATAACTTTGATATATATTCTAAAAATCAGATTTTTGATGCAAAATCACAACCATTAGCCTTATCAAATTTTGGTTCTCACACCAGTCAATAGGAAATATATAGAAATCACACCTTCGAAGCACGAACATAAATATCGATGATGCCATGGTCATTATCAAGATCATCTCCGGGCGACTAGAGTGTGATTCTATATCTATCCAGTATATTAAAACTTCAAATACACATGGATCAGACGTATATGCAAAATCTATATATATACTGGATGGTCCAAATCAATATAAATAGATAATCAAATACGAATAACTGATTTAAATTTTCAAAACAAAAGTTTGTTTTCATTTTAAAAATATACTCTTCACACTCGTTCTAGGATACTACTGATCCCATCTCTAACGAGTCATTTTCATTGGATATTACTAATCCAATATCTGATGAATTCTTTCGTATGGTTCTAATGTGTCTTGTTCTCTGAGCTTTGTAAACCAAAGCTCTGATACCAACTGTGAAAACCCGTAACTTCCCCGTAAAGGAAAGCGCGGATAGTTCGAGAACAAGCCACAACAGAACACATACAGAAGAACATTTCATTGTATATTACAACAATGCACCAGAATACAAGAATATACAGAGTATAAATGAATATTACACAGAAATATCAGAGATTTAAATTACATTTAAATACATAGCAGCGGAAAATAATATGATACACAACTGAAGGAGATATACGGATACAAAGCTTTCCGGATATCGTTCCAGCTGTAAACCAGGATCCTGTGAATATAAATCCGCAAAACCAAAACTACTAGCTACCCGTGTCAAAAAAAGGGCACCCAGAGTTTAGGTTAAAACAATAAACTCCAGGTCAGTCATGTGACTGGTGTGAGAACTAAAACAGTTATTTAAAGCTTTACTTTAAAGGAGAGTAATTCAAGGGACCACGCCGTATAACACGGAACGGGTTTCCTCCCAAGAATACCAGTGCATAGGATAAACAACGCAATGCTTTTTGGAAAATGAAGCTATTATAAGACCCAGGTCCCATCACACAATGCAACGCAAGCCGGAGGATAGGGTTTTCCCTTATAATAGCCAAACATGCTTGGTACGTTTAAAACAAATCATTTGATACTATAATAAGTGTATAGTGTCAAAACAATTTCAATCATAAATATAAATCATAGACGGCATGGGTACCATATATCATGTCGACATACTAGTTCTACAATTAAAACCGCAATACACGTATTGGAAATTGGATTTCCGTCATGAGTCGAGGCAAGGGGCAAGCTCCTCTCCGCGTTCGAGACACTCTAGCAAATGTCCCAGGGTTACGCACTCTGGGCAACCCCTGGATCTTCAGGGCTGGTCCTCACTTACGTTAGAGGATTAGTTATGCCTGAACACACGTTTCCCGGTCCTTACAGACCTATAATCGAGGCGCCTCATTCCAACAACCACAAAGGTGAAAAGTATATAAATGTCAGGGCTGGTAAGTCACTGACACCACCAAAGCTAGAAAGAAACGTTGTGCTCTCCCTGAAGTCCGTATCCCGTTTTTGACTCATACCGAGGTGTGAGGCTCGCGAATTTACGTTATACACAAAGCTGCCACGTAGGCCGCTTTGATCATCAACCACAAGACTTTGCTTTTCAACAAAAGCCTTGATCATTGCATCTTAGCGTGCCACACAGGCAATTCATGCCATGCGACTGATGTCCATCGATATACAACCTCTGAGCTCGTACATCTCAGAGAAGGGCGTTAAGCAAAAGAATAAATTCTCCGCCGCCAAACAGATGTATATTTAATAGAAATCAATCAACATAGAATAAAATCCATTGTCGGACACACAATCCATTTACAAGTCCGTTCTGGGTCTGAACGAAACCGGAGGCACTTTCCTCGCATATCCATCCATCTCCAAGTACGTCTGGACGACCACCAACTATTTCCATCCTCTTGGGTGTACTGCCCAATCAGGATCGTCAGTAATTATCCAAACGATGTGAAGACTTCCGGTCTTCAACCACCGTCTTCATCTTCGACATATCGTCGAATCGGTTATTCAGAATGGGTGTAAACCCGGCCTTTCCGAACAACCCGCGTATATTAAAAACAAATGTTACAGAAACTCAACATACGCCTCATTCCAATTCATATTCTTAGGGGAAGTTCCCATTAATTTTATCCAAGATAAATTCTTTAAAATTTATCCTTTAATCTTCCTTTGGATGTCGTTTCAAACCAAATTATGGTTTTCTAAATTAGTCGAGATTAGCGAACCACACCGAAGTAATTATTTATTTTATTTCCCAATCCCAACCTATTCATCCCATGAAGCAAAACTGGTAATACTCCATATCTAACACCACGGTGTTATCGGTAAAATTAATTACCATTTCACGTTCAAATCTAATTAAATATTTGACTATCGTTCTGGAGCAAAACTGGTGATACTCCATATCTAACACCATGGTGTTATCGGTAAAATTAATTACCATTTCACGTTCAAATCTAATTAAAGATTTGACTATCGTTCTGGAGAAAAACTGGTGATACTCCATTCTCGCTCATTTCTAAATTTGATAATTTAGATTATAGATTCACATTTCAACCTAATTGCAGATTCGTTAAAACTCCTTTTACTGGGTTAAAGACCTAGGTGTTATTTAAAACACAGTTCACGACAAACCCAAATCACATTCTATTTATTATCGGGTTAAAGAACTAGTGTTATTTAAAACACCGTTCACGATAAACCCATTTCAAATCCAATCAAATATATTAGAAATTCCAATTATATAAAACCCCTTTTTAAATCTAATTTATTTATTTAAAGATAAATGGATTTTAATTTTAGTTCAAAACTAGTTCATTTCGATAAAAATCTATTTTTATCTTTTCAAATATGGAGTTTTTCATCCCAATTTCTCCCAAATCATTTTTATGATTTTACACAAATTATTGATATTTTTAATAATTTTATCAAGGCCCGTACAGTCGATTTCCAACAACGGCCATCGAACTGCACTTACAGCGACCTTTTCCAAATTTGATTTAGACGTATCTCCAAATCCAACCGTTAGATTTTGAATTTCTAATATTCGTTAGAAAGCTCTTTTCGATACGAACCGAACAGTTCTGGTTTTAGGAGAATCCGACGGTCGGATCTCCCGTAATGTCCGTTTGAAATAAATGGTCGAAATTCACGAACTGCCGCGGCGCGGCGCGTTCTATTCAGGCCATTATATTATATATATAATATATATAATATATATTTTGTCGATTACTATTTAAAACGAATTTTATAATTCGTTTTAAATTCGTTTCAAAAACATTTTCAACTTTCATTTCAAATTCAAATCAAAATTGAATTTTTCCTTATAAATTCGTTTTAAAATTCATTTCTATTCAATTCAAATTTCAATTCAATTTGAATTCATTTCAATTCGTTTCCAATTCAATTCGAATTCGTTTTTAATTCAATTCAAATTCGTGATCTATTCAATTCAATTCGAATTCGTTATTTATTCAATTCAATTCGAATTCGTTATTTATTCAATTCAATTCGAATTCGTTATTTATTCAATTCAATTCGAATTCGTTATTTATTCAATTCAATTCGATTCGAATTCGTTATTTATTTAATTCAATTCGAATTTGTTATTTATTCAATTCAATTCGAATTCGTTATTTATTCAATTCAATTCGAATTCGTTATCTATTCAATTCAATTCGAATTCGTTATTTATTCAATTCAATTCGAATTCGTTATCTATTCAATTCAATTGATTTTCTATTCTATTCAAATTCAATTGATTTTCTATTCTATTCAAATTCAATTGATTTTCTATTCTATTCAAATTCAATTGATTTTCTATTCTATTCAAATCAAATTTCATTTCAAAATATTCGATTTCGAAATCACTTTTCAATATTCATTTTAAAATGAATAAAATCGATATAAATATCGTTCACGTCAAAATGGCGTCAATCTAATCAACACGGCTTCATATATTTCTATTTTCAAATATTCTATTTCAAATATTTCGTTTTCAAATATTTCTATTTCAAACATTTCCTTTTCAAACATTTCTATTTCAAATATTTCGTTTTCACATATTTCTACTTCAAATATTTCGTTCAACACATGACTAATCTCAACGGATGAGTACTGTCAACACATGAACCTTTATTTTATATTGATAAGGATGTAAATTTTATTATTAAAATATTTCGTTCAACACATGACTAATCTCAACGGATGAGTACAGTCAACACATGAACTTTTATATTATATTGATAAAGATGTAAATTTTTATTATTAAAATATTTCGTTCAACATATGACTAATCTCAACGGATGAGTACAGTCAACACATGAACCTTTATTTTATAATATTCTTTATTTTCTAAATTGGAATGAGGCCCAATCAATCACCATATAATGTTAATTATATGGATTTTCATATATCACACGTATATAATAGCATTGAAAGATAATCAACCATCAACCAAAGTGCACTACACTGTATAAGCATCAAATATAGATATCTAACGCTTATAACAGCCTGTCAATCAATCGATCGACATATTTAATCTATCAGGATGAGTGAACTTCAAATTTCATCCCAACACCCGTGTGGGGTTTCAAATCAACAAACACAGGTTTTAGTTGTGCAGTTGGGCGATGTGTAAAATTTATCGACCCAATCAATGTCCTTCAAATAGGTGTACATAAACAAACCGTCCGGTTTGTAAATGAATATTTTATTTTATTCACTTCCACGTTAAAAATTATATTTTTAACGATAAAACATTTTATTCAACCTATGAAAATATTCTATTCAGTTCATTTATTAAATAAAATGATATCTTTATTTTTCTAACTTATTTTAGAAAATTTCGGTGGCATAACGGCACGATACTAGAAACGGGACAAGGCCTTGCCTTATCCCCGGTCTAGTGAAGGCCCACGCCATTCACACATCAATCAAATCCATTCTATTTCACCAGACAATTCAAATTTCAATCAAATAATCTAACTAATTTTTGCAATCAAACAAACAAGTCCATGGTCTGTGGACGATTGTGTCGGGTGCTACTAAGCACCGTCTGCATCCTAGTATATATATATCTAGAAAAGAAATTGAAGAGTGAGAAATTCTCACCGATAGCTATCCAATACCACGACTCTTCATTTTGAGAAATCTTCGCCATTCTCGCCCTTTGTCGCTTTTGTTGCCCGTAGCCACTATATATATAAAAATCACATTTTCACTTTGCTATTCAATATATAAAAATCATCTTTTTAATCTGCTATTCCTATTTTTAAAAACAATGTTAATTTTATTTTCAAAATCAATGCAAAATTCATTTTCAAAAAGAATGCAAACTTTGTTTTCAAAGCTAATTCAAATTTTGTTTTCAAAGCAAATTCAAATTTTGTTTTCAAAGCAAATTCAAATTTTGTTTTCAAAGCAAATTCAAAATTTTCGTTTCTTGTCAAACTGATTTTTAACAATGTATTAAATTAAATAAAAACTGAATTTTTTTTCTTTCCAATGTATTTATATTAAACATTTACTAATATATATATAAAAAAAAATTACCTTCATCGTTCTTTACCTTGTTCCAGGTGGAAGTAAAAAACCCACCATCGCAAGCCACTAGGGCATCATTTTGCACGCCCCAAGGACCGCCGGAATCGGATCCATGATGGCCACAGCGTCTTGGGAGGTGCTGCCACTGCCAGAAGCGAGGCGGAGCTCGGCCTCTCCACTGCGCCGGAAATCCGGTTCGACGTTGAGCCCTTCATGCTCGAAAATCATGCCCAACACTTTACGAGATTTTATCATTGAACTATAGATTGAAAGATCTCGAATAGCTTGTCGATTTTTGTTTTGTTTTCATCTTCTAATTCAAATCGATTTGAATGATTTTCGTGGATAAAATTGGGAGCTCGCAGCCGTTAATTTATCCTGGCGGCGGCTTTGTTATTCGAATCTTGGGTTTCCCCGTTTGGGTTTATTTATATACTAATATTTTAATAATTTAATTCCATATATACTTGTTTATTGATTCAAACTCTAAATCGAACCCAACGACTGTCGTCCCTAGCTAATTACCCCCATTCCGAACACAATGGGATATGTTTCATAGGCCAATGTGATTGTTTCGATCAGTTTTCGTTTAAATCAAAATATAAATCAGTATATATTGAATTTGAACGCACATTTCAATTTACCGGGGTCACATACTAACTCGAAAAATTTCCAAAAAATATTTTCTAGCTTCGTATTGACGATACAGTCCTAACCAAACTAGTTTGGTCGAATTCTGAGACCGTTGGAAAAAATGGCCAATTTCCAGTCGATTAAAATCAACTAAAACTGGTCAAACGCGTTTTCCTTTGCCACGCTCGCATATTGATTCGAAAAATTATGAAAATTGGAATCTAGCAATAACTTTACATCACGGACCCAGCAAAAGTGGTTTCGTCGAAATCCGAGGTCGTTTGCAAAATTTCCATTTTTAAGGGCCTGAATTCCATAGCGACTATTCAGAATTTTCAACTGGACATATCTTTTGATTCCCGCTATGAAATTTCAATTTTTCGGATTCGTTGGAAAGATATTATCAATTAGATTCTAATGTTTTTGGTTTCGCTAAAATCCGGATTGTTTTGCACCCGGTACATTCAATTGAAGTTTGAAATCGAATTATCGAACTACCGCGCCATTTTCAATTCTATTAATAATTATATATAATTATTTATATTCTAACGACGACGTATATAATATATACGTTCGAATTATATTCAAAATAAATTTCTCGTCGATATTATTTAAAATAATTCATTTTAAATAATCAAAATTCGCTAAAATTGCCAAAATAAAAATTTTAAACTGGCCCAGATTTTTGGGATATTACAATCTCCCCCACTTAAAACTTTTCGTCCCCGAAAAGGAACAAAGTCGAAAGTGGTTGGATTAATTAACTCTACGTTCGTTCAGGCTTCCTGTGACGTCCCGCCCCGCACCAACCGACATTTACTCCAAAAGTGCGCTGTACACATGTCCAGTTAGCACGGAACGGGTCGCCAGAAGGAAAAGAAAGAAGATAATGAACTAACAAGGAACCTGTAGAATGTCTCACAGCGCATAGAATAAAATATAGTAACAACATACTTGACATAAAACAGGTGAGACAGTGCATGAGCTGGAAACTAGAAGTAAGTATCATAGCAGCGGAAATCCGAAATACAGCTTATTACAACTTTTAAAATACTGTCTCTAAAGCAAAAGCAAGATAAAGAAGGTACACTACTAATGCCCAAGTAGTGACCACCAACGACACAGGGAGAATATCTATGTATCATACGTGGAAACCTCCTGCTCGCCTCCGAATCAGCTACTCGCGCATCACCAGCTAATCATAACCTGTCTCTAGTCTGCTCGTGTGAGCACCCAGAGTAATAAGAGGAGACATAAAACTCTGGGTCAGACATAAAGCCTGGTATGAGCGATAAGCATCTAAACAAAATAATAACAGGTATAATCCAATCATACCTGAACCTGGACCTGCAACCAAAGAATTAGCACTACATACTGTACAACACTCTAAGGTGCCACTTACATACTGTGTAAGAGATACGGGGGTGGGGGTGTGCATGTCATAGTGGTGTCAAACAATCAAGCATAGCAATCATCCTCATGTCTCTCACTCAGTGCGTAAAGCATACGATACCCACTACCTTGGTCCTCTAATCCTTTGGGCCATGACGGAATCCAATCCCGTGTAACTATCACTACAAGCCCACTATCCACCTCTCAGTGGTGAACCAAGGTTATGAATACTGACAACCCCTTTGCACACGTCCGGCAGCAAAGCTCAATCATGAAGTGAACTCATTGGTTCCCATCTGGATCCTGAGCTCTAACTTCCATTTGGACTACCTTTGCATCTCGGGTTATTGGTCATCACCGGATCGGTCTTCATCTGGTTCGCTCCGCTCCAGGTCGTATCGTGGTCACCAGCTCCCTTCGGATCGTGCTCACCTGTGCGGGTCGGATCGTGGTCGCTTGCTCGGATCGGCTCGTGGCCTCCGGATCGTGGGAACCATTCGTGAGAGGATCGGGTCGTGGTCCATAGCTCGTGACGCTTCCCTGGGATCATGATGCTCCTTCCCCTTCAGATCGCCTGGTTCGGATCGTGACACATAGGTCGGCTCGTGGTTGGAGGCGTAACTCAAGGCATCAGTTCGTTCAAGCTCCACGGTTCGGATCGCGCCGCCTTCACCAGATTGGATCGTGGCGCTTGAGCTAGAGCGGATCGTGGAGTGTGATATGCGATCGGGTCGGGTCGCGACTTCCTTCATGCGATCCGATCCGGTCCAATACATTTTCCTGCAACTTCTTCCAGCGACTGTTTACGCCATTCGACCGCGTTTTTGACCAATCTAACTATTCTAATCAATTGCAAAGCAAACCATACAGTCATAGAAACATGTAGAAACATCCACAAACAGCAAAACAACAATATGATATGTCAAAACGGATCAAACATACCTAAAAACCCATATTTTCCCCCCTTAAGCATGTTTAAGCAAATCTAGCAGTAGGATTAGCAAAACTTAACCAAATTAGCCAATTTTTCTAACAGAGGCTTAAAATAATATTTATGAATTTCTGCATATTTTTCCAGATTTTTAACATGCATAATTTCGCTAATTATCACTAATCACCCCTTAATCCCCTAAATTCCGGGATTAACAAAATTAGTCAAAATTCACCCAAATTCATATCAGAGGCACAAAATGATGTTTTAGAATTTTAGAAATTTTTCTAGATTTTTCTGAGCCATAATTTCGCTAATCTTCGCTAATTACCCTAATTAGCCATAATTAGTGAAAAACAATGCAAATCACTCACCTTTGCCACAAAGTAAGCTATAGATCTGAAACAGTCTCTGATTTGGATCCAATCCCTATGTGTTCCAGCAGCTCTCTTGCTAATTTGGTGAAGATCTTCTTTGATTTGATGTAGATTAGGCCAAAACTTGATTAGAAAGTGATTAGAAGGTGATTTGGGACGAAATTAGAAGGTGGAGGCCATTACTAGGGTTTCAAGGAGGAAAGTGGCGGCTTAAAACTGAAATGAAAATGATTCTCTAACTCATTTCAGCCTCCGCATAACCCTAATCCCGAAATGGGTTATGGGCCTATTCACTAATCACCCTATTTGGCCCGGTTAAGCAGTTTTTCACCTTCCAAACCTTGTTTCAGCCATATCTCCCAAACGGTAAGTCCGTTTGGCCAATGTAACCACTCTACGGAAAGAGAAACCATCATTTGAATCCAATGGAAGTGGTGTCAGGTCAAAATTCCTTTCCAGTCAAAAGTTATGGCCAAAACAGTACCAACTAGGGGCAAAACGGTCATTTAAAAATCGACAAAAATCATGAACATGGGAAATGACCCCAATAATCGTCTCCCAAAGTTACATGACCATACGACTCCATATGTGAAAGAAATAAATATTCTACGATCCTATGATGCGTAGAATGCGGGTCGTTACACTTCCATTCTCCAACTTTTCAGTTTCTGAGAATTTTCAAATTTTCAAAAATTTGGCTAACACCCGGAATTTTCGAAAAATTTCGCCATAACCTCCCCTGCACCGGGAGCCACGTGAAAATCCCGAAATTGCCATATAGGCCTTCAGATCTCAAAAAGAAAAAGAAAAAGCCAAGCGGCTAGCCAATAGGCTCATAAAATCATCATCACCCAAACAAAACAGTAAATTGTAGTAAACATGTACCTATTTGTCGGGCAAACAAATTTTGTTCTCTGCTCTAGCCTCCTTGCTATGACCTGTTCAATGTAAGTATATGTATATGCAAGCAAATGCGACCAAATTTCAATACAACTCACTTTTTGGTACAATTTGACTAAATGGTTTAAATTTTAATAATCAAACAACACAACCAACACTCAATTAGTGAATTATCATTTCAAATTCATAACTTTGATATATATTCTAAAAATCAGATTTTTGATGCAAAATCACAACCATAAGCCTTATCAAATTTTGGTTCTCACACCAGTCAATAGGAAATATATAGAAATCACACCTTCGAAGCACGAACATAAATATCGATGATGCCATGGTCATTATCAACATCATCTCCGGGCGACTAGAGTGTGATTCTATATCTATCCAGTATATTAAAACTTCGAATACACGTGGATCAGACGTATATGCAAAATCTATATATACTGGATGGTCCAAATCAATATAAATAGATAATCAAATACGAATAACTGATTTAAATTTTCAAAACAAAAGTTTGTTTTCATTTTAAAAATATACTCTTCACACTCGTTCTAGGACACTACTGATCCCATCTCTAACGAGTCATTTTCATTGGATATTACTAATCCAATATCTGATGAATTCTTTCGTATGGTTCTAATGTGTCTTGTTCTCTGAGCTTTGTAAACCAAAGCTCTGATACCAACTGTGAAAACCCGTAACTTCCCCGTAAAGGAAAGCGCGGATAGTTCGAGAACAAGCCACAACAGAACACATACAGAAGAACATTTCATTGTATATTACAACAATGCACCAGAATACAAGAATATGCAGAGTATAAATGAATATTACACAGAAATATCAGAGATTTAAATTACATTTAAATACATAGCAGCGGAAAATAATACGATACACAACTGAAGGAGATATACGGATACAAAGCTTTCCGGATATCGTTCCAGCTGTAAACCAGGATCCTGTGAATATAAATCCGCAAAACCAAAACTACTAGCTGCCCGTGTCAAAAAAAGGGCACCCAGAGTTTAGGTTAAAACAATAAACTCCAGGTCAGTCATGTGACTGGTGTGAGAACTAAAACAGTTATTTAAAGCTTTACTTTAAAGGAGAGTAATTCAAGGGACCACGCCGTATAACACGGAACGGGTTTCCTCCCAAGAATACCAGTGCATAGGATAAACAACGCAATGCTTTTTGGAAAATGAAGCTATTATAAGACCCAGGTCCCATCACACAATGCAACGCAAGCCGGAGGATAGGGTTTTCCCTTATAATAGCCAAACATGCTTGGTACGTTTAAAACAAATCATTTGATACTATAATAAGTGTATAGTGTCAAAACAATTTCAATCATAAATATAAATCATAGACGGCATGGGTACCATATATCATGTCGCCATACTAGTTCTACAATTAAAACCGCAATACACGTATTGGAAATTGGATTTCCGTCATGAGTCGAGGCAAGGGGCAAGCTCCTCTCCGCGTTCGAGACACTCTAGCAAATGTCCCAGGGTTACGCACTCTGGGCAACCCCTGGATCTTCAGGGCTGGTCCCCACTTACGTTAGAGGATTAGTTATGCCTGAACACACGTTTCCCGGTCCTTACAGACCTATAATCGAGGCGCCTCATTCCAACAACCACAAAGGTGAAAAGTATATAAATGTCAGGGCTGGTAAGTCACTGACACCACCAAAGCTAGAAAGAAACGTTGTGCTCTCCCTGAAGTCCGTATCCCGTTTTTGACTCATACCGAGGTGTGAGGCTCGCGAATTTACGTTATACACAAAGCTGCCACGTAGGCCGCTTTGATCATCAACCACAAGACTTTGCTTTTCAACAAAAGCCTTGATCATTGCATCTTAGTGTGCCACACAGGCAATTCATGCCATGCGACTGATGTCCATCGATATACAACCTCTGAGCTCGTACATCTCAGAGAAGGGCGTTAAGCAAAAGAATAAATTCTCCGCCGCCAAACAGATGTATATTTAATAGAAATCAATCAACATAGAATAAAATCCATTGTCGGACACACAATCCATTTACAAGTCCGTTCTGGGTCTGAACGAAACCGGAGGCACTTTCCTCGCATATCCATCCATCTCCAAGTACGTCTGGACGACCACCAACTATTTCCATCCTCTTGGGTGTACTGCCCAATCAGGATCGTCAGTAATTATCCAAACGATGTGAAGACTTCCGGTCTTCAACCACCGTCTTCATCTTCGACATATCGTCGAATCGGTTATTCAGAATGGGTGTAAACCCGGCCTTTCCGAACAACCCGCGTATATTAAAAACAAATGTTACAGAAACTCAACATACGCCTCATTCCAATTCATATTCTTAGGGGAAGTTCCCATTAATTTTATCCAAGATAAATTCTTTAAAATTTATCCTTTAATCTTCCTTTGGATGTCGTTTCAAACCAAATTATGGTTTTCTAAATTAGTCGAGATTAGCGAACCACACCGAAGTAATTATTTATTTTATTTCCCAATCCCAACCTATTCATCCCATGAAGCAAAACTGGTAATACTCCATATCTAACACCACGGTGTTATCGGTAAAATTAATTACCATTTCACGTTCAAATCTAATTAAATATTTGACTATCGTTCTGGAGCAAAACTGGTGATACTCCATATCTAACACCATGGTGTTATCGGTAAAATTAATTACCATTTCACGTTCAAATCTAATTAAAGATTTGACTATCGTTCTGGAGAAAAACTGGTGATACTCCATTCTCGCTCATTTCTAAATTTGATAATTTAGATTATAGATTCACATTTCAACCTAATTGCAGATTCGTTAAAACTCCTTTTACTGGGTTAAAGAACTAGGTGTTATTTAAAACACAGTTCACGACAAACCCAAATCACATTCTATTTATTATCGGGTTAAAGAACTAGTGTTATTTAAAACACCGTTCACGATAAACCCATTTCAAATCCAATCAAATATATTAGAAATTCCAATTATATAAAACCCCTTTTTAAATCTAATTTATTTATTTAAAGATAAATGGATTTTAATTTTAGTTCAAAACTAGTTCATTTCGATAAAAATCTATTTTTATCTTTTCAAATATGGATTTTTTCATCCCAATTTCTCCCAAATCATTTTTATGATTTTACACAAATTATTGATATTTTTAATAATTTTATCAAGGCCCGTACAGTCGATTTCCAACAACGGCCATCGAACTGCACTTACAGCGACCTTTTCCAAATTTGATTTAGACGTATCTCCAAATCCAACCGTTAGATTTTGAATTTCTAATATTCGTTAGAAAGCTCTTTTCGATACGAACCGAACAGTTCTGGTTTTAGGAGAATCCGACGGTCGGATCTCCCGTAATGTCCGTTTGAAATAAATGGTCGAAATTCACGAACTACCGCGGCGCGGCGCGTTCTATTCAGGCCATTATATTATATATATAATATATATAATATATATTTTGTCGATTACTATTTAAAACGAATTTTATAATTCGTTTTAAATTCGTTTCAAAAACATTTTCAACTTTCATTTCAAATTCAAATCAAAATTGAATTTTTCCTTATAAATTCGTTTTAAAATTCATTTCTATTCAATTCAAATTTCAATTCAATTTGAATTCATTTCAATTCGTTTCCAATTCAATTCGAATTCGTTTTTAATTCAATTCAAATTCGTGATCTATTCAATTCAATTCGAATTCGTTATTTATTCAATTCAATTCGAATTCGTTATTTATTCAATTCAATTCGAATTCGTTATTTATTCAATTCAATTCGAATTCGTTATTTATTCAATTCAATTCAATTCGAATTCGTTATTTATTTAATTCAATTCGAATTCGTTATTTATTCAATTCAATTCGAATTCGTTATTTATTCAATTCAATTCGAATTCGTTATCTATTCAATTCAATTCGAATTCGTTATTTATTCAATTCAATTCGAATTCATTATCTATTCAATTCAATTGATTTTCTATTCTATTCAAATTCAATTGATTTTCTATTCTATTCAAATTCAATTGATTTTCTATTCTATTCAAATTCAATTTATTTTCTATTCTATTCAAATTCAATTGATTTTCTATTCTATTCAAATCAAATTTCATTTCAAAATATTCGATTTCGAAATCACTTTTCAATATTCATTTTAAAATGAATAAAATCGATATAAATACCGTTCACGTCAAAATGGCGTCAATCTAATCAACACGGCTTCATATATTTCTATTTTCGAATATTGTATTTCAAATATTTCGTTTTCAAATATTTCTATTTCAAACATTTCCTTTTCAAACATTTCTATTTCAAATATTTCGTTTTCACATATTTCTACTTCAAATATTTCGTTCAACACATGACTAATCTCAACGGATGAGTACTGTCAACACATGAACCTTTATTTTATATTGATAAGGATGTAAATTTTATTATTAAAATATTTCGTTCAACACATGACTAATCTCAACGGATGAGTACAGTCAACACATGAACTTTTATATTATATTGATAAAGATGTAAATTTTTATTATTAAAATATTTCGTTCAACATATGACTAATCTCAACGGATGAGTACAGTCAACACATGAACCTTTATTTTATAATATTCTTTATTTTCTAAATTGGAATGAGGCCCAATCAATCACCATATAATGTTAATTATATGGATTTTCATATATCACACGTATATAATAGCATTGAAAGATAATCAACCATCAACCAAAGTGCACTACACTGTATAAGCATCAAATATAGATATCTAACGCTTATAACAGCCTGTCAATCAATCGATCGACATATTTAATCTATCAGGATGAGTGAACTTCAAATTTCATCCCAACACCCGTGTGGGGTTTCAAATCAACAAACACAGGTTTTAGTTGTGCAGTTGGGCGATGTGTAAAATTTATCGACCCAATCAATGTCCTTCAAATAGGTGTACATAAACAAACCGTCCGGTTTGTAAATGAATATTTTATTTTATTCACTTCCACGTTAAAAATTATATTTTTAACGATAAAACATTTTATTCAACCTACGAAAATATTCTATTCAGTTCATTTATTAAATAAAATGATATCTTTGTTTTTCTAACTTATTTTAGAAAATTTCGGCGGCATAACGACACGATACTAGAAACGGGACAAGGCCTAGCCTTATCCCCGGTCTAGTGAAGGCCCACGCCATTCACACATCAATCAAATCCATTCTATTTCACCAAACAATTCAAATTTCAATCAAATAATCTAACTAATTTTTGCAATCAAACAAACAAGTCCATGGTCTGTGGACGATTGTGTCGGGTGCTACTAAGCACCGTCTGCATCCTAGTATATATATATATCTAGAAAAGAAATTGAAGAGTGAGAAATTCTCACCGATAGCTATCCAATACCACAACTCTTCATTTTGAGAAATCTTCGCCATTCTCGCCCTTTGTCGCTTTTGTTGCCCGTAGCCACTATATATATAAAAATCACATTTTCACTTTGCTATTCAATATATAAAAATCATCTTTTTAATCTGCTATTCCTATTTTTAAAAACAATGTTAATTTTATTTTCAAAATCAATGCAAAATTCATTTTCAAAAAGAATGCAAACTTTGTTTTCAAAGCTAATTCAAATTTTGTTTCCAAAGAAAATTCAAATTTTGTTTTCAAAGCAAATTTAAATTTTGTTTTCAAAGCAAATTCAAATTTTGTTTTCAAAGCAAATTCAAATTTTTCGTTTCTTGTCAAACTGATTTTTAACAATGTATTAAATTAAATAAAAACAGAAATTTTTATCTTTCCAATGTATTTATATTAAACATTTACTAATATATAAATTTTTTTTTTACCTTCATCGTTCTTTACCTTGTTCCAGGTGGAAGTAAAAAACCCACCATCGCAAGCCACTAGGGCATCATTTTGCACGCCCCAAGGACCGCCGGAATCGGATCCATGATGGCCACAGCGTCGGCCTTGGGAGGTGTTGCCTCCGCCAGGAGCGAGGCGGAGCTCGGCCTCTCCACTGCGCCGGAAATCCGGTTCGACGTTGAGCCCTTCAAGCTCGAAAATCATGCCCAACACTTTACGAGAGTTGATCATTGAACTATAGATTGAAAGATCTCGAATAGCTTGTCGATTTTTGTTTTGTTTTCATCTTCTAATTCAAATTGATTTGAATGATTTTCGTGGATAAAATTGGGAGCTCGCAGCCGTTAATTTATCCTGGCGGCGGCTTTGTTATTCGAATCTAGGGTTTCCCCGTTTGGGTTTATTTATATACTAATATTTTAATAATTTAATTCCATATATACTTGTTTATTGATTCAAACTCTAAATCGAACCCAACGACTGCCGTCCCTAGCAAATTACCCCCATTCCGAACACAATGGGATATGTTTCATAGGCCAATGTGATTGTTTCGATCAGTTTTCGTTTAAATCAAAATATAAATCAGTATATATTGAATTTGAACGCACATTTCATTTTACCGAGGTCACATACTAACTCGAAAAATTCCCGAAAAATATTTTCTAGCTTCGGATTGACGATACGGTCCTAACAAAACTAGTTTCGTCGAATTCTGAGACCGTTGGAAAAATGGCCAATTTCCAGTCGATTAAAATCAACTAAAACTGGTTAAACGCGTTTTCCTTTGCCACGCTCACATATTGATTCGAAAAATTATGAAAATTGGAATCTAGTAATAACTTTACATCACGGACCCAACAAAAGTGGTTTCGTCGAAATCCGAGGTCGTTTGCAAAATTTCCATTTTTAAGGGCCTGAATTCCATAGCGACTATTCAGAATTTTCAACTGGACATATCTTTTGATTCCCGCTATGAAATTTCAATTTTTCGGATTCGTTGGAAAGATATTATCAATTAGATTCTAATGTTTTTGGTTTCGCTAAAATCCGGATTGTTTTGCACCCGGTACATTCAATTGAAGTTTGAAATCGAATTATCGAACTACCGCGCCATTTTCAATTCTATTAATAATTATATATAATTATTTATATTCTAACGACGACGTATATAATATATACGTTCGAATTATATTCAAAATAAATTTATCGTCGATATTATTTAAAATAATTCATTTTAAATAATCAAAATTCGCTAAAATTGCCAAAATAAAAATTTTAAACTGGCCCAGATTTTCGGGTTATTACATATATTAACCTATTACTCTATAAAAACACTTATAGACTTAAGCTCTAAACCTAATCAAAATTAAATCCATGGCCGTCATGTTGTCAATCCGCAACCTAGAGTGGTCGCCGTCAAACTAGAAGCAAAACAACGAATCAATTCTACTCAAGCCTAAATCTTAACAACAAAATTGTCTACATCAAGGGAACGTAAATCAATTTCAGAACACAGATTCCAGAACTCAAGACTTTCTTTGAGTTTGTGAGTATAATAGCTTTCACAAAATAATTAGTTAATTTAATTATGATAAGTTATAATTGGATTATAAGAATATGACTTTGAATCATGTGATGTTGAATTATATGCTAGCTGCTATGTGAATCTTATGCAAGTTCTTATGCGAATCTTATGCAAGTTTGTGATGGTGAATTATACGCTAATTCATATGTGAATCCTATGAAAGTTTGGGAAGTTGAATTATATGTTCTTATATGAATCTTATACAAGTTTGGGATGTTAAAACATATGTGAGTCATGTATATACATGTGCTAGTTTATGTGACCTTAATCTACATGTTTAGATCCTTATGCAAGTTCACATCTTTTAGATCTACATGCAAGTTCACATCCTATTGTTTAGATATATATTTTAGTTCTATAGTAGTACTTAGTTATGTAATGTTTATGCCCTTTTGCCTATGCTAGTTTTGTATGAGAATCATATGCTAGTTTGTATGAGATTTATATGCAAGTTAGGTAAAAACCCAAATCCATACATACAAGCTCACACTTACATGACAAGATCTATGATTAGATCTATGTTTAGATCCATTATAATACATAGTTTATGTTAGGTTGTGGTTTATATGCCTATACACTATGCAAGCTCACCTTTATGCATATAGATATATGCAAATCACCTTGTGCATAAACTAGTCCATGCTAGTTTATTGTTTTATATATGTAAGTTATGGATTATGCAAATTATGCCAATCATGCAAGTTTATCTTTTTAGATATATTTTGATGTTGTATGCAAGTTGTGATATTTAGATCTATTTTTATGTATTGTGCAAATTGTGATGTTTTTAAAAATTAGGCTATTTGGCGAGCCTAATATATTCCATAAATTACACGTACGAATAACGTGGGGATTGGGTAAATATTAATAATTGGCATAACGAGATTAGTGTATATTGCCTTAAAGGCATATAATTAAAATTTAGACATTAATTAGCATAATTAATGTGCATAGAAATCATGACCATAATTTAAGTGACAATTATGGACATAGATTAGGGAATAACATTTAAATATTAATGTTAATATTGTGAATTGGCATAAATGGCCTTAAAAGGCATATATTTAATTAGAGACATTAATTGGTATAATTTGAATACCTGACATTTATGGACATAACTTAGGTGACAATTATGGACATAAATAAATTTGGGAATTATTTACAAATTTGAGTAGGGACATTAATTCAAATTGGGGTAAAAAGATTATATATAATAATCAATGCCTTTGACACGAGGTTGGACTCATTTGTGGTGTAAGACTTACCGGACCCGCCTGGCAAATCCAGCAACCACAAATGGTAGTCCAATGTGAGATGTCATAGGCCCAAATTAAATGCGTCACAATTGTATGGACACGAGGTTAGGCCGTTTGTGGTGTAAGACTGCCCGGACCCGCCCGACAAATCCAGCAACCACAAAGGGTGGCCTAATGTGAGAGGTCCTACAAGGTCATGGTAGTAATAAACTAAGTAACACTTAACCAAGATAAACATGTAAGTGGGACATGGGGGTTAAGTGGGTGCCTCGGGTGGCTTCTGAAAAATGAATAGAAAAACTTAACTAAGATCAACATGTAAGTGGGACATGGGGGTTAAGTGGGTGCCTTGGGTGGCTTGTGAAATACGATTAGAAACACTTAACCAAGATAAACATGTAAGTGGGACATGGGGATTAAGTGGGTGCCTTGGGTGTCTTGTGAAATACGATTAGAAACACTTAACCAAATGGAAACATGTAAGAAGACATGAATATGAATGGGGTTAAGTGGGAAATCTTAGTGGGGGGCCAAACATAGGTGGAAAGCTTGTGTCAGGCATGTGGGCCCTTTTCAAACCAGTAACCCATTTAGTATCTTTGTGAGCTCGACCCAAGTCGAGGACGGAGCACGCTTATTGGGTTTGATTGTAAGAGGTCGAAACGGGTTAGTGGTGGCAACGCAAGTCCAACGGGGTCATGTGCGTCCGTGGGCCCGTACTGGTAGGTAAGACGTTGTTGCATCGTGTAGGTATAAGCCGTGCATCCTTGAGTTGTATCGGGTTGCCATTTTGGGGAGTGATACACCCCGCTGTGGGACCAGCACGAGTATCTACGAGTTAGGGAGCCGATTGAATGGGGAAGGTAGTGGGTACGACTAGTGGAGATAGGAGCAGGCGTCACCTATGACAGCAGCTAGGAGTACAGCTACAATATGATAC
Organism: Allium sativum; assembly: GCA_030737875.1. Lineage (NCBI taxonomy): Eukaryota > Viridiplantae > Streptophyta > Magnoliopsida > Asparagales > Amaryllidaceae > Allium > Allium sativum. Next base: position 563,842,846 of record CM060920.1, on the reverse strand, counting down.
TTATTGTAATTACAATGGGGAGGGTAGTGGGCACCACTAGTGGAGATAGGAGCAGGCAGCAGCTAGTGGTACACGAAACTACCATTATTATTATCACTTATGTTCAGTAGGCGGGATCAACTTCTAGGGTGACTAGTGTTTGTGCAGTATGGTAATTATCCTATAGTGTTGGAGGCGCAATTAACGTTATCTTATTCCTCTTGATTGCTTTGTCATACCCACTTGTTTCACATTCATTCCTTATTTTACCAGCTTATGCCTTATCCCAGTTACTTTAATAATTATATTGTTAAAATTATTGTACTCGCCAGACTTTATGTCTGACCCCCATTGTTTTCGCCTCTTTTTTACCTCTCCCCAGGTTCTCAGGGTGGGACTAGTGCTAGCGGAGCTTGATTTGGATCGCTTTTTCTCTTTTTCTCTTTTGGAAGTGCTTGGATTGCAGAAAGTAAAGTTCAACTCATCTCTTTATGGCTATTTTTGTTGGGGTTATGCCTTTTAATTTTATGTACTCTGATTTTGTCAAGATGGATATTATGTACTTGACTCTAGTCATTGATCTTTGAAGTTGTTGTAATCAAACTATTTCTCCATTGCAATAAAAGTTGTTTTAAATTTTCAAGTACGGCTTTATATCTGTCTTGTTGTTAAGTTTCTGTTCTTTACACACTAAAAATGCTCCATGGAAGTTAATGCATTCCCTTTGTGAGTGACATTAATGGACGTGGGGTGTTACACAACCCGGCCTTTTTGAATAACTCGCGTATATAATAAACAAGTGCTATAAAAACACAAATACGCCTCATTCCAATTCTGAATATTCCTTTATTCAAATATTCACGTTCTTTGGGAAAGGTTCCCATTAATTTTATCAAAGATAAATTCTTTAAATATATTCTTTAATCTTCCTTTGGATATCATTTCAAACCATGTTAAGGTTTTCCAAGCTAGTCGGGATTAGTGAACCACACCGGAGTAATCATTTATTTTATTTTCCAATCCCAACCTATTCATCCCATGGAGCAAAACTGGTATTACCCTATAACTAACACCACAATGTTATCGGTAATTTTAATTACCATTTCCCATTCAAATCTATTTAATGATTTAACTATCGCTAGGAGCAAAACTGATGATACTCCATTCTCAATCAATTCCCAAATTTGATAATTTAAATTATCAATGCACATTTCAATCTAATTAAAGATTCATTAAAATTCTACTTAATTTTAATCTTCCCAAAAATCAGTATTGATTATTATTTAACTTTGGAAACACAATCATGTCGCATCGACAATCTACACCGTACTATTGAGTTCTGCCGATATATAACCTCTGAGCTCGTACATCTCAAAGAAGGGTGTTAAGCAAGAGAATAAATTCTCTGCCACCAAATAGATGTATATTTAAAAGGGATCAACCATACAGTTCGAAATACAATGACAGACATGTAATCCTGCCTTTAACTGGGTTAAAGAACTAATATCATTTAAATCACAGTTCACGATAAACCCAAATCACATTCCGTTATTGAAACCTTCACGGAAAACAAATCAACATATAATCAATATCAATTTCCGTATCCGACTAATAATATAAATGGAATAACGGCAAATCCTTTTAAATTCCATATGTATTAACCGACTTCCTCCACAGAAGTTCACTTTGATTATTATCCAATCGAGTTCCATTCAATTCCAATTTAATATATTAAATTGGAAAACCGTTACTTTGGAAAATTCACGTTAAATCTTAATAAAAAAGATTTATAAATTCCAAATCACATTTCACTGTAAATCGGGTTAAAGAACAAAGGTTGTTTAAAAAACCGTTCACAATAAACCTAATTCACATTCCATTTTCTGTTCCAATTAAATGTTAATTAATTGGTAATTCTTTTTTAAATCTTAATTAAAAGATTTATTCTTTTCACACTGGGTTTAAGAATAATGCCATTTAAAACACAGTTCACGACAAACCCAAAATCCCATCAGTCTCTAACGTAAATTAGTAAGAGAACAATTCCCTAAGTATTAACCCCGAAGCCCGAAACCAACATCAGATCAATACCCAGGAAACCATTCAGCTTCTAATTTTCTTAACTCTATTGGGTTTAGGGCAGTATTATTAAAGACACCATTCACGACAAACCCAAAATCAAATTTGATATTAAATACAAGGCTCTGAATAGAAAATATATCGGCTTATATTCAATATCAAATTATGAAACCAACAAATATCATATTGGAATAACAATAAATATATCTTCCAAATTCCTCCACAATATCCGTATAATCATGGAATCCAATATCGAAATATTTCGAAGATAATTTCGATTCAAACCCATTCCAATTCATATAATAGAAATTCTGGTTATTTTTAAAACCATTTCAAACCCAATTTATTTATTTTAAAAATATTGGATTTCTAATCCTAATTCATAACTAGTTCATTTCGATAAAAAATATTTTTATCTTTTCAAATATGGGATTTTTCATCCCAATTCTTTTCAAATCATTTATTATGATTTTACACAAATTATTGATATTTTTAATAATTTTATCAAGGCCCGTACAGTCGATTTTCATAAACGGCCATCGAACTGCACTTACATCGACCTTTTCCAAATTTGATTTGGACATAATTCCAAATCCAACCGTTAGATTTCAAATCTCTCATATTCTTTAGAAAGCTCTTTTCGATATGTACCTAATGCTTCTGGTTTTAGAGACTGACGGTCAGATCTCCCGTAATGTCCGTTTGAAGTCAGTGGTCGAAATTCACGAACTGCCACAGCGCGGCGCATTCTATTCAGACCATTATATATATATATATTTCGTCAATTTCCTTTTAAAACGTATTTTATAAGTTGTTTTCAAAATGATTTCAACTTCATATTCAATTTCTAATCAGAATTGAATATTCCATATCATCGATGTATAAATGATAGTATTTTCAAAACATTAGATTTTCAAATCACTTCCTTTTTTATATTCATTATAAAAATGAATACAATCGATATAAATATCGTTCATGTCAAAATGGCGTTAATCTAATCAACACGACTTTATATATTTAAATATATTCATGTCCATCCCAAATCGGACATCACAAATCAAATTTTGATCTCTTAATAAATATTATTTTAAAATATTCATTTTTTTTAAAATAATCGTTATTTTGAAATATTCATCCTTTCTGAACTGGAATCAAACACAATCAATTACCATATAATGTTATTATATGGATTTCATACAATACATTTACACAACAACAATCAAACACAGTCAACCATTATCCAAAGTGCATTCTACACTGCATAAGCATTAAATATAAATATTTAACGCTTACAACAGCTTGTCAATCAATCGATCGACATACAGCCAATTATTGGGATTAGTGTATGTCCAATATCACCCTAATACCCGTGTGGCGTTTCAATCAATAAATAATGAATTTTATTTCTACAGTTGGGCGATGTGTAAAATTTATCGTCCCAATCAATATAAGTCAAATCAGTGTACATAAACAAATCGTCCGATTTGTTTACGAACATTTATTTTATTCATATACACGTTAAATATTATATTTTTAACTATAAGAATTTTTTTTTATTTTATTCCACATCACACAATCAATTTTCACAACACAATCAAACACACAAACAAGTCGTCCATCGTCTGTGGACGACGGGTGTCAAGTGTTGCTAAGCACCGTCTCCATCCTAGTATATATTTTAACAAGGAAATGAAATTTAAAGTGAGAAGCTCTCACCTTTGGGTTCCACTCCGCCGGTCTTTCTTTCTGAACTATTTGGATTTGTTCGAAATTCCAACGCATCCTTTTCATGCTGTTCATATATAAAAATCATATATTTATCGCTTCATTCCAATAAATAATAATCATATTTTTATTTCTACTTCATATATTTTTACAATGCTTCTTTTTATATAAAAATTATATTTTTATATTTCTACTTCTTATATAAAGATCGAACTTTTATTTCGCTTCATATATAATAAAAATCGAATGTTTATCTTAATGATATCCATATAAAGAACGTATCTTTATCATAATGAAAACATTATAAAAATCGTATTTTTATCTATAAAAATCACATTTTTATAATTCTTCCTACAAAATAAAAATTATATTTTTATCGCCATTCTACATATATAAAAATCGAATCTTTATATTACTACATACATATGATAAAATTTATATTTTTATCTAACTAAAAATAATATTTTAATACCGCTATTCAAATTATGAAAATCATAATTTTATTATCTCTACAATATAAAAATCATTTTTTTATTATCTCTACAATATAAAAATCATATTTTTATTATTTCTACCATATAAAAATCATATTTTTGTTTGCTAAAAATCGTATTTTATATATTTATTAAAATCATAACTATATATATTTATATTTATAAAAACAATAATTTTATTTTTCTTTGGTATACAAGAAAAAAAACTGATTTTATAAAATAAAAGAAATAAATAAAATAAAATAAACTTACAGTTATCGGAGGAGAAGGGGGTCGTGGGTGGTCCGTGGAGGTGGTGTAGGGCCGTTGAGTGGTGGCGGGGGCGGCGCAGGGCTGAGGTGTGGCTAGGATTTCGATTTGGAGCGGTTTGGGGATTGGATCTTCGGATTGGAGGGGTTGCGCCAGTGTTCGCTGGAGGTGGGGGCCCCGCGGTCGCGTCGGCGGCGGTGGGTCCAAGCGCGGCGGCTCCGATCCTGGGGGGACGACTTCCTCCTTCGTTCGTTCGTTTTTTTTTTGGTAAAATCGATTTGAGAATGAATAGTAGGGGAGAGAGATAGAGCATAGGTGGTTGACCAATTATTATAATTTATATATTTATTTTATTTTAAATCCAAAAAGTAACTTTTTATTTTGAACTTCAAATCGAACTCACCAACTGTCGTCTCTAGCTAACTACCCCCATTCGGAACGCAATAGGATATGTATCGCAAGCCAATTCGTCAGTTACGATCTGTTTCCGTCAAAATCAAAATATAAATCTATATATTGAATTTGAACGCACATTTCAATTTACCGGGGCCACTTACGGACCCCAAAAATTCTAGAAAAATAGATCTGGCTATGTTTTGACAATATGGTCCTAACAAAACTAATTACGTCAATTTTGGAGACTATTTGAAAAAAGGCTATTTTCTGGTTGATCCAAATTGACTAAAACTGTCTAAACACGTTTTACTTCGCCGCACTCACATATTAATCCCAAAAATCATGAATTTTGGAATTTAGAAATAATTTGACATTACAGATACAACAAAAGTGGTTTTGTCGAAATCGGAGGTCGTTTGCAAAACTTCCATTTTTAAGGGCCAAAATTCCATAGCGACTATTCTGAACTTTCAACTGGGCATAACTTTTTATTCCCGCTACGATATTTCAATTTTTTGGATTCGTTAGAAAGATATTTTCAAATAGATTCTAATATTTTTGGTTTCGCTAAAATCCGGTTTATTTCGAATCTTGGACATTCATTTGAAATTTGAAATCGAAATTTCAAACTACCACGCCATTTTCAATTCCTTTTTTATTTAAAATAAATATTTTTGTTCTAACGTCGATTCAAATAAATATATATGCTCTAATTCTATTCAAAATAAATTTCTCGTCCTTACTATTTAAGATAATTCATTTTAAATATTCAAAATTCATTAAAATTGCCAAAATAAAAAATTTAAATTGGTTCAGATTTTCCAGGTTGTTACAATCTCCCCCACTTAAAATCTTTTTGTCCCCAAAAAGGAACGGAGCTGAAAGTTGTTTAACAAACCAATTCAACTTTCAGTTTAGCTTTCATTCTTCAACTTTTCAGTTTTTATGAATTTTCCATTTCTTCAAAAATTTGGCTAACGCCCTAAATTTTCGAAAAATTTCGCCATAACCTCCTTTGTACGGGAGCACCGGGAAAATCCCCAAACCGCCACACAGGCCCTGTCATCTCAAAAAGAAAAAGAAAAAGCCAAGAGGCTAGTCAATCGGCTCATAAAATCATCCAAACCTAATAAATTAGTAAATATGTAACTATTTTCAGGCATACAATTTTATTCCTCTTCTCTAACCTCCTTGCTATGACCTGTTCAATATATATGCATGTATATGTATGCATTTCCTATAAATTTTCAGTACAGTTCAATATTTAATACAATTTGGCTTAATGGTACAAAATTTTAATTAATCAAACCAATAATCAAACAACACAACCAACAATCAATTAGTTGATTAACATTTCAAATTTATAGCTTTGATATACGTAGAGAAAATCATGTTTTTGATGCCAAATCACAACAATAACCGTATCTAGTTTTGATTATCACACCAGTCAATTGGAATCATATAGAAATCCCACTTTCGAAGCTTGAACACAAATTCTAATGATGATTGATCAATCATCAAAACCATCTCCGGGCGACTAGATTGTGATTCTATATCTATCCAGTATATTAAAACTTTGAGTATACGTTTGCAAGGCATATATGCAAAATCTTTATATATTGGATTTTCCAAATTCAATATAAAATAGATATTCAAATACGTTGGATATGGTTTAAATTTTCAAAAAAAAAATTGTTTTCATTTTTATTTTAAAAACACTACTCTTCACACTCGTTCTAGGATACTACTGATCCTATCTCTAACGAGTCATTCTCATTGGATATTGCTAATCCAATCTCTGATGAATTCTTTCATTCAGTTCTAATGTGTCTTGTTCTCGAGCTCTGTAAGCCAAAGCTTTGATACCACCTGAAACGACCCGAACTTCCCGGTAAAGGAAAGCCCGGATTGAGTTGAGGGCAAGCTACATCGGGACATAAACAGAAGAACATTTCATTGCTTATTACATCAATTCCATTAGAATACAAGAATATACAGGGTATGAATAAATGCTACACATCATAAAATATCAGAGATTTAATTACATTACTGCAGCGGAAAATAATACAAAACACAACTGAAGGTGATATATGGATACAGAGCTTTCCGAATATCATTCCAGCTGTAACGACCCGTATTTTGGCCGTCAAATATTTAATTTAATTTATTATTTTAAATATTATATTTGGAGTATTAATGGATTTTAATATTTAATTTGTTATTAAAAACGATATTTGAATGTTAAATTTATATTTAATATAAATCGAGATCGAAACGGCGCTGTAGTTCGCAATATTGAATTTTGAACTTTAATTGAATGTACAGGATCCGATATAAGTCGGATTTCTGTGAAACGAGAAACGATGGAACCGTGTTGATGATATTTTTCGTATGAAAGAGAAAAATCCAGATTTTGTGTTGTAAATTGTTAGTTATGGCAAAATCAAAATTCGAAATAGTCGCTATGGAAAATCATTATTAAAATATACACGTTAAAATAGCCGTTTTGCAAACGGACTCAGTTTTCGACGAAATCAATTTCATTGGGACCGTAACGTTAAATTATTGTACGATATTAAATTGCGTGGCAAACTGATGTCGTATGTGGCCATGGTAGTCGTAAACGCCCAGTTATTTTCTATAGCACGTAATTAAATTTATTTAATTTAATAAATGGATATTTGAGTGTAACTTGAACAAACGATCGAACTAAGCCACGAAACTAGTCCCGTTGAATTCGTATCGTCGATTAGAGTCAGAATAGGTATATGGTTTGTTATTTTTGAAGACGGTGTAATTTGGTGTCTTAAATGGTATTGCGGTACGCGTAAAAATAGCCTACCGGGGAAACAGTCTCAGAATGCAACGAAACTGGTGCCATTGGGTTCGTATTAAAGAATTATTATAGGATTGCAAGGTTTCTAGTTGATTTGATTTATCCGGTGATCGTGAAAAAAATAAACGCGTGTTTATTTCTGGTTTTTTAAAGGAATTTTTTTCATACGACCTCGGATTTCGACGGAACTTGTCCCATTGGATCCGGAATAACTTTTTACACCACGATTAGCTTTTTTATCAGTAAACGGAAATCGTTTGTGGTGGTTTTTATCAACTACATCAGCGTAAAGTTTTGTTAATATTATTATATGCATTTGGACACTATATAAATACCATAACCATGGACCAATTCAAAACGCAAGAACAAGTATTATATTGGCAAGGAATGATAGCAGGAAGTAATTTATTAGTAATTGTTTGTTCTCTTTGTTCCCAAACTTTATGTCACCATGAAGTAAATGCAGCAACAAAACGGTTCCGTGAATTCAAGAATATATATATATATATATATATGAGAAATAACGTACACACTCGTTCAACCTTCAGTCCTACGCATGCAGGCCTACCGTATACATTCGTTACTTTCTTGCCAACAAAGTTTATAACCTTGTCGACCACGCTTTGTATGCTGAAAGGAAATGAAAACGACATATCAGTATAGCTTACCGACCACGCTCTGTACATTGAAAACAGGACGTTGAAGCTACTCTATTTTACTTAGCCTAAAGCACATGGCTAACGAAAATACATCGTCCTTGTCTTCTTCTCTTCTACTATAAATAGTGCCATTCTCCTTGTTTTGTTTCAACGAAAGATTAGACCGATCCTACTATGTGAAAAAAAGAAAAGAAGAAGAAGAAGAAAGGGGTTCTCGGGTGAACATACGTTGGTGATGAGTAGTACATGAGGGTTCATGGTGTTTGTTGAAAGGAGCAGTGGTCATGTATGTAAGAGGAAGCAGGAGCAGGACACGGAAAGGTATTAATGACGTGAGTAATCTTTTGCGCTTAATTACTGTTTTGATGGGCCTAACCCATTTTAATAAACGTTAATTTGATTAGGCTAAAGATGAACAGTAATCCATAATTTTTATTTGCCGAACCCTGCTATATATAGCAGGGGTTTAAAAACTTGCCTAATCTTGTTGAAATAATTAATGTCTAATTAAACAAACGTTAGTGCAGAGAAGATTGACATGCTTCAACTAAGACTTTACAACTAATACAAAGTTGACTAATGGGAGATGATTATCAGTTTTGTGCGGTTCCATGACTGGATATTGGAAGGTGGCGCATGTACTTAGAAGTAGGATAGGGATGGACGTAAGTAGGAGCAGTGTACTGTGTTGTTGTACGGATGGAGGCATTGTGCGGTGGAAGCATTCAAGTGAGAGGTGACATGGAAACATGAAACGGGGGCGAGCTGAGGGAGTGGTTGCAACCATAATGGGGTATGCGGTGACCAGTGTCAAGTTCTGGAGCTGTCGTTTTCTTTAGGAGAAGGTAATTATTGTGCCTAATCATCCTTTTACTTGCCTAATTAATAATTAAAGTTGCCTAACCTCAAGTAATTAAAGTAAGAATTTCGTCGCAAGTGAAGGGGGAAAATGGGACAGCAGGGGGAAGTTGAGATATGGTGAACTAAAGGTGATGTGTTGCCAAGCAGAAGATCTGAGGAGAGGAGCACGTTACTGGGTTCTCTGACGAGGCGTTGGTGAACTGCATACTGCCATGTGAAAACAGATGGGATCGCTGACCGATGGCGGAGCAGATTACCACCAGTGTATACGGAGATGAAGTTAGCCTGTAAATTCCAAAGCTAAGGTGAGTCATGAATTCAGATAGTACTAGTATATGTTGAGATAATATTAGTAGTTAGTGGCCCGGTAGTTTTTAAATATTAAATACGCTGAGTAAAATATGATAACGTGGCCAAAATAGAGAAACATGAGTGTGGGTATAGAATAAGCAGTAGTGGTTTAAGTGCCAACGTGCCTAATGAGTCTAATCCGGTTTAAAACGTAAGTGGGGATTTCATAATGTTATATACTAGGATTAATATGGCTAGGAGTTGTATATACATATGACGTGTCACCTGGATTAGTTTGGTTTTGATACCAAATTAACACATTCATATTATAGATAAAGATTTAGATTTAATTGAAGGAATATATGCTAATAAAGGTTTGTAACATTAATGAATGGTTAAATTATTAGTAAGATTATAATAGTACCAAATTAAATAGTGAACAACGTATTTAATTTAAACCCATTATTGTATAAATTATATAGCATGTTTATGTGCTAACAGAATGGGATAAAACCACAGACATTGGGATCATCATGACAAGCGTTACATCGTGGAACAGATTTGGATGAAGATGGAAGCTGTTGCATTTCTCAGTTAAATTAAACGTATGTTTAATTTAACTGAAAAGGAACCGTTGAACGACGAAACAAATCAAAGTGAGTTAAACTCACTCAGTTTTTTTCCCATTTATATTTTATATAAATTGGGTTTTTATTTTTGTGTGCTCTATTTGCTAATGATTGACTTGTTTGCTAGTTATAGATTTAGTTGTTGATTTAACTGATGAAATTAAACCGTTGTTTAATTTCAATAAAATACCAAATCGTTATTTTTAACGATTAGTTCCAATAAAGGTAACTTACCTTGTTGGTCACGTTTATAAAACAAAAGTTCTATTGTTTGAATTACTTGTGAATTGGGTGATGTTAAATGGTCGTTATTTATTTCAGTCAAATGAAATCGAAATGATCTTATTTAACATAACCGTTGTGATTTCAGGGAAGAACAGGTTGGAGCGACCCAACCGGATCCCTCGAATATGTTATTTATTTCCATATTATCAACATATGAACTATTCTGTTTGGGGTGATTAATTTGATTGTTGATTATTGACTGAATATTCAACAATTTGTTTTGTTTAAACCAACGGTCGGTATTGGTTAAGTAATTGGCAGCGTATGGCCTATAAAATCAATTGTTCTATAAATACTGATTCACCGTCAAGTGAGTCGATAGAGATGACGTTATAAAATTTATTTTATAACTGGAGTTAGATTTTGAAATATATTATTTTGAATAAAAGTTATAAAAGGGAAATTACTATTTATTTATGTTAATAAATAGAATAACTAGTGAAGAAGTTAATGATTAAATATAAATTATTATTTTAATAATAATTCAGGGAATTACTTTTTAATTGGAGTTCATTTAAAAAGTAACCGAATTGAAATGAAATCTGATTGAAAGGTGGAAAGAGTTCATGAACAAGTTTTATTTAAAATTGAGTTTATAATAAAGTTTTAAAAGAAGCTTTAAGCAAATTCTATAGCTTAAAATGAGTGTTACTGAATTATTTGAATTAAGTCAAAGCAAATTAAGATAAAAGGATTTGTAATAAGCTAAGGTTATGTAAATGAGGTTTAAAATGCTAAGGCGTTGATTTTTACATTAACGATACTTGAAAATGAAATCAAGTAGAAAGGGGAAAATTTAAACAAGATTTCCAAAGTGGAAATGGCGAATAGGTTTTGAAAGGAGTATTAAGTGGAAATTTAACATGGTTATAAGTTATTAAGCGATATAAGGAATTGGTTTTTGAGAACGTTAGTATATTAAGTAAGAATTCAAATATCGTATTTTTTTTAAATATTAAATGAACTAGAAGTTTTAATTAAACAGAAGTGAATCAGTTTGTTTTAATTAAAAGGCCGAGTGATGCTGAATACTGAACCAGTGAACTCGTTGGATTGTCATGATTGAATCACTGTATATTTTGATAGTTAAATCACCGAGTATCAACTCCGTCCAATACGATTGTTGGTTCGAAAAAACCGAGATCAAATTTATATTCGAAAACCATTCCGATCAACAAATACATAAAGATATCAGAAGATGATCGAGATGGAGCATTGAAGACCGTGGATTTTTCATAAATGGAAGAACCACTAATATTCTCTGCCTGGCAAGCAGAGATAAACTGTGATTCTGTCGTGGTTGTAATCTACGGGTTGCAAGGACTTCTCGCTACTGATCCATGGGGTGATTCCTATATGAGATGCAGTAGGAGAGTACCTTCGGTTCATCCTATTCCTGGATGACTTGTATGGATGGATGTCTGACAGAGTATTTCCAAAGGGGTCACGTATGTTGATTTCTTCAAACGTGCTATAGTGGTTGGCGGAGGATGGCCGTTCTCTTAGCTTAACTGCTAGAGTATTTTTGTGGACATCAATTAGTGATATCTGGCGGATCTGACGATGTGACATTCAAAGTGAATGGTGACCAGTGTTCAAAAGTTAATCTAAACCTCAAGCCTCATCAACCGGGAAATGACAGAAATCGGGCAGGCAACATGGCTATGTGGGTCGCTCCCATTAGAGTGCATAATCACCTATCTAGAGAAAATCCTTTTGTTCTTAAATCTATTTCGATGCTGTCTCTTTTCGGGAGGGCAGCTACCACCGTTGGTGATATATATTCGATACACTCAAGCGAAATGAGTGGTCGGTCATGTGAGGGCCGGGTTGCAAGACGTTCCTGTTGAACCCAGTGTATTCGCCTCTAGAGATACACTATCGGCAGGTGGTACCATACCTTGTCATAGTTGGAATGCAATCTCCAACAAGCGCACGCGGTTTTGTTTGTAGTATATGCAGAGCGTGAGATGCAAGCATTCTACTAGTTTCTATTTACTTGTATTTAGACATTATTATAATATCAGAAAAGATATTGTTTTCAAAAAAAATGTTTTGGATTATCGTAAGGTAAAAACCGTCCGTGTTTATGTGTGGATTTGGTCTTACAATTATCCTTTTCTTTGAAAGATTTTAACTTTAAAATCAGGTTGTGTGATACCCTTAACACTGTGCGAGTTTATCTCACTCTAGTTCACCAGACTGACCTGGTGTTTTGTAAATGCTCGGGTTAGCCCGGGGTGTACAGGTTCAGGTTATCGAATGCTGTGAAGAGACGAGCTGGAAGAGTCCAGACGTATGATATTATATAGCTATTATTCTGCTGTGTGTTGTATATGGGAACGGGTTATTATAACTGTCCCGTGGTGTGATGTACTCTGATATTGTAAGTATTTTTAAAGCTCTCAATAAAATTATTTCTTAATTATATCTTGTTCCGCTGCGATGTGAGACTCTGATTCTGAGTTGTGTTGGTTCTTCTTCTTCTATTCTAATATTTCTTTCTTTCTTATCTCACCCTCTAATTTCTTTCTAATAACGTCCAGTGTTTTCGGTGTTTGGAATGTCGGCATGAGTTACAGTAAACGTATTTATGTCAATTTTCCAGGACGAAAATCCTTGGGTCGTTACACCAGCTGTAAACCAGGATCCTGTGAATATAAATCTACAAAACCAAAACTACTAGCTGCTCGTGTGGAAAATAGGGGTAGCCAGAGTTTAGGTTAAAACAATAAACTCCAGGTCAGTCATGTGACTGGTATGAGAACTAAAATAGTTATTTAAAACTTTACTTTAAAAGAGAGTAATTCAAGGGACCACGCCATATAACACGGGTTGGGTTTCCTCCCAAGAATACTGGTGCATAGGATAAACAGCGCAATGCTTTTTGGAAAAATGAAGCTATTACAAGACCTGGGTCCCATCACACAATGCAACGCAAGCCGGAGGATAGGGTTTACCTTATAATAGCCAAATAATGCTTGGTACGTTTAAAAAAAATCATTTGATACTATTATAAGTGTATAGTGTCAAAACAACTTCAAATATAAATGTATCAATCATAGGCGGCATGCGTACCATATATCATGTTGCCAATACCAGGCTCTACAATCAAAACCGAAAGGTCACGTATTGGAAATCGGATTTCCATCATGAGTCAAGGCAAGGGATGTCTCCTTTCCGCTTCGAGACACTCTAGCCAATGTCTCAGGACTACACACTCTGGGTAACCCTGGATTGGTTGGGCCAGTCTTCTATTGCGTTTGAGGATTAGTTATTCTTGAACACACGTTTCCCGGTCCTATCGAACCTATATCCATCGGCTCCGAAGAGACCGATATATCCGAGGCGCCTCGCAATCCAACAACCACATAGGTAAAAATAATGTAAATGTCAGGGTATGTAAAACGCTGACACCACCCATAGCTAGAAAGAAATGTCATGTTCTCCAAATGGTCCGATCCCGTTTTGGACTCATACAGAGGTATGAGGCTCGCGAATTGATGCCATACACAAAGCTATGCCACACAGACCATGCTTTGATCATTAACCACAAGACGCTACTTTTCAACAAAAGCCTTGATCGCTACATCTCAGCATGCCACACAGGCAATTCATGCTATGCAACTGATATATATCGATATATAACCTCTGAGCTCGTACGTCTTAGAGAAGGGCGTTAAACAAGAGAATAAATTCTCCGCCGCCAAACAGATATATATTTAATAGAAATCAATCAACACAAGATAAACTCCAATGTCATACACACAATCCATTTACAAGTTCGTTATGGGTCTGAACGAAACCAGAGGCACCTTATTCCTCGTCCCGTATGTCCAATACAGGAGAGAGGTCCTCACATATCCATCGATCTCCAAGTACATCTGGATGATCACCACTTATTACCTCGTCTTGGGTGTACAACCCAATTAAGACATCAGTAATCATCCAAACGATGTGAAGACCTCCGGTCTTCAACCTCCGTCTTCATCATCGACGTATTAGTTATTCAGAATGGGTATAAACCCGGCCTTTCTGAATAACTCGTGTATATAATAAACAAGTGCTATAAAAACACAACATGCGTCTCATTCCAATTCTGAATATTCCTTTATTCAAATATTCAATTTCTTTGGGAAAGGTTCCCATTAATTTTATCAAAGATAAATTCTTTAAATTTATTCTTTAATCTTCCTTTGGATATTATTTCAAACCATGTTAAGGTTTTCCAAGCTAGTCGGGATTAGCGAACCACACCGCAGTAATCATTTATATTATTTCCCAATACCAACGTATTCATCCCATGGAGAAAAACTAGTATTACCCCATAACTAACACCATGGTGTTATCGGTAATTTTAATTACCATTTCCCGTTCAAATCTAATTAAAGATTTAACTATCGCTAGGACAAAACTGGTAATACTCCATTCTCGATCATTTCCCAAATTTGATAATTTAAATTATCAATTCACATATCAATGTAATTAAAGATTTATTAAAACTCTACTTAGTTTTAATCTTCCCAAAAATCAATATTGATGATTATTTAACTTAGGAAACACAATCATGTCACATCGACAATACTATTGATTTCTGTCAATATATAACCTCTGAGCTCGTACGTCTCAGAGAAGGGTGTTAAGCAAGGGAATAAATTCTCTGCCACCAAACAGATGTATATTTAGCAGGGATCAACCATACAGTTTGAAATACAATGACAGACATGTAATCCTACATTTAAATGGGTTAAAGAACTAATGTCATTTAAAACACAGCTCATTATAAACCTAAATCACATTCCATTATTGGAACCTTCACGGAAAACAAATCAATATATAATCGATATCAATTTCCGTATCCGACAAATAATAAAAATAACGGCAAAGCCTTTTAAATTCCATATGTATTAGCAGTCTTCCTCCACAGAAGTTCACTTCGATTATCATCCAATTGAATTCCATTCAATTCCAATTTAATATATTTAATTGGAAAACCGTTATTTTGGAAAATTCCCTTTAAATCTTAATAAAAAGATTTATAAATTACAAATCACATTTCACAATAAATCGGGTTAAAGAACAAATGTTGTTTAAAAGACCATTCACAATAAACCTAATTCACATTCCATTTTCTGTTCCAATTAAATGTTAATTAATTGGTAATTCTTCTTTAAATCTTAATTAAATTTTTTATTCTTTCCACACTGGGTTTAAGAACAGTGCCATTTAAAACACAGTTCATGACAAACCCGAAATCCCATCAGTCTCTAACCGTAAATTAGTAAGAGAACAATTCCCTAAGTATTAACCCCGAAGCCCGAAACCATTCAACTTAGCTAATCTCCAGTCAGATTCTAATTTTCTTAACTCCATTAGGTTTAAGAACAGTATTATTAAAGACACCATTCACGACAAATCCAAAATCCAATTTGATATTAAATACAAGACTCTGAATAGAAAATATAACGGCTTATATTCAATATCAAATTCTGAAACCAACAAATATCATATTGGAATAACGATATATATATCTTCTAAATTCCTCCACAATATCTGTATAATCACGGAATCCAATATCAAAATATTCCGAAGATAATTTCGATTCAAATCCATTCCAATTCATATATTGGAAATTCTGGTTATTGTAAAAACCATTTCAAACCCAATTTATTTATTTTAAAAATATTGGATTTCTAATCCTAGTTCATAACCAGTTCATTTCGATAAAAATATATTTTTATCTTTTCAAATATGGGATTTTCATCCCAATTATTTTCAAATCATTTATTATGATTTTACACAAATTATTGATATTTTTAATAATTTTATCAAGGCCCGTACAGTCGATTTCCATAAACGGTCATCGAACTGCACTTACAATGACCTTTTCCAAATTTGATTTGGACATAATTACAATCCAATTGTTAGAATTAAAATCTCTCATATCCATTAGAAAGCTGTTTTCGATACGAACCCAACGGTTCCGGTTTTAGGAGAATCCGACGGTCGGATCTCCCGTAATGTCCGTTTAAAGTCAATGGTCGAAATTCGCGAACTGCCACAGCGCGGCGCGTTCTATTCAGGCCACTATATATATATATTATATTTCGTCGATTTCCTTTTAAAACGTATTTTATAAATCGTTTTAAATTCGTTTTCAAAATGATTTCAACTTCATATTCAATTTCTAATCAAAATTGAATATTCCATATCATCGATGTACAAATGATAGTATTTTCAAAACATTAGATTTTGAAATCACTTCCTTTTTTATATTCATTATAAAAATGAATACAATCGAGATAAATATCGTTCACGTCAAAATGACGTTAATCTAATCAACACAGCTTTATATATTTAAATATATTCGTGTCCATCCCAAATCGGACATCAAAAATCAGATTTTGATCTCTTACTGAATATTATTTTAAAATATTCATTATTTTAAAATAATCATTATTTTAAAATATTCATCCTTTCTGAAATGGAATCAGACACAGTCAATTACCATAGAATGTTATTATATGGATTTCATACAATACATTTACACAACAACAATCAAACACAGTCAACCATCATCTAAAATGCATTCTACACTGCATAAGCATTAAATATAAATATTTAACGCTTACAACATCCTGTTAATCAATCGATCGACATACAACTAATTATTCGGCTTAGTGTATGTCCAGTATCATCCCAATACCTGTGTGGGGTTTCAGTCAACAAATAATGAATTTTATTTGTGTAGTTAGGCGATGTGTAAAATTTATCGTCCCAATCAATATCAGTCAAATCAGTGTACATATACAAATCGTCTAATTTGTTTATGAATATTTATTTTATTCCTATACAAGTTAAATATTATATTTTTAACTATAAAATATTTTTAAGTATAAAATACTTTATTTCATTCCACATCGCACAATCAATTTTCACAACACAATCAAACACATAAACAAGTCGTCCATGGTCTGCGGACGACGGGTGTTGGGTGCTGCTAAGCACCGTCTGCATCCTAGTAAATATTTTAACTAGGAAATGAAATTTAAAGTTAGAAGTTCTCACCTTTGGGTTCCACTCCGTCGGTCTTTCTTTCTGAACTGTTTGGATTTGTTCGAAACTCCAACGCATCCTTTTCACGCTGTTCATATATAAAAATCATATTTTTATCGCTTCATTCCAATATATAAAAATCATATTTTTATTTCTACTTCGTATATTTTTACAATGCTTCTTTCTATATAAAAATTATATTTTTATATTTCTACTTCTTAAATGAAGATCGAATTTTTATTTCACTTCATATGTAATAAAAATCGAATTTTTATTTTAATGATATCCATATAAAGATCGTATCTTTATCATAATGAAAACATTATAAAAAATTGTATTTTTATCTATAAAAATCACATTTTTATAATTCTTCCTACAAAATAAAAAATTATATTTTTATCGCCATTCTACATATATAAAAATCGAATCTTTATATTATTACATACATACGATAAAATTTATATTTTTATCTAACTAAAAATAATATTTTCATATCGCTATTCAAATTATAAAAATCATATTTTTATTTTCTCTACAATATAAAAATCATATTTTTATTATCTCTACCATATAAAAATTATATTTTTGTTTGCTAAAAATCATATTTTATATATTTATAAAAATCATAACTATATATGTGGTTATAAAAACTATAATTTTATTTTGCTTTGGTATATAAGAAAAAAATGATTTTATTAAATAAAAGAATAAATAAAATAAAAATACTTACAGTTATCGGAGGAGGAGGGGTCGTGGGTGGTCCGTGGAGGTGGCGCAGGGTCGTTGAGTGGTGGCAGGGGGCGGCGCAGGGCTAAAGCGTGGCTAGGGTTTCGATTTGGAGAGGTTTGGGGATTGGAGCTTCAGATTGGAGAGTGGAGGGGTGGCGCCAGTGTTTGCCGGAGGTGGGGGCCCGGCGGTCACGCCCGCTTTGGCGGGTCTAGGCGCGACGGCTCCGATCCTTGGGCGACAGCTTCTTCCTTCGTTCATTTTTTCTTTCTTTTTTTTGGTTAAATAGATTTGAGAATGAACGGTATGGGAGAGAGAGAGCATAGGGGGTTCACCAATTATTATAATTTATATATTTGTTTTATTTTAAATCCAAAAAGAAACTTTTTATTTTGAACTCCAAATCGAACTCACCGACTGTCGTCCTTAGCTAATTACTCCAATTTGGAACGCAATGAGATATGTATCGCGAGCCAATTCGTCAATTATGATCAGTTTCCATCAAATCAAAATATAAATCTATATATTGAATTTGAACACACATTTCAATTTACCGGGGCCACATACGGACGCCAAAAATTCCAAAAAAATAAATCTGGCTATGTTTTGGCAGTACGCTCCTAACAAAACTAATTTCGTCAATTTTGGAGATCGTTTGAAAAATGGCTATTTTCTGGTCGATTCAAATTGACTAAAACTGTCAAAACACGTTTTACTTTGCCACGCTCACATATTAATCCCAAAAATTATAAATTTAGGAATCTAGCAATAATTTGACACTACGGATCCAAAAAAAGTGGTTTCGTTGAAATCAGAGGACGTTTGCAAAATTTTCTTTTTTAAGGTCCGAAATTTCATAGCGACTATTCTGAACTTTCAACTAGGCATAACTTTTTATTCCCGCTATGAAATTTCAATTTTCCGGATTCGTTCGAAAGATATTTTCAAATAGATTCTAATATTTTTGGTTTTGCTAAAATCCGATTTATTTTGAATCCTGTACATTCATTTGAAATTTGAAATCGAAATTTCAAACTACCGCGCCATTTCCAATTCCTTTTTTTATTTAAAAAAATATTATTCTAACGTCGATTCAAATAAATATATACATTCTAATTTTATTCAAAATAAATTTCTTGTCATTGTTATTTAAAATAATTCGTTTTAAATATTCACAATTCATTAAAATTGCCAAAATAAATTTTTTAAATTGGTTCTTTTCCGGGTTGTTACATAAGTGGTGATCGTCCAAACGTACTTGGAGATCAATGGATATGCGAGAACCTCTCTCCTATATTGGACATACGGGACGAGGAATAAGGTGTCTCCGGTTTCGTTCAGACCCAGAACGGACTTGTAAATGGATGGTTTGTCTAACGTTGTATTCCTTTATGTCGTATTCGTTGATCCCTGCTAAATATATATATGTTGGTGGCGGAGAATTTATTCTCTTGCATAACACCCTTCTCTGAGACATACGAGCTTAGAGGTTATATATTGGCAGAATTCAATGGTATGGTATGGATTGACAATGTGGCATGCTAAGGTGCAAATGATCCAGGCTTATTGTTGAAAAGCAGAGCCTTGTGGTTGATGATCAAAGCACAGCTTTAATTTAGCATAGCTTTATGTATAGCGATACGTCTCGAGCCTCACACCCAGTATGAACCAGAAACGGGAGTAAGGACTGTAGGGAGGACATACGTTTCTTTCTAGCTAGAAGTGGTGTCAGGGTTTTACACGCCCGGGCATTTTTTCTTATGTGGATGATGGAATGAGGCGCCTCGGTATTGAGCCCCTAGTGGCTCTATATTTATGCCCCATAGGGCAGGGAAACGTATTGTTCAGGCATAACTTATCCACTAACATTTTTGTGGACCGTCCCTGAAGATCCAAGGTGTAGTTGCGGCTGTATCCTGAGGCTCGGGCTAGAGAGTCTCGAATTCGGTAAGGACTATCTTTTGCGTTGGTTCATGATGGAAATCAAACTTCCAATACGACACCATACGGTTTTGAATGTATTACTAGTATGGCGACATAGTATATGGTAGCTATGCCGTCTATGCTTGATACATTATGATTGAAATGTTTTTGAAACATATATGCACTGATAATAATATCAAACCCGTTTTATCGTATCAAGCATTTTTGACCATTATAGGGTAAAACTATATCCTCTGGTTTGCGTTGCATTGTGTGATGGGGCTTGAGTCTTATAATGGTTTCATTTTTCTAAAAAACATATCGTTGTTTAATGTTTTACTTTATTTACGCACTGGCAATCCAATGTAGTAAGCCCATTCCGCATTAGCGGCGTGGTCCTGTGATTAACCTTATTATTAGATAAGTTAAATTAGATTTCTCATACCTGTCCCATGACTGACCCGTAGTTTGTTTCACTTTGCAAACTCGGGTGCCCTCTTTTCCACACGAGCAATCGAGTAGCTTATTTTGCAGATATATTGGGCAGGATTCTGGATCGAAGCTTAAAGCTGTATCCAGAGCATTGATAGTCTTCCACTGCATTGCATTACATTTATTGTAAATTATCTTCCGCTGTATTATATTCGATGTACACTGATATTCTGTACTATAATGTAATATTATTATAATGTTTATAAAAGTCTTCTCTTATTTGTTATGATGTGTTGTATGCCCAAAGCTAGCGTATTCAGGTTTTGAACGGTCTTGGTTGATTTTACGATCCATTAGGTCCGAGCGAAAATCCGAGTCGTTGCAGTTGGTATCAGAGCTCTGGTTAGCTCAAATCTTTGGGGTACAACTCGTTAGAATTGAACAAAAGACTCATCAGAGGTTGAATTAAATATATCCTATAAAAGAATACTCATTAGAGATAGGATCAGTAGTATCCTAGTATGAGAAAACTCGTTAGAGATGGAGTTAGAAATGCCCTAGAATGAGTTCAAAGTGATAAGTTTATAAATAACGTATTTGTGATTATATATATAATCCGATCTTAGAAAATATAATTTTTAAATATATAGAAGTTAAATATATTTGAAAAGTTAATCAACTAATCAAATTATTAAAACTAATAAAAAAATTGAAAATTGAATTGGTTAGTTAAACAACTTTTAGCTTTGTTCCTTTATAGGATGAAAGATTTTAAGTGGGGGAGATTGTAACAACCCAGAAATTCAGAACCAATTTAAAAATTTATTTTAAGAAATTTTAAATAGAAAATGCGTCAGAATTTAAAAAAAAAATTAAAAATGATTACATTTTTAGTGTAATAAAAGAAAGATAAAAAAGATTACATTTTTCATGTAAGATAGAATGATTAAAAGGGTTCATAGTTTAACAAAAATGTGTTTACATGAAAAGTACATTCTTTTTTTGAAATATGATTCATTAAAAAGATTCTTGTTGTGATAAAAATGTAGTAACATAATAAATCACACTTTTGATGAAATATGATATTTAATTATGTGTTTTGAAATATAAAAAGTTGCATAACTTAACAATCAGAGAAAATGAATCAAATATTCATTTTTCCTTTTATTCCTTTTCTCTTTACTTTTGAAATTTGAATGAATAATAAGTGTGGTCCCATCATGCCTAGTCAGCTGATTAAATTACTTTGTAAACTACTATATGTGAAAAGACACATTAATGGGTTTATTTGCAAAATTAGAAATTAAATATTGTTTTATTATAAATACACAAACAAACAAAACCCTAATCTATCTTCTACAGCCGCCGCCATGTCCTTTTAATGGCTGAAAATGAACGATGCAGATTTGTTAATCTCTCTTAAAATGCTTTGAACTAAAACAAATCCCCAACACCAAATTCAAGAGCTCTTCAAGGTCCTTATTTCTATACAGTTAAGATCATATTTACTTTCATGGATTGGTGGATTTTTAACCATAAAGGGGCTGCATTTGCATTCCTTTCTCGGAAGAAAGGGGACGGCGAATGGCGAGAGGATGCGGGCGGTGGTGGAACAGATTCTGAGCCCTTATGAATTATAGATCTGATAGAGAACAAGGTGAGAATTCTAATTTAATAATTAAATTAAATTTTAATTATTTTTCTCACTTTTAAATCATTATATGTATGTTGATAATTCAAATCTGCGATGTTTGTGATTTAGAATTTGTTGACTTTTGTTTGTGGTGTATTCTGATGTTCATAATTTGCTAGGTCTACGATGAAATTTCGTTTTTGGTTGAATCTCTAGTTGCGGTTAAAATCATATTTTATTTTAGATCTATGGATACGGTTATAGTTTACAGTAAAATCATTCTTCTATTTTCCAGATTTACTTTCTGTCATTCAGATCTATATTTTTTATTTTAGATCCATGCGTACAGATATGATTGAAATAAAAATTTCAACTTTTATTTTTAAATCCACAAATATTGATGTGATTTATTCATAAAAATATAGTTTTTATTGAATACATAAACTTGAGATTTAGAGTTAGAATGAAGATTCCATCTTTATTTTAATTCATGAAACATGTAATTGTTGAAGATTAAAGATATCTTTGTTTTGATTTATGAACATGAAATTTGATCGACGATAAAAATTTACAAATTTTTTTATTGTTTTCATGGACATGAGTTTTATCGGAATCGAGATTCGTAATAAAAATCACATTTTCATGATTCACATGAAACTTGGATTTTTAACAAATCTAGATTTGGAATAACAATCTCATTTTCTTGAATTACATGAAAATGGATTTTTATCAAGATTAGATTTCCAGTAAAAAGAATAGATTCAAAAGAAATGTTTTTATTGTCATTTTAGTTACAATAAGAAAAAGAATAGATTGGAAAGATTACATTTTAATGTAATTTTGTTTTCATTGAAAAGATTAGACAATGAAAATTATAATTTTCATTGTATTTTTTCTTTATGTCAATTTTGTTAAAAAATATACATTAGAATAAAATGAACATTTTGTCAGAAAATGTACATTAGAATACGAAGAACATTTTGTCAGAAAATATACATTGGAATAAGAAGAACGCTTCGTTAGAAAATGTACATTAGAATAAAAAGAACATTTTTTTAGAAAATGTACACTAGATTAAAAATTTCATTTTTTTTTAGAAATGTTACATTTGTTAAAAATATCATTTTTAGTTAAAAATGTTGTTTGTGAAATAAAATAACATTTTGTTATAAAATGTTTTATTAGATTAAAAACATCACTTTGGTTAGAAATGTTTATTTAAATAAAAATGACATCTTTGTTAAAAATATTACATTAAAATAAAAATGTCTCTTTTGTTAAAAACATTACATTAGAATAATCATGTCATTTTTGTTAGGAAATGTTTATTTAGATTAAAGGTAACATTTTGTTAGGAAAAGTTTATTTAAATTAAAGATAACATTTTTATTAGAAATGTTTATTTAGATTAAATATGTCATATTAGTAGAAATGTTTATTTAGATCAAACATGTCATTTTTATTAGTAGGGGTGTTAAACGGACAGGACAGTCCGATGTACGACTCGGTCCGAAAGGGTAAAGTGTCCGGTCCGTGTCCGTACGATTCTCATTTAGGACATGATTTAGGACAAGAAAAAGTGTACGAAAATATGTCCGTTCGAAAATGTTCGATGTTTTTCTATTGTCCGAACCTTGTCCGTCCGTTGTCCGGCTCGTACGAACAATGTCCGAGCCAACTCCTCGTCCGGTCCGTGTACGTCCGAAAGTCTTATAGGACAGGACACGAACACCCCTCTGTCCGGTCCGGTCCGCCCGATTAACACCCCTATTTATTAGAATTGTTTACATTAGAAATAAAATAACATTTCTGTTATAAAATGTTACATAGAAATAAAACAACAATTTTGTTTTAGAATGTTGCATTAGAAATAAATAGCATTTTTGTTATAAAATGTTAAGTTTGACAAAAATATCATTTTTGTTATAGAATGTTACATTAGTGTAAAAACATTATTTTGTTAGCAAATGTTACATTAGAATAAAAACATCATTTTATTAGCATATTGTTTGTTAAATAAAACATGTCATTTTATTAGTACATGTTAGAACGAAACATGTCATTTTGTTAGTATTTGTTGTTTTAGATAAAACATGTCATTTTATTAGGATATGTTATGTTGAAATAAATTTTTCATTATATTAGGATTATGTTTTGTAAAATAAACATGCCATTTATTTAGGATCATGTTTTGTAAAATAAAAATGTCATTTTTATTGTATTAAAATTGTCAATAATATAAGTATCATTTATATTCATTTCGAATTATCAGAAATGAAGTATCATTTATGTTCATTTAGAAGTATCATTTATGTTCATTTTGGAAATGTCATTTATGATTATTTGGAATTGTCAGAACATGAAGTTCAATTATGTTCATTTAGAAATGTCATTTATGATTGTCAAAGATAAAGTTTACATTTTTATATGTCATGCATACATTAGTTTTGTATACATATTAAAATTTACATGTTTATATGTCCTGTAGATTAGAACATATATTTGTCAAATAAATATGTCATTTAGATTAGAACATATTTATCAAATAAATTCGTCATTTAGATTAAAACATATTTTATAAATAAATAGGTCATTTAATTAGAAATGTCATTTTATTAGAAAATTTATCATAAGTTGAAATATGATTTGTGCTAGATTAAAACATTATCATTATAATGTTATTATGGTAGTGAAATTAAATTATAAATATTTATTTATAATTTAAACAAATGAAAATTCATTAAAAAGAAAATAATTCAAATAGAATTATAATCGGTTAAATTCATTATCCAATGATTTATTTATATGGACTGTTGTTGGCTGAAAACCCCACATGGGTATTGAGATGATATTTTCCATACACTAGTCCCAATTGTTTAGTTATCTGTCAATCGATAGATTAACAATCTGTGATGAGCATTATTTATTTTTTATTTTAATGCTCACACAATTATTAATTCCACTCTGGATGTGAATGGATGGTTTATTGATTATTTAGCATTACTGTTATATACATATGCAGTGTATGAAATCCATATGACCAAATTTATATGGTAATTGATGGAGTCGCATTCCGATTCAGAATACTTTTAATAGAATAATATTAAAAATAAAGAACATTTTTATATAAAGAATAGTTTAAAAATAATGAATATTTTTCAGTGAAATAATTGCAATTAAAAATTATAATTGTACTTTTGACACGAGGTTAGGTTGCATTTGTGGTGGAAGTTTGCCCGGACCCGACCGACATATCCAGCAACCATTAATGTTGAACCTAATGTAAGAGGTCTAAGTGCGCAAATACGAAGCGGGCTATGACATGAGGTTAAGCCCAACTTATGGGATAAGTCTGCCTGGACCCGACCGACATGTCCAGCACCCGCAAGTTGTAGGTCTAATGTGGGAGGTCTAGCCCATAATAAACCATAAATGGACATGGTAATGAATTGGACTATTTAGCCCATTATAAGTTGAAATGCCATTTTAACCCGAACGGGTTTATCGTTTGTTTTTATTCATTTTATAATGAATAGAATAAAAAGTAGTAATTTCCAAAATCTAATATTTTGAAAACATTATTTTAATAAAGAAATAGAATAATACTTCAAATTAAGATTTAATCAAGTTATCCATTTAATTAATATTTAATTGGAATTAAATAAGTAAATTGGATTTTTGGGTTTGTCGTGAATGGTGTCTCTAATAACACCGTTCTTAAACCCAGTTGACAAAAGAATAAATCTTTTAATTAAGATTATTAGAGTTTCTAATTATATTTAGAAATTAGAATAAAATAACATGTGAATTGGCTTTACTGTGAACTGTGTTTTAAATGACACTTGTTCTTTAACCCAAATAACAGTGAAAATATAATTTGGAATTTATATATCTTTTATTAAGATTTAAATGGGAATTTTTCCAAAGTAAAGTTTCCAATTAACATATTAAACTGGAATTGCATAGAATTCGATTTAATAATATTCGAGATGCGCTTCTGTAAAAGAAGACTGTTACTGTATATGGAATTTAAAAGGCTTTGCCGTTATTCCATTTATATTATTAGCCTGATACAGAAATTTATATCTATTATATATTGATTTGATTTCTGTGAAAATTCCATATTTAATGGAAGACGATTTTGGGTTTATCGTGAACTGTGTTTTAAATGACATTAGTTCTTTAATCCAGTTAAAGATAAGATTTATTTCTTAAAATTGAATAATTCTAAAATAATGATTTTTGATATTAAAACCAAATTGGGGTTTTAATGAATCTTTAAAAAAGAAGACCAAAGAATAAATTTAAAAGATTTTATCTTTGATAAAATTAATGGGAACCTTTCCCTAATAAGGTGAATATTTAGTTAAAAGAATATTCTGAATTGGAATGAGGCGTATGATGTGTTTCTATAGCACTTGATTATTGATTATAAAATACACGAGTTATTCAGAGAGACCGGGCTAACCCATTCTGAATAATTACTACGACGATTAAAAGTCGAAGATGATGACGGTGGTTGAGGACCAGAAATCTTCACATCATTTGGGTGATTACTGATCTCTTGATTGGGAGGCATCCCAAAACAAGGTAATAAGTGGTGATCGTCCAGACGTACTTGGAGATCGATGGATATGCGGGAACCTCTCTCCCGTATTGGACATATGGGATAAGGAATAAGGTGTCTTCGATTTCGTTTAGACCCAGAACGGACTTGTAAATGGGTGGTATGTCTGACATTGTATTCCTTTATGCTGTATTCGTTGATCTCTGCCAAATATATATATATCTGTTGGTGGCGGAGAATTTATTCTCTTGCATAACACCCTTCTCTGAGACGTATGAGCTTAGAGGTTATATATTGGCAGAAATCAATGGTATGGTCTGGATTGACAATGTGGCATGCTAAGGTGCAAATGATCAAGGCTTATTGTTGAAAAATAGAGCCTTGTGGTTGACGATCAAAGCACAACTTTAATTTAGTACAGCTTTGTGTATAGCGATACCTCGCGAGCCTCACACCCCGGTATGAACCAGAAACGGGAGTAAGGACTGTATGGAGGACATACGTTTCTTTCTAGCTAGAAGTGGTGTCAGGGTTTTACACGCTCGGCCATTTTTACTTATGTGGATGATGGAATGAGGCGCCTCGGTTTTGAGTCCCTAGTGGCTCTATATTTATGCCCCATAGGGCAGGGAAACATATTGTTTAGGTATAACTAATCCACTAACATATTTGTGGAATGGCCCTGAAGATCTAAGGTGCAGTTGCGGCTGTATCCTGTGGCTCGGGCTAGAGAGTCTCGAATTCGGTAAGGACTATCTTTTGCCTTGGTTCATGATGGAAATCCAACTTCCAATACGACACCATATGGTTTTGATTGTATTACTAGCATGGCGACATAGTATATGATAGCTATGCCGTCTATGATTGACATATTGTGATTGAAATGTTTTTGAAACATATATGCACTAATAATAATATCAAATTTGTTTTATCGTATTAAGCATTTTTGACAATTATAAGGTAAAACTCTATCCTCCGGTTTGCGTTGCATTGTGTGATGGGACTTGAGTCTTATAATGGTTTCATTTTTCTAAAAAGCATTGCATTGTTTAACTATTTACTTTATTTATGCACTGGCAATCCAATGTAGTAAACCCGTTCCGCGTTAGCGGCGTGGTCTTGTGATTAGCCTTATTATTAGATAAGTTAAATTAGATTTCTCATACGAGTCCGATGACTGACCCGTAGTTTGTTTCACTTTGCAAACTCGGGTGCCCTCTTTCCCATATGGGCAGTCGAGTAGCTTATTTTGCAGATATATTGGGCAGGATTCTGGATTGAAGCTTAAAGCTGTGTCCGGAGCATTGATAGTCTTCTGCTGCGTTGCATTTCATTTATTGTAAATTATCTTCCGCTATATTACATTCGATGTACTCTGATATTGTGTAATCTAATGTAACATTATTATAATGTTTATAAAAGTCTTCTGTTATTTGTTCTGATGTGTTGTTTGCCCAAAGTTAGCGTATTCGGGTTTTGAATGGTCTTGGTCGATTTTACGATCGATTAGGTCCAAGCGAAAATCTGAGTCGTTGCATTTATTCTATTCGATGATGTCCCATACGGGAAACGGTTGCTGATCCCAACCGTTGGTGATATACATTCAATACACTCAAGCGAAATGAGTGGACGGTCATGTGTGGCCGGGTAACAAGATGTTCTTGTTGAACCCAGTGTATTCTCCTCTAGAGATACACTATCGGAAGGTGGTTCCATACCTTGTCATAGTTGGAAATTCATCACCCAATAAGTGCCCGCGGTTTCGATTGTATATTATGTATGTGGAGGGTGAGATGAAAGCGTTCCACTGGATTTCTATTTATTTGATTTAGATACTATTATAATATCAAAAGAGTTTTGGTATAAAGATTATCATTTTCTTTCAAAAGGATTTGAAAGTTAAATCAAGTATTTTGTATTCTCATAGGGGAAAAACCCGTTCCGTGTTATACGGCGTGGTCTTATGAGATATCAGTGATTTTCTCAAACTGTTTTAAAGTGTTTACTCATACCAGTTCCATGACTGACCCGCATTGGCAAGGGTATTATGATTAATTTATTTAATTGTATAAATGGTGGGTTAGTGAATTAAATGATCGGGGAATTTAATAATAGTGAATATTTAATTAAAATAATAAATTAAATAATATATTTAATTCTGAAATAATCAGAATTAGCTGAAATGACGATATGGTGTGAACCGGATCATCTGTGATATATAATTCAGTCTAGAATTTAATTTGAATAACGAATATATTCAGTCGACGTCAGTTGAACGTATAGTTTATAATATAATTATAAACGAGCTCGAAATGGCGCTGCAGTTCGTAAATTGGCGATTCGAACTTCAACTGAATATACAGGGTTCGTTTTAAATCGGATTTCTGTGAAACAAGAAACGTACGGAGCTGGTGGAGTATATCTTTCTAGTGGAAGAGAAAAATCAAGATTTCGTTGTGTAGATTTTGAGATATGTCCAAATCAAATTTCAAAGTAGTCGCTATAGAATCGTTTATCGACCATATCGGTTTATTCGATATAACTAGAGATCGTGTTTGAATTTAGACGAGGTTCTTTTGAGACATAGTGATAATTAAATTTGTAGAATTTTATTGTAATTTTTAATTAATTTAATAAGCGACTTTTTATTTGAAGTATTTCGCACCCTGAAATCAACATTTTGAAGTTTCAAAATATGAGTCCATCTACCGGTATTATTATATTTTTGGGACCGAGGCACATCGCTCGATACATCTGTATACCTATCTCTGTCTGTAGCCGTTGGACATGAATGAAATCTTACGTAAGACAGTGTACTGGAACTTAAAACAAATATATGTTTTATAGGTACTCCACGTTGAAGAAAACCTTTTCTTAACCTAAATATATATTTCTCTGATCAAGGACAAAAGCCATGTTTCCTTCCTAAAATTCGCAAGTTCCCTTTGGCCTAAAAGCAAATTCGTGCTCCTCTCTAAACCACAAAACAAATGCCAACTAAAGCCCTTTAAATACACGGCATCTCCATTCAAGCCGCCAGGCTTTGTTTTTTCAAACCCAAAAGATGAACTCGGGTTAGATTTGGGAATGGCGTGAGGAGTTGAAAAGGAAGCAAGGAGGGGTTCAGTGAATAGGATGGGTATGCAGAAGTGGTGTCGGTTTGAACGTGAACGTCTGGGAGAAGATGGACGTGTACCTGCATGAGGGTGCACAGTTTGGGAAGCTAGAGATGTTTTGGGAAGTCTGGGACGAGAGGTGCATGGTGGTGAGACCCGTACAGAAGCTCAAGGATCGGTAATAGATGAAATAAAAGGAGGAGCGGTGTTCTTTCCGTGACCGTGGGAGGAGTACGCGGGTTTCGAAGAATCCTGTGTGCATACAGTTGCAAGGTGATGGTCTCCGCTCGGACTTGGATCTGATAGCAGAACGAGTAAAGTGAAGAAGTTGAAGAGGAGAAAGTTGGTGGTGGCAATACGTTGTTCGGTGGTGTAAAAGTGAAGAACAGACTTTGGAGGAGGAGCAGAGTCTGGTGGCATGTCAGGGTGGTGGAGCAGCGTTCGTCAGGGGGGTATGGAAGGGGAACGGAAATGGCTTGCGGGATTTTGTTAGCTGGTGACGTGAGTTTTAAAGTGGGATATAAACATGATGATGGGCCAACGTTGGTACAGTAAGCCCAATATTTTATTTATAATAAAAGAAAATGAGAAAAGGGTAAAAAGATGATTTTATTTAAACGTAAAGAAGAGGTGGTTTCAATCCGAAGCATAGGGGAGATGTGTTATATGCGGTGCAGTAGGAATTGGGCCGAGAGAAAAGGGTAAGCCCAAGTATTTTAATTTATTAAGTTTAAATTAAATTAAATTTAAAATGTGTATTTAACTTGTAGATATCGTATCTTTGCCGTACGATATCAGAATTGAGTGAAACAAGATGCGTTGGGATCGTAGGGACGGGCACTACACCATGGAACTGACTGGGAGTGAATCCGAGCTCGTTACAATTTATGGAGAAATAAATTGTCCGACTGAGTCGAATAACGCAAACCGTTATTCAACGGTTAACGCGCAATGTGAGTAAATCTCACTAACTCTGAACAGTTTATAATTTCATGTTGTATTTTTAGAACTGTTAGATATTGACTGATTGACTGTGTGTCGATTGTTTGATTGAACTGCTAGTCAGTTAGTTGAATTTCTATATTGATTCTGTTTAATAGAATGTATCATATAGAACTGAAAGTGATGTTATCTATATTGTTTAACATCTGTGATGCAGGGAAACAGGTTGGAGGAATCCGACTGGATTCCTCAACATTTATTTTACTGTTTTCATATATTGTGATATATGATGTGTTATATAATCAGTTATGATTATGGGTGTTGGAATGATATTGATCATTGTTATTCGATATTTTAAATATCATAAGAAACCCTGGGATGTTAAAAAAAAAAAGTATTTCAATGTATATTGAAATAAAGGAATTTTATAAAATCACAGGATTTTATAAAAGGAAATATTTATAAAACGAACACGGTTTTATAAAAGGGATATTTATTTAGAAAATAAATAGAAATAGAAAAGGAATATTTATTTAGAAAATAAATAGAAGTTATAAATATGAAATATTTGTAACGGTAAATAGAAGTTATAAATAGGAAATATTTGTAACGGTAAATAGAAGTTATAAATAGGAAATATTTGTAACGGTAAATAGAAGTATAAATAGGAAATATTTGTAACGGTAAATAGAAGTTATAAATAGGAAGTATTTGTAACGGTAAGTAAACGTTATAAAAAGGAAATAGTTATAACGGAAAACGTAGTTTATAAAAAGAGTAAATCGATGTTAGTTAATCGATTTGAGAATAAAGTTAAAAAGAGTAAATCGATGTTAGTTAATCGATTTGAGAATAAAGTTAAAAAGAGTAAATCGATGTTAGTTTAATCGATTAGAGTTAAAGCAAATGAGTTAATCGAATATAGTTTATTCGAAGAAAGTCAAAAGGAGTTAATCGAATATAGTTTATTCGAAGAAAGTCAAAAGGAGTTAATCGAATATAGTTTATTCGAAGAAAGTCAAAGGAGTTAATCGATGTTAGTTAATAGATTTGAGAATAAAGTTAAAAAGAGTAAATCGATGTTAGTTTAATCGATTAGAGTTAAAGCAAATGAGTTAATCGAATATAGTTATTCGAATAGAAAGTAAAAGGAATTATCGAATATAGTTTATTCGGAAGGAGTTAAGTGAAATGAGTAAATCAATAGCATTAGTCAAATAGATTTAATCCAATAGTGTTAGTTCAATAGAGTTAATTGATAAGGGTTAATCGAATAGAGTTAAGTGAAAAGAGTCAATCGAATATAGCTATTCGAAGGAGGGTTAAGTAAGGAAGTTAGTAAAGGGATATAAAGTGAACTTTGCCTATTTCAAAGTTAGAAATGTTGTTCAGTTAAGGTCTGAGAGGTAGTTCTACCCCAACTTGATTGGCTTCGTTTTTAACTAAGGAATAGTTAAGGTTCGGCAAGAAAAGGAAATGGTTTGAGTTGGCATCGCAATGATTTGTTTAAACATATGTCTAAGTCCAATGAAGAAGCTTTGGAAATGTTTTCCAAATAAGAAACCAGAAATGTTTTCTAATAAAGAAACAAAGAAATGGAAATGTTTTCCATTGTTAATAACGTATATTTTCCCAATTTAGAAAATAAGGAATATTGAACGTAGGGAAACATGAGATAAGTAAATTAATGAACTAAGGAGATAAATGTTGAATGAGGTTTGATTGATATAAATTTCCATTTGGAAATAATATCGTTGGTTGCACACCTGTTTTTATTCGATAGTTAAATCACAGACTATCGAAGTTTTGACCATTTTAACGTTGTTAATATGGAGAGACCGGTTGGATTATTATCCAAAGAACCACTCTGTATTGGCATAAGCGTTGCGAATCATATATGCCAAAGGAAATTGAAGACGGAGTTATGCAAGGGCTATCCTGTTTACAGAATAGTGCCTTCGGTTCATCCTGTTCCTGGGTGACTTGTATGGACGGATGTCTGACAGAGTATTTCCAGACGATCCCGTATATTGATTTCTCCAACTGTACCAAGAGTGGGAGCGGAGAAGGAAACTTCTTTTAGCTAACACATAATGTATTGTTGAGGACGTCAATCAGTGATTTGATGGATTTGACGATGTGGCATTCAAAGTGAATCTGGTATGATGATAAAGCGTAGCTTCTAGCCTCATCATCCGGTAAATGACAGAAATCGGGCAGGCAGCATGGCTAAGTCGGTCGCACCGAAGTAAGGTGTATAATCACCTGATCTAGAGTTTCATTTACTTCTAAAAATCTATTGTTGATGCTGTCCCATTCGGGAAACGGTTGCTGATCCCAACTGTTGGTGATATACATTCGATACACTCAAGCGAAATGAGTGGTCGGTCATGTGTGGCCGGGTTGCAAGATGTTCTTGTTGAACCCAGTGTATTCCTCTCTAGAGGTACACGAGCGATAGGTGATTCCATACCTTGTCATAGTTGGAAATCCATTACCCAATACGTGCTTGCAGTTTTGATTGTATATTATATATGTAGAACGTGAGATGAAAGCGTTTCTGCTAGATGATATATATATACTGTGGTTGATAGACATTATTATAATATCAAAAGGTTTTTTTGATATAAAGATATTTGGATTCTCATAAGGGAAAAACCCGTTCCGTTATGCGGCGTGGTCTTATGAGATATCATATACCTTTATAACTGTTTTAAACTGTTTTACTCATACCAGTCCCATGACTGACTAGGAGTTTACTTTGTTGTTTTCCCTAAACTCTTGGGTGCCTAAATTTGTATGGGCAGTCAAGTAGTCGGGATTTTACAGATACACTTGAAGAGCTGGAGCAGGAGACTTCAGGATGTTATAGCTATAGTTATTTCCGCTGTGTTGTAAGTGCTGTACTTTGATAATGATATGTATATTCAAGTACTGATTTGTATTTCAAAGTTATGTTATGAAATATATTTATTCGTTCCGCTGTGAGATTCGTGATACTCTGATGTTGTGTTCTTCTTCTTCTTCTTCTATTCTAAGTTTCTATCTTATCTTTCCTCACCCTCTGATTTCTTTCATTAATTACCAGGATTTTTCGGCGTTTTGGTTATCGACATCGTGTTTATGTCGATAACCAAAGTCGCTCGAAATCCGGGTTGTTACAGTTGGTATCAGAGCTTAAGTTAAGAATTACCTTGGCTCTGTGGCGTGACTCGGTAGAGATAGGGTTAGTAATACCCTAGACTGAGATTGAGTGTATATATACGAGTGAACGTATTTGTTATTGATATAAAAATTGTTTTATATTATGGAGATTCATTGGTTGAGTCGTTTATGGGTTCTGGTCGATCAGTTTGATCCACTGTATCGGTAGGGATTTTGTAAACACTTGAATACGATGAACCATCATGGTATGTTTTGAAAAGAGGGTAAATTAAAATAAGTTTACCCGAGGTATATCTTGATATAGAGAAAGACATATATATCAAAATTATAATATATTGGTTGTTATTATAATCAAGTAAGATTATAAATTAAATGGTTGTGTAAATAACCAATCAGAATTCATATAAGTGAAATACGTGAAATCAGATGAGTTAAATCTGAAATTTTAAACCAGAAATTGAAGTTAAAACTCTGGAGAATTGGATAAGTGTTTGTAAATGGATTTGGATTTAGAATAAGGAAAATTTAAGATCCTGGGAGATTTTATATTGTTTTACAAGCAGTGTGAATTATATTTTGAAATGAATTTCAAAGTGGAAATGTTTAAAAATGGTTTTATAGTATTGAACTCACTTCGATCGCTGGAAAATAGATTCTGATGATGACAGCTGCATCATCAGTATTCATTTTCGAGTTATAAGTGACGAATTACTACCAGAGATACTGTTTTGAATTTGTTTAGGGAAAGACAAGTTGTGTTGAATTTCAAAATAGAATTTGAATATATAGAATTTGAATTTTGAAATAGATTTGAAATATTAACTTGTTTTAAAAGAAATAAAACGATAAGTTCATTTATAAATGAAGTTTATAAATAGTTCCTTTATAAATGGAGTTTATAAATGAAGTGAAGAGAATTATCATTGGATAATTCATAAATAAAAATACAAGTGTGAAATTGAAAGGGAAATCTACTTTCCAAAGGTAGAAATATCGATTTCAAAAGGAATTGAAACTGAGACTTATTTAAAGGAATTTGAATAAAGGAAGTTCAAACATAGAATTTGACTAAGAAAATTCAAATAGAAATTGAATATAGAAATTCAAAGGGAGTTTGAATATATGAAATTCAATGGAAATGATATAGAATTTGAATATAGAAATTCAAATGGCGTTTGGATATAGAAAATATAAGAGATTTCAAATATAGGATTTGAATATCGAAAGTGAAATGAAATTAGAATGTAGAAGATTCAAATAGAATTGAAAAGGAAATTTGAATAAAGAAGATTCAAATAGAATTGAATTTGAAATTTGAATATAGAAGATGCAAAGGGAATTGAAATGAAATAAAGAGAATTCAAATGGAT
This sequence comes from Allium sativum, assembly GCA_030737875.1. Lineage (NCBI taxonomy): Eukaryota > Viridiplantae > Streptophyta > Magnoliopsida > Asparagales > Amaryllidaceae > Allium > Allium sativum. The sequence goes on along the minus strand of CM060920.1, from coordinate 563,807,433 downwards.
TTGAAATGAAATTCAAGTATGGAATTTGAATAAGAGATTTGAAATGAAATTCAAATATAGAATTTGAATAAGAGAATTGAAATGAAATTCAATTAGTTGATAAGCAAGTTAAACCTATATTTGAACATGTATATTCAAATAAAAAGGTGAAATGGGCAAACCAGTAATTTGAAAATCACTTAACGAACTAAGTTAAAATGAATGGATTAAGTTGAATGAATTAGAAATGTATAAATATACATGAGATATGTATGGATAGGGTATGAAGGTATATAAATAGAATGCTCGACGGAAAGGTATGTATTTGATTCATATATGAGATTTTATGCTCCGTATCGGCTAGCCGCTTGGCTTTTCTTTTTCTTTTTGATTGGAGAAGGCCTGTGTGGCAGTTTGGGGATTTTCCCGATGCTCCTAGTACAAAGGAGGTTATGGCGAATTTTTCCGGGAATTTAAGAAGTTAGAACATTTTTAAGATAATCTGATAGTTAGAAATCAACGTATCGATATATATATAGAAGTCGATAAGAAAACGAACTTAAAAATAGAATAGTAAAATCAAAAAGGAAGTCTAGAATAAAATCTAGTTAGGATAGAAAGAGGAAGCATATACGTGTTTGAAAGTGAATAAGTAGTTGTATGTTATTGATTGTTCGAGTAAGTAGTCATATCTATTTTGACGTTATAAATGTTATTCAGTCAAGGTCTGAGAGGTAGTTATACCCCAACTTGATTGATTTCATTATTAACAAATAAACAGTAAGATTTCAGGCTCGAAGATCAATGTTGAATAAGAGTTAGTTGAATATAGTATTTGGGTTGTTGTAACAATATTTTACACAACATCCGTTTTAACCCAAGTAAGTGTAAACTTGGAAATAGAATAATAAATATTTCCTAAGTATAGAAATAAACGAGATCGGAAAAGAGATAAGTAATTGGAATATTTTCCAATTAGAAATAGCATATATTTTCTAAAGTTTAGAAAATAAAGGAAGGCGAGATTCAGAAATGTTTTCCAAATAACATAAAAAGCCAATATGGTTATTGAAAATATTTGGTTAACAAATATTGATTTAGAAATAGAGAAGTGATTTAAATAATGGAATATTAATCAAGGGTTCAGTGACAGGTTAAAAAGGGGAAATTGATTTTTTTTTTGAAAAAGTAAACTGTTTAAAATTCCCAGGAAGAGACTGTTTGAATTAAGAACAAATTTAAATAGAAGTTTGCGGAAGTAAGCTGAAATTGAATTGAAACAGTTAAGCGAAAACTGAATGGAAATAGAACGATATCAGGAAAAATTTATTCTTGAATAAAATTGGATTGTCGAGATAAGAATCTGAAATGAAAATTGGATTGGGAAGTTAAGAGTTTGAAATCGAGAATGGAACTCGAATTTGAAATAAAATTCGACTTATGATATAAGCGAAGGGTTGTGTTGTGGATAAAAGCAGATTGGAATTTGATTGGGATGACCCTTATATCCGCTGAATTGATAACGGGTGGAAAGGATAAAATGATATGCCGACAAAGGGTACAAGTTCATATTTCTATTTGATATAAGATTTATGAGCCAAATTGGCAAGCCGTTTGGCTGGTTGATTTTCTTTTGGGATGGAGATGGCCCAGAGAGGCGAGTTGGAGTTTGACCGATTGACCAGTACAAAGGAGGTGCTGGCGGAATTTTTCGAAGAGTTAAGGAGTTAGAAAATTTTCAGAATTTTTGAAAATTTTCGTTGATAAGAAATAAATAAAATTTAATTGAAATTAAATTGGTCCAGTTGAAACTGAAGATAAGGAGTGAACAAATATGTTCTAACCAGTCAATAGGGTCGTCCCCTACTTTTTAGCAATTTCGAGGACGAAATTATTTTAAGTGGGGAAGATTGTAATGACCCGCATTGGCAAGGGTATTATGATTAATTTATTTAATTGTATAAATGGTGGGTTAGTGAATTAAATGATCGGGGAATTTAATAATAGTGAATATTTAATTAAAATAATAAATTAAATAATATATTTAATTCTGAAATAATCAGAATTAGCTGAAATGACGATATGGTGTGAACCGGATCATCTGTGATATATAATTCAGTCTAGAATTTAATTTGAATAACGAATATATTCAGTCGACGTCAGTTGAACGTATAGTTTATAATATAATTATAAACGAGCTCGAAATGGCGCTGCAGTTCGTAAATTGGCGATTCGAACTTCAACTGAATATACAGGGTTCGTTTTAAATCGGATTTCTGTGAAACAAGAAACGTACGGAGCTGGTGGAGTATATCTTTCTAGTGGAAGAGAAAAATCAAGATTTCGTTGTGTAGATTTTGAGATATGTCCAAATCAAATTTCAAAGTAGTCGCTATAGAATCGTTTATCGACCATATCGGTTTATTCGATATAACTAGAGATCGTGTTTGAATTTAGACGAGGTTCTTTTGAGACATAGTGATAATTAAATTTGTAGAATTTTATTGTAATTTTTAATTAATTTAATAAGCGACTTTTTATTTGAAGTATTTCGCACCCTGAAATCAACATTTTGAAGTTTCAAAATATGAGTCCATCTACCGGTATTATTATATTTTTGGGACCGAGGCACATCGCTCGATACATCTGTATACCTATCTCTGTCTGTAGCCGTTGGACATGAATGAAATCTTACATAAGACAGTGTACTGGAACTTAAAACAAATATATGTTTTATAGGTACTCCACGTTGAAGAAAACCTTTTCTTAACCTAAATATATATTTCTCTGATCAAGGACAAAAGCCACGTTTCCTTCCTAAAATTCGCAAGTTCCCTTTGGCCTAAAAGCAAATTCGTGCTCCTCTCTAAACCACAAAACAAATGCCAACTAAAGCCCTTTAAATACACGGCATCTCCATTCAAGCCGCCAGGCTTTTTTTTTTCAAACCCAAAAGATGAACTCGGGTTAGATTTGGGAATGGCGTGAGGAGTTGAAAAGGAAGCAAGGAGGGGTTCAGTGAATAGGATGGGTATGCAGAAGTGGTGTCGGTTTGAACGTGAACGTCTGGGAGAAGATGGACGTGTACCTGCATGAGGGTGCACAGTTTGGGAAGCTGGAGTTGTTTTGGGAAGTCTGGGACGAGAGGTGCATGGTGGTGAGACCCGTACAGAAGCTCAAGGATCGGTAATAGATGAAATAAAAGGAGGAGCGGTGTTCTTTCCGTGACCGTGGGAGGAGTACGCGGGTTTCGAAGAATCCTGTGTGCATACAGTTGCAAGGTGATGGTCTCCGCTCGGACTTGGATCTGATAGCAGAACGAGTAAAGTGAAGAAGTTGAAGAGGAGAAAGTTGGTGGTGGCAATACGTTGTTCGGTGGTGTAAAAGTGAAGAACAGACTTTGGAGGAGGAGCAGAGTCTGGTGGCATGTCAGGGTGGTGGAGCAGCGTTCGTCAGGGGGGTATGGAAGGGGAACGGAAATGGCTTGCGGGATTTTGTTAGCTGGTGACGTGAGTTTTAAAGTGGGATATAAACATGATGATGGGCCAACGTTGGTACAGTAAGCCCAATATTTTATTTATAATAAAAGAAAATGAGAAAAGGGTAAAAAGATGATTTTATTTAAACGTAAAGAAGAGGTGGTTTCAATCCGAAGCATAGGGGAGATGTGTTATATGCGGTGCAGTAGGAATTGGGCCGAGAGAAAAGGGTAAGCCCAAGTATTTTAATTTATTAAGTTTAAATTAAATTAAATTTAAAATGTGTATTTAACTTGTAGATATCGTATCTTTGCCGTACGATATCAGAATTGAGTGAAACAAGATGCGTTGGGATCGTAGGGACGGGCACTACACCATGGAACTGACTGGGAGTGAATCCGAGCTCGTTACAATTTATGGAGAAATAAATTGTCCGACTGAGTCGAATAACGCAAACCGTTATTCAACGGTTAACGCGCAATGTGAGTAAATCTCACTAACTCTGAACAGTTTATAATTTCATGTTGTATTTTTAGAACTGTTAGATATTGACTGATTGACTGTGTGTCGATTGTTTGATTGAACTGCTAGTCAGTTAGTTGAATTTCTATATTGATTCTGTTTAATAGAATGTATCATATAGAACTGAAAGTGATGTTATCTATATTGTTTAACATCTGTGATGCAGGGAAACAGGTTGGAGGAATCCGACTGGATTCCTCAACATTTATTTTACTGTTTTCATATATTGTGATATATGATGTGTTATATAATCAGTTATGATTATGGGTGTTGGAATGATATTGATCATTGTTATTCGATATTTTAAATATCATAAGAAACCCTGGGATGTTAAAAAAAAAAAGTATTTCAATGTATATTGAAATAAAGGAATTTTATAAAATCACAGGATTTTATAAAAGGAAATATTTATAAAACGAACACGGTTTTATAAAAGGGATATTTATTTAGAAAATAAATAGAGATAGAAAAGGAATATTTATTTAGAAAATAAATAGAAGTTATAAATATGAAATATTTGTAACGGTAAATAGAAGTTATAAATAGGAAATATTTGTAACGGTAAATAGAAGTTATAAATAGGAAATATTTGTAACGGTAAATAGAAGTATAAATAGGAAATATTTGTAACGGTAAATAGAAGTTATAAATAGGAAGTATTTGTAACGGTAAGTAAACGTTATAAAAAGGAAATAGTTATAACGGAAAACGTAGTTTATAAAAAGAGTAAATCGATGTTAGTTAATCGATTTGAGAATAAAGTTAAAAAGAGTAAATCGATGTTAGTTAATCGATTTGAGAATAAAGTTAAAAAGAGTAAATCGATGTTGGTTTAATCGATTAGAGTTAAAGCAAATGAGTTAATCGAATATAGTTTATTCAAAGAAAGTCAAAAGGAGTTAATCGAATATAGTTTATTCGAAGAAAGTCAAAAGGAGTTAATCGAATATAGTTTATTCGAAGAAAGTCAAAGGAGTTAATCGATGTTAGTTAATAGATTTGAGAATAAAGTTAAAAAGAGTAAATCGATGTTAGTTTAATCGATTAGAGTTAAAGCAAATGAGTTAATCGAATATAGTTATTCGAATAGAAAGTAAAAGGAATTATCGAATATAGTTTATTCGGAAGGAGTTAAGTGAAATGAGTAAATCAATAGCATTAGTCAAATAGAGTTAATCCAATAGTGTTAGTTCAATAGAGTTAATTGATAAGGGTTAATCGAATAGAGTTAAGTGAAAAGAGTCAATCGAATATAGCTATTCGAAGGAGGGTTAAGTAAGGAAGTTAGTAAAGGGATATAAAGTGAACTTTGCCTATTTCAAAGTTAGAAATGTTGTTCAGTTAAGGTCTGAGAGGTAGTTCTACCCCAACTTGATTGGCTTCGTTTTTAACTAAGGAATAGTTAAGGTTCGGCAAGAAAAGGAAATGGTTTGAGTTGGCATCGCAATGATTTGTTTAAACATATGTCTAAGTCCAATGAAGAAGCTTTGGAAATGTTTTCCAAATAAGAAACCAGAAATGTTTTCTAATAAAGAAACAAAGAAATGGAAATGTTTTCCATTGTTAATAACGTATATTTTCCCAATTTAGAAAATAAGGAATATTGAACGTAGGGAAACATGAGATAAGTAAATTAATGAACTAAGGAGATAAATGTTGAATGATGTTTGATTGATATAAATTTCCATTTGGAAATAATATCGTTGGTTGCACACCTGTTTTTATTCGATAGTTAAATCACAGACTATCGAAGTTTTGACCATTTTAACGTTGTTAATATGGAGAGACCGGTTGGATTATTATCCAAAGAACCACTCTGTATTGGCATAAGCGTTGCGAATCATATATGCTAAAGGAAATTGAAGACGGAGTTATGCAAGGGCTATCCTGTTTACAGAATAGTGCCTTCGGTTCATCCTGTTCCTGGGTGACTTGTATGGACGGATGTCTGACAGAGTATTTCCAGACGATCCCGTATATTGATTTCTCCAACTGTACCAAGAGTGGGAGCGGAGAAGGAAACTTCTTTTAGCTAACACATAATGTATTGTTGAGGACGTCAATCAGTGATTTGATGGATTTGACGATGTGGCATTCAAAGTGAATCTGGTATGATGATAAAGCGTAGCTTCTAGCCTCATCATCCGGTAAATGACAGAAATCGGGCAGGCAGCATGGCTAAGTCGGTCGCACCGAAGTAGGGTGTATAATCACCTGATCTAGAGTTTCATTTACTTCTAAAAATCTATTGTTGATGCTGTCCCATTCGGGAAACGGTTGCTGATCCCAACTGTTGGTGATATACATTCGATACACTCAAGCGAAATGAGTGGTCGGTCATGTGTGGCCGGGTTGCAAGATGTTCTTGTTGAACCCAGTGTATTCCTCTCTAGAGGTACACGAGCGATAGGTGATTCCATACCTTGTCATAGTTGGAAATCCATTACCCAATACGTGCTTGCGGTTTTGATTGTATATTATATATGTAGAACGTGAGATGAAAGCGTTTCTTCTAGATGATATATATATACTGTGGTTGATAGACATTATTATAATATCAAAAGGTTTTTTTGATATAAAGATATTTGGATTCTCATAAGGGAAAAACCCGTTCCGTTATGCGGCGTGGTCTTATGAGATATCATATACCTGTATAACTGTTTTAAACTGTTTTACTCATACCAGTCCCATGACTGACCCGGAGTTTACTTTGTTGTTTTCCCTAAACTCTTGGGTGCCTAAATTTGTACGGGCAGTCAAGTAGTCGGGATTTTACAGATACACTTGAAGAGCTGGAGCAGGAGGCTTCAGGATGTTATAGCTATAGTTATTTCCGCTGTGTTGTAAGTGCTGTACTTTGATAATGATATGTATATTCAAGTACTGATTTGTATTTCAAAGTTATGTTATGAAATATATTTATTCATTCCGCTGTGAGATTCGTGATACTCTGATGTTGTGTTCTTCTTCTTCTTCTTCTATTCTAAGTTTCTATCTTATCTTTCCTCACCCTCTGATTTCTTTCATTAATTACCAGGATTTTTCGGCGTTTTGGTTATCGACATCGTGTTTATGTCGATAACCAAAGTCGCTCGAAATCCGGGTCGTTACACCGAAGTTTATTTTCTATGTTTTCCATAAACTCTTGGGTGCCTAAATTTTTATGGGCAGTTAAGTAGTTTAGGATTTTATAGATTTATCTAAAGGAGCTTGGAGCAGGAGACTTCAGTGCTAGATATATAGTATTTTTATTTCTGCTGTATTATAAGTGTTGTACTCTGATAAGTGTATGTTATACCGTTAAAATTTTTCATTTCAAAAGTTATGATATATTATATTTTGTTCCGCTGTGATGTGAGATTCTGTGTTGTTACTTCTGTTCTTCTTCTAAAAAAAATGATTCGTATTTCTGTGATATTTGGGTTGGACATGTGATGTACGTAGTCAACTAAGATAGTACATATTTGCGGTTCATTACAGGGAGCGATTAACCCCTTGTACAGGGTGGTATCGAACCCTTTATAGTGATGGCTATGGTTTGTTATAATGCAATAACCTAAATTTTATGTAATTCAGTCAGGTAGATGCGACTGATTGTTACGTCTATAAATTAAAGCCCAACTCTTCCTTATTTTTTCATATATTTCTAAACAAAGTTGTAATGACCCAGATTTTCGAACAATTTATTTGGAATATTTAATATATCTTTAAAAATCAAGTTGATAATATAAATCAATTTTTACTAAGTTATCGATTTAATAATCAAAATACGATTTATTTCGAATATATATAATTTTCGCAATACGAGAATCTGAAATAATTCAATTCGAAATTTAAAACCGAATCAAAATGATTTAGATAATTTATCGAAATTCTATTTACATAGAATCGACAATAATAATTCTTAATTATCAAGAAATTAACTGTTTTGAATTTAATTTATATCGATTTAAATTGATATCTTCATCATACGATCGAATGGAACTTCAAATCCTGTTCCAATGTGTTCAGAATAGTGGTACAACCCTAGGAACTAGGTTGTAGAAGGTAGTTGAGCCTCAGGCAAAGTCGATGGTGATGGAAAATGTCGATGATGGTAGGTAGTTGAGCAAACAGGTCTGTAAATTGCAGAGAGAAATCATGGATCGAGTGTACCATGTTGGGGCTATAGTCGGAGAGCTCGGTATGAAGAGTTTAACGGTGATGGCCTCTTGATTTTTCATGAAGCAGAGAAGACAAACGGAGTGGAGGAAGCTTCCAAAATGTATGGTGCTTATAGGGTGTTGCGCATATTTTTGTACAAAGACGAAGAAGGTTCTGAAGCGTGAGATACTGGAGCGATGACAGATTGGAGGCACTGACATCGACTGTTGGTCTGAAAATTGAAGAGAATGGCAAAGGAACGCTGTGTTTTGTTACTGAGAAGAAGAATAGGTAATTTACTAGTTAATTAGTTAATTAAATTATTTAATATTTATGATGGTAATTAAGTATGAATAAATGTGATTAATCCGAATCTTATAAAAATGTATTTCATACCCATACATTGGACTTAAATACCATCAGTTGCATTGTAGTTAAAATAAAAAACTGCATTCGGTAATCAGTTTGAACTCGACCGAGTCGACCTGGAATCATAGCTCTGAGGTTAACAAGAATAAAATTAAAATGGGAATAGAAATAAAAATCACGGCGAGTAAACTCACTATCTGGATTTTTTTAATAATTTATTTATGTTGTTTGTTGATTGTTGAATACGTAGAAATATTACTGTGGCTACTATATATATATTAGTTATTTAGGCTTGGTGTTTGTGGCTATTATATATCTGTATGTATGTATACACTGTTGGTTGGATATTTCCTGCAGTATCATTACCAGATGACCCTTTACGCCCCAAAATATAATAGCGGATGACCTTCTATATCGCGATATCCTGCCGCGAAGTAAGATGGGTATTATTTATGCTAGCTAAATCTATGGATGCAGGAAATCAGGTTGGAGGGATCCAACTGGATTCCTCAAAATTATTATTATTTGTTTGCTTCATATATATTATCATATATGACGTGTTAGAAAACCTGTGATTGATAATTGGGTGTTTTGGAATGTTTAAATATCACTGGGCGTAAGTGTTGATTTATAAAAATATCGTGAAAAGGGATTTTGAGATTTGAATGGAAAATCTATTTTTTTTAAAATAAAATTTGAATTTCGAATGGACTATAGAATTATTTACTTGTTTCAAATATATAAAACAAGCATTGAATTTATATACGTGTTTATAAATTAAATAATGTGGGAAATTGAAGTGAAATTATATACGGTGTTTATAAATTAAATAATGTGGGAAATTGAAGTGAAATTGTATACGATGTTATAAATTAAGTAATGTGGGAAATTGAAGTGAAATCATAAACGATGTTTATAAATTAAATAATGCAGGGAATTGAAATGAATTAATAAACGGTGTTTATAAATGCAGTGGAAAAATTATCATTTGAATATTTAAATTCAATTATGAATTTAAAAATAGAAACATGGAATTGTTTTAAAGAAGTAAATGATGAAATTTATTCTGATACTCAGAATGTAAATTGAACTAAAAATAAATCCGTATGGATTTATGATTTAATTCGATTAGATCGAATTTATTTAAATAAAATATTTTTCAGAAAAGATATTGGAATCGTATTAGATAGAACTAAAATTAAATATGAAAATAAATTTTGTGTTATATATATATAAGTTATAATAAATAGAATATTCCAAAATAAGATTTTGGTTTTCAAACAGAATTGGAAACGGAACTTGTTTTATTATTTATAACAAGGAAGCTGGATTTATAAATGATATTTATAAATCTACTAAAATAAAGTATCATTAGATAATTTAGAGGTTTAAATTCAAGTATGAATTTGAAAATAGGATTTGAAATCATCTCGAAATGTGAACGATGGAATTTATTTCATTATTCGGATTAGAAACGAAATTGAAATAAATCCAACGGATTAGAATTAGAATTCGGTTTTTGTTGATTTTATAAAATAATTTATCTCCAAAGGAAAGTGGAATATTTTATGTAAGAATGAGTTGCAAATAATTATAACTGAATTATGGAGAAATCGACAGTTTAGAAAAATCGAAATGTTATATTAAATTTGGAAAACCGATCTAATGTATATTTAAAATATACAAGAATGGAAGTGAAATTATCTATAAACAAAGTTTATAACATTTATATATTTAAATATAATTAAAATGAACTCACCGCAGCGAGGCAGTTCGTAAATTGGTGTTTCGAGCTTTAATTGAGTATATAGAACTCAATTTAAGTCGGCATTCTTTGAAACACGAATCATCAAGACCGATTTGGTAATAGTTTTCTGATAAAAAAGAAAAATTTGGATTTCGTTGGATATATTTTTAGTTATGTCAAAATCAAATATCCCAAAAAAATAGCGCCATAATTGTTTAAAAACCATAGCAGTTTATTTAAATAAATAAAAGGATTTTAAACATATAAAATCCGAACTTCCATTAGAAACATCCAGACTTGAGATATAAAATAAATATGAACTCAAGTGGAGTAAGAGAACTGATTTTTGAAACAAAAATCATATTTTTAATTATTGAATCAAATTAACTAATTTGAAGAATAATTAGTTAATCGTGTTTTGAATCGAAATTGGGCATTGGATAAGTGAATGGGATTTATGAATTTATATTCGAAATCGAATATGAAACTCGAGTTGAAATGGAATTAGATAGGGTTATAAGCAAATTAAAATATATTTGAACATGATATGTTCAAACTAAAGGGATTTAGCAAAAGAGCTAATTAAAGAATAAATTAGCGAATTGAGTTAGGAATGACTGGATTTAGGTGGGATAAATTGGAAACAGGTGAACATGTGTTAAATAGGTATGGAATGAAGTATATGAAGATTATAATTCGAGTGCACGTCATAAAGGTATGTGTTTAAATTCCATATGAGATTTTATGCGCCGAATCGGCAAGCCACTTGGCTTTTTTATTTTCTTTTTGAATGAGAAGGGCCTAGAGAGACGAGTTGGGGTTTGAGCTATTGATCGATACAAAGGAGGTGCTGGCAAAAATTTTCAGAAATTTAAGAAGTTAGAATACTTTTAAGAAAATATGACAACTAGAAATCAATATATCAAGATATATAGAATTCGATAAGGAAATGAATTTAAAATAGAGTACTATAAACAAAAAGAAAATCTATAATTAAATCTGGTAAGAATAGAAAGAGAAATGTATACACATTTTAAAAATGAGTAATTGGTTTATATGATGTTGATTATTCGAGATAAGTAGTCTTGTCCGTTTGAAGTTAACAATGTTATTCAATCAAGGTCTGAGAGGTATTTATACCCCAACTTGATTGATTTCGTTCTTTACCAATAAATAACAAGATTTAGGCTCGAAGATAAATGTTTTTGAATAAGATTTAGTTGAATGCAGTACTTTGGGTTGTTGTAACAATGTTTTAAACAACATTCGTTTTAACCCAGATAAGTGGAATTTCAGAAATATAATAATAAATAATTCCTAAGTATAGAAATAAACGGTCGTGAAAGGGAGAAGTACTTAGAATGTTTCCAATTATAAATAAGAGATAGTTTCTAAGTATAGAAAATAAAAGAAAGCAATATAGGCAAATGTTATCCAAACAGCGTAAGAGGCTAAGAGGATTATTGAAAATATTTAGTTAACAAATATTGATAAGGAAATAGAGAAGTGATTTAATTAATGAAATATTAAATTAAGGGGCCCAGTGATTGTTTGATGCTTTGAATGGATGTTTGTTTTCTTTATAGTTAAATAACCGACAATCGAAGTATTTTCTAATATAATTGTCAGTATGGAGAGACTGGCTGGATTATTATCTTATAACCACTCCGTGTTGGCAGTTGCGTTGCAAATCAGATTAATGACAATAATCGAAGACAAAGTAAAGTGCAAGGGCCTTTTCTGTTTACCTTAGGTAGAAATTGCCTAAGATAGATTAACGGAAATTGTGCCTTTGGTTTCGTTTAGTCCCAGAACGAAGTGTATGGAGGAATGTCTGACAGAGTATTTCCAATGATCGCATATGTTGGTCTGTATAAATATATGGTGGCAGAGAATTTATTCTCTTAACATAATATCCAGAATATATTTATGCAAATCAATTAATGGTTAGCGGATCTGACAATGTGGCATTCAAAGTGATTGTGCTATCAATGAATGGTAAGTGATCATAGCCTCAGGCCTCAACAATCGGTAAATGACAAAAATTGGACAAGCAGCATGGCTAAATGGGTAGATCCCAATTAGGGTGTAGTGTCACCTATCTAGGGAAATTCATTTCATTCTTTATTCTATTCGATGCTGTCCCATTTGAAAAAACGGTAGCTGATCCCAACCATTGGTGATATACATTCGATACACTCAAGCGGAATGAGTGGTCGGTCATGTGTGGCCGAGTTACAAGATGTTCTTGTTGAACCCAGTGTATTCCTCTCTAGAGATACACTATTGGAAGGTGGTTCCATACCTTGTCATAGTTGGAAATTCATTACCCAATAAGTGCTCGCGGTTTTGATTGTATATTATATATATGTGGAGTGTGAGATGCAAACGTTCCACTAGATTGTTATTTATTTGAATTAGACACTATTATAATATCAAAGAGTTTTGATATAATAATTATCGTTTCTTTCAAAAGGATTTTGAAAGTTAAATCAAGTGTTTTGGATTCTCATAAGGCAAAAACCCGTTCTGTGTTATATGGCGTGGTCTTATGAGATATTGTTTATTTACTCAAACCGTTTTAAATTGTTTACTCATACCGGTCCCATGACTGACCCAGAGTTTATTTTTCTATGTTTTCCCTAAACTCTTGGGTGCCCAATTTTGTACGGGCAGCCAAGTAGTTCAGGTGTTTACAGATATATTTTGTGGAGCTTGGAGTAGGACGCTTCGGTTTTCCATTTATTTTCCACTATTTTGTAAGTGTTGTATTGTGATAATGATATGTTATACAGTTAAATTTTTTTGTTCCAAAAAGTTGTTATATATATTATATTTTATTCCGCTGCGATGCGAGATTCTGTGTTGTTATTTTGTTTTTCTTCTATCCTTTTCTTCTTTAGTTAATAATGATTTGTATTTCTATGCAATTTGGGTTGGATGTGTGGTACTTTTAGTCAACTCAAATAGTATGGATTTGCGGGCCTTTACAGTTGGTATCAGAGCTTATGTTGGGCGAACGCCTAGGCTCTAGTGGGCTTGTACTCACTAGAGACAGGGTCAATAGTACTCTAGAATGCGTTAAGTGTATATATATGAGAGAGTGTATTTGTTAGTTGATATAAAAATTGTTTTATATTGTGTTGTCTTGTCGGTTGAATGGTTTATGAATTCTGATCGAATCGTAGGACACCACGACATCGATAAGTGTTTATAGACACTTGAACATAAGTTGGACATAATATTGTTATAAAGTGGGTAAATGAAATAATTTTACACAAAACTATTTTTGAATATAGAAATAATAATTTTCTGAAATTATTATAATATATAGATGAGTTGGTTGTTGTTATTATAATCAAATGAGATTATAAGAAATGAAATGGTTATCTATAACCAAGTATAACTTGTATATGAATGAAATATACAAAGGTGATGAACTGAAATTGGATTCAGAATCAGAGTTAAGAATTTAAAATCCTTGGTGTTTGGAAAAATATTTTCTGAAGTATGCTAGAACAATATAGCTTTGTGTTTGAAGGTTTTTTTGAACCAAAATCATTTTTGAATGGAATTTAAAAGTGATAAAGTAATGAACTCACTTCAGCGGCTAGGAAATAATTCTGATGATGACTGTAGCATCATCAGCGTTCATTTTCGAGTTTCTAAGTGATTGGTTGCTACCTTAGAAAAGTTTTGATGGAAATTTTTTTGAAAGAGAACAAGTTAATTTGAAAATTCAAATGTTTTGAATTTGAGATGGAAATAACTATATGTATATGTTTATGTGATTTCAAAGGATTTGAAATGAAAATTCGGGATTTGAATTCTAGAATTTAAATTTAACTTAAGCAATTTAAATAAAATGAAGTGAACAAATTGACTAAAATCATTTTGAATAGAATAATGGAATACATATTAAATGTAAAAATATTGATTATAGATCATTCAAATTAAATGATTGAAAACCAAAAATTTTGGAAATAAATTTGTTGAAATTTGAAAAGTTGAGTTTAAACATAAATAAGTTTTGAAAAGTAATGGGTTCATACTATTTTTTCTACCTTAGTAATTTCGAGGATGAAATTCTTTTATGGGTGAAAGAATGTAACGACCCGGATTTTCGAACAATTTATTTTAACTATTTAATATAGTTTTAAATATCGAGTTGATAATATAAATTGATTTTTACTGAGTTATCGATTTAATAATCGAAATACGATTTATTTCCATTATATATAATTATCATAATACGAGAATCTAAAATAGATCAATTTGAAATTTAAATCCACGTCAAAACGATTTAGGTAATTTATCAAAATTCTATTTACATAGAACCGACGATAATAGTTCTTTATTATCAAGGAATTAATTGTTTCGAATTTAATTTATATTGATTTAAATTGATATCTTCACCATACGATCGAATGGAGCTTCGAATCCTGTTCTAGTGCGTTCAGAATGATGGTACAATCCTATGAACATCGGTTGTTGCACTCGAATTGGAGTTTGGAACCCTGAATATATTTTTATAAAATTAAACGGATAAGACCGAACTCAAATCACAGTTAAATCAAAAATCAAATCGTATTTAAAACAATGTACTTATCCTACCCTATCCCCTAATATGGTACCTTACGCAGGCAAAAATACTTGGTTCTTAAGCGTTTTCTTCTATAAATTGCTTTACGCTTTCCCTTTTCTTTTTCTTTGGCAATTCTTTCATCTGAACTTTCAAAAGCTCAACAAAAATGAAAATCGAAATGACCTCCTCCTCTTCTATAAACCCCATTCATTCACCTTCAGATTTTGAAACTCCAAAAGTCGTTTCCCCTTTTCAAATTCGATTTCTTCGAGAACCAAAGAAATCCATGAAAATCGCGAGGGCTATGTATTCAAACTTGTGAACTCAGATGTTATAACCTTGTATCGAAATGTTGGCTCATGATTTTTGATTGGGCGTTCGAAGCTTTCTAGCTGAGTTAGGGTTCGAAGGCGCGATTTATTGTAGGGGTGTCGGAGTCTTTATGGCTGGTTGTAGGTAGCTGAGCCTCAGGGAGAGTCGACGGTGATGGAAAATGTCGATGATGGTGGGTAGTTGCACGAGCATGTCTGTAAATTGCAGGAAGGAATCATGGATCGAGTGTGCCATGTTAGGGCTGTAGTCGGAGAGCTCGGTGCGAAGAGTTTAACGGTGATGGCTTCTTTATTTTTCATGAAGCTGAGAAGATAAACGAAGTGGAGGAAGCTTCCAAAATGTCTGTTGCATATAGGGTGTTGCGCAGATTTTTGTACAAAGACGAAGAACGACCTGAAGCATGAGATACTGGAGCGATGACAGGTTGGAGGCATTGACATTGACTGTTGGTCTGAAAATTGTAGAGATTTGCAAAGGAATGCTGTGTTTCGTTACTGAGAAGAAGAATAGGAAATTTACTAGTTAATTAGTTAATTAAATTATTTAATATTTATGATGGTAATTAAATATGAATAAATGTGATTAATCCGAATCTTATAAAAATGTATTTCATACCCATAGGTTGGACTTAAACACCATCAGTTACGTTGTAGTTAAAATTGAAAAATACAATCGGGAATCAGTTTGAACTCGATGGAGGCGAGCTGGAATCATAACTTTGAGGTCAACAAGAAGGAAATTAAAATGGGAATCGAAATGGATCGAAATGAAAATCATGTTGAGTTAACTCACTATGTGGATTTTTTAATAATTTTTTTTATTTTGTTTGTTGGTCGTTTGGATGCGTACAAATATTATTGTGGCTATTATATATATACATATATATATATTAGTTATTTAGGCTTGGTATTTGTGGCATATATATATATATATATATATATATATATTGGTGGTTGGATATTTCCCGCAGTATCATTAGTGGATGACCCTATGCGCCCCACAATATGATAGTGGATGACCTTCTATACTGCGATATCCTGCCTCAAAGTAGGATGGGTATTATTTATGTTGGCTAACATCTATGGATGCAGGAAAATAGGTTGGAGGGATCCAACCGGATTCCTTAAAAATATTATTATTTGTTAGTTTCATATATATTATCATATATGATGCGTTAGAAAACCTACGATTGATAACTAGCTTGAATGTTTAAATAACACTGGGCCTAAGTGTTGATTTATAAAAATATCATGAAAAGGGATTTTGAGATTTGAATGGAAAAATCTATTTTTTTAAATAGAATTTGAATTTCGAATGGACTATAGAAATATTAACTTGTTTTGAATATATAAAACAAGTATTGAATTTACATATGATGTTTATAAATTAAATAATGTGGGGAATTGAAGTGAAATTATATATGATGTTTATAAAATAAATAACGTGGGAAATTTAAGTGAAATTATATACGATGTCATAAATTAAATAATGTGGGAAATCGAATTGAAATTATAAATGATATTTATAAATTAAATAATGCAGAGAATTGAAATGAATTTATAAACGGTGTTTATAAATGAAGTGGAAAAATTATCATTTGATAATTTGAATATTTAATTAAATTGTGAATTTAAAAATAGAAATGTGGAATCATTTTAAAGAAGCAAATGATGAAATTTATTCTGATATTCAGAATGTAAATTGAACTAAAAATAAATCCATATTGATTTATGATTTATTAGATCGAATTTATTTAAATAAAATATCTTTCAGAAAAGATATTGGGAATCGTATTAGATAGAACTAAAATTAAATATGAAAATAAATTCTGTGTTATATATATAAGTTATAATAAATAGAATATTCCAAAATTAGATTTTGGTTTTCAAACAGATTTTGAAATGGAACTTGTTTTATTATATAAAACAAGGACTTTGGATTTACAAATGATATTTTTAAATCTAGTGCAATAAATTATCATTAGATAATTTAGAGGTTTAAATTCAAGTATGAACTTGGAAATATGATTTGAAATCGTTTCGAAATGGGAACGACGGAATTTATTTCATAATTCGGATTTGAAACGGAATTGAAATAAATCAATAGGATTTATAATTAGAATTTGATTTTTATTAATTTTATAAAATAATTTATCTCCAAAGAAAATTGGAATATTTTATATAAGATTGAGTTGCAAATAATTATAACTGAATTACGGAAAAATCGACAATTTAGAAAAATCAAAATGTTAAGTTTAGTTTGGAAAACTATTCTAATATATATTTAAAACATACAAGAACGGAAGTGAAATTATTTATAAACGAAGTTTAAAACTTTTATATATTTAAATATAATT
The DNA here is from genome assembly GCA_030737875.1 of Allium sativum. NCBI lineage: Eukaryota > Viridiplantae > Streptophyta > Magnoliopsida > Asparagales > Amaryllidaceae > Allium > Allium sativum. The sequence goes on along the minus strand of CM060920.1, from coordinate 563,789,920 downwards.
AAAACAAACTAGCCGCAGTGCGGTAGTTGGTAAATTGGCGTTTCAAACTTCAAATGAGCAAATAGTACTCAATTTAAGTCGGAATTCTTTGAAATAAGAATTGTCAGGACCGATTTGATAATAGTTTTCTAATAGAAGAGAAAAATATGGATTTTGTTGGATATATTTCGGGTTATGTCAAAATAAAATTTCCCGAAAATAGTGCCATAATCGTTTAAAAACCATAGCGGTTTATTTAAATAAATAAAAGGATTTTAAACAAATAAAATCCGAATTTCCATTAGAAATGTCCAGACTTGAGATATAAAATAAATATGAACTCAAGTGGAGTAAGTGAACTGATTTTTGAACAAAAATCAGATTTTTAATTATTTAATTAAATTAACTAATTTGAAAAATAATTAGTTAATCGTGTTTTGAATCATAATTGGGCGTTGGATAAGTGAATGGGATTTATGAATTTATATTCGAAATCGAATATGAAACTTGAGTTGAAATAGAATTAGATTGGGTTATAAGAAAATTAAAATATATTTGAACATGATATGTTCAAACTAAAGGGATTTGGCAAAAGAGACAATTAAAAAATAAATTAGCGATTTGGAAACAGGTGACCATGTGTTAAATTGGTTTGGAATGAAGTATATAAAGATTATAATTCGAGTGCCTGACATAAAGGTATGTGTTTAAATTCCATATGAGATTTTATGTACCGAATCGGCAAGCCACTTAGATTTTTGCTTTTCTTTTTGAATGAAAAGGGCCTAGAGAGTTGAGTTGGGGTTAGAGCTATTGACCGGTACAAAGGAGGTGATGGTGAAATTTTCCGGAAATTTAATTAGTTAGAATATTTTTAAGAAAATATGATAACTAGAAATCAATATATCAATATATTTATAGGATTCGATAAGGAGACAAACTTAAAATTGAATACTATAGACAAAAAGGAAATCTATAATTAAATCTGGTAAAAATAGAAAGAGAAACATATACATGTTTTAAAAATGAGTAAATGGTTTATATGATGTTGATTATTCGAGATAAGTAGTCTTGTCCGTTTGAAGTTAACAATGTTATTCAATCAAGGTCTGAGAGGTATTGTAACACCCCACCTCCGTTAAGGTCACTCACAAAGGGAATGCCTTAACTTTGATGGAGCATTTTAGTAGGCAGAACAAAATGTTACAAGACAGATATAAAATAGTACTTGAAAAACTTAATAAATTTATTACAACGGAAAAAAGAAACATAATCAGTTTGGTTACAACTTTACCAAAAACTCAAGTACGTATATATCAGCCTTGTTCAAAACCATCAGAGTACAAAACTTTAAAATCATAATCCCCACAGAACAGAAGCTATAAAGAGCCAAGCCATACTTTAAGCACTTCAAGCAGAAGGAATCCGGATCAAGCTAGAGTATTCCCTCCTTGGAAACCTGGGGGGGAAACGGAAGAAAAGAGGCGAAACAACAAGGGTTAGACATAAAAGTCTGGCAAGTCCAGTGACTTTCAGCATATGAACATATAATAATAATCATAACATGAAAATAAAGCTGGATAAGAGATGACAGCAACAAGAGTAATAGATATACTTAAACTAAACAGAAGAAACAAGATGACATAAGTTATTACTTTTCACTTCACTGCACTAATACTAGTATAACAGGATTAGGTGTCACCCCAATGTCTAAACTGAAACAGAAACGGGAACAAAATAATTTCCATAGAAGAGAATGCTAGTAATGGGCCTTTACCACCCCAATAGAAAGTAGAGAAACAGAATGCTAATAATGGGCCTTTACCACCCGAACAGAATGTACAGAAACAGAAACAGATTAATCCCTACGGAAACAGAATATATAATTAGGTGTACACTAGAAAATGGGCCTTTACCACCCCAACAGACGGTACCACGCAGAAATAGACAGGTGTTACCACCCAACAGAAAACAGATGGAACCCCATAGAAACAGACAGAGCTAAGTGTACCCTAAGTCCTATCCCCTGTGATCGGCTCCCTAACACATAAATACCCTGTGCCAGCCCCATAGAAGGGTGTATCACTCTCTAAAGTGGCAACCTTTGAATGACATAGACCTATTTACAGATGTCACGACGTCTTACATCCTCAGAGGCAGACCGGGATCCATGCACGCACATGACCTGGTTGGAACGCACCATCAACACCCCTCGCCATTATCAGAATGAACCGCTTATAATTAGTTCAGTAAGCGTGCCCGGACCCTACCTACTGTTGGGTCATAGTTTTTGATACCAGAAAGGGTTACTGACTAATATGGGTCCCAAACAATAGATGACACAAATAATTTCCCTCCTAACCTTGTGTCCCCAGACTAATAGATTTCAGGTTAACTTGTTTACAAGTTCAGACATACAAAGTTCAGATCAACTAGTTCACAGATCAGACAACTAAGTTAACAAGTTTTCAGACTAACTGATCAGATATACGGATTTAATAGATTTACAGATTTGTCTAACTTTGTATTGGGCCTACAGATGCACGAAATGGGTTTGTTAAATTCATTAGTCCGGTTGGTTTAACCCTATCCACCCAACACATTTTAGACATCATATTTATCTTAGATTTGCATTAATTAATTATTAATGCGCAGACCTCTCACATTAGGTCGCTAGCTTGTGGCGCTGGAAATGCCGGGTGGTTCCGGGCAGACTTCTGCCACAAGCCAGACCTAACCTCGTGTCTAAGCATATTTTAGTTATGCCTACGACCTCTCACATTAGACTGACAGATTGTGGTTGCTGGTTAAGCCGGTTGGTTCCCGGCAGGCTTCCACGCAAACGGAGTCTAACCTCGTGTCATAGCCACTTTATTCCCATACAGAAAATATCAGACTAATTATGTTCATTTAACAAATTTACTTCTTCTCAAGTCGCAGCAGATTAATCAAATTAACATGTTTTACTTAATCTTAGGTTGCCTACAAATTACAATTATTCAGCTTTTCAACAGATTTAACAGATTAGGCGACACAACAGATTTAGCAGATTAGGCAGTTTAACATAATTAGCAGATTTGGCGTTTCAACATATTTAGCAATTTAGGCAATTCAACAGATTAAACAGATAACAGATTTAGCAGATTAGGCATTTCAATAGATTAAACAGATTTAGCAGATCTTAAACATTCCTTAACGTTTCATTGACAAATCTTGCCTAATTATAAATTAGGCCTAAATTCACATGCCTAAATCATGGTCATGATTCATAATATGACATATACCCAAATTTTAGTTAAATTTGCATAGTACAGAATATGCTCAAAAATCCCAATCGTGATTCACACATAAATTATGCCAAATATAACCATTAATTACAATGCATGCCACATATCGAAAAATCCCCATTTAGGTGTATTCACACTTAATAGTTATCAAATCTTAATATAGATTTTTACACCTAAGTCATATGCAAATTAATTCTCTTTTTTTTTTCAAATTACAGACTATAATATGTATAGTATGTCCAGATCTAGATATTGAATTACAACTTGTACTATGCATCCAAAATCAGTTACATGTTCACAGTTAAATTTTACGCCCCAAATCCCATGTCATATGTCCAATATTCTTTATACCTCAAAACTATGTTCAATTATATGCCTCAGATTTATGTTTCTAAGTTGCAACCTATTTTATGTTTTAAGTAACAATAATCCTCTTCTTCTAAGTCATAGGTCATCTTATGCAATATGCCTCAAATTTATGTCCAGAATTACAACATGCGTTGTGTCCTCAAATTAGTTACAAATCAATTATGCCCAAATATGCCTCATTCAATATTCTTCCCAAAATTTAGCGTTTATACGTTCATCTCTTATGAGATTTGGCTCAGGCTCGTGGTAGCCTGGCTATCAAACAAAAATAAAGAAAGAAGGAAGAAATACATAACAAATAGAATAATAACAATAAAGCAGAAGAAAAGATCTGATAAACAGAAAAAGACATAACCTCAGATTCAGATTCATTATCATGCTAGGATCATAATTAAATTTCATATCGGAAAATAATTGTACTTGCCTTGGTTTGATTCTAAAAGAAAAAGGTGGTGTAGTTGTTCACTTTTAATCCTAATCAGAATTGGAGGAAGAAGAAGCACAAGTCCTAGCTTAGGTTTCAGCAGAGTAGAGACGCCATTTTTTTAGAGAAGAAGAGAGCAATCGAGGCTAGAGAATTGTGTAAGAGATTTAGGTTTAGGTTAGGGATGTATATATAGGTGTAGGAAGTTATTTAAGACCATTAGATTAACCCTGAACCATGAGAACCAATCAGATGAAAAATCTGCATTTGAGCGAATCGACCCACTGGTTGATAGCCAAATACCATGGACTAACCCCTCGTCGACCCAGCGGGGCTCGGGTCGACCTCAAAAATGGGCCGGTTCGGTTATTCCCCCTCTCAATTAGCTGTTTTGAACTTTTTTGCATATTTATTTATTTAATTATATATATATATATATATATATATATATATATATTTCTCTCATATGCATACAAACTTCAAGACTTAATAACTTCTTCATAATTAACCATTTTCACACTAACCACTTTTTTGAACTGCATTCACATTAAGCCACTTTTTAGCCATCCCCTAAAACAAAAATATGGCGCTGGCGGGGATCGAACACTTTACCTCTTGTATGCAAGTCATATGTTCTAACCAAATGAGCTACTAAGTCTTTTGCTTACAAATCTTAGAACAATGCTAAACATTAATCTTTTCTCATTCCTTTTTTTCAAATTAATTATTCTTTAATTTGTTATTTTAATATTCTAAGAAAATACGGGGTGTTACAGGTATTTGTACCCCAACTTGATTGATTTCATTATTAACCAATAAATAGCAAGATTCAGGCTTGAAGATAAAGGTTTTTGAATAAGATTTAGTTGAATGCAGTATTTTGGGTTGTTGTAACAATGTTTTACACAACATTCATTTTAACCCAAATAAGTGGAATTTTGGAAATATAATAATAACTATTTCCTAAGTATAGAAATGAATGGTCGGGAAAGGGAGAAGTACTTGGAATGTTTTCCAATTATAAATAGGAGATATTTTCTAAGTATAGAAAATAAATGAAGGCGATATATGGAAATGTTTTCCAAATAGCGTAAGAGGCCAAGATGATTATTGAAAATATTTGGTTAACAAATATTGATAAGAAATGGAGAAGTGGTTTAATTAATGAAATACTTAATTGTGGGGCCCAGTGATTGCTTGATGCTTTGAATGGATGTTTGTTTTCTTCGGTAGTTAAATAACCGACTATCGAAATATTTGCCAATATCGTTGTCAATATGGAGAGACTGGTTGGATTATTTTCCGAGAACCACTCCATATTGGAAGTAGCATTGTGAATCATATTATATGAAGATAATCGAAGGCGGAGTAAAGTGCAAGGGATTTTTCTGTTAACCTTAGGTAGAGATTGCCTAAGATGGATTAGTGGAAATGGTGCCTTCAGTTTCGTTTAGTCTCAGAACGAAGTGTATGGACGAATATCTGATAGAGTATTTCCAATGATCGCATATGTTGGTCTGTATTATATATGGTGGCAGAGAATTTATTCTCTTAGCATAATATCCAGAATATATTTATAAAAATCAATTAATGACTAACGGATCTGACAATGTGGCATTCAAAGTGATTGTGTTATCAATGAATGGTAAGTGATCGTAGCCTCAGGTCTCAACAACCGAGAAATGACAAAAATCGGGCAGGCAACATGGCTAAGTGGGTAGCTCCCAATTAGGGTGTAGTATCACCTATCTAGAGAAATTCATTTCATTCTTTATTCTATTCGATGCTGTCCCATTCGGGAAAACGGTTGCTGATCCCAACTGTTGGTGATATACATTTGATTCACTTAAGCAAAATGAGTGGTCAGTCATATGTGGCCAGGTTACAAGATGTTCTTGTTGAGCCCAGTGTGTTCCTGTCTATAGATACACTATCGAAAGGTGGTTCCATACCTTGTCATAGTTAGAAATTCATTACCCAACAAGTGCTCGCAGTTTTGATTGTATATTATATATATATGGAGTGTGAGAAGCAAACGTTCCATTAGATTGTTACTTATTTGATTTAGACACTATTATAATGTCAAAGAGTTTTGATATAAAAATTATTGTTTCTTTCGAAAGAATTTTGAAGGTTAAATCAAGTGTTTTGGATTCTCATAAGAAAAAAACCCATTTCGTGTTATGCGGCATGGTCTTATGCGATATCGTTTGTTTTCTCAAACTGTTTTATATCGTTTACTCATACCAGTCACATGAACGAATCAGAGTTAATTTTTATGTTTTCCCTAAACTCTTGGGTGCCCAAATTTGTACGGGCTGTCAAGTAGTTTAGATGTTCACAGATATACTTGGAGGAGCGTGGAGCAGGAGGCTTCAGCGTTATATATTTACCATTTATTTCCCGCTTTGCTGTAAGTGTTGTACTTTGATAATGATATGTTGTACAGTTAAAATTTTGTATTCCAAAAATCTGTTATATATATATTATATATTTTATTCCGCTGCGATGTGAGATTCTATGTTGTTATTTTGTTTTTCATCTATCCTTTTATTCTTTAGTTAATAATGATTCGTATTTCTATGCAATTTGGGCTAGACATGAATGTTTTTAGTTTACGGATTTGCAGGCCTTGACAAAAGTAATGGATATCTATCATTACTATCCCTCCATGCTTTTTCAAAATTATTAAATTTATTGTAACAACCCGAAAATCTGGGCCAGTTTAAAAATTTTATTTTGGCATTTTAGCGAATTTTGATTATTTTAAATAATATCGACGAGAAATTTATTTTGAATAGGATTCGAACGTATATATTATATACGTCGTCGTTAGAATATAAAAATTTATATATAATTATAAATAGAATTGAAAACGGCGCGGTAGTTTGATAATTCGATTTCAAATTTCAATTGAACGTACCGGGTGCAAAATAAACCGGATTTTAGTGATACCAAAAATAATGGAATCTAATTGAGAATATCTTTCCAACGAATCCGAAAAATCAAAATTTCATAGCGGGAATCTAAAGATATGTCCAGTTGAAAATTCTGAATAGTCGCTATGGAATTCAGGCCCTTAAAAATGGGAATTTTTGCAAACGACCTCGGATTTCGACGAAACCACTTTTGTTGGGTCCGCGATGTCAAATTATTGCTAGGTTCCAAATTTCATAATTTTTCGAATCAATATGTGAGCGTGGCAAAGGAAAACGCGTTTGACCAGTTTCAGTTGATTTTAATCGACTGGAAAATGGCCATTTTTCAAACGGTCTCAGAATTTGACGAAATTAGTTTTGATAGGACCGTATCGTCAATACGAAGCTAGAAATAATTTTTCTGTAATTTTTCGGGTCTGTATGTGGCCCCGGTAATTTGAAATGTACGTTTAAATTGAATATATACTGATTTATATTTTAAATTTGAACGGAAACTGATCGTAACAGCCAAATTGGCTTGCGAAACATATCCCATTGTGTTCGGGATGGGGGTATTTGGCTAGGAGCAATAGTCGTTGGACGTTGTTTCGAGTCCGATATAAAAAGTAGTTTTTTTTGAAATTTAAATATTATAAAATATAAATAAAAGGGGCCCTCCTTTTCTCCTTAACCACAGACCCCCCTCTCTCTTCATTCTCTCTCCCCGATGCCTGTAACAAAAAAAGAGAGGAAACCCTAGCTAAACGGAGCCGCCGCTCCTCGAGATCACCGCGCCGGGGGCCCACCTCCGCCATCGCCTGGCGCGCACACCCCCTCGCCGACCTGCGACCCCCCTCTCCTCCACTCCCACTGCTCGCGTGAAAGAATCGTGGGACCCCCGTCAACCTCGATCGACCGAAGTATCGCCACCCCTTGCCGCGACATCAGCCACCCCGTGCCACCGCCTACGCCATCACCAACCATGCGTCAGCCTTCATAACCAGTCTGAAGCCGCTTCTTGGTAGCTTCGAATTTCCTGAAGCAATCTTTGTTGCTTTAATGGACTGATTTGGGTTTAAAGGGTTCGAATCTGTGGAAAATTAGCTATGAGTTCTCCGACAAATTTTCTTATTCAATTTTCTGCCTTGAACTGATTCCTTGCGTGAATTTCTTCTCGTTTGATTATTTTTGCTTAATTACTAATAAAAATACGAACTATATTTGATATGAAGCATAATAAAAATAAGAACTTTATTTATGTAGCATAAAAACAAGATTAAATTTTCAATTTTAAAAGATTTCATTTTTAATTTAGAAAGATATCAACTTTGTTTGCTAAAAAGATATGAACTTTGTAAATGAAAAGGCGAGTTCTTTAAAAACGAAAAGGAGGAGATTTTTAAAAAGTGAAGGCGAAATATTTTTAAAATAGAAAAGATTAGATTTTTAAAATAGGAAAGATACGATTTTTAGCGATGTAAAAATTCGATTTTTATATGATGAATGGCAAAATAAAAATATGATTTTTTTATATATTGAATGGCAAAGTAAAAATTTGATTTTAACATATGTAGAGAACACAGGCAACGAAAATGACAAAAGGCGAGAAAAGCGAAGATTCCTACATATGAAGAATCGTGGCGTTGGATTAGCTATTCGGTGAGAACTTCTCACTCTTTAATTTAATTTTCTAGTTGAAATATATATTAGGATGCAGACGGCGTTTAGTAGCACCCGACACCCGTCGTCCACAGACCATGGACGGCTTGTATGCTTGTTTGTTTGATTTAGTCTGTGTAGTTGATTGTGTGATGTGATGAGAAATGAAATAAAATATTTTATAGTGGAAAATATTTTATAGTTAAAAATAGAATTTTTAATGTGTATATGAAATGAAATAAAAATCAACAAATCGGATGATTGGTTTATATACACACTTTTGACTAATATTGATTGGGACGATAAATTTTACACATCGCCCAACTGCACAAATAAAATCTGTGTTTGATTGTTTGAAACCCCGCATGGGTATTGGGATGATATTTGACGTACACTAATCCCAATAATTAGTTGTATGTCGATCGATTGATTGACAGGCTACTATAAGTGTTGAATATTTATATTCGATGCTCATACAGTGTAGAATGCACTTTGGATGATGGTTGATTATTCATCGTTGTTATTGTATACATGTGTTGTAGAAAATCCATATAATTAACATTATATGGTAATTGATTGGGCCTCATTCCAGTTTTGAAATAGAAATATTTGAAATAAAATATTTGAATAGAAATATTAGAAATAGAAATATTGGAATAGAAATATTTGAAAAAAAAGAAATATTTGAAGTAGAATATTTGAAAATCGAAATATAAGAAGCCGCGTTGATAGATTGACGCCATTTTGACGTGAACGATATTTATATCGATTTTATTCAAATTGAAGTGAATATTAAAGTGAATTGAATTTCGAATTAAATTGAATTGATTTGAAATTCGAAATAAACTAAAATGGTTTGAAATTCAAATAGAATTGAAATCGTTTTGAAATGAATTCGAATAGAATTGAAATAGAATTGAAATCGTTTTGAAATGAATTCGAATAGAATTGAAAAGAATTGAAATTCAAATTGAAATTGAATATAAATGAATTCGAATTGAAATTGAATATAAATGAATTCGAATTGAATTTGAATATAAATGAATTCGAATTGAAATCGATTTGAAAAGAATTTAAAACGAATTTATTTTGGAATATTCAATTTTGATTTGAAATTGAATATGAAGTTCAAACCGTTTTGAAAAACAAATTTAAAAGGATTTATATAATACGTTTTTAAAAAGGAAATCGACGAAGTATATATTATATATATATATATATATATAATATTGGCCTGAATAGAACGCGCCGCGCCGCGGCAGTTCGCGAATTTCGACCATTGACTTCGAATGGATATTACGGGGAATACGACCGTCGGATTCTCCTAAAACTGGAACCGTTGGGTTCGTATCGAAAAGAGCTTTCTAATGAATATTAGAAATTAGAAATCTAACGGTTGCATTTGGAATTATGTCCAAATCAAATTTGAAAAAGGTCGCTATAAGTGCAGTTCGATGGCTGTTGTTGGAAATCGACTGTATGGGCCTTGATAAAATTATTAAAAATAGTAATAATTTGTGTCAAATCATAAGAAATGAGTTGTGAAGAATTGGGATGAAAAACCCCATATTTGAAAAGATAAAAATAGATTTCTATCGAAATGAACTAGTTTTGAACTAGAATTATAATTCTATTTATTTTTAAATAAATAAATTTGAATTTGAAATGGTTTTGAAAATAACCAGAATTTCCAATGATTGCATTGGAATGGATTTGAATCGAAATTGTCTACGGAATATTTCGATGTTGGATTTCGTGATTATACAGATATTGTTATGGAAATTTGAAAGATATAGATATATTTATATCATTATTTCCAATACGATATTTGTTTGTCGTGGAATTTGGTATTGAATATATGCCGGTATATTTTCTATTCAGAGCCTTGTAACTAATATCAAATGTGATTTGGGTTTGTCGTGAATGGTGTCTTCATTAACACTGTTCTTGAACCCAGTTGAGAAAAGATTAAATCTTTTTATTTAGATTTAATGAAGTGTGCCAATTAAATAATATTTAATTGGAATTGAATTCGAATTAATTTTTGGGTTTATCGTGAGCAGTGTTTTAAATAACACTTGTTCTTTAACCCAATAATAAATGGGATGTGATCTTGGGGTTTATCGTGAATAGTGTTTTTAAATGACACTGATTCTTTAACCCCGTTAAAGATTAAAACTAAGTGGAGTTTTAATAAATCTTTAATTAGATTGAAATGATCGAGGATGGAGTATCACCAGTTTTGCTCCAGGCATTAGTTAAATCTTTAATTAGATTTGAACGTGAAATGGTAATTGAATTTACCGATAACACCGTGGTGTTAGATATGAAGTATAACCAGTTTTATTTCATGGGATGAATAGGTTGGGATTGGGAAATTAAAACAAATGATTACTTCGGTAAGGTTCGTTAATCTCGACTAGTTGAATCGAAATTCAAAAGGAGATTAGGGAATAAATTCAAGGAATTTATCTTGGATAAAATTAATGGGAACCTTTCCATATGAATGTGAAATTTAGAAACTAACTGTCGGTTAGCCAAGCAGAATGGTTTTCTGGATATTGATCTGATGTTGGTTTCGGCCTTCGGGGTTAATATTTGGGGAATTGCTCTCTTGTTAATTTACGGTTAGTGACTGATGAATTGGAATGAGGCGTATGTTGTGTTTGTGTAACATTTATTTAAAATATACGCGAGTTATACGGAAAGACCGGGTTATCCCATTCGGAATAACCGATACGACGATAAGTCGAAGATGAAAACGATGGTCGAAGACCGGAGGTCTTCACGTCGTTTGGGTGATTACTGATGATCTTGATTGGGATGTACACCCAAGAAGATGGAAACAGTGGGTGATCGTCCAGACGTGCTTGGAGATCGATGGATATGCAGGGTACTAGGTGCCTCCGGTTTCGTTCAGACCCAGAACGGACTTGTAAATGGACTGTGTGTATAACATTGAATTTTAATCTGTGTGATTGATTTCTATTAAATATATATCTGTTTGGCGGCTGAGAATTTATTCTCTTGCTTAACGCCCTTCTCTGGGACGTACGAGCTCAGGGGTTACATACTGCTGGATATCAATCGCATGGAGTGAATTGCCTGTGTGGCATGCCTAAGTTGCAATTGATCGAGGCTTCTGTTGTAAAGCAAAGTCTTGTGGTGATGATCAAAGCACAGCTTGTGTGGCATAGCTTTGTGTAACGTGAATTCGCGAGCCTCACACCCCGGTTGTGAACCAAAAACGGGAGAGGACCTCAGGGAGGGCATGCGTTTCCTTCTAGCTAGAGTGGTGTCAGTGACCTACCAGCCCTGACATTTATATACTTTTCACCTGTGTGGTTGTTGCTGTTGCGAGGCGCCTCGGTTAGATCGGACGATCCGGGTCCGATGGAGCCATTCGTTGGCTCATTTACGCCCCCAAAGGGCGGGGAAACGCAGTGTTCAGGCATTTTAATCCACATCGGTGGACCGGCCCTGACGATCCAAGGGTCACTCGAGCTCTGATCCTGAGACTCGGGCTAGACAGTCTCGAATCGGTTGAGGACTATCTTTTGCCTCGGTTCATAGATGGAAATCCAATTTCCAAATACGTGCCATTTGCGGTTTTATTTGTAAACCTATATATGGCAAAATAGTGGCATGGGACGCTCATGTCGCCTATGATTGATACTTATGATTTGAAGTTGTTTTATACACTATGCACTTATAATAGTATCAAATGATTTGTTTTCAACGTATCAAGCATTCTTGGCTATTATAAGGTAAAACCCTATCCTCCGGCTTGCGTTGCATTGTGTGATGGGAACTGGGTCTTATAATAGCTTCATTTTTCTTTATTTAGCATTGCGCTGTTTGTTTTATGCACTGGTATTCTTGGGAGGAAACCCGTTCCGTGTTATACGGCGTGGTCCCTTGATTTACCTAGCTTTAAAAATAAAGATTAATAACTGTTTTAGTTCTCACACCAGTCCCATGACTGACCTGGAGTTTATTGTTTTAACCTAAACTCTGGGTGCCCTTATTTTTGACACGGGCAACTAGTAGTTTTGGTTTTGCAGATTTATATTCACAGGATCCTGGTTTACAGCTGGAATGATATCCGAAAAGCTTTGCATCCGTATATCTCTTCTAGTGGTGTATTTTATTATTTTTCCGCTGCGATGTATTTAAATGTAATTTAAATCTCTGATATTTCTGTGTAATATTTATTCATACTTTGTATATTCTTGTAATCTGATGCATTGTTGTAATATACAATGAAATGTTCTTCCGTCTGCGTTCTATTTTGTCGTGTTCTCAAAACAATCAGGCGTTTCGAACGGTCTGGGTCGGTTTAGCGACTGATTCAGATCGAGCGAAATTCCTTTTCGTCACATTTGGTATCAGAGCTTTGGTTTACAAAGCTCAGAGAACAAGGCACGTTAGAACCATACGAAGGAATTCATCAGATATTGGATTAATAATATCCAATTAGAATGACTCGTTAGAGATGGGATCAGTAGTATCCTAGAACGAGTGTGAAGAGTATATTTTTAAAATGAAAACGAATTTTGTTTTGAAAATTTAAATCAACTATTCGTATTTGATTATTTATTTTAAATTGATTTGGACAGTCCAGTATATAAAGATTTTGCATATACGCCTTGCAAACGTGTATTTGAAATTTTAATATACTGGATAGATATAGATTCACACTCTAGTCGCCCGAAGATGATTCTGATGATTGTAGCTACATCATCAGAATTAGTGTTCGAGTGTCAAAGGTGTCATATTTATATATCTCCTATTGACTGGTGTGAGAACCAAAATTAGATAGGGCTTATTGTTGTGATTTGGCATCAAAAATGTGATTTTTGATTATATATCAAAGTTATGAATTTCAAAATCTAATCAACTAATTGATTGATGGTTGTGTTGTTGATTATTGGTTGATTTATTAAAATTTGTACCATATAGCCCAATTGAACCAAATAGTGAATTGTATTGAAATTTGGTCGCATTTGCTTGCATATACATGTACTTACATTGAACGGGTCATAGCAAGGAGACTAGAGCAAATAATTAAATTTGTTTGCCCGACAAATGGGTACATGTTTATCATAATTTACTGTTTTGTTTGGGTGATGGTGATTTTATGAGCCGATTGGCTTTTTCTTTTTCTTTTTGAGATCAGAAGGCCTATATGGCAATTTCGGGATTTTCCCGTGGCTCCCGGTGCAGGGGAGGTTATGGCGAAATTTTTCCAAAATTTAGGGTGTTAGCCAAATTTTTGAAGAATTTGAAAATTCTTAGAAACTGAAAAGTTGGAGAATGAAAGCCAGATCGAACGTAGAGTTGATTAATCAAACCACTTTCGACTTGGTTCCTTTTCGGGGACGAAAAGGTTTAAGTGGGGGAGATTGTAACAACCCGAAAATCTGGGCCAGTTTAAAATTTTTATTTTGGCATTTTAGCGAATTTTGATTATTTTAAATGAATTATTTTAAATAATATCAACGAGAAATTTATTTTTAATAGGATTCAAACGTATATATTATATACGTCGTCGTTAGAATATAAAAATTTATATATAATTATAAATAGAATTGAAAACGGCGCGGTAGTTCGATAATTCGATTTCAAACTTCAATTGAACGTACCGGGTGCAAAATAAACCGGATTTTAGTGAAACCAAAAATAATGGAATCTAATTGAGAATATCTTTCCAACGAATCCGAAAAATCAAAATTTCATAGCGGGAATCTAAAGATATGTCCAGTTGAAAATTTTGAATAGTCGCTATGGAATTCAGGCCCTTAAAAATGGGAATGTTTGCAAACGACCTCGGATTTCAACGAAACCACTTTTGTTTCCGCGATGTAAATTATTACTAGGTTCCAAATTTCATAATTTTTCGAATCAATATGTGAGCGTGGCAAAGGAAAACGCGTTTGACCAGTTTCAGTTGATTTTAATTGACTGGAAAATGACCATTTTTCAAACGGTCTCAGAATTTGATGAAATTAGTTTTGATAGGACTGTATCGTCAATACGAAGCTAGAAATAATTTTTCTAGAATTTTTCGGGTCCGTATGTGGCCCCGGTAATTAGAAATGTACGTTTAAATTGAATATATACTAATTTATATTTTAAATTTGAATGGAAACTGATCATAACAGCCAAATTGGCTTGCGAAACATATCCCATTGTGTTCGGGATGGGGGTATTTGGCTAGGAGCGACAGTCGTTGGGCGTTGTTTCGAGTCCGATATAAAAAGTAGATTTTTTGAAATTTAAATATAATAAAAAATAAATAAAAGGGGCCCTCCTTTTCTCCTTAACCACAAACCCCACCTCTCTCTTCATTCTCTCACCCCGACGCATGTAACAAAAAAAAAAGAGGAAACCCTAGCTAAACGGAGCCGCCGCTCCTCGAGATCACCGCGCCGGGGGCCCACCTCCGCCATCGCCTGGCGCGCACACCCCCTCGCCGACCTATGACCCCCCTCTCCTCCACTCCCACTGCTCGCGTGAAAGAATCGTGGGACCCCCCTCAACCTCGATCGACCGGAGTACCGCCACCCCCTGCCGCGACTTCAGCCACCCCGTGCCACCGCCTACGCCATCACCAACCATGCGTCAGACTTCATAACCAGTCTTAAGTCGCTTCTTGGTAGCTTCGAATTTCCTAAAGCAATCTTTGTTGCTTTAATGGACTGATTTGGGTTTAAAGGGTTCGAATATCTGCAGAAAATTAGCTGTTATTTCTCCGACAAATTTCCTTATTCAATTTTCTGCCTTGAACCGATTCCTTGCGTGAATTTCTTCTCATTTGATTATTTTTGCTTAATTACTAATAAAAATACGAACTATATTTGATATGAAGCATAATAAAAATACGAACTTTATTTATGTAGCATAAAACAAGATTAAATTTTCAGTTTTAAAAGATTTCATTTTTAATTTAGAAAGGTATCAACTTTGTTTGCTAAAAAGATATGAACTTTGTAAATGAAAAGGCGAGTTCTTTAAAAACGAAAAGGAGGAGATTTTTAAAAAGTGAAGGCGAAATATTTTTAAAATAGAAAAGATTAGATTTTTAAAATAGGAAAGATACGATTTTTAGTGGTGTAAAAATTCAATTTTTATATGATGAATGGCAAAATAAAAATATGATTTTTTTATATATTGAATGGCAAAGTAAAAATTTGATTTTTACATATGTAGAGAATACGGGCAACAAAAATGACAAAAGGCGAGAAAAGCGAAGATTCCTACATATGAAGAGTCGTGGCGTTGGATTATCTATTCGGTGAGAACTTCTCACTCTTTAATTTAATTTTCTAGTTGAAATATATACTAGGATGCATACGGTGTTCAGTAGCACCCGACACCCGTCGTCCACAGACCATGGACGGCTTGTATGCTTGTTTGTTTGATTTAGTCTGTGTAGTTGATTGTGTGATGTGATGAGAAATGAAATAAAATATTTTATAGTGGAAAATATTTTATAGTTAAAAATAGAATTTTTAACGTGTGTATGAAATGAAATAAAAATAAACAAATCGGCGATTTGTTTATATACACACTTTTGACTGATATTGATTGGGACGATAAATTTTACACATCGCCCAACTGCACAAATAAAATCTGTGTTTGATTGTTTGAAACCCCACACGGGTATTGGGATGATATTTGACGTACACTAATCCCAATAATTAGTTGTATGTCGATCGATTGATTGACAGGCTCCTATAAGAGTTGAATATTTATATTCGATGCTCATACAGTGTAGAATGCACTTTGGATGATGGTTGATTATTCATCGTTGTTATTGTATACATGTGTTGTAGAAAATCCATATAATTAACATTATATGGTAATTGATTGGGCCTCATTCCAGTTTTGAAATAGAAATATTTGAAATATAATATTTTAATAGAAATATTAGAAATAGAAATATTGGAATAGAAATATTTGAAAAAAAAAGAAATATTTGAAGTAGAATATTTGAAAATCGAAATATAAGAAGCCGCGTTGGTAGATTGACGCCATTTTGACGTGAACGATATTTATATCGATTTTATTCAAATTGAAGTGAATATTAAAGTGAATTGAAATTCGAATTATATTGAATTGATTTGAAATTCGAAATAAACTGAAATGGTTTGAAATTCAAATAGAATTGAAATTGTTTTGAAACGAATTCGAATAGAATTGAAATAGAATTGAAATCGTTTTGAAATGAATTCGAATAGAATTGAAAAGAATTGAAATTCGAATTGAAATTGAATATAAATGAATTCGAATTGAAATTGAATACAAATGAATTCGAATTGAATTTGAATATAAATGAATTCGAATTGAAATCGATTTGAAAAGAATTTAAAACGAATTTATTTTGGAATATTCAATTTTGATTTGAAATTGAATATGAAGTTGAAACCGTTTTGAAAAACGAATTTAAAACGATTTATATAATACGTTTTTAAAAATGAAATCGACGAAGTATATATTATATATATATATATAATATATTGGCCTGAATAGAACGCGCCGCGCCGCGGCAGTTCGCGAATTTCGACCATTGACTTCGAATGGATATTACGGGAGATCCGACCGTCGGATTCTCCTAAAACCGGAACCGTTGGGTTTGTATCGAAAAGAGATTTCTAACGAATATTAGAAATTAGAAATCTAACGGTTGGATTTGGAATTATGTCCAAATCAAATTTGAAAAAGGTCGCTATAAGTGCAGTTCGATGGCCGTTGTTGGAAATCGATTGTACGACCCTTGATAAAATTATTAAAAATAGTAATAATTTGTGTCAAATCATAAGAAATGATTTGTGAAGAATTGGGATGAAAAACCCCATATTTGAAAAGATAAAAATAGATTTTTATCGAAATGAACTAGTTTTGAACTAGAATTATAATTCTATTTATTTTTAAATAAATAAATTTGAATTTGAAATGGTTTTGAAAATAACCAGAATTTCCAATGATTGCATTGGAATGGATTTGAATCGAAATTGTCTTCGGAATATTTCGATGTTGGATTTCGTGATTATACAGATATTGTTATGGAAATTTGAAAGATATAGATATATTTATATCGTTATTTCCAATACGATATTTGTTTGTCGTGGAATTTGATATTGAATATAAGCCGGTATATTTTCTATTCAGAGCCTTGTAACTAATATCAAATGTGATTTGGGTTTGTCGTGAATGGTGTCTTCATTAACACTGTTCTTGAACCCAGTTGAGAAAAGATTAAATCTTTTTATTTAGATTTAATGAAGTGTACCAATTAAATAATATTTAATTGGAATTGAATTCGAATTAATTTTTGGGTTTATCGTGAGCAGTGTTTTAAATAACACTTGTTCTTTAACCCAATAATAAATGGGATGTGATCTTGGGGTTTATCGTGAACAGTGTTTTTAAATGACACTGATTCTTTAACCCCGTTAAAGATTAAAACTAAGTGGAGTTTCAATAAATCTTTAATTAGATTGAAATGATCGAGGATGGAGTATCACCAGTTTTTCTCCTGGCGTTAGTTAAATCTTTAATTAGATTTGAACGTGAAATGGTAACTGAATTTGCCGATAACACTATGGTGTTAGATATGAAGTATAACCAGTTTTACTTCATGGGATGAATAGGTTGGGATTGGGAAATTAAAACAAATGATTACTTCGGTAAGGTTCGTTAATCTCGACTAGTTGAATCGAAATTCAAAAGGAGATTAGAGAATAAATTCAAGGAATTTATCTTGGATAAAATTAATGGGAACCTTTCCCTATGAATGTGAAATTTAGAAACTAACTGTCGGTTAGCCAAGCATAATGGTTTTCTGGATATTGATCTGATGTTGGTTTCGGCCTTCGGGGTTAATATTTGGGGAATTGTTCTCTTGTTAATTTACGGTTAGTGACTGATGAATTCGAATGAGGCATATGTTGTGTTTGTGTAACACTTATTTAAAATATACGCGAGTTATTCGGAAAGACCGGGTTTATCCCATTCGGAATAACCGATACGACGATAAGTCGAAGATGAAGACGATGGTCGAAGACCGGAGGTCTTCACGTCGTTTGGGTGATTACTGATGATCTTGATTGGGCTGTACACCCAAGAAGATGGAGACAGTGGGTGATCGTCCAGACGTGCTTGGAGATCGATGGATATGCGGGGTACTAGGTGCCTCCGGTTTCGTTCAGACCCAGAAAGGACTTGTAAATGGACTGTGTGTCTGACATTGGATTTTAGTCTGTGTGATTGATTTCTATTAAATATATATCTGTTTGGCGGCTGAGAATTTATTCTCTTGCTTAACGCCCTTCTCTAAGACGTACGAGCTCAGGGGTTACATACTGATGGATATCAATCGCATGGAGTGAATTGCCTGTGTGGCATGCCTAAGTGGCAATTGATCGAGGCTTCTATTGTAAAGCAAAGTCTTCTGGTGATGATCAAAGCACAGCCTGTGTGGCATAGCTTTGTGTAACGTGAATTCGCGAGCCTCACACCCCGGTTGTGAACCAAAAACGGGAGAGGACCTCAGAGAGGGCATGCGTTTCCTTCTAGATAGGGTGGTGTCAGTGACCTACCAGCCCTGACATTTATATACTTTTCACCTGTGTGGTTGTTGCTATTGCGAGGCGCCTCGGTTAGATCGGACAATCCGGGTCCGATGGAGCCATTCGTTGGCTCATTTACACCCCAAAGGGCGGGGAAATGCAGTGTTCAGGCATTTTAATCCACATCGGTGGACCGGCCCTTACGATCCAAGGGTCACTCGAGCTCTGATCCTGAGTCTCGGGCTAGACAGTCTCGAATCGGTTGAGGACTCTCTTTTTCCTTGGTTTATAGATGGAAATCCAATTTCCAAATACGTGCCATTTGCGGTTTTATTTGTAAACCTATATATGGCGACATAGTGGCATGGGACGCTCATGTCGCCTATGATTGATACTTATGATTTGAAGTTGTTTTATACATTATGCACTTATAATAGTATCAAATGATTTGTTTTCAACGTATCAAGCATTCTTGGCTATTGTAAGGTAAAAACCCTATCCTCCGGCTTGCTTTGCAATGTGTGATGGGAACTGGGTCTTATAATAGCTTCATTTTTCTTTATTTAGCATTGCGCTGTTTGTTTTATGCACTGGTATTCTTAGGAGGAAACCCATTCCGTGTTATACGGCGTGGTCCCTTGATTTACCTAGCTTTAAAAATAAAGATTAATAACTGTTTTAGTTCTCACACCAGTCCCATGACTGACCTGGAGTTTATTGTTTTAACCTAAACTCTGGGTGCCCTTATTTTCGACACGGGCAGCTAGTAGTTTTGGTTTTGCAGATTTATATTCACAGGATCCTGGTTTACAGCTGGAGTGATATCCGGAAAGCTTTGTATCTGTATATCGCTTCTAGTGGTGTATTGTATTATTTTTCCGCTGCGATGTATTTAAATGTAATTTAAATCTCTGATATTTCTGTGTAATATTTATTCATACTCTGTATATTCTTGTAATCTGATGCATTGTTGTAATATACAATGAAATGTTCTTCCGTCTGCATTCTATTTTGTCGTGTTCTCAAAACAATTAGGCATTTCGAACGGTCTGGGTCGGTTTAGCGACTGATTCGGATCGAGCGAAATTCCTTTTCGTCACATTTATATGTCTATATACATTCAAATTAGAGAAGGATAGGAAATTAGATAAAGAGAAGAGGTGTGATAACCCCAGACTCCCACAATACGAAAGAAAGGATAATCATTGGAATATAACACATAAACAATAACAACAGAACAGAAATATAGAATTACAATAGATAATGTACATCAAATTACACTAGAAATAATATATCATTAGAGTTACACAGCATAACAGGATCATACTTAGTACATAATACAGTTTTCAGCTTAATATAAAATGTCTGCTGCGGAAATCAAATATAATATACTAAATGAAGTCTGAACAGCATAATAGAAATGATAGGATCCATCTTTAGCTCCGTAGCTATCCAGAATAAATCTGCTAAAACCTGAATACAAGGCTGCCCGTGTGGAAAGAGGGCACCCGAGGTTGCAAAGTGAAACAAACTACGAGTCAGTCATGGGACTGGTATGAGAAATCTACTTAACCTATTAAATAATAGGGCTAATCACAGGACCACGCTTCTAACGCGGAACGAGTTTACTCCATTGGATTGCCAGTGCAGAAATAAAGTAAATCGTTAAACAACGCAATGCTTTCTAGAAAAATGAAACCATTATAAGACTCAAGTCCCATCACACAATGCAACCCAAAACGGAGGATAGAGTTTTACCTTATAATAGTTAAAAATGCTTGATATGATAAAATGGACTTGATATTAATATTTGGGTATATATATTGCAAAAACAATTCAATCATAATGTATCAATCATAGACGGCATAGCTACCATATACTATGTCGCCAAATATAGGTTTACAATCAAAATCGTATGGGTCGTATTGGAAGTTGGATTTCCATCATGAACCAATGAAAGGTATCGTCCTTACCGAATTCGAGACACTCTAGCCCGTCCCTCAGGATCAGTCGCAACTGCACCTAGGAGCGCCAGGGCCGGTCCACAAACATGTTAGTTGGATTGGTAATGCCTGAACAATACATCTCCCCGTCCTGTGAGCGTAAATAAAGAGCCGCTAGGGACTCAAATCCGAGGTAACTCGCTTTCATCATCCACATAAGTAAAATTCCTAGCCTCCATACCATGAGACCACTTCTAGCTAGAAAGAAACGCATGCTCTCCCTGGGGTCCTTCTCACATTTCTGGTTCATATCGGGGTGTGAGGCTCGCGAAGTAACGCTATACACAAAGCTATGCTAAATAAAGCTGTTCTTTGTTCATCAACCATAAGGCTCTGCTTTTCAACAGTAAGCCTTGATCATTTGCATCTTGGCATGCCACACTGGTAATTCACGCCATGCGACTGATATCTATCAATATATAACCTCTGAGCCCGTACGTCTCAGAGAAGGGTGTTAAGCAAGAGAATAAATTCTCCACCACCAAACAGATATATATATTAAATAGAAATCAATCAGCACAGAATAAAATCCAATGTCAGACATACATCCATTTACAAGTCCGTTCTGAATTTGAACGAAACTGGAGACACCTTATTCCTCGTTCCATGTGTCCAATACGGAAGAGAGGCTCTCGCATATCCGAACAATCAACAAGTACGTCCGGACAACTACCACTGTGACCCTCTCAAGGCAGCAACTCCAATCAAAGGCATCAGTAGTCATCCATTCGATGTGAAGATCGCCGGTCTTCAAATCTTTGACTTCCAATTGTCGTATAATTATTTGAAATGAGAGTTAACTCAGACTTTTCAAATAATTCACGAATATATATAATTTAAAACCTTTCCTTTCATCCCATATCATCAATAATATTTTATAATGATTTATTGCTATTTTTGTTTATTTAAAAATAGCCAATTTTAATTAAACGACGCTTCAGGTCATCACATGGCCTTGGCGCTATTTACATCAACATTTGATTTACACATTACTCAAAATCTAAACGTTGGATCTTAGCGAATTTTATATCGTAGGAAAAGATCTTTCCAAAGCAAACCCAACGATTCCAGATTAGCAAAAATCCGATGGTCGGATCTTTTGATATAATCGTTTGAAGTTACGATTTCAAATCGCAAACTGCGGCAGCGCGATTCGTTTTATTTTAATTTATATATATATGTATGTGTGTGTGTGTGTATATATATATATATATATTAATTCGTTAGACGATTTCAAGCCATTTTCATTTCAACATTTATTTCTTTATATGAAATCCTATATTACATTAAAATTATGATTTTTAATGTCATAAACAATTTCATTTCAGCATTGATTTCTTTTATATGAAATCATACTAACATTAAAAATGTAATTTTTAATGTCAATACGTTTTATTTAAAACTTGAATAATTTAATGATTCTATCTTACATTTAAAAAGAAAACGTAATCTTTTTAATCATTCATCTATTACATTAAAAATGTAATCTTTTTATTCATTTCTTTTATTACATTGGAAAAATGTAATCTTTTTATGTTAACACATTAAAAAAACAATGCATCTTTTCCTATGATTCATTTACATTGAAAATGTAAATCTTAATGTTTTCTCATATACAATAAAATGTGAATTTTTATCGTTATTATATTTTCATTTCAAACCAATGAGTATTTTTAATGATTCGTTAAAAATATAAATTTCAATGTAACATATTTTTATTTAACTAATGATCATCTTTAAAGCTCTGTTTACATTAAAAATATAAATTTCAATGAAACACGTATTTATTCAACTAACGATCATTTTAAAGTTTCATTTACATTAAAAATGTAAATTTCAAAGAAAACATATTTGTTTAACTAATGATCATTTTCAAAGTTCCATTTATGCTAAAAATGTATATTACAAAGAAAACATATTTTATATAACAATGGACATTTTTAATGTTTCATTCACAGTAAAAATGAAAATTTAAAAAAGAACATTTTTGTTATTGCAATGGCTATTTTTAAAAGGTTCATTTGCACAAAAATGTAAATCTTAATGTAAAAACATTTTTATTATAACAATGTTCATTTTAATGTAAAACATTTAAAATGTAAAATCTAATGTAAATACATTTTATATAGTAATGTTGTATTTTAATGTTTTCATATACATTAAAATGTAAAATTCCAATGTAAACACTTTTTATTTAGCAATGTTTTATTTTAATGTTTCCATATACATTAAAATGTATAATTCAATGTAAACACATTTTATTTAGAAATGTTTTATTTTTTTGTTTTCATATACATTAAAATGTAAATTCCAATGTAAATACATTTTTCCAAAATGTTTATTTTTAATGTTGCATTCACATAAAAAGTGTAAATTTTAAAGTAAAGACATTTTTATATAACAATTGTCATTTTTAACTTACACAAAAATATAAATTTAATGTTGACATATAATGATCATTTCATATTCATATATATATATATATATATAATAAAAATCTAATTTTCAAATTAATTAAACAATTTTATATAATAACATGAATTTTTTTATTCATAAGAACATTTAAGAAAATTTCGGCAGCATAACGGCAGGGTAATTAAAATCCGCACCGTCCCTAGTACGACTCCTCGCGCTACCTTAGGCCTCGCGACGTTTACAAGAGGTTTAATTTCCTAATACATTTTTTATAGGCAATCTATTGCTACAATATCAACCAATTTCATTTCAACCGCAATCAAACACCAAAACTCAACCAATTCTACATCACAATACAATCAAGTCGTCCGTGGTCTGTGGACGACGGGTGTCGGGAGTTTCTAAACTTTGTCTGCAACCTAATATATTTTTATTTACTTAATTTGGATTCAGAAATCTCAAATTGCTTTCGGCTTTGTGTAACGACCCAGAAAATCTGAACCAATTTAAAAATTTTAAATTGGCTAAAATAATGGATTTAAAATATTTAAAATAAATATTTTAAATAATAGCAATGAAAAGTGAGTTTGAATCGATGTTTGAAAACGAATATAATTAATTCTAATTATAAACAAGGCCTGAAATGGCGCTGCAGTTTCAAAAATTGAATTCAAACTTTGTCGGACTGTACCGGGTGCAAAACAAAACAGATTTGAGTGAAACCAAAAATATTTAAATCTGTTAGTGAATACCTTTCTAACAAATCTGAAAAATCGAATTTTCATAACGGAAAGCAAAAGTTATGGCCAAATGAGTTTTTAGAAAGGTCGCTATGGAATTTATATAGCCCGTGAAATTGGCCATTTTGCATACGGCCTCGGAATTCGTTGAAACCACTTTTGTTGGATCCGGGATGTGGATTTATTGCTAGGTTTCAAATTTCATAATTTTTGAAGCTAGTATGTGAGCGTGGCAAAGGAAAATGTGTTTTGGTCAATTAAAGTTAAATTGGATTGACCAGAAATGGGCCTTTTTGCAAACGGTCTCGGAATTTGATGAAACTAGTTTTGTTCGGACCGTATCATCAAAACATAGCCAGATTTATTTTTCTGGAATTTTTCGAATCACTTTATGGCCCTGGCAAATTAAAATGTACGTTCAAATTGAATATTGAATGTTTTATATTTTAATTTGAAGGAAAAAAGACTGAAACAGTCGAATGAGCCTACGAAACATATCCCATTGTGTTCGGAATGGGGGTAAAACGCTAGGGACGACAGTCGTTGGGTTTGGATTGGTGGTCGTGTCAGAAACCACCTTTTTAAAACCATCGGCCAATAGAATTATTTCCTTCATAAATTTAATAAAATTAAAAAAATTAAAAAACCCGGAAACCCTTAGCTCTTGACGACCCTCGTTCTCCCTCGTTCCAGCCCATCTTCCCGTCGCCACAGGCGATACCCGCCGCCGCCACCACCCAGCCTCGACAGCCCCGCCTCCCCTCTACAAATCCGACGAAACCCCTGACCCCCTCGTCGCCTGAATCGCTCGAATCGAGCCTTCAAAGTTCGACATCGTCGAACGAAATTCCGCCGCCAGTCAAGGTGCGAGCGCGACCCCATCACCACGCGCAGGAAGCTCTCTCCACCCCCGACAACGTCATACCCTCCGATCGTCTCCACGTTGCTCGATTTTCATGAAATCTGGTGACCTAGTTTCGAACAAACAAAGAGAGGTAACGGCCTTTATTTCTGAAATTAAAAATAACACTTTTAAGTGTTGCAAACCTTGTAAAAATCGTATCTTTATCATACATTGATGAAGTTCGATGAAACAGGAGACATCGTGACCGAGACGACCCTCTCTACATTCTAGCAGTGTCCGAGGATTTTTCTGAGCTCGCTACTATTTTTAGCAAAGCGACAACCCAATGTGAGATTTCTAATTTATAAACGATATGGAAAACGACGATGTATAAATTATATAGTCGATGTATGAGTTATATAAGCGTTGTACACCTCATGTATAAGCGTTGTATAAGTTGTACGTTCGATGTATAAGTTGTATGTGCATTGTAAAAATTATATATGTGTTGAAATAGAAGTGAAATGTTATATATATATATATACGCCCCTCGTCCACAAACTATGGACGATATTTATTGGTTGTGATTGGTGTGAAAAATTGATTGATAGCAAATGGTTGATTGGAATTGTTTGTGGTTGATATTGATTGATTGTGGTTGAAAAATACCCATTTGTGGTTGAGAAATATTTGGTTGAAACCACATAGGATTAGTTTGTGGAAATGAAATAAATATATACATGCCGCCTGCGTGTGAACTAGATGCATGATCCCCATTGTCAAAAACCGCGAGGTTTTAAGGTAGAGCGAGGAGCCGTACTAGGGACGATCCCGGTTTTAACTACCCTGCCGTTATGCTGCCGAAATTTTGAATAATATTCATGTGTTTGAATTATTTTCATTTGTTGAAACTATATTTGTTCGTTGAATAGAAAACCTTCATGTGTTGAATTGAAATTCATTCGTTGATTAGAAATTCATGTGTTGAATGGTATTCGTGTTTTAAATATAAAAATCACATTTTTATCTATATATATAAACTATAGAAAACCTTCATGTGTTGAATCAAAATTCATTCGTTGATTAGAAATTCATGTGTTGAATGGTCTTCGTGTTTTAAATATAAAAATCACATTTTTATCTATATACATATACTATAGAAAACCTTCATGTGTTCATTCGTTGAATTGAAATTCATGTGTTGAATGGTATTCATGTTTTAAATATAAAAATCACATTTTTATCTACATATATAAACTATAGAAAACCTTCATGTGTTGAATCGATATTCATTCGTTGAATTGAAATTCATGTGTTGAATGGTATTCATATTTTGAAATAAATTGTTTTATAATAAAAGTCACATTTTTATCATCTGTATAAACTATATAAAATAATCTCATTTTGAAAGAATTTGTTTTATAATAAAAATCCTATTTTTATTACCTATATGAACTATATAAAATAATAGTGTTTTGAAATGAATTGTTTTACAATAAAAATAACATTTTTATTATATAAATGAATTGTTAAAAATAATGAAATGTTGAAATAGAAGACAGTTAGATAAAAATGTCATTTTTATCAAATGTATGAAAAGAATATAGTTTTGAAATCGAAGGAACGATATATATATATATTTATAGAATTGAAATATATCGAATAACGAAGCTGCATTTCGTATTTAGAAACCGTGATTTCAAACGATTAACCGGGAGATCCGACCATCGGATTTTCCTGAAATCGCAACCGTTGGGTTCGCTTTGGAAATATCTTTCCAACGGCACCAACTTTGTCAAAATCCAACGGTTGGATTGTTTGGAATGTTTAATTCAAATCTGAAGAAAAACAGTGCAAGAATCGATTATATATATATATATATAATTGTATTTAATCGAATAACGACGCTGCAGTTCGTATTTTGAAATTGAAACTTTAAACGATTATACCGGGAGATCCGACCGTCGGATTTTCCCGAAACTGGAACCGTTGGATTCGTTTTGAAAAGATCTTTCTAATGATATAAATTTTGCGAAGATCCAACGGTTAGATTTTCAGATATGTGTAAATCAAATCTGAAGAAAAACAGTGCTACGGTCGCGTTATGGCCCGAAGCGTCGTTTTGAATAAATTAGCTATTTTAAAATAAATAAAAATAGCTATAAATCGTTATAAAATATTATAAACGATATGGATGTGATTTAGAAATTAACTGAAGGTTGGCTAAGTCGACTGGTTTACTGGGTGTTGATCTGATGTTGGTTTCGGCCTTCGGGGTTAATATTTGGGAAATCGTTCTCTTACTGATTGACGGTTAGTGACTAATGAATTGAAATGATGCGTGTGTATGTTAGTGTTGCACTTGTTTATTATATACGCGAGTTGCTCGGAAAGACCGGGTTTACCCCATTCTGAATAACTGAATCGACGATAAGAAATCGAAGATAAAGACGGTGGTCGAAGACTGGAGATCTTTACCTCGTTTGGATGGTAACCGAGGTCCCGATTGGGAGGCATCCCGAAATATGGATAATGAGTGGTGATCGTCCATACGTACGTGGTGAACGATGGGTTTGCGAGGTATTTAGTGCCTCCGGTTTCGTTCAGACCCAGAACGGACTAGCAAATGGACAGTGTGCTTGACCTTGGAATTTATTCTGTGTGATTGATAGCCATCAGTTGCACGGTTTGAATTGCCTGTGTGGCATGCTAAGATGCAGTGATCAGGGCTTCTGTTGAAAAGCAAAGTCTTGTGGTGATGATCAAAGCACCACCTGTGTGGCGTAGCTTTGTGTATAACGTGAAATCGCGAACCTCACACCCCGGTATGAACCAGAAATGGGAGAAAGGACCTCAGGGAGGGCCTGCGTTTCCTCCTAGCTAGAAGTGACGTCAATGGTTTTACATGCCCTGATGAGTTTGACTTATGTGGTTGTTGCTGTTGCGAGGCGCCTCGGTTAGATCGGACGATCAGGGTCCGATGGAGTCATTTGTTGGCTCGCTTACGCCCCAAAGGGCGGCGTAACGCAGCGTTCAGGCATTTTAATCCACATCGGTGGACCGACCCTGACGATCCAAGGGTCACTCGAGCTCTGATCCTGAGACTCGGGCTAGGCAGTCTCGAATTCGGTAAGGACTATATTTTGCCTTGGTTCATGATGGAAATCCAATTTCCAATTACGTGATTGTGCGGTTTTGATTGTATATATATATGGCGACATGATATATGGTACCCATGCCGCCTATGATTGATAGTTATGATTGAAATTGTTTTTGAAACATATAAACACTAGTAATAATATCAAATGCTTTTGTTTTATTCGTATCAATCATATTTTGGCCATTATAAGGTAAAACTCTATCCTCCGGTTTGCGTTGCATTGTGTGATGGGAACTGAGTCTTATAATGGCTTCATTTTTATAAAAGGCATTACGATGTTTAAAAGAAAGATTTGTTTTTAAAGCACTGGCGATCCGATGGAGTAAACCTGTTCCACGAAAGTGGTGTGGTCCTGTGATTAGCCATATTTTAAATGTGTTGAGTAGATTTCTCATACCAGTCCCATGACTGGCTCGTAGTTTGTTTCACTTTCAAACTTGGGTGCCCCCTTTTTCTACACAAGCAGCCTTGTATTCAGGTTTATCTGGTTCTTTCTGGATAGCTGGAGCTGAAGATGGATTCTATCATTTATCTCTTTTTATGCTGTTCAGCTCCTATTGTACATTATGTTTGTTTTCCGCTGTAGACATATATGTATAGTTGAACTGTATTTGTACTAAGTATGATCCTATATACTGTGTAACTCTGATGATTGCTTTTATCCAGTACATTCTATTGTGCATTATCTGGTGTATTTATTTAATTCTATTCTGCTATTATCTGTTTCTGTGTTATATTCCACGGATTACCCTTGCCGCCGTCAGTACGGGGTTTGGGGTCGTCTCAATTTGGTATCAGAGCTTTGGTTAAGCTTAGTTCTGGAATATAACATATGAACAAACTCGTCAGAAATAGAACCAATAGTGTTCTAGGATGGGTAACTCTATACAGATAGGATCAGTAATATCCTAGTATGAGTAAAGCAGAATGAAAATACACCCTAGTAGACACATCACGTTGAAGTATTTGTCTCTATATTTTGAAATATCTTTTCTGTTGACCTGACACTTTGTTTGCTAATTTCAGACACACAAGAAAATGAGTGACAGGAACAGAAGAAATAATCGTATGGCTCGACCAGCTAATGAGCTCGTTGTGCTCCCACAGCCAGAATTAGATATAGAAGTTCTATTCAAGAGATTTCGAAATCTGGGTGGATCGCCATTCTTAGGCAAAGAGTCCATTATGGAAACACAAGCTTGGATTCGTTCTGCAGAGAAAATCTTTGAGGGTTTAAAGCTGAGAGACGATCAGAAAAGATTACTGGTGTAACACCCCGAATTTTAGTTAATACTAAAATTCACTAATTATAGGATAAATAATCTCAGATGTGGGAATTGGGGGTAACGGGCTGCGCTATTGCGTTCGTCTCGGAAAAATACGCGAAATAGAGTCCGAGTTTTCGAGAATCGGAGTCCGTATGGCCCAGTTATGGCCCGATGAAGTTTGCAGAAAATTCAAAAACTAAAAACAGATTTTTAAAAATTTAAATTTCAGATTGTGGAATGGAACAGGCGGGGTCAGGCGGGAAGATTCCCGCCCTACCCATGTCGACAGGCCTGTCGACAGGGGTGTCGACTTGCCTGTCGACTTGCCTGTCGACTTGCCTGTCGACAGGGGCGCGCCGTCCATTGAACCTGGGTGCACCAGGTTGCACCAGGTTGGGTTTCAGGCTGGCTAGGAGGGCTGGTTCTAGAGATTTCCTAAATCTAAGGGTCCTAATCTAACCTAGGGTTAATCTAAGGGCCTAAAACACTCACCTAATCTATAAATACACCCTAAACCTACCTTAATCCATACTAAAAATAGAAATGAAGGCCTCATGCCGCCAAATTAAATCCTAGAAGGAGTCTCCACTAATCTAAGAAGGAAGTTGCAAGCTAATCCCTCTCAAATCATTCTCTAATCATCACCATCTTCATAATTAGCAACTAATCCCTCTTCTTAAATTGGTTAATTTTGGGTTTGGTGAGTTTCTATCACTTTAACATCAATTGTTAAAGTAAGTAGATTGGGTGTAATGAGACTTATGGTCTTAAATGCGGATTAGTGAGTTTGAATCATGTATAATGATATGTTACTCTATGTTGTTCTATGTTTATGCATATTTGATAAGTTGGTTTATGCATGCTTAATAAGTTGATTTATGCATGTTTAACAAGTTGGTATATGCATGTTTAACAAATGGATTTATGCATATTTAATGAGTGGAATTAGGCATGTTTAACAAAGTGAGTTATGCAAGTTAAGTATATGTTTAAATGCAAGTTTAATGTGATATGCAAGTTATGCATGCTTATGCAAGTATATGGATGCTTATGCAAGTCATGTATATGTTTAAAATGCAAGATTTATGTGATATGCAAGTTATGCATGCTTATGCGAGTATATGAATGCTTATGCAAGATATGTATATGCTTAAATGACATGATATGCAAGTTATGCATGTTTATGCAAGTTATGTATGCTTATGCAAGTATGTGAATGCTTATGCAAGTATGTGAATGCTTATGCAAGTTATGTGTATGCTTAAATGCATGTTTAACATGTTATGCAAGTTATGAGAATGACTATATGCAAGTTCAACATGTTATGCAAGATATGTGTATGATAATACGCAAGCTCATATGCAACATGTTATGCAAATCATGTGTATGATAATATGCAAGTTTGGGTTATATGTAGTTGGGTTAATATATGCTCATATATGCAAGTTGACATCCTCTTAACCCATGACCAAGTTGTATGCTAAACCCATGATATTTGTGATGATCTTCCCCTTATTTATGTCATGAAATGAGAACGATTTACGTGGGGAACGATGGGGTTGGTAAATAAGTTAATAAATGAATGATTGGGTATGATTAAGCATACCATAAAAATAAATTACCATAAGTGGGAATTTACCTATTGAGTTAGGTCTACCCCATGGGAATTTACCTATTGAGTTAGGTCTACCCATGTTATGGAAAACTTGATATTAATTAGGGATAATTAATATGGGGGTGATTAATTAGGTGTAATTAATCGACTAAGACACGAGGTTGGACTCATTTGTAGTGTAAAACTGCCCGGATCCGACCGGCTTAACCAGTTGCTACAAATGTCAGCCCAATGTGAGAGGTCTTAGCCATAAATTAAATACGTGATTAAGGTAAAGACACGAGGTTAGACTCTGTTATGACGTAAGACTGCCCGGATTCTACCGGCTTAACCAGGCGGTCATAACAGCCAGTCTAATGTGGGAGGTCTTTATGGGAGATCACGGTCTTAATTAATTAAGAAACACTTAACCATAATAGCATGTGGTGAGACATGAGGGGTTAAGTGGGTGCCTTGGGTGGCATGTGGAAATTTAATGGTTGCCTTGGGTGGCATGTGGAATCTAGTGGGTTGCCTTGGGTGGCAATAGAAAATACGATTAGAATACTTAACCAAGTGGAAACATGTAATTAAACATGATTAAAGGGTTAAGTGGGATACACTAGATGTATGACAAGCTTAGGTGGGTAGCTTGTTGGGGGCCCATTTCAACCAATATCCCAAACGTATCTTTGTGGGCTCGACCCATGTCGAGTGACGGGACACGCATATTGGGCTTGATTATAAGAGGCCAAAACGGGTTAGCGGTGGCAACGCAAGTCCAACGGGTTTCATATGCGTGTGTGGGCCCGGGCTGGTAGATAAGCCGTTGTTGCATCGTGTAGATATAAAGCCGTGCACCGTTGATAGTATTGGGTAGCCACTTTAGGGGAGTGATACACCCCACTGTGGGACCAGCACGGGTATCTACGGTAGGGAGCCGATCGATGGGGAGTAGTGGGTACACCTAATAAAGATAGGGGCAGACGGCACCTATGTAGGGGTACACGAAACTACTGGGTAAGAATTACTGAGTACACCTAGTGGAGATAGGGGCAGACGGCACCTATGTAGTGGGCTAGGGGTACACGAGACTACTAGGGAAATTTTCTAAGTCCTTGGAAGGGATCAACCTTTAAGTAGGAATGACTGGTGTGGTGCAGTTAGTAATTATCCTTGGGTGGGTAGATGCGTCCTTACGGTTATCTTAGTTTATCCTAAGTCTACCAAGCTGCTTAGTGTAGCCATTCATCCCCAGATATTACTGTAGGTCAAGTTTATGTCTTCTCTGGTTACTTTAATGATTGTATTGTTAAAGTTATAGGACTCACTCAGACTTATGTCTGACCCCGTTGTTTTTATCTTTTTCCCAACCCTCAGGTCCTACGGTGGATCCTAGCGGTAGTAGAGCTTGATCGGATTGCTGTTCCAGTCTTTAGGAGCTTGGGTAGATGTAAAGCTCCAGTTATCCAGTTATCTTTTCTTTTGTTATGGCTATTGTATGAGAGAGTGGGATTATGTACTTCTTTATTTTGATGGATACTGTACTTGACTTTTATCATGGTTTTATGATGTAACCAGACATGTTTATTTCCGCTGTTGTGAGATGATATTTTTAAAATTTCAAGTACTAATTATATCTGTCTTGTTGTAATTTTTCTGTTCTATATTCACTAAAATACTCCACCGATGCTATGGCATTCCCTTAGTGAGTGACCATAGCGGGCGTGGGGTGTTACACGTGGTATCAGAGCAAAGGTTACCGGAACAGATAAAATTTTTAGAAAACTATTTTTCTAAAACATTTTTGGAAAAGATGTTTTCAAAAACATGTCTTTTAAAAGAAAAGTTTTTGAAAGAAAAGCATAATCCCCAATAGCCATATCTATATCCTTCGAATCCTTCGTTTTGAATCTTTCCTTTTTCGTTTCAGCATGGCCGAGAATCTTAACTTTCCAGAGGGTGTGACGATACCAGTATGGTATAGGAGATTGATGGAGGCTAGGGCCACCACTACGGGTCCAGCAAATGTTCCTCCACCAACCGTAGCACCCGATCTTCCTCCTCCCCCTCCTCCTCGCACGGATACTTTTGCTAAGACTTGCAAGGAATTTAAAGCTATGGGAGGGAAACCTTTTCAAGGATCTGAAACTTTTGTGGAGGCTAGAGATTGGCTTAAGGAGGTGGAAGAGTTGATAGATATCTTTGAGATGGAAGAAGGAAAGAAAGTCAAGTTGGCTGCTTGGTTAATGAAGGGAGAGGCCTCATTCTGGTGGGAGGTCACTAATGGAGAACGCCCCGTTGACTCTTGGGCGGATTTTAGGCAAAGATTTGTGGGAAAGTTTCTCTCAAGGGCAGAGGAAAACTTGTATATGGAAAGATTCTTGACACTAAAGCAAGGAAATCTTTCGGTGAAGGAATATGTTAACAAGTTTAATCAATTGGCAAGGTTTGGCCTAGATATGGTGAATACACCGGAGAAGAAGGCTTTGCGGTTCATGAAAGGCTTGAATGAACCTATGCATGGGTTGGCTATGACTCATATCCCTATGGGGGCCACCTTTGAGAAGCTAGTTGACATGGCACTCATGTATGAGGAAGAGAAGGGTCCTAATGCTAATAAGGCACCCGAGAAGAAGGGAGATCAAAAGAGACCTCAGCAACAACAACAACAAAGCAAAGGTGGGAAAGGCAACGGTGGCAAGAGCAAGAAGAAGAAGTGTTTCAATTGTGGGACACCTGGCCACCTAAGCAAGGATTGTCGCAAGAAGAAGAAGACCGGCTGCTTCCACTGTGGCGAAGCAGGGCATTTAGTGAAGGATTGCCCTAAGAAGGGGCAAAGGACGGGATCTACCTCAGGAGGACAGGTGCAAGCTCTTATGGCACCGAGTCAGGCTAGGGGGCAAGTACAGGCTCTCGCGGTTCCACCGATTCAGGAGAGAGGTAGAACTATTTCCGTTGAAAGTCTGGTTTTTCTATTTGACCATCCTGTCCGTACATTGTTTGATTCAGGCGCATCGCATTCGTTTATTTCATCATCATTAGTTGAGTTACTGCACTTAGACACCAGTCTGGTAGATGATCCCTTGGTTGTATCAAATCCAATTGGGGGCTCCACTTATTTGTCCATGATATGTTTGGGTTTGAAGATTTCTATACTTAGCATTGAGTTTAGATGTGATGCTTTTGTATTGGGCTTCACGGGCTATGGGTTGATTTTGGGCATGGACTGGTTATCCAGTAATGGTGCCGTTCTTGATTGCGAAAGGAGAGTTGTTAGGCTCATGACCCGCTTGGGTAACACTCTCGAGATTTCTTGTAATCCCATGGACTCTGTTATGCTAAGTTATCTTGAATCGCTTGACGCTTCGGTCGAGAGTTTGCAATCTGTTAGAGTAGTCCGGGAATATCCGGATGTGTTTGAGGAGGTGAAGGGCTTACCTCCGAAGCGGGAGATTGACTTCCGAATATATTTGGTGGATAATGCTAAACCGGTATCTTTACCAGTGCGCCACATGGCTCCTCGTGAGAGGAGGGAACTCCATAAGCAAGTAGGGGAGTTACTTGAGAAGGGGTTCATAAGACGGAGCATATCGGAGTGGGGTGCTCCAGTAGTATTTGCTACGAAGGCGGATGGGTCCCTCAGACTTTGTGTAGACTATAGAGAACTCAACAAGCTCACAAAGAAGAATAGACACCCATTGCCGAGAATAGATGATCTTTTCGATCAGTTGGTTGGCGCTTCAGTCTTTTCTCAGTTGGACTTGGCCACGGGGTTTCATCAGTTGAGGGTGGCTGAGGATAGCATAGACAAGACTGCCTTTAGAACTCCGGATGGTTTCTATGAGTGGCTGGTGATGCCATTTGGGTTGACGAACGCCCCTGCATACTTTGTTGACTTGATGAGTAGGGTGTTCAGGGAGTTCCTTAATAAATTCGTGGTGGTCTTTGTGGATGATATCTTAGTGTTTTCTAAGAGTGAAGAAGAGCATGCCCTACATCTTGGGGAAGTGTTGAAGACTCTTCGAGCACATAGCCTTAAGGCTAAATTCTCTAAATGTCACTTCTGGAGGAAGGAAGTACGGTTCTTGGGGCACGTGGTCTCCAAGGAAGGGATAGCTGTGGATCCCGCGAAGGTAGTATCAATTCAGGATTGGAAGGTTCCGAAGAATGCTACCGAAGTAAGAAGTTTCTTGGGGTTGGCGGGTTATTATAGGAAGTTTATTAAAGACTTCGCGAAGATATCAGCCCCATTAATCCGCTTAACAAAGAAGAATCTTGTTTTTGCATGGGACGTAGATTGTGATGATGCGTTCCGACGGTTAAAGAGAGCTTTAACCACGGCTCCAGTTTTAGTATTGCCAGATGGGAGCAAGCCATTTGTTGTCTATACCGATGCCTGTGGGACAGGACTTGGCGCAGTCTTAATGCAAGAGGGAAGGGTAATAGCCTACGGTGGAAGGCAGTTGAGGGCATATGAGAAAAATTACCCTACCCATGATCTAGAGCTGGCCGCTATTGTTTTTGCGCTTAAGATTTGGCGCCATTATCTTCTTGGTGAAAGATTCGAGTTGTTCACTGACCATAAATCTTTGAAGTACTTGTTCTCTCAGAAGGATCTAAACTTAAGACAGCAAAGGTGGATGGAGTTCTTAGCATCTTATGATTTCGAGATAGCGTATACCCCTGGCAAGGGTAACGTGGTGGCAGACGCCTTGAGTAGGAAGAGGTTGTCCTTGAGTCCATTGTTCGTGGAACAACGAAGCTTGGAGTTTATCTCGATGTTTGATTTCAGACCCTCCATTGATTATGTACCCGGTTTGCTAGCTTCCTTGGAAGTTAGGCCTACTCTTTTGGTGCGGATTGGAGAAGCACAGAGGGGCGACCCACAGTTGGTTGAGTTAGTAGAGAAGCTCATGAGGGGGGAGTCGTCCAGCCATTTGAGTAGGTACACCCTAGACGATAGGGGGTGCTTGCGTAGAGACGGTAGACTTTGTGTACCGCAAGACGAGGGTTTGAGGAAGGTTATTCTTGATGATGCACACCGTTCTAGGATGACTATTCATCCCGGTGGGGACAAGATGTACCGAGACATGAAGAGAGTTTTCTTCTGGGCCGGTATGAAGAAAGATGTGGCCGAGTATGTCGCTCGATGTTTGGTATGCCAGCAAGTAAAGGCGGAGCAAAGGAAACCAGGTGGGTTGCTTCACCCATTGGAGGTTCCGCAATGGAAGTGGGATAGCGTCTCGATGGATTTTATTGACGGGTTACCCAGATCGAGGAAGGGTAATACAGGAATTTGGGTGGTGGTAGACAGACTTACTAAGAGCGCCCATTTCATACCTGTGAAGAGCAAGAGGACCGCTCCATGGCTAGCTTCTGTATATCTTCGAGAGATAGTTCGATTACATGGGGTACCCTCTAGCATAGTGAGTGATCGAGATCCTATCTTCACTAGCGAGTTCTGGAGAGATTTGCAAGAAGCAGTAGGGACTCAATTGTGTCTGAGCACCGCATATCATCCTCAGACAGACGGCCAGACTGAGAGGGTGAATCATGTTCTAGAAGACCTTTTAAGGCTTTGTATCCTAGATTTTGGAGGTACATGGGAAGAGCATCTTCCATTGGTGGAGTTCGCATATAATAACAGCTTTCAGTCCAGTATTGGTATGGCTCCTTTCGAAGCTCTCTATGGAAGGCCTTGTCGATCACCTACATGTTGGTGGGAATCTACGGATAAGATCTTGCTTGGGCCCGATATGGTTAGGGAGACTTCTGAGAAGATTGACTTGATTCGAAGAAGGATGAAAGCAGCGCAGGATAGGCAAAAATCTTATGCGGACAAGAGAAGGACGGATCTTGAGTTTGAGGTTGGGGATATGGTTTTTGTTAAGGTATCTCCGTTGAGAAATGTTGTTCGCTTCGGATCCGTTGGGAAGTTAG
Organism: Allium sativum; assembly: GCA_030737875.1. Lineage (NCBI taxonomy): Eukaryota > Viridiplantae > Streptophyta > Magnoliopsida > Asparagales > Amaryllidaceae > Allium > Allium sativum. Next base: position 563,752,743 of record CM060920.1, on the reverse strand, counting down.
CACCGAGGTTTGTTGGGCCGTTTCCTATCAAGGAAAGGATTGGACGGATGGCATATAGGGTGGAGTTGCCCGACAGACTTAGTGGTGTTCATGATGTATTCCATGTATCACATCTGAGGAAGTGCTTACATGAGACGGCAGAGGTGGTAGAGCCAAGCTTCCTTAGAGATGTAGAGGTAGAGCGTGATGCGACTATTCGACGAGCTCCTACTCGCATCCTTGGGTCAGAGACTAGGAAGTTGAGAAACAGAGAGGTTCAACTAGTCAAGGTGCAATGGGGAGAAGATGAGAGCAACGCAACTTGGGAGACGGAAGCGAAGATGCGTTCATTGTACCCATTTCTTTTTGAGGGTATGTCTTTACTTTCTCCTTTATCACTTGTCTAGTACTTATCTTATCTTCGGTATGTCCTCTCGTTAGTACCTTTGACCTTTAGATAGGGTAAACCTATGGTTGAAACATGTGTTTGAGACATGTTATGGTTGATGGATGCAAGTGGATGCAAGTGTTTGCTAGTGGTTGCTCGTGGATGCATATACACACACTCTAGGCACTAGATCGGCTCAGTCACTTCATATTGCATATTGCATAAAATTGTGTATAGGAAGATATATTTATGGATGTATAATGGTTGTGTTATCACATGGATGATGCATTTTGGTGAATGATTGTGCACTCATGTAGATATTGTATGTGTCGATAGGGTTCTTTCGCATACATAATGGATGCATGGCACTATCATGGTTTGCATACGTTCATACATTAGATAGGGAACATATACACACACTCTTTGCATATGCTCATACATCATTAGAAATTGTTCTAAGGACAATGGATGCCCGTGTTTGATGGATTGAGTAGATGGATGTTTGGATGGTAGGATATTCATTCTCCTTAGCTTAGAGATTTCGGGGACGAAATCCTTTAAGGAGGGGAGAATGTAACACCCCGAATTTTAGTCAATACTAAAATTCACTAATTATAGGATAAATAATCTCAGATGTGGGAATTGGGGGTAACGGGCTGCGCTATTGCGTTCGTCTCGGAAAAATACGCGAAATAGAGTCCGAGTTTTCGAGAATCGGAGTCCGTATGGCCCAGTTATGGCCCGATGAAGTTTGCAGAAAATTCAAAAACTAAAAACATATTTTTAAAAATTTAAATTTCAGATTGTGGAATGGAACAGGCGGGGTCAGGCGGGAAGATTCCCGCCCTACCCATGTCGACAGGGCTGTCGACAGGCCTGTCGACAGGGGTGTCGACTTGCCTGTCGACAGGGGCGCGCCGTCCATTGAACCTGGGTGCACCAGGTTGCACCAGGTTGGGTTTCAGGCTGGCTAGGAGGGCTGGTTCTAGAGATTTCCTAAATCTAAGGGTCCTAATCTAACCTAGGGTTAATCTAAGGGCCTAAAACACTCACCTAATCTATAAATACACCCTAAACCTACCTTAATCCATACTAAAAATAGAAATGAAGGCCTCATGCCGCCAAATTAAATCCTAGAAGGAGTCTCCACTAATCTAAGAAGGAAGTTGCAAGCTAATCCCTCTCAAATCATTCTCTAATCATCACCATCTTCATAATTAGCAACTAATCCCTCTTCTTAAATTGGTTAATTTTGGGTTTGGTGAGTTTCTATCACTTTAACATCAATTGTTAAAGTAAGTAGATTGGGTGTAATGAGACTTATGGTCTTAAATGCGGATTAGTGAGTTTGAATCATGTATAATGATATGTTACTCTATGTTGTTCTATGTTTATGCATATTTGATAAGTTGGTTTATGCATGCTTAATAAGTTGATTTATGCATGTTTAACAAGTTGGTATATGCATGTTTAACAAATGGATTTATGCATATTTAATGAGTGGAATTAGGCATGTTTAACAAAGTGAGTTATGCAAGTTAAGTATATGTTTAAATGCAAGTTTAATGTGATATGCAAGTTATGCATGCTTATGCAAGTATATGGATGCTTATGCAAGTCATGTATATGTTTAAAATGCAAGATTTATGTGATATGCAAGTTATGCATGCTTATGCGAGTATATGAATGCTTATGCAAGATATGTATATGCTTAAATGACATGATATGCAAGTTATGCATGTTTATGCAAGTTATGTATGCTTATGCAAGTATGTGAATGCTTATGCAAGTATGTGAATGCTTATGCAAGTTATGTGTATGCTTAAATGCATGTTTAACATGTTATGCAAGTTATGAGAATGACTATATGCAAGTTCAACATGTTATGCAAGATATGTGTATGATAATACGCAAGCTCATATGCAACATGTTATGCAAATCATGTGTATGATAATATGCAAGTTTGGGTTATATGTAGTTGGGTTAATATATGCTCATATATGCAAGTTGACATCCTCTTAACCCATGACAAAGTTGTATGCTAAACCCATGATATTTGTGATGATCTTCCCCTTATTTATGTCATGAAATGAGAACGATTTACGTGGGGAACGATGGGGTTGGTAAATAAGTTAATAAATGAATGATTGGGTATGATTAAGCATACCATAAAAATAAATTACCATAAGTGGGAATTTACCTATTGAGTTAGGTCTACCCCATGGGAATTTACCTATTGAGTTAGGTCTACCCATGTTATGGAAAACTTGATATTAATTAGGGATAATTAATATGGGGGTGATTAATTAGGTGTAATTAATCGACTAATACACGAGGTTGGACTCATTTGTAGTGTAAAACTGCCCGGATCCGACCGGCTTAACCAGTTGCTACAAATGTCAACCCAATGTGAGAGGTCTTAGCCATAAATTAAATACGTGATTAAGGTAAAGACACGAGATTAGACTCTGTTATGACGTAAGACTGCCCGGATTCTACCGGCTTAACCAGGCGGTCATAACAGCCAGTCTAATGTGAGAGGTCTTTATGGGAGATCACGGTCTTAATTAATTAAGAAACACTTAACCATAATAGCATGTGGTGAGACATGAGGGGTTAAGTGGGTGCCTTGGGTGGCATGTGGAAATTTAATGGTTGCCTTGGGTGGCATGTGGAATCTAGTGGGTTGCCTTGGGTGGCAATAGAAAATACGATTAGAATACTTAACCAAGTTGAAACATGTAATTAAACATGATTAAAGGGTTAAGTGGGATACACTAGATGTATGACAAGCTTAGGTGGGTAGCTTGTTGGGGGCCCATTTCAACCAATATCCCAAACGTATCTTTGTGGGCTCGACCCATGTCGAGTGACGGGACACGCGTATTGGGCTTGATTATAAGAGGCCAAAACGGGTTAGCGGTGGCAACGCAAGTCCAACGGGTTTCATATGCGTGTGTGGGCCCGGGTTGGTAGATAAGCCGTTGTTGCATCGTGTAGATATAAAGCCGTGCACCGTTGATAATATTGGGTAGCCACTTTAGGGGAGTGATACACCCCACTGTGGGACCAGCACGGGTATCTACGGTAGGGAGCCGATCGATGGGGAGTAGTGGGTACACCTAATAAAGATAGGGGCAGACGACACCTATGTAGGGGTACACGAAACTACTGGGTAAGAATTACTGAGTACACCTAGTGGAGATAGGGGCAGACGGCACCTATGTAGTGGGCTAGGGGTACACGAGACTACTGGGGAAATTTTCTAAGTCCTTGGAAGGGATCAACCTTTAAGTAGGAATGACTGGTGTGGTGCAGTTAGTAATTATCCTTGGGTGGGTAGATGCGTCCTTACGGTTATCTTAGTTTATCCTAAGTCTACCAAGCTGCTTAGTGTAGCCATTCATCCCCAGATATTACCGTAGGTCAAGTTTATGTCTTCTCTGGTTACTTTAATGATTGTATTGTTAAAGTTATAGGACTCACTCAGACTTATGTCTGACCCCGTTGTTTTTATCTTTTTCCCAACCCTCAGGTCCTACGGTGGATCCTAGCGGTAGTAGAGCTTGATCGGATTGTTGTTCCAGTCTTTAGGAGCTTGGGTAGATGTAAAGCTCCAGTTATCCAGTTATCTTTTCTTTTGTTATGGCTATTGTATGAGAGAGTGGGATTATGTACTTCTTTATTTTGATGGATACTGTACTTGACTTTTATCATGGTTTTATGATGTAACCAGACATGTTTATTTCCGCTGTTGTGAGATGATATTTTTAAAATTTCAAGTACTAATTATATCTGTCTTGTTGTAATTTTTCTGTTCTATATTCACTAAAATACTCCACCGATGCTATGGCATTCCCTTAGTGAGTGACCATAGCGGGCGTGGGGTGTTACAACTGGCGTCTTGGGCACTCAAAGAAGAAGCTTTGATTTGGTGGGATTCAGTTATTAAAGATAATCCAGAAGGTGATATCACCTGGGACAGATTCAAAGTGATTTTCTTAGAAAGATTTACTCCTCCCGAAGCAACCGAGCGATTATGCGATGAATTTTCTTATTTGATACAAGGTGATATGACCATCCCGGAATATCATAAGAAATTCGACAAACTTTCTCACTTTGCTCCTCATCTAATTCAAGATCCAAAGAGGAAGAATCTGAGATTTATTCATGGTCTGCAAAGAAAATATCAGAATAGTGTGATGAGGAATGTGAAACTTCCTTTCTCAGAAATGATTTATATGGCTTATCAGTATGAAGATCTCGACAAGAAAGGTATGTTACCTTACGAAGAAGAGGTCAGCTCTAGTATGAAAGTTGAGTCAGAAACTGATCGTCCCGAGGCCAGTACGATGTCTAAGGTCAGTGAGAAGCCCAAAGTCAATCGAAAAAGGGCCAGATCTGAAAAGGAACCAACAACGACGGCCACCTGCTCTAACTGCAGGAAACCAGGGCATTTGACCAGGAAGTGTAAAACCTCAAAGAAACGAAAGAAGGGGTTTAATCCCGATAAGAAGTTTCAAGAGAATAGAAAGTGCAGTCAGTGCCATCAGACTGGTCATCTTTCAAAGGCCTGCCCGCTATTCAGAAAAGTTGAAGCAGTACGTATAAATGAAATAGCAGAAACTTCTGGGCCCTCGGATGTTCTGGAAAGGCCGGATGTTTTAGAAGGCACGCTAACTGTCAAAGATATTCTAGTTAAAGTACTGTTTGACACTGACGCGTCACGCAGCTTCATTACCAAGAATGCAGCTAAGAAACTGGATTTAAATTTGAAGAAGCTCAAAGAACCAATGACTGTCCAAAATCCGGTTGGGGGTTCCATCGATCTCAGTTGGGTTTGTGGAGTGCCGGTTTCTTTTTCTCGTTATCGGTTTCCTACCATCGCGGTCATCATGAATTTTAAAGAGTTTGATCTTATCTTGGGGGTAGACTGGTTGACTAAATATGAAGCTGAGGTCAAATGCGCTGACCGATTCGTAAAGGTGAAGATAAAATCAGGTGATTATATAACCATTCCCTATGAAGGTCAGAATGCTAATAGAAAAGACTTCTGGGAAGCTCTTGATGTTACTCCTGCTCAAATGGAAAATGTCCCTGAAGTCACAGAGAATATTCCCGACCTAGTGAAAGATATTCCTGTCGTCAAAAACTATGCGGATGTGTTCGAAGAAGTTGTTTGCTTGCCTCCGTAGAGGGAAATAGATTTCAAGATTGCTTTGATTCCGAATGCAAGGCCGGTAGTTCACGCTATTCGAAGAATGTCCTTGAAAGAGAAAGAGGAATTAGACAATCAAACATGACAGCTAGTATGGAAGGGTCTGATCAGGCCAAGTTTCTCAGATTGGGGAGCAGCAGTGGTGTTTGTCCCAAAATCAGACGGTACTCTATGGCTATGTGTGGATTATCGTGATTTGAACAAGCAAACCATAAAGAACAAATATCCATTGCTGCGGATTGATGATTTGTTGGATCGATTAAATGGCGCACAAGTATTTTCACGAATGGACCTAGCTACAGTTTTCCATCAGCTTCGTATCGCCGAGGAGTGTGTTCCTTTGACAGCATTCAGAGGTCCCGACCTATTCTACGAATGGTTAGTAATGCCGTTCGGCTTATGTAACGCTCTAGCCTATTTCATCGATCTAATGAACAGAGTATTCAGAGGAGTATTGAATAAATTTGTTCTGGTTTTCATTGATGATATCCTAATCTTCTCTAAATCAAAGGCCGAACATGAAAAGCATTTGGAACAGGTTCTGGAAATCCTCAGAAGGAATGTGTTGAAAGCAAAGTTTTCCAAATGTATATTCTGGCAAGAAGAAGTCAAATTTCTGGGCCATGTCGTATCAAAAGAAGGAATTGCTGTGGATCCAAGCAAAAAAACAGCTATTCAGAATTGGAAACAGCCCAGTACTCCCACTGAGGTCCGCAGTTTTCTTGGATTGGCTAGCTATTACCGGAAGTTCGTTAAAAACTTTTTGAAGATATCTCGTCATTTAACGAAGCTTATGAAGAAGCACTCTAAATTCAAATGGACTCCGGAAAGTGAGGAAGATTTTGAAGAGCTAAAGTTAAGACTAACGGCTGCTCCAGTGTTAACCATCATCGATGGCAATCAGGATTTGAAAGTCCGGAATGATGCTTCTAGAGAAGGCCTTGGCGCAGTGTTAATGCAAAGGGGCCAAGTGATTACTTATGCTAGCCGTCAACTGAAGCCGCACGAAAAGAACTACGTAACTCATGATCTTCAGTTATTTGCTATAGTATTCGCCTTGAAAATCTGGAGACACTATCTTCTGGGTGAGAGATTTGAACTGTTTACTGATCACCAGTCGTTAAAGTATCTGTTCACCCAGAAAGAGCTGAATCTGAGGCAGCAACGTTGGCTGGAGTTTCTTGCAGCATATGATTTTGAAATTATATACACTCCAGGGAAGGCCAATGTCGTGGCCGATGCGCTGAGCCGAAAGAATGAAATGATCGCTAGTTTTCTTATCACGACTTCATTGATAGATAAAATATCTGCTCTTCAGCAGGATGATCACTTCATTCAGAAGATCAGGGAGATAATTCAACAAGGCGAACCCTCGAGTTTTCAAATTGATAATGATGGGATTCTAAGGCTCAAAGGTCGAATCTGTGTCCCTAACATTGCTGAGCTCCGAAAGGAAGTAGTGGATGAATGCCACAAGTCAAAACTTAGTATCCATCCGAGAGTAAGCAAAATGTATAATGACATCAAACACACTTTCTGGTGGAGGTCGATGAAGAGGGACATTTCTTTATATGTTAGCTGATGCCCTACTTGCCAACTAGTCAAAAGCGACCAACAGAAACTAGCTGGATTGTTACAACCGCTAGACGTTCCTGGTTGGAAGTGGGAACATATTTCTATGGACTTCATAGATGGTCTGCCCAGAACCAGAAAAGGGAATGACAGTATTTGGGTCATCGTAGATCGCTTCACGAAGACCGCCCATTTCATACCTGTCAGATCAAACAGAACTGCTCAGAGTCTAGCGCAGATATACTTCAAGGAAATAGTTAGACTACATGGAGTGCCGCTCAGTATAGTCAGTGATAAAGATACAATATTTACTAGTAAATTCTGGGAGGCATTTCAAGTAGAGCTGGGAACAAAGTTGAATTTGAGCACCGCTTATCATCCTCAGACAGACGGCCAGACTGAGAGGATGAATCGTATTTTAGAATATCTATTACGGGCTTGTGTTCTAGATTTTGGTGGATCGTGGGAAGACCGTCTGCATTAGCTGAATTCTCATGTAATAACAGCTACCAGGCAAGCCTGACAATGTCGCCATTCGAAGCGTTGTATGGAAGACCATGCCGATCTCCTACTTGTTGGGTCGAACCCGGTAATAGACTTGTGTTGGGGCCAGATATGATCCGAGAAGCTGCCGACAAAGTCGACTTTATTAAAAAGCGATTACTTTCCGCTCAAAGCTGACAAAAGAGCTATGCCGATAGGAGAAGAAGAGATATATCCTTTGCTGTTGGCGACTATGTATATTTGAAAGTATCACCGATGAAGGGAGTAATCCGGTTCGGTAAAACTGGAAAGTTGGCGCCCAAATTCATTGGTCCGTTTCCTATTCTGGAACGGGTCGGAACTCTCGCTTATAGGGTTAAATTGCCTGATTGGTTGCCTGGAGTTCATGATGTATTTCACATATCTCAACTTTGAAAGCACGTTCATGATCCAAACTTGATCGTGGAAGAAGCAGCTCAGCAGGATATTGAAATTACTCCAGAATTAGCTGTTAGAAGAGAGCCGCTAAAGATTATCGGCAAAGAAACCAAAGAGCTGAGGAACAAGAAGGTTTGCTTAGTCAAAGTGAAATGGAGTTACTTGGGAAACCGAGGAGGGCATTCAAAAAGCTTATCCTAGGTGTCGAGTGGATATCTCTATTTGACTCCGGTGCAAGGTACATTTACCATACTTTGCATTACTAATTAGTTCTCTACTCTGTTGTTTTTTCTTTCCATGGATGTGTACTTTTAATTCTATAGTCTGAATGATTTTAAAAGGAGTATAGGAATTGATTAGTATATTTTTGAAAAGTTAAAAAACAATTCGATTGTTGTTTGTGTTGTGTGATTGAAAATTTGATTAATTGAATTATTAAAACGATAGTTAATTTAATCAATAATAGAACGAATGGTAGAATTTATTCATTTAAATCACACATAGAACTGATTAGAAAATAGATAGAAATATATACATGTGTATTATATATGTTTGAACAGGTAAATGGATTAGCTGTTGAGTAAAGAATTTATTTGCGTGCCCGACAAATAGGTAAACCTTAATGAGTTGGATGCGAATATTATTATATCAACTCCTATGAATGCCATTGGATGCGGAGTGCTGGTTTTTCTGTATGAAATAATAAACATCGCCATAGGATAGTAACAATTAATTTTGAACTACATTACATTTCATACTTCTGGAAGATAGGCATACTTCATCATATACCACATAAGCATTTGGAGCTTGTGTGACGAGGTGGAAGATTTACCATACGAGCGAGAGGTTTGTATGGCGATGACTATATTTTACAGGTTGAACTGATGACTGATATGGACTATTTAAATTATAACGATAAAATTGCCAAAGTAATAAAAACCCCACACGGGTCTGGAATTGACAATAATCACGTCTCTCTAGTTATTAGATATGGCACATGGACTATTTATTTCCCACACGGGACGAGGTGACGAGGATTTATCCTCTGGAGCATTTAAAATACACACTCCCTCAGGCTTTGACAGGGTGACGAGAATTTATTCTCTGGAGTTATTATCAATACACGCTCCCTTGTAAACACCAGAATATATCACTATAAATATGTGTATGCTTATTAGGATTTATTGGGTACCTAATACGGCCCAATAAATTTCCAAACCTCTCTCCGTACAAAGGAGGTTATGGCGAAATTTTTCGAAAATTCCGGGTGTTAGCCAAATTTTTGAAGAATTTGAAAATTCCCAAAAACTAAAAAGTTAGAGAATTGAAGCCAGATTGGACGTAGAGTTGATTAATCAAACCACTTTCGACTTTGTTCCTTTTCGGGGATGAAAAGTTTAAGTGGGGGAGATTGTAACGACCCAGAAAATCTGAACCAATTTAAAAATTTTAAATTGGCTAAAATAATGGATTTAAAATATTTAAACTAAATATTTTAAATAATAGCAATGAAAAGTGAATTTGAATCGACGTTTGAAAACGAATATAATTAATTCTAATTATAAACAAGGCCTGAAATGGCGCTGTAGTTTCAAAAATTGAATTCAAACTTTGTCGGACTGTACCGGGTGCAAAACAAAACGGATTTGAGTGAAACCAAAAATATTTAAATCTGTTAGTGAATACCTTTCTAACGAATCTGAAAAATCGAATTTTCATAATGGAAAGCAAAAGTTATGGCCAAATGAATTTTCAGAAAGGTCGCTATGGAATTTATATAGCCCGTGAAATTGGCCATTTTGCATACGGCCTTGGAATTCGACAAAACAACTTTTGTTGAATCCAGGATGTGGAGTTATTGCTAGGTTTCAAATTTCATAATTTTTGAAGCTAGTATGTGAGCGTGGCAAAGGAAAATGTGTTTTGGTCAATTATAGTTAAATTGGATCGACCAAAAATGGGCCTTTTTGCAAACGGTCTCGGAATTCGACGAAACTAGTTTTGTTGGGACCGTATTGTCAAAACATAGCCAGATTTATTTTTCTGGAATTTTTCGAATCAGTTTGTGGCCCTGGCAAATTAAAATGTACGTTCAAATTGAATATTGAATGTTTTAAATATTAATTTGAAGGAAAACAGACTGAAACAGTCGAATGGACCTACGAAACATATCCCATTGTGTTCAGAATGGGGGTAAAACACTAGGGACGACAGTCGTTGGGTTTGGATTGGTGGTCGTGTCGGAAACCCCCTTTTTAAAACCATCGGCCAATAGAATTATTTCCTTCATAAATTTAACAAAAAAAATTAAAAAACCCGGAAACCCTTAGCTCTCGACGACCCTCGTTCTCCCTCGTTCCAGCCCGTCTTCCCGCCACCACAGGCGATACCCGCCGCCGCCACCACCCAGCATCGACAACCCCGCCTCCCCTCTACAAATCCGACCAAACCCCTGATCCCCTCGTCGCCTGAATCGCTCGAATCGAGCCTTCAAATTTCGACGTCGTCGAACGAAATTCCGTCGCCAGTCGAGGTGCGAGCGCGACGCCACCACCACGCTTTGGAAGCTCTCTCCACCCCGACAACGTCATACCCTCCGATCGTCTCCATATTGCTCGGTTTTCATGAAATCTGGTGACCTAGTTTCGAACAAACAAAGAGAGGTAACGGCCTTTATTTCTGAAATTAAAAATAACACTTTTAAGGATTGCAAACCTTGTAAAAATCGTATCTTTATCATACATTGATGAAATTCGATGAAACAGGAGACAACGTGACCGAGACGACGCTCTCTACGTTCTAGCAGTGTCCGAGGATTTTTCTGAGCTCGCTACTATTTTTAGCAAAGCGACAACCCAATGTGAGATTTCTAATTTATAAACGATATGGAAAACGACGATGTGTAAATTATATAGTCGATGTATGAGTTATATAAGCATTGTACACCTCATATATAAGCGTTGTACACCTCATATATAAGCGTTGTATAAGTTGTACGTTCGATGTATAAGTTGTATATGCATTGTAAAAATTATATATGTGTTGAAATAGAAGTGAAATGCTATATATATATATATATATGCCCCTCGTCCACAAACCATGGACGATATTTATTGGTTGTGATTGGTTTGAAAAATTGATTGATAGCGAATGGTTGATTGGAATTGTTTGTGGTTGATATTGATTGATTGTGGTTGAAAAATACCCATTTGTGGTAAAGAAATATTTGGTTGAAACCACATAGGATTAGTTTGTGGAAATGAAATAAATATATACATGCCGCCTGCGTGCGAACTAGATGCATGATCCCTATTGTCAAAAACCGCGAGGTTTTAAGGTAGAGCGAGGAGCCGTACTAGGGACGGTCCCGGTTTTAACTACCCTGCCGTTATGCTGCCGAAATTTGAATAATATTCATGTGTTTGAATTATTGTCATTTGCTGAAACTATATTTTTTTGTTGAATAGAAAACCTTCATGTGTTGAATTTAAATTCAGTCGTTGATTAGAAATTCACGTGTTGAATGGTATTCGTGTTTTAAATATAAAAATCACATTTTTATCTATATATATAAACTATAGAAAACCTTCATGTGTTGAATCGAAATTCATTCGTTGATTAGAAATTCATGTGTTGAATGGTATTCGCGTTTTAAATATAAAAATCACATTTTTATCTATATATATAAACTATAGAAAACCTTCATGTGTTGAATCGATATTCATTCATTGAATTGAAATTCATGTGTTGAATGGTATTCGTGTTTTAAATATAAAAATAACATTTTTATCTATATATATAAACTTTAGAAAACCTTCATGTGTTGAATCGATATTCATTCGTTGAATTGAAATTCATGTGTTGAATGGTATTCATATTTTGAAGTAAATTGTTCTATAATAAAAATCACATTTTTATCATCTGTATGAACTATATAAAATAATCTCGTTTTGAAAGAAATTGTTTTATAATAAAAATCCTATTTTTATTACCTATATGAACTATATAAAATAATAGTATTTTGAAATGAATTGTTTTACAATAAAAATCACATTTTTATTATATAAATGAATTGTTAAAAATAGTAACGTGTTGAAATAGAAGACAGTTAGATAAAAATATCATTTTTATCAAATGTATGAAAAGAATACAGTTTTGAAATCGAAGGAACGATATATGTATATATATAGAATTGAAATATATCGAATAATGAAGCTGCAGTTCGTATTTTGAAACCGTGATTTCAAACGATTATACTGGGAGATCCGACCATCGGATTTTCCTGAAATCGCAACCGTTGGGTTCGCTTTGGAAATATCTTTCCAACGGCACCAACTTTGTAAAAATCCAACGGTTGGATTGTCTGGAATGTTTAATTCAAATCTGAAGAAAAACAATGCCAGAATCGATTATATTTATATAAATATAAATATAAATATATTTAATCGAATAACGACGCTGCAGTTCGTATTTTGAAATTGAAACTTCAAATGATTATACCGGGAGATCCGACCGTCGGATTTTCCCGAAACTGGAACCGTTGGATTCGTTTTGAAAAGATCTTTCTAATGATGTAAATTTTGTGAAGATCCAACGGTTAGATTTTCAGATACGTGTAAATCAAATCTAAAGAAAAACAGCGCCACGGTCGCGTTATGGCCCGAAGCGTCGTTTTGAATAAATTAGCTATTTTAAAATAAATAAAAATAGCGATAAATCGTTATAAAATATTATAAACAATATGGATGTGATTTAGAAATTAACTGAAGGTTGGCTAAGTCGAATGGTTTCCTGGGTGTTGATCTGATGTTGGTTTCGGCCTTCAGGGTTAATATTTGGGAAATCGTTCTCTTACCGATTGACGGTTAGTGACTAATGAATTGAAATGATGTGTGTGTATGTTAGTGTTACACTTGTTTATTATATACGCGAATTGCTCAGAAAGATCGGGTTTACCCCATTCTGAATAACTGAATCGACGATAAGAAATCGAAGATAAAGACGGTGGTCGAAGACCGGAGATCATCACCTCGTTTGGATGGTAACCGAGGTCCCGATTGGGAGGCATCTCGAAATATGGATAATGAGTGGTAATCGTCCAGACGTACGTGGTGATCGATGAGTTTGCGAGGTATTTAGCGCCTCCGGTTTTGTTTAGACCCAGAACGGACTAGCAAATGGACAGTGTGTTTGACATTGGAATTTATTCAGTGTGATTGATAGCCATCAGTTGCACGGTGTGAATTGCCTGTGTGGCATGATAAGATGCAGTGATCAGGGCTTCTGTTGGAAAGCAAAGTCTTGTGGTGATGATCAAAGCACCGCCTGTGTGGCGTAGCTTTGTGTATAACGTGAAATCGTGAGCCTCACACCTCGGTATGAACAAGAAACGGGAGAAAGGACCTCTGGGAGGGCCTGCGTTTCCTCCTAGCTAGAAGTGGCGTCAGTGGTTTTACATGCCCTGACGAGTTTGACTTATGTGGTTGTTGCTGTTGCGAGGCGCCTCGGTTAGATCGGACGATCAGGGTCCGATGGAGTCATTTGTTGGCTCGCTTACGCCCCAAAGGGCGGCGAAACGCAGCGTTCAGGCATTTTAATCCACGTCGGTGGACCGACCCTGACGATCCAAGGGTCACTCGAGCTCTGATCCTGAGACTCGGGCTAGGCAGTCTCGAATTCGGTAAGGACTATATTTTGCCTTGGTTCATGACGGAAATCCAATTTCCAATTACGTGATTGTGCGGTTTTGATTGTATATATATATGGCGACATGATATATGGTACCCATGCCGCTTATGGTTGATAGTTATGATTGAAATTGTTTTTGAAACATATAAACACTAGTAATAATATCAAATGCTTTTGTTTTATTCGTATCAATCATATTTTGGCCATTATAAGGTAAAACTCTATCCTCCGATTTGCGTTGCATTGTGTGATGGGAACTGAGTCTTATAATGGCTTCATTTTTATAAAAGGCATTGCGATGTTTAAAAGAAAGATTTGTTTTTAAAGCACTGGCGATCCGATGGAGTAAACCTGTTCCACGAAAGTGGTGTGGTCCTGTGATTAGCCATATTTTAAATGTGTTGAGTAGATTTCTCATACCAGTCCCATGACTGACTCGTAGTTTGTTTCACTTTCAAACTCGGGTGCCCCCTTTTTCTACACGGACAGCCTTGTATTCAGGTTTAGCTGGTTCTTTCTGGATAGCTGGAGCTGAAGATGGATTCTATCATTTATCTCTTTTTATGATGTTTAGCTCCTATTGAACATTATGTTTGTTTTCCGCTGTAGACATATATGTATAGTTGAACTGTATTTGTATTAAGTATGATCCTGTATACTGTGTAACTCTGATGATTACTTTTATCCAGTATATTCTATTGTGCATTATCTGGTGTATTTATTTAATTCTGTTCTGCTATTATCTGTTTCTGTGTTATATTCCACGGATTACCCTTGCCGCCGTCAGTACGGGGTTTGGGGTCGTCTCACTTCGCCAAAATTTGTGGCCAGCTCCAAAAATCTCTGGTCTCTTTTAAAATGTCGTGTACAATGCCACAAGTCCAATGTCTCCTGTTTTATCGATTTTCGATACCGTATGAGAAAACTATGATTTTTATAAATAAATATCAATTCGCAACTCTTTTAATTGTTGAAAACAAATAAATTATATGCCTCTTCCTTTTATCAGTTACAGGTCGTGGTTTTTCAAAACCATTCGATCTTAGGTTCGATTGTGCGAGCGATACAGGGCACGGGAGGGGAATCGTCCATTGCCACGTCGGAGTGGGAGTGAAGGCACTTAGATCGACAGTGGTCCAGTGGGGTGCGATTGACGGTGGGCGGCACAGTTCTGGTCGACGCGGCTCGACTTCGGCAGCTCGGATCTTGGTGAATACTCCACTATAAATACCAAAATTTATATGAATTCAAAGAGGAAGAAATTCTCTACAAAATCTTCAACAGGATCGATTGATTTCGGTGAGTGGTTGGACAGTTATTAGAGGTGGAATGATGTAG
Source organism: Allium sativum (assembly GCA_030737875.1). Lineage (NCBI taxonomy): Eukaryota > Viridiplantae > Streptophyta > Magnoliopsida > Asparagales > Amaryllidaceae > Allium > Allium sativum. The sequence goes on along the minus strand of CM060920.1, from coordinate 563,737,639 downwards.
CAACAGCCGCCATCGAAAATAAGGGTTTACGGGTTTGAGTAAAAAGAATGATATATTCTGATTGGCCAATATTTATAATTTAATTATTTAATTTTTTTTTTCAAAAATACCCCTTTATCAATAGGAACTCTAAATCAAACCCAACAACTGCAGCCTCTAGCCAAATACCCCCATTTCGAACACAACGGAGTATGTTTCGTAAACCAATTCGACTGTTTCCGTCAGTTTTGCTTTAAACTAAAATATAAAACATTCAACATTAAATTTGAACGTACATTTTAATTTACCGGGGCCACATACTGATTCCAAAAATTCCCGAAAAATAAATCTAGCTATTTTTAGACGATATGGTCCTAACAAAATTAATTTCGTCTAATTTGGAGAACCTTTGAACAATGGCCATTTTTTGGTCGATCCAATTTGATTAAAATTGACAAATCACATTTTTTTTGCCATGCTCATATATAAATTCCAAAAATTATGAAAATTGGAATCTTGCAATAAATTGACATTCTGGATCCAACCAGGGTGGTTTCGTCGAAAATGGAGGTCGTTTTCAAATTGGCTATTTATACGATCTATATAATATATTAAATTCCATAACGACTATTTTGAATATTCAACTGGCCATAACTTTTTATTCCCGGCATGAAATTTCAGTTTTTCAGATTCGTTGGAAAGATATTATAAAACAGATTCTAATATTTTTGGTTTCACCAAAATCCGATTTATTTTGAATCCCGTACATTCAGTCAAAGTTCAAATTCAAAATTTCAAACTACCGCGCTATTTCTAACTCCTTTAAAATTAAAATTAATATATTCGTTCAAACTTTGATTTAAATAAATTTTAATCATTATTATTTAAAATAAATTATTTTAACTATTTAAAATTCAATAAAATAGCCAAAATAAATTTTTTGAATTAGTTCTGATTTTCCGGGTTATTACAATCTCCCCCACTTAAAAACTTTTCGTCCCCGAAAAGGAAACAACAGTAAAGTAGGAAACAAAACGGAAAATGTAAAATATTGTAAATGTAACTTGCACTAGAGCTAGTCAGAGGTATCCACTCTGCACTAGGGATAAGCCCGTTTGATGCTATCCTCGGTCTCCCATGTACAGTCTCTATGATCTCCGCTCCACTGCACTTGGACTAGATGAATTCTTTTGTTCCTCAGAACTCGGGTTTCTTTGCCAATGATCTTTACTGGCTCCCTTCTTACTGCTAAGCTCGGGGTGATCTTCAAATCCTGTTGTGTAGCTTCCTACACAATAAAGTCTAGATCATGTACATGCTTTCGAAGTTGAGACACATGGAATACATCATGTACCCCTGGCAACCAGTCAGGCAACTCAACCCTGTAAGCAAGAGTTCCAATTCTTTCTAGAATAGGAAATGGACCAATGAATCTAGGAGCCAACTTTCCTGTCTTCCCGAAATGGACAACTCCCGTTAATGGAGAAACTCTCAAGTACACATAATTGCCAATAGTATATTCTAAATCCCTTCTTCCTGAATCTGCGTAACTTTTCTGTCGGCTCTGAGCAGTTAGCAGTCACCTCTTAATGAAACCGACTTTGTCTGAAGTTTCGCGAATTATATTGCGATGCAATACTAGTCTATTGGCTGGTTCAACCCAACACGCGGGAGATCTACAAGGCCTACCATACAATGCTTCGAATGGCGACATTTGCAAGCTTGCTTGGTAATTGTTATTATAAGAGAACTCAACCAAATGCAAGTGGTCTTCCATGATCCGCCGAAATCGAGAATACATGCTCGCAACAATTCTTCAGTATACGGTTCACTCTCTCAGTCTGGCCATCTGTTCGAGGATGATAAGCGGTGGTTAGATTTAATGTTCTCCTCTGCCCTTCTTGGAATGCTTCCCCGAATTTACTAGCAAATATCGGATTACGATGCTAACAATGCTACTGGGAACTCCATGTAGTCTGACAATTTCTTTGAAATAATTTTTGGCCAAACTTTGAGCTGTTCTAGTCGATATGACAGGAATAAAATGGGCAGACTTCGTGAAACGGTCTATGATCACCCAAATACTGTCATTACCTTTTCTAGTTCAAGGCAAACCATCGATAAAATCCATGGAGATTTGATCCTACTTCCAACTTAGAACCTCAAGCAGTTGTAACAATCCGGCAGGTTTTTGCTGATCACCCTTGACTTGCTGGCAAGTAGAACACCTGCTGACATAAATGGAAATGTCTCTTTTCATGGATTCCCACCAAAATGCGCGCTTAGGATCATGATACATTTTACTCACCCTTGGATGAATACAAAGCTTGGATTTGTGACATTCATCCATTACTTCTCTTCTGAGCTCAGGGATATTTGGGACACAAATTCGGCCTTTTAACCTCAGAACTCCCTTGTTATCAATTTGGAAACTCGAGGGCTCGCCTTTCTGAACTCTTTTACTAATTCTCTGAATAAATTCATCATCCTTCTAAAGAGTAGAGATTTTTTCAACTAATGTAGGTGTAATGATAAGATTGGCAACGACCGCATTCTTTCTGCTAAGCGCATTGGCTACAACAATGGCTTTCCCTAGAGTATACAAGATGTCCAGATCATAAGCTGCAAGAAATTCTAACCAACGTTGCTGCCTCAAATTCAAGTCCCTTTGGGTGAACATATACTTCAAGGATTTATGATCTGTATGTAATTCGAACTTCTCACCCAAAAGATAGTGCCTCCATATCTTTAAAGGAAACCCGATGGCCAACAACTCAAGATCATGAGTAGGATATCTCTTCTCATGTGGCTTCAATTAACGGCTAGCATAAGCAACTACTTTGTCTCTTTGCATTAGTACCGCACCAATACCTTCAATAGAAGCATTTGTCCAAAGTTTCAAATCTTGATTTCCATCAATAATGGTCTACACGGGAGCAGTGGTCAACCTCAATTTCAGCTCTTGGAAAGCTGCCTCACATTCAGGTGTCCAATTAAACTTTATATGCTTCTTTGTAAGCTTCGTTAATGGACAAGATAGTTTCAAAAAATCTTTAACGAATTTTCGATAATAGCCAGCCAATCCTAGGAAACTTCTGACTTCTGTAGCAGTGCTAGGCTGCTTCCAATCTTGAATGGCTGTGATTTTGATTGGATCCACTGAAATTCCTTCCTTCTATACTACATGATCGAGGAAATTCACTTCTTCTTGCAAGAATACACATTTAGAAAATTTGGCTTTTAATACATTCTTTCTCAGAGTCTCCAAAACTTGTTCCAAATGCTTTTCATGCTCGATAGTTAACTTGGAGAAGATTAAGATATCGTCGATGAAAACCAGCATAAATTTATTTAGGACATTGTGGAATACTCGATTCATCAAATCGACAAAATAAGCTGGAGCATTGTATAAGTCGAACGACATTACAAACCATTCATAAAACATGTCTGAACCTCTGAAAGCTATTAAAGGAACACACTCTTCAGCAATTCGTAGTTGATGGAAACTTGTAGCTAGGTCCATTTTAGAAAACACTTTTGCTCCATTCAAACTATCCAATAAATCATCTGTACCGGGCAATCGATATTTGTTCTTGAGTGTTTGCTTATTTAAATCTCTGTAATCCACACACAGTCTGAGAGTACCGTCTGACTTTGGGACAAACACTACTGCTGCACCCCAATTTGAAAAGCTAGGCCTGATCAGACCTTCCCACCAAAGCCATTTAGTTTGATTGCCTAATTCTTCTTTCTCTTTCCATGTCATTCTTCGAATAGAATGTACCACTGGCCTTGCATTCAGAACAAAATCAATATTGAAGTCAATTTCTCTTCGCAGAGGCAAGCTATCAACTTCTTTGAGCACATCCGCATAATTCTTAACAACAGGAATATCTTAAATAGCAGCAGGAGAAACATCAAGAGCAGATCAAAATTATTTTCTATCTAAATTCGGACCTATGCATGGTATCATTATAAAATTTTATACTTGGTCTTTGCCTTAACAATTCTTTCTGCACATTTAACCTTGGCTTTATATTTGGTTAACTAGTCCAGCCCAAGAATAATGTCAAATTCTGAGAAATCCATGACGATCAAATCAAAAGAAAATCGATAACGGAAAAATAAAACAGGCACTCTACAATACACACCGAGAATAATAGAACCTCCTATCGGATTATGAACTCTAACCGATTCCTTAAGGTTCCTTAGTTTTAATTTCAACTTCTTAACCGTATTGCTTGAAATAAAGCCTTGTGATGCGCCCATCTCAAATAATACTTTAACTGGAATATTATTGACAGTAAGAGTACCTTCCAAAACATCTGGGCTTTGCTAACTAGCCAAGGGTGTTGGAGTTTCTGCTACTTCATTGACTTGAGCTTCTTTGGTCACTTTCAAAAGTCGACAATCTCTACTTGTATGACCTGACTTATGGAAAATATTGCTTTCCCTGGTCTCATGAGACTTCTTATTGGATTTAGATACATCCTTTCTTTGTTTCTTTAGAGATCTGCAATTTATTGCCAAATGTCCTTGCCTATTGTAGTTAGAGCATGTAGCATTCGTTAACGGTTCTTTCTTAGATCTTGGCCTTTTCTTATTGGCTTTCGGCTTCTTACTGACCTCAGGCATTGTACTTGCCTCAGGGCTATCAGTTTTCAAACTTTTTTTGCTACTAGAACTGCTTTCTTCTTCATCTTCAACCATGTTTCTTATCAATATACTCAAAGCGATAAGTCATTTGTATCATTTTAGAGAATGGGAGATTCACATGATCAAGTACTCTACCTTCGTATTTCTTTTGTAGTCCTTTGATAAATCTCAGATTCTTCCGTGTAGGATCTTGAAATAGTTCTGGGGAAAAGCAAGAAAGTTCATTAAATTTATTCTGATATTCTTGGATGGTCATATCTCCTTGTTTTAGATTGTAAACTCATTATATAGCCACTCTGTTGCTTCTGGAGGAATAAATCTTTCTTTGAAAATTTCTTTAAATCTATCCCTGATAATATTACCTTCTGAATTTTCTTCAGTAACAGTTTCCCACCAGATTAGAGTTTCTTCTTTGAGTGCCCAAGATGCCAGTAATCTTTTCTGATTATCTCTTAGCTTTAAGGCTTGAAAGATTCTGTAATGACCCGCATTTGGCAGAGGTATTATGATTAATTTATTTTATTATGTATATGGTGGGTTAGTGAATTTAATGGCCGTGGAATTAAATAATGATGAAAATTTAATTTAAAATAATAAATTAAATAATGTATTAAATTCTGAAATAATCAGAATTGGCTGAAATGACGATATGGTGTGAACCGGATCATCTGTGATACATAATTCAGTTTAGAATTGAATTAGAATAACGAATATATTCAATCGTCGACAATTGAACGTATAGTTTATAATATAATTATAAACGAGCTTGAAATGGCGCTGCAGTTCGTAAATTGGCAATTCGAACTTCAACTGAATGTATAGGATTCGTTTTAAGTCGGATTTCTGTGAAACAAGAAACGTGTGGAGCTGGTGGAGTATATCTCTCTAGTGGAAGAGAAAAATCGGGATTTCGTCATGTAGATTTTGAGATATGTCCAAATCAAATTTTAAAATAGTCGATATAGAATCATTTATCGACCATAGCAGTTTATTTGGTATAACGGGATACCGGTAGCAAATCAGGATAAGGTTCTTTTGAGACGTAGTGATAATTTAATTTTTAGAATTTTACTGTAATTTTTAATTAATTAAATAAGCAACTTTTTATTTGGAGTATTTTGCACCCTGTAATCAATATTTTGGGGTTTCAAAATATAAGTTAATCTACCGATATTATTATATTTTTGGGACCATGGCACCTAGCTCGTCACATTAGTATTTTTATTTTTTGTCCGTAACCACTTACGTTTGTATGGTATTTTACGTAGTCGGATACGCAAAACTAAAGAAACTTAAAATACATAAAACGAGTATCCCACTACACTTTTGTTTTCCAATTTCTCTGCACCGCCTCATGTCTTAATGTAAAACACAAAACACCTCGTCATAACATACTCGTGCATGATGTGTATGTCTCCACGTTAATGCATTTCAGTCCCCCAGATATGCATGGTTGTAAACTATTAACATAGCAAATTCCCTAAAAGGATGAAGTTTGGTACGTTATGTATCCTAATACTTAGCCGCGAAGAAAGCAACATCCTTTATAAACGCAAGAAGCAAATTCACCGTCGGTTTTCTCAACAACCAACAAAAATGGCGACACTCAAAAATCAAAAATAAATCAACCAAAATCCCATAAATCTAAATCCATACATATTCGGGTTCCTGCTATCTTCCTCTTCGTTGTGATATCACTTTTGTGGGGTTCGAACCTTATTTGGTTCGCTAGGTTTGGTACAGTAAACCCTAAGGTTACTGTTTGGGGTTAGAATGATGGGTGAGGACAGGAATCGAGGTTGCGGAGGAGTTCAGGAGGTCGAGGCCCTCTGTTCGGTGGATGTTGGTGGCATTCGGTAGATCAAGGGTTCGATGCCTGTAACGAGGGATGGACGAAAATGGTGGAACGCGGCTCAGAGGGTAGCAGCGAGTTGGGAGACGGTAGTATTAATAGGAAGAGGGAGAGTAGGGGAGTTCGACGCTGGTATTTGTTCGGCGAATGGGGGAATGAATGTGGCGGACGAGGCGGATTTAGGTGGGAAATGGCGTGTGGATTTGGAGCAGGTAGACAAGGTGTTTTTGGGGAAGAAGGGTAGAGGCCGTGGGTTTTGAATTGGGGTTTGGGCTTTAGGGGTAGTTGGGCTGGTCTTTATTTGAAAGGGTAAGGTAAATGATGGATTTAATTAGTTTTAATTTAATTTAAAATCGTAGTAACTTGTAAAAACAATATCTTGCTCGTACGATGTCAGAATCTGACGAAACAAGATCCGTCGGGATCGTATGGACGGGAGCAACACAATGAGACTGACCAGGAGTGAATCCGAGCTCGTTACAATTTATGGTGAAATAAATTGTCCGTCTAAATCAAATACAGTTATTCGTTTTTAACGATAACAGTCCAATGTGAGTAAATCTCACTAACTTTGAACAGTTTATAATTTCATGTTATATTTTTAGAATTGTTAGATATTGGCTGATACTGTATGTTGACTGTTTGATTGAACTGCTAGTCAGTTAGTTAAATTTTCTATATTGATTCTGTTTAACAGAATATATCATATAGAACTGGAAGTGATGTTATCTATATTGTTTAACATCTGTGATGCAGGGAAACAGGTTGGAGGAATCCGACTGGATTCCTCAACACTTATTTTACTGTTTTGCATATATTGTGATATATGGTGGGTTATATAATCTGTTATGGATTATGGGTGTTGGAATGATGTTGATCATTGTTATTCGATATTGTAAATATCATAACAGACCCTGGGATGTAAAAAGAAGTATTTCAATGTATATTGAAATAAAGGAATTTTATAAAATCACAGGATTTTATAAAAAGGAATTATTTATAAACCGAACACGGTTTTATAAAAGGGATATTTATTTAGAAAATAAATAGAAATAGAAAAGGAATTATTTATAAAACGAACACGGTTTTATAAAAGGGATATTTATTTAGAAAATAAATAGAAGTTATAAATAGGAAATATTTGTAACGGTAAATAGAAGTTATAAATAGGAAATATTTGTAACGGTAAATAGAAGTTATAAATAGGAAATATTTGTAACGGTAAATAGAAGTTATAAATAGGAAATATTTGTAACGGTAAATAGAAGTTATAAATAGGAAATATTTGTAACGGTAAATAGAAGTTATAAATAGGAAATATTTGTAACGGTAAATAGAAGTTATAAATAGGAAATATTTGTAACGGTAAATAGAAGTTATAAATAGGAAATATTTGTAACGGTAAATAGAAGTTATAAATAAGATATATTTGTAACGGTAAGTAAACGTTATAAATAGGAAATATTTGTAACGGTAAATAGAAGTTATAAATAGGAAATATTTGTAACGGTAAATAGAAGTTATAAATAGGATATATTTGTAACGGTAAGTAAACGTTATAAAAAGGAAATAGTTGTAACAGAAAACGTAGTTTATTAAAAGAAGTTAATCGATGTTAGTTAATCGATTAGTGTTAAAGTAAAAGAAGTTAATCGATGTTAGTTAATCGATTAGAGAATAAAGTTAAAAAGAAGTTAATCGATGTTAGTTAATCGATTAGAGAATAAAGTTGAAAGGAGATAATCGATGTTAGTTTAATCGATTAGAATAGAAGCAAATGAGTTAAATCGAATATAGTTATTCGAATAGAAGCAAATGAGTAAATCGAATATAGTTATTCGAATAGAAAGTAAAAGGAATTATCGAATATAGTTTATTCGAAAAGAGTAAGTGAAATGAGTAAATAAATAGCGTTAGTCCAATAGAGTTAATTGAAAAGGGTTAATCGAATAGAGTTAAGTGAAAAGAGTCAATCGAATATAGATATTCGAAGGAGGGTTAAGTAAGGAAGTTAGTAAAAGGGATATAAAGTGAACTTTGCCTATTTCAAAGTTAGAAATGTTGTTCAGTTAAGGTCTGAGAGGTAGTTCTACCCCAACTTGATTGGCTTCGTTTTTAACTAAGGAATAGTTAAGGTTCGGCAGTAAAGGAAATGGTTTGAATTGGCATCGCGATGGTTTGTTTAAACATCTGTCTAAGTCCAAGGAAGAAGCTTTGGAAATGTTTTCCAAATAAGAAACCAGAAATGTTTTCTAATAAAGAAGACAAGAAATGGAAATGTTTTCCATTGTAAATAACGTATATTTTCCAAATTTAGAAAATAGGAAATAATGAATATAGGGAAACATGAGATAAGTAAATTTATGGAATAAAGAGATAAAGGTTGAATGCTGTTTGATCGATATAATTTCCAAATTGGAAATAATATCGTTGGTTGCACATCTGTTTTTATTCGATAGTTAAATCACAGACTATCGAAGTTTTGACCATTTTAACGTTGTTAATATGGAGAGACCGGTTGGATTATTATCCAAAGAACCACTCTGTATTGGCATAAGCGTTGCGAATCATATATGCCAAAGGAAATTGAAGACGGAGTTATGCAAGGGCTATCCTGTTTACAGAATAGTGCCTTCGGTTCATCCTGTTCCTGGATGACTTGTATGGACGGATGTCTGACAGAGTATTTCCAGACGATCACGTATATTGATTTCTCCAACCGTACCAAGAGTGGAAGCGAAGAAGGAAACTTCTTTTAGCTAACACATAACGTATTGTTGAGGACGTCAATCGGTGTTTGGATGGATTTGATGATGTGGCATTCAAAGTGAATCTGATGTGATGATGAAGCGTAACCTCTAGCCTCATCATCCGGTAAATGACAGAAATCGGGCAGGCATCATGGCTAAGTCGGTCGCACCGAAGTAGGGTGTATAATCACCTGATCAAGAGTTTCATTTACTTCTAAAAATCTATTGTTGATGCTGTCCCATTCGGGAAACGGTTGCTGATCCCAACCGTTGGTGATATACATTCGATACGCTCAAGCGAAATGAGTGGTCGGTCATGTGTGGCCGGGTTGCAAGATGTTCTTGTTGAACCCAGTGTATTCCTTTCTAGAGGTACACTAGCGGAAGGTGGTTCCATACCTTGTCATAGTTGGAAATCCATTACCCAATACGTGCTTGCGGTTTTGATTGTATACTATATATGTAGAACGTGATATGAAAGCGTTTCTGCTAGATAATTATATATATATATACTGTGGTTGATAGACATTATTATAATATCAAAAGGTTTTTGATATAAAGATATTTTGGATTCTCATAAGGGAAAAACCCGTTCCGTTATGCGGCGTGGTCTTATGAGATATCGTTTACTTGTTCGAACTATTTTAAATTGTTTTACTCATACCAGTCCCATGACTGACCCGGAGTTTACTTTGTTGTTTTCCCTAAACTCTTGGGTGCCTAAATTTGTATGGGCAGTCAAGTAGTCGGGATTTTACAGATATAGTTGAAGAGCTGGAGCAGGAGGCTTCAGGATCATAGCTATAGTTATTTCCGCTGTGTTGTAAGTGCTGTACTTTGATAATGATGTATATTCAAATACAAATGTATATTTCAAAGTTTTGTTACATATATTATATGTTATTCGTTCCGCTGTGAGATTCGTGTTACTCTGATGTCGTGTTCTTCTTCTTCTATTCTAATTTTCTATCTTATCTTTCCTCACCCTCTAATTTCTTTCACTAATTACCAGGATTTTTCGGTGTTTTGGTTATCGACATCGAGCTTATGTCGATAACCAAAGTCGCTCAAAATCCGGGTCGTTACAGTTGGTATCAGAGCTTAAGTTAAGAATTACTTGGCTCTGTGGCGTGACTCGGTAGAGATAGGGTTAGTAATACCCTAGACTGAGATTGAGTGTATATATACGAGTGAACGTATTTGTATATTGGTATAAAAATTGTTTTATATTGTGGAGATTCATTGGTTGAGTAGTTTATGAGTTCTGGTCGATCAGTTTGATCCACTGTATCGTTAGGAGTTACTAAACACTTGAATACGATGAACCATCATGGTATGTTTTGAAAAGAGGGTAAACGAAATTAGTTTACCCAATGTATATTTTGAATATATTGGATATATTGGTTGTTATTATAATCGAGTAAGATTATAAATTAAATGGTTATGTAAATAACCAATCAGAATTCATATAAGTGAAATACGTGAAATCAGGTGAGTTAAATCTGAAATTTAAACCAGAAATTGAAGTTAAAACTCTGGAAAATTGGATAAGTGTTTGTAAATGGATTGGGATTAAAAATAAGGAAAATTTAAGATCCTGGGAGATTTTAAATTGTTTTACAAGCAGTGTGAATTGTATTTTGAAATGAATTTCAAAGTGGAAATGTTTAGAAATGGTTTTATAGTATTGAACTCACTTCGATCGCTGGAAAATAGATTCTGATGATGACAGCTGCATCATCAGTATTCATTTTCGAGTTGTAAGTGACGAATTACTACCAGAGATACTGTTTTGAATTTGTTTTGGGAAGGACAAGTGTGTTGAATTTCAAAATGGGGTTTCAAATATAGAATTTGAATTTTTAAATAGATTTGAAATATTAACTTGTTTTAAAAGAAATAAAACGAGAAGTTCCTTTATAAACGAAGTTTATAAATGAAGTGAAAAGAATTATCATTGGATAATTCAGAAATAAAAAAATACAAGTGTGAAATTGAAGGGGGAATCTATTTTCCAAAGATAGAAATATCGATTTCAAAAGGAATTGAAATCGAGACTTATGTAAAGAATGAATAAAGAAAGTTTGAAAAGGAATTTGAAGAAAGGAAGTTCAAACATAGAATTCGAATATAGAAAATTCAAAGGGGATTTGAATATAGAAATTCAAATGAGATTTGAATAAAGAAGATTTGAATAATGAAATTTGAATATAGAATTCAAATAGTTTGAAATAGAATTTGAATATAGAAATTCAAATGGCGTTTGGATATAGAAAATATAAGAGATTTCAAGTATAGAATTTGAGTAAGGAAATTGAAACGAAATTCATATATGGAATTTGAATAAGTGAATTGAAATGAAATTCAAATATAGAATTTGAATAAGAGAATCGAAATGGAATTTGAATATAGGAAATTCAAATAAAAATTGAAATGGAATTCAATTAGTTGATAAACAAGTTAAAAATATATTTGAACATGTATATTCAGATATGAAGGTGAAATGGGCAAACCAGTAATTTGAAAATCACTTAACGAACTAAGTTAAAATGACTGGATTAAGTTGAAATGAATTAGAAATGTATGGATATACATGGGACAGGTTTGGAACAAGGTATGAAGGTATATAAATAGAATGCTCGACGAAAAGGTATGTATTCAATTCATGTATGAGATTTTATGCGCCGTATCGGCTAGCCGCTTGGCTTTTCTTTTTCTTTTTGATTGGAGAAGGCCTGTGTGGCAGTTTGGGGATTTTCCCGAAGCTCCCGGTACAAAGGAGGTTATGGCGAATTTTTCCGGGAATTTAAGGAGATAGAATATTTTAAAGATAATTCGATAGTTAGAAATCAACGTATCGATATATATAGAAGTCGATAAGGAAACGAACTTAGAAATAGAATAATAAATATTCCCTAAGTATAGAAATAAACGAGATCGGAAAAGAGATAAGTAATTGGAGTATTTTCCAATTATAAATAGGATTATAAAGGTTATTGATTTAGGAAAGAAAGGAAGGCGATATTCGGAAATTATTTCCAGATAACATAAAAAGTCCAATATGGTTATTGGAAATATTTGGTTAACAAATATTAATAAAGAAATAGAGAAGTGATTTAACTAATGGAACAGTGATTATAGGCTCAGTTGAATTTCAAAAAGGAAAATTTGATTTTTGAAAAAGTAAACTGTTTAAAATTCCCAGGAAGAGACTGTTTAAATTAAAAACAAATTTAACAAAAATTTGTGAAAGCAGATTTGAATTAAAGTAAAGTCAGTTAAGTGGTAACTGAAGTTGAATTGAAATCGAATAAGATTGGATTTGTGGAATTAGAATCCGAAATGGTATTGGATTGAGGAGTTAAGAAATTGAAAATCAAGAATTGAACTTGAGTTGAAATGGGATTTGGCTTGGATATAAGCGAATGGTTGTGTCGTGGATAAAAGCAGATGGGGATTTGATTGGGATGATCCTTGTATCCGCTGAATTGATAATAGGTAGAAAGGATATAATGATATGCCGACAAAAGGTACAAGTTTATATTTCTATTGGATATAAGATTTATGAGCCGAATTAGCAAGCCATTTGGCTGTTAGATTTTCTTTTGGGTTGAAGATGGCCCAGAGAGGCGAGTTGGAGTTTGACCGATTGACCAGTACAAAGGAGGTGCTGGCGAATTTTTTTCGGAAAATTAAGGCGTTAGAAAAATTTTCAGAATTTTTGAAAATTTTCGTTGATAAGAATTAATTAATAATTTAATTGAAAATAAACTGGTTCAGTTGAAACTGAAGTTAAGAAGTGAACAAATATGTTCTAACCAGTCGATAGGGTCATCCTCTACCTTTTAGCAATTTCGAGGACGAAATTATTTTAAGTGGGAAAGATTGTAATGACCCGCATTTGGCAGAGGTATTATGATTAATTTATTTTATTATGTATATGGTGGGTTAGTGAATTTAATGGCCGTGGAATTAAATAATGATGAAAATTTAATTTAAAATAATAAATTAAATAATATATTAAATTCTGAAATAATCAGAATTGGCTGAAATGACGATATGGTGTGAACCGGATCATCTGTGATATATAATTCAGTTTAGAATTGAATTAGAATAACGAATATATTCAATCGTCGACAATTGAACGTATAGTTTATAATATAATTATAAACGAGCTCGAAATGGCGCTGTAGTTCGTAAATTGGCAATTCGAACTTCAACTGAATGTACAGGATTCGTTTTAAGTCGGATTTCTGTGAAACAAGAAACGTGTGGAGCTGGTGGAGTATATCTCTCTAGTGGAAGAGAAAAATCGGGATTTCGTCGTGTAGATTTTGAGATATGTCCAAATCAAATTTTAAAATAGTCGATATAGAATCATTTATCGACCATAGCAGTTTATTTGGTATAACGGGATACCGGTAGCAAATCGGGATAAGGTTCTTTTGAGACGTAGTGATAATTTAATTTTTAGAATTTTACTGTAATTTTTAATTAATTAAATAAGCAACTTTGTTTGGAGTATTTTACACCCTGTAATCAATATTTTGGGGTTTCAAAATATAAGTTAATCTACCGATATTATTATATTTTTGGGACCATGGCACCTAGCTCGTCACATTAGTATTTTTATTTTTTGTCCGTAACCACTTATGTTTGTATGGTATTTTACGTAGTCGGATACGCAAAACTAAAGAAACTTAAAATACATAAAACGAGTATCCCACTACACTTTTGTTTTCCAATTTCTCTGCACCGCCTCATGTCTTAATGTAAAACACAAAACACCTCGTCATAACATACTCGTGCATGATGTGTATGTCTCCACATTAATGCATTTCAGTCCCCCAGATATGCATGGTTGTAAACTATTAACATAGCAAATTCCCTAAAAGGATGAAGTTTGGTACACTTTTTCTTATTGTCTACCTCAACAAAGCTGTACCTACCACTGTACAACTACACGTCCACGTCCCGTTTCAAGAATGCTTCACGTCATAGTCTCCTTAGTGGTTAAGTATCCTATTATATGTTTATCCATATATTCATCATGCGGATACTAAAGGAACAACCCCCTCACCCTATTTCTTCATGACAAAGCTGCAAAACGATAGGCTGTCCTTTAAACAGCTACGTTATGTATCCTAATACTTAGCCGCGAAGAAAGCAACATCCTTTATAAACGCAAGAAGCAAATTCACCGTCGGTTTTCTCAACAACCAACAAAAATGGCGACACTCAAAAATCAAAAATAAATCAACCAAAATCCCATAAATCTAAATCCATACATATTCGGGTTCCTGCTATCTTCCTCTTCGTTGTGATATCACTTTTGTGGGGTTCGAACCTTATTTGGTTCGCTAGGTTTGGTACAGTAAACCCTAAGGTTACTGTTTGGGGTTAGAACGATGGGTGAGGACAGGAATCGAGGTTGCGGAGGAGTTCAGGAGGTCGAGGCCCTCTGTTCGGTGGATGTTGGTGGCATTCGGTAGATCAAGGGTTCGATGCCTGTAACGAGGGATGGACGAAAATGGTGGAACGCGGCTCAGAGGGTAGCAGCGAGTTGGGAGACGGTAGTATTAATAGGAAGAGGGAGAGTAGGGGAGTTCGACGCTGGTATTTGTTCGGCGAATGGGGGAATGAATGTGGCGGACGAGGCGGATTTAGGTGGGAAATGGCGTGTGGATTTGGAGCAGGTAGACAAGGTGTTTTTGGGGAAGAAGGGTAGAGGCCGTGGGTTTTGAATTGGGGTTTGGGCTTTAGGGGTAGTTGGGCTGGTCTTTATTTGAAAGGGTAAGGTAAATGATGGATTTAATTAGTTTTAATTTAATTTAAAATCGTAGTAACTTGTAAAAACAATATCTTGCTCGTACGATGTCAGAATCTGACGAAACAAGATCCGTCGGGATCGTATGGCCGGGAGCAACACAATGAGACTGATCAGGAGTGAATCCGAGCTCGTTACAATTTATGGTGAAATAAATTGTCCGTCTAAATCAAATACAGTTATTCGTTTTTAACGATAACAGTCCAATGTGAGTAAATCTCACTAACTTTGAACAGTTTATAATTTCATGTTATATTTTTAGAATTGTTAGATATTGGCTGATACTGTATGTTGACTGTTTGATTGAACTGCTAGTCAGTTAGTTTAATTTTCTATATTGATTCTGTTTAACAGAATATATCATATAGAACTGGAAGTGATGTTATCTATATTGTTTAACATCTGTGATGCAGGGAAACAGGTTGGAGGAATCCGACTGGATTCCTCAACACTTATTTTACTGTTTTGCATATATTGTGATATATGGTGGGTTATATAATCTGTTATGGATTATGGGTGTTGGAATGATGTTGATCATTGTTATTCGATATTGTAAATATCATAACAGACCCTGGGATGTAAAAAGAAGTATTTCAATGTATATTGAAATAAAGGAATTTTATAAAATCACAGGATTTTATAAAAAGGAATTATTTATAAACCGAACACGGTTTTATAAAAGGGATATTTATTTAGAAAATAAATAGAAATAGAAAAGGAATTATTTATAAAACGAACACGGTTTTATAAAAGGGATAT
Organism: Allium sativum; assembly: GCA_030737875.1. NCBI lineage: Eukaryota > Viridiplantae > Streptophyta > Magnoliopsida > Asparagales > Amaryllidaceae > Allium > Allium sativum. The sequence continues at coordinate 563,721,816 of CM060920.1, read as the reverse complement.
TTATTTAGAAAATAAATAGAAGTTATAAATAGGAAATATTTGTAACGGTAAATAGAAGTTATAAATAGGAAATATTTGTAACGATAAATAGAAGTTATAAATAGGAAATATTTGTAACGGTAAATAGAAGTTATAAATAGGAAATATTTGTAACGGTAAATAGAAGTTATAAATAGGAAATATTTGTAACGGTAAATAGAAGTTATAAATAGGAAATATTTGTAACGGTAAATAGAAGTTATAAATAGGAAATATTTGTAACGGTAAATAGAAGTTATAAATAAGATATATTTGTAACGGTAAGTAAACGTTATAAATAGGAAATATTTGTAACGGTAAATAGAAGTTATAAATAGGAAATATTTGTAACGGTAAATAGAAGTTATAAATAGGATATATTTGTAACGGTAAGTAAACGTTATAAAAAGGAAATAGTTGTAACAGAAAACGTAGTTTATTAAAAGAAGTTAATCGATGTTAGTTAATCGATTAGTGTTAAAGTAAAAGAAGTTAATCGATGTTAGTTAATCGATTAGAGAATAAAGTTAAAAAGAAGTTAATCGATGTTAGTTAATCGATTAGAGAATAAAGTTGAAAGGAGATAATCGATGTTAGTTTAATCGATTAGAATAGAAGCAAATGAGTTAAATCGAATATAGTTATTCGAATAGAAGCAAATGAGTAAATCGAATATAGTTATTCGAATAGAAAGTAAAAGGAATTATCGAATATAGTTTATTCGAAAAGAGTAAGTGAAATGAGTAAATAAATAGCGTTAGTCCAATAGAGTTAATTGAAAAGGGTTAATCGAATAGAGTTAAGTGAAAAGAGTCAATCGAATATAGATATTCGAAGGAGGGTTAAGTAAGGAAGTTAGTAAAAGGGATATAAAGTGAACTTTGCCTATTTCAAAGTTAGAAATGTTGTTCAGTTAAGGTCTGAGAGGTAGTTCTACCCCAACTTGATTGGCTTCGTTTTTAACTAAGGAATAGTTAAGGTTCGGCAGTAAAGGAAATGGTTTGAATTGGCATCGTGATGGTTTGTTTAAACATCTGTCTAAGTCCAAGGAAGAAGCTTTGGAAATGTTTTCCAAATAAGAAACCAGAAATGTTTTCTAATAAAGAAGACAAGAAATGGAAATGTTTTCCATTGTAAATAACGTATATTTTCCAAATTTAGAAAATAGGAAATAATGAATATAGGGAAACATGAGATAAGTAAATTTATGGAATAAAGAGATAAAGGTTGAATGATGTTTGATCGATATAATTTCCAAATTGGAAATAATATCGTTGGTTGCACATCTGTTTTTATTCGATAGTTAAATCACAGACTATCGAAGTTTTGACCATTTTAACGTTGTTAATATGGAGAGACCGGTTGGATTATTATCCAAAGAACCACTCTGTATTGGCATAAGCGTTGCGAATCATATATGCCAAAGGAAATTGAAGACGGAGTTATGCAAGGGCTATCCTGTTTACAGAATAGTGCCTTCGGTTCATCCTGTTCCTGGATGACTTGTATGGACGGATGTCTGACAGAGTATTTCCAGACGATCACGTATATTGATTTCTCCAACCGTACCAAGAGTGGAAGCGAAGAAGGAAACTTCTTTTAGCTAACACATAACGTATTGTTGAGGACGTCAATCGGTGTTTGGATGGATTTGATGATGTGGCATTCAAAGTGAATCTGATGTGATGATGAAGCGTAACCTCTAGCCTCATCATCCGGTAAATGACAGAAATCGGGCAGGCAGCATGGCTAAGTCGGTCGCACCGAAGTAGGGTGTATAATCACCTGATCTAGAGTTTCATTTACTTCTAAAAATCTATTGTTGATACTGTCCCATTCGGGAAACGGTTGCTGATCCCAACCGTTGGTGATATACATTCGATACGCTCAAGCGAAATGAGTGGTCGGTCATGTGTGGCCGGGTTGCAAGATGTTCTTGTTGAACCCAGTGTATTCCTTTCTAGAGGTACACTAGCGGAAGGTGGTTTCATACCTTGTCATAGTTGGAAATCCATTACCCAATACGTGCTTGCGGTTTTGATTGTATACTATATATGTAGAACGTGAGATGAAAGCGTTTCTGCTAGATAATTATATATATATACTGTGGTTGATAGTCATTATTATAATATCAAAAGGTTTTTGATATAAAGATATTTTGGATTCTCATAAGGGAAAAACCCGTTCCGTTATGCGGCGTGGTCTTATGAGATATCGTTTACTTGTTCGAACTGTTTTAAATTGTTTTACTCATACCAGTCCCATGACTGACCCGGAGTTTACTTTGTTGTTTTCCCTAAACTCTTGGGTGCCTAAATTTTTATGGGCAGTCAAGTAGTCGGGATTTTACAGATATAGTTGAAGAGCTGGAGCAGGAGGCTTCAGGATCATAGCTATAGTTATTTCCGCTGTGTTGTAAGTGTTGTACTTTGATAATGATGTATATTCAAATACAGATGTATATTTCAAAGTTTTGTTACATATATTATATGTTATTCGTTCCGCTGTGAGATTCGTGTTACTCTGATGTTGTGTTCTTCTTCTTCTATTCTAATTTTCTATCTTATCTTTCCTCACCCTCTAATTTCTTTCACTAATTACCAGGATTTTTCGGTGTTTTGGTTATCGACATCGAGCTTATGTCGATAACCAAAGTCGCTCAAAATCCGTGTCGTTACAGATTCTCTCAGAAAAACGCATCCATGCTTGTGTCTCAATCACGGATTCTTTTCTCGAGAATTGCACTCCATCCAGATTTTGATACTTCATTACTAGAGCTTCTAGATCTGGTTCTGGTTGTCGGAGCACGATTGGCTCATTAGATTGTCGAACCGTAGAACCACTTCTTCTGTTTCTGCCACTAATTTCTACTATGTCTGCAAATAGCATACAAAGAGTCAGGCCAACAGAATAGATATTATAAAACATAGAGACATATATTTGAATGTAAATGAATCTATGTGGGTGTATTTTATTCTGCTATACTCATTCTAGGACATTGCTCGTCCTATCTATAATGAGTTATTCGTTTTAGAATATTGCTGATTCTATTTCTGTCCAGTTTATTTATATGTTATATTCCGAGCTAAGTCTAACCAAGGCTCTGATACCAATTGTGATAACCCCAAATTCCCGTAATATGGAAGCAAGGATAATCATTGGAATATAACACATAAATAATAACAACAGAAAAGAAATATAGAATTACAACAGATAATGTACATCAAATTACACTGGAAATAATATATCATCAGAGTTACATAGCATAATAGGATCATACTTAGTACATAATATAGTTTTCAGCTTAATATAAAATGTCTGTAGCGGAAATCAAACATAATATACGAAATGATGTCTGAACAGCATAATAGAAATTATATGTAATGACCCGCATTTTCAGTGATATAATAATTAATTAATTTAATTGTTTAAAAGGTGATTAAAAGGATTTCATGGTCATTGAACTAAATAATGGTGAATATTTAATTAAAATAATAAATTAAATAATATATTTAATTCTGAAATAATCAGAATTGGCTGAAATGGCGATATGGTGTGAACTGGATCATCTGTGATATTTAATTCAGTTTAGAATTGAATTAGAATAACGAATATATTATTTAAAATGAAGATTGAACGTATAATTTTATTATAATTATAATCGAGCTCCAAATGGCGCTGTAGTTCGTAAATTGGCGATTCGAACTTCAACTGAGTGTACATGATTCGTTTTAAGCCGGATTTCTGTGAAACAAGAAGCGTTAGGAGCTGGTGAAGTATATTTTTCTAGTGGAAGAGAAAAATCGAGATTTCATCGTATAAATTTTGATTTATGTCCAAATCAAATTTTAGAAAAGTCGTTGTGGAATTCCTTTATAATTTACAACGATTTATTTATATTTATAAAAGGAATTTCATTTTTAATCGAAAATCGGGTTGACCCAAATTTGGAATATCGAGTTAGAAATTCATATAGGAATATTCTGAAGCTGTACGGTATTCCACTATGAATATAGACGTTAATATTTATTTTTAAATATTAAATTTAATTGTTTTAAATATACTTATATATTTCAAATGGTTATTCAGAGCTTTAAAAATAGCCAGTTTTGCAAACGAAGTCGGAATTCGACGAAACCAGTTTCGTTGGGACCGTAACATCGAACTCTAGCTGCATGTCAATTTCCGTGATTTTTGGGTATTATGAGTGATCACAGGAATTTTTAAAGATGAGTATAACATTATTAATTAAACAAAATATTTAAAAAAAATATCCTAAATTTTTGTATGGACCTAAGCAAGGCCACCTATATCCTCTCTCAACCACATTCCTCAACCACCTCAAGTTTAAAACCCGGAGAACAATTTTCAAAGCCACCACTTCTTCTGGAAAATCAAACCGCAACAAATAAAATCCAAAGAAAATCAAAACAAATCCCACAAAAATCATAAAATCAGATAATAAATGTATTTGAGTTGCTGAGGTTGAGGGCTTGAGAATGGTAAGAATTTTGTGAAGCTCGACGTGGTGTTCTGGGTTCAACGTGGACAACAATAAGCTAATTGGCGAGTTGTAGGCATCGAGGTGGAAACGAAGGGTTTATTGGAGATTGCCATCGACTGGAGGTTTTTGATGATGCTCGGTGATGTTTGACGTCGGTCGGTTCCTGATAGTCCACGCCAGACCTCAACGACGCAAGTGGATGGAGGAAACCGAGTTCTTCAGTTTGGTATTGGGGTGGATGAGGATTTAAAGGGGAATTGAATGGTGATTTCTGTTTTTTGTGTTAATAGAGAGGGGGAAGTGGTATTCGGTGATGAAGGAACGGATATGGCGTGTGAAGGAGAAGGGAGCGGCTCCAGTATCTCGTTTGGGGGAGAAAAGGAATGTGCGGGTCTGGTTAATGAAGTAATGGGCCAAGTTAAGGGTAAAGGCCCAAGTTATTTTAATTTAAGTTTTATTTAAATTTAAATTAAATGTATTAACTTGTTTACGAAATATCTAGCTCATACGGAATCGAAATCGAGAACCATCAGTTGCATTGGGATCATATGGACAGACACTACACCATGGAACTGACGGGGAGCGAATCGAAGCTCGTTACAATTTATAGCAAAATAAATTGTCCGTCCGAATCAAGCAATGGTTATCGTTATTAACGATGATCGTCCAATGTGAGTAAAACTCACCAACTCTGAACAATTCTATCTTTATAACGTATATTTAGAACTGATAAATGATGACTGATTGCTGTGTGTTAATTGTTTGGTTGAATTGTTTGTGCATTGATTGAAATCATAGATAACGATATATATATATAAATCGTAAATCGAATATTGATTCTGTTTAATAGAATATTTTATATTCGTGTTGTTAATATCTATGATGCAGGGAAACAGGTTGGAGGGGTCCAATTGGACTCAATATTTATAATACTGTTCTGATCATATATTGTAATATATGATGTGTTATATAATTTGTTTGATAATGTGTGTTTAAATGATATCGATCTTTGTCGTTTGGTATATTAAATACCGTAAGAAATACTGGGAAATAGAAAGGAGATTTTCAAAGTAGATTTTGAAAATAAATTATTTATATAAAATCGATATATTTTATATATAAAAGGAAAAAGGATTTTATAAAAGAAATTAATTATAAAATCAAAAGAGTTGTAAAGGAAATATTTATTTATTAAATAAATAGAAGTATAAAAGGATCTTTTATTTAGAAAATAAATAAAACAAATAGAAAGAGAAATATTTGTAAACCATTTACAAATAAATAGAATAAAGGATTATTTATTTACAAATAAATAGAATAAAGGATTATTTATTTACAAATAAATTGAATAAAGGAATATTTATTTAGGAAATAAATAGAATAAATGAATATTTATTTAGGAAATAAATAGAATAAAGGGATATTTATTTAGAAAGTAAATAGAATTATAAAAGGAATATTTATTGGGAAAATAAACAGGATTTATAAAAAGGGAAGTTTACGAGGTATAAAAGAGTTAATCGAATTTAGTTATTCGAAGTCGAGTTAATCAAATATGGTTAGTCGAATAGAGTTAGTCAAACATAGTTATTCAGGATAAGTTTCCATTTTGCACGACTGCTAGCATAATTCGCAGGGCTGCAGATAGCCTACGGCAGTCGAATGTTTCCTGAGGGAATCAGGTGTAACCATTGTGATCGCTGCGATCTAGAGTTAAGCAAATGGAGTTAGATCGAATATTAGTTATTCGAATAAGAGTTAAGCAACTAAAGTAAATCGAATATTAGTTATTTGAATAAGAGTTAACCAAATAGAGTTATTCAATTAGAGTTAATCGAAATAGAGTTAAACAAGATTAGAAACTGACTAGAGATTAGTTAAGTTGAATAGTTTTCTGAGTATCGATCTGATGTTGGTTTCGGCCTTCGGGGTTTATACTTAGAGAATCGTTCTCTTACTAGTTTACGGTTAGGGACTAATAGTTGTGGAATGGTAGTGATGCGTTAATAAGCTATGGAAATATTTCCAATGTTAATAACGTATATTTTCTAAATGTAGAAAAATAAGGAAATATGAATATATATATATATATATGGTTGATGATTGATCGATATAATTTCCATTTGGAAATAATATCGTTTTTTGAACACGTGTTTTTCTTTGATAGTTAACTCACCAACTATCGAAGTTTTTGACCATTTTAATGTTGTTAATATGGAGAGACTGGTTGGATTATTATCTGAAGAACCACTCTGTACTGGCATAAGCGTTGCGAATCATATACGCCAAAGACAATTGAAGACGGAGTAAAGTGCAAGGGCTATTGTATAAATCTTAGGTAAAGATTGCCTAAGATGGATGTACTGAATAGTGCCTTCGGTTTATCCAGTCCCAGGACAACCTGTATGGAAGAATGTCTGGCAGAGTATATCTAATAGATCGCGTAAGTTGATCTCTTCAAACGTATTCACGTTTGGTGGCGGAGGAATTCGTTTCTCTTAGCTGTATACCCGTGGTATTTTTGGGGAAATCAATTTGTGATTTGGCAGGTATGACGATGTGACATTCAAAGTGAATGAAGATGTGTCATGTAAAAGATAAGCGTAGCTTCTAGCCTCACATCCGGTAAATGACTGAAATCGGGAAGGCAGCATGGCTATGTAGGTCGCCACTATTAAGGTGTATAATCACCTGATATAGAGTTTCATTTACTTCTTGAAATCTGTTGTTGATGCCGTCCCATTCGGGAAACGGTTGCTGATCCCAACCGTTGGTGATATACATTCGATACACTAAAGTGAAATGAGTGGTCGGTCATGTGTAGCTGGGTTGCAAGATGTTCTTGTTGAACCCAGTGTATTAGAGGTACACTAGCGAAAGGTGGTTCCATACCTTGTCATAGTTGGAAATCCATTACCCAATACGTGCTTGCGGTTTTGATTGTATATTATACATGTAGAACGTGAGATGAAAGTGTTTCTGCTAGATGATTATTATATTGTGGTTGATAAACAGTATTATAATATCAATGAGTTTTGATATAAAGATCATTTTGGATTCTCATAAGGGAAAAACCCGTTCCGTTATACAGCGTGGTCTTATGAGATATTGTTTACTTCTTTAAACTGTTTTATTCATACCAGTCCCATGACTAACCCAGAGTTTATTTTGTTTGTTTTCCCTAAATTATTGGGTGCCTAAATTTGTACGGGCAGTCAACTAGTTGGGATTTACATATACTTGAAGAGCTGGAGCAGGAGGCTTCAGGATCATATAGCTATTGTTTATTTCCGCTGTGTTGTAAGCGTTGTACTTTGGAAATGATATGTATATTCGAGTACATATTTGTATTTCAAAGTTATGTAATGAAATATACTTATTTGTTCCACTGTAAGATTCGTGTTTACTCTGATGTTGTATGTTCTTCTTCTTCTTCTATTCTAAGTTTCTATCTTATCTATCCTCACCCTCTAATTTCTTTCATTAACTTTCCGGTTATTCTCGATCCTTGGATGTTTGATATGTGTTGTATATTGGATAACCAAGATCGTCAAAAACTGGGTCGCTACATGATAGGATCCATCTTCAGCTCCATAGCTATCCAGAATGAATCTGCTAAAACCTGAATACAAGGTTGCCTGTATGGAAAGAGGGCACTCGAGTTTTCAAAGTGAAACAAACTACAGTCAGTCATGGGACTGGTATGAGAAATCTACTTAATCTATTAAATAATAGGGCTAACCACAAGACCACGCCGCTAACGCGGAATGAGTTTACTCTATTGGATTGCCAGTGCATAAATAAAGTAAATTATTAAACAATGCAATGCTTTTTATAAAAATAAAACCATTTTAAGACTCAAGTCCCATCACATAATGCAACGCAAACCGGAGGATAGAGTTTTACCTTATAATGGTCAAAAATGCTTGATACGATAAAACGGAATTTGATATTATTATTAGTGTATATATATTGCAAAACAATTTAATCATAATGTATCAACCATAGATGACATAGCTACCATATACTATGTTGCCAAATATAGGTTTACAATCAAAACTATATGGATCGTATTGGAAGTTGGATTTCCATCATGAACCAAGGCAAGGGTTCATCCTTACAAAATTCGAGACACTCTAGCCCGTCCCTCCGGATCAGTCGCAACTGCACCTAGAAGCGCCAGGGTCGGTCCACAAATATGTTAGTGGATTGGTAATGCCTGAACAATACGTCTTCCTGCCCATGGGGGCATAAATAAAGACCCACTAAGGAATCAAATCCGAGGTACCTCGCTTTCCATCATTCACATAAGTAAAATGTCTGGGCTCCATACCATGACACCACTTGTAGCTAGAAAGAAACGCATGCTCTCCCTGGTGTCCTTCTCCCATTTCTGGTTCATACCGGGGTATGAAGCTCTCCAAGTAACACTATACACAAAGCTATGATAAATAAAGCTGTCCTTTGATCATGAACCACAAGGCTCTGCTTTTCAATAATAATCCTTGATCATTTGCATCTTGGCATGCCACACCAGCAATTCACGCCATGCGACTGATATCTATCAATATACGACCTCTGAGCCCCTACGTCTCAGTGAAGGGTGTTAAGCAAGAGAATAAATTCTCTGCCACCAAACAGATATATATTAAATAGAAATCAATCAGCACAGAATAAAATCCAATGTCAGGCATACATCCATTTACAAGTCCGTTCTGGGTCTGAACGAAACCGAAGACACCTTATTCCTCGTCCCATATGTCCAATAGGGAAGAGAGGCTCTCGCATATCCGAAAAATCAACAAGTACGTCCGTACAACTACCACTGTGACCCTCTCAGGGTAGCAATTCCAATCAAATGCATCAGTAGTCATCCATTCGATGTGAAGATCGCTGGTCTTCAATCACCGTCTTCATATCTTCAACTTCCAATCGTCATATAATTATTTGAAATGAGAGTTAACTCGAACTTTTCAAATAATTTGCGAATATATATAATTTAAAACCTTTCCTTTCATCCCATGCCGTCAATAATATTTTATAACGATTTATCGCTATTTTTATTTATTTAAAAATAGCCAATTTTGATTAAATGACACTTCAGGTCATCACATGGCCTTGGCGCTGTTTTCATCAAAATTTGATTTACACATTTCTCAAAATCTAACAGTTGGATCTTAGCGAATTTTATATCGTTGGAAAGATCTTTTCAAAGAAAACCTAAATGTTCCAGTTTTGGGAAAATTCGAAGGTCGGATCTTTTGATATAATCATTTGAAGTTACGATTTCAAATCGCGAACTACAGCGGCGCGATTCATTTTATTTTAATTATATATATATTTATATTAATTCATTCGACGATTTTAAGCCATTTTCATTTCAACATTGATTTCTTTATATGAAATCCTATATTACATTAAAATGGTGATTTTTAATGTCATAAACAATTTCATTTCCACATTGATTTCTTTTACATGAAATCATACTAACATTAAAAATGTAATTTTTAATGTCAATACATTTTATTTAAAACTTGAATAATTTAATGATTCTATCTTACATTTAAAAAGAAAATGTAATCTTTTTAATCATTCATCTATTACATTAAAAATGTAATCTTTTTATTCATTTCTTTTATTACATTGGAAAAATGTAATCTTTTTATGTTAACACATTTAATAAACAATGCATCTTTTCCTATGATTCATTTTGAAACATCCCACCCTCCATTAAGGTCACTCACAAAGCGAATGCCTTAACTTTGGTGGAGGTTTGTAAGTAAAAGTCACAGATAAAACACAAGACAGATATAAACACAAATATAGGCAGCGGAAAACAACAGACTTTTTATTTCATAAATATGTGTTCATACAAAACATTTCCATAACTGTCACATAATAACTTCCAAAACATTACATCATCATTTCTGTCTTGGTTATTAAATAAAGAAGCGTAATAACATAATTAAAACTGCATAATCCCCATAGCGTGTGTCCAACAGCCATAGCCAAGGAAAGAGAGTCCAAACCGTACATCTACTATCTTGAAGCTTGCAAAGAATCTGACTAAGCCGGCTTGTTTCCTCCCTCTGGACCTGGGGGAGGGGGGGGGGGACGGAAGAAAAGAAAACGAAAGAAAATAGGGTCATACATATAGCCTAGTAAGTCTAGTGACTCTTCAATATGAGAATAAGAAAAAGGGCATGATAAGTATAAACTGGAAATAGAAAAGTATCATAAACTAAGGTAAGGCAGTTTGAATCGAATATACTACCGCACCCCACATTATATCTCTGCACCTACTTGTACTGTCTTAACTGGCACCCCATGATTAGGGCGAAGTGACCCCCTTTCCAATGATCGGCTCCTACTCGCATAATGATCTGTGTCTTACGGCCCCCAAAGAGTGTAGATACCTATGCTGGTCCCACCATGGGGTGTATCAAGTCCAATGGTGGCGGCCCCACACAACTCTAGAATGCATAGGTTATATTACTGGTGCCCCCAATGTCCTGTTTGTCTGCTCCGAAGTGTGTGCACGCCCGCACTCCGTTAGAACCCACACTGTTGCACCCACCGCCGTCGCTTTTGACCGCTTACAATCAGCCCAGTAATCATGCCCCACCCTTCCTAGTTTCAGGGTACCATGATACCTAATTGGGTTACTGCTGAAATGGGTCCCCATTACTAGGGTTTTCTACTCAAACATGTTAAGTGGTTAAGTGTCTGTATTTACCTAACCCCACCCATCAGTTTAATTAACATGTTGAATTGATTAAGTGTTTTAGTTAACTTAGCCCTACCACCCTGACTTGTCTGTCCTTAGCATTTTAAAGTACCGACCACTCACATTAGACAGGTATTGTTACGGTTACTGGATGTGCCGGTAGGTTCCGGGCAGATTTACACCGTAACTCAGTCTAACCTCGGGTCCTTATTGGGCTCAATGCTTAACCACCCACATTGGGTAGGTATTGTTGTGACTACTAGACAGCTGGGCGGGTCCAGGCAGGTTTACATCACAACTCAATCCAACCTCGTGTTAATCATACTCGTATTTTCTAAATTTACATATGTTGTCTTTATTACTTATTATATGTAAATTTGTCAATAATTAAATGTTGTGGCCCACTTTCCAAGTTTAACATTTTTGGTATAAGGATTTATACCATTTAAATGCCACCAATTTCGACATGTGACAAACATGCCAATTTCATATATTTTTACCAATTTATGTCAAGTTACCAATTTTTCCAATGTTACCCCGTCTAAATATTAGGCTAACAATCTTAGCCTAATTTTCGTTCGCATGGTTTTTAACATATAATATTAGGCTAAAAACTTAGCCTAATTTAGCGCACACTAAATTGGCGTAAGGGAATTCATAACCATAAGCATGACATAGGTGTAAACTTGGAATTCTTGGCATAGTCAATATGAACATCATAGGTGTGAACTTGCAAAATAGTCAATATGAATATCATAGGTGTGAACTTGAAACATAGACTAAATCAATTTACATACATGTGAACTTGCATTGAAATAGGGGTCTAACCAAATAGGTGTCACATGAATTAACATATGATTTAGACAACATAAGCCTAAACATGTTTAGATCTAGGCATAACATCAAACATCACTAGTATAAGAATATGACATGTTCATAAAGTGTGTATATATATATATATAATTTCATCGCATTAGTGAACTAGATCCAATCATATGTCCAACTACACATGAAACATGTATTAAAGTGGATCTTGGCATGGATCCAATTATTGACTTTGCAACTTTTGTATAAACATATTAGCATGTATATGAACTTAGGCATAAAGGTTTTAGCATATATATACATGAAATCTTAATCACATACAACCTATATAATCACACAAACATATAGGTGTCGATTACAACATGAACTATACAACTTTCATGTGATTCTAAATGTACAATAAGATCAATATCAATTCAACTATACCACAAACATCACAATACCATAATCATTTCAATACATAGGTATGAATTAACATCGTTGTTATACAATAACACAATTCCATTTCCATTTTACATCGAATCAAATCCTAACTTTTATTCACATCGGAAAAATCACTATACTTACAACAAACGACGGTCTTATTTTCTAATTTCTGAATTCTGAAAAATTGCCTTCCTTTGGGTAGACAACGTTGATTTGATTCTTGTTTTAACTTTAATTTGGCTCGTCTCTAAGCTTTTCTACAAGTGGAGGCTCCTCTTAATTTTCTCCCGACAGCATGGCGGCTCTAGTTCTATATTATTTGTGTGAATTTAGGTTGAGTGTTGAGTTATATTTATAGAATTTCAGATTGATTTGAGCCGTCAGATGATCACAAATGAATCTAGACCATTCACTTCGAGAGGAGCCAACCAGAATGCGACAAATCAGCCCTAGTGACATAGCCAAGCTCAGAAATTCGACCAGAAACCGACCAGACCAGCCAGGACCAAACCCAGGTCGACTGGGTAGGTCGACCCCCAGGTCGACCTGGCGCTTGGGTAGGAATTTTCCCACCTAGCCCAGTTTGGTCTGAATTCGAAATTCGAACTAAATTTTGAGTTGTTTGAACTTTAAATTTCAATTCTGAAACTTCTAAAGGTCATAACTCCTTCATACGGAGTCCGATTCACGCAAACTCGGACTCTATCTCAAGCAGAATTCCGAGATGAACGCAATGACATAACCCATTTCCCTTAATTATTTCATTTACAATTAATTATACTTTAATTTGTTAATTTACAGTTGACAGAAAATTCGGGGTGTTACATTCTTCCCTCCTTAAAGGATTTCGTCCCTGAAATCTTCAAGTCTGAAAGAACGTAAGTCCTAACATCCAATTGTCAATCTACTCAACCAAAAAACATAGGCGTCCATTGTCCTTAAAATACTTCTAATGCTTCATGATCATATGCATAGCGTGTGTATATGTCCTTATCTAATTCAAAAATTAGGCGGTCTACTGATTCAGTTGACCTCCTTAATGCGAATCATGTAAGTGCCATGAATCCATTATGTATGCAAATTTTTCCCTACTTCTAATTCTACATGAGTGCGCCACCATTCATACAAGTGCGACATCCATATGACGACATATCAAGTTTCAACCACATACAAATATGAATACATATATGCATATGCAGTATGAAGTGACTGAGCCGATCTAAAACCTAGGTTGTGTGTATATGCATCCACGAGAAACCACTAGCAACCACTTGCAAACACTTGCAGCCACCAATCATAACATGTTTCAAATACATGTTTACATCCAAAAGGGTTTCTACCTAAGGATAAAGGATAATATCGAGGAGATATACCTAAAAAGATAGATACAAGCGCAACTTAAGGAAAAAGAGAGATCAAAGGTGTACCCTCAAAAAGAAAAGGGTAGGCCGTGCGTATTCTGTCCTCAGTTTCCCAAGTTGTGTATTCCTCGGCGTCGCTCCACTGAACTTTAACAAGCTTGACTTCACGGTTGCATAGCTTTTTCACTTCAGTTCCTACGATTCGAGTTGGAACACTCCTCACAGTTGCTTCGCGTTCCACTTCAGCTTCTTCTAGAATGCTTGGCTCCACCATTTCCGCAGATTCATGTAGACATTTTCGGGGATGAGAAACGTGAAAGATGTTGTGAATTCCAGCCAATTTTTCAGGCAGCTCTACTCTATAAGCCATTTTCCCAATTTTCTCGATGATAGGAATGGTCCTACAAATCTTGGTGCTAGCTTCTGTGCGGATCCAAAGCGAATGACGTTCCTTAACGGAGATACCTTAAGGAAAACCATGTCCCCATCCTCAAACTCAAGGTCGATCCTTCTTTTCTATGTGTAGGATTTCTATCTATCTTAGGCAGTCTTCATTCTCCTTCGTATCAGGTCTACTTTTTCTGAAGTCTCTCTAATCATGTCTGGCCCAAGTATAATCTTGTCAGTAGACTCCCACCAACAAGTTGGTGATCGACAAGGTCTTCCATACAAAGCTTCGAAGGGCGCCATACCGATGGTGGCTTGGTAACTGTTGTTGTAAGCTAATTCCACTAAAGGAAGATGGTCCTCCCAAGTCCATCCGAAGTCAAGAGTGCATAGTCTCAAAAGATCTTCCAATACTCTATTCACCCTTTCTGTCTGACCATCAGCTTGGGGGTGATAGGCCGTGCTCAAGCATAACTGTGTGCCTACAGCTTCTTGCAGACTCCGCCAAAATTCGCTCGTAATGATGGGATTTCTGTCACTCACTATGCTGGAGGGTATTCCATGGAGTCGAACTATTTCCTTGAGATAAAGAGAAACTAGAGACGAGGCAGTCCTTCTACTCTTGATAGGTATAAAGTGGGCGCTTTTAGTAAGTCTGTCCACTCTTACCCAAATGCTAGTATTGCCTCTTCTTGACCTAGGCAACCCGTCAATGAAGTCCATTGAGATGATATCCCACTTCCACTGTGGGACTTCTAAAGAATGAAGCAGTCCTCCAGGCTTCTTTTTTCCGCCTTGTCCTGTTGGCATGTCACACACTTAGAAACGAAATCTGCTACGTCCTTCTTCATGCCGCTCCAATAGAAAACTCTCTTTACGTCCTTGTACATCTTGTCTCCACCTGGATGTATTGTCATCTTGGAATGATGTGCTTCCTCGAGAACCATCTTTACTAAATCCCTTGCTTGTGGGACGCATAGTCTTCCATCTCGCCTCAGCCAACCCTTATCATCGATGGAGTACCTATTGAGGTGACTGGAAGTTTCACCCTTAATTAGTTTATCAATTACATCAACAAGCTGAGGGTCTTTGCGTTGGGCGGCCCCTATTAAGTCTAAAAGAGTGGGCCGTACTTCTAGGGATGCCAATATACCAGGTATAAAATCAGAGGAGGGCCTAAAGTCGAAACTGGCTGTATACTCCAAGCTTTGCCTTTCCGCAAAGAGAGGGCTTAGGGTCAGCTTCTTTCTTCTCAACGAGTCTGCTACTACGTTGCCTTTGCCAGGAGTATAGGAAATCTAAAAATCATACGAGGCAAGGAACTCCATCCACCTTTGTTGCCTCAAGTTAAGATCTTTCTATGAGAAAAGATACTTTAATGATTTATGGTCAGTATATAATTCGAACTTCTCACCTAGGAGATAATGGCGCCAAGACTTAAGCGCAAAGACGATGGCGGCCAACTCAAGATCGTGGGTTGGGTAGTTCTTTTCATGCTACAACAAAAAGGGGATTTTATAGCGTTTTAAAAACGCTATTATATTCAAGTATAGCGTTTTAGAGAACGCTATCTAACGACATGCTATGTTAGACCATTGGCTTTAAATAGCAGAGAGAAAAACGCTATGAAAAATGAAGATTCAATAGCGTTTTACCTATGCTATTAAACAAAAACGCTATATGAAATCTTCATCAACTGCTCCCTTTTATAGCGTTTATTGAGCTTCTATTATAGCGTTTATTATCACAAATGCATAGCGTTTGTTACCTTTTTCTAAAGCGTTTGTATGTATAGTTTTATAACGTTTGTATGTATAGTTTTATAGCGTTTTTAAAACCCTATAATATCAACATACAATTTTATAGCATTTACCATTTGTATACCACCTTTTCAGCTTTTTCATTACTTTTAAATACATACATATAATATATATCATTATCTATTTCTCAAATGAATACAAACATAACATATTTTACAAAACAACAAACATATAAACTACGACATAATGTTTTATACATATCATTCAAACAACATTCATATATTCGTCCTTAATATTTCATACATATAATTCAAACTTCTCACATATCCAAACTTAACAATTTATACATGTTTGATCAACTCCTCCATGTCCATAATACTTCGTATATACTTACACTAAAAAGTTACTTACAAAGTAGTCGATAGTAGGGTTTCCATGTCCATAATACTTCATTTCACTTCTACATCTGACATTTTTGCACTTGCACGAGGTCAGGAGAGTGTCAAGAATCAACTAATAAACTGGCAATAACATTCAAACAAATGATTTAGAATACTGATGCAATTCAATTAGTGAACAAATAATGCAGCAAATCCAATCTGTGAACAAATAATGCAAGGTACCATGAAAGTTATTTGATATAGACCAAGGGTGATGCTAAATGAACTGGAAACTGTTTAAATTACTCAGCTTTATTAGAATAAATTTTAATTAAAAAAATGAAAACCTTTACTTCATTCTGTAGTGTGAAGCAAAACTACTTAAACACTCCATGTTATACCACTGAATGAATTTGCTGGATGAAATGCACTGCAATTTATCTAGAGAAAAACGTCTAATCTACTTTGAACTTGGAATGAAATGGATATTAGGTGTTTTCATGAGCTTGCCATAAGCATGAATTTTCCAAGACAAAAACTTAAGCCAAATTCAATCAAACGTCCAATCAAGCAGTTATAAGAGTATAATAAGTATACGACTTAAATCAAATGAATCAAAGAGGAGGTAAATGAATCGGAATAATATAATAAGTATACAACTTAAGTCATAATTTAGATATTATACATGTTACCTGATGACTAATATAGATGCAAAGCTAATAAAACCAACATACGTTTGTGAGAACAATCAGTTTCTCTTTGGTGAGATATTAAAAAAACCTATAAACATGATAAGGAGTTTAATACAAGATAATGGAAGAAATAAGAATGAATAATATGTTTCTGGCAAACTTTGCTGAAGGTCATGCCATATTGCCACTACTCATAATGCTCAAAACAGAGACGCATTTTGTTCTTTTTTTTTTTTGCACGTTGTCCTTACAATCAACTCTCCTTCACTTTACAATAAAATTAGCACTTAGCTTCCAAAAAATATTTTCCCAAACGTACTTTAACTGTATCTCAAATATATTCACTTACACACCATAGGATCAAGACACAACACCTGTAGCCGAAATCATCTCATAAAAATATATTCACTCCAAACTGAAATACAAAATTGAGGAACCACTTTTTAATGAAATATTTGTCTAATATCAGACCATTTTCTTTTGTGCAAAACTGGAAAGTAATATATAACAAAAGGGGTCAATGGACTGCAAGGTACATTAACAGCCTATTTGTCTTCTAACTGAAATTTGCTTCTCAGTTTAAAGTTAGCTTATGAGGTAAATTCGAACAAAATACAAGCTCTAATATAAATTTGCTTCTCAGTTTGAATCATTTGATGTCGCATTCAATCCAGATCAAAATGAGCATGAAGATTCCATAGAAGATGAAATTTTATGCGATGTAAACAGTTATTTCACTCAACAATCCTAATGAAGTCACAGAAGATCAGATTAAGCAGAAGTTAACATAAGTCTCTTACTCCGAAAGTCGATGAAACCTCCCTTAAAACTTTTGCTTCAAACCACTTCTTTTATCTCAGATGCAAATGCTCTTTCTTCACTGTCCAATGCAATTCCGGATTAGTCAATTTCAAACCCGACATCAGTTTGTTCGTGGCGTGGCATCAAATGCAACTCAACTCGAACACATGTTATATCCCTTAATATTTCCAATTCAAATGTATCTTCTTCTTCTTCAATCCAAATCAGGGCTTAAATCACTAACAAATTTCTCTGTTGTGGGAAATGGCTTCTCTGTGAGATAAGTATGACCAATTCATCCAAGCTTTAATTTATAAATATTTCTAAGAACGAATTTACCACTGGCCTAGACTGGGACTTCTCCAGCTTGCCAAACTTGGAAGTGTTGGATGCATACAACAACAATTTCACTGCTTTGTTACCAACTTGCAATGTAAATCTTGAAAATTTATGGTACATATACCTTGGTGGTAACTATTTTTATGACTGCATTCCTCCTGCTTATTGAAAAATGCATACATTAGAGTCTTTGTCATTGGATGAAAATGATCTAAAAGGAAGGACTCCAAGCGAGATAGGAAACTTAACGCAGCTAAAGCAGCTTTACTTGGGTTATTTCAATGAATTCGCAGGTGAAATCCCGGCCGAACTATCAAACGTAACCAACTTACAACTTCTAGATCTTTCTAGTTGCAGCTTATTCGGAGAAATACCGTACCAGTTGCCAGTTGGGAGATTTAAACCAGCTCAAAACACTTTTATTACACACAAATTTACTATCAGGCCCTATTCCAACTTCACTTGGTAACTTAACAATGCTACTGTCTCTTGACCTTTCAAACAATGCATTAACCAGAGAAATACCTTGCGAGTTTGTTAGATTGAGAAGACTAGCTCTTCTGAATCTGTTTATGAATAGATTGCACAGTTCAATACCTGATTTTGTCGATAAGCTTCCGAATTTAGATTCACTAGAGTTGTTCATGAACAATTTTACAGGACTTATTCCTGAAAATCTCGATGCAAATGGCAAGTTTTGTGTTCTCAATATTTCTTCCAGTAAGCTTACTAGTACCATTCCTGAAAATCTTTGCTATTCTAATAAGCTTTAAGTTTTGATTGTGTTTAAGAATTTTTTTGTTTGGTCCTGTTCCTGAAAGCTTAGGCAAGTTTGGTTAGAGTTAGACTAGGCCAAAACTACTTGAATGGAACCATCCCTTCAAATTTCATTTACCTGCCTGAACTTAACTTACTGGAGTTGCGGAACAACTATCTATCTGGGTCTGTCTCCGAAAACTTGAACTCTGATCAAAACCCAACTTCGTTTGCTCAACTTAGCTTATCAAATAATTTACTTTAGCTCCTATTCCTAATTCTATTTAAAAACTTTCCAACTTAGAATCCCTTCTTCTTAGTTACAGCAATTTCGAAGGTTCAATCCCAAGTTCAATATCTCAACTTCATAAGCTTGTGAAACTTGATTTCAGCAGAAATTTGCTTTTAGGTTCTATTCCAGTCTCACTACAATATTGCACAGAACTTACATACATTGACAGTAAAATAGTAAAATACTTCTTTTCTCAGGGAGCTAACGATATCGCATTATTCACTAGGTGAATTGGGCGGTAAATCTCTTCCTTCTTTCCTTTTTGCAAAAGCTACGTAGTTTTTCTATTTAATCTTATTTTTTATTTTTGGTATCCAAATAAGATGCAAAATTAAGATCGCTAAACCACTGCTTGTTCAATTAGTTAACTACAAGTTTTTTCCATAAATTAAACTTAGACTGAAAAGGTTGCTCACTGTATTATATAACTTTGGGTCTCCCTCGGTAGTAATATAGAACTGTTCGGATCATTTTTCAAACTCTTCGGGTTATTTTTCCACTTTTTGTGTGTTATTTATCACAAAAAGATAGAACAGTTTAAATTTTCAACTCATTGTGCATACTATTTTTTCTTTGTTGCGGAAGACAAACTCTTTCTTTTCTTTTGATTTAGAGAGGAGCCGTGGTGGTGTCGAAATTTCCTAAAATGTTTGGACGATGTACTTATACAAACCACCAGCAATTGACAAAATAAATTAGTTATGCTCATTTAGTCATTTCAAGAAAAGAAAAACTGGTTGCGCCTTTATAAGTGTTACTAGATACAGTAAATTATGCAGCTTGATGCTAATCCAAATCTTTGCATTGAAAAGCACGGAATCATAAATAAGGATATAAACATAATCTGGATATCAAATTCATAGTCCATTTAGGATTAAAAATGCATATTCGCTGTTTAAAAATGCTCACTCAGCCCCAGTGAGTTTCAAAGTTAAAAATTCAAGTTCACTTTATATGCTTGCAAAATTTTCCATATGCTACATGAAGTGTGATGTTCTTCCCTAGAAATACATAGATGTCACTGATGTCTTAATCTGAAAAAACTAGAGAAAAAAACTTGTACGTTACTACCACACTTGTGATTGAAGAAAAGTTCAAGGTTTGTTTTCATACTTTGGCACTATTGATTAAAGTAAAGCTGCAGAACTAGATATACAAATTGCAGTGTCATCCTTTATCAATATAACATTAGAAATGAATGCCTGAGTATATCATTGCCTTCCGTCCTCTGCTGTGTGAATGCAAAGAGACGCAACATTGAGATATGTGAGAAATCAAAAAATTCCAGGGTAGTTCCGAGAGAATTAATAGAGCTACCAAAACTATATGAAATTATTGGTAACATTAACAAATTTTTAGAGAAAATACAATGAATGACGAAGCAATTATCGTGCTTTGTTATTAGAAAGAAGAAATTAAGTGGGATGACACCAAAATAGATTTTAGAACTCATGTTGCTGTATCATTTAGATGCTAGCAGTAACATTTTTATATGTTATTGTAGAGATATATACCTAAGTATAAAACTGATACTAGGAAAATGCTTGTTATATTTTTTTTATTGGTCTAAAATAGACACTTCTAAATAGCCTAATGACTAATAATGTTTATGAAAATAGTGGTTTTAAAACCACATAAGCACAATGTTACCAAAGTTACATTACTTCTAGTTTAGCGTTTCACCTTCTCCAAATAGATCATTCCACTGTTGTAGCTTATTCATATTTGCAGGTTCTGACAATACACTGGCACATACCTGCTCATGAGCACATTTGAAATCATTCATGCTGAGAGATCAAATATGATCGCTACTGTGCAATTTTGCTAGAGGTCTATCTTCCGCAATTGCCAAATTTTTTTCTTCCTTTTAAAAAATGCACAAATTTAAAATGAAGATTTAAAACACAGAGAGAAAAACATTATGCAAGAAATGCACAAATTAAGAAGAAACTGTGGAATTCCTATTGAAATCAAGTCAGCTGAATATACTTAAATGTGTATTATGGGCTGACTCTCTCAATTGAACGTGCTGATTATTCAAGCAAGTTGAAGGTTAGTGCATTGATGTGTTTGAACAACTGTGAGGGCTTAACATACAAGTGCGAGTAATGAAAACAACTTTAAAAAAAAAATTGCTTTTCCCACAACATCATCGCTACAAAAGCATCTGTTGTTAACGTGGTAACTTTTGAAGACCCTCACAATGATGATTGACTGTAACATTACTGCATGCAAGCGAAGGTACTATTACCGAACATGTTAGTTCTTGACGATGTTCATAGGTAAACCACGTGTTTTATGGTGATTTTTACTGTGTATTTTTAAGCAACCAATTAATTTCAAAATTAAAGTCATAGCCAGTAACAGAAGTATAAGGGTAAAAATGGCATTTAGTTTTTGAAAATAATGCTTTCAAGTGAAAAAGGCATAACAGAAATATTATCAGGTGGAACAAAATATTAAACTAAGCAAGAAATATTTTCCAATGTACAACGTAAAGCGTTCGATCTAATTTTGATAAGAAATAGAATACAGTAAACTGTGAAAAAGTGAAAGAAATATAGAAATAGTAAAACACATAAAATGTTCAAAAATACCTGAGACTAAACTAGTACTAATAGGCTTAAATACGTTAGGAGTCCAAATAAACAAGTCATAAAGAGCACCATGGGTAAAATTAAAGAAGAGGAACATCATCCCCTAGTTTAAATTGCTGGACTGGTTAAGGAATATTCAATTTTAATATACTGGGCTGGTAAAGAGTTCTAGCATTTAAATAAATATATATGTAACCCCCTAGCACAGACTATTATACGGTTCAACACCTGATTGCTCAGATAAGCTAATTCAAATGCAGTCAAGGATTATGCAGAGTTTATTCTCTAGTATGGTTTTTTATTACCCGTTGCGTCAATAGTGAGTGTGTGTGTGTGTGTATAAAAAAAAAAAAAAATCAAAACTCTAACATTATATGTTACATTACCAAGCATCAATCATATAGGTGTTTAGAACAAAAAATTAACATCATAAGTTACCACACAAAGTGCAACAAATGATGAATCCTATACACATCATCGTTGCACCTTCCAGGATAAATACAGAAAATTATACTGAAAATTTTATTTTTAGAAATTGATAACTTACATGCAGGTTCACAATGTCATGAAGAAGCTTTTTATGTGATCGATGCCAACAACTTCTTTCCTGTGATTTATAAAATAAAACTGGATATAAAAGACGAATTAACTAATTATATTTGTAATTATGCAAATGCATATGATATATATGCACAGTTCAAAAATAACTTCTTACATGTCAATAAAATAACCTGCATCAAAGAGACGTATAAGTTTTGCACCCATAGGTAAAAAAGCACAATAGCTATCATAGTGTAATATCAATGCCAATACGCCGGCTGAGCACCATAGAAGGTTATTAATTGGTTAAGGTTCTAAGAACACAAAGAAAGCAAAACACTAGCACATAGAAGGTTATTACTTGCATCATACTTTTGAATTTGAGACAACCTATGAAATTTAGAAAGGTTAATGACATTTTTCCCCTTAAATTATAAATGATATGTGCTTACCATATTGAATAGAACATTTTCCTTTCATAAATAACCTATATTTTAATAAATACCACATATAGATTAAAATATCATATGAAAAAACAATACTGAAAATTATTTTAATATTATTTCAAACAGAAGTTGGCAATTGAGAAGCAAAGCTTTAGCTTCAGAAAGTACAAGACATATTATTACATAGGACATAATAGAGGTACTTACTCTTAAATCATGTCTAAAACAACAGGGTGCAATCAGTATATCACTAAAGAACACATACTAACTGAATATGTAGCAATATGATTTGAATCAGAAGTGCATGTTAAGATGATGATAGCGATAAGGGGGTGGGGGAAATAAAACCATTAAGTGTATAAGATTAAGATGCGGAATGGGCAGAACCATTGAAACATCTATCATTTGCTGTTGTTACTAATATTACCTGCTAGCACCAAAACATAGAAGTATATGGTATTATGACATTAACATAGGGTAAGTGATGCGGTGCAAATACCCATAAAGGCACCTGGATTGAAGCATGACCAGAAAGGAATGCAAGTTGTTAGCATATGCCTGCATATTTTCTTAAGTTTGTTATATTTTTATTTCCTTCTACAAACCTGCTATTTCTGTTTTTTTTTTTTTTTTATGCAAGTTGATTGCCAGGTAGGCAATAGTTGTTAGAAGATTGCTTTAAATATAGGCTGTGTACAAACGGTAAAGGGGGTAAGAAATATAATTTCAGCATTCTTCTTCTCAAAATTCTCTGTTTCTCCTCCATTTGTTCTTAATCTTCCCTCTCCCCCTAGCAGTGCCGTATCATTTTGGTGCTTTCATCGATGTTCTCTCCTCCCTCATCCTCCAGATCTGCTCCTTCGCCTCTCTCTTAATCGTCCAGATCTGCTTCTTACCCCTTGATTCTCTTCCGTCGTCCAGATCTATTTTGCAAGGAAAAAAAGTCATATATTTCAGATTAGATTCAAATCGGGTATGCCTGCTACTGATTTTGGAATTTATGGTAACATACTTAATTTTGATGCTGCTGGATCTATTACTGATGAATCTAGTCAAGTTCTACTTATTGCAGTCTATAATATTATTTATCCAGTCAGTGAGTATGTACTCCATCAAGTGTTTGGTCCATATGGATATGTGGAGATAACTAACATGCTACAATCAAATGAATTGGTGCAAGCAATTGTTCAATTTGATTCATATCAAAATGCTATTTGGGCAAAAAGTCAGTTGCAAGGAAGATACATATATGAGAGTTGTTGTCAACTTGATATTCACTTTTATAAAAAAAATCATAATGTGGATCAAATTGAAAATACAGTGATGGAGAATGAATTCGCATCAGATCTGGGTTTCATAAAAAATAAACTTCATGAGATGATGGTTATTATAGAGAGAATGCAAGATAGATTAAAAACAAGGAGTTTTTCAACCCAAAAAAATTCTCATATGGCTCCGAAGTGTTCAATATCCGCTGGACTAGAATCAGGTCTCGATATTATGGAGTTGAAATCATCCTTAGGATCATCTTTGGTACCTATTCCATTATCCACAGCAGCTCCAACTCCTTGTCCAGTTCAATCATCAAGCATCACATCTTCAAAGCTGGAATTAAATCATCTTTCCCATCTTCAGTTGCTTGAGAGATCACCCTCCATATTTACTGCTCCAGCCGAAGTTTGTTTTTCAACAACGTCAAATGTTGCATCATTATCTCATTTGGTGTTGTCTACTCCAACGGAATTAGCTCCAACGAAAGAATTTTCTTCAATGATAGATTGTGCTCCTTTGCAGATAATCCTGCTGTCGCACTCTCATTTTATTAGTGGCTCATGTCTCACTGGCAATATGCTATGCTTGGAAAGGAAAGTATTAGTATTTGATCCGGGTGGCAATTTTAAACTTGGATGCTCATTTACAGTGCGGATCAAACAAGGTGATGCTATACTTACTCATAATTCAAACTCCATCACTTGTTACCGCTGCCACCAACATCCGACCTTGAGGACAAGGTCGTTTTCGAGGCGTCGGTAATGATGCGGTGCAAATACCCATAAAGGCACCTGGATTGAAGCATGACCAGAAAGGAATGCAAGTTGTTAGCATATGCCTGCATATTTTCTTAAGTTTGTTATATTTTTATTTCCTTCTACAAACCTGCTATTTCTGTTTTTTTTTTTTTTTTTATGCAAGTTGATTGCCAGGTAGGCAATAGTTGTTAGAAGATTGCTTTAAATATAGGCTGTGTACAAACGGTAAAGGGGGTAAGAAATATAATTTCAGCATTCTTCTTCTCAAAATTCTCTGTTTCTCCTCCATTTGTTCTTAATCTTCCCTCTCCCCCTAGCAGTGCCGTATCAGTAAGTTTCCAATCTACATGCCTAAATTATAATATACCGAATTTTCCTATCTACTGACGCATCCCTTTTCCTTTCACAATTTTGCAGTATAGATGGATCAAAGGATATCACTCAACTGTTCTTAAAAATTTTGGTAGGCTTAGGGTATATTTCATCATTTCAAGTGGTGGAATTTATTAATTACCTCGTATGCAGTTCTGTGTGATTCATGTAATTGTACGTACATTCTTAACTTGCTGACAAAGTCGATTTTCACTCTTGAACCACAAATGATGCTTTTATCGCCTTGGATTATGTTACCGCAAATGTGTATAAGTATTAGCATAATGTATTATTTGCTCAAATACAAATGAAGTAAATTTGCATTTAAACTACTGCAGTGCTCCATTTTTATCGATACAAACAGTTGCATTTCGAACTGACATGAATTTTAGTACATATGTCCATGCATACGAGTTGTAGAGTGCACATTGTGCGGAATATGCGTTCCGTGGATTTATATACTCATCAAAAGTTCACAATGAAGCTCGGTAGTTAATTTCAGTATAAACATCGGTCATTACTTGGATTAGTCAAAAAAAATACTAAATGGTAAAACTAGCCTAGCATTGTCTAGACGGAAGCCTAAATGAGGAAAGTACGGCAACGGCACATGAAAACGTTAGCCGTAAATAGCCATTTATATATTATCGTTGTCGTATGATCCTTGCAAATGAACGGCGATCGTTACGAGTCTACCTACCCCAAATTAGGGATGCAGGTAAGAAGAAATCACAATTCGTGACCCCAATGTGCAATCATAAAATAAATACTCTATGACTTAATTGAACCATCCACTTTAGTTAATCACCACGACCAGTTCTCAATACATGGGCTCCAAACATTAATTAAATTTGTGGACTTAATGTGCCTTATCCAACTATAACATGAATTCATAGGTCCTGTGTAATCAATCTTTGTAACACAAACTGAGCTATTAATATAACTTGAATATATAATTAGTTCATGCAAAATACTAATGATATTAGCCAGACTATAATTTTTTTAACCATTCCATACTTTTGATTATACTTTGGTCATTGTAACAGTGAGAAAGAGCAGGGAGAGCTCGGTGGCTTGTAAATCACTAGTACTAGGTGACATTTTTTATGTCAGTTGGTTAAGCCATTGATTTTGAACATTGCTTGTATGTTTTTCATAAAGTTTGATAACACAGACATCTTAAATTTTTAGCTTTGGAGCCTATCGCTTTGTTAACCAAACTCAAAAATTGATAAGTAACCATTCAAAATAAATAAATAATAGATTAGTCTAGAAGTACTAACGAGTAGACAAAGAATCGAGAGCTAAGTAGTGTAAAAGTATAACAGATCTCGTAGTACCTATTGACGACCATTCAAATCGTGCCCCCTTTAGGGATTGGGATCGATCTTGTAAGAGACTGATTACGATACAATTTTGGAATCGATTGTTGATAGCTACGGTAGTTTGGCAATTCGTGATTTTGAATTGCGTTGGTTTAGGGATTTTCCTATTCAGGGTTTTGGGGGTAAACTGTCGCTGGTGAAATGAAAGACATCTATTTTGTGAAATAAGCAAGGGACAATAAGCTTTTTTTTAATTCCCGCACAAATGGAATTATTTACCCGCCTTTTTCAATGTACATCGTTCAGCACGTAATATAGTCCCTTTGTTAGCGTTCCAAATCCAACATTATTATGGCGTTTAATAGGGTTATGCGGAAGGGTGCTATCAAAAGTGTATATTCTTGTAGTACCCTCCCTTCTTGCATATAATAGGGTTAGCACGTAATATATATGAACTCTCATTTGTCTTCCACCATAAGCTAGTACCCTCCCTTCTTGCATCAGAACAACGCCTAGTCCCGTACTACAAGCATCCGTGTATACTGTGAACATCTTGCTTCCATCTGGCAAAGTCAGAACTGGGGTTGTTGTGAGAGCCCTTTTTAATCGTTGGAAAGCAATGTCACAATCCAAATTCCAAGCGAACTCCAGATTCTTCTTCGTTAGCCTTGTGAGTGGACCTGAGATTTTCGCGAAATCCCTAATGAACTTTCGGTAAAAACCGGCTAGCCCAAGAAAGCTTCTGACTTCGGTTGCATTTCTTAGTGTCTTCCAATATTGCACTACCACTACTTTCGTGGGGTCCACAGCAAACCCTTCTTTGGACACTATATGTCCAAGAAATCTTACTTCTTCTCTCCAAAAGTGGCACTTGGAGAATTTGGCTTAGCTGATGAACTCGAAGAGTTTCCATGATCTCCTTCAGATGCTGAGCATGTTCTTCCTCATTCTTTGAGAATATCAAAATATCGTCTACGAAGACCACCACGAACTTATTGACGAATTCTCTGAACACCCTGCTCATTAGGTCTACGAAATAAGCGGGTGCGTTTGTCAAGCTGAAAGGCATGACAAGCCACTCGTAGAAACCGTCTGAGGTTCTGAACGCCGTTTTATCAATACTATCTTCAGCTATCCTTAGCTGATGGAACATAGTAGCTAGATCAAGTTGGGAGAAGACCGACGCACCTACAAGCTGATCAAACAAATCGTCTATTCTGAGAAGCGGGTGTCTATTCTTTTTAGTCATCTTGTTTAGCTCCCTATAGTCTACACAAAGACATAGTGAACCATCTGCTTTGTTGGCGAATGCCACTGAAGCACCCCATTTCGAGATACTTCTCCTTATAAACCCCTTCTCGAGAAGCTCCTTAACTTGCTTACTGAGTTCCTTTCTCTCCTTTGGAGCCATGTGTCTAACAAGCAGAGCTACGGGCTTTGCATTATCAACAAGATATATACAGAAGTCTATTTCCCGCTTCGGAGGTAAGCCTTTCACCTCTTCAAAGACATTCGGATATTCCCGGACCACTCACTGCAAATTCCCAACAGAAGCGTCAAGCGACTCTAGATAACTAAGCATAACAGCATTCAAGGGATTACAAGAAATTTCTAGAGTGTTAACGAGCCGAGTCAAGAGTCTAACCACTCTATTCTCACAATCAAGAATGGCACTATTACTGGATAACCAGTCCATGCCTAAGATCAGTCCATATCCTAAGAAGCCCAAAACAAAGGCACTACATCTAAATTCAACACTTAGAATAAAGATTTTCAAATCCAAGCAAACCATCGAAAAATGAGCCAAGCCCCCAATTGGATTTGAAACAACCAAGGGATCTTCTATCATACTAGTGTATATGTGTAGAGATTCTACTAAGGCAGATGAAATAAAGGAGTGTGATGCACCAGAATCAAAGAGAGTGCGAACTGGATGATCATAAAGATAAACTAAGCTTTCTACAGAAATTTCTACCTCGTTCTAGTGAAGGGCCACCAAAGCGTGAACCTGTCCCCTTGAGGTGCATCCAGTCCTCTGTTCCTGCCCCCGCTTCTTTGGGCAGTCCTTAGCCAAGTGTCCAGTCTCTCCACAATGGAAACAACCACCATTCATCTTTGCCTTCTTCTTCCTACAGTCTTTTGCTATATGTCCCACAATGCCACAGAAATTGCACCATCTCTTTTCATGGGTTTTGTTGTTTTTCTGCCTTTCTTGAAGTCTGTCTTCTTAGCCTGTAAACCCTCTTTCTTTTCTTGAGGCACTTCCACCTTTGCCTCTTTCTTGCCTTTATCTTCCTCGTGTAGCAGCGGCATGTCTACCGAGCTTTCATAAATCGCCCCCATGGGTATATGGGTCATAGTAAGGCTGTATAGAGGCTCATTCAGACCTTTGACGAAGCGAAGGGCCTTCTTGTGTTGGATGTTTACCAAATCCAGCCCAAATCTGTCCAGTTGATTAAACTGATTTACATACTTCTTGATTGTCATATTTTCTTGTTTAAGAGTTAGGAACTTCTCCATCTGCAGGCTTCTTTCAGCTTAGGAGAGGAATTTCATCTCAAACCTCATCCTGAAATATTCCCAAGTCTCCACTGGCCTTTCAGCATGGGTAACTTCCCACCAATAGGAAGCTTCATCTTAAACAACCACACTGCTAGTTGTACCTTTTGCCTGTCGTCAATTTCGAAGATGACGAACAAATCTTCGGTCTCCTTCAGCCGGTTCCTTGCTGCCACAAATGATTCAGTTCCATAAAAGTCCTTTCCTCCCATAGCCTTGAAGTCTCTATATGTCTTAGCGAAAGTATTTCCACGAGGAGGAGGAGGAACCGCTGCCACTGTTGGAGGACGAATGTCTGCTGGGCCTACACCATTGGCCCTAGCCTCTAGGTACCTTCGGAACCAGCCAGGGATCGGTACTCCTTTTGGAAGGTTAAGATCTCCGGACATGCTGGAACAAAAAGGAAAGTATTCAAGACAAAGGATAGAGAGATAGTGCATATGGCTTTTGGGGAATTATGCCTTTTAAAAATAACTCTTTTTCTTGAAATCAATGCTTCTTTAAACTTCTTTTTGAAAATAGTTTCAAAAACTTTTATCTAGTCTGGTAAATTTGTGCTGTGATACCAAGTGAAACACCCTACCCTTCATTAAGGTCACTCATAAAGGGAATGCCTTAACTTTGGTGGAGGTTTGTAAGTAAAAGTCACAGATAAAACACAAGACAGATATAAACACACACACACACACACACACACACACATATATATATATATATATATATATATATATATATATATATATAAGTAGCGGAAAACAACAGACTTTTTATTTCATAAATATGTGTTCATACAAAACATTTCCATAACTGTCACATAATAACTTCCAAAACATTACATCATCATTTATGTCTTGGTTATTAAATAAAGAAGCATAAAAACATAATTAAAACTGCATAATCCCCATAGAGTGTGTCCAACAGCCATAGCCAAGGAAAGAGAGTCCAAACCGTACATCTACTCTCTTGAAGCTTTCAAAGAATCAGACTAAGCTGGGTTGTTTCCTCCCTATGGACCTGGGGGGGGGAATGGAAGAAAAGAAGATGAAAGAAAATAGGGTCAGACATAAAGCCCGGTAAGTCTAGTGACTCTTCAGTATGAGAATAAGAAAAAGGACATGATAAGTATAAATTGGAAACAGAAAAGTATCATAAACTAAGGTAAGGCAGTTTGAACCGAATATACAATCGCACCCCACACTATATCTCTGCACCTACTTGAACTGTCTTAACTGCCACCCCATGATCAGGGCGAAGTGACCCCTTTCTAAAGATCGGCCCCTACTCGCATAATCATCTGTGTCTTACGGCCCCCAAAGAGTGTAGATACCCATGATGGTCCCACCATGGGGTGTATCAAGTCCCAAGGTAGCGGCCCCACACAACTCTAGAATGCATAGGTTATACTACTGGTGCCCCAGTGCCCTGTTTGTTTGCTCCGAAGTGTGTGCACGCCCGCACTCCGTTAGAACCCACACTGTTGCACCCACCGCCGTCGCTTTTGACCGCTTACAATCAGCTCAGTAATCGTGCCCTACCCTGCCTAGTTTCAGGGTACAATGATACCTAATTGGGTTACTACTAAAATGGGTCCCCGTTACTAGGGTTTTCTAGTCAAACATGTTAAGTGGTTAAGTGTCTGTATTTACCTAAACCCACCCATCAGTTTAATTAACATGTTGAATTGGTTAAGTGTTTTAGTTAACTTAGCCCTACCATCCTGACTTGTCTGTCCTTAGCATTTTAAAGCACCGACCACTCACATTAGACAGGTATTGCTACCGTTACTGGATGTGCTGGTCGGTTCTGGTCAGATTTACACTGTAACTCTGTCTAACCTCGGGTCCTTATTGGGCTCAATGCTTAACCACCCACATTGGATAGGAATTGTTGTGACTACTGGACAGCCGGGCGGGTCCGAGCAGGTTTACATCACAACTCAATCCAACCTCGTGTTAAGCATACTCGTATTTTCTAAATTTACATATTTGTCTTTATTACTTATTATGTGTAAATTTGTCAACAATTAAATGTTGTGGCCCACTTTCCAGGTTTAACATTTTTGGTATAAGGATTTATACCATTTAAATGCCACCAATTTCGGCATGTGATGAACATGCCAATATTTTACCAATTTATGTCAAGTTACCAATTTTCCCAACGTTACCCCTTCTAAATATTAGGCTAACAATCTTAGCCTAATTTTCGTTCGCATGGTTTTTAACATATAATATTAGGCTAAAAACTTAGCCTTATTTAGCGAACACTAAATTAGCATAAGGGAATTCATAATCATAAGCATGACATATGTGTAAACTTGTCATTCTTGGCATAGTCAATATGAACATCATAGGTGTGAACTTGCAAAATTGTCAATATGAATATCATAGGTGTGAACTTGCAACATAGGCCAAATCAATTTACATACAAGTGAACTTGCATTGAAATAGGGGTCTAACCAAATAGGTGTCACATGAATTAACATATGATTTAGACAACATAAGCCTAAACATGTTTAGATCTAGGCGTAACATCGAACATCACTGGCATAAGAATATGACATGTTCATAAAGTATATATTTAATTTCATCGCATGAGTGAACTAGATCCAATCATATGTCCAACTACACATGAAACATGTATTAAAGTGGATAATGGCATGGATCCAATTATTGACTTTGCAACTTTTGTATAAACATATTAGCATGTATATGAACTTAGGCATAGAGGTTTTAACATATATATACATGAAATCTTAATCACATACAACCTATATAATCACATAAACATATAGGTGTCGATTACAATATGAACTATACAACTTTCATGTGATTCTAAATGTACAATAAGATCAATATCAATTCAACTATACCACAAACATCACAATACCACAATCATTTCAATACATAGGTATGAATTAGCATCGTTGTTACAGAATAACACAATTCCACTTCCATTTTACATCGAATCAAATCCTAACTTTTATTCACATTGGAAAAATCGCTATACTTACAACAAATGATGGTCTTGTTTTCTGATTTCTGAATTATGAATTTGAATTGCTTTCCTTTGGGTAGACAACATTGATTTGATTCTTGTTTTAACTTCAATTTGGCTCGTCTCTAAGTTTTTCTACAAGTGGAGGCTCCTCTCAATTTTCTCCCAACAGCATGGCGGCTCTAGTTCTATATTATTTGTGTGAATTTAGGTTGAGTGTTGAGTTATATTTATAGAATTTCAGATTGATTTGAGCCGTCAGATGATCACAGATGAATCTAGATCATTCACTTCGAGAGGAGCCAATCAGAATGCGACAAATCAGCCCTAGTGACACAGCCAAGCTTAGAAACTCGACTAGAAACCGACCAGGCCAGCCAGGGCCAAACCCAGGTCAACTGGGCAGGTCGACCCTATGATCGACCTGGTCACCCAGGTCGACCCTATGGTCAACCTGGTGCTTGGGCGGGAATTTTCCCGCCCAGCCCAGTTTGGGTCTGAATTCGAAATTCGAACTAAATTTTGAGCTGTTTGAACTTTAAATTTGAATTATGAAACTTCCGGAGGTCATAACTCCTTCATACGGAGTCCGATTCACGCAAATTCGGACTCTATCTCAAGCAGAATTCCGAGACGAACACAATGGCTTAACTCCTTTCCCTTAATTCTTTCATTTAGAATTAATTATACTTTAATTTGTTAATTTTCAGTTGACAGAAAATTCGGGGTATTACACATATACATTGAAAATGTAAATCATAATGTTTTCTCATATACAATAAAATGTGAATTTTTATTGTTATTATATTTTCATTTCAAACCAATGAGTATTTTTAATGATCCGCTAAAAATATAAATTTCAATGTAACACATTTTTATTTAACTAGTGATCATCTTTAAAGTTCCATTTACATTAAAAATGTAAATTTCAATGAAACACATATTTATTCAGCTATCATTTTAAAGTTTCATTTACATTAAAAATGTAAATTTCAATATTTGTTTAACTAATGATCATTTTTAAAGTTCCATTTATATTAAAAATGTATATTTCAAAGAAAACATATTTTATATATCAATGGACATTTTTAATGTTTCGTTCATAGTAAAAATGTAAATTTAAACTAGAACATTTTTGTTATTGCAATGGCTATTTTTAAAAGGTTCATTTGCATAAAAATGTAAATCTTAATGTAAAAACAATTTTATTATAACAATGTTCATTTTAATGTAAAACGTTTAAAATGTAAAATCCAATGTAAATGCATTTTATATAGCTATGTTGTATTTTAATGTTTTCATATACATTAAAATGTAAAATTCCAATGTAAACACATTTTATTTAGCAATGTTTTATTTTAATGTTTCCATATACATTAAAATGTAAAATTCCAATGTAAACATATTTTACTTAGAAATGTTTTTTTTTATGTTTTCGTATACATTAAAATGTAAAACTCCAATATAAATACATTTTATTTTCAAAATGTTTATTTTTATTGTCGCATTTACATAAAAAATGTAAAATTTAAAGTAAAGACATTTTTATATAACAATGGTCATTTTTAACTTACACAAAAATATAAATTTTATGTTGACGTATAATGATCATTTCATATTCATATATATATATATATAATAAAAATCTAATTTTCATATTAATTAAACAGTTTTATATAATAACATGAATTTTTTTATTCACAAGAACATTTCAGAAAATTTCGGCAGCATAACGGCAGGGTAACTAAAATCGCCACCGTCACTAGTACGGCTCCTCGCGCTACCTTAGGCTTCACGGCATTTACAAGGGGTTTAATTCCCTAATAC
Organism: Allium sativum; assembly: GCA_030737875.1. Taxonomy (NCBI): domain Eukaryota; kingdom Viridiplantae; phylum Streptophyta; class Magnoliopsida; order Asparagales; family Amaryllidaceae; genus Allium; species Allium sativum. The sequence continues at coordinate 563,687,858 of CM060920.1, read as the reverse complement.
ATTTTTTCTAGGCAATCTATTGCCACAATATCAACCAATTTCATTTCAACCACAATCAAACACCAAAAATCAACCAATTCCACCTCACAATACAATCAAGTCGTTCATGGTCTGTGGATGACGGATGTCGGGAGCTTCTAAACTCCGTCTGCAACCTAATATATTTTTATTTATTTAATTCGGATTTAGAAATCTCACATTGCTTTCGTCTTCGCCTAAAATTGTGGCCAGCTCCAAAAGTTCTCCGGTCTCTTTTAAAATGTCGTGTATGATGCACGAGTCCAAAGTCTCCTGTTTCATCGAATTTCGATACCGTATGAGAAAGATACAATTTTTATAAATAAATATGAATTCGTAACGCTTTTAATTGTTGAAAACAAATAAACTATATACCTCTTCCTTTTATCAGTTACCGCCCGCGGTTTTTTAAAACCGTTCGATCCTAGGGTTCGATTTTGCGAGGGATAAAGGGTACGGGAGGGGAATCAGCCACTTCCATGTCGGAGAGGGAGGGAAGGCGCTCAGATCGACGGTGGTCTGGTAGGGTGCGATCGACGATGGGCGGCACGGTTCTGGTCAACGCGGCTCAAGTTCGGCGGTTTAGATCTCAGTGGGTACTCCACTATAAATACCAAAATTTATATGAATTCGAAGAGGAAGAAGTTCTCTACAAATTCCTCAACAAGATCGATTGATTTCGGTGAGTGGTTGGAGAGTTATTGGAGGAGGAACGATGGAGCAACAGCCGCCATCGAAAGTAAGGGTTTAGGGGTTTGAGCAAAAAGAACGATGAATTCTGATTGGCCGATATTTATAATTTAGTTATTTAATTTTTTTCCGAAAATACCCCTTTATCAATACAAACTCCAAATCAAACCCAATGACTATTGCCTCTAGCCAACTACCCCCATTCTGAACACAATGGAGTATGTTTCGTAAGCCAATTCGACTGTTTTAGTCAGTTTTGCTTTAAATTAAAATATAAAACATTCAACATTAAATTTGAACATGCATTTTAATTTACCGGGGCCACATACTGATTCCAAAAATTCCCAAAAAATAAATCTAGCTATGTTTAGATGATACGGTCCTAACAAAATTAATTTCATCTAATTTGGAGACCGTTTGAAAAATGGCCATTTTCTGGTCAATCTAATTTGACTGAAATTGAGAAAACACATTTTCTTTTGCCACGCTCACATATAAATTCCAAAAATTATGAAAATTGGAATCTTGCAATAGTTCGACATTCCGGATCCAACCAGGGTTGTTTCGATAAAAATGGAGGTCGTTTGCAAAATGGCTATTTATATGGGCTATATATTATATTAAATTCCATAGCGACTATTTTGAATATTCAACTGGCCTTAACTTTTTATTCTCGCTATGAAATTTCAATTTTTTGGTTTCATTGGAAAGATATTATTAAACAAATTTAATATTTTTGGTTTCACCAAAATCAGATTTATTTTGAATCATGTACATTCTGTCAAATTTCAAATTCAAATTTTCAAACTACTGCGCTATTTCTAACTCCTTCTGAAATTAAAATAAAAATAATCGTTCAAACTTAGATTTAAATAAATTTTTAATCGTTATTATTTAAAATAAATTATTTTAACTAATCAAAATTCAATAATATAGCCAAAATAAAAAAATTAAATTGGTTCTGGTTTTCCGGGTTGTTACATAAGGAGCGAATTAACCTCCATATTTAGATGTAATATTCTTCAAATGAGATTCATCTATTTTCTCTTGCAGTCCCAAATCTATTGTTAGATCTATAATTCTAATGTATGTATGTTCCCTTTTTATACATTTTTTAAAAATTGTAAAGAGACTGGAGTTGGATCATGGGTTATAGTTCAGATCTGAAATTTTAGAGCACTTCTTCAATGTGAGTGGAAAATTACACTTATTGTTTATGATGTAAAATTTATAACATTGACATATATTTAATCTTTATGCTTAGATCTTTTGTTCATCAGAGTTATAGACCTTCTTTTATTGTAGAATCCAACACCATATTCTTTTATTACATCCAAAGTATTATTTTCACTCAGATTTGGAAATCGATCCCGATTTTTATTTTTGTAGTTTAAATAATTTGTTATTTTTCAGATCTGTAATTCAGATAATAGGATATTAACCTGATTTAGGTTATTGCCTCATTTTTGTTAAATTTTTCAATAATTTAATTTATGGAAAGAACATGCGTTGATTTTTATAAATTTATTTACATTTCCTACTTTTCTTTACAAAAGGTGACATTGATTTAAGAAGGAATATGTGATGACCGCCCATAACTCTTGCACTTAACAAGGATAATAATGCGCTGAAAGGTGCGTCAGGCAACCATGAAGGATCATCAAGGTAAGATAATACAAGCGGAACCTATCGTATAGCTCATATCGTAAGGATAAAATACAGTAGAACATATACAACAGGCAATAATAGTAAAGCATAATTACACATAATTTTAATCTTCCATATCATCAAGGAATATCCATAAAATCATTGGATTACATCATCAAACTCTGTACAAATGGCGTCACTACAACGCTCAGAGAATACATCAAACAACGGAAACAACAAATACTAGATAGTAGAAAATAATACACTAGCCTCTTGCTCGTTATCGCACAACAGCATCGTCCTCATCAAGATCTATCACCTGTCACCTACTACTCAGTCTGCCCATTCAACACATGAGTGAACAACCCAAGGTAATAAGAGGGAAACATAAAACCTTGAGTCAGACAATAGTCTTAATGAGCGATAAACAGCTAACTAGCATCATCAATAAAGTATGAATAGGCAAATTAACCAACTAATCTACCAATCACATCAACAAAGAAGAACCCAACCCGTTTTCTCCCCATCCGATAGTGATAGCCCTTACAACAAGCTTTTATAAACTATAGTACATTCATGACAATCAGTTATCAAGCATAGATCATCTTAATAGATATTGACATCCCCAAGCATAAGCCCCGAAGGCCTAAACCAACATTAAATAAGCACCCAAGAGACATCTCCTTCGATATCGAATAATCTACACAAGACGATCAAGCAAGCAATCATCATCCATTGCTATGGCTATCACCTCCAATCCTGCTTTGAAACCATCGTTCATGGTATGACCGACCGACCGACCTTGCCATCGGTCAAGGGCTAATGGTAAGCCCCTGTTTCTAGAAAAAACACTCCATATGCCTGTTGGAGAATGGAGTTTTGATGACAATAACCTTATTTCAATTATCATTGATTATAAAATATATACTAACACTTTTTGTATAATATATATATGTGTGCAGGAATTATATATAGGAAATATTACTGAAGACTGTACAGTATAAAAATGATAGAGATTCAAAGATCAGAGAAATTTCAAGACTCATAAGTAACCAAGATTTCAAGAGTTCAAGATCAATATAGTTATAGAGTCTAGATTTTGTAAGACTCTAATGACACTCCAGATTCAAAATTCAAATTCTAATTTTCAAATTATGATTTTCAATTCTATCCTCATTTCTCTCTATTTTATTTTTCTATTTATCCTCAATCCTCTCTATTTTGTTTTTCTATTTGTTTCTATTCTTATTCTTCTTTGTTTTCAAAACTTAATTTTTTTATATTCTTCGTATTTATACTTTATATAGTTTAAAACCTTATAATTTTATAAATATATTTATATAGTTTAAAAATATGTTTTCGTATGATTTTCTATCATATAATATTAATTTACAACACTAGAATTTTACTCAAAAATTTCTAGAATTAGTTTTATATCAAAACACTTGAAAATGCTTTGAAAATCAAAAATACACATAAGTATGTCGACATAGCAAAAAGTGTATGTCGACATATAACTGTTATTTTTTCTAATTTTGTAGAGAAGTGTCTTTTCACTATTTGAAATGCTTCAGAACCGTTGCAACCCTTCGTACTCTATAAAAAGAGGTTAAAACCGAATTTTTTAACACATATTCTTCACTAACTTCATTCTCTTTCACTCCATCATTATTCTTAATCATTTTTATGATTCTTAAACTTATACTCTGCCGAATTCAATTCTATTTTGATCAAAATTCTTCTCTTTTCACTCTTTACTCTCTACTTTCTGAATCGAGTGCTATCGAAGAGTTATAGGGCTGTTTTGTAATTGTTTGAGTTGAATAAACCTTGTTTGTGAGTCAAAGAGGAATTAGTCTATCCTTATAGCCATGAAATCAAGTAATAGGAGTTGGTGTGTCCTTGTTGAGCCATGAAATCAAGGAGGGTGTATTTGACTATTGGAAATAGTAATAAAACTCTGCACAATCTAGCGTTGTGTGGGGCTAGATGTAGGAGTCATCCGAACCAGTAAAAAAATCCGGTGTGTTCTTTCCTTTTCTTCATTTTTATTTCTGTTTATTTTGCATTTGTGTTTGACTCTGTGTCTGTGATTGTGTTTGTGCTGTTTGATTCATTCCATAATTCTCTTTAGTTTTAAGTTTTGTTTAAATTCCTACAAACACTGTTTACCCCCTCTAATGTTTGCTTTGCCTGAACGATCCATTCCGCTATCCCTAACAATTAGTATCAGAGCAAGGTCTTTCAAAAAGTTCATAATCTGATTTTGAAAATTTGGTAAAATGGCAAATTTTGGAATCTCTGATAATACTAGTATCAATTTATGCATTGCATCAATGTTAAAAGATTCTGCATATATTAATGTTAAAGAAGCATATGATCTACTGAAATATTGTTCAATACAGAAAAGGATGAGTTCTATGACTTTTGAAAAATCAAAAGTTGAAAAGATGGGTAAAGTGGCTATTGGCAATTCAAATTTTGAAATGATGGCTATTCAAAATTAAAATCTTGAATTAGTGTGTTACATGGCTATTGAAAATTCAAATTTTGGAAAGAAATTGGTGGAAATAAAAAAAGGACAAATGGATACTGGATATTGGCTGTTCGAGACATATAAATGGAAATTCAGAACTACTCAATAATCTGAAGTATGAAGATGGTGGATTGGTAAACTTCGGAGATAATTCTAAAGGATACATAATTGGAATCGACAATGTCGATAATTCTGAAACTCCTACTATTTCTGATGTTTTATTAGTTAGGAATTTATAGCACAATTTACTAAGTATAAGTCAACTTTGTGATGAAGGATATAATATAAAGTTTGAAAAAAAAAATGTTTCATAGAAGATCGGAATTCAAAAGTTATATTCGAAGGAGATAGAAAGAAAAAAAATTATGTATTAAGTATGGAAATTTCCAATGATAATTTATGTCTTATGGCCAATACAAGTGATCCTTGGATTTGGCATAAGAGATTCGGTCATATAAATTTCAAACATATTTCTAGAGTTTCTAAATTAGATTTGGTTAGAGGATTACCTAAAATGAAATTCAAAGTTAATAACTTATGTGATGCTTGTCAATTCGGAAAATTAAAGAAGAGTTCATTTAAATCAAAAGAAGAAATTACTACTTCAAAACCATTAGAGTTAATACACATGGATTTATTTGGTCCATCTCAAATTTAATCAATAAATCATAATAGATATGTGTATGTAATAGTTGATGTTTTTTAGATACACTTGGAATTTGTTTCTTAGAAATAAAAGTGATGCTTTCGATCAATTTTAAACTTTTTCTAAAAGGATTCAAAATTTATAATCACAACATTGAAATAATACATAGCGATCATAGTGGAGAATTTGAAAATGAGAATTTTGAAAAAAAAATATTGTAATAAAAAAGGAATAACCCACAATTTTTCAATTCCAAGAACTCCTCAACAAAACGGAGTAGTTGAACGTAAAAATAGAACGATACAAGAATGTATAAGAACTATGTTATCCGATGGTAACTTACCAAGGAATTTTTTGGCTGAGGTAGTAGCAACAACTTGCTATATTATTAATAGAATTTCAATTAGACCTTTGACTCATAAAACTCCTTATGAACTTTTATATAACAAGAAATCAAAAGTATCATATTTTAAAATATTTGGAAGTAAACGTTTTGCACTTAATACAAAGGATAATTTAGACAATTTTGATTCAAAATCAGATAAAGGAATTTTTATTGGATATTCAGAAAGAAGCAAGGTTTATAGAGTTTTTAATACTCGAACCAACACTATGGAAGAAACATTAAATGTATCTTTTGATGAAAACTATAAAAGTATGAATCAAAACAATGAAGACGATTGTGAGAATGAAATTAATGAAAAAAATAATGAAGATAACCAACCAAATAAAAGAATTAGATTACTTAGAGACCATCCTGTAGAAAATAACTTAAGGGATATTGAATCCGTTGTTAAAACCCGTAATCAATAAAATAATATGAGTAGTAATGCAATTGTATCAACTATTGAACCAAAAAATCCAAAGGAAGCTTCTTCCGATGATTCATGGATACTTGCTATGCAAGAAGAATTAAATCAATTTACTAGGAATGAAGTATGGGAACTTGTTCCTAGACCAGAGGATAAAACAATTATAAGAACCAAATGGGTCTAAAAAAATAAAATGAATGAACATGGTGAGGTAGTAAGAAATAAGGCAAGACTAGTAGCACAAGGCAAGAAGAAGGAATAGATTACAATGAAACTTTTGCCCCCGTAGCAAGACTAGAAGCTATCAGAATTTTACTAGTCTTTGCAAACTATAATAATTTCAAATTACATCAAATGGATGTTAAAAGTGCGTTTCTAAATGGATTTGTAAAAGAAGACGCATATGTGGAGCAGCCACCCCTATTTGAAGATGAAAAATTACCAGATCACGTATATAAACTGAAGAAAGCGTTATATGGATTAAAATAGGCTCCTAGAGCTTGGTATGATAGATTACGAAATTATTTATTACAATCAAACTCTGAAATAGGAAAATTAGATAATACGTTGTTTATCAAAAAAACAAAGATATACAGTTAGTACAAATATATGTTGATGACATAATCTGTTACGACCAGAACATCCCCGGTAAGGAAAGCACGGATTGTACTGAGAACAAGCCACATCGGGACACAAACAGAAGAACATTTCATTGTTAATTACAACAATTCCATCAGAATACAAGAATATATAGAGTATGAATAAATATTATACAACAGAGAAATATCATAGATTTGAATACATTACTGCAGCGGAAAATAATACAAAACACAACTGAAAGTAATACACGGATACAGAGCTTTCCGAGTACCATTACAGCTGTAAACCAGGTTCCTGTGAATATAAATCTGCAAAACCAAAACTAATAGCTGCCCGTGTCAAAATAAGGGCACCCAGAGTTTAGTTTAAAACAATAAACTCCAGATCAGTCATGTGACTGGTGTGAGAACTAAAACAGTTATTAATCTTTATTTTAAAGTTAGGTAAATCAAGGGACCACACCGTATAACACGGAACGGGTTTCCTCCTAAGAATACCAGTGCATAAAACAACAACGCAATGCTAAAATAAAGAACAATGAAGCTATTATAAGACCCAGGTCCCATCACACAATGCAACACAAGCCAGAGGATAGGGTTTTACCTTAAAATAGCCAAAGAATGCTTGATACGCTAAATTTCATCTTTTATTATTACTATAAGTGTATAGTGTCAAAACAATTTCAATCATAAGTATCAATCATAGACGGCATGGGTACCATATATCATGTTGCTAATACTAGGCTCTACAATCAAAACCACAAATGTCTCATATTGGAAATTGGATTTCCATCTGTGAACCAAGGCAAGGGATCATCCTTACCGAATTCGAGACAATCTAGCCCATGTCTCAGGAACAGAACGCATCGTCCCTTAGGAGCCACAGGGCTGGTCCACTCGATGTGGATTAAACAAAACCCTGAACACTACGTCTCCCCGCCCTATGGGGCGTAAATGAGTCCTATGACTCCATCAACTCCACATAGTTACCGATATATCCGAGGCACCTCATGTCCCAACAACCACATAAGTCAAACTTGTCAGGGCGTGTAAAACCACTGACGCCACTTCTAGCTAGAAAGAGACGCACGTTCTCCCTGGATCCTTCTCCCGTTTCTAGTTCACACCGGTGTATGAGGCTCGCGAACCAACGCTACACAAAGTTATGCCACACGGGCCATGCTTTGATCATCAACCACAAGACTCTGCTTCTCAAAAAAAGCCTTGATCATGTGCCACTTAGGCATGCCACACGGGCAATTCACTCCATGCGATTGATATCCATCAATATGTAACCTCTGAGCTCGTATGTCTCAGAGAAGGGCGTCAAGCAAGGGAATAAATTCTCCGTTGCCAAACAGATATATATTTAATAGAAATCAATTATACAGAATAAAATCCAATGTCAGACACACAGTCCATTTACAAGTTCGTTCTAGGTCTGAACAAAACCGGTGGCACCTTGTAGCTCGCACATCCATCAATCTCCAAGTACGTCTGAACGATCACCAACTGATTCCCTCCTCTTGGGTGTACAGCCCAATCAAGATCATCAGTAATTATCCAAACGATGTGAAGACATCTGGTCTTCGACCACCATCTTCACCATTAACAAATCGTCGAATCAGTTATTCAGAATGGGATAAACCCGATCTTTCTGAATAACTCGCATATAAAATAAACAAGTGTTACACGAACACAACATATGCCTCATTCCAATTCAAAATATTCTTTTATTCAAATATTCTTATACTTTGGGAAATGTTCCCATTAATTTTATCAAAGATAAATTCTTTAAAATTTATTCTTCAATCTTCCTTTGGATATCAAATCAAACCGTATCAAGGTTTACTAAACTAGTCGGGATTAGCGAACCACACCGAAGTAATCATTTATTTTATTTCCCAATCCCTACCTATTCATCCCATGAAGTAAAACTGGCAATACTTCATATCTAACACCACGGTGTTAACAGTAAATTCAATTACCATTTCACGTTCAAATCTAATTAAAGATTTAACTATCGCCTGGAGCAAAACTGGTGATACTCCATTCTCGATCATTTTAATCTAATTAAAGATTCGTTAAAACTCCACTTGGTTTTAATCTTCCCAAAAATCACTATCAATGATTATTTAACTTCGGAAATCATATCCTATCTTTAACTAGGTTAAAGAACCAATGTCATTTAAAACACGGTTCACGATAAACCCAAAATCACATTCTATTCCATCAGCCTTTAACCGTAAATTAGCAAGTGAACAATTCCCTAAGTAATAACCCTGAAGGCCGAAACCAACATTAGATCAATACCCAAGAAACCATTCGACTTAACTAATCTCCAGTTAGTATCTGATTTTCTTAACTCCGTTGGGTCTAAGAACAGTATTATTAAAGATACCATTCGAGACAACCCAAAATCACATTCTATTTACAATGGAATCTTCATGGAAAACAAATCGATATAAACTTCCATATCCGACTAATAATATAAATGGAATAACGGCAAAGCCTTTTAAATTATAGATATATTAGTTGTCTTCCTCCACAGAAATTCACTTCGATTATTACCAAATCAAATCCCATTCCATTCCAATTTATTTTATTAAATTGGAAAACTTTACTTTGGAAAATCTCCTTAAAATCTTATCAAAAAGATTTATAAATTCCAAATCCTATTTCACTGTAAATCGGGTTAAAGAACAAGTGTTATTTACAATATCATTCACGATAAACCCAAAAATCAATTCAAATTCAATTATTGGAAATTCTGGTTACTTTTAAAACCCTTTCAAATCCAATTTATTTATTTCAAAAATAAATGGATTATAATTCTAGTTCAAAAATAGTTCATTTCGATAAAAATCTATTTTTATGTATTCAAATATGGAGTTTTTCATCCCAATACTTTCCAAATCATTTCTTATGATTTTACACAAATTATTACTATTTTTAATAATTTTATGAAGGCCAGTACAGTCGATTTCCATAAATGGCCATCGAACTGCACTTACAACGACCTTTTCCAAATTTGATTTGGACATAATTCCAAATCCAACTGTTCGATTTTAAATCTCTAATATTCGTTAGAAAGCTCTTTTCGATACGAACCCAACGGTTCCGGTTTTAGGAGAATCCGACGGTCGGATCTCCGTAATATACATTCGAAGACAATGGTCGAAATTCGCGAACTGCCGCGGCGCGGCGCTTTCTATTCAGGCCATTATATATAATGTATATATATATATTGTATATTTCGTCGATTTCCTTTTTAAAAACGTATTTTATAATTTGTTTAAATTCGTTTTCAAAACAATTTCAACTTCATATTCAAATTTTTAAATCAAAATTGAATATTCCATATCATTAATATATAAATGATAATATTTTGAAATCAGTTTCTTTTATATATTCATTACGAAAACGAATATAATCGATATAAATATCGTTCGCATCAAAATGGCGCAAATCTAATTAGCACGACTTCATATATTTCAATAACTTCGTTATTCTATTCAACACATAAATATTTTCTTCAACACATGAATATATTTTATTCAACACATGAATATTCTCAACACATGAGTATTGTCAACACATGACTATTTTGTTTATTCAACACATGAATATAATTTATTTTCTAAATTGGAATGAGACCCACTCAATTACCATATAATGTTAATTATATGGATTCCATACAACACATGTATATAATAGCAACGATAAATAATCAACCATCATCCAGAGTGCACTACACAACGGCATAAGCATTAAATATAAATAATTAACGCTTACACAGTCTGTCAACCCATCGATTGACATACAACTAAACAATCGGGATTAGTGTATGTCAAATATCATCCCAATACCCGCGTGGGGTTTCAAATCAACAAACACAAATTTTTATTTGTGCAGTTGGGCGATGTGTAAAATTTATCGTCCCAATCAATTATCAGACAAATGGGTGTACATAAACAAATCGTCCGATTTGTTTATAAATATTTATTTTATATACATGTTAAAAATTATATTTTTAACTATAAAATATTTATTTCAACACATGAATATATTTCCATTCATTACACATCATAATCAATTTTCACCACAAAACAAAATCAAACAAGTCGTCCATGGTCTGTGGACAATGGGTGTCGGGTGCTGCTAAGTACCGTCTGCATCCTAGTATAGATTTCAAACTAGAAATCAAAATAAAAGTGAGGATTTCTCACCTTGATTTTATACTAACACATTTTCTTACTTGCTGAATTGTTGTTCGAGCTCCGGACTTGGCATACAAGCTTTAATTTTCTATCCATTCTTTTTTCTAGCGTAAGCACGCCGTTCTGAACAACTTTCGCCTAATGGACTTTTTGCCGAAAATGCTCCAATTCGCCAGAATTTGCGAAATAAACGATTTTGACAGCTTTTAAACAACGGACTTTGGACGCGTTTTCCGAGCAGCAATGCAATCCAAATCATGACTTTCATATAGTCAAATCAAAGAGTAAGTCGTGCTCTTCGACTTTGGTAGTTTTGAGGCTGGGCTAGAAGTGCTCGGATTGGGAATTACGGGCCGAAACAGTCTAGGGACTTAAACGTACACAGGGTTTTATTCAAAAATTGGATTTTTATTTTTGGGGGGACCCACGGGCAGCGCTGGTAGTCAGGGGGCGGCAGCTTGGGGTGTAGGTTGCGTCGGGGTGGTGTGTTGGTTAGGTGGTGGTCGGATTCGGGCTGTGGTGACTCGATTTGGCGGTTAGGGCTTTGGAAGGGATTTTCCCGTTGGAGGAGGGAGAGAGGGAGATGGTGGCAGCCGGAGGATAGGGAAGTGGGGCGGATTCGACGGCAGCGGTCAGGTGGGGGTGCACGCGCCTCCAGTGGCGGCGGTGGGGGCATGGACGTGGCGATTTAGGGGGAGAACGGGGGGCTGCCGGGTTTCCTTTTTGTCTTGTTTTTTTTTTATTTCTAAAATTATGGCCCTTAAAATCTTATGTAACCCTCCCATTCGACCTTCAAATCGAACCCACCGCCTGTCGTCCCTAGTTAAATACCCCCGTTCCGGACACAATGGGATATATTTCGCAACCCAATTCGGGTGTTACGATCAGTTTTTATTCTTTATATTCAATTTTAAACGTACATTTCAATTTACTGGGGCCACATACAGACTCCAAAGATTCCCAAAAAATATCTTCTAGCTTCGTATTGACGATACGGTCCTAACAATACTAATTTCGTCAAATTCTGAGGCTGTTTGAAAAATGGCCATTTTCTGGTCGGTCGAAATTGATTGAAACTGTTAAAACACATTTTACTTTGCCACGCTCACATATTGATTTCAAAAATAACGAATTTTGTAATCTAGCAATAACTCGACATCCCGGATCCAACAAACGTGGTTTTGTCGAAAACAGAGGTCATTTGCAAAATTTTCTTTCTTAAGGGCCAGAATTCTATAGCGACTATTCTGAATTTTCAATTGGACATAACTTTTTATTCCCGCTATGAAATTTCAGTTTTTCGGATTCGTTGGACAGATATTTTCAAATAGATTCAAATATTTTTGGTTTCGCTAAAATCCAGTTTATTTTGAATCCTATACATTCATTTGAAATTTGAAATCGAATTTTCAAACTACCACGCCATTTTCAGTTCCTTTTATAATTAAAATAAAATATTTATATTCTAACGACGATCTATATAAATATATATATTCTAATTCTATTCAAAAAAAATTTCTCATCGTTATTATTTAAAATAAATCATTTTAAATCTTCAAAATTCATCAAAATTGCCAAAATAAATTTTTTAAATTGACTCACAATTTCCGGGTTGTTACATAATCTTTTGTTCAACAAATTAAAAAATGTATAAAGAATTTTCAGATATTATGACCAAAGAATTTGAAATAAGCTATATGGGAGAATTATCATTCTTTTTAGGTTTACAAATTCGACAACTAAAGAATTGAATATTTATTAGTCAAGAAAAATATGCGAGAAATTTAATTAATAAATACAATCTAACAACAACAAATGGTAGACCAACACCTATGGCAACTAATATTGCTTTAAGTAAAGACGATACATCAAAAGATGTTGATCAAAAACTATACAAAGGAATGACAGGATCATTATTATATATAACCGCTAGTAGAATGTAAATGATGCATAGTGTATGCCTCTGTGCAAGATATCAATCACAACCTAAGGAAACTCATTTAACAGCCGTAAAACGTATTCTGAGATATGTAAAGCATACATCAGATTTTGGATTATTTTATCCTAATAATGATTCATTCGATTTAATTTCGTATTATGACGCTGACTACGCTGGATGTTATTCTGATCAGAAAAGTACTAGTAGAACATATCATTTTCTAGGACATTCCCTTTTATCTTGGTTTAGTAAAAAACAAAATACCATATCTTTGTCAAAAACTGAAGTAGAATATATATCTGCTGCTTTGGCGTGTTCACAAGTAATTTGTATGCAAAAAACTTTAAACGATTTTGGTTTAAGTATAAGTAAATTACCTACATACTGCGATAATACAAGTGCTATAAATATTTCTAAAAATCCTACTCATCATTCTAGAACTAAACATATTGATGTGCGACATCATTTTCTAAGAGATAATGTAAGTAAAGAAAAGATTTCACTTGAATTTATAGAAACAGATAAACAAACAGCTAATATATTAACCAAACCATTAAATGAAGCAACATTCACTAAATTTAGGAGAGAATTAGGTATATGTTCATTAACTGAATTAGAATAATTAAGTAATAATATATATATATATAAGGAATTAAAATAATGAAACTTAAAACAATACTGTGTCAACATGAACTTTCTGCTATGTCGGCATATAACTGAATTTTTTTAAATTAATTCCCACCAAAAATTAGTTATTTCAACAATATAAATCTATTAATTTGACTTTTCTTCTTCATTTTCATTCTTCTTTTCTGTAAAAATACTAAATTAAAAATTACAATGGCTTCCACTAATCCAAATACTCAAAACAACTCTGATTCATACATTGAACCATCCGAAGGTCCATTTCAATGATCTATGCTTTCTAGAGTGATCAAAATCGAAGAAAAAATGGAGTATTTACGGCAAAAGGTGGCTGAGATGCAAGTACTTCAAATTAGACTAAGTTAAGAGCAAAACAGACAAGGAAAAGTAATGAGAATTCTCTTAAAGTTTATAATGAATAACGAGACTAATCTGATTATCATCAATGATGATAATCAACAGATGGAAGAAGAGGAAGAACCAGAAGAGGAAGAAAAAATGATGGAAGAAGAAGAACAACAAGAGATTCAACCAACGGTTACGGACGAAGATGATAAAGTTGAGTGTATAGGAGAAGTTCTATTCGACGAAAATGGGAGTTTGATTGAAAAGAATGGAGAATTCTATTTCCGTTATCCAAATTGTCCAATTCACAAATCTCCTATTGTCAAATAATGTAATAACCCGGAAATACGAGCCAATTTAAATTTTTTTATTTTGGCAATTTTAGCGAATTTTGATTATTTAAATTTTGAAATAATATCGACGAGAAATTTATTTTGAATAGAGTTCGAACATATACATTATATAGATTGTCGTTAGAATATAAATAATTATTTTAAATTATAAAAGGAATTGAAAATGGTGCGGTAGTTCGATAATTCGATTTCAAACTTCAAATGAATGTACATGATTCAAAATAAACCGGATTTTAGCGAAACCAAAAATAATAGAATCAATTTGTGAATATCTTTCCAACGAATCCGAGAAATCGAAATTTCATAGCGGGAATCAAAAGATACGTCCTGTTGAAAATTCTGAATAGCCGCCATGGAATTCAGGCCCTTAAAAATGGGAATTTTGCAAACGACCTCGGATTTCGACGAAACCACTTTTGTTGCATCCGTGATGTCATATTATCGCTAGGTTTCAAAATTCATAATTTTCCGATTCAATAGGTGAGCATGGCAAAGGAAAACGTGTTTGACCAGTTTCAGTTGATTTTAATTGACAGGAAAATGACCATTTTTCAAACGGTCTCAAAATTTGACGAAACTAGTTTTGTTAGGACCGTATCGTCAATACGAAGCTAGAAAATATTTTTCGGGAATTTTTCTAGTTAGTATATGGCCCCGGTAAATTGAAATGCGCATTCAAATTCAATATATAGACTTATAATTTGATTTTGACGAAAACTAATCGAAACAGTCGAATCAGCCTGCAATACATATCCCATTGTGTTCGGAATGAGGGTAATTAGCTATGAACGACAGTCGGTGGGCCTCGTTTAGAGGTCGAAATAAAAAGTTACTTTTATGTGGAAAATAAATAAAATAAATAATATAAAATATAAACTCCCTTACCCCTCCCTCTCTCTCCTTAAGTCAACAGGAAAAAAAAGGAAAAAAGAAAAAAATGAAACCGAAACTCGTCGCACCCCAGGCTCCCCCTCACCTCCGACATCCGGCGATCCCCCTCCCCCTCCGATCTGGCGCCCCAAGTCTTCCTCCAGCCATGCGATCGAACCACCCACGAATCCCCAAATCGAGCGCCCCCTTTTCAAGCCGCCACCTCCACATCGCGCTGCGCCGCGGGCCCCCCTAGCCTCCTCCTTCGCCGTCGACTCTCCCCCCCATCCCTGAAACCGTGAATCCCTCAGCCCTGAAACCCCCACCCCAAAACGAACGACGCTCGAATCCCCTCCTCCGCTGCACCCTACGCACCCCTCAGACCCCACCCCGACGCCATTTGCTCGATTCAATGTGAGTGTTCCAATTTTAATTTTAGTTTTAGACCCTTTTTTTATTTTACTTTATTTTATTTCTTATTATTCTATATGCAATGACTTGATAAAGGTCGGATTTTTTTTCCTATATACAATGACATAATAAAAATTGGATTTTTCTTTATGTGAATGAAGTATAAAAAAAATTAGATTTTTATTTATTTGAATGGCAAATAA
This sequence comes from Allium sativum, assembly GCA_030737875.1. Lineage (NCBI taxonomy): Eukaryota > Viridiplantae > Streptophyta > Magnoliopsida > Asparagales > Amaryllidaceae > Allium > Allium sativum. The sequence goes on along the minus strand of CM060920.1, from coordinate 563,671,924 downwards.
AAATATGATTTTTGGTGATAGAAACGATATGATTTTCTTGACAAGAAAATTCGATTTTTATATATTGAATAGCTAAGTAAAAATTCGATTTTTATATATTGAATAGCTAAGTAAAATTTCGATTTTTATATATTGAATAGCTAAGTAAAAATTCGATTTTTATATATTGAATAGCAAAGTAAAAATTCGATTTTTATATATTGAATAGCAAAGTAAAAATTCGATTTTTATATATTGAATAGCAAAGTAAAAATTCGATTTTTATATATTGAATAGCAAAGTAAAAATTCGATTTTTATATATTGAATAGCAAAGTAAAAATTCGATTTTTATATATTGAATAGCAAAGTAAAAATTCGATTTTTATATATTGAATAGCAAAGTAAAAATTCGATTTTTATATATGTAGTGAATACGGATGACGAAGGTGACAAAAGAAGAAACAGAAGAGATTTTCTACATACGAAGAGTCGTGGTGTTTGGTTTAGCTAGTCGGTGAGAACTTCTCACCTTTAATTTATTTTTTCTAGTTAAAATATATACTAGCATGCAGACGGTGTTTAGTAGCACCCGACACCCGTCGTCCACAGACCATGGACGGCTTGTATGCTTGGTTGTTTGATTTTGATGTGTAGTTGATTGTGTGATGTGATGTGAAATGAAATAAAATATTTGTATAGTTAAAATATTTTATAATTGAAAATAGAATTTTTAACGTGTATTTAAAATGAAATAAATAGTTATAAACAAATCGAACGATTTTTTTATATACACACATTTGACTGATATTGATTGGGACGATAAATTTTACACATCGCCCAACTGCACAAATAAAATCTGTGTTTGAAAATACACTAATCCCAATAATTAGTTGTATGTCGATCCATTGATTGACAGACTGTTATAAGCGTTAAATATTTATATTTGATGCTTATACGGTGTAGAACGCACTTTGGATGATGGTTGATGATTTATCGTTGTTGTTAGATACGTGTGGTAGAAAATCCATATAATTAACATTATATGGTAATTGATTGGGCCTCATTCCATATTTGAAAAAGAAATATTTGAATAGAAATATTTGAAAGAGAAATATTTGAATAGAAATATCTGAAAAAGAAATATTTGAATAGAAATATTTGAAAAAAGAAATTTTTGAAATAGAATATTTGAAAATAGAAATATATGAAGCCGTGTTGATTAGATTTACGCTATTTTGACGTGAATGATATTTATATCGATTTTATCCATTTTTTTAATGAACATCGAAAGTGATTTCAAAATCTGATATTTTGAATAGAAATGAATTCGAATTGAAATTAAATTGAATTGAAAACGAACTGAAATTGAATTCAAAATCGATTTGAATTGAAATCAATTTGAAATGAATTTAAAACGAATTTGTAAGGGAAAATTCAATTTTGATTTGAATTTGAAAAAGAAGTTGAAATCGTTTTGAAAATGAATTTAAAACGATTTATAAAATACGATTTAAAAGGAAATCGACGAAGTATATATTATACATTATATATATATAATATAATGGCCTGAAAAGAACGCGCCACGCCACGACAGTTCGCGAATTTCGACCATTGACTTCGAATGGATATTGCGGGAGATCCTACCATCGGATTCTCCTAAAACCGAAACCAATTGGGTTCGTATCGAAAAGAGCTTTCTAATGAATATTAGAAATTTGAAATCTAACGGTTAGATTTGGAATTTGGTCCAAATCAAATTTGGAAAAGGTCGCTGTAAATGCAGTTCGATGGCCATTGATGGAAATCGACTGTACGGGCCTTGATAAAATTATTTAAAATAATAATAATTTGTGTCAAATCATAAGAAATGATTTGGGAAGAATTGGGATGAAAAACTCCATATTTGAAAAGATAAAAATAGATTTTTATCCAAAATGAACTAGTTTTGAACTAGAATTATAATTCTATTTATTTTTAAATAAATAAATTGGATTTGAAATGGTTTTGAAAATAACCTGAATTTCCTATAATTATATTGGAATGGATTTGAATCGAAACTGTCTTCGGAATATTTCGATGTTGGATTTCGTGATGATACAGATATTGTTATGGGAATTTGAAAGATGTATATATATCGTTATTTCCAAGACGATATTTGTTGGTCGTAGAATTTAATATTGAATATAAGCCGATATATTTTCTATTCAGAGCCTTGTATTTAATATCAAATGTGATTTGGGTTTGTCGTGAATGGTGTCTTTATTAACACTGTTCTTGAACCCAGTTGAGAAAAGATTAAATCTTTTTATTTAGATTTAATGAAGTGTACCAATTAAATAATATTTAATTGGAATTGAATTGGTATTGACTTTTGGGTTTATCGTGAACAGTGTTTTAAATAACACTTGTTCTTTAACCCGATAATTAATGAAATGTGATTTTGGGTTGTCGTGAACGGTATCTTCAATAGTACTATTCTTAGACCCAAAGGAGTTAAGAAAATTCAAAAACTAACTGGAGATTAGTTGAGTTGAATGGTTTCTAGGGTATTGATCTGATGTTGGTTTCAGCCTTCGGGGTTAATACTTAGGGAATTATTCTCTTGATTAATTTACGGTTAGGGACTGATTGAAATGTGATGTGATTTTGGGTTTATCGTGAACCGTGTTTTAAATGACCTGGTTCTTTAACCCAGTCACAGATTTAAAACTAAGTGGAGTTTTAATGAATCTTTAATTAGATTGAAATGATTGAGAATGGAGTATCACCAGTTTTGCTCCAGGCGATAGTTAAATCTTTAATTAGATTTGAACGTGAAATTGTAATTGAATTTACCGATAACACCGTGGTGTTAGATATGAAGTATTACCAGTTTTACTTGATGGGATGAATAGGTTGGGATTAGGAAATTAAAACAAATGATTATTTCGGTAAGGTTCGTTAATCCCGACTAGTTGAATCGAAATTCAAAAGAAGATTAAAGAATAAATTCAAGGAATTTATCTTTGATAAAATTAATGGGAACCTTTCCCTATGAATGTGAAATTTAAAAACTAACTGTCGGTTAGCTAAGCAGAATGGTTTTCTGGATATTGATCTGATGTTGGTTTCGGCCTTCGGGGTTAATATTTGGGGAATTATTCTCTTGATTAATTTACAGTTAGTGACTGATGAATTGGAATGAGGCGTATGTTGTGTTTGTGTAACACTTATTTAAAATATACGCGAGTTATTCAGAAAGACCGGGTTTCGCCCATTCTGAATAACTGATACGACGATAAGTCGAAGATGAAGACGGTGGTCGAAGACCGGAGGTCTTCACGTTGTTTGGGTGATTACTGATGATCTTGATTGGGGTGTACACCCAAGAAGATGGAAACAGTTGGTGGTCGTCCAGACATACTTGGAGATCGATGGATATGCGGGGTACTAGGTGCCTCAGGTTTCGTTCAGACCCAGAACGTACTTGTGAATGGACTGTGTGTCTGACATTGGATTTTAGTCTGTGTGATTGATTTCTATTAAATATATATCTGTTTGGCGGCGGAGAATTTATTCTCTTGCTTAACGCCCTTCTCTGAGACGTACGAGCTCAGGGGTTATATACTGATGGATATCAAACGCATAGAGTGAATTGCCTATGTGGCATGCCTAAGTGGCATGCCTAAGTGGCAAATGATCAAGGCCTCTGTTGAAAAGAAAAGTCTTGTGGTTGATGATCGAAGCACGACCTTGGTGGCGTAGCTTTGTGTAATGTTTACTTCGCGAGTTTCACACCCGGTAGTGAACCAGAAACGGGAGAAGGACCTCAGGGAGGGCATGCGTTTCTTTCTAGTTGGAAGTGGCATCAGTGGTTTTACACGCCCTGACGAGTTTGACTTATGTGGTTGTTGCTGTTGCGAGGCGCCTCAGATATACCGGTGATTATGTGAAGCCGAAGGAGCCATTCGTTGGCTCATTTACGCCCCATAGGGCGGGGAAACGCATTGTTCAGGCATAATAATCCACATCGGTGGACCGACCCTGATGATCCAAGGCTTGCCTGCGCGCTTGCCAGACTAGAGTATCTCGAATCAGTAGAGGACGATCCCTGGCCTCGGTTCATATATGGAAATCCAATTTCCAATTACGTGATTTTGCGGTTTTAATTGTAGAACTAGTATGGCGACATGATATATGGTACCCATGCCGTCTATGATTAATACTTATGATTTGAAGTTGTTTTATACACTATACACTTATAATAGTATCAAATGATTTGTTTTGAACGTACTAAGCATGTTTGGCTGTTATAAGGGAAAACCCTATCCCCCGGCTTGCGTTGAATTGTGTGATAGGACATGTGTCTTATAATAGCTTCATTTTTCTAAAAAGCATTGCGCTGTTTTGTTATATGCACTGTTATTCTTGGGAGGAAACTCGTTCCGTGTCATACGGCGTGGTCCCTCGATATATCTGATTTAAAGTAAAGTTTTAAATAACTGTTTTAGTTCTCACACTAGTCCCATGACTGACCTGGAGTTTATTGTTTTAACCTAAACTCTGGGTGTCCTCATTTTGACATGGGCAGCTAGTAGTTTTGGTTTTGCAGATTTATATTCATAGGATCCTGGTTACAGCTGGAATGATATCCGGAAAGCTTTGTATCCGTATATCTCCTTCAGTTGTGTATTGTAATATTTTCTGCTGCTATGAATTTAAATGTAACTTAAATCTATGATATTTCTGTGTAATATTCATTTATACTCTATATATTCTTGTTTTCTGATGGTATTGTTGTAATACAATGAAATGGTCTTTTGTCTGCGATCTGTTGTGGCTTGTTCTCGAAGTATCCGCTCTTTCCTTACCGGGGAAGTTACGGGTCCTTACAGTTGGTATCAGAGCTTTGGTTTACAAAGCTCAAAGAACAAGACACATTAGAACCATACGAAAGAATTCATCAGAGATTGGATTAGTAATATCCAACGAGAATGACTCGTTAGAGATAGGATCAGTAGTATCCTAGAATGAGTGTGAAGAGTATATTTTTAAAATGAAACCAAATTTTGTTTTGAAAATTTAAAATCAATTATTCGTATTTGATTGTTTATTTCATATTGATTTGGACAATCCAATATATAAAGATTTTGCATATGCGCGTAGCTAGCGTGTATTCGAAGTTTTAATATACTGGATGGACATAGAGTCACACTCTAGTCGCCCGGAGATGATTCTGATGATTGTAGCTACATCATCAGAATTAGTGTTCGAGTTTCGAAAGTGGGATTTCTATATATCTCCTATTGACTAGTGTGAGATCCAAAATTAGATAGGATATATTGTTGTGAATTGGCATCAAAAACGTCATTTTTGACTATATATCAAAATTATGAGTTTGAAACGATAATCAACTAATTGATTGATGGTTGTGTTGTTTGATTAATTAAAATTTTAACCATTTGGAAAATTGATCAAATAGTGAATTGTTTGAAAATTAGTCGCATTTGCTTGCATATACATGTACTTACATTGAACAGGTCATAGCAAGGAGGCTAGAGCAAAGAAATAAAATTGTTTGCCCGACAAATAGGTACATGTTTATCATAATTTACTGTTTTGTTTGGGTGATGATGATATTATGAGCCGATTGGCTAGCCGCTTGGCTTTTTCTTTTTCTTTTTGAGATCTGATGGCCTGTATGGCAATTTCGGGATTTTCCCGGTGCTCCCGGAGCACAGGGAGGTTATGGCAAAAAAATTCGGAAATTTAGGGTGTTAGCCAAATTTTTGAAAAATTTGAAAAGTTCTTAGAAACTGAAAAGTTGAAGAACTTAAGTCATAATAAAAATAATGAAAGTTGAGTTGGTATTTAAAACAACTTTCGGCTTCGTTCCTTTTCGGGGACGAAAAGTATTAAGTGGGGGAGATTGTAATAACCCGGAAATCCGAGCCAATTTAAATTTTTTTTATTTTGGCAATTTTAGCGAATTTTGATTATTTAAAATGAATTATTTTAAATAATATCGATGAGAAATTTATTTTGAATAGAATTCGAACATATATATTATATAAATCGTCGTTAGAATATAAATAATTATTTTAAATTATAAAAGGAATTGAAAATGGCATGGTAGATCGATAATTCGATTTCAAACTTCAAATGAATGTACATGATTCAAAATAAACCGGATTTTAGCGAAACCAAAAATAATAGAATCAATTTGTGAATATCTTTCCAAAGAATATGAGAAATCGAAATTTCATAGCGGGAATCAAAAGATACGTCTAGTTGAAAATTCTGAATAGTCGCTATGGAATTTAGGCCCTTCAAAATGGGAATTTTGCAACCGACCTCGGATTTCGACGAAACAACTTTTGTTGGATCCGTGATGTCATATTATCGCTAGGTTTCAAAATTCATAATTTTCCGATTCAATAGGTGAGCGTGGCAAAGGAAAACGCATTTGACTAGTTTCAGTTGATTTTAATCGACTGGAAAATGACCATTTTTCAAACGGTCTCAGAATTTGACGAAACTAATTTTGTTAGGACCGTATTGTCAATACGAAGCTAGAAAATATTTTTCAGGAATTTTTCTAGTTAGTATGTGGCCCCGGTAAATTGAAATGCGCATTCAAATTCAATATATAGAGTTATATTTTGATTTTGACGAAAACTAATCGAAACAGTCGAATCAGCCTGCGATACATATCCCATTGTGTTCGAAATGGGGTTAATTAGCTATGAACGACAGTCGGTGTGCCTCGTTTAGAGGCCGAAATAAAAAGTTACTTTTATGTGGAAAATAAATAAAATAAATAATATAAAATATAAACTCCCTTACCCCTCCCTCTCTCTCCTTAAGTCAACAGAAAAAAAAAGGAAAAAAGAAAAAAAATGAAACCGAAACTCGTCACACCCCAGGCTCCCCCTCACCTCTGACGTTCGGCGATCCCCCTCCCCCTCCGATCCGGCGCCCCAAGTCTTCCTCCAACCATGCGATCGAACCACCCACGAATCCCCAAATCGAGCGCCCCCCTTTTCAAGCCGCCACCTTCACATCGTGCTACGCCGAGGGCCCCCCCAGCCTCCTCCTTCGCCGTCGACTCTCCCCCATCCCTGAAACCGTGAATCCCTCAGCCCCAAAACCCCCACCCCAAAATGAACGACGCTCGAATCCCCTCCTCCGCTGCACCCTGCGCGCCCCTCAGACCCCACCCCGACGCCCTTTGCTCGATTCAATGTGAGTGTTCCAATTTTAATTTTATTTTCAGACCTTTTTTTTATTTTATTTTATTTCATATTATTCTATATACAATGACTTGATAAAGGTCGGATTTTTTTTCCTATATACAATGACAAAATAAAAATTGGATTTTTCTTTATGTGAAGGAAGTATAAAAAAATTAGATTTTTATTTATTTGAATCACAAATAAAAATATGATTTTTGGTGATAGAAACGATATGATTTTCTTGACAAGAAAAATCGATTTTTATATATTGGATAGCTAAGTAAAAATTCGATTTTTATATATTGAATAGCTAGGTAAAAATTCGATTTTTTTCAATTTTTATATATTGAATAGCAAAGTAAAAATTCGATTTTTATATATTGAATAGCAAAGTAAAAATTCGATTTTTATATATTGAATAGCAAAGTAAAAATTTGATTTTTATACATTGAATAGCAAAGTAAAAATTCGATTTTTATATATTGAATAGCAAAGTAAAAATTTGATTTTTATATATTGAATAGCAAAGTAAAAATTCGATTTTTAAATAATGAATAGCAAAGTAAAAATTCGATTTTTATATATGTAGTGAATACGGATGACGAAGGTGATGAAAGAAGAAACGGCAGAGATTTTCTACATACGAAGAGTCGTGGCGTTTGATTTAGCTAGTCGGTGAGAACTTCTCACCTTTAATTTAATTTTTCTAGTTAAAATATATATTAGGATGCAGACGGTGTTTAGTAGCACCCGACACCCGTCGTCCACAGACCATGGACGGCTTGTATGCTTGGTTGTTTGATTTTGATGTGTAGTTGATTGTGTGATGTGATGTGAAATGAAATAAAATATTTGTATTGTTAAAATATTTTATAATTGAAAATAGAATTTTTAACGTGTATTTAAAATGAAATAAATAGTTATGAACATATCGAACGATTTGTTTATATACACACATTTGACTGATATTGATTGGGACGATAAATTTTACACATCACCCAACTGCACAAATAAAATCTGTGTTTGAAAACCCCACATGGGTATTGGGGTGGTATATGACATAGACTAATCCCAATAATTAGTTGTATGTCGATCGATTGATTGACAGACTATTATAAGCGTTAAATATTTATATTTGATGCTTATACAGTGTAGAATGCACTTTGGATGATCGTTGATGATTTATCGTTGTTGTTAGATACATATGGTAGAAAATCCATATAATTAACATTATATGGTAATTGATTGGGCCTCATTCCATATTTGAAAAAGAAATATTTGAATAGAAATATTTGAAAAAGAAATATTTGAATAGAAATATTTGAAAAAGAAATTTTTGAAATAGAATATTTGAAAATAGAAATATATGAAGCCGTGTTGATTAGATTTACGCTATTTTGACGTGAACGATATTTATATTGATTTTATCCATTTTTTTAATGAACATCGAAAGTGATTTCAAAATCTGATATTTTGAATAGAAATGAATTCGAATTGAAATTGAATTGAATTGAAAACGAACTGAAATTGAATTCAAAATCGATTTGAATTGAAATCAATTTGAAATGAATTTAAAAAGAATTTGTAAGGGAAAATTCAATTTTGATTTGAATTTGAAAAAGAAGCTGAAATCATTTTGAAAACGAATTTAAAAAGATTTATAAAATACGATTTAAAAGCAAATCGACGAAGTATATATTATATATATAATATAATGGCCTGAATAGAACGCGTCGCGCTGCGGCAGTTCACGAATTTCGACCAATGACTTCGAATGGATATTGCGGGAGATCCGACCGTCGGATTCATCTAAAACCAGAACCGTTGGGTCTGTATCGAAAAGAGCTTTCTAACGAATATTAGAAATTTGAAATCTAACGGTTGGATTTGGAATTATGTCCAAATCAAATTTGGAAAAGGTCGCTATAAGTGCAGTTCGATGGCCATTGATGGAAATCGATTGTACGGGCCTTGATAAAATTATTTAAAATAGTAATAATTTGTGTAAAATCATAAGAAATGATTTGGGAAGAATTGGGATGAAAAACTCCATATTTGAAAAGATAAAAATAGATTTTTATCGAAATGAACTAGTTTTGAACTAGAATTATAATTCTATACATTTTTAAATAAATAAATTGGATTTGAAATGGTTTTGAAAATAACCAGAATTTCCAATAATTATATTGGAATGGATTTGAATGGAAATTGTCTTCGGAATATTTCGATGTTGGTTTTCGTGATGATACAGATATTGTTATGGGAATTTGAAAGATATATATATATATATCGTTATTTCCAAGATGATATTTGTTGGTCGTAGAATTTGAATATAAGCCGGTATATTTTCTATTCAGAGCCTTGTATTTAATATCAAATGTGATTTGGGTTTGTCGTGAATGGTGTCTTTATTAACACTGTTCTTGAACCCAGTTGAGAAGAGATTAAATCTTTTTATTTAGATTTAATGAAGTGTACCAATTAAATAATATTTAATTGGAATTGAATTGGTATTGACTTTTGGGTTTATCGTGAACAGTGTTTTAAATAACACTTGTTCTTTAACCCGATAATTAATGAAATGTGATTTTGGGTTGTCGTGAACGGTATCTTCAATAATACTGTTCTTAGACCCAAAGAAGTTAAGAAAATTCAAAAACTAATTGGAGATTAGTTGAGTTGAATGGTTTCTGGGGTATTGATCTGATGTTGGTTTCGGCCTTCAGGGTTAATACTTAGGGAATTATTCTCTTGATTAATTTACGGTTAGGGACTGATTGAAATGTGATGTGATTTTGGGTTTATCGTGAACCGTGTTTTAAATGACACTGATTCTTTAACCCAGTCACAGATTTAAAACTAAGTGGAGTTTTAATGAATCTTTAATTAGATTGAAATGAATGAGAATGGAGTATCACCAGTTTTGCTCCAGGCGATAGTTAAATCTTTAATTAGATTTGAACGTGAAATGGTAATTGAATTTACCGATAACACCATGGTGAAGTATTACCAGTTTTACTTCATGGGATGAATAGGTTGGGATTGGCAAATTAAAACAAATGATTATTTCGGTAAGGTTCGTTAATCCCGACTAGTTGAATCGAAATTCAAAAGAAGATTAAAGAATAAATTCAAGGAATTTATCTTTGATAAAATTAATGGGAACCTTTCCCTATGAATGTGAAATTTAGAAACTAACTGTCGGTTAGCTAAGCAGAATGGTTTTCTGGATATTGATCTGATGTTGGTTTCGGCCTTCGGGGTTAATATTTGGGGAATTATTCTCTTGATTAATTTACGGTTAGTGACTGATGAATTGGAATGAGGCGTATGTTGTGTTTGTGTAACACTTATTTAAAATATACGCGAGTTATTCGGAAAGACCGAGTTTAGACCATTCTGAATAACTGATACGACGATAAGTCGAAGATGAAGATGGTGGTCGAAGACCGGAGGTCTTCACGTCGTTTGGGTGATTACTGATGATCTTGATTGGGATGTACACCCAAGAAGATGGAAACAGTTGGTGGTCGTCCAGACGTACTTGGAGATCGATGGATATGCGGGGTACTAGGTGCCTCCGGTTTCGTTCAGACCCAGAACGAACTTGTAAATGGACTGTGTGTCTGACATTGGATTTTAGTCTATGTGATTGATTTCTATTAAATATATATCTGTTTGGTGGCGGAGAATTTATTCTCTTACTTAACGCCCTTCTCTGAGACGTACGAGCTCAGGGGTTATATACTGATGGATATCAAACGCATAGAGTGAATTGCCTGTGTAGCATGCCTAAGTGGCAAATGATCAAGGCTTCTATTGAAAAGCAAAGTCTTGTGGTTGATGATCGAAGCACGGCCTTTGTGGCGTAGCTTTGTGTAACGTTTACTTCGTGAGTTTCACACCCGGTAGTGAACCAGAAACGGGAGAAGGACCTCAGGGAGGGCATGCGTTTCTTTCTAGTTAGAAGTGGCGTCAGTGGTTTTACACGCCCTGACGAGTTTGACTTATGTGGTTGTTGCTGTTGCGAGGCGCCTCGGATATACCAGTGACTCTGTGAAGCCAAAGGAGCCATTCGTTGGCTCATTTACGCCCCATAGGGCGGGGAAACGCATTGTTCAGGCATTATAATCCACATCGGTGGACCGGCCCTGATGATCCAAGGCTTGCCTGCGCGCTTGTCTGAGGGGCGGACTAGAGCGTCTCAAATCGGTAGAGGACGATCCCTGGCCTCGGTTCATAGATGGAAATCCAATTTCCAATACGTGATTTTGCGGTTTTAATTGTAGAACTAGTATGGCGACATGATATATGGTACCCATGCCGTCTATGATTGATACTTATGATTTGAAGTTGTTTTATACACTATACACTTATAGTAGTATCAAATGATTTGTTTTGAACGTACCAAGCATGTTTGGCTATTATAAGGGAAAACCCTATCCCCTGGCTTGCGTTGCATTGTGTGATAGGACCTGGGTCTTATAATAGCTTCATTTTTCCAAAAAGCATTGCGCTGTTTTGTTATATGCACTGTTATTCTTGGGAGGAAACTCGTTCCGTGTCATACGGCATGGTCCCTCGATATATCTGATTTAAAGTAAAGTTTTAAATAACTGTTTTAGTTCTCACACCAGTCCCATGACTGACCTGGAGTTTATTGTTTTATCCTAAACACTGGGTGCCCTCATTTTGACACGGGTAGCTAGTAGTTTTGGTTTTGCAGATTTATATTCACAGGATCCTGGTTACAGCTGGAATGATATTCGGAAAGCTTTGTATCCGTATATCTCCTTCAGTTGTGTATTGTTTTATTTTCCGCTGCTATGTATTTAAATGTAATTTAAATCTCTGATATTTCTGTGTAATATTCATTTATACTCTGTATATTCTTGTATTCTGATGGTATTGTTGTAATATACAATGAAATGTTCTTCCGTCTGCGATCTGTTGTGGCTTGTTCTCGAAGTATCCGCTCTTTCCTTACCGGGGAAGTTACGGGTCCTTACAACTAATTAAGTGTTTAAGGGTTTTCTAGATTTCGTTTTATTACGTTCTTATGATAAGTTGTATATGTATAAATCTATGTATATGTACACGTGATTGTTTAATAAAATTGAAATTTATAGTTTATATAGTTATAACCTTCTAAAAAATAAACATATATAAATATCAAATTAACAGGGAGTATATTTTAGTGATAGTTACTAATGTTCTATTTAGAGAATTATACAATTTAGGGGGAGTATTTTCAGGAATATTACTTAGGTCCTAGAGTTGTATAACTTAAGGGGGAATATCTTTAGGATTTCTTTTTGATAATGCCAAAGGGGGAGAAATTATAAAATATCGGCATAGTTTTTAGGATTCTTACAGACAGGGGGAGTATAGAAGGAACATAATCAAACAGGTATATACAAGTATGGTATTTTATAAACTAAGGTTGTCATCATCAAAAAGGGGGAGATTGTTGGAGAATCGTGTTTTGATGACAACAACCTTATTTCAATTATCATTGATTATAAAATATATACTAACACTTTTTGTATAGAATATATATATATGTATATATATATGTATGTATGTATGTATGTATGTGCATGAATTATATACAGAAAATGTTACTGAAGACTATACAGTTATAAATATGATAGAGATTCAAAGATTAGAGAAATTTCAAGACTCATGAGTAATCAAGATTTCAAGAGTTCAAGATCAATATAGTTATAGAGTGTAGATTTTGTAAGACTCTAATAGCACTCCAAGTTATAGAGTCTAGATTTTGTTTTTCTATTTATTTCTATTCTTATTCCTTTTTTTTCAAAACTTAAATATTTTATATACTTTATATTTTTACTTTATATAGTTTAAAACCTTATAATTTTATAAATATATTTATATAGTTTAGAAATATGTTTTCATACGATTTTCTATCATATAATATTAATTTACAGCACTAGAATTTAACTCAAAAATTTCCAGAAATAGTTTTATATCAAAACACTTGAAAAATGCTTTGAAAATTAAAAATACACATGAGTATTCGACATGGAAAAAGGTGTATGTCAACATATAACTGTTATTTTTTCTAATTTTGAAGGGAAATGTCTTTTCACTATTTGAAACGCTTCAGAACCGTTGCAACCCTTCATACTCTATAAAAAGAGGTTAAAACCGAATTTTTTAAAACATCTTCTTCCCTAACTTTATTCTCTTTCACTCCATCATTATTCTTAATCATTTTTATGATTCTTACACTTATACTCTACTGAATTCAATTATGTTTTGATTAAACTTCTTCTCTCTTCATTCTTTACTTTCTGAATCAAGTGCTGTTGAAGAGTTATAGGGCTGTTTTGTAGTTGTTTGGGTCAAATAAACCTTGTTTGTGAGTCAAAGAGGAATTAGTGTATCCTTTTAGCCGTGAAATCAAAGAATAGGAGTCGGTGTGTCCTGGTTGAGACGTGAAATCAAGAAATAGGAGTCAATGTTTCCTTATTGAGCCGTGAAATCAAGGAGGGTATATTTGACTATTGGAATTAATAAAACTTTGCACAATCCAGCGTTGTGCGGGACTGGATGTAGGAGTGATCTGAACCAGTATAAAATTAGGTGTGTTCTTTCCTTTTCTGCATTTTTATTTCTGTTTATTTTGCATATGTGTTTGAATCTGTGTCTGTGATTGTATTTGTGTTTTTTGATTCATTCCATAATTCTCTTTAGTTTTAAGTTTTGTTTAAATTCCTACAAACACTATTCACCCCCCTCTAGTGTTTTCTTTGCATGAACGATCCACTCCGCAGTCCCTAACAATGCCATTGTGGCTCGTATCTCTAGGCCCATCATGACTGCCCAGGGTATTCGACCATTCGATCGGTCTTTTAGGCATCCCTATTATAACCCTGCTTTGAGTCCGCCAGAACCTATGACAATGACTATTATCCATGAACTCACCACCTTGAGTCGTCTTCACATTCGTAGCATTTCAATGATCAATGAACACATCACAACACTTTGAACATTCCCCCTTGAATTTACTTCGAAGTCACATCCATCACCGATCCAACCCTGGTCCATCTTAGTCAGGTCGTCCCCTATAGGTCGCGACCGACCCATGCCCAATGACCCGACTCTTTTGAGTTTCCCCATCATTTCCATGACCTAACCCACCAGGTTGTGCAATGTTCTATCTCACCCATCTTAACATACGAACAACGTAGGGCCAAACATCTTGACCCTATCGGGATGTCCCTTATCTCCAACGACTTAACCTAACACAAAGGACCCGACTAGGTTGTTCCATAACCAATGACCTGACTCAGTCATTACACACCCCTTTTCAACGACCTGATGCCCCTCGAATGACCTAACCCTGGCTCGAGCCGCCTTGCTCCAAAGGACTTTGACCGACCCGATCCACAAACGAACGAATTAGAGCACTCCAACCCTCTAATGAATCGAAGTAGCTCCAAAGACATGCCCTTCATTTCTTAGAGCACAAGCTACACGACCCAAGCTTTATGCCACGTCACCAACGACCTAAGAAAAACGACCCGACTCCAGATCTAACAAAAATAGCTCCAATCTTGACCAAATCATCACCAAACGACAACATCAATTCAACCAACTCATCTAAATCATCCAATTCAACCATCAACACTTTATGAAATCATCAACAACATCAAAATGATAATTATTCATCAATAATAATATAAAATCAACAAAATCATGATAAATCAATGCATAAACTAAAATAATGGATCTAACTTGCCTAAACATATGAATTAACATAAGAACTTACCAATTTAAGTTGCTAGGTTAGAACCTACAGTGATTCGAATGAAATTATACTTACAATGATGTAGATCTTGGTGAAAACAACTTAAAATGATGAAAATAAGATCAAACAACCCATATACTTGATTGAATCCGTATGAGAGATGTTTATCACTCACCAAATCTTCGAATTAACTTGAAATCAATAAAATTTCAATCCGGGCAACGAAGAATGAACCTCAATCTCCTCAATTTGATGCAATCTCTCTTCTCTTGATGTAAATCTTGCTTTATTTCATATTAATCTTCAATCTTCACATGTAGATCTAAAATTTTAATGGTGGAAAGGTGTATTTGATTGAGCAAGAAGGATCACGAGCTCAACCAAATGAGAGAATGAAGAAAGTAGACTATTCTCTGCCTCTAAACCCTATTTATAGCCTCAAACTAGCCCATTAATGGGCCACTCCAAATCAACCCACTAACGGCTTACAAAACCTATACAAAAAATGTGCAGCATTAAAATAGCGATTCCTCCCAAATTGCTGAACCAAATCTTTAATGTGACCACTTTACGAAATTGGCAACACCATTTCCTTTCCAATGAAATCGATCTCACACCTGGTTCGATCCCAGTCAAAAGTTATACCCTGTACAGAACTGATAGTGGCAAAATGGTCACAAATAAATTTGGGGAAAATTATGGGCATTCCCTACCATACGAAGCAGCTTATGAGGTTCGGTAACTATGGTCTCTACTTCTAGGTCTTCGTATTGTTCTGGAGATACCATCCCATTTGAATCATGCACACACTTCCGTGAAAACGATATATGAAAAACTATACGCACACTTGACATCTTCTCGGGTAACTCCAATCTAGATGCGATCTTTCCAATTCTCTTGATTATTGGAACGGTCGAATGAACCTTGGAGCTAACTTTCCCTTGCTTCCGAACTAAACAACATGCTTCAACGGTGAAATCTTCAAGAAAACCATGTCACCCACATCGAATTCCAAATCTTTTCGACTCTTATCAGCGTAACTCTTCTAACGATCTTGGGCTGCCTTCATTCGTTTACGAACAATCTCGATACACTCCGAGATCTCTCTAATCATCTCAGGCCCAAGTATCACATTATCTCCAGTTTCCAACCAATATGTCGGAAAATTACATGGTCTACCATACAATGCCTCGCATAGTGCCATCCAAATGCTTGACTGGTAGCTGTTGTTGTACGCAAACTTAACTAAATGTAGATGGTCTTCCCACGATCCCCCGAAGTCCAACACACAAGTTCTTAGGAGATCTTCCAAAACTCGGTTAACCAACTCGGTTTGACTTATCAGTCTGTGGATGATATGCCGTACTTAAACATAACTCGACTCCCAAAGTCTCTTGCAAACTCTTCCAAAATCCACTCATGAACAATGGATCTTGATTACTCACTATGCTATTTGGGATACCATGGAATCGAATCATCCATTTAATACAAAGCTCAGCCAGCTTCAATGTTGTCCTAGTCGACTTGATAGGACTAAACCTTGCACATTTGGTCAAGCGATCCACGTTGACCCAAATTCCTTCGTTTTCTGCCCTGGTTCTAGGTAGTCCATCGATAAATCCATCAATATCTACTCCCACTTCCATGTAAGAACTTCCAACGGCTAAAGCAATCCACTCGGCTTCTTCTGTTCAGCTTTCACCAACTAACAGTTCATACATTTGGAAATGAACTTTCCAATATCCCTTTACATCTCTTCCCAGTAGTAGGCTTGCTTCATGTCCTAATACATCTTATTACCATTAGGATGAATCGTCAACTTCGAGTGATGACATTCCCTCATAACCCCATCTCTCAATCCGTCGATATCAGGAACAACCAGTCGTCCTTTCTTTCGAAGCTAACTCTCTCTGTCGACCTCGAATTCATTATCCGCTGGTTCTAACTTCTAGATAAACTCGATAAGATTTGCATTGTGCTTATGGCTCTTGCCAATTCTTTCGATGAGAGTAGGTCTTATCTATAAGCTGGCCAACATCTTAAGTTCCAACTCACACCGTGGTCTGAAATCAAATCATACCAAGTACTCGAGGCTCTTTAATTCCAGAAACATCGCTCCCAAACTTGCATGTCTTCGACTCAACGTAACCGCCACTCGTTACCTTTACCAGGTGTATAGGATATACCAAAATCATATGATGCCAGTAATTCTAACCACTGTTGCTGCCGAGTTGATAATTTATATTGACTTTTACCTAGTTAGCGATTTAATAATTAAAATACGATATATTTCGAATATATATAATTATCATAATACAAGAATCTAAAATAATTCAATTCGAAATTTAAAACCGAGTCAAAATGATTTAAATAATTTATTGAAATTATATTTACATAGAATCGACGGTAATAATTTTTTATTATTAAGGAATTACTTGTTTCAAATTTAATTTATATCGATTTAAACTAATATCTTCACCATATGATTGAATGGATCTTCGAATCCTGTTCCAATGTGTTCAGAATAGTGGTACAATCCTGGGAACGTCGGTTGTGGTGCACAAATTGGAGTTCGAAACCCTGAATATATTTTTATAAAATTGAATGGATAAGATCGAACACAAATCTCAGTTAAATCAAAAATCAAATTGTATTTAAAACTATGTACTTATCCTACCCTACCCTATCCCCTAATATGATACCTTACATAGGCAAAATTACTTAGTTCTTAAGTGTTTTCTTCAATAAATCGCTATACGCTTTCCCTTTTCTTTTTCTTTGGCAATTCGTTCATCTGAACTTTCAAAAGCTCAACAAAAATGAAAATCGAAATGACCTCCTCCTCTCCTATAAATCCCATTCATTCTTATTTAGATTTTAAAACTCCAAAAGTCGTTTCCCCTTTTCAAATTCGATTTCTTCGATAGTCAAAAAAAATATCCATGAAAATCGCAAGGGCTATGTTTTCGAACTCGTGAACTCAGATGCTATAACCTTGTATTGAAATTTAGCTCACGATTTTTGATTGGGTGCTCGAAACTTTCTAGCTGAGTTAGAGTTCGAAGGCGCAATTTATTGTAGGTGTGTCAAAGTCTTTGTGGTAGGTTATAAGAGGAAATCAAGCCTTAGGCAAAGTCGATGGTGATGGAAAATGTTGATGATGGTGGGTAGTTGCGCAAGCAGTTTGGTAAACTGCACGGAGGAATCATGGATCGAGTGTGCCATGTTGAGGGTGTAGTCGGAGAGCTCGGCGCGACGAGTTTAATGATGACGGCCTCTTCATTTTTCATGAAGCAGAGAAGACAAACGGAGTGGAGGAAGCTTCCAAAATGTCTGCTGCTTATAGGGTGTTGCGCTAACTTTTGTACGAAGACGAAGAAGGATCTGATGCATGAGATACTAGAGCGATGACAGGTTGGAGGCATTGACATCCACTTTTGGTCTGAAGATTGTAGAGATTGGCAAAGGAACGCTGCGTTTTGTTACTAAGAAGATGAATAGGTAATTTAGTAGTTAATTAGTTGATTAAATTATTTAATATTTATGATGGTAATTAAGTATGAATAAATGTGATTAATCCGGATCTTATAAAAATGTATTTCATACCCATAGGTTGGACTTAAAACACCATTAGTTGCGTTGTAGTTGAAATTGAAAAATACATTCGGGAATCAGTTTGAACTCGACCGAGTCGAGATGGAATCATAACTCTGAGGTTAACAAAAGGAAAATTAAAATGGGAATCGAAATGGATCGAAATAAAAATCACGGTGAGTAAACTCACTATCTGGATTTTTTTAATATTTTTTTACTGTTGTTTGTTGGTTGTTGAATGTGTAGAAATATTACTGTGGCTATTATATATATATATATTAGTTATTCAGGCTTGGTGTTTGTGGCTATTATATATATATATATTGTTGGTTGGATATTTCCCGCAGGATCATTATAGGATGCCCGCATTATCATTAGCGGATGCCCCTATGCGCCCAACAATATGATAGTGGATGACCTTTTATACCGCGATACCCTGCCTCGAAGTAGGATGGGAATTATTTATGTCGGCTAACATCCATGGATGCAAGAAAACAGGTTGGAGAGATCCAATTGGATTCCTTAAAAATATTATTATTTGTTTGTTTCATATATATTATCATATATGATGTGTTATAAAACCTATGATTGATAATTGGGTGTTTTTGAATGTTTAAATATCACTGGGCCTAAGTGTTGATTTATAAAAATATTGTGAAAAGCGATTTTGAGATTTGAATGGAAAATTCTATTTTTTTAAATAGAATTTGAATTTCGAATGGACTATAGAAATATTAACTTTTTTAATATATAAAACAAGTATTAAATTTATATACGATGTTTATAAATTAAATAATGTGGGAAATTCAAGTGAAATTATATACGATGTTTATAAATTAATTGAAGTTAATTATATATAGTGTTATAAATTAAATAATGTGGGAAATCGAAGTGAAATTAAAAACGATGCTTACAAATTAAATAATGTAGGGAATTGAAATAAATTTATAAACGGTGTTTATATATGAAGTGGAAAAATTATCATGTGATAATTTGAATATTTAATTCAATTGTGAATTTAAAAATAGAAATGTGGAATTGTTTTAAAGAAGTAAACGTTCTGATATTCAAAATGTAAATTGAACTAAATATAAATTTGTATGGAATTATGATTTATTAGGTCGAATCTATTTAAATAAGATATTTTTGAGAAAAGATATTGGAATCGTATTAGATAGAACTAAAATTAAATATGAAAATAAATTTTGTATTGTATATATAAGTTATAATAAATAGAATTTTCTGAAATAAAATTTTGGTTTTCAAACAGATTTTGAAACGGAACTTGTTTTATTATATAAAACAAGGAAGTTGAATTTATAAACAATGTTTATAAATCTAGTGAAATAAATTCTCATTAGATAATTTAGATGTTTAAATTCAAGTATGAACTTGAAAATAGGATTTGAAATCGTTTCGAAATGGAAACAACGGAATTTATTTCATAATTCGGATTAGAAATGGAATTGAAATAAATCCAAATGATTTATAATTAGAATTCGATTTTCATTAATTTTATAAAATAATTTATCTCCGAAGAAAATTGGAATATTTTATATAAGATTGAGTTGCAAATAATTATAACTGAATTATGGAAAAATCGACAATTTAGAAAAATCGAAATGTTAAGTTAAGTTTGGAAACTGATCTAATATTTATTTAAAATATACAAGATTGGTCGTGAAATTATTTATAAACGTAGTTTAAAATGTTTATATATTTACATATAATTATAATGAACTCGCTGCAGCGCGGCAGTTCGTAAATTGGCGTTTCGAACTTCAATTGAGTATATAGAACTCAATTTAAGTGGGAATTCTTTGAAATGAGAATCGCTAGGACTGATTTAATAATAGTTTTCTAATGGAAGAGAAAAATCTGGATTTCGTCAGATATATTTTGAGTTATGTCAAAATCAAATTTCCAGAAAAACAGCGCTATAATCGTTTAAAAACCATAATGGTTTATTTAAATAAATAAAAGGATTTTAAACAAATAAATCTGAATTTCCATTAGAAATATCCAGACTTGAGACATAAAATAAATTTGAACTTAAGTGGAGTAAGTGAACTGATTTTTGAAACAAAAATCAGATTTTTAATTATCGAATCAAATTAACTAATTTGAAGAATAATTAGTTAATCGTGTTTTGAATTGGAATTGGGCGTTGGATAAGTGAGTGGGATGTATGAATTTATATTCGAAATCTAATACGAAACTCAAGTTGAAATAGAATTAGATTGGGTTATAAGAAAATTAAAATATATTTGAACATGATACGTTCGAACTAAAGGGATTTGGCAAAAGAGAGCTAATTAAAGAATAAATTAGCAAATTGAGCTAGGTATGACCGGATTTAGTTGGGATAAATTGGAAATAGGTGAACATGTGTTAAATAGGTATGGAATGAAGTATATGAAGATTATATTTCGAATGCTCGACATAAGGGTACGTGTTTAAATTCCGTATGAGATTTTATGTGCCGAATCGGCAAGCCACTTGGCTTTTTGATTTTCTTTTTGAATGAAAAGGGCTTAGAGAGGCGAGTTGGGGTTTGAGCTATTGACCGGTACAAAGGAGGTGCTAGCAAAATTTTCTGGAAATTTAAGGAGTTAGAATATTTTTAAGAAAATATGATAACCAGAAATCAATATATCAATATATATAGAATTCAATAAGGAAACGGACCTAAAATAGAATACTATAAACAAAAAGGAAATCTATAATCAAATCTGGTAAAAACAGAAAGAGAAACATATGCAAGTTTTAAAAATGAGTAATTGGTTTATATGATGTTGATTATTCGAGATAAGTAGTCTTGTCCGTTTGAAGTTATAAATGTTATTCAATCAAGGTCTGAGAGGTATTTATACCCCAACTTGATTGATTTCGTTATTAACCAATAAATAGTAAGATTCAGGCTCGACGATAAATGTTTTTGAATAATATTTAGTTGAATGCAATATTTTGGATTGTTGTAACAATGTTATACACAACATTCGTTTTAAACCAGATAAGTGAAATTTTGGAAATATAATAATAAATATTTCCTAAGTATAGAAATGAATGGTCGTGAAAGGGAGAAGTACTTGGAATGTTTTCCAACTATAAATAAGAGATATTTTCTAAGTATAGAAAATAAAAGAAGGCAATATATGGAAATGTTTTCCAAATTGCGTGAGAGGCCATGATGATTATTGAAAATATTTGGTTAACAAATATTGATAAGGAAATGGAGAAGTGGTTTAATTAATGAAATACTTAATTAAGGGGACCAGTGATTATTTGATGCTTTGAATGGATGCTTGTTTTCTTCGATAGTTAAATAACTGACTATCAAAGTATTTGCCAATAACATTGTCAATACGGAGAGATCGGTTGGATTACTATCCGAGAACCACTCCGTATTGGCAGTGGCATTGCGAATCAGATTATATGAAGATAATCGAAACGGAGTAAAGTGCAAGGGCTTTTTCTGTTAACCCTAGGTAGAGATTTCCTAAGATGGATTAATGGAAATTGTGCCTTCGGTTTCGTTCAGTCCCAGAACGAAGTGTATGGACGAATGTCTGATAGAGTATTTCCAATGATCGCATATGTTGGTCGATGGCGGAGAATTTATTCTCTTAGCATAATATCCAAAATATATTTATACAAATCAATTAATGATTAACGGATCTAACAATGTGGCATTCAAAGTGATTGTGCTATCAATGAATGGTATGTGATCATAGCCTCAGGTCTCAACAACCGGGAAATGACAAAAATCAATCAGGCAACATGGTTAAGTGGTAGCTCCCAATTAGGGTGTAGTATCACCTATCTAGAGAAATTCATTTCATTCGTTATTCTATTCGATGTTGTCCCATTTGGGAAAATGGTTGCTGATCCCAACCGTTAGTGATATACATTCGATACACTCAAGCAAAATAAGTGGTCGATCATGTGTGGCCAGGATACAAGATGTTCTTGTTGAACTCAGTGTATTCCTCTCTAGAGATACACTATCGTAAGGCGGTTCCATACCTTGTCATAGATGGAAATTTATTACCTAATAAGTGCTCGCAGTTTTGATTGTAAATTATATATATGCGGAGCGTGAAGTTCCACTAGATTGTTATTTATTTGATTTAGACACTATTAAAATATCAAAGAGTTTTGTTATAAGAATTATCATTTCTTTCAAAAGGATTTTGAAAGTTAAATCAAATGTTTTGGATTCTCATAAGAGGAAAACCCGTTCCGTGTTATACGCCGTGTTCTTATGAGATATCGTTTATCTTCTCAAACTGTTTTAAATTGTTTACTCATACCAGTCCCATGATTGACCCATAGTTTATTTTTCTACGTTTTCCCAAGACTCTTGGGTGCCCAAACTTGTATGGGCAGTCAAGTAGTTCATGTGTTTAAAGATCTACTTGGAGGAGCTTGGAGCAGGAGGCTTCAGCGTTATATATTTACCATTTATTTTCCGCTGTGTTGTAAGTGTTGTACTCTGATAATGATATGTTATACAGTTAAAATTATGTATACCAAAAAGCTGTTATATATATTTTATTCCGCTGCGATGTGAGATTCTGTGTTGTTATTTTGTTCTTCTTCTATCCTTTTCTTCTTTTGTTAATAATGATTCGTATTTCTGTGCAATTTGGTTTGGAGTGTGGCATTTTTAGTTAACTCAAATAGTACGAATTTGTAGGCCTTTACAAACGTAATGGATCTCTATCATTACTATTTCTCCATGATTTTTCTAAATTATTAAATTTATATTTCTATATACATTCAAATTAGAGAAGGATAGGAAATTAAATAAAGAGACGAGGAGCGAATTAACCTCCACATTTAGATGTAATACTCTTTAGATGAGATTCATCTATTTTCCCTCGCAATCCCAAATCTATTATTAGATCTATAACTCTAACATATGACCGTTCCTTTTGTATACATTTAAAAAAAAAAATTAAAGAAACTGGAGTTGTATCAAGGGTTATAGCTCATTCTAAAATTTTAGAGCACTTTTTCAGTATGGGTGGAAAATTATACTTATTGTTTATGATGTAAAATTTATAACATTGACATACATTTAATCTTTATGCTTAGTTCTTTTATTCATCAAAGTTGTAGTCCTTCTTTTAGTGTAGAATCCAACGCCATATGCTTTTATTTGTTCTACTTTAAATTATAATTTTCACTCAGATTTGGAAATCAATCCCAATTTTTGTTTTTGTAATTTAAATAATTTGTTCTTTTTCAGATCTGTAATTCTGATAATAGGATATTAACCTAATTTAGGTTATTGGCTCGTTTTTGTTAGATTTTTTCCATAATTTTATTTATGGAAAGAATATGAGTTGATTTTTATAAATTTATTTACATTTCCCACTTTTCTTTGAAAAAGATGATGTTGATTTAAGAAGGAATATGTGACGGCCGCCCATAACTCCTGCACTTAACTAGGGGATTAATGCACTGAAACGTGTGTCAGGCAACCATGAATGATCATCAAGGCAAGATAATACAAGCATAACCTATTGTATAACTCACAGCGCAAGGATAAAATACAATAATACATATACAATAGGCAATAATAGTGAAGCATAATTACACATAATTTCAATCTTCCATATCATCAATAATATCAATAACATTATTGGATTACGTCATCAAACTCTATACAAAAGGCCTCACTACAACACCCAAAGAATACATCAAACAACGGAAACAACAAATACTAGATAGTAGAAAATAATACACTAGCCTACCGCTCGTCATCGCACATCAGCATCATCCTCATCAAGATCTATCACTTGTCACCTACTACTCAGTCTGCCTACCCAACACATGGATGAACAACCCAAGGTAATAAGAGGGAAACATAAACCCTTAAGTTAGACAACAGTCTTAATGAGCGATAAACAGCTAACTAGCATCATCAGTAAAGTATATGAGAAAAGGAAGATTAATCAACTAATCTACCAACCCATCATCAAAGAAGAACCCAACCCATTTCCTCCACATCCGACAATGATAGCCTTTACATCAAGCATTTAGAAACAACAGTGCATTCATGGCAATCAGTTATCAAGCACAGATCATCTTAATTGATATTGACATCCCCTAAGCACAAGCCTCGAAGACCTAAACCAGTATCAAACAAGCACCCAAGAGACATCTCCTTCGACATCGAATAATCTACACAAGATGATACAAGCAAATAATCATCATCCATAACTCTGGATATCACCGCCAATCCTGCTTTGAAACCAACGTTAATCGTATGACTGACCGACCTTGCCATCGGTCAAGGGCTAATGGTAAACCTCGGTTCTAGCAAAAAACTCTATATGCCATCGTAGCTCGTATCACTAGGACCATCATGACTGCCCAGGGTATTCGACCATTCAACCGGTCTTTTAGCGTCCCTATTATAACCCTGCTTTGAGTCCGCTAGAACCTACGACAACGATAATTCCTCAGCCTTCATTATCTCTAGCCATCCAACCTGATGACAGTTCATAAGCTCAAACCCCTTCTCGAGCAACCATTATCCCCTAACTCGTCACCTTGAGTCATCTTCACATTCATTGCATTTCGACGATCTTAGAACACATCACAACACTTCAAACATTTCCCCTTGAATTTACTTCGAAGTCACATCCATCACTGAACCAAAATAACATCCACCCTTGGTCCATCTTAGTCAGGTCGTCCCCTATAGGTCGCGACCGACCCATGACCAACGACCCGACTCTTTTGAGTTGCCCCATCACTTCCACGACCTAACCCACCAGGTCGTGCAATGACCTGACTCATACATCTCAACATACGAATGACTTAGGGTCAAACATCTTGAACCTGTTGGGTTGTCCCTTATCTCCAACGACCTACCTAACACAAATGACCGGACTTCTGTACCCATTGACCTGACTAGGTCATTCCACACCCCTTTTCTACGACCTAAAGCCCCTCGAACAACCGAACTCTGGCCCGAGCCGCCTTGCTCCAAAGGACTTCAACCGACCTAATCCACATATAAATGACTTGGAGCACTCCAACGAATCAAAGTAGCTCCAACGACTTGATATTCATTTCTTGGAGCATAAGCCACAAGACCCAATCTTTATGCCACATCACCAACAACCTAACAAAAACGATCCAACTCCAGGTCTGACAAAAATAGCTCCAATCTTGACCAAATCATCACAAACGACAACATCGATTCAACTTACTCATCTAAATCATCCAATTCAACCATCAACATTTTATGAAATCATCAACAACATCAATATGATAATTATTCATCAATAATAATATAAAATCCACCAAATCATGATAAATAAATGCATAAACTAAAACAATGGATCTAACTTGCATAAACATATGAAAATAAGATCAAATAACCCATATACTTGATTGAATCCATGTGAGATGCTTATCACTCACCAAATCTTTGAATTAACTTGAAATCAATAAAATCTCAATTCGAACAGCGAAGAATGAACCTCAATCTCCTTAATTTGATGCAATCTCTCTTCACTTGATGTAGATCTAGTTTTGTTTGATGTTAATCTTTAATCTTCACATGTAGATCAAGAATTTTAATGGTCGAAAGGTGCATCTAATTGAGTAAGAAGGATCACAAGCTCAACCAAATGAGAGAATGAAGAAAGTAGACTATTCTCTGCCTCTAACCCGTATTTATAGTCTCAAACCAGCCCATTAATGAACCACTCCAAATCAGCCCACTAATGGCTTATAAAACCTATACATAAAATGTGCATCATTATAAAAGCGGTTCCTCCCAAACCACTGAACCAAATCTTTAATGTGATCACTCTACGAAATTGGAAACACCATTTCCTTTTCAATGAAATCGATGTCACACCTGATTCGGTCCCAGTCAAAAGTTATACCCTATACAAAACTGATAGTGGCAAAATGGTCACAAATAAACTCGGTGAAAATTACGGATGTTCCTCTCCACACGAAGCAGCTTACGAGGTTTTGTAACTATGGTCTCAAATTCTAGTTCTTCGTATTGTTCTGGAGATACCACCTCATTCGAATCATGCACATACTTCCATGAAAACGATACATGAAAAAAATTAAACACACTTGACATCTTCTCGGTTAACTCCAATCTTCTCGGTTGACATCTTCTAGTTCTTCGTATTGTTCGGAGCTTTCCAATGCGCATGATTATTGGAAATGGTCGAACGAACCTTGGAGCTAACTTTCCTTTGCTTCTGAACCGAACAACATGCTTCAACAGTGAAATCTTCAGAAATCTTCACAAAAACTATGTCACCCACGTCGAATTCCAAATCTTTTTGACTTTTATCAGTGTAACTCTTCTAACAATCTTGGGCTGCCTTCATTCGTTTCTGAATGATCTCGATACACTCCGAGGTCACTCTAATCATCTCACTCCCAACTTTCAATTTATCTCTAGTTTTTAACTAACATGCCAGAGAATTACACGGTTTACCATACAACGCCTCGCATAGTGCCATCCAAATGCTCGACTAGTAGCTGTTGTTGTATGCAAACTCAACTAAATGTAGATGGTCTTCCCATGATCCCCCGAAGTCCAATATACAAGCACTTTGGAGATCTTCCAAAACTCAGTTAACCCTCTCGGTTTGATCATCTATCTGTGGATGATATGTGTTACTTAAACATATCTAGGTTCCCAAAGTCTCTTGCAAACTCTTCTAAAATCCACTCATGAAAAATGGATCTCGATTACTCACTATGCTCTTCAGGATACCATGGAATCGAATTATCCATTTAATATAAAGCTCAACCAACTTCGATGTTGTCCTTGTCGACTTGACATGACTAAACCTTGCACTTTTGGTTAAGCGATACACGATGATCCAAATTCCTTTGTTTCCTACCCTGGTTCTAGGTAGTCCATCGATAAAATCCATCGATATCTACTCCCACTGTCATGTAGGAACTTTCAATGACTGAAGCAATCCACTTGGCTTCTTCTGTTCAGCTTTCACCAACTGACAATTCATACACTTGGAAATGAACTTTCCAATATCCCTTTTCATCCCTTCCCAGTAGTAGTCTCGCTTTATGCCCTAATACATCTTATTACCACTAGGATAAATCGTTAACTTTGAGTGATGACATTCCCTCATAAACTCATCTCTCAACCCGTCGATATTAGGAACAACCAGTCGTCCTTTCTTTCGAATCCAACCCTCTCGATCGACCTCGAATTCCTTATCCACTAGTTCTAAATTCTAGATAAATTCGATAAGCTTTGCATCATGCTTCTGGCTCTCGCCAATCCTTTCGATGAGAGTAGGTCTTATCGATAAGCTTGCCAACATCTCAGGTTCCAACTCACACCGTGGCCTGAAATCAAATCCTACCAAGTACTCAAGGCTCTTCATTTTGGAAACATCACTCTCAAACTTGCGTGTGTTCGACTCAACGTGTCTGCCATTGCATACTTTTACCAGGAGTATATGATATACCAAAATCATACGATGCTTGAAACTCTAACCACCGTTGTTGTCGAAGATTCAAATACTTTTGGGAGAAAAGATGCTTCAAGGACTTGTGATCCGTAAACAACTCGAATCAGACTCCCAACAGGTAATGTCTCCATATCTTTACAGAAAACACGATCGCTGCCAACTCCAAATCATGACTTGGATAATTCCTTTCATGCGGCTTCAGCTGTCGACTTGCGTAGGCCATAACTTTATCCTTCTACATCAGCACTTCTCCAAGTCCAATACCACATGCATCGGTATATACCACCATTTCTTCATTCCCACTCAGAATCGTCAAAACAGGAGCACTCGTCAGTCTCTCTTTCAGGATTGCGAAAGCTTGCTCACACTTCACATCTTATGTGAACACCTGATTCTTCTTCATCAATTTTGTTAATGATGCAGTTATCTTAGCGAAATACTTTATAAAACGCTGATAATAACCTGCCAACCCAAGGAAACTCAGAACATCTGCCGCATTCTTAGGTCTATCCTAATCCTGGATTCCTGCCACCTTAGTGGGGTCAGCCACTATCCTATTTCCAGAAAAACCATAGCCTAAGAACCTCACTTCACTCTTCCAGAAGTGACATTTCAAAAACTTAGCTCTCAGCTGATGCTTTCACAACATTTCTAGAATAACCCGCAAGTGCGTCTTATGCTCTCCCTAATTTCGGGAGAAAACCAGAATATCATCCACGAACACAAGCACGAACTTGTTTAACTAATCTCTGAAAACCTTACTCATAAGATCCACAAAATACGCTAGTACGTTAATCAACCCAAATGGCATCACCGACCATTCGAAAAACCCGGAACGTGTCCTAAAAGCAGTCTTCGGTAGACTATCCTGTGCCGCCCTCAACTGGTGGAATCACGTTGCCAAATCCATCTGAGAAAACACCTTAGCCTCGTGAAGTTGATCGAACAAGTCGTCTATCCTTTGCAACAAATACTTGTTCTTTTTGGCCACCTTATTCAGCTCACGATAAGCCACACACAATCTCGAAGATCCATCTGCTTTAGTTGAAAACACAACTGACGCACCCCATTCAGACACACTTATCCGAATGAATCCTTTTCCCAAAAGGTCACGTACTTGCATCTCTAACTCTCGTTGTTCCTTAGGAACCATCTTCCTAAGAGGCATGACGATAGTTCTAGCACCCGTGACCAAATCAATTCTGAACTCAATCTCACGATGCGGCGGCAACCCTTTAACCTCGTCAAAGACACCATCAAACTCACTAGCAATCGACACCGATGACGAGTCTTCCCGTGAAATCACAAGCGAGTATAAATAGCTCACGAAGACAATATCTTCGAGATTACACTGAATCATGACCATTCGCCCTTCCACATTCTCGACTGTCACCCCTAGCTTGCAATCCACCTTTGTCGCATACCTCTTGGGCCATTCCATACCAAAAATAACCGTAAACCCAGCAAAGTTCAAAACAAAGCAATCACGCACAAAGGAGCAACCATGACTCGACAACACTAGACCACGACCAATCATACACAAATTGGACGAACCCCTAACTGGATAGTCACAACAAAAGGTCTGTCACATATCTCAGGTTCTCAACCCAAGTGGCATACAAGCTCATTACAAATGAAAGAATGCGACGCTCTAGTATCGAACAATACATGAACTGAAACATCTCTAAAGAAAAGAATACCTTGAACGACGACACTCTTGCCTTTCTCCTCCGCCCTAGGAGCCCTTGAAGATGATGGCACATTTTCCAGAGCATACGCCTTCATAATCTTCTTTCCCTTAGCTGGTTATGGACAGTCCTTATTGAGTTGCCCATGCTTGGCACTGTTGTAATACTTCCTTTCAACCTTTGGATTCTTACAATCCTTGGAAAGATGACCCTTCTGTTGGCAGTTATAGAAAATCACTTCGCCTTTCTAAACATCCACCCCTGGTCCATTATAGTCAGATCGTCACCTATAGGTCGCGACCGACCCATTACCAATGACCCGACTATCTGAGTTTCCCCATTACTTCCGCGACCTAACCCACCAGGTCATGCAACGACCTAACTCACCCTTCTCAACATACAAATGACCTAGGGCCAAACAACTTGACCCAATCGGGTTGTCCCTTATCTCCAACGAGTTGACCTAACACCAACAACCTGACTACACCCAACGACCTGACTAGGCCGTTCCACACCCCTTTTCCACAACCTGAAGCCCCTCGAACAACTTAACTCTGGACCGAGCTATCTTGCTCCAAAGGACTTCGACCGACCCGATCCATATACAAATGACCTAGAGCACTCCAACGACCCGAAGTAGCTCCAATGACCTGAGCTTCATTTCTTAGAGTATAAAGCACACGACCAAAGCTTTACGCCACTTCCCCAACGACTTAAGAAAAACAATCCGACTCCAGATATGACCAAAATAGCTCCAATCTCTCTTCACTTAATGTAGATCTACTTTGTTTGATGTTAATATTCAATCTTCACATGTAGACCTAGAATTTTAATGGTGGAATGGTGTATTTGATTGAGCAAGAGGATGATGAGCTCAACCAAATGAGAGAATGAAGAAAGTAAACTACTTTCAATGTCTCTAACCCCCTATTTGTAGCAACAAACCAATAGATTAATGAGCCATTCCAAATCAGCCCACCAGTGGCTTACTAAACCTGTACAGAAAATGTGCAGCACTAAAACAGCGATTCCTCCCAAACTGCAGAACCAAATCTTTAGCGTGACCACACCATTTTCAATGAAATTGATCTCAGCACCTGATTCGATCTCAGTCAAAAGTTATTCCCTGTATAAAACTGAAAGCGGAAAAAGGTCATAAATAAAATTGGTGAAAACAATGGATATGTCTCACATCTCCATACACAACATATCAGAAAATTAGAATGATCCAACCCTCGGGGAATTAAATAAAAATATTTTACAATCCTCCAATGCGTAAAATGCGGGCTGCTACATTCCGCCACCCTTAGGAATTTCGCCCATGAAATTCAAGCACAAGCAACCAAAACAAATCTGCATACCTATCATCCATAAGTAGACAACTTACCATTCAAGCTAGCATCCATCAAGTCATGCATCCATAGCCTTATCCTAGCACGCAGAATTCTACCAACAATAGCACAAGTTACAATGGTGCAAGGTGACATGATATCAATGGGTCATACCGATGAAGTGTTATGGATGGATCATCTTCATACTCTCTTCCATCTCCCATGTGCAATCATCATCATCCTCACTCCATTGTACCTTAACTAGCTTAACTGTCTTCCTTCTAAGTTATTTTGTTTCATTCCCCACTACACGAAGCAGCTTACGAGGTTTCGTAACTACGGTCTCTACTTCTAGGTCTTCGTATTGTTCTGGAGATACCACCACATTCAAATCATGCACACACTTCTGTAGAAACTATACATGGAAAACATTATGCACACTTGACATCTTCTCGGGTAACTCCATTATATATACGAGCTTTCCAATTCGTTTGATTATTGGAAACAGTCCAACGAACCTTAGAGCTAACTTTCCTTTGCTTCAACAACGAAATCTTCACGAAAACCATGTCACCCATGTTGAATTCCAAATCTTTTTTACGCTTGTCAGCATAACTCTTCTGACGATCTTGGGATGCCTTCATTCATTATCAAACGATCTCCATATAGTCCGAGATCTCTCTAATCATCTCAGGCCTAAGTATCAACTTACCTCCATTTTCTAACGAACATGTCAGAGAATTTCATGGTCTACCATATGATGCCTTGTATGGTGCCATCCCAATGCTCGACTGGTAGATGTTGTTGTATGCAAACTCAACTAAATGTATATGGTTTTCCATGATCCCCCGAAGTCCAATACACAAGCTCTTAGAAGATCTTCCAAAACTCGGGTAAACCTCTCGGTTTGACCATTAGTCTGGGGATGATAAGCCGTACTTAAACATAACTCAATTCCCGAAGTCTCTTATAGACTCTTCCAAAATCCACATGTTAACAATGGATCTTGATCTCACTATGCTCTTTGGGATACCATGAAATTGAACTTCCATTTAATGTAAAGCTCAGTCAACTTCGATGTTTTCCTACTTGACTTGACAGAACTGAACCTTACACTTTTGGTCAAGCGATCCACAATGACCCAAATTCCTTCGTTTCCTGCCCTGATTCTAGGTATTCCATTAATAAAATCCACCGATTTCTGCTCCCACTTCCATGTAGGAACTTCCGATGGCTGAAGCAATCCACTCGGCTTCTTCTGTTTAGCTTTCACCAACTGACAATTCATACACTTGGAAATGAACTTTCCAATATCCCTTTTCATCCCATCCCAGTAGTAGGCTCGCTTTATATCCTGATACATCTTATTACAATTAGGATGAATCGTCAACTTCGAGTGATGACAATCCCTCAAAAACTCATCTCTCACTCCATCGATACACTAGTTGTCATTTCTTTCGGAGCCAACCCTCTCGACCGACCTCGAATTCTTTATCCTCTGGTTCTAACTTTTGGATAAACTCGACAAGCTTTGCATCACGCTTCTGGCTCTCGCCAATCCTTTCGATGAGAATAGGCCTTATCGATAAGCTTGCCAACATCTTAAGTTCTAGCTCACATCATGGTTTGAAATCAAAACCTGTCAAGTACTCGAGGCTCTTTCATTCCTAAAACATCGCTTCCAAACTTGAGTGTCTTTGACTCAACACATCCATCACTACATTAGCTTAACCAGGAGTGCAGACTATACCAAAATCGTACGATGCCAGAAACTCTAACCACTGTTGATGCTGAATATTCAAATCCTTTTGGGAGAAAAGATACTTCAACGACTTGTGATATGTAAAGAGTAAGACTCCCAACAGGTAATGTCTCCACATCTTTAGAGCATAAATGATTGCTGCCAACTCCGAATCATGGGTTGGATAATTTCTTTCATGCGGCTTCAGCTGTCGATTTGCGTAGGCCACAACTTTATCCTTCTGCATCAGCACTACTCTATGTCTAGTACTACATGCATCGCTATATACCACCATTTCTTCATTCCCACTCGGAATCATCAAATAGGTGCACTCGTTAGTCTTTCTTTTAGGATTTTGAAAGCTTGCTAACACTTCACATCCCATGTGAACACCTGATTCTTCTCCATTAATCCTTTTAATGGTGCAGCTAACTTGAAGAAATTCTTTATAAAACGGCTATAATAACCCGCCGACCCAAGGAAACTCCGAACATCTGTCGCATTCCTATGTCTATCCCAGTCCTGGATTGCTGCCACCTTAGCGGGGTCAACCACTATCTCATTTCCAAAAACAACATGTTTCCGAACCTCACTTCACTCTTTCAGAAGTGACACTTCAAAAACTTAGCTCTCAACTGATGCTTCCACAACATTTCCAAAATAACTTGCTAGTGCATCTTATGCTCTCCCTCATTTCAGGAGAAAACCAGAATATCATCCATGAACACAAGCACAAACTTATTCAACAACTGATCTCTGAAAACCCTATTCATAAGATCCACATAATACACTGGCGCATTAGTCAACGCAAATGGCATCACCAACCATTCGAAAAACCCTAATAGTGTCCTTAAAGCAGTCTTCAGCACACTATCCTTTGTTACCCTCAACTGGTGCAGTCTCGTTGCCAAATCCATCTTAGAAAACACCTTGGCCTCGTTAATTTGATCGAACAAGTCATCTATCCTTTACAATGGATACTTATTCTTCTTGGTCACCTTGTTCAGCTCACGATAGTCCACATACAATATCAAAGATCCATCTTCCTTGGTTGCAAACGCAACTGGTGCACCCTATTCAGACACACTTCTTTGAATGAATCCTTTTCCAAAAAGGTCACATACTTGCATCTCTAACTCTCGTTGTTCCTTAGGCACCATCCTCCTAAGAGGCACGACGATAGGTCTAGCACCCTCGATCAAATCGATTTTGAACTCAATCTCACGATGCAGCGACAACCCTTTGACCTCGTCAAAGACATCATCAAACTAACTAGCGATCGACAAAGATGATAAGTCTTCCCGTGGAAATACAAGCGAATATAAATAGATCACGAAGACACCTTCTTCGGGCTTACACCGAATCATAACCATTTACCCTTCCATATTCCCAACTGTCACCTCCAGCTTCTAGCAATCCACCTTTACCTCATACCTCTTGAGCCAGTCCATACCCAAGACAAACCCAAACCCAACAAATTCAAAACAAAGTAATCACACACAAAGGAGCAACCATGAGTTGACAACACTAGACCATGAAAAATCATACACAAAATCGACGAACCCCCGACTAGATTAATCACAACAAAAGGTCTATCACAGATCTCATGTTCCAAACCTGTAACAACCCGAAAAATCTGAACCAATTTAAAAAATTTATTTTGGCTATTTCAATGAATTTTGGATAGTTAAAATAATTTATTTTAAATAATAACTTTAAAAATTTATTTTAATCAAAGTTAGAGTGAATATATTTATTTTTTTATCGAAAGCGATTAGAAATAGTTCAGTAGTTTGAAAAATCAAACCTGAATTTTGACTAAATATACTGGATTCAAAATTAAACGGATTTTAGTGAAACCAAAAATATCTAAATCTGTTTGAAAATATCTTTCCAATGAATCCGAAAAATCAAAATTTCATAGCGGGATTCAAAAGTTATGGCCAGTTGAATATTCAGAATGGTCTCTATAGTATAATTTATAGCCCATATAAAAGGCCATTTTTTAAACGACCTCCGTTTTCGATGAAACCACTTTTGTTGGATCCGGAATGTCAAATTATTACTAAGTTTAATTTTCCAGAATTTTTGGAATTAATATGTGAGGGTGGGGAACGAAAATGTGTTTTGTCAATTTTAGTCAAATTTAATCGACTTGAAAATGGTCATTTTTTAAACGATCTCGAAATTCGACGAAAGTAATTTTGTTAGGACCGTATCGTCAAAAAAAGCCAAAATTGATTTTTCTGGGATTTTCTTAGTCCGTATGTGGCCCCAATGAATTTAAATATACGATTGAACTGATTTATTAAAGGATTTAAATTTTAAATTAAATAATTCAGGCCATAGACAGTCATTTGGGCTGACGGGATCTAGCCCATCGGATCCGGAACGGGGGCTATTAGGTGGGATCAACTCCTGTTGGATTAAAGTCGGATTTGCTTAAAACTTGTGGGTTTTTTTTTTGCAAAATTAACATTAAAATATTATAAAAACACAATTATCTTTTTACAAAACACTAAAGTCTTAACACAGCCACTGCCCCCCCTTGCGAAAATCCATGGTCAGTAAAGCTCCCACCTTCCTCCACTAATTCCTTTCAATCCTTACATTAAATCCTCGTGCTCCTTCAGACTTTTTTGTAGAGATTTTCGTAAGCTTTAAATCCAAACGGAGTTTGGATTTTCTAGTGGAGTATTGGACGAGTTCTACCACCCCGAACCCTCGACTTTGCCACCGCCGTATACCACCATACCCGCCGCCGAGTTGGCCATCGCCCCCTAGGCCGACGCAACTCCCCGAGCCCCTCAACCCCATAATCCGATCGACCTTTGGTGCTTCCGATTTTGTGAAAACTCGGATCAAAGGAT
This sequence comes from Allium sativum, assembly GCA_030737875.1. Taxonomy (NCBI): domain Eukaryota; kingdom Viridiplantae; phylum Streptophyta; class Magnoliopsida; order Asparagales; family Amaryllidaceae; genus Allium; species Allium sativum. The sequence continues at coordinate 563,636,228 of CM060920.1, read as the reverse complement.
TGAACAATTCTGAAAAACCACGGCTTGTTATCTGTTTGAGAAGAAAGGGTATATTTTCTAGATAATTATTCAATTAATTGGTTTAAAATTATTACCTATCTTATTTAAATCATAACTAATTCATATGACTTCGAAAATGAACAATTTCAGATCCTATACGATTGTGAAACAAAGATCTACGCTGCTGTCCTGACTAGGATCATTTCTGAGCTGATAAAACTTAGGACAAATTTGCAGATCTGAACAATTTAGATTCACACGACTGTGAGATTTCTGATTTTAATAATTAAATCAACTTAATTATTTTTCTCGCTATTTAAATAGTTGTATGTATGTTAATGATTTAGATCTGCGATGTTATGAAATTTAGAATGGTTGATTTGTAATGTATTAATATAGATCTGTTAGTTTAGTTATTTTGTTAATATAGATCTGTATGTGATGGATAACTTAGAATAAATCATTTTGCTTAATATTTTATTGAATCATTTTTGTTAATATTTTTGTTGAATCATATATATTCAATAAAATGCAGCATCATGTTAGTTTGTTGAATTGAACTAGAATTTTCAATTCGATAAAAAGCTCACCTTTGTATATTTTATTGAATTGAATTAGAATTTTCAATTCGATAAAAATCTCACCTTTGTATATTTTATTGAATTGAATTAGAATTTTCAATTCGATAAAAATCTCACCTTTGTATATTTGTTGAATTGAATTAGAATTTTCAACTCAATAAAAATATCACTTTGTTATGTTATTGAATTGAATTAGAACTTTCCATTCAATATAAAAATATCACTTTGTTATCTTATTGAATTGAATTAGAACTTTCAATTCAATATAAAATATATCACTTTGTTTGTTGATTGAATTTGAATTTTCAATCAAATAAAAATATTAACTTTGTTATTGTTTGATTGAAGTAGAGCTTTCAATCAAATAAAAATATTGTTTTTGTTATTATAATTAAACTTGCAACAAAAATGGACATTTGGGGTAAATAGAAAAGTTTGTCAAACAAAAATCCTTATTTTTGTTTATTGAACTTGTGACACCAAAAATGAAATTTGTGTAAATAGAGAAATTTTTCATGTTTTTAATCATAACATGAAATCATTAAAATATACAATTTTAATGTTAAGAATGTAAATAGAAAAATTGTTCATGTTTTTAATCAAAACATGAATTCATTAAAATATACAATTTTAATGTTAAGAAAAAGAATGGAAATAAAAAGTTTCATTTTTATTTGCATTTTAGATGTAAATAAAACATAGTATAAAAAGTTACATTTTTATTTGCATTTTAGATGTATAAAACATAATATAAAAAAGTTACATTTTTATTTGCATTTTAGATGTAAATAAAAACATAGATTAAAAAGTTACATTTTTATTTACAATGTAGATGTAAAATCAATAGTTACATTTTTATTTACAATGTAGATGTAAAATCAAAAGTTACATTTTTATTGACAATTTAGATGTAAAATCAAAAGTTACATTTTTAATGACATTTTAGATATGCAATTAAAAGAATAGAAATACATGTTTCATTTTTATTGTCAATTTAGAGACAATAAAAGAATAGAATTACATGTTACATTTTCAATGTCATTTTAGTTGTAATAAAAATGATAGAATTAAAAGTAATATTTTCTTTGTCATTTTAGAGACGATAAAAAGAATAAAATCGAAAGTTATACTTTTATTGACAATTTAGATGTGAAATCTTAATGACATTTTAGATATGCAATTAAAAGAATAGAAATACGTGTTTCATTTTTATTGTCACTTTAAAGTCAATAAAAGAATAGAATTACATATTACATTTTCAATGTCATTTTAGTTGTAATAAAAATGATAGAATTAAAAGTAATATTTTCATTGTCATTTTATTGACAATTTAGATGTAAAATCAAAAGTTAAATTTTTATTGACAATTTAGATGTAAAATCAAAAGTTACGTTTTTAATGACATTTTAGATAAGCAATTAATAGAACAGAACTACATGTTTCATTTTTATTGTCACTTTAGAGACAATAAAAGAATAGAATTACATGTTACATTTTCAGTGTCATTTTAGCTATAATAAAAATGATAGAATTAAAAGTAATATTTTTATTATTATTTTAGAGACAATAAAAAGTTACATTTTTGTTGACATTTTAGATGTAATGAAAAGAATGAAATTAAAAGTAACACTTTTATTGTCATTTTAGAGAAATAAAAAGGATAGAATTACACATGACATTTTTAATGTCATGTTAGTTGAAATAAAAAGAATATAAATAAAAGTTGCATTTTTATCGTCATTTTATATGAAATAAAAAGAATGGATTTTAATGTCACATTTCTATTGTCAAATTAGAGGCAATAAAAAGAATAAAGTCAAATGTTACATTTTTGATTAAATAAAAAGGATAGAATTAAATCACATGTTACATTTTCAATGTCATTTTAAATGAAATAAAAATAGTAGAATAAAAAATCATGTTTTTATTGTCGTTTGGTTTCAACAAAAAGAGTGAACATTGAAAAATATATTTTCAATGTAATTTAATTTCCATTGAAAAGAATTTGACGTTAAAACATGATTTGTTTAAAACTGTCACTTTTAACATGCTAGTTAGGAATAATAAAATCATATGAAAAATCTCTAACATGAATATGGCTGCATTTGGCTTGCATGTGATTGATTGAAAGTAGTTGAAATTTCCAAATGATTTATATTTATATATATATATATATATATATTAAAATTAAATGAATCGCGCATGGTAGTTCACGTTTTGAAGTCGTATCTTTAAATGATTATACCGAAAGATCCAACCGTTGGATTTTCCCAAAACTGGAACCACTAGGACCGCTTTGGGAAGATCTTTCCAACAATACAAATTTTGTTAAAATCCAACGGTTAGATTTTGATATATGTGTAAACCAAATTTTGGTAAAAACAACGCTAGGGCCGCACATCGACCCGAAGCGTCGTTAAATAAATTTGGCTATTTTTATATAAATAAAATAGTGATTAATCGTTATTAAATACTATTAACGATATGAAATGATTTTAAACTATATATATGAAAGGATCATTTAAAAAGACCGAGTTAAATCTCATTTCAAATAGTCATACAACGATCTAAATTGATGATCTTAAAGACAACGATTGAAGACCGGTGATCATCACATCGAAAGGATAACTACTGATGCCTGGCATTGGCTAGCTACCAATAAAGGGTTAAAGTGGTAATTGTTCGGATGTACTTGTTGATTGTCCGGATATGCGAGCACCTCACTTCCGTATTGGACATACGAGACGAGGAATAAGGTGACTCCGGTTTCGTTCAGACCCGTAATGAACTTGTAAATGGATGTGTGTCTGACATTGAATTTCATTCCGTGTTATTAAATTGATTTCTATTAATATATATCTGTGGTGGCAGATAATTTATTCTCTTGCTTAACACCCTTCTTTGAGACGTATGAGCTCAAAGGTTATATATTGGTAGTTATCGATCGCATGGCGTGAATTGTCAATGTGACATACCAAGATGCAATTGATCGAGGATTTTGTTGAAAAGCAGAGCCTTGTGGATGATGATCAAAGCATAGCCTATTTCGTCATAGCTTTGTGTATTACGTTACCTCGCGATCCTTACACCCCGGTAGAGTCAAAAACGGGACAAGGGAACGCAGGGAGTGCACACGTTTCTTTCTAGCTAGAAGTGGTGCTTGGGTTTTTACATGGCCCGACATTTTTACTTATGTAGTTGATGGAATGAGATGCCTCGGATTTATTGGTCGCTAATGACCAATTTATAGGTCCAATAGGATCGGGGAGCTTGTGTTCAGGATTTGCCAATCCACTAACGTTATTTGTGGACCGGCCCTGTTGTATCCAAGGGTTTCCCGTAGGTGTGATCCTGAAACATTGCTAGAGTGTCTCGAATAGGTAAGGAGATCATTCCTAGCCTTGACTCTTGATGGAAACCAAATTCCCAATACAACATCACGGTTTTGATTGTAAACCTATATATGACAACAAAGAATATGGTAGCTATGCCGTCTAGGATTGATACATTTACTTTGAAGTATTTTTGAAACATATTAGACACTAATAATAGTATTATAAATATTATTTTCTACGTATCAAGCATTTTTTATCATTATAAGGTAAAACTCTATCCTCCAATCTGCGTTGAATTGTGTGATGAGACATGAGTCTTATAATGGTTTCATTTTCTAAAAAGCATTGCAATTGTTTTTGACTTAAAAATTTATAAAACTTACGCACTGGCAATCCAATAGAGTAAACCTCTTCCACGTTAGCGGTGCGGTCTAGTGATTTTCCATATTGTTAGTTAAGTAAGATTTCTCGTACCAGTCCTATGATTGACTCGTAGTTTGTTTCACTTTGCAAACTCGGGTGCCATGTTTCCACACGAGTAGCCAAATGACAGGTGTTAGGTATGGATATTTTCTGGACTGGAGCTTGCAGATGAAGAGGATGAAGAATCTTTTCTTTTTATCTTTTATTTACTTCTTGTGACATTGAGACAGTATTGAGCATTGATGTATTTTGCGAGATTGAGACTTTATTTCTTTCCTTGTTTTAGACTTCTATTTTGCTAAGTGCATCCTGTACTGCGTACTCTGATATCTATGATGTTATGTTGTGATGACATTTTCATTTCCGCTGCAATGATTTATATGTTATGCTATTATCTGAGGCCTGTTATTGTTTTAATTATGTTATGCTCCTATGATTATCCTTACTTTCGTATCACGAAAGTTGGGGTCGTCACAAAACCTAAGAGGTACACAAGCTCATTACAAATGAAAGAATGCGATGCTCCAGTATCGAACAACCAAGAAGTGAAATATCTTTAATGGAAAGAATACCTTGAACGATGACACTCTTCCCTTTCTCCTCCGACGTAGGAGACTTTGAAGATGATGGCGCAGCTCCCAAAGCATAGGCCTTCACAATATGCTTTGCCTTAGCTGGTTCTGGACAGTACTTCTTGAGATGTCCAGGCTTGCCACGGTTGTGGCACTTCCTTTCAACCTTTGGATTCTTGCAATCCTTGGAAAGATGAACCTTCTGCTGGCAGTTACAGAAAATCACTTCGCCTTTCTGCTTTTTCTAGACATCCTTATTGCTGTTATTGCTTCCTCTTTTTGTTATTACCACCCTGTTGTGGTTTCGGTTCTACCTTGGCTACAACAATAGGCAATTCCTTAGGAAACAGACTTTTATGCCTTAAAGCTTTCTCAACGATCTTCTCATAAGTGTTATCTATATGATCAACTAGTTGATTCCCAAGCTATTTGTTCAAGCCCATGAAAAACTTCTCGTTCTTATGATAAGGGGTCTCGACATATAAAAAAGCATACTTCGACAAAGCTTCGAAGTCAGAAACATACTCAAACTTGACAAAGCACCGGTCTACCATTCTGCTTAAGCTTGACAAACCTCTTAAACAGAATAGACTTATGGACGGTAAAGATAAACTTTGTCTCAAACTTGACTTGGAACTGCTTCCCTGAATCTCATCTTCCAGAGTCTCAAGAGTAATAGAGTTCTACCAATCCATGGCTCTGCACTGTAGCTGTCTCGATGCAAGCTTTCACTTAGTCTCATCGTCAATTCCCAAGTCTCCAAATATCCAAATACAAGTTTCAAGCCACCATTGGATCTCTTCAATCAGCTTCGTTCCTTTAAACTGTTTCCCTCCTAGGATGGTGAAGTATTTGCACAACTTTGTGAAGTCCACTGCCCTAGGAACATGCACTTGAACTCCTACATCTACCGCAACTGTCCCCTAAGCGGGTACCCTCCTCATGATCACTGCCATCATGGCCTCAAACATAGCTGGGTAATCCGGTATACTGCTGTAACAACCAGCATTTTACATATCGGAGGATCGTAAAATATTATGATTTAATTCCCTGAGGGTTGGATCATTCTAATATTTTGATATGTTGTTTATGGGGATGTGAGACGTGTCCATAATTTTTATCAAATTTATTTGTGGCCATTTCACACCTATCAGTCATATATAGCGCATAACTTTTAATTGGGATCGAATGAGGTGCTGAGGTTGATTTCATTGGAAAGGAAATGGTGTTTCCAATTCCGTAGAGTGCTCATATTAAAATTTGGTTCAGCAGTTTGGGATGGATCGCTATTTTAGTGCGGTACAATTTTCTGTACATGTTCTGGCTAGCCATTAGTGGGCTGATTTGGTGTGGCCAATTAGTGGGCTGGTAGAAGGCTATAAATTGGGGTTAGAGGCATGAAGAATAGCTTACTTTCTACATTATCTGATTTGGTTGAGCTCGTGATCCTCCTTGCTCAATCAAATACACCTTTCCACCATTAAAACCTAGATTTAAGGAAGAAGATTGAAGAGCTACATCAATCAAAGCTAGATCAACATCAAGCGAAGAGAAATTGCATCAAATCGAGAGGTTCGAAGGTTGTTCTTCGTTGATCGGATTCGTGATCCATCATTTTTAAGCTAGATCGAAGATTTGTTGAGTGATAAGCATGTCTCACACGGATTCAATCAAGTATATGGATTGTTTGATCCTATTTTCATTATTTTAAGTTGTTTTCACCAAGATCTACATTATGGTAAGTATATTTTCATTTGAATCACTATAGGATTTAATCTAGCGACTTAAAACTGCTAATTCTTATGATAATTCGTATGTTTATGCAAGTTAGATCCAATTTTTAGTTTATTCATTGATTTATCATGATTTGGTGAATTCTATATGATTACTGATGAACAATTGTCATTTTGATGTTGTTGATGATTTCATAAAGTATTGATGGTTGGCATCGATGTTGTCGTTTGGTGAAGATTTGGTCGAGTCTGGAGCTAGAATGACCAGATCTGGAGTCGGGTCATTTTTCTTAGGTAGCTGGCTCGGAGGACAAGAAATGATGGGTTACATATACCCAGGTCCTTTGGATTTGGGTGACTCGGGTCGTAGTGCTTAGCTTACAGAGATGTTATGGCTTAGGGAAGGTCGGCTCGTTAGTAGAGCTTCGGGTCTTATGAAGATAGGTCGTTGGGCACCTGTTGGAGTCAGGCCATTGGTTTCTAGATATTAGAGCTTCAAAGCCAGGTTGTTGGTACTTTTAGGAGTTAGGTCGCTAAAGTAGCTTCAAGTTGTAGGGACCTGGTGAATACTGATGGGTCGTGGGGTGGAACGACCTTGTCAGGTCGTTAGGTGTGTCAAGTCGGGTCGGCCTGCATGGTGAAGGCGATGAGTCGTTGGTCTGGAGAGTTGACCCAGTGGGTCGTGGGACGTATGTAACGAACTAGGATTTTTGACCCAGAAAATCAACATAAAACCCATGTTAATTATTCAGGTATCGAACATTCCAGATCATTTATAGAAAGAAGTTAGAGGGTGAGAATAGATAAGATAGAAAATTAGAATAGAAGAGGAAGAAGAAGATCACCACAGAATAGAATCAGAGTAAACACGAAACTCACAGAGGAACGAATAAAATATATTATAACATAACTTTGCAATAAAACAGTATATATATATATAACTAATGACATTATCAGAGTACAACACTTACACACAGCGGAAATAACAATAGCTATATAACCCTGAAGCCTCCTGCTTCAAGCTCCTCCAAATATATATGTAAAGACCTGAACTACTTGACTGCCCGTACAAATTTGGGCACCCAAGAGTTTAGGGAAAACAAAACAAAATAAACTCTGGGTCAGTCATGGGATTGGTGTGAGTAAACTCAAATCATCAGTTTAACTTTTCAAAATCCTTTTCAAAAGAAAAGATAATCGTAAGACCAATCCACTCATAAACACGGATTGTTTTTACCTTACGATAACCCAAAACAGTTTGGAAATCAATACATCTCTGATATTATAATAATGTCTAATCACAAGTAACTATCAATCTAGCAGAACGCTTGCATCTCACGTTCCACATATATAGTATACAAACAAAACCGCGGGCGCTTATTGGAGATTGGATTCCAACTATGACAAGGAATGTGACCACTTGCCGATAGTGTATCTCTAGAGACGAATACACTGGGTTCAATAAGAACGTCTTGCAACCCGACCCACACATGACCGACCACTCATTTCGCTCGAGTGTATCGAATGTATATCACCAACGGTTGGGAGCTACCCACCGTTTCTCGAAAAGGGACAGCATCGATAACAGATAAAAGAATGAAATGGACTTTCTCTAGATAGGTGATATACACCCTAATGGGAGCGACCCACTTAGCCATGCTGCCTACCCGATTTCTGTCATTTCCCGGTTGATGAGGCTTGAGGTCATAATGTATCTTTTGGAATATTTTACCACAATTCACTTTGAATGCCACATCGTCATACCCATCAAATCACAAATTGATTTCCCCAAAAATACCAAGGATATAAAGCTAAGAGAAACGAATTCCTCCGCCACCAAACGTAAGTACATTTGAAGAGATCAACTTACGCGATCCATTAGATATACTTTGTCAGACATTCGTCCATTCACGTTTGTCCTGGGACTGGACAAACCGAAGGCACTATTCTATAAACAGGATAGCCCTTGCATAACTCCGTCTTCATTTACTCCATCATATTTGATCGCAACGCTAACGTCTATACAGAGTGGTTTTCAGATAATATATCTGATCCCGGTCTCTCTATATTGACGACGATAAAATAGTCAAAAACTTCGATAGTCGGTGATTTAAGTATCAAAGAAAAACAGGTGTGCAACCAACGATATTATTTCCAGATGAAAATTCTATTGATCCATCATCAATCCACGTTTATCTCTTTCTAAAAATTATCTTAAATTTATCCATTTCCCATTTTTATATATTTGTAAATTCTTATTTTCTAAATTTAGAAAATATATATCATCAAACATTGAAAAAAAAATCCATCTCTGTTTCACTATTACTGACATTCCGGTATTCTTTCTCATCAACGTTTTCATTTTCTATGATTAGAAAATATCTCTGATTATATTTGGAAAATGTTTCCAAAATTTATTCAACAGATGTTTAAATAAAACATCACTAAGCCAATTTAAACCATTACACACATTAACTAAATTCACTTAATCAATCTTCCCTATCGAACTTTAACCATTTCATAGTTAAAAACGAAGTCAATCAAGTTAGGGTATAATTACCTCTCAGACCTTAAATGAACAACATTTCTAACCTCGAAATAGACAAAGTTCATCCTTTAAACCTTTAACAACTTCCTTACGTAAGTCAGATCCTATTTATGAATCCCCTTCTTTATTTTAAACCATTGATTTTAACTATAGCATTATACTTTCTTTCTTCTTGAATATCTAACTTTAAAAATGTAACTTTCATCCTTAATTTAACTCAATAACTAAACCATGCATCTATAAGTAAATAAGTAATTCTTGATTAAACCGGAAAGCAAATATTACTTTCCCCAAATTTCGATATAATCGAATTCAATGTATAATTCTCTTTTCGAATAATCTCTATTCGATAGCTCCTTTTCGAATAAACTATATTCAATAACTCTTTCTTTGAATAACTATATTGGATAATCTCTCTTCGAATGATTTACTTTCGATTAACTTTCTACGAATGATTTGCATTCGATTAATCTCCTTTCGAATAAACTATATTTGATTAATTCTTTTAATTCTATTCGAATAACTATTTCGAATAACTCATTTGGATTAACTCGGTTTGATTAACTCATCGTGACTAACTCAACTCGATTAACTCAACTTGATTAACTCAACTTATTTAATTCTTATCGAATAACTAATATTCAATTTACTTATATTCGAATAACTATGTCAGTTTTAAACATTATTTCGAATGGCTCATATTTGATTTAACTCCATTCGCCTGACTCTAGATCGCAGCGATCACAATGGTTACGCCTGATTCCCCTCAGGAAACATCCGACCGCCATAGGCTATCTGCAGCCCTGCGAATTACGCTAGCATTCGTACGAAATGGCAACACATCCTAATTAACTATGTTCGACTAACTCTATCTCAAGTAACTATATTCGGTCAACTCTAATTGAATAACTAATATTCAATTAATTCTAATTCGATTAACTCTATCTAATTAACTCTAACTGGTTTACTCCTTTTATTCACTCTACGTTTATTCAGTTTAAATATCGATGTTGAAATCGATTCTTACTTCTCTATATAAGTCCTGACTTATATATTCTATTTATCCAATGATAAATATTTTATTTAATTTATAAAATATTATTTATAAATTTATCTTCTCAATCTATCTGTTGGAATAGATTCTATTTAAAATCTTTGCATTAAATTCATATCATGTTATACCCGTGTGCGAAGCACTAGTCTAATATGCAATTCTAGTCACTTTTCAAGTATTTCTTTTTAAAAATCAATTTATTTACAAAAAAAATCCCCTTTTTGATAATTCTATTTATTCTATAAAATATCTTCTATTTATAAAATCTATTAATTTTATAAGTAATTCCTTTGAAAATCTAACTATTTTCTTTTTCTATTTACTTTACAAATATTTCTTCTTCCTATTCTATTTATTTTTCAAATAAATATCCCTTTTTAATTCTATTTGTAAATAGTTGACAAATATTTCACTTTCAATTCTGTCTATTTGATTTACAAAAAAATATTTCTTTTATATCTGTTTATTTCCTAAATAAATATTGTCTTCTTATAAAATCTTTTGATTTTATAAAAAATTATTTTTCAATTTAACATTGAAATTTTCCTTTTTAACATTCTAGTATTCTTTATGGTAGTTAACGTACCATACAACAATGATCAGTATCATTCCAACATATAAAATCAACAACAGATTTCATATCACATTATATAACACAATATATGAAAAACAATAAAATAAATGTTGAGGAACCCAGTTAGGTCCCTCCAACCTGTTTCCCTACATCCACAGATGTTAAACAATAACATTAACATCAATTTCATTTCACTATGAAATATTCTGCTAAACATAATAAATATTTGATTAACGATTTATATTTATATCGTTATCTATATTTTAAATCAACTGACTAGCAGTTCAACCAAACAGCCAACACACAGCAGACAACCATATTTATAAATTATAAAAATATTTTAGAAAAATATAATTGAGAAGAGTTAGTGAGTTTACTCACCTTGCGCGTTAATCGTTAAATAACGATTTGCGTTAATTGATTCTAATCAGACAATTTATTTTGCTATAAATTGTAACGAGCTCGGATGGACTTCCAGTCAGTTTCATCATGTAGCTCCCATCCATACGATCCCAACGCAACTTACGGTTCGTCAATCTGATATCGTATGATCAAGTTACACATTTTTAAATTTATACACTAATTTAAATTTAAAACAACCCAACTACTTATTCAAAATTCGGGCTTAACCTTTAATTAAGGCCCATCACCAATTGAGGCCAACCCGCTCCATCCAGGAAGCTTCTTCTTCCTAGAATTAAACACAACGAACTCCTGTAACACCACTCCGTCGATCAACAACAACCGCACCTCCATCTCTCCATTAAACCCAAACCGACATCACCATTCAACTCTCCTTCACCATCTCCTTCTACCCATCATCGCACATTCAAGCTCGCACCATTCCCCCAAATTCCATCCTCTAGGTACTGTGCGACGTCGGCCAACTCAAATTGCGTCCATACTTCACCAAAAACACAAGGTTCATGCTAAAACCTACACCGAACTCAAATCAATACTCAGATTCACAAATTATTGCTTCAATTAGCCAAAAATCCGAGACCTAAACCCACTGTGGAACTTCCGAACTCCAGTAACTTGCATCGAGTAAAATAAAACTAGAACTGGGGCGAAGGCAATTGCAAGAGGAACTCAAACATATGAACTTTGGGATTTTAGGATTTAAATTGGATTTTATCTTGAATTTCAAACCTCTCGATTTGGGTTTCTGGAGAAAAAAAAGTAGCGGCGCATTTTCTATTGACCTGGGATGAAAACGACTTAGGGTTAGGGTGTTGAGATTATTTATAGGATGGTTTTAATATATTTTTTATTCGATTTTATTTATTTATTTTTAAGTCAACGCTATTTTTATTTGTCCTCTAAAATTCTTGTGATCACGTACAAGTCCAAAAAATCACGAAAATGGACATGCAGTTACAGTTCGACATTACAGTCCCAACTAAACTAGTTTCGTCGAATTCCGACTCCGTTTGCTAACACGGCGTATTTTTAAAGGTCAAATTATCGACTGTATTTCACATTAAAATTGCCCACGACCACATACTGACTTCAAAATCATGAAAAATGAAATCTAGCAACAATTTAATATTACGGATCCAACAAAATTAGTTTCGTCGAATTCTGAGGTCGTTTGCAAAATTGGCTATTTTTAAAGCCCTAAATAACCCTTTTAAATATATAAATACATTTGAAAACATTTAAATTTAATATTTAAAAATAAATATTATCGTATATATTCACAACAGAATATCATACTACTACACTGGGATTTATAGCTCGATATTTCAAATCCAGTGTTACATCGATATTCGATTTATATTTAAAAATCCATTTTAAAATATATATAAATCGATATAAATTATAAAGGAATTCCATAGCGACTTTTCTAAAATTTTATTTGGACATATATCAAAATCTACACGACGAAATCTTGATTTTTCTCTTCCATCGAAAAAATATACTTCACCAGCTCCTAGCGTTTCTTGTTTCACAGAAATCCGATTTAAAACGAATCTTGTATACTCAATTGAAGTTCAAATCGCCAAATAGCGAACTACCGCGCCATTTCGAGCTCGATTATAATTATATTATAATTATACGTTCAAACTGTCGTTAAAATAATATATTCGTTATTGTAATTCAATTCTAAACTGAATTAAATATCACCGATGATCCAATTCAAACCATTTTGTGAATTCCACTAATTCTGACTATTTCAAAAACTAAATATATTATTATATTATTTATTTTAATTAAATATTCAATATTATTTAATTTTGGTCATTTTAAATAACCAAACCGTTATTCAAATAATTAAATAAATTAATTATATCGCTGAAAAATGCGGGTCGTTACATTCTTCCCCCTTAAAACAACTTCATCCTCGAGCTAAGGTAGAAGATAGACCCTATTTACTGGTTTAAAACTATTCGTTCACTTTTAACTTCATTTTTAACTGAACCAATTTATTTTCAATTAAAATATCCATTTATTTGTATTAACGAAAACTTTCAAAAATTCTAAAAAATTTCTAACACCCGAAATTTTCGAAAAATTTCGCCAGCACCTCCTTTGTACCGGTCAATAGTTCAAACCCCAACTCGACTCTCTAGGCCTTCTCCGATCCAAAAGAAAATCAAACAGCCAAGCGGCTTGCCAAATCGGCCCATAAATCACCAAATCCATAAAAATAAACGTGTACCTTTTTGTCGGCATATCATTAAATCTTTTTATTCTGCTGCCAATTCAGCATATACCAAAGTCATCACAATCAATCTCCAATTATCTGTTCTCAAATCCAATCATCCTATTTTCAAACCAAATCTCGTTCTCAATCTCAAATTCCATTACCAATTTCAACTCTTACGTACCCGTCCAATATATTACACAAATTCATAACTCACAAATCCAACTTTATTCGATATCGTTCTATTTCAATTCAATTTTCCCCTACCGATTTTTATTCAATTCCAGTTTGCATTCACAAATTTATATTTGATTTCCATTTCAGGTTTTAATTCAATTTCAATTTGCTTTTGCCAATTTTCTTTAAATTCATTTTTAATTCAAACAGTCTCTTTCAGGGAGTTATAAATAACTTTGCTTTTCACAAAAAAACAAATATTTCCCTTTCGAGATTCAAAACAATTCGTTTTTCTCAAAACAATTCATCACAAAATCTTGGTAGTAATCCATCACTTAGGACTTGAAAATGAACACTGATGATGTGGCCAGCATCATCAGAGTTATTTCCCAGCTATCGAAGTGAGTTCAATACTATATTACTTTCAAAACCATATTAAACACTTTCATTTTGAAATCTTTTTCAAAATATCATTCACGATACTTCTAAACAATTTAAAATCTCCCAAGATTTTAAAATTTTCTTATACTTAACTCAAATCCACTTACAAACACCTTTTTCCAGTTATTTTTAGAATTTTAATTCCAATCCTAATTTAATTCAGATTTAATTTATCTGATTTCGTATTTTACGAACTCAAATTGGTTGTTTATATAACCATTTCAATTTTAATCAACCAACACATCCAATATATGATAATAATTCCAAGATATACCTTTCTTTTATATCAAAATATATTTTGGGTAAAATTATTTCATTTACCCTCTTTCAAAACATATTGTGTCGGTTCATCGTATTCGAGTGTTTGGTAGCCCCTATCGAACAGTGGATAAAACTGATCGACCAAAATACACAAACAACTCAACCAATAAATCTCCACAATATAAAACAACTTTATAAAAAAATTACAAATACGTTCACTCATATTATATACACTCAGACTCAATCTAGGGTATTACTAACCCCATCTCTACCGAGTCATGCCACAGAGCCAAGGTAATCACTTAACCTTCAGCTCTGATACCACTATAATGAACTTGTATTTTCGACCCAGAAAATCAACATAAAACCCATGTTAATTATTCAGGTAACGAACATTCCAGATCATTTATAGAAAGAAGTTAGAGGGTGAGAATAGATAATATAGAAAATTAGAATAGAAGAAGAAGAAGATCACCACAGAATAGAATCAGAGTAAACACGAATCTCACAGCGGAACGAATAAAATATATTATAACATAACTTTGCAATATAACAGTATATATATATATATATCTATCTAATGACATTATCAGAGTACAACACTTACACGCAGCGGAAATAACAATAGCTATATAACCCTGAAGCCTCCTGCTTCAAGCTCCTCCAAGTATATCTGTAGAGACCTGAAATACTTGACTGTCCGTACAAATTTGGGCACCTAAGAGTTTAGGGAAAACAAAACAAAATAAACTCTGGGTCAGTCATGGGACTGGTGTGAGTAAACTCAAATCATCAGTTTAACTTTTCAAAATCCTTTTCAAAAGAAAAGATAATCGTAAGACCAATCCACACATAAACACGGACGGTTTTTACCTTACGATAACCCAAAACAGTTTTGGAAATCAATACTTCTCTGATATTATAATATTGTCTAATCACAAGTAATTATCAGTCTAGCAGAACGCTTGCATCTCACGTTCCACATATATAGTATACAAACAAAACTGCGGGCGCTTATGGGAGATTTGATTCCAACTATGACAA
This sequence comes from Allium sativum, assembly GCA_030737875.1. Taxonomy (NCBI): domain Eukaryota; kingdom Viridiplantae; phylum Streptophyta; class Magnoliopsida; order Asparagales; family Amaryllidaceae; genus Allium; species Allium sativum. The sequence continues at coordinate 563,620,835 of CM060920.1, read as the reverse complement.
GGTATGGGACCACCAGCCGATAGTATATCACTAGAGATGAATACGCTGGGTTCAACAAGAACGTCTTGCAACCCGTCCCACACACGACCGACCACTTATTTCGCTTGAGTGTATCGAATGTATATAACCAACGGTTGGGAGCTACCCACCGTTTCCTGAATAGGGACAGCATCGATAATAGATAAAAGAATGAAATGGACTTTCTCTAGATAGGTGCTATACACCCTAATAGGAGCGACCCACTTAGCCATGCTGCCTGCCCGATTTCTGTCAATTCCCGGTTAATGAGGCTTGAGGTCATAACAAATCTTTTGGAATATTTGACCACAATTCACTTTGAATGCCACATCGTCATACCCGTCAAATCACAAATTGATTTCCCTAAAAATACCATGGGTATAAAGCTAAGAGAAATGAATTCCTCCACCACCAAACATAAGTACGTTTGAAGAGATCAACTTACGCGATCCGTTAGATATACTTTGTCAGACATTCGTCCATTCACGTTTGTCCTGGGACTCGACAAAACGAATGCACTATTCTGTAAACAGGATAGCCCTTGCATAACTCCGTCTTCATTTAATCCATCATATTTGATCGCAACGCTAACGTCTATACAGAGTGGTTTTCAGATAATATATCTGATCCCGGTCTCTCTATATTGACGACGATAAAATGGTCAAAAACTTCGATAGTCGGTGATTTAAGTATCAAAGAAAAACAGGTGTGCAACCAACGATATTATTTCCAGATGGAAATTCTATCGATCAACCATCAATCCACGTTTATCTCTTTCTAAAAATTATCTTAAATTTATCCATTTCCCCATTTTTATATATTTGTAAAGTTTTATTTTCTAAATTTAGAAAATATATATCATCAAACATTGAAAAACATTTTCATATCTGTTGCACTATTACTGACATTCCAGTATTCTTTCTCATCAACGTTTTCATTTTCTATGATTAGAAAATATCTCTGATTATATTTGGAAAATGTTTCCAAAATTTATTCAACAGATGTTTAAATAAAACATCACTAAGCCAATTTAAACCATTACACACATTAACTAAATTCACTTAATCAATCTTCCCTATCGAACTTTAACCATTTCATAGTTAAAAACGAAGTCAATCAAGTTAGGGTATAATCTTTCTTCTTGAATATCCAACTTTAAAAATGTAACTTTCATCCTTAATTTAACTCAATAACTAAACCATGCATCTATAAGTAAATAAGTAATTCTTGATTAAACCGGAAAGCAAATATTACTTTCCCCAAATTTCGATATAATCGAATTCAATGTATAATTCTATTTTCGAATAATCTCTATTCGATAGCTCCTTTTTGAATAAACTATATTCGATAACTCTTTCTTTGAATAACTATATTCGATAATCTCTCTTCGAATGATTTACATGCGATTAACTTTCTACGAATGATTTGCATTCGATTAATCTCCTTTTGAATAAACTATATTCGATTAATTCCTTTAATTCTATTCGAACAACTATTTCGAATAACTCCTTTGGATTAACTCATTTGGATTAACTCAGTTTGATTAACTCATCGTGACTAACTCAACTCGATTAACTCAACTTGATTAACTTACTTGATTAACTCAACTTATTTAATTCCTATCGAATAACTAATATTCGATTTACTTATATTCGAATAACTATGTCTATTTTAAACTTTATTTCGAATGGCTAATATTCGATTTAACTCCATTCGCCTGACTCTAGATCGCAGCGATCACAATGGTTACGCCAGATTCCCTCAGGAAACATCCGACTGCCATAGGCTATCTACAGCCCTGCGAATTACGCTTGCAGTCGTACGAAATGGCAACACATCCTAATTAACTATTCAACTAACTCTATCTCAAATAACTATATTCGATCAACTCTAATTAAATAACTAATATTCAATTAACTCTAATTCGATTAACTCTATCTAATTAAATCTAACTGGTTTACTCCTTTTATTCACTCTACGTTTATTCAGTTTAAATATCGATGTTGAAATCTATTCTTACTTCTCTATATATGTCCTAACTTATATATTCTATTTATCCAATGATAAATATTTTATTTAATTTATAAAATATTATTTATAAATATATCTTCTCAATCTATCTGTTGGAATAGATTCTATTTAAAATCATTGCTTTAAATTCATATCATGTTATACCAGTGTGCGAAGCACGGGTCTAATATGCAATTCTAGTCACTTTTCAAGTATTTCTTTTTAAAATCAATTTAATTACAAAGTAAGTCCCCTTTTTGATAATTCTATTTATTCTATAAAATATCTTCTATTTATAAAATCTATTGATTTTACAAGTAATTCCTTTGAAAATCTAACTATTTTCTTTTTCTATTTACTTTACAAATATTTCTTCTTCCTATTCTATTTATTTTTCAAATAAATATCCCTTTTTAATTCTATTTGTAAATAGTTGACAAATATTTCTCTTTCAATTTTATCTATTTAATTTACAAATAAATATTCCTTTTATATCTATTTATTTCCTAAATAAATATTTTATTCTTATAAAATCTTTTGATTTATAAAAAATTCTTTTTCAGTTCAACATTGAAAATTTCCTTTTTAACATTCCAGTATTCTTTATGATATTTAACGTACCATACAACAATGATCGGTATCATTCCAACATATAAAATCAACAACAGATTTCATATCACATCATATAACACAATATATGAAAAACAATAAAATAAATGTTGAGGAACCCAGTTGGGTCCCTCCAACCTGTTTCCCTGCATCCACAGATGATAAACAATAACATTAACATCAATTTCATTTCACTATGAAATATTCTGTTAAACAGAATAAATATTTGATTAACGATTTATATTTATATCGTTATCTATATTTTAAATCAACTAACTAGCAGTTCAACCGAACAACCAACACACAACAGACAACCATATTTATAAATTCAAAAAATATTTTAGAAAAATATCATTGAGAAGAGTTAGTGAGTTCACTCACCTTTCGTGTTAACCATTAAATAACGATTTGCATTAGTTGATTTTAATCAGACAATTTATTTTGCTATAAATTGTAACGAGCTCGGATAGACTTCCAGTCAGTTTCATCGTGTATCTCCCGTCCATACGATCCCAACGCTACTTACGGTTCGTCAATCTGATATAGTATGATCAAGTTACACATTTTTAAAGTTTATACACTAATTTAAATTTAAAACAACCCAACTAGTTATTCAAAATTCGGGCTTAACCTTTAATTAAGATCCATCACCAATTGAGGCCCACCCGCTCCATCTAGGAAGCTTCTTCTTCCTAGAATTAAACACAACGAACTCCTGTAACACCACTCCATCGATCAACAACAACCGCACATCCATCTCTCCATTAAAACCCAAACCGACATTACCATTCAACTCTCCTTCACCATCTCCTTCTACCCATTATCGCACATTCAAGCTCGCACCATTCCCCCAATTTCCGTCCTCCAGGTACTGTGCTACGTCAGCCAACCCAATTTGCCATCGTACTTCACCAAAAACACAAGGTTCATGCTAAATCCTACAACGAACTCAAATCAATACTCGAATTCACAAATTATTGCTTCAATTAGCCAAAAACCCGAGCCCTAAACCCGCTATGGAACTTCCGAACTCCGGTAACTTGCATCGTGTAAAATAAAACTGGTACTGGGGTGAAGGCAATTGCAAGAGGAACTCAAACATATGAACTTTGGGATTTTAGGATTTAAATTGGATTTTATTTTGAATTTCAAACCTCTTGATTTGGGTTTCTGGGGAAAAAAAAGTAGCGGCACATTTTCTATTGACCTCGGATGAATAGGATTTAGGGTTAGGGTGTTGAGATTATTTATAATATGGTTTTAATATTTTTTTATTCGATTATTTTATTTATTTTTAAGCCAACGCTATTTTTATTTATCCTCTAAAATTCCTGTGATCACGTACAATTCCCAGAAATCACGAAAATGGACATCCAGCTACAGTTCGACATTACGGTCCCAACGAAACTGGTTTCGTCGAATTCCGACTCCGTTTGCTAACACAGCGTATTTTTAAAGGTCAAATTATCGACTGTATTTCACATTAAAATCGCCTACGGCCACATACTGACTTCAAAAATCACGAAAACTGAAATCTAGCAACAATTTAATATTGCAGATCCAACAAAATTAGATTCGTCGAATTTTGAGGTCGTTTGTAAAACTGGCTATTTTTAAAGCTCTAAATAACCCTTTTAAATATATAAATATATTTAAAAAAAATTAAATTTAATATTTTAAAATAAATATTATCGTATATATTCACAACAGAATATCATACTGCTAAACTGGGAGTTTATAGCTCGATATTTCAAATCTAGTGTTACATCGATATTCGATTTATATTTAAAAATCCATTTTAAAATATAAATAAATCGATATAAATTATAAAGGAATTCCATAGCGACTTTTCTAAAATTTGACTTGGACATATATTAAAATCTACACGACGAAATCCCGATTTTTCTCTTCCATCAGAAAAATATACTTCACCAGCTCCTAGCGTTTCTTGTTTCACAGAAATCCGATTTAAAATGAATCCTGTATACTCAATTGAAGTTCAAATCGCCAAATAGCGAACTGCCGCGCCATTTCGAGCTCGATTATAATTATATTATAATTATCTATCGTTAAAATAATATATTCGTTATTCTAATTCAATTCTAAACTGAATTACATATCACCAATGATCCAATTCACACCATTTTGTGAATTCCACTAATTCTGACTATTTCAGAAACTAAATATATTATTATATTACTTATTTTAATTAAATATTCAATATTATTTAATTATGGTCATTTTAAATAACCAAACCATTATTCAAATAATTAAATAAATTAATTATATCTTTGAAAAATGCGGGTCGTTACACTGTAGATCGTTTACGAGCTAAGGAAATGACTGACTATGACGAACCACTATTCGATGTTATTTTGATTCAGGAATGAATGTGGCTTCGACGTGAATTCAAGTAGGAGTGTTAGAAGTGTTGTGATGCGTTCATTGATTGTCGAAATGCAACGAATGTGAAGACAACCCAAGGTGGTGAGTTCGTGGATAATGGTTGCTCGAGAAGTGGCTTGATCTTGTGAATAGTTATCAAGATGGATGACTAGATATAAGAAGGACGAGAGACTATCGTTGTCGTAGGTTCTAGTGGACTCAAAGTAGGGTTACAAGGGGGCACCCAAAGACAAGAAGTGACTGGCCGAGTACCATGGGCAGTTATGATGGGCCTAGTTGTCGAGAATGAAAAAGACAAACATACGAGTCACGATGGCGTATGGGGTTTTGCTATAACCAGGGTTTACCATTAGCCCATGATGTATGGCAAGGTTGGCCGTCATATGATTAACGATGGTTTCGAAGCAGGATTGGCAGTGATACCCAGAGTCATAGGTAAATGACTATTTTGCTTGTATCGTCTTGTGTAGATTGTTCGACGTCGAAGGAGATATTTCTTGAGTGCTTGTCTGATATTGGTTTAGGCCTCTGGAGCTTGTTCTTGGGAGATGTCGATATCAATTAGGATGGACTACGCTTGATAACTGATTTACATGAATGTACTATTGTTTAAAATTGCTTATTGTAGAGGCTGTCATTGTCGAATGTAGGGAAGACGGGTGTGAGTTCTTCTCTGTTGGAGTTGGTAAATTAATTGGTTAATCTGCCTATTCTCATATACTTTATTGATGATGTTTGATAGAAATTTTATCACTCGCAAAGACTGTTGTCTGACTCAAGGTTTTATGTTTACCTCTTATTACCTTGGGTTGTTCATCCATGTGTCGGGTGGGCAGACTGAATAGCAGGTAGCAGGTAGAAGATCTTGGTGGACGATGTTGCAGATTGATGACGAGCTAGGGGCCTATGTACCAGTTTTCTTACTATACATATTATGTTGTTTTCAACTGTTTGATGTATCATCTGACCATTGTAGTGAGGCTAATTTGTATAGACACTTATGTTGCAATCCAATGATGTATGGATATTCTTTCTAGTTGTTATGAAAGTTCAAGTTTCTGCTCAAATATGCTTCACTATTATTACCTGTTGTATATGTTCTATTATATTTTATCCTTGCGTTGTGAGTTATACGACTGGCTCCTCATATGTTGTCCTACTCAGATGATCATCAATAGCTGGCTATCATGTCTTTCAGCGCATTATTCCTCTTTTTTAGTGCAGGAGTTGTGGGCGGTCATCACAACCATCGTTACTCCCTACAGGAACGGTCTCCTCCCTAGTAGCATGTCTCGATGGTCGACGACTCATTCTAAATCTACAATATAGAATGATTAGTCTATGTACGAGAAAAACTACAAATGGAGTTCAAACGCTACTATACTATACACTATTATATAGTATACATCCATCAGAAATCTACAAATACGTCTCTCATACATAATTACGTCCTTGAACTTTGCCTAAAATCGATAACCAGAGCTCTGATACCAAATGCGACAACCACCCATAACTCCTGCACTTAACAAGGGGATTAACACGCTGAAAGGTGTGCCGGGAATCCATAGACGTTCATCAATATAAGATAACACAAGCGGAATTTTTCGTATAAGTCACAACGTAAGGATAAAATACAATAGAACATATACAACATGCAATAATAGTGAAGCATAATTACACAGAATTTTAATCTTCCATATCATCAAAGAATATCCATAACATCATTGGATTACATCATCAAACACTATATGAAAGGCCTTCTTACAACACGTAGAGAATACATAAAATGGCGGAAATAACAAATATTAGACAGTAGAAAATGATACGCTAGTCTTCTGCTCGTCATCGCACAACAACTTCGTCCTCATCAGGATCTATCATCTGTCACCTGCTACTCAGTCTAACCATCCAACACATGGGTGAACATCCCAAAGTAATGATATGCACATAAAAAGCACATTTATATTCACATATTTATTCTTGTTTAGTGCTAATAAATGTCATATGTGGGTATTTTATCATGTTTAAACCATAATTCAATTGATTTCAGAATATCATACATTCATCATCATACAAAGGAAAAATGGTCATTTTTGTGCTTAAGTTATTTTGAGAATTTGTACTTGGACACTTTTCATTGTTTTTGTAGACATTTGGTGCATTTGGACGAGAGCTTCATAAAGATTTATATGCATACAAAAGGAATGAAGAGGAAATAATTCTCATACTTAATCATGAAAGACCACACATACTACACTTAAAAGCTAATGGACAAATTAGTGAATGATAAAGCTTTAGGAAAATTTGATGATGGAGTAATTAAAGCGTTATGATTAATTGGTGGCCACATTTCCTAAAGGGCATTCTTGGTAGCACGCTAAAGTTGAATTAGGGTTTTTCACAGGTATAAATAACGCTTGTATGTTGATGTAAAAAGAACCTTGGATTTTATTTAGTTTAGAGTGGCTGAAATCAAAACCTCTATTTTTCTTCCATGGCTTCTTAGCCATTTCTTTTTTGTAATCTTTCGTTTTAATGCAATCTTAATTTGTTGTTTTTTTATTTACATGTTTTTTCTTTTCTGCAAGTAGTGTAGCTTTATTTTATGCCATTAGTTAGCTAATATCTTTTCTTTATTACTTACTCATTGTTCTTCAATGTTGAAATCTATATTTGTTGAAAAATAACACAAATGAGGAGCTAAACCCTACAATATAGGGGTGATGAAGCTTTTCCTCTCATTAATATAGATTCAACATAATTTTTTATGAATGATCTCTTTGGGTTTAATGAGAATGGACGTTTTTGTTTATTTGTGTTTCATATTGAATTTAATAGCCCCTTTTGTTCATTTCATAGCATTGAGGCTATGCTTATGACATAAACAACAAATTGCCTCTTCATCTAAAATTGTGATTATGGCAATGAAATGAGGTTTAAGTTGAAATTTGATGATCTATATTACTAACCAATGGTAAATAGATCATACTTAAATTAGATTTTAGTTTCATTTCGATGGCATGTTTCATAAAAGTTAAAAAGTTAGATTAATTGTGTATTATAGCTTGATGACTTACTTTGTGTTTATTATTAGCGCAACTAAGTTATAGTTATGATAACTACATAATTAATCTTACTTAGGTTATTGAGAGATCTTCGTACTATTTTGTGTTGAATAATGTTGAAAGAGAGAAAAGTGAAGTTGCCCCCAAATTGGTTTTAATCTCATAGTTTTAATCTATATTTTAGTTTGTTTTTTTGTACTTAATCACAATCCAAATTTTGGTTTAATTTGATTGAATAAGATTGAAATTACTTCTTTCCCTGCAGATCGACTTGTATTCGCCACGTTCTAACAATTGTACGTCATGTGCTTGCGGTTAGTTATCATGATATTTTGTTAACGATTTTCTAATTCGATAGAAAATCCATGTGCAAACAAGTTTTTGTCGCCGTTGCCGAGGAAAAAAAATTTAATTTTAGTTTTATTCTTCAAATTTATTTTCTAGTTTCTTCAATAAAAAAAAATTGTGTGCACTTGTATGTTTGTTTTATTTGATCCCGTTTCAATTGCATTTCTGTGCGTTTTGTCGATTTAATTGTCCATTTTTGTTTGCTTGTTGTTTCTTAAAAAAAAATGTTACATTTGTTTTTCATTTGGTGTGTGTTCATTTTATTTTATGCTAGTTTTCCTTTTTAAAAAAAAAAGAAAAAGTTCTTTTGGTTTGTGCACTCCTTCTCTCATTGCAATCATCTCCCTGTTTTCTTCCTTATATTTGCATTTTGGTTTAATTTTGTTATTTGCTTTTTTGTTTTAAAAAAAATTGTGTGTGTTATGTGTACTTGTTGTAGTCTTCATAAAAAAATTGTGCTTATTTTGTTTTCTTGTGTTTGTGTGTATTTAATTGTGCATTGTTTGTTTTTGGTGTTTCCATTTGTGATTTTCTTTTTCTTTTTAAATAAATAAATAAATTTATTGCTTTCCTTTTACTCCCTCTTTAATTTTCTTTCCCCTCTCTGATTTCTTCCCCAAATTCCCTTTATAATTACTTTCTTTTTTCCGAAACAAAACAAAATAAAAAATATACAAATTTCTTTTGGTTTCTTTCTCCTTTTGTTTTCTGTCTTCAACTTGAATCACGTCCATTTCCATAACTTTTCCTTCTCTGCCTCTACCTTATTTATACACCATAATTTCCATCACTCAGATCTGATATCATCCACTTCAACACCTTCTTCTCTACCAATCCTCCAAAATCCTTTTCCATCTTCTTCATACAATCACTGCATACACCAAACCTTCTCTCATCCAACCACCAAATCGTCACCTCAACTGAGTCACATACCCTTTCACTATCCATTGTTTCACCATAACAGCAGAAATCTAACCAAACACTCAATTGTTAAGCAACACCAATGCAAATCCAAACTAAAACATACCACAAAGACTCCTCTTTTCTGCCACAAATTATCCTTCACCATTAGTCCTACAAGCACGCATAGCCACCACTAAAACTACACCGTTCAACTCCAAGCCTTTTCCCTCAACGTCCGGTCCATCACCTTAATCCTACACAGTTTCATCTCCGTCCACCATCCCTCACACACCACCCCAAATCTTCTCCCATCAGACCAAAAAAACCACCTTCAATAACCGCCTCTTGATTGTCCAACCCGAATCCGCTAGTCAGAAACAATATTGAAATCACAACTTTGCTAAAAATCTTTGGGATAGTCGGAAAACTTTTGTTGCGATTTTTGATTTTCGAATTTGTGGTTTTGGTTCTAATTCTCTTTATCATTTCTAGGATAAGATATCATGTTTTGTGGGATGAAGGCTGTGAAACTGTCTATTCAATTTTAGGCATGCGTGGGCTTGGGCTCCGGACCACGTGGGCTTATTAATTTGTTGTGTAACTTTGCTTATGTGGGTTTGATCAAGTTTGCTTGTTGGATTTTCTTTTTAGTTTCTCGTTCTAAGTTTTGATTTTCTTCTATTTTTTTGTTGTAAAAAAAGAGAGGTTGAATCTGACTTGCTAGTTTTCGTTTTCTTTTAGTGACTGGTGGCAGTTTGCGTTCAGAGTTTTTATGCATAGTTTTTATTTTATTTTATTTTTGAATATTTGTTTTTCTTTTTTAGATTAGTCTTTTAATTTTTCAAATCTACCTTAGTTTATTTTATTTATTTATTTTAGTTCCTCTTAATTTTTCTTTGTCTGTTTGTTTGTTTTTCTTGTCTTTCCTTTTGTTTTCCCCTTTCTAGAAAAAAGGGCTGAATCAAGGAACCAAAAGTGAATAAAATCATTCGAGAAAAGCAAAAAAATTAGTAGAATTTGAATTGTTAGAGCGATTGCACACCAAGTGGGGTGTGAATGCGCTAGCACTACTCAGTTGCACTGGATGAACTGCCAAACTAGATGAGAATTTTCTAAACTCTACAGAGCCTGTTGCTGCTGCTTGGAAATATATATATATATATATATATATATATATATATAATTTGCTTGAAAAGATTTTGTGCAGGTGCTGCAGCTCGTTTGTAAAAATTTATTTCTATAATTTCTTATTCTGTGATTGTTCGTTCTATGATTGATTAAAATTTTCAAAAAAAAAAAAAATTGCATTTATCTTAGTTTTGTTTTTATTTTCTAAGTACTTCATTATATTTTGACAAAGTGGTTTATTTCTAATGGATTATTCCTCGGTGTCGAGACTACGGCAGAGTAATAACTATTTATAAATATTACGATGATTCGTAAATATTATATCGGTTGTTCCTCTGAAGGTACTTAAACCTTCGGTTTCATTGCTAGGGTGATTCCTGGTGCACCGATAACTCCTGCCCGTTAAATGGCTGAGAAATATTTTGTTGAAATTAATCTAACCGTCACTATATAATTCTAGAAAAAATGTAAATTGCATTAGGTTCATCCATCTTAAAAAAAGCCGATTGTGTTTTCCTTTTTGTACAAATTTAACTTTTCTCTCTTAAAAAAATATCGCTACAATCCTCTTCTCAAATTTATTCTTTCTCTTATTCTTTGCGCTAATATATTCGTAGTTGGACTCGTGATCCTTCAACTAATCGTTTAATTCGAACAAACATTCTTTCTACGACTACCGAAGAAAATCCTCCTCGAACTCTTATGGATAGGTGCTTCCCAGATCGAGTTCTTATTCCTTCTTGCATCATATTGCCCACCCCAACGTGTAACCACTTTGAAATTCATTCGAATCACATAAATACTCTTCCAAAATTTGGCAATATTGAATGTGATGATCCTTATATTTTCTTAACAAAATTTGAACAAGTTTGTGCAACCATGAAATTTCAACAACTAAGTGACGAAGGAATCAAACTTAGGTTAATTCCATTTGCACTTACCGACTATGCTATAAAATGGTTGTATAGCTTGACTTCAAATATGATTGGAACTTGGAATGAATTTGTGAATGTTTTCTTAAAGAAATTTTACGCCTTGGAAAAACATCTAAAATTCAAACTGAAATCATTAATTTTCATCAATTTGGGGGCGAATCCTTTGCAAAATATTTCGAAAGCTTTAAAGAACTTCTAGTCAAATGTCTATATCACAATTTTGGAAAATGGACTCTTTGTCAAATTTTATACGATGGACTCGAAAATAACTCTCGAACCATGCTCGAATCGATGTGCCAAGGAAACTTTCTACCCCAGCATCATGATGTCGCTTGGCAATTTCTCGAAAATTTGGCCGAAAAATCATCTCAATAGGAAAGATCTAACGAGAAATCGATTTATTCCCAATCAAATGCTCATTCTGTAGGATCCTTAACGGCTTTAGAAGCAAAAATAGACACGATGTTAACCAAATTTGATAATGTCTTTTCATCAACTCAAATAAATCAAGCTTAAGCGTCTCAGCCTTCATGTTACAAATGTAACGATCCTAACCACATTGTTGATCAATGCCTACACTCGTTAGAACAAATCCACGCATTTAACAAAGCTAGAAACGACCCATTCTCCCCAAATACAATACGGGTCGGAGAAATCATCCCAACTTCTTTTGGACCAAAAACAATGTAATTTCGAATTTACTTCGACCCCCTTTTCAACCATTTTCGAATAATCCTTCAAATCTGTAACGACCCGGAAAAATCTGAACCAATTTAAAATTTTTAAATTGGCTATTTTAGTGGTTTTTAAATATTTAAAATAAATATTTTAAATAATATCGATGAAAAGTAAGTTTGAATCGACATTTGAAAACGAATATAATTAATTCTAATTATAAACAAGGCCTGAAATGGCGCGGCAATTTCAAAATTTGAATTCAAACTTTGACTGACTGCACCGGGTACAAAACAAAACGGATTTGAGCGAAACCAAAAATATTTAAATCTGTTAGTGAAGATCTTTCTAACGAATCTGAAAAATCAAAGTTTCATAGCTGGAAGCAAAAGTTAGGGCCAAATGAATTTTCTGAAAGGTCGCTATGGAATTTATATAGCCCGTGAAAATGGCCATTTTGCAAACGACCTCGGAATTCGACGAAACCACTTTTGTTGGATCCGGGATGTCAAATTATTGCTAGGTTTCTAATTTCATAATTTTTGAAGCTAGTATGTGAGCGTGGCAAAGGAAAACGTGTTTTGGTCAATTACAGTTAAATTAGATCGACCAGAAATGGGCCATTTTTCAAACGGTCTCAGAATTCGACGAAACTAGTTTTTTTGGGACCGTATTGTCAAAACATAGCTAGATTTATTTTTTGGGAATTTTTAAAATCAGATTGTGGCCCTGGCAAATTGAAATGTACGTTCAAATCAAATATTGAATGTTTTATATATTAATTTGAAGGAAAACCGAATGAAACAGTCTAATGGGCCTACGAAACATAGCCCATTGTGTTCGGAATGGGCGTAAAACGCTAGGGATGACAGTCGTTGGGTTTGGATTGGTGTTCGTGTGTTGCAAGGGGTTTTTTCGGATTATAAAATTTATAAAAAAAATTATTGGCCACATCATTTCTCTCTCCCCGTATTCTCTCTCTCCCCATCGCGATTAACGGCGGCTGACCTTCGAAACTTCCCTCCTCCTTTTCTCTTCCGTCTCTCAATGAAACCTACCCCTCCTTTGGAGTTTTTTTAGAGCGTCGAGAGGGCTTCAAATCAAGACAAGAACCAGATTTTTTCGTTGAGTATTTTGGGAGAATCACCCTCGAGAAGTCGCGCCGTTCACCGCCGCCTTGCTCCTCCGATCCGCCGTCGCAGGGGGCCCACCTGACATCGATTGCTGCGCCTCTCCAAGGCCTTGAAGGTGGTGCTGGCCGATCGTTGCAACGTTCAACGGATTGAAAGAAACCTGAAACCTAGTTTTGAACATCAAAACGAGGTATACGGCTATTTTATTTTTAACTATTTAATAGCAGTTTAAAGCGCTACCGTTTTTGATTTCACTGTAAAAATCATACCTTTTTCGTTTGTTGCCAAAATTCAGTGAAATAAGAGACAGTGGACTCGTGTGGATGTCTTTTACATTCTAGAAGGGACCGCATATTTTTCTGAGCCTTCTGCTATTTTTGGTGGAGTGGAACCCAATGTGAGATTTCTAATTTATAAACGACATGGAAAACGACGATGTATAAATTATATAATCGATGTATGAGTTATATAAGCATTGTAATTGTACACCTCTTGTTTAAGCGTTGTATAAGTTGTATGTTCGATGTATAAGTTGTATATGCGTTGTAAAAATTATATATGTGTTGAAATAGAAGTGAAATGCTATATATATATATATATATATATATACGCCCCTCGTCCATAAACCATGGATGATATTTATTGGTTGTGATTGGTGTGAAAATTGATTGATAGCGAATGGTTGATTGAAATAGTTTGTGGTTGAAATTGATTGATAGTGGTTGAAAAATACCCGTTTGTGGTTGAGAAATATTTGGTTGAAACCACATAGGATTAGTTTATGGAAATGAAAAAATATACATGCCACCTGCGTGCGAACTAGATGCATGATTCCCCATTGTCAAAAGCTGTGAGGCTTTAAGGTAGAGCGATGAGCCGTACTGGGGACAACCCCGGTTTTAACTACCATGCCGTTATGCTGCCGAAATTTTGAATAATATTCATGTGTTGAATCGAAATTCATTCGTTGAAATGAAATTCATGTGTTGAATGGTATTCATATTTTGAAATAAATTGTTTTATAATAAAAATCATATTTTTATCATCTATATGAACTATATAAAATAGTCGTGTTTTGAAATAAATTGTTTTACATTAAAAATCACATTTTTACTATATATATACAAACTATAGAAAACCTTCGTGTGTTGAATCGAAATTCATTCGTTGAATTGAAATTCATGTGTTGAATGGTATTCGTGTTTTGAATAAATTGTTTTACATTAAAAATCACATTTTTACTCTATATATACAAACTATAGAAAACCTTCGTGTGTTGAATCGAAATTCATTCGTTGAATTGAAATTCATGTATTGAATGGTATTCGTGTTTTGAATAGATTGTTTTAACAACAAAAATCACATTTTTACTCTATATATACAAACTATAGAAAACCTTCATGTGTTGAATCGAAATTCATTCGTCGAATTGAAATTCATGTGTTGAATGGTATTCGTGTTTTGAATAAATTGTTTTAACAATAAAAATCACATTTTTACTCTATATATACAAATTATAGAAAACCTTCATGTGTTGAATCGAAATTCATTTGCTGAATTGAAATTTATGTGTTGAATGGTATTCATATTTTGAAAGAAATTGTTTTATAATAAAAATCCTATTTTTATCATCAATATGAACTATATAAAATAATCTTGTTTTGAAATAAATTGTTTTATAATAAAAATCCTATTTTTTATCACCTATATTAACTATATAAAATAGTCGTGTTTTGAAATAAATCGTTTTACAATAAAAATCACATTTTTACTATATACATGAATTGTTAAAAATAGTGAAGTGTCGAAGTGAATGTTTCTTGGATAAAAATATCATTTTTATCAAATGTATGAAAAGAATATAGCTTTGAAATCGAAGAATCGATATATATATATATATATATAAATAGAATTGAAATATATCGAATAACGAAGCTGCCGTTCGTATTTTAAAACCGTGATTTCAAACGATTAGTGCGGGAGATCCGACCATCGGATTTTCGCGAAACCGCAACCGTTGGGTTCGCTTTGGAAATATCTTCCCAATAGCACCAACTTTGTAAAAATCCAACGGTTGGATTGTCTGGAATGTTTAATTCAAATATGAAGAAAAACAGCGCCAGAATCGATTATATTTATAAATATATAAATATAATTATATTAAATCGAATAACGACGCTGCATTTCGTATTTTGAAATCGAAACTTCAAACGATTGTACCGGGAGATCCGACCGTCAGATCTTCCCAAAACTGGAACCTTTGGGTTCGTTTTGAAAAGATCTTTCTAATGATGTAAATTTTGTGAAGATCCAACGGTTAGATTTTCAGATATGTGTAAATCAAATCTGAAGAAAAACAGCGCCACGGCCGCGTTATGGCCCGATGCGTCGTTTGAATAAATTGGTTATTTTAAAATAAATAAAAATGGCGATAAATCGTTATAAAATGTTATAAACGATATGGATGTGAAATTTAGAAACTAACTGAAGGTTGGCTAAGTCGAATGGTTTCCTGGGTGTTGATCTGATGTTGATTTCGGCTTTCGGGGTTAATATTTGGGAAATCGTTCTCTTACTGATTTATGGTTAGCGACTAATGAATTGAAATGGTGCGTATGTGTGTTTGTGTTGCACTTGTTTATTATATACGCGAGTTGCTCAGAAAGACTGGGTTTATCCCATTTTGAAAAACTGAATCGACGATAAGAAATCGAAGATGAAGACAGTGGTTGAAGACCGGAAATCTTCACCTCGTTTGGATGTTAACTGATGTCCTGATTGAGAGGCATCCCGAAATATGGATAATGAGTGGTGATCGTCCAGACGTACATGGAGGTCGACGGGTTTGCGAGGTATATAGTGCCTTCGGTTTCGTTCAGACCTAGGACGGACTTGTAAATGGACTGTGTGTTTGACATTGGAATTTATTCTATGTGATTGATAGCCATCAGTTGCATGGTGTGAATTGCTTGTGTGGCATGCCAAGATGCAGTGATCAAGGCTTCTGTTGAAAAGCAAAGTCTTGTGGTGATGATCAAAGCACCGCCTGTGTGGCGTAGCTTTGTGTACAACGTGAATTCGCGAACCTCACACCCCGGTATGAACCAGAAACGGGAGAGGATCTCAGGGGGGACATGCGTTTCTTCCTAGCTAGAAGTGGCATCAGTGGTTTTACACGCCCTGACGAGTTTGACTTATGTGGTTGTTACTACTGCGAGGCGCCTTGGATATGTCGGTCGATCCGGGACTGATGGAGTCATTTGTTGGCTCACTTACACCCCAAAGGGCGGGGAAACGTAGTGTTCAGGCATTTTAATCCACATCGGTGGACCGGCCCTGACGATCCAATGGTCGATGCATTCTGATCCTGAGACTCGGGCTAGGCAGTCTCGAATTCGGTAAGGACTATCTTTTACCTTGGTTCATGATGGAAATCTAATTTCCAAATACGTGATTGTGCGGTATTGATTGTATAAATATATATGGCGACATGATATATGGTACCCATGCCGCCTATGATTGATAGTTATGATTCGAAATTGTTTTTGAAACATGAAAACACTAGTAGTAGTATCAAATTCTTTTGTTTTATTCGTATCAAGCATATTTTGGCCATTATAAGGTAAAACTCTGTCCTCCGGTTTGCGTTGCATTGTGTGATGGGAACTGAGTCTTATAATGGCTTCATTTTTATAAAAAGCATTGTGATGTTTAAAAGAATGATTTGTTTTAAAGCACTGGCAATCCAATGGAATAAACTCGTTCCACGAAAGTGGCGTGGTCTTGTGATTGGCCATATTTTAAATGTGTTGAGTAGATTTCTCATACCAGTCCTTGTTGCCGGTCCTAAGTAGGCTGGGTACGCGTGATAGGGGGTTCTCGCTTCGTGGTTTGGTGGCGAACGGGAGACTCTTATGCCTACATGTCCCTATTGAGGGTTGGTTCGGCAGTGCCAGGAGACTTGAGAGGGTCGCCGTAAAACAAGGGGCTGGGGGACCAGTGTGAGCCACGGTAGGTTTTACCTGCTGTAGTGGAGGATGACGGGATGGTTGTAAAGCCTACCGGATTTCGCGGTAACGTCTCATTTGGTATCAGAGCTTTGGTTAAGCTTAGTGCTGGAATATAACATATTAACTAACTCGTCAGAAATAGAACCAGTAGTGTTCTAGGACGGAGAACTCATTACAGATAGGATCAGCAATATCCTAGTATGAGTGTAGTAGAATCAGAATAACTCGTTAGAGATAGGGTCAGAAGTTCCCCAGAACAAGTCGAGAGTTATATGTTTATAAATAACGTATTTGTGATTATATTTATAGTCTGGTTTTAGAAATATGATTTTTGAATATATATAAGATATATATTTGAAAAGTTAAAAAGTTAAAAACAATTTGATTGTTGTTTGTGTTGTATGATAGTAGATTTGATTAATTAAATTATTGAAACGATAGTTAATTAAATTAATAAGAGAATGAATGGTAGGATTTATTTGATTAACTCACGCATTGAACTGATTTACAAATAAATAGAAATATATATACATGTGCAATATATATGTTTGAACAGGTAAATGGATTAGCTGTTGAGTAAAGATTTTATTTGCGTGCCCGACAAATAGGTAAACCTTAATGAGTTGGATGCGAAATATTATTATATCAACTCCTGTGAATGCCATTGGATGCGGACTGCTGGTTATTCTGTGTGTAATAATAAATGTCACCATAGGATAGTAACAATTAATTTTGAACTACACTACATGGCATACTTCTTGAAGATAGGCATATTTCATCATATACCATATAAGCATTTGGAGCTTGTGTGATGAGGTAGAAGATTTACCATACGAGCGAGAGGCTTGTATGGCGATGACTATATTTTACAAGTTGAACTGATGACTGATATGGACCATATAAATTGTAAAGATAAATTGCCAGAATAATAAAACCCCACACGGGTCTGGAGTTGACAATAATCACGTCTCTCTAGCCATTAGATACGGCACATGGATTATTTATTTCCCAAACGGGATGAGGTGACGAGGATTTATCCTCTGGAGCAATTAAAATACACACTCCCTCAGGCTTTGACAGGGTGACGAGAATTTATTCTCTGGAGTTATTATCAATACACGCTCCCTTGTAAACACCATAATATATCACTATAAATATGTGTATGATTTATAGGATTTATTGGGTACATATCACGGCCCAATAAATTTCCAAACCCTTCCCCGTACAAAGGAGGTTATGGCGAAATTTTTCGAAAATTCCGGGTGTTAACCAAATTTTTGAAGAATTTGAAAATTCTCAGAAACTGAAAAGTTGGAGAATGGAAGCCAGATCGAACGTAGAGTTGATTAATCAAACCACTTTCGACTTTGTTCCTTTTCGGGGACGAAAATTTTTAAGTGGGGAAGATTATAACGACCCGGAAAAACTGAACCAATTTAAAAATTTTAAATTGGCTATTTTAGTGGATTTTAAATATTTAAAATAAATATTTTAAATAATATCGACGAAAAGTAAGTTGGAATCGACATTTGAAAACGAATATAATTAATTCTAATTATAAACAAGGCCTGAAATGGCGTGGCAGTTTCAAAATTTGAATTCAAACTTTGACTGACTACACGGGGTGCAAAACAAAACGGATTTGAGCGAAACCAAAAATATTTAAATCTGTTAGTGAAGATCTTTCTAACGAATCTGAAAAATCGAAGTTTCATAGCGGGAAGCAAAAGTTATGGCCAAATGAATTTTCTGAAAGGTCGCTATGGAATTATATAGCCCGTGAAAATGGCCATTTTCCAAACGACCTCGGAATTCGACGAAACCACTTTTGTTGGATCCAGGATGTCAAATTATTGCTAGGTTTCAAATTTCATAATTTTTGAAGCTAGTATGTGAGCGTGGCAAAGGAAAACATGTTTTGGTCAATTATAGTTAAATTGGATCGACCAGAAATGGGCCATTTTTCAAACGGTCTCAATATTCGACGAAATTAGTTTTGTTGGGACCGTATCATCAAAATATAGCTAGATTTATTTTTCGGGAAGTTTTAGAATCAGTTTTTGGCCCTAGCAAATTGAAATGTTTGTTCAAATCAAATATTGAATGTTTTATATTTTAATTTGAAGGAAAACTGACTGAAACAGTCGAATGGGCCTACGAAACATAGCCCATTGTGCTCGGAATGGGGGTAAAACGTTGGGATTGATAGTCGTTGGGTATTAATTGGTGTTCGTGTGTGGCAAGGGGTATTTTCGGATTTTAAAATTTATAAAAAAATATCATTGGCCACATCATTTCTCTCTCCCCGTATTCTCTCTCTCCCCATCGCGATTAACGGCGGCTGACCTTCGAAACTACCCTCCTCCTTTTCTCTTCCATCTCTCAACGAAACCTACCCCTCCTTTGGAGTTTTTTTTAGAGCGTCGAGAGGGCTTCAAATCAAGACAAGAACCAGATTTCTCCGTTGAGTATTTTGGGAGAATCACCCTCGCGAAGTCGCGCCGTTCACCGCCGCCTTGCTCCTCCGATCCGCCGTCGCAGGGGGACCACCTGACATCGATCACTGCGCCTCTCCAAGGCCTTGAAGGTGGTGCTGGCCGATCGTTGCAACGTTCAACGGATTGAAAGAAATCCTGAAACCTAGTTTCAACATCAAAACTAGGTATATGGCTATTTTATTTTTAACTATTTAATAGAAGTTTAAAGCGCTACCGTTTTTGATTTCACTGTAAAAATCATATCTTTTTCATTTGTTGACGAAATTCAGTGAAACAAGAGACAGTGGACTCGTGTGGATGTCTTCTACATCTTCGAAGAGACTGCATATTTTTCTGAGCCTTCTGCTTTTTTTGGTGGAGTGGAACCCAATGTGAGATTTCTAATTTATAAACGACATGGAAAACGACGATGTATAAATTATATAATCGATGTATGAGTTATATAAGCATTGTACACCTCTTGTATAAGCGTTGTATAAGTTGTACGTTCGATGTATAAGTTGTATATGCGTTGTAAAAATTATATATGTGTTGAAATAGAAGTGAAATGCTATATATATATATACATATACATATATATATATATATACACGCACCTCGTCCACAAACCATGGACGATATTTATTGGTTGTGATTGGTGTGAAAATTGATTAATAGCGAATGGTTGATTGAAATTGTTTGTGGTTGAAATTGATTGATAGTGGTTGAAAAATACCAGTTTGTGGTAGAGAAATATTTGGTTGAAACCACATAGGATTAGTTTGTGGAAATGAAAAAAATATACATGCCGCCTGCGTGTGAACAAGATGCATGATTCCCCATTGTCAAAAGCTGCGAGGCTTTAAGGTAGAGCGAGGAGCCGTACTAGGGACGGCCCCGGTTTTAACTACCCTGCCGTTATGCTGCCGAAATTTTGAATAATATTCATGTGTTGAATCGAAATTCATTCATTGAATTGAAATTCACGTGTTGAATGGCATTCATATTTTAAAATAAATTGTTTTATAATAAAAATCATATTTTTATCATCTATATGAACTATATAAAATAGTCGTGTTTTGAAATAAATTGTTTTACATTAAAAATCACATTTTTACTCTATATATACAAACTATAGAAAACCTTCATGTGTTGAATCGAAATTCATTCGTTGAATTGAAATTCATGTGTTGAATGGTATTCGTATTTTGAATAAATTGTTTTACATTAAAAATCACATTTTTACTCTATATATACAAACTATAGAAAACCATCATGTGTTGAATCGAAATTCATTCGTTGAATTGAAATTCATGTATTGAATGGTATTCGTGTTTTGAATAAATTGTTTTATATTAAAAATCACATTTTTACTCTATATATACAAACTATAGAAAACCTTCATGTGTTGAATCGAAATTCATTCGTTGAATTGAAATTCATGTGTTGAATGGTATTCGTGTTTTGAATAAATTGTTTTAACAACAAAAATCACATTTTTACTCTATATATACCAACTATAGAAAACCTTCATGTGTTGAATCGAAATTCATTCGTTGAATTGAAATTCATGTGTTGAATGGTATTCGTGTTTTGAATAAATTGTTTTAACAATAAAAATCACATTTTTACTCTATATATACAAACTATAGAAAACCTTCATGTGTTGAATCGAAATTCATTCGTTGAATTGAAATTCATGTGTTGAATGGTATTCATATTTTGAAAGAAATTGTTTTATAATAAAAATCCTATTTTTATCATCAATATGAACTATATAAAATAATCTTGTTTTGAAATAAATTGTTTTATGATAAAAATCCTATTTTTATCACCTATATTAACTATATAAAATAGTCGTGTTTTGAAATAAATCGTTTTACAATGAAAATCACATTTTTACTATATACATGAATTGTTAAAAATAGTGAAGTGTCGAAGTGAATGTTTGTTGGATAAAAATATCATTTTTATCAAATGTATGAAAAGAATATAGCTTTATAATCGAAGAATCGATATGTATATATATATATATATAAATAGAATTGAAATATATCGAATAACGAAGCTGCGGTTCGTATTTTAAAACTGTGATTTCAAACGATTAGTGCGGGAGATCCGACCATCGGATTTTCCCGAAACCACAACTGTTGGGTTCGCTTTGGAAATATCTTTCCAATGGAACCAACTTTGTAAAAATCCAACGGTTGGATTGTCTAGAATGTTTAATTCAAATCCAAAGAAAAACAGTGCCATAATCGATTATATTTATATATAATTATATTAAATCGAATAACGACGCTGAAGTACGTATTTTGAAATCGAAACTTCAAACGATTGTACCGAGAGATCCGACCGTCGGATTTTCCCAAAACTGGAACCGTTGGATTCGTTTTGAAAAGATCTTTCTAATGATGTAAATTTTGTGAAGATCCAACGCTTAGATTTTCAGATATGCGTAAATCAAATCTGAAGAAAAACAGCGCCACGGCCGCGTTATGGCTGGAAGCGTCGTTTGAATAAATCAGCTATTTTAAAATAAATAAAAATGGCGATAAATCGTTATAAAATATTATAAACGATATGGATGTGAAATTTAGAAACTAACTGAAGGTTGGCTAAGTCGAATGGTTCCTGGGTGTTGATATGATGTTTGTTTCGGCCTTCGGGGTTAATATTTGGGAAATCGTTCTCTTACTGATTTACGGTTAGTGACTAATGAGTTCAAATGGTGCGTATGTGTGTTTGTGTTGCACTTGTTGTAACACCCCACGTCCGTTAGTGTCACTCACAAAGGGAATGCACTAAGTTCTGTGGAGCATTTAGGGTAAAAGATGCAGATAAATTACAAGACAGACAAAAATTAAACAGCGGAAAATAAAACTTTTCTATATTGATAAAATAGTTTGTACAATGGTTTCTTTACAATATCAGAGTATCATCTGTCTTACAAAATAAAGAAGCATAAAAAAGAACATTTATATCCCCCGATTTTAGCAAGAGCCAGCCATAGCATCTGAAAAGAGAATCCAAGCAAACTTCAACAAATCTTCAAGCTGGGAAAGAGTGGAAGTCCAACTTAACCTGAGCTTAACTATTCCCTCCTTTACTACCTGGGGGGGGGGACGGAAGAAAAGAAGACAAAAGAAAAACAGAGTCAGACATAAAGCCTGAGTAAGTTCAGTAACTTCTAGCATGTGAACATGGAAAAACAAAACGGCATGAATTAACTGAATACAAGATTGCACCATGATGATAGGGTCAACAAGATTAGACAAGGTAGTCACAAGATATGCTAAGATAAACTGGATACGCTCTAATACTTTCGCCGCTTCGCTATTTCCTTGTTATACTGGTTTCTATATCTCTGCACCACCTAACGATAACGTGATCCCAACCCCTGTAATTTCCATTGCCTTCAGGCATACATTTATTATTTATTACCTAGATCTAATCTAGGGTTTTCTATCAAGTGCTTTCTAGATTTAACTAGAGTTTTACGCTATCTGCTGAACATTTTTCAAGTTCAGGGTTTATGCCACCTAGTCCAACTAGGGATTACGCTACCTGTCGAACGATGCCCCCAAGTCTAGGATACACTACCTAGAGTGGTATATGTTCCTATACTTCCCCACGCATGTATCGCGAATCGTTATCGCTTGTTTAGATGCACATGTCCTGTAATGTGCGGTCCGAGTCCTGTGACAGGGCAAATCAAGGAATACAGAACTCAGTCGGGAGCTTTCAGATATCTGCCGATGCAGATGGTAAGGTCTGTTTTTATTCCAGTGGCTATGGTCCCACTTGACCCCTCCCTCAACTAATGAAAGGCACACCTTGTAAAATGAGAACTATACTCCGGCCCCCGGTGCCCCACTATCCTATGGCCATCCGCAACCATAACTAGATAGCAAGTATGTGGTCTTTTGGAGTTATCCGCCTTTCCGCTTCACATATCTCGTTTGACTCAAGATGGATGGTAGACGACGAGTTGCTATCACAGGGCTACCGTCTTCACGCCGAATCACGCTGGTCCATCCTGATCTTTAGGTTGCCATGTATTGCAACCAAGGCATACTCCTGGTTCTTCTACGCAGACCTTAACCTCTGTAAGCCCAGGAGAGTAATCTGCCGCCTCACAGAAGGATACCAAGAGTACCCTCACGTCCCCTCGAAGCCTCAGGCTTCGTAAACCAATTCGTTGGAGCCTTCTTTTTACACAGACGGACATTCGCCCCTTCCCGTGTTATACTAAGAATTACTACTTAGTTTTACTAACTAAGATTTACCACTTAGTTTCCAGAATCGTTGTTTTCTTAACTAAGGTTTACTACTTAGTTCCCTTTCCCGTCAATTTGGATTGGTTAAGTGTCATTAGTCAATTCAAGCCGACTTAACCCTCATCATTTATCATGTCGAACTGGTTAAGTGTTATCAGTAATTCATGTTGACTTAACCCCACCACAAACCAAGTTATATTGGTTAAGTATTTCTTATTACTTAACCTTACCCATTTACCCTGTATTGGTTCAGTGTTCCTTTTTAACTTAACCTTGCCCGTCTGTCTTAACTAACCTGTTATTAATGGTTAAGTATTATCCCTTCAGGTTTTAGACTTAACCATATTCCTTTATCAAAATCTGATGGTTAAGTGTTCAAGTTTACTTAACCCTACGGTCTAGCCCAGCTAACATATCAAATTAGCTAAGTGCATTAAATCTTACTTAACCCCAACCTCTAGTCTAGTTAACATGTTAATTTGGCTAAGTGTATTAACTTTACTTAACCCCACTTTCTAGACTAGTTAACATGTTAATTTGGCTAAGTGTTTTCTTAGTTACTTAACCTCTACAAATCTTGTCTTGTTACCATGAGTTTGGCTAAGTGTCCCTGTGGACTTAGCCCTCCGTTCTAGCTTAATTGTGCATAAGTTGGTTAAGTGTTCCTATGGACTTAACCCTCCCATTCTAGCTTAACTGTATGAACCTAACCCCACCTACCAGTCTTGTTATCATGTTGAGTTGGTTAAGTGTCTTAGATAACTTAACCCTAGCATTCTTGTTCTAGCTTTAACTAAATAAATTAAAGCCACGACCACTCACATTAGACAGATATTGTTGCGATTACTGGATGTGCCGGTTGGTTCCGGGCAGGTTTACATCGCAACTCAGTCTAACCTCGGGTTAGGCCTATTCGTGTTTTCTAGTTCAAAGGGTTTTGATTAATTTTCAAATCAGGTTTTGAAAGTAACCATCCCGTCCGTCGGATCAGTTAGGGATAGCCAGGGAAAGCAGGAAACTTGTATTTTCCAAACTCAAGCCTAGACACTATCCTCTCTGTCACCCTAGAACTTTCTGGTTTATTATTAAAAGAGATGTCGTTAACAAACCTTTAATTTGTCTAAATTAACATTTCCTCATTTAGGACAAATTCTATAAGTAAATTAATCCTAATTTACTTATTTCCCAATTACTCTTTTAATGTAAATTGTCAACATTTATTCTTACGGCCCATTTTCCCCTCTATATCATGTTTATGCTTTTTGGTGTGTAAACCGTACCAAATGAAGTGTCACTAACCATGATTTTGCTAATCTTGACAATTACTCCCAATTATGGCCAATTTCAAGTTTATGCCAATATACTTATCGAGCCAAATTAGCTAATCCAATTCTGATTTAACATTCTAATTCATGTCAAACTAGACTTATTACTCTAGTTCACAATTCATGTAAATGCTAGATTTACATGTCAATACTAGATTCAAATTACACAATCCTATAATTCCTGTCAAATTTATCCCAATTGCATTTCTATGAACATGCCATAATACATGTTCCCAATTTATGCCAATTTCCAAGTTTATAACTATGTTTTAGTAAATTTCATATTTAGCCCCAAATCGCATTCCCACCGTTCGTATAATCGTGATTCAATCTAGATTATAGATAAATCTAGATTCGCAGAAAATAGGGAATGAACCAAAGATGCTATGCAAAAGATAGACAAAATAACTGGCATAAAAAGGGTTGAATAACGACGTTGGTTCAAGAATATGGGTAGACCTAACTTAATAGGTAAGTTCCCAAGGTCTATAACCAAAGAAAACCAAGAATAGACAGAATAGAGACGTAGGTTCAAGAACATGGGTAGACCTAACTTAATAGGTAAATTCCCAAGGTCTAAAACCAAAGATAACCAAGAATAGACAGAATAGATGATCGGGTTTAGACCCAATTTCATAGTCACAAAACTTAAGCAACACTTTCCTAGTCATGAATCACAGGTGTTTAATCACAGATGTCCTTGTTATGTCATAGGCAATAGTTTATATTTTCTAATCAAA
The DNA here is from genome assembly GCA_030737875.1 of Allium sativum. Classification (NCBI taxonomy): domain Eukaryota; kingdom Viridiplantae; phylum Streptophyta; class Magnoliopsida; order Asparagales; family Amaryllidaceae; genus Allium; species Allium sativum. The sequence continues at coordinate 563,594,773 of CM060920.1, read as the reverse complement.
GGCATAGGCTTAGTCAAGAAAATAATCCTCATAGTCCCTGTCACAGTCGTAGGCAATGTTCATAGTCATAGGCAATGTCCATAGTCATAGGCAATGTTCATAGTCATAGGCAATGTTCATAGTCATAGTCACGGTCTTATTTGTCCTCAAATCATAATAGTTCTTAATTAGGTTCAAGAGTATAGGCACTGATTCGAATAGAGAGAGAGAGATTTGGCGTATTCTTTTATTCCTTTAATTTCATGTCACGAACAGAGAAAAACGTTCAAATCTAGAAATAACTTACTTACAGAGATTAGATTAGAATAGAAAGATGGCGTTGCTATGATTCGTAGAAAAACAGTCGTTGAAGTTGTTTGAACCTCCTCTTGAATCCTAGCTTGACTTGAACCCCTTCTTGAAGCTTTAATCTTGATTTGAATCTCCAATTAGAAGAAGAACTATAACTTGTTTTAGTGGAGAATTAGATTTATTTTAATGGTGGAGGCTAGAGTAGAGAGAAGCAACATGTAAATGCCTTAGAGAATTTGTGTGGAGGAACCCTTAGGTCTAGGCATTCTTTTATAGGTGTAGAGAGTGTTTTAGGGCCCTTTGATCATCATAGAAGCCATCCGAATCACACAGGTCGAATATACATCATCCAACCACTCAAAAGGAGACACGTCAGCACAGAACACTCCAGAATTCGGTGCTGGATTAGTATGGGCGCACTTGGCAGGTGCGCCAGTGCATTTTTGTACGGGCGCACTTCACAAGTGCGCTAGTGCATTCTGGTCTATTTCCGGTTTCTCTGCCTAACTTCGTTCGTCCATATCTCCTTCATACGGAGTCCGATTTATGCAAACTCGGACTCTATCTCAAACAGAATTTCGAGACGAACGCAATAGCATAACCTGTTTCCCTTAATTCTTCTTCTAAAAATTAATTATACCCTGATTTGTGAATCTTAGTGTTACATAATTATGGGGTGTTACATTCTCCCCCACTTAAAAGGATTTCGTCCCCGAAATCTTCAAGTTAGGAAGAATGTGTCCTACCATCCAATCACCCATCTACTCAAACATTCAATCATAGGAATTCATTGTCCTTAAAAGATTTCTAATGCTTTCATGTTCATATGCATAGTGTGTGTATATGTCTTTATCTACAGTAAAATCAGGCGGTCTACTGATTCAGTCGACCTCCTTAATGCGTGTCATGTCAGTGCCATGCGCCCAACCATGTATGCAAGCATCCCTAGTTATGTAAATACTTTATGCGTGCACGGCCATTCATCCATATGCAACACCCATATGATAACATATCAAGTTCAATTTACAAACAAATGCATATTTGTAAATGCAATATGAAAGCGTCTGAACTGATCTAGTGCCTAATACGTATGCATATGCATTCACAAGCAACCATTAGCTACCACTTGCAACCATCAACCATAAGATGTTTCAAATACATGTTTACATCCATTGGATTCTACCTAAGGATCGAAGATATGACCTAGGTGATATACTTTGGAAAGAGAGAAACAATTATGCGTAAAGCTCCTAAAACAAAGAAATCAAGGATGCACCCTCAAGGAAAAGGGTATGATGCTAGTATCTAGCCTTCTTGAGCTTTACTCCACTGTATCTTAACTAATTTAACTTCACGATTGTGAAGTTCCGGATCTCCATTTCCAAAACAGATTTCAATCACGGTACCAGGTATACGTACTAAGATGATTAGAGGTCTCCCTCTTATCCGCCATGCCATAACTATAAGAGTCGAAAGGTCACTACGCGCTTCTTTGGAGTGCCTGCAACAACTATTCCTCTCTCACGTAAACCATCCTAGTCGAACTTGACATTCCTCAAGTACAAGCCCCAAAGGCCTAAACCAATATCAGACAAGCACCCAAGGAATATCTCCTTTGAATTTAAACGATCTACGTGAGATGATATAAGCAAACTCGATAGCTATTCTCAAATCCCTACTAACCAAAAATAAACGGGTCGAACCACCCACTGGATTTGAGACTAATTGGGATCTTTCACTATACAAGTACTAAGGCGCAGAGACTCAACTATGGAAGCAAACATGAACAAATGCGAAGCTCTAAAAAGGAAAGAGTACGAACAGAAAAACCAGAACCTTACTACCTTTCTCCTAGGTACGCTTAGTATGTACTTGCCCTTCTGAAAATCTCATCCTCGTTCTTGCCCTTGTCCTTAAGTATATGCCTTATCATACCCTAGTAAAGATACTTCCTCTTGTCTTAGGTTTTATAATTCCTTCCTCCTTTGTGAGCTAAATCTGCATCCATGAATTCCTCATCCCCTTCTGTGTGTAGTCATGTTGACAAATCCCTCGAAAACTGCCTCCATCATCCGTAAAACCCTATAAGCTTCGAAAGAAAACTGCTCGTAGATGAAACAACTACGGCTATGGATGGAAGCCGGGCACTACTTTCTCCTTCGATGAGGTTACCTCCCAGAAAGCCAGGAGCCCCAGAGACTCAAGAAAGAAGGAGACAAGAATTCAAACAGAGGAAGAGAAGACAGTGCGTATGGCTTTGGGGAATATGCCTTTAAAACAAAACTTTTCTTTTGAAAATGCTTCTTTAAAAACCATTTGGAAAAATAAATTTTCAAATCTTTTATCTAATCCGGTAACCTTCAGCTCTGATACCACGTGTAACACCCCACGTCCGTTAGAGTCACTCACAAAGGGAATGCACTAAGTTCTGTGGAGCATTTAGGGTAAAAGATATAGATAAATTACAAGACAGACAGAAATTAAACAGCGGAAAATAAAACTTTGCTTTATTGATAAAATAGTTTGTACAATGGTTTCTTTAAAACATCAGAGTATCATCTGTCTTACAAAATAAACAAGCATAAAAAAGAACATTTATATCCCCCGATTTTAGCAAGAGCCAGCCATAGCATCTGAAAAGAGAATCCAAGCAAACTTCGACAAATCTTCAAGCTGGGAAAGAGTGGCAGTCCAACTTAACCTGAGCTAAACTATTCCCTCCTTTACTACCTGGGGGGGGGGGACGGAAGAAAAGAAGACGTAAGAAAAACAGAGTCAGACATAATGCCTGAGTAAGTTCAGTAACTTCTAGCATGTGAACATGGAAAAACAAAACGACATGAATTAACTGAATACAAGATTACACCATGACGATAGGGTCAACAAGATTAGACAAGGTAGTCACAAGATATGATAAGATAAACTAGATACGCTCTAATACTTTCGCTGCTTCGCTATTTCCTTGTTATATTGGTTTCTATTTCTCTGCACCACCTAATGATAACGTGATCCCAACCCCTGTAATTTCCATTACCTTCAAGCATACATTTATTATTTATTACCTAGATCTAATCTAGGGTTTTCTATCAAGTGCTTTCTAGATTTAACTAGAGTTTTACGCTATCTGCTGAACGTTTTTCAAGTTCAGGGTTTATGCCACCTAGTCCAACTAGGGATTATGCTACCTGTTGAGCGATGCCCTCAAGTCTTGGACACACTACCTAGAGTGGTATATGTTCTTATATTTCCCCACGCATGTATCGCGAATCGTTATCGCTTGTCTAGATGCACATGTCCTGTAATGTGCGGTCCGAGTCCTGTGACAGGGCAAATCAAGGAATACAGAACTCGGTCGGGAGCTTTCAGATATCTACCGATGCAGATGGTAAGGTCTATTTTTATTCCAGTGGCTATGGTCCCACTTGACCCCTCCCTCAACTAATGAAAGGCACACCTTGTAAAATGAGAACTATATACCGGCCCCCGGTGCCCCCACTATCCTATGGCCATCCGCAACCATAACTAGATAGCAAGTATATGGTCTTTTGGAGTTCTCCGCCTTTCCGCTTCACGTATCTCGATTGACTCAAGATGTATGGTAGACGACGAGTTGCTATCACAGGACTACCGTCTTCTCGCCGAATCATGCTGGTCTATCCTGGTCTTTAGGTTGCCATGTATTGCAACCAAGGCATACTCCTGGTTCTTCTACGCAGACCTTAACCTCTGTGAGCCCCGGAGAATCATCTGCAGCTTCACAGAGTGATACCAAGAGTACCCTCACGTCCCCTCAAAGCCTCGGGCTTCGTAACCCAATTCGTTGGAGCCTTCTTTTACTCAGACGGACATTCGCTCCTTCCCGTGTTATACTAAGAATTACTACTTAGTTTTACTAACTAAGATTTACCACATAGTTTCCAGGATCGTTGTTTTCTTAACTAAGGTTTACTACTTAGTTCCCTTTCCCGTCAATTTGGATTGGTTAAGTGTCATTAGTCAATTCAAGCCAACTTAACCCTCTTCGTTTATCCTGTCAAACTGGTTAAGTGTTATCGGTAATTCATGTTGACTTAACCTCACCACAAACCAAGTTATATTGGTTAAGTATTTCTTATTACTTAACCTTACCCATTCATCCTGTATTGGTTCAGTGTTCCTTTTTAACTTAACCTTGCCCGTCTATCTTAACTAACCTGTTATTAACGGTTAAGTATTATCCCTTCATGTTTTAGACTTAACCCTATTCCTTTATCAAAATCTGATGGTTAAGTGTTCAAGTTTACTTAACCCTACGGTCTAGCCCAACTAACATATCAAATTGGCTAAGTGTATTAAATCTTACTTAACCCCAACCTCTAGTCTAGTTAACATGTTAATTTGGCTAAGTGTTTTAACTTTACTTAACCCCACTTTCTAGACTAGTTAACATGTTAATTTGGCTAAGTGTTTTCTTAGTTACTTAACCTCTACAAATCTTGTCTTGTTACCATGAGTTTGGTTAAGTGTCCCTGTGGACTTAGCCCTCCGTTCTAGCTTAATTGTGCTTAAGTTGATTAAGTGTTCCTATGGACTTAACCCTCCCATTCTAGCTTAAGTGTATGAACCTAACCCCACCTACCAGTCTTGTTATCATGTTGAGTTGGTTAAGTGTCTTAGTTAACTTAACCCTAGCATTCTTGTTCTAGCTTTAACTAAATAAATTAAAGCCACGACCACTCACATTAGACAGATATTGTTGCGATTACTGGATGTGCCGGTTGGTTCCGGGCAGGTTTACATCGCAACTCAGTCTAACCTCGGGTTAGGCCTATTCGTGTTTTCTAGTTCAAAGGGTTTTGATTAATTTTCAAATCAGGTTTTGAAAATAACCATCCCGTCCATCGGATCAGTTAGGGATAGCCAGGGAGAGCAGGAAACTTGTATTTTCCAAACTCAAGCATAGACACTATCCTCTCTGTCACCCTAGAACTTTCTGGTTTATTATTAAAAGAGATGTCGTTAACAAACCTTTAATTTGTCTAAATTAACATTTCCTCATTTAGGACAAATTCTATAAGTAAATTAATCCTAATTTACTTATTTCCCAATTACTCTTTTAATGTAAATTGTCAACATTTATTCTTACGGCCCATTTTCCCTCTATATCATGTTTATGCTTTTTGGTATGTAAACCATACCAAATGAAGTGTCACTAACCGTGATTTTGCTAATCTTGACAATTACTCCCAATTATGGCCAATTTCAAGTTTATGCCAATATACTTATCGAGCCAAATTAGCTAATCCAATTCTGATTTAACATTCTAATTCATGTCAAACTAGACTTATTACTCTAGTTCACAATTCATGTAAATGCTAGATTTACATGTCAATACTAGATTCAAATTACACAATCCTATAATTCCTGTCAAATTTATCCCATTTGCATTTCTATGAACATGCTATAATACATGTTACCAATTTATCCCATTTGCATTTCTATTAAGTATACTATCACAAGGTATCTATCATGTATATCATCCCACGGTATCTATCATGTATATTTTCTCTGCACCCCTCGTACTAGTATCCAAACCCATGTCATGTGTTAACTATGAATGTCCCTTGCCCAATGTCATGTAATGGTCCATGTCAACCTAATATATAGCATATGTAGGTTTTCCCTACTCGTATGTTTCTTTCCATGTATAAGTTCAGTCCTTTGCCGTAGGCCTTACGGGCTTTCCCATGTAAACGTTTTATCCTTGAGGTTATTTTGGACTGCTACCCTTGATCTGTTATGTTTCCTTACCATGAACTATTGCGCGTTCCCTTAGGATTTATGCCACCTAGGACCACTAGGGCTTATGCTACCTAATGAACGTTTCCGTGTCTCGGTTTGGGTTTTGGCCACCTAGGACCACTAGGGATTATGCCACCCGTCAACCGCGCCCTTTATCCCGCGTATGTATCGTGAACCGTTTTCCATGTCTAGACGCACATGTTCCTCAATGTGCCATCCGAGTTCCGTGCCAGGGCAAATCTAGAAATACGGAACTCGGTCGGGAGCTTTAAGTCGTCTGTTGATGCAGATATCAAGGTCTGTTTTTGTACCCGTGGCTATGGTCCCACGTGACCCATCCCTCAACTACTGAAAGGCAATCCAAGAAAAATCATGTATGAGAACTACACTAAGGCCCATCGATGCCCACTTCCAGATAGCCAACCTCACCCATAACTCGATAGCTAGTATATGGTCTTTTGGGAGTTCCCTGCCTTTCCGTACGTACACGATTGACTAAAGATGGTAGGTAGTCGGCGACATGCTATCCCGGGGCAAAATCAAGTATCGTCGACTCCACGCTAATCCATCCCAGTCTTTAGGTCGCTCGCATAGCAACCAAGGCATACTCTTGGCTCTTCTACCGCAGACCTTAACCTCTGTGAGGCCGGGTTTCATGGACCACTTGCCACCTCACAGAGGGATACCAAGAGTACTGTAACGGCCCAGATTTTTTGACCATTTAGTTATTATTTAAAAATGTTTTTATTACTATTTTGGAATTCTAAATGGTTTAATTTCAATAATTTTGAATATTTTATTTTATTCCGAAATGGTAGAAATTTAGTGGATCTGCAATATAATGTGAACTGGCAGTATAAAAGGATAAAATTTTAATTTAAATTAGTATGTTTACAAAGGAAGTACTAGCTAACGAACTCGGATTTCGATGAAATCAGTTTCATTAAATCCGAAATGATGAAATTAGGTAACCAACCAAGTTACGTCAAAAATGGCATCCGTATGTGGAAAAGAAAAAAAATAAAAGGCCAAAATTTGAACTAAATTTTGATGGTAATTGGAATTTGCTAATGCTAACGGCAAAACTGGAACCTGAGACCTATCTAGGAAAATTCTAAACATAGGATATTAGCTATATATGAAATCTGGAAAAATCCTATAACGGATATAGAAAGTTATTAAGGAAACAAAATTTAAATAAATTATTTGAAAATCTAAACGAACTCCGATTTTTGATTTGAATACATAGGATTGAAGTACGTTAAAAACCGGACCAGATGGTGGAAGAATTTCTGAAAACCGTTATCGTTTGATACTCCAACATGAGACCGGAAGGTGTTGAAACTAACACAAAACACTATTTTGAATTTGAATTTAAATTATTTGAAAGTTCAAACAATTTCAAAATTGATATATTTTTATATAGTATTGAAGAGCAAGAAAAATTGAACAACATGGTTGAAAAAGATTTTGGATAAGGTATCAATAAGTAAGTTAAATTAACGTCCGAATAGGGTTGAGAAAACACACTTTACTATTCATAAATTATTAAATTTATTTATAATTTAATTAATTTAAGGATTAATCCTAACCATCCATTTTCGACCGTTGGATTCGCGCCACCTCAGCAATCCATGTGACTCCTTCGGCTATAAATAGCCCCCCCCCCTTCATTTTAAACTCACTCCTCCTCCTCCTCTTTCAAGCTTTGGCAATGACAGAAATAATAATAAAATAATAGAAAATAGGGAAAAGGAAGGAAGGGAGAAAGGAGGGCAAGACGGGGAGCAAGGGACTCTTAGGCAGAGGCTTGGGCTTCACGGGGTAAGTTTTTAAATAATATTTATTTATTTATTTATTTTTGTAATATATATATATATAATAATTAAAATAGAATTTGTAAAAATAAATATCGGAACATTCTAAGGGTGACAGAGAGGATAGTGTCTAAGGCTTGAGTTTGGAAAATATAGTTTCCTGCTCTCCCTGGCTATCCCTAACTGATCCGACGGATGGGATGGTTAATTTAAATTTAAATTTAAAATTTAATTTGAATTTAATTTGAATTTAAAATAGACCAGGGGCATTTTCGTAATTTTTAACCATAAACTTTAAAAGCTTATAACTTTTTCAAAACAAGTCGGATTTCCACGAAACAAGGACCGTTGGATTCTTATCGGAAAATACTTTAAAATGAGTGGAAGCAGATTTTTGATCCGGGTTAAAAATTTTAAGTTATAATTAAATGAATATTTTTAAATATTTTATTTGAAAATTAAATTAAATTAATATTAAAATGGTTTTTCAATTTTAAAAAAAATTGGATATGGCTAGAGATGGGAAAGTAGGATTTTTTAGGAGGGCAGGGAAGGTAATTTGGCTAATAATGCAATTAGAAATTAATTAAGATAAAAATAATTTATTTAATTAATTTAATTTAATATTCATTTAAATTAGGTAGATATTGTAAATAGCATAACTTTTGCATACATTAACGAAATTTAACGAAACAGGATCCGTTGGGATCGTATGGACGAGCACTACGCAATGGAACTGACCGCAAGTGGATTGGAGCTCGTTTGGATTTATGGTGAAATTTAACGTCTGAACCAAATCAATGACCGATTATCGTTATTCAACGATAAACCGTCCAAGGTGAGTAAATCTCACTAACTCTGAACACTTTATATTTTTATAAAGTATTTTTAGAATTGATAATTATTGGTTGAATTGCTGAGTGTTGATTGTTTGGTTGAACTGCTAGTCAATTGATTGAAAATACCGATATAGTTATATATATCATTAACCGATGTTGATTTTGTTTATCAGAATACCTCATATTGAAATGAAATTGATGTGAATTATGTTGTGTAACATCTGTGGATGCAGGGAAACAGGTCGGAGGAATCCAACTGGATTCCTCAACATTTATTTACCGTTTTTCATATATTCTGATATATGATGTGTTATATCATCTGTTGTTGAACCTGTGTGTTTGGATGATGATTGAACCTTTTGATTTGGTATTTTTATACCATAAGTGATACTAGAAAGTGAAAAGGGATTTTCAAAGTTTATTTTGAAAATAAATTATTTATATAAAATCAATAGATTTTATATATAAAAGGAAGAGAATTTCATGAGAGAAAATGATTATAGAATCAAAGCATTTGTTAAAAAAAACAAATATTGGTGAAATCAAATAGAAGGGAAAATATTGGTGAGATCAAATAGAAGGGAAAATATTGGTGAGATCAAATAGAAGGGAAATATTTGTGAAACAATTACAAATAGAAATAAAAAGGGAAACATTCGTAAAAGTATTTACAAATGGAATTGAAAAGGGAATATTCATGTAGGGAATAAAGAAAAGTTGACAGAAGTACTTATTTGTTAAATAAATAAATAAAAAATTAAAAGAAATATTTATTTGTTGAACAAAAGAGAAAAGTCAAAGGGATTAATTCAAAAGAGTTAATCAACTAGAGTTAAACCGTTGGAGTTAAACTGTTAGAGTTAAACAGTTGGAGTTAAACTGTTAGAGTTAAACAGTTGGAGTTAAACTATTAGAGTTAAACAGTTAGAGTTAAACCGTTAGAGTTAAACCGTTGGAGTTAAACTGTTAGAGTTAAACCGTTGAAGTTAAACTGTCAGAGTTAAACCGTAAAGTTAAACAGTTAGAGTTAGTTAGTTAGAGTTAACCAGTTAGAGTTATTCAGTTAGAGTTATCCAGTTAGAGTTATTCAGTTAGAATTAACCAGTTAGAGTTAATCAGTTAGAGTTAATCGTTTTGAGTCAAATCGAACTAGAGTTATTCAAATATAGTAATCGAATAAGGGTTAATTGAATATTAGTTATTCAATTAGAATTGATCGAATCTAATTATTCGAGATAGAGTTAAAAATAGACAAAGTTATTTAAGGATGAATTTCCATTTAGCACGACTGCTAGCGTAATTCGTAGGGCTGTAGATAGCCTACGGCGGTCGGATGTTTCCTGGGGGAATCAGGCGTAACCATTGTGATCACTGCGATCTAGAGTCAAGCAAATGGTGTTAAATCAAATAGTAATTAATCAATAGAAGTTAATTAAGTCGAGTTAGTCGAGTATTAGTAAATTAAGTAGGGTTAGTCAAAAAGGGAATTAATCGAATATCACCTATTCGAAGTAGAGTTATCGAATATAGTTTATTCGAGAAGAGTAATCGAATATAGTTCGTTCGAAGTGTGTTAAATCGATTATAGTTATTCGAAGGAGAGAATTATCGAATATGGTGTAGAAGTGAGATTTTTCGAATATTAGTTATTCGAAGAAAAGGATTATCGAATATTAGTTATTCAAACAGGGGAATCGAATATAGTTTATTCGAAAGAGAATTTTCGGATAGTGATTATTCGAGAGTGAATCATACATGGAAATTCGATTATATCGAATCAAGGGAAGTAATGTTTACTTTCCATTTCAAATCAAGTTTTAATTATCTGTTAATAAAGTAGTTGGTTGTTTATTTATCCAAATTAAGATATGGAAATATATTTAAGTTAACATATTTTGAAAGCATGGAATTATAACATTTACAGTTATAATCAAATGATTCAGTAAAGGAAGTGGATTCATAAATAGAATCCGAGAGTTCGCAAGGAAGTTTCTTAAAGAGTAATGTATGAACTTTGTCTATTTTGAAGTTAGAAATGTTGTTCAGTTAAGGTCTGAGAGGTAATTATACCCCAACTTGATTGACTTCGTTTTTAACTAAGAAGTGGATAAGGTTCGAGAGTGAAAGGGGTTAAGTGAATTTAGTTAATGAGCGAAATGGTTGGTGTTGGCATAGCGATGTTTATTCAAACATCAGTTTAAACCCAATGAAGGAGATTTGGAAATGTCTTCCAAATGAAAAATCAGAAATGTTTTCTGAATATAGAAAATGAGAAATGGAATTGTTTTCCATTGTTAATAACGTATATTTTCTAAATATAGTAAATAAGAAATATAGGAAAACAAGAATAAGGAAAAGGGTAAATTTATGATAATTTGATGATGAATGATGATTGATCGATAGAATTTCCATCTGGAAATAATATCGTTGTTTGCACACAGACATGTTTTCATTTGATAGTTAAATCACCGACTATCAAAGTTTTTGACCATTTTACGTTGTTAATATGGAGAGACCGGTTGGATTATTATCCAGAGAACCACTCCGTATTGGCATAAGCGTTGCGAATCAAGTATGCTGAATATATTGAAGAGGAAGTTATGCAAGGGCTATCCTATTTACAGAATAGTGCCTTCGGTTTGTCCAGTCCCAGGACAAACGTGAATGGACGAATGTCTGACAGAGTATATTCAAAGGATCGCGTAAGTTGATCTCTTCAAACGTACTTACGTTTGGTGGCGGAGGAATTCGTTTCTCTTAGCTGTATACCCGTTGTATTTTTGGTGAAATCAATTTGTGATTTGGCGGGTATGACGATGTGGCATTCAAAGTAATGGAGGTGAGATCTGTCAAAAGATACGTTATGACCTCAAGCCTCATCCACCGGGAAATGACAAAAATCGGGCAGGTAGCATGGCTATGTGGGTCGCACCCATTAGGATGTATGATCACCTATCTAGAGAAATTCCTTTTGTTCTTAAATCTATCGATGCTGTCCCTTATCGGGAGATGGTTGCTGATCCCAACCGTTGGTGATATACATTCGATACACTCAAGCGAAATGAGTGGTCAGTCATGTGTGGGCCGGGTTGCAAGATGTTCTTGTTGAACCCAGTGTATTTGCCTCTAGAGATACACGTTCGGAAGGTGGTCCCATACCTTGTCAAGTTGGAATCCAATCTCCAATAAGTGCCTGCGAGTTTGATTGTATATTATATATGTAGAGCGTGAGATGCAAGCGTTCTACTAGATTTTAATTACTTGTGATTAGACATTATTATAATATCAGATAATATATGATTTCCAAAGTGTTTTGGGTTATCGTAAGGTAAAAGCCATCCGTATTTATGAGTGGATTGGTCTTACGATTATCTTTTCTTTTGAAAAGGATTTTGAAAAGTTAAACCAAATGATTGGAGTTTACTCACACCAGTCCCATGACTGACCCAGAGTTTTATTTTGTTTTGTTTTCCCTAAACTCTTGGGTGCCCAAATTTGTACGGGCAGTCAAGTAGTCAGGATTTACAGGTATGCTTGAAGAGCTTGGAGCAGGAGGCTTCAAGATTTTTTCTAGCTATTGATTATTCCGCTGTGATGAAAGTGTTGTACTCTGATAATGGTATGATATACATATACTACTTTGATTTCAAGATATGTTGTCTATTATATTTTATTCGTTCCGCTGTGAGATTCGCGTTACTCTGATGTTGTTGTGTTCTTCTTCTTCTTCTGTTCTAATTTTCTATCTTATCTATCCTCACCCTCTAATTTCTTTCTTGGACTATCCGGTAATTTCGACTTTTGATTGTTCGATAGGTGTTATATATCGGATAACCAAGGTCGCTTTTTCCCGGGTCGTTACAGTTGGTATCAGAGCTGAAGGTTAAGTATTACCTTGGCTCTGTGGCGTGATTTAGTAGAGATGGGGTTAGTAATACCCTAGACTGAGTTTGAGTGTATATATACGAGTGAACGTATTTGTTATTTGATATAAAATGATTTTATATTGTGGAGATTTATTGGTTGAGTTGTTTATGAATTCTGGTCGATCAGTTTGATCCACTGTATCGATAGGGGTTTATAAACGCTTGAATACGATGAACCGACACAGTATGTTTTGAAAAAGGGTGAATGAAATAATTTTACCCAAATTATATTTTGATATAAGCTAAGTATAGATATTTGAAATTATTATAGTATATTGAATGTGTTGGTTGTGATTATAATCGAAAAAGATTATAAAATGTGGAATGGTTATGTAAATAAAAAACCAAAATTCATATAAGTGAAATATATGAAATCAGATGAATTAAATCTGAATTTAAGTTCAGAATTGGAATTAAAATTGCTAAAATTTGAATAAGCGTTGTAAATGGAATTAAATTGAATATATGTGAATTTTAAAATCCTGGGAGATTTTAAATTTGTTACAATTATTAAAAAGGGATATTTTGAAATGAAATTCAAAATGAAAGTGTTTAGAAATGGTTTTGAAAGTGACATAGTATTGAACTCACTTCGATAGCTGGAAAATAAATTCCGATGTTGATCCGGACATCATCGGTGTTCATTTTCGAGTTTGTAAGTGACAGATTACTACCAAAGATTTTGTTTTTGAATTGTTTTGAGAAACCAAGTTGTTTTGATATTCCAAAGGGATATTTGGTTTTTGGAAAAGGCAAAGCTATTTGAAACTCCCAGGTAAGATTGTTTGAAATAAACACAAATTAAATAGAAATTTGTGAAAGCAAATTTGAAATTGAGTTGAAGCCAGTTCAGTGGAAATTGAGTTGAATTGAAATAATATGGTATCAAGTAGAATTGGACTGAATTAGAGATTATCTGGGATAGAAATGGATGGTCGAGCAAGAAATTTGAATTGAGATTGGAATTGCAGTTTGATTGAAATTTGGCTTGGTTATAAGCGGATGGTCGTGCTGAAGATAAAAGTGATTGGGAGTTTGATTGGGATGATAGTGGTATATGCTAAATTGATAGCAGAATTGAATGCTGACAAAAAGGTACACGTACATATTCATATGAGTTGGATGAGATTTATGAGCCTGTTTGGCATGCCACTTGGCTGTTTGATTTTCTTTTGGGTTGAAGAAGGCTTAGAGAGGCGAGTTGGAGTTTGAGCTATTGACCAGTACAAAGGAGGTGCTGGCGAAATTTTTCAGAAATTTCGAGTGTTAGAAAATTTTCAGAATTTTTGAAAATTTTCGTTTATAGAAATAAATTATTTAGAATAGATTGGTTTAGTGAAATCAGAGTAACCAAATAATTTTAACCTAGTTATAAAATTCATTTTTCTACCTTAGCAATTTCGAGGACGAAATTATTTTAAGGGGGGAAGAATGTAACGGCCCAGATTTTTTGACCATTTAGTTATTATTTAAAAATGTTTTTATTACTATTTTGGAATTCTAAATGGTTTAATTTCAATAATTTTGAATATTTTATTTTATTCCGAAATGGTAGAAATTTAGTGGATCTGCAATATAATGTGAACTTGCAGTATAAAAGGATAAAATTTTAATTTAAAATAGTACGTTTACAAAGGAAGTACTAGCTAACGAACTCGGATTTCGATGAAATCAGTTTCATTAAATCCGAAATGATGAAATTAGGTAACCAACCAAGTTACGTCAAAAATGGCATCCGTATGTGGAAAAGAAAAAAAATAAAAGGCCAAAATTTGAACTAAATTTTGATGGTAATTGGAATTTGCTAATGCTAACGGCAAAACTGGAACCTGAGACCTATCTAGGAAAATTCTAAACATAGGATATTAGCTATATATGAAATCTGGAAAAATCCTATAACGGATATAGAAAGTTATTAAGGAAACAAAATTTAAATAAATTATTTGAAAATCTAAACGAACTCCGATTTTTGATTTGAATACATAGGATTGAAGTACGTTAAAAACCGGACCAGATGGTGGAAGAATTTCTGAAAACCGTTATCGTTTGATACTCCAACATGAGACCGGAAGGTGTTGAAACTAACACAAAACACTATTTTGAATTTGAATTTAAATTATTTGAAAGTTCAAACAATTTCAAAATTGATATATTTTTATATAGTATTGAAGAGCAAGAAAAATTGAACAACATGGTTGAAAAAGATTTTGGATAAGGTATCAATAAGTAAGTTAAATTAACGTCCGAATAGGGTTGAGAAAACACACTTTACTATTCATAAATTATTAAATTTATTTATAATTTAATTAATTTAAGGATTAATCCTAACCATCCATTTTCGACCGTTGGATTCGCGCCACCTCAGCAATCCATGTGACTCCTTCGGCTATAAATAGCCCCCCCCCCCCTTCATTTTAAACTCACTCCTCCTCCTCCTCTTTCAAGCTTTGGCAATGACAGAAATAATAATAAAATAATAGAAAATAGGGAAAAGGAAGGAAGGGAGAAAGGAGGGCAAGACGGGGAGCAAGGGACTCTTAGGCAGAGGCTTGGGCTTCACGGGGTAAGTTTTTAAATAATATTTATTTATTTATTTATTTTTGTAATATATATATATATAATAATTAAAATAGAATTTGTAAAAATAAATATCGGAACATTCTAAGGGTGACAGAGAGGATAGTGTCTAAGGCTTGAGTTTGGAAAATATAGTTTCCTGCTCTCCCTGGCTATCCCTAACTGATCCGACGGATGGGATGGTTAATTTAAATTTAAATTTAAAATTTAATTTGAATTTAATTTGAATTTAAAATAGACCAGGGGCATTTTCGTAATTTTTAACCATAAACTTTAAAAGCTTATAACTTTTTCAAAACAAGTCGGATTTCCACGAAACAAGGACCGTTGGATTCTTATCGGAAAATACTTTAAAATGAGTGGAAGCAGATTTTTGATCCGGGTTAAAAATTTTAAGTTATAATTAAATGAATATTTTTAAATATTTTATTTGAAAATTAAATTAAATTAATATTAAAATGGTTTTTCAATTTTAAAAAAAATTGGATATGGCTAGAGATGGGAAAGTAGGATTTTTTAGGAGGGCAGGGAAGGTAATTTGGCTAATAATGCAATTAGAAATTAATTAAGATAAAAATAATTTATTTAATTAATTTAATTTAATATTCATTTAAATTAGGTAGATATTGTAAATAGCATAACTTTTGCATACATTAACGAAATTTAACGAAACAGGATCCGTTGGGATCGTATGGACGAGCACTACGCAATGGAACTGACCGCAAGTGGATTGGAGCTCGTTTGGATTTATGGTGAAATTTAACGTCTGAACCAAATCAATGACCGATTATCGTTATTCAACGATAAACCGTCCAAGGTGAGTAAATCTCACTAACTCTGAACACTTTATATTTTTATAAAGTATTTTTAGAATTGATAATTATTGGTTGAATTGCTGAGTGTTGATTGTTTGGTTGAACTGCTAGTCAATTGATTGAAAATACCGATATAGTTATATATATCATTAACCGATGTTGATTTTGTTTATCAGAATACCTCATATTGAAATGAAATTGATGTGAATTATGTTGTGTAACATCTGTGGATGTAGGGAAACAGGTCGGAGGAATCCAACTGGATTCCTCAACATTTATTTACCGTTTTTCATATATTCTGATATATGATGTGTTATATCATCTGTTGTTGAACCTGTGTGTTTGGATGATGATTGAACCTTTTGATTTGGTATTTTTATACCATAAGTGATACTAGAAAGTGAAAAGGGATTTTCAAAGTTTATTTTGAAAATAAATTATTTATATAAAATCAATAGATTTTATATATAAAAGGAAGAGAATTTCATGAGAGAAAATGATTATAGAATCAAAGCATTTGTTAAAAAAAACAAATATTGGTGAAATCAAATAGAAGGGAAAATATTGGTGAGATCAAATAGAAGGGAAAATATTGGTGAGATCAAATAGAAGGGAAATATTTGTGAAACAATTACAAATAGAAATAAAAAGGGAAACATTCGTAAAAGTATTTACAAATGGAATTGAAAAGGGAATATTCATGTAGGGAATAAAGAAAAGTTGACAGAAGTACTTATTTGTTAAATAAATAAATAAAAAATTAAAAGAAATATTTATTTGTTGAACAAAAGAGAAAAGTCAAAGGGATTAATTCAAAAGAGTTAATCAACTAGAGTTAAACCGTTGGAGTTAAACTGTTAGAGTTAAACAGTTGGAGTTAAACTGTTAGAGTTAAACAGTTGGAGTTAAACTATTAGAGTTAAACAGTTAGAGTTAAACCGTTAGAGTTAAACCGTTGGAGTTAAACTGTTAGAGTTAAACCGTTGAAGTTAAACTGTCAGAGTTAAACCGTAAAGTTAAACAGTTAGAGTTAGTTAGTTAGAGTTAACCAGTTAGAGTTATTCAGTTAGAGTTATCCAGTTAGAGTTATTCAGTTAGAATTAACCAGTTAGAGTTAATCAGTTAGAGTTAATCGTTTTGAGTCAAATCGAACTAGAGTTATTCAAATATAGTAATCGAATAAGGGTTAATTGAATATTAGTTATTCAATTAGAATTGATCGAATCTAATTATTCGAGATAGAGTTAAAAATAGACAAAGTTATTTAAGGATGAATTTCCATTTAGCACGACTGCTAGCGTAATTCGTAGGGCTGTAGATAGCCTACGGCGGTCGGATGTTTCCTGGGGGAATCAGGCGTAACCATTGTGATCACTGCGATCTAGAGTCAAGCAAATGGTGTTAAATCAAATAGTAATTAATCAATAGAAGTTAATTAAGTCGAGTTAGTCGAGTATTAGTAAATTAAGTAGGGTTAGTCAAAAAGGGAATTAATCGAATATCACCTATTCGAAGTAGAGTTATCGAATATAGTTTATTCGAGAAGAGTAATCGAATATAGTTCGTTCGAAGTGTGTTAAATCGATTATAGTTATTCGAAGGAGAGAATTATCGAATATGGTGTCGAAGTGAGATTTTTCGAATATTAGTTATTCGAAGAAAAGGATTATCGAATATTAGTTATTCAAACAGGGGAATCGAATATAGTTTATTCGAAAGAGAATTTTCGGATAGTGATTATTCGAGAGTGAATCATACATGGAAATTCGATTATATCGAATCAAGGGAAGTAATGTTTACTTTCCATTTCAAATCAAGTTTTAATTATCTGTTAATAAAGTAGTTGGTTGTTTATTTATCCAAATTAAGATATGGAAATATATTTAAGTTAACATATTTTGAAAGCATGGAATTATAACATTTACAGTTATAATCAAATGATTCAGTAAAGGAAGTGGATTCATAAATAGAATCCGAGAGTTCGCAAGGAAGTTTCTTAAAGAGTAATGTATGAACTTTGTCTATTTTGAAGTTAGAAATGTTGTTCAGTTAAGGTCTGAGAGGTAATTATACCCCAACTTGATTGACTTCGTTTTTAACTAAGAAGTGGATAAGGTTCGAGAGTGAAAGGGGTTAAGTGAATTTAGTTAATGAGCGAAATGGTTGGTGTTGGCATAGCGATGTTTATTCAAACATCAGTTTAAACCCAATGAAGGAGATTTGGAAATGTCTTCCAAATGAAAAATCAGAAATGTTTTCTGAATATAGAAAATGAGAAATGGAATTGTTTTCCATTGTTAATAACGTATATTTT
The DNA here is from genome assembly GCA_030737875.1 of Allium sativum. NCBI lineage: Eukaryota > Viridiplantae > Streptophyta > Magnoliopsida > Asparagales > Amaryllidaceae > Allium > Allium sativum. Next base: position 563,576,413 of record CM060920.1, on the reverse strand, counting down.
CTAAATATAGTAAATAAGAAATATAGGAAAACAAGAATAAGGAAAAGGGTAAATTTATGATAATTTGATGATGAATGATGATTGATCGATAGAATTTCCATCTGGAAATAATATCGTTGTTTGCACACAGACATGTTTTCATTTGATAGTTAAATCACCGACTATCAAAGTTTTTGACCATTTTACGTTGTTAATATGGAGAGACCGGTTGGATTATTATCCAGAGAACCACTCCGTATTGGCATAAGCGTTGCGAATCAAGTATGCTGAATATATTGAAGAGGAAGTTATGCAAGGGCTATCCTATTTACAGAATAGTGCCTTCGGTTTGTCCAGTCCCAGGACAAACGTGAATGGACGAATGTCTGACAGAGTATATTCAAAGGATCGCGTAAGTTGATCTCTTCAAACGTACTTACGTTTGGTGGCGGAGGAATTCGTTTCTCTTAGCTGTATACCCGTGGTATTTTTGGTGAAATCAATTTGTGATTTGGCGGGTATGACGATGTGGCATTCAAAGTAATGGAGGTGGGATCTGTCAAAAGATACGTTATGACCTCAAGCCTCATCCACCGGGAAATGACAAAAATCGGGCAGGCAGCATGGCTATGTGGGTCGCACCCATTAGGATGTATGATCACCTATCTAGAGAAATTCCTTTTGTTCTTAAATCTATCGATGCTGTCCCTTATCGGGAGATGGTTGCTGATCCCAACCGTTGGTGATATACATTCGATACACTCAAGCGAAATGAGTGGTCGGTCATGTGTGGGCCGGGTTGCAAGATGTTCTTGTTGAACCCAGTGTATTTGCCTCTAGAGATACACGTTCGGAAGGTGGTCCCATACCTTGTCAAGTTGGAATCCAATCTCCAATAAGTGCCTGCGAGTTTGATTGTATATTATATATGTAGAGCGTGAGATGCAAGCGTTCTACTAGATTTTAATTACTTGTGATTAGACATTATTATAATATCAGATAATATATGATTTCCAAAGTGTTTTGGGTTATCGTAAGGTAAAAGCCATCCTTATTTATGAGTGGATTGGTCTTACGATTATCTTTTCTTTTGAAAAGGATTTTGAAAAGTTAAACCAAATGATTGGAGTTTACTCACACCAGTCCCATGACTGACCCAGAGTTTTATTTTGTTTTGTTTTCCCTAAACTCTTGGGTGCCCAAATTTGTACGGGCAGTCAAGTAGTCAGGATTTACAGGTATGCTTGAAGAGCTTGGAGCAGGAGGCTTCAAGATTTTTTCTAGCTATTGATTATTCCGCTGTGATGAAAGTGTTGTACTCTGATAATGGTATGATATACATATACTACTTTGATTTCAAGATATGTTGTCTATTATATTTTATTCGTTCCGCTGTGAGATTCGCGTTACTCTGATGTTGTTGTGTTCTTCTTCTTCTTCTGTTCTAATTTTCTATCTTATCTATCCTCACCCTCTAAATTCTTTCTTGGACTATCCGGTAATTTCGACTTTTGATTGTTCGATAGGTGTTATATATCGGATAACCAAGGTCGCTTTTTCCCGGGTCGTTACAAGTACCCTCACGTTCCCCGAAGCTTCCGCTTCGTCACCCAGTTCGCTGGAGCTTTTATCCAAGTCGGATAAGTTGCTCCTCCTCGTATACTAAGCGATGACCTATCGTATCAGGTTACTCATCTCTTTATGAACTAGTCCCATGTCCTTAGCTAAGAATTATTACTCAGTTACCCTTAACTAAGGTTTACCACTTAGCCCCTCTTTCCGATATCCTTGTTAACTACGATTTCCAACCTAGTCCCCTGAGCTAGGGTTTTGTTGAATGGGTTAAGTGTTATTATCCACGTTCATGACTTAAACCGCCTACGAATCATGTCAAGATTGGCTAAGTACTCAAGTTCAAGGTTTAGCCCTATAGGTTGGTTAAGTGTACTCATGACTTAACCTTATCAAGTCAAACTGGTTAAGTATTTATTTGTCTTAACCCTGTCAGATTATCATGTTAGATTGATTAAGCATAGATTACCTTAATCCCGTTAGATTATCGAGTTGGATTGGTTAAGCATGGGTTAGCTTAACCCCATCCACTAATCGTATTACAATGGTTAAGCCTAATTTTAAAAGTCTTGTGACTTAACCCTATTAGGTCCACCTATTAGCTTGGTTAAGTATAGGTTACTTAACCTCATCAAATCATCGTGGCTAATTGGTTAAGTATAAGTTACTTAACCCCATTAAATCATCATGTTAAGTTGGTTAAGTATTGGTCGCTTAACCTCATTGAATTACCAAGTTCAGATTGGTTAAGTGTTTGACTTAACCCCATCGAATTACCGCGTTTAGATTGGTTAAGTGTAGGTTACTTAACCACATCTAATTACCGTGTTTAGATTAGTTAAGTCTAAGTTACTTAACCCCATCTAATTACCGTGTTTAGATTAGTTAAGTCTAAGTTACTTAACCCCATCTAATTACCAAGTCGGATTAGTTAAGTGTAAATTACTTAACCCCATCCCCTAATCATCTTGTATGGTTAAGTGTCATTAAGAAATCAAACCCGGTCCCACTTAACCTACCCATTCGTGTCATATCGGTTAAGTGTCATTAGTCAAATTTACTTAACCTTATCATGTGGCATTAATTTAATTAATGCACTCTCAACCTCTCACATTAGACCTTGTTGTGGTTACTAGCTAAGCCGGGCGGGTCCGGGTAGATTTACACCACAACCTAGTCTAACCTCGGGTCTTAAGCGCGACATGACCAACTTCTCACATTGGATCCTATTGTTTGTAGCCACTAGTTAAGCCGGGCGGGTCCGGGTAGATTTATGCTACAAACCCAACCTCGAGTTGGCCACTTTCACGTTTGGTCTAGTGTCTTATTACACTTACAACCCACCCATGTCTAGTTCAAGTTCCATGTTTTCCCACGTGTCATGACCATATTTAAATGTATCATGAATGTCATGTTCTCATATAAACCCCATGTCAAGTTTTTCATGTCATACCCACGTTCTTCCTAAACTACCCAAACGTATTTCCAACCCAAGTGGAAGCGAGTCACATAGTGGGGTATTATGCCAACATATTGGCCACAAACATGCATAGTATCATAAGGAAATTTGGCCACAAATTTGCATATTATCATAACGGGACTTGACCTTACATAAACATGATATCATAAGGGGGTTGGTTTTCATTTACATGCATAAGCCCCAAAGTCCAATCTATGCCATTATTTCACAAGTCAAAGTGGCTCTAAGTGTTCATGCTATCATACTACAAGTAAAGGTCCAATCTTGCATGGCAAACTAAGTCCAATGCAACATAAATAGCATGGTTTAGTCGCTACAACATAACCCAAAGTCATATGTTCATGTTAAAGGAGCAAACTAGGCTCGCATAGGTTGTAGCATTCATGTTTAACCACATTTTATTCCATGCCATGATTAAACTACCATTAACATCTCGAAGTAGCTAGAACTTACCTAGCGTGGCAAGAGGGCTAGGAGCATGAATCGTCTTGTCGAAGAATCCATGTTGAGATGATGATCAAAACCCTTGATTTGGTGTAGAAAGCTTGCACCTTCGTCTTGGATCTAGATTGAATGCATAGGCTCTTGAATTTGGGGATGGAGGCCATGATCAATGTAGATTTGGGCAGCACTTCGTTGCAAGAGTGATTTATGAGGGGTTTAGGGTAGGCTTAGGGTGTTTTTATAGAGATTAGGAGTAGTTTAGGCCGTTAGATTAACCCTAGGATAGATCCAAGCCCTCAAAAATCGTCACAAGCCTCCAAAACCGAGCCAAACAACAAAACAGGTGCACCAGGCTGCCTGGGTCCGACCAGGTAGGTTGACCCCCAGGTCGACCCTCGGGTCGACTCCCCAGTCGACCTGGTTGGCCGGGGGTCGACTCCCCAGTCGACCTCCCCTGGTCTGGCGGGAAATTTTCCCGCCTCTTCTGAATTCTGAAATTTGAATCTGTTTTCGTTTTCGAATTTTTCGTGAAACTTCGCGAGGCCATTTCTTGGTCATACGGACTCCGATTTACGAAATTTCGGACTCTATTTCGCGTATTTTTCCGAGACGAACGCAATGGCACAGCCCGTTTCTCCTGATTCAGATTTTATATTTTAATTCCGCCTTGATTCTCATCTTAGCATGTTGTAAAAATCCGGGTTGTTACATTCTCCCCAACTTCAAGGATTTCGTTCCCGAAATCTCCAAGTTAGGAAGAACATATCCTACCATCCATCATCCATCTACTCAAAACATCATCCACAGACAACCATTGTCCTTAGACGATTTCTAATGCCATATGAACATATGCAAAACGTGTGTGTATATGCTCCTTAGCTACTGCTAATGATCAGGCCTGAATGATCTTTCTAATGCAAAATATGTTTAGTGCCATGAGTCCAACATGTATGCAAATAGTCCTAGTCATATAAGTACTATATGCGTGCACAAACATTCATTCATATGCAACATCCGCATGATAACACATTCAATTTCATCCATAAACAAGTATAAATACTCGTGCATATGCAACATGAAACGTGACCGCGTCAATCTAGTATCTAATATGTATTCGCGCATCCACGAGCAACCACTTGCAACCATTTGCAACCATATCAATCATAACATGTTTCAAATACATGTTTACATCCATAGAGTTCTATCTAAGGTTCCCAAGATAAGATCGAGGAGATAAACAAGACAAACTCCTTACGGGGTTTGTAACAGAAACAGGACCGACAGGATATCCACCAAAAGATAACATGCGAGCAAGCTCTACAGGAAAAACCAGGGATCATGGGTACACTCCTTAAACAGAGGTACGATGCGTGTGTCTAGCCTTACGTCTTCTAAGTCGCGTTTCCTTGAGCTTAATTCCTCGGTGCCTTGACCGCCTTTTTAACTCCATGATTTCGTAGCTCCTTGATTCCTTTTTCCAAGATATGAGTTAGAACTCATTTCATTGTCGCCTCTTATTCCACTTTCACTTATCCTTTCCCTAGTATACTTGGCTCAAACGTATCTACTTACTCATGCAAGCTCTCCAAAAATTCACTAGGAAATTCTGGATCTCATTTGCCGATGTCAATCCATGTTGCCAAGAGTACTTACTAGGGTGATTCCCATAACTCATGCATAAGCGAAACGAACCATCCGCCTTAGCGGCGAATTCTATTCGAACGGATTACCAACAACTGCATCCCGAGATTCTAGGTAACTAACCATAACAGAACCCAAAAGGTTACACGAGACTTCGAGGGTATCACCAAGGTGAGTCGAGAGTCTAACTACCCTCTTTCCAAAACCGAGAATGGCACCCCTTATTGGGTGACCACTTTATCCCTAGAATCCATCCGTAGCCAAGACATGTCATTCTCAAATCCAAACAAGTCATGAAGAAATGGACCAACTCTCCAACCAGATTTTTGGAACAAAAGCTGGGATCCTTTACCATGCTGGTACTAAGGTGCAGAGACTCAACTATCCAAGCAGACTTAAATGATACGATGATCAATACAAAGTCTGGACGGGATGATAGAAAAGAACGACTAAACCTTTACCAGAAACGGTACCATCTCTTTTAGGTACCCTAGAAATGGGAGTGTACAATTGCCCTCTCCGATGATCTTGTCCTTGTCCTCCTTGATGGACTAAGCCATAGCAGCAGTTGCTTATCCTTACTCTTATTATCCTTCCTTGTACCACGGCAACAGGTCTCTCGAGAACCACCTCCATCGTACGGGAAACACCTACGTGGCTAGACAAAGATTAGTCACAGTTAGAACTACTGTGACTACAGATGGAGGAAAGAAAGGAAAAGAGATTCGATCAAGGAAACAAAGGATAGTGCTAATGGCTTTTGGGGAATAGCGTTTAAAAACTATTCTTGAAAAATGCTTCTTTGTAAACGGTTTTCCAAATAGTTTTCAGAAGGTTTTTTAAAAACTTTTGCCCAGTCTGGTAACCTTCTGCTCTGATACCAAATGTAACACCCCACCTCCGCTAGGGTCACTCCCAAGGGAATGCACTAGGTTTGGTGAAGCATTATCGAGGTAAACATGCACAGAAATATTACAAGACAGAACATATATATATATAAAAAAAACAGCGGAAGTAAAACAATTTCATTACCTTATAAAATATGGTCTAAAGCCTTTTACATCAGAATACATCAAAACCTGTCTTGCAATAGTAAAGAAGCATAAAGCCATTTCATAAATTATTCCCCAAGTAAAACAGTAAAGTAGCCATAGCCAAGAAAAGTCCAAGCCATGCGTGATGACCTTCAAGTAGAAGAAGTCCGAACTAGATAACAGTGTTTCCTCCCTGAAAAACCTAGGGGGGGGGAACGGAAGACAAGAGGCGAAAGAAAACGGGGTCAGTCATAAAGACTGGTAAGTCCTATCTACTTCCAGTATAAAAACAGGTAAAGGTAACATGACATGCATAAACTGAAAGTAAACATAAGGATGACTACAAGATAGATAAACTAAAACAGGCTGAACTACTGTAGCAGGGTAGACTAAGGTATCATGATAAACTACGGTGTCAAGAATCAAGGTATCACCTCGTCAGGTTTCTATCAAGTATACTATCACAAGGTATCTATCATGTATATCATCCCACAGTATCTATCATGTATATTTTCTCTGCACCCCTCGTACTAGTATCCCAACCCATGTCATGTGTTAACTATGAATGTCCCTTGCCCAATGTCATGTAATGGTCCATGTCAACCTAATATATAGCATATGTAGGTTTTCCCAACTCGTATGTTTCTTTCCATGTATAATTTCAGTCCTTTGTCGTAGGCCATACGGGCTTTCACATGTAAACGTTTTACCCTTGAGGTTATTTTGGACTGCTACCCTTAATCTGTTATGTTTCCTTACCATGAACTATCGCGCGTTCCCTTAGGATTTATGCCACCTAGGACCACTAGGGCTTATGCTACCTAATGAACGTTTCCGTGTCTCGGTTTGGGTTTTGGCCACCTAGGACCACTAGGGATTATGCCACCCGTCAACCGCTCCCTTTATCTCGCGTATGTATCGTGAACCGTTTTCCATGTCTAGACGCACATGTTCCTCAATGTGCTATCCGAGTTCCGTGCCAGGGCAAATCTAGAAATACGGAACTCGGTCGGGAGCTTTAAGTCGTCTGCTGATGCAGATATCAAGGTCTGTTTTTGTACCCGTGGTTATGGTCCCACGTGACCCCTCCCTCAACTACTGAAAGGCAATCCAAGAAAAATCATGTATGAGAACTACACTAAGGCCCATCGATGCCCACTTCCAGATAGCCAACCTCACCCATAACTCGATAGCTAGTATATGGTCTTTTGGGAGTTCCCTGCCTTTCCGTACGTACACGATTGACTAAAGATGGTAGGTAGTCGGCGACATGCTATCCCGGGGCAAAATCAAGTATCGTCGACTCCACGCTAATCCATCCCGGTCTTTAGGTCGCTCGCATAGCAACCAAGGCATACTCTTGGCTCTTCTACCGCAGACCTTAACCTCTATGAGGTCGGGTTTCATGGACCACTTGCCACCTCACAGAGGGATACCAAGAGTACCCTCACGTTCCCCGAAGCTTCCGCTTCGTCACCCAGTTCGCTGGAGCTTTTATCCAAGTCGGATAAGTTGCTCCTCCTCGTATACTAAGCGATGACCTACCGTATCAGGTTACTCATCTTTTTATGAACTAGTCCAATGTCCTTAGCTAAGAATTATTACTTAGTTACCCTTAACTAAGGTTTACCACTTAGCCCCTCTTTCCGATATCCTTGTTAACTACGATTTCCAACCTAGTCCCCTGAGCTAGGGTTTTGTTGAATGGATTAAGTGTTATTATCCACGTTCATGATTTAAACCGCCTACGAATCATGTCAAGATTGGCTAAGTACTCAAGTTCAAGGTTTATCCCTACAGGTTGGTTAAGTGTACTCATGACTTAACCTTATCAAGTCAAACAGGTTAAGTATTTATTTGTCTTAACCCTATCAGATTATCATGTTAGATTGATTAAGCATAGATTATCTTAATCCCATCAGATTATCGAGTCGGATTGGTTAAGCATGGGTTAGCTTAACCCCATCCACTAATCGTATTACAATGGTTAAGCCTAATTTTAAAAGTCTTGTGACTTAACCCTATCAGGTCCACCTATTAGATTGGTTAAGTATAGGTTACTTAACCTCATCAAATCATCGTGGCTAATTGGTTAAGTATAAGTTACTTAACCCCATTAAACCATCATGTTAAGTTGGTTAAGTATTGGTCGCTTAACCTCATTGAATTACCAAGTTCAGATTGGTTAAGTGTTTGACTTAACCCCATCGAATTACCGCGTTTAGATTGGTTAAGTGTAGGTTACTTAACCACATCTAATTACCGTGTTTAGATTAGTTAAGTCTAAGTTACTTAACCCCATCTAATTACCGTGTTTAGATTAGTTAAGTCTAAGTTACTTAACCCCATCTAATTACCAAGTCGGATTAGTTAAGTGTAAATTACTTAACCCCATCCCCTAATCATCTTGTATGGTTAAGTGTCATTAAGAAATCAAACCCGGTCCCACTTAACCTACCCATTCGTGTCATATCGGTTAAGTGTCATTAGTCAAATTTACTTAACCTTATCATGTGGCATTAATTTAATTAATGCACTCTCAACCTCTCACATTAGACCTTGTTGTGGTTACTAGTTAAGCCGGGCGGGTCCGGGTAGATTTACACCACAAACTAGTCTAACCTCGGGTCTTAAGCGCGACATGACCAACTTATCACATTGGATCCTATTTTTTGTAGCCACTAGTTAAGCCGGGCGGGTCCGGGTAGATTTATGCTACAAAATCAACCCAACCTCGAGTTGGCCACTTTCACGTTTGGTCTAGTGTCTTATTACACTTACAACCCACCCATGTCTAGTTCAAGTTACATGTTTTCCCACATGTCATGACCATATTTAAATGTATCATGAATGTCATGTTCTCATATAAACCCCATGTGAAGTTTTTCATGTCATACCCACGTTCTTCCTAAACTACCCAAACGTATTTCCAACCCAAGTGGAAGCGAGTCACATAGTGGGGTATTATGCCAACATATTGGCCACAAACATGCATAGTATCATAAGGAAATTTGGCCACAAATTTGCATATTATCATAACGGGACTTGACCTTACATAAACATGATATCATAAGGGGGTTGGTTTTCATTTACATGCATAAGCCCCAAAGTCCAATCTATGGCATTATTTCACAAGTCAAAGTGGCTCTAAGTGTTCATGCTATCATACTACAAGTAAAGGTCCAATCTTGCATGGCAAACTAAGTCCAATGCAACATAAATAGCATGGTTTAGTCGCTACAACATAACCCAAAGTCATATGTTCATGTTTAAGGAGCAAATTAGGCTCGCATAGGTTGTAGCATTCATGTTTAACCACATTTTATTCCATGCCATGATTAAACTACCGTTAACATCTCGAAGTAGCTAGAACTTACCTAGCGTGGCAAGAGGGCTAGGAGCATGAATCGTCTTGTCGAAGAATCCATGTTGAGATGATGATCAAAACCCTTGATTTGGTGTAGAAAGCTTGCACCTTCGTCTTGGATCTAGATTGAATGCATAGGCTCTTGAATTTGGGGATGGAGGCCATGATCAATGTAGATTTGGGCAGCACTTCGTTGCAAGAGTGATTTATGAGGGGTTTAGGGTAGGCTTAGGGTGTTTTTATAGAGATTAGGAGTAGTTTAGGCTGTTAGATTAACCCTAGGATAGATCCAAGCCCTCAAAAATCGTCACAAGCCTCCAAAACCGAGCCAAATAGCAAAACGGGTGCACCAGGCTGCCTGGGTCCGACCAGGTAGGTCGACCACCAGGTCCACCCTGGGGTCGACTCCCCAATCGACCTGGTTGGAAGGGGGTCGACTCCCCAGTCGACCTCCCCTGGTCTGGCGGGAAATTTTCCCGCCTCTTCTGAATTCTGAAATTTGAATCTGTTTTCATTTTCGAATTTTTCGTGAAACTTCGCGAGGCCATATCTTGGTCATACGGACTCCGATTTACGAAATTTCAGACTCTATTTCGCGTATTTTTCCGAGACGAACGCAATGGCAGAGCCCATTTCTCCTGATTCAGATTTATATTTTAATTCTGCCTTGATTCTCGTCTTAGCATGTTGTAAAAATCCGGGTTGTTACAACATGGGTAGACCTAACTTAATAGGTAAATTCCCAAGGTCTATAACCAAAGAAATCCAAGAATAGACAGAATAGAGACGTAGGTCCAAGAACATGGGTAGACATAACTTAATAGGTAAATTCCCAAGGTCTAAAACCAAAGATAACCAAGAATAGACAGAATAGATGATCGGGTTTAGACCCAATTTCATAGTCACAAAACTTAAGCAACACTTTCCTAGTCATGAATCACAGGTGTTTAATCACAGATGTCCTTGTTATGTCATAGGCAATAGTTTATATTTCCTAATCAAAGGCATAGGCTTAGTCAAGAAAATAATCCTCATAGTCCAGTCACAGTCGTAGGCAATGTTCATAGTCATAGGCAATGTCCATAGTCATAGGCAATGTTCATAGTCATAGGCAATGTTCATAGTCATAGTCACTGTCTTATTTGTCCTCGAATCATAACAGTTCTTAGTTAGGTTCAAGAGTATAGGCACTGATTCGAATATATAGAGAGAGAGATTTGGCATATTCTTTTATTCCTTTAATTTCATGCCACGAGCAGAGAACAACGTTCAAATCTAGAAATAACTGACTTACAGAGATTAGATTAGAATAGAAAGATGGCGTTGCTATGATTCATAGAAAAATAGTCGTTGAAGTTGTTTGAACCTCCTCTTGAATCCTAGCTTGACTTGAACCCCTTCTTGAAGCTTTAATCTTGATTTGAATCTCCAATTAGAAGAAGAACTATTACTTGTTTTAGTGGAGAATTAGATTTATTTTAATGGTGGAGGCTAGAGTAGAGAGAAGCAACATGTAAATGCCTTAGAGAATTTGTGTGGAGGAACCCTTAGGTCTAGGCATTCTTTTATAGGTGTAGAGAGTGTTTTAGGGCCCATAGATCATCACAGAAGCCATCAAAATCGCACAGGTCGAATACACATCATCCAACCACTCAAAAGGAGACACGTCAGCACAGAACACTCCAGAATTCGGTGCTGGATTAGTATGGGTGCACTTGGCAGATGCGCCAGTGCATTTTTGTATGGGCGCACTTCACAAGTGCGCCAGTGCATTCTAGTCTGTTTCCGGTTTCTCTGCCTAACTTCGTTCGTCCATATCTCCTTCATACGGAGTCCGATTTATGCAAACTCGGACTCTATCTGAAGCAGAATTTCGAGACGAACGCAATGACGTAACCCGTTTCCCTTAATTCTTCTTTTAAAAATTAATTATACCCTGATTTGTGAATCTTAGTGTTACAGAATTACGGGATGTTACATTTGTTTATTATATACACGAGTTGCTCAGAAAGACCGGGTTTATTCCATTCTGAATAACTGAATCGACAATAAGAAATCGAAGATGAAGACAGTGGTTGAAGACCGGAAATCTTCACCTCGTTTGGATGGTAACTGATGTCCTGATTGGGAGGCATCCTGAAATATGGATAATGAGTGGTGATCGTCCAGACGTACGCGGAGGTCGATGGGTTTGCGAGGTATATAGTGCCTCCGGTTTCGTTCAGACCCAGGACGGACTTGTAAATGGACTGTGTGTCTGACTTTGGAATTTATTCTGTGTGATTGATAGTCATCAGTTGCATGGTGTGAATTGCCTGTGTGGCATGCTAAGATGTAGTGATCAAGGCTTCTGTTGAAAAGCAAAGTCTTGTGGTGATGATCAAAGCATCGTCTGTGTGGCATAGCTTTGTGAACAACGTGAATTCGCGAACCTCACACCCCGGTATGAACCAGAAACGGGAGAGGACCTTGGGGCGGACATGCGTTTCTTCCTAGCTAGAAGTGGCGTCAATGGTTTTACATGCCCTGACGAGTTTGACTTATGTGGTTGTTATTGTTGCGAGGCGCCTTGGATATATCGGTCGATCCGGGACCGATGGAGTCATTCGTTGGCTCACTTACGCGCCAAAGGGCGGGGAAACGTAGTGTTCAGGCATTTTAATCCACATCAGTGGACCAACCCTGACGATCCAAGGGTCGGTGCGTTCTGATCCTGAGACTCGGGCTAGGAAGTCTCGAATTCGGTAAGGACTATCTTTTGCCTTGGTTCATGACGGAAATCCAATTTCCAAATACGTGACTGTGCGGTTTTGATTGTATAAATATATATGGCGACATGATATATGGTACCCATGCCGCCTATGATTCGAAATTGTTTTTGAAACATGTAAACACTAGTAATAGTATCAAATGCTTTTGTTTTATTCGTATCAAGCATATTTTGGCCATTATAAGGTAAAACTCTATCCTCCAGTTTGTGTTGCATTGTGTGATGGGAACTGAGTCTTATAATGGCTTCATTTTTATAAAAAGCATTGCGATGTTTAAAAGAATGATTTGTTTTAAAGCACTGGCAATCCAATGGAATAAACCCATTCCACGAAAGTGGCGCGGTCCTGTGATTGGCCATATTTTAAATGTGTTGAGTAGATTTCTCATACCAGTCCCATGACTGACTCGTAGTTTGTTTCACTTTCAAACTCGGGTGCCCCTTTTTCTACACGGGCAGCCTTGTATTCAGGTTTTAGCTAGATTCCTATAGATAGCTGGAGCTGAAGATGGATTCTATCATTTATCTCTTTTTATGTTGTTCAGCTCCTATTGTACATATTATGTTTGTTTCCGCTGTAGACATTTATGTATAGCTGAACTGTATTTGTACTAAGTATGATCCTGTATACTGTGTAACTCTGATGATTACTTTTATCCAGTATATTCTATTGTGCATTATTTGGTGTATTTATTTAATTTTTGTTCTGCTTTTATCTGTTTCTGTGTTATATTCCAAAGATTACCCTTGCCATCGTCAGTACGGGGTTCGGGGTCGTCTCAGAATCCTCCCTTTCAACAAATTCAATTCCAAAATCTTGCGCCACATCAAAATCAAGCGCAATAATCTTTTGTTCCCCAGGACGATAAACAATTGACGTCACTTGAGAAAAGTCTCAAAGAATTGACTAAAGCAACTACTCAAAATCTCCAATCAAATAGAAATCTGCAAAATTTATTGACTATGCACACGCAAAACATGAGTCAAACTATCGCTAAACTTGAAATGCAAATGAGTCAGTTAGCCACTTCTGTAAGTGAAGGGGAAAAAGGCACTTTCCCGAGTCAACCCATTCCAAACCCCAGGAGTCAAAATCCTAATCCAAACCAAGCTGATGTCATCTAGGATAACAATCAAACTCAGTTGAATGCTATCACAACTTTACGATCCGGTAAGAAAATCGATAATCAAGTTGAAAATCCAAATAACTTACCAAGTGTTTCTCTCGACTCTTCTAAAACCACGAATGATCTCGATCCAGATTCTGAGTCTAGTTCTGCTCCAACTCAAGTAGACTGACCTGCTGAGTTTCACATTCCATTTTCACATCGTCTTCGACCAAAGAAACATTCCGACCAAATGGAAAAGATGTTGGAAATTTTTAAACAAGTAAAAGTTAACATCCCTCTTCTTGACATCATCCAGCAAGTCCCTACCTACGCTGAATTTCTCAAAGACTTGTGTACCCAAAAAAGAAATACTCATGTACCTAAGAAAGTATTCTTAGCCGCTGGACTTAGCGAAGTCTTGACCCAATCGATCTCGATCAAATACAAAGATCCTGGATGCCCTATGTTCCCATGCACAATAAGAGATAAAACAATTAACAAATGCCTAGTTGATTTGGGTGCGAGTGCCAATTTGATTCCATATTCTATTTACCAACAACTTGGTTTGGGTGAACTTAAACCAATGAAAATAACTCTTCAATTTGCTGATCGTTCAATTAAGAAACTGGTTGGAGAAATTGAGGACGTACTCATCAAAGTTGGTCAATTCATCTTCCCTATCAATTTCGTTGTTTTGGAAACACAACCTGTCAATAATCCAATGATTCAAATTCCATTGATTTTAGGTCGACCCTTTTTGGCTACTTCAAATGCTTTAATGAATTTTCGCTATGGTTCAATGAAAATCTCTTTTGTAAACATGACTTTATATCTTCATATTTTCAATCTTGAAATTCATTCAAATGAATCATGTGCTCAAACCTTGGAAGTTAATGCCATTCCCGAAAACTCCGAAAACAAATCGGTTGACCTTAATGATGAGCGTGAGTCCGAGTACAAAAGAATGTTCCAAGATGCTCCTAACGAAGTTGAATACACACCTCCATTTGAATCGCTTTCAGTTGAGTCCAAATCTCAACCAAGTTTTGTGATCGAGAAACCACCAAAGTTGGATCTTAAACCTCTTCCTGATCACCTTAAGTATGTGCACTTAGGGGATAACGAAACTTGTCCTATCATAATTTCTTCAAATTTAACTCATGATCAAGAAATTTATCTTTTCCCGACTTTTTATAAAAACGAAGATGCAATCAGTTGGTCCATTTCTGAAATCAAGGGAACTAGCCCCACAATCGTTCAACATCGTATTCACTTAACTGATGAAGCCAAACCCACTCGTGAAGCGCAACGTAGGCTTAGCCCTAAGATGAAAGAGGTAGTTCGTGAAGAAATTCTTAAACTTCTTGACAACATTATCATTTACCCCATTTATGATAGCTTATGGGTTAGCCCCATTCACGTTGCTCCTAAAAAGTTTGGACTCGCCGTTGTCGCAAATGACCAAAACGAACTTCTTCCAACTCATACTCAAACGGGTTGGCGTATTTGCATCGATTATCGAAAATTGAATGCTGCAATGCGTAAAGACCACTTTCCTCTTCCCTTCATCGATCAAATGCTCGAACGCTTAGACGACCACGAATTCTACTATTTTCTTGATGGTTATTCTGGTTATAACCAAATTCCCATCGCTCCCGAGGATCAAGAAAAAAGACTTTCACATGTTCATTCGGTACCTTTGCTTACCGACATATTCCTTTCGTTCTTTGCAACGCTCCTTCAATTTTCCAATGATGTATGGTTGGAATTTTTTCTGATATGATCGAACACTTTCTTGAAGTCTTTATGGATGATTTTTCGATCTTTGATGATTCTTTTTCCTCTTGCTTACATTATCTTAAATTTGTTTTAAATCGATGCAAAGAAAAACACTTAACGTTGAATTGGGAAAATGCGACTTTATGGTCAAACAAAGCATTGTCCTTGGTCATGTAATTTCAAATAATGGCATTGAGGTAGATAAAGCGAAAGTTGACGTTATTACAAAACTACCTATTTCAAAATGCGTTAAGGACATTCATACGTTTCTTGGGCATGCTGGTTTTTATTGGCGCTTTGTAAAAGATTTTAGCAAAATCACTTGTCCTTTTGCTACTCTTATAGGAAAGGACATCCCGTTCAAATTTAACTCAGAATTTGTCGACCTCTTTTGAACGTCTTAAAAATGAACTCATTTCATCCTCAATAATTTGTTCACCCAATTGGGAACTTCCTTTTGAAATCATGTGTGACGCTTTTAACTTCGCGGTTGGTGTTATCTTAGGACAACACATCAACAATATTCTTCACATCATTTACTACGCAAGTCTGACTTTGAAAAACGCTTAACTGAATTATATGACCACCAAAAAAGAACTTTTAGTTGTCATTTTTGCACTCGAGAAGTTTCAATCTTACTTAATTGGTTCCCATGTCACGGTCTACACAGACCATTTTGCTCTTCGGCACCTTTCTCCTAAAAAGGATGCCAAGTCACGCTTAATTTGATGGATCCTTTTGCTTCAAGAATTTGATCTTACAATCAAAGACAAAAAGGATCTGATAACGTCATAGTCGATCACTTATCTCGTCTTCCTAACGCGCCATATTCATTGCCAATCAATGAAAACTTTCCTGATGAACAACTTCTTTCTATTTCAATTGATCCTTGGTTCGCCGACATAGTGAACTATCTAGTCACTAAGGAAGCCCCCTCATTTTGGTCTAAACAAGATAAATACAAATTTATTTCCCAAGTGAAATACTTCTATTGGGACAAGCCATACCTGTTTAAGTACTGTCTGGACCAAATCACTCATCGATGCGTTCCTGATAGCGAAATTAGAAGTGTTCTCTCATTCCGCCATGATCATGCGTGCGGTGGACATTTTGGTCCTAGGAAATCCGCTGAAAAGGTGCTTCAATGTGATTTTTATTGGCTTACTCTCTTCAAAGACTCGTTCGAATTCTACAAAACTTGCCATCGTTGCCAAATTCTAGGAAAGATTTCTAGACGGAATATGATGCCTTTGAACTTCATCCTTACGATTGAAATCTTTGATGTATAGGGTATTGACTTTATGGGATCTTTCCTAAACTCCTTTGGAAACTTGTATATTCTTCCCGCGGTCGACTACGTTTCGAAATGGGTCGAAGCCGTTCCTTGTAAAATAAATGATCATAAGATTATTGTGAAATTTCTAAAAGAGAACATCTTTTCAAGGTTCGGCATACCTCACACAATAATAAGCGACAATGGAGCGCATTTCTGTAATCGATCTTTTGAATCCTTAATGAAGAAATACTCAATAACCCACAAGTTATCCACTCCTTATCATCCGCAAACTTGTGATCAAGTCGAAGTATCGAATCATCAAATAAAACAGATTTTGGAGAGAACTATAAACAAAAACCGAAAAGATTGGTCACAAAAACTGACCGATGCGCTTTGGGCTTACTGTACTGCTTTTAAAACTAATATTGGAATGCCCCCTTTCTAATTGGTTTACAGTAAAGCCTGTCATTTACCCGTTGAACTTGAACATAAAGAGCTTTGGGCAATAAAGAACTTAAACTTTGATCTTGAACAAGCGGGTGAAAACTGAAAAATGCAACTCAACGAATTAGAAGAAATTAGGAATGAGCATACGTAAATGCGAAAACTTACTAGGAAAAATCCAAAGTTTTTCATGACAAGTCTACCCTAAGAAAAACGTTTTTGCTAGACCAAAAAGTTCTACTATGACCCATAACATCATTTATTCCCTGGGAAGCTAAAATTGAGATGGACTGGACCATATGTTGTTCGAACTGTTTTTCCACATGGTGCTATTGAAATAGAAAACCCGAGGGATGGATCCATATTC
The DNA here is from genome assembly GCA_030737875.1 of Allium sativum. Taxonomy (NCBI): domain Eukaryota; kingdom Viridiplantae; phylum Streptophyta; class Magnoliopsida; order Asparagales; family Amaryllidaceae; genus Allium; species Allium sativum. The sequence continues at coordinate 563,559,151 of CM060920.1, read as the reverse complement.
AAAGTCAATGGTCAATGTCTAAAACCATTCTTGGAATTGCCCACTAATAAAGAGGAGGAGCTCATGATTCTTCATGAGCCATGCTACGTGAAGAAAGAAAGTTAAGTTTAACCCTCCTTTGTAAATATGTAAATATTACTCTTCCATTCGCTCATTGTGTTATGCATTGACTGTGGGGATACAGTCCAAATCAAGTGTGGGTGGAGTTTCATATTTATTGTGGTTTTGTATAGAATTTTCCTTTCTTTTCTTTCATTAAAAAAAATTTGCCTTTCTATTTACTTTTAAATAAGACATGATGTAGTTAGCATACAATTTTGGTCATTCGACTAAAATGTTTGGAGATTTACTTCTCTTAGTGGATAATGAAAGGAAAGTTTGAATAATGAGCAAATTTGGTGTAACTGGTATATTAGGAAATTCGTAGGTGATGAGTATTAAATGTTTTCTGAATTGTAATCCTATTAAATGAATGGTTGATTTAGACTACTTGCGATAAAATTTTAGATCTTTTAAGTGAAGTTGTGATAAGATATCCGCTTAACTCTCTCTTATGTTAAAAAAAAGAAAGAAAAATGTATATATAATAATAATCCAAGGGTATCCAACATTATTTGTACACCTCGCGTTGGTATGCAAACCCGCCAAGCTCTTTGCGACACCTTGTTGACAAATTCAGCGTCAGTATACCTTGGTTTCATTTTATGAGGTAGACACCTAAGGATTACCAACCCTCACCTAAGTTGTAATGCAGTGTAAGGGTGGTATACTTAGGTATTTCTAAATAATAATAGTTTAAATATTTTGTAATAAAAAAAGAGTTAGCACTTAAAATCCAAGTACACTCTTCACTTATTCGACCTAACTTATTAACCAAATGGAAGTTGAGATGTCGTTTTACGATTGTTGATATCGATTATAGACTTCATTTCATATTTTCACCATGTTTTCTACCAAAACAACTGGCCAAGCTGGAGGAGTTTGTGATGATAACATGACTTTTGTTTGAATTGTTGATTAGTAACGGACTCAAATTTGATAGTGACGACCCAAATTTGTGTTAACTCATTTGTGTAATATTTAAAAGTAAATTATCCATTGGTAAATATTCCTTTAAAAGCTTGCATTCACCTTGTAAATATTTTCTAATCTTGCATTTTATAGTTTTTTTTTTTTGCATTCAACTTTTGGATTTTGTGGGTAGTATCCGCTGAAAACCCTCACGAGACAACACTCGTCCTACTGGGGACACCCAAAGGTTTAAAGGCTTGTTGCATACGCTCAATGCAATCGTGATCCCTACGAAAACAGATTTAGCTTAGTTTTTCAGTTTATTCGAGGACGAATAAAAAGATAAGTGTGGAGGTATTTGATATGCATGTAAAAATGCACATTTATATTCACATATTTATTTTTGTTTAGTGCTAATAAATGTCATATGTGGGTATTTTATCATGTTTAAACCATAATTCAGTTGATTTCAAAATATCATACATTCACCGTCATACAAAGGAAAAATGGTCATTTCTATGCTTAAGTTATTTTGAGAATTCGTACTTGGACATTTTTTATTGTTTTTGTAGACATTTGGTGCATTTGGAAGAGAGCTTCATAAAGATTTATATGCATACAAAAGGAACAAAGAGGAAATAATTCTCATACATAATCATGAAAGACCCCACTTATTACACTTAAATGCCAATGGACAAATTTGTGGATGATAAAGCTTCAGGAAAATTTGATGATGGAGTAATTAAAGCATGATGATTAATTGGTGGCCACACTTCCAAAAGGGCATTCTTGGTAGCACGCTAAAGTTGAATTAGGGTTTTTCACATGTATAAAAAACCCTTATATGTTGATGTAAAAAGAATCTTGGATTCTATTTAGTTTAGAGTGGCTGAAATCAAAACCTCTAATTTTCTTTCATGGCTTCTTAACCATTTCTTTTTTGTAATAGCTCGTTTTAATGCAATCTAAATTTGTTGTTTTTTATTTACATGTTATTTTCTTTTCTGCAAGTAATGTAGCTTTATTTTATGCCATTAGTTAGTTAATATCTTTTCTTTATTACTTACTTGTTGTTCTTCAATGTTTAAATCTATTTGTGCTGAAATAATAACACAAATGAGGAGCTAAACCCCAACAATTTAGGGGTGATAAAGCTATTCCTCTCATCAATGTAGATTCAACATGAATTTGTATGAACGATCTCTTTGAGTTTAATGAGAATGGATGTTTTTGTGCATTTATGTTTCATATTGAATTTAACAGCCTCTTTTGTTCATTTCATAACATTGAGGCTATGCTTACGACATAAACAACAAATTGCCTCTTCATCTAAAATTGTGATTATGGCAATGAAATGAGGTTTAAGTTGAAATTTGATGATCTATATTACTAACTAATAGTAAATAGATCATACTTAAATTAGATTTTAGTTTCATTTCAATGGCATGTTTCACAAAAGTTAAAAAGTTAGATTAATTTTGTATTATAGCTTAATGACTTACTTTGTGTTAATTATTAGCGCAAATAAGTTATGGTTATGATAATTACATAATTAATCTTACTTAGGTTATCGAGAGAACTTCGTACTATTTTATGTTGAACAATGTTGAAAGAGATAAAAGTGATGTTGCCCCTAAATTGGTTTTAATCTCATAATTTTAATCTATATTTTAGTTTGTTTTTTAGTACTTAATCACAATCCGAATTTTTGTTTAATTTGATTGAATAAGATTGAGAATGCTTCTTTCCCCACTGATCGACTCGTATTCGCCACGTACTAACAATTGTACGTCGTGTGCTTGCGGTTAATTATCATGATATTTTGTTGATGGTTTTCTAATTCGATAGAAAATCCATTTGCAAACAGGTAATAATAGGGAAACATAAAACCTTGAGTCAGAGACAGTCTTAATGAGCGATAAGTAGCTAACTCGCATCATCAATAAAGTATATGAGAATACGAAGATTATTCAACTAATTTACCAATCACATCATCAGAGAAGAACCCAGGTACCCACCCCGTCTACTCCACATCCGACAGTGATAGCCTTTATAACAAGAATTTAGAAACAATAGTACATTCATGATAATCAGTTATTAAGCATAGATCATCCTAATTGACATTGACATCTCCCAATCACAATCCCTGAAGGCCTAAACCAATAACAGACAAGCACCCAAGAGATATCCTCCTTCGACGTCGAATAATCTGCACAAGACGATATAAGCAAACAATCATTATCCATGACCCTGTCTATCACTGCCTATCCTGCTTTGAAACCATCGTTAAATCGTATGACTGACCAACCTTGCCATCAGCCAAAGGCTAATGGTAAACCCCGATTATAGCAAAAAAACTCCATACGCCATCGTGACTCGTATAGGTCCATCATGACTGCCCAAGGTATTCGCCATTCGACTGATCTTTTAGGCGTCCCTATTACACCCCTGTTTTGAGTCCGCTAGAACCAAGGATAACGATAATTCCTCGGCTTTTATTATCTCTATCCATCCAACTTGATGACTGTTCATAAGCTCAACCCCCTTCTCGAGAAACCATTATCCATGAACTCACCACCTTGAGTCGTCTTCATATTTGTTGCATTTCGATGATCAACGAACACATCACAACACTTCGAACATTCCCATTTGAATTTACTTCGAAATCACATCCATCACTGAACCAAAATAACATCCACCCTTGGTCCATCATAGTCAGGTCGTCACCTATAGTCACGACCGGCCCATTACCAATGACTCGACTCTCTTAGTTACCCCATCACTTCCACGACCTAACCCACCAGGTCATGCAATGACCTGACTCACCCATCTCAACATACTAACGACCTAGGGCCAAACATCTTGACCCAATCGAGTTGTCCCTTATCTCCAACGACCTGACCTAACACCAATGACCTGACTAGGTCGTTCCACACCCAGCGACCTGACTAGGTCGTCGTTCTACACCCCTTTTCCACGACCTGAAACCCTTCGAATGACCTAACTCTGGACCGATCCGCCTTGCTCTAAAGGACATCAACAGACTTGATCCACATATGAACGACCTGGATTACTCCAACACTCCAATGACCCAATGTAGCTCCAACAAACTGAGCTTCATTTCTTCAAGCATAAGCCACACGACCCAAGATTTATGCCACATCACCAACGACCTAAGAACAACAACCCGACTTCTGATCTGATCAAAATAACTCCAATCTTGACCAAATCATCACCAAACGACAACATCAATTCAACCAACTCATCCAATTCAACCATCAACACTTTATGAAACCATCAATAACATAAAAATGACAATTATTCATCAATAATCATATAAAATTCACCAAATCATGATAAATCAATGCATAAACTAAAACAATGGATCTAACTTTCATAAACATATGAACTAACATAAGAACTTACCAATTTAAGTTGCTAGGTTAGATCCTAGGTGATTTAAATGAAATTATACTTACCATGATGTAGATCTTAGTGAAAACAACTTACAATGATGAAAATAAGATCAAACAACCCATATACTTGATTGAATCCGTGTGAGAGATGCATATCACTCAACAAAACTTCAAATTAACTTGAAATCACTAAAATTTAAATCCGTACAACAAAGAATGAACCTCAATCTCCTCAATTTGATGTAATATCTCTTCACTTGATGTAGATCTAGCTTTGTTTGACATTAATCTTCAATCTTCACATGTAGATCTAGAATTTTAATGGAGGAAAGGTGAATTTGATTGAGCAAGGAGAATCAAGAGATCAACCAAATGACAGAATGAAGAAAGTAAACTATTATCCATGCCTCTAATCCCCTATTTATAGCCTCAAATCAGCACACTAATGGTTTACCAAACCTGTACAAAAAATATGCAACACTAAAACAACACTTGCTCATAAACCGCTGAACCAAATCTTTAATGTGACCACTCTACGGAATTGGCAACACCATTTCTTTCCCAATGAAATTGATCTCAGCACCTGACTCAATCCCACTTACAAAATTGTCAGGGGCAAAATTATCATAGATAAAATTGGTGAAAATTATGGACATGTCTCACATCCCCATAAAAAAATATCAAAATATGAGAATGATCCAACCCTTGGCGAATTAAATAAAAATATTTTATGATCCTCCAATTTGTATAATGCGGGCTGCTACAGAATATATTTAAACCTTGATGACCGTCATATATCATAGTCGATTATATAACCTAATAGCATGTTATATACAAGCACTCGGTCGATGAAGGACGGTTGTCAAAAGAAAGAAAAAGAAGAAAAATGAAAACAAAGGAAACAGGAAAGAATTGAAAAGGAAATATGCTAATTAATCACAAAACGTGTTGTATATTTTACAACACATCAGATAAAATATTATAACAATCACAGATATTAAACAAACGAGACAATAATGGCTATACGAACTGCATAATAAGAGTACATAGCTGCATATGGTTATATATTATGTAAATAGAGTTAATATAGGTGATAAATAAACTCAACTGGTAATTTGTCCCTAAAATATTAAATCAAATACTATCAAGGCTTTATATTGTCCGATAACAGAACATGGAATAAATAATACAAGTATAAATATGAGAAGGAATCATATCCTGCTAACTCATCTCTATTACTCCAAATTTTATTCAAGTTCTTTATCTAGTTTACTTATTGAAGAGTACCCTAGATAATAGAAAACAAAACATAAAAGTTTGGGATAAACAACAGTCTAGCTTGAGCAATAAACAATCTCAAAATAATATAAAAATGTAATAATATATGGAACTAAAATTATGGAGAATCATATTTCACCCATCCCTGCATCCATAGAGTTAGCAACACAGAAATATATATATACACACACACATACACATATTACTTTATAATTCAAGTCAAAAGGTGAGATAAATGTCTAAGTACCAAGGTGATAGTAAATAAACAAGCATAGCGTCCATCATCCAATCTAACATTCACTTATCCAATGCATTAGTTACACGATAACACTCGGTTCCTTGATACTAAAATCCATGTTTCTCAATCAGCCAGGAACTTGGTCGTAACAACATGTACACCCTCAAATAAAGACAAAGCTTATTCTATATGGATGCTATAAATTTCTCAGCTTGGAAATAGTGTCCGACCACGGAAATAAGAAGCTAACTTGGTCCAGATGGACATCACACCTACTACCCCTTTTTCTCTAATACCCATCAAACACTTGCACATTGATGATCCCTTAGCACATGTCCTTCATAACAGAAGCTAACTTAGGAATGCCCATTGGACTCATATCCAAAGTCACCTTGGTCGGGACCAAATTAGATAACCAACTTGTTGTCAAACTCACGTGCATGTCCCTTACCATACTTTAATAGTTTTTTGACTATCTCCTACTCTTCCACTTAGAGTACAACCATTCATCATCGAAGCCGCCACTTCCTATCAAGGAATCATCATCATCGAATGATGAACAACCAAGTCAAAGCACCATATCCTTTCATCAACGGTTAAACCACTGGGCAAAGAGGTATCGTATTGAAACCATTGTCAAATGAATCAATATGTCCTACTCCATGAAGCCTCATTACAAGTTATTACTCAAATTAAAAGAATTATATTCTAATCTATCGTCATTAGTTTAACTTAATTACCATGCTTAAGTTTAACCATTATTAGGCCAGCCCCTAATCATCTTCAACCAGTGAATATCCCGATTACCCCTACTTTACAAAACCCGACTTCCTTAATCCGTCATCATCGTTGATATTGATCATTAGAACCGACATCGACCTAACCCGATAACCTTTCTGGATCCCTCCTCCTTTGTCAGCAACGGGGAAACCCAAAGCTCCACCATGACACTTGAAATCGAATTCGACCGATTCCCGTTCGTAAGCAATATCCTACCAATACACGCCACCATCAACGTCGCCACCACCACCGGTCTCTCGGCCTTGCCCCCGTCTTCCAATTTCCCTTAGACACCATTGCTTATCTTCTCCCCTATCACATTCAAATCGGCAGTCACCCAATCGAGCATCCTAAATAAACCATCCACGTTTAATTCACCACCACGACCACCACACTTCACCAAAGACCACCATTCCAACATGAAAGTTGTAGCCTTCTCTCCTCTCGACAACTTTCCTTCAGACCCCCTATTAGGGACTGCGGAATGGATCGTTCAGGCAAAGCAAACACTAGGGGGGAGGGTGAATAGTGTTTGTAAGAATTTTAACAAAATTTAAAACTAAAGAGAATAATGAAACGAATCAAACACCACAAACACAATCACAGACACAGATGCAAAATAAACAGAAATAAAAATGCAGAAAAAGGAAAGAACACACCAGATTTTATACTGATTCGAATCACTCCTACAACCATTCCCACACAACGCTGGATTGTGCAGAGTTTTATTACTATTTCCAATAGTCAAATACAACCTCCTTGATTTCACGGCTCAACAAGGAGACACCGACTCCAATCCCTTGATTTCACGGCTCAACAAGGGCACACTGACTCCTATTCCTTGATTTCACAGCTACAAGGATACACCGATTCCTCTTTGACTTACAAACAGGGTTTATTCAACACAAGAAATTACAAAACAGCCCTATAACTCTTCAATAGCACTTGATTCAGAGATTAGAGAGTAGAGGGTGTAGAGGGAAGATGTTTGACCAAAACAAAAGTGAATTCGGTAGAGTATAAGGGTAAAAATCATAAAAATGATTAAGAATAATGGTGGGATGAAATAGTACGAAGTTAGAGAAGAAGATGTGTTAAAAAAATTCAGTTTTAACCTCTTTTATAGAGTATGAAGGGTTGCAACATTCTGAAGCGTTTCAAAAAGTGAAAAGACACTTCCCTTCAAAATTAGAAAAAATAGCAGTTATATGTCGACATACACTTTTTGCTATATCGATATACTCATGTGTATTTTTCATTTTCAAAACTTTTTCCAAGTATTTTGATAAAAAAATAATTCTGGAAATTCTTGAGTAAAATTCTAGTGTTGTAAATTAATATTATATGATAGAAAATCATATGAAAACATACTTTTAAACTAAATAAATATATTTATAAAATTATAAGGTTTTAAACTATATAAAATATAAATATAAATATAAAGTATATAAAAAATTTAAGTTTGGAAAACCAAGAAGAATAAAAATAGAAACAAAATAGAGAGAATTGAGGATAAATAGAAAAACAAAATGGAGAGAATTGAGGATAGAATTGAAAATCAGAATTTGAAAATTAGAATTAGAATTCGTACCTGGAGTGCTATTTAGAGTCTTACAAAATCTAGACTCTATAAATATATTAACCTTGAACTCTTGAAATATTGATTACTCATGAGTCTTGAAATTTTTCTAATCTTTGAATCTCTATCATCTTTATAACTGTACAGTCTTCAGTAATATTTCCTGTATATAATTCCTGCCCATATATATATATATATATATTCTATACAAAAAGTGTTAGCATATATTTTATAATCAATGATAATTGAAATAAGGTTGTTGTCATCAAAACTCCATTCTCTAACAATCTCCCCTTTTTGATGTTGACAACCTTAGTTTATAAAATATCATACATGTATACCTGTTTGATGATGTTCCTCTTATACTCCCCATGTCTATAAGTTTCCGATAAACTATTCCTATATTTTATAATTTCTCCCCCTTTGGCATTATCAAATATATTTTTTAAAGACACTCCCCTTGAATCCTATAACTATCCAAATAACTCCTATACCTTTCTAAAAGTACTCCCCCTGAGTCCTAAATTTATAATCATAAAATACTCCCCCTAAATCCTATATCTATCTATACATATTCTATTATAATATTCTATATAACTATCCTGATTCTATGATACCCTTATGTCTCCCTATAACTCTATGATTCTAAGCCTAAAAGATTATAAATCCCCATAAAATTATGAATATACTAGTCTAATAGAAGAAGAATAATAAACAACGTAATCTAATCAATGTTTATAATCAATTCTAACAATCAATCCACACAATCAATCCAAGCAATTAATTCAAGCAAGCAATCCAAGCAATCTATTTAAGCAATTAATTCAAGCAATCAATGTAAGAAATCAACCAAATCAATCAAATTAAATAACATGTGTTAATAAACACTTCTTGAAACTAGAAACTATAAAACTCCCCTTTAATCTAATACACGACTAAACCTCTAATTGTTAGTGGTCATCAATAACCAATGGCCTTGCCTATACTTTAGTTCCCTTAAAACTATAACAAGACCTTAATCTAAACTTAGAAATAACTCTGAAAAGATATCCTTAAAATTATGATATAAGTAAAGTAATTCAATCCAATCAATGAATCAATTTAAGTTTTGTTATCACAAAACATCAACTCAAACATGAAACTAAACATTCCTTGTAACTTCTATCTATCCTAAAACCTGTAAAGCTCCTATCAACTATAAATTTATAAGTATATTTCAAACAAACCTATCAACCACTAATGAAATTTAACCATGTCAAGTAAGTAAATCAAGTTATTCAAGTCAAACAAACAAACAAACCAAATAAGTCAATCAATTCAATCAAATTAATCAAGACAAAGTAAATATGTTATGTATTTAATTAATAATCCTATATTTCTAGTAAAAAAATTCATACTATGTACTTGTTATGTGTGGAGTTAAAGTTAACATGTAATGCAGTGTGTGAAGTATGTTGATTATAATGTAGTATGAAATGTATGTCATATGCAAAATAATATGAAATGCAACTTATGGTGTGAATAATCTTGATTTGAAATGCTATTGCAATTTATAATGATGATATGAAATAAGATGTATAATAATAGTATGCAGAATGATTTGGTGATAATATCTATTTAGGTAAAATATATTCAAAGTACTATCTAACTATTATAAATTATTTGAATCAAACAAAGATAATGTTAATTTCTAGACTTGGGTTAATTATTTTAATGAAATTTGATTAAAAGAATAAGTAATATAAGGGTTTAATTAAAAATTATTCATGATAAGTAGTAAAATATTTAGAAAAATCATGAAGTTAAATAATATTAGTAGGGTAAATATTGTCAAAATTGAAGATCTTTTTAAAGAGAATATAAAATTTGTATAATATAAAGTAAGCTATATAAACATATATTTATAAGTATATATAAAACTAATTTAAATAGAACTTAAATTTTATTTAATATTTATATAAGTATGGTTTTAGAAGGTTATAACTATATTAATCATTTATGACAATTTTATTAAACAAACAATTCAAGTTATAGACAGAGGGAGTATAGGTGGAACATCATCAAACAGATATACATGTATGATATTTTATAAACTAAGGTTGTCATCATCAAAAAGGGAGAGATTGTTGGAGAATGGAGTTTTGATGACAATTTCAATTATCTTTGATTATAAAATATATGCTAACACTTTTTGTATAGAATATATATATATATATATATATATGTGTGTGTGTGTGTGTGTGTGCAAGAATTATATAAAGGAAATATTACTGAAGACTGTACAGTTATAAAGATGATAGAGATTCAAAGATCAGAGAAATTTCAAGAATCACGAGTAATCAAGATTTCAAGAGTTCAAGGTTAATATATTTATAGAGTCCAGATTTGTAAGACTCTAAATAGCACTCCAGGTTCAAATTAAAATCGGAATTTGAAAATTAGATTTTTGAAATTTTGAATTTGAATTTGAACCTGGAGTGTAATTAGAGTCTTACAAAATCTAGAGTCTATAAATATATTAATCTTGAACTCTTGAAATCTTGATTACTCATGAGTCTTGAAATTTCTTTGATCTTTGAATCTCTATCATCTTTATAACTATACAGTCTTTAGTAATATTTCCTGTATATAATTCCTACACATATATTTATATATATATGTATATTCTATACAAAAAGTGTTAGCATATATTTTATAATCAATGATAATTGAAATAAGGTTGTTGTCATCAAAATTCCATTCTCCAACAATCTCCCCCTTTTTGATGATGACAACCTTAGTTTATAAAATATCGTACCTGTATACCTGTTTGATGATGTTCCTCTTATACTCCCCATGTCTATAAGTTTCCTATAAACTATTCCTATATTTTATAATTTCTCCCCCTTTGGCATTATCAAAAAGAAATCCTAAAGATACTCCCCCTAAGGTATACAATTGTAGGACCAAAATAATATTCCTAAAAATACTCCCCCTAAATTGTATAATTCTCTGAATAGAACATAAGTAACTATCCCTAATAAAAATACTCCCCCTTAATTTGATATTTATATAAGTATGGTTTTAGAAGATTATACTATATTAATCATAAATGACAATTTTATTAAACAAACAATTCACGTAATCAATTAAAGAAATCAATTCAAGAAATCAATTCAAGCAATCAATTCAAGCAATCAACCAAAACAACCATATCAAATAATATGTGTTAATAAATACTTCTTGAACCTTTAATTAATCCTAGAAACTATAAAACTCCCTCTTAATCTAATACAAGATTAAACCTAGTCTATACTCTAATTCCCATAAAACTATAATAAGACCCTAATCTAAACTTAGAAATAACTCTGATAAGATATCCTTAAAATTATGATATAAAGAAATTCAATCCAATCAATTAATCAATTTAAGTTTTGTTGTCACAAAACATCAATTCAAACATGAAACTGTAACGGCCCGCAAATTCGTACTATTGGAGTTGACTAATAACACCACGCGTCCAACCCAAATTGCACAGATATACGAATCATTATTAGAAAGAAGTTAGATGATGAGAAATAGAAAGAACGAAAGGTTAGAATAGAAGAAAACAAAGAAGACAAATCTCACAGCGGAACGAATAAAATATATTATATAACATAACTTTTGAAATACAAATCAGTAACTTTATATATATACCATCATCAGAGCACAACAGTTATTCCTGGAATAGTTATAAACACCTGTTTCCAGATACAAACATGATTCACAACGGAATATATGATAGTCTATAGCTAACTGGTGAAGTCTCCTGCTTCCAGCTCTTCCAAGTGAATCTGAAAAATCCCGACTACTTGACAGCCCGTACAAATTTGGGCACCCAACAGTTTAGGGAAAACCAAACAAAATAAAACTCTGGGTCAGTCATGGGACTGGTGTGAGTAAACTCCAACCATTTGTTTAACTTTCAAAATCCTTTCGAAAGAAATGGTAATCGTAAGACCGATCCACACATAAACACGGATGGTTTTTACCTTACGATAACCAAAAATATTTTTGATACGAAAAATCCAGTGATATGATAATAGTGTCTAAATCAAATAAATAACCAAATAGCAGAACTCTTGCATCTCATGCTCCATATATAATATAAAATCAAAAAAAAAAACGCAGGGCGCTTTTTGGAGATTGGATTCCAACTATTACTGTAACACCCCGTAATTTTATAACATTAAAATTAACAAACTAAAGTATACTTAATTTTTAGAAAAGAATTAAGTGAAATGGGTTGTGCAGAGAAATATATATATTGATATATATATAAAAATTAAAAATTAAATAAATAAATATGCGAAAAAGTTCAAAACAGCGAATTGGGATGGGAAATAACCGAACCGGCCCATTTTTGAGGTCGACCTGAGCCTCGCTGGATCGGTTAGGGGTTGATCCAGGGTGTTTGGCTGTCAACCCGTAGGCCGATTCGCTCAAATGCAGATTTTGCATTTGATTGGTTCTCATGGTTCAGGATTAATCTAATGGTCCTAAATAACTTCCTACACCTATAAATACATCCTAATGCTAACCCTAAACCTAATTAAAATAGAATAGTTACCGTCATACCATCGCCATGGAAATCAATGGAGCCGCCGCCAACTAAGAAAGAAGAAAAGCAAATTCAATTCTAATTCTCTCAACCCTAAAGCAAAGCAAAACCCTCTCTTTTCTTCTCTAAATTGTGAGTATGATGATCTTAACAAGATTATTATCATTTTAATTAGGTTGAGTTATGAATGGATTATGAGTAGATGATGTGAATTATCATATATGTTGTTGTAAACCCCTTTTGCTATCATGTACATTGTAAATCCAATGTTATGTGATGATGATATCTAATATGATGTAAATCATGCTATGATGATGTTATGTATGTTGAAAGTTTCTATGCTAAGTTGTGATGAATCATACATGTTAAAAAGCCCATGATGTTACCATCTATGCTAGTTAGTTCATATTAATTAAATCACCATGTTTGGGTTATGTTGATCTATATGACAAGTCACATATGCAAGTTAGATTGATTAGAAAAATTATGAACATATACCAAGACATCTAGTATGACATCTAGAATTATGCTATGACATATGTGATATCCTATGCTAGTTCACACCATCATTATGTTGCCTAAAAACCTCATATGCAAGTTTATGTATAGATTTGGGCTATGATCATATCATGTAAATTGAGACATTTAACAAGTTGAAACCTTTTGATCCTTAACATGTGTAGTTTATGCAAGTTTCACCCCTATTATGATTAGATTTATTTTAATTGTCTATATGTTGTGATAATTTATCTTTGTGCTAGGATTTAGACTATACAAGTCTAGCCTATATTATGCATTGAATAAGCGAACGTATAAACGTGGGGTAGGGGTAATATTAAGGATTTAATATTAAAAAGTTGGGGTGCAATTGATATGATTTTGCATGTCATAAGTGGATGGCCATAATTGAGTCAATTATGGACATCATTAAAAGTTGACTTAATTAATAATTTGAATAGGGAATTATTAAAACTAGGGTAAAAGATTTTAAGTGTTAATCAATGCTTAGGACATGAGGTTGGACTCGTTTGTGACGTAAACCTGCCCAGACCCGCCCGGCAAATCCAGTGGTCACAAATGTCAGCCCATTGTGAGAGGTCCTAGGCCTAAACTAAAGCATAACGGTTGTAAAGACACGAGGTTAAACTCTTTTATGGTGTAAGACTGCCCGGACCCACTGTAACGACCCGGAATTTTGGGTCCAATTTAAAATTTTTATTTTAGAAATTTTAATGAATTTTAATATTTAAAATTATTTATTTTAATAATAACAACTAAAAAAAATGTCCATTACTATAGGAAATGTATTTACATTGGATTTTGCATCCTAGATGTTTATGAACACCTCATGTTTGTATAGTTGAAAATAAACATCATGTTTGTATAGTTGAGATAAATATCTCATGTGTGTTTTGTTGTAAAACCAAATTACCACATTTTGTTGATTTAGAAAGAGAGTGAAACAAAATAATCATTGTGTTAAATAGGAAAGAGAGAAAAACAAAATTTCTCATTTGTTTAATAGGAAATTGTTATGATTGAAAGTAGAATTAGATGCAAAATAAAAACATTCTTTTTATGTGCTATGTTAAAATTAGATATGTGTACAAATAAATATTAACATTTATTTGTCATGTTAAAGATTAAGATTTGTGAACGAATAAATATCCACATTTATTTGTTACATTAAAAATTGGAATGGTGTACAAATAAAAATATTCAATGTATTTGTTAAAATAGAAAATTTTGTACAAGTAAAAAATACTCATTTGTATTTTGTTATGAAACATATAATTGTTAGAATTATGAAACGATAAAAATAATCTTTTTATCGTAACTCATGAAACATAGAATTATTAGAATTGTCATGATTATATAAAATGCAATTTATGTTAGAATTGAAATGTCAGTTATGTTAGATTAGAAATACTAGAATAACATGTCACTTCATGTTTTGTTTACTAAAAAGACATTTTTTTCCCCTATGTCAGTAGAATAAAAAGAGAAACATGTTACACTTGTTTTGTTATCTAAATAGACTTCTTAGCATGTTCAGTTAGGATAAATAGAAATTTATGTTAATATATGGTTTGCCATTTAAAATGACATTTTTAATATGTCTAGTTAGATAAAAAGAATTAAGTTATTAATATAAATCATAATGGGCAGGTTATAAATATAATTTGTAAAAGAGAACCACGTGTATGTTTGTATTCTCTTTATTCCTATCCATCCAATTAAATACCTTCCCATTCTTTCTCTTTGTCTTATTATATTTTGAAATTTGAATGAGAGAACCACGTGTATGTTTGTATTCTCTTTATTCCTATCCATCCAATTAAATACCTGCCCATTCTTTCTCTTTGTCTTATTATATTTTGAAATTTGAATGAGAGAACCACGTGTATGTTTGTATTCTCTTTATTCCTATCCATCCAATTAAATTCCTTTGTAACAATTGTATTAACGGGCCTTTTTGAAATATAATAATTAAATAGTTTTATTAATATATATACCCCTAGTATATACGGTCAAAACACAAAACCCTATTCTATAATACATAGCCGCCGCCCTTTACATTTTCAATGGCTGAAAACGCACAAAAACAATTCGTTAATTCCTCCTAGTCTACCACAAATTAAAATATGAAATCAAGACAAATAATCAAGAGCAAGGCTTCGAAGTGGCGGGTTGGATGGTGGACTCGGTGGTCTTGGGGCGTGCGATGGGGGTGACTTGAGCGTGCGTTTTGGGTTCATTTCGAACGATCCAAGGAGAAGGACGAAGACTGCCGGTGTTCCCTTCACTAATCAAAAATTTGATGAAATTTGGTGAGATTCTTTATTTTATAATTTATGAAATTAAATTATCTTTCTTGTGTTATTGATGTTTGTATGTACATGAATATGGATTGGTGATGAATGATTGATATGGGTGATGGATGTTTATGTAATTATTGGCAGCTCTGTTCATGTATACGTTGTGAGTGTCATTGATTGTGGAATGAATATTGATGGGTAAACTTGTGTAAATAAAATTCATTCTTTATTTCTATATTCTTGAGAATTTATATTTAAATTTATAATTTCTATTGTTGTTTCAGAAAAATGAATGTTATTTAGATTTGAAATTTTGTACCAAAATTTCATTTTTTCATGTTTTACATGAAAACATGAATTTGATACAAAATCGTTGAACTAAATAAATATTTTATTTTATTGAACTGCATAGAAATGAATTTTTAATTAAAATGTTGATTTTTGATAAAAACAATATTTTAATCGATTTTGGCAAAATTTGGGCTTTTATGCAAAATTGTCTTTTATGGACAAAAAGAACAAATTTTTGTTTTCTTATTCTTTCTGAAAATAAAGATAACATCTTTATTAACATGGAATTTTAGAAAATAAAATTTGTTTTTAGAATTGTTTATATAATTTATATTTTCAATATAAATTATAATTTCAACGTTTCAGGCACGTGCAGTTCATGTTTTGAGTTTCAAACTTTGAATGACTATAACGGAAGATCCAACCGTTGGATTTTTCCAAAACTGGATCCGTTGGATCCGCTTTGGAAAAATCTTTCCACCAATACCAAGTTTGAAAATTTTCAACGGTTAGATCTTGAGTTATGTGTAATTCAATTTTTGGAATAACAGCGCTATAACTACACTTGACCTGTAACGTCGTTTTAATGAAACGAATAATTATAAAAAAATAAAGTTTGGATCCTTATTTTTAAAGAATAAAGTTTTGATTTTGTTTTGGATTAAAATGAAAATTTGATCTTTATTTTTAATAAATAAAGTTTTGGTTTTTATTTTTATTTTGAAAATAAAATAAGGTTTTTGTGAACATGAATTTGTTTGGACTAAAATGAATGAAAGTGACGTTCTTTACTTTTAAAAGGACTAGAATGATAAAGTGTTATTCTTTATTTTGGAAAAAAGATTAAATTGAATAAATTTATTCTTTATCTATGAATGGATTAAAAAGGAAAGACTTAAAACATGGACCGATTACATTAAATTGAAATGATACAAAAGGGAGTTTTATTCTAAATCGGTTCCATTCAAAAGAATGTAATTAATACCTATTAGGTGAACATCGTTAATTGGTTATACCATTTATGTTATAATTTAATGCACTTGTATACACTGCCATTTACAAGCGACCTTGGCTTGTTTATGTGAGTGGACGATAAATTTTTACACATCGTCCAGAAGCACAGTTTATTTTATAATATGTGAATTGTGTTGGCTGAAACCCCACACGGGTTAAGGGTTGACATTTGAATATACGTCACCCTTGGAATAATTAGAAATGCACTTTGGATGGATGTTTGAAATTGTGATATAATTAATGTTTGATTTTCCGTATAATTAATTTATATGGAAATAGTGGGTCTCATTCCAACTTTGAGTGAAATAAATAAATATTCAATTAATGCAATTAATTGGTAATTAAATTTAGGAATTGTGTATTTACTGTTTTAAAGTATTGAATAAAAGCTTTTGAATGAATGTAATAAATTTCTTTTTTTTAATAAATGAAATTAATTGGCAATTGAAGTAAGGGATGATGTATTCGCTTTTTAAAAAGGAAATGATAAAGAAGTTTTGAATTGATCATATTTCATTCTAGTTTTGAATGAAGGAAATTAATTTCCATTTATTACTCAATTAACGAAATTAATTGACGATTGAATTGAGAAGATCAAATCTTATTTATTTGGAAAGTTACAAAACAAATCCTAGAAATGGGTAAATTACCTTCCAACTTTAATAAGAAGATTTGAAATTTAAAGATACCGTTTTATGTTAACATTTAATTTGGGAAATTGATTTCATTTTAATATTGAAGCGGTAGGTTTTAATATCACAATTAAAACCGTTTTGAAAATAATTATTATTATAATATCATAATAATATGGAAAGTTAATATGTATTGAAATGGAATAATAAAGTTTTATATGAAAGAATATTTCAAGTAAGGAATGATATTAAGTAGTCGGATATTTTAAAATATAAAATATTTTAAAATAATATTCTTGGATAATATTTATAATTAAAAAATTATAATTATATTTGGACACGAGGTTAGGTCACGTTTATGGTGGAAGTCTGCCCGGACCCAACCGGCATATCCAGCAGCCATAAATGTTGGGCCTAATGTGAGAGGTCCAAATATACATATATGAATTGGGTTTTGACTCGAGGTTAAGCCCAACTGTGGAATAAGTCTACCCGGACCCAACCGGCATATCCAGCATCCACAAGTTGTAGGTTTAATGTGAGAAGTCTGGCCCAGTATGAAATTGAAATATAATAACGAGTTGGGCTTTCTTTTTAGTCCGTTTTAAAATGATAATGCCATTTTAACCAGTATGAAATATCTTATTCATTTGAAAATGAATATTGAAAGAGTTAAATTTCAAAATAAATAATATTTTGGGAAAGGGGATTTATTTATTTTATAAATAAATAACAGGAAGTAAAAGTGGTTTTATCATAACCACGTAATTTCAATGAATATTTGAAATAGGCTTGAGTGGAAATTAAGTACGGATTATTTCAATATTAATTTCCGTAATTAAACGATTATTATTTTGGGAATTTGGAAGATACTTATTATCGCTATTTCCGAAATGATTGCCGTTGGTTTTGGAATTTGATATTGAATTTAAGTCGTTCTAATTTTTATTTAAAGTCTTATATTTAATATCAAATTGATTTTGGTTGATTAATGTTTGAATAACATCAATTCTTAAAACCTCAACGAATAGTGAGATGAATATAAATCTTTTAATTAAGATTTGAACGAAATTTCCTAATTTAATTTATTAAATTGGAAACAACTGAAATGTGAATTTGGGTTTATTGTGAATTACGTTTTAAAGAACATTTATTCTTTAACCAAGATTTATGATAGAATTAATTCCCTAACTATTGAATAATCATTTAATAATGATTTTTGAAAGTAAAATCTAAATAAGGGTTTGAATAAAATCTTTAATAAGATTTTAAAAAGGGGAATTAAGTAAATTATTGAATTAAGGAAATGAACGGTAATGGAGTTCCACCAGTTTAACTCCAAGCGTTAATTAAATCTTTAATTAGATTTAAACGGAAAAGGTAATTAAGTTTACCGGAGACTAATTGGGATTATTAAATTGGTAATTTCGGTAAAGCGTAAAATTCCGATTAGTTTGAATAAACCTTAATTTGGTTTAATATGGATAAATAGAGATTAAAGAATAAATATTAAAGATTTATCTTTGATAAAATTTATGGGAACCTATCCCTAAGAAATCGAATATTTTTAAGGAATATTCGGGATTGGAATGAGGCGTTGGTTAAATTTTATCAATTTATGTTTTTAAATCAACGCGAGTTATCCAGAAAGTCCGGGTCCAACCCATTCTGAATAATGAATACGACGATGAATAGTCGAATGATTGAAGACGGTGACAAGACCGACAATCTTCACATCGAATGGATGTTGATGCTATTGAGGCCCATGAAGGGAGTAGCTACCTTGAAGGGGCTGAGAGGGCGTTCGTTCGGACGTAGTGCTGATTTGTACGGATTGACTTTCGTTCAGACCCAGAGCATAAGTTTAAATGGATGGTGTGTCTGACATCGTACTTCGTTATATATCATATTGTTGATTTTCTGTTAATATATAAATGTTGGTGGTGGAGAATTTATTCTCTACTTAACACCCATTTATGTATTGGTAGATAAGCAATGGTATGGTATGGAGTGACAGTGTGGCATACTAAGATGCAATGATCAAGGTTTCTTGTTGAAAAGCAGAACCTTGTGGTGACGATCAAAGCACCGCTTGAATAAGCAGAGCTTTGTGTATTACGTAGCCTCACGAGCCTCACAAACCGGTGGAGTCTAAAACGGGTGAAGGGAACGCAGGGAAAGTAGCACGTTTCTTTCTAGCTAGAAGTGGTGTTTGGGTTTTATCACAGCCTGGCATTTTACTTATGTGGATGATGGAATGAGGCGCCTCGGATAGGTCCTATAGGACCGGGAAACGTGTGCTTAGGAATTGCCAATCCTCAAAGCTGTATGTGAGGACCGGCCCTGCAGGATCCAAGGGTTCACTGCGGGGAATCCTGAGACACTAGCTAGAGTGTCTCGAATCGGTAAGGAGCTCCGCTCTAGCCTTGACTCATGATGGAAATCCAAACTTCCAATACGCCCCATGCGGTTTTGATTGTATTACTAGTACGGAGGCATAATATATGGTACCTATGCTTCCTAGGATTGGTATTATGATTGAAATGTTTTATTAAAACATATACACACTAATAATAATATCGTTTTTACGTATCTATCATCTTTTAATCACCATAAGGTAAAACTCTATCCTCTGGTGTGCGTTGCATTGTGTGATGGGACCTGAGTCTTATGGTGGTTTCATTTTTCTAAAAAGCATTGCGTTATTTGACGATTTACTTTACTGTTATACACAGCAATCCATTGGAGTAAACCCGTTCCGCGTTAGCGGCGTGGTCCTTGGATTTGCCCTATTACTAGTAGTTATGTTAGTTAAGAATTCTCACACCAGTCCCACGACTGACCCGTTGTTTGTTTCCACCTTTGCAAACTTGGGTGCCCTCTCTTCCACACGGGCAGCCGAGTATTTATCTACAGGTTCTCTTTTCAAGCAGGATTCTGGATTGAAGCTTAAAGCTGTGTCCATAGTTTAGATTTCCTTCCGCTGTATTAGTTTTTATTTCCGCTGCAATGTATTATAATTTAATGTAAATTTAATCTTCCGCTGTAATATATTTTGATGTACTCTGATATTCTGTACTCTGATGTAAACATTTTAAATTGTTTATAAAAGTTTGCTGTTTATAGTTCTGATGATTGTTGTATTCCCAAAGTTAAAGTATTCGGGATTTGAACGGTCTTGGTCGATCTTTCGGTCGATTAAGGACGGGCGAAACCCGGGTCTTTACAGTTGGTATCAGAGCTCTGGTTAGCTCAAATCTTTGGGGTACAACTCATTAGAACGGAACAGAAGACTCATCAGAGGTTGGATTAGTAATATCCAATAAGAATACTCATTAACGTATTTTTAATAATATATAATCTATTTTAGAAAATATATAAAGGTTATATATTTGTAAGCTAATCAACTAATAAAATTATTGAAATGAATAAAAGAAGGGAAGATGACTTAATAAATTAAACACTTCTAGCTTCGTTCCTTTTCGAGGACGAAAAGATTTTAAGTGGGGGAGACTGTAACGACCCGGAATTTTGGGTCCAATTTAAAATTTTTATTTTAGAAATTTTAATGAATTTTAATATTTAAAATTATTTATTTTAATAATAACAACTAAAAAAAAATGTCCATTACTATAGGAAATGTATTTACATTGGATTTTGCATCCTAGATGTTTATGAACACCTCATGTTTGTATAGTTGAAAATAAACATCATGTTTGTATAGTTGAGATAAATATCTCATGTGTGTTTTGTTGTAAAACCAAATTACCACATTTTGTTGATTTAGAAAGAGAGTGAAACAAAATAATCATTGTGTTAAATAGGAAAGAGAGAAAAACAAAATTTCTCATTTGTTTAATAGGAAATTGTTATGATTGAAAGTAGAATTAGATGCAAAATAAAAACATTCTTTTTATGTGCTATGTTAAAATTAGATATGTGTACAAATAAATATTAACATTTATTTGTCATGTTAAAGATTAAGATTTGTGAACGAATAAATATCCACATTTATTTGTTACATTAAAAATTGGAATGGTGTACAAATAAAAATATTCAATGTATTTGTTAAAATAGAAAATTTTGTACAAGTAAAAAATACTCATTTGTATTTTGTTATGAAACATATAATTGTTAGAATTATGAAACGATAAAAATAATCTTTTTATCGTAACTCATGAAACATAGAATTATTAGAATTGTCATGATTATATAAAATGCAATTTATGTTAGAATTGAAATGTCAGTTATGTTAGATTAGAAATACTAGAATAACATGTCACTTCATGTTTTGTTTACTAAAAAGACATTTTTTCCCCCTATGTCAGTAGAATAAAAAGAGAAACATGTTACACTTGTTTTGTTATCTAAATAGACTTCTTAGCATGTTCAGTTAGGATAAATAGAAATTTATGTTAATATATGGTTTGCCATTTAAAATGACATTTTTAATATGTCTAGTTAGATAAAAAGAATTAAGTTATTAATATAAATCATAATGGGCAGGTTATAAATATAATTTGTAAAAGAGAACCACGTGTATGTTTGTATTCTCTTTATTCCTATCCATCCAATTAAATACCTTCCCATTCTTTCTCTTTGTCTTATTATATTTTGAAATTTGAATGAGAGAACCACGTGTATGTTTGTATTCTCTTTATTCCTATCCATCCAATTAAATACCTGCCCATTCTTTCTCTTTGTCTTATTATATTTTGAAATTTGAATGAGAGAACCACGTGTATGTTTGTATTCTCTTTATTCCTATCCATCCAATTAAATTCCTTTGTAACAATTGTATTAACGGGCCTTTTTGAAATATAATAATTAAATAGTTTTATTAATATATATACCCCTAGTATATACGGTCAAAACACAAAACCCTATTCTATAATACATAGCCGCCGCCCTTTACATTTTCAATGGCTGAAAACGCACAAAAACAATTCGTTAATTCCTCCTAGTCTACCACAAATTAAAATATGAAATCAAGACAAATAATCAAGAGCAAGGCTTCGAAGTGGCGGGTTGGATGGTGGACTCGGTGGTCTTGGGGCGTGCGATGGGGGTGACTTGAGCGTGCGTTTTGGGTTCATTTCGAACGATCCAAGGAGAAGGACGAAGACTGCCGGTGTTCCCTTCACTAATCAAAAATTCGATGAAATTTGGTGAGATTCTTTATTTTATAATTTATGAAATTAAATTATCTTTCTTGTGTTATTGATGTTTGTATGTACATGAATATGGATTGGTGATGAATGATTGATATGGGTGATGGATGTTTATGTAATTATTGGCAGCTCTGTTCATGTATACGTTGTGAGTGTCATTGATTGTGGAATGAATATTGATGGGTAAACTTGTGTAAATAAAATTCATTCTTTATTTCTATATTCTTGAGAATTTATATTTAAATTTATAATTTCTATTGTTGTTTCAGAAAAATGAATGTTATTTAGATTTGAAATTTTGTACCAAAATTTCATTTTTTCATGTTTTACATGAAAACATGAATTTGATACAAAATCGTTGAACTAAATAAATATTTTATTTTATTGAACTGCATAGAAATGAATTTTTAATTAAAATGTTGATTTTTGATAAAAACAATATTTTAATCGATTTTGGCAAAATTTGGGCTTTTATGCAAAATTGTCTTTTGTGGACAAAAAGAACAAATTTTTGTTTTCTTATTCTTTCTGAAAATAAAGATAACATCTTTATTAACATGGAATTTTAGAAAATAAAATTTGTTTTTAGAATTGTTTATATAATTTATATTTTCAATATAAATTATAATTTCAACGTTTCAGGCACGTGCAGTTCATGTTTTGAGTTTCAAACTTTGAATGACTATAACGGAAGATCCAACCGTTGGATTTTTCCAAAACTGGATCCGTTGGATCCGCTTTGGAAAAATCTTTCCACCAATACCAAGTTTGAAAATTTTCAACGGTTAGATCTTGAGTTATGTGTAATTCAATTTTTGGAATAACAGCGCTATAACTACACTTGACCTGTAACGTCGTTTTAATGAAACGAATAATTATAAAAAAAATAAAGTTTGGATCCTTATTTTTGAAGAATAAAGTTTTGATTTTGTTTTGGATTAAAATGAAAATTTGATCTTTATTTTTAATAAATAAAGTTTTGGTTTTTATTTTTATTTTGAAAATAAAATAAGGTTTTTGTGAACATGAATTTGTTTGGACTAAAATGAATGAAAGTGACGTTCTTTACTTTTAAAAGGACTAGAATGATAAAGTGTTATTCTTTATTTTGGAAAAAAGATTAAATTGAATAAATTTATTCTTTATCTATGAATGGATTAAAAAGGAAAGACTTAAAACATGGACCGATTACATTAAATTGAAATGATACAAAAGGGAGTTTTATTCTAAATCGGTTCCATTCAAAAGAATGTAATTAATACCTATTAGGTGAACATCGTTAATTGGTTATACCATTTATGTTATAATTTAATGCACTTGTATACACTGCCATTTACAAGCGACCTTGGCTTGTTTATGTGAGTGGACGATAAATTTTTACACATCGTCCAGAAGCACAGTTTATTTTATAATATGTGAATTGTGTTGGCTGAAACCCCACACGGGTTAAGGGTTGACATTTGAATATACGTCACCCTTGGAATAATTAGAAATGCACTTTGGATGGATGTTTGAAATTGTGATATAATTAATGTTTGATTTTCCGTATAATTAATTTATATGGAAATAGTGGGTCTCATTCCAACTTTGAGTGAAATAAATAAATATTCAATTAATGCAATTAATTGGTAATTAAATTTAGGAATTGTGTATTTACTGTTTTAAAGTATTGAATAAAAGCTTTTGAATGAATGTAATAAATTTCTTTTTTTTTAATAAATGAAATTAATTGGCAATTGAAGTAAGGGATGATGTATTCGCTTTTTAAAAAGGAAATGATAAAGAAGTTTTGAATTGATCATATTTCATTCTAGTTTTGAATGAAGGAAATTAATTTCCATTTATTACTCAATTAACGAAATTAATTGACGATTGAATTGAGAAGATCAAATCTTATTTATTTGGAAAGTTACAAAACAAATCCTAGAAATGGGTAAATTACCTTCCAACTTTAATAAGAAGATTTGAAATTTAAAGATACCGTTTTATGTTAACATTTAATTTGGGAAATTGATTTCATTTTAATATTGAAGCGGTAGGTTTTAATATCACAATTAAAACCGTTTTGAAAATAATTATTATTATAATATCATAATAATATGGAAAGTTAATATGTATTGAAATGGAATAATAAAGTTTTATATGAAAGAATATTTCAAGTAAGGAATGATATTAAGTAGTCGGATATTTTAAAATATAAAATATTTTAAAATAATATTCTTGGATAATATTTATAATTAAAAAATTATAATTATATTTGGACACGAGGTTAGGTCACGTTTATGGTGGAAGTCTGCCCGGACCCAACCGGCATATCCAGCAGCCATAAATGTTGGGCCTAATGTGAGAGGTCCAAATATACATATATGAATTGGGTTTTGACTCGAGGTTAAGCCCAACTGTGGAATAAGTCTGCCCGGACCCAACCGGCATATCCAGCATCCACAAGTTGTAGGTTTAATGTGAGAAGTCTGGCCCAGTATGAAATTGAAATATAATAACGAGTTGGGCTTTCTTTTTAGTCCGTTTTAAAATGATAATGCCATTTTAACCAGTATGAAATATCTTATTCATTTGAAAATGAATATTGAAAGAGTTAAATTTCAAAATAAATAATATTTTGGGAAAGGGGATTTATTTATTTTATAAATAAATAACAGGAAGTAAAAGTGGTTTTATCATAACCACGTAATTTCAATGAATATTTGAAATAGGCTTGAGTGGAAATTAAGTACGGATTATTTCAATATTAATTTCCGTAATTAAACGGTTATTATTTTGGGAATTTGGAAGATACTTATTATCGCTATTTCCGAAATGATTGCCGTTGGTTTTGGAATTTGATATTGAATTTAAGTCGTTCTAATTTTTATTTAAAGTCTTATATTTAATATCAAATTGATTTTGGTTGATTAATGTTTGAATAACATCAATTCTTAAAACCTCAACGAATAGTGAGATGAATATAAATCTTTTAATTAAGATTTGAACGAAATTTCCTAATTTAATTTATTAAATTGGAAACAACTGAAATGTGAATTTGGGTTTATTGTGAATTACGTTTTAAAGAACATTTATTCTTTAACCAAGATTTATGATAGAATTAATTCCCTAACTATTGAATAATCATTTAATAATGATTTTTGAAAGTAAAATCTAAATAAGGGTTTGAATAAAATCTTTAATAAGATTTTAAAAAGGGGAATTAAGTAAATTATTGAATTAAGGAAATGAACGGTAATGGAGTTCCACCAGTTTAACTCCAAGCGTTAATTAAATCTTTAATTAGATTTAAACGGAAAAGGTAATTAAGTTTACCGGAGACTAATTGGGATTATTAAATTGGTAATTTCGGTAAAGCGTAAAATTCCGATTAGTTTGAATAAACCTTAATTTGGTTTAATATGGATAAATAGAGATTAAAGAATAAATATTAAAGATTTATCTTTGATAAAATTTATGGGAACCTATCCCTAAGAAATCAAATATTTTTAAGGAATATTCGGGATTGGAATGAGGCGTTGGTTAAATTTTATCAATTTATGTTTTTAAATCAACGCGAGTTATCCAGAAAGTCCGGGTCCAACCCATTCTGAATAATGAATACGACGATGAATAGTCGAATGATTGAAGACGGTGACAAGACCGACAATCTTCACATCGAATGGATGTTGATGCTATTGAGGCCCATGAAGGGAGTAGCTACCTTGAAGGGGCTGAGAGGGCGTTCGTCCGGACATAGTGCTGATTTGTACGGATTGACTTTCGTTCAGACCCAGAGCATAAGTTTAAATGGATGGTGTGTCTGACATCGTACTTCGTTATATATCATATTGTTGATTTTCTGTTAATATATAAATGTTGGTGGTGGAGAATTTATTCTCTACTTAACACCCATTTATGTATTGGTAGATAAGCAATGGTATGGTATGGAGTGACAGTGTGGCATACTAAGATGCAATGATCAAGGTTTCTTGTTGAAAAGCAGAACCTTGTGGTGATGATCAAAGCACCGCTTGAATAAGCAGAGCTTTGTGTATTACGTAGCCTCACGAGCCTCACAAACCGGTGGAGTCTAAAACGGGTGAAGGGAACGCAGGGAAAGTAGCACGTTTCTTTCTAGCTAGAAGTGGTGTTTGGGTTTTATCACAGCCTGGCATTTTACTTATGTGGATGATGGAATGAGGCGCCTCGGATAGGTCCTATAGGACCGGGAAACGTGTGCTTAGGAATTGCCAATCCTCAAAGCTGTATGTGAGGACCGGCCCTGCAGGATCCAAGGGTTCACTGCGGGGAATCCTGAGACACTAGCTAGAGTGTCTCGAATCGGTAAGGAGCTCCGCTCTAGCCTTGACTCATGATGGAAATCCAAACTTCCAATACGCCCCATGCGGTTTTGATTGTATTACTAGTACGGAGGCATAATATATGGTACCTATGCTTCCTAGGATTGGTATTATGATTGAAATGTTTTATTAAAACATATACACACTAATAATAATATCGTTTTTACGTATCTATCATCTTTTAATCACCATAAGGTAAAACTCTATCCTCTGGTGTGCGTTGCATTGTGTGATGGGACCTGAGTCTTATGGTGGTTTCATTTTTCTAAAAAGCATTGCGTTATTTGACGATTTACTTTACTGTTATACACAGCAATCCATTGGAGTAAACCCGTTCCGCGTTAGCGGCGTGGTCCTTGGATTTGCCCTATTACTAGTAGTTATGTTAGTTAAGAATTCTCACACCAGTCCCACGACTGACCCGTTGTTTGTTTCCACCTTTGCAAACTTGGGTGCCCTCTCTTCCACACGGGCAGCCGAGTATTTATCTACAGGTTCTCTTTTCAAGCAGGATTCTGGATTGAAGCTTAAAGCTGTGTCCATAGTTTAGATTTCCTTCCGCTGTATTAGTTTTTATTTCCGCTGCAATGTATTATAATTTAATGTAAATTTAATCTTCCGCTGTAATATATTTTGATGTACTCTGATATTCTGTACTCTGATGTAAACATTTTAAATTGTTTATAAAAGTTTGCTGTTTATAGTTCTGATGATTGTTGTATTCCCAAAGTTAAAGTATTCGGGATTTGAACGGTCTTGGTCGATCTTTCGGTCGATTAAGGACGGGCGAAACCCGGGTCTTTACACCCGCCCGGCAAATCCAGCTGCCATAAATGCCAGTCTAATGTGAGAGGTCTTTATGAGGTTATGGCCTGAATGAATTAAGAAATACTTAACAAGATAAACATGTAAGGTGGGACATGGGGGTTAAGTAGGTGGCTTGGGTGGCATGAGGAATCTAGGGGGTGCCCTTAGTGGCATGTGAAATACGATTAGTAAGACTTAACCAAACACACATGTAAATGAACATGACTAAGAGGGTTAAGTGGGATATACTAGTGACAAGCTTAAGTGGGTAGCTTGTGGGGGCCCATTTCAACCAGTATCACAAACGTATCTTTGTGGGCTCGACCCAAGTCGAGTACGGGACACGCATGCTGGGTTTGACTGTAAGAGGCCAAAACGGGGAGCGGTGGCAACGCAAGTCCAACGGGGTTCATATGTGTGTGTGGACCCGGGCTGGTAGGTAAGATGTTGTTGCATCGTGTAGGTATAAGCCGTGCATTCTCAAGTTGTATCGGGTTGCCACTTTAGGGGAGTGATACACCCTACTGTGGGGCCATCACGGGTATCTACGAGTAGGGAGCCGATCGAAAGTGGGTAGTGGGGTACACCTAGTGGAGATAGGGGCAGACGGCACCTATGAAGTCAGCTTGGGGTACGTAAGGCTATTTATAAAGTTTCTGTGAAGCAAGTGGGATCAAACAATAGGGTGACTGGTGTGGTGCAGTGTAGTAATCATTCGTTAGTAATTAGGTATGCCATTACCGTTATCTTTAACGTTATCTTAAACGCTATCTTTATCTTCCTAAGAGTTTATAGACATTTACTTGTCTTCCAGCTTATGCCTTAGTCTAGTTATTTTGATAATAGTATTGTTAGAATTATCATACTCGCCAGACTTTATGTCTGACCCCCTCCATTTCTATTCTTTTTCCCCCTCCAGGTCCTCAGGTTGGGCCCAGCTCTAGTGGAGTTTGATTGGATTGCTTCATCTCTCTTGGAAAGCTTGGACCGTTGAAGTAAAGTCCAGCTTGTTATCTTTTTAATGGCTATTTATGTAATGGGATTATGTATTTTGTTTTATGAAGATGGGTATTGTACTTGGTTTTATGATAAAACAAAAATGTTTAATTTCCGCTGCAATAAAATGAAGTTTTAAATTTCCAAGTACTATTTAATATCTGTCTTGTTGTAATTTTTCTGTTCTATATTCACTTATAACCTCCATGGACGTTAATGCATTCCCTTTGTGAGTGACATTAATGGACGTGGGGTGTTACACGTGGTATCAGAGCTTAAGGTTACCAGAACAGATAAAAATACTTTAGAAAAGTAGTTATTTTTGGAAGAAGTGTTTTCAAAAACATGTTTTAATGAGAAATTTAAAGAGAAAAGTTTTTAAGAAAAACATAATCCCCAACAGCCACATATCTTTATCTTTCGAATTCTCCATTTTGAATCTTTCCTTTTTCGTTTCAGCATGGCTGAAGATCTTAACCTACCTGACGGGGTAGCGATACCAGGATGGTATAAGAGGTTGTTAGAGGCTAGGGCCGCTGCGGGTCCAGCCAATGTTCCTCTACCACCAGTTGCACCCGTCCCTCCTCCTCCTCGCGTAGATACTTTTGCAAAGACGTGCAAGGAATTCAAGGCTATGGGTGGAAAACCATTTCAAGGGTCAGAAACGTTTGTGGAAGCTAGAGATTGGCTTAAGAGGTGGAAGAATTGCTAGAAATCTTTGAAGTAGAAGAAGGGAGGAGAGTTCGATTAGCAGCTTGGTTGATGAAGGGAGAGGCCTCGTTTTGGTGGGAGGTCACTAATGGGGAGCGTCCTGTTGACTCTTGGGCAGATTTCAGACGTAGGTTCGAGGTGAAGTTTCTCTCAAGGGCGGAAGAAAATCTATATATGGAAAGGTTCTTGACATTGAAGCAAGGAAGCTCATCAGTGAAAGAATATGTCAATAAATTTAATCAGTTAGCAAGGTTTGGCTTGTACTTAGTAAACACGCCGGAGAAGAAGGCTCTAAGTTTCGTGAATGGCTTGAATGAACCATTGCAAGGGTTGGCTATGACCCACATCCCGATAGGGGCCACCTTTGAGAAGTTAGTAGAAATGGCGCTCATGCATGAGGAGAAAAGCGCTAAAGATGATAAGGTACCCGAGAAGAAGGGGGATCAGAAGAAACCACAACAACAAAATAAGAAGGGTGGAAAAGACAATAACGGCAAGGGAAAGAAGAAGTGCTTTAACTGTGGAACCCCAGGCCATCTCAGCAAGGATTGCCGAAAGAAAAAGAAGACTGGTTGTTTTCATTGTGGTGATGCGGGACATTTAGTGAAGGACTGCCCAAAGAAGGGGCAGAGGACAGGAGCTACCTCGGGAGGACAGGTGCAGGCTCTTATGGCACCAGGGTAGGCTAGGGTACAAGTTCAGGCTCTCGCGGTCCCACCGCTGCAAGAACGAGGTAGAACCATTTCTGTTGAAAGCTTAGTTTTTCTGTTTGATCATCCTATCCGTACCTTATTCGATTCGGGTGCAACGCATTCGTTTATCTCTACATCATTAGTTGAATCACTGCACTTAAACACCAGTTTAGTAGATGATCCCTTAGTTGTTTCGAATCCAATTGGGGGCTCATCTTATTTGTCTATGATGTGTTTGGATTTGAAAATTTCCATACTTAGCGTTGAATTTAGA
Organism: Allium sativum; assembly: GCA_030737875.1. Classification (NCBI taxonomy): domain Eukaryota; kingdom Viridiplantae; phylum Streptophyta; class Magnoliopsida; order Asparagales; family Amaryllidaceae; genus Allium; species Allium sativum. Next base: position 563,528,514 of record CM060920.1, on the reverse strand, counting down.
TGTGATGCTTATGTGTTGGGCTTCACGGGCTATGGGTTAATTTTAGGAATGGATTGGTTATCCAGAAATGGGGCCATTCTTGATTGTGAAAGGAGAGTAGTTAGGCTCGTGACTCGCCTTGGCAACACTCTCGAAATCTTTTGTAATCCCATAAATTCGGTTATGCTAAGTTATCTAGAATCGCTTGACGCATCTGAGGAAAATCTACGATCTGCTAGAGTGGTCCGAGAATATTCGGATGTGTTTGAGGAGGTGAAGGGCTTGCCTCTGAAGCGGGAGATAGATTTTTCGAATATATCTTGTGGATAATGCGAAACTTTACCAGTACGCCACATGGCTCCATGTGAAAGGAGGGAACTCGATAAGCAAGTGAAGGAGTTGCTTGAGAAGGGGTTCATAAGATAAAGTATATCGGAGTGGGGTGCTCCAGTAGTATTTGCCACGAAGGTGGATGGGTCCCTTAGATTTTGTGTGGACTATAGAGAACTTAATAAGCTTACTAAGAAGAACAGACATCCACTGCCGAGGATTGACGATCTCTTCGATCAGTTAGTTGGCGCCTCAGTGTTTTCGCAGTTGGACTTAGCCACTGGTTTCCATCAGTTGAGAGTGGCTGAGGATAGCATTGACAAGACTGCCTTTAGGACTCCGGACGGTTTCTATGAATAGCTAGTGATGCCCTTCGGTTTGACAAAAGCCCACGCATACTTTGTTGATTTGATGAGTAGGGTGTTTAGGGAGTACCTTAACAAATTCGTGGTAGTTTTTGTAGATGACATCTTGATCTTTTCTATGGATGAAGAAGAGCATGCCCTACATCTTAGGGAAGTGTTGGAGACCCTACGAGCGCATAGCCTTAAGGCTAAATTTTCTAAGTGTCACTTCTGGAGGAAGGAAGTACGGTTCTTGGGGCACGTGGTTTCCAAAGAAGAGATAGCCGTGGATCCCGCGAAGGTGGTGGCCATCCAAGATTGGAAGGTCCCTAAAAATGCTACCGAAGTGAGAAGTTTCTTGGGGTTGGCTGGCTACTATAGGAAGTTTATCAAAGACTACGCAAAGATATCAGCTCCATTGACACGCTTGACGAAGAAGAACCTAGTTTTCACATGGGACGTAGATTGTGATGATGCATTCCAACGTTTGAAGAGAGCTTTGACTTCAGCCCCAGTCTTAGTATTGCCAGACGGGAGTAAGCCGTTTACCGTTTATATTGATGCTTGTGAGACAGGACTAGGCGCAATCTTAATGCAAGTGGGTAGGGTAATAGCCTATGGTGGAAGGCAGTTGAGAGCATATGAGAAAAATTATCCTACACATGACCTAGAATTGGCCGCTATTGTTTTCGCGCTTAAGTCTTGGCGTCATTATCTTCTTGGCGAGAAATTCGAATTATTCACTGACTACAAGTCTTTAAAATATCTATTCTCTCAAAAGGACTTGAACTTAAGGCAACAAAGGTGGATGGAGTTCTTAGCGTCCTACGACTTCAAAATAGCCTATACCCCTGGCAAGGGTAACGTGGTGGCAGACGCCTTAAGTAGAAAATGATTATCCTTAAGTCCTTTGTTTGTTGAGCGGCGAAGTTTAGAATTCATTTCGATGTTTGACTTTAGACCTTCCGTTGACTTCGTACCCGGTTTGCTAGCATCCTTGGAGGTCAGACCTACGCTTTTGGGATGGATTGGCGAGGCACAGCGAGACGACCCATAGTTAGTTGAGTTAGTAGAAAAGCTCAAAGGAGGGGAGTCATCAAGCCATCTCCATAGGTATACCCTAGATGATAAGGGTTGGTTACATAGGGACGGTAGACTTTGTGTACCAAAAGACGATGATCTAAGGAAGACTATTCTTGACGAAGCACATCATTCGAAGATGACCATTCATCCCGGCCGAGACAAGATGTACAAAGACATGAAGAGAGTTTACTTTTGGGCCGGCATGAAGAAAGATGTGGCCGAGTATGTCGCTAGATGCTTGGTGTGCCAACAAGTAAAAGCGGAGCAAAAGAAACCCGGTGGGTTGCTTCACCCATTGGAGGTTCCACTATGGAAGTGGGAAAGTGTCTCGATGAATTTTGTGGATGGGTTACCGCGATCAAGGAAGGGTAATACGGGAATTTGGGTTATAGTAGATAGACTTACCAAAAACGCCCATTTCATTCCCGTAAAGAGTAAGAGGACTGCTCCATGGTTAGCTTCTGTATATGTTCGAGAGATAGTTCGTTTGCACGGTGTTCCTTCTAGCATAGTGAGCGAGCGCGATCCTATTTTCACTAGCGAATTTTGGAGAAGCTTACAAGAGGCGGTAGGGACTCAGTTATGTTTGAGCACCGCATATCAGCCTCAGATGGACGGCCAAACTGAGAGGGTGAATCGCATTCTAGAGGATCTGTTGAGGCTATGTATCCTAGACTTTGGGGGTACATGGGAAGAGCATCTTCCATTGGTTGAGTTCGCATACAATAATAGCTTTCAGTTTAGCATTGGTATGGCACCATTCGAAGCTCTATAAGGACAACCTTGTCGTTCACCTACATGTTGGTGGGAATCTACGGATAAGATCTTACTTGGGCCCGATATGATTAGGGAGACATCGGAGAAGATCGACTTGATTCGAAGGAGGATGAAAGCAGCGCAAGATAGGCAGAACTCTTATGCGGATAAGACGAGGACAGATCTCGAGTTTGAAGTTAGGGACATGGTCTTTGTCAAAGTGTCTCCATTACGAAACGTTGTTCGCTTTGGGTCCGTTGGGAAATTAGCACCAAGGTTTGTAGGGTCGTTTCCTATTAAGGAGAGGATTGGACAGATGGCGTATAGAGTGGAGTTTCCCGAGAGACTTAGTGGTGTACATGACGTATTCCATGTGTCACATTTGAGGAAGTGCTTGCACGAGACCGCGGAAGTGGTAGAGCCGAGCTTTCTTAGAGAGGTGGAGATAGAGCGTGATGCGACAATTCGACGAGCTCCTACGCACATTCTTGGGTCGGAGATCAAGAGGCTGAGGAATCGAGAGGTCAGACTAGTCAAAGTGCAATGAGAAGATGATGAGAGCAACGCTACTTGGGAGACAGAAGAGAAGATGCGTTCACGATACCCTTTTCTTTTTGAGGTATATCTTTTAATTTCTCCTTTATTGCTTAGCTTGTACTTATCTTATCTTTAGTATATCCTCTCTCTAGTATCTTTGACTTTTAGTTAGGATAATCCTATGGTTGAAATATGTGTTTGAGACATGTTATTTATGGTGGATGCAAAGTGGATGTAAGTGTTTGCTAGTGGTTGCTCGTGGATGCATATACACACACTATTAGGCACCAAATCGGCTCAGTCACTTCATATTGCATATTGCATATATATGGATGTATTTAGTAAAATGGATGTATAATGGTTGTATTATCATATAATTGCTGCATTCGGGTGGATGGTTGTGCACGCATATAGAATTAATATGTATCATTAGGAATCTTTTGCATACATATTGGACGCATGGCACTATCATGAATTGCACTAAGGAGGTCGACTGAATCAGTAGACCGCCTAATTTTGCATTAGATATGGACATATACACACATTGTGCATATAAACATTAAAGCATTAGAAGTCTTTTAAAGACAATGGATGCTGGTGTTTGATGGTTGAGTAGATGGACGATTAGATGGTAGGATATACATTCTTCTTGACTTGGAGATTTCGGGGACGAAATCCTTTAAGGAGGGGAGAATGTAACACCCCGTAATTTTATAATATTAAAATTCACAAATTAAAGTATACTTAATTTTTAGAAAAGAATTAAGTGAAATGGGTTGCGCAGAGAAATATATATATATATATATATATTGATATATATAAATTAAAAATTAAATAAATAAATATGCGAAAAAGTTCAAAACAACGAATTGGGAGGGGGAATAACCGAACCGGCCCATTTTTGAGGTTGACCCGAGCCCCGCTGGGTCGACTAGGGGTTAATCCAGGGTGTTTGGCTGTCAACCCATGGGCCGATTCGCTCAAATGCAGATTTTGCATTTGATTGGTTCTCATGGTTCAGGGTTAATCTAATGGTCCTAAATAACTTCCTACACCTATAAATACATCCTAATGCTAACCCTAACCCTAATTAAAATAGAATAGTTACCGTTATACTGTCGCCATGGAAATCAATGGAGCCGCCGCCAACTAAGAAAGAAGAAAAACAAATTCAATTCTAATTCTCTCAACCCTAAAGCAAAGCAAAACTCTCTCTTTTCTTCTCTAAATTGTGAGTATGATGATCTTAACAAGATTACTATCATTTTAATTAGATTGAGTTATGAATGGATTATGAGTAGATGATGTGAATTATCATATATGTTGTTGTAAACCCCTTTTGCTATCATGTATATTGTAAATCCAATGTTATGTGATGATGATATCTTATATGTTGTAAATCATGCTATGATGATGTTATGTATGTTGAAAGTTTCTATGCTAAGTTGTGATGAATCATACATGTTAAAAAGCCCATGATGTTACCATCTATGCTAGTTAGTTCATATTAATTAAATCATCATGTTTGGGTTATGTTGATCTGTATGACAAGTCACATATGCAAGTTAGATTGATTAGAAAAGTTTTGAACATATACCAAGACATCTAGTATGACATCTAGAATTATGCTATGACATATGTGATATCCTATGCTAGTTCATACCACCATTATGTTGCCTAAAAACCCCATATGCAAGTTTATGTATAGATTTGGGCTATGATCATATCATGTAAATTGAGACATTTAACAAGTTGACACCTTTTGATCCTTAACATGTGTAATTTATGCAAGTTTCACCCCTATTATGATTAGATTTATTTTAATTGTCTATATGTTGTGATAATTTATCTTTGTGCTAGGTGTTAGACTATACAAGTCTAGCCTATATTATGCGTTGAATAAGCGAACGTATAAACGTGGGGTAGGGGTAAAATTAAGGATTTAATATTAAAAAGTTGGGGTGCAATTGATATGATTTTGTATGCCATAAGTGGATGGCCATAATTGAGTCAATTATGGACATCATTAAAAGTTGACTTAATTAATAATTTGAATAGGGAATTATTAAAACTAGGGTAAAAGATTTTAAGTGTTAATCAATGCTTAGGACACGAGGTTGGACTTGTTTGTGACGTAAACCTGCCCGGACCCGCCCGGCAAATCCAGTGGTCACAAATGTCAGCCCAATGTGAGAGGTCCTAGGCCTAAACTAAAGCATAACGGTTGTAAAGACACGAGGATAGACTCTTTTATGGTGTAAGACTGTCCGGACCTGCCCGGCAAGTCCAACTGCCATAAATGCCAGTCTAATGTGAGAGGTCTTTATGAGGTTATGGCCTGAATGAATTAAGAAATACTTAACCAGATAAACATGAAAGGTGGGACATACGGGTTAAGTAGGTGCCTTGGGTGGCATGAGGAATCTAGGGGGTGCCCTTAGTGGCATGTGAAATACGATTAGTAAGACTTAACCAAACACACATGTAAATGAACATGACTAAGAGGGTTAAGTGGGATATACTAGTGACAAGCTTAGGTGGGTAGCTTGTGGGGGCCCATTTCGACCAGTATCCCAAACGTATCTTTGTGGGCTCGACCCAAGTTGAGGACGGGACACACATGCTGGGTTTGACTGTAAGAGGCCAAAACGGGGAGCAGTGGCAATGCAAGTCCAACGGGTTTCATATGCGTGTGTGGACCCGGGCTGGTAGGTAGTTGTTTCATCGTGTAGGTATAAGCCGTGCATTCTCAAGTAGTATCGGGTTGCCACTTTAGGGAAGTGATACACCCCACTGTGGAGCCAGCACGGGTATCTACGAGTAGGGAGCCAATCGAAAGTGGGTAGTGGGGTACACCTAGTGGAGATAGGGGCAGACGGCACCTTTGTAGTCAGCTAGGGGTACGTAAGGCCATTTATAAAGTTTCTGTGTGAAGAAAGTGGGATCAAACAATAGGGTGACTGGTGTGGTGCAGTGTAGTAATGTGCTGTGCAGTGTAGTAATCATTCGTTAGTAATTAGGTGTGCCTTTACCGTTATCTTAAACGCTATCTTTATCTTCCTAAGAGTTCATAGACATTTACTTGTCTTCCAGCTTATGTCTTAGTCTAGTTATTTTGATAATAGTATTGTTAGAATTATCATACGCGCCAGACTTTATGTCTGACCCCCTCCATTTCTATCCTTTTTCCCCCTCCAAGTCCTCAGGTTGGGCCCAGCTCTAGTGGAGTTTGATTGGATTGCTTCATCTCTCTTGGAAAGCTTGGACCGTTGAAGTAAAGTCCAGCTTGTTATCTTTTTAATGGCTAATTATGTAATGGGATTATGTATTTTGTTTTATGAAGATGGATATTGTACTTGGTTTTATGATGAAACAAACATGTTTAATTTCCGCTGAAATAAAATGAAGTTTTAGATTTCCAAGTACTATTTATTATATGTCTTGTTGTAATTTTTCTGTTCTATATTCACTTATAACCTCCATGGAAGTTAATGCATTCCCTTTGTGAGTGACATTAATGGACGTGGGGTGTTACAATGACAAGGTATGGAACCACTTTCCGCTAGTGTATCTCTAGAGAGGAATACACTGGGTTCAAAAAGAACATCTTGCAACCCGGCCCACACATGACCGACCACTCATTTCGCTTGAGTATCACCAACGGTTAGGATCAACAACCGTTTCCCGAATGGGATAACATCGAATAGAATAAGGAATTAAATGAATCTCTAGATAGGTGATAATACACCCTAATGGGAGCGACCCACATAGCCATGCTACCTGCCCGATTTTTGTCACTTCCCAGTTGTTGAGGTCTGAAGCTAGGATTACTTTCTATTCATTGATAGCACAATCACTTTGAATGCCATATTGTCAGATCCGTTAATCACTAGTTGATTTACACAAATACATTCTGGATATAATGCTAAGGGAATAAATCCGTTGTCACCATATCTATTTGTACAGATCAAAATATTCGATCATTGGAAATACTTTGTCATACATTCATCCATATATGTTCGTTCTGGGATTGGACGAAACCGAAGGCACAATTTCTATTAATAGAAAAAGCCCTTGCACTTTACTCCGTCTTCTATTATCTTCATATAATCTGATTCGCAACGCTACTGCCAATACGGAGTGGTTCTCGGATAACAATCCAACCGGTCTCTCCATATTGACAACGATATTGGCAAACACTTCGATAGTCGGTTATTTAACTATCGAAGAAAAACAAACATCCATCCATCCATAACATCAAACCATCACTAGGCCTGTTAATTAATATTTCATTAATTAAATCACCCTTTCTATTTCCTTATCAATATTAGTTAAACAAATATTTTCAATTACCATCTTGGCCTTTTCGCTATTTGGAAAACATTTCCATATATCACCTCCTTTTATTTCCAATACGTAGAAAATATATTCTATTTATAATTGGAAAATATTCCAATTACTTATCTCTTTCCCGACCATTCATTTTTAGACCTAGGAAATATTTCTATTATATTTCCAAAATTTCCACTTATTGGGTTAAAACAAATGTTATGTAAAACATCGTTAGAACAACCCAAAATACTGCATTCGACTAAATCTCTTTAAAGATTTCTCTTCGATATTGAATCTTTCTATTTATCAGCTGATAATGAAATCAATCAAGTTGGGGTATAATTAACTCTCAGACCTTGGCTGAAAATATTATTAACTTCAAAACAGACAAAACCACTTCTCCTCGAATAATCAACATCATCAAACTAATTATTCATTTTTCCTGTATACCCTTCTCTTTCCAATTTTACCAGATTTGGTTATAGATTTTCTATTTGTTTATAATATTCTATTTTAATTTTGTTCCCTTATCGAATTCTATATATATATATATATATATATTGATACATTGATTTCTAACTATCAAATTTCCTTAAAAGTATTCTAACTCCTTAAATTTCCAGAAAATTTCGCCATAACCTCCTTTGTAGCGGGAGCATTAGGAAAATCCCCAAACCACCACGCAGGCCTCTCCAATCAAAAAGAAAAAAAAACCAAGCGGCTTGCCGATACGGCGCATAAAACCTCATATGGAATTTAAACGTGTACCTTTTTGTCAGGCACTTCAATATATATATCTCTTCATATACTTCATATACTTCATTCCATACCTGTCTAACACATATCTATCCATTCCCAATTTATTACAACTCAATCCGGTCATTTTAAACTCGATTCGCTAATTTATTCTTAAATTATCTCTTTTGCCTATTTCACTTCTTATTTAAACATATCACGTTCAAATATAAATTAATTTGTTTATAAAACAATCTAATGTCATTTTCAACTCAAATTTCAGTATTCGATTTTAGATATGAATTTACAAATCCAGTTCACTTATTCAAAGTCCAATTTTGATTCAAAATTTCATTAACTAATTCTTATTTAAATTAGCTAACTCTATTTAATAAAAAAATTGTTTTTTGTTTTCAAAAATCAATCCACTACTCCACTTGAGTTCAGATATATTTTACAACTCAAATCTGAAATTTTCTAAATAGAAATTCAGATTTTTCCGCTTAAAATCCTTTTATACAATTAAATAAACCGTTATGGTTTTTAAATGGTTATAGTGCTGTTTTCCTAAAAAATTGATTTTGACATAACTCAGAATATATACGACGAAATTTAGAATTTCCTCTTCCATTAGAAAACTATTATCTAATCGGTCCTGACGATTCTTGTTTCAAAGAATTCTGACTTCAATTGAAGTTCGAATCACCAATTTACGAACTGCAGCGATGCGGCGAGTTTGTTATAATTATATTTATATATACGAACTTTTAAACTTCGTTTAAAATAAATTCAACTCCATCTAGATATATTTTTAATATATATCAAATCCGTTTCAACATAATATTTCCGATCTTCTAAAATTGTCAATTTTCCCTAAATCGGAAATGAATTTACTTACACTTCGATCTTCTATATTCAAATTCCATTTCAATTCTATTTAAATTCCCTATATTCAATTTCCATTTCAACTCTATTTGAATTCTATATTCAAATTCCCCTTTCAAATCTATTTGGATTCTATATTCAAATCCTATATTTAAAATTTCTTTATTCAAATTCCATTTCACTTTCTGTATTCAACTTCTATATATGAATTTCCTTTATATTTTCTATATTTGAATTCCATTTGAATTCCATTTGAATTTCTATATTAAATTTCTATTTGAATTTTCTTTATTCATTCTTAAATAAGTCTCGATTTCAATTTATTTTGAAATCGATATTTCTACTTTTGGAAAATAGATTTCCCTTTTCAATTTCGCACTTGTATTTTTATTTCTGAATTATCCAATGATAATTCTTTTCACTTCATTTATAAGCTTTGTTTATAAAAGGACTACTTTTTTATTTTCTTTTTAAAACAGGTTAATATTTTTATTCTATTCAAATTTCAAATTCTATTTTAGAAAAATAGAATTTCCTTTTTAAATCTGAAAAATTCCTTTTTCATGATATTTTTAAATATCAACATTTAGGCCCAGTGATATTTAAACACCGAACAACCAATTTATTTATTTTTCTAACACATCACATATGACAGTACATACGCAAACAAATAAACAAACAAATAATATATTTTTGAGGAATCCAGTTGGATCCCTCCAACCTGTTTTTCCTGCATCCACAGACGTTAGTCAACAGAAATAATACCCATCCTGCTTCGAGGTCGGATATCGCGGTATAGAAGGTCATCCACTATCATAGCGTGGGGCGTATAGGGTAATCATCCGCTAATGGTACTGCGGGCATCCGCTAACGATACTGCGGGAAATCCAACCACCAATATATATATATATATATATATAATAGCAACCACCAAGCCTAAATAACTAATATATTTAAGATGCACAAAAATATTGAATGCAACCAAACAAGCAACAACACAATTATTTTTAACTGATAAAAATAATTTTAAATAAAAGGTGAGTGAGATTTACTCACATTGATTCGACGGTTAATAAAAAAAATCTCGAATCCATCCTAGATCGTTTTTGTAGAAACGACCACTCGAGTTATCTTGAATAACTTTTACTTTGCCCCCTTAATCTTCCTCCTACATTACGTTGTCTAGTAATGAACTAATTCTCCATAAGCACCCGTAGCCGAACACAGTTCAGCTCCCCTTTCCCATTCACTGTTTTACATAGCCGAAGACTTCCCTCTTCTCTTTGTCTTTGAACGCACAGTTCTTCTTCACTCCCAACTTGGAATCCCAGGCAATTATCTAAATCACTGAAGCTCACCAAAATTCCCTACAGGAAGGTCGCGATAACCAAATCAGAAAACCCTTGGCTTCTAAAAATGAGTGTCGATCTTCCTACATGAGATCGAAGTTTACCACTCTGGCTACAATAAAAGGATTGCGATACCTGAAATCGAAAACTACTACCTAGCAATTATCACCATTCCTAATCGCTCCTCCTGCACTTTGATCTGATAGCGCGATAAACAGTTGAACGAGTCCCCCTCCATTTCTGACCCAAGACCCTACCGCGACTCAGTTTCCTTCAACTGTAGCAGAGTCGAACAACCCCAAATTGTCTTCCCTAACTCGAGCGCACCATATAGCCGCCACTGCTCATTCGACATCGAGCTGCATAAGTGACCCCGGTTTCCATCGCGATTTGGTCTTATTCAAAGGGCCGATATTCGTCTGAGGCTTTTGATTCTAAAAGGGGGTATTGCGGTTTTCGTTTGAAATTAGAATTGGGGAGGATTTAGTGGAGAACAGCAGTTTTTATTTTCTCGTTGGTTTCGATTTTTGATTTCTGAACTGAGGAGTAGCCAAGTTTTGTTTCAATTTAGAAGCTCGGATTTTTGTTCAGAGATGAAGAGGAGGTCGCGATATTAATAGTTAGAAAACTCTTAGGCAGTAAGGAAATAGTACTGCGCAAGGTACATCAAATTAAATACGATGTGATATAAAGTTTATTTAAAAGGATTCTGATTTGATTTTGATCTTATCTATTAATCAAATATTACGGGGTTCGCAACATGAAACCGTGAACCGCTATTTTAACGTAACGACTGTCATTTCAACACTGTAACATTATTTTGTACTGAACTGAATAAAAATCTGAAATTTAATTTGAACGTATAAATAAAATAACCATTAAATCGATATTATATAATTTAAATTCAAACAAATAAGTTTCTCAATAATAAATTATTATCGTTTATATATACAAATAGAATTTATATTGGTTACCTGAATTATTCAGATTCAGTTTTAAATTTGAATTATACTAGATTTGTTTTTGTATTATGATTTTTTTATTTAACATTAAATCGAAATCGATTTTTAAATCGATAATTTAATATAAAATTAATTTATATTATCAACTCAATATTTAAAACTATATTAAATATTTCAATTAAATCGATCACAAATCTAGGTAGTTACAGAAACTAAACATTACTTGTAACTTCTATTTATCCTAAAACTTATAAAGCTCCTATCAACTACAAACACATAAGTATATTTCTAACAAACCTATTAACCACTAATGACATTTAACCATGTCAAGTAAGTTAATCAAGTTATTTGAGTTAAACAAATCAAACAAACCAAACAAGTCAATCAATCCAATCATTTTAATCAAGCCAAACAAGTCAATCAAATTAATCAAGACAAAGTAAATATGTCATGTATGCTTGTTATGTGTGGAGTTAAAGTTAACATGTAATGCAATGTGTCGGGAAAAATGCAGTATGACATGTGCAAAATTATGTGAAGTGATGTATTGGAAGAAATGCAATTTGTGATGTAAATGATTTTAATTTGAGATGCACTGTAATGATATATGATATGAAATAAGATGTGTAATGATAGTATGTTAATAATATATATAATGATTTGATGATGATATGTATTTTTATAAAAGATACTTAAAGTAATATCTAACTATTATGCATATAATAAATTACTTGAATCAAACAAGGATATTATTAATTTCTAGCTTGGGTTAATTATACTAATGAAAGTGATTGAAACAAAAATAAAGATATGAGTTTAAAAAATATTCATGATAAGTAGTAAAATATTCAAAATAAATATGGAGTTAAATAATATTAGCAGGGTAAATATAGTAAGAATTGAAGATCTTTTTAAAGAGAATATAAAATTATATAAAGTAGACTATAAATATATATTCATAATGGTATATAAAAAATAATTTTGAAAAGAACTTAAAATTTATTATGAAATATACAATAATATCCTTGATACAAATTAATTTTAAATTCAAACTTTAAAAATCAAAACATATTTATTTGCTAAAAAACCATTTATACTTTAGAAGAAAACTATAGTTATAAAAACATTATAAAATATTCTATAAAACTGATGATACATAAAGCTATAATTTCTTATATTTAAAATATATTTTGAAGACATATATATATATATCTTTATACCAAAATATTAAGTTAAACATATAAATCAAATTATGGAATTATAAATAGTATTTATTATAATGTAACCCAGAATTGTTATTATATGTGAAAAATATATAAGTCAAACTATGCATGTTTAAACTATATAAAAGATAAATAAATTTATATTTTATGACAATACCAAAAAGTTATATTAACTCTGTATATCATATTAACATGTTTATATAATTTAATTAAATTATATATTTTAATATATATATATATTTTGAAAGAGATATAAGAAAATAAGTATATAGATAATTTAATAATTAGAATTTTAACAGGCACTAATTGAAAAAAGATGGAGGGAAGTTTGAAAGTTTAAATCTTTGAGATAAAAAAATTTGAATTTCATTCTATAGGCTGATATGTTAACATATAGATATATGTATGTTGACATATATGTATTATTTCAAAGAGAATATAGTTTTGTGACTTCGGTTTTAAAATATTGGTTTATATTTCAGGATTAACTATTTCCTGACATAATTCTAATCCTAACAAACATCCAAAATTTATTTTATTATTATAATTATTTTTTAATTTCAATTTTGAATTTTAAATTTCAAAATTGAATTTTAAAGTTTAAATTTCAAATTTAAAACAAAGCAAAGCAAGCGAGACATCCATTCAACCAAAAATTTAAAAATTAATTAAGGTGTACCCGGTTTTTAGACCCATTTCTTCAATATTCTATGAATTCTGAATTGATCTTCTGGAATTTGATGATGAGATCTACTCTATTGGAACAGGCTTGTTTTTCTGATCAGGATAGTGTATTCATTTGCTGAATTTGAACACCGTATGAGAAAGATATTAAAGATTTAGTAGTTCAACCAACTTGGCGTCAAAATTTGAATTTGAATTTTGAATGAATGGACACTTCAACTACTATATAAAGGCCCAAAAGTCATGTCTCTTCATAACTACTCTTCTTCCTCCTCTCGTTTTTCACTTTTAATCAAACTTTCAAGAGACATAACTTCTTCATTTCTTAATGGAATTAGACGAAATCCACGGCAAATCGAAGAGCAATTCGAATAGTACGATTTAGCAGTAATTGGGGATGAATTTGATTTGTATTGGGGTGCATCAAGTCGAAACAGTAAGAGGTAAGCATAAAATCCCGTAATAGTTTCCAGTTTTGAATCGCTAACTTCAAACTGCCATATCTCACTCAATTTTGATCAGAATTTGAAGATCTACCCATCAAATCGACCGCAAGAACGAGAAATACAATCTAGAAAAGGATTTGAGACAAAATAGTCTAACCTCTGGATACAATTTGGAGATAACTGTTGACAGTTTGGGTTTCTTTCTCTTTTTATTCACCAAAACTTCATTTGATCATTACTTGATCAATTCTTGATGGATTTACATGAAACCAGCGGCATTGCAAAGCAAATGAAGAGAAGTACAGTATTGAATCTGCTTGTAGATGAGAATCAAAAGGTTTCTATTTATTCGGTACCCATTTCTTTGTTGATTTACATTTGTATTTCCATTTCTTCCACTTGATGTTTTTTCACCAGTCGCCATTACACTTCTTCAATTGTCCTTTAGAAATTGAATCCTTAACACCCATGTAACACACTAGTTCGGAATTTGAACTTCCAATAGCCACCTATCTTTTCAACTTTTGAATTTTCAAAAGTCATATAGCATATTTTTTCCTATAAAACAACACGACTTTTCAAAGAATCGAATTACTATTCAAAAAGTAAATGAATCTTCAAATAAACAAGTGACTTTTCAAGTAATTAACTACAATTTTAAACAATAATATCACGATAGTTTTGTAACACATTCAAAGATCAAAATTTTCAAATTTCAAAAATCAAATCATAGTAACTTGATTTTTTAATAAAATTTGAATGCAGACTTTATCTAATACAAATGAAATTAATAAATTTAAACTAGTGTTATAAATCATTTCAAAATTTGCAATTTAAAATTTTCAAAAATCAGATTATGAACTTTTTGAAAGACCTTCCTCTAATACCAATTGTTAGGGACTGTGGAATGGATCATTCAGGCAAAGTAAACACTAGAGGGGGGTGAATAGTATTTGTAAGAATTTAAACAAAATTTAAAACTAAAGAGAACTATGGAACGAATCAAACACCATAAACACAATGACAGACATGGATTCAAACACAGATGCAAAATAAAGAGAAATAAAAATTTAGTAAAAGGAAAGAACACACTGGATTTTATACTGGTTCAGATCACACCTATGTCCAGTCCCGCACAACTCTGGATTGTGCCGAGTTTTGTTACTATTTCTAATAGTAAAATACAACCTCCTTGATTTCATGACTCAACAAGGAGATACCGACTCCTATCCCTTGATTTCACGATTCAACAAGGGCACATCGGCTCCTATTCCTTGATTTCACGACTACAAGGATACGCCGATTCCTCCACTAGTACTGAAATTATCTTTTGCATCTCTTCATTTGCATTTGTTGTATAAACAATGGATGCAAATAGTACAATTTGCATCTGTTCCTAGTTGGAACCAGACGAAAATAAGGAGAAGTAAATATTAATTCAACCTTTGCATCAGTTGTTATCTATGAACCGACACCGTAGGGTGGGAAATAAAATTTAGTATAGCCATTTGCATCTGTTCATGATATAATTGGACACAAATAGGCCATAGAATAAATTATCCCCGTCTAATCTCTTATAAACAAACGCCGCTCAATTAAAATTATGAAGGGAGGAAAATAAAAAAACCTACCAGCACGCGCGAATCGTGGAGGGAAACGAAAACGCTTCGCTAAATTCACCGTGCTAAAAGCTAATCTATTCTATAACAATTAGCGAAAACTTAAACCCTAATTTAATCCAATTTCCACTTTCTTAAGTCGGTCTTAATCAGGAGTTTGCTTAACTTCAGGTAATCTTGAATCTCGAATTTTTACTATAATGGCAAAGTTTATATTACCTCATAATGACCAATAAAGGGTCGGCGATAGGAAGAAAATCGACTGTTTCGTTTCACTGAAGCTGAAGCTAGTTAGGACAGCGAAAGTTGGTGTAACACCCCGTGTATTCTATAACTGTGGAATTAACAAATTAAAGTATAATTAATTTGAAATCAAAGAACTAAGGGAAACGGGATACGCCATTGCGTTCGTCTCGGAAAAATACACGAAATAGAGTCCGAGTTTTCGAAAAACGGAGTCCGTATGAAGAAGATATAGCCTCCGGAAGTTTCTGAATTAAGTTTAAAATTAAAAATCGGGCCCAATTGGCCAGGGCGGGAAAATTCCCGCCTAAGACACCCAGGTCGACTGGGCTGTCGACCTGGTCAAGCCAGGTCGACAGGGCTGTCGACAGGGCTGTCGACCTGGTCCAGACCCAGGTCGAACCCAGTCCACCCTGGCTGGCCTAGTCTATGCTGGTCGATTTTCAGAAGCATGCTTTGTCATTAGATCTAGGTGGCAGGCTCTAATTGGTCTCTCTTTCGAATGAATGGCTACGATCAATCCAAGCAACATCGATGGTCCTAATCAGTTCATAAACTCTATAAAAACGGCCCTAGACTCTACCTAACCTAAGTCTCTAACACAATTCTCTAGCCTCCATTGCTCTCTTCTTCTAATTAAAAATAAAAATGGCGTCGCTACTCTGCTAGAATCAAGACTAGAAGTCAATCAACATCATCCTAGATTCAAATTTGAGATAAAAGCTTCTGCAACAAATCTGTAACAACTAAAGTTCTTTCTTTAATCCAATCAAGGCAAGTACAGTTATTTTCCGCTATAGACGTTAATTATAATTTTGATATGTTTTTAATTCTGAATCTGAGATTGTATATATATTCTCTTCTGTCAGATCTGTTTTTCTGTGACTGTTCTGTATCCCTTTTCTTCTTTTCTGTTTCTATAGCCAGGCTACCACGAGCCTGTGCCTAATCTCATAAGAGATGAACGTATGAACGCAAATTTTGGGATGAATGATGCGAAATTTGACAAGACTGAATTGAATGTATGACTTTAGGTCTGAGGCATAAAATATATTGGACATGTGACTTGGGATTGGATGCATAAATTTGACTATGAACATATAATTTATATATGTTGTATGCATAGTTATGTTGTAATTTAGATCTGTAATTAATTAGAAAAATAAGCATATGTTATAAACTAGTTTTAGACCTATGCATATTCTGTGATAAAAGAAGAAGAGGAACCACTGTAAGATTACATATGATTTGAGACTTTGGACAAAATGCATACAAAAGTCAAGATCTGATTTTTAGAAGATATGATTTTAAAGATTTAGATTGTTGGGTATAGTTTGCATAATGATTCATGACTAAAAAGAAGAAGATATGGAAACTTAGGTGTAAAGATTTACATTAATTAGGATATCTATTATTGTGATTACACCTAAATAGGGATTTTTGGATATATGGCATGCATTGAAATTAATGGTTATATTTGGTATAATTTATATGTGAATCTGCTGTAAAATGATAATTCAACAAAAATTGGAACATATGTTATATGGCAAATTATGTCCATATTCTGCGCTTATGCAAACATGGAGTATATGTTGTGAATCATGACAATTATGTAGGCATATGAATTTAGGCCAATTTATGATTAGGCAAGGCATGTAAATAGAACCTCTAGAAATATTAAATTTGCTAAATCTGCTAATTTGCCAAGTTGCCTAAACTGCCAGTTTTGTTATATTGCCTAGACTGCTAATTAGATTGAAATGCCTAATCTGTTAAATTTGTCGGTTGAAATGCCTAACCTGTTATATGCCAAAATCTGCTAAGTTGCTAAATCTGTTAAATCTGTTAAGTCATATAAAATCTGTTATCTGCTAAAATCTGTTATCTGCTGTGTTGATATAATCATCCTGTTATTGATATAATCTGAATTGGCATATATATTGGGCGTGCGCATAAACGGTAAATTATTAATTAATTGGCCGCAAAGATAAACATGGCTAACTCGAGGTTAGAATGAGTTTGCGGCGTAATTCTGCCCGGAACCGCCCGGCACATCCAGTGGCCGCAAACAATAGGTTCTAATGTGAGAAGTTAGTCATAACCTGCTTAAGACACGAGGTTAGGTCTGGCTTGTGGCAGAAGTCTGCCCGGAACCGCCCGGCCCATCCAGCGGCCACAAGCTAGCGACCTAATGTGAGAGGTCTGGGCATTAATAATTAATTAATGCAAATCTAAGATAAGAATGACGTCTAAAACGTATTAGGGGAAAATAGGGTTAAACCAACTGGATTAATAGGTGTAGTAAACCCGTCCATGAATCTGTAGGCCCAATACAAAGTTAGACAAATCTGAAAAATCTGTACATCTGATCTGTTAGTCTGAAAACTTGTTAACTTAATCTATGAACTAGTAAATCTGAATTCTGTATGTCTGAACTTGTAAGCAAATAAATCTGAAATCTGTTAGTCTGGGGACACAAGGTTAGGAGGGGAATTACTTGTGTCATCTGTTGTTTGGGACCCATATTAGTCAGTAACCCTTTCTGGTATCAAAACTTTGACCCAACAGTAGGTAGGGTCCGGGCACGCTTACTGAACTAATTATAAGTGGTTCATTCTGATAATGGCGAGGGGTGTTGATGGTGCGTTCCAACCGGGTCATGTGCGTGCATGGGTCCCGGTCTGCCTCTGAGGATGTAAGACGCCGTGACATCTGTAAATAGGTCTGTGCCAATTGGTTGTCACTTTAGGGAGTGATACACCCTACTGTGGGGCCGACACAGGATATTTATGTATTAGGGAGCCGATCGCTTGGGGTAGGGTTTTAGGGTACGCTTAGTTCTGTCTGTTTCTGTTGGTACCGTCTGTTTCTGTTGGGTGGTAACACCTGTCTGTTTCTGTGTGGTACCGTCTGTTCGGGTGGTAAAGGCCCATTACTAGTGTACACCTAATTCTACATTCTGTTTCCGTAGAGATAAATCTGTTCCTGCTTCTGTCTGTTTCTGATCGGGTAGTAAAGGCCCATTATTAGCATTCTGTTTCTGTTAAAGTATTATGTACCCGTTCCTGCTTCAATTTAGACATTAGGGAGACACCTAATTCTGCTATACTAGTATTAGTGCAGAGAAGTGTAAAACAATAGTTTATATCATTCTGTTTTTCTGTTATATCTGCTACACCTGTTATAGTTATCTCACATCCAGTTTTATGTTCATATCATATTATTATTATCTGTTCATATGCTGAAAGTCACTGGACTTGCCAGACTTTTTGTCTGACCCTTGTTGTTTCGCCTCCTTTCTTCCGTTTCCCCCCCAGATTATCCAAGGAGGGAAATACTTTAGCTTGATCTGGATTTCTCTTTGCTTGAAGTGCTTAAAGTATGGCTTGGCTCTGTATAGCTTCCGTTCCATGGGGATTATGATTTTAAACTATGTATTTTGAAGGCTTTTGTACAAGACTGATATTTTGTACTTGAATTCTGAAATTGAAAGGATGTAACCATATTAATTTCTGTTTCCGCTGTAATAAAGTTAAAAAATTTCAAGTACTGTTTTATCTGTCTTGTAAGTTTCTGTTCTGTTTACTAAAATGCTCCACCAAAGTTAAGGCATTCCCTTTGTGAGTGACCTTAACGGAGGTGGGGTGTTACACTTGGTATCAGAGCTGAAGGTTACCAGATTTTTTTTTTTTAAAAAAAGGTTTTGAAAGGAAGTATTTTCAAAAATAAAGCTTATTTTGAAAAACATGATCCCCAAGAGCCATATATCTTTCTTTCAGTCCTTTTTGTATTGAACCTTTCCTTTTTCGTTCCAGCATGTCTGAAGCATCTGAGATACCAGAGGGTGTTCATGTACCCGGTTGGTTTCGTCAATATCTTGAGGCTAGGACCGCCGCTGCAGGTCCAGCAAATGATCCCCCTCCTCCACCCCCTCCTCGTGCAATTGCTTTCTCAAAGATCTGTAGAGATTTTAGGGCCATGGATGGGAAGGATTTCAAAGGAACTGAATCATTCGTAGAAGCAAGGAATTGGCTCAAAGAAACTGAGGATCTATTCGTTATCTTCGAGGTGGACGATAGGCAGAAGGTACAGTTGGCAGTATGGCTGCTCAAAGACGAAGCTTCCTACTGGTGGGAAGTCACTAACGCCGAGAGGCCGGTTGAGACATGGATGGATTTCAGAACAAGGTTTGAGACAAAATTCCTCTCGCAAGCTGAACGAAGTTTACAATTGGAAAAGTTCTTGTCTCTTAAGCAAGGAAGTATGACGGTCAAGGAATACGTCAACCAGTTCAACCAACTAGCAAGATTCGGATTGGATTTAGTCAACACTCAGCATAAAAAGGCTCTCCGCTTTGTTAAAGGATTGAATGAGCCACTGCACAGCCTAGCCATGACCCATGTACCCATGGGAGCAACTTACGAGAAATTGGTGGATATGGCACTACTGCACGAGGAAGACAAGGGCCCGAAAGAGACAAAGGAGGAAGAACCACAGAATAAGAAAGCGGGGCCCAAAAAGGAAACACAAAAGAAGGATGAGAAGTCTGAAGATAAGAAGGGGAAAAAGTGCTTTACTTGTGGGAGCTCAACTCATCTGAACAAGGATTGCAGAAAAAGGAAGGGCGCTTGCTTCAACTGTGGGGAGATGGGACACTTCACTAGGGACTGCCCGAAGAAACGAGGACAAGGAGGGCAGGCGAACACTCTTGAGGCTAGTGGCTAGGATAGAAATAGGAAAATTTCTATAGTAGGTTTAATTTCTTTATCTGATTGTGACTTTTTCTGATTTTGGTATTTTGATTTTGTAATCGATACTCTGCACTTTAATGCTAGTATTATTTCTGAATTCCGCTATAGACTCAAACCCATAAGGGTTATGGATCATCTGTTTGAGACTGGGGTTTGAGGGATATCTGTGTTAGGCGTCAAGTATGACGCATACATTCTGAGTTTTCGTGGGGTATCAATTTGATGTTGGTTTCGGTCTTTGGGGCCGATACTTAGGACCCATGTCTAATGGGAACCAAATTTTCGTTCTATCTGTACTCGCTTCCATCATTCGACTGTATCCTATCAATCGAATATTTGAACTTTAGGTAGAAACTAATGGGTGTAAACATGTGTTTGAGACATGTTTTGTTTGATGGTTGCAAGTGGATGCAAGTGGTTGCTAGTGGTTGCCCGTGGATGCATATACACACACTAGGCACTAGATCGGCTCGAAAACACTCTCATACTGCATATGGATGGGTGAGCATTTTTCAATTCTTGTGGATGCAAAATGGTTGATTCAGCACATGGATGTTGCATTTGAGTGAATGGTTGTGCACTCATATAGAAATAATATATATCATCAGAATTCTATTGCATACATGTTGGACTCATGGCACTGACATAATTCGCATTAAGGAGGTCAACTGAATCAGTAGACCGCCTGATCTTTGCATTAGATAAGGAACATGTACACACACTTTTGCATATGTTCATACAACATTAGAAGTTTTATAAGGACAATGGATGCTTGTGGATGATGGCTGAGTAGATGGGTGATTGGATGGTAGGACACATTCTTCTTAACTTGAAGATTTCGGGGACGAAATCCTTTTAAGTGGGGGAGAATGTAACACCCCGTGTATTCTATAACTGTGGAATTAACAAATTAAAGTATAATTAATTTGAAATCAAAGAACTAAGGGAAACGGGATACGCCATTGCGTTCGTCTCGGAAAAATACACGAAATAGAGTCCGAGTTTTCGAAAAACGGAGTCCGTATGAAGAAGATATAGCCTCCGGAAGTTTCTGAATTAAGTTTAAAATTAAAAATCGGGCCCAATTGGCCAGGGCGGGAAAATTCCCGCCTAAGACACCCAGGTCGACTGGGCTGTCGACCTGGTCTAGCCAGGTCGACAGGGCTGTCGACCTGGTCCAGACCCAGGTCGAACCCAGTCCACCCTGGCTGGCCTAGTCTATGTTGGTCGATTTTCAGAAGCATGCTTTGTCATTAGGGCTAGGTGGCAGGCTCTAATTGGTCTCTCTTTCGAATGAATGGCTACAATCAATCCAAGCAACATCGATGGTCCTAATCAGTTCATAAACTCTATAAAAACGGCCCTAGACTCTACCTAACCTAAGTCTCTAACACAATTCTCTAGCCTCCATTGCTCTCTTCTTCTAATTAAAAATAAAAATGGCGTCGCTACTCTGCTAGAATCAAGACTAGAAGTCAATCAACATCATCCTAGATTCAAATTTGAGATAAAAGCTTCTACAACTAATCTGTAACAACTAAAGTTCTTTCTTTAATCCAATCAAGGCAAGTACAGTTATTTTCCGCTATAGACGTTAATTATAATTTTGATATGTTTTTAATTCTGAATCTGAGATTGTATATATATTCTCTTCTGTTAGATCTGTTTTTCTGTGACTGTTCTGTATCCCTTTTCTTCTTTTCTGTTTCTATAGCCAGGCTACCACGAGCCTGTGCCTAATCTCATAAGAGATGAACGTATGAACGCAAATTTTGGGATGAATGATGCGAAATTTGACAAGACTGAATTGAATGTATGACTTTAGGTCTGAGGCATAAAATATATTGGACATGTGACTTGGGATTGGATGCATAAATTTGACTATGAACATATAATTTATATATGTTGTATGCATAGTTATGTTGTAATTTAGATCTGTAATTAATTAGAAAAATAAGCATATGTTATAAACTAGTTTTAGACCTATGCATATTCTGTGATAAAAGAAGAAGAGGAACCACTGTAAGATTACATATGATTTGAGACTTTGGACAAAATGCATACAAAAGTCAAGATCTGATTTTTAGAAGATATGATTTTAAAGATTTAGATTGTTGGGTATAGTTTGCATAATGATTCATGACTAAAAAGAAGAAGATATGGAAACTTAGGTGTAAAGATTTACATTAATTAGGATATCTATTATTGTGATTACACCTAAATAGGGATTTTTGGATATATGGCATGCATTGAAATTAATGGTTATATTTGGTATAATTTATATGTGAATCTGCTGTAAAATGATAATTCAACAAAAATTGGAACATATGTTATATGGCAAATTATGTCCATATTCTGCGCTTATGCAAACATGGAGTATATGTTGTGAATCATGACAATTATGTAGGCATATGAATTTAGGCCAATTTATGATTAGGCAAGGCATGTAAATAGAACCTCTAGAAATATTAAATTTGCTAAATCTGCTAATTTGCCAAGTTGCCTAAACTGCCAGTTTTGTTATATTGCCTAGACTGCTAATTAGATTGAAATGCCTAATCTGTTAAATTTGTCGGTTGAAATGCCTAACCTGTTATATGCCAAAATCTGCTAAGTTGCTAAATCTGTTAAATCTGTTAAGTCATATAAAATCTGTTATCTGCTAAAATCTGTTATCTGCTGTGTTGATATAATCATCCTGTTATTGATATAATCTGAATTGGCATATATATTGGGCGTGCGCATAAACGGTAAATTATTAATTAATTGGCCGCAAAGATAAACATGGCTAACTCGAGGTTAGAATGAGTTTGCGGCGTAATTCTGCCCGGAACCGCCCGGCACATCCAGTGGCCGCAAACAATAGGTTCTAATATGAGAAGTTAGTCATAACCTGCTTAAGACACGAGGTTAGGTCTGGCTTGTGGCAGAAGTCTGCCCGGAACCGCCCGGCCCATCCAGCGGCCACAAGCTAGCGACCTAATGTGAGAGGTCTGGGCATTAATAATTAATTAATGCAAATCTAAGATAAGAATGACGTCTAAAACGTATTGGGGGAAAATAGGGTTAAACCAACTGGATTAATAGGTGTAGTAAACCCGTCCATGAATCTGTAGGCCCAATACAAAGTTAGACAAATCTGAAAAATCTGTACATCTGATCTGTTAGTCTGAAAACTTGTTAACTTAATCTATGAACTAGTAAATCTGAATTCTGTATGTCTGAACTTGTAAGCAAATAAATCTGAAATCTGTTAGTCTGGGGACACAAGGTTAGGAGGGGAATTACTTGTGTCATCTGTTGTTTGGGACCCATATTAGTCAGTAACCCTTTCTGGTATCAAAACTTTGACCCAACAGTAGGTAGGGTCCGGGCACGCTTACTGAACTAATTATAAGTGGTTCATTCTGATAATGGCGAGGGGTGTTGATGGTGCGTTCCAACCGGGTCATGTACGTGCATGGGTCCCGGTCTGCCTCTGAGGATGTAAGACGCCGTGACATCTGTAAATAGGTCTGTGCCAATTGGTTGCCACTTTAGGGAGTGATACACCCTACTGTGGGGCCGACACAGGATATTTATGTATTAGGGAGCCGATCGCTTGGGGTAGGGTTTTAGGGTACGCTTAGTTCTGTCTGTTTCTGTTGGTACCGTCTGTTTCTGTTGGGTGGTAACACCTGTCTGTTTCTGTGTGGTACCGTCTGTTTGGGTGGTAAAGGCCCATTACTAGTGTACACCTAATTCTACATTCTGTTTCCGTAGAGATAAATCTGTTCCTGCTTCTGTCTGTTTCTGATCGGGTAGTAAAGGCCCATTATTAGCATTCTGTTTCTGTTAAAGTATTCTGTACCCGTTCCTGCTTCAATTTAGACATTAAGGAGACACCTAATTCTGCTATACTAGTATTAGTGCAGAGAAGTGTAAAACAATAGTTTATATCATTCTGTTTTTCTGTTATATCTGCTACACCTGTTATAGTTATCTCACATCCAGTTTTATGTTCATATCATATTATTATTATCTGTTCATATGCTGAAAGTCACTGGACTTGCCAGACTTTTTGTCTGACCCTTGTTGTTTCGCCTCCTTTCTTCCGTTTCCCCCCCCCCAGGTTATCCAAGGAGGGAAATACTTTAGCTTGATCCGGATTTCTCTTTGCTTGAAGTGCTTAAAGTATGGCTTGGCTCTGTATAGCTTCCGTTCCATGGGGATTATGATTTTAAACTATGTATTTTGAAGGCTTTTGTACAAGACTGATATTTTGTACTTGAATTCTGAAATTGAAAGGATGTAACCATATTAATTTCTGTTTCCGCTGTAATAAAGTTAAAAATTTTCAAGTACTGTTTTATCTGTCTTGTAAGTTTCTGTTCTGTTTACTAAAATGCTCCACCAAAGTTAAGGCATTCCCTTTGTGAGTGACCTTAACGGAGGTGGGGTGTTACAGTTGGATGGTCAACTTTTGGACGTTCAAACGTTGCGCGACTAAACTGTGGCACTCTAAGGTCAAGTAGATTTTGGTTCTGTAATTTGTCAAATTAAGTGATAAATTTATTAATCCAATACTTCTGAACTATTGGCTTCTGATTCTGTTGATCTAAGTAAATTATTTACACCTTGTTACCCTTTGATTTGTTGATTTACAAGGTCTTATCATTTATTGAAACAGTTAATGGTGTAACATTAATGCCAAAAGTGAAAGTGAACACCAATCCCAAACTTGTTCATTTATTAGAAACTGAATGGCATTCTAGGAAAGATTCTGCTGCTCAAATTTTTTCCTTGGCTTTAACCTTGCGGAACTCATAGTTACTCAAACTGTGGAAACAGCAGAATCTACTGTGAAGTTGATTGATTATCAGCGAGATTCAGTTGATGAACAGGCACTACTATATGTTGCAGCTGCCTATGATTATGTGCTCGTAAAAAGCACCTCAGGGCATTTTGATATTAGCATTATGGGAGAAAGCCAGAACTTTGACGTATTAGGTATCCATGGGTTTGATAGTGACCGCAAAAGAATGTCAGTTGTCATTCGTTCCCCAGACAACTCGGTGAATTTATTCATGAAAGGGGCAAATAACGCTATGTTTAGCGTGGTTGACAATACTTCGAATCCGATTTAATTTGATTAACTGAGTCCCATCTTCATGATTACTCTTCTGGAGGTCTGAGAACTTTAGTGATAGGCATGCGTGAGTTATCCAACAATTAGTTTTAAAACTGGGCTCTTGAATATGAACAAGCAAACACTAGTTTGTCCAGGCGAGTCAATTCAATCAAAACTGTCGCAGCCAAAATGGAGCAAAAGATTCATATATTTGGGGATACTAGGATAGAAGATAGGTACAAGATGGTGTGCGTCCCAGAATCAATTAAAGCTTTGAGAAAAGCCGGAATAACAGTTTGGGTTTTAACAGGAGATAAGCAAGAAACAACAATCTCAATTGGAAAATCAAGCAAACTCATAAGCGAGGAAATGAACCTTATTGTAATCAACGACAACTCGAAAGAAAGTGCCAAGGAAAATCTTAAAGAAGCGGTTATGGCATCAGATTTGTCGCGTAAGATCTACGCAGTTAAAGCCCTGCTAAAGCCCCACAAAATTCCCGCTATAGCCCGTAGCACCCTTCAACCGCTACGCTATTTCTATTTAGTACTGATGAATAGTAGCTCCACTTTAGTCCCCGCTATTTTCCGCTGCACTCGCTAAATCAACGCTTTTTAGCACCCACTTTAGCAATATTAATATACAAAGCTTGATTTTACTAGTTCTCTTCAAATAAAAAAAAATCAATAAAGTTAGTGTAAAAAGATAGTTTTAACACATAAGTGTCCAATATAAGGTATAAATTTATTATAGTCGTCAATTCTAATGTGTGTAACCATGATACTCTTTAATTTTATTATATAAGAGTAATATATATTAGTTTCTTCTACACAAATGATGTGAGAATGATAATAATTAATATTTAAATACTTATTTTTACATCTAATGCACTTTTTTCACCTACGCTATATTCCCGCTTTACCCCCGCTACATCTTTTTGCACCTCCACCGCTACAGAACCGCTAAGCGCTTTAACTGCATAGCATAAGATTACTTTTCTTTATTTATATTCCTACCAATTACTAACCTATATCAATCATTTTCTCTCTCTCTGTAGCTAGACGCAAAACGAGTTGCTGTCCATACTATGATTGCGGTTGTTTTAAACGACCGGGGAAATGGTTTGCTGATGTCAAAGGGGTCGATGTGGAAAATGTAAATGGTAATCCTCTTTACTAATACGATGTCCCCTTAACCTTTATTATCTATACTGCCAAATGTTTTCATTCAATATTTTGATTAATTATTTCACCAACAGTATTATTTACTCCAAGATGATTTCATTTCTATTTAGTACAAATTTGCTTTATGTCTGTTATATTAAAGTATCTTTTCAGTGAAATTGGTAAATTTGGGTCTCATATACTTTTAACATTTTATCCATGAGAATATTTGAGATGAGAGAAACTATGATGACCTACATTGACCCTCTTCTTTTGCTTAAAATAAGTTGTCCACTGAAATTTGTTTGATGCCCAGCTCGGCTTATAGTTTATTTGTACTTTGTCTTAATATTTTTTGTTGACTTTCATTCTTAAGTTAGAATAATATAACTATTCTTAGCTAGACAATAGATTATTTCAGCAAACAACTGAACAAAAAAGCTCACATTTTCCACAGTTGTGGTTGTGGACATGGATGTTTTCGTAAATACTAATGCATATTTTTTGACAAACTGTAGACTAACACTTTGAAGTTTTGTGCAATATTTGATATTGCATGGAAGTGTATAGTATGATTGGAATTTTAGCTATTGGTCCTTTAGTAAATTTTTGATAAATTATATTTGACAACGTTTGCTTAAAATTTTAATGATAGTCCTTTTCACTCAAGTCTACGCCACATGCTTATTAAAGTCTAATCTTTTACTACTTACTCTTGATGCTCTGTCTCAGATTTTCCTTGCTCCACTTTATTACTTTATTGGTGTTCACTATATTAGATGCTCTTGAAAATCCATCTACCTTTTATTTTGCCACATCATCTTGAATTGATATGCTTGAAATGAATATATAATGTTGAATCTGCTATTAATTGCTGAAGGGGATAAGACTGAGAGCGATGATTGGTCTGATGGTAAATTAATGCCGGGAGGAGGCTGGTAACATAGCTCGGAGAAGACAAATAAGAAGGAACATGTTGTTGGAGGAGACTCTGATGTAAGTAATTTTCCCCCTTTTGCTCCACTGTACTTCACTATGCTAATCTTTGTGAATGCAAAATGGATAAAATAATTTCAAGTCGTGGACTTAGCAATGGCAGCGATGTTAGATACAAAGATAAAAATGTTAGAATTTGAAGAGTTCAAGAGAGGACAGTTATAGAGAACGTAGAACTTAAAAGCTAAAAAGTATTTTAGTTCCGAACATAGTAACAAAAATGTGAAGAAAGTTAAGAAGAAGAAAATGACTACTTTCCGCAAAAATTTTATTTCCTGTGATGTTGTATGGGCGAAGTTAGGTGTAAAGTTTCCAGCTTGGCCAGGCATTGTTGTTGATCTAATGGAAAAAAATATCAGATATGGTGGTGGATACGTGTGTACTTGGCATGGTTTGTGTTAAGTTTTTTTTGGACATCCTCGGAATCGAAATGAGATTATACAGTTTTATTTTCTCCTTTCCCTTGTATGTGTTAAATTCGGTTTAAATTTTTATGAAGCTACTAAGTTACATTAACAGTTTTACACTTATGCATTTTAACACAAGCCGAGTATTGATTTTGTGCGGGTTGATAAAGATTTCACTATGTTACCTTATCCGGACAGAGCATATTTCCTCATGAATATATCACGGTTATGATTCATGTTTTGTTACGTATGTTTGTGATGTAATTGGTTGCAATGCTTGTATGATCAGGACTATGCATGGGTGAAACAAGCGATGACATTTTCATTTATGGATAATCTAGACAGGTTAAAACCATATTATTGTAAATGTGATAACCATTTAAATGTTCAAAGTGGAGTGGTTTAAAAAAAAATTGGAGGAAGGAGTTGCTTTAAATTAATATTTGATATGTTAATTTCCAAAGGCAAACTGGATTATACAAAAACATTTCTGTTGATTTATATATGGGCATCAAGGAATAAACTTTGGTCCATTGAAGTTTCATATGGAGTCCTATTGATGAAATTGACTTGAAAGAGATTCATAAGGTCTCTGATTGGAACCATGTTCAGGTACTCCAATCCCATTATACTCTTCCTACCCATGTTCCACCATATATTTTGTCTTCCTTCCTCCACATAATAGTGTTGGATTGAAGAAGAGGACAAAAAAATATTAAATTTTTTCTTTGCTTTCACTTTTTGTCTTACATTCTTAACTAAATGACAATAGGTTTTGTATAGATAGCCTTACATGACCCTTCAACTTAAGAGTCACACCAATTCACAATAGACACCACATCAAACTAAGAGACACATACTTATTTAATAGACACACTAACTACCATAAGACTCTTAACATAAAGACACTTAGACTTATGAACCAACACTTACTTAATACTAGACACATTGACTCATAAAACGACATGACTCTTTATTTTTTTCTCATTCCCAATAGCAATTAAAGTTTACCCAACAAAACTCCCCTATAAACTTAATTTCTTTATTCCTCCAAGTGGGTTCGTATACATCACCGACGAAATCAGCATACGGACGCGTCTCCTCCTTAGCAGCATCTTTTTCAACATACTCTATGTACTCTTCCAATGTACTTACACCAATGCACATCAGCTTCCCTCTAGCTAACATTGGTTTGAACAAATTGGCAGCATCCCATTTTTCTCCTTGTCTCATATTATTTATTTTCTTTCTTATTTTCTCCATCTTGCTTTTCACTTCACCGGAAACTTCTGTAATCTTTTGTTTGTTGCTTTCTTTTACCTCCTCAATGACTTTTCCAACTTTGTTCTTCTCTTGGTCTACAACGCTCTCATCTGATTTAGCCTTTGGAGATTGGACCATCACTGAGTCCGCTATCTCAAATAATCGATGTTTTGCTTCCTCATCAAGGCTCCCTTCTTCTTCATTTTCCATTAGTGCCTCCTCAACATTGCATGTAGCATTCTTGATTCCAGCCTCTTGCTTTTTTTCAGTAATTACTTCTTTGTTGTTTCCTATAGTTAGCTCTTCAACACGATCTATTTCTTTTGCTAGTACGCTCTCTTTGTCAGAATCATGTTCTTGAACTTTCTTTTCTTCCCGTCCATTTTCATCAACGCTATCATCTCCTTTCTCTTCTTCGGCCTCCTCAAAATTTTCTTCCAAGTCTTCCATTTCTTTAACCATCTCTTTCTCTACTTTTTCTTCCTTCTCTTCTACATCAGGTTCTTTGTCTTTAGCAGTTTTCTTTCCCATCAGCTCCGCTTTAAATCTTTCGATCTCTTCCTCATCATCTTCATCAATTTCCTCTTCATTTTCTCCTTTGTAATCTTTTGCATACACTTCTTTCAGCAAATTCCACGAATCTTTTGCTGTTTTTTCTCCATTAATATTACACCATGCTTCTTTGTCGATGTTCTCATTCAGCACCACAAAAGCTTGAAGATCTTTCCTTCTCAAGCTTGTAAAAGTTTCACTCTCTTTCATCGTCATGTTTTTTTGCATCTTTTGGCCACTCTTAGCCACTCTCAACAATCTCCCATAGTCCTTTGGAGATTATCTCTTCTTTCTTTCAAATACTCCACTTTTCAAAGTTTTCTTTCGTGAGAACGAACGATGAGAAGAATAAAAACACCATAGTTTCAACCTTGCTCTGATACCAATTTGTTGGATTGAAGAAGAGGAGAAAACAATATTAAAATTTTTCTTTGCTTTCACTTTCTCTCTTACATTCTTAACCAAATGACAATAGGATTTATATAGAGAGCCTTACATGACCCTTCAACTTAAGAGACACACCAATTCACAATAGACACCGCATTAAACTAAGATACACATACTTATTTAATAGACACACTAACTTCCATAAGACTCTTAACATAAGGACACTTAGACTTACGAACCAACACTTACTTAATACTAGACACATTGACTCGTAAAAAGACATGACTCTTTATTTTTTTCTCATTCCCAATAGCAATTAAAGTTTACCCAACAAATAGTAGTTTCCATCTACTAAACCTCTACGCATACCCATTAGGTGACTCAGCAAATCCCTTTCACTTGCAATGATTTCAATCGGGAGTTTTCGGCCAATCACAATCATTCGTGCCCAGATATCGAAGTCAATCCAGTTCAACGACTTTGCTATCAGGTGACTCCTCTCCTCTGGATTTTGTAGGTATACATCATTTTTCTATATAATTTCAAAATTATTTTGTGTAATTTGTATAACTCCAAAATTGAGCTATAAAAATTCCTTTTCGTTTTCCTTTGATTCCTGTCCATCTACTTTTACTGTAATTAACCTACCATTCCCTTCCCTGTTAACTTATTTGTTTTTCCAACTTTCATTTACTTTTGCCTAAAATTGTTCACCATCTAATGTATACATTGCTTAATTGGATATATTTTTTTACTGAAAAACTACATGTATGTATTACCTTTTGATGCAATGCCTACGTCTACCCTATTATTTTTTTTACTTATCATTATCATGATGGAATTGTGAACTATTGTTTTTTCCTAAGTTGTAATGTTACTGCTCGAAGATTGTTATTCCCGACCACTATTATTCCCAATCATTATCATGTATGCCCTAAATAATACCCTAACAGTAATGATGCTGCTGAAAATTTTGTAACTTTGGAAACCATGTTTCATTCAGTTACATATTTACTTTCATCATCCACTATACCCACTCGTATGCAAAGCACGAGCCCCATACTAGTTGTTTATGCAGAGAGAAGAACAGTGTGTATTTTTACCATGATAAACAACAGTGGATTAGGGATGGGTAACCTTCTGGAGTGGGCGAACGGATGTAAGCACCATCTTACATGTTGACATAGGTTACGTATACAGTTTAGCCTATAGAAAAGTATGGTATTATATAAAATTAGTGATGCATTTGCACACCGAGAAGGAGACTAATGCTGGATAGCTTTCTAGGATTGAGATTTATGGATAATGAAAGCAATTAACGTAAATTACTTCTAGGAAAATAAAAACAGCAGCATTACATTTTTTAAGCGTATATTGTTTTTTTGTTATGTTTTATGGTTATTTGCTTGATCATTACTATTGAAACCAACAAACAAGTGCTAATATGTTGTCATTGGTATGTATTCAGGGGAATCCTTTTTGCAATCGACAATACGGGGGAGTAAATATTGGGAAGAGTAGTTTAATAAAACGGTAAGCATTTCACGGCTTTATAAATAAAAGGGTAAAGAGTCTGCATTTTACTTAAGAGATAAACTACAGATATTTAGATGTAAATGTTGTCTTTTTTGTCCTAAGTGATGAAAATGGAGAAGTGAAATTACTGTAATGTCGTATCACAAAATTACCGAGTACTAAAATTACTGTTTATTGAGTAATATTGTATATCACCCAATTATTAGTTTGGTTCCATTAAGTTTTTTTATACTGAGGGAACGTTACATGAATTTCATTCAACATCAAGCAACGATAACTCTACGTTGAAAGTCATTCTTGCTTACTGTTCATAAAATGAATTCGTTTATATAACAGTTATTTGTTTTCTTTAAGTCTAGGTTCTTGCTAAGGAGATTGTGAGATCAAGGCAGATAGCGAACCTTCTTCATGAAAATAAAGCACAGTTAAATTTAGTAAAATGAATCTTGGGGAAGTAGTTGCTAAATGATACATGTGGTTATGTTGTATAATCTTTTAAGAACCAATCTATTCAAATATTCCTTTTGTATTCATTAGTAGACCTAAATGTTACTGGGCCACACACTTAATGTTCTCTGATTGATGAATACCATGTCATGTATCATTCAGAAAGTAATATTCTATATGAGCATTTTAATATGAGTATCCCCAGCTTTCTTTTAATGTTGGGAAGTTTGAAGCAATTGCATTTATGTAAAGAGGTGACTGCAAGGGATAAGTATGCATCTATTGTGGCAAGCCTAAAAAGGTCATTAAAAAACAAACTTGCATATGTTGTAGTAGCAAAGTAGACGCAAATGGACTGATGAGTAAGACTACCATACACTGCAATTTGCATTTGTTGTAATAGTAAGGCTGACGCAAATACATGGGTATTTGCGTCTAATGTACGCTATAACTATAACGGCCCACCCCGCACCAGCCGACATTTCCAATGAAACCCGTTGTGCCGACGTCCAACCAGCATGGGACGGTCTATAAAAGAAAGGAAAAGGGAAGGAATTTGAACGGTGAACCAACAAAGAACCTGTAGTATATCTCACAGCACATGGAATAAAATATAATAATAACATAGCTTGATATAAAACAGGAGAGACTGTGCATAAGCTGAAAACTAAACCACCATAGCAGCGGAAAATTTGAAATACAGCTTATGATCCAAACCATCTTTATTACGCTGTCGCTAAAGCAAAATAGGAAGGTACACTACTAATGCCCAAGGAAGTGACCAACAACAAAAGGAGAATATATGGGAATAATACGTGTAAGCCTCTTGCTCGTCTCCGGACAGCTATTCATGCATAACCAGCTAACCTATCTCTAGTCTGCTCATTTAGGAGCACCCAGAGTAATAAGAAGAGACATAAAACTTTGGGTCATACAAAAGTCTGGTATGAGCGATAAGCAGCAAAAACATAACAATAACAGGTATACATAACCATACCTAAACCTGGACCTACAACCAAAAAGTTAGCACAACAGGATGTACAATACTCTAAGGTGACACTAACACATGGTGTGAAAATAATAGGGAGGGGTTGTGCATGTCATGGTGATAGCAAACATCAAACATAGCAATCATCCTCACATCTCTTACTCAGTGCGTAAAGTATATGATATCTACCACTTTGATCACCCAATTCTTTCCTACGATCACTCTGCCCTATGGAGTCATGAGGGCTCCACTGCATTGATCCATAGCCACTAATCCTTTGCTATGTCCACTCTGCCCCATGGAGTCTTGACAACTCCACTGAATTGGCTCACAGCCCTGCTACGATCACTTTGCCCCATGGAATCATGACAACTCCACTGCACTGATCCATAGCCAATGATCCATCTCTCAGTGGCGAGTCAAAGCTATAGACATCGTTAACCCCTTTGCATACGTCCCACAACAAAGTCCAATACATGAAGTTAACTCATTGGTTCCCATCTAGATCCCGAGTTCTACTTCCTATTTGGACTACCTTTGCATCTCGAGTTCTGGTCATCATCATCCTCTTGGTCGTGATCTCCAATCGGTTAGGTTCGGGTGTACCTCTTCGGTTTGGTTCGCGGCATACTCTAGTTCATGATCTCCATTCAGTTCCAGCAGGGAGGAGCGGTTCGGTTCCGAGTAGCACTTCGGTTCGGTCTTCCTCTCCAACATCGGGTCGGTTCGGATATGCAGGCATGGTTCGTGAATGGCACTCCGGATCGTTCCACCTCACAGGGTCGGTTTGTGAACTCCTAGTCTGATCGGCTCTTGATCTTCTGGGTTCAAGACAAGCAGTTCAGGTCGTGGTCTCCTCCAAGCTCCAGATTGACTCGTGACCCACCAAGGGGTGACAGTTCCTGATAACGAACCGGTTTGGTTCGGGGTCCATGTCACGAACGGATCGGTTCGGAGGAGATGGGGCAGATCGTGAGGTGCTCCACGAGCAGGTTCGGGACCCAATCTGATTCCCTTTTCCTACAATGTTTCCTGCAACTTTTCCAGCAACTGTTTATGCCACATGACGACGTTTTAGACCATTTTAACTGTTCTATGCATTCACAAATCATACCAAACAGTCATAGCAACGTATATAATCAACCATAAACACCAAAACGATGAATAATCATGCCAATATGGATCAAACATACCCAAAACCCATGGTTTTCCTCTTAATCGTGTTTAACCATGTTGGCTAGTTTTTTGACCAAGCCACCAATAATATAAAGACTCACATTTCATAAACAAGGATTCTCACCTCTAATCTAATCCTGTTCGTGGTCCACACCCCCAGCCGACTCGTGAAGCACACCCTCCGTCAGCTCACCATATCATTCATCACAACCCACTCGTGACTCGGATCCCTGACCCGCTCTCGATGCCCACCACGACCCGCTTATGGAATAGGATCATGAACCGACTCCATTACCAGCGGATAATAATCAAGACTAGGTCATCCATGATCCGAGAGTGCAGGATCTTATGACACCTGTCCATAACTTTCATGTTGACTATTTCTCCATCAACCCACGAACCAGTCCAGGTCCTCAGGATCCATGCCACATGTCTTCACGAACCACATGCATATACCACCTATAAATAGCTCCATACTTGGCATTTTCAGGATCTTTTTGGCAAATCTGAGTGTTATTATCACCATTGTTGCTTCTCCATTATTTCTTATCAGTACTATTGTGAAACTATTGAGTGAATCATCATTGTAATCGTGAGGTTGAGAGAAATCATTAATTGTATTTGCATTCCACGGATAATTAAAGATATATAAAGTGGACGTAGGCTTGTTAACGCCGAACCACTATAAATCTGGTGTGATATTGCAATTTCTTTTATTTCTAGTTGTTAATCTCGGTAATTTTGAATAATTTGGGTGTTAGAGCCAAATTCGGGTCTAACATTTTGGTGCTTTCACTGAGAACTAAAGTCTCAGCATATCGGATTATTGCTCTACTGTTTGGATATTTAAGTCCGAAGAAAATAGTCTGAATCCCCACTGTTTCAGTTTTCAAAGATCTAGCGAAGTCGAATATCTTGGCTAGAAAGAATTCTAAATATTTACAAGCTTCGCGAGCAAACGAAGCTGCAAATGAAGCCGTTGAAGAAAGTGTTCACGATCAGGCTGAAGTGCAGTCGTTGGCTCGTGGCTCGCAGGGGAGAGTCACGACCCAATCGCAAGAAGATGTCATGAACCACCCTGTTGAGCTCGTCATGAACCAACCACAAGGACCTGTCACGAACCGTCCACGGGGAGGTCTTACGATCCAAGAGCCCGAGGATGGTATCATGAACCAAACTGCTCATAGGGATGCAACTCGACCTGGAAAAGAAGTTATGGCTCGTTCTACACATGATGGAACATCCGCCCGACCTAGTTCGAGTACTCAATGTTCAAGAGCAAATGTAGATGATCAATTCAACCCTTCTGCCC
The DNA here is from genome assembly GCA_030737875.1 of Allium sativum. Taxonomy (NCBI): domain Eukaryota; kingdom Viridiplantae; phylum Streptophyta; class Magnoliopsida; order Asparagales; family Amaryllidaceae; genus Allium; species Allium sativum. Next base: position 563,492,919 of record CM060920.1, on the reverse strand, counting down.
CAGCAACCGAAGGAGATCTTTCTCACATCATCAAAATGTTGGATAGGACAAATGATGAATTAGCCGCTCAAAGGCAAGAGAGCTCCTTGTTACTATAGAATATCACTGTAATGGATAGGAGAATTGATGATCTCCAAAGGCAGAGAATACCTCTGCCAGCTCGTCGTTTAACTCCGGAATAATCGTCTTCGTCTGGGGAATCTCCAAGACCTCCGTGGCGACCACTGGAAAGGGCTGAAAATATAGAACAGCTTCGATTTGGATCGCTTCCCTTCCGAGAAGAGGCAACAGTTAACCTAGGACCCACTGACCGTAATCTGAATAATCCTGCAGCGCTTCCTAGAGCACAGATTGTTAATGAACCCATTAAGAATCGACCACCGCAACCCCTTCATCGCGTGATTTACTGTGGTTACAGGGGGCAAGGAAGCTCTTCGCAGGCTCCAGACTTCGTGGCAGCCCATCGAAGGAACGATGGAAGGCCCCGCAGGGCAAGGAGTGCTGATCCTGAATCTACAGTAACTCATGTTGATGTTGAAGCAATGATTAGGCAGATCATGGTGGATAGCCGTGGATAGAGAAATGAAGATTTGGCATAGAGCGCAGTCATACGCCCTTTACTAACAATATATTAGAGGCTACATTCCTGAAGTGTTTTAACATGTCAACTATGAATCGCTATGCAGGCAGGACAGACCCAGTTCAATACTTGATGAGATACTCATGGTTCATGAATGCCGCTACAGCTTCTAATGGTGTAAAGTGTAAAGCGTTCTTGATTTTCCTGGAGGATGTGGCATTACTGTGATTCACCCGCTTGCCGGCACGATCGATATCCAGTTTTAGAGAACTGAGTGAAAAATTCGTGAATCAATTTTGGCTTCTTGCTCAAAGGTCCAAAAATGTCATTGAGTTATCCCTCATTAGACAACGCCCTGATGAGACTCTGAGGTCATATTTGGATCACTTTAACTTGGCGGTCACGGAAGTTAGAGATACTCACGAACGGACTGTCTTGATGGCCTTAATTGACGAGGTGGACAAAGATACTGAATTTGGAAGGTACCTAGCTGGCATGCCGCCGTTGACTAGAGAGATATTCTATGAAAAAGCTAATGTTCGCCTATGTCAGGAAGAGATATACGCCAACCAGAAGAGGAATGCTGTCGCTAAAGAGGATATACAGAGAAACATGGCTATTAAGCAGACAGGAGATAGCTCAGGGAAAGTTGAGGTGAATGTTGGAAATAAAAGTCAAGCAAATAGCCGCCAATCGGGAAATAACAGTCAAAAGAAGAACCGGGGGAATGATTCCCAGAGAAAGCCTCGGCCCAGGACATTTGAGAACTTTACACCGTTAAATGATACGTTAGAGAACATCTTTATGGTTACTTATAATGTCCTCCAGTACAAAAGGCCTCCCCGAAGAGATTCAATGGAAAAGGAACGTGAAACTAGAAAATTCTGCATTTTCCACCAGGTTCATGGTCACTCCACCAACAAATGTTACCATTTGAGAGATGTGGTTGAAAAGCTACTACGAGAGGGAAAACTAGACGAGCATAAGGTGGCCCCAAGGGACAAGGGGGCAAGCTGGAGAGGCTCCGAACCAAAACCAACCCGTTGCAAGACCTGCCCCTCAGCAAAAAGGGAAGTATATTGTCATTAATACCATAGTCGGAGGGCTTTATCTGGCAGGACATAGCTTTAGGGCAATGGATCAGTATGTCAACACAGCCAAACAACACCTTGAAGTTGGAGAATGAAGTGATCCAGACGATTCTGCCCCAATCAAACAACAAAAGACAATGTCTGAGGATGATATATTCTGTGGTAGAGAGAGTATTGGAGTCCATTCCCCAACTAAAGACCAATTAGTGATCACAGTCACTATTAGTCCGACTACAGTCCATAAAGTTTTAGTGGATAATGGAAGCTCTGTCAACATTCTATTCAAGAAAGCATTTGATCAGATGAAGTTGGAAGCAAAAGACATAAAATCTTACGAGGGATGGGTCCGCGGCTTTAATGGAGCCTCAACTGCCCCGATCGGATATGTAGAGTTGTCAGTGACCCTTGGAGAAGGAGATCGTCGGAAAGTGAGGATTCTCCCTTTCGTGGTCTTGGATATAGAATCGCCGTATAATGCCTTTTTGGGCTGACCGGCCCTGGAAGAATTTAGGGCCTTCATCGCGCCCTGGTGTCTTCTGTTGAAGTTCCCAACAGATGCAAGAGTAGGAATTATCAGAGGAGATCAGGTCGTAGCACGAGCCCGCTACATAGCAGAATTAAAACTGCTGCATAAAGGAAGAGATTTAGAAACAAAATGCGATTCCTCACCTCCAAGGGAGGAATCGTCCTAGCAACTAAAGAAAACTACCTCGGAGGAGTCACCTAGAGAACTACCCGAGGACATAGATCCCAAAGAGGACGAAGAGCCTGGGGGCAGAACGGCGACTCCGAATGAAAGAACTGTGGATGTACCAACCGATGACAGAGACCCCGCGAAGGTCCTGAAGATTGGGTCCTAGTTAGATCTTCTTTGAGCAAGAGAATTGATAATTTTTTAAAACCTAACTTGGATGTGTTTTCCTGGACTCACTCTGACATGTGTGGGATATCTTCCTCGATCATGAGCCATTCACTCAGTATCAATCTGAAGCATCCACCCATCAAACAGAAAAGGCGAATGCTTGGCCCAGAGAGGTCAGCTGCCTTATTGGAAGAAGTAGAGAAGCTGAGAAGCAATGAATTTATTAGAGATTCAACCTACCCGGAGTGGATTTCAAATCCGGTTTTGGTAAAGAACGCTAACGGAAAGTGGTGTACTTGTATTGATTTATCAGACTTGAACAAAGCCTTCCCAAAGGACAGTTTTCCTTTACTAAGAATCGATTAGTTGGTGGATTCAACGGCAGATCACGAAATCCTTTCCTTCATGGATGCCTACTTAGGATATAACCAAATCCCTATGCATGTTCCGGACCAAGAGTATACCAGCTTTATCACAAATCTAAGGTTATATTGCTATGTAGTGATGCCATTTGGTTTGAAGAATGCCGGTGCTACCTACCAACGATTAGTGAATAGAATGTTCTACAACCAAATCGGGAAGAAAATGGAAGTGCATGTCGACGACATGTTGGTGAAGTCCAGATAATTCTCCAACCACACTGTCGACTTAGTAGAGATGTTTGATATCCTCCGAAGATACGGGATGGAACTCAACCCTATAAAGTGTTCATTTGGGGTTGCCTCTGGGACGTTCTTAGGATTCATCGTCAGTTCGCATGGAACTGAAATCATTCCAGGCCAAATCGCTGCAATCAAAAACATTCAGAAACTAAGAAAAATCAAAGATGTGCAAAGCCTCACAGGAAAAGCAGCTGCATTGAGTAGATTCATCTCGAAAGCTACAGACAAGTGTATTACGTTCTTCAAGTTGATAAAGCGAGGAAATCGCAATTTCGAACGGACTCCTGATTATGTAGAAGCATTCCAGAACCTTCTGAATCATCTTGAGAGACCCCCGATACTGTCCAAACCGATCGACCATGAGGACTTGTTTGTGTACTTGGCAGTGTTGTCCCATGCGATAAGTTCAGCCTTGGCGAGGAAAGAAGATAAGGTTTAGAGGCTAGTGTACTATGTAAGTAAGAAGTTGGCGGCAGCCGAGCGAAACTACCAAAGAATAGAAAAGCTCACGTACAGTTTGCTGATCACTTCCACGAAGCTTCGCCACTATTTTCAAGCTCATACCATCACCGTGTACACTGACCACCCGCTTAGACAAATTCTGCAAAGGCCAGAGGCATCAGGAAGACTACTCAAATGGAACATTTAGTTGAGTCAGTTTGATTTGAATTTCCAGGCCCAACGATCAATAAGGGGGCAAGTACTGTCAGACTTTATAGCATAGTTCACTATCCCAGAGGATGACGTAGTGAGTGAAGAAGCTGATTCTCGAAACAACTTCTTGACCCCAACGCCTGGAAATTATATATTGACGGTACCAAGAATGATAGACGATCTGGCGCTGGAGTTGTGCTTGTAACTCCCAAAGACCGATCAATATACTACACCCTCAGATTGGAGTTTCATGCCACGAATAATGATTCTGAGTATGAAGCCCTGATTGTCGGGCTGAATCTCACAAAAGAGTTGGAGATAATGAATGTAGATATCTTTTGCAACTCCAAGTTATCTGTGAACCGGGTTAATGGGGAATTTCAGTCCAAGGTTCCGAGGATGATATCATATTTAAAAGAAGTAAGAAATTTGCTTGATAACCTTGATCACTACAGCATATCCCATATTCCTCGAGCAGAGAATCAAAAGGCAGACAAGTCTGCAAAAATGGATAGTTCCGACAGTCCCGAAGACGCCGAGCTAATCCCAATTGAAGTATTGCAGTCTCCAAGCGTTGATCAGATGGAAATTGATCCCGTATTGGAAATTGAACCAGAAAGGGAATCGTGGATGACACCCTAGAAGAACTTTCTAATGATGGAATGCTTCCGACCAAGAAGAGCGAGAGGCGTGGTGTTATCCAAAAAGCCTCTAGATATATCATGCAAGGCAAAGTCCTATATAGGCAGGGATTCTCGATGCCTCTCCTTCGGTGCATATCCCATGATGACATCAAGTGCGTACTGAAAGAAGTGCACGAAGGTGAATGCGGTGACCATACTGGAGGACAAACACTGGCAAAGAAGATATCGCGATATGGCTATTTCTGGCCTACTGTTGACAAAGACACAGCTAAATATGCACGGCGATGTGATGCATGCCAAAGATTTTCCAAGATCCCTAGGGCACCCCGTAGCCAGTTGAAGATCATGATGAGCCCGTGGCCCTTCCCTCTTTGGGGAATTGATATTATCGAAATCCTCCCCATAGCTAAGGGCGGAGCGAAGTTCACCATTGTGGTCGTGGATTACTTCACAAAGTGGTTCAAAGCAGAACCATTGACCACGATCACAACCAAGCGAGTAATTAACTTCATCGTCAGAAACATCATATGCGTATTCGGGATTCCAAAATTCGTCATAACGGATAATGAAACCCAATTTGATAGCATTGATTCAAAGACTTTTGCCAGAGGTACCACATCGAGAAAAGGTACACCTCTGTGGCACATCCGCAATCGAACAGGCAGGTCGAAGCGGCGAATAAAGTGATTAAATCCATTCTGAAGAGAAGACTAAAACGGGCCAAAGCCATGTGGGTCCATGAGCTATCCTTGGCTATATAGGCCTACAGGATAACTTACAAGTCATTGATGGGCCACACACCTTTCTCCCTCACTTTCGGAGTAGAAGCAGTCATCTCGGTTGAATTAGAAGTACCCTCGCACAGGACCACTTATTATGACCGGATGACCAATAACAAGCTTCTCCTTGAATCCCTGAACATAGTTGAAGAAAAGAGGGATGAAGCCGACCTACGCACCTTGAGGCACAAGAAGAAAGTCTCCCGATACTACAACAAAAAGGTTCGAGCCCAAACCTTTGAACCTGGAGACTTGGTTCTGAAACATGTCTTCCCACCCTCAGCACATTTGGGCCCAAAGTGGGAAGGACCATACGCCATCCTACGGAGGCTTGATAATGGAACCTTCAAGTTAGCGACCACGAATGGAGACGAAATCCCCAGAGTGTGGAATGCCCAGCATCTGCGGCATTACTTGACATAACATTGTACATTTTTTCTTTTGTTTTTAGGACCATGTAAAAAGGCACGACTTGCCTAGAACAGTCTGGTTACTTAAATAAGAGATTATAAAGTGGACGTAGGTCATAATTCGGCCGAACCACTATAAAAATATTGTATGTCATTTACTTTTGTCGTACTGTTTCTTATCAATTTTTTCATTCTTTATCTATATGAACTATCACCATTTTGAAATCAACTATGAATCCTGCGATGATCTTGAAACATGTAATTCAAAAGTGTTCTCTATGAGTCAAAAGGTCAATAAGATGTGGAACCCCAAGTGTGCAATAAAGTAAATGACATTGCCATCAATGCTCCAGTTCTCATGATCTGAGAAGGAGTACAAAGGACAAAGAATTGTCCACGAGACGTGAAGGTTCACCATGATTAAGAGACTATCTCGACAACACTCTACCCTTATCATCTGACGGGAGAGTATAAAGGCGCTAGAGACTTAGCGCCTCCAAAGAACTCCTGCCCCGCTGAAGGATCGGGGAGCAAACTGAAAGCTGAGTTCGAACTCTATTCTGAGCATACGACAGGAAAGCATAAAGGAATGTTGATTATATGCCACCAAAGAGCTCCTATCCCGTCACACAACTGGAAACAAGATTGAAAACTGAGCCCAAACCCCTCATTTCCGGGCATGGGGGGCAGCGCACATATGACTCTAATTAATCCTCAATAAGTCCTGGCCAGGCATCATATTAGTGATTGATTGGTGGCATATTAATACACATTTATGCGTAGTGCAGGAAATTTTTATTTTTATTATGCATGATACTAAGTTAGTTATGATTTGAATGTTCGTAACTGAGAATGATAAACTTGCAGGTACACAATGATGCGAAAGAAATAGTTTTTCATTTAACAACTGCAGGTTTATAAAACAAGACTGGACAAAAGTGAGCGCCATTCTCATGATAGCATCATAAGGCCAATGGAAAGTCTAAAAACAAAATATGGACTAATAAGCAAACACTACTTGGGCTTGGGAGAAGACTTTCGTTTCTTCTCTTTCTTCTGCTTCTCCGGCTCCTCCTTGTCGACATTGGATTTGTCTTGTTTTCTATTCTTCTTCTTTTCGAAAGGAGGATCTTGTGGAGGATTAGAAGATTGGGCTGCAAGCTGCGTCGTTATCGATTTACCGGACAACTTTATGATTAACGCAGATGCAGGGGCAGCCGCAGAGATAGGTGCTACATTTAGAGTTTCTTGCTCCTCTACTTTTAAGGTCGGTTATTTATCCCTTTTTGCCTTTATGTCTGCCAGAGTCACACTTTCATCATCCTTGGTCTCCCCCATGATCTCTACATCCTCTTCCTCATCCCCGTGATCGTCATCGGTATCTTGCAAGGACCCAATAATTTCACCATTTTTTGGGACATCCATGCTCAATACCTCAATGGCCTCCTTGGTTGCCTCAACCTCAATTTGCTTTGAAAATTTGGGGTTGATCTTGGTGATTGGAGGCATGTCAACCTTCTCGGCCTCAGCCTATTTTTCTGCAACCTCCTGGGTAGATTTGGCACCTGTATCGCGAGAAGCAACTGTTATTAGTTTGGGATAAAATGTGGTCTCCTTGATTGTATGCTCCACAACGCGATGACAAGTTATAATAGCTATGACAAATTGTGGAGAGAATATAAAGATACCTCCTACTGACTCTACGGCTGAAGCTGCAGTAGAAACCCCGACAACAGGGGGAACCAGAACCTCATGGATCAGTGGGTCATCTGGACTATATTCCTCAACCTCAAAAGCCTTGGACTCCGGTGCCAAACTGGAACCATCGTCAATCATGGTCTTACCCTTGAGTTCGAGTTTTTCCTTCTCCATGGCCTCTTGAATTTGACGCCTGCCCTCTGCTAAAGCCTCGGGCTTTCCACCCCTGAGGAAAGTCTGCATAAGTTGGACCTCGTCGATTTCCTCAACCTTTAACTACTGCTTTTCTCCCTCGACAATTATATCCCATACATTGACTAAGGTGGTGTGATAGTCTTTAATCCAAGAGTTGTCTCGAGTTTGAATGACCTGAGCAAAGAAGTCCATTAGCAGCTCCTCAAACCCTTCTATTTCCTTTTCGGCTATAGCAAGGTTAGCGGTGGCAGTGGAGGCTGATTCAAGAGCAGCATTGGCGTTACTTTCGGCAAGCGCTGCCCGTTCCTCAGTACGAGCAAGTTCATTGTTCAAATCAGCATTTCCCTTTTTAATACGAGCTAGATCGTCCTTTAAGCTTGTTTTTTCCTTCTCCCAAGCATCCTTCTCGGTCGCTAGGAGATCTTCCAACGCCTTTAGCTCAATATTAGATGTCCTGAGATCCTCCACCTCTTTCTTCAGAGCCACGCGTTCTTGGCTATGTGAATCAAGCTCGACGTGGAAGCGTTTCTTGGCATCATCCAATTCAGTTTTGTAATTTTGAGTGTCCGGCCGAGTTAAGGCGAGTTAGGCTTGTGCATCCTCAAGATCTTTTTCCGCCTTGCTTCTGGCCTTGGCGTCGTGATCGATCTTCACTATGACCATGGTAGCATCTACCTCTAGACGGCGTATAACGTTTGATAAATTCTTGGCGTGCTTTTTCATTGCCTTATATTGTTTAGCCATGTGGCCGATCTGACCTATAACTTCTACATCCCATTCATCAGAAACTAGTTTGAGATTTAGGGCAAAATGCATCCTCTCAAAATATATATCGGGAAATTCCTTCCGTAAGCGCTCCAATTTTGCTTGATTAACAGGAGTAACGGTACCATCCTGTATCCCAGAAGTATTCAACTATGCTGACCAGAGGGAACAAGAGCTGGTTTTTCTTTCTCTTTATTTTTGCTCGACTCCTTGTGTTTATCTTTGGGTTCGTGATACTTCTTGGAGGATATGCCCGGAGGAGGTAAGCCTTTCTAAGGAGTCGGAGCCTTGGGAAGTTCTTTACGCCCCCTCCCCCCTCCCCCGTGTGACACTTGGCGACTGTGAGACTTCCTGGGATCCTGTTTCGAGTGAGAGAGAGAACGCGTATGATGAGGTGGATACGAATCATGACGTCATTGGATATCCCTTCCTCGACTATCACTGCGATCATGTTCAAATATAGAAGACAGCCGGGGCGTGTTCTCACGAAGATCGCGGTAAGAATAACGACGAGGCATTTTTCCTATAGAAAATCACAAAACAGGCGTCAAGATCATGGATACTGTTAGTGTATAAGTGTTGTGATAAGTGGCGCATTTGATTTGTGTATCCCGTGTGATCCCCCCTAACAGACCAAGGCCCAGATATTCGCTCGTCTGTGCGGTATCTTTCTCTTTGAATGGAGTGGTTTCTTCCTCAGAGATAGGAAAGAATGATTCCCCTTCGAAGTCTTTGGATGTGTAGATGCTATCTGGCAGAGGAATCTTGCTTAACTCTCCAAATATCTGCTTCTTTGTTAATTCATCATGAGCAGAAGGTTCAACTGGTGGTGGAGTTCTCAGAGGAGACTGTTATTTGGAAACTGAAGCCTACTTCGGCTCCTCAACTCGGATTTCATCTCCTTTATATACATTCAAGTCCTCGTCATCTTGATTGATCATCGGTGAAGGACTTTTACGAAACTCGGTTGTTTTTTTGGTCCCCGAGGCCCCTTCTCTCCCAACTGGGGCCACAAACTTGTAAGGCTTGCCACCCACACCAAGCCCGAATCTTACATCCAGAAGGTGGTGTTTGTGGAGGCTTTCATTGGTTATGCACCTCTTGATTCTACAAAAGTCCGATTTGCTTTCTAAGAGATGGGATAATCGATCTTCATACACCGAACCTTCCGTTTTCACAAAGTTATGAGATCTACAAAAAGGGATACATTAGCACTTTAACTATATGGTTGAAATGTGCAATGAAGGATTCAGAACTTACTTGACTATAACCACTTACTCGCATGCCCAGCTTGGTGTTTTATCTAAAACCAGTCAGACTTAGCATCTCTAGATTACTGTGCCCGTCCGACAATACCTTCTTAGAGGGGATTGATTCAAAGAAAATGAAGTTCAGAGTCCCTAAGGAGCGATGCTTGAAGTAATAGTAGAAGTTTAAACCTTTGAAGGTAAGCTTAATCTCTAGAATCTCTGCGTATGCAATATATAAGGTATATACAGCAGCATAAGCATTGGGATAAAGTTGCATGGGAGCAATGCGTAATTGTCTTAGAAGATCAACAAAAATCGGAGGAAACAGAGGAATAGCACCTACCCAGCATATGAGCCGGGTAATGGCCATGTATCCTTCCAGAGCAGAGTGGGGCCTATCTCCTTCCTTCGGAACTTTCACATCATTCCAAGGAATCCCGTGCCTTAAACAGATTTTTTTTCTAGCTTTAACTTGTCCAATTTGGAAGCTATGGAGTCACTCAGTTTCTCTTGTTCTATCTCTTTAACACCCGGAATCTCATCGGGGGCCCGATCATCCTCTTCCTCCTTAAGTGATGTACTTTCAAAAGACGTTGATTCTGTTTCGAGATCTGTTTCATAATCGAGATCGGAATTCTCCCAGTCCGGATCCAATGGAAGTGCATCGGGATTATGGTAATTTGACGACTCTTGATCTGTATCCTTCTCTAAAATTCTTGTTGAGCGTCTATCAGACATGGCTATGTTGGTGAACAAACATAAGTCGTTAGAACACATTTACCTGTAAACCCCGTGTATGTGCAAGTTCTAGTGTGTGCATGTGTGTATTGTAAATGAAGGAAAATCATCAAGGTAATTAGATAAGTGCAATAATGGCAATTGTATGCTGCCAAGTTATGTTGTCATCTGGTCCAAGAAGCCCATCCATAAGGCTCTAACCTAACTGTCCATCTTGTCATACAAGTCATGATTGATTTACAGATGAAATATACATTGGTGTTCTCGATTGATTGACGTAATTTAGTTGGATATAGTCACAAAGTAAGGGTTAGTCCAGAGGTGGATCAGTTCATGAAGCTTTATAACTCAGCTCGTGACGGGGTTACAACACACGAGGCTAGTCTGATTCGTGATGGGAGTCCTACTCATGATTTGGGTTGGACTCGTGAATGAGTTTTGATGCATAATATGGTTTCCTAAAACCAAACATGGGCTCATGATAAAGGGATCGGCCTGTGATCGTAAGGAGACTCGTAAGCTGATACGGCTCGTTAGACATGCCCACGACCCATTCCATTGTCCATCCTTACGAATCAAAGCTCCCCTATCATCATGATCCGAGCCTCCACTCAATCCTACTGTCGAAATGAGCCAAAGTCGCATTCCTGTCCGTTCTCATCCATGATCCAACCTGGCTTTTGACTCCCTTCCATGACCTACTTCGATGATAAGACCCACGAGCCGAACCTCCCTGTTGCTCGTTGCCTCTTCCCAATTCTTCTCCACAAATTAATGAACTCCGCGATCTCTTCGGCCTCTTATCCTCACCCTTCCATTTACCCAGTGCGATTATCGATGGAAACTCGCGGAGATTGAACAGAATCAAGAAGAGGACGACGCGAAAGTTTGGGCAGTCGACTAATAATAAAGGCTAGAAACAATCCTAGTTTAGTTACCTTTCTATTTTAAATTAGGGGATGATGTTGATTTCTGGAAATTGCGAATTAGGGTTTTGGATTGAGAATAAATGGACGACGGTAGTTAAAAAGAAAGAGCAGAGAAAAGGTAAGGGGGAAGAAGTAGCAGCTTATATTGCCAAGTTGAAGGCCTTTCATCTCCCAGATCTTGCCTTATTTGGGTCCGTGAAAGTCCATGGGCCACGAGCGCTCAAGGGAGCCTATCGTGGTACGAAAGGTAGCCCGCTCGATCATAGCTCCGTAATATTCACCCCTTTCCACGAACCGTGTTGAATTCCAACGACCAGGACTTGAGAATGGTCATGAAATAAAAGATATGGAAATGTTCATTAGATTTAAAATTTACCTGACAAGTCGATCGCGATAAGCTATGGAGTTTAGAAGATAGAAATTAACCAATGAGCAGAGAAATAATTGGAAATCCGGATTGATATTTATACTCCTCAAAGGGTGTAACCATTCGAAACAGTGTGGCGCTATAAACAGATGTGGCTATCGACCTGTATCATTTCATGAAAGGATAGTTCAGCAATTTTGAAGCATGTTCCATCTCCGACGAAACATACTTTGAGGGGGAAAATTTTGGCTAGCATTTTGACCAAGCCACCAAGAATATGAAGACTCGCATGTCGTAAACAAGGATGCTCACCTCCGATCAAATCTGTTTGTGGTCCACACCCCTAGTCGATTCATGAAGCACCCCCTCCATTAGTTCACCGTATCGTTCATCATGACCCACTCGTGAACCAGATCCACGACCTGCTCTCGATGCACACCACGACCCGCTTATGGAATAGGATCACGAACCGACTCCATTACCAGAGCATAGTAATCAAGACTAGGTCATCCACGATCCGAGAGTGCAGGATCTTACGACACCTGTCCATAACTACCATGTTGACCATTTCTCCATTAAGCCACGAACCAGTCCGAGATCCTCGGGATCCGTGCCACGTGTCTTCACGAACCGCCTGCAGATCTCAGCTATAAATAGCTCCATACTTGGCTTTTTCAGGATCGTTTTGGAAATTTTGGGTGTTATTATCACCATTGTTGCTTCTCCATTATTTCCTATCAGTACTATTACCAAATTATTGAGTGAATCATCATTGTAATCGTGAGGTTGAGAGAAATCATTCATTGTACTTGCACTCCACGGATAATCAAAGATATACAAAGTGGACGTAGGCTTGTTAACACCGAACCACTATAAATCTGGTGTGATCATTGCAATTTCTTTTATTTCTAGTTGTTAATCTTGGTAATTCTGAACAATTTGGGTGTTAGAGCCAAATTCGGATCAAACAAACCATAACTAATGATAGGATTAGCAAAATATATCCAAATTAACCAAAATTTCTATCACAGCCCTAAAATGATATTTAAGAATTTTTCCAGAATTTTAACATGCATAATTTTGCTAATTAACACTAATCACCCCTAATTAGCCATAATTAGTGAATGCAAATCACTCACCTTAGCCACAATTAAAATCTTAGATCTGAAACTCTACTGTTTGGTGTAGTTTCCAATGCAACACAGCAGCTTCTACTCTGATTTGACACTAATCTTCCTAGATTTGGTGTAGATCAAGTTAATACGCGATTAGAAAACGATTTGGGATGATTTTAGAAGGTGGAAGCCATTGCTAGAGTTTCAAGGGTGTAAATAGCGGCTGGAAAATGACAAAGGAGGGTTTCTCTAATCCCTATAAGCCCTTATGCAACCCTAATCCCAAAATACCTAAAGGGCCTAGCTGCTAATCACCCTAATTAGGCACAATTAAGCTGTTTTTCACCTTTTAAACCTTATTTCAGCCATATCTCCCAAACGGTAAGTCCATTTGGCTAATGTGACCACTTTACGGTAAGGTAAACCATCATCCGAATCCAATGGAAGTGTTTTCAAGTCAAAACTCCTTTCCAATCAAAAGTTATAGACAAAAAAAGATTCACCAAGGGCAAAACGGTCATTTAAAAATCGGCAAAAATTGTGAACATGGGAAATGACCCCAATAGTCGTTCCCCAAAGTTACATGACTATACGACCTCGTATGAAAATGAAATAAATATTCTATGATCATCCGATGCGTAGAATGCGGGTCATTACATTCTCCCCCCTTAAGAAATTTCGCCCCCGAAATTCCTTAACCAAAGCATACAATGGGTCCCACATGCTATTAGCCATTTACAAACAATCAAACACACATAATAACATAACAAGTCTATCCTAGCATGCGGAATGGATAAATTGCAATTAAAATCTTACTAGGCAAAGAGTTCTGGATACGGCTCCCTTATGCTGTCCTCTGTTTTCCAAGTACAGTCATGCTCGTTATCACCCCATTGGACCTTGACCAGTTTCACCGCCTTCCTTCAAAGTTGCTTCATATCGTACTCGACAATATGGGTTGGCCTATGGTTCCCAACTGCCTCGGGTTCTACTTCGATGTCGCCTAACTGATCTGGTGAAATATGACTGTCATATCGGGGTCGTGCACGAACTTCCTTAACTGGGAAACATGAAATACGTTGTGAACTCTTGCCATCTTGTTAGGTAACTCAACTTTATACGCTAAATTCCTAACTTGCTCAAGAACTGGGAATGGACCAATAAACCTTAGTGCTAGCTTGCCTCTCCTACCAAATCGAATCATGCTCTTTAATGGAGAAATCTTGACAAACATCAAGTCTCCAACAGAGAATTTCAATTATCTTCGTCTCTTATCAGTATAACTCTTCTGCCTACCTTAGGCAGCCTTCATTCGTTGTTGGATAACCTTGATCTTATACGAGGTTTCTCTTATCACATCCGGTCCAAGCACAAATTTCTCACTGGTTTCTAACCAAGATGATGGTGAGTTGCATGGTCTTCCGTATAAAGCTTCAAATGGAGCCATACCAGTACTGGATTGATAACTATTATTATATGCTAATTCCACTAGATGCAAATGGTCATCCTATGATCCCCCAAAATCTAGTGTTCAAGCTCTCAAGAGATCTTCTAATACTCGATTCACCCTCTTTGTCTAACCATCGGTTTGAGGATGGTACGCGGTACTGAGATGTTAGTCTGACCCTAAAGCCTCTTGTAAGCTATTCCAAAATCCACTAGTAAACAACGGATCTCGGTCACTCATAATGCCTTTGGGTACTCCATGAAATCTCAATACCCACTTTATATACAGTTCTGCTAACTTAGCTGTTGTTCTATTCGACTTGACGGGTATAAACCTTGCACTCTTGGTCAATCAGTCCACAATCACCCAAATGCTATCATGGCCCGATCTAGTCCTGGGTAAAACATCAATGAATTCCACTGAGACTTGTTCCCATTTCATTTAGGAATTTCCAACGGTTGCAGCAAACCACTAGGCTTCTTTTGCTCAGCTTTAACTAGCTGACAATTCATGCATTTGGATGTAAACTTCCCAACGTCTCTCTTCACTCCTTCCCAGTAGTACGTCTGCTTCATGTCTCGATACATTTTGTTACCACCGGGGTGTATAGTTAGTTTTTAGTGATGACATTCTCTAAGCACTTCATCTCTCAATCCATTGACATTAAGTACAACTAGTCTCGCATCCTTTCTAAGCCATCTATCTCGATCAAGCCCATACTTGTTCATCTCCTCATCGATTCCCATTTCTAACTTGGAGATGATTTCTAATAGATTAGGATCATCCCTCTGACTGGAACCATTCCGCTCAATCAAAGTGGGTCTGAATATCAAACTTGCTAATATTTCTAGATCCAATTCGCACTTTGGTCTGAAATCATACCTAGCGATATACTCCAGTTGCTTCCATTCTAGAAACATAGCCCCTAAACTAGCATGTCTCCTACTCAATGCATCAGCTAGCTCATTGCCCTTTCCTAGTGTATATGCGATATCAAAATCATAGGAAGCCAAGAATTCTAACCATCTTTGCTATCGGAGATTTAGATCCTTCTGAGAGAAGCGATACTTTAATGACTTATTATCGGTAAACAACTCGAATCTTTCTCCCAAGAGAAACTGTCTCCACATCTTCAATGTGAACACGATCGCTGGCAACTCCAAATCATGGGTACGATATCTTTTCTCATGCGTTTTCAATTGCCGACTAGCATAAGCGACAACCTTACCTCCTTGCATCAATACAACACCTAGTCCGGTACCACATGCATCCGTGTATACTGTCATCTCTTCATTCCCTTTAGGAATGACTAACACTGGCGCATACGTCAATTTTTCCTTTATACTCTTGAATGCATTTTCACACCTTTCGTCCCAGACGAAAGCCTGATTCTTCTTGGTCAACTGAGTTAACGGTGCCGCTATCTTGGAAAAGTCTTGGATAAACTTACGATAATATCCAGCTAATCCCAAGAAACTTTTTACGTCTGTTGCATTCTTAGGCGTAGACCAATGATGTACCATAGCCACCTTCGCAGTGTCCGTGACAATACCATTCTCTGAAACAACATGGCCCAAGAATCTCACTTCCCCGCTCCAGAAGTGACACTTAGAAAATTTCGCTTTCAATTGGTGTTTTCTCAACACCTCCATCACTATCCTCAAATGTTCCATGTTTTCTTCCTCTGTCCTCGATTAAACAAGGATATCGTCCATGAACACAACAAGAAACTTATTCAATTGATCCCTAAATACCCTATTCATATGATCTACAAAATATGCTGGTGCATTGGTTAACCCGAATGGCATGACCAACTACTCATAGAATCCAAACGGCGTCCAAAATGCTGTTTTAGGAATACTCTTAGCTGTCCCTCGGAGCTGATAAAATCCATTCGCAAGGTCCAACTGGGAGACCACTCTTGCTCCTTCCAGTTGATCAAACAAATCATCTATCCGTGGAAGAGGATACTTATTCTTCCTAGTCACTTTATTCAACTCGCGATAATCCATACATAAACGAAGGGAACCATCTGCCTTAGTGGCAAATACAACTGGTGCTGCCCACTCGAAGACAATTCTTCAAATAAATCCCTTCTTCAAAAGATCGCTTACTTGCACCCCGAGCTTTCGCTGCTCCCTTGGTGCCATACGACGAAGTGGCGTCACTATTGGTCTGGCATCTTTCACTCAATCAATAAGGAACTCAATCTCTCGGTGTGGTGGAAGTCCGGTCACTTCCCCGAAGATGTTCGGATGCTAGCCAGGAATGGGAACCCCTGATAGCTCATCCTGCGGAATGTCGAAGGAATTTAGAAAACTAGCCATCACCTCATCACTAGGTAGGCCACTACCCTTCGCCCATCATTTACCCTAATAGTCACCAAAAATCCCTCATAGTCTACCACCACCCCATATCTTTAGAGCCAATCGACTCCTAAAAAAAATGCCAAACCCAGTAAAGCCCCAAAAAAAGCAGTCACAAGCAAACATACATCCATGACTCAATAAGACCAAATTTCAACAAATCATACTAAGGCTAGTCGAAGCACCAATCGGGTTCGTCACCACTAAAGGTCTATCGACTACCCCGAGTTCCAATTCCAACCTATCTACCAGGTCACTAGATATGAAGGAATGGTAATCCCCGGTATCAAACAATACTCGAACAGGAACATCATAAACAGATAGCGTACCTTGAATAACGATATTCTTTCCTTTCTCCGCTGCAGTTGGGGCATTCGACGAAGAAGGAACATCATTAGTAGCGTATACTTTCACAATCTGCTTCTCTTTAGGAGGTTGTGGACATTTATCCTTATGATGCCCCATTTGGTCACAATTGAAGCACTTCCTGTCCGCTAGCTTTGCTCGAGATTCTTTAGCATAATGGCCCTTCTTGCCACAGCTATAACACTCAACATCTTTCTTATTCTTTTTCTAACCATCTTTAGCTTGGTTCTATTTCCTCTTATTCTACGAAGTATTCTTGCCTCCACCGCTTGCCTGCGGCTTTAACTCCCTTGCAGATGTAACAACAACCTCGGTCTTCGACTTAGGGTAAAGGCTCTCTGATCTCAATGCTTTACCAACAATCGATTAAAAAGTCTCATCAATATGGTTTATAAGCCTTTCCCCCAATGTAACAGCCCATAATTTTAGGAACATGACATAAGGGATAATTAAAGAATACTTAATTTTTGTAAGAAGAATTAAGGGAAATGGGCTGTGCCATTGCGTTCATCTTGGAATTATGCTTGCAATAGAGTCCAAGTTTGCGTAAATCGGTTAACATATGAAGAAGTTATGAAGCTTAGAAGATTTTAGTTTAAGCAGAATTTAAATTAAAATAATAATTAAAAATCAAAAACGAATTCGAAATCAGCGAAAAGGAGAAAGCGGGAAAATTCCTGCTCGTGGGTGTCGACCCCCCCTCAGGGGGTGTCGACATGGGTATTGACCCCCCTAGAGGGTGTCGACAGGGGTGTCGACCCCCTATAGGGGTGTCGACCCACACCTGACCCGATCTGGCCGACGTGTTTTGGTGGTCTAGGGCTGATGTGTCCTTCTGGGATTGGTTGGATGACATGTTTTTCTAGTTTGGATGGTTCAGATGGTTCCTAGTCTAATCTAAAGGTCCTAATACACTTAGTACTCCTATAAATAGACACCTAAACCTAACCCTAATTTCATTACACTAATCCATGGCGCTTCCATGCTGCTTAAATCTAAATTAACCTAGCCTTTCTTCTCCACCAAAGCAAATCAGGGTTGGAGTATTCAAATTGGAAGATAAGAATCAAATTCTACAACAACGGTTTAGCCAATCAAATTCAAAAATCAGAATTCAGATCTATTCTCTCTTCTTAATCCTTTTGTTGTGAGTCAATGTTACTTTCACATATAATTAAAAAGTAATTGAGATAGGATTGTAAATTGGATTTAATGATCATGCCTGTAAGTTAGACGAATCATATCAAGTTTTGTAGATTATTATCTTTCATATTCATACCCAAATTACCGTTATCATATGCCTATTGGATATATTTTACTGTTCTATGATAATTCACGTTTCATATGCTTCTTTTATGTCAGTTTTGATGTCATGATTCTCTTCCTTTCTTCTTTTCCTTTTTCTTTATGAGATTAGGCTAACTTGGGCATAATTTGAATTGGGAAAATATTGAATAATATGTAATTGGGCATAAATTGATTTGTAATCATATAATTGATTTGGGGCATAAATTGATACAATTTATATGCATGGAATTATGGGTATGACTTGGATTGGAATTATAAATGTAACTTGAATTGGAAATTATGGGCAACTGGAATATATGTAATAAGTTAGAACTTGAATTTGGGTTTGTAGAAAAGAAGAGATAATGAACGCCTAAGACACGAGGTTGGACTTGGTTTGGGGTAGAAGTATGCCAGGAACCGCCCAGCATATCCAGAAACCGCAAACGACAGTCTAATGTGAGAGGTCAAAGGAAGAAATTAGATGCGTAATAATGCAAAGACACTAGGTTAGATTCGGTTTGCGATATAAGCCTGCCCGGAACCGCTCGGCATATCCAGTAACCGCAAAACGGCAATCTAATGTGAGGGGTCTTGCAAGATTACGGTTATAATAAATTAATGAACACTTAACCAAGATAATACATGTGATTAGACATGGGGATGATAAAGGGTTAAGTGGGTAACATGGGTAGCATGTGAAACATAATAAACAGACGTTACTGGGGTTGATTGTAAGAGGTCAATAAAGAGTTAGCGATGGCAGTGCAAGTCCAACGGACGTTGTTGCATCGTGTAGGTATAAGCTGTGCATTTTAGTAGTGTCGGAGTTTCCACCTTAGGGAGTGGTACACCCTATTGTGGGACCAGCACAGGTATCTACGAGTTAGAGAGCCAATCAAATATGGAGGGTAGTGGGTACAACTAGTGGTGGTAGGAGCAAGAATGTAACACCCCACCTCCATTAAGGACACTCACAAAGGGAATGCCTTAACATTGGTGGAGCATTTTAGTAAATAGAGCAGAAAATTTCAAGACTGATAAACAATACTTGAGAAATTATAACTTTATTACAGCAGAAAAAAGAAATCAGTTTGGTTACATCTTTACCAAAAACTCAAGTACATAAATATCAGTCTTGTTCAGAAAATCATCAGAGTACAAAACTTTAAAATCATAATCCCCACAGAAGCTGCCATAAGGAGTTAAACAATACTTTAAGCATATTTGTACTTCAAGAAGAAGAAATCCGGATCAAGCTAAAGTGTTCCCTCCTTGGAAAACCTGAGTGGTGTGGGAAATGAAGAAAAAGGGGCGAAAACAAGCAAGGTCAGACATAAAGTATGTCAAGTCCAGTGATTTTCAGTATATGAACAGATAATAATAATTATGACATGAAAATAAGCTGGATAAGAGATAACAGTAACAGGAACAGCAGATGTACTTAGGTTAAACAGAAGAAACATAATAATATTACTTTTCATTTCTCTGCACTAATACTAGTATAACAGGATTAGGTGTCACCCCAATGTCTAAACTGAAACAGAAACAAGAACAGAATAATTTCCATAGAAGAGAATGCTAGTAATAGGCCTTTACCACCCCAACAGAAATAGACAGAAATAGAATGCTAATAATGGGCCTTTACCACCCCAACAGAAACAGACATAAACAAAATACTAATAATGGGCCTTTACCATCCGAACAGAAGGTACAGAAACAGATTATTCCCTAAGGAAACAGAATGTAGAATTAGGTGTACACTAGTAAATGGGCCTTTACCACCCGAACAGACGGTACCACGCAGAAACAGACAGGTGTTACCACCCAACAGAAACAGACGGTACCAACAGAAACAGACAGAACTAAGTGTACCCTAAAATCCTACCCCAAGCGATCGGCTCCCTAATACATAAATACCCTGTGTCGGCCCCACAGTAGGGTGTTACACTCCCTAAAATGACAACCAATTGGCACAGACCTATTTACAGATGTCACGGCGTCTTACATCCTCAGAGGCAGACCGGGATCCATGCACGCACATGACCCGATTGGAACGCACCATCGACACCCCTCGCCATTATCAGAATGAACCACTTATAGTTAGTTCAGTAAGCGTGCCCGGACCCTACCTACTGTTGGGTCAAAGTTTTGATACCAGAAAGGGTTACTGACTAATATGGGTCCCAAACAACAGATGACACAAGTAATTTCCCTCCTAACCTTGTGTCCCCAGACTAACAGATTTCAGATTAACTTGTTTACGAGTTCAGACATACAGAGTTCAGATCAACTAGTTCACAGATCAGACAAGTTTTCAGACTAACGGATCAGATATACGGATTTAACAGATTTACAGATTTGTCTAACTTTGTAATTGGGCCTATAGATTCACGAAATGGGTTTGTTAAACTCATTAGTCCAATTGGTTTAACCCTATCCACCCAACACATTTTAGACATCATATTTATCCTAGATTTGCATTAATTAAATATTAATGCATAGACCTCTCACATTAGGTTGGTAGCTTGTGGCCGCTAGATATGCCGGGCGATTCCGGGCAGACTTCTGCCACAAGCCAGACCTAATCTCGTGTCTAAGCATATTTTAGTTATGCCTACGACCTCTCACATTAGACTGGCAGTTTGCGGTCGCTGGTTAAGCCAGTTGGTTCCGGGCAGGCTTCTACCACAAACAGAGCCTAACCTCGTGTCATAGCCAATTCATTCCAATACATATTTTTCAGATATTAGACTAATTCTGTTTATTTAACAGATTAAACTTCTTCACAGGATACAACATATTAATCAAATATCCATGGTTTACTAAATCTTAGGTCGAGCCTATGGATTTCCATACCCAAACTACCATTATCTAGTTTTCAACAGATCGGACAATTCAACAGGTGGCAGATCTAGCAGTTTAAGCGATTCAACAGAATTAGCAGATAACCAATTTAGCAGTTTAGGCAATTCCACAGTTTTAGCAGATAACGGATTAGGCAATTTAACAGATTTAGCAGATAACAGATTTAGCAGATCTAAAACTCTATTTACATATCTTGCCATGACATAAATTTAGCCTAAACTTACATGCCTAAATCAAGGTCATAATTCATAATACAATATATGCCCCAAATTTTAGCCTTAATATTCCCATTTACAGTTCATGTCAAAACTAGATTTAATATTCTAGTTCACCATTTATGTCCAAGACCAATACACATGTAAATCATTCTTTATTATAGCCAGTTCAGATTATGCCAACATATTTGCTATGCCTGATTTACTTAATTAAGCTACGCCCAATCCCCGTATAACATGTTTCCACAAGTTCTCTAAATACTCATGAAATGGCCCTAACAAAAGGAATAGGGGATAAGCACAAGAATTGATATAAAAGAATAGGCGTGCAATAATGAACCAAATACAATAATAATAGCCCAATAGGCTCGATGTACATAACAGTGAATGGGAATAAACTAGCAAGTTACATACTAAATATGAGATCTAATATCATTATGGGAATAGGCATAAGAAACTAACTACAATAGTTATAGGCAACTAACCACAATAGTCATAGGCGACTAATTACAGTAGTTTCTTATTCAATGTCATAGGCAATAGTCTCATAGTCATGAATCATAGTCATAGGCAATAGTCTCATAGGCGTGAATCATAGTCATAGGCAATAGTCTCGTAGTTATGAATCATAGTCATAGGCAATAGTCTCATAGGCGTGAATCATAGTCATAGGCAATAGTCTCATAGTCATGAATCATAGTCATAGGCAATAGTCTCATAGGAGTGAATCATAGTCATAGGCATGAATCATAGTCATAGGCAATAGTTTCATGTCCAATTATGCATTATTATTTGTCCCAAAATTTTGCGTTCGTGCATTAATCTCTTATGAGATGTGGCGCAGGCTCGTGGTAACCTGGTATAGAATAGAAAGAAGAAAGAGATACAGAATAAAATATATCAGAACAGGACGTACACAACCTCAAATTCAGATTTACAATCATGTAACAATTATAATTAAAGTTTATATCGGAAAATAATTGTGCTTGCCTTTCGTGGTTTAAGAAAGGAAATAAACTAATGTTGATGCAGAAAGGCTGAATTACTCTTCTTTAATTGTTGTTGTAGCTCTAAACTTTGATTTGAGATTTGATTTGGCTTTTAATTCTATTCAGTTTGGAAGAAGATGCATCAGTACTAGTTTTGATTCCAGCAGAGTAGCGATGCCACTTTTATTTTTAATTAGAACAGAGGCAGAGTATAGACAGAATGAAATTGTGTAGAGAAAATGAGGCTAGGGGGCTGTTTATATAGGATTAGGCGGACGAATCTAGACAGAAAACGAGACCAAATACATCATAATGAATCATGTTCAAAAACAGGGTTTCTGGAGTAGGTCGACCCCCAGGTCGACACTATGGTCGACCTGTCCCCTAGGAGGTCGACACTGTGGTCGACCCCCAGGTCGAACTTGTCCATGGGTGGGAATTTTCCTACCCAGTATGTTCTGGGATTTTGAATTCGAATTTTCAAGCTGTTTTTTATTCTAAAAATTCCTGAAACTTTGGAGGGTCATAACTTGGTCATACGGACTCCGTTTTTCGAAAACTCAGACTCGTTTTCAAGTAGAATTTTGAGATAAACGCAATGGCGCAACCCGTTTCCCTTGATTCTTATTTTAAAAATTAATTATTCTCTGATTTGTTACTTATACATTCCGAGAAAATACGGGGTGTTACAAAGAAGGGAACCTACGAGAGTAGCTAGGAGTACACGAAGCTACCATTATTATGATTAGCAGAGAGGGATCATCTTTTAGTATGTAACTAGTATGCGGTACGGTGCAGAGTATATCTTATAGTGGCTAGAAGCGCAGTCGATGTTCTATCTTACTTACCTTGTTTACCTTCTTATATCTTTTTATGTTACAGTCATCTCTTATGTCCAGTTTATGTTCTTATCCTGTTACTTTACTGATTATATTTTTAAAGTCACTAGACTCGCCAGATGTATGTCTGGCCCTTTTTGGTTTTGCCTCTTTTTCTTTCTTCCCCCTTTCCCTCAGGTCCTCAGGGTGGGATTAGTTAAGCTTGACTTGGATTCCTTTCTTCTTAAAGTGCTTGGAAGTGTTGAAAGTAATGCTTAGCTTTATCTCTTTTCCATTATGGCTATTTGGAGTGGGATTATGGTTTTACCTTTATGTACTCTGATAATAACTTTATTCAAGATGGATATTTGTGTACTTGGCTTTAGTATATGGTTTTGATGTTGTAACTAGACATGCTTTGCTTTTCCGCTGCAATGAATAAATTTTGAATTTTCTTAGTACCATTTTATATATCTGTCTTATGATATTCGGTTCTATACTCATATAATACTCCATGAAAGTTAATGCATTCCCTTAGTGAGTTACATTAACGGAGTGGGGTGTTACATGTGGTATCAGTGTTGAAGGTTACCAGAACAGATAAAAGATTTTGAAAACCGTTTTCAAAATCATTTTTCGAAAGAAGTATTTTCAAAAACATGTTTTAAAGAAGGTATTTCCAAGAGAAAGGTTTATTATGGAAAACATAATCCCCAAAAGCAATATATCATTCTTTTGATTCTCTGTTTTGATTTTCTTCCTTTTTCCTTTCAGCATTTCTGGGGAACTCGTTATACCCAAGGGCGTATAGATACCCGATTGGTTCAGAAGGTATCTGAAGGCTAGGGCTACTGCCGCAGGCCCAGCAGACGTTCCTCCTCTCCCAGTTGCAGTCGCTCCTCCTCCTTCTCCTCCCCATGTAGATGCTTTTTCTAAAATATGCAAAGACTTCTGTGCGATGGGCGGAAAATCATTTTATGGGACTGAGACATTTGTTGAGGCTCGGAATTGGCTTGAGGAAGTGGAGGATTTTGTTTTTGGTATCTTTGAGATAGATGAGGGAAGGAAGGTTCAGCTAGCTTCTTGGTTAATGAAGGATGAAGCTTCCTTTTGGAGGGAAGTAACTAATGGAAAACGTGCAGTGGAGGCGTGGATGGACTTTAGACGAAGGTTCAAGTTGAAATTTCTTTCACAAGCGGAGGAGAGTTTATATATGGAGAGGTTCTTGGCTTTGAAATAAGGGAGTTTGTCTGTGAAGGAGTATTTCAACAAGTTTAACCAGTTAGTAAGATTTGATATGGAATTAGTTAATACTCCACACAAGAAAGCCTTGATATTTCCCAAGGGTCTGAATGAACCATTACACGGGTTGGCTATGTCCCACATTCTTATGGGGGCTACTTTCGAGAGTCTTGTTGACATGGCATTGATGCATGAAGAGGAGAAAGGTGCGAATGTAGATAAGGCACAGGATAAGAAAGGGGATCCAAAGAAGGCACAACAACAACAAAACAAGGGCGGAAAGGATAATAAGGGTTCAGAGAAAAGGAAGTGTCACAATTGTGGATACCTGGCCATTTGAAGAAGGACTGTAAGAAGAAGAAGAAGAAGACGGGTTGCTTCCAATGTGGTGAGGAAGGACATATGATTAAAGACTGCCGAAGGAGGCAAGGATAAGGGCAGAGGATAGGATCTACTTCTGGAGGGTAGGTTCATGCTCTCATGGCACCTAAACAAGAGAGAGGTAGAAACATTTCTGTTGAAAGTTTGATTTTCCTTTTCGATCATCTTGTATGTACTTTGTTTGATTCTAGCGCTTCACATTCGTTTATATCTGCTTCTGTTGTTGAGTCTCTACACCTAGATACTAGTATAGTAGTGGATCCCATGGTTGTCTCAAATCCTATTGGGGTATGGCTCATCTTTCTATAATATGTCGGGATTTGAGAATATATGTGTACGACGTTGAGTTAGAATGCAACGCTTATATACTTGGCTTCACGGGCTATGGGTTGATTCTAGGAATTGATTGGCTAGCTAGGTATGGTGCCATTCTCGCTTATGAGAAGAAGGTAGTTAGATTGTTGACTAGTTTGGGTAATGCTCTCGATATCTCATGCGACCCTAAGGGTTCTGTTATGCTTAGCTACCTAGAATCTCTTGACACATCTATTAATGATTTGCAATCTGTTCGAGTAGTCCGTGAGTATGCAGATGTCTTTGAGGAGGTTAGGGGCTTACCTCCAAAATGCGAGATAGATTTCCGTATATACTTGGTGGACAATGCAAATCCAATTGCATTGCATGTGCGCCACATGGCTCCTAGAGAAAGGAGGGAGCTTAGTAAACAAGTGAAAGAGTTACTTGAGAAAGGGTTCATAAGAAGAAGTATCTCGGAGTGGGGTGCTCCTGTTGTTTTTGCTACAAAAGCTGATGGTTCGCTTAGATTGTGCGTGGACTATAGGGAGCTGAATAAGCTCACAAAGAAGAACAGACACCCATTGTCGAGGATAGATGATTTGTTCGATCAATTGGCTGGTGTTTTTGTTTTTTTGCAATTGGACTTAGTTACAGGATTTCATCAGTTGAGGGTAGTTGAGGATAGTATAGATAAAACTGTTTTTAGGACTCCCGACGGTTTCTTCGAATGGCTCATCATGCCTTTTTGTTTGACGAATGCACCCGCCTATTCGTAGACTTGATGAGTAGGGTGTTTAGGGAGTTTCTAAACAAGGTCTTGGCGATCTTTTTGGATGATATCTTGATATTCTTTAGAAGTAAGGAAGAACATATCCTACATCTTAGAGAAGTCTTAGAGACCCTTCGAGCATAACAACTCAAAGCTAAGTTCTCCAAATGTCATTTTTAGAGAAAGAAAGTGAGGTTCTCAGGGCATGAGGTCTCCAAAGAAGGGATAGCAGTGGATCCCGCAAAGGTAATGGCAATCCAAGATTGGAAGATCCCTAAGAACGCAACGGAAGTAAGAAGTTTTCTTGGTTTGGTGGGCTATTACAGAAAGTTCGTCAAGGACTTTGCAAAGATATCAGCCCCACTCACACGGTTGACGAAAAAGAATTTGACCTTTTCTTGGGATGTTGACTGTGACGATGCTTTCCAACATTTGAAGAGGGCATTGACGACAACTCCAGTTTTAGTTTTGTCGGATGGGAGTAAACCGTTCACAGTGTATACCGATGCTTGCGGTACAAGGCTTGGCGTAGTTTTGATGCAAGAGGGAAGGGTGATATGTTATGGTGGAAGGCGGTTGAAGGTCCATGAGAAGAATTACCCTACCCACGACTTAGAATTAGCTGCCATAGTTTTTGCGCTTAAGTCTTGGCGCCATTACTTGCTTGGTAAGAGGTTTGAGTTGTATACAAACCATAAGTCACTAAAATACATGTTCTCTCAAAAATATCTAAACTTAAGGCAACAGAGATGGATGAAGTTCTTAGCATCCTACGATTATGAGATTTCATATACCCCTAGCAAGGGTAACGTTGTAGTTGATGCCTTGAGTAGAAAGAAGTTGACTTTGAGTCCTTTGTTTGTCGAGCGGTAGAGTTTAGAGTATATCTCTACCTTTGATTTTAGACCCTCTATCGATTATGTACCCAGTGTGTTGGCATCATTAGAGGTGTGACCTACGCTTTTAGGTCAAATAGGTGCGGCACAGCGAGATGACCCACAATTGATAGAGATAGTGGAAAAACTCATAAGAGGGAAGTCTTCGAGCCATCTTATTAGGTATATTATAGATGACAAAGGTTGGTTGCGTAGAGATGGGAGACTTTGTGTATCACGAGACGAGAGTTTGAGAAAGACAATCCTTGTAGAAGCACATCGTTCTAAGATGACCATACATCTCGGTGGTGACAAGATGTATAGGGACATGAAGCGAGTTTTCTTTTGTGTTGAATGAAGAAGGATGTGGCCGAGTTCATTTCTAGATGCTTAGTGTGCCAGCAAGTCAATGATGAGCAAAAGAAGCCCGATGGTTTGCTTCACCCTTTAGAGGTTCCACAGTGGAAATGGGAAAGTGTTTCCATGGATTTCGTCGATGGGTTGCCGAGGTCAAGGAAGGGTAATACAGGGATTTGGTAGTAGTAGATACACTTACCAAGAGCGCCCATTTCATTCCTATTAAGAGTAAAAAAAATAGTTGCATGGTTAGCATCTATTTATCTTCGAGAGATAGTTCGTCTACACGGCATACCTTCTAGTACCGTAAGCGACCGAGATCCCATTTTCACTAGTGAGTTTTGGAAGAGCTTGCAAGAGGTGGTAGGAATGCAATTGTGTTTGAGCACCGCTTATCACCGTCAGACAGACGGCCAAACAGAAAGAGTGAATCGGATTCTAGAAGATCTTTTGAGATTATGCATTTTGGACTTTGGAGGGACATGGGAGGAACATCTTCCATTAATAGAGTTCGCTTACAACAAAAGCTATCAGACTAGCATTGGCATGTCACCTTTTGAAGCTCTATATAGACGACCTTGCCGATCACCTATTTGTTGGTGAGAGTCTAGGGATAAGATTTTTCTTGGGCCTGAGATGGTTAGAGAAACTTTGGAAAAGATAGATTTGATTTGAAGGCGCATGAAGACGGCATAAGACCGGCAGAAGTCATATGCTGATAAGAGATGAACCGATCTTGAGTTTGATGTTGGAGACATGGTTTTTATTAAAGTGTCACCATTGATGAATGTAGTTTGTTTTGGATCTGTAGGGAATTGGCACCAAGGTTCGTAAAGCCATTCCCCATTACAGAAAGAATTGGACAGATGGCCTGCAGGGCGAAGTTGCCTGAGAAGCATAGTGGTGCTCATGACATATTTCACATGTCGCATTTGAGGAAGTTTTTACGCGATACCGGGGATGTAGTAGAGCCAAGCATGCTTAGAGAAGCGGAAGTAGAGCGAGATGTCACGGTTAGATGAGTTCCTACATGCATCCTTGGATCGGAGGTCAAAAAATTACGCAAACGAGAGGTCAAGTTGGTTAAAGTCCAATGGGGAGATGATCAAGGAGACGCGACTTGGGAGATGGAAGACAAGATACGAGCGTCATACCCTTTCCTTTTTGAGGGTATGTTCTTAACTTCTCCTTTTTCTACGGCTTTGTTTATACTTGTTCTATCGTTTAGTATATCCTCTCGATTATATCTTCGACCCTTAGGTAGAAAATCCTATGCTTGTAAACATATGTTTGAGACATGTTATGTTTGGTGGATGCAAGTGGATGTAAGTGTTTGCAAGTGGTTGCTCGTGGATGCATTTACACACACATTAGGCACTAGATCGGCTCAATCACTTTCATATTGCATATGAATGAGTGTGCATATTTAAGTTAATGGATGTATATTGAATGTGTTATCATATGGATGCTGCAATTGAATGAATGGTTGTGCACTCATATATAAATGATATGTATCATTAGGATTCTTTTGCATACATAATGGACGCATGGCACTATCATGTTTTGCATTAAGGAGGCCAACCGAATCAGTAGACCGCGTGATCTTTGCATTAGATAAGGGACATATACACACACTTTTGCATATGTTCATATAACATTAGAAATCTTTTAAGGACAATGGATGCTTGTGGATGATGGATGAGTAGATGGATGGTAGGATACATTCTTCTTAACTTGAAGATTTCGAGGACGAAATCCTTTAAGGAGGGGAGAATGAAACACCCTGTAATTTTAGGAACATGACATAACGGATAATTAAAGAATACTTAATTTTTATAAGAAGAATTAAGGGAAATGTGTTGCACCATTGCATTCATCTCGGAATTCTGCTTGGGATAGAGTCCGAGTTTGCGTAAATCGGATATCGTATGAAGAATTATGAAGCTTAGAAGATTTCAGTTTAAGTAGAATTTAAATTAAAATAATAATTAAAAATCAAAAACAAATTCAAAATTCGAAATCAGCGAAAAGGGGAAAGCGGGAAAATTCCCACTCATGGGTGTCGACCCCCCCAATAGGTGTCGACCCCCTATAGGGGGTGTCGATAGGGGTGTCGACCCCCCTATAGAGGTGTCGACCCCCACCTGCCCAGATCTGGTCGACGTATTTTGGTGGTCTAGGGCTGATGTGTCCTTCTGGGATTGGCTAGATGACGTGTTTTTCTGGTTTGGATAGCTCATATGGTTCTTATTCTAATCTAAAGGTCCTAATACACCTAGTACTCCCATAAATAGACACCTAAACCTAACCTTAATTTCACTACACTAATCCATGGCGCCTCCATGTTGCTCAAATATAAATTAACCTAGCCTTTCTTCTCCACCAAAGCAAATCAGAATAGGAGTATATTTGAAGATAAGAATCAAATTCTACAACAATGGTTTAGCTAATCAAATTCAGAAACTAGAATTCTGATCTATTCTCACTTCTTAATCCTGTCATTGTGAGTCTATGTTACTTTCACATATAATTAAAAAGTAATTGTGGTAGAATTGTAAATTGGATTTAATGATCATGCCTGTAAGTAAGACGAATCATATCAAGTTTTGTAGATTCTTATCTTTCAGATTCATATCCAAATTACTATTATCATATGGCTTTGGATCTATTTTATTGTTCTATGCTAGTTCATGTTTCATATGCCTATTTTATGCCAGTTTTGATGTCATGATTCTCTTCCCTTCTTCTTTTCCTTTTTCTTTATGAGATTAAGCTAACTTCGAACCTAACATATTGCGTTGAGATTTGCGTACGAATAACGTTGGAACGATTGGGAAAAGTATGGGAAAATATTGAATAATATGTAATTAGGCATAAATTGATTTGTAATCATGTAATTAATTAGGGGCATAAATTGGTTTATATACATGGAATTATAGGCATGACTTGGATTGGAATTATAAACGTAACTTGAATTAGAAATTATGGGCAATTGGAATATATGTAATAAGTCAAAACTTGAATTTGGGTTTGTAGAAAAGAAGAGATAATGAACGCCTCAGACACAAGGTTAGACTTGGTTTGCGGTAGAAGTCTGCCGGAACAGCCCGGCATACCCAACAACCGCAAACGACGGTCTAATGTGAAAGGTCAAAGGCAGAAATTAGATGCGTAATAATGCGAAGACACGAGGTTAGATTCAGTTTGCGGTATAAGCCTGCCCGGAATCGCCCGACATATCCAACAACCGCAAAACGGCAATCTAATGTGAGGGGTCTTGCAAGATTACGCTTATAATAAATTAATGAACACTTAACCAAGGTAAGACATGTGATTAGACATGGGGATGATAAAGGGTTAAGTGGGTAACATGGGTAGCAAGTGAAACATAATAAAAGCACTTAACCAAGAAGATACATGAAATTAGACAAGGGGATAAAGAGGGGTTAAGTGGGAATTCCTAGTGGGGACCAAGCTTAGGAGGGAAGCTTGTGTCAAGTAAGTGGACCCTTTTCAACCAGTAACCCATTTTAGTATCTATATGAGCTCGAACTAGGTCGAGGACAGGGACACGCTTACTGGGGTTGACTGTAAGAGGTCAATAAAGAGTTAGAGATGGCAGTGCAAGTCCAACGGAGTCATGTGCATGCGTGGGTCCGGGCTGGTAAGTAAGACACTGTTGCATCGTGTTTGTATAATCTGTGCATTTTAGTAGTATCGAGGTTGCCACCTTAGGGAGTGATACACCCTATCATGGGACCAACACAGGTATCTACGAGTTCGGGAGCCGATCGAATGGGGAGGGTAGTGGGTACAACTAGTGGTGGTAGGAGCAAGAAGAGCACCAACGAGAGTAGCTAGGAGTACACGAAGCTACCGTTATTATGATTAGTAGAGAATGATCTTCTTTTAGTAGTAACTAGTATGTGGTACGATGCAGAGTATATCTTATAGTGGCTAGAAGCGCAGTCGACGTTCTATCTTACTTATCTTGTTTACCTTGTCATATCTACTTATGTTACAGTCATCTTTTATGTCCAGTTTATGTTCTTATCCTATTACTTTACTAATTATATTGTTAAAGTCACTAGACTCGTCGGACATATGTCTCACCCCTTTTTTTTGTTTCGCCTCTTTTTCTTTCTCCCCTCCCCCCCCCTAAGGTCCTCAGGGTGGTATTAGTGAAGCTTGACTTGGATTCCTTTCTTCTTGAAGTGCTTTTCAGTGTTGGAAGTAATGCTCAGCTTTATCTCTTTTACACTATGGCTATTTGGAGTGGGATTAGGTTTTACTTTTATATACCCTGACAATAACATTATTCAAGATGGATATTTGTGTACTTGGCTTTAGTATATGGTTTTGATGTTGTAACCTGACATGTTTTGCTTTTCCGCTGCAATGAATAAATTTTGAATTTCCTTAAGTACCATTTATAATATTCCATGAAAGTTAATGCATTCCCTTAGCGAGTGACATTAACGGAGTGGGGTATTACAACCAAGTACTGATCTGATCCTGTTATGAACTTCTCATTCTTCTTCTCGGGAGTATCGATAAGAGATAATCCATACTTCGATAAAGTATCAAACCCAGCAATATATTCCGAGACTGCCCTACCATTCTGTTTAAGCTCTAAGAACTTCCTAAACAACTCTGACTTCTGGGCAGTTGGGATAAACTTATCACTGAATCGGGTCTTAAACTGATCCCAAGTAACTTGATCCTCAGGGGTAGCTACCTTAAAAGCGTTCCACTAATTCATAGCCCATCCTTACAGCTGATGGGATTCTATCTTTCTCTTTATCGCATCCTCGATCCCCAAGTCCTCAAAGATGCGCTCTCAACTATCAAGCCGATCTTGAACTTCCATAGCCGCTCTGTTCCACGGAACGGCTATCCACCAAGACTAGTATAATCCTTGTTAAGCTTGGCGAAATTGGCTCTAGGCGCCTGCAGTACTGCACCACCACCATTAGCAGCATTGGGAGCTGCTCCCTGAACCCGTACCCCTCGTATATCGGCTCATCATCCAATCTGTAAAGAGAAAATGATTAAAATCTCCATAGTGGTGCCAGTGCAATGCGACTTCATCCTTAAATATACTAATAGTATGTATATATATAAATAACTTTTGAAAACCCAAAAATAACAAATACGCGCTCTCATATACGTACTATCTCTCCTTGGTGCCTTTCCCTACGTTAACTATGCAACCTCGAGCTCTGATACCAAATGTGACTGCCCGCCCCGCACCAGCCAACATTTCCAATGAAACGCGTTGTGCCGATGTCCAACCAGCATGGGATGGTCGTCAAAAGAAAGGAAAAGGGAAGGAATTTGAACGGTGAACCAACAAAGAACCTGTATTATATCTCGCAGCGCATGGAATAAAATATAATAATAACATAACTTGATGTAAAACAGGCAAGACAATGCATAAGCTGAAAACTAAACCATTATAGCAGCGGAAAATTCAAAATATAGCTTATGATCCAAACCATCTTTATTACAACTTTTAAAACGGTCTTTATAGCAAAATAGGAAGGTACACTACTAATGCCCAAGGGAGTGACCAGCAACAACACAGGGAGAATATATGGGAATAATACGTGTAAGTCTCCTACTCGTCTCCGGACAACTATTCGTGCATAACCAGCTAACCTGTCTCTAGTTCGCTCGTTTAGAAGCAAACAGAGTAATAAGAAGAGACATAAAACTCTGGATCAAACAAAAGTATGGTATGAGCGATAAGCAACAAAAACATAACAATAATAGGTATATATAACCATACCTGTACCTGGACCTGGAACCAAAGAGTTAGCACAACAGGATGTACAATACTCTAAGGTGACTCTAACACATGGTGTGAAAATAATGGGGAGGGGGTGTGCATGTCATGGTGATAGCAAACATCAAACATAGCAATCATCCTCACATCTCTCACTCAATGCACAAAGTATACGATATCTACCACTTTGATCACCCAATTCTTTGTTACGATCACTCTGCCCCATGGAGTCATGACGGCTAAACTGCACTGATCCATAGCAATTAATCCTTTGCTATGCCCACTCTGCCCCTTGGAGTCATGACCACTGCACTGGCTCATAGCCCTGCTACGATCACTTTGCCCCATGGAATCATGACAACTCTACCGCAATGATCCATAGCCAATGATCCGTCTCTAAGTGATGAGTCAAACCTATAGACATCGTTAACCCCTTTGCACACGTCCCGCAGCAAAGTCTAATTCATGAAGTTAACTCATTTGTTCCTATCTAGATCCTGAGTTCTACTTCCTATTCGGACTACCTTTGCATCTCCGGTTTTGGTCATCATCTTCCTGGTCGTGATCTACAATCGGATTGGTTCGGGTGTACCTCTTCGATTTGGTTCGTGGCATACTCTGGTTCGTAATCTCCATTCGGTTCCAGCAGGGAGGAGTGGTTCGGTTCGGAGTAGCACTCCGGTTCGGTCTTCCTTTCCAACATCGGGTCGGTTCGGATATGCATGCACGGTTCGTGAATGGCACTCCGGATCGTTACACCTCACCGGGTCGGTTTGTGAACTCCTAGTCGGATCGGCTCGTGATCTTCTGGGTTCGAGACAAGCGGTGCGGGTCGTGGTCCCCTCTAAGCTCCATATTTGCTCATGACATACCAAGGGGTGATAGTTCCTGATAGCGAACCTGTTTGGTTCGGGGTCCATGTCACAAACGGGTCGGTTCGGAGGAGATGGGGCGGATCATGAGGTGATCTACGAGTGGGTTCGGGATCCAATCCGATCCCAGTTTCCTGCAACTTTTCCAACAACTGTTTACGCCATGCAACGACGTTTTCGACCATTTTAACTATTTTATGTGATCACAAATCATACCAAATAGTCATAGCAACATGTATAATCAACCATAAACACCAAAACGATGAATAATCATGCCAATATGGATCAAACATACCCAAAACACATGGTTTTCCTCTTAATCGTGTCTAACCATAACTAATGATAGGATTAGCAAAATATATCCAAATTAACCCAAATTTTTGTTAGAGCCCTAAAATAATATTTAAGAATTTTTACAAATTTTTCCAAAATTTTAACATGCATAATTTCGCTAATTAACACTAATCACCCTAATTAGCGGTAATTAGTGAAAAACAATGCAAATCACTCACCTTAGCCACAATTAAAATCTTAGATTTGAAACTCTACTGTTTTGGCGTGGTTTCCAATGCAACACAGCAGCTCCAACTCTGATTTGACACTAATCTTCCTTGATTTGATGTAGATTAAGTTAACACGCAATTAGAAAGCGATTTGGGATGATTTTAGAAGATGGAAGCCGTTGCTAGAGTTTCAAGGGTGTAAATGGCGGTTGAAAGATGACAAAGGAGGGTTTCTCTAGTCCGTATCATCCCTTATGCAACCCTAATCCCGAAATACCTAATGGACCTAGTTGCTAATCACCCTAATTAGGCCCAGTTAAGCTGTTTTTCACCTTCTAAACCTTATTTTAGCCATATTTCCCGAACAATAAGTCCGTTTGGCTAATGTGACCACTCTATGGAAAAGTAAACCATCATCTGAATCCAGTGGAAGTGGTTTCAAGTCAAAACTCCTTTCCAATCAAAAGTTATAGAGAAAACAAGATTTGCTAGGGGTAATACGGTCATTTAAAAATAGGCAAAAATCGTGAACATGGGAAATGACCCCAATAGTCGTTCCCCGAAGTTACACGACTATACGACCTCGTATGAAAATGAAATAAATATTCTACGATCCTCCGATGCGTAGAATGCGGGTCGTTACAATAACAGACACAAATATGTCAAATTTGCGTCTACTGTAATAGTAAGGCAAACACAAATGCATTGTTATTTGCGTCAAATGTACGCTATAATAGACGTAAATATGTCAAATTTGTGTCCATCTAATAACAGAAGCAAAAATATTTTAACATTTGCGTCCATTGCATTTGCATCCACATTGGAGCAGACGCAAATAATGTGAAATATTGGACGCAAATATACTGTTTTGTACTAGTGCTCTTTGACTTACAAACCGGATTTATTCAACCCAAGCAATTACAAAACAGCCCTATAACTCTTTAATAGCACTTGATTCAGAGAGTAGAGAGTGTAGAGAGAAGAAGTTTGATCAAAACAGAAGTGAATTCGGCAGAGTTAAGTGTGAGAATCATAAAAATGATTAAGAATAATGGTGGGATGAAAGAGTATGAAGTTAGAGAAGAAGATGTGTTAAAAAATTTGGTTTTAACCTCTTTTTATAGAGTATGAAGGATTGCAACGGTTTTGAAGCATTTCAAAAAGTGAAAGACAGTTCCCTTCAAAATTAGAAAAATAGCAATTATATGTCGACATACACTTTTTGCTATGTCGACATACTCATGTGTATTTTTCATTTTCAAAATTTTTTCAAGTATTTTGATATAAAACTAATTCTGGAAATTTTTTAGTAAAATTCTAGTGTTGTAAATTAATATTATATGATAGAAAATCATATGAAAACATACTTTCAAACGATATAAATATATTTATAAAATTTTAAGGTTTTAAACTATATAAAGTATAAATATAAAGTATATAAAAAATTTAAGTTTGAAAAACCAAGAAGAATAAAAATAGAAAATAAATAAATAAAGAGAAGTGAGGATAAATAGAAAAACAAAAGGGAGAGAATTGAGGATAGAATTGAAAATCAGAATTTGAAAATTAGAATTTTGAAATTTTGAATTTGAATTTGAATTTGAACTTGAAGTGCTATTTAGAGTCTTACAAAATCTAGACTTTATAAATATATTAATCTTGAACTCTTGAAATCTTGATTACTCATGAGTCTTGAAATTTCTCTGATGTTTGAATCTCTATCATCTTTATAACTGTACAGTCTTCAGTAATATTTCATGTATATAATTCCTTCACGCACACACACAAAAACACACACACACACACATATATATATATATATGTATATATTCTATACAAAAAGTGTTAGCATATATTTTATAATCAATGATAATTGAAATAACGTTGTTGTCATCAAAACTTCATTCTCCAACACCCCCTTTGTAACGACCTATATTTTTGGCCAATTTAAAATTTGAATTTTAATCTATATTAATGAATTTTAAAAAATGCTGAATTTTGACTAGATAAAATACGAAAATGATTTCAAACTTGGTTTTATGTTTTATTTTACTTAAAACAAAGTCAGTAAACTTTTAATATTAATTTAAAAGTGAAGATTTTGAAAATCAATGTTTTAATGCTATATTGATGATCTGCGAAAGGAGTTAGTCCCGAAATCATATGAACCCACTTTTAATTGATTCGGAAGTCAAAATATGGTAGGTTTAAAATTTCAAGTCAAATGGAGTTAATATGTAAGCGTAAGATATATAAACGTAAGTTGAAAATTCAAATGAATTTCAGTTAAAGCAAAAAAATAAGGCGATTTTTCAAACAGTCTCTGAAGTCGATGAGACTAGGTTCGTTGGAACCGTAACTATGTAACGTAGCGAGATTTCAAGTTTTATACCATTTGGAGTTTGTATGTGGTCGTATGACCAGAACGAAGTATACATCGTATAATTTATTAAGGAATTAATTAATTATACCTTTATCACTAAATCCTATAACCAATCAAAATTAGAAAACAAACTGTCCTCTTGGACAAGTTTCATGAGTGTGACAATCGCCCATAACTACTGCACTAAACAAGAGGAATAATGCGCTGGAAGGTGTGTCAGGCAGTCATGGACGATCATCAAGGTAAGATAACACAATATGGCACTTGTTGTATAACTCACAACGCAAGGATAAAATACAATAGAACATATACAATAGGCTATAATAGTGAAGCATATCTGAGCAGAAACTTGAACTTTCATAACAACCAGAAAGAATATCGATATATCTTTGGATTACAACATAAGTGTCTGTACAAATTTTCCTCACTACAACACTCAGAATAAACACCAATCATAACAGCGGAAACATCCAATATGTATAATAGAGAAACTACTACACCAGCCTCCTTCTCTCCATCGCACAACAGCATCGTCCTCATTAAGATATGCTACTTGCAACCTGCTACTCATTCTACCAACCCACAATTGGGTGAACAACCCAAGGTATTAAGAGGAAACATAAAACCTTGAGTTAGACAACAGTCTTAATGAGTGATAAAACAAATATCTAACATCATCAACAAACTATATGAGAATAGGTAGATTAATTAACCAATCTACCAAAACTGCATAGAAGAACCCAAACTCGTCTTCCCTGCATCTGACAGTGATAGCCTTTACAACAAGCATTTGAAAACAACGATGCATCCATGGCAATCAAAAGCAAGCAGACAATAGCAATCATAACACCTAGTTATATCTCACGTGAACCATCCTAATCAAGATCAACATCCCTCAAGCACAAGCCTCGAAGGCCAAAACCAACATCAGACAAGCACCCAAGAAACATCTCCCTTGACATTAGACAACTTACATGAGACAGTACAAGAAAAACAACCAACATCAATAACCCAGGATATCATTGCCTATCCTGCTTCGAAACCATCGTTAATCGTATGATGGCCAACCCTGCCATATGCCCGTTCTAGCAAAAACTTCATACACCTTTCTATGATATGTATCTTGGCCTTTCGACGATATCGAGGGTACTCGACCATTAACCCTCCGATTTTTTAGGTGATCCCCTATTATACCCCTGCTTTGAGTCTGCTAGAACCTACGACAACGATAATTCCTCAGCCTTTAGTATCTCTAGCTGTCATCATAGTCGACCATCCATAAGCTCAAACACACTCGAGCAGCCATTATCCACGAACTCAAACATACTTGAGTCATCTTCACATTCGTTGCATTACGATGATCATTGAACACATCACATCACTTCGACATTCTCCTTGAATTCGCTCCGAAGCTATAACCATCATTGACTCAAAAACAAGCTTCATTTGGTTGACATTCTTTAGGTCTTGCTCCTAGGGTCTTGCTCCTTGGGTTTTGCTTCTGGGTCTTTCTCCTTGGGTCTTGTTCTTTAGGTCTTGTACTCCTTAGGTCTTGTTTTTGGGTCTTGCTCTTTAGGTATTGCTCCTTAGGTCTTCAAATGACCTAAGACCTAATAACCTAAGACCTAAGACCTAACAACCTAAAACCTAACGACCTAAGACCTAACAACCTAAAACCTAATGACCTAAGGCTAAGAACTAACTCCTTAGGTCTTAAAAATGACCTAATACACAAACGACCTAAAACCAATGACCCGGCCTTCATCCCTTTCTTGAGAAAAAAGTCACACGACCCAAACTCCATGCTACGTCATCAATGACCTAAGAAAAAAAGACCCGACCCATATCTAACCAAAATAACTCCAATCTTGACCAAATCATCACCAAATGACAACATCGATGCAAACAACTCATCCATTTCCATAATCAACACTTTATGAAACCATCAATATCATCAAAATGACAATTATTCATCAATAATCATATAAGATTCACTAAATCATGATAAATGAATTAACAAACTAAAATAATGGATCTAACTTGCATAAACATATGAATTAACATAAGAATTACTGGTTTTAAGTCGCTATATTAGATCCTATGGTGATTCAAATGAAAATGTACTTACCATGATGTAGATTTATGTGAAAACAACTTGATAATGATGAAAATAAGATAAAAAACCCATATACTTGATTGAATCCATGTGAGAGATGCTTATCACTCACCAATTCTTCAAATTAACTCGAAATCGCTAAATTCTCTATCCGGACAGTGAAAAATATGCTTCTAACCTCTTGACTTGATGTGATCTCTCTTCACTTGACATAGATCTAGCTTCAAACAATGTAGATATTCAATTCTCTCATGTAGATCTGGATAATGGTTGAAAGGTGTGTACGATTGAGCAAGGAGGATCATGAACTCAACCAAATGAGAGAATGAAGAATAGTAACCCTCTCTGCATGCCTCTAACCCCCTATATATAGCCGCCCACTAGCCCACTGATGGGCCTTTTCAAATCAGACCAGCAATGGCTTACCAAATCTGAACTGAAATTGTGAAACACTAAAACAGTGATTCCTCCCAAACCGCTGAACAAAATCTTTAATGTGACCACTCTATGGGAATTTGCAACACCATTTCCTTTCCAATGAAATCGATCTCAACACCTAATTCGATCCTAGTTAAAAGTTAGTCCCCGTACAAAACTGACAGAGGCAAAATGGTCACAAACAAAATCGGTAAAAATTATAGACAAGTATCACATCCTCCTAACCAACATATCAAACTATGATAATGATCCATACCTCAAGGAATTAAATAAACATATTTTATGATCCTCCGAGACGTAAAAAGCAGGTTGTTACGTTCTCCCCCCTTTAGCAATTTCGCCCCAAAATCGGAAACAAACATAAGCAACCAAACAATTTGTGACGGCCCGCCCCACACCAACCAACATTTTCTCCAAAGGTGCGCCGTACACATGTCCAGTTAGCACGGAACGGGTCGTCAGAAGGAAAGGGAAGGAGGAAATGAACTAACAAGGAACCTGTAAAATGTCTCACAGCGCATAGGATAAAATATAATAATAACATACTTGACATAAAACAGACGAGACAGTCCATAAGCTGAAACAACTAACATAGCAGCGGAAAATCCAAGTACAGCTTATGATCCAAAGTTAAACATTAATACAACTTTTAAAACTGTCTCAAAGTAAAAGCAAGATAAAGGAGGTACACTACTAATGCCCAAGTAGTGACCATCAACGACACAGGGAGAATATCTATATATCATACGTGGAAGCCTCATGCCCGCCTCTGTAACACCCCACCTCCGCCAATGCCACTCTTGCAAGTACACTGGCTTTGGAGGGGCGTTAAACGAGGTAAACATGTATGCAGATATCGCAAGACCGAACATATAAGTAAAACAGAGTAGGTAAAGCAGCGGATAAAACTAGTATTTCAAAACCATAGTCAAGTTACATCAAAGTACTGAGTAATTATTTTCCACAAAACAAAGTCTAGAAAAACATAAACTGAAAACTGGAAATAACATAAAGTAAACTATCCCCAAAGTAGAATAAAGCCATAGCATGCTCAAGTCCAAACCGTACATGAGCTATCCAGAAAAGCAGCTAAAGATCCAAGCTAGGTACCAGTGTTCCCACCCTGCAAACCTGGGGGGGAACGGAAGAAAAGAGGCGAAAGAAAACGGGTCAGTCAAAAGACTGGTAAGTCCTATCTACTATTAGTATAAAAACTAATAAAGTTAACTGGACATGTAAAGCAGAGATGAAACATAGGGTGATAACTGGCATGGTGAAAAGTTAATAAGATAGATCAAGTGTGGTATCACATATACAAGGTTAAGTTGCACCAGGTGTGTACTAGTATTCCAATCCATGTCCAGTATAAACAAGAAATGATCCCTTGGCCCAAAGCTGGCCCAATATCATGAGGTGACCTAAATCAAGGTCCAACTACTCGGTCTAGTCGATCGGCTCCCTATAAGCCTAACTCGTCGTATATCGGTGTCATACGGCTTAATCGTGGAATGTAGTTAACTGTGCAAGGTCCACCCCAGGGTGTATCCAGCCCTAAGGTGTAAACCACAGACACAATTCAAGCACGCACAGTCTAAACCTACTGGTGCCCATGTTCAACTCCGGACTTAATGTGCATGACCATGGTCCTCCTAAACAACCGGTGCACCCTTCAGTCGCCTCTTTTGGTCTCTTACAATCAGTCCAGTAATTGTGCCCCACCCTAGCCTAGTCCAGGGTACCCATGATACTTCCAAGTTGGATACTGCTGAAAAGGACCACGTAACTAGGATTTCAAGCGGGTTAAGTGTGGTTAACCATATCCTAACCATGTATTGAGTTGGTCAAGTGTATTCAAGCAGTTCATGACTTAACCCTATCAATACATCGGTTTTAATTGGTTAAGTATTCAAGTAATCCATGTCTTAACCCCACCAATCCATCGTGTTTAATTGGTTAAGTATATTCAAGTAGTCCATGACTTAACCCTACCAATCCATCGTGTTTAATTGGTTAAGTATTCAAGTAGTCCATGACTTAACCCTACCAATCCATCGTGTTTAATTGGTTAAGTATTCAAGTAGTCCATGACTTAACCCTACCATGTGGCATTAATTAACTTAATGCACCCCAACCTCTCACATTAGACTTAGTTGTGGTTACTAGTTAAGCCGGGCGGGTCCGGGTAGCTTTACACCACAACCTAGTCTAACCTCGGGTTTTAAGTGCGATATGACCAACTACTCACATTGGGTCCTATTGTTTGTAGCCACTAGTTAAGCCGGTCGGTTCCAAGTAGATTTATGCTACAAACTCAACCCAACCTCGAGTTGGCCACTTTCATGTTTTTCTACATGTCATGTCCACGTTCGTGTAAACACATGTCAAACTTTCATGTCATATTTTCAAGTCATGTTTTCATGTTATTTAAGTTTGCCCAACTACCCGTAACGTATTCCCATCGCACGCAAATTCGCATCAACGCAAATAGATCAAAGAGGGAACATAACAATATGACAAGGTGGGCATAAGGTGGCATAGTCTATCACAAGTCAAACATGGTGATATTTGAGGCCAAAAGGGGTTCAACATACAAGCATATGGCCTCAACATGTATGATAGCATAAAAGGTGACTTGGCCTCAAACATATCAAATAGCATAAGGGTGATTTGGTCACTAGCATGCATAATAGCATAAGGGTGATTTGGCCACAAGCATGCATAATAGCATAAGGGTGATTTGGCCACAAGCATGCATAATACCATTAGGGTGATTTGGCCACAAGCATATTAAGGAACATGAGGGGTTAAGGTATGGCCACAAGTTATACATGGTGGCATATGAGGCAAATGTGTTCATAAACTTGCATATTACATTATAAGCCTCAAAACATGCATGATATCAACTTTAGCATAATAGGTGAAACATGGCCATAAATGACATAGGATGATAGCCAGTGATTAGCATATAACATCATATGCAAGATAACATAAGGGTTATGAGAGTTTCTATGTTGTTTAATGCAACATTTCAAATCAAAGCTCATAGCTTCCCATGCACAAAGTCAAGGTGATAGCTTTACAAACATGCA
The DNA here is from genome assembly GCA_030737875.1 of Allium sativum. Classification (NCBI taxonomy): domain Eukaryota; kingdom Viridiplantae; phylum Streptophyta; class Magnoliopsida; order Asparagales; family Amaryllidaceae; genus Allium; species Allium sativum. The sequence continues at coordinate 563,450,714 of CM060920.1, read as the reverse complement.
TAGAATAAATCTATGCATAACATGATAGAATCAAAGCTCATAGCTTTCTATGCACAAAATCAAGGTGATAGCTTTACAAACATGCATAGAATAAATCTATGCATAACATGGTAGAATCAAAGCACAAATCATACTTAGGCCCAAACTCAAACTTGCAACATGTCATATTTAACTTCATAGTTAGAATCTAAGAGTAGAATAGGGCTTACAATGCTATGAAGACCTATGAAATAAAATAAGATTGAGACGAAGCCACTAGCAACTCTAAAAACCCAAATGAATACAAGCTCCAAGTTGTCTTGAGAAACAAGAAGCTCCTTTGATTTGTATGAAGAAAGATCCTTGTTTTGATGAAGAAAGGTGGCTCTTTTACTAGCTTAGGACACTCAAACTTTCATGAAGAGGATGGAGGTCATGTTATGAAGATGGAGGCCATGATCAAGAAACATTTTGGCATAGTTTAGTTGTAGGAATGATTAATGAGGGTTTAGGCTAGGTCTTAGGGTCTTTTTATAGAAGATTATGTTAGTTTAGGCCATAGGATTAACCCTAATTCAGATCTGAGCCATTAAAATCCGTCACAAGCCTCCAAACATGTCTTGAGGAACAAGTCAGGTGCACCCAGGCCAAACTGGCCGACCACCCAAGTCGATAGGGGTGTCGACTGGGCAGTCGACACCACCTGGGGTGTGTCGACTCCCAAGTCGACTCCCCAGTCGACTTGGGGGTGGCGGGAATTTTTCCCGCCTCTTCTGCTTGGCTGAATTTGAATTCTGAATTCAAATTTGAACTTGTTTTTGAACTTGAAATTTTCTAAAAACTTTGACGGGCCATAACTTGGTCATACGGACTCCAATTTTCGAAAACTCGGACTCTATTTCGCGTATTTTTCCGAGACGAACGCAATGGCATAGCCCGTTTCCCTTGATTCGGATTTTATCATTTAATTCTGCCTTAGTTTATGTTATAACATGTTATTTAAAAATACGAGTTGTTACATTCTCCCCTCCTTAAAGGATTTCGTCCCCGAAATCTTCAAGTTAGGAAGAACATATCCTACCATCCATCATCCATCTACTCAAAACATCATCCACAAGTAAACATTGTCCTTAAAAGATTCTAAATGCTGTAGGATCATATGCAGAGGTGTGTGTATATGTACTTATCTAACGCGAAAATCAGGCGGTTACTGATTCAGTAAACCTCCTTAATGCAAAGTATGTTAGTGAAATGAGTCCATATGTATGCAAATTCCTAACATAATTCATAATCTCTATATGAGTGCACATAACATTCATCCATATGCAACATCCACGTGATAGCATAACAAGTTTCAACCATGAATAAAACACTCATGCATATGCAATATGAAAATGTGTGAGCCGATCTTAGTGCCTAATGTGTATCATGCATCCACGAGTATCCACTTGCAAACACTTGCAACCACTTGCAAACATCAAGCATAACATGTTTCAAATACATGTTTCATCCAAAGGGTTTCTACCTAAGGTTCTCATGACAAGGTTAACGAGATAACAAGATAAACATGGATAGTGAAAGAAAGATATGCTGGCTAGGAAAAGAGATCGATAATGTACCCTCAAAAAGAAATGGGTGAAGCGCGCGCATCTTCTCCTCGGTTTCCCAAGTTGCATCCTCTTCGGCTTCACTCCACTGAACCTATCCTCTTCGGCTTCACTCCACTGAACCTTTACTAACTTGACTTCTCGATTCCTCAGCTTCTTGATCTCCGTTCCCAAGATACGAATCAGAGCTCGCCTCAAGGTCGCCTCTTTCTATACCTCCGTGTCTTCAAGAATACTTGGTTCAACTACCTTGGCTGACTCATGTAGGCACTTTCGGAGATGCGAGACATGAAAAACATTGTGAACTCCGGCCAACTTCTCGGGCAACTCCACCTTATAAGTCATCTTCCCAACTCTTTCTATAATAGGGAAGGGTCCTACGAACCTTGGTGTCAACTTCCCAACTGCTCCAAAATGAACCACATTTCGCAAAGGAGAAATCTTCACAAAGACCATATCTCCAACTTTAAATTCTAAGTCTGTCCTTCGCTTGTCTGCATAGGAATTCTGTCTGTCTTGGGCCGTTTTCATCCGTCTTCGAATCAATTCAACCCTCTCGGATGTGTCCCTTATCATGTCGGGCCCAATTATAAGCTTATCTGTCGTCTCCCACCAACATGTTGGTGGCTTGCACGGCCTCCCATACAAAGCTTCGAATGGTATCATTCCTATGCTTGCTTGGTAGCTGTTATTATAAGCAAACTCTACAAGAGGAAGGTGGTCTTCCCAAGTACCACCAAAGTCAAGAACACAAGTCTCAAAAGATCTTCTAGCACTCTATTCACCCTCTCGGTTTGGCCATCCGTCTGGGGGTGATAGGCTGTACTTAGATTCAATCGCGTACCCATCGCTTCTTGCAAACTATTCTAGAACTGGATGGTGAAGATTGGGTCATGACCGCTAACTATGCTGGAAGGAACTCCATGCAATCGCACTATCTCTCGAAGATAAACAGATGCTAAACCTGATACAGTCCTCTTGTTCTTTACTGGAATGAAATGGGTGCTCTTCGTAAGTCTATCAACTATGACCCATATCCCATAAAGCCCAAATTGTTTGGTCATCTTAATGGACATCTTCACCCCAACTATAAATCACAAACAGGCGAGTCATACTCCTTATTGGGGTTGCAACAGAACTATGATTGAGAATAGGACCGAGAGGATATACTTAAAAGATAGCATGCGAGTCAGCTCTACAGAATAATAGGGATCAAGGATATACTCTTAGAAAGAGATATAATGCGCGTATCTAGTCCTCAATCTTCTAAGCCGCATTTTCTTGTGCTTAATCCCATCGTGCCTTGACCGTCTTTTAACTTCACAATTTCGTAGCTCTTAATTCTTATTTCCAAAATATGAGTTAGAACTCATTTCACCGTTGCCTCTCGTTCCACTTCCACTTATTCTTTTCCTAAGATACTTGGCTTAAACATAACTGCATGCTCATGGTTTCATGCAAGCTTTCCAAAATTCGTTAGTGAATCCTGGATCTCGTTTATATACCATACGGTATTCTACGCAGAAGAACTATCTCTTGAAAATAAATGCCACTCCACGTTGCCAAATGTTCTTACTAGGGTGATTTCTATAACCCATGCTTAAGCGGAATGGACTATCTGCCTTAGTGGCGAACACTACTCGATTGGATTACAAATTTCCAAAAAGCGCCAAGGGATTCTAGATAAATAATCATGACGGAACCCTAAAGGTCACACGAGATTTCGAGGGTATTACCGAGGCGATTCATGAGCCTCACAACCCTATGTTCGAAGTCAAGAATGGCTCCATAACTGGACAACCAACCCATGCCCAAAATCAACCCGTATCCCATAAACCCGAGAACATAAGCATTACACATGAATTCTATGCTCAAGATAGAGATTTTCAAATCCATACAAATCGCAGATAGATGGGCGGAACCCCCAATCAGATTTGAAATACTAACGGGATTTTCAACTAGACTAGTACTTAGGTGCAAACTTTCAACAAGATCAGAAATAAAACTATGCGATGCGCCAGAATCAAATAAGGTACGAACAGGGAAATCAGAAATGTAAACATGACTTTCTATAGAAACACTACCTCGATCAAAAGCTGGAAGAGCGAGGGGAGCCTGCAACTGCCCTCCAGAGGGTCCTGCTTGCTGAATTTGCCTTTTCCCTTGTCCTCGCTTTTTCGGACAATCCTTACTATAGTGTCCAGACTCTCCACAATGAAAGCATTTGTCCAACTTCCTCTTCTTCTTCCTACAGTCTTTGACTATGTGCCCAGTGATCCTACAGAAGTTGCACTTTCTTGTGTCTTTTGCCTTGTTGTTGTTGGCCTTGTTTCCCTTCTTATTGTTCTTGTCTCCTTTCTCGGAATCTTCCTTCTTTCCTTGAGACTTATTTGCCTTGACCTCCTTCTTGCCACTCTTATCTTCCTCTTGAAGCAGGGCCATATTCACCAAACTCTCGAAGGTCGCCCCCATGGGTATATGAGACATGGCCAAACCGCGCAATGACTCATTCAATCCTAGAGCAAAGCGTCGGGCCTTTTTCTGAGCTGTGTTAACCAAATCTAGACCGAACCGAGCAAGTTGATTAAACGTATCCACATATTCCCTAACTGTCATGTCCCCTTGCTTTAGAGATAGGAACCTCTCCATCCGAAGGTTCTCTTCTGTCGATGATAGAAACCTCAATCTGAACCTTCTCCTAAAGTCATCCCAAGTCTGAATTGGTCTAGTAGTGGTGGTGACTACCCACCAATATGCAGCTTCCCCTTTTAACAGCCATACCGCTAACAGAACTTTCCTACGGTCTTCTATATCAAAGATAGCAAAGAGGTCTTCAGTTTCTTTTAACCAATTTCTTGCCTCAACAAAAGTCTCTGTCCCAATAAAATTCTTGCCACCCATCGCCTTAAAGTCCTTGCAAATCTTCGCGAAATCCTCTTGTGGATACTGAGGAGGAGGAGGAGGAACCTTAGCTACAGGAGGGGGAGGAAGGTTAGCCACGGGGGAAGGAGGAGGAATGTCCGCGGGGCCGGCTTCATTCGCCCTTACCTCCATGTACCTTCTAAACCAAATAGGTACTGGTACGCCCTCAAGAATGGCAAAATTATCGGCCATACTGAAACGAAAAAAAAGATAGATTGAGAACGAGGAAACAAAGGATAGTGCTAATGGCTTTTGGGGAATAGCCTCTTAAAATAAACTAGACTTTTCTTGAAAAATACTTAATTGGTTTTGAAAATAGTTTCTCAAAAGTGTAAGTTTTAAAAACCCTTTTGCTCAAATCTTGTAAACCTTATGCTCTGATACCAAATGTAACACCCCACCTCCGCCAATGCCACTCTTGCAAGTACACTGGCTTTGGAGGGGCGTTAAACGAGGTAAACATGTATGCAGATATCGCAAGACCGAACATATAAGTAAAACAGAGTAGGTAAAGCAGCGGATAAAACTAGTATTTCAAAACCATAGTCAAGTTACATCAAAGTACTGAGTAATTATTTTCCACAAAACAAAGTCTAGAAAAACATAAACTGAAAACTGGAAATAACATAAAGTAAACTATCCCCAAAGTAGAATAAAACCATAGCATGCTCAAGTCCAAACCGTCCATGAGCTATCCAGAAAAGCAGCTAAAGATCCAAGCTAGGTACCAGTGTTCCCACCCTGCAAACCTGGGGGGGGGGAACGGAAGAAAAGAGGCGAAAGAAAACGGGTCAGTCAAAAGACTGGTAAGTCCTATCTACTATTAGTATAAAAACTAATAAAGTTAACTGGACATGTAAAGCAGAGATGAAACATAGGGTGATAACTGGCATGGTGAAAAGTTAATAAGATAGATCAAGTGTGGTATCGCATATACAAGGTTAAGTTGCACCAGGTGTGTACTAGTATTCCAATCCATGTCCAGTATAAACAAGAAATGATCCCTTGGCCCAAAGCTGGCCCAATATCATGAGGTGACCTAAATCAAGGTCCAACTACTCGGTCTAGTCAATCGGCTCCCTATAAGCCTAACTCGTCGTGTATCAGTGTCATACGGATTAATCGTGGAATGTAGTTAACTGTGCAAGGTCCACCCCAGGGTGTATCCATCCCTAAGGTGTAAACCACAGACACAATTCAAGCACGCACAGTCTAAACCTACTGGTGCCCATGTTCAACTCCGGACTTAATGTGCACGACCATGGTCCGCCTGAACAACCGGTGCACCCTTCAGCCGTCTCTTTTGGTCTCTTACAATCAGTCCAGTAATCGTGCCCCACCCTAGCCTAGTCCAGGGTACCCATGATACTTCCAAGTTGGTTACTGCTGAAAAGGACAACATAACTAGGATTTCAAGCGGTTTAAGTGTGGTTAACCCTATCCTAACCATGTATTGAGTTGGTCAAGTGTATTCAAGTAGTTCATGACTTAACCATATCAATACATCGGGTTTAATTGGTTAAGTATTCAAGTAATCCATGTCTTAACCCTACCAATCCATCGTGTTTAATTGGTTAAGTATATTCAAGTAGTCCATGACTTAACCCTACCAATCCATCGTGTTTAATTGGTTAAGTATTCAAGTAGTCCATGACTTAACCCTACCAATCCATCGTGTTTAATTGGTTAAGTATTCAAGTAGTCCATGACTTAACCCTATCATGTGGCATTAATTAACTTAATACACCCCAACCTCTCACATTAGACTTTGTTGTGGTTACTAGTTAAGCCGGGCGGGTCCGGGTAGCTTTACACCACAACCTAGTCTAACCTCGGGTTTTAAGTGCGATATGACCAACTACTCACATTGGGTCCTATTGTTTGTAGCCACTAGTTAAGTCGGTCGGTTCCGGGTAGATTTATGCTACAAACTCAACCCAACCTCGAGTTGGCCACTTTCATGTTTCTCTACATGTCATGTCCACGTTCGTGTTTTCAAGCATAAACACATGTCAAACTTTCATGTCATATTTTCAAGTCATGTTTTCATGTTATTTAAATTTGCCCAACTACCCGTAACGTATTCCCATCGCACGTAAATTCGCATCAACGCAAATAGATCAAAGAGGGAACATAACAATATGACAAGGTGGGCATAAGGTGGCATAGTCTATCACAAGTCAAACATGGTGATATTTGAGGCCAAAAGGGGTACAACATACTAGCATATGACCTCAACATGTATGATAGCATAAAAGGTGACTTGGCCTCAAACATATCAAATAGCATAAGGGTGATTTGGTCACTAGCATGCATAATAGCATAAGGGTGATTTGGCCACAAGCATGCATAATAGCATAAGGGAGATTTGGCCACAAGCATGCATAATATCATTAAGGTGATTTGGCCACAAGCATATTAAGGAACATGAGGGGTTAAGATTTGGCCACAAGTTAAACATGGTGGCATATGAGGCAAATGTGTTCATAAACTTGCATATTACATTATAAGCCTCAAAACATGCATGATATCAACTTTAGCATAATAGGTGAAACATGGCAATAAATGACATAGGATGATAGCTAGTGATTCGCATATAACATCATATGCAAGATAACATAAGGGTTATGAGAGTTTCTATGTTGCTTTATGCAACATTTCAAATCAAAGCTCATAGCTTTCCATGCACAAAGTCAAGGTGATAGCTTTACAAACATGCATAGAATAAATCTATGCATAACATGATAGAATCAAAGCTCATAGCTTTCTATGCACAAAGTCAAGGTGATAGCTTTACAAACATGCATAGAATAAATCTATGCATAACATGATAGAATCAAAGCACAAATCATACTTAGGCCCAAACTCAAACTTGCAACATGTCATATTTAACTTCATAGTTAGAATCTAAGAGTAGAATAGGGCTTACAATGCTATGAAGACCTATGAAATAAAATAAGATTGAGACGAAGCCACTAGCAACTCTAAAATCCCAAATGAATACAAGCTCCAAGTTGTCTTGAGAAACAAGAAGCTCCTTTGATTTGTATGAAGAAAGATCCTTGTTTTGATGATGAAAGGTGGCTCTTTTACTAGCTTAGGACACTCAAACTTTCATGAAGAGGATGGAGGCCATGTTATGAAGATGGAGGCCATGATCAAGAAACATTTTGGCATAGTTTAGTTGTAGGAATGATTAATGAGGGTTTAGGCTAGGTCTTAGGGTCTTTTTATAGAAGATTAGGTTAGTTTAGGCCACAGGATTAACCCTAGTTCGGATCTGAGCCATTAAAATCCGTCACAAGCCTCCAAACATGTCTTGAGGAACAAGTCAGGTGCACCCAGGCCAAACTGGCTGACCACCCAAGTCGACAGGGGTGTCGACTGGGCAGTCGACACCACCTGGGGTGTGTCGACTCCCAAGTCGACTCCCCAGTCGACTTGGGGGTGGCGGGAATTTTTCCCGCCTCTTCTGCTTGGCTGAATTTGAATTCTGAATTCAAATTTGAACTTGTTTTTGAACTTGAAATTTTCTAAAAACTTTGACGGGCCATAACTTGGTCATACGGACTCCGATTTTCGAAAACTCGGACTCTATTTCGCGTATTTTTCCGAGACGAACGCAATGGCTCAGCCCGTTTCCCTTGATTCGGATTTTATCATTTAATTCTGCCTTAGTTTATGTTATAACATGTTATTTAAAAATACGGGTTGTTACAGCCTCCGAATCAGCCACTCGCGCATCACCAGCTAACCTGTCTCTAGTCTGCTCGTGTGAGCACCCATAGTAATAAGAGGAGACATAAAACTCTGGGTCAGACATAAAGCCTGGTATGAGCGATAAGCATCTAAACTGAACAATAACAGGTAGACAAAACATACCTGAACCTGGACCTGCAACCAAAGAGTTAGGACTACATACTGTACAACACTCTAAGGTGCCATATCAAACGGTGTAAAGATACGGAGGTGGGGGTGTGCGTGTCATAGTGATGGCAAACAATCAAACCTAGCAACCATCCACACATCACTCACTCAGTGTGTAAAGCATACGATATTCACCACTTCGATCACCCAACATACCTCGCTACGATCACTTTGCCCCATGAAGTCATAAATGGCTTCACTGCACTGATAACGTAGCCGCTAATCCTTCGCTATGTCCACTTGCCCCATGGAGTTATTCACCCCATCTGCGTTGGCTCATAGCCTTACCAATCCTTTACTATGTCCACTTGTCCCATGGAGTTATTCACCCCATCTACGCTGGCTCATAGTCTTACCAATCCTTTACTATGTCCACTTGCCCCATGGAGTTATTCACCCCATCTGCTCTGGCTCATAGTCTTACAACGCTTCACTTTGCCCCTCAAGTCATAATGACTCTACTGCACTGATAACGTAGTCTTGCTACCATCACCTTGCCCCTCGAGTCATAATGACTCTACTGCACAGATAAGTAGCCCATCATCCATTTTCAGTGGTGAATCGAAGTTATGAACGTCGACAACTCCTTAGAACACGTCCTGCAGCAAAGCCCAACCATGAAGTGAACTCATCGGTTCCCAACTGGATCCTGAGCTCCAACTTCCCATATTGGACTACCTTTGCATCTCGGGTTATAAGTTATTGGTCAATACTGGGTTGGGTCGGGTTCCCCTTCAAGCTATCGGTTCGGGTCGGGTCCACTGCGTTGCGTTGGTTCATGGTCTTCCTCTGGTAAGGGTTCAGTTCGGGTCCACTCCATCGTGTCGGTTCGGGTGTCCCGCTTCGGGTCGGGTCGGGTTGCCATCTCCTATCCAATTCGTGCTCCAGTTCCTGTGCCTCGTCTGGTCCCGTTCCCTATTCTAATCCGATCAGATCCCTTCACCATACTCCGGTCCGAGCCCTTCGTCCTTAAGCCGATCCGATCCCCAGCTTAACCAACATGGTCTTCCTTTTTGCCAGGGTTTTCAAGTGTCAGGTTCCGATCCGATCGAATCCCTTGCCCAGTTCAACTTATCCGATCCGAGCCCCCATATCCGATCTGATCCTACACTGTTTCCTGAAACTTTTCCAGCAAGTGTTTTACCCCATTCGACGACGTTTTCGACCATTCTAACTATTGAAATCAATCACAAAGCATATCATACAGTCATAGCAACATGCATAATCAACCACAAACATCAAAACATCAATATGATAGGTTAAAATGGATCAAACATACCCAAAACCCCATATTTCCCCTTAAGCATGTTTAGGTGAAACTAATGATATGATTAGCAAAACTTAACCAAATTAACCCAAATTCATATCAGAGGTCTAAAACATCATTGAAGAATTTATGAACATTTTCCAGAATTTTATCATGTTTAAATTCGCTAATTAACACTAATTACCCTTAATTAGCCATAATTAGTGAGGAACTATGCAAATGACTCACCTTAGCCACAAATAAACTAAGATCTGAAATAAATCTCTGATTTGATGCAAATTCCAATGCTAAACAGTAGCTCCAATGTTGATTTGGTGTAGATCTTCCTTAATTTGATGTTGCTAAGCTTAATCCTTGATCAAAAGATGATTTGGAGGTGATTTAGAGGTTGGAGGCCATTTTTAGGGTTCCTTGGAGATAAGTGGAGGCTAGAAAACTGAAATAGAATGATTCTCTACTTCATTTCAGCCTCCCCATAACCCTAATCCCGAAATGGGTTATGGTCCTATCCACCAATCACCCTATTTGGCCTGGTTAAGTAGTTTTTCACCTTCCAAACCTCATTTCAGCCATATCTCCCAAACGGTAAGCCCACTTGGCTATTATGACCACTCTACGGAATGGTAAACCACCAAACGAATCTAATGGAAGTGGTTTCAAGTCAAAATTCCTTTCCAATCAAAAGTTATGGCCAAAACAAGATCAGCTAGGGGCAAAATGGTCATTTAAAAATCGACAAAAATCATGAACATGGGAAATGACTCTAATGGATGTTCCCCAAGGTTACATGACCATACGACTTCATATGGGAAAGAAATAAATATTCTACGATCCTCCGATACGTAGAATGCGGGTTGTTACATTCTTCCCCCCTTAAGAAATTTCGCCCCCGAAATTCCCTAACCAAAACACACAAAAGGTCCCGCATGCCTATCAACAATAAAACAACAATCAAACATGCAAAACAAGTCTATCCTAGCATGCGGAATAACTAAATCGCAAAGTAAGTCTTACCAGGCAAAGAGTTCTGGATACGTCTTTCTAATGCTCTCCTCTGTCTCCCAAGTGCAATCATTCTCGTTCTCGCCCCATTGAACCTTGACTAGCTTCACCGTCTTCCTTTGAAGTTGCTTCGTATCGTGCTCGACAATACGAATCGGCTTGCGGTTCCCAACCGCCTCGGGTTCTACTTCGAAGTCCTCTAACTGATCAGGTGAAATAGTCATACCTGAGTCGTGAACGAACTTCCTTAGTTGGGAAACATGAAATACATTGTGAACTCCCGCCATCTTCTCTTGTAAGCCAACTCTATATGCCAAATTCCCGACTAGTTCAAGAACAGGGAATGGGCCAACAAATCTTGGTGCTAACTTGCCTCTCCTGCCAAATCGTATCACGCTCTTCAACGAAGAAATCTTGACAAACACCAAGTCACCAACGGAGAATTTTAAATCTCTTCTCCTCTTATCAGCATAACTCTTCTGCTTATCTTGGGCAGCTTTCATTCGTTATTGAATGGTCTTAATCTTATCTGAAGTTTCCCTCACCACATCTGGTCCAAGCATAAACTTCTCGCCAGTCTCTATCCAACATGATGAGTTGCACGACCTTCCGTACAAAGCTTCATATGGAGCCATACCGATACTGGATTGGTAGCTATTATTATATGCAAACCCTACTAGATGCAAATGGTCATCCCATGATCCACCAAAATCCAATATACAAGCTCTCAAGAGATCTTCCAATATACGATTCACCCTCTCCGTCTGACAGTCGGTCTGAGGATGATATGCGGTACTGAGATGTAATTCTAACCCTAGAGTCTCTTGTAAGCTCTTCCAAAACCCACTAGTAAACAATGGGTCTCGGTCACTTACTATGCTTTTAGGTACTCCATGAAATCTCACTACCCACTTCATATATAATTCTGCCAACTTGGCTGCCGTTCTGGTCGATTTGACTGGTATAAATCTTGCACTCTTAGTCAATCGATCCACAATTATCCAAATGCTGTCATATCCCGATCTAGTCCTTAGTAAACCATCGATGAAATCCGTCGAGACTTGCTCCCATTTCCATTCGATAATTTCTAATGGTTGCAACAACCCACTAGGCTTCTTTTGCTCGGCTTTAACTAGTTGGCAATTCATGCATTTGGATATAAACTTCCCAATGTCTCTTTTCACCCTTCCCAGTAGTAAGTCTGTTTCATGTCTCGATACATCTTATTACCATCGGGATGTATAGTCAGTTTTGAGTGATGACATTCTCTAAGCACTTCATCTCTCAAACCATTCACGTTGGGTACAACTAGTCTTCCATTCTTTCTAAGCCATCCATCTCGATCAAGCCCATACAAATTCATCTCCTCACCGTCGATATTCATCTCTAACTTGGAGATGATTTCCAATAGATTAGGATCGTCCCTCTGGCTGGAACCAATCCGCTCTATCAAAGTGGGTCTGATCACCAAACTAGCTAGCTTGACTGGATCCAATTCGCACTTTGGTCTGAAATCAAACCCCGCGATATACTCCAGTTGCTTCCATTCAAGAAACATAGCCCCTAAACTGGCATGTCTCCGACTCAAGGCATCGGCTACCGCATTACCTTTCCCAGGTGTATATGCGATATCAAAATCGTACGAAGCCAAGAACTCTAACCATCTCTGCTGGCGGAGATTCAGATCTTTCCGAGAGAAGAGATACTTTAACGATTTATGATCGGTAAACAACTCAAATCTTTCTCCCAAGAGATAGTGTCTCCACATCTTCAATGCGAACACAATCGCTGCCAATTCCAAATCATGGGTAGGATACTTCTTCTCATGCGGCTTTAGCTGTCGACTAGCATAAGCTACAACCCTACCTCCTTGCATCAATACAGCACCTAGTCCGGCACCACAAGCATCTGTGTATACCGTCATCTCTTCATTCCCTTTAGGAATGACTAGCACTGGCACACGCGTCAACCTTTCCTTTAGACTCTTGAATGCATTCTCACACACTCCGTTCCAGACGAAGGACTGATTCTTCTTAGTCAACTGAGTCAACGGTGCTGCTATCTTGGAGAAGTCCTGGATAAACTTACGATAATATCCTGCTAATCCCAAGAAACTTCTTACATCCGTTACATACTTGGGCGTAGGCCAATCCTGTACCGTAGCCACCTTCGCAAGGTCCACGGCAATACCACTTTCTGAAACAACATGACCCAAGAATCTCACTTCCCTTCTCCAAAAGTGACACTTAGAGAATTTCGCTTTCAATTGGTGTTTCCTCAGCACCTCCATCACTATCCTCGAGTGTCCCTTATGTTCCTCCTCTGTCCTTGAGTAAACAAGGATATCATCTATGAACACAAGAATAAACTTATTCAACTGATCTCTGAATACTCGATTCATAAGATCCACAAAGTAGGCTGGTGCATTGGTCAAACCAAATGGCATGGCCAACCACTCATAAAATCCAGACGGCGTCCTAAATGCCGTTTTTTGAACACTCTCATCCGCTACTCGTAGCTGATGAAATCCTGTCGCGAGGTCCAACTGGGAGAACACTCTTGCTCCTTCCAGTTGATCAAACAAATCATCTATCCGCTGTAGAGGATACTTATTCTTCCTCGTTACCTTATTCAACTCGCGATAGTCCACACACAAAAGAAGGGAACCATCTGCCTTAGTGGCAAACACAACTGGTGCTCCCCACTCGGAGACACTTCTCCTAATAAATCCCTTCTTCAAAAGATTACTGACTTACACCCCGAGCTCTCGCTGCTCCCTTGGTGCCATACGACGAAGTGGCATCACTATAGGTCTTGCATCTTTCACTAAATCAATACGGAACTCAATCTCTCAGTGTGGTGGAATCCCGGTCACCTCCTTGAAGACATCCGGATACTGGCCAACCACGAGCACATCTGACAGCTCATCCTGCGGGATGTTGAGGGAATTTACAAAACTAGCCATAACCCCATCACTAGGTAGACTACCAAACACTACCCTCCGCCCATCATCCGCCCTAACTGTCACCAAAAAGTCCTCACAGTCTACCACCACCCCGTATCTTTGGAGCCAATCGACTCCCAATATAATGACATACCCAGTAAAGACCAAAACAAAGCAATCACAAACAAACATACATCCATGACTCGATAAGACCAAATTCCTACAAATCATACTAAGGCTAGTCGAACCACCAATCGGGTTCGTCACAACCAATGGTCTATCGACTATCTCGGGATCCAGTCCCAACCTATCTACCAGGTCACTAGATATGAAGGAACTGGAAGCCCTAGTATCAAACAAAACTCGAACTGGTACATCACAAATAGAAAGCATACCTTGAATAACAACATTCTTTCCTTTCTCCGCCGCAGTTGGGGCATTCGACGAAGAAGGAACAACATCAATAACATATGCTTTCACAATCTGCTTCTCCTTAAGAGGTTGCGGACACTTATCCTTGAAATGTCCCACTTGACCACAGTTGAAGCACTTCTTATCTGATGTCTTGGCCCGACAATCTTTAGCATAATGGCCCTTCTTAGCACAGGTGAAGCACTTAACATCCTTCTTGTTCTTTTTCTGGCCACCCTTAGATTGGTCTTGCTTCCTCTTATTCTGAGTGTTATTCTTGCCTCCACCGCCTACTTGCGGCTTTGGCCCTTCTGCAGATGCAGCCTCAGTCTTTGACTTAGGGTAAAGACTCTCTGATCTCAAAGCTTTCCCCACAATCGATTCAAAAGTCTCATCGATGTGATTGATAAGCCTTTCACCCAAGTATCCATCCAAACTAGTAATGAACTTCTCATTTTTCTTCTCAGGAGTATCGATGAGAGATAGTCCATACTTCGACAAAGTGTCGAACTCAGCAATATAGTCAGAAACTGCCCTACCACTCTGCTTGAGTTCCAAGAATCTCTTGAACAACACTGACCTCTGGGCAGCTGGAATGAACTTCTCGCTAAAGAGAGCCTTGAACTGATCCCAAGTAACTCGATCTTCTGGAGTAGCTGTTCTAATGGCATTCCACCAATTCATCGCTCGCCCTTATAGCTGACGAGACGCTAGCCTTCTCTTCATCGCATCCTCAAGTCCCAAGTCATCGAAGATACGATCACAGTTATCCATCCAATCTTGAACATCTGTGGCCGACTCCGTCCCGTGGAACGGCTTCCCACCAAGGTTAGTGTAATCCTTGCACAACTTGGCAAAATCGACCCTAGGCGCCTGCACTAATGGGCCACCACCAATTTCGGGATTGGGAACTGCCCCTTGCACTTCTCTAAGCATGTCTCTCATGAGGTCAGTAAACATTGCCCTCATGTCAGCAGCATTCCCATTATTGGCTCCCCTATCAGCACCTCTAGCATAGCAGCTCATCGTCAATCTGTAAAAAGGAAACGATTAACGACCCCATAGTGGTGCTAGTGCAGTACGACTTCATTCTTATACTACCAATAGTATATACATATATAGCTTTTGAAAACCAAAGTAATCACAAATACGCGCTCTCATATACGTACTATCTCTCCCTAGTGTCTTCCCCTAGGTTAACTACGCAACCTGGCTCTGATACCAAATGTGACGGCCCACCCCTCACCAACCAACATTTACTCCAAAGGTGCGCTGTACACATGTCCAGTTAGCACGGAACGGGTCGTCAGAAGGAAAGGGAAGGAGAAAATGAACTAATAAGGAACCTGTAAAATGTCTCACAGCGCATAGGATAAAATATAATAATAACATACTTGACATAAAATAGGCGAGACAGTGCATAAGCTGAAACAACTAACATAGCAGCGAAAAATCCAAGTACAACTTATGATCCAAAGTTAAACATTATTACAACTTTTCAAACTGTCTCAAAGCAAAAGCAAGATAAAGGAGGTACACTACTAATGCCCAAGTAGCGACCACCAACGACACAGGGAGAATATCTATATATCATACGTGGAAGCCTCCTGCCCGCCTCCGAATCAGCTACTCGCGCATCACCAGCTAACCTGTCTCTAGTCTGCTCGTGTGAGCACCCAGAGTAATAAGAGGAGACATAAAACTCTGGGTCAGACATAAAGCCTAGTATGAGCGATAAGCATCTAAACAGAACAATAACAGGTAGATAAAACATACCTGAACCCGGACCTGCAACCAAAGAGTTAGCACTACATACTGTAAAACACTCTATGGTGCTATATCAAACGGTGTAAAGATACGGAGGTGGGGGTGTGCGTGTCATAGTGATGGCAAACAATCAAACATAGCAACCATCCTCACATCTCTCACTCAGTGCGTAAAGCATACGATATTCACCACTTCGATCACCCAACATACCTCGCTACGATCACTTTGCCTCATGAAGTCATAAATGGCTTCACTGCACTAATAACGTAGCCGCTAATCCTTCGCTATGTCCACTTGCCCCATGGAGTTATTCACCCCATCTGCGCTGGCTCATATCCTTACCAATCCTTTACTATGTCCACTTGCCCCATGGAGTTATTCACTCCATCTGCGCTGGCTCGTAATCTTACCAATCCTTTACTATGTCCACTTGCCCCATGGAGTTATTCACCCCATCTGCGCTGGCTCATAGTCTTACTACGCATCACTTTGCCCCTCAAGTCATAATGACTCTACTGCACTGATAACGTAGTCTTGCTACCATCACCTTGCCCCTATAGTCATAATGACTCTACTGCACTGATAAGTAGCCCATCATCCATTTTCAGTGGTGAATAGAAGTTTTGAACGTAGACAACTCCTTAGCACACGTCTCGTAGCAAAGCCCAACCATGAAGTGAACTCATCGGTTCCCAACTGGATCCTGAGCTCTAACTTCTCATATTGGACTACCTTTGCATCTCGGGTTATTGGTCAATACTGGGTCGGGTCGGGTTCCCCTTCAAGCTATCGGTTCGGGTCGGGTCCACTGCGTTGCGTCGGTTCATGGTCTTCCTCTGGTAACGGTTCAGTTCGGGTCCACTCCATCGCATCGGTTCGGGTCGGGTGTCCCACTTCGGGTCGGGTCGGGTTGCCATCTCCTATCCAGTTCGTGCTCCAGTTCATGTGCCTCGTCTGGTCCCGTTCCCTATTCTAATCCGATCCGATCCCTTCACCATACTCCGGTCCGAGCCCTTCGTCCTTAAGCCGATCCGATCCCCAGCTTAAGCAACATGGTCTTCCTTTTTTCCAGGGTTCTCAAGTGTCAGGTTCCGATCCGATCGAATCGCTTGCCCAGTTCAACTTATCCGATCCGAGCCCCCATATCCGATCCGATCCGATCCTGCACTGTTTCCTGAAACTTTTCCAACAAGTGTTTTACGCCATTCGATGACGTTTTTGACCATTCTAACTATTGAAATCAATCAAAAAGCATATCATACAGTCATAGCAACATGCATAATCAACCACAAACATCAAAACATCAATATGATAGGTTAAAATGGATCAAACATACCCAAAACCCCATATTTCCCCTTAAGCATGTTTAGGTGAAACTAATGATATGATTAGCAAAACTTAACCAAATTAACCCAAATTCATATCAGAGGTCTAAAACATCATTTAAGAATTTATGAACATTTTTCCAGAATTATATCATGTTTAAATTCGCTAATTACTAATTACCCTTAATTAGCCATAATTAGTGAGGAACTATGCGAATCACTCACCTTAGCCACAAATAAACTAAGATCTGAAATAAATCTCTGATTTGATGCAAATTCAAATGCTAAAAAACAGCTCCAATGTTGATTTGGTGTAGATCTTCCTTAATTTGATGTTGCTAAGCTTAATCCTTGATCAAAAGATGATTTGGAAGTGATTTAGTGGTTGGAGGCCATTTTTAGGGTTCCTTGGAGATAAGTGGAGGCTAGAAAACTGAAATGGAATAATTCTCTACTTCATTTCAGCCTCCCCATAACCCTAATCCCGAAATGGGTTATGGGCCTATCCACTAATCACCCTATTTGGCCCGGTTAAGCAGTTTTTCACCTTCCAAACCTCATTTCAGCCATATCTCCCAAACGGTAAGCCAGTTTGG
This sequence comes from Allium sativum, assembly GCA_030737875.1. Classification (NCBI taxonomy): domain Eukaryota; kingdom Viridiplantae; phylum Streptophyta; class Magnoliopsida; order Asparagales; family Amaryllidaceae; genus Allium; species Allium sativum. The sequence goes on along the minus strand of CM060920.1, from coordinate 563,432,967 downwards.
CTATTATGACCACTCTACGGAATGGTAAACCACCAAATGAATCTAATGGAAGTGGTTTCAGATCAAAATTCCTTTCCAATCAAAAGTTATGGCCAAAACAAGATTAGCTAGGGGCAAATGGTCATTCAAAAATCGATGTTCCCCAAGGTTACATGACCATACAACTTCATATGGGAAAGAAATAAATATTCTACGATCCTCCGATACGTAGAATGCGGGTTGCTACACAATTCTACATGCCTATCATCCATGAGCAGCCAATTCTATCATCCAAACTAGCATCCATCAAACCTTGCATCCATAGCCTTATCCAAGCACACATAATTCTAACAACAACAACCACTACAATAAAACAAGTTACAATGATGTAAGAGTGACACGACATTATGAACCACACCAACGAAGAGTTCTGGATGGGTCGCCTTCATATTCTCTTCCGTCTCCCACGTACAATCGTCGTCATCCTCACTCCATTGTACCTTGACCAACTTAATCGTCTTCCTCCTAAGTTGTTTCATTTCATTTCCCACAACACGAAGCGGCTTACAAGGTTTCATAACTACAGTCTCGACTTCTAGGTCTTCATACTGCTCTGGAGATACTGCCACATTTGAATCAGGCACACACTTCCGTAGAAAGGACACATGGAAAACATTTTGCACACTAGACATCTTCTCAGGTAACTCCAACCTATATGCGAGTTCTCCAATTCGATTGATTATCGGAAGTGGTCCAACAAGCATTGGAGCCAACTTTCCTTTACTTCTGAATCAAACAACATTCTTTAATGGCGAAGTCTTCACGAAAACCATATCACCAATGTCGAATTCCAAAACTTTTAGACGTTTATCGGCATAACACTACTGGCGGTCTTGGGCCACCTTCATTCGTTGCCAAACGATCTCGATATAGTCTGATATTTCTCTTATTATCACAGGCTCAAGTATCAACTTATCTCTAGTCTCTAACCAACAGGCCTGAGAATTACAAGGTCTTCCATACAACGCCTCGTATGGTGTCATCCCAATGCTCTACTGGTAATTGTTATTATATGAAAACTCAGTAAATATAGATGGTCTTCCCATGATCCTATGAAGTCCAATACACAAGCCCCTACGAGATCTTCCAAAACTCGGTTAACCCTCTTGATTTGACCATCGGTTTGGGGATGATACTCGGTTCCCAAAGTCTCTTGCAAACTTTTCCAAAATCCACTCATGAATGGATCTCGATCACTCAATATGCTCTTTGGGATACCGTGGAATTGAACTATCCATTTAATATAAAGCTCAACCAACTTTGATGCTTCCCTAGTCGAATTGACAGGAATAAAGCTTGCACTTTTGGTCAAGCGATCCACGATTGTAACAACCCGAATTTTTGAATAGTTTATTTTAAATATTTAGTATGGTTTTAAATACTGAATTAATAATATAAAAGAATTTTTATATTGAATTATCGGTTTATAATCGATATGTGATTATTTCGAATATATATAATTATCATAATCTGAAAACGAGAACAATTCAATTCGAAGATAAAACTGAATCAAAACAATCCAGATGACTGGTATAAATTCTATTTGAATATATAAGATAATAAGAATAATTTATTATCAAGAAATATATTTGTTTGAATTTAAATTATATTATATATGGTTATTTTATATTTATGTTCAAACTGAATTTCAGAATATATTATGTTGCACTCAGAATATTGTTATTTCATTTAAATGTCGGTTTATATGCTAAAATAGCGGTTCGTGATTGATATTAACGGACCCTGAGATATTTGATCGTGGATAGGTTCGAAATCAAATCAGAATCCATTTAAAAAGAATGAAAATCTCTTTAATCAAATCAGAATCTGTTTAAAAGAAATAAAAATCTTTTTATTTCAAATCGTATTATATTAAAAATCAAAATCTTTTTAAATTCCTTAAATGGATTTGCCATGTACGTTACCGACCAAAACATTTATTTGCAGCGTACTTTGTGTTCCCTTTTCTTCTATAAATCGCTGACCCTTGCCATTTTGTTCCATTGCAAGATATCCATTCCTTTCTAATCTCCCTCAGATATCCATAAGCATACAAGTTTAAGAACCGTGTATTCCCCTTTCCTTTCCTTCTCTAAGACCGTAGAAATCATATCCTTCAAAATCGAAAATCGAAAATGATCGTGCTCCACACAAATGAAAATCACGTTTTCTTCCTTTGAAACAAAAAACGATTCAGTAAATCGAAGAAAGGGGGCAGCTCGAGGTTTTCCATAGGTAGATTAGGGTTCGATATTGTTTCAAATGTTTTAAGGCTTCGAGTTTGGAGCTGTTGGCAACGTCAGGACGAGTAGTGGATGGCATCGATCTTATCAGAAATGGGAGCGTCGATGAGGAGATTTTAGAAGATTTCGAAGGAGAAGGGTGTCGATGTTTTTCCTGTAGCAATCAAAGGAGGAAACCGCAACTAAGGATGTCACAAATTGAGGAAGGGGGTTCAAGCCTTTTACTGGTGTGTATGACTAGAAGAGGGGCACGCTAGCCTGAAGGGTGGTACGGGTTTTGTATAGTGGATTTGATTGTGAGGAGATCGCACAGTGAGGGAGCAAGGTGGTTTCAATTACTATGTTAGTAAAGTATGGATGGGTATGAGGAGAGAGGTGAGTGGAGAGGTGGTCCACTATCAGGTTGTGTTTCAGGAAATGATGTATTGGTAAGGGAGGCTGTTCGTATGTACGGTGGAGTTTTGGGGAGTTCAGATTTTGAACAGTGAAGTCGATATGTACATTCATGGTATGTGAAGACCATAAGGAGGAGAGGGAAGCTTGGGGATAGTGGGTTTGTTTTACTCGAAGCTTGTTTGTTGAATGGGAGGTCATGGCCTAAACTGTATAAAGGGGAAGAAAGGTTTCACAGGAGATTAAGGTAGTTAATTATTTATTAGTTTAATTTAGTGACATCTTGATTTATCCAAATTCGAAATGATCATCTATTTGTCACACTAAATTAGAATCAAACGAAGTCTATGGGATTCGTATGGACATAGGCCTCATATTCGAATTGATTCGAAGTGCTTTGGAGCTAGTGAGGTTTTTCGGTTAAATTAAACATATGTTTAACTTAATCGAAAACGAACCGATATTTCGACAAATAAAAACAAGGTAAGTAATTCTCACTCAAGAATTTTATTTAAATTATTGTTATCATTAAAAATAATTTGTTGGTTGTTTGGTTGCATTTAAATATTACTGTGGATATTATACATATATATTAGTTATATAGGATTGATGTTTGTAGCTATTATATATATAGTTGATTGATAGTTCCCGCAGTACCATTAGTGGATGCCCGCCGTATTATTAGCGGATGACCCTATACGCCCCACGCTATGATAGTTGATGACCTTCATACCACGATATCCTGCCTCGAAGTAGGATGGGTATTATTTATGTTGGCTAACGTCTGTGGATGCAAGAAACAGGTTGGAGGGATCCAACTGGATTCCTCAAAAATATTATTATTTGTTTGCTTTCACATATATTATCATATATGATGTGTTGATTGATAATTAAGTGGTTTGGTTGTTTAAATATTACTGGGGCCAAAAAGTTAATTTATTAAAATATTGTGAAAAGAGACTTGGAGATTTAAAAGGAAAATTCTATTTTTTAAAAAATAGAATTTGGATTTAGAATGTGCTAAAAATATTTACTTGTTTTAAATAAATAAAACAGCTATTGAATTTATAAACGATGTTTATAAATTGAATAATGCGGGGAATTGAAATAAATTTATAAACGGTGTTTATAAATTAAGTGGAAAAATTATCATTGGATAATTTGAATATTTAAATTAAATGTGAATTTAAAAATAGAAGTGGGGAAATCATTTTAAAGAAATAAACGATGGAATTTATTCTGATGCTCAGAATATAAATTGAACTAAAATAAATCCGTAAGGATTTATGATTTGAATTTGATTAATTCGAAATTATTTAAATAGAAGTTAAATTGAATATGAAAATAAGTTGTGTTTATATATATAAGTTATTATAAATAGAAATTTCCAAAATATGATTTTGGTTTTAAATAGATTTCGAAATAAACTTGTTTAAATATAAAATAATGAGATTTATAAAATGGTGCTTATAAATATAATGAATTAATTATCAAGAGATAATTGGAATATTTAAATCCAAATATGAATTTAAAAATAGAATTTGAAATCATTCAAAAGGGAACCACGGTTTTTATTCCGCAATTCGGAATATCAAAAGGATGGAGTTTCAAATAGAAATTTGAAAAGGGAACGTGTTTAAATATATGAAACAAGTAAGTTGAATTTATAAATAGTGTTATAAATTTGGTGAAATAAATTATCATTTGGATAACTTAAACCATTTAAATTCAAATAGGAATTTAAAAGTAAATTGGGAAGTGTTTTGAAACAAAACGATTGACTATATTTCAGAATTCGGAATATAAGCTGAATTGAGAAAAATCCAAAGGATTTATAATCAGAACTTGATTATATGGAATTTTATAAATAATTTATTTATAAAAGAAAATGGAATTAAATATAGAAGATCAAAGTATAAATAAATATATTATCGAGTAAGGAAAAATCGACAATTATGGATAATCGAAAATATTAAGCTGAATTGGGAAAATTAATTCAATATATATTAAAATATATTAGAATGGAGTCAGAATTTATATATAAACGAAGTTTCAAACGTTATATATTAAATATAATTAAAATGAGCTCATCGCAGCGCGATAGTTCGAAAATTGGCGTTTCGAACTTCAATTGAGTATATGGAACTCAATTTAAGTCGGAATTCTTTGGAACAAGAATCGTCAGGACCAATTGAATAATAGTTTTCTAATGGAAGAGAAAATTATGGATTTCGTTTGATAGATTTTGAGTTACATAAAAATCAAATTTTCAAAAAAAAACAGCGCCAGAACCATTATAAAGCCATAACAATTAAGTAAGTGAAAGAATAATTTGTTAATCGAATTTTAGATCGAGATATTTCTTTTGATAAGTAAAGGAGACTTGTGAATTTCATATTCAAAATCTAATATGAAACCTGAAATGAAAATGGGATTCAATTGATTTATAAGCAAACTAAATTACATACGAACATGATACGTTCAAATAACAAGTGAAATAGGCTAAGAAGCTAATTAAAGAATAAATGGGCGAAATAGAATTCTAACGATTGGATTGAGTGGAATTGAATCGAAAACAGGTGAGCATGTGTTAGACATGTATGGAATGAAGTATATGAAGATTATAATTTTAAGTGCCCGACAAAAAGGTACACGTTTAAATTCAATATAAGATTTTATGCGTTGAATCAGCAAGCCACTTGGCTTTTTGATTTTCTTTTTGAATGGAAAGGGCCTAGAGATGCGAGTTGAGGTTTGAACTATCGACCAATACAAAGGAGGTTATGGCGAAATTTTCCGGGAATTCAAGGAGTTAGAATAATTTTAAGAAATTTTGATAGTTAGAAATCAATGTATCGATATATGTAGAATTCGATAAGGAAACGAACTTGAAAATAGAATATTATAAACAAAAACGAAATCGATAATCTAGTAATAGAAAGCGAAACATATATACGTTTAAAAATGAATAATTGGTTTGTATGATGTTGATTTTTCAGGAATAATGGTTTTGTCAGTCTTGAAGTTAAAGATGTTTCAGTCAAGGTCTGAGAGGTAATTTAACCCCAACTCGATTGTTTTCATTACTAACTGATAAATAGCAAGATTCAATCTCGATGATCAATATTTGAATAAGATTTAGTTGAATACAGTGTTTGGGTTGTCGTAACAATGTTTTACACAACATTCGTTTTAACATAAATAAGTGGAATTTTGGAAATATAAAAATAAATATTTCCTAAGTGTAGAAATGAACGGGCATGAGAGATAAGTAATTGGAACATTTCCCAATTATAAATAGAATATATTTTCTAAGTATAGAAAATAAAAAAGGCGATATATGGAAATGTTTTCCAAATAGTGAAAAATCCAAGGTGATAATTGAAAATATTTGTTTAACAAATATTGATAAAGAGATGGAGAAATGATTTAATTAATGAAATATTAATTAAGAGGTCCAGTGATTGTTTGATGCTATGAATGGATGTTTGTTTTTCTTCGATAGTTAAATAACCGACTATCGAAGTGTTGCCAATATCATTGTCAATATGGAGAGATCGGTTGGATTGTTATCCGAGAACCACTCCGTATTGGCAGAAGCGTTGCAAATCAGATTATACGAAGATAATCGAAGACGGAGTAAAGTGCAAGGACTTTTTCTATTAATAGAAATTGTTCCTTTGGTTTCGTTCAATCCCAGAATGAACGTATATGGACGAATGTCTGACAATGTATTTCCAATGATCAAATATGTTGGTCTGTATAAATATATATGGTGGCGGTGGATTTATTCTCTTAGCATAAAATCCAGAATATATTTATGCAAATCAATTAGTGATTAACGGATCTGACAATGTGGCATTCAAAGTGATTGTGCTATCAATGAATGAAAAGTAATCGTAGCCTCAGGCCATAAAAACGGGGAAATGACAAAAATCGGGCAGGCGGCATGGCTATGTGGATCGCTACCATTAGGGTGTATAATCACCTATCTAGAAAAATTCCTTTTACTTCTTTAATCTATCGATGCTATCCTTTTTCGGGAAATGGTTGTTGATCCCAACTGTTGGTGTTATACATTCGATACACTCAAGCGAAATGAGTGGTCGGTCATGTGTGGGTCGGGTTGCAAGATGTTCTTGTTGAACTCAGTGTATTCCCCTCTAGATATACACCATCGAAAGGTGGTTCCATACCTTGTCATGTTGGAAATCCAATCTCCACTAAGCGCCCTGCGGTTTTAAATTTTATAATATATATATATATGGAGCGTGAGATGCAAGCATTCCGCTAGATTCTATTTATTTGATGTAGACATTATTATAATATCACTGGATTTGATATCAAAAATATTTTTGGATATCGTAAGGTAAAAACCGTCCATGTTTATGTGTGAGATGGTCTTACTATTATCCCTTTTTTCGAAAGGATTTTGAAAGTTAAACAAATGGTTGGAGTTTACTAACATCAGTCCCATGACTGACCAAGAGTTTATTTTGTTTGTTTTCCCTAAACTCTTGGGTGCCCAAATTTGTACGGGCAGTCAAGTAGCCGGGATTTTACAGATTCACTTGGAGGAGCTTGAAGCAGGAGGCTTCACCTGTTAGCTATAAACTAACATATTTCCACTGTGTACTATGTGATATCTGGAAACAGATGTTTATAACTGTTCCAAGAATAATTGTTGTGCTCTGATGATGGTATATATATAAAGTTACTGATTTGTATTTCAAAAGTCACGTTATATAATATATTTTATTCGTTCCGTTGTGAGATTTGTCTTCTTTGTTTTCTCTTATTCTAACATTTCTTTCTTTCTTTCTATTTCTCATCCTCTAACTTCTTTCTAATAATGATTCGTATTTCTGTGCAAATTTGGGTTGGACGTGTGGTGTTATTAGTCGACTCAAATGGTACGGATTTGCGGGCCATTACAACGATAACCCAAATTCCATCGTTTCCTACCCTAGTTCTAGGTAATCCATCGATATTTTCTCCCACTTCCACGTAGGAACTTCCAATGGCTGAAGCAATCCACTTGGCTTCTTTTGTTCATCTTTAACCAACTAACAGTTCATGCACTTGGAAATAAACTTTTCAATATCCCTTTTCATCCCTTTCCAGTAATAAGATCGCTTCATGTCCTGATACATCTAATTACCACTATGATGAATCATCAACTTCGAGTGATGACATTCCCTTAGAACCTCATCCCTCAATCCATCGATATCAGGAACAACCAGTCGTCCTCGCTTTCGAAGCCAGCCTTCTCGATCGACCCCGAATTCTTTATCCTCTAGTTCCAACTTCTGGATAAACTCGACAAGCTTTGCATCTCGCTTTTGGCTCTCGCAAATGCTTTCGTTGAGAGTAGGCCTTATCGATAAGCTTGCCAACATTTCAGGTTCCAACTCACACCGTGGTCTGAAATCAAATCCTACCAAGTACTCGAGGTGTCTCCATTCTAAAAACATCACTCCCAAACTTTCGTGCCTTCGACTCAACGCATCTGCCACTGCATTATCTTTACCAGGAGTATAGGCTATACCAAAATTATATGATGCCAGAAACTGTAATCACCTTTTCTACCGAAGATTCAAATCCTTTTGTGAGAAAGATACTTCAACGACTTGTGATCCGTAAACAAGTCGAATGGAACTTCATACAGGTAATGTATCCACATCTTCAGAGAAAATACGATCGCCGCTAACTCCAAATCATGAGTTGGATACTTCCTCTCGTGCAGCATTAGCTATCGACTCATGTATGCCACAACTTTGTCCTTCTTCATCAGTACTGCTCCAAGTCCAGTACCACATGCATTGGTGTATACTACCATTTCTTCATTCTTACTTGGAATTGTCAAAACATGAGCACTCGTCACTCTCTCTTTTATGATTCCGAAAGCTTTCTCACAATTTGCATCCCATGAGAACCCTTAGTTCTTCTTCATCGACCCTGTTAATGGTGCAGCTATCTTGGAGAAATCCTTGATAAATCATCGGTAATAACCTGCTAATCTATGGAAACTTCTCACGTCTGTTGCATTCTTAGGTCTATCTCAGTCCTGGATTATTTCCACCTTAGCGGGGTCAACCGCTATTCCATTTCCGATAACTACATGTCCTAAAAACCTCACTTTGTTATTCTAGAAGTGACACTTCAAAATTTTAGCCTTCAGCTGATGCTTTCGCAAGATTTTCAAAACAACTCTCAAGTGCGTCTTATGATCTTCCACATTCGATAGTAAACTAGAATATCATCTATGAACACAAGCACGAACATGTTCTACTGATCTCTGAAAACCCTATTCATAAGATTCACAAAATATATTGGTGCGTTAGTCAACCCAAATGGCATCACCAACCATTCGAAGAAACCATATGGTGTCCTAAAAGCAGTTGTTGGCACTTTATCCTTTGCCACCGTCAACTGGTGGAATCCCATTATCAAATCCATCAGAGAAAACACTTTGGATTCGTGAAGCTGATTGAAAAAGTAATCGATCCTTGGCAATAGATATTTGTTCTTCTTGTTCACCTTGTTCAGCTCACGATAGTCCACACGCAATCTCAAGGATCCACCGGCATTGGTTGCAAAAACAACTGGAGATCCCCATTCGGATACACCTCTCCAAATAAATCCTTTTTCTAAAAGGTCATGAACTTACACCTCTAACTCTTGTTGTTCCTTAGGCGCCATCCTCCTAAGAGGCGTTCGTCTCGGAATTCTGGTCCACTTTCATGTTTGGAGTCTCGCGAATGGAATCTGTATGAAAAAATTACGGACGAAATGCAAAAATGGATGGAAAATAAATAAATCAAAATTTATAATTATAATTTACCTTATTTAACCAAGCCGACCTGGGCATCTGAGGCACGGGCGATCGACCGGCTGTTGACTGCCAAGGTCGACCTACTACGCGTTAGTTTGCCCAATGACGTCAAAGTTTTTAAGGGTTTGGTTTATAATAATAATAAAACGAATGGACGGATATAACTTAAAACTAATCCAGCGGTCCTAGGACATTTCCACCCCTATAAATAAAGAGGTAAGTCTCATTCTTTTTCCGCATTATTTTGCAGAAGCAGCGGAGGCTTGCCATTTTCTTACTTCTCCAAACCTAATTTCTAAAATAAAAATATATTCACATGAACAAATCAAATCCAATTCATATGAAATTGGGAGGATAAGCAGATCTATGCAAGTTGACGCTCCAAATCAGATTCTCCCCTCCCTACCCCTATTTTCTTACATTTCTGCAGATCTGGAATTTTTACCTTTCCAGATAAATTGTAGATTCATAAGAATTTGGGGATTTTAGGCCTAAAGGGATTAAACTTTTATTGTGGAGGTTATAAGGTGAGTGGAAAATTTACAAATACAGTTATAATAACTTACCTATTTTGTTTGAACTAGATTTATGTTTTTATGCCTATTCCTTGTCAGATCTGTTCATTTAAATATTGTGAATTTAATGACAACCATTAGATCTGGTTATAAACATGGTTAAAACTTGTGAACTGTAAGTTGTGGTTATGCTTAATATCAACCGTAGGATTTTTAAATTTGTTTACACATATTCCTACAGTTATGTTATGAAAAGTATTGAAATTATGTGGTAAAATGTATTTTGGACATTGCATAACACTGTAAATTTGGAAATCAGTCCCATTAAACACCAATTAGATGTAGTTACATTCCAATCTTTAGTTCAGTGTTGAATACTAAAATATATGAATTTGGGTAATAAGATGAAATTGGTAAATTAAGTGATTATAATATTAAAAGAAATATGCTTGTTTGCATAAAATATTGTTGGGTTTTTGCTTAACTGTTGTAAATGTGCCGTTTTTCCTCCTTTTTCATAAAAAGGCATTATTTTGAAGTCAGAAGAGGTGCGATAAAAAAATCAAAAGAGGAAAAGCGGTGCAAATGTACGTGTGTGTGTATATATATATTTGAGTGTAATTTGCATCAACTATTCCAAAATACATAATTACACCTATTTCTTGTGATTTAGAAATAAGCCAATTCCATTTATTAGGAACAATTTACAATGAATATGGCTAAAAGTCTTTTCGTAAGATTTGAACCTTTTGACAAGATTAAATGCAAAGAGAAATGTTTGGTTATTGATTAAACCAAATCATTTAAGTTATAATAATAAAAATAAAATAATAACTACGTGGACCGCATGAAGACATAATATATATATATATATTATCCGTTTAAATCAGCGTAAAATGACAAAATATACGTGTATGGAATGTTTGGATAAGGTTCAATTATGGAATTATATGTAAATGTAATCCATATTGAATTAATATATTTGTGGTGACCATTTGTAGCAATCAACATAATTAATTGTTATAAATAGGACTGCAAATTAATAAATAACAATTGTAGCCAATATTGATTGGGAGGAAATGAAATTGATAGAGAAAATGGTTACAATTCCTACTTTAATTAGGATAAATTTTGTAAACCGCAAATTAGGGAATTTGAATTATAACCGCAGTTAGACACGCGGTTAAGCTCAACTTGTTGTATAAGCATGCCAGGAACCGACCGGCAAATCCAGCAACCACAGGTAGTCATCTTAATGAAAGGGGTCTAATGCATAAATATAAATGTACTAAGGCATGAGGTTAAGTTCGACTTGTGGTAAAAGTCTGCCAGTAACCGACCGGCAAATCCAACATCCACAAGTTGTCAACTCAATGTGAGAGGCCTAGAATGTGTGTGTGTGTGTGTATATATATATATGTAACAGTCAACCAATATGTAACAACCCGGAAATTCTGAGCCAATTTAAAAATTTTATTTTGGCAATTTTAATGAATTTTGAATATTTAAAATGAATTATTTTAAATAATATCGACAAGAAATTTATTTTTGAATAGAATTAGAAGTATATACTTATTTGAATCTTCGTTAGAATATAAATATTTATTTTAAATTATATATGGAACTGAAAATGGCGCGGTAGTTCGAAAATTCGATTTCAAATTTTAAATGAATGTACAGGACTTAAAATAAACCAGATTTTAGCGAAACCAAAAATATTAGAATCTAATTGATAATATCTTTCCAACGAATCCGAAAAATTGAAATTTCATAGTGGGAATCAAAAGTTACGTCCAATTGAAAATTCAGAATATTCGCTATGGAATTCTGGCCCTTAAAAATGGGAATTTTGCAAACGACCTCGGTTTTCGACGAAACCACTTTTGTTGGATCTGTGGTGTCAAGTTATTGCTAGGTTTCAAAATTCGTAATTTTTCGAATCAATATATGAGCATGGCGAAGTAAAACATGTCTTGACAGTTTTAGTTGATTTTAATCGACTGGTAAATGACCATTTTTCAAACGGTCTCGGAATTTGACGAAATTAGTTTTGTTAGGACCGTATCGTCAATACGAAGCTAGAAAATATTTTTTTGGGAATTTTTAGAGTTCGTATGTGGCCTCGGTAAATTGAAATGCGCGTTCAAATTAAATATATAGATTTATATTTTCATTTTGACGAAAACTAATCGAAACGATCGAATCAGCTTAAGATACATATCCCATTGTGTTCGGAACGGGGGTAATTAGCTAGGGACGACAGGCAGTGGGTCTCGTTTAGAGGTCGAAATTAAAAGTTGCATTTTGAAATTAAATAATTAACTAAATATATATATTTATATACTCACTCCTTTCTCTCTCCCCTCACAACTCAGAAGCAATTGAGAAAGAAAAAAAGGAAACCAGAAATCCGTCTCCCCCCGATTCACGACACCAACAATCACTGTGCCTCTCCAGGCAGCGGCGCAGCTCGCCGGACCTCCCCTCTCGCCGGACCCCGTTCTCCTTCCTCCGTCCCTCTTCTTTCTCCAAACCGCTACCCCAAGCCTTCCTCCGCCCAAAAGCCCGTAGCGCCACCATCCTGGCCCACGCCACCACCTCTGACCCTCCACCAACCTCCGGCAAATAGCAACCCCCCTCTCTGTAAGTTCTTGTCCCCTTCGATTTTAGGTTTTTGTTTATCTATTTAAAGTGATTAATTTCAATAAGGGTTTTAAATTGAGTTTATAATACTGATTTCATTTCAGTTTTAAACGTGAAAAAATATATGAACATAAGAATAAAAATATGATTTTTTTTTATTATAGAAAGAATAAAAATATGATTTTTATATTATAGAAAGAATAAAAATATGATTTTTATATTATATAGAGAATAAAAATTTGTTCTTTATATATGTAGCGAAATAAAAAGTTGATTTTTATTATATATATTGAAATAAAAATGTGATTTTTATAGTGACGATATAAAATTCGATCTTTATATTAGAAGTAGCGTTATAAAAATATAATCTTTATGATGAAAACATCGTGTTAAAGATGCTATTTTTATCATTTTGAAATTGAAATAAAAATATAACTTTTATTTATAAGGATCGTTGTTTAAAAATAGAATTTTTATCTATATAGTAGCGGTATAAAAATAGAATTTTTATCTATATAGTTGCGGTATAAAAATAGGATTTTTATCTATATAGTAGCGGTATAAAAATAGAATTTTTATCTATATAGTAGCTGTATAAAAATAGAATTTTTATCTATATAGTAGTGGTATAAAAATGTGATTTTTATCCATATCGAGTGATTGTAAAAATGTGATTTTTATATACATAGCAACAATATAAAAATGTGATTTTTATATATTTAGTGGCTACGGACAACGAAAGTGACAAAAGGCGAGCACGACGAAGATTTCTACAAAAGAAGAGTCGTGGTATTTGGTTTAGCTAGTCGGTGAGAACTTCTCACTTTAGATCTTGTTTTCTAGCTAAAAATACATACTAGGATGCAGACGGTGCTTAGCAGCACCCGACACCCGTCATCCACAGATCCTGGACGACTTGTATGCTTGTTGGATGTGCTGTGAAGTTTGTTTGTGATATAGATGTGAAATGGATAATAAAACATTCATGTGTTGAAATAAATTAATTATCGTTGAAAATATAATTTTTAACGTGAATGTGAATAAATAAATATTCATTTACAAACCGAATGGTTTGTTTATGTACACCTATTTGATTGGGACGATAAATTTTACACATCGCCCAACGGCACAAATAATATTCAGTATTTGTGGATTGAAACCCCACACGAGTATTGGGATGATATTTGACGTACACTAATCCCAATTGTTTAGTGGTATGTCGATCGTTTGATTGACAGACTATATGAGCGTTTATTAGTTATATTTAATGCTTATGCAGTTGTGTGGTGCACTTTGGATGATGGTTGATTATTTATCGTTGCTATTATATACATGTGTTGTATGGAATCTGTAACAACCCGTATTTTTATAACATATTAAAACAAGAATTAAAGGCAGAATTAAATTTTAAAATCAGAATCAGGGGAAACGGGTTATGCCATTGCGTTCGTCTCGAAATTTTACATGAAATAGAGTCCGAGTTTTCGAAAATCGGAGTCCGGATGATGAAGTTATGGCCTGTACAAGTTTCAGCAGTTTTCAGGCAGCACTGGACCAGGGGGTCGACCATAGGGTCGACCTACACCCCCAGGTCGACCATAGGGTCGACCTACCCCCCAGGTCGACCATAGTGTCGACCTCCCCCGCTTACTGGTCGACCTGGTCGGCCTGGTTTGACCCAGAACTCATTTTTGAAGCCTGAGACATGTTTTGATGGTCCGGATTGATTCTAGGGTTAATCTAAGGGCCCAAACTAGTTGCTACACCTATAAAAACACCCTTAGACCTAACCTAATTCATATCAAATCATTCTTACACTATTATGCTGCTGAACTCCCTCTTGAACCATGGTCGCCGCCCCCAAATTAAAGCTTAAGCCTTCAAACTCAAATCAATTCGAAGAACAAAGCTTCAACAATGGTTCAAACAATAAATCAACACTACTACAACGTTCTATGACAATTTCAGCTCCTAATTCACTAGCTATGCTCTGTAAGTTCTAGTTGTTTTTAGATTTAAACATTTAATTATAATACGGTTATGGAATAAAGTGGAGTTGGATTTAAGTATGTTTATCGATCTATTTCTGTTGCTTCTTGGATCTTGAGTTTTGATATTTGTCTATCTTTATTCCCATGTCTAGTTTATGATCTATTCAGCCTGTTGTAAATCAGTTTTCTTGATTCATATTGATATTATTACCAAGTTGTAATCTTCATGCCTATGATGACGTTTTTCTCTCTGATCTTATTTTTATGCAAAATTCTACCTTCCCCTATTTATTTTCTTTTGATGAACCTAGGTCAATTTCGGACCTAGGCCTAAACTACGATATACGTGCGATGATATACGGGGGAAATATTGGAATATTGCCTAGTGGAATATATGTGTTTAGTGGAATTGATGGCATAACATAAAAATTGGATATTTGGGTATTACTACCCTTAACATGAAATTGGAAATTTGGGTATTGTCAATATAATTGAAATTGCAAGTTTGGGCATTGGCATAAATAATTTGGCATGAAGTGGGCATACATGAATTGGCATGTAAGTTGAATCACGAATTTGGGACTATGTAAGTTTAAATCAAACGATTGGGCTTATGTTAATTAGGCATATGTAGAATTGGGAATTTGAACATGAAAGCAATTGTAAATTTGATAATTGGCATAAACATATATTGTGAACTTGGGCAACTGACATGTATTGTAATAAAAAGATTATAGTTTGGTATAACTACATCATGAATCATGATTTGGGTTTATTGGGTATAAAACTTGATACATGTAATTTTGGCTAGAACTTGATATGGTAAAATGGCATAAAAATTGGCATACATGTAAAACGGCATGAATTGAACATATGTAAATTTGGTATGAATTAGGCATATGTAAAACTGACATGTAACCTAGAACTTGGGCATATGTTAATTATGTAAAATTTGGAGTAGAAACATATATGATAATTTATGACTTGGAGAAAGTTTAATATGAACGCGCCTAAGTTGGGTTTTGGGTAGTTGGTATGTATGGGACATCTAGAAGTCACGTAAGCATGCTTATGAACTTGAAACATGAATTGGTTATGAATATGAATCATTAACTTGATAATAGGCATAAGTGAAAACATGAAACTTGACACGAACTTGACATGAAACTCGCCATGAAACTAGTCACGAACTTGACATGAAACTTGAACATGGACATGACATTAGAATAAACATGAAAATGGCCAACTCGAGGTTGGGTTGAGTTTGCAGTGTAAATCTGCCCGGAACCGCCCGACAAATCCAGTTACTGCAAACACTAGGATCTAATGTGGGTTGTTGGTCATATCGCGCTTGAAACCCGAGGCCAGACTGAGTTGTAGAGTAAATCTGCCCGGAACCGCCCGACATATCCAGTGACGACAACAACAGGTCTGATGTGAGAGGTTGGGGTGCATTAATGAATTAATGCTACATGATAAGGTAAAGTCATGAACCACTTGAATATACTTAACCAATTTGACACGATGATTTGATAGGGTTAAGTCATGAACCGCTTGAATATACTTAACCAATTTGACATGATAATTTGATAGGGTTAAGTCATGAACCGCTTGAATATACTTAACCAATTTGACACGATGATTTGATAGGGTTAAGTCATGAACCACTTGAATATACTTAACCAATTTGACGCGATGATTTGATAGGGTTAAGTCATGAACTGCTTGAATATACTTAACCAACTATACAGATGATTCGTAGGGCTAAGTCATGAACTTGAACGACAATACTTAGCCAATTTGACATGACACGTAGGCATGTTAAGTCACGAACTTGAATGACAACACTTAACCAACTTGACATGCTAGACTGATGGGGTTAAGTCTCGAATTTAAATGACAACACTTAACCTACTGAACGGAAACCCTAGTTGCGCGGTCCTTTTCAGCAGTAACCCACTAGACGTATCACAGTACCCTAGAACTAGGCAGCTTGGGGCACGATTACTGGGCTGATTGTAAGCGACCAGAACAACAGCTTAGTTGGTGCGCCATTGTAGGTTCAGGCGGACTATAGTCATGCACGTAGTCCGGAGTTGAAAAAGAAGGCATTGGGCACTGGTAGGTTTACACTGTGCGTGCTTGATTCGTGTCGGTGGTTGGCACCTTAGGGCTTGATACACCCTATGGTGGACCTAGCACAGGTGACTACATTTCGTGATTGGGCAGTATGACATAGACACATGAACGAGCTAGGACTTGTAGGGAGCCGATCGATTAATAGATCGTTACGTGGAAAAAGGGGTGTTGTTCGTTAGGTAGCATAATCCCTAGTGGTCCTAGGTGGCATAAACCCTAATCGAATCTAGGAACATTCAATAGGCAGCATAATCCCTAGTGGTCCTAGGTGGCATAAATCCTAGTTGAACACGCGATAGTTCATGATAAGGAAACCTAGCCAGAACAAGGGTGGCAGTCCAAACGATTTCAAGAATGGTGGCACTACGTTGAAGTAGTATAGAAATACGTGATGAAACCCGTACGATATACGGCAAGGGACTGTACATATACATGGAAAGGATGATATAGGTTGGGGTACTAGTACGGGTGGTGCAGGGCAAATTGATATCATCGAAATATTTTAATGATGAAACTTAGAAATCTTGCCATGTTATACTTGATAGAAACCTTGAGATGTGATACTTGGTAGGAACCTTGTGATGCTACTCTTGATAGGAATAATGGGATGTTATTCTTAGTTATCGTGCCTGTAGCTTATCTTGTCATCATGCTTATGTTTACTTTCAGTTTATTCATGCCATGTTATCTTTACCTATTTTTATGCTGAAAGCCACTAGGAGTTACTCAGTCTTTATGACTGACCCAGTTTGTTTCGCCTCCTTTTCTTTCGTACCCCCCCCCCCAGGTTCGCAGGGTGGGAATACAGCTTAGTTCGGATCTTACCAAGCTCCAAGGCTCTTTCATGTATGACTTGGATTTCCCTTGGCTATGGCTTGCTTTGATTTATTGGGGAATATCACAATTTATTTTTATGCTTCTTTGTTTTTGAGCAAGACAGATATTTTAGCTATGTAATTGGGTATTGGAAGTTGATGGGCTTTTATTGTAAACAATTATATTTAATAAATGATTTGAAGTACTTCCACTTTACTTTCCGTTGTTTTATATATGTCTGTCTTGTAATATTTCTGTTCTAGTACCCATAATGCTCCATTGAAGTTAAGGCATTCCCTTTGTGAGTGACGTTAGCGGAGGTGGGTTGTTACATTTTGTATCAGAGCCGAAGGTTACCAGACTGGGAAAAAGTTTTTAAAACCTTTTGAAATTATTTTCAAAACCATTTACAAAGAAGCATTTTTTCAAGAAAAGTTTTATTTTTAAAGGCTATTCCCCAAAGGCCATTAGCATTATCCTTTGTTTCCTTGTTTGATTCCCTTTTCCTTTCTTTCCTCCATCTGTAGTCACATTAGTTCCATCTGCGACTAATCTTATTTCAAGCTTTGTAGGGTTGCAGTACGATGGAGGTAGTTCTCGAGAGACCTGTTAACACGTTATATAAGAGGGGATAAGAGTGGTTAAGGCGAATGAGGCTCAGAACAAGAAGGTAGAAATGTTTCTGTAGGAAAGTCTAGTTTATCTTTCTATCCTGTTCGTACCCTTTTTGATTGTGGTACATCGCATCCTTTTTATTTCTGCTTCGATAGTTGAGTCTCTGCACCTTAGTACTAGCGTAGTAGAGGATCCTATTTTATTCTCAAATCCGGTTAGGGAATCGGCTCATTTATTCATGACTCGTTTGGATTTGGGAATGTCTATGCTAAGTGTTGAGTTTAGAAGTAATGCTTATGTTTTTTGGGCTATGGGTTGATTCTAGGGATGGAGTGGTTATCCAGTAATGGTGCCTTTCTTGAGTATGAAAAGAGGGTAGTTAGATTCTTGACTTACCTTGGTAATGACCTCGAAGTCTAGTGTAACCCTTAGGGTTCTGCCATCCTTAGTTACCTAGAATCTCTTGATAAATCCATTGATCCCGAGTAGTGTTCGCCACTAAGGTGGATGGTTCATTTCTCTTATGCATGAGTTATAGGAAATCACCTTAGTAAGTACATTTGGCAACATGGTTGACATCTATTTATTTGCAAGAGATATTCCTTCTGCATGGAATACCCTATAAATGAGATCCAGGATTCACTAGTAAATTTTGGAGAGCTTGCATGAAACCATGAGTACGCAGTTATGTTTGAATCGGGTATACTAGAAAGAGAATAAGAAAAAGTGGAACGAGAGGCGACAGTGGAATGAGTTCCAACTCATATTCTGGGAACAAGAATTAAGGAACTACGAAATTGTGAAGTTAAAGACGGTCAAAGCACAATGGAGTTAAGCTCAAGGAAATGTGACTTACAAGATTAAAGACTAGACACACGCATCATATCTCTTTTTAAGAGTATATCCTTGATCCCTCTTTTCCTGTAGAGCTTACTTGCATGCTATCTTTTATGTATATCCTCTTGGTCTTATTCTCAATCTTATTTCTGTTGCAAACCCCATAAGGAGTATGACTCATCTGGTTGTGATATATGTTGGGGTTTGAGGGTGTCCGTTAGGTTGACTAAACTTTTTGGGTTTTATAGGATAAGGGTTGGTCTTAGGAAGGGATTACTTGTGACCTAAAAGGAGTCCATCATGCTTAGTTTCCTAGAAACATATATATTGGTTGGTTAATTCTTTGGGTGTCAGCCTGATGTTGATTTCGTTCTTCGGAGCTGGTGCTTAGGGAGTTCTTCTCTAAATCAGTATATATATGACACGGATTTCCAGTTCTGACATTGCCTAATGGGCACAAGTCTTTTACTTGCTTCTATCACTCGACTATAACTTTAGGTAGGAACAATTGGGTGTAAACATGTGTTTGAGACATGTTATGATTGATGGTTGCAAGTGGTTGCAAGTGGCTGCTAGTGGTTGCTCGTGGACGCATGAACACACATTAGGCACTAGATCGGCTCAGTCACATTTACATATTGCATATGCATGAGTGTTTAAACTTGTTTATGGATGGAATTAAATGTGTTATCATGTGGATGTTGCATATGGATGGATGTTTGTGCACACACATAGTGTTAATATGACTAGGACTATTTGCATACATGTTGGATTCATGGCACTAAACATATTTTGCATTAAGAAGATCAATCAGGCCTGATCATTTGCATTAGACAAGGAACATATACACACACTTTCTGCATATGTTCATACAACATTAGAAATCTCTTAAGGACAATGGATGCATGTGATTGATGATTGAGTAGGTGGATGATTGGATGGTAGGACACATTCTTCTTAACTTGAAGATTTCGGGGACGAAATCCTTTAAGGAGGGGAGAATGTAACAACCCGTATTTTTATAACAAATTAAAACAAGAAATCAAGGCAGAATAAATTTTAAAATTAGAATCAGGGGAAACGGGTTACGCCATTGCGTTCGTGTCGAAATTTTACATGAAATAGAGTCCGAGTTTTCGAAAATCGGAGTCCGGATGAAGAAGTTATGGCCTGTACAAGTTTCAGCAGTTTTCAGGCAGCACTGGACCAGGGGGTCGACCATAGGGTCGACCTACACACCCCAGGTCGACCATAGGGTCGACCTACCCCCCAGGTCGACCATAGTGTCGACCTCCCCCCCCCCACTTACAGGTCGACCTGGTTTGACCCAGAACTCATTTTTGAAGCCTAAGACGTGTTTTGATGGTTCGGATTGATTCTAGGGTTAATCTAAGGGCCTAAACTAGTTGCTACACCTATAAAAACACCCTTAGACCTAACCTAATTCATATCAAATCATTCTTACATTATTATGCTACTGAACTCCCTCTTGAACCATGGCCGCCGCCCCCAAATTAAAGCTTAAGCCTTCAAACTCAAATCAATTCGAAGAACAAAGCTTCAACAATGGTCCAAACAATAAATCAACACTACTACAACCATCTATGACAATTTCAACTCCTAATTCACTAGCCATGCTCTGTAAGTTCTAGTTGTTTTTAGATTTAAACATTTAATTATAATATGGTCATGGAATAAAGTGGAATTGGATTTAAGTATGTTTATCGATCTATTTCTGTTGCTTCTCGGATCTTGAGTTTTGATATTTATCTATCTTTATTCCCATGTCTAGTTTATGATCTATTCAGCCTGTTGTAAATCAGTTTTCTTGATTCATATTGATATTATTACCAAGTTGTAATCTTCATGCCTATGATGATGTTTTTCTCTCTGATCTTATTTTTATGCAAAATTCTACCTTCCCCTATTTATTTTCTTTTGATGAACCTAGGTCAATTTCGGACCTAGGCCTAAACTACGATATACGTGCGATGGTATACGGGGGAAATATTGGAATATTGCCTAGTGGAATATATGTGTTTAGTGGAATTGATGGCATAACATAAAAATTGGATATTTGGGTATTACTACCCTTAACATGAAATTGGAAATTTAGGTATTGTCAATATAATAGAAATTGCAAGTTTGGGCATTGGCATAAATAATTTGGCATGAAGTGGGCATACATGAATTGGCATGTAAGTTAAATCACGAGTTTGGGACTATGTAAGTTTAAATCAAAAGATTGGGCTTATGTTAATTAGGCATATGTAGAATTGGGAATTTGAACATGAAAGCAATTATAAATTTGATAATTGGCATAAACATTATGAACTTGGGCAACTGACATGTATTGTAATAAAAAGATTATAGTTTGAGATAACTACATCATGAATCATGATTTGGGTTTATTAGGTATAAAACTTGATACATGTAATTTTGGCTAGAACTTGATATGGTAAAATGGCATAAAAATTGGCATACATGTAAAACGACATGAATTGAACATATGTAAATTTGGTATGAATCGGGCATATGTAAAACTGACATGTAACCTAGAACTTGGGAATATGTTAATTATGTAAAATTTGAAGTTGAAACATATATGATAATTTATGACTTGGAGAAAGTTTAATATGAACGCGCCTAAGTTGGGTTTTGGGTAGTTGGTATGTATGGGACATCTAGAAGGCACGTAAGCATGCTTATGAACTTGAAACATGAATTGGTTATGAATATGAATCATTAACTTGATAATAGGCATAAGTGAAAACATGAAACTAGACATGAACTTGACATGAAACTTGAACATGGACATGACATTAGAATAAACATGAAAATGGCCAAATCGAGGTTGGGTTGAGTTTGCAGTGTAAATCTGCCCGGAACCGCCCGGCAAATCCAGTTACTGCAAACAATAGGATCCAATGTGGGTAGTAGGTCATACCGCGCTTGAAACCCGAGGTCAGACTGAGTTGTGGTATAAATCTGCCCAGAACCGCCCGGCATATACAGTGACCACAACAACAGGTCTGATGTGAGAGGTTGGGGTGCATTAATGAATTAATGCTACATGATAGGGTAAAGTCATGAACCGCTTGAATATACTTAACCAATTTGACACGATGATTTGATAGGATTAAGTCATGAATCGCTTGAATATTCTTAACCAATTTGACACGATGATTTGATAGGGTTAAGTCATGAACCGCTTGAATATACTTAACCAATTTGACACGATGATTTGATAGGGTTAAGTCATGAACCGCTTAAATATACTTAACCAACTTGACACGATGATTTGATAGGGTTAAGTCATGAACCGCTTGAATATACTTAACCAATTACTGGGTTGATTGTAAGCGACCAGAACAACAGCTGAGTTGGTGTGCCATTGTAGGTTCAGGCGGACTATGGTCGTGCACGTAGTCCGGAGTTGAAAAAGCAGGCATTAGGCACCAGTAGTTTTACACTGTGCATGCTTGATTAGTGTCGGTGGTTGGCACCCTAGGGCTTGATACACCCTATGGTGGACCTAGCACAGGTGACTACATTTCGTGATTGGGTCGTATGACACAGACACATGAACGAGCTAGGACTTGTAGGGAGCATATCAATTAATAGATCGTTACATGGAAAAAGGGGTGTTGTTCGTTAGGTAGCATAATCCCTAGTGGTCCTAGGTGGCATAAACCCTAATCGAATCTAGGAAACATTCAATAGGCAGCATAATCCCTAGTGGTCCTAGGTGGCATAAATCCTAGTTGAACACGCGATAGTTCATGATAAGCAAACCTAGCCAGAACAAGGATGGCAGTCCAAACGATTTCAAGAATGGTGGCACTACGTTGTAGTAGTGTAGAAATACGTGATGAAACCCATATGATATACGGCAAGGGACTGCACATATACATGGAAAGGATGATACGGGTTGGGGTACTAGTACGGGTGGTGCAGGGCAAATGGATATCATCGAAATATTTTAATGATGAAACTTAGAAATCTTGCGATGTTATACTTGATAGAAACCTTGCGATGTGATACTTGGTAGGAACCTTGTGATGCTACTCTTGATAGGAATAATGGGATGTTGTTCTTAGTTATCGTGCCTGTAGCTTATCTTGTCATCCTGCTTATGTTTACTTTCAGTTTATTCATGCTTTGTTATCTTTACCTGTTTTTATGCTGAAAGCCACTAGGACTTACTCGGTCTTTATGACTGACACAGTTTGTTTCGCCTCCTTTTCTTCCATTCCCCCTCCCCCTAGGTTCGCAGGGTGGGAATACAGCTTAGTTCGGATCTTACCAAGCTCCAAGGCTCTTTCATGTACGGCTTGGATTTCCCTTGGCTATGGCTTGCTTTGCTTTATTGGGGAATATCACAATTTATTTTTATGCTTCTTTGTTTTTGAGCAAGAAAGATATTTTAGCTATGTGATTGGGTATTGGAAGTTGATGGGCTTTTATTGTAAACAATTATATTTAATAAATGATTTGAAGTACTTCCACTTTAATTTCCGCTGTTTTATATATGTCTGTCTTGTAATATTTCTGTTCCAGTACCCATAATGCTCCAATGAAGTTAAGGCATTCCCTTTGTGAGTGACCTTAGCGGAGGTGGAGTGTTACAGAATCCATATAATTAACATTATATAGTAATTGATTGGGCCTCATTCCAATTGGGAAAATAAAGAATATTGTAAAATATATATTCATGTATTGAATAAAATATATATTCACATGTTGAATAAAATATATACTCATGTGTTGAATATAATATATATTCATGTGTTGAATAAAATAAGTATTCATGTATTGAATAAAATATATAATCATGTGTTGAAAATATTCATGTGTTGAATAGAATAAAGAATATTCATGTGTTGAAAATATTCATGTGTTGAATATAATAAAGAATATTTATGTGTTGAATAAAATATATATTCATGTGTTGAAAATATTCATGTGTTGAATAGAATAAAGAATACTCATGTGTTGAATAAAATATAAGTCAGGTGTTGACGATACTCATGTGTTGAGAATATTATTGTGTTGAAAGAAATATAGATTCATGTGTTAAATAGAATAAATATTCATTTGTTGAATAGTATAATATATAAATCCGTGTTGATTAGATATGCGCCATTTTGACGCGAACGATATTTATATCGATTATAACAAATATAGAAAATGAAGTGATTTCAAAATATAACGTTTTGAAAATATTATCATTTGTATATCGATGATGTGGAAAATTCAATTTTGATTCGAAATTGAATATGAAGTTGAAATCGTTTCGAAAACGAATTTAGAACGATTTATGAATTTCGTTTTGAATTGAAATCGATGAAATATATATAACATATATATTACATATATTAAATGGCCGGAATAGAACGCGTCGCGCCGCGGCAGTTCGCGAATTTCGACCATTGACTTCGAATTGACGTTGCGGGAGATGCGACCATCGGATTCTCCTAAAACTAGAGCCGTTGGGTTCGTATCGAAAAGAGCTTTCCAATAAATATTAGAAATTTAAAATCTAACGGTTGGATTTTGAATCATGTCCAAATCAAATTTGGAAAAGGTCGTTGTAAGTGCAGTTCGGTGGCCGTTATTGAAAACCGACTGTACAGGCCTTGATAAAATTATTAAAAATATTAATAATTTGTGTAAAATCATAATGTATGAATTGAAAGGAACTGGGATGAAAAATTCCACATTTGAGAGGACAAAAATATATTTTATCGAAATGAACTATTTTTGAACTATATTTGAAGTGGTTTTAAAAATAATCAGAATTTCCAACATACGAATTGGAATGGATTTGAATCGAAATTATCTTCGGAATATTTCGTTGTTGGATTTTGTGATTATATAGATATGGTTGTAGAAATTTGAAAGATATATTATATATTATTATTTCCAATATGATATGTTTTGGTTTCAGAATTTGATATTGAATATAAGCCGATATATTTTCTATTCAGAGCCTTGTATTTAATATCAAATGGGATTTTGGGTTCGTCGTGAATGGTGTCTTAAACAACACTGTTCTTGAACCTAGTTTAGAAAAGAATAAATCTTTTAATTAAGATTTAGTGAAATTGTCCAGTTAATTAGTATTTAATTGGAATTGAATTTTAACTGGTTTTTGGGGTTTATCGTGAGCGGTGTTCTAATAACACCCGTTCTTTAACCCGATTAACAATGGAATGTGATTTTGGGTTTATCATGAACTGTATTTTAGATGACGTAGGTTCTTTAACCCCGTTAAATACAAGATATTGATTTTTGGGAAGATTAAAACTAAGTGGAGTTTTAATGAATCTTTAATTAGATTAAAGTGATCGAGGATGGAGTATCACCGGTTTTGCTCTAAAGCGATAGTTAAATCTTTAATTAGATTTGAACGTGAAATGGTAATTAATATTTACCGATTACACCGTGGTGTTAGATATGGAGTATTACCAGTTTTGCTCCATGGGATGAATAGGTGGGGATTGGGAAATAAGATAAATAATTACTTCGGTGTGGTTCGCTAATCCTGACTAGTTTGGGGAACCTAAACATGGTTTGAAATGATATCCAAAGGAAGATTAAAGAATAAATTTAGAAGAATTTATCTTTGATAAAATTAATGAGAACCTTTCCCCAAGAATGTGAAAATTTGAATAAAAGAATATTCTGAATTGGAATGAGGCGTATGTTGTGTCTGTTTAACACTTGTTTATTATATATGCGGGTTATTCAGAAAGGCCGAGTTTATACCCATTCTGAATAACTGAATCGACGATAAGTCGAAGATGAAGACGGCGGTGGAAGACCGGAAGTCTTCACATCTTTTGGATGTTTATTGATGATCTTGATTGGGTTGTACACCCAAGAGGAGGGAATCAGTTGGTGATCGTTCAGACGTACTTGGAGATCGTTGGATATGCGAGGAAAGTGCCTCCGGTTTCGTTCAGACCCAAAACGAACTTGTAAATGGACTGTGTGTCTAACATTGGATTTTATTCTGTGTTGATTGATCACTATTAAATATATATCTGTTTGGCGGCGGAGAATTTATTCTCTTGCTTAACGCCCTTCTCTGAGATGTACGAGCTCAGAGGTTGTACATCGATGGACATCAGTCGCATGGAGTGAATTGCCTATGTGGCATGCCTAAGTGGCAAATGATCAAGGCTTCTATTGAAAAGCAAAGTCTTGTGGTTGATGATCAAAGCACGGCCTGTGTGGCATAGCTTTCTGTATAGCGTTAATTCGCGAGCCTCACACCTCGGTATGAGTCAAAAACGGGATAAGGAACCAAGGAGTGCACGACGTTTCTTTCTAGCTATGGGTGATGTCAGTGACCTACCAGCCCTGACATTTATATACTTTTTACCTATGTGGTTGTTGGATGCGAGGCACCTCGAATATATGGTCGATAACTGGCACTATTGAGCCGACGTACAGACCATTATATAGGTCCTACAGGACCGGGAAACGTGTGTTCAGGAATTGCCAATCCTCAAAAGTAAGAGAGGACCGACCTTGGAGGTTCCAAGGGATCGCTGTGTGTGGTACTGAGACATTTGCTAGAGTGTCTCGAATCGGAGAGGAGCTTTCCCCTTGCCTCGACTCATGATGGAATCCAATTTCCAATACGTGACTTTTGGTTTTATTTGTAGAGCCTAGTATGGCGACATAGTGGTATGGGACACTTATGCCGTCTATGATTGATACTTATGATTGAAATTGTTTTCTTCACTTATAGTAATAATAAAAGATGAAATTCGATGTACCAAGCATTTTTGGCTATTATAAGGTAAAAACCCTATCCTCCGGCTTGCGTTGCATTGTGTGATGGGACCTGGGTCTTATAATAGCTTCATTCTTCTTTATTTAGCATTGCGTTGTTGTTTTGTGCACTGGTATTCTTGGGGTAAAAACTCATTCCGTGTTATACGGCGTGGTCCCTCGATTTACCTAACTTTAAAATAAATATTAATAACTGTTTTAGTTCTCACACCAGTCATATGACTGACCTGGATTTTATTGTTTTAACCTAAACTCTGGGTTCCCCTACTTTCCACACAGACAGCTAGTAGTTTTGGTTTTGTAGATTTATATTCACAGGATCCTGATTTACATCTGGAATGATACTCGGAAAGCTCTGTATTCGTATATCTCCTTTCAGTTGTGTATTGTATTATTTTTCCGCTGCTATGTAATTTCTTGTAATCTCTGATATTTATCGAGTGTATAATATTTATTCATACTTTGTATGTTCTTGTATTCTGATGGAATTGTTGTAATAAATAATGAAATGTTCTTCTGTTTGTGTTCCGATGTGCGTTGTTCTCAAAGAGATCCACACTTTCCTTCACGGGGAAGTTACGGGTCGCTACATTTGATATCAGAGCTTTGGTTTATAGAGCTCGAGAACAAGACACATTAGAACCATACGAAAGAATTCATCATAGATTGGATTAGTAATATCCAATGAGAATGACTCGTTATATATAGGATCAGTAGTATCCTAGAACGAGTGTGAAGAGTGATGTTTTTAAAATAAAATTGAAAACAAATTTTGTTTTGAAAGTTAAATTCAAGTATACGTATTTGAATAATTTGTTTGTATTGATTTGGTCAATCCAGTATATAGAGATTTTGCATATACGCGTCATAAACGCATATTCGAAGTTTTAATATTCTGGATAGATATAGAATCGCACTCTAGTCGCCCGGAGATGATTCTGATGATTGATGCATTGTCATCAAAGTTGATGTTCGAGTGCTGAAAGTATGATATCTATATATTTCCATTAGATTGTGTGAGAACCAAAGCTAGATAAGTTTATTGTCGTGATTTGGCATCAAAAACATGATTTTCTGTATATATATCAAAGTTACGAATTTTAAACGTTAATTCACTAATTGATTGATGGTTGTGTTGTTTGATTATTGGTTTGAAATTTTGAACCATTATGCCAAATTGAATCGAATATGTAACTGTATTGAAAAATGATTATAATTGCATGCATATACATGTATTTACATTGAACAAGTCATAGCAAGGAGGCTAGAGCAGAAGAATAAAATTGTTTGCCCGACAAATAGGTACATGTTTACAAATTTATTGGGTTTCGGATGATTTTATGAGCCGATTGGCAAGCCGCTTGGCTGTTTCTTTTTCTTTTCGGATTGACGAGGGCCATGGGAGGGTATTTGAAATATCCCGAAGTCCTCGGCGCAGGGGAGGTTATGGTGAAATTTTTTGAAAATTTAGGGTATTAGCCAAATTTTTGAAAAATTTGAAAAGTTCTTAGAAACAGAAAAGTTGAAGAACTTAAGCCATAATGAAAATAATGGAAGTTGAGTTGGTTTGTAAAACAACTTTCGGCTTCGTTCCTTTTCGGGGACGAAAAGTTTTAAGTGGGGGAGATTGTAACAACCCGGAAATTCTGAGCTAATTTAAAATTTTTGTTTTTAAAATGAATTATTTTAAATAATATCAATGAGAAATTTATTTTTGAATAGAATTAGAAGTATATATTTATTTGAATCGTCGTTAGAATATAACTATTTATTTTAAATTATATAAGGAATTGAAAATGGCGCCGTAGTTGGAAAATTCGATTTCAAATTTTAAATGAATGTACAGGATTCAAAATAAACCGTATTTTAGCGAAACTAAAAGTATTAGTATCTAATTGAGAATACCTTTCCAACAAATCCGAAAAATTGAAATTTCATAGCGGGAATCAAAAGTTACGTCCAACTGAAAATTCAGAATAGTCGCTATGAAATTCTAGCCCTTAAAAATGGGAATTTTGCAAACGACCTCGGTTTTCGACGAAACCACTTTCGTTGGATCCGTGATGTCAAGTTATTGCTAGATTTCAAAATCCGTAATTTTTCGAATCAATATGTGAGCGTGGCGAAGTAAAACATGTTTTGATGGTTTTATTTGATTTTAATCGACTAGAAAATGGCCATTTTTCAAATGGTCTCGGAATTTGGCGAAATTAATTTTGTTAGGATCGTATCATCAGTACGAAGCTAGAAAATAATTTTCGGGAACTTTTAGAGTCCGTATGTGGTCCTGGTAAATTGAAATTCGCGTTCAAATTCAATATATAGATTTATATTTTGATTTTGATGAAAACTGCTCGAAACGATCGAATCAGCTTAAGATACATATCCCATTGTGTTCGGAATGGGGGTAATTAGGTAGTGATGACAGGCGGTGGGTCTCGTTTAGAGGTCGAAATTAAAAGTTGCTTTTTGAAATAAATAATTAACTAAATATATATATATATATATATATTTATATACTCACTCCTTTCTCTCTCCCCTCACAACTCAGAAGCAATTGAAAAAGAAAAAAAAACCAGAAACCCGTCGCCCCCCGATTCACGACGCCAACCACCACCGTGCCCCCTCCAGGCGGCGGCACACCACGCCGACCTCGCCTCCTGTAATAACCCAGAAAATACGAGCCAATTTAAAAAATTTAAATTGGACATTTCAAAGGAATTTGAACAATTGAAATAGAATATTTCAATAAAATAGTGAATTAGAAATAGCGAGTCAGTTTGAAACTTTGAGTTCAAACTTTGACTGATTGTGCAGGGTGGAAAATATAACGGATTTTAGTGAAACCAAAAATATTTAAATCTATTTATCAATACCTTTCTAACGAATCTGAAAAATCCAAGTTTCATAACGGGAATCAAAAGTTATGGCCGAATGAATTTTCAGAAAGGTCGCTATATAGAATATATAGCCTTGGAAAATTGATATTTTGCAAACGACCTCGGAATTCGACGAAACCACCTTTGTTGGGTCCGGGATGTCAAATTATTGCTAGGTTTCAAATTTCATAATTTTTGAAGCTAGTATGTGAGCGTGGCAAAAGAAAATGTGTTTGGTCAATTTCTGTTAAATTGGATCGACCAGAAAATGGCCATTTTTCAAACGATCTCAAAATTCGATGAAAATGGTTTTGTTGGGACCGTATCGTCAAAACAAAGCTAGATTTATTTTTTGGAATATTTCGATTCAGTTTGTAGCCCTGACAAATTGAAATGTACGTTCAAATTGAATATAAAATGTTTTATACTTTAATTTGAAAAATAACTAACTGTAACAGTCGAATTGGCCAACGAAACATAACCCATTGTGTCCGGAACGGGGGTCTTTAGCTACGGGCGATAGTCGTTGGGTTAAAATTGGTGTACGTTGGCTAGAAAGGATATTATAGGAATTTAAAATTTTAATAAATTAGAAAATATCTTTCATTTTCTCTCACATCAAACAAACTCGGTCAACCCCACGAACGAACGACGAAAATCGTTTAAACCTTTCCACCTCGATCGCCGACGCCACAGGCCATTTAGCCGCCGCCTCCAGTTGGCAATTCCGACCGCCTTCCTCCCTTCTTCAAATCAAACCCAGCCTCGTCGGAGACCATCGCCTATCGACGTCGAATTTCGTCGAGGAAGTTCACACCTTTCCGCCGCCGCCGATCGTCCCTGAAGCTACCGATTTCGCTGCCACCATCGTCGATAGGAAGCCCGTTCGTAGCTCTTCGACGTCGTATATCTGATCTGGGCATCGAGCTACGGTTTTGATTTAAATTCAAAATCTAGTTTTGAAGGTTTGAAAAGCCCTCTGCTTTGAAATTTCTGAATTGAAAATAACACTTTTAAGTGTTGCAAAACTTTGAAAAATCATATCTTTTTAGTGTGTTAACGAAATTCGATGAAACAGAAAACATCGGGACCGCAGGGAAGCTCTCTACCACATAGAAGAAGCCGGGGATTTTTCTGAGTCATCTACGATCTTTAGCATTCCGCAAAACAATGTGAGAAATCTAAATTAAATGAATTAGAATGGAAAATGTCGTGTATAAATTATATAAGCGAAATATAAATTACACACGTGTTGTATACCTCATGTACATGTGTGGTGTAAGCTATATAAGCGAAGTATGAATTATACATGCATAGAATAATTGATATATGTGTTGAAATGCAAGTGAAATATAGCAATAATATATATATATATATATATATATATATATAGACACACACACACACACTCCCCTCGTCCACAAACCATGGACGGTATTTATTGTTGTGAATTGGTGTGAAATATTGGATGAAAAATACGAATGGTTGAATAATTGTTTGTGGTTGAAAAATACCCATTGGTGATTGAAATGAATTGGAAATATTTGTGGAAATAAAAATAAAACATGCCTCCTGCGTGCGAATTAGATGCATGAATCCCCATTGTCAAAAACCGTGAGGTTTTAAGGTAGAGCGAGGAGTCGTACTAGGGACGGTGCCGGTTTTAACTACCATGCCGTTATGCTGCCGAAATTTTGAATAATATTCATGTGTTAGAATTATTTTCATATGTTGAAATTATCTTCATGCGTTGAAATTGAAGCCATATGTTGAAACTATATCCATGTGTGGAAATGTTCATGTGTTGAAAAGTGATGTGTGAAAATTAAATTCATTTGTGAATGAATGACGTGTTTAAACATTAAAAATCACATTTTTATAATATGTATGAAGTATGTAAAATATTTGCCTTATATATAAATAGTTTCAACAATAGAAAATTCCATCTTTCTTATATGAACAACATAAATAAAATATCCATGTGTGGGAATGCTCATGTGTTGAGAAGTGTGTATAGTGGAAAAGTTCATGTGTTGTATAAAAAGATCGAACAATAAAAATTACATTTTTATTGAAACTATGAAGTGTTGAAAACATTCATTTGTCGAATAAATATTTTAAATGATAAAAATATCATTTTTATCATATATGTGATATGCTAAAGATATGCGGACGTGGAAATAAATATTTGTGAATGAAATATTATTTTTAACATGCATAGGAACTAAATAAAATAGTCATGTGTTGAAATATATTTTAGTTCGCCAAAATTATCATCTTTGAAATGTGAAGTGTTAAAAATAGCCACTTGTTCAAATAAATATGCATGAGTTGAAATATACATTAATTAGCTAATGATATGATTTTAGCCTATGCATGCAACATTAGAATGAATGGTGCTTTTAAACCAAAGTAAATCAAATATGAAGTTGAATGGAAAATGATAAGTGATAAAAATTGTATATATGTACACGCATATTTATTGAACAGGTTATAGCGAAGGGGCTAGAGAAGAGGAATAAAATTTTGTGCCCGACAAATAAGTACACATTTACTATTTTGTTTGGGTGATGATTTTATGAGCCTGTTGGCTAGCCGCTTGGCTTTTTGTTTTTCTTTTTAACATGAGACGAAGGAGGTTATGGCGAAATTTTACAAAATTTAAAGGCGTTAGTGAAGTAATTGAAGTGAAAGCGATATGGGAATTTTTGAATGAACTATATTTATATAAATATATAAATATAAATAAAATTAAAACGAAACGTGGTTGTGCAGTTCGTGTTTTGAAACTGTGATTTCAAACGACTAGTGTGGGAAATCCGACCATTGGATTTTTCCGAAACCGCAACCGTTGGGTTTGCCTTGGAAATATCTTTCCAACGGCACCAACTTTGTGAAGATCCGACAGTTGGATTGTCTGGAATGTTTAATTAAAATCTGAAGAAAAACAGCGCCAGAAATGATTATATATATATATAATTAAATTAAATCGAGTAACGACGCTGCAGTTTGTAAGTTGAAATCGTAACTTCAAATGGCTAGTGTGGAAGATCCGACCGTCAGATTTACCCAAAACCGAAACCGTTGGATTCGTTTTGAAATGGCCTTCCTAATGATATAAAATTTGTGAAGATCTAATGGTTAGATTTTTAGATATGTGTAAAACAAAATTAGTGAAAAACAGCGTCAGTGCATCGGCACGACCTGAAACGTCGGTTAATTAAATATGCCAATTTAAATTAAATAAAAATGGCGATATATCGTTATAAAATACTATAGACGATATAGAGTGGAAATAAACCAATTTCGTTGTGTTTGCTTGATATGTGATGGTTGAATGTATTTAACATGAGAACTATAACTAAAGAACTGAAATGTTGAATAGCCCAACCATGTGATAAATTGATTTGAAAATCTAAATATACGTGGATTATTTGAAAAGGCCGAGTTCATCTCATTTCAAATAATCGATCGACGTTGAGAAGTCGAAGAGTCGAAGACGGTTGAAGACCGACGATCTTCACACTGAATGGATGGGCGCTACTGATGCTCGTGATTGGAGTAGCTACCATGAAGGAGCTGAAGTAGTAGTCGTCCAAACATACTGTTGATTGTACGGATATGCGAGGAATTGGTGCCTCCGGTTTCGTTCAGACCCAGAACGGACTTGTAAATGGACTGTGTGTCTGACATTGGATTTTGTTCTGTGTTGATTGATCTTTGTTAAATATATATCTGTTTGGCGGCGGAGAATTTATTCTCTTGCTTAACGCCCTTCTCTGAGACGTACGAGCTCAAAGGTTATGTATTGATAGAAATCAGTCGCATGGAGTGGATTGCCTGTGTGGCACGCCTAAGTGGCATATGATCAAGGCTTCTGTTGCAAAGCAAAGTCTTGTGGTTGATGATCAAAGCATGGTCTATGTGACGTAGCTTTGTGTATAACGTGAATTCGCGAGCCTCACACTTCGGTATGAGTCAAAAACGGGAGAGTAACTGCAGGGAGAGCACGACGTTTCTTTCTAGCTAAGGTGGTGTCAGTGACCTACCAGCCCTGACATTATATATATTTTTCACCTGTGTGGTTGTTGGAATGCGAGGCGCCTCGATATAGGTCTGTAAGGACCGGGAAACGTGTGTTCAGGAATAACTAATCCTCAAAAGTAAGAGAGGACCGGCCCTGAAGATCCAAGGACCATAGTGGGGTTCTGGGACATTTGCTAGAGTGTCTCGAATCGGAGAGGAGCTTGCCCCTTGCCTCGACTCATGAAGGAATCCAATTTCCAATATGAAATATGCGAATGTGATTGTATTACTAGTATGGCGACATGATATATGGTACCCATGCCGTCTAGGATTGATATTTATGATTGAATTTGCTTTTAAAACATATATGCACTAGTAATAATATCAAACACTTTTGTTTTATACGTATGAAGCATTTTTGGCCATTATAAGGTAAAACTCTCTCCTCCGGCTTGCGTTGCATTGTGTGATGGGACCAGAGTCTTATAATGGCTTCATTTTATAAAAAGCATTGCGATAATTTAATCATTTACTTTATTTCATGCACTAGCACTCATTGGAGTAAACCCGTTCCACGAAAGTGGCGTGGTCCTTTGATTTGCCTTATTATTGTTGTTAATAAGTTAAGTAGATTTCTCATACCAGTCCCATGACTGACTCGTAGTTTGTTACACCTTGCAAACTCGGGTGCCCTCATTTTCACACGGGCAGCCTAGTTACAGGTTTCTGACGCACTTTTTGCTCATGGCGAGGCTTGACTACACCGTGCTGACTTGGATTTTCTCCGCCATTATTGTATCTATATTATGATTCCACCGTTGGCGATGTAGACTGATATTTATTTTGTGTACTCTTTATGTATGATTCCGCCTCTAGCGATGGTGACTGATTATGTATCATTATGCACTAAGTTGTATCCTGTGCTGTGTTCTCTGATGTGATGATATCTATATGATTCCGCTGTCATATGTGTGTAAATTATTCTATTTTCTGTTTTTGCAATTATCTGTGATCTGCTAATGATGACTAATGTGTTATATTACAATGATTATCCTTAACACCGTGTCACGAGGTTTTGGGATCGTCACAGCTGGTATCAGAGCTTTGGTTAACCTTAGCTCTGGAGTCTAACACATTAAACACTTCGTCAAAATAGAATCAGTAGTATTCTAAGGCGAGTCGCTCATTAGAGATAGGACCAGTAAAGTCGTAGAATGAGCCGAGCAGAATAGCAGAAACAATTTGATCAGTCCATCGTTATCTTTCCGTAAGTTTTCTGCTTAACTATGCAATAAACTATCATTTCTGTTAGCTGACTCTTTTCTTGCTTATACAGAATTTGAAAAATGGCCACCAGAGCAGTCGCCGCTAGATGAGGCCGTGCCGGCCGTGGCAGAGGACGGGGAGAAGCCCCAGTTGAAGAAGGACCTTTGATACAACCCCCGACCGCTCAATACTTCGAGCTGGACCGCGTGCTAAGAGATACAAAAACTTAGGAGGCAAGACCTTCTCGGGAACTGGCACAGTAATAGAGGCCCTTGCATGGCTCAAAACATGCGAGAAAATTCTAGAAGGCCTAAGGCTTGGAGATCAAGATAAAGCTATTATGGGTGCCTGGCTTATGCAGGAACAAGCTGAACTATGGTGGGAATCTCTCACCGCCGGGAATAGAGAAGCTGGAAGAACATGGGATGGATTCAAAGAACTCTTCAAGGAGAAATATGTCCTAGAACAAGCACTAGAAAGAATGCACGATGACTTCGCCAACCTCCAGCAGGGGGATCTTTCCGTGCAGGATTATCTGAATAAATTTACACTGTTGTCGCCCTGTGCTTCGGAGCTCGTCGCCACTGCAAAGTCCAAAAATAAGAGGTTTATCCTTGGGCTAAAGTGACAGTATCATGATAGAGCCATGGCCCATGTCAAGCTAGAATTTAACGAATTAGTGGAAATGACATGCAACTACGAAGACCTTGACCAAAGGCATCTGGAGCAGGATCGCGCTAGAAGCCAAGCCGGGAACAAACGCAAGCCTGATGCAAATCAAGCTGAGTCAAGCCAAGCAGCATCCTCAAAACCTCAGACAGGCAAGCCGCCAAGAGGAAGCTGCTATAATTGTGGCAAAGTGGGGCACTTCTCTAATGTGTGCACAGCCTCGAAGAGGTAGAAGACAAATTCACAAGGTTCAAGCCAGGGTTCTCAGAACCCTCGCTCCTGCTTCAATTGCCGCAAGACAGATCACCTAGTCAGAGACTGTCCTTTGCTGAAGAAGGCCACAGTAGCTCACGTGTATGATGAGTCGAGCCCGCCAGCTGCTTCCGATGGAGCAGGTAAACCCAATGTTTTGGGAGGTACCGTTACAATTAAAAATATTCATGATTCTGTATTGTTTGACATGGGTGCGTCGCGTAGTTTTATTGCTAGTAACACAATGCACAAATTAAAGTTAAAACAGAGAAAGCTTAAAGAATCGGTTGAAGTACATAATCCGATAGGGGGTGCTATTATTCTCAGTTCATGTTGTAGAGTGCCAATCTCTTATTCTTCCTACAAATTTTCTTTCAATTTGATCATCATGGATTTCCCCGAAT
Organism: Allium sativum; assembly: GCA_030737875.1. Lineage (NCBI taxonomy): Eukaryota > Viridiplantae > Streptophyta > Magnoliopsida > Asparagales > Amaryllidaceae > Allium > Allium sativum. The sequence goes on along the minus strand of CM060920.1, from coordinate 563,396,599 downwards.
TCGATACCATTCTCGGGCTTGATTGGTTAACGAAATACGAAGCTGAGGTTAATTGTGCAGAAAGAATCGTTAAAATTCGAATGAAGCTTAGATATATTACGGTACCCTGTCATGGTTCGAATCCAAATAGAGAAGAATTTTGGTCGGCGTTAGAAGTTATCCCCACTTCCTTGGAAAAGATTCTGATTGTTAGAAACTATGCAGATGTGTTTGAAGAAGTTGAAAACTTACCTCCGCAAAGAGAAATAGAATTCCGAATCGATCTGATTCCCAATGCCAGACCAGTGGTACATCCAATTTGCAGAATGACTCCGAAGGAAAAAGAAGAATTAGGCGATCAAACTCGTCAACTGTTGTGGAAGGGTCTAATCAGACCTAGCTTTTCTAATTGGGGTGGAGCCGTTGTGTTTGTCCCAAAGTCAGACGGTACTCTTCGATTATGTCTTGATTACCGAGACCTCAACAAACAGACGTTCAAAAATAAGTATCCATTACCCCGCATCGATGATTTGCTAGACCAATTGAATGGGGCGGAAGTATTTTCCCGAATGGACCTAGCTACAGGTTTTCATCAATTGAGAATAGAAGAAGAGTGTGTTCCTTTGACAGATTTCAGAGGTCCAGACATATTTTATGAATGGTTAGTAATGCCGTTCAGCCTGTGCAACGCTCCAGCATACTTTGTCGATCTAATGAATAGAGTGTTCAGGGGAGTTCTGAATAAATTTGTCCTCGTATTCATCGATGATATTTTAATCTACTCCAAATCAAAACCCGAGCATGAAAAACACTTAGAAAAAGTATTGGAGATTCTATGAAAGAACGCCTTCAAAGCCAAATTCTCTAAATGTGTCTTCTGGCAAGAAGAAGTGAAGTTTCTTGGCCATGTCGTGTCGGAGAAAGGGATTTCTGTTGACCCAAGCAAAATAACAGCGATTCAAGATTGGAAATAACCCACTACTCCCATAGAGGTTAGAAGTTTTATGGGGTTGGCTAGTTATTATCGAAAGTTCGTTAAGGATTTTTCGAAGATATCCGGTCCGTTAACGAAGCTCATGAAGAAGCATGAGAAATTCAAGTGGACTTCCGACTGTGAAGAAGCTTTCCAAGAATTGAAATCGAAACTCACGACTGCTCCAGTGTTAACCATTATTGATGGCAATCAGGATTTGACGGTTTGGACAGATGCTTCTATTAGAGGTCTTGGTGCAGTGTTAATGCAAAGAGGCCAAGTAGTCGCTTATGCAAGCCGCCAACTGAAACCTCATGAGAAGAATTATGTGACTCATGATCTTGAGTTGCTAGCTATCGTTTTTGCATTGAAAATCTGGAGGCATTATTTATTGGGCAAGAAATTTGTGTTGTACACAGATCATCAATCATTAAAGTATTTATACACCCAGAAAGATCTGAATTTGAGACAGCAGCATTGGCTAGAATTTCTTGCTGTGTATGATCTTGATATCCTGTATACGCCGGGGAAGGCTAACGTTGTAGCGGATGCGCTTAGTAGAAAAACCGCAATCCTTGCCAATCTTATAATTACACCTAGCTTGATCGATAAGATATGTGCTCTCCAGAGGAGTGATTATTTCATTCAAAGGATCAAAGGGAGAATCCCGAAGGGAGAGCCCTCAAGTTTTCAGGTAGATAAAGAAGAAGTTCTGAGACTGAATGGGAGAATATGTATTCCCAACATCCCTGAGCTCAAAAGAGAAGTGTTAGACGAATGCCATAAATCCAAATTTTGCATTCATCCTGGGGTGAGTAAAATGTACAACGATATCAAATGCACTTTCTGGTGGAGGGCAATGAAAAGGGATATTTCTTTGTATGTTAGCAGATGCCCTACTTGTCAATTGGTCAAGAGCGACCAACAGAAGCTAGCTGGACTGTTGCAACCGTTGGAAGTCCCAGGTTGGGAATGGGAACATATTTCCATGGATTTCATAGATGATTTGCCGCGAACCAGGCAAGGTAATGACAGCATTTGGGTAATCGTAGATCGCTTCACGAAGACTGCCCATTTTATACCTGTCAGATCCAATAGAACCGCTCAAAGTCTAGCACGGATATATTTCAAAGAAATCGTTAAGCTGCATGGAATTCCCATCAGCATAGTCAGTGATAGAGACCCAATATTTTCTAGCAAATTCTGGGAGGCTTTCCAGACAGAATTGGGAACGAAACTGAATATGAGCACCACTTATTACCCTCAAACGGATGGCCAAACTGAGCGGGTGAATATAATTCTAGAAGATTTATTGCGGGCTTGTATAATTGACTTTGGTGGGTCATGGGAAGATCACTCGCATTTAGCAGAATTCTCATATAACAATAGCTATCAAGCAAGTTTGAGAATGTCGCCATTTGAAGCATCATATGGCAGACCGTGCAGATCTCCAGCATGTTGGGTAGAACCTGGAAATAGACTTGTGTTAGGACCCGATATGATTAGAGAAGCATTTGATAAAGTCGACTTCATCAAAAAGCGATTGAGAACCGCCCAAAGCCGACAGAAAAGTTATGCAGATTCTAGAAGAAGAGATTTGACATTTGCTGTTGGTGACCATGTTTATTTGAAAGTTTCTCCGATGAGAGGAGTAATCAGATTTGGCAAAACTGGGAAGTTGGCACCGAGATTTATTGGTCCCTTTCCTATACTCGAACGAATTGGAACTCTTGCTTATAGGGTTCAATTACCAGACTGGTTGCCTGGAGTGCACGATGTGTTTCACGTATCTCAACTTAGAAGACATGTGCATGATCCGGATCTTGTTGTAGAAGAAGCAGCGCAATAGGATATAGACATAACTCCAGAATTAGCAGTTAAAAGAGAGCCATTGAAGATTGTTGGCAAAGAAACTAGAGAACTAAGAAGCAAAAAGGTTCATTTAGTCAAAGTGCAGTGGAGCAGCGATCCTAGAGACTGTACTTGGGAGACTGAGGAAAGCATTAAGCAAGCTTACCCCAAATGCAGAGTGGACATCTCTGACTAACTCCGGTGCAAGGTATCTTTACAATACTTTGCATTTACATCTTGTTTCCTACTTTACTATTGTTTCCTTTTCGAGGACGAAAAGTTTTAAGTGGGGGAGATTGTAATAACCCGGAAAATACGAGCCAATTTAAAAATTTTAAATTGGACATTTCAAAGGAATTTGAACAATTGAAATAGAATATTTCAATAAAATAGTGAATTAGAAATAGTGAGTCTGTTTGAAAATTTGAATTCAAACTTTGACTGACTGTGCAGGGTGGAAAATATAATGGATTTTAGTGAAACCAAAAATATTTAAATCTGTTTATCAATACCTTTCTAACGAATCTGAAAAATCAAAGTTTCATAACGGGAATCAAAAGTTATGGCCGAATGAATTTTCAGAAAGGTAGTAATATAGAATAAATAGCCCTGGAAAATTGATATTTTGCAAACGACCTTAGAATTCGACGAAACCACTTTTGATGGGTCCGGGATGTCAAATTATTGCTAGATTTCAAATTTCATAATTTTTGAAGCTAGCATGTGAGCGTGGCAAAAGAAAATGTGTTTGGACAATTTCTGTTAAATTGGATCGACCAGAAAATGGCCATTTTTCAAACGATCTCAAAATTCGACGAAAATGGTTTTGTTGGGACCGTATCGTCAAAACAAAGCTAGATTTATTTTTCTGGAATTTTTCGATTCAGTTTGTAGCCCTGACAAATTGAAATGTACGTTCAAATTGAATATAAAATGTTTTATACTTTAATTTGAAAAATAACTGACTGTAACAGTCGAATTGGCCAACGAAACATATCCCATTGTGTCCGGAATGAGGGTCTTTAGCTAGGGGCGATAGTCGTTGGGTTAAAATTGGTGTACGTTGGCTAGAAAGGATATTATAGGAATTTAAAATTTTAATAAATTAGAAAATATCTTTCATTTTCTCTCACATCAAACAAACTCGGTCAACCCCACGAACGAACGACGAAAATCGTTCAAACCTTTCCACCTCGATCGCCGCCGCCTCCAGTTGGCAATTCTGACCGCCTTCCTCCCTTCTTCAAATCAAACCCAGCCTCGTCGAAGACCATCGCCTATCGACGTCGAATTTCGTCGAGGAAGTTCACACCTTTCCGCCGCCGCTGATCGTCCCTGGAGCCACCGATTTCGCTGCCACCACCGTCGATAGGAAGCCCGTTCGTAGCTCTTCGACGTCGTATAGTCTGATCTGGGCATCGAGCTACGGTTTTGATTTAAATTCAAAATCTAGTTTTGAAGGTTTGAAAAGCCCTCTGCTTTGAAATTTCTGAATTGAAAATAACACTTTTAAGTGTTGCAAAACTTTGAAAAATCATATCTTTTTAGTGTGTTAACGAAATTCGATGAAACAGAAAACATCGGGACCGCAGGGAAGCTCTCTACCACATAGAAGAAGCCGGGGATTTTTCTGAGTCATCTACGATTTTTAGCATTCCGCAAACCAATGTGAGAAATTTAAATTAAATGAATTTGAATGGAAAATGTCGTGTATAAATTATATAAGCGAAATATAAATTACACACGTGTTGTATACCTCATGTACATGTGTGGTGTAAGCTATATAAGCGAAGTATGAATTATACATGCATAGAATAATTGATATATGTGTTGAAATGCAAGTGAAATATAGCAATAATATATATATATACACACACACACTCCCCTCGTCCACAAACCATGGACGATATTTATTGTTGTGAATTGGTGTGAAATATTGGATGAAAAATACGAATGGTTGAATAATTGTTTGTGGTTGATATTGTTTGGTTGTGGTTGAAAAATACCCATTGGTGATTGAAATGAATTGGAAATATTTGTGGAAATAAAAATAAAACATGCCGCTTGCGTGCAAATTAGATGCATGAATCCCCATTGTCAAAAATCGCGAGGTTTTAAGGTAGAGCGAGGAGCCGTACTAGGGACAATGCCGGTTTTAACTACCCTGCCGTTATGCTGCCGAAATTTTGAATAATATTCATGTGTTAGAATTATTTTCATATGTTGAAATTATCTTCATGCGTTGAAAATAAAGTCATATGTTGAAACTATATCCATGTGTGGAAATGTTCATGTGTTGAAAAGCGATGTGTGAAAATTAAATTCATTTGTGAATGAATGAAGTGTTTAAACAATAAAAATCACATTTTTATAATATATATGAAGTATGTAAAATATTCGCCTTATATATAAATAGTTTCAACAATAGAAAATTCCATCTTTCTTATATGAACAACATAAATAAAATATCCATGTGTTGGAATGCTCATGTGTTGAGAAGTGTGTGTAGTGGAAAAGTTCATGTGTTGAATAAAAAGATCGAACAATAAAAATTACATTTTTATTGAAACTATGAAGTGTTGAAAACAATCATTTGTCGAATAAATATTTTAAATGATAAAAATATCATTTTTATCATATATGTGATATGCTAAAGATATGCGGACGTTGAAATAAATATTTGTGAATGAAATATTATTTTTAACATGCATAGGAACTAAATAAAATGGTCATGTGTTGAAATATATTTTAGTTCGCCAAAATTATCATCTTTGAAATGTGAAGTGTTAAAAATAGCCACTTGTTCAAATAAATATGCATGAGTTGAAATATACATTAATTAGCTAATGATATGATTTTAGCCTATGCATGCAACATTAGAATGAATGGTGCTTTTAAACCAAAGTAAATCAAATATGAAGTTGAATGGAAAATGATAAGTGATAAAAATTGTATATATGTACATGCATATTTATTGAACAGGTTATAACAAATATTTATTGAACAAATATATATTCATGTGTTGAATAAAATATATATTCATGTGTTGAATAAAATATATATTCATGTGTTGAATAAAATAAATATTCATATGTTGAATAAAATATATATTCATGTGTTGAAAATATTCATGTGTTGAATAGAATAAAGAATATTCATGTGTTTAATAAAATATATATTCATGTGTTGAAAATATTCCTGTGTTGAATAGAATAAAGAATATTCATGTGTTGAATAAAATATATATTCATGTGTTGAAAATATTCATGTGTTGGATAGAATAAAGAATATTCATGTGTTGAATAAAATATAAGTCAGGTGTTGATGATACTCATGTGTTGAGAATATTCATGTGTTGAAAGAAATATAGATTCATGTATTAAATATAATAAATATTCATTTGTCGAATAGTATAATATATAAAGCCGTGTTGATTAGATATGCGCCATTTTGACGCGAACGATATTTATATCGATTATATTCGTTTTTATAATGAATATAGAAAAAGAAGTGATTTCAAAATATAAAGTTTTGAAAATATTATCATTTGTATATCGATGATGTGGAATATTCAATTTTGATTCGAAATTGAATATGAATTTGAAATCATTTCGAAAACGAATTTAAAACGATTTATGAAATTCGATTTGAATTGAAATCTACGAAATATATATAATATATAAATTATATATATTAAATGGCCTGAATAGAATGCGCCGCGCCACGCCGCGGTAGTTCGCGAATTTTGACCATTGACTTCGAATTGACGTTGCGGGAGATCCGACTGTCGGATTCTCCTAAAACCGGAGCCTTGTATTCGTATCGAAAAGAGCTTTCCAATGAATATTAGAAATTTGAAATCTAACGGTTGGATTTGGAATCATGTCCAAATCAAATTTGGAAAAGGTCGCTGTAAGTGCAGTTCGGTGGCCGTTATTGAAAACCGACTGTACGGGCCTTGATAAAATTATTACAAATATTAATAATTTGTGTAAAATCATAATATATGAATTGGAAGGAACTGGAATGAAAATTTCCACATTTGAAAGGATAAAAATATATTTTTATCAAAATGAACTAGTTTTGAACTAGATTTGAAGTGGTTTTAAATATAATCAGAATTTCCAATATACGAATTGGAATGGATTTGAATCGAAATTATCTTCGGAATATTTCAATGTTAGATTTTGTGATTATACAGATATGGTTGTGGAAATTTGAAAGATATATTGTATATCGTTATTTGCAATACGATATGTGTTGGTTTCAGAATTTGATATTGAATATAAGCCGGTATATTTTCTATTCAGAGCCTTATATTTAATATCAAATGGGATTTTGGGTTCGTCGTGAATGGTGTCTTAAATAACACTGTTCTTGAACCCAGTTTAGAAAAGAATAATTTTTTTAATTAAGATTTAGTGAAATTGTCCAGTTAATTAGTATTTAATTGGAGTTGAATTTGAATTGGTTTTTGGGGTTTATCGTGAGCGGTGTTTTGAATAACACCCGTTCTTTAACCCGATTAACAATGGAATGTGATTTTGGGTTTATCGTGAGCTATGTTTTAGATGACGTTGGTTCTTTAACCCAGTTAAAGACAGGATATTGATTTTTAGGAAGATTAAAACTAAGTGGAGTTTTAATGAATCTTTAATTAGATTAAAGTGATCGAGGATGGAGTATCACCAGTTTTGCTCCAAAGAGATAGTTAAATCTTTAATTAGATTTAAACGTGAAATGGTAATTAATATTTACCGATAACACCGTGGTGTTAGATATGGAGTATTACCAGTTTTGCTCCATGGGATGAATAGGTGGGGACTAGGAAATAAGATAAATAATTACTTCGGTGTGGTTCGCTAATCCCGACTAGTTTGGGGAACCTTAACATGGTTTGAAATGATATCCAAAGGAAAATTAAAGAATAAATTTAGAAGAATTTATCGTTCAAAGGAAGATTAAAGAATAAAATTTGAAGAATTTATCTTTGATAAAATTAATGGGAACCTTTCCCCAAGAATGTGAAAATTTGAATAAAAGAATATTCTATATTGGAATGAGAGGAATGTTGTGTCTGTGTAACACTTGTTTATTATATACGCGGGTTATTCAGAAAGGCCCGGGTTTGTACCCATTCTGAATAACCGATTCGACGATAAGTCGAAGATGAAGATGGTGGTTGAAGACCGGAAGTCTTCACATCATTTGGATGATTATTGATGATCTTGATTGGGCTGTACACACAAGAGGAGGGAATCAGTTGGTGATCGTCCAGACGTACTTGGATATCGATGGATATGCGAGGAAAGTGCCTCCGGATTCGTTCAGACCCAAAACGAACTTGTAAATGGACTGTGTGTCTGACATTGGATTTTATTCTATGTTGATTGATCTCTATTAAATATACATCTATTTTTCGATGGAGAATTTATTCTCTTGCTTAACGCCCTTCTCTGAGACGTACGAGCTCATAGGTTGTATATCGATGGACATCAGTCGCATGGAGTGAATTGCCTGTGTGGCATGCCTAAGTGGCAAATGATCAAGGCTTCTGTTGAAAAGCAAAATCTTGTGGTTGATGATCAAAGCACGGCCTGTGTGGCATAGCTTTGTGTATAGCGTTAATTCGCGAGCCTCACACCTCGGTATGAGTCAAAAAGGGATAAGGACACAAGGAGTGCACAATGTTTCTTTCTAGCTATGGGCGATGTCAGTGACCTACCAACCCTGACATTTATATACTTTTTACTTGTGTGGTTGTTGGATGCGAGGCGCCTCGAATATATGGTCGATAACTGGCACTATGTGAGCCGACGTACAGACCATTATATAGGTTCTATAGGACCGAGAAACGTGTGTTCAGGAATTTCCAATCCTTAAAAGTAAGAGAGGACCGGCCTTGGAGGTTCCAAGGGATCATTGTGTGTGGTCCTGAGACATTTGCTAGAGTGTCTCGAATCGGAGAGGAGCTTGCCCCTTGCCTCGACTCATGATGGAATCCAATTTCCAATACGTGACTTTCGGTTTTATTTGTCGAGCCTAGTATGGCGACATAGTGGTATGGTACACTTATGCCGTCTATGATTGATACTTATGATTGAAATTGTTTTCTTCACTTATAGTAATAATAAAAGATGAAATTAGATGTACCATGCATTTTTGGCTATTATAAGGTAAAAACCCTATCCTCCGACTTGCGTTGCATTGTGTGATGGGACCTGGGTCTTATAATAGCTTCATTCTTCTTTATTTAGCATTGCGATGTTGTTTTGTGCACTGGTATTCTTGGGGTAAAAACTCGTTCCGTGTTATACGGCGTGGTCCCTCGATTTACCTAACTTTAAAATAAAGATTAACAACTGTTTTAGTTCTCATACCAGTCACATGACTGACCTGGAGTTTATTGTTTTAACCTAAACTCTGGGTGCCCCTATTTTCACACGAGCAGCTAGTAGTTTTGGTTTGCATATTTATATTCACAGGATCCTGATTTACAGCTGGAATGATACTCAGAAAGCTCTGTATCAGTATATCTCCTTTCAGTTGTGTGTTGTATTACTTTTCTGCTGTATGTAATTTATTGTAATCTCTGATATTTATTGAATGTGTAATATTTATTCATACTCTGTATATTCTTGTATTCTGATAGAATTGTTGTAATAAACAATGAAATGTTCTTCTGTTTGTGTTCCGATGTGCGTTGTTCTCAAAGAGATCCGCGCTTTCCTTCATGGGGAAGTTACGGGTCGTTACACAATATATATATATATATATATATATATATATATATATATAACTGTCAACCAATAAATAAATAATGAATAAGAATAGTAATTGTATGTTGGGTACAACAGATAGATAACTTGGGACTGATAAAGGGTTGACTTAGGAGAATATGACTGTTGCGGTCACAAAGGGCAACAAACATTGAAATAAAAGAAAGTGGGTGTCAAGAGGGGGATTAATGGATACTGATTATTGTTTAAATACAAATTCCTAACCAGGGGAGAAATCAAAAAAAATACCCTCCAGAAAAGGGGATATAACCTGCCGTAGTTAACTTAATGAATACAGAGCTTAAATATAAAATATAGTTGGACTTGGTAAGATAATAATGTAATATATTATTAACCATATGAACCCATGACGATAATGAATTGTATACATATAGTATTTTCGTGTAGAGGAACTAAATGGGAATGACTCAATAACGTAGCCTACTTTATCCCAACAGGGAAAGGTGCTAAAGGCAAATGGGGTACGAATTTGATAGGCTTCGTGTATAGTCCGCTTCCTTGGGTCTTAATGGAATAGGTTGAGGAGTCCACCTGAGAGTAGGTCTTTTTGTTTATAGGTATTAAACGGCATGTGTGAGTATTGTCTGCCCAAACCTGGAAACTTAAAACATCAGATATGTATACCTATCCTACGGGAAGCAATAAGCGACTAAGGAGGTTATCCTATAAGTGTTGGAGAATGGAGTTTTGATGAAAACAACCTTATTTCAATATTAATTGATATAAAATATACACTAACAACTTTGTCTAGAATATATATATATATATATATATACACATATGCAGGATTTATATACAGGAATTATATACTGAAGACTGTACAGTTTAAAGATATTAAAGGTTCAGAGAAATTTCAAGACTCATGAGTATTCAAGATTTTAAGAGTCCAAGAGTTTAAGACTAATATAGTTATAGAGTCAAGATTATGTAAGACTCTAAATAGCACTCCAGGTTCAAGTTCAAATTCTGATTTTCAAATTATGTTTTCAAATTATATCTTCAATCCTCTCTATTTTATTTTCTATCTTTTCTATTTTTTTCTAACTTTACTTTTGATTTCATTGTTAAGTTTTATATATTTATATTTTTATACTTTATATTTATATATTGTTTTAAATCTTATAATTTTAAAAATATGTTTATATAGTTTATATTTATGTTTCCACATGATTTCTACTTTATAATATTAATTTATAACACTATATTATTACTCAAGAATTTCCAGAATTATATTTATATCAAAACACTCGAAAAATTCTCAAAAATAAATTTACACTGAGCATATGTCGACATATATAAAACTCTATGTCGACATATAACTGTCATTTTTTCAGTTTTGAAAGGAAGTGTCTTTTCACTAATTGTGACGGTTTTAAAGGGCTGCAACCTTTCACACACTATAAAAAGGGCTTGAGTTCGAATTTTTATCATCTCTTCTTCTCTACTTTCACTCTACTTCATTACACCATTTTCTTTATCATTTTTATGATTTCTACATCTATAGTCTGCCGAATTCAATTCTATTTTCACCAATCTTCTTCTCTCTACACCCTCTACTCATTACTCTATGAATCAAGTGCTATTGAAGAGTTATAGGGATGTTTGTAATTGTTTGGGTTGTATTTGGGGTTAATCAGTGGTATCCCTAGTAGCCGCGAAATTAAGGACAGGTAATCGGTGGTATCCCTTGTAGCCATGAAATCAAGGAGGCTGGAATCGGTGATATCCCTTGTAGTCGTGAAATCAAGGAGGTTGTAATTGACTATTGATATAGTAATAAAACTATGTGCAATCCAGCGTTGTGTAGGACTGGACGTAGGAGCAAACCGAACCAGTAATAAATCTGGTGTGTTCTTTCCTTTTCTGCATTTTTATTTCTGTTTATTCTGCATTTGTGTTTGATTCTGCATCTATGATTGTTTCTATGGTGTTTAGTTCATATAGTTTATCACATATATTATAGATTTTGTTTAAATTCTCAAAATCACTATTCACCCCCCCCTTCCGTGTTTGTTTTGCCTTAACGATCCATTCCGCAATCCCTAACAATAAGGTCAGCTAGACGGTATAACGAACGATAAAATACCACCTCTCACCTTACACGGGGCAAGGGTATATGTGTGAATGACAGAAACCTTAACTAGTAGGGCTCGTAGCTAGTGCCCTCTAGTTTATATTAATGCCGAATATATTATCGAGTATTAATAAGTGACCAATAGGTCCGCCTAGGGTCTTACGCGATCAAGGTGAATCCACACTATCCATCATTGATGGTGAGGTATTAAATAATAAAGGATAGTGAATGAGGATACATACATATATAGAAACCCCATAATTAGGGGTCCACTCACGATCAAATAACCAGTCATGTTCTAGTATAAAGGCTTCACAAACATGTGCGTAAACATCCTATCTCGGTATTATACTTTGGGAATACAATTTTGGGAAGAGTAGTAAAGTCGTGCATAAACACCTACAAAGTTAGGCTGGAATCACTAACCTTGGTAGGCATACATCTTGGGTTGAACCAAATGGGATACGTTTGTGTATTATAGTCCGTTTTGTACATTTCCTATTCACCAGAATCTTGTTGTTCTGACGCCCTCCTCATTACAACTACCCAGGTTTCCTAGAGAAGGTTGGGTTCTCACAGGTGTTTAAGTTTGGCTTCGGTTCTTGTTCTCTCTCATGCTTGGTATTAGCAAAGTAACTTACTTTGAAAAAGGTAGTTACTAGAGTTAATACTAGTTTATCCTATTTTGTTTCTGTCGTGAGTTATCTTATCATACTCTTATTATGCTCATGCTCATTTATTGCAGGTACCAGGTTCGCACGTTCCATGCTTGGATGTGTTTGAGTTTTGATTTTTGTCGAAATTTGGGCGTAGAAAAATATGGGGTGTTACATTTGGTATTAGAGCTTAGGTCAAACGATCAAAGGAATTATTTAAATTAGGACTCGTGAGAGAACGCAATTCGATTTTATTTTCTGTTTTTCTTCGTCTTTCTTATCAACTTTAACTTATTTCGATAATGAAATTAGTCATGGGCCTAATAATAAATATGGGCTTTAAGCGACTAAGGGTTGAAATATGTTGAGTTCGGGTTTCTAGCCAATTATGTCTTACCCCACAACACGTTGGCAATCTTTTTGTGAAGAGCATGAAGACGACATACGGTGAATTCCGTTGATTAGATTTCAGAAACTGGAATAATATATATTGAAAGAAAATCTAGCAACAACCGAGATAGTCACTATTCTAGTTATGTTTGTGTGACGACCCCAAACCCCATAAGACGGTGGCAAGGGTAATCTTTGGAATATAACACATAAACAGATAACAGCAGAATAGAAATAAATAAATACACCAGATAATGTACAATAGAATACACTGGATAAACATAATCATCAGAGTTACACAGTATATAGGATCATACTTAGTACAAAATACAGTTCAGCTATACATAAATGTCTACAGCGAAAAACAAAACATAATATGTACAATAGGAGCTGAACAGCATAAAAAGAGATAAATGATAGAATCCATCTTCATCTCTAGCTATCTAGAAAGAGCCTGCTAAAACCTAAATACAAGGCTGCCCGTGTAGAAATAGGGGCACCCGAGTTCGCAAGTGAAACAAACTACGAGTTAGTCATGGGACTGGTATGAGAAATCTACTTAACACATCTTATAATATGGTCAATCACAGGACCACGCCACTATCGCGGAATGGGTTTACTCCATTGGATTGCCAGCGCTTTAAAACAAATAAATCTTTTAAACATCGCAATGTTTTTTATAAAAATGAAGCCATTATAAGACTCAGTTCCCATCACTCAATGCAACACAAACCGGAGGATAAAGTTTTACCTTATAAGGGCCAAAATATGCTTGATACGAATAAAACAAAAGCATTTGATATTATTACTAGTGTTTATAATATTTTGTAACGATTTATCGCTATTTTTATTTATTTAAAAATAGCCAATTCATTCAATCGACGCTTCAGGCCATAACACGACCGTGGCGCTGTTTTTCTTCAGATTTGATTTACACATATCTGAAAATCTAACTGTTTGATCTTCAAAAATTTTATATCATTAGAAAGATCTTTTCAAAACGAATCCAACGGTTTCAGTTTTGAGAAATCCAACGGTCGGATCTCCCGCGCTAATCGTTTGAAGTTACGATTTCAAAATACGAACTACAGCGTCGTTATTCGATTTAATTTATATATATATATATATAATCGATTCTGGCGCTGTTTTTCTTCAGATTTGAATTAAACGTTTCAGACAATCCAACCGTTGGATCTTCACAAAGTTGGTGTCGTTGAAAGATATTTCCAAAGCGAGCCCAACGGTTTCAGTTTCGGGAAAATCTGATGGTCGGATCTCCCGCACTAATCGTTTGAAATCACGGTTTCAAAACACGAACTGCAGCTTCGTTATTCAATATATTTTAATTATATTTATATATATAAAAATATAATTCATTCTTCGATTTCAAACCATTTTCACCTCATATATTTGATAAAAATGATATTTTTATCATAAAAAATCCTTATTCAACACATGAATATTTTTAGCACTTCATATTCACAATTAAAATGTAGATTTTATTGTTCAATCTATATATTCAACACATGAATGTTTTCGACTTCACACACACGATAAAAATATGAATTTAATCGTTTTAGTCCTTTATTCAACACATGTATATTTTCTATAGTTTACACATATAATAAAAATGTGATTTCTATTGTAAAACAATTTATTTCAAAACACGATTATTTTATATAGTTCATACATAAGGTAAAAATGTTACTTTTGGTGTTAAAACAATTTATTTAAAATACTAATATTTTATATAGTCTATATACATAATAAAAATGTTATTTTTATCTTTCAAATAATTTATTCAACACATGAACTTCATTCAACACATGAATTTCTACTCAACACATGAATATAGTTTTCAACAAATGAAAATAATTCTAACACATGAATACTATTGAAAATTTTGGCAGTATAACGGCTAGGTAGTTAAAACTGGCATCGTCCCTAGTACGACTCCTCGCTCTACCTTAAAACCTCGCGGTTTTTGACGATAGGGATTTCATGCATCTAATTCGTACGCAGACGAGCATGTTTATTTTTCTTTTCCACAAACTAATCCTTTGTGGCTTCATCCAAAATAATTTTCAACCACAAACAGGTATTTTTAAACCACAATCAATCATTCATGATTTTCACCAATTTTCACATCAACCAATAATCCAAACAATATCACACCCAGTAAATATCGTCCATAGTCTGTGGACGAGGGGAGTATATATATATATATATATATATATATATATATATATATATATATATATATATATTCGTATATAAATATATTTCAATTTCATTCCACTTTATTTCGATTATTTCAACGCATATATAATTTTCACAACGCATATATAACTTATACATCAAACATACAACTTATACAACGCTTATACATGTGTTGTACAACGCTTATATAACTCATACATCGACTATATAATTTATATATCATTGTTTTCCATATCGTTTATAATTTAGAAATCTCACATTGGGTTCCACTCCAACAAAAATAGCAAAAGGCTCAAAAAAATATCCGGTCTCTTCTAGAATGTAGAAGACGTCCACACGAGTCCACTGTCTCTTGTTTCACTGGATTTCGTCAACATAGCAAAAAGATATGATTTTTATTGTAAAATCATAAACCGTAGCGCTTTAAAGTGCTATAAACAATTAAAATAATATACTGCCATATACCTCTCTGTTTTCTTCAAAACTAGGTTTTAGTTTTTCCTGAAATCTGAGGCTCTTGTAGGCGATCAGGTTGTATGACGTCGTAGAGGGAAGAGAGGGCTTCCCGTTGCCACCTGTGGGGCCCAGTTCGACTGAGGCAGGCGCTCGCGGCGGCGCCCTGAAGGTGATGACTTCACCGCGCTGGAACTCGCGAAATACCTCATAATAAAACGCAACCCTTATATGGATTTGAAGAGGGTGATGAGAGCTTCAAAAAGTTCCAAAGGGGCAGCAGGTTTTGGTGAGAGGAATCACCGGAAAATGGCTGGGAAGGATGGAGCTCACTATCGTCGTACGCCTGAAGGGGTTAAGGGGAGAGAGAAGTTGTGACTGGCTAATAGGATATTTTTATTTTATTTATATATTTTCAAAATTCTAAAATACCCCTCTTCACATACTAGCTCCAATCCAAACCCAACGACTATTTCCCCTAGCTAAATACCCCCATTCCGAACACAATGAGATATGTTTCGTAGGCCCATTCGACTGTTTCAGTCAGTTTCTCTTCAAATTAAAATATAAAACATTCAATATTTTATTTGAACGTACATTTCAAGTTGTCGGGGCCACATATTGATCCCAAAAATTCCAGAAAAATAAATCTAGCTATGTTTTGACGATACGGTCCCATAAAACTAGTTTCGTCGAATTCTGATGGTCCTTTTCTGGTAGATCCAATTTAATAGAAATCGACCAAACACATTTTCTTTTGCCATGTCAAAAATTATGAAACTTGAAACCTAGCAATAATTTGACATCCCGGACTCAACAAAAGTGGTTTTATCGAATTCTGAGGTCGTTTGCAAAATGTCTATTTTCACGGGCTATATAAATTCTATAGCGACCTTTATGAAAATTCATTTGGCCATAATTTTTGATTCCCGCTATGAAACTTCGATTTTTCAGGTTTTTTAGAAAGATATTCATAAACAGATTTAAATATTTTTGGTTTCACTAAAATCCGTTTTATTTTGCACCCGGTACAGTCAGTCAAAGTCCGAATTGAAATTTTGAAACTGCCGCGCCATTTCAGGCCTTGCTTATAATTAAAAATAATTATATTTATTTTCAAACATCGATTCAAACATACTTTTCGTCATTATTATTTAAAATATTTTATTTTAAATATCTAAAAATCCACTAAAATAACCAATTTAAAATTTTTAAACTAGCTCAGATTTTCTGGGTTGTTACAGTTTGGCAGTTCCAGTTAAGACCATTACTCGATCTAAAACGAGAAAAGTTCACATAAGTATATCGTATCTATTTTGAAAATATAATTACGAGGTGTATCCATTTGTTACTTCATTGTATTTCCGATCAACCTTTGTTGAAATATTCATTTGGGTTCTTAGCCTTATATGTAAGGATTTTTTTTTTAAACTATTTGGAAAAATAATAACAGGTTTTGAAAAATTTTGAAATACGGTTTCGAAAATGGTTTTATAACGACCTAGTTTTATAAATGTATGGTTTTTTCTTATTTCAAACTATTCAATGTTCAAAAATTTTATGGTTTTGTGTAATTTTAAATAATATAATTCGATTGGTAGAAAGGAAGAAATTACAAATGATAAGGAATATGTCACTAACTGAAAAATAATAAATATCCATTCCTTGTGAGTTTTAGTGTCCCTCTCTTTATATATATTGATAATTTATAAAGTTATCACAATTAATCCTTAAGATTTTAAAAGCTCCAACATTTTTGGACACGAAAAGGTTTTTCATTTTGCAATATAAACGGAAATATAAATATAATAGTGATAACAAATTCGGTTTATAAGTAAGAAACCGTTAGTTTATAATAAATTCCATTTTTGGAAAAGCTTTAAATTTTCTTTGAAAAGGCTAAGGAAAATCCTTCATCTTGATTTTTGGGGTATTTGATTTTATGATTCATCTATTTGTTGTCAGCTAGTTAAGGGGAAAATTTGTTTTAATTTTATTTCGGATTTCTAGCTGATTTCCTGTTTAAGTTCGTTCGTTGTGTAGTCGCAACATCATTGTTGAGACTATAGACCCTTGGAGTTGGTTCGGAGTTTAATTACGGTCTTTAAATACCGCGGTGATGAGCATAATTATTTTTCAGAGAGCGTCAAATTTTAAAAGAAAACGGGGGATGATTACTATTTTAATCCGGCCTAATAAGGCGAGGGTTCAATCATTGTCCAAAGCTATTAAATAGTTGATCGTTTAGTGTTATGCAAGAATGGTCAACTAGTCGATGAGTTTTGTACAACTTGGACCTAGGACTCAACCATAAAAGTTGCGTCCAAATTACCCCTTTAACTTTCTTCTTTCATCCTTTCTTCCTCATCTAGTCGAACTGTATTCCTATCCTTCTTTTCTTTCTTTGATTGTCGCCCCGTCTCTCTTTTTCTGCACTTGTTTGCGTATTAGATCTTGCCTCACTAGTACTTCAAGATCTAGTTTCTTCTTTTCGACCATTTCTAATTCCATAATACCTAATTGCCCTATCCGATCTTACTCATACCATTTAAGACTCTCCTTAGGAAGAGGTCATTTGTTGGGTTGGGATGAGCAAAAAGGTCTTATCGCTCTAGGGCTAAGAAATTTGTTAAGGCAGTTGGGTTTGCACCGATTCATTGCTTTGAGATCTTAGAATAGGATTTATTGTTTTAGTTGCATCCGCCTTTGTTATATCTTATTGGAATAGAATTTGATGAAGGAGATCATCGTTTCAAAGATGAAGATTAAGCTATCTTTGGATGATTTTTCTGAGGAGAATCTCAATGAGATCTTAGGGGAATCTGTGTTTTACGTGTAACACCCTACATCCATTAGTGTCACTCACAAAGGGAATGCACTAAGTTCTGTGGAGCATTTAGGGTAAAAGATGCAGATGAATTACAAGACAGACAGAAATTAAACAGCGGAAAATAAATCTTTGCTTTATTGATAAAATAGTTCGTACAATGATTTCTTTACAATATCAGAGTATAATCTACTTACAAAATAAAGAAGCATAAAACAACATTTATATTCCCCTATTTTTAGCAAGAGCCAGCCATAGCATCTGAAAAGAGAATCCAAGCAACTTCGACAAATCTTCAAGCTGGGAAAGAGTGACAGTCCAACTTAACCTGAGCTATATTATTCCCTCCTTTACTACCTGGGGGTGGGGGAACGGAAGAAAAGAAGACGAAAGAAAAACAGAATCAGACATAAAGCCTGAGTAAGTTCAGTAACTTCTAGCATGTGAACATGGGAAAACAAAACGACATGAATTAGCTGAATACAAGATAACACCATGATGATAGGGTTGGCAAGATTAGACAAGATTAACACAAGATATGCTAAGCTAAGATAAACTGGATATGCTCTAATACTTTCCCCGCTTTGCTATTTCTTTTATATTGGTTTCTATATCCCTGCACAGCCTAACTAGTGTCCCAACTAGTAACGATAACGTGATCCCAATCCCTGTAGTTTCCATTGCCTTCAGGCATACGTTTATTATTTATTACCTAGACCTAATCTAGGGTTTTCTATCAAGTTCTTTCTAGTTTCAACTAGAGTTTACGCTATCTGCTGAACGCTTCTCGGATTCAGGGTTTATGCCCCCTAGTCCAATCGATGACCCCAAGTTTAGGACACACTACCTAGAGTGGTATATGTTCCTATACTTCCCCACACATGTATCGTGAACCGTTATCGATTGTCTAGATGCACATGTCCTATAATGTGTGGCCCGAGTCCTGTGGCAGGGCAAATCAAGGAATACAGAACTCGGTCGGGAGCTTTCAGATATCTGCCGATGCAGATGCTAAGGTCTGTTTTTATTCTAGTGGCTATGGTCCCACTTGACCCCTCCCTCAACTAATGAAAGGCACATCTTGAAAAATGAGAACTATACGCAGGCCCCCGATGCCCCCACTATCCTATAGCCATCCTCACCCATAACTAGATAGCAAGTATATGGTCTTTTGGAGTTCTCCGTCTTTCCGCTTCACATATCTCGATTGATTCAAGATGGATGGTAGACGACGAGTTGCTATCACAGGGCTACCGTTTTCTCGCCTAATCACGCCGGTCCATCCTAGTCTTTAAGTTTCCATATATTGCAACCAAGGCATACCCCTGGTTCTTCTACGCAGACCTTAACCTCTGTGAGCCCAGGAGGATCATCTGCAGCCTCACAGAGGGATACCAAGAGTACCCTCACGTCCCCTCGAAGCCTCGGGCTTTGTAACCCAATTCGTTGGAGCCTTCTTTTTACTCAGACGGACATTCGCTCCTTCCTGTGTTATACTAAGAATTACTACTTAGTTCTACTAACTAAGGTTTACCACTTAGTTTCCAGAATCGTTGTTTTCTTAACTAAGGTTTACTACTTAGTTCTCTTTCCCGTCAATTTGGACTGGTTAAGTGTCATTAGTCAATTCAAGCCAACTTAACCCTCTTCATTCATCCTGTTAAACTGATTAAGTGTTATCAGTAATTCATGATGACTTAACCCTACCACAAACCAAGTTATATTGGTTAAGTATTTCTTATTACTTAACCCTACCCATTCACCCTGTATTGGTTAAGTGTTCCTTTTTAACTTAACCCTGCCCGTCTGTTTTAACTAACGTGTTATTATTGGTTAAGTATTATCCCTTCATGCTCTAGACTTAACCCTATTCCTTCATCACAATCTAATGGTTAAGTGTTCAAGTTTACTTAACCCTACGGTCTAGCCCAGCTAATATATCAAATTGGCTAAGTGTATTGAATTTTACTTAACCCCAACCTCTAGTCTAGTTAACATGTTAATTTGGGTAAGTGTATTAACTTTACTTAACCCTCACCTTCTAGTCTAGTAAACATGTTAATTTGGCTAAGTGTTTTCTTAGTTACTTAACCCCGACAAATCTTGTCCTGTTACCATGAGTTTGGTTAAGTGTCTTTACAGACTTAGCCCTCCCATTCTAGCTTAACTGTGTCAGTTTGGTTAAGTGTTCCTATGGACTTAACCCTCCCCACCGGTCTGGTTATCATGTTGAATTGGTTAAGTGTCTTAGTTAACTTAACCCTACCATTCTTGTTCTAGCTTTAATTAAATAGATTAAAGCTGCGACCGCTCACATTAGACAGATATTGTTGCGAATACTAGATGTGCCGGTTGGTTTCGGGCAGGTTTACATCGCAACTCAGTCTAACCTCGGGTTAGGCATATTCGTGTTTTCTAAGTTCAAAGGGTTTTGATTAATTTTCAAATCAGGTTTTGAAAGTAACCATCCCGTCCGTCGGATCAGTTAGGGATAGCCAGGGAGAGCAAGAAACTTGTATTTTCCAAACCTAAGCCTAGACACTATCCTCTCTGTCACCCTAGAACTTTCTGGAGTTTCATTAAAAGAGATGTCGTTAATAAACCTTTAATTTGTCTAAATTTACATTTCTCATTTAGGTCAAATTCTATAAGTAAATCATTCCTAGTTTACTTATTTCCTAATTCCTCTTTTAATGTAAATTGTCAACATTTATTCTTATGGCCCATTTTCCCCTCTATATCATATTTATGCCTTTCTGGTATGTAAACTATACTAAATTAAATGTCACTAACCATGATTTTGCTAAACCTGACAGGTATTCCCAATTAAGGCCAATTTCAAATTTATGCCAATATGCCAAATTAGCTAACCCAATACTGCTTTAACATTCTAATTACAGTTCATGTCAAACTAGACTTACTATTCTAGTTCACAGTTCATGTAAATGCTAGATTTACAAGTCAATGCTATATTCAAATTACACATCCTATGTCAAATTTATCCAATTTGCATTTCTATGAACATGCCATAATACATGTTCCCAAATTATGCTAATTTCCAAGTTTATAACTATGTTTTTAGTAAATTTCATATTTTGCCCAAATCGTATTCCCACCGTTTGTATAATCGTGATTCAACCTAGATTATAGATAAATCTAGATCCGTAGAAAATAGGGAATGAACCAAAGATGCTATGAAAAAGATAGGCATAATAACTGGCATAAAATGATAATTTACTAATTATAGACCTAACGAATTTCACTGAAATTGATCTAAAACATCGAAGGCCTATAGGTCTGAAAATCTATTGACATGAAAAGGGTTGAATAACGACGTAGGTTCAAGAACATGGGCAGACCTAACTTAATAGGTAAATTCCCAAGGTCTAAAACCAAAGAAAACCAAGAGTAGACAGAATAGAGACGCAGGTTCAAGAACATAGGTAAACCTAACTTAATAGGTAAATTCCTAAGGTCTAAAACCAAAGAAAACCAAGAATAGACATAATAGAAAATCAGGTTTAGACCCAATTTCACAGTCATAAAACTTAAGCAACACTTTCTTAGTCATGAATCGCAGTTGTTCTTGTTATGTCATAGGAAATAGTTTATGTTTCCTAATCAAAGGCATAGGCTTGTGTTCATAGTCAAGGAAATAATTCTCATAGTCATAGTCACAGTCATAGGCAATGTTCATAGTCATAGGCGATGTTCATAGTCATAGGCAATGTTCATAGGCAATGTTCATAGTCAAAGAGGCATATGGTTTTAAGGTCCATAGTTTCATAGTCACAGTCTTATTTGTTCTTGAATCATAACAGTTCTTAGATAGGTCCAAGAGTATAAACACTGATTCGAATAGAAAGATTTGGCATATTCTTTTATTCATTTAATTTCATGTCACGAACAGAGAAAGCGTTCATATCTAAAAATAACTGACTTACTGAGATTAGATTAGAATAGAAAGATGGCAATGCTATGATTCGTGCGACGTTGCTCGAAATCGTTTGAGTTAGCCTTTGATTCTCATTCTGAAGCCTTAATCTTGATTCGAACCTCCTCTTGACAACTTGAGCAGCACTTCCTCATCTTGATTTATTTTATATATTACTTATTTATATATTTTCTCAGAGGCAGCATAAGGATAGAAAAGAATTGTGAATAGAGAAGGAGACTAGGGCTATTTAAATAGTGTAGAAGTCAATGAATCTGGTCAGAATGGCGTCCGGATACAGAGAAATGAATCAGGTTCAGAAAGCTGGAAAAAGCGGGGGGAGGGGGGGAGTCGACCCCCAGGTCGACTACCCAGTCGACCTGTAGTCGACCTGGGTGACCCAGGTCGACTACCCGGTCGACCTAGGTGCCTTGGGCGGGAAAATTCCCGCCCAGCCCAATCTGGGTCCGATTTTTTAATTTCGAACTTGTTTTCTGACCTGTTTTGAAATTTGAACTTCGCTGAATCTTCCGGAGGCCATATCTTCTTCATACGAACTCCGATTTACGCAAACTCTGACTCGTTTCTATGCAGAATTCTGAGATGAACACAATGGCGCGGCCCATTTCCCTTAATTTTGATTTTAACTTTTAATTCTGCCTTGATTCGTGAATCTTAGTGTTGCAGAATTACGGGGTGTTACATACGCGAACCTATATGGTCTTTTGTTTGACCGGCTTGGGAGATTTTACAGCAAATCTCTTTTTCTCGATGTAGGTTTTTGAGTACGGGAATCTACGTCAAAACTACCCATAATGACATGTGACCCATTTAGCACATCATTTTATAAATGGGGAGTTAAGACTAGATCTATCTCATGATGCAGAAATTAATCTTTTCTCTAATCAGTGGTGTAATAATCATCTTGTATCGCATCATATTTTATTCAGCTTGTTGTTCTTGCTTTGTCTCATGGAGTTACTTTCTATAGGTCCGCCTATCCATTTTGTCCTTAGACAATATTTGGTGGATTTCCATGAGAAGTATTTTTGTGGTAGGTTTCTTTTATCATCGCAAAGTCTCTCTTAGAAGAGGCAGTGATGTGGGAACCTCCAACAACACCAGCAGTGTTTGTAACACGAGACTGAGCATTTTGCTACCATGATATGGTTAATTAAAGATCATAAAATTGGTTTGATTTCCAGCCGTAGAGCAAGACATCTCGTTGTTTAAAGCCATTGTTTTGAGAGTTTCGGTGTTGTTTTGTCATTATCTGTTTTTTCCCCTTTCCAGCATCAGATTCTTGGTTTTGCGGTGATTCGTGCTTGTAACTGTAAGTATTGTTTAAATTTCACGTCTTAGGTTAATGATATTTCGAAGTTTGGAAATGTTTATGTCATTCACACATGCCTGTTTGAATGAAATCTCATTTCCGTATCTAAACTAAGAGTTATCCTAGGGCTGGAAAGAATAGAATTCTGTGTTGGACAACTTTTAGCGAAGGACCGGTTCTACATCACATTTATATAAAAAAATAAATCAATGTTCCTTGTTAAAGCTAAAATTTATTTTTGGTCTTTTTGTGCGTAATCTCAGTTTTCACATTTTTGGCATGACTGACTTCCTTTTTCGCCAACATGTGACTTGAATCGTTTAAGTTTCCACAAAATACATTTTTGAGACTTTTGGAAAATGTTGTTTGAAAAAATAAATCTTTTTACCCTTTATAATTTTTGACTAATTTACTTTCTTTTATTTCGGGTTGTGATAAAACGCAAAATTTGAATACGATAACTTATGCATATTTAAATGTCTATTTTACATTAAAATGGATGATTTAATTGGCACAAAGTACACGTTACTAAAATTTTGATTTTTCATGCGAATCTCATATGGAAAGTGAAATGGTTTTGAAAATAAATTTTCAAAACAAACATAAGGAGTTTTCAAGCGGAATATGTATTTTCATGAAAAAATTGGTTTTTTGGTCACATGAGTAGCATAACGAAGATGTTTGGATGATTTGTGTGTGTTTGGCGGTGCAGTAGGACCGACTATACGATAAAAACGATAATAATAACGAGGGAAAGGCTATTTTTGCGCTGGAAACAACGTTTCCATACCATGTCAACGGTGTGCGCGAGCTATTAATTAATTCGTTTTACATTTTAGAGCTTGTTTTAAGCCTCCTTTACAGTCTAAAGATGGAATTTTTGGAGTATTTTGGGTAACTGAAGTGAAAATTTCACTGTAGGATGGGAAATGGAATATTTGTATGTGGAATAAATATTAAAATCTTTTCTTCGATTTCCTTTTTTCGGTTTAGGAGAAAATTAAATAAGAAACGGTTAGATTGTATAACGTTTTGGATGATAGGGATTGGATGCAAAATTGGTTGCTTCACATTTTTATTCATAATTGTGTGAGGGTAATGAATGAAAAAGAGTTTTCAAATTTTACATTGATATAGAACTGCCAGTATATTAAGGATGATTTGCATCATGTTTTCAAAAGTATTTTGAAAATTTAATGCCAACATATAGGAGGATCTGATTAGAATCATATTACATGCATATATTATGGTCGAATTGCATTATGTACACCATGCACATATACATATGGTTGCAAAGTGGATGTACACAAATCGGTTGTGTAGAATAGGACTATAGGCATCAGAATTTCAGGACGAAATTGCTTTTAAGGAGGAATGAATGTAACAACCCGAAATTTTGGTAAAATAAATTAATTATTAGAATCTCAAAAAAACCGAAATCTCTGCAAATGATGGAATTTGGCCATGAAACTTTAACAGATGCATTCGTTTCAGAATTCTGGTCAACTTTCATGTTTGGAGTTTCGCGAACGGAGTCCGTATGAAAAAGCTACGCACGAAAAATGGACGGAAAATAAATATATCAGAAGTAATAATTATAATTTACCTTAATTAACCATGCCGACCTAGGAAGTTGACCATAGGGGTCGACCGGCGGTCGACCGCCACGATCGACCTACTAGGCATCAGTTTACCCAGCGACGACAAGGTTTTTAAGGGTTTGGAACACAATATTAATAAAACGAATGGACGTATATAACTTAAAACTAATCTAATGGTCCTAGACCATTTCCACCCCTATAAATAAAGGGGTAAGGCCTCATTCTTTTTCCACATAATTCTGCAGAGGCAGTGGAGCTCTACAATTTTCCTCCTTCTCCAAACGTAATTTCTAAAATAAAAATATGTTGGTACAAACAAATCAAATCCAATTCATATAAAATTGATAGGATAAGCAGATCTAGTGGAAAAGAATGCAAATTGACGGCCTGAATCAGACCCTATCTCCCTGTTTTCTTACATTTCTATAGATCTGGAATTCCCCCCTTTCCACATAAATTGTAGATTTATAAGAATTTGGGGATTGTAGGCCTACAGGGCTCAAACTTTGATTTTGGAGGCTATAAGGTGAGTGATAAATTTATGAATACAATTATAATAACTTATCTATTTTGTTTGAACTAGATCTATGTTTTTATATCTATTCCCTATCAGATCCGTTCATTTAAATATTGTGATTTTATTGACAACCATCATATCTGGTTATAAATATGGTTAAAACTTGTGAATTGTAAGTTGTGGTTATGTTTGATATCAATTGTAGGATTTTTAATTTTTTTCCACACATATTCCTACAGTTATGTTATGAAAAATATTGCAATTATGTGGTAAATTGTATCATGGACATTGCATAACACTGTAGATCTGGAAATCAGTCCCATTAAACACCAATTAGATGTACTTACATTCTAGATCTTTGGTTTAGTGTCGGATATTAAAATATATGAATTTGGGTAATAAGATGAAATTGGTAAACTATATGATTGTAATATTAAAAGAAGTATGCTTGTTTGTATTCAATATTGTTGGGTTTTTGCTTAATTGTTATAAATGTTCGTTTTCCTCCTTTTTCATAAAAAGGCATTATTTTGAAGTCACAAGAGGTGCAATAAAAAATCAAAAGGGGAAAGTGGTGCAAATGTATGAATATATATATATATACAAATATATATATATATATATACACACACATATTTTTGTGCGTAATTTGCATCAATTATTCCAAAATACATAATTACATCTATTTCTTGTGATTTTGGAATAAGCCAATTCCATTTATTAGGCATAATTTAAAGTGATTATGGCTAAAAGTCTTTTTATAAGATTTGAACCTTTTGACAAGATTGAATGCAAAGAGAAATGTTTGTTTATTGATTAAACCAAATCATTTAAATTATAATAATAAAAATAAAATAATAACTATGTGGACCGCACGAAATCATAAATATAATTATACATATTATATGTCCAAATCGGCGTAAAATGATGAAATATACACGTATGGAATGTTTGCATAAGGTTCAATTATGGAATTATATGTAAATGTAATCCATATTGAATTAATATATTTGTTGTGACCATTTGTAGCAATCAATATAATTAATTGCTATAAATAGGACCGCAAATCAATAAATAACAATTGTAGCCAATATTGATTGGGGGCAAATAAAATTGATAGGGAAAATGGTTACAATTCCTAATTTAATTAGGATAAATGTTGTAAACCCTAAATTAGGGAATTTGAATTATAACCACATTTGGACATGAGGTTAAGCCCAACTTGTGGTATAAGCCTGCTCGGAATCGACGGGCAAAATCCAGCAACCATAGGTAGTCAGCTTAAAATGAGGGGTCTAATGCATAAATATAAACGTATTAAGGCACGAGGTTAAGTTTAACTTGTGGTAGAAGTCTGTCCAGAACCGACTGACAAATCCAGCATTCAAAAGTTGTCAACTCAATGTGAGAGGCCTAGAACGAAAATATATATATAATATATGACAGTCAACCAATAAATAAATAAATAATGAATAAGAATAGTAATTGTCTGTTGGGGTACAACAAATAGATAACTTGGGACTGATAAACGGTTTCCTTAAAAGAATATGTCCGTTGTGGTCAAAACGGGCAATAAACATAGAAATAAAAGAAAATGGCTGTCAAAAGGGGGATTAACGGATATTGATTGTCGTTTAAATACTAAGTCCAAATTATGGAAGAAATCAAATAAAGACCCTAGGGAAAAAGGGGATACAATCTTCCTTAATTAAGTTAATGAATATAGAGCTTAAAATATAAAATATAGTTGGACTTGGTAGGTTAATAATGTAAAATATTATTAACCATATGAACCCGTGACGACAATGAATTGTATATGTATAGTATTTTCTTAGAGGGACTAAACTAGAATGACTCAATAACGTACCCTACTTTATCCCAATAGGGAAAGGTGCTAAAGGCAAATGGGGTGTGAATCCAATAACCTTCGCGTATAATCCGCTTCTTTGGGTCTTAAGTGGCTTTGGGTTGAGGAGTCCACCTAGGAGTAGGTCAATGACATGTGTGAGTATTGTCTGCCCAAACCTCGATACTTAAAATATCAGATATGGCTAACTATCCTATGGGAAGTAATAAGCGACTAAGGAGGTTATCCAATAAGTTCAGCTAGATGGTATAACGAACGATAAAATACCACCTCTCACCTTACATGGGGCAAGGGTATATGCGTGAATGAAGGAAGCCTTAACTAGTAGGGCCCGTAGCTAGTGCCCTCTAGTTTATGTTAACGTCAAATATGTTATCGAGGATTAATAAGTGACCAATAGGTACACCTAGGGTTTTAAGCGATCAGAGAGAATCCACCTTATCTATCATTGATAGTGAGGCATTAAATAATAAAGGATAGTGAATGAGGGTACTTACATATATAGAAACCCCGTAATTAGGGGTCCACTCTCGATTAAATAACCAGTCATGTTCTTGTATAAAGGCTTCACAAAAATATGTGTAAATATCCAATCTCAATATCATACTTTGGAAATACAATTTTGGGAAGAGTAGTAAGGTCGCGCGTAAACACTTACAAGGTTAGGCTAGAATCACTAACCTTGGTAGACATACATCTTGGACTGAACCAAACAGGATACATCTTTGTATTGTAATTTGTGTTGTACAGTTCCTATTCACCAGAATCTTGTTGTTCTGACCCCCTTCCTCATTACAACCACCCAGGTTTCCTAGAGAAGGTTGGGTTCCATAGGAGTTTAAGTTTGTCTTCAGTTCTTGTTCTCTCTCATGATTGGTATTGGCAAAGTGACTTACTTTGAAAAAGGTAGTTACTTGAGTTAGTACTAGTTTATCCTTATTTTGTTTCCGTTGTGAGTTATCTTATCATACTCTTATTATGCTCATGCTCATTTATTGCAGGTATTCGATTTACACGCTCCATGCTTGGATGGGTTTGAGTTTCGATTTTTGTCGAAATTTGGTTGCAGAAAAGTGTGGGGTGTTACGTCCTCAAACTCATTAGCGATCAGCACAAATGACAAGTCTTCCTGTGGAATCACAAGCGAATATAAAAAGCTCATGAAGACACCATCTTCGGGATTACATAGAATCAAAAGCTTTCGCCCTTCCATATCCCCGACTTTCAACTCACGCATCTCGCAATTCACTCTTGCCGCGTACCTCTTGACCCAATCCACGCCCAAGATGATCCCAAACCCAGCAAAGTTCAAAACCAAGCAATCACACAAAAAAGTGCAACCATGACTCGATAACACATGATCACGACAAAGCATACAACGGCTGGACGAACCCCAACTGGATTAGTCACAACCAAAGGTCTATTACAAATCTTAGGTTCCAAACCCAAGCGGCACACAAGCTCATTACAAATAAATGAATGCGATGTTGTAGTATCAAACAACAATCAAACTGGAAGACCTCTAACTGAAAGAGTACCTTGAATGACGATACTCTTTCCTTTATCTTCTGCAATAGAATCTCTTGAAGAAGATGGCACAGCTTCCAAAGCCTAAGCCTTCACTATCTGCTTCCCTTTCACTAGCTTCGGACAATCCTTCTTATCATGCCCAGGTTTTCTACACTTGAAGCAGTTCTTTTCAGCTTTTGGATTCTTACATTCAATAGCGAAATGGCCCTTCTGTTGGAAGTTGTAGCAAACCACCTCACTTTTAGGTTTCTTCTTGCCATCCTTCCCTTTTTGTTGTTGATGCTTCCTCTTCTTATTGTTATTACCACCCTGCTATGGTTTCAAAGTTTCCTTTGTTGCAGCAACTACATTTGTTTCTTTAGAAAACAAGCTTTCATGTCAAACATTTTTCTCCACTATCTTCTCATATTGATCGTCTAGATGATCCACCAATGGCTTCCCAATATAGGTCTCCAAACCCATAACAAACTTTTCGTTCTTGTGATAAAGAGAGTCAATGTACGATCGAGAATACTTGGACAAGGCCTCAAAATCAGAAACATACTCAAGCACTGATCGACCTTTCTGTTTTAGCTCTATAAACTTCTTGAGAATAACTAACTTCTGAGAAGTAGAGATAAACTTCGTCTCGAACTTGACTTGGAACTATTCCCATGTTATCTCTTCTTCCAGAGTCTCCAAAGTGACAGAGTTCCACCAATCCATGACTCTACCTTGCAATTGTCTCAATGCAAGCTTCCTTTTCGTTGCATCGTTAATACCCAAATCTCCAAAAATCCGTACACAAGCATCTAACCACCTCTGAACCTCTTCAGTAGGCTTTGTCCCCTTGAACGGATTTCCTCTGAGAGAAGTGAAGTCGTTGCATAGCTTCACAAAGTCCACAGCCCTCGGTACATGCACTTGAACTCTTACATCTGCCGTTGCTGCCTCATGAGCGGGTGCCTTCCTTGTGATCGCTGCCATCATGGCCTCGAACATAGCTGGATAGTCTGGTATACCTCCATTTCCCCTTCCAAGAGTAACCTCCTCCCTAGCAGCGTGTCTCGATGGTTGACGACTCATTCTAAATCTGTAATACAAAATGATTAGCCACTTACGAGAAAACTGCTATAGAGTTCAAATGCTATTACTATATACTAATATATATATATATATATAGTAAGTATCCATCGGAAATCCACAAGTATGTCTATCATACGTTATTATGTCTGCGAACTTTTGCTAAAATCATTAACCAAAACTCTAATACCAAATGTGACGATTTCCCATAACTACTGCACTAAACAAGAGGAATAATGCGCTGAAAGGTGTGTCAGGCAGTCATGGACGATCATCAAGGTAAGGTAACGCAATATGGCACCTGTAGTATAACTCACAGCACAAGGATAAGATATAATAAAGTATATACAATAGGCTATAATAGTGAAGCATATCTGAGCAGAAACTTGAACTTTCATAGCAACCAGAAAGAATATCCATATATCTTATAAGTTTCTGTACAAATTTGTCTCACTAAAACACTCAAAGTAAATGCCAGTCATAACAGCAGAAACATCCAATACGTATAATAGAGAAAATAATACACCAGCCTCCTGCTCGCCATCGCATAACAACATCGTCCTCATTAAGCTATGCTACCTGTAATGTGCTACTCAGTCTGCCCACCCACAATTGGATGAATACCCAAGGTAATAAGAGGAAAACATAAAACCTTGAGTCAGACAATAGTCTTAATGAGTGATAAAACAACTATCTAACATCATCAACAAACTATATAGAATAGGTAGATTAACCAACTAATATACCAAAACTCCAGAGAAGAACCCAAACTGATCTTCTCCACATCTGATAGTGATAGCCTTTACAACAAGCATTTGAAAACAACGACGCATCCATTGCAATCAAAAGCAACCAGACAGTAGAATTCATAGCAACTATTTATATCTCACGTAAACATCCTAATCGAGATCAACATCCCTCAAGCACAAGCCCCGAAGGCATAAACAAACATCAGAAAAGCACCCAAGAAACATCTCCCTCGACGTTAGACAACTTATATGAGACAGTACAAGTAAAACAACCAACATAAATGATCCTGGCTATCAATGCCTATCCTGCGTCGAAACCATCATTAATCATATGACGGCCAACCCTGCCATATGTCAAGGGCTAATGGTAACTCCGGTTCTAGCAAAAACTCCATATGCCTTTCTACGATACGTATCTAGGCCTTTCGACGATACCCAGGGTACTCGACCATCAACCCACTGGTATTTTAGGTACGCCCCAATTATACCCCTACTTTGAGTCCATTAGAACCTACGACAATGATAATTCCTTGGCCTTCAGTATCTTTAATCATCATCACCGATGACCATATATAAGATCAAACATACTCGAGTAGCCATTATCACGAACTCAAACATACTTGAATCATATTCACATTCGTTGCATTACGACGATCAACGAACACATCACAGCACTTTGACATTCCTCCTTGAATTCACGTCGAAGCTATAACCATTGCTGACTCAAAAATAAGCTTCGTTTGGTCGATATTCTTTAGGTCTTGAACTCCTTAGGTCTTGCCCCTTGGGTCTTGATCCTTAGATCTTGCTCCTTATGTCTTAAAATGACCTAATGACCTAAGACCTAACTCCTTAGGTCTTGAAAATGACCTAACACACTAATGACCTAAAACCAAACCCAACCTTCGTCCCTTTCTTGAGAAACAAGCCACACGACCCAATCTCCATGCCACGTCATCAACGACCTAAGAAAAACGACATGAGCCCATATCTGACCAAAATAGCTCCAATCTTTACCAAATCATCACCAAACGACAACATCGATGCAAACAACTCATCAAAATCATCCAATTCCACAATCAACACTTTATAAAACCATCAACATCATCAAAATAACAATTATTCATCAATAATCATACAAGATTCATTAAATCATGATAAATGGATGATTAAACTAAAATAATGGATCTAACTTGCATAAACATATGAAATAACATAAGAATTACCAATTTTAATTGCTAGGTTAGATCCAATGGTGATTCAAATGAAAATATACTTACCATGATGTAAATCTAGTGAAAACAACTTAAAAATGATGAAAATAAGATCAAACAACCCATATACTTGATTGAATCTATGTGAGAGATGCTTATCACTCACCAAATCTTCAAATTAACTCAAAAACGCTGAATTCTTAATCCGGACAGCGAAGTATATGCTTCAAACGATGTAGATCTTTAATTCTCTTATCTAGATCTAGAATTTTAATGGTGGAAAGGTGTATTTGATTGAGCAAGGAGGATCACAAGCTCAACCAAATTAGAGAATAAAGAAAAGTAGCCCTCTTTCATGCCTCTAACTCCCTATGTATAGCCTCTCACTAACCGAGTAATGGGCCTCCTCAAATCAACCCATTACTGGCTTATCAAACCTAAATTGAAATTGTGAAACACTAAAACAACAATTCCTCCCGAACCACTGAGCCAAATCTTTAATGTGACCACTCAATGGAATTGGCAACACCATTTCCTTTCCAATGAAATCGTTCTCAACACCTGATTAAATCTCAGTCAAAAGTTATGCCCTATACAAAACTGATAAGGGCAAATTGGTTACAAACAAAATTGGTAAAAATTATGGACATGTCTCACATCCCCATAACCAGCATATCAAAATATGAGAATGATCCAAACCACATGGAATTAAACAAAAATATTTTATGATCCTCCAATACATAAAATTCGGGCTGTTACAATGAGCATCGAAGAGGGGTAATTCATCGTACTTAAGGCCCTTTTTATTTTCTTTTTATTTTTCATTTTTTAATCGCTTCCTTTCTTAAGAACTAAACTACCATTAATTCATCTCCTCTTCCTCTTAAGGCCTGATGCCACCCAAGGCAGCCCACCATCTCCCATTGGTACAACACCCTCACCACCTCCTCCAGCCTCTCTCCAATTGTGGGCCCCTCCTCCAAACCCAAACCGCTTGTTCCCTTTTTAATTTGCAAAAGACACCTTCTTTAAGCCTAAATTCAAGTGCAACCACCTCCTGTGTCCCTACCTACCCACGCCAAGCTCTCCACCACCTACCCACCAACATGTGGACTCCCAATAGCCCAACCCGCGGCACCCATAGTCTCCTCAAACCCTAGAATCCTAAAAATCCTAACATTTCTACTTAATCTTTAAATTAAAGTGTGTGTGAGTGTGTACGTGTTGTAGCAAGCTGAATTGAAGTGGAAAGGAGCAATTTTGGATTCATTGGAAGCTTAAGAGCCTAAATAGGAAGTGTCGTGGATGTGGAATAGCTATTGGTGAGAGCTTCTTACTCAAATTAGTTAATCAGTATAGTTGATTGTAGTTTATGGTGCTTGAATGCTTGAGTATAATGTAATTGAATTGTGGTATAATTTGGTAGTTGAATTTGGTTTAACTAACATGTAAAAACACTGTTAAAATGTTAATGACAGTTGTTGTAGGGTTAAAAACCCATTTATAAGTCAAACGATGTACTAACGATCATTTGCAAATAACCTGGTAGAAAAATAACCTGAAATAAACAAGTTATTATTGGTTGTTTGAATCTATGGTTGATTTGAATTTGTTGAAACCCCCACATGGGTATTGGGATGATGATTATCCTACACATCTCCCAAGTGTGTAGATAATCTCACATGGTTTGTGATGTAAACCTCACACGGGTATCGGGATGATAATTTATTTACATATCTCCCAAGTGTGTAGCCTATAATAATCACTAGTTGGTGAATGTGATGAAAACCCCATATTGGGATAATAACGAACACAAATCCCAAGTGTTGATCTGTATGTCAATCGGTTAATTGATAGACTGGTATAAGCGTTATTTATCCATTAAAGGCTTACCACTTTGGATGTGAATTGGATGTTTAATTATAACGACCCAAACTCGCCCTTACGAGAAAGCCCGGATTGAGTTGAGAACACGACAAATCAAAACGCAAACAGAAGAACATTTAATTGCTTATTACAATAATTTGCATCAAAGTACAAGAATATACAGAGTATGAATAAATAATATACGTTAGGAAAGTATCAGATATTAAAATAAATTTCATAGCAGCGGAAAGTAATACATAACATAACTAAAAGAGTAAACGGATACAGAGCGTTGCGAATATAGCCCCTCCTATAAATCCAGGATCCTGTGAATATAATATCTGCAGAAACCAAACTACTAGTTGCTTGTGTGGAAAATAGGGGCACCCGGAGTGTAGGTTAAAACAATAAATCTAGGCCAGTCATGTGACCAGTGTGAGAACTAAAACAGTTATTACCTCTTTACTTTAAAAATAAAGTAAATCAAGGGACCACGATGTATAACATGGAACAGGTTTCCTCCCAAGAATACCAGTGCATAAAACAAACAACGCAATGCTTTTTGGAAAAATGAAGCTATTATAAGGCCCAGGTCCCAACAAACAATGCAACGCAAGCCGGAGGATAGGGTTTTCCCTTATAATAGCCAAACATGCTTGGTATGTTTAAAACAAATCATTTGATACTATTATAAGTACATAGTGTATAAAACGACTTCAAATATAAACGTATCAATCATAGATGGCATGGGTACCATCTATCATGTCGTTAATACTAGGCTCTACAATCAAAACTGAAATGTCACGTATTGGAAATTGGATTTCCGTCATGAGTCAAGGCAAGGGATGTATCCTAACCGCTTCGAGACACTCTAGCAAATGTCTCGGGATGATCACCACTTATTACCTTGGGTCCTCGCATATCCGGTCGATCTCCAAGTACGTCTGGACAATCACCACTTATTACCTCGTCTTGGGTGTACAACACAATCAAGACATCAGTAATCATCCAAACGATGTGAAGACCTCTGGTCTTCTACCATCGTCTTCATCGTCGTCTTATCGTCGAATTAGTTATTCAGAATGAGTACAAACTCGGCCTTTCCGAATAACTCGCATATATTATAAACAAGTGTTATTAAAACACAACATATGCCTCATTCCAATTCTGAATATTATTTTATTTATATATTCATATTCTTTGAGAAAGGTTCCCATTAACTTTATCAAAGATATATTCTTTTAAAATTATTCTTTAATCTTCCTTTGGATAATCAATTTAAACCAAATTAAGGTTTATCCAAACTAGTCGGGATTATCGAACCATACCGAAGTAATCATTTCTTTTATTATCCCAATCCCAACCTATTCATTCCATGGACCAAAACTGGTAATACTCCATATCTAACACCATGGTGTTATCGTTAAAATTAATTACCATTTCACATTCAAATCTAATTAAAGATTTAACTATCATTTGGAGTAAAACTGGTGATACTCCACTCTCGATCATTTCCCAAATTGATAATTTAAATCATCACATTCGCATTTCAATCTAATTAAAGATTCATTAAAATTCCACTTGGTTTTAATCTTCCAAAAAATCAATATTAATGATTATTTAACTTCGGAAAATCAAACATGCCACATCAACAATCTACACCGTACTATTGATTTCAGCCTATATATAACCTCTCAGCTCATACGTCTCAGAGAAGGGTATTAAGCAAGAGAATAAATTCTCCGGTACCAAATAGATATATATTTAGCAAAGATCAACCATACGGTTCGAAATACAATGTTAGACATGTAATCTTGTCTTTAACAGGGTTAAAAAACTAATATCATTTAAAACACATTCACGATAAACCCAAATCACATTCCATTAATTATGGAATCTTCACGGAAAATAGATCAGTATATAATCGATATCAATTTCCATATCCGACTAATAATATAAATAGAATAACAACAAAGCCTTTTAAATTCCATATGTATTAACAGTCTTCCTCCAAGGAAGTTCACTTCGATTATTACACAATCGAATTCCATTCAATTCCAATTTAATATATTGAATTGGAAAACTTTACTTTGGAAATTTCCATTAAATCTTAATAAAAAGATTTATAAATTCCAAATCACATTTCATTGTAAATTGGGTAAAAGAACGAATGTCGTTAAAAACACAGTTCACATAAACCCAATTCACATCCCATTTTATTCCAATTAAATGTTAATTAACTGGAAACTCTAATAATCTTAATTAAAAGGTTTATTCTTTTCACATGGGGTTTAAAAGCAGTGTTATTTAAGACACCATTCACGACAAACCCAAAATCCAATTCTTTTATTCAGTTCCAATTAAATATTAATTAATTGGAAAAACTTCACTAAATCTTAATTAAAGATTTATAGTTTTCTCAATTGGGTTTAAGAACTGTGTTATTTAAGACATCGATCACGACAAACCCAAAATCCAATTCAATATTAAATACATGGCTCTGAATAGAAATTATATCGGCTTATATACAATATCAAATTCTGAAATCAACAAATATCGTATTGGGAATAACAATATATATATCTTCCAAATTCCGATATCAATATCCGTATAATCACGGAATACAGTATCAAAATATTTCGAAGATAATTTCGATTCAAATCCATTCCAATTCATATATTGGAAATTCTGGTTATTTTTAAAACCATTTTAAATCCAATTTATTTAAAAATATTGGATTATAACTCTAGTTCACAACTAGTTCATTTTGATAAGAATATATTTTTATCTCAACAAATATGGAATTTTCCATTCCAATTCTTTCCAAATCATTTATTTTGATTTTACACAAATTATCAATATTTTTAATAATTTTATCAAGGCCTGTACAGTCTATTTCCATAAACGGTCATCGAATTGTACTTACAGCGACCTTTTCCAAATTTTATTTGGACATGATTCCAAATCCAACCGTTAGATGTCAAATCTCTTGAATTCTTAGAAAGCTCATTTCGATACGAACCCAACATTTTCGAGTTTAGGAGAATCCGATGGTCGGATCTCCTGTAATATCAATTTTAAGTCAACGGTCGAAATTCGCGATCTGCCATGGCGCGGCGCATTCTATTCAGGCCATTAAATATATACAATATATATATATATTATATATTTCGTCGATTTCCATTTAAATTGTATTTTATAAACCGTTTATAAAATCATTTTAAAACGATTCCAACTTCATTTTCAATTTTAAATCAAAATTGAATTTTCCTTATCATTATAATATATATGATAATATTATCAAAATATCAGATTTTGAAATCATTTCCTTTTCGATATTCATCACAAAATGAATAAAATCGATATAAATATCGTTCATGTCAAAATGCCATTAATCTAATCAACACGGCTTTATATATTTAAATATTTTCATTTCCATCTCAAATCGGACATCAAAATCATATTTGATCCATTACTGAATATTATTTTAAAATATTAGTTATTGTAAAATATTCATTATTCATTATTTTAAAATATCCGTTAATTTAAAATATTCGTTCTTTCCGAATAGAAATCGGACACAGTCAATTACCATATAATTTTATTTATATGGATTTCATACAAGCATGTCCACAACGATAATCAAATACAGTCAACCATCATCCAGAGTGCGTTACACAACTGCATAAGCATTAAATATAAACAATTAACGCTTACAACAGTCTGTCAACCCATGACATACAACTAAATATTAGGATTAGTGTATGTCCAATATCATCCCAATACCCTTTGTGGGTTTTCAAACAACAAACACTGATTATTATTTGTGTAGTTGGGCAATGTGTAAAACATATCGTCCCAATCAATATCAGTCAAATGTGTGTACATATGTAAATCGTCCGATTTGTAAATGAATATTTATTTTATTCATATACATGTTAAAAATTATATTTTTAACTATAAATATTTATTTCAACTCATGAATATTTTATATAGTTTATTTATACAATAAAAATGATATTTTTATTATTCTAACATTTTTAGAAAATTTCGGCAACATAACGGTGCGATACTAACTAGAATAAGGTCTATCCTTATCCCTCGTCTAATAATGGCTCGCGCCATGTACATACCAATTCTAATCAATTCATTTCACTTCCTAAACCAAATTCAAACAAATAAACTAATCAACCAAATAAACAGGGTTTCAAACAAAGGTGTCGGGTGCTACTAAGCACCATTTGCATCCTAGTATATATATTTAACTAGAAATAAATTAAAGTGAGAAGTTCTTACCTTTGGGATCCACTCCTCCATTCTATATTTTTGAATGGTTTGGATTTGGATTCGTTTCCATTCGGTTCCATCACAATCTGTCTCACATGATTTTTATATTAAAAGTCACATTTTTAACGTCACTATATATAATTAAAATCATATTTTTATTCTTATACTATTCATATAAAAATCGCATTTTTATTCTAATGTCATGCATATAAAAACCACATTTTTATAGCTATATGTATAATAAAAATCATATTTTTATTTCCCTATAACATATATAAAAATCACAATTTTATTTTATCTATATAAAGATCATATTTTTATGTACGATATTAAAATTAAAAATCATATTTTTATTATACCATATATCTCTATAAACATCAGGTTTTTAATTTAAACAAAAATTACTTTTTTATACACATAAATAAATATATATAAAAATAAAAACTCACTTTATTTTCGACTGGAGGAGGGCTGGGTTTGCGCGGTGGTGGTGCGAAGGAGGGAGCAGAGAGAGGGGGTTATTTGCAAATATTGGATTTTATAATAAAAAATGGAGCTTTTGGCGATTGGGGGGCCGCTAGTCGGAATGGGGATGGGGGATGATCGGCGCCAGGCTGTTGGGGGCTAGGTGGGATCACAGCCAAGTGCTGGTGGCGGTGGAGGACCTCTGGTGGTGGGTTTTGGGTTGTTGGGATTTGGGAACCGAATTAACGAAGAGAGAGAGAGGAGAGAGATGGGAGGAGGGTGGTGGAGGTGCGGAGGTCGGAGCAGGTGCTCGCTGCGGTGGGCGGTGAGTGGCGGTGTCGACCTAGAGGGAGGAGGTGTCGATTGAAAACGAGGAGGGGGGAGCTCTGAATAGCGAGTTTGACTTTGGGGAGAGGACAATAAGGGTTTGACTTATGGGGGATTATATATATATAAATTTATTTTATTATTCTCCAAAAAGTTATCTTTCCATTCGAACTCCAATTCAAACCCAACGACTGTTGCCACTAGCAAATTACCCCCATTCCGAACACAATGGGACATGGTTCGTAATCCAATTCGGCTGTTACGATTAGTTTCCGTTAAATTAAAAATATAAATCAATATATTTTTAATTCAAACACATATTTTAATTTATCGAGGCCACATACAGACTCCAAAAGTTCTAAAAAAATTATTTCTAGCTTCGTATTGACAATACGGTCCTAACAAAACTAATTTCGTCGAATTCGGAGACCGTTTGAAAAACGTTCATTTTCTAGTTGATTAAATTCAAACTGAATTGACCAAACATGTTTAAATCCGCCACGTTGTAACGACACGGATTTCGCCCGGACCTAATCGATCGCTAAACCGACCAAGACCGTTCGAATCCCGTATACGCTAACTTTGGGTATACAACACATCAGAACAAATAACAGAAGACTTCAATAAACATCATAATAATGTTACATCAGAGTACAGAATATCAGAGTATATCGAAATATAATACACAGCGGAAGATAAATTTACATAAATGTAAAACAGTGCACAGCGGAAATATAAACTACACAGCGGAAGACTGTAAATGCCTGGACACAGCTTAAAGCTTCAATCCAGAATCCTGCTCAATACATCTGCAAAATAAAACTACTCGACTGCCCGTGTGGAAAATAGGGGCACCCGAGTTCGCAAGGGAAAAGCAAACTACAGGTCAGTCATGGGACTGGTGTGAGAACTCAAAAACAGTTGTTAAACTTGTTTAAAAATAAGGCAAATCACGGGACCACGCCACTTTCGCGGAACGGGTTTACCCCCATGAAAGCCAGTGTATAAGCAACAATCAATATAGATATATGGATCTACTATGCATCACACAACATGCAATATCCCAATCTACCCACTTAGATTAATCACAACACTTAGATTTTCCAAATCCAATTCAATTTACAGAAATTATTCCTTTGGATTTTATTCCCGATTTCTTATTTCAAATCATTTGAAATACATATCTAACTTTCTATATCAAAGTAGATTTCACTTCGGGATCTCAAATCAAATCATTTGGAAATGTGAATTCCAAAACATAACAATGCATACAAACAAGTATGCAACCAAATATCGTGCTCCCCATCGACAAGGCAAAGGGTACGCACCTCGCAACTCGATATATATATGTGCACCTACCCCACATAGGAGTAGGCTACACCGACGATGCACCTCCCACTCAGGAGAGCATACACCGCCCTCTCACCCATACTTTTAGTCTCAGGGTTACCCGAATCTTTAGTCACATACTAAATCATTTCATATCCCGAAGTAGGGAAAATCATTTCACAACATAATAATCACAATGTAACATATAATACATTTCTAAATCACTTTAGAAATCATCGGGTTTTGGGCCTCGAAATCCTTTCTGTTTTATAAAACATTTTTATAAAACATTCCCTGTCCAAAATCGGGAATACATTTCTTTTCACTTAAGGAAAATATCATTTCACAATCATTCGTTAAATTTGAAATGAACACAACATCGCTAAACACCTTATCGTCAAATCGTGAAGTCTTTCACAAGGCGTTAGCACACAGATATTTTCAACCCAACCCAATGCTAAATGTAAAAGCATATTCTGCTCATAAACTGGTCGAGCACAATCCAAACCATCAATCAATCAAATTTAACATACGCCTCATTCCAATTCATTAGTCACTAACCGTAAATTAATCAAGAGAATAATTCCCCAAATATTAACCCCGAAGGCCGAAACCAACATCAGATCAATATCCAGAAAACCATTCTGCTTGGCTAACCGACAGTTAGTTTCTAAATTTCACGTTCAAATCTAATTAAAGATTTAACTATCGCCTGGAGCAAAACTGGTGATACTCCATTCTCGATCTTTTCAATCTAATTAAAGATTCATTAAAACTCCATTTAGTTTTAATCTGTGACTGGGTTAAAGAATCAGTGTTATCTAAAAACACGGTTCGCGATAAACCCAAAGTCACATTCCATTAATTATCGGGTTAAAGAACGAGTGTTATTTAAAAACACTGTTCACGATAAACCCAAAAATCAATATCAATTCAATTCCAATTAAATATTATTTAATTGGTACACTTCATTAAATCTAAATAAAAAGATTTAATCTTTTCTCAACTGGGTTCAAGAACAGTGTTAGTGAAGACACCATTCACGACAAACCCAAATCACATTCGATATTCAATACAAGGCTCTGAATAGAAAATATATCGGCTTATATTCAATATCGAGTTCTACGACTAACAGATGTCGTATGGGAAATAACGATATATATATATATATCTTTCAAATTTCCATAACAACACCTGTATAATCACGAATCCCAACATCGAAATATTCCGAAGACAATTTCGATTCAAATCCACTCCAATGCAATCATTGGAATTTTGGTTATTTTTAAAACCCTTTTCGAATTCAATTTATTTATTTAAAAATAAATAGAATTATAATCCTAGTTCAAAACTAGTTCATTTCGATAAAAATCTATTTTTATCTTTTCAAATATGGAGTTTTTCATCCCAATTCTTCCCAAATCATTTCTTATGATTTTACACAAATTATTACTATTTTTAATAATTTTATCAAGGCCTGTACGGTCGATTTCCATCAATGGCCATCGAACTGCACTTACAGCGACCTTTTCCGAATTTGATTTGGACGTAATTCCAAATCCAACCGTTAGATTTCAAATTTCTAATATTCCTTAGAAAGCTCTTTTCGATACGAACCCAACGGTTCTGATTTCAGGAGAATCCGACGGTCGGATCTCCCGTAATGTCCGTTCGAAGTCAATGGTCGAAATTCGCGAACTGCCGCAGCGCGGCGCGTTCTATTCAGGCCATTTATTATATATATAATATATATAATATATATTTCGTCGATTTCTATTTAAAACGAATTATATAAATAGTTTTGAATTCGTTTCAAAAACATTTTCAACTTCCTTTTCAATTCAAATCACAATTGAATTCTTCTTTATAGATTCGTTTTAAAATTCATTTCTATTCAATTCAAATTTCAATTCAATTTGAATTCGTTTTCAATTCAATTCATTTCGAATTCGTTTTCTATTCAATTCAATTCGAATTCATTTTCTAGTCAATTCAATTCGAATTCGTTTTCTATTCAATTCAATTCGAATTCGTTTTCTATTCAATTCAATTCGAATTCGTTTTCTATTCAATTCAATTCGAATTCGTTTTCTATTCAATTCAATTCGAATTCGTTTTCTATTCAATTCAATTCGAATTCGTTTTCTATTCAATTCAATCCGAATTCGTTTTCAATTCAATTCAATCCGAATTCGTTTTCTATTCAATTCAATTCGAATTCGTTTTCTATTCAATTCAATTCGAATTCGTTTTCTATTCAATTCAATTCGAATATTTCATATACATCGTTTTCAATTCGAATATTTCATATACATCGTTTTCAATTCATATATATATTTCATATACATCGTTTTCAATTCATATATATATTTCATATACATCGTTTTCAATTCATATATATATATATATATATTCACCTTTCACTATATACGATATTTTCATTTTCAATACATACGATATATTCATTTTCAATATATACGATATATTCATTTTCAATATATTCGATATTTTCACTTTCAATATATTCAATATTTTCACTTTCAATATATTCGATATTTTCACTTTCAATATATTCAATATTATTTTCACTTTCAATTATATGATATATTCACTTTCAATATATACAATATTTTCACTTTCAATATATTCGATATTTTCACTTTCAATATATATATCGTTTTCACTTCATATATATATATATATCGTTTTCAATTCGAATATTTTCACTTTTCATATATATGTTATTTCACTTCGCTATCAATCAATTTTCACAACAATTTCAACCAATAAATATCGTCCATGGTTTGTGGACGAGGGGCGTATATATATATATATATATATATATATATATATATATATATAGGTATTTATATATAGCAATTCACTTCCACTTTCAACACATAAAAAAAAATTATAAAAAGAAATTGAAGAGTGAGAAATCCTCACCAATAGCTATCCACTCACACGATTCTTCCTTTATAGAAATCTTCGCCTTTTGTCGCTTTCACCCGTATTCTCTACATATGTAAAAATCGAATTTTTACTATGTTATTCAATATATAAAGATTGCATTTTGACTTCGCTATTAAATATAAAGATTATATTTTTATTATTCTTATGATGCAACTATTATATTTTTATTGCTTTAAAAATATAAGAATCATACCTTACTATTTCTACTTAACAAAAATTCCATCTTTTCTGTTTTTAAAAATATGATCTTTATTTTCAAGTTCAAAATTTTTCTATTAAAAGATCAAACCTTTTTCTTATTTCAAAGTTAAAAATAAAAATCATTTCCTTTTCCTTTTCAAACCAGTTTTTGATTTCTTTTAAAAACAGTTTTTAAATCTCTTTTATTTCAAATGCAGTTTTTCTTTTTATTCTTTTTAAAATATGCAGTTTTTTATTCTTTATTAAAAATGCAGTTTTTTTATTCTTTAAAATAAATGCAGTTTTTATTTACTTTAAAAATTCTTGTTTTTAAATCTTTTATAAAATTTCAATTTTTGCCTTATTTAAAAATCAGTTTATAAAACTAAAAAAAAACAGTTTTCAAATCTTAAAAAAAAAAATACAGTAATTCGTTTTTAAATCATTTTTTTTTTCCTTAAAATCAGAAATTATAAAACAGAAATAAAAATAAATATAAAGTAAAATGGCTCACCGTGGTATGCGAAGGGGAGGAGGGAAGTCGAGGGCGGCTCGGCGGCGTTCGGAGGTGTCGGTGGTTCAGGGGGGCTCGCGTCTGGGTTCGAGGGTTGCGACGAGGGTGCTGCTTCGATTTGTCGTTCGGTGGGAGGAGGTTGCGAGGGTGGTGGGCGGCGATCTGGCGTGGGCTTCGTCGGCGGCTCGAGCGTCGGGGCGGCGCGATTTAGGGTTAGGTCTTCTTTTTTTTTTTTTTTTTTTATTTCGTTTTAGTATAATGAATCGGGGGGGGGGGGGCAACGAAGGAGAAAAGGGGGAAAAGTTTATTTTTTTATTATTTTATTTTATTATTTAAATTATTTAAATTTGTACTAGGGTTGACTTTCATATCCGACCTCGAAACGAGGCCCACCGCCTGTCGTCCATAGCGTTTTACCCCCATTCCGAACACAATGGGATATGTATCGTTAGCTGATTTGATCGTTACAATCAGTTTCCTTTTGAATTTTCATTTAAATCACTATATTGAATTTTAAACGTACATTTCAAATTACCGGGGTCACATACTAACTAGAAAAATTCCCGAAAAATATTTTCTAGCTTCGTATCGACGATACGGTCCTAACAAAACTAGTTTCGTCGAATTCTGAGACCGTTTGAAAAATGGCCAATTTCCAGTCGATTAAAATCAACTGAAATGGTCAAAACACGTTTTCCTTTACCACACTCACATATTGATTCGA
Organism: Allium sativum; assembly: GCA_030737875.1. Classification (NCBI taxonomy): domain Eukaryota; kingdom Viridiplantae; phylum Streptophyta; class Magnoliopsida; order Asparagales; family Amaryllidaceae; genus Allium; species Allium sativum. The sequence goes on along the minus strand of CM060920.1, from coordinate 563,351,904 downwards.
AAAATTATGAAATTTGAAATCTAGCAATAACTTTACACTGCAGACCCAACAAAAGTGGTTTCGTCGAAATCCGAGGTCATTTGCAAAATGTCCATTTTTAAGGGCCTGAATTCCATAGCGACTATTCAGAATTTTCAACTGGACATATCTTCTGATTCCCGATATGAAATCTTGATTTTTCGGATTCGTTGGAAAGATATTCACTATTAGATTCCATTATTTTTGGTTTCACTAAAATCCGGATTGTTTTGCACCCGGTACATTCAATTGAAGTTTGAAATTGAATTATCGAACTACCGCGCCATTTTCAATTCTATTTATAATTATATATAAATATTTATATTCTAACGACGACGCGTATAATATATACGTTCGAATTATATTCAAAATAAATTTTTCGACGATATTATTTAAAATAATTCATATTAAATAATCAGAATTCGCTAAAATTGCCAAAATAAAAAAATTTCAAACTGGCTCGCATTTTACGGGTTGTTACAGCCACGCTCACATATTGATCCCAAAATCATGAAAATTGGAATTTAGCAATAATTTGACATTCCGGATCCAGCAAAAGCGGTCTCGTCGAAAAACGTAGGTTGTTTGCAAAATCGCTATATTTTAGGGCTATATATTATATGAATTCCATAGCGACTATTCCGACTTTTCAACTGGACATAACTTTTCATTCCCATTATGAAATCTGGATTTTTCATATTCGTTGGAAAGATATTTTCAAACAGATTCAAATATTTCTGGTTTTACTGAAATCCAGTTTATTTTGAATCCTGTACATTCATTTGAAATTTGAAATCGAATTTTCAAACTACCGCTCCATTTCCAATTCGTTTTATAATTAAAATAAGTATTTATATTCTAACTTCGATTTAAATAAATTTATACATTCTAATTCTATTCAAAATAAATTCCTAGGCGTAATTATTTAAAATAAATCATTTTAAATTGTCAAAATTCATTAAAATAGCCAAAATAAAAATTTTAAATTGGTTCTAATTTTTTGGATTGTTACAATCTTCCCTGCTTAAAATGTTTTCGTCCTCGAAAAGGAACGAAGCTGAAAGTTTTTAACTAACCAACTCAACTTTCAGTTTGGCTTTCATTCTTCAACTTTAATTTCTAAGAATTTCTATTTTCCAAAAATCTGGCTAACACCCTAAATTTTCGAAAAATTTCGCCATAACCTCCTTTGTATGGGGAGACATTTAAAAACTCAACTAACCACGAGGGCCCTCATCATCCAAAAAAGGAAAAGAAAACGCCAAGCGACTAGCCAATCGGCTCATAAAATCATCCAAACCCAATAAATTAGTAAACATGGACCTATTTGTCGGGCATACAATTTTATTCCTCTTCTTAGCTTCCCTGCTATGACATGTTCATTATATATACATTTACATGTATGAAATTGCAGTCAATTTTCAATTTAGTTCAATATTTGATTCATTTTGGCTTAATGGTTCAAAACTTTAATTAATCAAACCAATACTCAAACAACACAATCAGCAATCAATTAGTTGATTATCGTTTCAAACACATAACTTTCATATATACACAAAAATCGTATTTTTGAGGCCAATTCACAAACAATAAATCCTATCTAGTTTTGGTTCTCACACCAGTCAATTGTAAATATATATATGTCCCACTTTCGAAACTCGAACATAAATATTGATGATGTCCAGACATCACCAGAATTATCCCCGAGTGACTAGAGTGTGACTCTATATCTATCCATTATATTAAAACTTCGAATATATATTTGCAAGGCGTATATACAAAATCTTAATATACTTGATTGTCCAAATTAAATATTAAATAAATATTCAAATACGAATAATAAGATTTAAATTTTCAAAACAAAATTTGTTTTCATTTTTATTATAAAAACAATACTCTACGGACTCATTCTAGGATACTACTGATCCTATCTCTAACAAGCCATTCTTATTGGATATTACTAGTCCAATCTCTGATGAATTCTTTCGTTTAGTTCTAATGTGTCTTGTTCTCGAGCTCTGTAAACCAAAGCTCTGATACGAAACTATAACGACCCAAACTTGCCCTTACGGGAAAGCCCAGATTGAGTTCAGAACACGACAAATCAGAATGCAAACAGAAGAACATTTCATTGATTATTACAATAATTTGCATCAAAGTACAAGAATATACAGAGTATGAATAAATAATATACATCACGAAAGTATCAGAGATTAAAATACATTTCATAGCAGCGGAAAGTAATACATAACACAACTGAAAGAGATAAACGGATACAGAGCGTTCTGAATATAGCTCCAGCTGTAAATCCAGGATCCTATGAATATAATATCTACAGAAACAAAACTACTAGCTGCCCATGTGGAAAATAGGGGCACCCAGAGTTTAGGTTAAACCAATAAACTCCAGGTCATGTGACTGGCGTGAGAACTAAAACATTTGTTAACTCTTTACTTTAAAAATAAAGAAAATCAAAGGATCACGCCGTATAACACGGAACGGGTTTCCTCCCAAGAATACTAATGCATAAAACAAACAGCGTAATGCTTTTTGGAAAAATGAATCTATTATAAGACCCAGGTCCAAGCCGGAGGATAGGGTTTTCCCTTATAACCGCAAAACATGCTTGGTACGTTTAAAACAAATCATTTGACACTATTATAAGTGCATAGTGTATAAAACAACTTCAAATATAAATGTATCAATCATAGATGGCATGGCTGCCATATATCATGTCGCCAGTACTAGGCTCTACAATCAAAACCGAAATGTCACATATTGGAAATTGGATTTCCGTCATGAGTCAAGGTAAGGGATGTACTCCTAATTGCTTCGATACACTCTAGCAAATATCTCAGGACTACGCACTCTGAGCAACCCTTGGATCGGTTGGGCCGGTCCTCTCTTACGTTTGAGGATTAGCAATTCCTGAACACACGTTTCCCGGTCTTATCAGACCTATCCATCGTCTCCGTAGTAACCAATATATCCGAGGCGCCTCACTATCCATCACCCACATAGGTAAAAATATAAATGTCTGGGCTCCATACCATGACACCACCCATAGCTAGAAAGAAACATCATGTTCTCCCAATGGTCCTTTATCCCGTTTTTAACTCATACCGAGGTCTGGGGATCGCGAATTAACGCTATACACAAAGTTATGCTATATTAAAGTCATGCTTTGATCATCAACCACAAGACTCTACTTTTCAACAGAAGTCTTGATCCTTTGCATCTCAGGATGCCACACTGGCAATTCACGCCATGCAACTGATGTCTGTCGATATATAACCTTTGAGATCATATGTCTCAGAGAAGGGCGTTAAGCAAAAGAATAAATTCTCCGTTGCCAAACAGATATTTATTTAATAGAGATCAATCAGCACAGAATAAAATCCGATGTCAGACACACATCCATTTACAAATTGATTCTGGGTCTGAACGAAACTGGAGGCACCTTATTTCTCGTCCCATATGTCCAATACAGAAGAGAGGTCCTCGCATATCCGATCGATCTCCAAGTACGTCTGGACGATCACCACTTATAACCTCGTCTTGGGTGTATAGCCCAATCAAGGCATTAGTAATCATCCAAATGATGTGCCTCCGGTCTTCAACCCCCATCTTCATCGTCGACTTATCATCGAATCAGTTATTCAGGATGGGTATAAACCCGGCCTTTCTGGATAACCCGCGTATATTATAAACAAGTGTTATAAAAACACAACATACGGCTCATTCCAATTCTGAGTATTATTTTATTTAAATATTCACATTCTTTGGGAAAGGTTCCCATTAATTTTATCAAAGATAAATTCTTTAAAATTTGTTCTTTAATCTTCCTTTGGATAATCAATTTAAACCAAATTAAGGTTTATCCAAACTAGTCGGGATTATCGAACCATACCGAAGTAATCATTTCTTTTTTTATCCCAATCCCAACCTATTCATCCCGTGGAGAAAAACTGGTAGTACTCCATATCTAACACAACGGTGTTATTGGTAAAATTAATTACCATTTCACGTTCAAATTTAATTAAAGATTTAACTATTGTTTGGAGTAAAACGATGATACTCCACTCTCGATCATTTCCTAAATTGATAATTTAAATCATCACATTCGCATTTCAATCTAATTAAAGATTCATTAAAACTCCATTTGGTTGTAATCTTCCCAAAAATCAATATTAATGATTATTTAACTTTGGAAAATCAAACATGCCGCATCGATAATCTACACCGTATTATTGATTTATGTCTACATATAACCTCTAAGATCATACATCTTAGAGAAGGGTGTTAAGCAAGAGAATAAATTCTCCACCACCAAACAGATATATATATATATTTAGCAGAGATCAACCATACGGATTGAAATACAATGTTAGACATGTAATCGTATCTTAAACTGGGTTAAAGAACTAATATCATTCAAAACGCAGTTCACGATAAACCCAAATCACATTCCATTATTAATGGAATCTTCACGAAAAATAGATCAATATATAATCGATATCAATTTCCGTATCCGACTAATAATGTAAATGGAATAATGACAAAGCCTTTTGAATTCCATATGTATTAATAGTCTTCCTCCACATAAGTTCACTTTGATTATTACCAAATCGAATTCCATTCAATTCCAATTTATTATATTAAATTAAAAAACTTTACTTTGGAAATTTCCGCTAAATATTAATGAAAAGATTTATAAATTCCAAATCACATTTCACTGTAAATAGGGTTAAAGAACGAATGTCGTTAAAAACACAGTTCACAATAAACCCAATTCACATCCCATTTTATTCCAATTAAATGTTAATTAACTGGAAACTGTAATCATCTTAATTAAAAGATTTATTCTTTTCACATGGGGTTTAAGAACGGTGTTATTTAAGACACCATTCACGAAAACCCAAAACCCAATTCTTTTATTCAATTCCAATTAAATATTAATTAATTGGAAAAACTTCACTAAATCTTAATTAAAGATCTATTCTTTTCTCAACTGGGTTAAAGAACAGTGTTATTTAAGGCACCACTCACGACAAACCCAAAATCCAATTCAATATTAAATACAAGGCTCTAAATAGAAATTATATCGGCTTATATTCAATATCAAATTCTGAAATCAACAAATATCGTATTGGGAACAACGACATATATCTTCCAAATTCCTATATCAATATCCGTATAATCACGGAATCCAATATCGAAACATTCCGAAGATAATTTCGATTGAGACTCATTCCAGTTCATATATTGGAATTCTGGTTATTTTTAAAACCATTTCAAATCCAGTTTATTTATTTAAAATTATTGGATTATAATTCTAGTTCACAACTAGTTCATTTTGATAAAAATATATTTTTGTCTTTACAAATACGGAATTTTCCATCCCAATTCTTTCCAAATCATTTATTATGATTTTACACAAATTATCAATATTTTTAATAATTTTATTAAGGCCTGTACAGTCGATTTCCATAAATGGTCATCGAACTGCACTTACAACGACCTTTTCCAAATTTGATTTGGACATGATTCCAAATCCAACCGTTAGATTTCAAATCTCTTGAATTTTTTGGAAAGCTCTTTTCGATAGGAACCCAACGGTTCCGGGTTTAGGAGAATCCGACAGTCGGATCTCCTGTAATGCCAATTCGAAGTCAATGGTCGAAATTCGCAAACTACTGCGGCGGGGCGCGTTCTATTCAGGCCATTAAATATATATAATATATATTATATATATTTCGTCGATTTCCCTCTCATTCCTCAAAGTGTGTGCGAACTGCCGAAGTTTCAAGCCCAAAATCCCACCGATCATCACATTAAAATCGATCTCCACCGTATGGAATTCAAGATTTGAAGAAGTTCTTTCATTTTCTCTTTATAACTTATTGAAATTATTGAATGGATTTTGGGTGATTATCGTCTTAATTTCAAATGATGTCGACCATTTTTTTAGAAAGGGACGGCTAGGTTTCTACTGAGGGATTAGGGTTTGATTATTTCTTAGTTATTTATAATATAATATAAATTAAATTCATTTATTAACAAAGAAGGCCCGTTAATCCTATTAGCTCCAAATTCAGCCCAACTTATGTTGCCCCTAGTCAAATACCCTCATTCCGGAAACAATGGGCTAGGTATCATCAGCCATTCGAACGTCTCATCCCACTTTTCTTTATTTCAAAATATAAATCATTTAATTATTAAATTTGATCGTACATTTTAAATTACCAAGGCCACATGCTAACTCTAAAAATTATAGAAAAATTATTTCTAGTTATGTTTTGGCGATACGGTCCTAACAAAACTAATTTCGTCGAAATTGGAGAACGTTTGAAAAATGGTCATTTTCTGGTTGATCCAATTTGACTGAAATGGTCAAAACACATTTTCTTTTCCTACACTCACACATTAATTCAGAAAATTATGAAAATTGGAATCTAGCAATAAATTGATATTTCGGTTCCAACAAAAGTGGTTTCGTCGAAAGCGGAGGACATTTGCAAAATGGCTATTTTTAATACTAAAATATATATAAATTGTATAGCGACTATTCTGAATTTTAAACAGAACATAACTTTTGATTCCCGCTATGAAATTTCAATTTTTCGGATCCATTGGAAAGCTATTTTTAAATAGATTCTAATATTTTTGGTTTCCTCAAAATTCGATTTATTTGCATCCTGTACAGCCAGTCAAAGTTTGAATTCAAATTTTCAAACTACCATGCTATTTTAAACTCCTTTTATAATTAAAATAATTTTTTTCATTTTAGCTTCGATTAAAATAAATTTTTAGTCATTATTATTTAAATAAATCATTCTAAATATTCAAAATTCATTAAAATTTCTAAAATTAAAATTTTATATTGGTTCAGAAATTGTGGGTTGTTACAATCTCCCCCACTTAAAATCTTTTCGTCCTCGAAAAGAAACAAAGCTAAAAGTTGTTTAATTAACCAACTAAATTTTAATTCTTTTATTGGTTTCAATAATTTTATTAGTCAAACTACTAATCACGCAATGCAATCAACAATCAATTAGTTGATTAGCTTTTCAAATATATATAACTTTTATATATTTAAAAATCATGTTTTCTACGATTGGATTATATATATAATCACAAATACGTTAATTATATACTTGTCACTCTCAACTCATTCTAGGGTATTACTAACCCCATCTTTAACGAGTTTTCTCATTCTAGGATACTGATGATCCTATCTCTAACGAGTATTCTTTTATAGGATATTACTAATCCTACCTCTAATGAGTCTTTTGTTCCGTTCTAACGAGTTGTACCCCAAAGATTTGAGCTAACCAGAGCTCTGATACCAACTGTAACGATATGGATTTTGCCCGGACCTAATCGGTTGCTAAATCAACCAAGATCGTTAAAATCCCGCATATGTTAACTTTGGGAATACAATACATCAGAACAAATAACAAAAGACTTTTATAAACATTATAATAATGTTACATCAGAGTACAGAATATCAGAGTACATTGGATAAATAATACAGCGGAAGATTTCACTATGATAAAATTAATACAATACAGCGGAAGACTATCAATGCTCTGGACGTAGCTTTAAGCTTTGATCCAGACTCCTGCTCAATATATCTACAAAATAAGCTACTCAACTGCCCATGTGGAAAATATGGGCACCCGAGTTTGCAAAGTGAAACAAACTCATGGAACTGGTATGAGAAACCTTACTTAGCCTGTTTAACAATAAGGCTAATCACAGTACCACGCCGCTAACGCGGAACGAGTTTACTCCATTGGATTGCTAGTGCATAAATAAAGTAAACCAATAAATAACGCAATGCTTTTTAGAAAAATGAATCCATTATAAGACTCAAATCCCATCACACAATGCAACGCAAACCGAAGGATAGAGTTTTACCTTATAATGGTCAAAAATGCTTGATACGATAAAACGGAGCTGATATTATTATAGTGTATATAAGTTTCGAAAACATTTCAATCATAATGTATCAATCATAGATGGCATAGCTACCATATACTATGTCGCCATACTAGTTATACAATCAAAACTGCAAGGGTCGTATTGGAAGTTGGATTTCCATCATGAACCAAGGAAAAAGATAGCCCTTACCGAATTCGAGACACTCTAGCCCGTGCCTCAGGATACAGTCGCGACCGCACCTAGATCTTCAGGGCCGGTCATCCGTCGATGATTAGTAATACCTAAACAATACATTTTCTGGCCCTATGGGGCGTAAATAGAGCCACTAGGGACTCAAATAACCGAGGCGCCTCATTCCATCATCAACATAAGTAAAATTGCCAGGGCTAGTAATTCGCTGAAACCACTTCTAGCTAGAAAGAAACGTATGTCCTTCTTGTAGTCCTTACTCCCGTTTCTGGTTCATACCGGGGTGTGAGGCTTGCGAAGTAATGCTACACAAAGCTATGCTAATTAAAGCCATGCTTTGATCATCAACCACAAGGCTCTGCTTTTCAACAATAAGCCTTAATCATTTGCATCTTAGCATGCCACATTGACAATCCATATCATACCATTGATTTCTGCCAATATATAACCTCTAAGCTCATACTCTCAGAGAAGGGTGTTATGCAAGAGAATAAATTCTCTGCCACCAACGGATATATATTTAGCAGAGATCAACGAATACATCATAAAGGAATACAACGTCAGACATACCATCCACTTACAAGTCCGTTATAAGTCTGAACGAAACTGGAGACACCTTATTCCTCTTCCCATATGTCCAATACAGGAGTGAGGCTCTCGCATACCCGGTCGATCTCCAAGTACAGCTGGAAGATCACCACTTATTATATTGTCTTGGGTGGCCGCCCAATCAAGACATCAGTAATCATCCAAACGATGTGAAGATCTCCGATCTTCAACCACCATCTTCATCTTCGACTTTTAATCGTCGTAATAATTATTCAAAATGGGTTAAACCCGGTCTTTCCAACTAACTCGCGTATTTTATAATCAATAATAAAGTGCTATAAAAACAAATCAAGCGCCTCATTCCAATTCAGAATATTCTTTTAAATAAAATATTCACATTATTGGGGAAAGGTTCCCATTAATTTTATCAATGATATTCTTTAAATTTATCCTTTAATCTTCTTTTTAAAAGATTCGTTTAAAACTCCAATTTGGTTTTAATATCCAAAATCATTATTTAATGATTATTCAATTTAAGAAATAAATCTTATCTTTTAACTGGGTTAAAGAACTAACACCTTTTAAAACACAGTTCACGATAAACCCAAAATCGTCTTCCATTAAATATGGAATTTTCCCAGAAATCAAATCAATATATAATCGATATAAATTTCTATATCAAACTAATAACATAAATGGAATAACGACGAAGCCCTTTTAAATTCCATATATAGTAACAGTCTTCATTCATAGGAGCTCATCTCGATTATTATTAAATCATATTCCATTCAATTCTAATTTAATATATTAAATTGGAAAAAACTTTATTTTGGAAATTCCCATTTAAATCTTAAATAAAGATTTATAAATTCCAAATCATAACCTTGCTGTTAATTGGGTTAAAGAACGAATGTCGTTTAAAACACAGTTCACGATAAACCCAATTTACATTTCATTTTATTCCAGTTATTAAATATAATTGAAAACTCTAAAATCTTAATTAAAAGATTTGTTCTTTTCATATGGGGTTCAAAAACAGTGTTATTTAAGACACCATTCACGACGAACCCAAAAATCTAATTTATTTAATTTAACTCCAATTAAATATTAATAAATTGGAAAACTTCATCAAATCTTAATTTAAAGATTTATTCAAGTTCATAACTAGTTCATTTTGATAAAAATATGTTTTTATCTTTTCAAATATGGAATTTTTCATGAAAAATCTTTTCAAATCATTTATTATGATTTTACATAATTTTTCCATATTTTTAATAATTTTATTAAGGCCTTTACACTCGATTTCCATGAACGGTCAACGAACTGCACTTACAGCGATCTTTTTTGAAATTGATTTGGACATAATTCCAAAGTCATCCGTTAGATTTCAAAACTCTTCTATTCATTGGAAAGCACTTTTTGATACGAACCCAACGGTTCCGGTTTTAGGAGAATCCGGCGGTCGGATCTCCCGTCACATCAATTTGAAGTTAATGTTCGAAATTCGCAAACGGTCGCTGCGCGGCGCGTTCTATTTAGGCCATTATATATATAATATATCATCGATTTCCATTTAAAACGTATTTATAGAATGTTTTTATAAATTTGTTTTAAAATGATTTTAACTTCATTTTCAATTTTAAAGCAAAATTGAATATTCTATATTTTATCATATTAAAATATTTGTATTTTCAAAATATTCAATTTATAAATCGCTTCTTTTTATATTCATTATAAAATGAATAAAACCGATCGATAAACCCGTTCGGGTTTAAAATGGCGTTTCTTCATAACACGACTTCATATTTCAACATTTTCATTCTTCATTGAATATTATTCTAAAATATTCATTATTTTAAAATATTATTTATTTACAAGATTGTTTACCTTAAAATATTCCTTATATAAAGATGTTCTTTATTTTAAAGTATTGTTTTATTAAAAGTATTCTGAATCGGAACGCGACTCAATCAATTACCATATAAATTCGGTCATATGGATTTTATACATTGCATATGTATAACAGTAATGATAAATAGCAATCCATTCACATCCAGAGTGAAATTTATAACTGTGTGAGCACTAAAATAAATAAATAGCGCTCATCACAGATTGTCAATCTATAGATTGACATACAACTAAATATTGGGACTTGTGTATGACAAATATCTTCTCAATACCCATGTGGGGTTTTCGAACAACAACAATTTATATAAATAAATCATTGGTTAACAAATTTAGCCAACTCTGATGTCGAACAAAAAGAATATTTTATTCGCATTACATTTTCTATGATTCTAATGGCGAACAAAAAGAATATTTTACTCGCATTACATTTCCTACGATTCTAATGGTGAACAAAAAGAATATTTTATTCGCATTACATTTATATTTTAAACATGGCAAATAAAGAGAAATACTTTTATTTGTATGACATGTTTCATATTTTCAACGACAAAATAAAAGACAATTTTGTTTTGTCAACAATTCCTATTTCAACATAAATGGAAGTGATACTTTTATATGTCGACAATTCCTATTTCAACATAAATGAAAGTGGTATTTTTGTATGTCGACAATTCCTATTTCAACATAAATGAAAGTGATAAATTTATATGTCAATTCTAAATTAAACAAAAGTGACAAATTTATATCTAAATAAACATTTCTATCTACAATGTTATTTTTAATCTAAATAAACATTTCCAATGAAAATGACATGTATATTCTAAATAAACATTTCAAATAAAAATGACTTGTTTATCTAATATACCATTTTACAACAAAATGGTATTTTTATACTAATGCAACATTTTACAACAAAAGTGTTATTTTCTTCTAATGCAACATTTTGTAACAAAAATGTTATATACATATTTTTTTTCTACTGCAACATATTTTACTAAATGACATTTTCTAAACTAAAATGACATTTTTAAACTAAAATGACATTTCTAATATTACGACATTCCTAACAAAATGATATCTTTTTACATGGATGACATTTCCTAATAAATAACATTTCTATTAACATGGTATTTCTAATGAAATGATATTTTTATATAAATGGCATTTTCTAAACAAAATTATTTTTCAATTAATATGGCATGATTCTAAATAAATGACCTTTTATTTCACATAACATTTTCTAATTAAAAAGGACATTTTTTCTATTCTAACATAAACATTTCTAGTAAAATGATATTTTTATCTAACTTTACTTTTTATAATAAAAATGATATTTTTGTCTAACATTTCATTTTATAATAAAAATGATACTTTTATCTGAAATTACATTTTATAATAAAAATGATATTTTTGTCTAACATGACAATTTCAACAAAAATGATATTTTAGTTCTAATAAAACATTTTATATAAAATGACATTTCTATCAATAATGACATTATTATTTCTAATGTGATATTTCTAACCAATTGACCTATTTATTCCAAATACACATTTCTAATAAAGATGATCTTTTTATCTAACATGACATTCTATGACAAAGATGATATTTTTATTCTAATGCAACATTTTATAATAAAGATGTTATTTTTATTCTAAGGTAACATTTCATAACAAAATGGTATTTTTGTAACTATAATTTATACATTAACATAACAAATAAAATTAATGTTTTTATGTATATGCAAATCTTACTTTTAATATAACAATAAAAAAGATATTTTTATTTTTAACAATTCTAGTTCAACACAAAATGGCATTCTTACTTTGCTGATTCTAAATCAACAAAAAAAAGACAATTTTATTTGTTGATTCTAATTCAACAAAAAAAGCACAATATTATTGTAGATCTAGATCTAACAAAACATGAACATCACAATCCACTGCAATCCACAAACAACTAATTTAAATCTCAAACATCACTAACATCGCAGATCTGAATTATCAACATACATACAATGATTTTAAAAGCGAGAAAAATAATTAAAATTTAATTTAATTATCAAATCAGAATTCTCACATCGATTATTTTTTTGAATTTCAACATGCTTCGTTTCTGCTCTAGTCAGTTCCAGTCGTAGATCTCGGAAAGATGATTCCAACGCAACTGGAATTACTGAATTCTGACTTCGTATGAAAGAGATACACAATTTTAAACATTCGAATTTTAAATTATACTAGAATAAATACTTTTCCCTCACCCCATTATTGTTTGCCACGTCAGCACTAAGGGGTGCATCTCCTCCTTCACGCGTGCGTTGCTCCAGGGAAAAATGAACCCAAACTGTCGTTGTTTCTCCCTCCAAATCGCTGGCTCCACACTCCATCTGCTCCTGATCAGACAACTCCACACGGCAGCCGCCGGTGACGCCAACCGCCCCCCGGAGTTGCGTGCAACTCGATGTCCCTCTCACGCCTCAAAGTGCGTGCGAACTGCCGAAGTTTCAGGCCCAAAATCCCATCGATCACCACATTAAAACTGATCTCCACCGTATCGAATTCAAGATATGAAGAAGCTCTTTCATTTTCTCTTTATAACTTGTTGAAATTATTTAATGGATTTTGGGTGAGTATCGTTTTAATTTCGAACGATGTCGGCCATTTGTTTTAGAAAGGGGCGGCTAGGTTTCTGTTGAGGGATTAGGGTTTGATTATTTCTTAGTTATTTATAATATAACATAAATTAAATTCATTTATTAACAAAGAAGGCCCGTTAATCCTATTAGCTCCAAATTCAGCCCAACTTATGTTGCCCCTAGCCAAATACCCCCGTTCCGAACACAATGGGCTAGGTCTCATCAGCCCATTCGATCGTCTCAGTCCACTTTTTGTAATGACCCACATTCTATGCATCAAAGGATCATATAATATTTATTTCTTTCTCATGCAAAGTCGTATATCCATGTAACTTTGGGAGACGACTATTGGGGTCATTTCCCATGTTCATGATTTTTGCGAATTTTTAAATGACTGTTTTGCCCCTGGTTGATCTTGTTTCGGCCATAACTTTTGATTGATAAGGATTTTTGACTTGAATCCACTTCCATTAGAACTAGATAATGGTCTACCTTTCCGTAGAATTGTCACATTAGCCAAACAGACTCACTGTTTGCGAGATATGGCTGAAACAAGGTTTAGAAGGTGAAAACCAGTTTAACTAGGCTTAATTAGAGTGATTAGCAAGAGGGCCCATAAGCCATTTCGGAATTAGGGTTATGGGGAGGCTGAGAATAATGGGAAAACGATCTTTTCTCATTTTCTCAGCCGCCTAAAACATTTTCCTAACCCTAACAATGGCCTCCAACACCCAAATCACCTTTTAATCACCATTTAATCAAGTTTTAGCATAATGTACATCAAATCAAGGCAAAATAGCATCAAATTGGGAATGGAGCTGTTGTGTTGCGTAGAGATTCAGCCCAAATAAGAGATATTTTCAGATCTAAGTTTTATTTGTGGCTAAGGTGAGTGATTTGCATAGTTTCTCACTAATTACGGTTGATTAGGGGTAATTAGTGTTAATTAGCGAAATTTTGGCTCAGAAATATCTGGAAAAATTTATAAAATTCTAAAGTATTATTTTAGGGCTCTAATAGAAATTTGGGTTAATTTGGATAAGTTCTGCTAATTACATACTTAAACATGATTAAGGGAGATTAAGGGGAAAACATAGGTTTTTAGGTATGTTTGATCCATATTTACATATTAAATTGTTGTTTTGGTGTTTATAGTTGATTCTCTATGCTGCTATGACTGTATGGTATACTTTGTGATTGATTAGAAGAGTTAGAATGGTCAAAAACGCCATCGTATGGCGAAAAACAGTCACTGAAAAAGTTGTAGGAAATGTGCAGGGTTTCGGATCGGATCAGATATAGGGCTCGGGTCGGATAGGGGGACCGGGCAAGGGATTTGATTCATTGGAACTTGGCACCAGGGAAGGCTTGGCAAGAAGGAAGGCCACTTGAAAAGGGTTGGAGTTGGGTTGAGGATCGGGTCGGAATGGAACGTGGGATCGGGTCGGAGTAAGCATGCTGGAGCAGGAGAGACGAACGGAACTAAGAAGCAAAGCACCAAACCGAATAGCGTGGGGGAAGTGAACCCAAACCGAACCGAAGGAGGGGGATTTAAGCTGAACCGAATGGGGAGCCTGAGCACCACATAACGAACTGAACTGAATAGATCGAACCGAACCGAGTTTGGACACCTAGCTCTACTACGCGATGACTCTTCTGAAGACCAACTCCAATTCGACCAAAACCCGAGATGCAAAGGAAATCCAGATAGGAAGTAGAACTCAGGATCCAGTTGGGAACCAATGTGTTAACTTCATGAGTTGGGCTTTGCTGCGGGACGTGCGCTAAGGAGTTGTCGACGTCCATAGCTTTGATCCGCCACGGAAAGACAAGTGTTAGGTTGTGGATCAGTGCAGTAGGGTAGTTACTACTGCATGGGGCAGAGTGATCGTAGCATGGCTATGAGCCAATGCAGTGGAGTCTTCATGACTTCATGGGGCAGAGTGGACATAGCAAGGAATAGTGGCTATGGATCAGTGCATTGGAGTCGCTATGACTCCATGGGGCAGAGTGATCATAGCAAAGATTTGGTTGTCAAAGCAGTGGATATCATATGCTTTATGCACTGAGTGAGAGATGTGAGGATGGTTGCTATGCTTGATTGCTTGATATCATTATAACATGCACACCCCTCCCCCGTATCTTTACACCATAAATTAGTATCACCTTAGAGCATTGTACATCTTGTTGTGCTAACTCTTTGGTTGCATATCTAGGTTCAGGTATGGTCTAGTATACCTATTATTGTTATGTTTTGCTGCCTATCACTCATACCAGACTTTTGTCTGACCCAGAGTTTAATGTCTCTTTTTATTACTCTGGGTGCTCTTAAACGGGCAGACTAGAGACATGTCAAGTGATTATGCATGGGTAGCTGTGCTGGAGACGAGCAAGAGGCTTCCACGTATGATATATATATATATATAGATATTCTCTCTGCGTCGCTGCTGGTCACTACTTTGAGCATTAGTGGTGTACCTTTCGTATTTTGCTTTGGAGACAGTTTGAAAAGTTGTAATAATGATGATGTGGAACATAAGCTGTATTTTGGATTTTCCCCTGCTATGATGGTTTAGTTTTCTGCTTATGCACTGTCTCACCTGTTTTATATCAAATATGTTATTATTGTATTTTATCCCATGCACTATAAGACATTCTATAGGTTCCTTGTTAGTTCAAATTCCCTTCTTTCCTTTCTTTGACGACCGTCCCGTGCTGGTTGAACATTGACATAGCGTACTTTCATTGGAAATGTCGGCTGGTGCGGAGCGGGCCGTCACATTTGGTATCAGAGCTTTAGGTTGCATAGTTAACCTAGTGAAGACACCAGAGAGAGATAGTACGTATACGAGAGCCCGTATTTGTGATATTTTGGTTTTCAAAAGCTATATATATATACTATTAGTATATTTAAGGATGACGTCGCACTGCACTGGCACCACTGAAGAGATGGTTAATCGTTTTCTCCTTACAGATTAAACGATGAGCCGATATGCTAAGGGTACTGGTAGAGGAGCTAATAATGGGAATGCTCCTGATATGAGGATGATGTTCACTGACTTCATGAGAGAGATGCTTAGAAATATGCAAGGAGCAGTTCCCAATGCTACAAATGGTGGTGGTGCAGCGGTACCGGCGCCTAGAGCCGATTTCGCCAAGCTTTGCAAGGATTGCACTAGTCTTGGTGGGAAGCCGTTCCACGGAACGGAATCGGCTACAGAAGTTCAGGATTGGTTGGATAGCTGTGAGCGTATCTACGAAGATTTGGGTATCAAGGATGCGACGAAGAGAAAGCTAGCATCCTGTCAGCTGCAAGGACGGGCAATGAATTGGTGGAATGCTATTAAGGCAGCTACTCCAGAGGATCAAGTTACATGGGATCAGTTTAAGGCCCGATTCAGTGAAAAGTTTATCCTAGCTACTCAGAAATCAGAATTGTTTAGGAAGTTTTTAGAACTTAAGCAGAATGGTAGAGCAGTCTTAGAGTATATTACTGAGTTTGATACTTTATCAAAGTATGGTTTATCTCTTATCGACACTCCCGAGAAGAATGAGAAGTTCATAACAGGCTTAGATCAGTACTTGGGGGGAAGGCCTATAAACCATATCGATGAGATGTTTGAATTGATTGTGGGGAAAGCTTTGAGATCAGAGAGTCTATACCCTAAGTCAAAGACTGAGGTTGCATCTGTAGAGGAGCCAAAACCGCAAGCAAGCGGTGGAGGCAAGAATGGTTCTCAAAATAAGAGAAAGCAGAATCTGACCAAGGATGGCCAGAAGAAAAAGAATAAGAAAGATGTGGAGTGCTTTAACTATGGCAAGAAGAGCCATTATGCTAAAGAATGTTGAGCGAAGCCAACGGACAGGAAGTGCTTCAACTGCGGCCAAGTGGGACATCACAAGGATAAATGTCCGCAACCCCCTAAAGAGAAGCATATTGTGAAAGCATATGATCTTAATGTTGTTCCTTCTTCGTCAAATGCCCCAACTGCGGTGGAGAAAGGAAAGAATGTCGTCATTCAAGTTATGCTTTCTGTTTATGATGTTCCTGTTTGAGCATTGTTTTATACCGGGGCTACCCGTTCCTTCATATCTAGTGACCTGGTAGATAGGTTGGGATTGGAACCCGAGATAGTCGATAGACCTTTAGCGGTGACGAACCCGATTGGTGGTTCGACTAGCCTTAGCACGATTTGTCGTAATGTGATCTTATCGAGTCATGGATGCATGTTTCTTTGTGATTGCTTTATTTTGGGATTTACTAGGTTTGGCATTATTTTAGGAGTCGGCTGGCTCTAAAGGTACGAGGTAGTGGTAGACTGTGAGGGCTTTTTGGTGACAGTCAGAGCGAATGATGGGCGGAGGGTAGTGTTTGGTGGTCTACCTAGTGATGGGGTAATGGCTAGTTTTCTAAATTCCCTCGACATCCCGCATGATGAGTTGTCAGATGTGCCCGTGGATGGCCAATATCCGGACGTCTTCGAGGAAGTGACCGGACTTCCACCATACCGAGAGATTGAGTTCCGTATTGATTTAGTGAAAGATGCCAGACCTATAGTGATGCCACTTCATCGTATGGCACCAAGGGAGCAGCGAGAGCTCGGGGTGCAAGTAAGCGATCTTTTGAGGAAGGGATTTATCAGAAGAAGTGATTCTGAGTGGGGAGCACTAGTTGTGTTTGCTACCAAGGCAGAAGGTTCTCTTCGAATGTGTGTGGACTACCGCGAGTTGAATAAGGTGACGATGAAGAATAAGTGTCCTCTACCGCGGATAGATGATTTGTTTGATCAGTTAAGTGGCGCGAGAGTGTTCTCCTAGTTGGATCTTGCGATAGGTTTTCATCAGCTTAGGGTGGAAGATGAGAGTATAGCTAAAACGGCCTTTTGGACGCCGTCTGGATTCAATGAGTGGTTGGTCATGCCATTCGGGTTTACCAATGCACCAGCATATTTTGTGGATCTTACGAATAGAGTATTCTGAGATCAATTGAATAAATTTGTTCTTGTGTTCGTGGATGACATACTTGTCTACTCGAGAATAGAGGAAGAACACAAGGAACATTTGAAGATAGTGATGGAGGTGTTGAGAAAACACCAATTGAAAGCAAAGTTTTCTTAGTGTCACTTCTGGAGGAGGGAAGTGAGATTCTTGGGCCAGGTTGTTTCGGAAAATGGTATTGCCGTGGACCCTGCGAAGGTGGCTACGGTACAAGGTTGGTGTACGCCTAAGAATGCAACAGACTTAAGAAGTTTCTTGGGGTTAGCTGGATATTATCGTAAGTTTATCCAAGACTGCTCCAAGATAACAGCACCGTTGACTCAGTTGACCAAGAAGAATCAAGCTTTCGTCTGGGACGAAAAGTGCGAGAATGCATTTAAGAGCCTAAAGGAAAAGTTGAGTAGTCATTCCTAAAGGGAATGAAGAGATGACGGTATACACAAATACTTGTGGTACCGGACTAGATGCTGTATTAATGCAAGGGGGTATGGTTGTAGCTTATGCTAGTTGGCAACTGAAACCGCATGAGAAAAGATATCCTACCCATGATTTGGAATTGGCAGCGATCGTGTTCGCATTGAAGATGTGGAGACAATATATCTTGGGAGAAATATTCGAGTTGTTTACTGATCATAAGTCGTTAAAATAACTTTTCTCCTAGAAGGATCTAAATCTCTGACAGCAGAGATGGTTAAATTTTTTGGCTTCCTACGATTTCGATATCGCATATACACCAGGAAAGGGCAATGCGATAGCTGATGAATTAAGTAGAAGACATGCCAGTTTAGGGGCTATGTTTCTAGAATGGAAGCAACTAGAGTACATCGTTGGTATGATTTCAGACCAAAGTGCGAATTGGATCCAGAAATAATAGCAAGTTTGATGATCAGACCCATTTTGATTGAGCGGATTGGTTCCAGCCAGAGATACAATCCTAACCTATTGGAAATCATCTCCAAGTTAGAGATGGGAATCGATGAAGAGATGAACAAGTATGGGCTTGATCGAGATGGATGGCTTAGAAAGGATGGTAGACTGGTTGTACCCAATGTCAATGGATTGAGAGATGAAGTGCTTAGAGAATGTCATCACTCAAAACTGACTATACACTCTGATGGTAACGAAATGTATCGAGACATGGAGCAGACCTACTACTGGGAAGGGATGAAAAGAGACGTTGGGAATTTTATATCCAAATGCATGAATTGCCAACTAGTTAAAGCTGAGCAAAAGAAGCCGAGCGGTTTGTTCCAGCCATTAGAAATTCCAGAATGGAAATGGGAACAAGTCTCAATGGATTTCATTGATAGGTTACCAAGAACTAGATCAGGCCATGATAGCATTTGGGTGATTGTGGAACGATTGACTAAGAGTGCAAGGTTTATACCTGTCAAGTCGAATAGAACGACGACTAAGTTAGTGGAACTATATATGAAGTGGGTTGTGAGATTTCATGGAGTACCTAAAAGCATTGTGAGTGACCGAGATCCCTTGTTTACTAGTGGATTTTGGAAGAGCTTACAAGAGGCTCTAGGGTCAGAATTATATCTCTGTACCGCGTACCATCCTCAAACCGACGGTCAGACAGAGAGGGTGAATCAAGTATTAGAAGATCTCTTGAGAGCTTGCATATTGGATTTTGGTGGATCATGGGATGACCATTTGCATCTAGTAGAGTTTGCATATAATAATAGTTATTAGTCCAGTATTGGTATGGCTTCATATGAAGCTTTGTACGGAAGACCGTGCAACTCACCGTTATACTGGTTAGAAACCGGTGAGAAATTTGTGCTTGGGCCAGAGATGATAAGAGAAACCTCAGATAAGATAATGGTTATCCGACAACGAATGAAGGCTGCCCAAGATAGGCAGAAGAGTTATGCTGATAAGAGGAGAAGATATTTAAAATTCTCCATTGGCGACTTGGTGTTTGTCAAGATTTCTCCATTAAAGAGCGTGATACGATTTGGTAGGAGAGGCAAGTTAACATGAAGATTTGTTGGTTCATTCCCAATCCTCGAGCAAGTTGGGAATTTGGCATATAAAGTTAAGTTGCCGGATTAGATGGCGGGAGTTCATAACGTATTTCATGTTTCCCAGTTAAGGAAATTTGTGCACGACCCCGATATGACTATTTCACTTGATCAGTTGGATGATATCAAGGTAGAACCCGAGGCGGTTGGGAACCGCAAGCCGATTCGTATTATCAAGCACGATACGAAGCAACTTCAAAGGAAAGTGGTGGATCTAGTCAAAGTTCAGTGGGGTGAGAATGAGAATGACTATACTTGGGAGACAGAGGAGAGCATTACAAAGACGTATCCAGAACTCTTTGCCTGGTAAGATTTTAATTGCAATTTAGTTTTCTGCATGCTAGGATAGACTTGTTTGTTGTTTAGTATGTTTGATTGTTGTGAATGGTTGGTAGGCATGCGGGATCATTTAACTTGTTTCTTAGTTAAGGAATTTCGGGGTAGAAATTTCTTAAGAGGGAAAGAATGTAACGACCCGCATTCTACGCATCAGGGGATCGTAGAATATTTATTTCCTTCTCATGCAAAGTCGTATAGCCATGTACCTTTGGGAGACGACTATTGGGGTCATTTCCCATGTTCATGATTTTTGCCGATTTTTAAATGACTGTTTTGCCCCTAGCTGATCTTGTTTCGGCCATATGTTTTGATAGGTAAGGATTTTTGACTTGAAACCACTTCCATTAGATTCGGATGATGGTCTACCTTTCCGTAGAGTGGTCACATTAGCCAAACGGACTCAC
This sequence comes from Allium sativum, assembly GCA_030737875.1. Taxonomy (NCBI): domain Eukaryota; kingdom Viridiplantae; phylum Streptophyta; class Magnoliopsida; order Asparagales; family Amaryllidaceae; genus Allium; species Allium sativum. Next base: position 563,330,884 of record CM060920.1, on the reverse strand, counting down.
CGTTTGTGAGATATGGCTGAAACAAGGTTTAGAAGGTGAAAAATAGTTAACCGAGCCTAATTAGGGTGATTAGCAAGAGGGCCCATAATCCATTTCGGTATTAGGGTTATGGGGAGGCTGTGAACAGTAGGAAAACGATCTAATCTCATTTTCTCAGCCGCCTAAAACATTTCCCTTACCTTAACAATGGCCTCCAACACCCAAATCACCTTCTAATCACCATTTAATAAAGTTTTAGCCTAATCTACATCAAATCAAGGCAAATTAGCATCAAATTGGGAATAGATCTGTTTTTTTGCATAGAGATTCAACCCAAATCAGAGATATTTTCAGATCTAAGTTTTATTTGTGGCTAAGGTGAGTGATTTGCATAGTTTCTCACTAATTACGGTTGATTAAGGTAATTAGTGTTAATTAGTGAAATTTTGGCTCAGAAAAATCTGGAAAAATTTATAAAATTCTAAAGTATTATTTTAGGGCTCTGATAGAAATTTGGGTTAATTTGGATAAGTTTTGCTAATTGTATGCTTAAACATGATTAAGGGAGATTAAGGGGAAACATAAGTTTTTGGGTATGTCTGATCCATATTTACATATTAAATTGTTGTTTTGGTGTTTATGGTTGATTCTCTATGTTGCTATGGCTATATGGTATACTTTGTGATTGATTAGAAGAGTTAGAATGGTCAAAAACGCCATCGTATGTCATAAAACAGTCGCTGGAAAAGTTGCAGGAAATGAGCATGGTTTCGGATCGGATATAGGGCTCGGGTCGAATAGGAGGATCGGACAAGGGATTTGATTTGGATCGGAACTTGGCACCAGGGAAGGCTTGGCAAGAAGGAAGGCCACTTGCAAAGGTTTGGAGTTGGGTTGAGGAACGGGTCGGAATGGAACGTGGGATCAGATCGGAGTAAGCACGCTGGAGCAAGAGGGATGAACGGAGCCAAGAAGCAAAGCACCGAACCGAACCGCATGGAGGAAGTGAACCCGAACCGAACCGAAGGAGGGGGATTTAAACTAAACTGAATGGGGAGCATGAGCACCACATACCGAATCGAACTGGATAGACCGAACCGAACCGAGTTTGGACCTCTACCTCTACTACGCGATGACTCTTCTGAAGACCAACTCCAATTCGACCAAAACCAGAGATGCAAAGGAAGTCCAAATAGAAAGTAGAACTCAGGATCCAGTTGCGAACCAATAAGTTAAATTCATGAGTTGGGCTTTGCTGCGGGACATGTGCTAAGCAGTTGTCGACGTCCATAGCTTTGATCCACCATGAAAAGGCAAGTGTTAGGCTGCGGATCAATGCAGTGGGGTAGTTACTACTCCATGGGGCAGAGCGATCGTAGCATGGCTATAAGCCAGTGCAGTGGAGTCTTCATGACTTCATGGGGCAGAGTGGACATAGAAAGGACTAGTGGTTGTGGATCAATGCAGTGGAGTCGCTATGACTCCATGGGGCAGAGTGATCATAGCAAGGATTTGGGTGATCAAAGCGGTGGATATCGTATGATTTACGCACTAAGTGAGAGATGTAAGGATGGTTGCTATGCTTGATTGTTTGATATCACTATAACATGCACACCCCTCCCCCATATCTTTACACCATACATTAGTGTCACCTTAGAGTATTGTACATCTTGTTGTGCTAACTCTTTGGTTGAAGGTCCAGGTTCAGGTATGGTTTAGTACACCGGTTATTGTTCTGTTTTGCTGCCTATCGCTCATATCAGACTTTTGTCTGACCTAGAGTTTTATGTCGCTTCTTATTACTCTGGGTGCTCTTAAACGGGCAGACTAGAGATAGGTCAGGTGATTATGCACGGGTAGCTATGCCGGAGACGAGCAGGAGGCTTCCACGTATGATATATATATATATATATTTATATTCTTCTTGTTTCGCTGTTGGCCACTACTTTGGGCATTAGTAGTGTACCTTTCTTATTTTGATTTGGACACAGTTTGAAAAGTTGTAATAATGATGATGTGGAACATAAGCTGTATTTTGGATTTTCCGCTGCTATGATGGTTTAGTTTTCAGCTTATGCACTGTCTCACCTGTTTTATGTCAAATATGTTATTATTATATTTTATTCCATGCGTTGTGAGACATTCTACAGGTTCCTTGTTAGTTCAAGTTCCCTTCTTCCTTTCTTTGACGACTGTCCCGTGCTGATTGAACATTGACACAACGTACTTTGATTGGAAATGTCAGCTGGTGCGGGGCGGGCCATCACACTTTTCTTTATTTTAAAATTTAAATCATTTAACTATTCAATTTGATCGTACATTTTAAATTACCGAGGCCGCATACTGACTCTAAAAATTACATAAAAATTATTTCTAGTTCTGTTTTGGCGATACGGTCCTAACAAAACTAATTTCGTCGAATTTGGAGATCGTTTGAAAAATGGCCATTTTCTGGTCGATCCAATTTAACTGAAATGGTCAAAACACATTTTCTTTTGCCACACTCACACATTAATTCGAAAAATTATGAAAATTGGAATCTAGCAATAATTTGACATTCCGGTTCTAATAAAAGTGGTTTCGTCGAAAACGGAGGTCGTTTGCAAAATGGCTATTTTTAATATTAAAATATATATAAAAATTCTATAGTGACTATTCTGAATTTTAAACTGGACATAACTTTTGATTCCCACCATGAAATTTCAATTTTTCGGATTCCTTGGAAAGATATTTTTAAATAGATTCTAATATTTTTGGTTTCATCAAAATCCGATTTATTTTGCATCCTGTACAATCAATAAAAGTTTGAATTCAAATTTTCAAACTACTATGTTATTTTAAATACCTTTTGTAATTAAAATAAAATTTTTCATTTTAACTTCGATTAAAATAAATTTTTAGTCGTTATTATTTAAAATAAATCATTTTGAATATTCAAAATTCACTAAAATTAAAATTTTAAATTGGTTCAGAAATTGCGGGTTGTTACACACATATTCTAGAAATTCCTAAAATAAAAATAGTTGTAAAAACATTATTTTTCAAGTATAAAAACATGAGAAACTATTATTTAAACGTATGATTAAAATTTTTATATATAGTGATATAAAAACTATGTATAATATAATTATAAACATACATATATATAGGAATTTATAGAGATATTTATAAAGTAAAATGTTTTATGAAAACTTAGAGTTTAAATAAGAATATTTGAAATTATAATCAAATATAAACTTAGTAAAATATACATGTAAATGATTTAATAAAATAATAATAATAATAATACTTATAAATTAGGAAATATATATTTGAAATCATTAGTTTGAAATCCTTGGATTAAAATCATTTTGAGTGAAGTTTGAAATCAACTTGAAAATAGTTTGAAATCAATTTTGAAAAGAGATAATTTGAAAACAGAGTTTGAATGCTATTCAGAGTTTTACATAAAATCTAGACTCTATTACCCTGATAGTCTTGGACTCTTGATATCTTTATACTCATGAGTCTTAATTCTTCTTTGAAATCTTTAATCTCTTAACTCTTGAAACTCTTAACTCTTGAAATTCTTAACTGTATAGTCTTCAATATCATATTACCTGCATATACACATACATATATATATATATATATATATATATATATATTCTAGATAAAAGTGTTAGTGTATATTTTATAATCAATAATAATTGAAACACGGTTGTTGTCATCAAAACATCATCAACATTCCATTCTCCAATAATCACCACCTTTTATGATGACAACCTTGGTTTATAAAATATTCATACCTGATATTAGCTATTGATCTACCTCCTTGATTACTCCCCTTTTATTATGAATTCCTTCTAACTCCCCCTTAAACTATGCCTATCTTAACTTTGTCTATTTTATATTTCATAATTTCTTCTCCTTTATCATTGATAAAAACTATCCTATACTAAACTAAACTAGACTATATTATACTAGATTAGACTATTCTAAACTAAACTATACTCCCCCCAAATCTATGCTATAACTGATCGTGATGACTAATTCTACATATAAGTCTCACTTAATCTATAACTTACCCTGAACCTATGATTTTCCCTAAATCTATAAATTTCTATAACTCCCACAAAATCTATGGCTACAAATATTGTATAATTTAAGCCATACAAGTAATTCAAACAATATTCAGACTAATAATTAAGTCAGACCAATTCAATATAAACATTCTATATAAACAAGCATCCAATCAATCCAAACAAAATTAAATCTTAGTTATATTAAATTCAAGTTTTAATTTAGTCAAAACTCATCATTCTTAATTATGTTACTTATTATGTATAGATTATTCCAATTAAATCAACAATCCAGACCAAATCAACCAAATCAAAATAATATATGTCAATTCAAAAACACTTCTTAAACCTTCAACTAATCCTTAGAAACTATAAAACACCCTCTTAATCTAATACAAAACTAAACCTAGCCTAAACTCGAATTCCCTTAAAACTAAAATAAGACTTTAATCTAAACTAAGAAATAATTTTAATAGGATATCCTTAAAATTATGATATAAGTTAAGTAAAGCAATTTAATCCAAACAATCAACCAAGTTAATTTTTGTTGTCACAAAACATCAATTCAAATGTTTTCAAACAAAAAGCCAAACATTTCTTATAACTTAAATTTATCCTAAAAACCTATAAAACTCCTATTAACCACAAATGTATAAGTGTATTTATAACACACCTATCAACCACTAATGAAATTCAACCATGTCAAACTAGTCAATCAAGTTATTCATGTAAAATAAATCAGACAAGTCAATTAAGTCAAACAATTCAAACAAGTCAACCAAAAAAATCAATCAAGCAAAACAAGTAATCAAGCCAAATAAGCAATCAAGCCAATCAATTCAATCAAGCCAATCAAGTCAAAGTAAATATTGTAATAACCCGGAAATCCAAGCCAATCTAAAATTTTATTTTGGCAATTTTAGCGAATTTTGATTATTTAAAATGAACTATTTTAAATAATGACGACGAGAAATTTATTTTGAATAGAATTCGAACGTATATATGTATATAGATCGACGTTAGAATATAAATATTTTATTTTAATTATAAAAGGAATTAGAAATGGCGCGGTAGTTCGATAATTCGATTTCAAGTTTCAAATGAATATACCGGGTGCAAAATAAACCGGATTTTAGTGAAACCAGAAATATTCGAATCTGTTTAATCATATCTTTCTAATGGATGTAAGAAACTGAAATTTCGCTTTACCAGTTGAAAGATATGCCCAGTTTAAAATTTAGAAATTCGCTGTGGAATTTATAAATATTTTAATATATATATAAAGGCCTTTTAAAAATAGCCATTTTGCAAACGACCTCTGTTTTCGACGAAACCACTTTTGTTGGATCCACGATGTCAAATTATTGCTAGGTGGCAAATGAAAACGCGTCTGACCAGTTTCGGTTGATTTTAATCGACTGGAAAATGGCCTTTTTTCAAACGGTCTCAGAATTTGACGAAATTAGTTTTTTTAGGGTCGTATCGTCAATATGAAGCTAGAAAATATTTTTTGAGGATTTTTCGAGTTAGTATGTGGCCTGGTAAATTGAAATGTACGTTCAAATTCAATATATAGAGTTATATTTTGATTTTGATGAAAACTGATTGAAATAGTTGAATCGGCGTACGATACATATCCCATTGTGTTCGGAATGGGGGTAATTAGCTATGGACGACAGGCAGTAGGTTCTATTTCGAGTTCGAAAATAAAAGCAACATTTTGAAATTAAAAATAATAAAATATATATATATAATTATATATTTTCCTCAGCCCCCCCCCCCCCCAATTCATTTTAGAAGTCAAATAAAAAAAGAAAAAAAGAGAATGACGACCGGGGAGGAGCCCCCTCCCCCAGCAGGGCGCCGCCCACCAGAGAAGCCGCCACCCCCTCCTGGCGCCCATCTTCTTCCCTACCTCCCCTGATCGAGCGCGAGACCCCACGATGAAACCCCCTTTCACCAATCGACGAGCCCCAAGCGCCCTGAAACCCCATCCCCGACTGCCAGTGCTCCACCGCCGAACCCACCACCTGACGCTGCACCCCTTCGACCTCCGACGGCCGCCACAACACCCCCCCCCTTTCGACTGAGATTCAATTTTTGCAAGAAAGGGGAGTTTTTGCTTAATTTTATTTAGCTTTAACCCCTTTTAAAATCAGATTTTTATTTATTTATTTAAAAGATAAACATACAATTTTTAGGATAGAAAGAAAGATGTGATCTTTTTGGTGTGTTCATAGGAAGAAGGATATGATTTTTATACATATACTAGAGTAATAAACATATGATTTTTATAAAGTGGAGATAATAAAAATATGATTTTTATATAGTAGAGACTATAAAAATACGATCTTTATATTATATAGATAGTAAAAATTTGATCTTTATATATGTAGCGAAATAAAAATCTGATCTTTATTATATATACGTTGAAATAAAAATGTGATTTTTATAGCAATGATATAAAAATTCGATCTTTATATTAGAAGTAGATATAAAAATATAATTTTTATATAGGAAGTAGCGCTGTAAAAATATAATCTTTATCGAAAGAAGAGTGATATAAAAATATAATTTAATATAGAGAATAGCGTGATAAAATGTGATCTTTATTATATGAACACCGTTATAGAAATGGAATTTTTATCTATATACTAGATACGTAGAAATAGAATTTTTATCTATGTAGTAGCGGTATAAAAATATGATTTTATCCATATAGAGCGGATTAAAAATGTGATTTTATATAAATAGCAACAATATAAAAATGTGATTTTTATATATGTAGTGGCTACCGGCAACGAAAGTGACAAAAGGCGAGAACGGCGAAGATTTCTACATAAGAATAGTCGTGGCGTTTGGATTAGCTAGTCGGTGAGAACTCCTTACCTTTAATTTTCTCTTTCTAGTTAAAAATATATACTAGGATGCAGACGGTGTTTAGTAGCACCCGACACCCGTCATCCACAGACCTTGGACGACTTGTATGCTTGTTTGTTTGATTTTGATGTGTAGTTGATTGTGTGATGTGATGTGAAATGAAATAAAATATTTATATAGTTAAAAATATTTTATAGTTGAAAATAGAATTTTGACATGTATTTAAAATGAAATAAATATAAACAAATCGGACGATTTGTTTATATACACACATTAGACTGATATTAATTGGGATGATAAATTTTACACATCACCTAACTGCACAAATAAAATCTGTGTTTGATTGATTGAAACCCCACATGGGTATTGGGATGATATATGACATACACTAATCCCAATAATTAGTTGTATGTAGATCGATAGATTGACAGGCTGTTATAAGCATTAAATATTTATATTTAATGCTTATGCAGTTGTGCGGTGCACTCTGGATGATGGTTGATTATTTATCGTTGTTATTTTATACATGTGTTGTAGAAAATCCATATAATTAACATTATATGGTAATTGATTGTGCCTCATTCCAGTTTTGAATAGAATATTTGAAAAGAAATATTTGAAATAAAATATTTGAAAATAGAAATATATGAAGCCGTATTAAGTAGTTAAACGCCATTTTAACATGAACGGGAATTTTGTCGATTTTATCCATTTTATAATGAATATCGAAAGTGATTTCAAAATCTGATAAATTGAAAAGAATTGAAATTCGAATTAAATTGAAAAGAATTGAAATTCGAATTAAATTGAAAAGAATTGAAATTCAAATTAAACTGAATATAATTGAAATTTGAATTAGACTGAAATAGAATTGAAATCGTTTTGAACTGAATTCAAAACGTACTGAAATTGAATCAAAAATCGATTTGAATTGAAATCAATTTGAAATGAATTTAAAACGAATTTATAAGAAAAAATTCAATTTTGATTTGAAATTGAAATGAAGTTGAAATCGTTTCAAAAGCGAATTTAAAACGATTTATAAAATATGTTTTAAAAGGAAATCGACGAAATATATGTAATATATATATATTATATATAATGGCCTGAATAGAACGCGCCACACCGCGGCAGTTCGTGAATTTCGACCATTGACTTCGAACGGATATTGCGGGAGATCCGACCGTCGGATTCTCCTAAAACCGGAACCATTGGGTTCATACCGAAAAGAGCTTTCTAACGAATGTGAGAAATTAGAAATCTAATTGTTGGATTTGGAATTATGTCCAAATCAAATTTGGAAAAGATCGTTGTAAGTGCAGTTCGATGGCCATTGATGGAAATCGACTGTACGGGCCTTGATAAAATTATTAAAAATAGTAATAATTTGTGTCAAATCATAAGAAATGATTTGTGAAGAATTGGGATGAAAAACTCCATATTTGAAAAGATAAAAATATATTTTTATCGAAATGAACTAGTTTTGAACTAGAATTATAATTCTATTTATTTTTAAAATAAATAAATTGGATTTGAAATGGTTTTAAAAGAAACCAGAATTTCCAATAATTGAATTGTAATGGATTTGAATCGAAATTGTCTTTGGAATATTTCGATTTTGGATTTCGTGATGATACAGATATTGTTGTGGGAATTTGAAAGATATATTAATATCGTTATTTCCAATACGATATTCGTTGGTCGTAGAATTTGATATTGAATATAAGCCGATATATTTTCTATTCAGAGCCTTGTATTTAATATCAAATGTGATTTAGGTTTGTCGTGAATGGTGTCTTTATTAACACTGTTCTTAAACCCAGTTGAGAAAAAGATTAAATCTTTTTATTTAGATTTAATGAAGTGTACCAATTAAATAATATTTAATTGGAATTGAATTGGTATTGATTTTTGGGTTTATCGTGAACAGTGTTTTAAATAACACTTGTTCTTTAACCCGATAATTAATGGAATGTGATTTTGGGTTGTCGTGAACGATATCTTCAATAATACTGTTCTTAGACCCAAAGGAGTTAAGAAATTCAGAAACTAACTAGAGATTAGTTAAGTTGAATGGTCTCTGGGGTATTGATCTGATGTTGGTTTTGGCCTTCGGGGTTAATACTTAGGGAATTGTTCACTTACTAATTTACGGTTAGTGACTGATGAATTGGAATGAGGCGTATATTGTGTTTGTGTAACACTTGTTTATTATATACGCGAGTTATTCAGAAAGACCGGGTTTATCCCATTCTGAATAACTGATTCGACGATTAGTCGAAGACGAAGATGGTGGTTGAAGAACGGAGGTCTTCACGTCGTTTGGATAATTACTGATGATCTTGATTGGGTCGTACACCCAAGAGGAGGGAATCAATTGGTGATCATCCAGACGTACTTGGAGATCGATGGATATGCGGGGTACTTGTTGAGTCAAAGCTTCATGGATTATTTTGATTATGACAAGAAGAAGCTTCTACATCGACAAAAAGAAGACGAGATGCCTTCATAGGTTAGAAGTTGATTATTTAGAGTCATAAATGTTAAAATCTATCCTCAAATAATCATACTTCATTTTGGCTTTCAAAAATTACTTATAAGACCTTTTTTATGCATATCATCAAAAACATGTCGACCTACACTTTTTTATAGGTCAACAGGTTTTCGAAATATAACGGTCGAAAAGAGGTCGACCTATAATTTTTTATAGGTCAACAGGTTTTTAAATTACAACGGCTAAAAACATGTCGACCTATAAATTTTTATAGGTCAACAGCTTTTTGAAATTTTGTGAAAATTCATCTCCTTTCTTGAAGAGTTACATCCATTTCTTCTCAAGAATAATCACTTCTTTTAAGAGCAACTTTTCACCAACAATTACATCTCCTCGATTATTATAAATACATCGATTTTCATTCATTCAAATCACCGAAATTTCTCTCCATTCTCTTGTCTATATTGTATTATTCTTAGCATTCTAAAAGCACTCAAAAGCATTCAATTATCGTTTGAATCTCCAAGCATATTTAACATACTTGTGATTCAACTCGATAATCCACTTCCAAATCTTTGCAAACATCAATATATATATTTGAGGATAAGATTATAGGAAGGGTGTACTCAATCGTTGACAAATCGGTGTTGAAAGAAGAACACAATCAGAAGTTAAACTCTTGTAATCGTCTTGTGGGTAAGCTTGTAGCCCGTGAAATCAAGTGGGTAAGCTTGTGGCCCGTGAAATCAAGTGGGTAAACTTGTAGCCCGTAAATCAAGTAGTTGTGAACCTGTTCCTCCGGGTGAAGCGAGGGTGTTGTTTAGTGAAAAGCCGAAGAGGAGCTTCGGGACTGGACGTAGGACGGGAGGTCCGAACCAGTATAAAAATCCTGGTGTCGTTACTTTACTTTACTTTACTTTACTGCATTTATAGCTATTAGTGATATATTTCTTGTTTGTGAATTTTTACCTGTGTAACTATTGAATAGCTTAAGTTATCACATACATTCCGCATAGCCATATTATAGATCCTGCACAAGTCGCGTACACAACCCGACTTTTCATTTGGTATCAGAGCAAGGTCATCATATAACCGTAACACAATTATTTGATATATTCTTGTAATATGGCAAATAACGCAAGTACAAGTAACACCACTTACACAGAAGGTCAATCGACACAAAGACCTCCTTTCTTTAATGGCCTAAACTATAGTTATTGGGCAACACGTATGACTTTTTATATGCAATCAACTAGCTATGATGCTTGGAATGCTACTCAGAAAGAGATAATAAATCCAACTACTGAGTATGCAGGATGGACTCCTGCTGAGAAAACAGCAGCTACTATAAATGCAAAAGCAATGAATATGTTGTTTTGTGCATTAGACCAAAATGAGTATAATCGTGCTAGTATCTGTACCACTACCTATCAAATTTGGCAAACACTAAAGACCACTCATGAAGGTACTAACAAGGTTAAACAAGCAAAAATAGCTTTGTTGAAAAGTCAATTTCAAAATTTCAAAATGAAGCCAAATGAAACAATCAATGAGATGTATTCAAGGTTTCAAACTATTCATCATGCTCTTATCGGGTTAGGACAAAAATATTCTGACTTCGATGTAGTTTCAACTGTCCTACATTCACTGACTAATGAATGGGAAGGAAAAGTATTAGCCATAGAAGAAGCTAATGATCTTTCCACCATGAAGCCAGATGAATTGATAGGAAATCTTATGTCCTATGAAGCTAACTTACAGGCTCGAAAAGAACAAAAAGAAGAAAAGAAAAATGTAGCTTTTCATGCTGATGAAGATATCTTAGATTATGAAGATGATGATCTAGCATTCATTGCAAAAGGATTCAAAAAATTCTTAAAGCAACGAAGAGCTAGTCGATACAACAAGAAAAAGTTCGGATCAAACAGACCATCATCATCGAATGTAGAATGCTTTAACTGTCATAAGAAAGGACATATGCAAAATGATTGTCCAGAACAAAAGAAGAAGACAGAAAATGACAAGTTCAAACACAAAACGGACAAGTCAAAGAAATGGGCATTCTCAGTAACTTGGGATGATTCAGATTCATCTTCATCCGAAAGTGAAAGCGACTCAGATAATGAACAAGCAAATGTATGTTTTATGGCAACAGAGGATGAGGTACAAATTCCTACCCTTGAGGATATGCTTGATATTTATGATAAATTAATGATTAAATTTAAAGATGCAAAACATCAATTAAAAGAAGTCAAGGCAATGTTGAATAGATCAGAATTAGAACGAGATATGTTAAAAGATGAAAAAAACATATTAGAGGAGGAACTTGAAAAGGCTCAAGAATCATCATCTAATAATAATTCTCAACTATCTCTTCTAAGTCAAGAAATTGAAATTCAAAAAGAGAAAAATGACACTCTTACTGCTGAGAATTATGAGCTTAAAGCTAAAGTAAAATCTCTAGACCTTGAAAAAGCTAGTTTACAAACAAATTTAGACGACATTTCTAAAAATGTTTCTAACTTTAACAAAGGACGAGAAAATTTGACAAAAATTATTGAGAGTTCACAATCAGCTACAAACAAGCAAGGATTGGGATATAAGAAACAAGTTATCAAGAAACATCTTGGTAAAAGAAAAAGAAAAAATAAGAAAGTTCAAGAAACTGAAGCTAAGAAAAATCTTAGTTTATTATATTCCAAACCAAAACCGATTATGAAATCTCAAAAGAAGAATGTCAAATCTATAAAAATATGGGTTCCTAAAACAAATAATAATTTGATTAGGAACAAGTATATTCAAAAAAATTTGAATACTGTGCATTATAATCCAAATTATTTGTATAAAGGGGATACCGGACCCATATGGGTTTGGACTCCTAAGACCTAACTCTTAGGACCCTATAAAAAGTGGGTACCATGGACTTAATTTTATTTTTTGTAGGTCCCACTTAAGAAAAGAGGAATGTGGATATTGGACAGTGGTTGCTCAAAGCATATGACTGGAGACAAGAGCTTATTAACAAATATTACTTATTCGGATGGTGGCTCAGTCACTTTTGGAGATAATTCAAAAGGCTATATCATCGGCAAAGGCGATGTGAGCAATTATGGTACATCTAACTTACCTCTTATCACAAATGTCATGTTAGTTAAGAATTTGAAACATAATTTATTAAGTATTAGTCAATTGTGCGACAAAGGTTTTACTATTTCCTTTTCAAATAATAAATGTAGTATACTAGATAAAGATCAAAATATAGCTTTTGAAGGAAATAGAGATAGAAACATTTATATTCTGAATATGAATATCAATCATAATTCAGATATGTGTCTTGTAGCAAATGATAATGATCCATGGCTATGGCACAAACGTTTCTGTCACATAAACTTCAAAACTATTGACAAGCTAGCCAAAAATGATCTTGTTAAAGGTCTCCCCAAAATGAGCTTTTCGGTTAATAATATTTGTGATGCATGTCAATTAGGAAAATTGACTAAATCTTCCTTCAAATCCAAGAAAATCATATCAACATTACAACCACTTGAATTATTACATATGGATTTATTTGGACCAACACAGGTTCAGTCAATAAATCATAATAAATATGTGTTTGTAATTGTTGATGATTATTCTCGTTATACATGGGTTATTTTCTTAAAAAATAAAAGTGACACTTTTCATCATTTCAAATCCTTCGTCAAAAGAATTCAAAAATTAAAAGGAGTTAAGGTTAAAAATATTAGAAGTGATCATGGCGGAGAGTTCGAAAATAATGAATTTGAACATTTTTGTACAAAGAAAGGTATCAATCATAATTTTTCGTTTCCTCGAACTCCACAACAAAATGGAGTTGTAGAACGGAAAAATCGGACACTACAAGAATGTGCAAGAACATTATTAAATGGATCCACTCTACCAAAACATTTCTGGGCAGAAGCTGTTGCAACTGCATGTTATGTTTTGAATCGTGTATCTATTCGACCTCTGACTAAAAATACATCATATGAGTTATTTAATCAAAGAAAACCAAATATCTCATATTTCAAAGTTTTTGGTTCTTAGTGCTTTATTTTAATTACAAAAGACCATCTTGGAAAATTTGATCCAAAATCCGATGAAGGTATATTTGTCGGATATTCGGAAAGAAGCAAGGCCTATCGTACATTCAATAAGAGAACCAAATCTATTGAAGAATCACTTCACATTTCCTTTGATGAATTCTTTAAACCATCTCATATAATATCAGATGACGAAGAAAACATAGTTACTAATAACCCTATCATCACAAATAATGACTCTGACTCAGAAATAGTTGATGATAACCCGCAAATTGATGTAATACCTTCTCCACCAAGATTTAGATCTCCTCCAAGAATTCTAAGAGATCATCCAGTTCAAAATATAATTGGAGAAGTATCATCTCAAATAAGAACTAGAAGTCAACTTAACCAAATGGGACATGTTGTATTTATTTCTAATATCGAACCTAAGAATCCTAAAGAAGCTGCTACCGATGAATATTGGATTTTTGCAATGCAAGAAGAACTAAATCAGTTTGAACGCAATAATGTATGGGAACTTGTTCCAAGGCCAACCGATCAATCAGTTATAGGAACTAAATGGGTTTACAAAAACAAGGCTGATGAACAAGGAAACATAATTCGAAACAAAGCACGGTTAGTAGCACAAGGATATAATCAAGAAGAAGGTATCGATTATGAAGAAACTTTTGCACCTGTCGCTAGACTAGAAGCAATTAGAATTCTTCTATCATTTGCTTGTCACCATAACTTTAAATTATATCAAATGGATGTCAAGAGTGCATTTTTAAACGGATTTATAAAAGAAAAAGTATATGTTGAACAACCACCTTTATTTAAACATGAAAAACATCTGGATCATGTGTTCAAGCTTAAGAAGGCTTTGTACGGTCTAAAACAAGCATCACGTGCTTGGTATGAACGACTACGAAGTTATCTAATTGATTCTGGATTTCAAATAGGAAAGGTTGATCAAACATTATTTATTAAACATTCGCACAAAGATATACTTGTTATTCAAATATATGTGGACGACATAATCTTTGGATCAACAAATGAGAAACTTTGTAAAGAGTTTGCAAATATCATGACCAAAGAATTTGAAATGTCACATATTGGAGAGTTATCATACTTTCTTGGTCTTCAAATTAAACAACTTCCGAATGGTATTTTTATAAATCAAGAAAAATATTGTGAAAATCTTATTAAAAGATTTGGTCTTGAAAATTCTTCCGGAAAACCAACTCCGATTAGTACAACTAGTCATCTCGAAAAAGATGAAAGTAGAAAGAGTATAGACCAAAAGACGTATCGTAGTATGATAGGTTCTCTCCTATATTTAACAGCTAGTCGTCCTGACATTATGATGAGTGTTTGTTTGTGTGCACGTTTCCAAGCTAATCCTAAGGAATCACATCTACGAGCAGTAAAATGAATTATTCGGTATCTTAATAACACCAAAGATTTCGGTCTTTTCTATCCTAAGGACTGTGCATTCGAATTAGTATCATATAGTGATGCTGATTTCGGAGGATCACGAACGGATAGAAAGAGTACAAGTGGTACGTGCCATTTCATTGGAAAATCACTTGTCTCTTGGTTTAGTAAGAAACAAAATTGTGTTTCACCCTCGACATGTGAGGCAGAGTATATCTCAGCAGCTTTAGCATGTACACAAGTTATATATATGCAACAAACACTTAAAGACTTCAATATGAACTTGTCAAATTCTATTATATATTGTGATAACACAAGTGTGATAAACTTATCCAAAAATCCGGTTAACCACTCAAGAACTAAACATATTGACATCCGACATCATTTTCTTAGAGATAATATTGAGAAAGGAAATATAAAATTAGAATATGTAAGCACAGACAATCAACTAGCTGATATATTTACAAAGCCTCTACAAGAATCAAGTTTTGTCAAGTTACGTAGAGAGCTAGGCTTGGTTTCAAGAAGAGAACTCGAAGGCTAATATTTTTAATTTATAACAAGAGTTCACTTTTTTTCGGAAACCAATTCCTTTTCTTTTTACTATATAGAAAAGAGAATTTTTCTACGGTTAAAAATACAAACCATCTTTTCTTTTTCTAAAAATAGAAAACTCTTTCTCTATATATACGTTTGCATTTTTGAGTGCTCTCAGACAATCACTCTCTCAAAATCTCCTTTAACCTTTTAAATTCATGGCACACATTAGTGAAAAATGTGCTGAAAACTCCCATATTTCAATCACGAGTTCCGAACCAACGGAATACAACTCCCCGAAAACACCAGAACATCCACCTGGATTTCATCCACCTTCTCGAACACCAGGAACCACACCAACTTCTAAGAAAAGCAAGAAAGTTTTGTTTTGCTCTCCACGAACAAAAGAAAAGATCGACGAAATGCATTATTATCAGCAGCAAATGTTGTAACGAACTGGAATTTTCGACTCCGAAAATCAACATCAAACTACCGTGTTGACCATTCAGACATCGAACATTCCAGATCATTAATAGAAAGAAGTTAGAGGGTGAGAATAGATAAGGTAGAAATATTGAATAGAAGAAGAAGAAGAAACACCACACAGAGTCTCACATCGCAGCGGAACAAAATATAATACAGAAATAATCTTTATTGAAAGCTTTAAAATACTTACAGTATCAGAGTACATCATACCATGGGACAGTTATAATAGCCTGTTCCCATATACAACACACAGCGGAATAGTAGTAATATCATACGTCCGAACATCTCCAGCTCGTCTCTTCATAGTAGTCGATAACCTGAACCTGTACAACCCGGTCTAACCCGAGTATTTACAAAACACCGGGTCAGTCTGGTGAACCAGAGTGAGATAAACTCGCACAGTAATAAGGATGAACCATCCAATCATGATTTTAAAGTTCAAAACCTTTTCAAAAGAAAAGGATAATCGTAAGACCAAATCCACACATAAACACGGACGGTTTTTACCTTACGATAACCCAAAACAGTTTTGAAACCAATATCTTGTTCTGATATTATAATAATGTCTAAATACAAGTAAATAACAATCTAGTGGAACACTTGCATCTCACGCTCCATATATATAGTATACAATCAAAAACCGCGGGCGCTTATTGGAGATTGGATTCCAACTTGACAAGGTATGGGTCCACCTGCCGATCGTGTATCTCTAGAGACGAATACACTGGGTTCAACAAGAACTTCTTGCAACCCGGCCCTCACATGACCGACCCCTCATTTCGCTTGAGAGTATCGAATGTATATCACCGACGGTTGGGATAAGCAACCGTCTCCCGAAAAGGGACAGCATCGAAACATAGATTTAAGAAACAAATAGGACTTCCTCTAGATAGGTGATTATACACCCTAATGGGAGCGACCCACATAGCCATGCTGCCTGCCCGATTTTTGTCATTTCCCGGTTGATGAGGCTTGAGGCCAGAATTAACTTCTGATCATCTGGTCACCATTCACTTTGAATGCCACATCGTCAGATCCGTCAGATATCACTAATTGACGTCCACAAAAATACTCTAGCTGGAAGCTAAGAGAACGACAACTCCCCGCCAACAACTATCGTACGTTTGAAGAAATCAACGTTCGTGATCCTTTGGAAATACTCTGTCAGACATCCGTCCATGCAAGTCATCCAGGAACAGGATGAACCGAAGGCACTCTCCTGCCGCATCCATATAGGAATCACCCCATGGATCAGTAGCGAGTAGTCCTTGCAACCCGTAGATTCCAACCACGACAGAATCACAGTTTATCTCTGCTTGCCAGGCAGAGAATATTAGTGGTTCTTCCGTTTGTGAAAACCCACGGTCTTCACAGCACCATCTCGATCATCTTCTGATATCTCCACGTATTTGTTGGTCGGAATGGTTTTCGAATATAAATTCGATACCGGTCTTTCCATACCAACGATCGCATTGGACAGATTTGATAGTCGGTGATTTAACTATCAAAATATACAGTGTTTCAATCATGACACTCCAATGAGTTCACTGGTTAAGTATTCAGCATCACCTGGCCTTTATCAAACTGGTTTACTTTTGTTAAATTAAAACTTCTAACTCTTTTAACATTCAAAAATACGATATTTGAATAACTCTAATCGATTAACTATCATTCGTCTTAACTCCATTCGCTTGCCTCTAGATCGCAGCGATCACAATGGTTACGCCTGATTCCCTCAGGAAACATCCGACCGCCGTAGGCTATCTGCAGCCCTGCGAATTACGCTAGCAGTCGTACGAAATGGCAACTTAGCCGAATAATTATGGTTGGCTAATTCTATCTCGAATAACTATATTCAATTTCCTATTTAAATCTTCCTTCCAATCATCTTTTAAATTCGGAAATCCATTAGTTTTAACAAAGAAATTTATAGCACATATGTTATAACAATAGCGTTATAATTACTATTTAGATTTACAAACAACAGCACTATAATCGCTGTTTAGGTTTACAAAACATTTACCATAGCAAAAGCGCTAAACTCGCTATTAGATTCACAAAACATTATAACAACAGCGCTAAAGTTGCTGTTTAGATTTCAAAACATATTCACTAACGTCTCTTACGATTACCAACTAATACTATCTTCAGATAATCCCGACGTTGTTCAAGTTGGGGTATTTTAATTACCTCTCAGACCTTGATCAACAACGTTCTTATCCTCCGATAATCATAAGTTGTAATCAATATCAATATTTCATTCTAGTCTCAAACAAATTCCATTTAACTATTGGATTTGGTTATACAACCCTATAACTCAGTTCTTTACCCAGATTCGCTTATTTCCAATCTCCTTTCAAAATTATTCGACCATTTTCCCGTTTTGAAATCTCATTTAAAATTCTCCTTTTTACTTGATCTTGTTTTCAAGTAACGTTAAATAAAATTAACGCCTTAACACGTTAAACCTCATTTACACGACCCTGGTTTATATAAACCCTGTACCTTAATTCACATAATTAAACAACACTTAAATTTAAGTTATCATCTTCGCTTGAAATCCTCTTTTTAACATCATTATAAACATCTTAGCTTAAAATATAAAACCCGCTCATAGATTCCTTTCACAATCCAATTTGGATTACACTTCTCTTCGATTACTTTTCAAAAGTAGTCTTCTAAATTCTTATTAAAACAATAATTTTCTTTACTCATTAACTACTTCAGTAGTTAATTTCTTTATTTACTAAAATAAATAGAAAATCTTTTTTAAAGATCTTATTTAAAGTTAAAACAATATTCTTCAACTATTTCATTTCGCAATTTCGAAACAAACTAATTTAATATTCGATTCCAGTTTAAATGGTCAATTTTGTCAAGTCAAAATTCGATTATCTCGTAAACTAATTCTAATTAACCTTCACTTTAAATTAATTAAAAATATAATTAATTTAAATTATTTCCATTAATTGTTTTCTTTTCAAAACAATTATCAAAGTTTAACCATTCGATTCATTCTCTATTCTCATTCTTTGTAAATCTGATTAACATCAGAATTTACTTTATAAAATAAATTACTAACAAATCAAATCTTAAATAAATAAAATATTTATTTAATTCTCTTTAATAACTTTTGTTCAAAATAATACATTTTTTTTCCAAAATCTAACTCCAGTTATAAAGTAAATTTTATAACTTCAACTCTATCGATTCACTTGACGGTGAATCACTATCTATAACCCGATTGATTTTAAAGGCCATACTCTGCCAAACACTTAACCAATATCACATATTGGTTCAAACCAAACAGATGTTGAATATTCAATTAATAATCAACCATCAAATCAATCACACAAATAGATCAGTTCATATATGATAATATGAAAATAAATAATACATTTGAGGGATCCGGTTGGGTCCCTCCAACCTGTTCTTCCCTGTATTCAAACGGTTATCAACAACCAGATCATTCAGTTTTGTTTAACTGATAACACTAAATAGAAACCATTCAACATCAACCGCGAGCAATTCAAACAGTTCAACAAATTTAAAACACGTTTATAAATAAACGTGACCAACCAAGGTGAGTTACCTTTATTGGAACCAATCGTTAAAATATAACGATTTGGAAATTTTACTGAAATTAAACACGGTTTAATTTCATCAGTTAAACCGACAAACAAAGGTATAACTAGCAAACATGCAAACAACAGCAAGCAGAGCACACAAATAAAGAACCCGATTTATATAAAATATAAATGGGAAAAACTGAGTGAGTTTAACTCACCTTGAGTCATTGTCGAGACGATTTGTTATTAAATTTAATTAACAACTCCAGTAGTTGTCAATCCTGATCAAACCAGCTTTCTTGTTTTGTGCTCGTGGACCTGACGCCTCTTATTGCATCTGATTTCATTACTGCATGACACCGATATAAATTTTTAATCGTTATTTATTATAATATTATTAAAACTTAAATAGTATAAATTTAAATTCCTATTTTCTATTCCCGTTCATCTTACCCGGTTAGGCAAACAAGAAACTTTCGGCACCATTTTAAAGTAGTCGGTACAGTTCAATTATATAAATTCCAGTCCATGGCTACTGTGTGTTTTGCCTACTTGCGTGGTAGATACTTAGATTAGCAAAAGTTTTTTTTTTTTAAATGACTTAGGCACGTTAGCGTATATTTCAAACAAAATTTATGGCACATTATTTAAATAAAAATTTATTTCCTAAATCATTCCTTAGGTTAATTATAATTTCACGGATTAGCGTGATTAGGCTCATGGGAAAACAGGCCACGTGATCACTGGGTTGGCAGATTTTATATTTAAACATGAATATTTTATTAATTAGGGACATTATATAGTTTAAGGATATTCGAAAATTACCCAGGCTTGAAATATACTGTTCATTTTCTTCACCACTTCGAAACCGCGTTTCTCCCTTTCAGTTCCCCCATGACTTCCTTGCTACGCACACACAACCGCCTACACCCAACATCAGAGCCTCTCCTCCGCTCCTCTTTCCTTTGTTCAAGAACCGCAAGTCCTCTTCTTCTTCTACATATGGCTTCCACGTTCTCATGCAGACCGTCACCCCATCCTTGCTGTAACTGGTCGCAACTCCCCTCTCGACTACCCAGCTCACCACATCAGCTCCGCTACACATCTCCTTCTCAAAACATGACCAACTTCCAGAAGGAACCACCCGCTTCTCGTCCGTATCCTTTACTACAGCACTTTCGGAAATGAATGTTCATGGGTTTTGTGTGTTTATATATACAGGAGGAGGGTTTTGTTTTATATTTCATTTTTCTTTTTCTCTACGAAGAAACGGTTTGTTCTGAGACTCGACAACAAGAAAAAGAATGGCCAAGCATTTATATAGGGGAGAATTTCGTGGGAGCCAAGCTGCTGAACGGGTAGGTCTGTAAGGTAAAATAGGGTAGCCGATACTTATATGTACGTAAGTGAGGAAACCAAAAACTTGGTCGGCACGGGTTGGAAAATTTGCAGGCAAGTAAAAGGTTTGATTGGGCGAAGGGGAAAAGATATTTTAGTTGTTGTGTGGCACGCAAGTAATCCAAAACTTGCAGATGAAGGCTTGGTAGTAGTGGTTTGGTTTGCACGAGTTGTTTTGCATTGTTTTTGGACACGATGCCAGCATTTACATTTTTCTGTTTACTGATAAAAATGCTAATCTTAGTGTAAAAAGGTATTCCGGTTCCAATGGGACAGGTTTCGTCGAATTCCGACATCGTTTGAAAAAATTTCCTTTATAAAACCGGAAATGATCACGCATTTAATTTTTTTACGATCACCAGATAATTTGAATCAACTTGAAAATTTGAAATCCTACAATAATTTGTTGCTACGAACCCAACGGCACCAGTTTCGTCGCATTCTGAGACTGTTTCCCCGGTAGGCTATTTTTACCGCGTACCGCAATACCCTTTTTGACGCCAAATTTCACAGTCTCCAAAAATAACAAACTATATACCTATCTTGACTCTAAACGACGATACGAACTCAACGGAACTGGTTTCGTGGTCTAATTCGATCGTCTGCTCTCGTTACACTCGAATGTCCCTTTATATATTAATACGCGTTATAGAAATTGAACGGGCGTTTGTGGCTACCGTGGTCACATACGACATCGGTTTTCCCACGCAACTCAACACCGTACAATAATTTAACGTTACGGTTCTAATGAAACTGATTTCGTCGAAATCTGCGTCAGTTTGCAGAACGGCTATTTCAAAGGCCTATAATTTAATAACGATTTTCCATAGCGACTTTCTCAAAATTTGATTTGGCCATAACTATCAATTTATAACATAGAATCTGAATTTTTCTCTTTCATATGAAAATTTTCGTCAATATGGTTCCAACGTGTCTTGTTTCACTGAAATCCGACTTATATCGAATCATGTATTCCCAGTTGAAGTTCAAAACTCAAATTTACGAACTGCACGCCATTTTCAAGCTCGATTTATATTATATATAAATTATAACGTTCAACTTCGTTTCAATAACGAATTCAATATTAAATTTCATTAATATTTCCAATATAATATTTAAAACTAATTTAAATATTCAGATTCAAATGGTCGAAAAACACGGGTCGTTACATTCTTCTCCCCTTAAAATAATTTCGTCCTCGAAATTGCTAAGGTAAGAAAGAACGTTACAAACTCATTTACTTTCAAATCCAATTTTATTATAAATTGAAAATCAATTCAATATCGTAACTAAATATTTTCAAAAATATTGAAAATTTTCTAACACCTTTAAATTTTCAAAAAATTTCGCCAGCACCTCCTCTGTACGGCTCAATCGGTACAACTCCAACTCGCCTTTCTAGGCCTTCTCCAATCCAAAAGAAAATGAAATAGCCAAGCGGCTTGCCAAATAGGCTCATAAATCACCAAACCCATATAAAAATAAACGTGTACTTTTTTGTCGGCCATATCTGTATATCATTTCCATCTGCTGCCCTGTCAGCATATACAAATGCATTTCCAAACAAAATTCCAATTTTATTCTCAAAACCAAATCCTTCACTCATCCAAGCCAACTCCCATTCTTAACTCAATTTCCATCCATTAACAATTTCAACTTTTAACTTACCAGTCCGACATCATTCCAGATTCCTGTCTCGCAATTCAAAATCTGGTTCTGCTCGATATAATATATCTCGATTCAATTTCCAGTTGATTGGTTTCAATTCATATTTGTTTTCACAAATTCCTATTTAATTTTGTTTTTGTTCAAATAATTTCCCTGGGAGTTTTTAAACAGTTCAACTCTTTCAAAAATCAAATATTCCTTTTCAGGATTCAAAAAAACTTGTTTTTCTCAAAGCAATTCAAAACAAGATCTTTGGTAGTAATCCGTCACTTACCACTCGAAAATGAACACCGATAATGGCGCGCACATCATCGGAATCTATTTTCCAGCTGTCGAAGTGAGTTCAATACTATACCACTTTCAAAACCATTTCTAAACACTTCCATTTTGAAATCTATTTCAAAATAAAATTGATAATGCTTGCAAAACAATTTAAAATCTCCCAGGATTTTAAAATTCTCATATTCAATCCAAGTTCATTTGCAAACACCTTTCCCATTTTTAGGAATTTTAATTCCAAATTCTGATTTTAATTCCAGATTTAATAAATCTGCTTTTGTATTGTACGAATTCCAATTGGTTATTTATATAACCATTTCAATTATAATCAACCAACACATCCAATATACTATAATACTTCCAATACATATATATTTTCTTTATATCAAAATATAATTTGGGTAAATTATTTCATTTACTCTCTTTCAAAACATATCGTGACGACCCATCGTATTCGAGTGTTTATAAACCCCTATCGATACAGTGGATCAAACTGATCGATCAGAACTCATAAACAACCCAACCAATAAATCTCCACGATATAAAACAATTTTTTTATAAAATCTACAAATACGTTCACTCGTATATATACACTCATACTCAGTCTAGGGTATTGCTAACCCCATCTCTACTGAGTCACGCCACAGAGCCAAGGTAATCACTTAACCTTCAGCTCTGATACCACTGTAACGAACTGGAATTTTCGACTCCGAAAATCAACATCAAACTACCGTGTTGACCATTCAGACATCGAACATTCCAGATCATTAATAGAAAGAAGTTAGAGGGTGAGAATAGATAAGGTAGAAATATTGAATAGAAGAAGAAGAAGAAACACCACACAGAGTCTCACATCGCAGCGGAACAAAATATAATGCAGAAATAATCTTTATTGAAAGCTTTAAAATACTTACAGTATCAGAGTACATCATACCATGGGACAGTTATAATAGCCTGTTCCCATATACAACACACAGCGGAATAGTAGTAATATCATACGTCCGAACATCTCCAGCTCGTCTCTTCATAGTAGTCGATAACCTGAACCTGTACAACCCGGTCTAACCCGAGTATTTACAAAACACCGGGTCAGTCTGGTGAACCAGAGTGAGATAAACTCGCACAGTAATAAGGGTGAACCATCCAATCATGATTTTAAAGTTCAAAACCTTTTCAAAAGAAAAGGATAATCGTAAGACCAAATCCACACATAAACACGGACGGTTTTTACCTTACGATAACCCAAAACAGTTTTGAAACCAATATCTTGTTCTGATATTATAATAATGTCTAAATACAAGTAAATAACAATCTAGTGGAACGCTTGCATCTCACGCTCCATATATATAGTATACAATCAAAAACCGCGGGCGCTTATTGGAGATTGGATTCCAACTTGACAAGGTATGGGTCCACCTGCCGATCGTGTATCTCTAGAGACGAATACACTGGGTTCAACAAGAACTTCTTGCAACCCGGCCCTCACATGACCGACCCCTCATTTCGCTTGAGAGTATCGAATGTATATCACCGACGGTTGGGATCAGCAACCGTCTCCCGAAAAGGGACAGCATCGAAACATAGATTTAAGAAACAAATAGGACTTCCTCTAGATAGGTGATTATACACCCTAATGGGAGCGACCCACATAGCCATGCTGCCTGCCCGATTTTTGTCATTTCCCGGTTGATGAGGCTTGAGGCCAGAATTAACTTCTGATCATCTGGTCACCATTCACTTTGAATGCCACATCGTCAGATCCGTCAGATATCACTAATTGACGTCCACAAAAATACTCTAGCTGGAAGCTAAGAGAACGACAACTCCCCGCCAACAACTATCGTACGTTTGAAGAAATCAACGTACGTGATCCTTTGGAAATACTCTGTCAGACATCCGTCCATGCAAGTCATCCAGGAACAGGATGAACCGAAGGCACTCTCCTGCCGCATCCATATAGGAATCACCCCATGGATCAGTAGCGAGTAGTCCTTGCAACCCGTAGATTCCAACCACGACAGAATCAAAGTTTATCTCTGCTTACCAGGCAGAGAATATTAGTGGTTCTTCCGTTTGTGAAAACCCACGGTCTTCACAGCACCATCTCGATCATCTTCTGATATCTCCACGTATTTGTTGGTCGGAATGGTTTTCGAATATAAATTCGATCCCGGTCTTTCCATACCAACAATCGCATTGGACAGATTTGATAGTCGGTGATTTAACTATCAAAATATACAGTGTTTCAATCATGACACTCCAATGAGTTCACTGGTTAAGTATTCAGCATCACCTGGCCTTTATCAAACTGGTTTACTTTTGTTAAATTAAAACTTCTAACTCTTTTAACATTCAAAAATACGATATTTGAATAACTCTAATCGATTAACTATCATTCGTCTTAACTCCATTCGCTTGCCTCTAGATCGCAGCGATCACAATGGTTACGCCTGATTCCCTCAGGAAACATCCGACCGCCGTAGGCTATCTGCAGCCCTGCGAATTACGCTAGCAGTCGTACGAAATGGCAACTTAGCCGAATAATTATGGTTGGCTAATTCTATCTCGAATAACTATATTCAATTTCCTATTTAAATCTTCCTTCCAATCATCTTTTAAATTCGGAAATCCATTAGTTTTAACAAAGAAATTTATAGCACATATGTTATAACAATAGCGTTATAATTACTATTTAGATTTACAAACAACAGCATTATAATCGCTGTTTAGGTTTACAAAACATTTACCATAGCAAAAGCACTAAACTCGCTATTAGATTCACAAAACATTATAACAACAATGCTAAAGTTGCTGTTTAGATTTCAAAACATATTCACTAACGTCTCTTACGATTACCAACTAATACTATCTTCAGATAATCCCGACGTTGTTCAAGTTGGGGTATTTTAATTACCTCTCAGACCTTGATCAACAACGTTCTTATCCTCCGATAAACATAAGTTGTAATCAATATCAATATTTCATTCTAGTCTCAAACAAATTCCATTTAACTATTGGATTTGGTTATACAACCCTATAACTCAGTTCTTTACCCAGATTCGCTTATTTCCAATCTCCTTTCAAAATTATTCGACCATTTTCCCATTTTGAAATCTCATTTAAAATTCTCCTTTTTACTTGATCTTGTTTTCAAGTAACGTTAAATAAAATTAACGCCTTAACACGTTAAACCTCATTTACACGACCCTGGTTTGTATAAACCCTGTACCTTAATTCACATAATTAAACAACACTTAAATTTAAGTTATCATCTTCGCTTGAAATCCTCTTTTTAACATCATTATAAACATCTTAGCTTAAAATATAAAACCCGCTCATAGATTCCTTTCACAATCCAATTTGGATTACACTTCTCTTCGATTACTTTTCAAAAGTAGTCTTCTAAATTCTTATTAAAACAATAATTTTCTTTACTCATTAACTACTTCAGTAGTTAATTTCTTTATTTACTAAAATAAATAGAAAATCTTTTTTAAAGATCTTATTTAAAGTTAAAACAATATTCTTCAACTATTTCATTTCGCAATTTCGAAACAAACTAATTTAATATTCGATTCCAGTTTAAATGGTCAATTTTGTCAAGTCAAAATTCGATTATCTCGTAAACTAATTCTAATTAACCTTCACTTTAAATTAATTAAAAATATAATTAATTTAAATTATTTCCATTAATTGTTTTCTTTTCAAAACAATTATCAAAGTTTAACCATTCGATTCATTCTCTATTCTCATTCTTTGTAAATCTGATTAACATCAGAATTTACTTTATAAAATAAATTACTAACAAATCAAATCTTAAATAAATAAAATATTTATTTAATTCTCTTTAATAACTTTTGTTCAAAATAATACATTTTTTTTCCAAAATCTAACTCCAGTTATAAAGTAAATTTTATAACTTCAACTCTATCGATTCACCTGACGGTGAATCACTGTCTATAACCCGATTGATTTTAAAGGCCATACTCTGCCAAACACTTAACCAATATCACCTATTGGTTCAAACCAAACAGATGTTGAATATTCAATTAATAATCAACCATCAAATCAATCACACAAATAGATCAGTTCATATATGATAATATGAAAATAAATAATACATTTGAGGGATCCGGTTGGGTCCCTCCAACCTGTTCTTCCCTGTATTCAAACGGTTATCAACAACCAGATCATTCAGTTTTGTTTAACTGATAACACTAAATAGCAACCATTCAACATCAACCGCGAGCAATTCAAACAGTTCAACAAATTTAAAACACGTTTATAAATAAACGTGACCAACCAAGGTGAGTTACCTTTATTGGAACCAATCGTTAAAATATAACGATTTGGAAATTTTACTGAAATTAAACACGGTTTAATTTCATCAGTTAAACCGACAAACAAAGGTATAACTAGCAAACATGCAAACAACAGCAAGCAGAGCACACAAATAAAGAACCCGATTTATATAAAATATAAATGGGAAAAACTGAGTGAGTTTAAATCACCTTGAGTCATTGTCGAGACGATATGTTATTAAATTTAATTAACAACTCCAGTAGTTGTCAATCCTGATCAAACCGGCTTTCTTGTTTTGTGCTCGTGGACCTGACGCCTCTTATTGCATCTGATTTCATTACTGCATGACACCGATATAAATTTTTAATCGTTATTTATTATAATATTATTAAAACTTAAATAGTATAAATTTAAATTCCTATTTTCTATTCCCGTTCATCTTACCCGGTTAGGCAAACAAGAAACTTTCGGCACCATTTTAAAGTAGTCGGTACAGTTCAATTATATAAATTCCAGTCCATGGCTACTGTGTGTTTTGCCTACTGGCGTGGTAGATACTTAGATTAGCAAAAGTTTTTTTTTTTTAAATGACTTAGGCACGTTAGCGTATATTTCAAACCAAATTTATGGCACATTATTTAAATAAAAATTTATTTCCTAAATCATTCCTTAGGTTAATTATAATTTCACGGATTAGCGTGATTAGGCTCATGGGAAAACAGGCCACGTGATCACTGGGTTGGCAGATTTTATATTTAAACATGAATATTTTATTAATTAGGGACATTATATAGTTTAAGGATATTCGAAAATTACCCAGGCTTGAAATATACTGTTCATTTTCTTCACCACTTCGAAACCGCGTTTCTCCCTTTCAGTTCCCCCATGACTTCCTTGCTACGCACACACAACCGCCTACACCCAACATCAGAGCCTCTCCTCCGCTCCTCTTTCCTTTGTTCAAGAACCGCAAGTCCTCTTCTTCTTCTACATATGGCTTCCACGTTCTCATGCAGACCGTCACCCCATCCTTGCTGTAACTGGTCGCAACTCCCCTCTCGACTACCCAGCTCACCACATCAGCTCCGCTACACATCTCCTTCTCAAAACATGACCAACTTCCAGAAGGAACCACCCGCTTCTCGTCCGTATCCTTTACTACAGCACTTTCGGAAATGAATGTTCATGGGTTTTGTGTGTTTATATATACAGGAGGAGGGTTTTGTTTTATATTTCATTTTTCTTTTTCTCTACGAAGAAACTGTTTGTTCTGAGACTCGACAACAAGAAAAAGAATGGCCAAGCATTTATATAAGGGAGAATTTCGTGGGAGCCAAGCTGCTGAACGGGTAGGTCTGTAGGGTAAAATAGGGTAGCCGATACTTATATGTACGTAAGTGAGGAAACCAAAAACTTGGTCGGCACGGGTTGGAAAATTTGCAGGCAAGTAAAAGGTTTGATTGGGCGAAGGGAAAAGATATTTTAGTTGTTGTGTGGCACGCAAGTAATCCAAAACTTGCAGATGAAGGCTTGGTAGTAGTGGTTTGGTTTGCACGAGTTGTTTTGCATTGTTTTTGGATATGATGCCAGCATTTACATTTTTCTGTTTACTGATAAAAATGCTAATCTTAGTGTAAAAAGGTATTTCGGTTCCAATGGGACAGGTTTCGTCGAATTCCGACATCGTTTGAAAAAAATTCCTTTATAAAACCAGAAATGATCATGCATTTAATTTTTTTACGATCACCAGATAAATCTAATCAACTTGAAAATTTGAAATCCTACAATAATTTGTTGCTACGAACCCAACGGCACCAGTTTCGTCGCATTCTGAGACTGTTTCCCCGGTAGGCTATTTTTACCGCGTACCGCAATACCCTTTTTGACGCCAAATTTCACAGTCTCCAAAAATAACAAACTATATACCTATCTTGACTCTAAACGACGATACGAACTCAACGGAACTGGTTTCGTGGTCTAATTCGATCGTCTGCTCTCGTTACACTCGAATGTCCCTTTATATATTAATACGCGTTATAGAAATTGAACGGGCGTTTGTGGCTACCGTGGTCACATACGACATTGGTTTTCCCACGCAACTCAACACCGTACAATAATTTAACGTTACGGTTCTAATGAAACTGATTTCGTCGAAATCTGCGTCCGTTTGCAGAACGGCTATTTCAAAGGCCTATAATTTAATAACGATTTTCCATAGCGACTTTCTCAAAATTTGATTTGGCCATAACTATCAATTTATAACATGGAATCTGAATTTTTCTCTTTCATATGAAAATTTTCGTCAATATGGTTCCAACGTGTCTTGTTTCACTGAAATCCGACTTATATCGAATCATGTATTCCCAGTTGAAGTTCAAAACTCAAATTTACGAACTGCACGCCATTTTCAAGCTCGATTTATATTATATATAAATTATAACGTTCAACTTCGTTTCAATAACGAATTCAATATTAAATTTCATTAATATTTCCAATATAATATTTAAAACTAATTTAAATATTCAGATTCAAATGGTCGAAAAACACGGGTCGTTACAAATGTTCTATGAGCAAAAATTGACGACTTCTCGTTTGACGTATCTCGAACGACTAGCCTCTCTTTTCTGCAGCTCTGACAGGCATAACATACATGAGCCAATACCTATACCATCATCTTCGCGAACTCCAAACTCATGGGATAGGAATTACAACAACAATGAAGGAGTAAGTGGAAATCCTTGGGAACCAAAGAATCCTTGGGAACCAAGAAGATAATCTTTTATATCGTTTAAATTTTCTGAAAATAAATTTGTATTTAAAGTATCTGTTTTTGAATTCATATTGTTTTGAATAAAATATTTTTTTTATATATAGTGTTCATTTCATCTCAACAAACCAGAAAAACAAAAGTATTCAGCACCTGTCGACCGCCCAGTTCTATGTTGTCGACCGGTACAGCCCTTTTGCTTTTTATTTTTTCAACCAGAGAATTAACCTGTCGACCGCCCCACATACTCCCTGTCGACCGGTCACGATAAAATTATATGTTTATAATTTTCTAGGACTCTTACCTGTCGACCGCCCATAAACTCCCTGTCGACCGGTCATGATAAAATTATATGTTTATAATTTTCCAGAACCTTTACCTGTCGACCGCCCCATATAGAACCTGTCGACCGGTCAACATACAAAAGGTTGTATATATTCTTCCAGAACTAATTCCTGTTGACCGCCCAAACTTTCCTGTCGACCGGTATCGGGAATTGCTGTTTCCTTTTGCGTTAGACACGTCGATTCACTTTTTAAATCCTCACAACCTTTCATTGAAATCTTATTTATTCTTACTCCTAATTCTATCAATCCTACCTTCAAAAGGAATTTCAATTTCTCTAAACTCTAAAATGGCTCCTAAGCAAAAGAAATCAAAAACTTCATCCTCTCAAACACCAATCCAACCCATTGATTCTCAAATCAAACAATGGCTTATGGATCCACTAGCAGTGAAAAGGTGGAACAAAATGAAAGACTATACAATTCACCATGGATCTTTCATCAATTTCTCTGATTTTGTCTACTACGACGTTCGAGAGATATCAAACCGCGCAGGCATTGAATCTCTTCTTTCTTTTGAACACAACAATGTTGAGATTAGTCACATTTTGATAAAGCTATTCTACGCTAATCTCAACTTAGAGAAATTTAAACCCCACAACTCAGAAGATTGCTTATGGTCAGTAATATGTGGACAACACATTTTTCTTTCTAAAGATAGAATGGCAGAAATTCTACGATCTCACAATGATGGTATACAATTCTCTACTGATTTCTGCCCTATTCATATTCATGATAAACATAGTCACTTATTCATTGAAGACCATAAGTCAAGTACCAAAGGAGTCAATTTGAGACCCTCGGCTAGAATTCTTCATCTTTGTATCACGCATTCACTACTTCCAAGAACTGGAAATTTTGATGCTGTTTACAGAGAAAATTTTAAGGCATTGTACGCTATCTTTGGGAATATCAAGGTAAATTGGATTGAGATGATTTTTGACGAAATTTCAATGGTAAACAAACGCTCTAGGCCACATCTGTTTTATAACGAGTATATTATGCGTTGCCTCATGGACTGTGGAATAAGATCCCCCGCGTCCAAAATTTCAATACCAAAATGTATTGATAAAGCGTCCAAAAAGAGGATGAAGCTACCCGATCCGTGTTTTACCATTATTCCTTTTGAGCAATATGTCGAACTAGGTCCTCCGGAGACTTCGTCTTTACAAATCCCTAGACAAAGGCCTGAAGACGTAACAATTCCACCATCTACTTCTTCAACTAAAGAAACTCTTGAACAAATTGCACGTAATCAATTTTTACTCGAAGCAAGACTGAAACGAACCAATAATAAGCTTGACCGCTTGGACACTAAACTTGATAAGCGGTTCAATAAATTAAAGTCTTTCTTCGGAACAATTTGGGAAGCAATCTCCTGTGCCTCATTTTCCGCAACACTTGCACAAGATCCCGGAAAACGTCCTATGCCTCCTACTTTTACATGGTCCTCATCGGAAGAAGGTACTAGTTCTGGAGCAAGTACCCAACATAATCGTGGTTGTGGAATGTCGCATATTGAAGAAGGAGCTCTTGACGATGTTGAGAAGGACGATGATGACGGAAACAATGAGGAACAAGAGGAGGAAGGAAACAAAGACGAAGAAGAAGATAGTGATTCGGACTGGCCATCACAATAGTCTTTACGTTTTTATCTCTTTATCTTCAAAAACTGAATTATGACTGATGTATGTAATTATGCCACTATCTAGTACTTCTGGTGTGTTTGTTTTGGTTTGTAATATGCAGAACAATTTACTTATTATAATGTTAGCCTTATGCAGTTCTTCTGGACACCCTTTTTGTCGATGACAAAGGGGGAGAAAATATTACTAACGACTGTTGTGCAGATTATATATAATTCAGGGGGAGCTTATATACAGGGGGAGCATATATATAAGGAGAAATAACGGATTAATCCAAGTTGTCATCAATCAAAAAGGGGGAGAATGTTGAGTCAAAGCTTCATGGATTATTTTGATTTATGACAAGAAGAAGCTTCTACATCGACAAAAAGAAGACGAGATGCCTTCATAGGTTAGAAGTTGATTATTTAGAGTCATAAATGTTAAAATCTATCCTCAAATAATCATACTTCTTTTTGGCTTTCAAAAATTACTTATAAGACCTTTTTTATGCATATCATCAAAAACATGTCGACCTACACTTTTTTATAGGTCAACAGGTTTTCAAAATATAAAGGTCGAAAAGAGGTCGACCTATAATTTTTTATAGGTCAACAGGTTTTTAAATTACAACGGCTAAAAACATGTCGACCTATAAATTTTTATAGGTCAACAGCTTTTTGAAATTTTGTGAAAAGTCATCTCCTTTCTTGAAGAGTTACATCCATTTCTTCTCAAGAATAATCACTTCTTTTAAGAGCAACTTTTCACCAACAATTACATCTCCTCGATTATTATAAATACATCGATTTTCATTCATTCAAATCACCGAAATTTCTCTCCATTCTCTTGTCTATATTGTATTATTCTTAGCATTCTAAAACCACTCAAAAGCATTCAATTATCGTTTGAATCTCCAAGCATATTTAACATACTTGTGATTCAACTCGATAATCCACTTCCAAATCTTTGCAAACATCAATATATATATTTGAGGATAAGATTATAGGAAGGGTGTACTCAATCGTTGACAAATCAGTGTTGAAAGAAGAACACAATCAGAAGTCAAACTCTTGTAATCATCTTGTGGGTAAGCTTGTAGCCCGTGAAATCAAGTGGGTAAGCTTGTGGCCCGTGAAATCAAGTGGGTAAACTTGTAGCCCGTAAATCAAGTAGTTGTGAACCTGTTCCTCCGGGTGAAGCGAGGGTGTTGTTTAGTGAAAAGCCGAAGAGGAGCTTCGGGACTGGACGTAGTACGGGAGGTCCGAACCAGTATAAAAATCCTGGTGTCGTTACTCTGCTTTACTTTACTTTACTGCATTTATAGCTATTAGTGATATATTTCTTGTTTGTGAATTTTTACCTGTGTAACTATTGAATAGCTTAAGTTATCACATACATTCCGCATAGCCATATTATAGATCCTGCACAAGTCGCGTACACAACCCGACTTTTCAGTACTAGGTACCTCCGGTTTCGTTAAGGCCCAGAACGGACTTGTAAATGGATGTGTGTCTGACATCGGATTTCATTCTGTGTGATTGATATCGGTTGCATAGCGTGAATTGCCTGTGTGGCATGCTGAGATGCAAATGATCAAGGCTTCTGTTGAAAAGCAGAGTCTTGTGGTTGATGATCAAGGCACGGCCTGTGTAGCATAGCTTTGTGTAGCGTTGATTCGCGAGCCTCACACCCCGGTTGTGAACCAGAAACGGGAGAGGACTTCAGGGAGGGCATGCATTTCCTTCTAGTTAGAAGTGGCGTCAGTGGTTTTACACACCCTGACGAGTTTGAATTATGTGGTTGTTGCTGTTGCGAGGCGCCTCTGATATATCGGTGACTATGTGAAGCCGATGGAGTCATTTGTTGGCTCATTTACGCCCCAAAGGGCGGGGAAACGCAGTGTTCAGGCATTTTAATCCACATCGGTGGACTGGCCATGTCGCTCCAAGGGTCAATCGAGCTCTAATCCTGAGACATGGGCTAGATTGTCTCGAATCGGTAGAGGACTATCTTTTGCCTCGGTTCACAAATGGAAATCCAACTTCCAAATACGATATGTGCGGTTTTGATTGTAAACCTATATATGGCGACATAGTGGCATGGGACGTTCATGTCACCTATGATTGATATTTATGATTGTATATAAAATCAGAAACTAACTGGAAACGAGCTAAGATGGGTGATTTCCTGGGTGTTAGTCTGATGTTGGTTAAGGCCTTCGGGATTAATACTTGGGGAATCATTCTCTTACTAATTTACGGTTGGAGTCTGATTAAGAATCAAAAGATGAAATTTAGCATATCAAGCATTCTTTGGCTATTATAAGGTAAAACCCTATCCTCCGGCTTGCGTTGCATTGTGTGATGGGACCTGGGTCTTATAATAGCTTCATTGTTCTTTATTTAGCATTGCGTTGTTGTTTTATGCACTAGTATTCTTGGGAGGAAACCCGTTCCGTGTTATACGGCGTGGTCCCTTGATATACCTAACTTTAAAATAAAGATTAATAACTGTTTTTGTTCTCACACCAGTTCCATGACTGACCTGGAGTTGATTGTTTTAACCTAAACTCTGGGTGCCCTTATTTTGACATGGGCAGCTAGTAGTTTTGGTTTTGCAGATTCATATTCACAGGATCCTGATTTACAGCTGGAACGATACTCGGAAAGCTCTATATCCGTGTATCACTTCTAGTTGTGTATTGTATTATTTTCCGTTGTGATGTATTTAAATGTAATTTAAATCTCTAATATTTTCTGTGTGATATTTATTCATACTCTGTATATTCTTGTATTCTGATGGAATTGTTGTAATAAGCAATGAAATGTTCTTCTGTTTGCGTTTTGGTGTGGCCTGTCCTCAGTACAATCCAGGCTTTCCTCACCGGGGAAGTTCGGGTTGTTTCATTCTGGTATCAGAGCTTTTGTTTACAGAGCTCATAGAACAAGACACATTAGAACCAAAAGAAAGAATTCATCAGAGATTGGATTAGTAATATCCAGCGAGGATGACTCGTTAGAGATAGGATCAGTAGTATCATAGAACGAGTGTGAAGAGTATATTTTTAAAATGAAACAAATTTTGTTTTGAAAATTTAAATCAACTATCCGTATTTGATTACTTATTTTAAATTGAATTTGGACTATTAGGTATATAGAGATTTTAATATACGTCTGATCCGTGTGTATTAGAAGCCTCCAATATACTAGATAGATATAGAATCACATTCTAGTCACCCGGAGATGATTCTGATGATTGATGCATCGTCATCAGAGTTGATGTTCGAGTGCCGAAAGTGTGATATTTATATATTTCCATTAGACTGGTGTGAGAACCAACATATAATTAGAATATATTGTTGTGATTTGGCATCAAAAATCTGATTTTTGGCTATGTATCAAAGTTATGAATTTGAAATGATAATCAACTAATTGATTGCTGGTTGTGTTGTCTGATTATTGTTTGATTAATTAAATGTTGAACCTTTAGCCAAATTGAACCAAATAGTGAATTGTATTGAAAATTTGTTGCATTTGCATGCATATACATGTACTTACATTGAACAGGTCATAGCAAGGAGGCTAGAGAAGAGGAATAAAATTGTTTGCCCGACAAATAGGTACATGTCTACCATAATTTATTGTTTTGTTTGGGTGATGATGATTTTATGAGCCGATTGGCTGGCCGCTTGGCTTTTTCTTTTTCTTTTGGATTGAAGAAGGCCATGGGAGGCTATATGAAATATCCCGAGGTTCCCGGTGCAGAGGAGGTTATGGCGTAATTTTTCGGAAATTTAGGGTGTTAGCCAAATTTTTGAAAAATTTGGAAAGTTCTTAGAAACTGAAAAGTTGAAGAACTTAAGCCGTAATGAAAGTTGAGTTGGTTTGTAAAACAACTTTTGGCTTCGTTCCTTTTCGGGGACGAAAAGTTTTAAGTGGGGGAGATTGTAATAACCCGGAAATCCGAGCCAATTTAAAATTTTTATTTTGGCAATTTTGGGGAATTTTGATTATTTAAAATGAATTATTTTAAATAATAACGACGAGAAATTTATTTTGAATAGAATTCGAACGTATATATGTATATAGATCGACGTTAGAATATAAATATTTTATTTTAATAATAAAAGGAATTAGAAATGGCGTTGTAGTTCGATAATTCGATTTCAAATTTCAAATGAATATACCGGGTGCAAAATAAACCGGATTTTAGTGAAACCAGAAATATTCGAATCTGTTTAATCATATCTTTCTAACGGATGTAAGAAACAGAGATTTCACTTTAGCAGTTGAAAGATATGCCTAGTTTAAAATTCAGAAAAGTTGCTGTGGAATTTATATATTTTTTAATATATAAAAAGGCCTTTAAAAATAGCCATTTTGCAAACGACCACTGTTTTCAATGAAACCACTTTTGTTGGATCCGCGATGTCAAATTATTGCTAGGTTTCAAATTTCATAATTTTTCGAATCAATATGTGAGCGTGGCAAAGGAAAACACGTCTGACCAGTTTTAGTTGAATTTAATCAACTGGAAAATGGCCATTTTTCAAACGGTCTCAGAATTTGACGAAATTAGTTTTGTTAGGGCCGTATCGTCAATACAAAGCTAGAAAATATTTTTTGAGGATTTTTAGAGTTAATATGTGGCCCCGGTAAATTAAAATGTACATTCAAATTCAATATATAGAGTTATATTTTGATTTTGATGAAAACTGATCGAAACAGTCGAATCGGCCTATGATACATATCCCATTGTGTTCGGAATGGGGTAATTAGCTATGGACGACAGGCGGTAGATTCGATTTCGAGTTCGAAAATAAAAGTTACTTTTTGAAATTAAAAATAATAAAAAATATATATATATATATAATTATTTATTTTCCTCAGCACCCCCCCCCCCGGCCCAGTTCATTTCAGAAGTCAAATAAAAAAAGAAAAAAAAAGAGAACGACGATCGGGGAGGATCCGCCCCCCCCACACCCCCTCCCGCAGCAGCATGCCGCCCACCAGAGAAGCCGCCGCCCCCTCCTCGTGTCCCTCTTCTTCCCTACCTCCCTTGATCGAGCGCGAGACCCCCCGATGAAACCCCCTTTCACCAATCGACGAGGCCCAAGCGCCCTGAAACCCCATCCCCGACCGCTAGTGCTCCACCGCCGAACCCCCCACCCGACGCCGCACCCCTCCGACCTCCGACGGTTGCCACAACACCCTCCACCCTTCGACTGAGATTCAATTTTTACAAGAAATGCGAGTTTTTGCTTTATTTTATTTAGCTTTAACCCCTTTTAAAATCAGATTTTTTTTTATTTATTTAAGAAGATAAATATACGATTTTTATAATAGAAAGAAAGATGTGATCTTTTTGGTGTGTTCATAGGAAGAAGGATATGATTTTTATACATATACTAGAGTAATAAAAATATGATTTTTATAAATTAGAGATAATAAAAACAGATTTTTATATAGTAGAGACTATAAAAATACGATCTTTATATTATATAGATAGTAAAAATTTGATCTTTATATATGTAGCGAAATAAAAATCTGATCTTTATTATATATACGTTGAAATAAAAATGTGATTTTTATAGCAATGATATAAAAATTCGATCTTTATATTAGAAGTAGATATAAAAATATAATTTTTATATTGGAAGGAGCGCTGTAAAAATATAATCTTTATCGAAAGAAGAGCGATATAAAAATATAATTTTTATATAGAGAATAGCGTGATAAAAATGTGATCTTTATTATATGAACACTGTTATAGAAATGGAATTTTTATCTATATACTAGCGACGTAGAAATAGAATTTTCATCTATGTAGTAGCGGTACAAAAATTGTGATTTTATCCATATAGAGCGGATTAAAAATGTGATTTTTATATATATAGCAACAATATAAAAATGTGATTTTTATATATGTAGTGGCTACGGGCAACGAAAGTGACAAAAGGCGAGAACGGCGAAGATTTCTACATAAGAAGAGTCGTGGCATTTGGATCAGCTAGTCGGTGAGAACTCCTCACCTTTAATTTTCTCTTTCTAGTTAAAAATATATACTAGGATGCAGACGGTGTTTAGTAGCACCCGACACCCGTCATCCACAGACCATGGATGGCTAGTATGCTTGTTTGTTTGATTTTTATGTGTAGTTGATTGTGTGATGTGATGTGAAATAAAATATTTATATAGTAAAAAATAATTTATGGTTGAAAATAGAATTTTAACGTGTATTTATAATGAAATAAATATAAACAAATCGGACGATTTGTTTATATACACACATTTGACTGATATTGATTGGGACGATAAATTTTACGCATCGCCCAACTGCACAAATAAAATATGTGTTTGATTGATTGAAACCCCACACGGGTATTGGGATGATATATGACATACACTAATCCCAATAATTAGTTGTATGTCGATCGATAGATTGACAGGCTGTTATAAGCATTAAATATTTATATTTAATGCTTATGCAGTTGCGCGGTGCACTCTGGATGATGGTTGATTATTTATCGTTGTTATTTTATACATGTGTTATAGAAAATCCATATAATTAACATTATATGGTAATTGATTGGGTCTCATTCCAGTTTTGAATAGAATATTTGAATAGAAGATTTGAAAAGAAATATTTGAAATAAAATATTTGAAAATAGAAATATATGAAGCTGTGTTAAGTAGTTAAACGCCATTTTAACACGAACGGGAATTTTGTCGATTTTATTATTTTACAATGAATATCGAAAGTGATTTCAAAATCTGATAAATTGAAAAGAATTGAAATTCGAATTAAATTGAAAAGAATTGAAATTCGAATTAAATTGAAAAGAATTGAAATTCATATTAAACTGAATTGAATTGAAATTTGAATTAGATTGAAATAGAATTGAAATCGTTATGAATTGAATTTAAAACGTACTGAAATTGAATTAAAAATCAATTTGAATTGAAATCAATTTGAAATGAATTTAAAACGAATTTATAAGAAAAAATTCAATTTTGATTTGAATTTGAAATGAAGTTGAAATCGTTTCGAAAACGAATTTAAAACGATTTATAAAATACGTTTTGAAAGGAAATCGACGAAATATAATATATATATATATATGCATATATTATATATATAATGGCCTGAATAGAACACGCCGCGCCGCGGCAGTTCGTGAATTTCAACTATTGACTTCGAACAGATATTGCGGGAGATTCGACCGTCGGATTCTCCTAAAACCTGAACCGTTGGGTTCGTATCGAAAAGAGCTTTCTAACGAATGTGAGAAATTAGAAATCTAATGGTTGGACTTTGAATTATGTCCAAATCAAATTTGGAAAAAATCGATGTAAGTGCATTTCGATGGCCGTTGATGGAAATCGACTGTATTGTCCTTGATAACATTATTAAAAATAGTAATAGTTTGTGTAAAATCAAAAGAAATGATTTGTGAAGAATTGTGATGAAAAACTACATATTTGAAAAGATAAAAATAGACTTTTATCGAAATGAACTAGTTTTGAACTAGAATTATAATTCTATTTATTTTTAAAATAAATAAATTGGATTTGAAATGGTTTTAACGGAAACCATAATTTCCAATAATTGAATTGGAATGGATTTGAATCGAAATTTTCTTTGGAATATTTCGATGTTGGATTTCAAGATGATACAGATATAGTTGTGGGAATTTGAAAGATTTATTAATATCGTTATTTCCAATACGATATTTGTTGGTCGTAGAATTTGATATTGAATATAAGCCGATATATTTTCTATTCAGCCTTGTATTTAATATCAAATGTGATTTGGGTTTGTCGTGAATGGTGTCTTCATTACACTGTTCTTAAACCCAGTTGAGAAAAAGATTAAATCTTTTTATTTAGATTTAATGAAGTGTACCAGTTAAATAATATTTAATTGGAATTGAATTGGTATTGACTATTGGGTTTATCGTGAATAGTGTTTTAAATAACACTTGTTCTTTAACCCGATAATTAATGGAATGTGATTTTGGGTTGTCGTGAACGGTATCTTCAATAATACTGTTCTTAGACCCAAAGGAGTTAAGAAAATCAGAAACTAACTGGAGATTAGTTAAGTTGAATGGTTTCTGGGGTATTGATCTGATGTTGGTTTCGGCCTTCGGGGTTAATACTTAGGGAATTGTTCACTTACTAATTTACGGTTAGTGACTGATGAATTGGAATGAGGCGTATGTTGTGTTTGTGTAACACTTGTTTATTATACATGCGAGTTATTCAGAAAGATCGGGTTTATCCCATTCTGAATAACTGATTCGACGATTAATCAAAGATGAAGACGGTCGTTGAAGACCGGAGGTCTTCACGTCGTTTGGATAATTACTGATGATCTTGATTGGGTCGTACACCTAAGAGGAGGGAATCAGTTGGTGATCGTCCAGATGTACTTGAAGATCGATGGATATGCGGGGTACTAGGTGCCTCCGGTTTCGTTCAGGCCCTGAACGGACTTGTAAATGGATGTGTGTCTGACATCGGATTTCATTCTGTGCGATTGATATCGGTTGCATAGCGTGAATTGCCTGTGTGGCATGTTGAGATGCAAATGATCAAGGCTTCTGTTGAAAAGTAGAGTCTTGTGGTTGATGATCAAAGCACGGCCTGTGTGGCATAGCTTTGTGTAGCGTTGATTCGCGAGCCTCACACCTCGGTTGTGAACCAGAAACAGGAGAGGATCTCAGGGAGGGCATGCATTTCCTTCTAGTTAGAAGTGGCGTCAGTGGTTTTACACGCCCTGATGAGTTTGACTTATGTGGTTATTGCTGTTGCGAGGCTCCTCGGATATATCGGTGACTATGTGAAGCCGATGGAGTCATTTGTTTGCTCATTTACGCCATAAGGGGCGGGGAAACGCAGTGTTCAGGCATTTTAGTCCACATCGGTGGACCGGCCGTGTCGCTCCAAGGGTCACTCGAGCTCTAATCCTGAGACATGGGCTAGATTGTCTCGAATCAGTAGAGGACTATCTTTTCCCTCGGTTCACAAATGGAAATCCAACTTCCAAATACGATATGTGCGGTTTTGATTGTTAACCTATATATGGTGACATAGTGGCATGGGACGCTCATGTCGCCTATGATTGATATTTATGATTGTATATAAAATCAAAAACTAACTGGAAACGAGCTAAGATGGGTGGTTTCCTGGGTGTTAGTCTGATGTTGGTTTCGTCCTTCGGGGTTAATACTTGGGGAATCGTTCACTTACTAATTTACGGTTGGAGTCTTATTAAGAATCAGAAGACAAAATTAAGCATATCAAGCATTCTTTGGCTATTATAAGGTAAAACCCTATCATCCGGCTTGCATTGCATTGTGTGATAGAACCTAGGTCTTATAATAGCATCATTGTTCTTTATTTAGCATTGCGTTGTTGTTTTATGCACTAGTATTCTTGGGAGGAAATCTGTTCCGTGTTATACGGCGTGGTCCCTTGATTTACCTAACTTTAAAATAAAGATTAATAACTGTTTTAGTTCTCACACCAGTCCCATGACTGACCTGTAGTTTATTGTTTTAACTTAAACTCTGGGTGCCCTTATTTTGACACGGGCAGCTAGTAGTTTTGGTTTTGAAGATTCATATTCATAGGATCCTGATTTACAGCTGGAACGATACTCGAAAAGCTCTGTATCCGTGTATTACTTCTAGTTGTGTATTGTATTATTTTCCGTTGCGATGTATTTAAATGTGATATAAATCTCTGATATTTTCTGTGTAATATTTATTCATACTCTGTATATTCTTGTATTCTGAAGGAATTATTGTAATAAGCAATGAAATGTTCTTCTGTTTGCATTCTGGTGTGGCCTGTCCTCAGTACAATCCGGGTTTTCCTTACCGGGGAAGTTCAGGTCGTTTCATTCTGGTATCAGAGCTTTGGTTTACAGAGCTCGGAGAACAAGACACATTAGAACCAAATGAAAGAATTCATCAGAGATTGGATTAGTAATATCCAACGAGGATGACTCGTTAGAGATAGGATCAGTAGTATCCTAGAACGAGTGTGAAGAGTATATTTTTAAAATGAAATAAAATTTGTTTTGAAAATTTAAATCAACTATTCGTATTTGATTACTTATTTTATATTGAATTTGGACTATCAGGTATATAGAGATTTTAATATACGTCTGATCCGCGTGTATTAGAAGCCTCCAATATACTAGATAGATACAGAATCACATTCTAGTCGACCGGAGATGATTCTGATGATTGATGCATCGTCATCAGAGTTGACGTTCGAGTGCCGAAAGAGTGATATTTATATATTTCCATTAGACTGGTGTGAGAACCAAAATATAATTAGAATATATTGTTGTGATTTGGCATCAAAAATCTGATTTTTGGCTATGTATCAAAGTTATGAATTTGAAATGATAATCAACTAATTGATTGCCGGTTGTGTTGTTTGATTATAGTTTGATTAATTAAATATTGAACCTTTAGCCAAATTGAACCAAATAGTGAATTGTATTGAAAATTTGTCGCATTTGTATGCATATTCATGTACTTACATTGACCAGTCATAGCAAGGAGGCTAGAGAAGAGGAATAAAATTGTTTGCCCGACAAATAGGTACATGTTTACCATAATTTACTGTTTTGTTTGGGTGATGATGATTTTATGAGCCGATTGGCTAGCCGCTTGGCTTTTTCTTTTTCTTATGGATTTAAGAAGGCCATGGGAGGCTATATGAAATATCACGAGGTCCCCGGTGCAGAGGACATTATGGCGAAATTTTTCGGAAATTTAGGGTGTTAGCCAAATTTTTGAAAAATTTGGAAAGTTCTTAGAAACTGAAAAGTTGAAGAACTTAAGCCGTAATGAAAATAATGAAAGTTGAGTTGGTTTGTAAAACAACTTTCGGCTTCGTTCCTTTTTGGGGACGAAAAGTTTTAAGTAAGGGAGATTGTAATAACCTGGAAATCCGAGCCAATTTAAAAAAATTATTTTGGCTATTTTAGCGAATTTTGATTATTTAAAATGAATTATTT
The DNA here is from genome assembly GCA_030737875.1 of Allium sativum. Lineage (NCBI taxonomy): Eukaryota > Viridiplantae > Streptophyta > Magnoliopsida > Asparagales > Amaryllidaceae > Allium > Allium sativum. The sequence goes on along the minus strand of CM060920.1, from coordinate 563,287,972 downwards.
TAAATAATAACGACGAGAAATTTATTTTGAATAGAATTAGAACGTATATATGTATATAGATCGACGTTAGAATATAAATATTTTATTTTAATTATAAAAGGAATTAGAAATGGCGCGGTAGTTTAATAATTCAGTTTCAAATTTCAAATGAATATACCGGGTGCAAAATAAACCGGATTTTAGTGAAACCAGAAATATTCGAATCTGTTTAATCATAACTTTCTAATGGATGTAAGAAACTGAGATTTTGCTTTAGCAGTTGAAAGATATGCCCAGTTTAAAATTCAGAAAAGTCGCTGTGGAATTTATATATATATTAATATATATATAAAGGCCTTTAAAAATAGCCATTTTGCAAACGACCTCTGTTTTCGACGAAACCACTTTTGTTGGATCCGCGATGTCAAATTATTGCTAGGTTTCAAATTTCATAATTTTTCGAATCAATATGTGAGCGTGGCAAAGGAAAACGCGTCTGACCAGTTTAAGTTGATTTTAATCGACTGGAAAATGGCCATTTTTCAAATGGTCTCAGAATTTGACGAAATTAGTTTTTTAGGGCCGTATCGTCAATACGAAGCTAGAAAATATTTTTCGAGGATTTTTCGAGTTAGTATGTGGCCCCGATAAATTGAAATGTACGCTCAGATTCAATATATAGAGTTATATTTTGATTTTGATGAAAACTGATCGAAACAGTCGAATCGGCCTATGATACATATCCCATTGTGTTCGGAATGGGGGTAATTAGCTATGGATGACAAGCGGTAGGTTCGATTTCGAGTTCGAAAATAAAAGTTACTTTTTGAAATTAAAAATAATAATATATATATATATAATTATATATTTCACTCAGCCCCCCCCCCCCCAGTTCATTTCAGAAGTCAAATAAAAAAAGAGAACGACGATCGGGGAGGAGCCCCCCTCCCCCTGCCCCAGCAGCGTGCAGCCCACCAGAGGAAGCGCCGCCCCCGCCTCGCGTCCCTCTTCTTCCCTACCTCCCCTGATCGAGCGCGAGACCCCCCGATGAAACCCCCTTTCACCAATCGACGAGCCCCAAGCACCCTGAAACCCCATCCCCGACCGCCAGTGCTCCACCGCCGAACCCACCACCCGACGCCGCACCCCTCCGACCTCCGACGGTTGCCACAACACCCCCTCCCCCCTTCGACTGAGATTCAATTTTTGCAAGAAAGGTGAGATTTTGCTTTATTTTATTTAGCTTTAACCCCTTTTAAAATCAGATTTTATTTATTTATTTAAGAAGATAAATATACGATTTTTAGGATAGAAAGAAAGATGTGATCTTTTTGGTGTGTTCATAGAAAGAAGGATATGATTTTTATACATATACTAGAGTAATAAAAATATGATTTTTATAAGGTAGAGATAATAAAAATATGATTTTTATATAGTAGAGACTATAAAAATATGATCTTTATATTATATAGATAGGAAAATTTTGATCTTTATATATGTAGCGAAATACAAATCTGATCTTTATTATATATATGTTGAAATAAAAATGTGATTTTTATAGCAATGATATAAGAATTCGATCTTTATATTAGAAGTAGATATAAAAATATAATTTTTATATAGGAAGGAGCACTATAAAAATATAATCTTTATCGAAAGAAGAGCGATATAAAAATATAATTTTTATATGCAGAATAGCGTGATAAAAATGTGATCTTTATTATATGAACACCGTTATAGAAATGGAATTTTTATCTATACAATAGTGACATAGAAATAGAATTTTTATCTATGTAGCAGCGGTATAAAAATGTGATTTTATCAATATAGAGCGGATTAAAAATGTGTTTTTTATATAAATAGCAACAATATAAAAATGTGATTTTTATATCTGTAGTGGCTACGGGCAACGAAAGTGACAAAAGGCGAGAACGGCGAAAATTTCTATATAAGAAGAGTCTTGGCGTTTGGATTAGCTAGTCGGTGAGAACTCCTCACCTGTAATTTTCTCTTTTTAGTTAAAAATATATACTAGGATGCAGACGGTGTTTAGTAGCACCCGACACCCGTCGTCCACAGACCATGGACGGCTTGTATGCTTGTTTGTTTTATTTTGATGTGTAGTTGATTGTGTGATGTGATGTGAAATGAAATAAAATATTTATATAGTTAAAAATATTTTATAGTTGAAAATAGAATTTTAACGTGTATTTAAAAGGAAATAAATATAAAAAATCGGACGATTTGTTTATAAACACACATTTGACTGATATTGATTGGGACGATAAATTTTACACATCGCCCAACTGCAGAAATAAAATCTGTGTTTGATTGATTGAAACCCCACACGGTTGAAATCCCAATAATTAGTTTTATGTCGATCGATAGATTGACAGGCTGTTATAAGCATTAAATGTTTATATTTAATGCTTATGCAATTGTGCGGTGCACTCTGGATGATGGTTGATTATTTATCGTTGTTATTTTATACATGTGTTGTAGAAAATCCATATAATTAACATTATATGGTAATTGATTGGGCCTCATTCCAGTTTTGAATAGAATATTTGAATAGAAGATTTGAAAACAAATATTTGAAATAAAATATTTGAAAATAGAAATATATGAAGCCGTGTTAAGTTGTTAAACGCCATTTTAACACGAACGGGAATTTTGTCGATTTTATTCATTCTTCAATGAATATCAAAAGCGATTTCAAAATCTGATAAATTGAAAAGAATTGAAATTCGAATTAACTTGAAAAGAATTGAAATTCGAATTAAATTGAAAAGAATTGAAATTCGAATTAAACTGAATAGAATTGAAATTTGAATTAGATTGAAATAGAATTGAAATCATTTTGAATTGAATTTAAAATGTACTGAAATTGAATTAAAAATCGATTTGAATTGAAATCAATTTGAAATGAATTTAATACGAATTTATAAGAAAAAATTCAATTTTTATTTTAATTTGTAATGAAGTTGAAATCATTTCGAAAATGAATTTAAAACGATTTATAAAATACATTTTAAAAGGAAATCGACGAAATATATATATATTATATATAATGGCCTGAATAGAACGTGCGGCGCCGCGGCAGTTCATGAATTTCGACCATTGACTTCAAACGGATATTGCGGGAGATCCAACGGTCGCATTCTCCTAAAACCGGAACTGTTGGGTTCGTATCGAAAAGAGCTTTCTAACGAATGTGAGAAATTAGAAATCTAATGGTTGGATTTGGAATTATGTCCAAATCAAATTTGGAAAAGATCGCTGTAAGTGCAGTTCGATGGCCTTTGATGGAAATCGATTGTACGGGCCTTGATAAAATTATTAAAAATAGTAATAATTTGTGTGAAATCATAAGAAATAATTTGTTAAGAATTGGGATGAAAAACTACATATTTGAAAAGATAAAAATAGATTTTTATCGAAATGAACTAGTTTTGAACTAGAATTATAATTCTATTTATTTTTAAAATAAATAAATTGGATTTGAAATGGTTTTAAAAGAAACCAGAATTTCCAATAATTGAATTGGAATGGATTTGTATCGAAATTGTCTTTGGAATATTTCGATGTTGGATTTCATGATGATACAGATATTATTTTGCAAATTTGAAAGATATATTAATATCGTTATTTCCAATACGATATTTGTTGGTCATAGAATTTGATATTGAATATAAGCCAATATATTTTTTATTCAGAGCCTTGTATTTAATATCAAATATGATTTGGGTTTGTCATGAATGGTGTCTTCATTAACATTGTTCTTAAACCCAGTTGAGAAAAAGATTAAATCTTTTTATTTAGATTTAATGAAGTGTACCGATTAAATAATATTTAATTGGAATTGAATTGGTATTGATTTTTGGGTTTATCGTGAACAGTGTTTTAAATAACACTTGTACTTTAACCCGATAATTAATGGAATGTGATTTGGGGTTGTCGTGAACGGTATCTTCAATAATACTGTTCTTAAACCCAAAGGAGTTAAGAAAATCAGAAACTAACTGGAGGTTAGTTAAGTTGAATGGTTTCTAGGGTATTGATCTGATGTTGGTTTCGGCCTTCGGGGTTAATACTTAGGGAATTGTTCACTTACTAATTTACGGTTAGTGACTGATGAATTGGAATGAGGCGTATGTTGTGTTTGTGTAACACTTGTTTATTATATACGCGAGTTATTCATAAAGACCGGGTTTATCCCATTCTGAATAACTGATTCGACGATTAGTCGAAGATAAAGACGGTGGTTGAAGACTGGAGGTCTTCACGTCGTTTGGATAATTACTGATGATCTTGATTGGGCCGTACACCCAAGAGGAGGGAATCAGTTGGTGATCGTCCAGACGTACTTGGAGATCGATGGATATGCGGGGTACTAGGTGCCTCCGGTTTCTTTCAGGCCCAGAACGGACTTGTAAATGGATGTGTGTCTGACATCGGATTTCATTCTGTGTGATTGATATCGGTTGCATAGCGTGAATTGCCTGTGTGGCATGCTGAGATGCAAATGATCAAGGCTTCTGTTGAAAAGCAGAGTCTTGTAGTTAATGATCAAAGCACGGCCTGTGTGGCATAGCTTTGTATAGCGTTGATTCACGAGCCTCACACCCCGGTTGTGAACCAGAAACGGGAGAGGACCTCAGGGAGGGCATGTGTTTCCTTCTAGTTAGAAGTGGCGTCAGTGGTTTTACACGCCCTGACGAGTTTGACTTATGTGGTTGTTGCTGTTGCGAGGCGCCTCGGATATGTCGGTGACTATGTGAAGTCGATGGAGTCATTTGTTGGCTCATTTACGCCCCAAAAGGCGGGGAAACGCAGTGTTCAGGCATTATTTCCACATCGGTGGACCGGCCCTGTCGCTCTAAGGGTCACTCGAGCTCTGATCCTGAGACATGGGTTAGATTGTCTCGAATCGGTAGAGGACTATCTTTTGCCTCGGTTCACAGATGGAAATTCAACTTCCAAATACGATATGTGCGGTTTTGATTGTAAACCTATATATGGCGACATAGTGGCATGGGACGCTCATGTCGCCTATGATTGATATTTATGATTGTATATAAAATCAGAAACTAATTGGAAACGAGCTAAGATGGGTGGTTTCCTGGGTGTTAGTCTGATGTTGGTTTCGGCCTTCGGGGTTAATACTTGGGGAATCGTTCTCTTACTAATTTACGGTTGGAGTCTGATTAAGAATCAAAAGATGAAATTTAGCGTATCAAGCATTCTTTGGCTGTTATAAGGTAAAACCCTATCCTCCAGCTTGCATTGCATTGTGCGATGGGATCTGGGTCTTATAATAGTTCATTATTCTTTATTTAGCATTGCGTTGTTGTTTTATGCACTAGTATTCTTGGGAGGAAACTCGTTCCGTGTTATACGGCGTGGTCTCTTGATTTACCTAACTTTAAAATAAAGATTAATAACTGTTTTAGTTCTCACACCAGTCCCATGACTGACTTGGAGTTTATTGTTTTAACCTAAACTCTGAGTGCCCTTATTTTGGCATGGGCAGCTAGTAGTTTTGGTTTTGCAGAATCATATTCACAGGATCCTGATTTATAGCTGGAACGTTACTTGGAAAGCTCTGTATCCGTGTATTACTTATAGTTGTGTATTGTATTATTTTCCACTGCGATGTATTTAAGTGTAATTTAAATCTCTGATATTTTCTGTGTAATATTTATTCATACTCTGTATATTTTTGTATTCTGATGGAATTGTTGTAATAAGAAATCAAATCTTCTTCTGTTTGTGTTGTGATGTGGCTTGTCCTCAGCACAATCCGGGCTTTCCTTACCGGGGAAGATCGGGTCGTTTCAAATATGTTATGTATTTGATTAATAATCCTATATTTCTAATTAGACAAAAACTCCTCATACAGTATACTTGTTATGTATGGAGTTAAAGTTTACATGTAATGTAGTATGTTGGTTATAATGCAGTATGTCATATGCAAATCTTTATAAAGTGATACATTGAATGAAATGCAACTTGTGATGTGAATGATTTTAATTTGAGATGCACTATAATTTATAATAATGATGTATTTCATAAGATATGTAATAATAATCTGCAGACTGATTTAGTGATGATATCTATTTCGGTAAAAGATATTCAAAGTACTAACTATTATGCATATACATATATATTATAAATTATTTTAATCAATCAAAGGTAATATATATTAATTTCTTGTCCTAGGTTAATGATACTAATGAAAGAGATTGAAAAAAAAATACTAAAGACAAGAGTTTAATGGTAATTAAAAATATATTCATGATAGGTGGTAAAATATCTAGAATAATTCTATAAGAAATATGGAGTTAAATAATCTTAGTATTCTGCTTCTTTAAAAATTATAAAGTAAATATTGAAGATGATTTTAAAGGGAATATAAAGTTTTACCATATGAAATAAACTATTTTGATATAAACATATATTCATAATTGTATATAAAAGCTAACAAAAATTAATGTATTGTGAAATATACTTTAATCTTTTAATACAAACTAACTTTAATTTTATACTGTATTATAAATTAATTTACTAAAGGCCATTAAAATGTTAAAACTTCAAACTAGAAAATTATTATAATATAAAATCTATAATTATAACAAAATTAATTTTTTTGATAAAATCTGGTAATATAAAGTAAACTATAAAAATATGTTTTGACGAAAGTTTAAATATATAAGAAAAATAAGATAATGAAAATTAGTATTCAATTTACAATATAACCCAAATCTTTATGTAATCATAGGTGAAAACAAATATATATAAGTTAGACTATGTATGTTTAAACTATATATAAAATATATATATAAATTTATATTTTATAACAATATCAAATATTTGAAAATTTTAAATTATTTCAAGCATATATCTATGTATTGGGGTTTTTGAAAATTAATAGTGCCAAAATTAATAATAAACACTAATCACGACCTTAGTAATGGCGGCAACGAAATTTCCTTTTTCTTCTTCAACCTTCTCATCTGCCTTCGATTCCTCCTTTCCCCTCTTCCATTGCATTATCCTCCTCCTAAACCCAAAGATCCACCTCCTGCCAGTGTGAATCCATCATCTCAACAAGTTGATCCTACTGTTATTAATCTGGAGAACCCTTCAAATGTGTCATATCCTTCATTTGTGAAATATGATTATGTTACTCTTTACAAAAATCAACCTCATAACGTTAGAACTTATCAGCCTCTTCATTTGGAGATAGCTGGGACGGTACGAAGAAATGAATTCCAGATCTGGTGAAGAAAGAAGGGCTCAACTATTGGAGTAATTTCTTGGTTGGTTTTTTCCTTGATGGTACTCCTTTATTTCAAGTTGTTTCTAATTTTTTAAAGAGTCGATGGAGGTTACTTGGGGATGTTGATACAAAATCTAATGGTTATATGTTCTATTTTAAATTTTCTAATGAATCTGATCGTGATAAAATTCTTCATGTTGATCCTATTTTCACTCGTGGGAGAATGTTTATCATAACATTGTGGGATCCATCTACTGGTTGTTCACAATCTACGATTAAGAAAGTACCTGTATGGATCCAATTATATAGAATTCGTATGATTCATTGGACATTGATAGGCATAAACTGGCTTGTTAATCATGTAGGTAAATTAATTTTCAATGACATTAGTACAGAACGTTTAAACAGATTTAGATATGCAAAGGCATTAGTACTGGTCAGTCTAGATTTTGAGCTTCCTGATACAATTGTTATTAATGATTTGGGTGATAATTATCCCTCGGTGAAGATAGCTTATGCTTGGAAACTTGGACTTTGTACTAGTTGCAAAGTGTTTGGACATGATACTATGTACTGTGACGTTAATGATAATAATAATGTGGACAGTGGTAATCAGAATCATGCTGGATTGGAGGACATAATGTAAATACTTTTGTTTATACTAACAGGCAGGATAGTAATACACACTCTGATGTAAATGGGCATAATTGGATATATGTTGACCCTAAGAGAAATAAGGAATGGAGAAAGAAGAATGGTGGTGCTAATAGTACGAAAGAAGATAATACTACAGATACAAGTAAAGAAAATATAACCAGTTTGATATTCTGGCTGATGAGGGATTAGCAAATAAAGCTAATTGGTTAAATGAAGGTACTGATCAGGCTAATGAGAGTTTAGATAAGAGAATTGGTGTTGATTAGGAGTTAAATGATTTTTCAGTTCAGGGTACGGGTGTTAGAGATAAGTCTATTCAAAATGAGGTTATTTCAGATGGGGATAAATCTATGCCAGATGGGGATGAATCCCTTTTTGGCAACTTATTTGATAAAACTTTTAATATTGTTAGCTCTATAGGTTCTTCTGCTTTTGCATCGATGTCTTATTCTTCCACTTTTATCTCAGTAGCTCCTTATCTCAGCAAAATGGTGTGCAATTCATCGTCTCCATAGGTTAAAACTACTACCGCCAGTGATAAGGTGGGCTCTTAAGTACTACACAAGCTTCACCATATGCACATTTGAAGCCACCTCCATATGTCAAGGTTCCACCTGTTTCTGGATCTGGTTTGACCTTTCCTTCTGTGAATACTGTTTTGGCATCTTCAAGCTTAGCTTCCAAATCAAAGAGTAGTAAGTTTAGAGGAAAGTTTTGGGAAGACTTAGATGAAGGCATTGAATATAATCAGGAGGAAGTGCTTCCTCTTGGTAGCAATTTGAAATCTTCTAAAAGGCATATGAGAAATAACCCCATGTATGATCCTACCCTTTCTTGAGTTATATATGTTTCTTTAGTATGTTGTGTCTCTTATAGTGGACATATGCTCCTTATTTGAATCGATAGCTAGTTGTGCTTTTTGGGGTTTATGAAATATGACTCTAGTGTGTGGTATTTTACATGCACTACAGTTATCACATAGACTGGCTATTTGTTCGTATGTCTAGCAATGGTTATATGACTGAGAGGGGTAATCAAGTTAGTCTCAGAAATTTGTTTTTTTATTGTTGTGGATTTCAATGGAGATGGTACTTAATAAACAATCTCAAGCAATAGTGATGGGTATGCTTGGGGTATTTGGAATCTTGTATGTGGTTGACTGATTATAAGTGCAGCAGCAAAGTGAAGGCTTTGTGGAATTTGAATTTACTTTCCTTTGATTAGATAGACGTGTCTTGTAAATGCATTGATTTAATGCTTTTTGTAATTGGTTAGCTTCTTGCTTTTTATAGTGTTGACAATAACCGTGAATAGGGTTAATATGTAATTAGTTAGGGATGTTTATATTGTATTTTCTTGTGGAGAATAAAATTTTGTGCTTACCTTTCGGAAAAAAATATGTATGTACTATATATAATTTCAATATGTATATTTTCGAAACAAAATATATGAAACATAAGTAGATAAACAAAATTGATAATTAGAGTTTGAACAGACATTTTCATATTGAAAAGATGTCCTTTCAAATTTTCAAATCCAAATCAAATAGTAAAGAAAATTAAACTTAGAATAAGATTTTTTTTAATTATATTGGTATATTGATAAGTATACTATGATATATGAACCAAATTATCTAAAATTATAAAATGGAAAAATTTATATACCTTACTATGTGCATAGATGGATATTCCTAAATTAACTGATAATTATGAAATAATTATAAAGCGTACCTATTTTTGCAATACTTCCTTTTGTTGTTCTTCCATTGTCATGAACCACACATTTACATCTTCCATAATTTTATGATGATATCTACTCTATTGCGATGGGCTCATTTTTGTGATCTGCATAGTATGTTCATTTGTTGAATTTGAAGATCGTATGAGAAAGATATTGATGATTTAGTAGCTTAGCCAACATGAGGCCAAAATTTTGATTTTTAATTTTTAATGAATGGACACTTCAACTACTATAAGCCCAAAATTCATATCCTTTCATATCTTCTTGATTGATGAATGATCATCTTCGTGTCTTTCAGCTAGTAGCCATCAAACATAACTCTTCCCCTGCGAAACAACACGACATTTCAAAGAATCAAGTGTCTTTTCAAAATAACTAATTGTAATTTTAAATAACATCATGATGATTCTGTGACATATCCATATGAAAAATAGTGTTAAAAAAAATACTATTTAATTTTTTTTTAAAACAGGTTATGATAACTTGATTTTTTTTAACATAATATAATGCAGACCTATCTAATACTGATGCAATGCACGAATTTTAACTAGTGTAGTAAACCATTTCAAAATTTGCCATTTAATATTTCCAAAATTCAGATGATGAACTTTTGAAAACCTATGCTCTGATACCAATTGTTAAGGATGCGAAATGCAGATCTTAAGGCAAAACTAACACTATCGGGGAGTGACTAGTGTTTTAAAGAGATTATAGAAAACTTAAACAATCTTGAAATACTATATGAACCACACAATGATTATCACATCAGAAATGGTCACAAACATGGAAACAATCACAAACACAGATATAAGTAAATATAAAATGCAGAAAAGGAAAGAACACATCGGATTTTATAATAGTTCAGATTACTCCTACGTCTAGTCTCGCGCAACGCTGGATTGCGCAGAATTTTATTATTATCAATATCCAAGTACAACATCCTTGATTTCACAGTTGCAAGGTTAAGACATATTCCACTACCCTTGGTTTCACGGCTATAACACCGATTTTACCACCCTTGATTTCATGACTATAAGGTTAACACCACTCCCTTTCCTTAATTTCAGGGCTATAAAGAACACACCCTTTCCCAAACAATTGTCAAACAATTACAACAGCCCTAGAACTCTTCAATAGCACTTCAAACAGAGAGTAGTCAATAAAGAATAAGAAGAGAAGAAGAATGATATAAATTTTGTTAAAATCGGCAGAGTATCGAGGTGTAATTTCATTCTGCTTTACTCATACTAGGATATTGTTGATCCTATCTGTATAGAGTTACCTGTCCTAGAACACTACTGGTTCTATTTCTGACGAGTTCGTTCATATGTTATATTCCAGAACTAAGCTTAACCAAAGCTCTGATACCACGATGTGACGACCCCATTTCCCGTACAGACGGAGACAAGGGTAATCTTTGGAATATAACACAGAAACAGATAACAGCAGGGCAGAATTAAATAAATACACCAGATAATGAGCAACAGAATATACTGGATAAAAGTAATCATCGGAGTTACACAGTATACAGGATAATACTTAGTACAAATGCAATTCAAATATACATAAATGTCTACAGGCTGAACAGCATAAAAAGAGATAATGATAGAATCCATCTTCAGCTCCAGCTATCCAGAAAGAGCCAGCTAAACCTGAAAACAAGGCTGCCCGTGTAGAAAAAGGGGCACCCGAGTTTGAAAGTGGAACAAACTACGAGTCAGTCATGGGACTGGTATGAGAAATCTACTCAACACATTTAAAATATGGCTAATCACAGGACCACGCCACTTTCGTGGAATGGGTTTACTCCATTGGATTGCCAGTGCTTTAAAAACAAACCATTCCTTTTAAACATCGCAATGCTTTTTATACAAATGAAGCCATTATAAGACTCAGTTCCCATCACACAATGCAACGCAAACCGGAGGATAGAGTTTTACCTTATAATGGCCAAAAAAAGCTTGATACGAATAAAACAAAAGCATTTGATATTACTACTAGTGTTTATATGTTTCAAAAACAATTTCCAATCATAACTATCAATCATAGACGACATGAGCGTCCCATTCCACTATGCCGCCAAATATAGGTATACAATCAAAACCGCACGATGTTGTATTTGGAAATTGGATTTCCATCATGAACCAAGGCAAAAGATAGTCCTTACCGACTTCGAGACTGCCTAAACCAAGCCTCAGGGTAAGAGCGCATCGACCCTTGGATCGTCAGGGCCGGTCCACCGATGTGGATTAAAATTCCTGGACACTGCGTTTCCCCGCCCTTTGGGGAGTAAATGAGCCAACAAATGACTCCATCGGACCCGGATCGTCTGATCTAACCGAGGCGCCTCGCAATAGCAATAACCACATAAGTCAAACTCGTCAAGGCGTGTAAAACCACTGACGCCACTTCTAGCTAGGAAGAAACGCAGGCCCTCCCTGATGTCCTCTCCCGTTTTTGGTTCATACCGGGGTGTGAGGTTCGCGAATTCACGTTATATACAAAACTACGCCACACAGGCGGTGCTTTGATCATCACCACAAGACTTTGCTTTTCAACTGAAGCCCTGATCATTTTCCACTTAGGCATGCCACACTAGCAATTCATGCCATGCGACTGATGTCCATCGATATACAACCTCTGAGCTCGTGCGTTTCAAAGAAGGGCGTTAAGCAAAAGAATAAATTCTCCGCCGCCAAACAGATGTATATTTAACAGAGATCAATCAACACAGAATAAAATCCAATGTCAGACACACAGTCCATTTACAAGTCCGTTCTGGGTCTGAACGAAACCGGAGGCACTAAATACCTCGCAAACCCATCGATCACCATGTACGTCTGGACAATCACCACTCATTATCCATATTTCGGGATGCCTCCCAATCAGGACCTCGGTTACCATCCAAATGAGGTGAAGATCTCCGGTCTTCGACCACCGTCTCCATCTTTGATTTCTTATCGTCGATTCAGTTATTCAGAATGGGATAAACCCGGTCTTTCTGAATAACTCGTGTATATAATAAACAAGTGCAACACTAACATACACATGCATCATTTCAATTCATTAGTCACTGACCGTCAATCAGTAAGAGAACGATTTCCCAAATATTAACCCCGAAGGCCGAAACCGACATCAGATCAACACCCAGGAAACCATTCGGCTTAGCCAACCTTCAGTTAATTTCTAAATTTCACATCCATATCGTTTATAATATTTTATAACGATTTATCGCTATTTTTCTTTATTTTAAAATAGCCAATTTATTCAAAACGACGCTTCGAGCCATAACGCGACTGTGGCGCTGTTTTTCTTCAGATTTGATTTACACATATCTGAAAATCTAACCGTTGGATCTTCACAAAATTTATATCATTAGAAAGATCTTTTCAAAACGAACCAACGGTTGCAGTTTCGGGAAAATCCGACGGTCGGATCTCCCGGTATAATCGTTTGAAGTTTCGATTTCAAAATACGAACTGCAGCGTCGTTATTCGATTAATTATATTTATATTTATATTTATATTTATATATATATATATATAAATATAATCGATTCTGGCGCTGTGTTTCTTCTGATTTGAATTAAACATTCCAAACAATCCAACCGTTGGATTTTTACAAAGTTGGTGCCGTTGGAAAGATATTTCCAAAGCGAACCCAACGGTTGCGATTTCAGGAAAATCCGATGGTCGGATCTCCCGTACTAATCGTTTGAAATCACGATTTCAAAATACGAATTGCAGCGTCGTTTTTCGATATATTTCAATTCTATTTAAATATATATATCGATTCTTCGATTTCAAAACCATATGAATTTCATATTTTTGATAAAAATGATATTTTTATCAAACTGTCTTCTATTTCAGCACTTCACTATTTTTAACAATTCATCTATATAGTAAAAGTGTGATTTTTAATGTAAAACGATTTATTTCAAAACCAGATTATTTTATATAGCTCATATTGGTGATAAAAATGGGATTTTTATTATAAAACGATTTATTTCAAAACTCGACTATTTTATACATTTCATATAGATGATAAAAATGTGATTTTTATTATAAAACACGAACACCATTCAACACATGAATTTCTATCCAACGAATGAATATCGACTCAACACATGAAGGCTTTCTATTCAACGAATAAATATAGTTTCAACAAATGAAAATAATTGAAACACATGAATACTATTCAAAATTTCGGCAGCATAACGGCAGATTAGTCAAAACCGGGACCGTCCCTAGTACGGCTCCTCGCTCTACCTTAAAACCTCGCGGTTTTTGACAATGGGGAATCATGCATCTAGTTCGCACGCAAGCGGCATGTATATTTATTTCATTTCCACAAACTAATCCTATGTGGTTTCAACCAAATATTTCTCAACCACAAATTGGTATTTTCAACCACAATCAATCAATATCAACCACAAACAATTTCAATCAACCATTCGCTATCAATCAATTTTCACACCAATCACAACCAATAAATATTGTCCATGGTTTGTGGACGAGGGGCGTGTATATATATATATATATATATATAGCAATTCACTTCTATTTCAACACATATATAATTTTTACAATGCATATATAACTTATACATCGAACGTACAACTTAAACAACGCTTATACATGAGGTGTACAACGCTTATATAACTCATACATCGATCATATAATTTATACATCGTCGTTTTCCATATGGTTTATAAATTAGAAATCTCACATTGGGTTTCACTCCACCAAAAATAGCAGAAGGCTCAGAAAAATATGCAGTCTCTTCTAGAAGGTAGAAGACGTCCACACGAGTCCACTATCTCTTATTTCACTGAATTTCGTCAAGAAACGAAAAAGATATGATTTTTCAAAGTTTGCAACGGTTTAAAGGTGTTAAAACTGTTGAAAATATATATAGCCGTATCTCAGCTGAAAGGTTCAAAACTAGGTTTGGATTTATCTCGAAATTCGTGTAGCTATTCATCGATCGACATTCGCAGCGTCGAAGGGGGAGGAGAGGCACACGTGTGCGTGGGGGTGGCGGCCAGTTCGATCGCCTTTGGCGATGGTGGCGGCAGCGGGAAGTCGACGACTTCCAGGCGTCGATTCTCGCTCCACATGCCATGAAAAATTCCAAACTATATATGGATTTGAAGATCTCGAGGAGCTCTACAAAATCTTCAACTGGAGGAGGGGCTAATTTTGCATGGATTGATCGGAAAGTGGACGGGAAGATTTGAACGTGTTTCCGTCGTTCGTCGGGGAGAGAGAAAAGAGATTTTTCTTTTTTTAATAAAATTATGATTGGCCGGTGGGTTTTAAAGGGGTTTTCTGACACGACCACCAATCTAAACCCAACGACTATTGTCCCTAGCGTTCTACCCCCATTCTGAACATAATGGGACATGTTTCGTAGGCCCATTCGACTTTTCAGTCAGTTTTCCTTCAAATTAAAATATAGAATACTCGATATTTGATTTGAACGTACATTTCAATTTGCCAGGGCCACATACTGATTCGAAAAATTCCAGAAAAATAAATCTGGCTATGTTTTGACGATACGGTCCCAACAAAACTAGTTTCGTCGAATTCTGAGACCGTTTGCAAAAAGGCCCATTTCTGGTCGATCCAATTTAACTGTAATTGACCAGAACACATTTTCCTTTGCCACGCTCACATACTAGCTTCAAAAATTATGAAATTTGAAACCTAGCAATAACTCCACATCCCGGATCCAACAAAAGTGGTTTTGTCGAATTCCGAGGTCGTTTGCAAAATGGCCAATTTCACGGGCTATATAAATTCCATAGCGACCTTTCTGAAAATTCATTTGGCCATAACTTTTGATTTCCGCTATGAAAATTTAATTTTTCAGATTCGTTAGAAAGGTATTCACTAACAGATTTAAATAATTTTGGTTTCAGTCAAATCCGTTTTGTTTTGCACCCGGTACAGTCCGACAAAGTTTGAATTCAATTTTTGAAACTGCAGTGCCATTTCAGGCCTTGTTTATAATTAGAATTAATTATATTCGTTTTCCATCGTCGATTCAAACTCACTTTTCATTTCTATTATTTAAAATATTTATTTTAAATATTTAAAATCCACTATTTTAGCCAATTTAAAATTTTTAAATTGGTTCAGATTTTCCGGGTCGTTACAATCTCCCCCACTTAAAACTTTTCGTCCCCGAAAAGGAACAAAGTCGAAAGTGTTTTGATTTGTCAACTCTAAGTTCGATGTGGCTTCCATTCTCCAACTTTTCTGTTTCTGAGAATTTTCAAATTCTTCAAAAATTTGGCTAACACCCAGAATTTTCGAAAAATTTCGCCATAACCTCCTTTGTACGGAGAGAGGTTTGGAAATTTATTGGGCCGTATTAGGTACCCAATAAATCCTAATAAGCATACACATATTTATAGTGATATATTTTGGTGTTTACAGGGGAGCGTGTACTGATAATACCTCCAGAGAATAAATTCTCATCACCTTGTCAAAGCCTGAGGGAGTGTGTATTTTAAATGCTCCAGAGGATAAATCCTCGTCACCTCGTCCCGTGTGGGAAATAAATAGTCCATGTGCCGTATCTAATAACTAGAGAGACGTGATTTTTGTCAACTCCAGACCCATGTGTGGTTTTATTAATCTGGCAATTTAATCGTTACAATTTAAATAGTTCATATCAGTCCTCAGTTCAACCTGTAAAATATAGTCATCGCCATACAAGCCTCTCGCTCGTATGGTAAATCTTCCACCTCGTCACACAAGCTCCAAATGCTTATGTGGTATATGATGAAGTATGCCTATCTTCCAGAAGTATGCCATGTAATGTAGTTCAAAATTAATTGTTACTATCCTATGGCGACATTTATTATTACACACAGAATATCCAGCACTCCGCATCCAATGGCATTCACAGGAATTGATATAATAATATTTCGCATCCAACTCATTAAGGTTTACCTATTTGTCGGGCACGCAAATAAAATCTTTACTCAACAACTATCCATTTACCTGTTCAAACATATATAATACACATGTAAATATTCCTATTTATTTTCTAATCAGTTCAATGTGTGACCTAAATGAATAAATTCTACCATTCATTCTATTATTGATTAAATTAACTATTTTTTTAATAATTTTAATTAATCAAATTTTCATTCACACAACACAAACAACAATCAAATTGTTTTTAACTTTTCAAAATCATACAAATCAATTTCTATACTCCTTTAAAATCATTTAGACTATAGAATTAAAAGTACACATCCATGGAAAGAAAACAACAACAGAGTAGAGAACTAATTAGTAATGCAAAGTATGGCAAATGTACCTTGCACCGGAGTCAAACAGAGATATCCACTCGGCATCTAGGATAGGCTTTCTGAATGCTCTCCTCAGTTTCCCATGTACAATCTCACGGATCTCCACTCCATTTCACTTTGACTAAGCGAACCTTCTTAGTCCTCAGCTCTTTGGTTTCTTTGCCAATGATCTTGAGCGGTTCTCTTCTCACAGCTAATTCTGGAGTAATTTCAATATCCTGTTGAGCTGCTTCCTCCACGATCAATTCTGGATCATGAACGTGCTTTCGAAGTTGAGATATGTGAAATACATCATGAACTCCAGGCAACCAATCAGGCAATTTAACCCTATAAGCGAGAGTTCCAATCCGTTCCAGAATAGGAAACGGACCAATGAATTTGGGCGCTAACTTTCCAATTTTACCGAACCGGATAACTCCTCTCATTGGCGATACTTTCAAATATACATAGTCGCCAACAGCAAATGATATATCTCTTCTTCTCCTATCGGCATAGCTCTTTTGTTGGCTTTGAGCGGCCAGTAATCGTTTCTTAATAAAATCGACTTTGTCGGCAGTTTCTCGAATCATATCTGGCCCCAACACAAGTCTATTACCGGGTTCGACCCAACAAGAAGGAGATCGGCACGGTCTATCATACAACGCTTCGAATGGTGACATTGTCAGGCTCGCCTGGTAGCTGTTATTATATGAGAATTCAGCCAAATGAAGATGGTCTTCCCATGATCCACCGAAATCTAGAACACAAGCCCGCAATAGATCTTCTAAAATACGATTCACCCTCTCAGTTTGACCGTCTGTCTGAGGATGATAAGCGATGCTTAAGTTCAGCTTCGTTCCCAGCTCTACTTGAAATGCCTCCCAGAATTTGCTAGTAAATATTGTATCTTTGATGATTGTTTCCCACCATATTAAAGCTTCTTCTTTGAGCGCCCAAGATGCTACTAACCTTTTCTGGTCATCTCTTAGCTGGATACGCTCAAAAATTCTTTCGACGGAACTCATCCATGCTTGAGTCTGAATTATAGATTCATTGCCCGAGAACTGTGCTCCGTTCAGATTTCGATATCTCTTTAATAGAGCCTCGAGATTGGGTTCTGCATTTCTCCTGTTTCTGACACTCATTTTTCTAGTACTTCTGCAAACAGCAGATCAAGTGTCAGGTCATAGAAAAGATAATTTAAAATATAGAAACACATACTTCAAATGTAAATGTGTCTATAGAGGTGTAATTTCATTCTGCTTTACTCATATTAGGATATTGCTGATCCTATCTGTATAGAGTTACCCATCCTAGAACACTACTGGTTCCATTTCTGACGAGTTCGTTCATATGTTATATTCCAGAACTAAGCTTAACCAAAGCTCTGATACCACGATGTGACGACCCCATTTCCCGTACAGACGGAGACAAGGGTAATCTTTGGAATATAACACAGAAACAGATAACAGCAGAGCAGAATTAAATAAATACACCAGATAATGAGCAATAGAATATACTGGATAAAAGTAATCATCAGAGTTACACAGTATACAGGATAATACTTAGTACAAATGCAGTTCAAATATACATAAATGTCTACAGCGTAAAACAAACATAATATACAATAGGAGCTGAACAGCATAAAAAGAGATAAATGATAGAATCCATCTTCAGCTCCAGCTATCCAGAAAGAGCCAGCTAAACCTGAAAACAAAGCTGCCCGTGTAGAAAAAGGGGCACCCGAGTTTGAAAGTGAAACAAACTACGAGTCAGTCATGGGAGTGGAATGAGAAATCTACTCAACACATTTAAAATATGGCTAATCACAGGACCACACCACTTTCGTGGAACGGGTTTACTCCATTGGATTGCCAGTGCTTTAAAAACAAATCATTCCTTTTAAACATCGCAATTCTTTTTATACAAATGAAGCCATTATAAGACTCGATTCCCATCAAACAATGCAACGCAAACCGAAGGATAGAGTTTTACCTTATAATGGCCAAAATATGCTTGATACGAATAAAACAAAAGTATTTGATATTACTACTAGTGTTTATATGTTTCAAAAACAATTTCCAATCATAACTATCAATCATAGACGACATGAGCATCCAATGCCATTATGTCGCCAAATATAGGTATACAATCAAAACCGCACGATGTCGTATTTGGAAATTGGATTTCCGTCATGAACCAAGGCAAAAGATAGTCCTTACCGACTTCGAGACTACCTAGCCCGAGCCTCAGGGTCAGAGCACATCGACCCTTGGATCGTCAGGGCCGGTCCACCGATGTGGATTAAAATTCCTGAACACTGCGTTTCCCCGCCCTTTGGGGGCGTAAATGAGCCAACGAATGACTCCATCGGACCCGGATCGTCCGATCTAACCGAGGCGCCTCGCAGCAGCAACAACCACATAAGTCAAACTCGTCAGGGCGTGTAAAACCACTGATGCCACTTCTAGCTAGGAAGAAACGCAGGCCCTCCCTGATGTCCTCTCCCGTTTCCGGTTCATACCGGGGTGTGAGGTTCGCGAATTCACGTTATACACAAGGCTACGCCACACAGGCGGTGCTTTGATCATCACCACAAGATTTTGCTTTTCAACAGAAGCCCTGATCATTTGCCACTTAGGCATGCCACACTAGCAATTCATGCCATGCGACTGATATCCATCGATATACAACCTCTGAGCTCGTGCATTTCAGAGAAGGGCGTTAAGCAAAAGAATAAATTCTTCGCTGCCAAACAGATGTATATTTAACAGAGATCAATCAACACAGAATAAAATCCAATGGCAGACACATAGTCCATTTACAAGTCTGTTCTGGGTCTGAACGAAACCGGAGGCACTAAATACCTCGCAGACCCATCGATCACCACGTACGTTTGGACGATCACCACTCATTATCCATATTTCGGGATGCCTCCCAATCAGGACCTCGGTTACCATCCAAACGAGGTGAAGATCTCCGGTCTTCGACCACCGTCTTCATCTTCGATTTCTTATCGTCGATTCAGTTATTCAGAATGGGATAAACCCGGTCTTTCTGAACAACTCGTGTACATAATAAACAAGTGCAACACTAAAATACACATGCATCATTTCAATTCATTAGTCACTGACCGTCAATCAGTAAGAGAACGATTTCCCAAATATTAACCCGGAAGGCTGAAACCAACATCAGATCAACACCCAGGAAGCCATTCGGCTTAGCCAACCTTCAGTTAATTTCTAAATTTCACATCCATATCGTTTATAATATTTTATAACGATTTATCGCTATTTTTATCTATTTTAAAATAGCCAATTTATTTAAAACGACGCTTCGGGCCATAACGCGACCGTGGCGCTGTTTTTCTTCAGATTTGATTTACACATATCTGAAAATCTAACCGTTGGATCTTCACAAAATTTATATCATTAGAAAGATCTTTTCAAAACGAATCCAACGGTTCCAGTTTCGGGAAAATCCGACGGTCGGATCTCCCGGTATAATCGTTTGAAGTTTCAATTTCAAAATACGAACTGCAGCGTCGTTATTTGATTAATTATAATTATATTTATATATATATAAATATAATCGATTCTGGCGTATTTTTATTTTGATTTGAATTAAACATTCCAGACAATTCAACCGTTTGATTTTTACAAAGTTGGTGCCGTTGGAAAGATATTTCCAAAGCGAACCCAACGGTTGCGATTTCAGGAAAATCCGATGGTTGGATCTCCCGTACTAATCGTTTGAAATCACGGTTTCAAAATACGAACTACAGCGTCATTTTTCGATATATTTCAATTCTATTTAAATATATATATCGATTCTTCGATTTCAAAACCATATGAATTTCATACTTTTGATAAAAATGATATTTTTATCAAAATGTCTTCTATTTCAACACTTCACTATTTTTAACAATTCATCTATATAGTAAAAATGTGCTTTTTAATGTAAAACAATTTATTTCAAGACCAGATTTATTTTATATAGTTCATATTGGTGATAAAAATGGGATTTTTATTATAAAACAATTTATTTCAAAACTCGACTATTTTATACATTTCATATAGATGATAAAAATGTGACTTTTATTATAAAACATGAATACCATTCAACATATGAATTTCTATCCAACGAATGAATATCGACTCAACACATGAAGACTTTCTATTCAACGAATAAATATAGTTCAACAAATGAAAATAATTCAAACACATGAATATTATTCAAAATTTCGGCAGCATAACGGCAGATTAGTCAAAACCGGGACCGTCCCTAGTACGGCTCATCGCTCTACCTTAAAACCTCGCGGTTTTTGACAATGGGGAATCATGCATCTAGTTCGCGCGCAGGCGGCATGTATATTTATTTCATTTCCACAAACTAATCCTACGTGGTTTCAACCAAATATTTCTCAACCACAAACGGGTATTTTCAACCACAATCAATCAATATCAACCACAAACAATTTCAATCAACCATTCGCTATCAATCAATTTTCACACCAATCACAACCAATAAATATCGTCCATGGTTTGTGGACGAGGGGCGTATATATATATATATATATATATATATATATATATATATATATATATAGCAATTCACTTCTATTTCAACACATATATAATTTTTACAACGCATATATAACTTATACATCGAACGTACAACTTATACAACGCTTATACATGAGGTGTACAACGCTTATATAACTCATACATCGATCATATAATTTATACATCGTCGTTTTCCATATTGTTTATAAATTAGAAATCTCACATTGGGTTCCACTCCACCAAAAATAGCAGAAGGCTCAGAAAAATATGCGGTCTCTTCTAGAAGGTAGAAGACGTCCACACGAGTCCACTATCTCTTGTTTCACTGAATTTCGTCAAGAAACGAAAAAGATATGATTTTTCAAAGTTTGCAACGGTTTAAAGGTGTTAAACTGTTGAAAATATACATAGCCGTACCTCAGTTGAAAGGTTCAAAACTAGGTTTGGATTTATCTCAAAATCCGTGTAGCTATTCGTCGATCGGCCTTCGCAGCGTCGAAGGGGGAGGAGAGGCGCACGTGTGCGTGGGGGTGGCGGCCAGTTCGATCGCCTCTGGCGATGGTGGCGGCGGCGGGAAGATGACGACTTCCAGGCGTCGATTCTCACTCCATAGGCCACGAAAAATTCCAAACTATATATGGATTTCAAGATCTCGAGGAGCTCTACAAAATCTTCAACTGGAGGAGGAGCTAATTTTGCGTGGATTGATCGGAAAGTGGACAGGAAGATTTGAACTTGTTTCCGTCGTTCGTCGGGGAGAGAGAAAAGGGATTTTTCTTTTTCTTTTTTTATAAAATTATGATTGGCCGGTGGGTTTTAAAGGGGTTTCCTAACACGACCACCAATCTAAACCCAACGACTGTCGTCCTCAGCGTTTTACCCCCATTCCGAACACAGTGGGACATGTTTCGTAGGCCCATTCGACTGTTTTAGTCAGTTTTCCTTCAAATTAAAATATAGAATACTCAATATTTGATTTGAACGTACATTTCGATTTGCCAGGGCCACAAACTGATTCGAAAAATTCCAGAAAAATAAATCTGGCTATGTTTTGACGATACGGTCCCAACAAAACTAGTTTGTCGAATTCTGAGACAGTTTGCAAAAAGGTCCATTTCTGGTCGATCCAATTTAAATGTAATTGACCAGAACACATTTTCCTTTGCCACGCTCACATACTAGCTTCAAAAATTATGAAATTTGAAACCTAGCAATAACTCCATATCCCGGATCCAACAAAAGTGGTTTCGTCGAATTCCGAGGTAGTTTGCAAAATGGCCAATTTCATGGGCTATATAAATTCCATAGCGACCTTTCTGAAAATTCATTTGGCCATAACTTTTGCTTTCCGTTATGAAAATTCAATTTTTCAGATTCGTTAGAAAGGTATTCACTAACAAATTTAAATATTTTTGGTTTCACTCAAATCCGTTTTGTTTTGCACCTGGTACAGTCAGACAAAGTTTGAATTCAATTTTTGAAACTGCAATGCCATTTCAGGCCTTGTTTACAATTAGAATTAATTATATTCGTTTTCCATCGTCGATTCAAACTCACTTTTCATTGCTATTATCTAAAATATTTATCTTAAATATTTAAAATCCGCTATTTTAGCAAATTTAAATTTTTTAAATTGGTTCAGATTTTCCGGGTCGTTACAACTTAGGAGTCTTGATTGTTCTTTGAAATATTGAATCTCTTAACTCTTGATACTCTTAACTGTACAGTCTTTAATATCTTATTATCTGTGTATAAATCCTACATACACACGCACACACACACACACACACATATATATATATATATATTCTGGATAGAAGTGTTGGTGCAATTTTATAACCAATAATGATTGAAATAAGATTGTTGTCATCGAAACATCATCAACATTCCATTCTCCAACAGTAATTCCCAATGTGAAGAATATTTGAATAAAAGAATATTCTGAATTGGAATGAGTCTTATGATATGTTTATATATCATTTAACTTTAATGATGTGCGAGTTATTTGGAAACACCGGGTTTACACATTTTGAATAACTGATACGATGATTAAAAGTCGAAGATACTAAAGACGTAGTTGAAGACCGGAGATCTTCACATCGTTTGGATTATTGCTGATGTCTCGCTTGGAAAGTACACCCAAGACGAGGTTATAAGTTGTGGTCGTTCAAACGTACTTGGAGATCAATCGGATATGCAAGGGCCACTCTCCTGTATTGGACATATGGGACGAGGAATAAGGTACCTTCGGTCTCGTTCAGACCCAGAACGAACTTGCAAATGGATTGAATGTTTGACATTGTTCCATGCCATATTAATTGATCTCTACTAAATATATATCTGTTTAGTGGAAGAGAATTTATTCTCTTAGCTTAACACCCTTTTCTGAGACGTATGAGCTTATATATTATTAGACATCAGTTGTATGGTACGAATTGACAATGTGGCATGCTAAGATGTAGTGATCAAAGCTTTTGTTGAAAAGAAGAGCTTTGTGGATGATGATCAAAGCATGGCTAATATAGCGTAGCTTTGTGTTGAGACGTAACTTTGTCAAGCTTCACTCCCCGTTATGAGCCAAATACAGGATGAAGGACAACAGAGAGGACATGCGTTTCCTTCTAGCTAGAAGTGATGCCATGGTATGGAGTCCAGGAAATTTACTTATGTGGATGTTGGATTTGAGGTGCCTCGGATATGGTCGAATATGGCCATGGTGGTCGACGTACTAACTAGGAGGTCCGATAGGACCAGGGAACGTTATGTTCAGGAGTAACCCTAATCCACCGGGACATGGTGAACTGGTTCTGCCACTCTAAGGGCTCGCCAACGTCTGAGTCCTAGACATCTTGCTAGAGATGGTCTGAACCGGTTAAGGAAGATCATTTGCCTTGGCTCATGATGGAAATCCAACTTCCAATATGAACCTTGTGTTTTCAGTTGTAAACCTATATGGCGACATAATAGGATAGGGTATTATGCCGTCTAAGATTGATATATACATTTATTTTCAAAATTGTCCACACTATACACTAATAATAATAAAAGAGAAATTTCGCATATCAAGCATGTTTGGCTATTATAAGGTAAAACTCTATCCTACGGCTTGCCCTTGCATTGTGTGATGGGGACCTGAGTCTAATAATAACTTCATTTTTCAAAAACATTGCGATATTTTATTTCCTGGTATTCATGTATGGAAACCCATTCCGTATCCTACGACATGGTCTTGTGATTTACCGAACTTCAAAATAAAGTTTAATAACTATTTAAGTTCTCACACCTGTCTCATGACTGACTCGAAGTTTATTATTTCCCACATGAACTCTAGGTACCCATATTTTCCATACGGGCAACTTTGGATTTGCGGATACTTTTAAAACAGGATCCTGGATTTTGGCTGGAGCTATTTTCAGGATTATTTTGTAGTCCTCCGCTATGTATATATATGTTTCCGATGTATTGTAAATTATTATTCTTTGATATTTTTCCGCTGTGTATTATTCTAATTCTTGTACTCTGATGTAAAATTGTTCTAATAGCAATGAAAAATTCTCTTGTTCTTTGTTCCGATGTGTCATATCCTCATAACAATATGCCTACAATTTTGTTTCAAGTTGGTTTGGTTACCTGTTTGGGGAGGACGGAAGGGCAGGTCGTTACACCCTTGCCTGAAATCGAACCTACCATCGCCAATACCCAAATAAACATAAATGTCTTACTTCGTTGTTTCAGCTGATTCCGGCCACCATAGGTAGTGTTAGGCCACCAAATTTTTTCAATAAGTCAAACTCACCATACTTAACAACTTTGTAGTTGACGACATCTTCTGATTCTCTATGGATTAGGAGGAATAAATTAAAATGTGAAATTGGATTTTTATGTAAAAGTCGATTGATGATCTGATTTGGGGCTTAGGGTTTTGGAATTGGGGCGTATTTATAGAGAGAATTTATATTATTTTATCTTGAGGTGATTAATGATATTTTATTGAAAACAACTAATGATATTTATTCGTGCCTATCCCCATTTCCGAACGACGTTTATTAATTCGTATGGTCACATATGAAAATGTACATCATATAATGGTTCGATATTCTGGACCCAATGAAACTTATTTCATCGAAATTCGAATCTATTTGCTAAAATAGCACTAGTTTGAATTGAAATGGTCGATTTACTTACACTTAATTTTCGTACACTCACAAAATAACTCCAATTGGCGCAAAACTTGAAATCGAGCAATAATTAACTATTACAGATTTAATTAAATTTATTTCGTTGAATTTCGAGGTCATTTGATTAATGGCCCTTTTTAAGGGTCCAAATTAAATTAATATAAATTAATTTTAAAACACATCAATATAATAATAACAAATTATTATCATCAAATGTAGATGAGCAGAATTTCATATAGTTCCAAAATAAATTACTTCAAGTTGAACTCCAAACTAAATCGTTATTTAATATATTAAGAACTCTTTTATTTTATTAAATAAATCATTATGGTTTATAAACGTTTCTATAGTGACCTTTTGAAAATTTGATTTGGACATAACTCGAAATCTACAATATGTAACCTCGATTTTTCTCTTCCATTGGAAAATTATAATCCAATAGATTCGGACGATTTTTGTTTCAAAGAATTCCGACTTATATCGGATCTTGTACATCCATTTAAAGTTCAATACATAATATTACGAACTACAGCACTGTTGCAGCTCGCTTTATAATTAAATTATAAACTATACGTTTGAACATCGTTTAATAAACGAAAACGTTATAATAAATTCAAATGTAACTTAACTAAATCATTTTATATTACCAAATCATACAATATTACAAACACAACTAATTTCGACTATTTCAGAATTAATATATTATTTTATCATTTATATTAATAAAATATTCAAAACCATTGAATTCAGGTTATTTATATTTCAAATCAACATTTAAAGCTTTTTTAAAATGTTTAATTTAACGGCTAAAATTTTGGTTCGTTACATTACTTTTACATTGAGACTATCATATGATGTGGCAAATTATAGTATTTATATTTTATTCCTTCATATTATGAGGTCTTAAAGCGAAGAATGCTCTAAATTTATATTTTTCTACAATATGCGATGTACTAAAAATCCAACGTCTCATAGTTTACGGCACAACACGAGTTCAAACGCCACTTTGGACTTTGGACCCTATGTGTCCGTAGGTATAGGATGTTATAGTGAGAGGTTAATCAAAGTACAACCTAGCTATTTAAGATCAATAGTACCCTAAAGTACGAAGATTGCTGCATGTTGTAATAATGAGATCCTATACTTTGACTTTGACTAAACAAATGTAGACTCATTGACTCTTTTTGTGATTGTTCCAAACAACCACAAACATCTAATCTCTATTGGAAATGAATGAGCAAGAGAAAGGAATTTGGAAAGAAGAAGAGATAGCAACATATAAGTCCCACATCATAAAAATATTAACACAATCTCTCCTAATATATTAAAAGACAATATGCTTATATAAAATAAAAGAAAGAGGGATTATATAGGGATGTGTGGGCTTGGCCATGACATAATAATACATTAAAATGTCAAAGATTGGACCTTGGCCCTTGGTGCTCTTGGGGTCTCTAGTTGAATATGGCCAATGGTTGCTGATTGGGCTAGTGCACTGAAACAAGAATTTTTTTCCGTAGAATTTTAAAGGTGTGTCCGTTCAGTCTAGAATTCGAAAAACATGTCTGTTAGCTGAATCAATACAACCATTTGAATTCTTAGCGTACAGACACTAATGACTGGGCAGTTAAAGGGTCGCAACCTTTCCAATTCTGATGGTTACTAATGCATGCGAATAGGCACTCGTCCTTGCCTATAAATAGACTGCCCAAAACAAGACAGAAGACACCTTTCTGCTCGCATTAATTCTTCTTCTTCAAAGTAATCCTCTGATCTAGTTTCTGTAATCTACTTCAGTTCGTCAGAACTCCGTTTGTTGGCACTACGCTGTGGAGTTGGTCCATTTTATCCTCAGAAACAAATTGCAACTACGTCAAAACAGTGCATACGATGACAATATTGTTTCAAGGAAACAGAATATTTCTGGACTTGGACATTACTGGAAAAAGAATAATTTTTGTATACCTTTAATCTATTGCACAATCGGTGCGCTTTCTGTGATTATCCTAAACACAGTTTGACACGACAATTGTGGCGTAATTAAATAATACTGATTGTTGTTATTGTCTGTTTGCAATACAATTGTGTATTTACAAAATTTCTAACAATCTTGAAATAATATTTGTTGCAGATGACGCAAAATAACAATAGTGGTTCTGCACCAATTCAGATGGTGACAAAAGCTCCGCCAACGCCTGTGCTTATGACGATGACTCTGTCCCATGGAGAAAGGCCATAGAAATTCAATGGAATTAATTTCAAGCGTTGGCAACTGAAAATGTTGTTTTATTTAACAACATTGAGCCTTGCTAAGTTTCTAACTGAAGAGCCTCCGGTGGTAGATGAACTTAAACCTGATGCTACCAAAGTAGAGGCTCTGACTATCTGAACAAACTCATATTTCATGTGTAAAAACTATATTCTGAATGGTCTGGATGAAAGCCTCTATAATGTCTATTGTACTATTGCAACATCCAAGCAAATCTGGTTGGCTTTGGAAAAGAAGTACGAAACTGAAGATGCAGGCATGAAGAAATTCATTACTGGAAAATTTCTTGACTTCAAAATGGTTGATTCAAAGACGGTGATAAGTCAAGCTCAAGAACTGCAACTTATCATCCATCAACTAGAAGATGAAAAGATGACTCTTAGCGAGACTTTTCAAGTTGCCGCAACTATTAGGAAATTGCCTCCTTCTTGGAAGGACTTTAAAAATTACCTTAAGCACAAGCGTAAGGAAATGACAATGGAAGATCTCATAGTTCGGCTACGCATTGAGGAAGATAACTGAAATTCTGAGAAAAAGATTTCTCAGAATTGCTGCCAAAGCAAATGTTGTTGAGTCAGACAAGACTAACAAAAGAAAAAGGGAGATTGCTCCTAAGAAGTCAAAGAAATTTCTGGGTTCTTGCCATAACTGTGGAAAGAAGGGGCACAAAGCAGCCGAATGTCTTGCACCTAAAAAGAAGAAGTTAGAAGCAAATACAGCTGATGTTTCAAAAGGCATTCCTTATCTTGATTTATGTGCAGCAATATCAGAATGCAACTTTGTTGGTAACTCAAAGGAATGGTTTGTAGACACTAGAGCCACTTGACACATATGTGCTAGTAAGTGGATGTTTACAACCTATAAAACTATAACTGATGCAGAACAACTTTTTATGGGCAATTCTTCTACTTCAAAGGCCGAAGGCAAAGGAAAAGTTGTGTTGAAACTGATTTTTGCAAAGGAACTGACTTTATATGATGTTCTCCATGTTCCAGAAATTCGCAAGAACCTGATTTCAGGATCGTTACTGAGCAAGCATGGCTTCAAATTAGCCTTTGAAGTTGACAAATTTGTGCTTTCCAAGAATGGAGTGTATGTTGGAAGAGGATATGTATGTGATGGTTTGTTTAAAGCAAATGTAACCACTGTTGTACCACGCACTGATATGAATGAAAGTGAATCTTCTGCTTATATTGTTGAATCTTCGAACATATGGCATTCTAGATTAGAGCATGTAAACATTGATACATTACGAAAATTGGTTAATCTAGAATTTATTCCAAAATACATATAGATTCAAACTATAAATGTCAAGTTTGTGCAGAAGTAAAATTGACAAGAACCTTGTTTCATCATGTTGAACGAGATACCGAACCTCTAGACTTAATACATACTGATGTATGCGATTTGAAATTGTGTCAAATTAGAGGTGGAAAAAGGTACTTTATTACATTCATTGATGATTGTACCAGATACTGTCATGTATATCTCCTTAGAAGTAAGGACGAAGCATTCGAAATGTTTAAACAGTATAAGGCAGAAGTTGAGAATCAACTCAACAAGAAAATCAGATCTTTAAGAAGTGATAAAGGAGGAGAATACGAGTCTCCACTTGAGGAATTCTGTGCTAAGTATGGAATTATACATCAAACTACAACTCTGTATTCACCTCAATCCAACGGCATAGCCAAACGGAAAAATAGAACTCATAAAGAAATGATGAATGCCTTACTAATTAGCTCTGGCTTGCCAGATAATTTTTGGGGAGAAGCTATTCTTTCGGCAAATCTTATTTTAGATAAAATATCCTAAAAGAAAACATCTAAAACTCCTGATGAGCTTTGGAAAAATATACCACCATCCTACAAATACCTAAAAGTGTGGGGGTGTCTTGCCAAAGTAGAGGCACCAAAAACAAAGAAGGTCAAAATTAGACCAAAAACTATTGATTGTGTATTCATTGGATATGCAACAAAAAAGTTCCACATATCAATTTTTGGTACACAAATATGAAATTGATGATATTCATGAAAATACCATCATTGAGTCGAGAAATGCCAGATTTTTTGAACGTATATTTCCCTTGAAACATGGTACAGAAAACCATATACCTAAGAGACCAAGGGAAGATGAAGTTCCTCATAATTCTCCTAAGAATGCTAAACAAAATAACAGTCAGCAAAGTATTGTTGAATAGCAAGTGGAGGAACCAAGAAAACGTAAAAGGTCAAGGACTTCAAAAACCTTTGGACCGGACTTTATACATTTATGTTAGAAGATGATCCATTGACATACAAACAAGCTATATCTTCCAGCGATGCCCCTTAATGGAAAGAGGCAACTAACAATGAGATCGAATCCATTAGGTCCAATCATACATGGGAATTAGTTGATTTACCTCAAGGATGTAAGACCTTAGGTAATAAATAGATATTTAAAAAGAAATTGTGTAACACCCTGTATTTTCTATGTTTATTAAAAGTAACGAATTAAAGAATACTAAATTGTAAAAGCGAGAATTAAGGGAAACGGGTTACGCCATTGCGTTCGTCTCGGAATTCTGCTTGAGACAGAGTCCGAGCTTCTGTGAATCGGACCCCGTATGAAGAAGTTATGGAGTTCAGAAGATTTCATGTTTAAACAGA
Organism: Allium sativum; assembly: GCA_030737875.1. Lineage (NCBI taxonomy): Eukaryota > Viridiplantae > Streptophyta > Magnoliopsida > Asparagales > Amaryllidaceae > Allium > Allium sativum. The sequence goes on along the minus strand of CM060920.1, from coordinate 563,257,351 downwards.
AAATTTAATAATTAAATAAATAAAACAGTTCGAATTTCAAAATCACGTGAATCGACTGGGCGGGAAAATTCCGGCCCATAGGGGTCGACTCCCCCCAAGGGGGTCGACATAGGTATCGACACCCCAAGAGGGGTGTCGACTGGGGACCTATGCCCCCCCCCCAGTAGGGGTGTCGAACCTCTCACCCAGATCCAAACAGTGACGATTTCTGACTTGTTGCTGAGTCACTAGGGTGTAGGTGGTGATTTCTGTATAGCTCTATCTAGTCTGGATGGTTTCGATTGCTCCTAGATTGAGCTAACGGCTCACACAAAACTAAACTTCTATATAAGCAACCCCAATCCTCAACCCTAAACCACACAATTTCATTCCAAGGAGCCACTATGTTGTCCATGGTCAACCTAGCATAGCCACTATTCTTCTACTAAGGAAGCAAACTAGAAAGCAAACAATCCCAATCAGACCCGCTTACTGTGGAAGAACAAATAGCTACAATTTATATTGGAGCAAAAGGATATCTTGATTCATTAGAAATTGGACAGATAAAGAAATTTCTCATTAAGTTACGTACGTACTTAAAAAAGAATAAACCTCAATTTCTAGTAATTGTATCTTCTACCAGACATTTACCGAGGAAGCGGAAACCTTTTTGAAGGAAGCTATTCAGGAGCACACTGAATTGTTTCTAAGTTAGAAGCTACGAATCAAATCTAAATTAGAGAATCGATAGTCTACGTCAAGGAATAGCTTTTCAGTTTCAGAAAACAAATCCCAAAAAACAAGATTTTTCTTTTATTTGTAAGTCCTGTTATTCTTTAGATGTAAACAATTAAAAGTCATGATTTGACATAAAATGAAACTAGAGTTGTGTCTAGTTGTAAGATAATGGTAATGCTGATTTATGTCTATTCTTGTAATGGTTCTATCATATATGCCTATGGGACTATTGTGGTTTATTGGACTTATCATGTTGTATGTTAAACAAATCGTGTATTATATAAATTTGGTGACTCTTTCATGTTATGTTACATGCAAATTTTTAGGCTAAGTCATACATATGTTTAGATCTACATTCTCATATGTTTAGATCTATGTTAATTGGATCCAAAATGCAAGTTCACATTTACATACCTAATTGGATTTGTGTAATTCTATGTAAGTCCCCATTCATATGCTTAAGATTCATGTTAATTGGATCCAAAATGCAAGTTCACATTTACATGCCTAATTGGATTTGTGTAATTCTATGTAAGTCCCCGTTCATATGCTTAAGATTCATGTTAATTGGATCCAAAAATACAAGTTCATTGTTTTATGCCAAATTTATATGACACATGTTTAGTTAGATCCTTATTGTTTTATGTTGTGGAAATGGTACATGCTCCTTTCTTTTCCTTTTTGTTTATAAGTTAGGCTAAGTTGCGAGCCTAACATTCTATGTGAATTTTGCGAACGTATAACGGGGGTAACGTTGGGGAATAACCTTAAATTTCATATTATTTGCATAGTTGGCTCATAATCATATAAATGATTAGTGGCATAAAATGGTATAATTTATATACCTAAAAATTATGAACATGATTTAGAGGGTAAATGGGGCATGACTTGAATAGAAATAATTGTGGATAATTTACATATAAATATGAAGGGTAAATATGTAAATTAAGTAAAAGACGAATATGCCTAACCCGAGGTTAGATTGAATTACGGTGTAAGACTGCCTGGAACCGCCCGGCACATCCAGCAACCGTAACAATATAGATCTAATGTGAGAGGTTAGCGTATCAAGCCCAAAAGAACCCGAGGTTAGATTGAGTTGCAACGGCACATCCAGTGACCGCAACAATATGTATCTAATGTGAGTGTTTGGTGCTTTAATGAATGAATTAAAGCTAAGACAGGAATGGTAGGGTTAAGTTAATCAAGGCAACACTTAACCAATACAACATGTTAACTAAACTGATGGATGAGATTAGGTTAATTTGAGAACAGTTAACCATTTTAACATGTTGATTAGGAAACCTAGTAATGGGGACCCATTTCAGCAGTAACCCACATGGATGTATCACGGTACCCTGAACTAGGCAGGCTGGGGCACGATTACTGGGCTGATTATAAGCGGTCAAAACAATGGCGGGTGGTGCGTCAGTGTAGGTTACGACAGAGTGCGGGCGTGCACGTACTCCAGAGTTGAAAAAGCAGGCACTGGGCATCAGTAGTTATACACTGCGTATCTTGAATTGTGTCGGGTTGCCACCATAGGATTTGATACACCCCATGGTGGGACCAGCACAGGTATCTACAATCAAGCAGGGCCGAATGACACAAGTGGTAAACGTATACGAGTAGGAGTCGATCGATAAAGGGGATCATTTATCTTGAACACATGGTGCTAGTTGAAACACTTGTAAGTGGGTGCAAAGAAATAGTAATGAGTGCAATAGCATATTCAGTCTTATTATCTTATTTCTAGGGTGCTGTCCTAGGTTCATTTTATTTATGTCATGATCCTTTTTCCTGTTTACATGCTAAATAATCACTGGACTTACCAGACTCATGTCTGATCCATTTTCTCTCGTCTTCTTTTCTTCCGTACCCCCCCCCTCCAGGTCTGCAAGGAGGGAATACTTCAGCTTAGTTTGGACTATTTCCAGCTTGAAGAGAGTAGATGTATTGCTTGGATTCTCTTTCCTTGGGCTATGGCTTTGGATACACTCTTATTAGGGATTTATGCTACCTTATTGTTATTTCATGCTTCTTTATGTTTTAATCAAGACAGAGATTTTGTTGTAATAATTTGGAAGTTGGTTTGAGATAGTTGTTGTGTTTTAACTGAACCACATACTTATGAAATAAATTTAGTTTTTCCGTTGTTCATATGTCTGTCTTGTAAATTATCTGTATCTTTTACCTATAACGCTCCACCGAAGTTAAGCCGTTCCCTTTGTGAGTGACCTTAACGAAGGTGGGGTGTTTCACTTGGTATCAGAGCTGATGGTTGCCTAATTAGATAAAAATTTTGGAAACTAATTTTCAAAAAGAAGTTTAAAGAAGCATTTTCAAGAAAAAGTGTTGTTTTTTATTTTAAAAAGGTATAATATCCAAAGCCATATGTACTATCTTTCTATCCTTTGTTTTGAATCTTTTCTTTTTCCTTTCAGCATGTCTGGGTATCTTAACCTTCCAGAGGGTGTACCAGTACCTGGCTGGTTCAGAAGGTACCTAGAGACTAGGGCTAATGATGCAGGCCCAGCAGAAGTTCCTCCTCCCCTAGTTGCAGTTGTTCCTCCTCCTCCTCGTGCAAATGCTTTCTCAAAGATATGTAGAGATTTTCGAGCCATGGGTGGAAAGAACTTTATTGGGACTGAGTCATTTGTAGAAGCAAGAAACTGGCTCAAAGAAACGGAGGACTTGTTTGTTATCTTCGAAGTGGACGATAGGCAGAAGATACAGTTGGTCATATGGTTTCTTAAAGACGAAGCCTCTTATTGGTGGGAAGTTACTAATGCTGAGAGACCAGTTGAAACTTAGGAGGATTTCAGAATGAGGTTTGAAATGAAATTCCTCTCACAAGCTGAACAAAGCCTACAAATGGAGAAGTTCTTAGCTCTCAAACAGGGAAGTATGTCGGTCAAGGAATACGTCAACCAATTCAACCAGCTGGCTAGATTCGGACTGGAGTTAGTGAACACTCCCCATAAGAAGGCTCTCCGTTTTGTTAAAGGATTGAATGATCCACTGCATAGCCTACCTATATCCCATATACCTATGGGTGCGACTTATGAGAGACTGGTGGACATGGCACTGTTACAGGAGGAAGACAATGATGGCAAGAAAGAGGCAAAGGAGGAAGTACCTCAAGATAAGAAAGTGGAGGGATCGCAGAATAAGAAGACAGATTCAAAGAAGGGCGGGAAGAACAACAAACCCCGTGACAAGAGGAAGTGTAATTTTTGTGGTATTCCTAGACATCTGATTAAGGACTGCAGAAAGAAAAAGAGGAAGATGGGTGGTTGTTTTCAGTGCGGCGAGACAGGACACATGGCTAAGGACTGCCCAAGAAAGCAAGGGCAAGTGCAGAGGACTGGATCTACTTCTAAAGGGCAGGTTCATGCTCTCATAGCACCTCCGCAAGAACGAGGTAGAAATATTTCTGTTGAGAGTTTAGTTTATCTTTTTGATCATCCTGTTCGTACACTCTTTGATTCTGGCACATCACACTCTTTTATATCTACTGCTTTAGTTGAATCTCTGCACCTAGACACCAGTATAGTAAAGGATCCCTTGATTATTTCAAATCCAATTGGGGGCTCGGCTTATTTGTCAATGATTTGTTTGGATTTGGAAATTTCTATACTAAGCGTTGGGTTTAGATGTAATGCCTATGTTTTGGGCTTCACGGGCTATGGATTGATTCTAGGCATGGATTGGTTATCCAGTAATGGTGCCATCCTCGATTGTGAAAAGAGAGTGGTTAGACTTATGACTTGCCTCGGTAACACTCTCGAAATCTCTTGCAATCCCATGAATTCTGTTATGCTTAGCTACCTAGAATCTCTTGATGCGTCTGTTGAAAACTTGCAGTCTGTTGGAGTAATCCGTGAATACTCAGATGTATTTGAAGAGGTGAAGGACTTACCTCCGAAGCGGGAGATAGACTTCCGCATATACATTGTTGATAATGCAAAACCTGTAGCTCTACCCGTTAGACACATGGCTCCAAGGGAGAGGAAAGAGCTTAGCAAGAAAGTTTAAGAGCTACTCGAAAAGGGGTTTATAAGGTGGAGTATTTCCGAATCGGGTGCTCCAATAGTATTCGCAACCAAAGTGGATGGTTCATTTCTCCTATGCGTTGACTATAGGGAGCTAAACAAGATGACCAAGAAGAATAGGCACCCAATTCCAAGAATAGATGACTTGTTTGATCAGCTTGTAGGTGCATCGGTTTTCCCCCAACTAGATCTGGCTACCGGGTTCCATCAGCTAAGAGTGGCTGAAGACAGCATTGATAAGACTGCGTATAGAACCCCGAATGGTTTCTTCAAATGGCTTGTCATGCCTTTCGGCTTGACAAACGAACCCGCTTATTTCGTTGACTTGACGAGCAGGGTGTTCAGGGAGTTCCTTAATAAGTTTGTGGTGGTCTTCGTAGACGACATTTTGATTTTCTCGAAGAATGAAGAAGAGCGTGCTTTGCATTTAAGGGAAGTCATGGATACTCTTCGTGCACATTAGCTAAAAAGCCAAATTCTTCAAATGTCATTTCCGGAGAGAAGAAGAAAGGTTTCTTGGACATGTGATGTCCAAAGAGGTATACTTGTGGACCCCGCAAAAGTAGTTGCGGTACAAGATTGGAAGGTTCCACGGAATGCAACCGAAGTCTAAAGCTTTCTCGGGCTAGCGGGCTTTTACCGAAAGTTCATTAAAGAATTTACGAAAATCTCAGCCCCACTCACAAGATTGACAAAGAAGAACCTAACTTTCGCTTGGGATTTGGATTGCGATGTCACGTTCCAACTTTTGAAAAGGGCTCTAACAACATCCCCAGTTCTGACATTTCCTGATGGGAGCAAAATATTTACTGTATACACAGACTCATGCGGTACAGGATTAGGCGCTGTCTTGATGCAAGAAGGCAAGGTAGTTTGTTATGGGGGAAGGCAGTTGAAGGTACATGAGAAGAACTACCCAACTCATGATTTGGAGCTTGCTTCCATTGTTTTCGCTCTTAAGTCATGGCGTCATTACCCGCTAGGAGAAAGGTTTGAATTGTTTACTGACCATAAATCGTTAAAGTACCTTTTCTCACAGAAAGATCTTAACTTAAGACAACAAAGGTGGATGGAATTTCTGGCCTTATATGATTTTGAGATTTCCTATACCCTTGGCAAGGGCAATGTGGTAGCAGACGCCTTGAGTAGAAAGAAGCTAACCTTAAGTCCTCTCTTTGCAGAAGGGCAAAGCTTGGAGTACATAGCAAAATTTGACTTTAGACCCTCCTCTGAATTTGTACCTGGTTTGTTAGCATCACTAGAGGTGTGGCCTACTCTTTTGGACTCAATAAGAATCGCGCAATGTGAAGACCCTTAGCTGGTTGATATGATGGATAAGCTGATTAGGGGTGAGACTTCTAGTCACCTCAATAGATACTCTATCGATGATAAGGGTTGGTTGAGGCGGGATGGAAGACTATGCGTCCCACAAGCAAGGGATTTGGTGAAGACGGTTCTCGAAGAAGCACACCATTCTAAGATGACCATACACCCAGGTGGAGACAAGATGTATAAAGATATAAAAAGGTTTTTCTTTTGGAATGGCATGAAGAGGGATGTAGCTGAGTTCGTCGCTAAGTGCTTGATATGCCAGCAAGTCAAAGCGGAGCTGAAGAAGCCTGGTGGTCTGCTTCATCCTCTAGAGGTCCCACAGTGGAAATGGAATAGCATTTCGATGGACTTTGTTGATGGGTTGCCTAGGTCAAGAAGGGGCAATACCGGTATTTGGGTAATAGTGGACAGGCTCACTAAAAGCGCTCACTTTATACCTGTTAAGAATAGAAGGACTGCCTCGTCCTTAGCATCCATATATCTTAAAGAGATAGTTCGACTCCATAGGATACCCTCCGGCATAGTGAGTGATCAAGATCCTATCTTTACGAGCGAGTTTTGGAGGAGTTTGCAAGAGGCTGTAGGCACACAACTATGCTTAAGCACGACCTATCACCCCCAAACTGATGGTCAGACGGAAAGGGTGAACAGAGTATTAGAAGACCTCTTGAGATTGTGCATTCTTGACTTTGGAGGAACATGGGAGGATCATCTTCCTTTGGTGGAATTCGCTTACAACAATAGCTACCAAACCACCATAGGCATGGCATCCTTGGAGGCTTTATATGGAAGACCATGCTGATCAGCAACTTGTCGGTAGGAGTCTACAAACAAGCTCATACTTGGGCCAGACATGATTAGAGAAACTTCAGAGAAGGTGGACTTGATAAGAAGACGAATGAAGACTGCACAAGATAGACAGAAGTCCTATGCAGACAAAAGAAGGACCAACCTTGGGTTTGAGGTTGGAGATAGGGTGTTCCTGAAAATATCTCCTTTGAGGAATGTCATTCGCTTTGGGTCCATAGGAAAGTCGGCACCAAGATTTGTAGGACCATTTCCTATCATTGAAAGGATTGGGACGATGGATTACAGAGTAGAGCTACCCGAAAGACTGGCTGGAGTTCATAAAGTTTTTCATGTTTCTCAACCTCGAAAGTGCTTACATGAGTCTGCGGAAGTTGTGGAGACAAGTATACTAGAGGAAGTAGAAGTGGAACCAGAAGCAACCGTGAGAAGAGTTCCAACTCGAATCTTGGGTACGGAAGTCAAAAAGCTACGAAACCGTGAAGTCAAGCTGGTTAAAGTTCAATGGAGTGATGCTGATGAAGATGCGACTTAGGAAACTGAGGAAAAATACGTGCAGCCTACCCTTTTCTTTTTGAGGGTACATCCTTGATCTCTTTTTCCATAAGTTTATACATGCTTGTGTCTACCTTTTTAAGTATATCTCCTCGTTCCTATTCTTGATCCTTAGGTAGAAACCAATGGATGTAAACATGTATTCGAAACATGTTATGATTGATGGTTGCAAGTGGTTGCTAGTGGTTGGTCGTGGATGCATATACACACACATTAGGTGTTAGATCGGCTCAGTCACTTTCACGTTGCATATGCATATATGTATTTGTATATGGATTGAAGCCTGGTGTGTTATCATATGGACGTTGCATTTGTATGAATGATTGTGCACTCATGTAGAAAGTATGATTAGGAATAAGTGCATACAAAATGGACTCATTGCACTGACATAATTTGCATTAAGGAGGTCAACTAAATAAGTAGACCGCCGATTTTGCATTAGATAAGGACATATACACACACTATGCATACAATCATGAAAGCATTGGAAATCTTTTAAGGACAATGGATGCAGGTGTTTGATGGTTGAGTAGATGGACGATTGGATGGTAGGATATACATTCTTCTTGACTTGAAGATTTCGGGGACGAAATCCTTTAAGGAGGGGAGAATGTAACACCTTGTATTTTCTATGTTAATTAAAAGTAACAAATTAAAGAATACTAAATTGTAAAAGTGAGAATTAAGGGAAACGTGTTACGCCATTGCGTTCGTCTCAGATTTCTGCTTGAGATAGAGTCCAAGTTTGCGTGAATCGGACTCCGTATGAAGAAGTTATGGAATTCAGAAGATTTCATGTTTAAACAGAAAATTTAATAATTAAATAAACAAAACAGTTCAAAATTCAAAATCACGTGAATCGGTCGGGTTGGAAAATTCCCGCCCATAGGGGTCGACTCCCCCTAGGGGGGTCGACATTGGTATCGCCCCCCCCAAGAGGGGTATCGACTGGGGTGTCGACCCCCCTATAGGGGTCGACCCCCTCACCCAGATCCAAACAGTGACGATTTCTGACTTGTTGCGGAGTCACTAGGGCATAGGTGGCGATTTCTGGATAGCTTAATCTAGTCTGGACGGTTTTCATTGCTCCAAGGTTGATCTAACGGCTCACATAAAACTAAACTTCTATATAAGCAACCCCAATCCTCAACCCTAAACCACACAATTTCATTCTAAGGAGCCACCATGTTGTCCATGGTCAACCTAGCATAGCCAGCATTCTTCTCCAGCTAGGAAGCAAACTAGAAAGCAAGTTAGAAGCTACGAATCAAATCTAAATTAGAGAATCGATAGTCTACGTCAAGGGATAGCTTTTCAGTTTCAAAAAGCAGATCCCAGAAAACAAGATTTTTCTTTTATTTGTAAGTCATGTTATTCTTTAGATGTAAACAATTAAAAGTCATCATTTGAAATAAAATGAAACTAGAGTTGTGTCTAGTTGTAAGATAATTGTGATGCTGATTCATGTCTACTCTTGTAACGATTCTATCATATATGTCTATGAGACTATTGTGGTTTATTGGACTTATCATGTTGTATGTTAAACAAATCATGTATTATATAAATTTGGTGACTCTTTCATGTTATGTTACATGCAAGTTTTTAGGCTAAGTCGTATATATGTTTAGATCAACATTCTCATCTGTTTAGATCTATGTTAATTGGATCCAAAATGCAAGTTCACATTTACATGCCTAATTGGATTTGTGTAATTCTATGTAAGTCCCCATTCATATGCTTAAGATTCATGTTAATTGGATCCAAAATGCAAGTTCGCATTTACATGCCTAATTGGATTTGTGTAATTCTATGTAAGTCCCCATTCATATGCTTAAGATTCATGTTAATTGGATCCAAAAATGTAAGTTCATTGTTTTATGCCAAATTTATATGACACATGTTTAGTTAGATCCTTATTGTTTTATGTTGTGGAAATGGTACATGCTCCTTTCTTTTCCCTTTTGTTTATAAGTTAGGCTAAGTTGCGAGCCTAACATTCAATGTGAATTTTGCGAATGTATAACGGGGGTAACGTTGGGAAAAAACCTTAAATTTCATATTATTGGCATAGTTTGGCTCATAATCATATAAATGATTAGTGGCATAAAATGGTATAATTTATATACCTAAAAATTATGAACATGATTTAGAGGGTAAATGGGGCATGACTTAAATGGCAATAAGTGTGGATAATTTACATATAAATATGAAGGGTAAATATGTAAATTAAGTAAAAGACGAATATGCCTAACCCAATGTTAAATTGAGTTACGGTATAAGATTGGCCGGCACATCCAGCAATTGTAACAATATAGATCTACTGTGAGAGGTTAGCGCATCAAGCCCAAAAGAACCCCAGGTTAGATTGAGTTGCGTTGTAAGACTACTCGGAACCGACCGGCACATCCAGCGATCGCAACAATACATATCTAATGTGAGTGGTTGGTGCTTTAATGAACGAATTAAAGCTAAGACAGGAATAGTAGGGTTAAGTTAATCAAGGCAACACTTAACCAATACAACATGTTAACTAAACTGATGGGTGGGGTTAGCTTAATTTGAGAACAGTTAACCATTTTAACATGTTGATTAGGAAACCCTAGTAACGAGGACCCATTTCAGCAGTAACCCACATAGATGTATCATGGTACCCTGAACTAGGCAGGGTGGGGCACGATTACTGGGCTAATTATAAGCGGTCAAAACAACGACGGGTGGTGCATCAGTGTAGGTTCCGACGGAGTGCGGGCAAGCACGTACTCCGGAGTGGGAAAAAGCAGGCACTGGACATCAGTAGTTATACAATGTGCATCTTGAATTATGCCGGGTTGCCACCGTAGGATTTGAAACATCCCATGGTGGGACCAGCACAGGTATCTACAATCAAGCGAGGCTGAATGACACAAGTGGTAAACGTATACGAGTAGGAGCCGATCGATAAAGGGGATCATTTATCTTGAACACATGGTGCTAGTTGAAACACTTGTAAGTGGGTGCAAAGAAACAGTAATGAGTGCGATAGCATATTCAGTCTTATTATCTTATTTCCAGGGTGTTGTCCTAGGTTCAGTTTATTCATGCCATGATCCTTTTTCCTGTTTACATGCTAAATAATCACTAGACTTACCAGACTCATGTCTGACCCATTTTCTCTTGTCTTCTTTTCTTCCGTCCCCCCTCCCCTCTCCCTCTCCCCCCCCCCCCCAAGGTCCGCAGGGAGGGAATACTTCAGCTTAGTTTGGACCATTTCCAGCTTGAACAGAGTAGATGTATTGCTTGGATTCTCTTTCTTTGGGCTATGGCTTTGGATACACTCTTATTGGGGAGATATGCTACCTTATTGTTATTTCATGCTTCTTTATGTTTTAATCAAGACAGAGATTTTGTTGTAATAATTTGGAAGTTGGTTTGAGACCGTTGTTGTAATATTTTAACTGAACACGTACTTATGAAATAAATTTAGTTTTTCCGCTGTTCATATGTCTGTCTTGTAAATTATCTATATCTTTTACCTATAATGCTCCACTGAAGTTAAGTCATTCCCTTTGTGAGTGACCTTAACGAAGGTGGGGTGTTTCAGATTGAAACCTGATGGTTCAATAGACAAGTACAAAGCTCATCTGGTACTCCAAGGATTTAGACAAAAGGAAGACCTGGACTATTTCGATACATTTTCACCAGTAACGAGGATAACATCAATTAAAATGCTCATTGCAATTGCATCCATACATGATTTAGAAATACATCAAATGGATGTTAAAACTGCATTCCTGAATGGTGAACTAGAGGTGGAAATCTATATGAAATAACCTGAAGGATTTCTAACCTTAGAAAATTAGAATAAAGTTTGCAAACTGGTAAATTCACTTTATGGCCTTAAGAAAACTCCAAAACAGTGGCATGAGAAGTTTGATAATACTATGTTATCAAATAGATTCACGATAAATGAATTAGAAAAATGTGTGTATATAAAACATACGCATATTGGATATGTCATTGTTTGTCTTTATGTTCAACAAAGGATATGTTATCCTCTAGATTCGATATGAAAGACCTAAGACTGACTGATGTGATATTCGGTGTAAAAATTCTGAGAATACCAAGGGATATGCATTATCCCAATCGCATTACATCACCAAAATACTTGAAAAAATCAAGCAATATAATGTAACTATTGCAAAATCACCAGTAGATATGAACCAAAATTGGGTAAAGAACACTGTTGATGGTATTTACCAATTGGAATACTCTCGTATATTGGGAAGTATCATGTATATTATGAACTGTACTAGGCCTGATATCGCATATGCTGTAAGCAAACTAAGTAGATTTACCAGCGATCCTGGTAAGCATCATTGGAAAGCGATAATTAGAGTTCCAGGATATCTAAAGTATACGCAGAGTTATGGTCTATACTATACAAATTATCCTTCAATAGTGGAAGGATATAGTGATGCAAATATGATCACTGGATCAAATGATACAAATTCTACAAGTGGATACGTGTTCACATTAGGAAATGGAGCAATTTCATGGAAATCATCCAAACAGACTTGTGTTGCTAGATCTACGATGGAACCAGAGTTTATTGCACTAGATAAGACTGCATAAGAAGCAAAATAGATTCGAAACTTCTTGGAAGATATTCCTAATTGGGGCAAACCTATGCCTCCAATATGTATACATTGTGATAATCAATCAGCTATTGGAAGAGCTAATAGTACACTATACAATGGTAAATCTAGGCATATTAGTCGTAGAAATAAAACGGTAAGACAACTTCTGTAACAACCCGTATTTTCAATAACCTGTTATAACATAAATCGAGGCAGAATTTAATTCTAAAATCTGAATCAAGGGACACGGGCTATGCCATTGCGTTCGTCTCGGAAAAATACGCGAAAAAGAGTCCGAGTTTTCGAAAATCGGAGTCCGTATGACCCAGTTGTGGCCCATTGAAGTTTTCAGAAATTTCCATATTAAAAACAGATTTAAATTTTAAGTTAAAAACAAGGGTTAGGGCACAACTGGCGTCAGGCGGGAAAACTCCCGCCAAGACCCCTAAGTCGACAGGCATGTCGACAGGGGTCTAAGGGTGTCGACTGCCCTATCGACAGCCCTGTCGACACGGGGTGGCCGGGCAGTTTTGCCTGGCGCACCATTTCTGATCTGGGCTTGGTTGTGTGGCTTGGTTCTGGAGAATTCCGAAATCTGATGGACCTAATTCAACTAGGGTTTAATCCTATGGTCTAAATCACTAGCCTAATCTATAAATAAGACCCTAACCTACCCTAAATCACTCATTATTCATTCTAGCAACTAAACTATGTCAAAATCAAACCTCTCATGGCCTCCACTCTCTTCATACAATTCCTAAACAAATTCCTAAGAGATTTCCATGCATACAAGTGTATTTAGGCTTGTATGATCCTCTTTAGCTTGCATTAAAGTCTTGTTTCTCTATTGTCATCATAAAGGAGGAGTCTTGATCAAGTTTGCTTGCATTTTGGGGTTTTATTTTGTTGCATAAGGGGTTTCTTACATTTGCTATACTCATTTGAGTCCGCATAAGCATTGTAAGCCCTCTTACCTTCATTTTAGAAACTCTAAAGTTAATATGTGATGAAAGTTGGGATTTATGCATGTTTAATAAGTTATGCATGCTTATGCGATTTCAATATGCCATGTTACACATGTTTGATAAGTTATGCATGTTTATGCAAGTTCACTATGCCATGATTTGCAAGTTTAACAAGTTATGCATGCTTATGCAAGTTCACTATGCCATGATTTGCAAGTTTATTTAGTTATGCATGTTTATGCAAGTTCACTAAGCCATGATTTGCAAGTTTATTTAGTTATGCATGTTTATGCAAGTTCACTAAGCCATGATTTGCAAGTTTATTTAGTTATGCATGTTTATGCAAGTTCACTAAGCCATGATTTGCAAGTTTATTGAGTTATGCATGTTTATGCAAGTTCACTAAGCCATGATTTGCAAGTTTATTGGGTTATGCATGTTTATGCAAGTTCACTATGCCATGATTTGCAAGTTTATTGGGTTATGCATGTTTATGCAAGTTCACTATGCCATGTTATGCATGTTTAATAAGTTATGCATGCTTATGCAAGTTCACTATGCCATGTTATGCATGTTTAATAAGTTATGCATGCTTATGCAAGTTCGCAATGACATGTTATGCATGTTTGACAAGTTATGCATGTTTATGCAAGTTCCATATGCCATGTTAGGCAAGTTTAACATGTTATGCATGTTTGTTGTGATATGCAAGTTCATCATGTATGTTATGCCAAGTTCCCTCTTCCTATCCTTTATGCGTTATTACGAATATGTAAGCGATAGAATGACGTTGGGGGGTTTGGGTAAACTTAAAACACATGAAAATATAAGATTGGGAATTTACCTATTAAGTTAGGTCTACCCCTTGGGAATTTACCTATTAAGTTAGGTCTACCCAAGTATTTGTTGACTTGTAATTATGTTTTGAAATAAAGTGGACATGACACTTAGAAAACATAAGTATGGCCAACTCGAGGTTGGGTTGAGTTTGTAGCGTAATTCTACCCGGAACCCACCGGCTTAACTAGTGGCTACAAACAATAGGACCCAATGTGAGAAGTTGGTCATGTGGTGCCAAGACCCGAGGTTAGACCAAGTTGTGGTGTAAATCTACCCGGAACCCACCGGCTTAACTAGGTAACCACAACAAAGTCTAATGTGAGAGGTTAAGGTGCATTAAATTAATTAATGCCTCATGATTAGGGTTAAGTCAGGGTCCACTAATACTTAACCAATTTGGGGATTCGAGGGATTGAAATGGGGTTAAGTTGTGAACTGTCGGTTACACTTAACCAATTTAATCCATTTGGGGGTTTGAGGGATTGAAATGGGGTTAAGTTGTGAACTGTCGGTTACACTTAACCAATTTAATCCATGATTAGTGAAGGGTTAAATCGCACTTAACCCTCTTAGGAAACCCTAGCACGTGGTCTGTTCCAGCAGTAATCCCAGTTTGGTATCATCACAACCCTAGAGGCTGGGCTAGGGCGGGGCACGATTACTGGACTGATGTAAGCGACCAAAGCGACGGCTGAGTGGTACAGCGGTGCGGGTCCAGGTGGGCTACGGACGTGCACGTAGTCCGGTATTGGACAAACTCGAGGCACGGGTACCAGTAGGTTTAGACTGTGCATTATTGCTTCAGTGTCTGGGGTTGACACCCGAAGGCTTGATACACCCGAAGGTGGACCCAGCACAGTCTGACTACATCCATATGTGGGCCGTATGGACACCAACACTTGACGTGTTAGGCTTATAGGGAGCCGATCGACTAGACCGTTTGGTTGGACCTTATATTAAGGTCACTTCATGTTATTGGGTCAAAGCTTGGGCCAAGGGATCAATACCTGTTATGTTGGTTTGCTAGTACACCGTGGTGCAAAACTTAACCTTGTTTATGCGATGACACCTCTATCTATCTTGTAGTTAATTTATCATGCCAGTATGTTGTTATCTATGATCATCTCAGTTTCCATCATGCTGTTAACTTTATTAGTTTATAGACTGATCGTAGCAGGGCTTACCAGTCTTTATGACTGACCCGTTTTCTTTTCGCTTCTTTTCTTCCGTTCCCCCCCCCCCCAGGTTCTCAGGGTGGGAACATTGGTGCTTAGCTTGCCTGCTGGATTAGCTCATGTACGTTTGGATATTGAGCCCGCTATGGTTTATCACTCTTATTTGGGGATAGTACTTATGTATTTCAGTTTATCAGATGATGTTTTTATCTAGACTTGTAATTTTGGGAAATTGACATTTTGATGTACCAGACTTGTGTTTTGAAATAGTTTAAAAATCTTCCGCTGTTTTATCTACTTACTCTGTTTATTTACATATATATATGTCATGTCCTGCCTTGTTATATCATTATGCATGTTTACCTTGTTTTAAAACGTCCCACCAAAGTCAGAGTTGCTTGCAAGAGCCACCCTGGCGGAGGTGGGGTGTTACATTTGGTATCAGAGCATATGGTTTACGAGAAGGGATAAAAAGGTTTTTAAAACTTTTGAAAAACTATTTTCAAAACCAAGTATAAAGTATTTTCCAAAGAAAAGTCTAGTTATTTTTAAAGGCTATTCCCCAAAAGCCATTAGCACTATCCTTTGACCCCTCGTTTGAACTCTTTTCTTTTCGTTTCCAGCATGTCTGATAATCTCATCTTGCCCGAAGGAGTAACAATACCCGATTGGTTTCGTCGGTACTTGGAAGTCACGGCACCGGTCCCGGGTGTCTCTAATGTTGTCTTTCCAGTCAAGGCCGCTGTTCCTCCTCCTCCTTCCGTAGCTGATGTTCCTCTTCTCCCTCAGCCTCCACAAGCGGATTTTGCGGAAACTTGTAAGAACTTTAAGATGATGGGTGGCAAGAATTTTAGTGGAACAGAGACTTTTGTAGAGGCAAGGAATTGGTTGAAAGAGACCGAAGATCTTTTAGCCACCTTTGATATAGGTGACCGCAGGAAGGTTTTATTAGCAGTATGGTTGCTAAAGGAAGAAGCTGCATGTTGGTGGGTAGTCACCACCGCTACTAGGCCAATTGAGACTTGGGATGACTTTAGAGGAAGGTTTGGACTGAGGTTCTTATCACTGAAGCAAGGGGACATGACTATTAGGGAATACATAGATAAGTTTAATCAACTGGCTCGGGTCGATTTAGACTTGGTTAATACAGCTCAGAAGAAGGCCCTACACTTTGCTCTAGGATTAAACGAGCCATTACATGGTTTGGCCATGTCTCATATACCCTTGGGGGCGACTTTCGAGAATTTGGTGAATATGGCCCTACTTCAAGAAGAAGATAACAATGACAAGAAAGAGGTCAAGGCGAAGGAGTCTCAAGACAAGAGGGTAAATTCCGGGAAACGAGGCAAGAATAACAACAACCGCAAGGACAAGCCAAGAGAGAATAGGAAATGCAACTTCTGTGGTAAAGTTGGACATATATCCAGGGAATGTAGGAAGAAGAAGAGAAAGCGGGGTGAATGCTTTCATTGTGGTGAGTTTGGACATCTCAGCAAGGATTGCCCGAGGAAACAAGGGCAAGGTCAGACTCAGTATGCAGGACTATCTGGAGGGCGAGTTCATCCCCTCAACACCGTTCTTCCAGCTCATGATAGAGGTAGTGTTTCTGTTGAAAGTCTTGTTTACATTTTCTGATTTTCCCTGTTCGTACTTTGTTTGATTCTGGCTCATCGCATAGTTTTATTTCATCTGATCTAGTTGAAAGTTTGTACCTAAGTACTAGTCTAGTTGATGATCCTGTATGTGTTTCAAATCCAATTGGGGGTTCTGCCCGTTTGTCTGTGGTCTGAGTGGATTTGAAAATTTCTATCTTGAGTATGGAATTCTCGTGGGATGTTTATATTCTCGGTTTCAGGGGATATGGGTTGGTTTTGGGCATGGAATGGTTGTCCTGTTTTGGAGCCATCCTTGGTTTTTGTATATAGGGTTGTGAGGCTCATGACTCGCCTCGGTAATACCCTAGAAAATTCTAGCAACCCTATGGGTCCCGTCATGTTATGTTATCTTGAATCCCTCAACTCGTCTATCGATAGTTTGCAATCTGTGAGGGTGGTCCGAGAATATCCTGATATCTTGGGGGAAGTAAAGGGGTTACCCCTAGACATGGGATAGATTTCCGCATTATCTGGTTGGTAATACCAAGCCAGTTTCGTGGCCGGTTAGGCGCATGACCTCACGAGATGAGAGTTAAGAAAGCAAGTCAAGGAGTTGCTTGAGAAGAACTTCCTGAGACGAAGCATTTTCGAGTAGGGTGCTCCAGTAGTATTCGTTACTAATGTGGACAGTTTGCTTCGCTTATGTGTTGATTATCGTGAGAAGAATAGACAACCATTGCCAGGGATCGATGATTTGTTTGATCAGCTTGTAGGAGCATCTGTTTTCTTTTGATCTAGCTACCGGATTCCATCAGCTTAGGATGGCTGAGGATGAAATTGACAAGACTGCGTTTAGGACTCTAGATGGATTTTTAGAATGGCTAGTCATGCTATTTGGTTTGACTAATGCACCCGCATATTACGTGAACTTGATGGGTAGGGTGTTTAGGGAGTCCTTGAACAAGTTTGTCGTGGTCGTCGTAGACGATATTTTGATCTCCTTAAAAGAATGAGGAAGAGCATGCTAGACATCTCAAGGAGGTGATGGATACGCTTAGAGCCACCAGTTGAAGGTCAAGTCCTCTAAATGTCACTTTGGAGGAAAGAAGTTGGATTTCTTGGGCACATAGTTCCTAAGTAAGGCTTAGCGGTGGATTCCGCTAAAGTGGTTGCGGTTTAAGACTGGAAAACTCTGAGGAGGGCAATTGAAGTAAGAGGCTTTCTCCGTTTGACTAGTTAGTTAGCATTCCCTGAGCTTAGACTTACTCTTCTAGATCAAGAAGGGGGTTTCACAGGAAGAAGACCCGCAGTTAGTCAAGAACATGGACCAGTTGATTCGAGGCGAGATGTTAAGTCACCTCGCTAGATATATTATAGATGACAAGGGATGACTAAGGCGCGATGAGAGATTATGTGTTCCTCGAGTGGAAGACTTGGTAAAGAAGGTTCTTGAAGATGCGCATCACTCGAGAAGGTGGCCGAGTTGGTCTCAGGATGCATGTTGTGCCACCAGGTTAAGGCCAGGTCATAGAAGCCCGGCGGGCCATTACCTCCATTGGAGGTTCCGCAAGGGAAGTGTGAAAACATCTCGATAGATTATGTGGATAGATTACCTAGATCAAAGAAAGGGAATACGGGTATGTGGGTCATAATAGGTAGACTCACGAAGAGTGCTCATTTCAGTCCGGTGAAGAGCGAGAGGACTGCATCATGGTTAGCAACGGTTTACCCTCAAGAAGTTGGCCAGTTTTGAAATAGCCTACAGGAAGCCATGGGTAGGCAACTGAATCTAGGTATGGCCTATCACTCATAGGCGGATGGTTCATTTCGATTAAGAATGATTTATAGAAAATCACGTTTATAAGGGCAATTGGCAACGTGGATTGGTATTTTCAAGAAAAGTTCTGCTGCGTGGAATACTTTATAGTAAGTAGACGAGATCCAGGATTCACTAGTGAATTTTGGAGAGCTTGCATGAAATCATGAGGTTACCGTTATGTTTAAGCCAAGTATACAGAAAGAAGAATAAGTGGAAAAGGAGGACGAGAGGCGATAATGAAATGAGTTCCAACTCGAATTTGGTAAATAGGAGTTAGGAAGCCAAGAAATCATGAAGTAAGAGACGGTCAAAGCACAGTGGAGTTAAGCTCAAGGAAACGTGACTAAGAAGAGTGAAGACTAGATACGTGCATCATATCTCTTTTTAAGAGTGCATCCTTGATCCTTGTTTTCCTGTGGAGCTTGCTTGCAAGTTATCTTTTGTATATATCCTCTCGGTCCCATTCTCGATCTTATTTCTGTTGTAAACTCCATAAGGGGGTTATGACTCATCGGTTAGTACTATATGTCAGAGTTTGAATGGATTTCTTGTAATCCAAAAAGGAGTTTATCTTGCTTATCTTCTAAGATCTCTTTTTAGCATATCTCTCTATCCATGTTTATCTAGTTTATCGTGTTTATCTTGTCATGAGAACCTTAGGTAGAATCCTTTGGATGAAACATGTGTTTGAGACATGTTATGTTTGATGGTTGCAAGTGGTTGCAAGTGGTTGCAAGTGTTTGCAAGTGGTTGCTCGTGGATGCATTATACACAATTAGGCACTAGATCGGCTCGCACACTCCTCATATTGCATATGCATGAGTGTTTATTCATGGATGAAAATTGTGTGTTATCACATGGATGTTGCATATGGGTGTATGTTATGTGCACACATATAGATGATATACATTATGTTAGGAATTGCATACATATGGATTCATTTCACCAACATAATTCGCATTGATGATATTTGCATTAGATAAGTACATATACACACACCTCTGCATATGTTCATCCAGCATTTAGAATCTTGTAAGGACAATGATTGCTCGTGGATGATGCTTTGAGTAGATGGATGATTGGATGGTAGGATACGTTCTTCCTAACTTGAAGATTTCGGGGACGAAATCCTTTAAGGAGGGGAGAATGTAACAACCCGTATTTTCAATAACCTGTTATAACATAAATCGAGGCAGAATTTAATTCTAAAATCTGAATCAAGGGAAACGGGCTATGCCATTGCGTTCGTCTCGGAAAAATACGCGAAATAGAGTCCGAGTTTTCGAAAATCGGAGTCCGTATGACCCAGTTGTGGCCCATTGAAGTTTTCAGAAATTTCCATATTAAAAACAGATTTAAATTTTAAGTTAAAAACAAGGGTTAGGGCACAACTGGCGTCAGGCGGGAAAACTCCCGCCAAGACCCCTAAGTCGACAGGCATGTCGACAGGGGTCTAAGGGTGTCGACTGCCCTGTCGACAGCCCTGTCGACACGGGGTGGCCGGGCAGTTTTGCCTGGCGCACCATTTCTGATCTGGGCTTGGTTGTGTGGCTTGGTTCTGGAGAATTCCGAAATCTGATGGACCTAATTCAACTAGGGTTTAATCCTATGGTCTAAATCACTATCCTAATCTATAAATAAGACCCTAACCTACCCTAAATCACTCATTATTCATTCTAGCAACTAAACTATGTCAAAATCAAACCTCTCATGGCCTCCACTCTCTTCATACAATTCCTAAACAAATTCCTAAGAGATTTCCATGCATACAAGTGTATTTAGGCTTGTATGATCCTCTTTAGCTTGCATTAAAGTCTTGTTTCTCTATTGTCATCGTAAAGGAGGAGTCTTGATCAAGTTTGCTTGCATTTTGGGGTTTTATTTTGTTGCATAAGGGGTTTCTTACATTTGCTATACTCATTTGAGTCCGCATAAGCATTGTAAGCCCTCTTACCTTCATTTTAGAAACTCTAAAGTTAATATGTGATGAAAGTTGGGATTTATGCATGTTTAATAAGTTATGCATGCTTATGGGAGTTCAATATGCCATGTTACACATGTTTGATAAGTTATGCATGTTTATGCAAGTTCACTATGCCATGATTTGCAAGTTTAACAAGTTATGCATGCTTATGCAAGTTCACTATGCCATGATTTGCAAGTTTATTTAGTTATGCATGTTTATGCAAGTTCACTAAGCCATGATTTGCAAGTTTATTTAGTTATGCATGTTTATGCAAGTTCACTAAGCCATGATTTGCAAGTTTATTGAGTTATGCATGTTTATGCAAGTTCACTAAGCCATGATTTGCAAGTTTATTGGGTTATGCATGTTTATGCAAGTTCACTATGCCATGATTTGCAAGTTTATTGGGTTATGCATGTTTATGCAAGTTCACTATGCCATGTTATGCATGTTTAATAAGTTATGCATGCTTATGCAAGTTCACTATGCCATGTTATGCATGTTTAATAAGTTATGCATGCTTATGCAAGTTCGCAATGACATGTTATGCATGTTTGACAAGTTATGCATGTTTATGCAAGTTCCATATGCCATGTTAGGCAAGTTTAACATGTTATGCATGTTTGTTGTGATATGCAAGTTCATCATGTATGTTATGCCAAGTTCCCTCTTCCTATCCTTTATGCGTTATTACGAATATGTAAGCGATAGAATGACGTTGGGGGGTTTGGGTAAACTTAAAACACATGAAAATATAAGATTGGGAATTTACCTATTAAGTTAGGTCTACCCCTTGGGAATTTACCTATTAAGTTAGGTCTACCCAAGTATTTGTTGACTTGTAATTATGTTTTGAAATAAAGTGGACATGACACTTAGAAAACATAAGTATGGCCAACTCGAGGTTGGGTTGAGTTTGTAGCGTAATTCTACCCGGAACCCACCGGCTTAACTAGTGGCTACAAACAATAGGACCCAATGTGAGAAGTTGGTCATGTGGTGCCAAGACCCGAGGTTAGACCAAGTTGTGGTGTAAATCTACCCGGAACCCACCGGCTTAACTAGGTAACCACAACAAAGTCTAATGTGAGAGGTTAAGGTGCATTAAATTAATTAATGCCTCATGATTAGGGTTAAGTCAGGGTCCACTAATACTTAACCAATTTGGGGATTCGAGGGATTGAAATGGGGTTAAGTTGTGAACTGTCAGTTACACTTAACCAATTTAATCCATTTGGGGGTTTGAGGGATTGAAATGGGGTTAAGTTGTGAACTGTCGGTTACACTTAACCAATTTAATCCATGATTAGTGAAGGGTTAAATCGCACCTAACCCTCTTAGGAAACCCTAGCAACGTGGTCTGTTCCAGCAGTAATCCCAGTTTGGTATCATCACAACCCTAGAGGCTGGGCTAGGGCGGGGCACGATTACTGGACTGATGTAAGCGACCAAAGCGACGGCTGAGTGGTACAGCGGTGCGGGTCCAGGCAGGCTACGGACGTGCACGTAGTCCGGTATTGGACAAACTCGAGGCACGGGTACCAGTAGGTTTAGACTGTGCATTATTGCTTCAGTGTCTGGGGTTGACACCCGAAGGCTTGATACACCCGAAGGTGGACCCAGCACAGTCTGACTACATCCATATGTGGGCCGTATGGACACCAACACTTGACGTGTTAGGCTTATAGGGAGCCGATCGACTAGACCGTTTGGTTGGACCTTATATTAAGGTCACTTCATGTTATTGGGTCAAAGCTTGGGCCAAGGGATCAATACCTGTTATGTTGGTTTGCTAGTACACCGTGGTGCAAAACTTAACCTTGTTTATGCGATGACACCTCTATCTATCTTGTAGTTAATTTATCATGCCAGTATGTTGTTATCTATGATCATCTCAGTTTCCATCATGCTGTTAACTTTATTAGTTTATAGACTGATCGTAGCAGGGCTTACCAGTCTTTATGACTGACCCGTTTTCTTTTCGCTTCTTTTCTTCCGTTCCCCCCCCCCCCCAGGTTCTCAGGGTGGGAACATTGGTGCTTAGCTTGCCTGCTGGATTAGCTCATGTACGTTTGGATATTGAGCCCGCTATGGTTTATCACTCTTATTTGGGGATAGTACTTATGTATTTCAGTTTATCAGATGATGTTTTTATCTAGACTTGTAATTTTGGGAAATTGACATTTTGATGTACCAGACTTGTGTTTTGAAATAGTTTAAAAATCTTCCGCTGTTTTATCTACTTACTCTGTTTATTTACATATATATATATATGTCATGTCCTGCCTTGTTATATCATTATGCATGTTTACCTTGTTTTAAAACGCCCCACCAAAGTCAGAGTTGCTTGCAAGAGCCACCCTGGCGGAGGTGGGGTGTTACAACTTCTCTCTAACAGGGTTATCACAATAGATTACATTCGATCTAAAGATAACTTAGCGGATCCACTTACAAAAGGCTTGCCAAGAGAGAAAGTTCAAACCTTATCGATGGGAATGAGGCTAAGGCCTATTGACTAAAGGTTTTTCTAAAATGGAACCCCACCTAATTGACTGGAGATCCCAAGATCTAGGTTCAAAGGGACAATGAAGTTTAAGAGAAAAACTTGATGACACTGTTATACACAAACCATTCCTATGATAAGTCAGTGCATTGTATGTTGGATAAGGATAAGTATTAGTACTTTTAGTGATTTCTGTATCTGAGGAATTAGAGAATACCCTTTTACAGAATCACCTATGTAAGTGTGAAGGCGCCGCTTCATAGAGAACTATGAGGCTAAAATTCTCTAAACACTTATGTGACCAGGAAAGTGTTCAAGGCAAAAACGAACACATACAGAGAATGAAGGGTTATAAGAAACGTTTATTATGTGTTGTCTACTTTGGAACACAAAAGGCTTACAGTTCAAGGACAGTCTATGTCTACTGATTCGCATGTGATTCAAATAGGTAATCACTAGGAAAGTTCAAGGCCCATGTGCTACTTTAACCGATGAGATAAATGGTTCGTGAAACTAAGATCGACTGCTCATTCATGTGGGGGATTGTTGGAAATGAATGAATAAGAGAAAGTAATTTGGGAAGAAGAAGGGATAAAAACATATAAGTCCCACATCATAAAAATATTAACACAATTTCTCCTAATATATTAGAAGCCAATAGGCTCATATAAAATAAAAGAAAGAGGGATTATATGAGGATTTGTGGGCTTGGCCATGACATAATAATACATTAAAATGTCAAAAATTGGGCCTTGGCCCTTGGGGCTCTTGGGGGGTCTCTTGATTGAATATGGCCAACGGTTGCTGATTATGCTAGTGCACTGAAACTAGAAATTTTTTTCTAAGAATTTTAAGGTGTTTCCGTTCAGTCTAGAATTTGAAAATCATGTCTGTTAGCTGAATGAAAACAACCATTTGAATTCTTAGCGTATGCACATTCATGACTGGGCGATTAAAGGGTCGCAACCTTTCCAATTCTAACAGTTACTAATGCATGCGAACAAGCACTCCTCCTTGCCTATAAATAGACTGCCCAAAACAAGACAGAAGGCACCTTTCTGCTCGCATTACTTCTTCCTTTTCAAAGTAATCCTCTGATCTGGTTTCTGCAATTTACTTCAGTTCGTCAGAACTCCGTTTGCTGGCATTATGCGGCGGAGTCGGTCCATTTTATCCTGAGAAACAAATTGTAACTACATCAAAACAATGCATACGATGACAATGTTGTTTCAAGGAAAAAGAATATTTCTGGACTTGGACATTACTAGAAAAAGAATACTTTCTGTATATCTTTAATTTATTGCACAATCGGTTGCGCTTTCTGTGATTGTTGTAAACACAATTTGACGTGACAATTGTGGCATAATTGAATAATACTTATTGTTGTCGTTGTCTGTTTGTAATACAATTGTGTATTTACAAAAGTTCTAACAATCTCATGTATAAAGACCTATATTTTATGATCCTCGGAATATATGTAACTATATATTCGAAATACCATAGTCGATGTGACATCGGGTAAATTTAAGCAAACCCCACTCTACATTTCGGAATGATCTCTACACAACTCACAATGAAAATAATAATAATAATAATAATAATAACATAATAAATATATATTAGTGCACGGAGGCACAATTAATGCACAAAGGCATGATATTCAAATGCACAAAAAAATCACATATATATATGTATGTATGTATATATGTGTGTATATATATATATGTATGTATATATATATGTATGTATGTATATATATATATATATATGCATATACATACACACACACGTAAAAGACATGTATGTATACCAAACTAATAAAGTCGTACTATGAATAAATCAATGTACACAAACCATACATACAAAGCTCTTAATAAATACAACAATACAACTCATAATATATTAAGTAAATATATCATATGACATATATAGTCGTACATGGACTACTTATAAATATAGGCATATCTCCAAAACACAAAAATTCTTGCTTTCCAACTAGCTCGTCCCTAAAATCAACTCACTAGTCATACTAATCGTCTTAGGATTAATCAAAAAAATTGAATAGGGAAGAGAAACATGATGCTTACTCCAATTTTACAGTACTCATCCTTTGGAAAATTATGTTACTTATTCTTATATATGTGTAAGAACCAAGAGAGATAACGTAGTTAAGTAAGTCACACCAAATTCGAAGAATTTTATGATTTTCTCAATCGTGAGACCAATTTTGAAAAATAGTTCAATTTTCCTGTACTACCCTCCTGTAAATCTATAGCCTTATATTAGAAGGATAAAAAGGAATAAAAATTCAAACACTTAATCTCGTTTATTGATTTTTTTTTTCAAACTGTTGTAAACTTATTTTAGCTAGATATTACACACTTTCAAAAAAAAAAGGTGCAAAATACACCTTTTCATGATTTAATAATAGTTGTTTATGTTTTTTTATAAGGAATCTTGTTCATAATGAAACAATCTAAAAAATTAGTTCCCTCGACATACAATCTACCTTATGAAGATCACTATATTCAGTTTTATTTCATCAGTTATGTTCAGTATAACTTGGATATTTTGTACTTTTATGCATACAATAAATATCAACACAAAACATGTTAAACAATAATCAAATAATGCCAGTATGCGTAAACGTAATACTCAATTCAACTCGTATAATTCTTCTATCATGCATACATAAACTCATAATGTATGCACTTATACAATATGATGTGCCAAATATAGTGCCTTATAATAATGCTCATATAAATGGGGAAATCAAAACAGTAAATGCTCAAACAAAAGGACGCCTATTGTTAAATTTACAATATAATACTTACAAACATTTATTATTTATAAATAATGTTTTAAATCCATTTAAAAATAAAAGGACCGAATTCAAGTAGTCTTAATTATTATATTCTTAGAACAACATAATATAATGATTTGATAACATAATTTAAGAAGGAAAACAATGATTTTATATTATCCACATTCTGTATAACATATCAAAGAAACAAGGGTGTTGTTAATTACAAAAGTTCCATTTCCTTCATTGTTTGATTATATTGTATAAATATAATCAATGATGAAATCATTTATTCAAATTATCTAAAGTTTTGGTAACAAGTAATATGCATCATTCTAAACAGGAGTATTCGCATATGTGACAATAAGTGCAAATGATTAGACTTCTCGGCGTTTTAATGCAATACTCCACACTTCTAACTATACGTTTATTTCAAAAGCATTTGTTTATTTATTTACATACCGAATTTATTTTTAATGATATTAGGTTTCGTTAAATGCTTATACCTTAGCTATTATCTTACATAAGAATTAATAACTTTTTACTATCCAACATTTATATAAATAAACAGTCCATAATTGGATAATCAGAAGTTCACAAGTATACAGTTCTATATTTTTCTGTATTCATGTTATGTAATAAAAACAATTTTACTTATTTAAACAGTAGAAACAGAAGGAGATAACTTCACAGAAGCAATTAAATTTATCACGAGTTTATATTTCAACATAAGGAAGTTATCGATATAGCATATCCAAATTTACTTTACTACAGCTAACTTATATTACCAACCAAAATCAATTTTTAAACAATTTTGCATTCTTAATTTTTTCAACAAAATGAGATTATTATCAAATTCTAAAATAATTTAAATGGAAGTAGGAGGAAATTTTCGAACGTACATTAACGTTAATTCACAATATTTCTTGTTAATATTTCGAAAATCTCGGATTTAGTTCAACTTTATTTATTCCTTGTTTTTCTTCCTCAAATATGTTAATTATCAAAATAATCCAATGTTTACCCCCCAAAACCCAAATAACATAATCCTCATGAAACTGAATTGAATTTCGCTTTCAAATGATTGAAATTAATGTATAGGAATGATGGAAAAAGCAAGTGATATGAGTCGTGTCATATGTAACAACCCGCATTCTACGCATCGGAGGACCGTAGAATATTTATTTCTTTCCCATATGAAGTCGTATGGTCATGTAACTTTGGGAAACAACCATTAGACTCATTTCCCATGTTCATGATTTTTGTCGATTTTTAAATGACTATTTTTCCCTTAGCTGATCTTGTTCCGGCCATAACTTTTGATTGGAAAGGAGTTTTGACCTGAAACCACTTTCATTAGATTTGTTTGATGGTTTACCTTTCCGTAGAGTAGTCACATGTGAAAAACGGACTTACCGTTTGGGAGATATGGCTGAAATAAGGTTTGGAAGGTGAAAAACTGCTTAACTGGGCCAAATAGGGTGATTAGTGAATGGGCCCATAACCCATTTCGGGATTAGGGTTATGCGGAGGCTGAAAAGAGTTAGAGAATCATTCCATTTCAGTTTTCTAGCCTCCACTTACCTCTTAGAAACCCTAAAAATGGCCTCCAAACTCTAAATCACCTCCAAATCATCTTCTAACCAAGGATTGAGCTTAGCAACATCAAATCAAGGGAGATCTACACCAAATCAACATTGGAGCTGCTGTTTAGCATTGAGATTCGCACCAATCAGAGATTTATTTCAGATCTAGGTTTATTTGTGGCTAAGGTGAGTGATTTGCATAGTTCCTCACTAATTATGGCTAATTAAGAGTAATTAGTGTTAATTAGCGAATTTAAACATGATAAAATTCTGGAAAAATATTTATAAAATTCAAAATGATGTTTTAGACCTCTGATATGAATTTGGGTTAATTTGGTTAAGTTTTGCTAATCACATCATTAGTTTCACCTAGACATGCTTAAGGGGAAATATGGGGTTTTGGCTAGGTTTGATCCATTTTAACATATTATATTGTTGTTTTGATGTTTGTGGTTGATTATACATGTTGCTATGACTATATGGTATGCTTTGTGATTGATTAGAATAGTTGGAATGGTCGAAAACGTCGTCGAATGGCGTAAAATGTTCGCTGGAAAAGTTGCAGAAAAACAGTGCAGGCTTTCGGATCGGATCGGATGGATGGTCTCGGACCGGAGCGGACTGAGCAAAGTATCGCCGAACCGAACCGAAGCTTGACACAAGAGAGAGTGGCAAAAAGGAAGGCCATCATTATATAAACCGGATCGGATCGGCTATAGAGACCACGACCTGATGGTGGAAGGAGCTCGAACCCGAACCGCGCCACGTACTGGAGCACCCGATCCGCTTGCACGATCCGAACCGTGGAGCATGGAGCACGATCAGAAGATGGTCCACGACTCCGTCAGCAGCTCCGACCCGAAACTATGGATGGAGATGGACTTGGAGACCCCGACCCGACCCGTTGAGGTGTTGACGATCCGAACCGCCACCAGGTGGATACCACGAGCCGAACCTTGTGATGATGGGAGCTGGAGACCGAACCGAACCGATGGCTAGGAGGGGACCCGAACCGACCCGGTGATAACCAATAACCCGAGATGCAAAGGTAGTCCAATATGGGAAGTTAGAGCTCAGGATCCAGTTGGGAACCGATGAGTTCACTTTATGGTTGGGCTTTGCTGCGGGACGTGTGCTAAGGAGTTGTTGACGTTCATAACTTCGATTCACCATTGAAAGGAATGATGGGCTACTTATCAGTGCAGTAGAGTCACTATGACTCGAGGGGCAAGGTGATGGTAGCAAGACTACGTTATAAGTGCAGTAGAGTCATTACGACTCGAGGGGCAAAGTGATCGTAGTAAGACTATGAGCCAGCGCAGATGGGGTGAATAACTCCATGAGGCAAGTGGACATAATAAAGGATCGGTAAGGCTATGAGCCAACGCAGATGGGGTGAATAACTCCATGGGGCAAGTGGACATAGCGAAGGATTAGTGGTTATGTATCAGTGCAGTGAAGTCATTTATGACTTCATGGGGCAAGGTGATCATAGCAAAGTATTGAGGTGATCGAAGTGGTGAATATCGTATGCTTTACGCACTGAGTGAGAGATGTGAGGATGTTTGCTATGCTTGATTGTTTGTCATCACTATGACATGCACACCCCCACCCCCGTATCTTTACACCATATGTTAGTGGCACCTTAGAGTGTTGTACAGTATGCAGTGCTAACTCTTTGGTTGCAGGTCCAGTTTCAGGTATGTTTTAGTCTACCTGTTATTGTTCTGTTTAGATGCTTATCGCTCATACCAGGCTTTATGTCTGACCCAGAGTTTTATGTCTCTTCTTATTACTCTGGGTGCTCACACGAGCAGACTAGAGATAGGTTAGCTGGTGATGCGCGAGTAGCTGATTCAGAGGCGAGCAGGAGGCTTCCACGTATGATATATAGATATTCTCCATGTGTCGTTGGTGGTCGCTACTTGGGCATTAGTAGTGTACCTCCTTTATCTTACTTTTTCTTTTGAGACAGTTTGAAAGTTGTAATAATGTTAATTTTGGATCATAAGCTGTACTTGGATTTTCCGCTGCTCTGCTAGTTGTTTTCAACTTATGCACTGTCTCACCTGTTTCATGTCAAGTATGTTGTTATTATATTTTATCATATGCGCTGTGAGACATTCTACAGGTTCCTTGTTGGTTCATTTCCTTCTTCCCTTTCCTTCTGATGATCCGTCCTGTGCTAACTGGACATGTGTACAGCGCACTTTTGGAGTAAATGTCGGTTGGTGCGGGGCAGGCCGTCACATTTGGTATCAGAGCTCTAGGTTGCGTAGTTAACCTAGGGAAAGACACTAGGGAGAGATAGTACGTATATGAGAGCGCGTATTTGTGATTACTTTGGTTTTCAAAAGCTATATATATACTATTAGTAGTATAAGAATGAAGTCGTACTGCACTAGCACCACTATGGGGTCGTTAATCGTTTCCCCTTTTACAGATTGACGATGAGTCGATATGCAAGAGGTGCTGGTAGGGGAGCCAATAATGGGAATGCTGCTGACATGAGGGCGATGTTTACTGACCTCATGAGAGACATGCTTAGGGAGGTTCAAGGGGCAGTTCCTAATCCCGGAAATGGTGGTGGTCCCGTAGTGCAGGCGCCTAGGGTCGATTTCGCCAAGTTGTGCAAGGATTACACTAACCTTGGTGGGAAGTCGTTCCACGGGACGGAGTCGGCCATAGATGTTCAGGATTGGTTGGATAGCTGTGATCGTATCTTAAACGACTTGGGTATCGAGGATGCGATGAAGAGAAGGCTAGCGTCCCGTCAGCTGCAAGGGCAAGCGATGAATTGGTGGAATGCCATTAGAACAGCTACTCCAGAAGATCAGGTTACTGGGGATCAGTTCAAGGCTCGCTTTAGCGAGAAGTTCATTCCAGCTGCCCAGAAGTCAGTGTTGTTTAAGCGATTCTTGGAACTCAAGCAGAGTGGTAGGGCAGTCTCTGACTATATTGCTGAGTTCGACACCTTGTCGAAGTATGGACTATCTCTTATCGATACTCCTGAGAAGAAGAATGAGAAGTTCATTAAAGGGTTGGATGGATACTTGGGGGAAAGGCTTATCAACCACATCGATGAGACTTTTGAATCGATTGTGGGGAAAGCTTTGAGATCAGAAAGTCTTTACCCTAAGCCAAAAACTGAGGTTGCATCTGTAGAAGGGCCAAAGCCGCAAGCACGCGGTGGAGGCAAGAATAACTCTCAGAGTAAGAGGAAGCAGAGCCTAGCTAAGGATGGCCAGAAAAAGAGTAAGAAAGATGTTGAGTGCTTCAGCTGTGTAAGAGGGGCCATTATGCCAAAGATTGTCGGGCCAAGCCAGCGGATAAGAAGTGCTTCAACTGTGGTCAAGTGAGACATTTCAAGGATAAGTGTCCACAACCGCCTAAAGAAAAGCAGATTGTGAAAGCATATGCCCTTAACGCTATTCCTTCTTCGTCGAATGCCCCAACTGCGGCGGAGAAAGGAAAGAATGTTGTCATTCAAGGTATGCTTTCTATTTATGATGTACCAGTTCGAGTTTTGTTTGATACTGGGGCTTCACGTTCCTTCATATCTAGTGACCTGGTAGATAGGTTGGGACTGGAACCCGAGATAGTGGATAGACCATTGGTTGTGACGAACCCAATTGGTGGTTCGACTAGCCTTAGTATGATTTGCAGAAATTTGGTCTTATCGAGTCATGGATGTATGTTTGTTTGTGATTGCTTTGTTTTGGGCTTTACTGGGTACGGCATTATATTGCGAGTCGATTGGCTCCAAAGATACGGGGTGGTGGTAGACTGTGAGGGCTTTTTGGTGACAGTTAGGGCGGATGATGGGCGGAGGGTAGTGTTTGGTAGTCTACCTAGTGATGGGGTAATGGCTAGTTTTATAAATTCCCTCGACATCCCGCAGGATGAGCTGTCAGATGTGCCCGTGGTTGGCCAGTATCCGGACGTCTTCGAGGAGGTGGCCGGGCTTCCACCACATCGAGAGATTGAGTTCCGTATTGATTTAGTGAAAGATGCCAGACCTATAGTGATGCCACTTCGTCGTATGGCACCAAGGGAGCAGCGAGAGCTCGGGGTGCAAGTCAGCAATCTTTTGAAGAAGGGATTTATTAGAAGAAGTGTCTCCGAGTGGGGAGCACCAGTTGTGTTTGCCACTAAGGCAGATGGTTCCCTTCGTTTGTGTGTGGACTATGCAAGTTGAATAAGGTAACGAGGAAGAATAAGTATCCTCTACCACGGATAGATGATTTGTTTGATCAGCTGGAAGGAGCAAGAGTGTTCTCCCAGTTGGACCTCGCGACAGGATTTCATCAGCTCCGAGTAGCGGATGAGAGTGTTCCGAAAACGGCATTTAGGACGCCGTCTGGATTCTATGAGTGGTTGGTCATGCCATTTGGGTTGATCAATGCACCAGCCTATTTTGTGGATCTTATGAATCGAGTATTCAGAGATCAGTTGAATAAGTTTGTTCTTGTGTTCGTAGATGATATCCTTGTTTACTCGAGGACAGAGGAGGAACACAAGGGACACTTGAGGATAGTGATGGAGGTGTTGAGGAAACACCAATTGAAAGCGAAATTCTCTAAGTGTCACTTTTGGAGAAGGGAAGTGAGATTCTTGGGCCATGTTGTTTCAGAGAGTGGTATTGCCGTGGACCCTGTGAAGGTGGCTACGGTACAGGAGTGGCCTACGCCCAAGAATGTAATAGATGTAAGAAGTTTCTTGGGGTTAGCTGGATATTATCGTAAGTTTATCCAGGACTTCTCCAAGATAGCAACACCGTTGACTCAGTTGACTAAGAAGAATCAGTCCTTCGTCTGGGACGGAGTGTGTGAGAATGCATTAAAGAGTCTAAAGGAAAAGTTGATGCGTGAGCCAGTATTGGTCATTCCTAAGGGGAATGAAGAAATGACGGTATACACGGATGCTTGTGGTACCGGACTAGGTGTTGTATTGATGCAAGGAGGTACGGTTGTAGCTTATGCTAGTCGGCAGCTAAAGCCGCATGAGAAGAAGTATCATACCCATGATTTGGAACTGGCAGCGATTATGTTCGCATTAAAGATGTGGAGACACTATCTCTTGGGAGAAAGATTTAAGTTGTTTACCGATCATAAATTATTAAAGTATCTCTTCTCTCAGAAAGATCTGAATCTCCGTCAGCAGAGATGGTTAGAGTTCTTGGCTTCATATGATTTTGATATCGCATACACCTGGGAAAGGTAATGCGGTAGCCGATGCCTTGAGTAGGAGACATGCCAGTTTAGGGGCTATGTTTCTTGAATGGAAGCAACTGGAGTATATCGCGGGGTTTGATTTCAGACCAAAGTGCGAATTGGATCCAGTCATGTTAGCTAGTTTGGCGATCAGACCCACTTTGTTAGAGCGGATTGGTTCCAGCCAGAGGGACGATCCTAATCTATTGGAAATCATCTCCAAGTTAGAGATGGACATCGACGGTGAGGAGATGAATTTGTATGGGCTTGATCGAGAAGGATGGCTTAGAAAGAATGGAAGACTAGTTGTACCCAACGTGAATGGTTTGAGAGATGAAGTGATTAGAGAATGTCATCACTCAAAACTGACTATACATCCCGGTGGTAATTAGATGTATCGAGACATGAAGCAGACTTACTACTGGGAAGGGATGAAAAGAGACGTTGGGAAGTTTATATCCAAATGCAGGAATTACCAGCTAGTTAAAGCTGAGCAAAAGAAGCCTAGTGGGTTGTTGCAACCATTAGAAATTCCCGAATGGAAATGGGAGCAAGTCTCGATGGATTTCATCGATGGTTTACCAAGGACTAGATCAGGACATGATGGCATTTGGGTAATTGTGGATCGATTGACTAAGAGTGTAAGATTTATACCAGTCAAATCGACCAGAACGGCAGCTAGGTTAGCAGAATTGTATATGAAGTGGGTAGTGAGATTTCATGGAGTGCCTAAAAGCATTGTGAGTGACCGAGACCCGTTGTTTACTAGTGGGTTTGGAAGAGCTTACAAAAGGCTCTAGGGTCAGAATTACATCTCAGTACCGCATATCATCCTCAGACCGACGGTTAGACGGAGAGGGTGAATCGTATATTGGAAGATCTCTTGAGAGCTTGTATATTGGATTTTGATGGATCATTGGATGACCATTTGCACCTAGTAGAGTTTGCATATAATAATAGCTACCAATCCAGTATCGGTATGGCTCCATATGAAGCTTTGTACGGAAGACTGTGCAACTCACCATCATGTTGGATAGAGAC
Source organism: Allium sativum (assembly GCA_030737875.1). Taxonomy (NCBI): domain Eukaryota; kingdom Viridiplantae; phylum Streptophyta; class Magnoliopsida; order Asparagales; family Amaryllidaceae; genus Allium; species Allium sativum. The sequence continues at coordinate 563,223,763 of CM060920.1, read as the reverse complement.
TGGCGATAAGTTTATGCTTGGACCAGATGTGGTGAGGGAAACTTCAGATAAGATTAAGACCATTCAACAACGAATGAAAGCTGCTCAAGATAGGCAGAAGAGTTATGTTGATAAGAGGAGAAGAGACTTAAAATTCTCCGTTGGTGACTTGGTGTTTGTCAAGATTTCTCTGTTGAAGAGCGTGATACGATTTGGCAGGAGAGGCAAGTTGGCACCAAGATTTATTGGCCCATTCCCTGTTCTTGAACTAGTCAGGAATTTGACATATAGAGTTGGCTTACCAGAGAAGATGGCGGGAGTTCACAATGTATTTCATGTTTCCCAACTAAGGAAGTTCGTTCACGACTCAGATATGACTATTTCACCTGATCAGTTAGAGGACTTCGAAGTAGAACCCGAGGCGGTTGGGAACCGCAAGCCGATTCGTATTGTCGAGCACGATACGAAGCAACTTCGAAGGAAGGCGGTGAAGCTAGTCAAGGTTCAGCGGGGCGAGAACGAGAATGACTGTACTTGGTAGACAGAGGAGAGCATTAGGAAGGCGTATCCAGAACTCTTTGCCTGGTAAGATTTACCTTGTAATTTAGTTATTCCGCATGCTAGGATAGACTTGTTTTGCTTGTTTTGCATGTTTGATTGTTGTTTCATGGTTGATAGGCATGCGGGACCCTTTGAGTGTTTTGGTCAGGGAATTTCGGGGGCGAAATTTCTTAAGGGGGGAAGAATGTAACAACCCGCATTCTACGCATCGGAGGATCGTAGAATATTTATTTCTTTCCCATATGAAATCGTATGGTCATGTAACTTTGGGAAACAACCATTAGACTCATTTCCCATGTTCATGATTTTTGTCGATTTTTAAATGACCGTTTTTCCCTTAGCTGATCTTGTTCCGGCCATAACTTTTGATTGGAAAGGAGTTTTGACCTGAAACCACTTTCATTAGATTTGTTTGATGGTTTACCTTTCCGTAAAGTGGTCACATGTGAAAAACGGACTTACCGTTTGGGAGATATGGCTGAAATAAGATTTGGAAGGTGAAAACTGCTTAACCGGGCCAAATAGGGTGATTAGTGAATGGGCCCATAACTCATTTCGGGATTAGGGTTATGCGGAGGCTGAAAAGAGTTAGAGAATCATTCCATTTCAGTTTTCTAGCCTCCACTTACCTTTTAGAAACCCTAAAAATGGCCTCCAAACTCTAAATCACCTCCAAATCATCTTCTAACCAAGGATTGAGCTTAGCAACATCAAATCAAGGGAGATCTACACCAAATCAACATTGGAGCTGCTGTTTAGCATTGAGATTCGCATCAATCAGAGATTTATTTCAGATTCAGGTTTATTTGTGGCTAAGGTGAGTGATTTGCATAGTTTCTCACTAATTATGGCTAATTAAGAGTAATTAGTGTTAATTAGCGAATTTAAACATGATAAAATTCTGGAAAAATATTTATAAAATTTGAAATGATGTTTTAGACCTCTGATATGAATTTGGGTTAATTTGGTTAAGTTTTGCTAATCACATCATTAGTTTCACCTAAACATGCTTAAGGGGAAATATGGGGTTTTGGCTAGGTTTGATCCATTTTAACCTATTGTATTGTTGTTTTGATGTTTGTGGTTGATTATACATGTTGCTATGACTGTATGGTATGCTTTGTGATTGATTAGAATAGTTGGAATGGTCGAAAACGTCGTCGAATGGCGTAAAATGTTCGCTGGAAAAGTTGCAGAAAAACAATGCAGGCTTTCGGATCGGATCGGATGGATGGGCTCGGACCGGAGCGGACTGAGAAAAGTATTGCCGAACCGAACCGAAGCTTGACACAAGAGAGAGTTGCAAAAAGGAAGGCCACCATTATATAAACCGGATCGGATCGGCTATAGAGACCACGACCTGATGGTGGAAGGAGCTCGAACCCGAACCGCGCCACGTACTGGAGCACCCGATCCGCTTGCACGATCCGAACCGTGGAGCATGGAGCACGATCCGAAGATGGTCCACGACTCCGTCAGCAGCTCCGACCCGAAACCATGGATGGAGATGGACTTGGAGACCCCGACCCGTTGAGGTGTTGACGATCCGAACCACCACCAGGTGGATACCACGAGCCGAACCGTGTGATGATGGGAGCCGGAGACCGAACCGAACCGATGGCTAGGAGGGGACCCGAACCGACCCGGTGATGACCAATAACTCGAGATGCAAAGGTAGTCCAATATGGAAAGTTAGAGCTCAGGATCCAGTTGGGAACCGATGAGTTCACTTCATGGTTGGGCTTTGCTGCAGGACTGTGCTAAGGAGTTGTCGACGTTCATAACTTCGATTCACCATTGAAAGGAATGATGGGCTACTTATCAGTGCAGTAGAGTCACTATGACTCGAGGGTCAAGGTGAAGGTAGCAAGACTACGTTATCAGTGCAGTAGAGTCATTACGACTCGAGGGGCAAAGTGATCGTAGTAAGACTATGAGCCAGCGCAGATGGGGTGAATAACTCCATGGGGCAAGTGGACATAGTAAAGGATTGGTAAGGCTATGAGCCAGCGTAGATGGGGTGAATAACTCCATGGGGCAAGTGGACATAGCGAAGGATTAGTGGCTATGTATCAGTGCAGTGAAGTCATTTATGACTTCATGGGGCAAGGTGATCATAGCAAAGTATTGAGGTGATCGAAGTGGTGAATATCGTATGCTATACGCACTGAGTGAGAGATGTGAGGATGGTTGCTATGCTTGATTGTTTGCCATCACTATGACATGCACACCCCCACCCTCGTATCTTTACACCATATGTTAGTGGCACCTTAGAGTGTTGTACAGTATGCAGTGCTAACTCTTTGGTTGCAGGTCCAGGTTCAGGTATGTTTTAGTCTATCTGTTATTGTTCTGTTTAGATGCTTATCGCTCATACCAGGCTTTATGTCTGACCCAGAGTTTTATGTCTCTTCTTATTACTCTGGGTGCTCACACGAGCAGACTAGAGACAGGTTAGCTGGTGATGCGCGAGTAGCTGATTCGGAGGCGAGCAGGAGGCTTCCACGTATGATATATAGATATTCTCCCTGTGTCGTTGGTGGTCGCTACTTGGGCATTAGTAGTGTACCTTCTTTATCTTGCTTTTGCTTTTGAGACAGTTTGAAAGTTGTAATAATGTTAATTTTGGATCATAAGCTGTACTTGGATTTTCCGCTGCTATGCTAGTTGTTTTCAGCTTATGCACTGTCTCGCCTGTTTCATGTTAAGTATGTTGTTATTATATTTTATCCTATGCACCGTGAGACATTCTACAGGTTCCTTGTTGGTTCATTTCCTTCTTCCCTTTCCTTCTGACGATCCGTCCCATGCTAACTGGACATGTGTACAGCGCACTTTTGGAGTAAATGTCGGTTGGTGCGGGGCGGGCCGTCACATCATATGTGATGTCACTATATTGAAAAATAGAATTTGACACGAGTATGTCGCAATCGATAGTTGTTATCCCCTTCCCAGTGTTATTCAGCGATCTTTCAAACTTATACACTAAAGATTTGAAGAGTCGTTGATCCAGAGCTTTGAATATATTTGAAAAATTATGAAGAGAATTAGATGAGAATATGATTTTTGTATTATGCAGTTCTTGCATTCTTTTTCAAACAAGAGAGAACAAAAACATATGTATAATCCTCTCAACCACAATAGATAAATATTTCATAAATTGAAGCATTGTTTCATTAATAAGAAGATTAAGAATTCATGAAAAGATTTTTCTTTTAGCCTAATTATCCAATAGTTTATATTTTTTTAATTTAAATAAAAATAAAATATTTCTATTTTTGTTAGTATAAATGCAATATACATATTGGCCTTTCATTATTATTTTTAAAATCTAAAAAACATTAATTAAATGAGTTTATATCAAATAGTTTAAATTTTGAATATTTAACAAACTTAATGTATAGACTCAAATGCAAATAATTGAGGTAAACTATGTACAAGTATTTAACTCTAGAAATCATAAAAATGGGCATTTCAATATAACATGGCTGACGAGATTTAATAATGATGTGGATAATCTTAAATTTTACGTATTATGAAAAAAAAAAATTAAAATAAAATATTATGGGAGAACTAAGAAGAAAAGGAGAAATTGCTATAACTAATGAAAGATTGGAAGTTTTCCAATTTTATTAATTTTAGATTAATATAACGTTGGTTCCAAGTATAAGTATCTGGCCAGATGCCTTATGCCCTAACATATATAAGATTACACATGTAATTTATTCTCAGTTATCCTTTACGATAATATAGCATGTATAGAGCGAGAATTATTCACAAGGCCCATCAAAAGACTGGCTTTTCCTCAAATTCCAATGCAGTCCTTCTTGGATGCTTCTAAGGAAATCATTAGTGGAGTCAACTCGGCACGCGGTGGGCACAGGCCATGGTGCTATGCTGCACATAAGAGCATCTCCAGGTGCCAGATGCTTTCTATCCTTTCCATCAAATGAAGCCCACACTTGACCTCTGCTGTTCAATGGTACTTGCACTCGAATTACAGAGCACTCAGGTAGTATTAGCGGTCTGAACGATAATGAATGCGGGCATATTGGCGTGAACAGGATACCCGGAACCTGAAATGTTTTTATCCCATTGTTACATATAAGATGCGTAGATATATGACAATGTTCAATGTAACACAAAAATAATAGGCAAATTCTATTTGAATATGCCAATTAGCTCGATGTGGTCATGGACGAATCCGCATGCTCCGGTATTCGTTTGTCGTAAAATAATTATAAAATAGAAATTCAGCTGCGAGCATTTTTGTCCAATCAATTTTTAAAGAATCAAGCGGGGACTTCTTCGCATTTTAACGTGTTCAAATAGAAATGTGCCACAATAATAACCAGCAACGTTTCATAGAGAGGAGCATTTTTATTTTTCTAAACCCATTTTACCACTTTTCAGAACTTGTTATATACTCAACAAAGTTGTATTTCTCTTAGAACAAAAGTGGAATTTTATTTTATTTCAAGTGCAATACTCATTTTAATATCTCGGGAGTTCAAACTCACGAACTTTAGAACTCTTTAAAGCGCAATACTAGTTGGCGCTTGAGTTGTTGGGTCCTTGCAATCCTTTTGAAAATTAATTTTAGAAATGCACAGATGTTTCACATTACACAAGAACTAAAGTTCAGTTTTTTGTCAGGAAATGGTCTATTTACAGTTGGTTTACAAAAGAATCTAAATGAGCATTACATTTGTAAATTTGGCTAGAACATACAGAAAAAGATATCAAATTGTATTATGCTGCTATTAAGAATCACAACATAACGATTTTTCAAGAAAAAAACAATCGTGCGCAACTCAGAATAGTGCAAACTGATCCTAAATCATGTTACGATTCAAACTTTTAGCTAGTAGCACCCAAAAAAAAAAAAAACTGTGGAAATCTGTATTATGAAAAGACCGCTTAAGTAGTAAATGCATGTACGACACTTAATTTCTTGAAAAGACGACATAGTTAAGCAATAAGTGCTTTTGCTCAACTGCGCTTTACTTGAATTTAAGCAATAATTAAGCCTACTAAGCAACAATATATTATCTTTTTTAGAAATTGGGTACTTCATATACCAGTGTAGGTAGTATATAAATATACTACATGACAAGTGGGTTAGATCCTACAAGGCATGAATCAAACCCATGACATCTCGCACCATGTCGAAGTGTCTTAAACGCTTGGACAATGGTGCTTGTAACAATATATTATCTTCAAAATAAAAAGGAAACGGGGTCGTAGCAAAAAATCCATCTTTCCTAACAAAATTTCATATTCAATCAAATGGGCTGACGGTTCACAGTTTATATACTCAATTCGGGTATGTTTACTTCCAATGAATAATGAAAGTCAAATCCATCTTTTGCAACTTGAGTTTACAAGTCAACTTCAAAGTCGAATTGTAACTCTTTGTGATCAATTTGTGCATATGCATGATACACTTAATATAATCTCGTTAGACAAATATCTGTTGATATGAATAACGTACGCTAAAAAAAATATAAACAGCGCTTAAGCGACGCTAATGCAACATTAAGCGAAGCAAGACTTCTATTGCATTGCCTCGCTTGGCGCTTAATATAACATAGATTAACATAGGCTAGAGGAAACAGCTCGGTTTCCGTAATTTGTTTCGATTCAGTTTTGTTTCCATAACGTGTTTCCAAAAGTGGCCTACATCAGCAAATTTTCCACAAAAAATTTATTGAGTTCAAAGAAATAGAAACATGCCTGTGGATGAACCATGGAACCACCAGCTGCCAGCGAGTATGCTGTGCTTCCAGAAGTAGTTGATAAGATCAATCCATCTCCTTGTACCAATGTAACAAATGAGTTGTCACAGTAGCATTCTAATTGGGTGAGATAAGATGATATCCCTCGGTCGATTGTAACTTCATTAAGAACTAAAATTGGATCCTCAACATCAAGATCATCTTCGGTATCATCTCGGACAACATTGCACTGCAGACGGTGCCGCAAAGTAATGCTGATAGGTCCTTTGAATATCGCATCCAAGTATTCTCGGTAGTGCTCGCTTTCTAACAGCGGTAAAGGATTTACACAAAAGAAGCAAATGTTCAACTATGCATAGCTCGGTAAAGAGAGCATCAGTAATAAATTGACTCGTATGGTATATGGACATATTCACATATATAAGGAAGTATACAGACACTGGAGTTGAACGTAGTGATAGCAAAAAGCCTTTTATTACACACACACACACACACACACACACATATATATATATATATATATATATATATATATATATATATATATATATATATATATAAGGAGGGTTCCGCTACACCTCTTATATTGCACGTTTACTCTCCCCCTTAATCTCCACCACTCATTTCCCACTCATTCTCTTTCTTCCCACTAAGAAATAATATTGAAATGGAAAGAGAGAGAATGAGTGGAGAAATAGGTGGTGGAGATTTAAGGGGGAGAGTTCACATGCAATATAAGAGGTGTAGTGAAACCCTCCTCTTTCTCCTCTCTCTCTCTCTCTCTCCTCTTATTGTGTGCAATTTTGTGTCTAAATAGATTTTCCTATATATATATATATATATATATATATATATATAAGCATTCGGTTGCACCCGAAAAATGGAGCACCCCAAATGCCTCATGATTTCCACCATCCGTTTATATTAAAGAATATGAGTGGGAAGTGAGAGAGTAAGTGGAAGGAGAGAGAAGAGAAAATACTTGATGGAGATTGAGGGGCATTTGGGGTGCTGCATTGTTTAGGGTGCTGTCGAACCTGTCTCATATATATATATATATATATATATATATATATATATATATAAACACACGCACAACCACAAAATTTTATAGATGCTCAATCCACATGTATTATCATCTATTCAAAATTTGAGCTCGTTCGAACATTCGTAACATTTTCAAAATATTAGCTCAATTATTCACCGTTCAAACATTTATTCGAACCGTTAAATTTAAACACCATATATATATATATATATATATATATATATATATATACACACACACACACACACACACACACTCCATCGCTGGATTGTCCCTTGAATTCCACCTCTCCATATGAAGACAAAATTATCCAACGGCTGAGAATGTGTGTCTCTCAATTTGTGTCTAATTGTGTTCAAATAGTTGCCCTCTATACATATATATATATATATATATATATATATATATCAGCCAACAGTTTAATCATGCATCCATTTAAATCCACAATATCGACTCAAAAATACAGAATTTGGTGCCAAGAGAAATAAAGCATATACTATGAAAAGCAGTTTAACTAGAAGTATGCCTCAGCTCTTGTATCAAGAAATTTATCTTTACATGACAACTGTAAGTGACAAAGCCTGAAGCAATTCTTTGTATGTACCTTCAAGTGGCAAAGCCTAAAGTATGGTCATCAAGCTAGTTATCCTCGTTTAATGCATCAAATAATAAAAATAGCAAACTGATTTAAATCAATAAATGCTCAAAAGGATACCAAAAGGAGTCATAAATCCCAACGATCCCAAAGAAAATGGGACGAGAGGAGGAACTGGGCCTTTGAACTTAGATGCAGCCTGGATTGATGGAATGCAGTAATTTTAGAGGTTGAAGAAATAATTCTCCAATGGTTAGATTGGGCAAAAAAGGAACAAAAAACAAAAATTGAAATAAGGAAGAGTAGAATATAATGCTGCTTTTTCATATTCTAGCATAAATTTTGAGGTCGAACAGTCCCCATTTTAAGGTCATTAAATGTTAGATTCATGGATAATGAGTCAACAATGATTTGCCTATTGTCACCTTTATACAGTAACGCTGTGGGTGTCATTGAGTGCAAGTATTTGCTCCTGGTTAGTCCCTACTACATAATCGTTATCTTCAAGCGAAAAAATCTCAATTTTTGAGCTCCTAATTGTAATAAAAAGTTGTGTTTAGTTTTCAATCATGATCATAAATGTTGATACAACCTGTGGGTATAGATATGCTTCATTTTCACATATGATGGGAGTGGTGGTATTTAAAATTTCAGCAAAGAGACATCATAGATACAAAAAAAAGTTGAAATAGCATACAGGCTCTCATCCACAGACTTCACACGAAAGATCCTCCAATTTTGTGACGACGATTTAACATATGGACTTAGAACCCCATCAACAAATTAAAAGTTTAAACATACCACTCACAAGGGGGTTCAGAACTGAAATCTTCTTTCAGTCAAGGATGTAGAATGGCCGAGTTAACGATGGTTATAACAAACTCAATTACAACAAAGATAAATTAATCAAAATCCAAATATTGCTCTGAAATCATTAACATCACATACCCAAAGGACTGTTCCATCTCCACCAAGAGTTATAACGAGATCAACTTTTGTATGTAGAAGCTTAATTTCCTCGTCTATATACAAGTAAAACTGTAAGCACAATCTGTCGAGGCTATTAGCCTACTATAGTAATTTTCAGATTAAACAGTAAAAAATAAAATAGAAGGAAAAAAATACACAAATATACCACATGATAAGAACACAAGTTCAAGCGTGGAAGTTATGATAAACATATTCTTCTTGCATAACTCAAGAAACAGTTTGTACCAATTGTGTAAAAAATAATTGGTACACTTACCATCGCTCCACGTATGAATGAAGTTAAAGAAAGAAGCCTCTGTCATAAGTTCACTCTTCACACGAGGTTCAACAACTATATCTATATTTCTATGCTCTTTCAGCCATCTAGAAAATTATTTTGAAAGGTAAACAAATGCAAGAAAAAGCTACTGAACTCCATGAACTGGGAAAAGAAAATAAAAAACATGGTAATCATAAGTTATACGAAGATATACATGATAAAAGCTAACACAAAACATGATCCTGTTAAGGAGATGAGTTAAAATCAGAGAGTGAGAAGAGTCAGTGCTTGGTTTAACTTTTATTTGGGGATGCATGGCATTCATTTACAAAAGTGAAGTCAGTGACATGTCACATGTGTCTCTAAGATATTTGAAGTGTGTTTCTGGTCATATTTAGTATTGATGGGTCATTTTGCAAAAGAATCTATTTTCATAGCTTCTCTAGAGCTTATTATTAGGATGTTTGCATTTCCACCCATTTTAATTTTTATATTTGTACACATTCTCTGTGAAATCAGGTTTTTATTTAGCATTCCTTTCAATCTTCTATTTACAGTGCCAGAGTGTGGTGTGTTTCACTGGAAAAAAAAAATACATCTGAACCAATAGCACACTTTACAGTTTACACTAATGATCATGCAATGCGCTGGAAAGCAACGTCTGCTGCAACTGTTAATAAAAAAAAGAGCAGATCTCCAGTATTTCTTTTTAATGACCAGTAAACCTAGGGAGTACAAATTGTGATTATATGGAAAGCACACCTGACCATCTCAGCACAAAGTTCACGAACAGAATTTGAATTTGGCTTGGTCAATATAAGCACAGTCTGTGGCTGGGATTCCCATTTCAATAATATCTGAAGGTAAAAGAAACTATAAAAACTAGGACAGCATGGTAGGCAATAAAATCAAGAAATTATTCAATGTAATCCCTTCAAATCCCACCTATTTCCATTTAAATTTTGATATTTTTTGCAGCAAGTCCTCTAGACTACCAGCTACAGCACCTATATTTGTATTCATGTATTTTGAACAACATTTCTACATAGCACACAAGCACATGACCATGCAAGCATAATCCTACAATTCTTTTATATGCAAATAACATTCAAATTACAAGGCATCTGGAAAAAAATAAAATTGACATAATACATCTACGCAATATGAGGTAACAAACGGACTTATGCAAGAAATAAACCTACGTTACACAAGCTGTGTGATTCTGAAGTTAAATCTACCTGCTTACTGCTGCGTTGGGCAGTGGTTATGTTTCCTTCTTCAAAGGAAACAATTTCATGTTTCTGCTGTCCATTTGTGTCACCATTGCATCCCCACAATAGCTTAAATGATGCCTAAAATCAAGAAGAATGTTATTATTATAATGCTTAAAGGAGGAGATGACAGATGAATGGCAAATATGAAGAATAAGGAAGAGAGAGAGAGAGGGGGGGGGGGGGGGGGGGTCTAACTGGAAATCAATACTTATATATTATTATTATTATTATTATTATTATTATTATTATTATTATTATTATTATTTTGAAAAACAAAATGATGTGTGGTCTTCCAACAAATCAATACTTATATTACGAATATACTGATGTATATTACACAAGTAATTCAAATATGTAGGAGAAGAAGAAACCGTTGCAAGCAAAAACCAAAACTTATAACATGACTATGGTGTCCAGTGTCGATGTGTGTGTTATACATGTAACGTTGGAATATTTCAACATTTGGGTCACATATGTAAACTAAAATGTGTTACTATTTTGGTGTAAAGCTTAATTGAAGTGATCTAATTTTAAATTGAAGTTTAAGAGGCTTAAAGTTCAAATTATTATGGACCTAATGCGTAGATACCACGGTATTGTAATTTGTTGAATGATCAAATTGCAAAATGTCAACCTTATAAATAAGAAGTTATGGTCCTCAAATTATACAAGTTCTAGCAACTCTTCAACCCTCATCATAGAAAGCTATTTTTAGATCTAGGGTTTGTGTCAATTTAGTAGATCAAACCAAATTCGTTGTCTTCAAAATAATCAAGTATAGATTCAAGTATTGTAATGATTAACTATAGACTCAGGTACCACAATGATTATCTATGGACTCCGCTACGCTTCCACTAATTTATTTACCATACAATTTATTGTCAATTAAATCAATATTGGTATTGGGTCGATTTCCTAACTGATTGTTGATGAAGTATAGTGAAATCCTAACAAATGGTATCAGAGCCATTCATCATCGTTTTATTGAGAGAAAAATGGATTTTGTTATCTAAGGAAAATATTAACTTGTTTGAAAGATTATGAAAAAAAGGATTCTGCTCGCCTACAGATTCATATAACTAAAGGTTCATATTAAATAATAAACTCAAGCTTCCAAAGGACGACTAAAGCCTGCGCCTTTCTATTTTTTTGAATGTCCTGCAAATTTCATTAATAACAACAACAAAGTTCTGGACAGAGCTGCAGACTTCGCTTAATAATCTTGAATTCATGTTGTTTCGGTATTCTAGCTGAATTAATTTAACTGGATTCACTGAACAAATGTTTTGGCAGTATTAGAAATGTGAAAGGTTTATCTAGGTACTAAAATAATGCTGCATTGGTAATATGACTGATGATTGGGATCCCAATCCATTGTAAATTGATTCACGTCGGTAAATTCTGAGAACTAAATTTAAAAAAAAAAAAAAAAAAAAAAAATTTATTACATTCCTTTGAAATCGTTTAATGTGGAAGTAATTCTACCATGATTATCGGCATTTTGACCTACGTTTCAGGATTTTAGAGATGTATTAATTTATCTAAGCTGAATACATACATGAATATATGTACACACACACACACTATATATATATATATATATATATATATATATAGAGAGAGAGAGAGAGAGGGGGGGGGGGGGGGGGGGGGAGAAAGCGCGCTTTAGTTACATTTGTACTATTTGAATTATCATATGGGTGACTGTGATGTAATGTTGCATAAAATAATATTTTAAGTTTGCGCATGCGTTCTGACAATGTGGATTAATTTTTTTATGGCTTAAGCAACCATTTGACCAAAGCATATAACCAGTATGAAAATTTTCATATCCTAATTGGGTTAATCTTACAAAATAAAAGTTGTGAAGTATTTAAAGTATAATTGAACTAATCAGTATGTTCAAACGGTTGTTGAGAATTATTTTGGTCTAAATTGCTATTTCTAAGTTAAAAAAGACACGGTATGGATCATTAAATAAAACTTGCCTCAAATTTAATAGCTTGGTAACGGCGAGATACAGCTCATTTTGAAATCCGACTAGTGCAATTATTTTATATTTATGTATACATTCATTTTAGTTAGTGTGAAAATTTAAGGTTATAAAGATCATATTTTAACATATTGTTTTTCATTTGTACATATGTTGGAATTTGACATTTATATTTATGGCAAATATAAAAATGAATGTATTAAGATAATGTACAAAGAACAGATAAAAGTGACATTAGCACTTTGTATAGCTATATTATAGTTTAGATATGCATATAGCTTGAATTTCATAATTGTTTCTTTAATGATATATACAGACATATAAAGTAAAATATACTGGATATTTTCATTTTAAGTCATTCTTGATATTTCAGTTATATCGCTTGAATTTTTTTCTTCATATTTTTTGTTATGTTGCCATTTAAACCTTTTAGTTTTCTATTTCTAATATGAGCAAATTAGGTTATTGTTGTTCACTAAGAAATAATTAAGTTGATTTATGAATAAATTCAAAAAAAAAAAAAAAAAAAAAAAAAGAATTAAAGCTCCTGATGTTTAAAATATAGCTTATATCTACTTATGCTAAATACCTTTAATAATAAAGTCTCAAATTTTGATTTGGTGCTTAATATAATTATACATTACTGCTTACTAAATAATTCTAAATTGAGACATTAAAGATAGCACATAATTTACTGATAATCTACGCGACTTAAAAGTTATATTTTTATGAACTCACAGTATAGAAAAGTTCAAAGACGACGAAAAATATAACAGTTTTTTTTTGAGGACGTTGAATTTGAGGGGAGAAACAAAGTGTGATCATTATCTTTAAAGAGAATGATCATCTTTGATTCAACTACAGTTACTTTTTCAGATAATGTGTAAGATCTGTTTTTTTTTTCATTAACAAGAAGAAAATTAAAAGTATACTTAGACAATGTAAAGAAAAGTTTCTTCTAAATTAGGGTACTATTTCACGGAAACAAACTCAATAACCACAAACTGTAATATTACTACAAAAAAAAAAAAAAAAAAAAAAAAAACTAGAAAAGGAAGAAATACTATTTCAGATGACCATATAGTATTTTTTTTTTTCCATAAAAGTCATTAATGGATTGATGAAGATAATTCCACGGACTTGTATCAATTCACATATGAAAATCATTTGAAATGTGGATTTAAGAGGGGGGGGGGGGGGGGCGTGTGTGTGTGTAATGTAAATATATTATGAGGACAATAAATTTGAGATTTTTCCCTAATCTAAGTAATAAGATCATCGATTATGAGTACCTATTCAAAACCAAAATGGATCTACTATGTAGTATGGAAATGGATAAGGCTCTTTTATTTAAAAAAACTATTCTTAAAAGAATTTTTTAAAAGAAATCCTCTTTGGATTTATTGAAAGACTCTTTGGAAACATGTGGGAACTTGTAGCATATTATATTTTTGAGCAATATCCGATGGATATTGACGTTGTGTTTTCAAATGAAAACATTGATGAAACAACTTAAGAAACATACTTGTGGATATTAGAGATCCAAATACATCGTTATTATTCATGTGGTGATATCTGGATTAACACAAAAGAGCTAGGCAAACAACTGCTTAAAAGGTTAGGTATGCAAAATGTGAATCAGTTGATTCTCTTTTGTCAAAACAGACAAATCATGTATATACGTTAATATAAGAACATCCTTGAAACTAAAGAAATGCAAAAAAATTCTCATGCATCTGCGGCATGGAGTCTATTGCATACTAAGACATATATACATATGGATATTGTCTGTATTATTTGATAGTGTTTTTTTTTTTTTTTTTTTTTTTTTTTTTTTTTTTTTTTTACAGAAAATTAAAGTGGATCATCAGTCAGTAACCAAAATGGTTACGATATATCATTAAGGAACAGAATAAAAAGTTATATGCTCATAAATAAAAGATTGGATTGGTTGAAGATCATAAAAGCATTATGATCCGAATATTTTGGATGTCAATGCTATAGTAGATCCACTTTTTGGTGATAATAATATAGTTTTTAGGCGGAGTAATGTAAGAAAAAGAGTCATTAAAATGTTTACAGCTTCTAACACTATCAAAATATTGTTTATGTTTATTTACAAGGCATCCAAATGTGAATTTTTTTATATAAAATTTTGTCACAAGACTACGGATTACTGATAAAAAATTGAAAGACTATTTAAGTAACATTGACATATTATTTTTCAGTAAGAAAAGAACAAAAAATAGGTTGTAATTCATAGAGCATACTATGACAAACTCCATTATGGTGGATCCGCTTACAAAAGAATTATCACCCAAGGTCTTTCGAGAATGCTCGACTGGTGTAACTTTCATATAAGGATATTTTGGTTCATGGGAAGTTTGTATTTGGTATTATTGTATGACATATTGCTTTGTACTTCGGTAATATATGTATACATATAGGGAAAGTCTATTTAGACACAATTTGGTGACACAATTGGTGACACAATGAATTCACACCATTGGATTGCCCCCTGAATTTCACTTTTTCATACAAAGATCAAATGATCCAACAATGCAGATCTTCTGTGCCACCATTTGTGTTTTATTTCGTGTCCAGATAGCCGTCCCCATACATATATATCAAGTTGTTCTACTGGTAAAAATAAAGTAGTAAAGTTATCTTTGCAATCTACGTTGTCCAAATATTGAACGTTTTGATCTTGCCGAAGTATGACCAATGAAAATAAACATGTATGAACCACGTTTCATATAATTTTTCACATTATGTGTTAACCCGCAGCTTTACAAGGCTATTACGCTTTTGATTTGGGTACTTGGATAGCTCGGGAATCGAGTACGGACGATTATATGAAGCTACGAACAACAAGATTCATCGGAATACCACTTTGAAACAAACTGAACTGGAGTTCAAATTTTGATTTTTACGGGATCAGTATGAATCCGAAGTAAAGGAACGAAATTTGAATTATGGCTAAGTCTCGGATCGGTACCAGACCGAGATACAGGATTTTAGGATTCACATACTTAATAAGAATTACATTAATACCTCAACGTCAGAGAGTCAAATCGTGAAACCAAGCAAGGAAGGGCACTCGGGAACCCACCTTGAGGGTCGCACCCCTAAGGATGCAACCCCTGAAGGATCGGCACCAATCCTTAAAGAGGGCACAATCCGGACCCCACTCCTTGGGTCGGGTTGTCTCACCTAGATGAGCCCTTGTGCACTTTTGGACTGATCTGGCTACAAATAGACCATTTGTGCACTCTTGGATCAATCTGGTACTTCTCTTCTATTCAGGTTGGATTATTTTCTTTATTCTTCACTACGCAAGGACTCTGCCAAATTCTAAATTCAACTCCAATTTCTTCATAACATTGTACTCAAACTCGAACTATGTTTTGGCAGTTACGAGTGGACATAAGCCAGAGTTTACCGAATCACTATAAAATCTTGTCTCTTTTACTGCTTTATTACTATTCTGTGATTGTTTTATTGTTGTGATTTGTGAATTCTCTGTTATTAGCTTTGACTATTAGATATCCGGGGTGTTAGGCTTGAGTGACCAAAATTGTGTCTAACATTACACATCCATGATTGTGTCGATATATATGACAATTGATAAGTTTAGTTACGATAAATACAACGAAGACCACTATGATCCTTTGTCAACACGGTTAACGGATGAGATTGTTTCATGTACACCATATGTTATAAATAGCAAATTTTATAGCTCATAAAGTTAAACATGCTTTTTTAAGCTTATCACATATGTGATGTGATCCAGAGGAAGATTGTTGTAATATTTCAACATTTAAGTCACATATGTAAAATAATGTGTTATGCTATTTTAGTGTAAAACCTAATTGAAATAATCTAATTTTAAATTAAATTTAAGAGGCATAAAGTTCAATTTATCATGAGCCTAATGAGTAAATACCGGGGTTTTTTAATTTGTTAAAAGACCAAATTACAAAATGTCAACTTTATAAATAAGGGGTTGACAAATTACACAAGTTCTAGCAACTCTCTAATCCTCTTCTATAGAGAGCTAATTTCAAATCTAGAATTTATGTCAATTTGAAAGATCAAATCAATTCGACGTAGTCTCAATAATCAAGTATGGATTTAGGTATGCTTCAGCTAATCTATTTATCTATCCTACAGTTTATTCCGGATTAAGTATAATTGGTTAAATATTTGGATCTAGGATTTTCTAACTGACTTTTGATAAAATATATTGAAATCCTAACAAGTAACAGTATGTTGATTGTTATTCAGTTACAAATAGAATAATGTAGCTGCATGCGCACATAACAAACAATGCACACAATACATATTCTAATTGCAATATAAATCTAGGAAGATTGAACTTGATATGCAAATGCAACCTGACAAAGCAATTTAAATAGTTCAAAAATAATAGAGATGCATTTAAGTTTATTCCCACAAGAAGTTGATAACACAGAGATGCTAACCATCACAAAGAATATGGAGCATGCATCAGAATAAAATATTGATGCTCTCAACTGAATAAACTAACCATCATCATGACGAATGTAAAAGAGAAGAAACAACCGATGTGGATTTTATAGCCCAGCTTAGGGTGGCTAACTTGCACACTGGTTACTCGAAAATAGTCGAATTGATTGACTAATGTGCATGCTGGGTACTAGAAGATGCTATAAAGTTCATTTATGAAACAGTCTCAAATGAACTGTTAGTTCATTTCTAAATTCAGCCGCAGTATAGGTGTAAAGAATATGTTTGAACTCCAATAATATTAAGTAGATCCGCCATTGAGCTATCATATTCTGAAGTAATATTCTGAAAAAAAGATATCAGTTTGTCAACGTGTGCTTTCGCCTAGTATGCCTTGAAGTGTATATGTCTTAAAGTTAGGACCTTTGTTGAATTTATGTGATACAGATATTTGTTTAAAAGTGAAAGAAATTAATTAATTGATCCAATCAATGGATTATGTTATATCTGGAAATATTTGAGATGATATTATGGATGAAAACAAATTAATTACATAATCAATGGATTTATAAATGAGGAAAGAAGTATATTTATAAATTCATTGATTTTGTAATATGAAGAAATAAATGTTTAGGCTTGAAGAATCAAGTAAAGGATGAAACGTATGAAAACCAAAATCTTAACTTTCTATTTATGTTGCAATCAAATTATGGACATTTGGAAAGTTTTCAAGACAACAGAAAATTATTTCTCTTCATTTCCAAGCAACATTTCATCATAAAGCCTATTTAAATGAAGGAAGATTATCTTCATATTTGTAGAGAGTGAATGTGAAAGAGCATCCACCGTTATCCTTTTCTTCAGTAAAACTCTAATTTCTATAGTCAATTAATTAGGATTTTTGAGTGCATACAAATCTTTGTTGAAATCGATTATTCAATTTGTAATTATATGTTAGTCTCTCTATCTACTATTTATAAGTTCGTAATTTCTCTCTCTCTTCAGTGAAATAAAGAATAATTATTGGGTTCATGGGCGTAGGCATAGCCGAACCACATCAAATCTTTGTGTCTTCTTTCTTCTATTTTGTTTCGTTTGATGATTATTTTTTCATTGAGTTGGCGGTTGATAATTAATCAACAAGTAGATCCTTTTATTTGTATTGCTCCTACGCCTTTTGTATTTCATTGTGTAGTTTTGAAGTTTGTGCACATCAAATCGATTTTTTGTACAATATATTGATATTGGAGCAATTTGTGCAATTATTCGCACAACAGATTGGTATCAGGCTAGCTGTTTTGTTCTGGATTAGTTATCAATGGCTAATTCTTTTAGTAGTAGTATGAAAACTATGGCTTCACCAAATTTATTAGAAGAGAAATTTCTGGGACATGAAAGCTCAAAGTGAGGACTAATGACGGTGTTCTTCAGCAACAACTTCATTCACTTAAGGAAAAAATAAGATGCAAAAGCGCTTTGAAGGAGATATACATAAGTCTCACTTCATGAGTTCTAGAAGAGGTGCTTGCTATTATTGTAAGAAAAAGGGATATTTCATACGAAATTGTCCAGCTCTTAGAAAGAAGAGAAGGAGAAAGCTTCAATTTTGACAGTAGTTAGATCCGATGCAGACAGATGTGATAGTGATACATCATTATTTTCAACCGGTATTTCACCTTTAGAGATTACAAGTTGGGTAATTGGTTCTGGAGCCTCTTGTCAAATGTCGTCAGATAGAAGTTGTTTTGTCATTTATGACAAGATTGATGGCGGGGCAATTTGTTTGGAGAATGACACATCTTGTCATGTTGTAGGCGTTGGAAATATGAGGTTTAAGATGCATGATGGAGTTATTATAACTATCATGAACGTTACACATGTTCCGATGCTGCATAACAGTTTGTTGCCAGTTTGAGCTTTGAGTGGACTTGATATGAGGATAATAATAGCTAGGTAGTCAAGGTGCAAAAAAAAACCAACTGGTAGCAAACTCTTATGCGTCTTGGGTTTTTTTGCGCCTTGTGCTTTTTTCGTGCTGTCACTGTAAAAACTGCACTTACAACTACAACTTAATATATAGTTTGGACAATAAATAATAGCTGAGTTTGCAACTTTAATGATAAAACTTCATAAGTTCATGTCACAAACAAAAATAAGTAGTTGAAAACCATTCAACCTAGATTTACAACAACAAAATACTTAAAATGACAAAAACGCGCTTTTTGCATTTTGGACTTTTTTGCGCTTTTGTTTTTTTTAAAAAAAAAAAAATTGCGCTTCACTAACAGGTGCGCCTTGAACTCAAAAAAAGCCCCCTAGTTGCGCTTTTTTGCGCCTAGGCGCGCACCTTGACTACATAGAATAATAAATGAAGAGAATTTAAGAGTGGCGAAGGGTTCCTTGGTAGTGATGAAAGGAGTGCGAATCAATGATATTTATATGCTTCATGGAGAAACATTCTTGGAAGATTCAGTAGTTTCTACTGATTTTAGCATTCCAGACTCTACTCAGTTATGGCACCTTCATTTATATCATGTTGATGAGGAGAGTCTTGAAGTATTAAAGAAGCGTAGGTTAATTGACGGTAATTCTCAATCAAAGCCTAGCTTTTGTAGAGATTGTTCGAAAGAAGCATGTCACATTTGATGTTGGAAGAGCTAAAGCTACATAGTTTCTAGAGTATGTTCATTATGTGTGGGGATTCACCCCAATTGCATCTTTTGGTGTAGCCAGTTCCTTCGTCTTATTTGTTGATGATTTTTCACGTAAGGTCTGGGTTTATTTCATGAAGACTAGATCCGAAATATTTGTCCGATGTCGAAAGTGGAAGACTTTAGTTGAAAAGAAGCTGGGAAAGCCGTTGAGAGTTCTTAAAGTTGGCAATACAAGTGAATTTGCGTCACAAGAATTCACTAACTATTATGCGTCCGAGCATGTATTTATAGATTTTTCTACTAAGTCGCATTCTTTTGGAGTGGCGGCGAGCATGTGTCGGATGTTATAGGAAAGAGCTATGAGCTTGAGACTGATTGTTGGCCTACAAGAGGGTTTTTGGGCAAAAGCGATATCTATGGCAGTATTTCTCATCAACCGTACACCTTCTACTGTCATAGATATGAAGGTCCCAGAAGAAGTATGGAAAAGAGAACCTGTTGACTATTCATTCCTTAAAGTGTTTGGTTGTTCAACTTATTTAGAATATGACGGACATGATAAGCTAAAGCCTAGAGGAAGCAAGCGCAAAGGCGCAAAAAGGCGCAAGGGTTGAGCGCTGGGCTTTTTTGAGCCTTGGGCTTTTTTGTGCGACTTTTATACAAGTGTGTGTTTTTTGCTAGAAAAAAACTGTACTATAAAATTCTACTAAAAATGATAATTTTACTGGTACAAAAACTTTGATTAGTAGGTACGAAGTCACAAATGCAATTTCCAAACTAAAACAATCACAAATTCAACAAATTTAATTATTTAAAACATAACTCTTTAAACTTTAAAATTAAAACATAACTCAATAATTTTCAAAACATGTCTAAATTTTAATTTAAAAGTTAAAACATAACTCAATAAATTAACTAACAAGTTTAGATTAAAGTTTAAACCTTTGAACTAATTAATTTAAATGAAAACAATTAAAAAAAACTGCTGTTGATATTTGAAACACACACAAACACACATGACAGTGGCAACAACAACGGAGACGGCAACAATATATTTTAGTGTCGAATGCGTTAAAACGAAAGGGAAAACCCTAAAAATTGACTAAACCTGTTCGAATTTGAAGGTTGAGAGTCGGATCGGATCCAAACAAAAGTGGGTTTGGCATAAAATCAATTATTTCACAAGGCGCGCTTTTTGAGCCTCAGCGTCTCAAGAAAAAGCGACAAAGGCGCGCTTTATTTGTGCCTCGGTTAGCCGATGCGCCTTGAAGGCCAGCGAGGCGCAAAGCCTGCGCCTGAGCCTTAGGCGCGCCTAGGCGCGCTTAAGCGCGCGCCTTAACAACTATGCTTGTTAGGCTATGAAGAAGGAATGAAGAAGTATAGGTTGTGGTGCAAATCGACTAAGAGAATTGTGACAATCAAGCATGCAATATTTCATAAGAGTCTTTATTGAAGGTGAATCTCTATTAAGTGATGATGACATTAGGAGAACAAAAAATTTCCAAACACGTTTAGAGTCATCAGATTGTTTCCATATTCGAAGAGAATGTGGTATTTTCGATTGTACTATGGTTGATGAGAAGATTTCATATATTCAGACTTTAGGTGGAGCTCAATCACAGTTAAGGCATTTTGCTTCTGTTGGCCTTATTTATGAGCATAGTAGAGGTTAATTTAACTTCTTATGCTATTTGTTGTGCGGAGCTTGGTGTTGAGTTTGATAAGGTAGACTTGGTGAAGTCGAGTAAAATTCTTAAGCAGGTTGAAGTAGATAATTTTGAGTATGTCCTTGCTCACTATAGGATGGAGAAGGTGAAGCGTGCTATGAAGTCTCCATTAGTCTTTCGGATTTATGTATCTACAAGTTTGTCTCCTTCGTCGGATTTTTTGAAGAATTTTTGGTATTTTCTATCTTTCTTATGCTTGGAAAAGATTTGGATGTTTTGTTTGGCAGTGAATTCAAAAATCGTAAAACCGTACGATTCAAAACGCGTTTCAAATCGAAACGCAAGCCTCTGATTCAAAACTTAAGAATGAATCGCAACTACAGAAAATCGTACGTGTCAATGTAAAATCGAAAATTTCGAACCCTAATTAGAAATCGCGATTCATAATTTCACGTTGAAAAAAAACCGTATGCATCTCAAAAAGCTTATATTTTTTCTAAAATTTGAGAACATCCACTAAATTTGGGGAAGACGAAGCATTAACCCGAGGTCAAAAGGCGCTCCAGATTCAAAAGCAATCGATATAATTCAGTATAAAAGCATGTTTTGCGGACCACCGAGCAAAGTACAGAGAAGCCCAAAAAAAGAACACATGTAGGTTGCAGCGGAGTGAAACACGAGGAGAGAGAAACATATTTTTCTTCTTTGTCTCTCATGTCTTCTGTTTTTTCCCTTAAAAATCTATATGAAGCCGAGCGAATGAAATAAGCCTTTTCTTTTTTAAAGTTGAGCAAACAGTGGGCAGGTAACGTGTTTTCAAAACTTTGGATTAAAAATTGTAAACTCTCATGTCATTTGATAGTTTATTGTTTAAAGTAGAGGGAGTTTATTGTTTGTTGATAGATAGTTTTGTTTGTTTTTTTAAATACCGACTGAGATAGCTTCAATTGAAAAAGTCAAATAAGGGGCAATCATTCTTTGTCCTGTTGTACTATTTGAAATATCATATGGCAGTATGATAAGTGGTGATACTGTGATGTGACTTTGCTTAGAATATTATTTATGCATATGCATTCTAACAACGTGAATTATTTGTTAGTGGCTTAAGTAACTTTTTGCTTAGTACATAGGAAGTGTGAAAAGTTTATGTATTATGAGTTATCTTTACAAAAGAAAAAATGCTTTATTAAACCTGAAATGTCTATGATAACCTGCAGGTGACAAAAATCAAAATATTAGCAACACTTAATAGAATATATTTCACATATAGACATATTATGAATTATAATACATATTCTTTAACTCTATGATTCACGAGTCGATTCTCATTTCAATCCAAAATTTATGTATTATGATTTACGATTTGAATCCTATTTGAATCTTACGATTCACGATTTGAATCTCGTTTCGATTCAAATTCTAAACTCTACGATTTACGATTTAAATCTCATACTGAAATCATTGTTGTTTGGGCAAATTGCCTATAGTTCATATTAAGCTTGATGATGTAGAGTGTAGACCCAACAATTTGTTGAGATTTGGTTATATTTGAATCAAGGTGAAATGTTGAATTTATGTGATTCAAATATTTGTTTAAGAAAGAAATTAATTGATTCAATCAATCAATTATGTTATATGTGGAAATATTTGAAAGGATATTTTGAAAGGAAACAAGTTAATTACATAATCAATTAATTAATCAATGGATTTATAAATGAGAAAAGAAGTACATTTATAAATTCATTGATTTTGTAATATGAAGAAATAAATGACTATGCTTGGAGAATCAAGTAAGGGAGGAAACGTATGACGACCAAAATTTCACTTTCTATTTACACTGCAATCAAATTATGGACACTTGGAAAAGTTTCAAGACAATCTGAAAATTATTTCTCTTCGACTACAAGCAACCTTTCATCTTATAGCCTATTTAAATAAAGGGAGCTCATCTTCATATTTGTGGAGAGTGGAAGTGAGAAAGCATCCACCATTATCCTCTTCTTTTGTAAACCCTAATTTTTGTGGTTAGTCTCTCCATCTACTACCTATAATCAATGTCGTCTATAGCGCAAAATAGTGCAAGGCTAGCGCTATTTTGCCTATACACTATAGCATGCGCTATTGCGTTCATTTAGTGAGAAAAAATCAAGTACATTTTGTTTAACTGAATTTTGTTTCTGTTTTATTGGCATATTTGTGTCATATCCAAACCGTTCAAAACTCCAAGTACAAGCACTGTCATATTTTATGCATGTATTAAATATTTTTTATGTAAAAAATATTTACATTACAGAAAATTCTATAAGTTCATATTGTACATTCAAAATAATCGATAGATATAATATATTTGTATCTTACAAATTTGAAACTTATTCTTATAATTGTGAGTTATAATGAAATTTATTTCTATTTGTCAATTATGGTGATATAAAACTCTAAGAAAAAATGCATGAAAATACACTTATATACAAAATGTTTTTGAAAAATTTTACTAACAAGTACTAAGATTTTTTTTATAAATAAGAACAGTTGTAAAGTGAAAATAAGATCAAATGAAAATAATATATGAAATCTACAGTAACAAGATTCAAATAAACAAAAGTTAAATGTGATTCAATTGTACAATAACAAAAGATAAAAATTATATTACGCTTCTAAATTTTTAAAACATAGTCACTAGTTTCATCTAATTAATAACCATTAATCATTATTTAAAGGGAAAGTCTATTTGAACACAACAAATAGACACAAATAAGAGAACACAAAATCTACACCATTGAATCTCCCCTTGAATTCCACCTCTCCACATAAAAACAAAAAGATCCAATGGTCAAGATTCTATGACTCTATGTCTGTGTCTAGTTTTGTGTCCCAATAGCCGCCCCATTATTTAAATGATCATCAATTCTTTTTCTTTCGAGTCATACTCTATGGTATTTTTCCTCTAAGTCATTATAAATACAATAACATGCTATTTTGGGTTTAATTCACTGTCCAAACATTAAAAAAAAAGACAAAAACAAAATAGCGCGCTGTTTAGAACTATGCGCTATTTTTGCGCTATAGGGAACCCTTGCACTATTATAAGTACAATAGCGCAAGCAGTGCGCTATGCGCTATTTGTCACTATAGCGTGCACTTTGATAACACAACCTATAATTTTGTAATTTCTCTCTTGTGTTCTCTTTTGTACTCTCTTCGGTGAAATAAAGAATAGTTGTTGGGTCTGTGGACGTAGACATAGCCGAACCACGTTAAATCTTTGTGTCTTCTTCTTTTCTTCTATTTTGTTTTGTTTGGTGATTATTTTTTCATTGAGTTGGCGGCTGATAATTAATCGACAAACCAGATCCTTTTTTTGTCTTGCTCATGCGCTTTTTGTATTCCGCTGTGCAATTTTGGAGTTCATGCAAATCAAATCAATTTTTTTCACAACAGATTGATATTGAAGCAATTTGTGCAATTATTCGCACAACACCTTAAAGGCATGATAAACAGATACCACATAAATACGCATCTTTAATAAAAATTACTAAAATGCTCAAGCTCCAACAAATATTTGCACTAAGGTGTATGAAACAGTACATAATTAATGTGCGCTACTAGGGAGGCCGAGTAGTATTGATCAGGCAGCAGTTCGAAGGCTGGAGCATTTCAAATGTACCAAATTGTAATATAACATTCACTGGAAATGATACTAGCAATCAAAGTACATAACACAATTTAATGTGAATTAAGTGGTATGCGTCTTAAAGTAGGGTGTTACTTATAGGCAGAATGAGCGGACTCCACATAAATATGCATCTTTTACAAAATTGCTGAAAACATTCTTCTTCTAACTAATATCTGCACTAAGGTGAGTGAAACAGCACATGATTATCGTGCACTACTAGAGAGGTTGGGTGCTTCTTATCCAAAGAATTGGCCAGGTAGCGACCTGGAGGCTGAAGCATCTAAAGTGTACCATATTGTGATATAAAGTTCAATGGAACTGAGAGTACAATGCATAATACAATTTGACGTGCATTGATTAGTTAACCATTGTCATGTATGTAAAATAAATCAAAAGCATGAAATAATATGCAAAACATGATGAGTTTGATAAACATATAAATAAAAGGGAAATTCTATTTCAACCCGATTTTTTAGTTAGTAGCCCCCCTAAAAAAAATAAGATTTTAATGACAAAAGTACCCCTAGGTAGTTATCTTCTAATCTATTCTCATTACAACGTAAAAATATACAGTCTGTGAAAACACATACACTTGAAAACCCTAGATTTAAAATCATTGAAGGAAAAATTCATTTGCAAACAAAAATACAACGGATTTTGAAGGAGAATATGATTCCTCATCGCAATCACAGCAGGTAATCGAAGAAAAATAATAAAAAAAAATGGGTTTTTCTTTTTTACTTTTCAAGTACAGCCGATGCATAACGATTTGAGGGAATTTTGATAAAATCACGATGTATTCCTACTAGGAAGACATGGGAACCACGGAACACGTAGAACCAATACGTCGATTTCTTATATTCCACGCAGGCTTTCAGAACTTGGTCAATTACTATTTTTTCTGCTTTGTGCTTACCTGTCTTCCTTTGCTTGATGCGTACGATCGATTTTGCGTGTAGGCAAAATGATATGCAGTAGAAATCTTTAGACCTAAACTTGCATGATGTTGAAATGAATCGCGTTGTGAAAAAGGGAATTGAGGAGTAACAAGAAGTGAAGTGAAGGGCAAGGGCAAAATTGGAAAAAATAGGGGGCTACTAACTAATTACATGGGTACACAGGTTTTTCTACTTTTGGGGGGGGGGGGCTACTACCTAAAAACAGGGTTGAAATAGAATTTACCTAAATAAAATTGACATGGCACCTTGCTTTTTGCTAATTTGTGAGCTACATGGTCAGTGACTTCATCCCTAAGAATCTGGTGTGAACAAATTCCATGCCTCCCACAACACACATCATTTTGGTCAGCGCCAGCATCATTTATACTGAAATCATTGGATTGGTTTTCCACAATAACCTTATTAGAATCAGATTGACAAATGTTAGCTTCAGGTGCTGCAATAAAAAAAAAGAAAACAATGTTAAGTGGTATCCAATCAAAGATTACTTGTACGATGCACCACCTTCCTAACACTTGTGCACTAGATATGAATGTACCAACCTCAATAGTTAACCACAACACATGACCAGGCTACCTGCCAGTTGCTAAAGCAAAAACCATAAATAAATTATTTTCCAAAAATGCTCTTAACAAATATGCAGGATAAGCTTCACGTTTATCTGCAGCTTTTATCATTAGAAACTTCTATGAAATTTTATATTACTGGGAAACTTACGCAGCTTGCTTTATACAGCCAGCCAAGCGTACAGACATAGAATGAATTGAAGTATTATTTTTTTTCGCTCTACCCTCAATTCCCTTCAGTTATCTCTGGAAAATAGTTTTCTTTCAAATATTTCTTCCTTCCACTCTACAAATCTAATTATGGAGCTGCCTATACTTTAAATAGGAAAAAAAAAACATCAGTGACTGGTATGTTACAAAATTTAATCATGTGTTTTAAATGATGGCACTTATCATTGGGTCCAATGTTTTTCATAGTTTATTCCACGTGAATATTTCTTGTTGAAAAAATTATTTTGATAAATTAAGTTTGTAAGGATTATTTTGAGACACATAGTCAAGGATGACTAGTGGTTAGCGATGTGACACTCTAAACTCAGGTTTTAGAGGTCATAAATTCGGACCACTGAGACATTAAATGAGTGCATTACTTGATTAGAGCATCAATGTAGAAATTTAGGGACACATCTTAAAATTTTATGACTTGAAATAGAGCAGAAGTGATTTTCAAGCACACAACCAAAAACAATAAGCATATTAGCAGTCGACCAACATGTTACACAATCAATCGTAATAGTGAAGGAACACATAACACGAAGGCAGATGAGAAAAGTTATCAGCCTATACACTGGAGCAGTGAATTGCGTTTCCTCTCCAATTCGTATTTGCGCCTCCACTCGGCTGCTTCTGCTTGAGCTGCAGCTTTTCCTTCCACAACTCGTCTCAATGCCTTTTCTACGGCTAAAGGAAAAAAGCAGCAAATTATAACATCATTAATATAACAAAAACAGTCAAAAAATGCTTGTTTGTACATTAATGATGAAAAAACTGAACAGTCCAAAGGATACTGTGGGTAATTATTCCATGAAGAAACTGACGTACCAAATTATATGACAAATAATTACTCATGGATAAGCATATAGCACAGAACACATGAGTTATGAAAACATGAATATGGAAGTATGTTAAAAATCATATAGCCAACAGAACAAAGAATTTAAAAGCAGCAAATAAATGAGATATCAACACACGAATCATATTAATTGAATATATGGAATGTGTGAAGTGCTTGAGACAAGGTAACCACTTTCTGTCTGATGAAAACAGATGACTTAATTGACCTTCTTACAAGAACCATACATATATGCTAGTATGACTGCATGCATGCAATGTTGTAAAAATCGCTGTGTAGATGCTTGGCGGTAGGTTGGACTATAAATTAATCGACTAGATGGGGACTAACTGCAGCAGGTGTTTTTGATAAACTTGTGCATTTTCAGTAAAATTTTAGATATTTCATGCCAAAAAATATATTATTGTATAAATTATACCTACGTCGTACAAATAAAAATTTCTGATTCTGAAGGAAAATGAAAAGGCAATATTCATTTTCCAGCAGAAAATTACACATTATTTTGTATCCAATTGTCCATAAACGTGAGCCCCACGAATAAGATCTTTAAAACTACCACCTAGATGCTTTTAGGTTAGGTGGTAAGCTGCCCCTAACACCAAGGCAGAGCTTAGACGGACAGCTATGTGGTAACCCCTCATCTAGCTCTCCTTAAGTGGAGACTAATCAAAGACCTAAAAGGATTTTTACAATAATATACGTTTGTGCGCTTTTATACATATACACAGGGTATTATTATTGGCACTCCAAATTTGAAAAGGGAGAATTTTGATGGGAGGTCTTCCAAATTTAGATTGAAATTCGGCAAGGAAATGCCAAATTCATATTTGAAATTTGATGGAGGTACGCTGAACGCAGCATAAAAATTTATGTTCAATTGTGACAAGGTTGTCCATTAATACCAAAAATAAAAAAATAAAAAAAAATCCACTTTTGTATCCAAATAGTAGATAAATATCTGATAATTAAAAAAACAAATACAGATACAGATATAAAGGCATCCACATTCGTAAATTCTCTGTCTGATTTTGTCAAGATTATGACAGTGCTTTGAAAATACACATCCAAAAAGTAGATAAATATCTGATTTTCTTTGAAAATTATGACAGTGCTTTTTTTATATCCCTGCATAAATACATTTTTTAAAGTTGGAACTAATTATATATTTATTTTCAATTTTGACAGTACTGAATTCCAATATGTATTGCAAATTAAAGAGAGAGAAAATCTAGCGCAAGCACGCTGAATTCGAAGTTTACATTTCGTATATTTATGTGCTTTAGTAAATATGAAATTTCAAATAGTGTCAGATTTTTTTTCTATGAAAAAATATATATATGGAATTAACCTATCAATTTTTGTAATAAATTTAAACATGTCATTGATGTCAATCATAAATCATTCATTTCGACTTGCTCTGAGAATTATGACGTGAAATATTTTGTTTTTAATGTCAATGCATAAATACATTCCTAAAATTTTGAACTATCTAACCACAAGTCTAAATATCTGAGCTTTTTTCATGTTTTGTTGAATCAAGATGGTCAAATATTACGTACTCGACCTTTAGAAGTACATACTATTTTTGCTATTTGTTAAAAACATTAATTTTACAAAAATTGCAGCTTATAAAGGAAGCAATGAAGTATTTTCAAAACTTCATCTTTCAAAGTGCTCAAGCATTGTATTTGTATTGTGAAATCTAAAAGACTTCAAATAAAAATCATCCTTTTTCTGATTTCTTTCGTCAGTTGTGGCAGACTGGCAGCGAAATATTTACATGGCTTTGCATAAATTTATACTTCTAAACTTAACTTTGCAAATATGATTTCATTTTTCCAAATAGGAATGTGAATTTTTTGGCAGTATAAGTATATAGCTTTATTTGATTCATCTTCTATGCTAAATATTAATTTCTCATTTCAATCCTACAATATTTTATTATGCTTTCCATTGCCAATACAACTCCGCCTGTGTAGTTTTCTATGCAGCATGTCTCAAGCCAGGGTAAAGGAGGAGGGTTGTGATAGGCTTGGCGAACCAACGTAAAAACTTAGCCACTCTTATGGATATGGAACCTTATGATATATCGTTGGGTCGTAACCCTCTTAGCGACGCGCTATATCGAGGCTCGGATATGGTGTTAAATATGCAAGGGCTGGGCCGCCATTCTCTTAGTGGCGCGCCACACCGACGCCCCGGTGTAGTGATAAGTGAGCAAGGGTCCTAGCATTTTTCTCGGCGGATGTGATGGGTAAGGGAGCTAGTCGACGATAGTAGGGTTCGGTTAGGTAGTTGGAATGTAGGGTTCTTAACAGGAAAATTAAGAGAGATAGTAGATACTATGATTAGGAGACGGGTTAACATCTTGTGCGTTCAAGAGACGAAATGGGTGGGTCAGAAGGCGAAGGAGGTGGAGAACACTGGCTTCAAATTGCGGTACACGGGAGAAGTACGTAACAAGAACGGGGTATGCATATTGATTGACAAGAACCTTCAGAACAATGTGGTTGACGTCAGAAGACGAGGTGATAGGATCATCCTAGTTAAGCTAGTAGTTGGCGAGGCAGTTTTGAATGTCATTAGCGCATATGCCCCACAGGTAGGTCTAAGTGAAGAAGCCAAAAGGAAGTTCTGAGAAGACTTGGATGTCATGGTTAGGAATGTGCATAGTAGCGAGAAACTTTTTATAGAAGGAGACTTCAATGGCCATGTTGGCTCATCTAGCGGGGGTTTTGAGCGAGTGCATGGTGGTTTTGTATTTGGCAAAAGGAACCAAGAGGGTGAAGATATTTTGAATTTCGCTCTCTCTTTTGGTCTCATGATTGCTAATACCTTCTTTAGAAAGAGGCAATCACATCTGACCACCTTCAGTAGTGACCAACAGGCTATCCAGATTGACTTTGTCCTAACTAGAAGAGATAGTAAACGAGATTGTGTTGATTGCAAGGTCATGCCTGGAGAATGTGTCGTCTCACAACACCAGCTGTTGGTATGCGTGTTTCATCTTCGGGTGGTGAAGGATAAGAGAGCGAAGATTAGCAGGACGAAATGGTGGAAACTCAAAGGAGATGCTTCACGGGTGTTTAAAGATAGAGTGATGGGAGAAGGAGCTTGGAATGTGGAAGGAGAAGCAAATGTCATGTGGAATGCGATGCCAACTTGCATTCGGAGAGTCGCCACTGAGGTATTTGGGATAACAAGAGGAAGCAAGCGAGAACCCAAGGATTCGTGGTGGTGGAATGACGAGGTGCAAAAGGTTATCAAAGAGAAGAAGGAATGCTACAAATGCATGTACCGTCATAGAAGCGAAGAGAACATGCACAGGTACAAAGTGGCAAAGAAGACTGCAAAGAGAGCAGTGAGTGAAGCAAAGGGACGAGCGTACGAAGATTTGTATCAAAGGCTAAATACAAAGGAGGGCGAAAAAGACGTTTACAGAATAGCTAGGCTACGCGAGAGGAGGACAAGGGACTTCAATCAAGTTAAATGCATTAAGGATGAGAACGATAGACTTTTGGTGAAGGAAGATGAGCTAAAGAATAGGTGGAGATAATACTTTGATAAGCTTTTCAACGAAGAAAGTAATAGTTCTTCGATCGAGTTGGAAGACGTAGCCGATAGCACCAATAGACATTTTGTGCGAAGATTTCAAGAAGCTGGGGTAAAGCTGGCATTGAAACGTATGAAATCAGGCAAGTCGGTAGGGCCTGATGATATTCCTATTGAGGTGTGGAGATGCTTTGGAGATGCAGGGATAAAATGGCTAACTAAGTTGTTCAACAATATTTTCAAATCAAACAAAATGCCAGATAAGTGGAGGAGAAGCATTTTAGTTCCAATCTTCAAGAATAAAGGAGATATTCAAAGTTGCACAAACTATAGAGGAATTAAGCTTATGAGTCATACA
This sequence comes from Allium sativum, assembly GCA_030737875.1. Taxonomy (NCBI): domain Eukaryota; kingdom Viridiplantae; phylum Streptophyta; class Magnoliopsida; order Asparagales; family Amaryllidaceae; genus Allium; species Allium sativum. The sequence goes on along the minus strand of CM060920.1, from coordinate 563,192,337 downwards.
ATGAAGCTTTGAGAGAGAGTTTGCGAGCAGCGTTTGAGGAGGCTGACAAGTGTCTCTAGGAATCAATTTGGTTTTATGCCGGGAATGTCAATCACTGAGGCGATTTTCTTGGTTAGGCAACTTATGGAGAGATACAGGGAGCAAAAGAAAGATCTCCACATGGTTTTTATTGACCTGGAGAAAGCTTATGACAGAGTACCGAGGAGGATTATGTGGTGGGCGCTAGAAAGGAAGAGAGTGCTATCAAAGTATATTACCCTTATTAAGGATATGTACGAAGGGGTTGTGACTAGTGTTAGGGCATGCGATGGTGAGACCAGAGACTTTCCAATTAACATAGGGTTACATCAAGGTTCGGCTTTGAGCCCTTATATTTTTGCATTAGTGGTGGATGAAATCACAAAAGATATACAAAGGGAGATTCCCTGGTGTATCTCTTTGCCGATGATATTGTGCTGATTGATGAAAGTAGAATAGAGGTTAATCGACAAATGGAGTTGTGGAGGGAGGCCTTGGAATCAAAGGGTATCAGGCTTATCAGAACTAAAACAGAGTATATGAAGTGTGAGTTTAGCAGTGTCAGGTCAGATGACGGAGATGTTACCCTGGCCGGTAGAGTAGTACCCAAGAAGGAATCGTTTCGATACTTAGAATCTATGTTGCAGTTTGATGGAGAGATTGATAAGGATGTTAGTTTTAGAATTCAAGCAGGATGGATGAAATGGCGACTAGCATCTGGCATTCTCTGTGATCGGAAGATTCCTCAGAAGCTTAAAGGAAAGTTCTATAGGACAGCAATCAGACCTGCAATGTTATATGGTGCAGAATGTTGGTCTACTAAGAGGCAACACATCCAGAAGATAAGTATAGCAGAGATGTGAATGCTGCGTTGGAGCTGTGGGCATACCAGACGAGATCGGATTAGAAATGAGGATATTCGAGAAAAACTTGAAGTTGCACCAATTGAAGAGAAGTTAGTCCAATACCGCTTGAGATGGTTTGGACATATCCAACGTAGACCATACGATGCACCTGTACGCGCTGGAATTCTAGGTCGTGCCGAAGGCCCAAAGAGAGGTAGAGGTCGACCTAAAATGACATGGGAGGAGATAATAAAGAGAGATTTAAGTAACTGAAGTTTATCGGAAGAGCTGGCAGTTGATAGGAGTGCATGGAAATTTGCAATCCATGTACCAGAACCATAGGTTTTTTTTTTATAGATTTTATTTCACGTTTACTGAACCTTTTTACTTTTTATTTACTATCTTAGATTTTATTTCACTTTTATTGAACATTTTTTACTTATTATTATTATTATTTAAAAAAAAAAACTTTATCGGACGATTTTGTATTTGATTGGTTATTTTAAACCCTTTATATATATATATATTATTATCATCATTATTAATTTTATTTTATTTTAATTTTGGGTTTCATATCTAGCCAACCTCAACTTGTTTGAGATATATGGCTTTGTTGTTGTTGTTGTTTTCCATTGCCAATACACCGAACCTTTGCTTATTAAAGAAAATGAAGCCATAACGACTTGCATTAACGCTAACCTCTGCATTTCAAATTATTTGGTTTATGTTTACGAGCGTTACAGCACGCGCTTTCACGCGTGACGATGGCGTATGCTTGGGGCATGAATTGGTTTTCCACATATTGTATATGATTAACACATTCAAGATAAAATAATTTGCACAAACATCTAGCTAAATTTTTATGCTGAAATATGTGTAGTTAATTTAAATTTTTATTTTTAAGTTGCGATGTAAGCTCTCATTATTTTGATTTTGATTTATATTGTTAATTAATAAAAAAATAATTTGTAAACGATGTTTATTTGTTAGATTTTAATTTTAGACATAGAGCATATTTTAAATTTGTAAATTAGTTTAACTGTTAGATCTTATTTTTAAACATAAAGGACATTCTGAAATTGTAAATAAGTTTAATTGTTAAATCCTAATTTTAGGAGATATTTAGATTTGTTAATATATGTATAGGGGCATTTTCGGTAGTTCACGTTGACTTCAAAAAAGTGTAACACCAAAAATATTACAACTATTATAAGTATATAATATATAGCGCTATGGCACGTGCTTCGCGCATGATGATGGCATATGATTGTTTTTATATAAATTATATATGATTATCAATTCAAGAGAAATTAACTGGCACAAATATGTTATGTTTTTATTTTGAAATTATATGTAGTTAATCTAAATATTTATTTCTAAGTTGCAACAACTAATTTTTCGCCAGTTTGAATTTTATTTACATTATTAATAAACAAACAACGAATTTGTAAATGGTGTTTATTCGTTTAAACAATGTTTATTTTTTAGATTCTAATAAGTATGTTGAGATATTTTGAATTTATAAATTAGTTTAAACGTTAGATCCTATTTTCAAGCATGTCGAAATATTTTGAATTTGTATATTAGTTTACCTATTTGATCCTATTTTTAAGAGATATTCGGATTTGTTAATACCTATATAGAGGCATTTTCGGAAGTTTACGTCAACACAAAAAAGTGTAACATCAAAAGTATTTTACAACTACTAATAAAGAAAGCTAATAATGATGTGACAATAGCTTTTAAACTAAAATTTTGGTTTTTTTTTAAGAACAAATTATGGTATTTCATTAAAATGTTTTGAAGTTTGTATTTTCCCCTCGAATTTCTTTCCTCTTTGATTTTTGGGATAGAACTGAAAATTTCTATTAAAAATACAAAGAGTTCTCAATGACAAATTAGGTTCAAAAAAGTTTTGTCCAAATTTGCTTCAAATAAAGAAGGAAGATCTGGACCATGGTAACCAAATTTCAGTGTAAGACATAATAAAAAACACATAAATATTGATACACTCACTCTATGCATGCTCCCAACAAAAATGGTGACTAATGTTAATTAGGAATAATTGTTATTTCTTAAACCACTATGGACATCATATAAAGAATTAAAAAAATCAGGTAACCAAAGGTGAAAAGTAAATGGTATCATTTGGATATTGAGGATTGATTACATACAATTGTAGAAGCAAAAGGCTTTATTGTTTTTCCTTTTGATTCATTTTAACTATTTATTAGTTAACAGAAATAATTTGATTATGTTTGTATCATAGTCATGCCCTTATGATTTGAAATAACTTTAAATATGAACATGAAAAAATAGCATGAAAAACATATCTTCAAGTCCACTGCCTTATCTGTTTTAACTATGGAAAATCTTATGGATACTGCAAATCGAGTCTAAATTTGCTCCAATTACTACAGGTAGTTACACTTTCATTGTATCTAATAATTTAAATGCAATTTGGGGGGTTTTAATTTGTTGGGTAATGTGAAACATCCATAGTACATATTCGCATCAATTTGGAATCTATTTTAAGCTAACTCTATTACACCAAAAAAAGGTTTACGAATATACGTTGTGAATAAAGTTCGACATGTGGTAAGTTTGATTTTGCAGAGCTGAAGAATTGCCAATCACAACCTTGGGGAGCTCACTGACAATGAACTAGGAGTAACAACATTCAGTGGTGAACATATCAATTTCATATTTTTGCTACATTTTGATATTTTCATATACTTTATGTAATTTTCATTTAGTCTCTTTTTTTGGGTTAATGGAATACCTGTTTCATTATACGTATAAAAAAGGATTCATATAGCATTATTCCACCAGTCTTAGGTTCCATTGGACATCTAACAAGTTAATGGGATGGCAGAGGATTCATAATTTCAACTCCTTTCAGACAAAGTGTCGACAGTTTATGGTTTTACAACCTACTCTGGTTTAATTTGAATGGCATTAAACTAAACTGCAATATTATCAAATAACTTTTAAATCTAAACTGACACATTCATATTTTCCTTCACCGATAAATTTTTACAGTTACAGTAACCACAGCAGACCGTCGTTACCCCCCCCCCCCCCAACCCCCCGATACCATATATATACACAACCTCCCCCCCCCCCCCCCAGCACTATATTATAATTTATATCTACAAATACACTAGATATAACTAAATTCACATATATGCATCAATTATTATTTTTTACCACATATGTGACTTCATATTTTATAGCAATGTTATAGCGTTGGTTGGATACAATCTTTCTGTGATATAATCCGCTACCCATGTTCCTAAGAGTACGATAAACAAGTGTAACACTATTTTTGCCTCCACTTGTCTAGTTGTTTAAATTTCATTGCATGACTGTTGCAATAATATAATAGCGAAATAGTTTTCATGCTCAACCAAGTTTACTAATCTATACTTGCAGTCACTCGGATATCATCATGTTTCTCAGTTGTGATGCTTACTGATTACACTGCAGTTAATATATACGACTATCAGAGCATGGTTCAATTTTCATTAAACTTGAAAGTCAACATGAATATAACTGGAGCACAGATGATTGGATGTTTGGAACTCAAGATTACACCATTGTAAACTTACTTTAAAGTGATACTATTTTTATAACTTAAATTGTGCCTTTCAGACCATCGTAGCTATTGTGTGCTTTAGAGCATTCCAACAGATTAAGACCTTAATGTTCATCTCTTGAATATTAAGGGCTGGGTTATAGTGAAAATCTCCAAAAATTAGGTATCTATTTAGTGGGCGTCTAATGTTCAAGAACCTTTTAATAGGTGTGTTTAATAAGCGTTTAACAAATAATCTTTTATATTAAATAAGATATTTCAAGCGCCTATTTAATAGGAATGCAAAACTTTAGGCGGCTATATAATAGGTGTAATAGTGCTTGAAATTATATTCAGGGTCACGTGCACTGTCAGAGATTTTCCAATGTTGGAGATGCTCTTATTAGGTCTTAAAACGGTATGACAATTAGGTAATAAATAAGTTTGGATGAACTGTTATAATACACAATTACACATTAGCATTAGTGGTGTGAACAGATGAACTATTTCTTTTTTTCCCCAGATATCTGAACTCCTAAATATGCAGGACTTGAAAACGTCAACAGACGAACTATTTCTTTTTTTCCAAAATGCCAGTTTGGTTCATAATAAGTCTAACAGTGTTGAAGCCGACCTGTGCAATGCAACAGGTTCAAAATAGGACAAGTAACCTGACACTACTAGGAAATGTGTGACCAACATGTTCAAAACAAGTAAGAGGATGTACTGACTGTCAAATAATGGGACATAAGCTCCAAATTTCAGATGAATTTGCTACTCATTGCTATATTTTTAACATTCTGTTGTCTCTATGTGTATTTATGGCGAATATTTTCTTATTTTAATTAATTCCATTTCGAGTTTCTGTTGCTCTAATTTCGCTTTAATTGGTTTGACCATTTAATGTTTTCTTCAAACATATGTACATCTTTTGGCAGCAATGAAATTATTGGACAGTGCTAATATTTTGGTTTTTGCCTTACGTAATAAATTTAGATCCTTTTGTTCCCTTACAGAATTTCAAAATGAATTTTTAGTTGACAAAAGCATTAAAGATGAATCTAATCTGTTTTGGGCTACTGTATTCAAACATGGATCCTCAACTGACATAAAGGATCCTAGATTTCTGTGCTCTCCCTCTGTGTGTGTGAGTGTGTGTGTGTGTGTGTGTGTGTGTGTGTGTGTGTTCCACTATCTATGTATAAACTGTTCAAAGTAATTATTATGTCCCTTTAAATCTTTAGTCATAATTAAAATTGTTGATCAAAGTTCATATATGTGATGGACAAAGCTCACAGTTCGGCTAATTCTACTATCAAGTTGACCAATATGAAATATGAATATGTAACATAAAACAACCTGTTTTCAATAAGAATTGTGTTTACATTAATTATACATTGAGTACTAAGACTATATACAATTTTCCCTGAGACTCATTTACTTATTGCTATTATGACTATATACAAATTCTATGCGAGAGCTTAACTTTGAATTAATGTATACTATGCCCTTAGACAAATGCTGCTTGCGATTAAAT